>OX451738.1:907731420-910721136 GCA_948472305.1 Vicia faba | reverse complement strand
TTATAAGTTTTATGAGAATATGTAAATAGTTATTAGATTTATTTATTTTTTATTTTATAATTAAAAATTAATTATAAAAAAAATAAAAATATTATTTTATAAGTTTTATGAGGATATGTAACTAGTCATTATGTTAATATATTATTATTTTTTTTGCAGTTTTTGGGATTCAAATTCGTGATCTTTAAAAACAATTTTTATGTGATTTTTGATTTTTGAAAAGTAAAGATATATTTTAGAAGACGCTATATATGAATATAAGTAATGTGACAAAAATAATTTTATGTGACAAGATTAATTTAATATGATAAATATGATGGAGTATATTTTAATATACTAACAAATTTTCTTATCCGTATGGTTTAATTAGGGATGATGAAACGAGTCCGGTTCGTTGGATATGTTTGTTTTGTCCGCACTTTAGTGTATGATGGGTCAAAGATTTAGGCCCTTATCCTCTAATGTGTCCGCCTCCCGCTCTATTTTTTACGTGGATTTTTGCGGACACGTGCACTTACATAATTTTATATATTTTTAGATTTAAAAAGTACAGTGTCCGCAAACTTTTCCCTCCCATCCTCACGTTTTTGCGGGGCAGGATAGGTTTTAGGCCCACATTTTAAACTATGTCCGTTCCGTCCAGTCCCATTTTTTTGTGGATTTTTGCGGGGCGTGTTGGTGTAAGCCCTAGAGACCGATACTTTTGATACTTATATCGAATTATTTATTAATAATAAAAGAAATTTCTTTATTATGTTTGCTTTTCCAAAATACTAAAGTCCCAGAATAGTTCGTCTGTTTAATGAAATGTTAAGTGTGAATTAATCATGAGATCTCATTAAACATAAGAACATTATTCTTAAAGTATCTGTAGTCGAGCTTTATTGCGAAGTGAGATAACATTAAAGCATTGAGATTATTGTGTAGATAAACTGATGATCACATCTCATGGATCATGGATAAGGAGTTATCAAGTCTTGACATATGTATGATTATTAGGAGTAATATTTATACGGAATTGACTCGCTATGAGAATACTACATAGAATGTTATGCAGTGTCATAAGTTATTCTCATGGTGATAATTGTGTATACCACTCTTCGACCTGAAATCACTATGAACCTTAGATGTAGAGTCAAGTACGTATTTTATTGCTGATCAAACGTTATTCGTAACTGAATGACCATAAAGACAGTTGATGATATTTCACAAAGCATGTTGAGGGACATGAGTGTCCTAGATGGAATTTGTCCATCCCGCATAACAGGATACATGTCTAAGGGCCAAATATTGAACTGTATAAGAGTGACATGATCTATGTCTTGTGTTCAATATAAACTTAAGGGCAAAAGAGAAATTATACACACAAATATTATCAAAAAAAAGGTTTTGTCATATCACATGGCATTTCGTGACTTTGGTAGCAATGATGTGTTGCTAGATATCACTCACTGTTTATTATGTTAAATGTATGATTTGATATAATTGACAACATCGCGAAAATCTACAGGGTCACACACATAAGGACGGGTTGATGAGACATAGAGTAAATAATGAACACCGTAAGATATAGTGCACTTAGGAGAATTAAGTGGAATACAAAATATGGTAAGGTACCACGCGCTTAAGTGATATACGGTAGTATGATGTATGTAGGCTTAATTGGGCTTTTAGCTTGCAGCCCACACAAGTGGTTCGATAAATAGAACCCTTGTGTTGAAACATTTTCACTAGATAAAAATTCGGTCTTGAAACCCTAGCCGTATTTTCTCTCACTCTCACTCAAAGTTTTCGTTCGTAAACAGCTAGCACTATGACCGAAAGCGATATGTTTGTGTGGACTGAGTAGAGGCGTTGTTCTTCATCAACGCTCATGATCACAATATCAAATGTTTGAATCGCCGCAAGAGATAATAGTTTATATCACTGATCATGCCCATTTGTAAGAATCACTAATGGAAAATTTTAATTCCCGCTGTATTATAAATCGTGATTTCATTCACAGCGAACATGCCCATTTACTACTCCATAATTTAATGTTTAGTTATATTGGGAGATTCTTATTGGTCAATAGTGGCTCCTTTGGTCTAAGATATAACCTCACTTCTCTTTGAACGGTGTTTTTGCTTTGGTTTTCTCTTTATGGATAATTGTTTTTATTTTTGTCTATTTGAATATCGTATCTCTTTTGCTTTGGTGGGATTATTATTGTTGTATATATTTCTTTGGTCCCGTACACCATGTGCTGTGTTTTTATTTATATATTATAAAACTAACATTTTAGCTCTCACTAGCGGTCAAGTTGAGATATGTATATGCTTTTGTTTGAAGCTCATACGAGACGTGCCTTGTGGGCAAGAAATTGTCTTGAATGCCTCTTAATTAGTTAAGTAGAAAACGTGTATAATTTATTACTCATAAACATTCTAAAGACTTCCATATAGAGTCAAAACTCATAAAGGAGGAAGATGAAGAATAAGTCATACTTACTTCATCAATAATGTTTTAAGGATATTATGAACATATGATAGCCACCAACGTTGAAATATGAGTGATTAAATTAGGGCGTAATGTGCGGGGAACAGATTGGGTTTGTTAATAGTCCAATGAAACATCCACGAAGTTTGTATCTTAGTATAGGTTCAAGCTAATGCAGCCAGCCTTCACCGTCAAATTAACATCACATATCTTGGAAGTCTTGGACACATATATTTTGACTGTTTCTATTTAATTCGTCTTTTAAATTCCTTAGGATCAAATATCAATTCAAAATGATTTTCTTTTGCTTAAAGTAATTGTGAGACTCATTTTTTATATTTGTAATTCATATATATATATATATATATATATATATATATATATATATATATATATATATATATATATATATATATATATATATATATATATATATATATATATATATATATATAATATATATATATATATATATATATATATATATATATATATATATATATATATATAAGAATATTTATAAATGTTCACTGAATTAATATTTCTTTTAAACAATATTTGTATTAAATTTATAATTGCGAATATAATTTTCATTCTATTCTAGTATATCAATAATTATAAGAGTGGTTATTTCTTAATACACATAAATGTTTACACAATTTTATTTTATTTTTTCTTAATACTCATGAATGTTTTTACAAATTTATTACTAACACTATTTTTTTTCTTAATATTTGTTAAATTTGTAGAGATTTACAAAGCTTTTGTATTATGAGTGATAATTCTTTGAATTCAAGGACTTAATAACCTCCTAAAGAAGCAGAGTAAGAAATGAGATGTTATTTTATTGATGACTCTCACAGTAAGTCACACAATGCATACAAAAGAAAGGAAATAAGAAATGTGCTTGATCCTAACAACTTCTACAAAATATGGGATTATTCCATGCTCTCTCTAACCACCCTAGCATCAACAATCTCTAATTGATTCTAAAAGGAGTCTGCTTGTTCAGCATAAAGATCTTGAATTTATTGGGTTGTTTAGAGATTCTATTGGGCCTTTCATTTTAATTCCATGGAATGCATCTCTAAAAATTTGAAAATATCCTTGAATAAATTAGGAAGTATATCTCTCGACGTACTAATTTTTTTTTTTTTTTATAAAAAATTAGTTTGGTAATATATATTCAAATTTATCGAAGGTTAATTCGGAGATATATCTCCGAAAACATCCTTTATTTAAATTATCATTAATTTCTCAATGAAAAATGATTTCAATCAATCAAATAAATTATATGTCCAATAAATATATACATAAATGCCTAATAAACTAGATAAAAAAATATCTATAATAATTAATCATATTTATTCTAAGTTTATGTATCCTGTCATTGTTCAATGATAGATTTCCATTTTTTCTCTGAATAATGTTTTTATAAAAAGCTTGTAAACAGAGATTCGTTGAGTAAAGAAAGATAGCTGGAAATCCAGCTGTTTGTTTCCAACGGTCACAATGAGAGTGGTTGACAATACAATACGAAAGGGTTGTCCTTACGCCACCCTAAAGGGTAGAGGTCCCAAACACTTTATGTACCTTTTGTACACCATCACACGTTAATCATTTTGAACTTCTTCTTATCTTCAGAGGCTTCAAATAATTTGAATGTTGACGCTTGTTGTAGAAGAATCACTCTTAAGTCTTAGAACCTAAGTCTTAGAGTCTTCAGAACTTGTCATATCAGAACCTTGTCTTCAGAGTCTTCAGCACTTGGTCGTAAGAACTTGCTTGTCTTCAGATCATCAGAACTTGTTCAGCAGAACCTCGTCTGCATAATCTTCAGAACTTTATAACACACCGAATTAAAGCTTTAGAAGGCCTCCAAAGCTTAACCATAAAGTCACGATCAAAACCTCTTATACTAACGTTCCTAAGACACGTTGCAGAAGACGTATTCAGAATCTTGACTTCAACTGTAACACGTAACCACATGTTTTCTTCCAGTAGTGTATGTTCAGAATCTGATGACGTCACACGCCTTGATACCAGAATCATAACATTACAACAACAGCTACACACTAGAACAAACTATTATAGTATACAATTGTTCTCTAAGATAACATGTAAAGTTATCATCAAAATCTTAAGGCCAGATGTAGAAACACTTCTTGTTCTTACAGATTACTCCTGAGATTTTTCGAGTTAATCTCATAAGCTAATCAAACTCGTGATTATTCACCAAAAAGACCCGCGAGTAGATACGTAGGAGCAATAATCAAATCTTGCCTAGCACATTAACTATAAAAATATTTTCTCCCTTTGTTTTCTAAATATGCTTTATTTTGTGTTTAATGATTAGGAGAAAATATACATATTAAGGTTAACATTATTATTTTACAAAACTAACTAGACGCAACCGTTTTTTTAAATGGATGTCGTAAGACGCTAATATCTTTCCTATACGTAATTGATTCTCCAATTTAAATTTAGTTGCGAATACATATTTTTATTCCTTAAAGATTCTATCAACATTTTCCCTTTTCAAATAAACTTTGACTACGACATAGTTATTTTTCGAACAACCTCTAAAATTTTCAGACCGCAACATGTCTCTTAGGCCTATATCTTTGAAACCAGGGAGTGGTTATTCCACTCTATTGAAAGTGTGAAACCGTTATCTCTTATTCTTATGGAAAATGTGGTTAATCCCTTTGATAGAGATTTCATATTATTAGTGCCTAAAGACACGTCAGTCTCTATGTTCTACAAGTAAGTGATGAATAGTTTTGACACAAATCTAACGAAGGACAAACGATGCGACCTATGAGAAAATGTTACAACTAAGAAATATGTATTGTAATAATGGACGACTAAAACTCAACCTTAGACGCCATATGGCGTTAGCCACATATTCTCCCGAATCAGTTTGTTTCACCTCCCTTTGATTTACTTTTACTTAGGCATAACAGAGTTATCCCAATACAAAATACATATATTTATGTAAAAAAAGAATAGTTAATGCGTGGTTTTTTTGTTTATACAAATCAAATTTGTTTTTTATGGATTAATAATGTTAAATATAACATGGATTTTTGTGAATGATAAATTAATTAAAGCGGTTATTAACAGCATCTTACCATTGTATTACAAAAAAACTTTTCCTATATTTTCAAAAAACACAAATTTTACATTATTAAAAAGTACTAATATTCACTTTATTTATAAGATGAATATCACCGTGAAAAGTATCATGCAGTAAATATTACCGTGAAAAGTATCATGTTTTATGTTCACTTTTGTGTTAAAATTAAATTATTTTTATATTTATTATAAAATGAAATAAACAGTTTTACATTGTCAATTAATTGTAACTGTCAAATTCTTCTAAAAGTTTGACTTTTATTTTAATTAATTTTAACATATTATAAGTGATTGTGATACACTGTATATATAAGTATATATAATACAGTAATAGTGCATGCACTACAAGAAAAAGCTTCCCCAGCCACGTGAAATTGCCACGTGATTTTCATGTGGTTAAATAA
The DNA here is from genome assembly GCA_948472305.1 of Vicia faba. Taxonomy (NCBI): domain Eukaryota; kingdom Viridiplantae; phylum Streptophyta; class Magnoliopsida; order Fabales; family Fabaceae; genus Vicia; species Vicia faba. Next base: position 910,715,116 of record OX451738.1, on the reverse strand, counting down.
AATCAGTTGCGACGTGAAAATCACGTGGCAACGTGTTTTAATAATATAAAACTGATACATTGAGTGTGTCAGTTACGTTTGTATATTAAAAAAAGTAGCGACGTGGGATTCACGTCGCTAATTAAAATATGACAAAAGTTAATTCAGTCACAACTTCCAAGACACGCGTGTGCAGGCTTTGAAGGAAGGGATAGCAGTTATAAACTTGTTGCGACGTGAAAATCACGTGGCAACGTTGCGGCGTGATTTTCACGTCGCTAAGTGGTTTATGCAATTTATGAAAACGTTCCACAACGTTCTGTTTGTCTCACTTCTTCATCTTCAACCTTCACAAAAAACTTTCTTCCCCACTCTTCAACCATACCCATTTTCTTCCCAAAAAAATTTTCTTCTCCACTCTTTTATTCCTACCATCTTCATCCATTTTGTAAGGTAATTTCAATTTCATGTTTTATATACTTTGTTAATTGTCTTTGATGTGTTATTTTGAGTATAAATTTTTTTCAATTTTTCTTTGAATAGAGAAGGAGAATATAGAAGTATAGATTGCAAATAGGGACAAGAAGATTGAAGGAGTTACAAGATAAAAGGTATGTCTTGAATTTTTTTTTTTTGAAATTAGTATATTTTCTGATTTTGATTAATTTGCATTGGGTTAAAATTGTTGAATTTGGGTTATATATATATATATATATATATATATATATATATATATATATATATATATATATATATATATATATATATATATATATATATATATATATATATATATATATATATATATATATATATATATATATATATATATATATATATATATATATATATATATATATATATATATATATATTTTCTGTATTTGAGTTAAATGTTAGGTTTAATTATTTAGTTTATAATAATTATTAATTATTAATTTGTGATGATGAATGAGTTTAATTATTTTAGGAGTTTAAGTTTTTTTATTTTTAGGAGTTTATAAGTTTTTAGTGTTTAAATTAAATTTTTAGGAGTTTAATAAGTTTTAAAATTTTTAGGAGTTTATAAAATTTAGGTGTTTAAATTAAATTTTAAGTGTTTAAAAATAAATAAATATTTTTAGGAATTTATAAATTTTAAGTGTTTAAATTAAATTTTTAGGAGTTTAATTAGTTTTTAAATTTTTAGGAGTTTATAAAATTTAGGTGTTTAAATTAAATTTTAAGTGTTTAAAAATATTTTTAGGAGTTTATAAATATTGTTGAAAGCATATATTTATCTTTAATTGTATATGTTTAGGATTATTATTAAGTTGATTAATTAATATTTCTAATTAAATAGGTTTTGATTATATAAATTTGCAGTAAATGGAATATTATATGTATTATCGTAGTTGGATGTACGATAGACTATATTCAGGAAGACGCGCACTTAAACCCAAACCCAATTTTATAGACGGGGTTAATGGTTTTATCGCGTGGACGTTTGCCCAGGAATGTTGTCGAAGTGAAGGAGGAGTTAGGTGTCCTTGTCTTAAATGTGGTTGTAGATATATAATTAGTGACCCAGAGGAAATAACACGTCATTTGCATAGGAAGGTTTCATTGAAAATTATTGGGTTTGGACGCATCATGGTGAAACACTGCCGAGTAATGTACCAGAGACTAGCAACACAGATGCTTCAAGTAGTCAACCGGTTATGCAACCACCTATGGAATTTGAAGAATACTTTAATCTGATAGGTGACATGGTTGGTGATGCTTTTGGTGTTAACGTGACCTATGATCAACCTGAAGACTTTGACGGGGAAGAGTTGCCGAATGAGGAAGCGCAGAGATTTTATCAGTTGTTGAATGAGATGAATACGCCGTTGTTTGAGGGGTCGTCAGACTCAAAGCTATCAATGTGTGTTAGATTATTGGCCGCCAAGTCAAATTGGAATGTTCCTGATCAGTGTTTGGAGCACTTCGCAAAAATGATGTTGGACTCAACTGCAACGAAAGACAACTTGCCTGCGAGTTCTATGATGCAAAGAAGTTGGTGTCGAAGTTGGGTTTAAGAGTAAGAAAGATTGATTGTTGCACTAATGGTTGTATGTTGTTTTATGACAACGAGTTTGGTACTCAAGATGGATCGTCAGAGGAATGTAAGTTTTGTCATAGTCCAAGATATAAAGTTCGCAATAGAGCCATTAACAGTAACCAAAAACGGGTAGCATTAAAGTCCATGTTTTATCTTCCTATAATACCAAGGTTAAAAATAATGTTTTCTTTAATGCACAGTGCAAGTCAAATGACATGGCATCATACAAACAAAACAAGCCCAGGCAATATGCGACACCCATCTGACGGCCATGCATGGAAGCACTTTGATGAGGGTACATCCTGATTTTGCCGCTGAACCTAGAAAATGTCAGGCTTGGATTATGCTCTGATGGTTTTTCTCCATATGTCCAAGCGTCCGGAAGTGCGTATTCTTGTTGGCCAGTTATTGTAACCCATTATAATCTCTCTCCTGAGATGTGCATGACAAAACCATACATGTTTTTGACGTGCGTCATTCCAGGACCGTCGAGTCCAAAAACGGAATTGATGTGTACTTACAACCTTTAATTGATGATTTGAAGAGGTTGTGGAATAATGGAGAATGGACTTATGATATATCCCGTAAATAAAACTTTCTATGCGAGCTGCCTTGATGTGGACCATTAACGACTTTCCAGCATATGGCATGTTGTCTGGTTGGGGTACGCATGGTATATGGGTTGTCCGCATTGCATGGAATGCACTAAGGCGTTTACATTGGAAAAAAGGGGGAAATGCTCGTGGTTTGACTGTCACCGCAGATTCCTACCATCAAATCATCCTTTAGAAAAAACAAGACAAATTTCAAAAAGGACGAACGGGTAACAGATCTGCCTCCGCCTCGACTGGCACCAGTTGCTATATGGAACCAAGTTTGTGAACTTCCAAAGTTTAAAGATACTGGCAAAGCTTGTAGAATTAAAGGATATGGGGTCACACAAATTGGACAAAAAGAAGTATATTTTGGGACCTCCCGTATTCGAAAGATAATTTGTTGCGCCTAATCTTGATGTTATGCATATTGAGAAGAATTTTTTTGATAACGTATTTAACACAGTGATGGATGTTAAAGACAGAACAAAAGATAATGTGAAGGCTAGACAAGACATGGAAATTTGGTGTAATCGTAAAGAGTTGGAATTGAAGCCTCAACCAAATGGAAAATTATTTAAACCCAAAGCTTGTTTCATTCTGACCCCCCAAGAAGCTAAAGCGGTTTGTGGATGGCTAAAAGGTTTGAGAATGCCCGACGGGTATTCTTCAAATTTAGCAAGGTGTGCTGATGCTAACACTGAGAAGTTGCATGGTATGAAAAGTCATGATTGCCATGTTTTTATGGAACAATTGCTACCAATTGCGTTCGGTTCTCTACCCAAACATGTGCTTAATACACTCACTGAAATTAGTCAATTTTTTAGAGATATTTGTGCTTCCCGCTTTAAGAGTGGATGACATCATTAAGTTGGACCAAAATATTCCAGTCATTCTCTGTAAGTTGGAACAAGTATTTCCTCCTGTTTTTTTGACTCCATGGAACATCTACCTGTGCATCTTGCATATGAGGCTTATCTAGGAGGACCTGTTCAATATAGGTGGATGTACCCGTTTGAAAGGTTCATGGGTGATTCAAAGCGATCAGTGAAAAATAAAGCTAGAGTAGAAGGATCAATATGTGCACATTACTTGCATCGAGAAACTTCACATTTTTGCAGTCACTATTTCAAGCACTTGATGTTAACTCCAAGAATCATAAGGAATCCTGTAAATGTTATCGAAAGAAGTCAGTACACCTTATCAGTCTTCGGGCTTCCAGGTCGTCCCTCTGGAAAGAAGGGTGAGCATTGGTTGACCCAACAAGAAATGCAATCTGCACATGTTCATGTCTTGATCAACTGCATTGAAGTTAAACCATATCTTGAGTAAGTATAATCCAACTTCTTAATTTTATTTACAGTGTGAATATATAAAATTGATTACCTTGAAACTTATAGTGTGTTTCTTTTTAGGGAATTTAACAACGCCTACTTTGAAAGTACCGGTGTACAATCAACATCTGGTGTCATTCATGCCCAATTTCCAACATGGTTCAAGGAGAAATTGTATAGGGTTGTTGCACCGACTCCAGAAATACTCCATTTGAGAAACTTGTCTAATGGCCCTCGTCAAAGTGCAAACAAATGGCACACATACTTCGTGAACGGATATAAATTTCACACTCATGAATGGACTGAAGGGAAAAAAAACCATAAACAGTGGCGTATTTGTGAAAGGAGTTACAGATGGTGGTGAAGATGACTTCTATGGTTTTGTTAAACATATCTACGAGTTAGTATACAATTACTTGGACTCGGAAAATAAAGTTGGTCTTGTTTTATTGTGAATGGTAGATCCAACTAGAGGCACAAAAATAGATAAGACATATGGTACTGTTGAGATTCAAATGGACCGGAGGTACAAAGAGTACGACCCTTTCATATGTCAAATATTGTTAGGCAAGTTTATTATGTCCTTATCCTTCATTTGTGCTACGTAAACGTCAGTGTTGTGTTGTAATAAAAACAAAACCATTGGGTCATATTGAAACTGACGATCTAGTGGAGGATGTTGCTTACCAAGTGGATGAAGTTGAAGTTAATGATGTGATTCCAGATGAACACACTACAAGTTTGTCTGATACAAGGTTGAGGGGAATCAAGTTGATGAGGATGAAGATCATGAAGATCACGAAGATTTTGGATCTGAGGATAGTATCACATCAGATGACGATGATGAAATGGATGACGAGCATGACGATTCAGAATAGTGAACCTATATTCATGAGAATTGTGTCTTGTAATTTTACTTAACGAACCATTTATTGAATGATTTAATGAATATGTATTCATGAGAATTGTGTCTTGTAATTTTACTCAAAGAACCATTTATTGAATGATTTAATGAATATGTATTCATGAGAATATGTATATGTTAACTTGTATTTTCTTTAATTAGGTAAAAATGCCACCCAAAGATAATAAGGGTAAAGGTCCTAGTGATAGTGGTAGGAAGCCCAGGCGTCCAAAGGTAGTAGTATGTCAGTCACCTCACTCAGCCACATGTCCTCCTCCGCAGAGTCAGGTTCATCATATGTCCATGGACAGTACTATGCCATTTACTCCATTACTATCATCTCAGAGTCCTCTTCAGTTCCCATCTGGGAGTACATGTTTTATTAGTCCATCTGGGGCCCCACCTGGTTTACCCATTCCAGCAGTCACAGGTGCCCTCATCCTTCCAGCAGACACAGGTGCCCTCATCCTTCCAGCAGACACAGGTGCCCTCATCCTTCCAGCAGACACATGTGCCATCCTTCCAGCAGACACAGGTGCCATCCTTCCAGCAGACACAGGTGCCCTCATCCTTCCAGCATAGTTTCCATTTCCCACACAGATGCCCTCATTCGTGCAGCAGCCTAGAGGATCCAGCACCCCACTTCCTACCCAGATGCCCCCATCCGTCCAGCAGCCTGGAGGATCCACCTCTTCACGACCCACACAGACTGGTCGCACCCCCACATCCCACACAGAGTCGGACGATGACGATCTTGGTGGGGATGATGATTAGATAGATGGGAGAGATCTTTGAGGGGATGATGATCCGAGTGAGATTCATACCATTGATGGGAGATTTTGGATATGGACTGAAGGGAACTCGTAAGTTTCTTATTTATTGATTTTTATTTATAAGTACACATTTCCATTTTTAATATAACTTTATATAATTAATTATGCTAATTCAATTATTGTTGTTTTAGTTTCGGGTCGAGTCGGACTGCTGCTAAGGTTATCAATTATATATTCAGCAGAATTATACAACATTTTTGAAGAGTTTTAGAGAAGTTTCCGATAAAGAAGAATGGTTCAAGCAATTTCAGGTATAATTAATTTATTTCTTAAGTTATTTTTATTTAAATGACATTTTCATTATTGTTATAATTTATCTAACTATTTATTTTAATGTCATACAATATTGCAGGCAAAATGTGTTTGGGATCCCCTGAACCATAACAAAGTAAAAAAAAAATATTTTGGGAGGAGTTCAAGAAGACTTTCTGACATGCTACGACGTGTTAGAGAGAATTGGCACCTTTTGGGCATTCGTCCCAAATGGATAGGCAAAGAAGTTTTGAACAACTTCTTAAGTATTGAGAATCAGATGAATTAAGCTAAATCTGAAACTGCAAAGAAGATGAGGGCATCGGAAAAAGGGGGTTGCATTAATGCTGTTGGAAGCATTAGTACTGCTGAGCATGCTCGACGCATGGTAATTATTACCACTTTTTAAGGTCATATTTGGATTTATAACATATTATTAATTTAAGTTAATTTTTATATTTAGGCTAAGCGTTTGGGGAGACAACCATTGATGACTGAGCTGGTTAAGGAGACTCGGACAAAGAAATCGGGAGGATTTATTGACGAGCGCACAAAAAAAGCCCTGGTAATTAAGTAAATTTATGTTTATATTTTTTTTAAGCAATTTTGTGACGTGATTTTCATGTAGCAAATGACATGTTGTGGCGTGAAAATTGAGTGGCAACTGATAAGTTGTGGCGTTACAATCACGTGGCTATTTATTTTTTATTATTTTTTTTATTTCATTTAATTTCATTAATGTACTTATAAATTAAAATTGATTTTTTTATTGTATGTGTAGGAGGATTATCAAGCATTGCTTGTAGAATTTCTGACCCATAATCCTCAGTATACGCCTCCTCCAGAAAAACCGGTTCACCCAGATGTGGATTTCTATATTTGGAGTCAAGTTATTGGGGGAAAGGGGCCTAACAGGTGTTTTTTTTGGTGATGGAAATTTGGCGGGCACCTTGAGGAGTGGAGATAGAAATCTGTATCAGAGAGCTGCAGACGGTGAAGGAGGGTCACGTCAAACAAATTTGACACCGGATCAGTTAGAACTGGTAAGACAATTGGCTAGACGCGAGTCCGAAGATCGTGAGGCGGCATTGAAGGCCCAAATGGATGCCCAAATAGATGCCCGAATGGAGGCAATGAGGGGTGAACATAATAGACAATTGAGGCAATGGCGAAGAGGCAAGCTGATATGGAGGAGCAAATGCGACAATTTATGCCAAGCATTTGGTAGAAATCCCAACAGTGGTGGCCAAAATAATAACCACCAAAATAATGATGATTTTCTTCCCGACATTTCCGACGACGACTCTGCTTAGTTTTATTTTTATTTTGTATTTAGTTTTTTATTTGTGTAATATAAATTTATAATGATATGGTATATTTAAAAATATTATAAATTTAAATTTGAGTTTATTTAATTTATAATATTAAATATATTTATTTATACATTTAGATATATATTTAGTTTTGTTTTTGATAATTTGATTAATAATATTGTATTTAATAATTAAATTATAATATTTAATTTATAAATTTAATAAAACAAAAAATAATATTAATTATTAAAACATTATTAAAATATTTAAAACAGAAAAAAAATTTTTTTTAAATAAAACAAGGTTGCGGCGTGTTTTTCATGTCACTAATTAGTGACGTGAAAAACACGTCGCTAAGTTAACGTTACAAAAATTATAAGCCTGCTCTGACCCACTGCTCTGCTCTGCTCTGAATTCTTTTACCCTATACAGTATGGTTGCGGCGTGAATTTCACGTGGCAACTTAGTGACATGTTTTTCACGCCGCAACAAGATTGCCACGCGCTATATAGCGACGTGTTCTTTAAGGTGATAAAATTTGAATAGTGACGGGTTTTGGGTGTTAGCGACGTGGCTTTCACGTGACAAACTCAACTTATTTTATAGTGATGTCAATTAACCTCGTAAATTAATAGCAACAACATTGTATCTGGGAGATAAAATATAGTACTAGATCTTAAATGGCTGGAGATAAGCCGGAACCTCTTTAGGGAATAGATCGGTTGGCTTTTTGATATGTGTCCTCCTTAATTCTAATGTTGAGGATACTTCTAAGTGGATCTTTTTAATGATCTTATGTCAAATCTTGTGAGTTCAATTCTTTCTCTTATTTGGAGTGATTGAACTCCTTTCTTCTAAAGTGGTTGTTTTAGATAGTTTGAAAGTAGGGCTTGGATTAATAGTGGTCTTTCTATAATCAAACAGTCGGTAGTATGATCGATTTGGAAATCGTGAAATGATATTATTTTTTCAAATTTATCTACCAGCATAAATAATGTAGAAATAAAAACATTTTTTTTGACTTAAAAAATAGTATTTTGATAGGTCGGAAACTCTTACGTTTCTTTTCATTGCTCGAGGATCCTATTTTTTATTTGAGTCAATAATAAGATAAACTAGAATATAATTAAAATAATTAAAATGTATATTAAAATAATTAAAAAAAGTATAATTATTAATATAATTGAAAGAATTAAACTAGAATATAAAACTCTATTTCATATTTTATGTAATTGAAATAATTAAAATGATTTTTTAGATATGATTTTATTGGTGTAAAGTTAAATTGTCTTTCAAAAACTTATAATTGTTTTATAAAAAAGATACATGATTATTAAATTATAAATTTTAATATTTTAATGTTACAAAAATGATATTTGAAATAATACATTTTTGTATTTGTTAAGATTTGAACGTATGACTTCAAATAGAAACTCAATCCATGATTTTGTCTTTTGAGAAGTGGTGAATTTTAAAAAATATATTCAGTTAACTAAGTATATTTAATTTAAATGATTGTGTTAGAATTTTTAGTTCAAAAAGAGTTTTAAATTTATATTTTATTAAATATTTCTTATAATAAGAATAAAATGTTGTAATGAGTTGACCCGAGGAAGTTACTGATTTATAAGATAATGATATACGTATTATATTGTATTCGAGTTTTTGTAAAGTTATTTTAATATCAATTGTTAAAACTAACAATTGATTTGTCATAAGAATATTATTATTTGTTGTAACAATTGACTTGTCATAAGAGTATTATTATTTATTGTAAATAGTATGATAAAAAAAGTAGTATAATATTTTGTTTAAAAAAAAGAAGAAAGAATATAAAATTATTTTAGATATATTATATAAAAATGATATATATATATATATATATATATATATATATATATATATATATATATATATATATATATATATATATATATATATATATATATATAATATATATATATATATATATATATATTATTATATATATATATATATATATATATATATATATATATATATATATATATATATATATATATATAATATATATATATATTATATATATATATATATATATATATATAATATATATATATATATATATATATTATTAATTAAAAAATAATTACAAGAAAATCAGAAATATTATTTTACAGGTTTTATGAGAATATGTAATTAGGTATTAGGTTAATATATTTTTGTATTTTTGTAATTTTAATTAGAAAAATTATTGCAAGAAAAATAAAAATATTATTTTATTAGATTTATGAAAATATCTAAGTAGTTATTAGGTTAGTATATTTTTTTTGTATTTTTAAGAATTATAATCCATCCATAACTTTAAGTAGACACTATGTGATTTTGACTTTTGAAAAGGAAAGATATATTTTAGAAGATGACACATAGGAATATGAGTGAAGTGTCAAAAATAATTGTATTTAGCAAATATATTTGGAGTTTTTATATTATATCTATTAAAAATTTTAAAATGTGATTTTAAAATCAAAATATAAAACCAACAATAAGCTTCTTATAAAAGTATTGTTTATCGTAAGTAGTAAAATGAAAAATTACTATAACTTTTAATATTTTAAATAAAAAGAATCTAAAATTATTTTAGTGACATTTTATTGAAAATATATCTTAGAATTTTTATCGATTATTTTTAGATTAATATATAAATAGTTATAAGGTTAATATTTTTTTTTTCGTTTTAAGAATTTGAACCTTTAAATTTAAGTAGAGATTTTATGTGATTTTAAATTTTGAAAAATGAATGCAAATTCTAGAAGAACCCACATAGAAATAGGAGTGATGTGGCAAAAATGGTTGCATGTCGCAAATATATTCAGATTCTGTGTTGATATATATATATATATATATATATATATATATATATATATATATATATATATATATATATATATATATATATATATATATATATATATATATATATATATATATATATATATATATATATATATATATATATATATAATGGATAGAAGTGATATATATATTATATTTAATTTTTTTTTGAAATGTGATTTTAAAATAAACTTTAAAACCAACAATAAGGAATTTTTTTTTGAATAATCAGGTATTAAAAAAAAATCGCAAATAACCACGTTTCAGAAAAAATTACGCAAATAATCATGTTTCAGATGACTCCCCAAAGGAGGAGCCATCTCACTTGGTGTAACACCCCTTCTAAAATACCCCGAATAATATTAATTATATCAATGATTAAAGACATATTCCATCAGAGTTAACACGGAACAAGGGATGTCACAATTATGAAATAAATAAAACTTCCAATAAAACAGTAGTCATGCTACACTGAGGGTCATTATTCAAATAATTCAATCAACTTAAGACCATGTCTTACACAGCGGAAAAATACCATAACCAAAACGGAATAAACCAAAACATAATTATTCCCAATGAAATTCAAAGAAACAATTGAATAATAACTAATTCCTCAACTAAACGTTTCCCAGTGTTACAACCTATCAGAGCACGACACTGACACGCGAACTTAAAGTAACATAGCTCTAGAGCCATCCTCACCAACTCCTGAGCTGCTAACTTTAATCTGAAATTGTAAAAGTAAGGGTGAGATTTCTCATAATTAACATGCATTATAAGCTTCTCAATCAACATTATATCACAAGCATATTATTTCACCCATTTTAACATAAATTCATATTCAACACGCAGTTCCAATCATACAAGTCATTATGCACAAATCAATAATCAACCAAAGAATTGTAACACTGGAAGACATCCTAACATGTTACAATTCCATGCAAACACAAATGCAGACACAATGCATGTGGTACCAACACGTGACCAAGTCACCCAACACTGATCCATCATCAACCGGATACAGCAACCATCGATTCGTCCATAAACACCCGGACACGAATCCAGCCTAACCACCCATCATCACCCGGGTATCGGTTAACGGCAATATAAGTCAAATTCCACACAATGGGAATTAACTTCACCAAAACAATGCATATGCACGCACATCACTAGCATGCAACATCAAATCAGTCTATGAAATACATCAATTTATCATAACTGAACCAAAACCAAAAACATGATATCTCAACGATCATGCACACCATCATTAGCAACATAAACATGTCTTTCATTCACACAATACTAATACATCCATCCATCACAGGTTCACTGCTATATACACATCCATGTGCGTTAGCCAATAATCACTTATTCCGGGATTTGACTCATTTTCAAAATAATTTCAGGTTTTAGGAAATCTTTTCATTTTATAAAATAAAGCATTAAATTTAAGAAATAACGTCCAAAACGGCACTCAAAACGGACTTACGGTTTGAAAGTTATGAATTTTCAAAGTTTAATATTTTTCAAAAGTTACAGCAGAACCCGGTTCCTACATATGCAGGAACCGGTTCCTGCGAAGTTCAAAAATCACGCTTCTGGAAAAATGTATGGGAACCCGGTTCCTACCTATACAGGAACCGGTTCCTACGTGCATTTTTGCCAGTTTTTATAAATTCACACAGTGGAACCCGGTTCCTCCCCACTGGGAACCGATTCCCACGACTTGCAGAGTCAAATTCTGCACTTTTAACAGCATTTATTCATTCTAAACCAATTCCAAACATACCCATACGAATTGCAACATGAGAAACACCAAAACACATCCATTTTGCACCATTATAACATCAAACAACATTATTTCATCATTCTTTTTTATCATCTGACACTCTAATGGTTTTCAACCTACAATTCGACGCAATAGGGACAATTCTACGGAACCCTAGAATTCCAAACCGGGATTCCCTAACATACTATGATCCATACTATTGAATATCTAAACCGATAATACGAATTAACTAATCGAAATCACCCCTTACCTTGTGTGTTCTTCGAATTCTGACGCTTCCGGTTTTCTCCTTCTTTTTCCTCTTCTCAAATGCACGTATGATGAATATTCCAAAATAACTCTCTTTCTCTTCTTTTTGCTTTTAATACTCCTTTTATTATTTCAATAAAATAATTAAATTAGTAATTAGTAAGAGTAGAGTATTTTACCCCTCACACCCTCTAATCACTCTTCACACCACCAATACTTCTTTCCTTTAATTAATTAAATTAATTCCAATAATCCAAAAATACCAATAATTAAATTTCTAATTAAATTAATAATTAAAAATTCTAATTATTTAATAATCGGATTATTTGGGGTGTCACAACTCTCCCCAACTAAAAGAGTTTTCGTCCTCGAAAACATACCTTAGACGAACAGTTCGGGATACGAGTCCTTCATCTGACTCTCCAGCTCCCAAGTGACATTTCCATCTGCTGGTCCTCCCCAAGCCACTCTTACCAACGCGATCTCCTTGCCTCGCAACTGTTTCAACTTCCGATCCTCAATTCTCGCAGGTACCGCTTCCACAGTCAAATTCTCTCGTACCTGTATATCGTCTACCCGAATCTCATGAGACGGATCAGCAATGTACTTCCTTAGCTGAGATACATGAAAAACATCATGCAAATTTGCAAGTGACGGCGGCAAAGCAATCTGATAAGCAACTTTCCCAACTCTCTTGGTAATCTGAAACGGACCAATAAAACGTGGAGTCAACTTCTTTGACTTCAAAGCTCGACCAATACCAGTCATCAGAGTAACTCGCATAAAAACATGTTCTCCTTCGCTAAACTCAAGATCTTTCCTCCTCTTATCGTGATAACTTTTCTGACGACTCTGAGAAGTCTTCATCTTCTCCTGAATCATCTTAATCTTTTCCGAAGTCTGTTGGACAATTTCCGGTCCAATCACAGCACTCTCTCCAGATTCATACCAACACAACAGTGTCCGACACCTCCTACCATACAATGCCTCAAACGGAGCCATACCAATGCTCGAATGAAAACTATTGTTGTAGGTAAACTCAATCAATGGTAGATAACTATCCCAAGCTCCACCTTTCTCCAACACACAAGCTCTTAACAAATCTTCCAACGACTGAATCGTTCTCTCCGTCTGACCATCTGTCTGTGGATGATAAGCGGAACTCAAACACAACTTAGTACCCAAAGCTTCTTGCAATCCCGTCCAGAATTTAGATGTAAACCTCGGATCTCGATCCGACACAATACTAGAAGGAATACCGTGCAAACTCACAATCTTCTCAACATACAATTCTGCCAACCTTTCCATCGGATAATCCATTCTTATCGGAATAAAGTGAGCAGATTTCGTCAACCGATCAACAATAATCCAGATAGAATCACAATTCTTCGATGTCCTTGGCAAACCAGACACAAAATCCATAGAGATTCCATCCCATTTCCATTCCGGAACAAACAACGGTTCCATCAATCCTGACGGTTTCTGATGCTCAATCTTCGACTTCTGACAAACCAAACAAGCATACACAAACTCATCAATTTCCTTTTTCATTCTCGGCCACCAAAATAACTTCTTCAAATCATGGTACATTTTAGTAGCACCAGGATGAATACTCAATCCACTACGATGTCCTTCTTCCAAAATACTCTTCCTAATCTCTGCAACATCCGGAACACACACCCTATTACCAAATATCATAACACCATTCTCATCAATCTGGAACTCGCCTCCTTGACCTTGGTTGATCATTGTCAATTTATCAACTAACCCAACATCAGACTTCTGTCCATTCCGAATTTCTTCCAGAATACCACTAGTCAGTTTCAACATACCCAATTTCACACTATTCGGAGTAGTTTCACATACCAAACTTAAATCTATGAACTGCTCAACCAAATCTAACTCACGGACCATTAACATCGACATATGCAAGGACTTCCTACTCAAGGCATCCGCAACAACGTTTGCCTTACCAGGATGGTAATTCAAACCGAAATCATAATCCTTTAGAAATTCTAACCATCTCCTCTGCCTCATATTCAACTCTTTCTGATCAAAGAGATACCTCAGACTTTTGTGATCACTGAACACCTCAAACCGAGAACCATATAAATAATGCCTCCACAACTTCAAAACAAACACAACAGCTGCCAACTCCAAATCATGAGTCGGATAATTCCTTTCATGTACTTTTAATTGTCTCGAAGCATAAGCCACCACCTGCTTATCTTGCATCAACACACCACCTAATCCCATTAATGATGCGTCACAATACACAACAAAAGACTTAGTCAGATTTGGCAAAATCAAGATCAGAGCACTTGTCAACCTCCTCTTCAGCTCTTGAAATCCTTTCTCACATTCAACATCCCAAACAAACATCTGACCCTTCCTGGTCAACTTAGTCAACGGTAATGCTAATTTGGAAAATCCTTCTATAAACTTCCTGTAATAACCTGCAAGACCCAGAAAACTACGGATCTCAGAAGCATTCTTCGGCACTTCCCACTGAGATACTGCTTCTACCTTCGTAGGATCCACAGCAATTCCATTCTTGGAAATTACATGGCCAAGAAAACTTACTTCACTTAACCAGAATTCACACTTGGACAACTTCGCATAAAGCTTCTTCTCTTTCAATAATTCCAACACGACTCTGAGATGTTCTGCATGCTCTTCATCGCTCTTCGAATAAATTAGAATATCATCAATGAACACCACCACAAACTTATCAAGATACGGATGAAATATCCTGTTCATATACTCCATGAAAACACCAGGTGCATTAGTAACTCCAAACGGCATAACAGAATACTCGTAATGTCCATACCTCGTTCTAAATGTAGTTTTCTGAATATCTTCCGACTTCACACGAATCTGATGATATCCAGATCTCAGATCAATCTTACTAAATACACAAGCTCCAACTAGTTGATCCATCAAATCATCGATCCTCGGCAAAGGATACTGATTCTTGATTGTAACTTTATTCAGCTGTCTGTAATCAACACATAATCTCATTGAACCTTCTTTCTTCTTAACCAACAACACCGGAGCACCCCACGGCGAAACACTCGGACGAATAAACTCCTTCTCAAGTAACTCCTCCAACTGTTTCTTTAACTCCGCTAATTCAGATGCCAACATACGGTAAGGCGCCATCGACACCGGACTAGTTCCAGGAATCAAATCTATAGTAAATTCTACCTCCCTCTCAGGTGGCAATTCACTAACGTCTTCCGGAAACACCTCTGGAAATTCATTCACCACTGGCAATCCATCACTCTTTTCTTTTCCCTCCGCTTCTATTGCAGAATACAACATAAATACCACAGCACCATCTTTCACAGCTAGGTTCATCTGTTTAACCGACATAGTCACATCTTCGACACCAACCTCTTCAGGAAAAATAACCGTCTTCGCAAAACAGTTGATATGAACCTGGTTGAATTCCAACCAGTTAATTCCAAGGATGATATCAAGTTGTTCTAACGGTAGGCACACTAAATCCATACCGAAACCCCTACCAAAAATCACAATAGGACAATTCCTACAAACATACAAAGTAGTCACTGAACCCGACGCAGGAGTATCAATAACCATACTTCCATCCATATTAGAAATTTCCAAATTCAATCTTTTAGCACAATCCAAAGCAATAAAAGAATGCGTAGCTCCAGTATCAATAATCGCAATCAAAGGTATGTCATTAATAAAACATGTACCTTTAATCAGCCGATCATCTGGCTTAGTCTCTGGCCCATACAATGCAAACACTTTACCACCAGCTTGCTCCTTCTTGGGTTTTGTACACTGAGGAAGAGTATGACCTTCTTCACCACAGTTGTAACAAGTCACCACTCCTTTCTACAATCATTGGCCACATGGCCGAGTTTCCCACACTTGAAACACTTCTTATCATTACTTTTGCAATCCACCATACGATGTCCTGTCTCACCACACTTGTAGCACTTAATGGAAGAACTAGAATCTCCTCCACCAAACTTCTTCCAACCACCGGGTCTCTGATTACTTCTATCATAAGGCTTACCACGATCCATCTGTTGCTTACCCTTCCTATCAACATACCCTCGAGCATTCGACTTAGTGCTAGCAAGATCCTCCTCTAAAATCCTACTACAGTCAACCAGATCAGGAAATCTTCGGATACGCTGATACCGAATACCATGCTTAATCTCATCACGAAGACCATTCTCAAACTTGATACATTTGGAAAATTCTCCATCTGCATCGTTAGTATAATGAGCATAATACTTCGCTAACTCAGTAAACTTCGAAGCATACTCACTGACAGTCTTGTTACCCTGCTTGAGTTCCAGAAACTCAATCTCCTTCTTGCCTCTGATGTCGTCAGGAAAGTACCTCCTCAGAAAAGCCCTCCTGAACACAGCCCAAGTCAACGCAATACCATCTTCTTCCATTTCAGTTCTGGTAGCAACCCACCAGTCATCAGCTTCCTCTGCTAACATGTGAGTTCCGTATCTCACCTTCAGCCCTTCAGCACAGTCAATTACTCTGAAGATCCTCTCGATCTCCTTCAACAACTTCTGAGCACCTTCGGGATCATGTGCACCCTTGAACAACGAAGGATTATTCCTCTGAAAATTCCCCAATTGTCGGTCAGCACCAATCACAGCTCCCTGCTGGTTCCCTCCGAGTACTCCAGCCAACATTCCCAATGCTTCAGCAATAGCATCGTTGTTTCTTCCGTTACCTCTTCTGGCCATTGTTCTGTAACATTACAAAACAACCTCATCACCACACAAGTATTGACAGTGTCATCTTACACTAGTCGCATACAAAAGGGATAACGACACAAGACAAGACCGACTATGCTCTGATACCACTATTGTAACACCCCTTCTAAAATACCCCGAATAATATTAATTATATCAATGATTAAAGACATATTCCATCAGAGTTAACACGGAACAAGGGATGTCACAATTATGAAATAAATAAAACTTCCAATAAAACATTAGTCATGCTACACTGAGGGTCATTATTCAAATAATTCAATCAACTTAAGACCATGTCTTACACAGCAGAAAAATACCATAACCAAAACGGAATAAACCAAAACATAATTATTCCCAATGAAATTCAAAGAAACAATTGAATAATAACTAATTCCTCAAATAAATGTTCCCCAGTGTTACAACCTATCAGAGCACGACACTGACACGCGGACTTAAAGTAACATAGCTCTAGAGCCATCCTCACCAACTCCTAAGATGGTAACTTTAATCTGAAATTGTTAAAGTAAGGGTGAGATTTCTCATAATTAACATGCATTATAAGCTTCTCAATCAACATTATATCACAAGTGTTGTACCCCAAAATTTGCCCTCCCATATTCTCCAAGAAGTTGCCAAGCCAAGTCACAAAATTCCCCAAGGGTTGCACAGCTCAACAGTCTCCCATACAGTCAAAATTAGGGTTTGTGTTCTGATCAAGAAAATGAAGTTTTCAAGGGCCCAATCAAGTCTCACATGCTTACAAATATGGTCAAGCATCCTCATATCAAGTTTCAAGGCATTCAGCTCAAAATTGCACAGTCAAAACCCTAGATTGCACTACAGTCAACTGTAGGGGCAAAATGGTCATTTGACAGTCAAAAGTTCAAATTTTTGGTCAACATATCATTTTGAAGCCACAAACATCATTTGATCAATGCTTGATCATGATTCTCAAAATTTGGCTCAGAAAATCATCAAGATGCAAAAGTTACTATATTTGGACAACTGAAAAAGTCAACTGAAATTGACCAGGGCATAACTTTCACATGGATTATCAGAAAAATTCCATCCAAAGATCATTTTGAAGAGAAAGACATTTCCTACAACTCATCTTCATACTTCAAGTCCAAGAAATGCTCTCACAAAAAGTTATCAATTTCAACATTATAGGTCATTTTCAAAAGTCAACAAAAAGGGACTTTAAGTCAAAGGCCATAACTTGAGATTGGTAAATCAAAATGACATGGGACCAAAGGCATTGGTTATAGGACTCAAAGACCTTTCCAAAATGTCCAAGAACATGTGAAAAGCTTAAAAATTGAGCAAGTTATGCCTTGTGGAAGTTGGGAAATTTTTGGATATTTTGAAAAGTCAACTTTGATCCAAATGACCTAAAATTGCTAATGGGCCCATTTTTCTTCCAAGATTCATCATTCTAAACATGTGCACGACCATTTGGCCCAAAGGGAAGTATTTTCTCATTTTTTATTTATTTATTTGAATTTCTATTAATATTAATTCATTTAAATCAATTAAATATGTGGAAAATATCTAAATGAACCAAACAAATCTTTTTGTACACATTCTAGACTCAATATTTCGTGCACATGCTAATTAGGAAAGATTTGGCTTGATTGGATGCAAATTGGTACAAAAACCATGTGAAAAAGATTTGAAAAGATCTTAAGAAAATCAAATATGCAAAACAATGAATGCCTTGGATTTGTGCTAGTTTTGTTAACCTAATGCCTTCCATACAAATACTAGATCATAAACCCTAATCACAATACACTGAAAGCTGCGCCCAAAAGCCTTTGAGAAACTTGAAAAAATTGCTTGAAAACAAAATTCTGAAATCATTGTTGGAGGACGATTCAAGCCTTAATCTTGATTCCAATAGCTTGCTCAAGGTCTATTGAGTGTGTTTCAATCAGAATCATTCATCCAAACGCTAAGAATTGGTAGATTAAACTCAAACTGTGTCAAGCAATTTTCAGAATCGTATATAATAATTCACGCATCTTTTTGCATTTTTATTTATGGATTCTTGTTCAGCGTGATGTTTCGAAGCTAACCAATGCTTTTGATTTGATTATAACGTTGTGTACGAGATTCTACCATGCTTAAATTTTAGGGTTTGCAGGGTATCAATTTAGGGCTTTGGTAACGAAGCAAAATTAGAATTCCAGACCATGGCCATTAGACTCAGCGCTTGAAGACGAAGAGGATGGAACCCTCGCGCTCAATTTATGAGCGTTGAGGGGCTAATCGCTATTTTCTTAAAGCATCCCTAAAGCAACGCGTCTAAAACCGTTGCTGAATGTTTATGTTACAGGGAACGTGAAAGAGACGAAGACGTGGCCACAAGCGATTGGAGCGTTTGAATTTCGCGCGTTTCTCTCCACTAACACGTTGATCTTTCTTTTATTATTTATGTGTTGGTATATTAATTGAATGCATGTGTAGCTCAGCTGGCAAACGTTGAAGGCTTCAGCATCCAAGACCTGGGTTCGAGTCCCAGGTCTGAACAATTTCAATATTGTTTTTCTATACTAATTCCTATGCAGCGTCAGTATTGAGGATGCACCATATGCCTCAAAATCCAAAGGTCCACGCGTCCAAGGGATGCAGATCAAGGGCTCAGAACTGAAGAACACCATGAGGACTAGTCAACACGCGCATACGTGGCCTGGGAAAGTCAATGGATCTGCATATTAAATGGGCCAGAATTTCACTAATAAAACCTCCAAATTGGGACTTCCACCCCCCCTGGTTTGCAATTTCCTTTTTATTTATTTTGTTTTCAATTTTTATTTTATTTATTTTATTGTTTTAATTTAATAAATTATTTTTACCATATATATAAAAATATCACAAAAAATCAGAAAAGATGACAAATATAATAAATATTTAATTTAATTATTTTCATAAATAAATTAACATGTAAATTAACTTAGTATTAATTTAGGTTGCAACTTTAATTCTTTTCATAAAAATGTAAAAAATATAGAATTTAGGTTTAATAAATTTTATTCCTTTCAATTTTTCTTTTTTTTCATAATAATAATATTACTTATTTTATTTTCACAATTAAATTGTACATAAATTAGCTTAGGTTTAATTTAGGTTATATTTTAATATTTTCATAACAAGCTTAAAAAACATTAGAATTAGGGTTAGTTATTTTCAATTAATTCTTTTTTCTTTTAAATCTTAGAAAAACATAAAAATACCAAAAAAAAACAAAAACATTTAATTTTAATTTTAATTCCTCATTAACTTTAATTTTTTGCAAAAGGGTTCAACGCCCATATTTTATTTATTTAATTCGCGCATTTATTTTATTTCGCTTAATTCATTATGTATCTCTCCCAAAGCGTTGTAACTTAAATTTCTCGCACTTTTATTTCTTTTGCTTTATTTACTTTCTGTCAAATCGGGTCCGGTTTAATTTTGGCGATGTGGACCCGCGCCATTTGTAATAGTTTAGATTTATTTTCCCGCAAATATTTTTAACTGTTAACAAAAAGCCTGCAAGAATGAATGGCCATAATAAAAATCAAGCGTAGATCACAATGAACATGACAAGACAAATATCAATGAAAATGACACACGAATCGCACACACCACCCCTAGGGTACGCCTCACTGTTGCCTTGCCTCGAAAGGTGATCGTCGAGTAGAGGACGTCTTAGTAAGTCCTCATGATCCGGGAACCTGGCATGAGGGTAGCTTCTAAGGTGCCTTCCCATTGCTCTGGTGATCACCATGTCCCGAATATCGAATTGACCCGAACACCTCCAACGGTGGTGCTACCTACCTCTCAATGGTGGGATGGCACTACTTTAAAGGACATTTACACAGACGAATTCCTTAGGGTAGGTAGGTTCTCAAGGATACTTGCTCTCTTCAAAACAAACTGAAATCTTTTCACACCAACACTTTTCCAAAGCTTTCAAAGCAAATTTTTCAAACACTCTGACGTACGAGTCGAACTGAAATTTTTCAAAGAAACTTTTTTTAAAACCCACAATTGAAAAGCAAGCAAACATTTTTGAAAACACATTGAGCAAGTATCTAAGAGCCCATGGATAACCATGGATAGAAAGGGTGCTAACACCTTCCCTTTCTATAACCTACCTCCCGAACCGAGAGCGATCTCTTTAAGGAATTTTTCTGTGCTTTTGTCCTTTCCATTTGGAGAAAATAAAAGACGGTGGCGACTCTTGCTTCCGCGATATTTCGCGAACCAGCGTTAAACAGTCAGTTCCAGATCCACCGATCACAACAAGCATATTATTTCACCCATTTTAGCATAAATTCAGATTCAACACGCAGTTCCAATCATACAAGTCATTATGCACAAATCAATAATCAACCAAAGAATTTTAACACTGGAAGACATCCTAACATGTTACAATTCCATGCAAATACAAATGCAGACACAATGCATGTGGTACCAACACGTGACCAAGTCACCCAACACTGATCCATCATCAACCGGATACAGCAACCGTCGATTCGTCCATAAACACCCGGACACGAATCCAGCCTAACCACCCATCATCACCCGGGTATCGGTTAACGGCAATACAAGTCAAATTCCACACAATGGGAATTAACTTCACCAAAACAATGCATATGCACGCACATCACTAGCATGCAACATCAAATCAGTCTATGAAATACATCAATTTATCATAACTGAACCAAAACCAAAAACATGATATCTCAACGATCATGCACACCATCATTAGCAACATAAACATGTCTTTCATTCACACAATACTAATACATCCATCCATCACAGGTTCACTGCTACATACACACCCATGTGCGTTAGCCAATAATCACTTATTCCAGGATTTGACTCATTTTCAAAATAATTTCAGGTTTTAGGAAATCTTTTCATTTTATAAAATAAAGCATTAAATTTAAGAAATAACGTCCAAAACGGCACTCAAAACGGACTTACGGTTTGAAAGTTATGAATTTTCAAAGTTTAATATTTTTCAAAAGTTACAGCAGAACCCGGTTCCTACATATGCAGGAACCGGTTCCTGCGAAGTTCAAAAATCACGCTTCTGGAAAAATGTATGGGAACCCGGTTCCTACCTATACAGGAACCGGTTCCTACGTGCATTTTTGCCAGTTTTTATAAATTCACACAGTGGAACCCGGTTCCTCCCCACTGGGAACCGGTTCCCACGACCTGCAGAGTCAAATTCTGCACTTTTGACAGCATTTATTCATTCTAAACCAATTCCAAACATACCCATACGAATTGCAACATGAGAAACACCAAAACACATCCATTTTGCACCATTATAACATCAAACAACATTATTTCATCATTCCTTTTTATCATCTGACACCCTAATGGTTTTCAACCTACAATTCGACGCAATAGGGACAATTCTACGGAACCCTAGAATTCCAAACCGGGATTCCCTAACATACTATGATCCATACTATTGAATATCTAAACCGATAATACGAATTAACTAATCGAAATCACCCCTTACCTTGTGGGTTCTTCGAATTCTAACGCTTCCGGTTTTCTCCTTCTTTTTCCTCTTCTCAAATGCACGTATGATGAATATTCCAAAATAACTCTCTTTCTCTTCTTTTTCCTTTTAATACTCCTTTTATTATTCCAATAAAATAATTAAATTATTAATTAGTAAGAGTAGAGTATTTTACCCCTCACACCCTCTAATCACTCTTCACACCACCAATACTTCTTTCCTTTAATTAATTAAATTAATTCCAATAATCCAAAAATACCAATAATTAAATTTCCAATTAAATTAATAATTAAAAATTCTAATTATTTAATAATCGGATTATTTGGGGTGTCACACTTGGCGCCTCCACCAACATTTTTGTCCTAGGCGTCATCTCACTTGGCGCCTCCTCTCTCTTTTAGCCAAGTGAGATGGCGCATGCTCTTTAAAAGTGAGAGGAGGCGCCATCTCACTTGGCTCCTAGGGCAAAATGTTGTTTTTATAAATAATTCGTCTGTTTCTCCGTCATTTCTCACACTTTCTCGCACTGTTTTCTTATTTTTCACTCTGTTATTTGCGTCATGACATCGCCCATGATTTTTACCAGAGATGGTTACGTTATCTTCTCCGCCACGAAACCTGCGATGAAAATGAAATTCTGGCACATTCACTCTATGGAGCGTTTGAAGCGGGAGTTGATGCGATGGCTAGATGGAGACATTGTGGAGGGGGAAAAATTCGAAGGATCCAGCGAAGACGAACAACAACCTCACATGCGACTGGAAGACCTAATCTATGGTTGGAGGAAGTCAAAATAGACAGCGACGTAATGTTGATGATGCATGGGTCAGATGAAATTGCTTTAACAATTGTAATTTCGTAGATGGAATATCGTGTTTTTTTCTTGTACGCGCAATATTTATTGTAGCAAATATTGTTAACGAAAAACCCTAATGTTTACAACATAATTAAGGAAAGATTTTATGTATTACAATTTTTATGTGGTCGAGGCAGACGCCCGATTCGGACAATTTTTGCGATTGTGTCCGACCTGACGGCATAAACCACACTTTCTTTCTAGCTTGTCAAGGTCGTCCATTTCGGTTGTGATGCACTTACTTTTGGGACGACCCTTCTTGTTCCTTCGCATTTGGTCATTGCGCCACACTATTTCGCCGTCGTATGCAGGCCAATAATCTGGTTTTGCTACCAAATGAAAGTTGTTGTTGTAAACGTTGAGCAACGTTTCAGATTTTTAAATGTGTGACAGAAGTTGTAGCGCGTCTTGATGGGTATAAGCACAAGCGTAAATGACATGAGAGCAAGGGGGATACCTTCTTAGAAAGTAGCAACAAGGCTGTGAGGGAACTGTGCGGGGTATACCGACATGGTTGAAACAGTCTGCTACGTTGATGTGGCACTTTGGTGTGTACCGGTAACCCTTGAGTTCAGTCAAGGAGAGTACGGGGCCTCCGCGTGGTGTCGTGAAGCATCAACAGACCTTAGGAACCTTAATTGAACTATCTTGGCCTCTTTAGGGTAGTGAGATAACTGACTTTGGTGCAGTCCGAGGTTGGTTGATACTCGATACTACGCTCAATTGAGGGTTGCTTTCCTGGAATATTTCGGTCGCCAGTTCAGTGGCTAAATCGAAACGATGAACAATGAAAGCAATCCCGTGATATTGGGAACCTTAGAACCCGGTTACTTTGATTAGGACAGGTTGAACCCACCAACTTCAAAAGGGTACTACCCAGACCCCATGCTGGCCTTAAACCTTAAGGGCTTGTCTTGTGTGCCTTGTGTGCCTTACATGTTTGTCTTTGTAAATATCTGTGGTGTGTTTAATCATAGCATCATGACATCATCCAGCATCATATGCATTGACTAACCATTTCAGGGGTTCGGATTTTCATCTTTGTTCTTGTTTTGTAGGACATGGAAACTGTTCGTAGAAAGACCATTCAAATCAGTCTTGTAAGGGTCCCTCCTCAGCTTAAGGAGCTTATATCCAGGATTCCTGAGAACTCTTCATTCAGTAAAAGGCATGGAAGCCTCATCAGCTTGGTCAACACCAACATTGAGGAAGATATGATAAAGGTCTTGTTCCAGTTCTTTGACCCTCTGCATCACTGTTTTACCTTCTTGGATTATCAGTTGGTACCTACATTGGAGGAGTTCTCCCGGCTCCTGAAGATCTCTATCCTTGACCAGCTACCCTTCAGCGGTACAGAAAAGGAACCTAAGCTTGAAGAGATTGCTAAAGCCTTGCACCTACAGTCATCTGACCTCAAGGGACATTGGGAAAGCAGAAGTGGTATCAAAGGGTTCTTAGCCAGGTTTCTGTTTGAAAAGGCCCTTGAATGTTGGAACTCCCTTGACTTGCAAGCTTTTGAAGAGGTTGTGGCCCTCCTTGTTTATGGTTTGGTGTTGTTCCCTAACCCAGATCAGCTCATTGATATCAGTGCTGTCCAGATCTTTATGTCCAGGAATCCTATACCTACGTTGCTGGGGGACATCCTTCACTCATGTTACACTCGAACCATGAGAAAAAGAGGTGTCCTTATGTGTTGCACTCCTCTCTTGGGAAGGTGGTTTATTTCGCACCTTCCACAATCTGTCTTGAAGAATGAGCGGGGTTTGAGATGGTCACAACGGTTGATGACTCTTACACATGCAGATATACATTGGTGCCCTAGGTCCAGAGAAGATGTCACTATCATTGATCGTTGCGGGGAGTACCCTAATGTTCCTTTACTTGGAATCAGAGGAGGTATTACTTATAGCCCATGCCTGGCTTGGAGACAGTTTGGTTATGCTCGGAGGGATGGTCCTCATGACATGTTAATTCCCGACATAGTTTTTGACTTCGACAACGATACTCAAGGACTTCGCCAGAGATTTATCAGAGCTTGGAGGATGCCCAGTACGATAGACAGCAAAACACTGGGGCACAGGAATTCCATCCCTTTGGAGCCTTACCTCAAGTGGGTACGAGCCCGCTCTCAGAAGTTAGTAATGCCTTATCCTCACATGCTTCCAGTAATCAAAGAGCCTGTCTTGGAAGGGGAAGTGTCCTACACTATTCAGCACCCTGATATGCCCACATCCTGGGAAGAGATGCAGAAGAGCTGGATCCAGCTTAAGGAGGAAAGGAGTTCTCTTGAGACTAGTCTGCATGCCAGCGAAAAGAAGGTCTTGGAGCTCACTCGCCTGTTGCATGAAGAGAGGAGTCTCAACACCTACATAGCTCCAAAGAGGATGCGCAGTGTATTTTGGGATTGATTTGATTTTTGTACTTTTTGCCCATGAGGCTTTGATGTATTAAACAATGATTTCTTTAATGATAACGTGTGTTCCTTTTTGTCTACAACAAATTTGAACTTTCGAACCCTTGAATGCATTGCATACACATTTCATACATCATGTGCATAGCAGGTTTTTTCTCTTTGCAGGTTGCTTATAGTTCTTCGCTGTTTATTTCAGCATCATGAATCCCGAATCTGCATCAACTGAGACATCAATCAAGGCTCTTCAGGCGCAGAATGCGCAGTTTCAAGAACTAATCAAGGGTCTGGCTAAAGGCCAAGAAGAATTAAAGGCTATGCTCCTGAAGAAGGAGAAGAAGAAGAAGAGAAGAATTGTTCTGTTCAACTCGGGCCGAAGGTTTGGCAATACTCTACAGCACGAAGAGGCTGGTTCTTCTGTTGGCAAGAGTCCTTCTCAGGCAGAAGTAAAGGTTCCTAGTCCGGTCGTCTCCGACAACGAGACAGATTTTGACGAAGAGCAGTACCCTCCTGCAGACAACAGATATAAGCAACTGGAGGACAGGTTGAAGGCTATGGAGGTTCAACAGGCACCTGGGCTGGATTTCGGAGATCTGGGTTTGTCAACTGGTGTGATTATCCCCCATAAGTTCAAAGCACCATCCTTCTCCAAATATGACGGGGCGTCTTGTCCCAAGCTGCATTTAAGGTCCTATGTTTGGAAAATTCAGCCGTACTCTGCGGATAAGAATTTATGGATCCACTTCTTCCAGGAGAGTCTTTCAGGGACTCATCTCGAATGGTTCTATCAGCTGGATGGGACCAAAGTTCGTAACTGGGAGGAGTTGGCTACTGCTTTTTACAAGCAGTATCAATATAATGCCGACCTTGCCCCCACACGTACCCAACTCCAGGGTATGGCGTTAGGTGCAAGCGAAGGTTTTAAGGAGTACGCTCAGAAGTGGAGAGACCTGGCTGGCAGGGTGCAGCCACCATTGACTGATCGGGAGCTGGTTGACATGTTCTTGGGGACCCTATCTGGGCCATTCTTCAACCATCTCATTGGGAATTCTTCTGCTGGGTTCACTGATTTGATCTTGACTGGAGAGAGAATTGAAGCTGGGCTGAAGTCTGGGAAGATTGCAAAGGGTGCATCATCTAGTTCGGAAAAGAAACCATTCAAAAAGGAGTCTAGTGCCGTGTATGGTTCTAGGAAATAAGAGAGACCTGAGCACCGCCAATCTGTCAGCGCGGTGATGATTGCTAAGCCTGCTGCCGCTCCTCGGTCGAATAATCCTCAAAGGGCTGAAAGACCCCGGCGAGAGTTTACCCGGTTAAGCATGACCCTATCACAGATTCTGCCACAGTTGCTAGCCACCAACTTAGTGACTGTCAGGGAAGCCCCGAAGTTCCCCAATACAACATCTCCCAAGTACAACCCGAATGCTCGTTGTGCTTACCATTCAGAAAGCCCGGGGCACTCTACCGATGACTGTTGGGCACTAAAGAACAAGCTACAGGACCTCATTGACGCTAAGGAGGTACAGTTTGAGGCATATGACAAGCCTAACGTAGTGACAGCTCCCCTGCCTGCTCATGGAGTTAATGCTATCGGGGATGAAGAAGAGGAAGTTGATGAAGCTGAATTTGATAGCTGGATCTACCCGGCAACTGACGAAGGACTTAACAATTGGAGCGCAAAGGAAAATCTCCCTGTTTCTTTTGTTACTAAGTAATGAATTCCTATGTTTTGTTATTTTGTAATAAACAATGATAAACTCTATGGCCCGGTGTCTTACCCGAGGCACCGTGGTTCTATTTGTGAGGGCATACAAATTGTCATTTCATATACCATGAATGAAAATCTTGGACGTATTTTTCGCATTGCAAATATTGTGTTCCTTTTCTGTCTTTCTTTTCCTTTACATAATTTTCAAAAACAGCTATATTTACACACACACTCACTCATACAGGTTCCAATCCACTCTGGATATCACTGATAACAACTCTGCTACTGCCAATTATGACTTCGAAAATCCGATCAACTTAGCCGAAGACGAAGGTGAAGATGATTGCGAAGTGCCTGGCGAGCTTGCAAGACTGTTACCTCAGGAAGAGAGGGCAATTCAACCCCATGAAGAGCCAGTGGAAACAATAAACTTGGGTACTGAGGCAGACAGAAAAGAGGTAAAGATTGGTGCCAACCTAGAGCTCAGCGTGAAGCAACGGTTAACCAAGATGTTACATGATTATATGGAGATCTTTGCCTGGTCCTACGAAGACATGCCAGGGTTGGATACCGATATTGTGGTCCATCACTTGCCGACTAAGGAAGACTGCCCTCCAGTTAAACAAAAGGTCCGTCGGATGCGTCCAGAGATGTCAGAGAAGATTAAGGCCGAGGTTATGAAGCAGTTTGATGCTGGGTTCCTTGCAGTGACTTCTTACCCCCAGTGGGTTGCTAATGTGGTGCCGGTACCTAAAAAGGACGGTAAGGTCAGAATGTGTGTCGACTACAGGGATCTGAACAGGGCCAGCCCCAAGGATGACTTCCCCTTACCTCATATTGATGTCCTTGTTGATAACACAGCTCAGCATAAGGTATTCTCTTTCATGGATGGCTTTTCAGGTTACAATCAGATAAAGATGGCACCTGAAGACATTGAAAAGACTACATTTGTTACTCAGTGGGGCACCTTCTGTTACAAGGTCATGCCATTTGGATTAAAGAACGCTGGGGCAACCTACCAACGTGCCATGGTTGCCTTATTTCATGATATGATCCATCATGAGATAGAAGTGTATGTGGACGACATGATCGCTAGGTCCCAGACTGAGGAAGAGCACCTAGATCATCTGCAGAAGTTGTTTGACCGGTTGAGACTGTACAAGCTGAGACTGAACCCGAACAAGTGCACCTTCGGGGTAAGATCTGGAAAACTGCTAGGCTTCGTGGTCAGTGACAAGGGAATTCAAGTGGACCCTGCTAAGGTCAAAGCTATTCAAGAGATTCCAGTTCCTAAGACAGAGAAGGAGGTCAGAGGCTTTTTAGGACGCCTGAATTACATTGCTCGATTCATCTCTCATCTGACTGCTACCTGTGAACCAATCTTCAAGTTGCTGAAGAAAGATCAGGTAGTACGTTGGAACGATGAATGTCAGGCTGCTTTTGACAAAATCAAAGAGTATCTCCAAGAACCACCTATCCTTATGCCACCGGTTGAAGGGAGACCTCTGATACTATACCTGACAGTGTTAGACAACTCAATGGGGTGTGTGCTGGGGCAGCATGACGAGTCTGGCCGAAAAGAGCACGCCATTTATTACCTTAGCAAAAAGTTTACCGACTGTGAGACCCGATACTCACTGCTTGAGAAAACTTGCTGCGCTTTGGTATGGGCTGCTCGCCGGCTGAGACAGTATATGCTGACTCACACTACTTTGTTGATCTCAAAGATGGATCCTATAAAGTACATATTCGAAAAGCCTGCTCTGTCTGGGAGAATCGCAAGATGGCAAATGATCTTGACAGAATACGACATCCAGTACACAACCCAGAAAGCCATCAAGGGAAGTGTATTGGCAGACCACTTAGCTCATCAAGCTGTAGATGACTACCAATCAATGAACTTCGAGTTTCCGTATGAAAGCATCATGATAGTAACAGATTGTGAAGTACCTGGACCGGATGAAGGACCTGAACCAGGATCCCGATGGTCTATGCACTTTGACGGAGCCTCCAATGCCTTGGGAAATGGTATCGGCGCCATAATCATATCTCCACAAGGTACTCATACTCCACTCACTGCCCGGCTGTGTTTCAACTGTACTAACAACATGGCGGAGTATGAGGCGTGTATCATGGGTCTTCAAGCTGCGATCGACCTAAGGATCAAATTTCTAAGTGTCTTCGGAGATTCCGCTCTTGTGATTAATCAGATCAAAGGAGAGTGGGATACGAAACATCCAAACCTAATTCCTTACAGAGAATGTGTGTTGACCCTGATTCCCCACTTCACAGAGATAACCTTTGAGCACTTTCCAAGAGAAGAGAATCAGTTAGCGGACGCGTTAGCTACAATTTCTTCAATGTTCAAGGTCAAATGGGATAATGAGGCTCCCCGGATCATCATCTGGAAACTGGACGAACCGGCATACTGTTGTGATCTCGAAACTGAATTGGTGACTGAGAAGCCTTGGTACCACGAAGTGAAGAGATATCTGGAAACTCAGGAATACCCTGAAGGTGCCTCTGTCAACGATAAGAAATTCCTGAGGAGGTTCGCAGCCAAGTTCTTCCTAAGCAACGGCATCTTGTACAAGCGAAACCATGATTCAACCCTACTGCGTTGTGTGGGTAAGACTGAAGCGGAAAGAATCATGGAAGAGCTACATGAAGGGACCTTTGGTACACATTCCAGTGGACATACTATGGCTAAGAAGATCCTACGGGCAGGATATTACTGGTCCACAATGGAAGCTGACTGCTACCAACACTCCAGGACATGCCACAAGTGCCAGATCTATGCAGACAAGGTGCATGTTCCTCCGGTTCCCCTGAATGTTCTGACTGCGCCATGGCCGTTTGCAATGTGGGGCATAGACATGATCGGTGAGATAAAACCTACAGCATCTAATGGACATCGCTTCATCCTAGTGGCGATTGATTATTTTACGAAGTGGGTTGAGGCAGCATCCTATGCTACGGTAACCAAGACTGTTGTGGCACGGTTCATTCGGCACAACCTGATCTGTCGGTACGGCGTCCCTGAGCGGATTATTACAGATAACGGTACCAATCTGAATAACAAGATGATCGCTGAGCTCTGCGAACAGTTCAAGATACAACACCACAATTCTTCTCCTTACAGACCGAAGATGAATGGGGTTGTAGAAGCAGCTAACAAGAACATCAAGAAGATCGTGCAGAAAATGACAGTGACGTACAAAGATTGGCACGAGATGTTACCGTTCGCTCTACATGGGTACCGTACCTCAGCTAGGACGTCAACCGGGGCAACTCCTTTCTCTCTGGTTTATGGCATGGAGGCAGTCTTGCCGATCGAAGTACAAATTCCCTCTCTCCAGATAATGAAGGATGCAAATCTGAACGAAGATGATTGGATCCAGACACGACTTGATCAACTCAACCTCATTGACGAAAAGAGACTTGCTGCTATCTGCCATGGTCAGACATATCAGAAACGAATGATCAGGGCATTTAACAAAAAGGTCAGACCACAGGAATATCAAGTTGGGGATCTGGTAATCAAGAGAATCATCCTTCCTCAGAGTGATCCAAGGGGCAAATGGACCCCTACGTACGAAGGGCCATTTGTGGTTAAACATGTGTTCTCAGGAGGAGCAATGATATTGACCAACATGGATGGTGACGACCTTCCACACCCCGCCAATGCAGACATAGTAAAAAAATACTACGCATGAAAAAAGACCCGCTAGGCTGACATGCCTAGGCAAAAATTAGGGCTTCCCGTCGAACCAAAAGGGTTCGGGCAAAATGAAGGGATGAAAATGAAAAAATCTGTACACCCGGCAAGTCGAAAACCTGAAAAGGCGGCTTGGGCAAAAATGGGTATCCCGGTGGACCGAAAACCCGAAAGGGCGGTCCAGGCAAAAATTAGGGATAAAAGCGTAATACTATGTCTCATTGATCACTTTGCATCCAGAATCCGGTATCTACATCAAGCTCAGACGGCATCGATCAGTCAGCTTCACCTTCAACCAAGGTCATCAAGTGATGAGACGCTCGGAGTTATAAAGGCAATAGCAGAGTTGAAACCCAGTGGGGTCATTCACATTTCACACAGCTGTTTTATTTTCTTTTGTACAAAACTTGTATAAACTCTCTTGTTCGGCGGCGTTCTCTTACTAGGACGTCAGCCTCTTGTATACAAAACGCCTATTCACGGGCCATTCAAAATCAATACAAATATATTTTCAGTTAAACGTGCCAAGTGTTTTTCTTTTTCTGTTTTGTTTTGCGAAGAACGTCCAAGGTTCAATTTGTGATATATGCATTGACAATAATTTGCTAACTCATAAATATTTGCATACGAAACAAAGGAATTAATTGCAAGTAAAAACAGGGGCAATAAAAGAGTTGTCTGAGCAGTCTAATTGTTCTATCCTCCGAAGGTACCAAGGTAGGTCCAGCTAAAGAGCATAACCAGATACCTTAATTCCCCAGAGAGTGGTTCAGTAAAACAATACATTCTTCTCCAGGCAAAATTATCAAATCTCAAGGAAGTTGGGTGTCCTCCAGCAGATCTCAATACTTCCCCAGCAGCATATATTCTTAACAAGCATCCCCGGCAGTCTTGGCCTAAAGATTGTTCCCCGGCGGTATCTCAATATTCAAAGGAATCACTTCCCCCGCAGTTCAAAACTCTCCAGAAGAGTCCAATACAGTTTCCCCAGGAAAGTTGGAATCCGTCTCCCCAAGCAATAAGCTTATCCCCAGTAGATTCTGGAAGCTTATCCCTCGCATAACACGAACGCATCGTCCGACTTGATTTAAAGAGTTATTTCCTTAACAGGATATAACTGGGTTATCCTCAGCCAAAAGCCACGGAAAGAGCGTCGTCGACAAAGTCTTCTTACCCCAGCGAAGTCTAGTAACACTTCCAATACAACAAGGGTATCCCCAGCAAGTAACTATCAACACTCGGCAAGGCATCCCTCTTCCCACAGAGTATTGCTTCCCAACAAGGTCGCTAGAGTATCTTTTCTCCCCGCAGAATCTTCCATTTGCCAAGTTTATTCCGCAACGGAGTCATCTTCTCCTACCGGTATTCTTGCAACTATCATCCCCAGCGGAAGCAAAATCAATACTTCAACATCAGCCCAGGATACGACTTCCCGGCACCCGTCAAGGATCTACTTTCCTAGACGAAAACATTCAAACACCACATACATCATTATAGCATGCATAAACACATCATATCATACAAATCTCATTTATGTTGAGAACATCATTGCTTGATCCATATCATGCATTGCATATGACTGACCTTTACCTTTCAGGAAAGACGCAGTTAAAATGCTCAAACATATTTCAAAGCCTTCTCTAGTCCAGCTAAATCGACTCCCAACAGATTTTTCTGATAAAGACTCAGTAGAAGTTATCCCAGATGGTCCCCTCTCCGACAAGTGCGTGAGGCGGTAATTCCTTCTTCAGATGTTTCCCTCTCCGACGATGAGTGTGAGGTGATAGTCTCCTATGGTTCCCTCTCCGACGATGAGTGTGAGGTGGTAAGTCCTTTTTCAGATGTTTCCTCTCCGACGATGAGTGTGAGGTGATAGTCTTCTATGGTCCCCTCTCCGACAAGTGCGTGAGGCGGTAATTCCTTCTTCAGATGTTTCCCTCTCCGACGATGAGTGTGAGGTGATAGTTTCTTATGGTCCCCTCTCCGGCAAGTGCGTGAGGTGGTAATTCCTTTTTCAGATGTTTCCTTCTCCGACGATGAGTGTGAGGTGATAGTCTCTTATGTTTCCCTCTCCGACAAGTGCGTGAGGTGGTAATTCCTTTTTCAGATGTTTCCTCTCCGACGATGAGTGTGAGGTGATAGTCTTCTATGGTCCCCTCTCCGACAAGTGCGTGAGGTGGTAATTCCTTTTTCAAGATGTTTCCCTCTCCGACGATGAGTGTGAGGTGATAGTCTTATGGTTCCCTCTCCGACGGTGTGTGAGGTGACAATTCCTTTTCCTATGATTCCCCTCTCCAACAGCGAGTGAGGTGATTCCCTTTCAGATTATAATAGCCTATGGTTCTCGTTCCGATCCTGCGAAGATGGTATTTCCCACCAAGATTTTCTCAACGAGCGTTGTTGAAGTTAAAATCACCCAAGGTGCTCTTATCATTCATGCTAAGGCAGTAACCATCCCAGGTTCATTCATCGCTGTTTGAAGCTCCAGACTCAGCTCCTGTAACCAGTCAGGACATATCTATACCAAGCATCTGAAAACCAGCTCCTGCAACGTGTCAGGTACTCATTTTTTTCTTTTGCAGGTATGCAGTTTCTCGCTAAGGAATCTCTTATGCGATCAATATCCAGATGGCATCTATAAGCCCATCATCCTATTCATCAGTCTCTAAATGGCATCTATAAGCCCATTCCACCATCACTGCTACTATGTGAGCGCAAAATTCTGGGCACTCTAGTGTCCAATCATCTTCTACCCTCGGATTACGAAAGGCACGTCAGCCAATCTGCATCCTCAGGTCTAAGAAGATTGAACAGGGGCAACTGTTGTACCCCAAAATTTGCCCTCCCATATTCTCCAAGAAGTTGCCAAGCCAAGTCACAAAATTCCCCAAGGGTTGCACAGCTCAACAGTCTCCCATACAGTCAAAATTAGGGTTTGTGTTCTGATCAAGAAAATGAAGTTTTCAAGGGCCCAATCAAGTCTCACATGCTTACAAATATGGTCAAGCATCCTCATATCAAGTTTCAAGGCATTCAGCTCAAAATTGCACAGTCAAAACCCTAGATTGCACTACAGTCAACTGTAGGGGCAAAATGGTCATTTGACAGTCAAAAGTTCAAATTTTTGGTCAACATATCATTTTGAAGCCACAAACATCATTTGATCAATGCTTGATCATGATTCTCAAAATTTGGCTCAGAAAATCATCAAGATGCAAAAGTTACTATATTTGGACAACTGAAAAAGTCAACTGAAATTGACTAGGGCATAACTTTCACATGGATTATCAGAAAAATTCCATCCAAAGCTCATTTTGAATAGAAAGACATTTCCTACAACTCATCTTCATACTTCAAGTCCAAGAAATGCTCTCACAAAAAGTTATCAATTTCAACATTATAGGTCATTTTCAAAAGTCAACAAAAAGGGACTTTAAGTCAAAGGCCATAACTTGAGATTGGTAAATCAAAATGACATGGGACCAAAGGCATTGGTTATAGGACTCAAAGACCTTTCCAAAATGTCCAAGAACATGTGAAAAGCTTAAAAATTGAGCAAGTTATGCCTTGTGGAAGTTGGGAAATTTTTGGATATTTTGAAAAGTCAACTTTGATCCAAATGACCTAAAATTGCTAATGGGCCCATTTTTCTTCCAAGATTCATCATTCTAAACATGTGCACGACCATTTGGCCCAAAGGGAAGTATTTTCTCATTTTTTATTTATTTATTTGAATTTCTATTAATATTAATTCATTTAAATCAATTAAATATGTGGAAAATATCTAAATGAACCAAACAAATCTTTTTGTACACATTCTAGACTCAATATTTCGTGCACATGCTAATTAGGAAAGATTTGGCTTGATTGGATGCAAATTGGTACAAAAACCATGTGAAAAAGATTTGAAAAGATCTTAAGAAAATCAAATATGCAAAACAATGAATGCCTTGGATTTGTGCTAGTTTTGTTAACCTAATGCCTTCCATACAAATACTAGATCATAAACCCTAATCACAATACACTGAAAGCTGCGCCCAAAAGCCTTTGAGAAACTTGAAAAAATTGCTTGAAAACAAAATTCTGAAATCATTGTTGGAGGACGATTCAAGCCTTAATCTTGATTCCAATAGCTTGCTCAAGGTCTATTGAGTGTGTTTCAATCAGAATCATTCATCCAAACGCTAAGAATTGGTAGATTAAACTCAAACTGTGTCAAGCAATTTTCAGAATCGTATATAATAATTCACGCATCTTTTTGCATTTTTATTTATGGATTCTTGTTCAGCGTGATGTTTCGAAGCTAACCAATGCTTTTGATTTGATTATAACGCTGTGTACGAGATTCTACCATGCTTAAATTTTAGGGTTTGCAGGGTATCAATTTAGGGCTTTGGTAACGAAGCAAAATTAGAATTCCAGACCATGGCCATTAGACTCAGCGCTTGAAGACGAAGAGGATGGAACCCTCGCGCTCAATTTATGAGCGTTGAGGGGCTAATCGCTATTTTCTTAAAGCATCCCTAAAGCAACGCGTCTAAAGCCGTTGCTGAATGTTTATGTTACAGGGAACGTGAAAGAGACGAAGACGTGGCCACAAGCGATTGGAGCGTTTGAATTTCGCGCGTTTCTCTCCACTAACACGTTGATCTTTCTTTTATTATTTATGTGTTGGTATATTAATTGAATGCATGTGTAGCTCAGCTGGCAAACGTTGAAGGCTTCAGCATCCAAGACCTGGGTTCGAGTCCCAGGTCTGAACAATTTCAATATTGTTTTTCTATACTAATTCCTATGCAGCGTCAGTATTGAGGATGCACCATATGCCTCAAAATCCAAAGGTCCACGCGTCCAAGGGATGCAGATCAAGGGCTCAGAACTGAAGAACACCATGAGGACTAGTCAACACGCGCATACGTGGCCTGGGAAAGTCAATGGATCTGCATATTAAATGGGCCAGAATTTCACTAATAAAACCTCCAAATTGGGACTTCCACCCCCCCTGGTTTGCAATTTCCTTTTTATTTATTTTGTTTTCAATTTTTATTTTATTTATTTTATTGTTTTAATTTAATAAATTATTTTTACCATATATATAAAAATATCACAAAAAATCAGAAAAGATGACAAATATAATAAATATTTAATTTAATTATTTTCATAAATAAATTAACATGTAAATTAACTTAGTATTAATTTAGGTTGCAACTTTAATTCTTTTCATAAAAATGTAAAAAATATAGAATTTAGGTTTAATAAATTTTATTCCTTTCAATTTTTCTTTTTTTTCATAATAATAATATTACTTATTTTATTTTCACAATTAAATTGTACATAAATTAGCTTAGGTTTAATTTAGGTTATATTTTAATATTTTCATAACAAGCTTAAAAAACATTAGAATTAGGGTTAGTTATTTTCAATTAATTCTTTTTTCTTTTAAATCTTAGAAAAACATAAAAATACCAAAAAAAAACAAAAACATTTAATTTTAATTTTAATTCCTCATTAACTTTAATTTTTTGCAAAAGGGTTCAACGCCCATATTTTATTTATTTAATTCGCGCATTTATTTTATTTCGCTTAATTCATTATGTATCTCTCCCAAAGCGTTGTAACTTAAATTTCTCGCACTTTTATTTCTTTTGCTTTATTTACTTTCTGTCAAATCGGGTCCGGTTTAATTTTGGCGATGTGGACCCGCGCCATTTGTAATAGTTTAGATTTATTTTCCCGCAAATATTTTTAACTGTTAACAAAAAGCCTGCAAGAATGAATGGCCATAATAAAAATCAAGCGTAGATCACAATGAACATGACAAGACAAATATCAATGAAAATGACACACGAATCGCACACACCACCCCTAGGGTACGCCTCACTGTTGCCTTGCCTCGAAAGGTGATCGTCGAGTAGAGGACGTCTTAGTAAGTCCTCATGATCCGGGAACCTGGCATGAGGGTAGCTTCTAAGGTGTCTTCCCATTGCTCTGGTGATCACCATGTCCCGAATATCGAATTGACCCGAACACCTCCAACGGTGGTGCTACCTACCTCTCAATGGTGGGATGGCACTACTTTAAAGGACATTTACACAGACGAATTCCTTAGGGTAGGTAGGTTCTCAAGGATACTTGCTCTCTTCAAAACAAACTGAAATCTTTTCACACCAACACTTTTCCAAAGCTTTCAAAGCAAATTTTTCAAACACTCTGACGTACGAGTCGAACTGAAATTTTTCAAAGAAACTTTTTTTAAAACCCACAATTGAAAAGCAAGCAAACATTTTTGAAAACACATTGAGCAAGTATCTAAGAGCCCATGGATAACCATGGATAGAAAGGGTGCTAACACCTTCCCTTTCTATAACCTACCTCCCGAACCGAGAGCGATCTCTTTAAGGAATTTTTCTGTGCTTTTGTCCTTTCCATTTGGAGAAAATAAAAGACGGTGGCGACTCTTGCTTCCGCGACATTTCGCGAACCAGCGTTAAACAGTCAGTTCCAGATCCACCGATCACAACAAGCATATTATTTCACCCATTTTAGCATAAATTCAGATTCAACACGCAGTTCCAATCATACAAGTCATTATGCACAAATCAATAATCAACCAAAGAATTTTAACACTGGAAGACATCCTAACATGTTACAATTCCATGCAAATACAAATGCAAACACAATGCATGTGGTACCAACACGTGACCAAGTCACCCAACACTGATCCATCATCAACCGGATATAGCAACCGTCGATTCGTCCATAAACACCCGGACACGAATCCAGCCTAACCACCCATCATCACCCGGGTATCGGTTAACGGCAATACAAGTCAAATTCCACACAATGGGAATTAACTTCACCAAAACAATGCATATGCACGCACATCACTAGCATGCAACATCAAATCAGTCTATGAAATACATCAATTTATCATAACTGAACCAAAACCAAAAACATGATATCTCAACGATCATGCACACCATCATTAGCAACATAAACATGTCTTTCATTCACACAATACTAATACATCCATCCATCACAGGTTCACTGCTACATACACACCCATGTGCGTTAGCCAATAATCACTTATTCCAGGATTTGACTCATTTTCAAAATAATTTCAGGTTTTAGGAAATCTTTTCATTTTATAAAATAAAGCATTAAATTTAAGAAATAACGTCCAAAACGGCACTCAAAACGGACTTACGGTTTGAAAGTTATGAATTTTCAAAGTTTAATATTTTTCAAAAGTTACAGCAGAACCCGGTTCCTACATATGCAGGAACCGGTTCCTGCGAAGTTCAAAAATCACGCTTCTGGAAAAATGTATGGGAACCCGGTTCCTACCTATACAGGAACCGGTTCCTACGTGCATTTTTGCCAGTTTTTATAAATTCACACAGTGGAACCCGGTTCCTCCCCACTGGGAACCGGTTCCCACGACCTGCAGAGTCAAATTCTGCACTTTTGACAGCATTTATTCATTCTAAACCAATTCCAAACATACCCATACGAATTGCAACATGAGAAACACCAAAACACATCCATTTTGCACCATTATAACATCAAACAACATTATTTCATCATTCCTTTTTATCATCTGACACCCTAATGGTTTTCAACCTACAATTCGACGCAATAGGGACAATTCTACGGAACCCTAGAATTCCAAACCGGGATTCCCTAACATACTATGATCCATACTATTGAATATCTAAACCGATAATACGAATTAACTAATCGAAATCACCCCTTACCTTGTGGGTTCTTCGAATTCTAACGCTTCCGGTTTTCTCCTTCTTTTTCCTCTTCTCAAATGCACGTATGATGAATATTTCAAAATAACTCTCTTTCTCTTCTTTTTCCTTTTAATACTCCTTTTATTATTCCAATAAAATAATTAAATTAGTAATTAGTAAGAGTAGAGTATTTTACCCCTCACACCCTCTAATCACTCTTCACACCACCAATACTTCTTTCCTTTAATTAATTAAATTAATTCCAATAATCCAAAAATACCAATAATTAAATTTCCAATTAAATTAATAATTAAAAATTCTAATTATTTAATAATCGGATTATTTGGGGTGTCACACTTGGCGCCTCCACCAACATTTTTATCCTAGGCGTCATCTCACTTGGCGCCTCCTCTCTCTTTTAGCCAAGTGAGATGGCGCATGCTCTTTAAAAGTGAGAGGAGGCGCCATCTCACTTGGCTCCTAGGGCAAAATGTTGTTTTTATAAATAATTCGTCTGTTTCTCCGTCATTTCTCACACTTTCTCGCACTGTTTTCTTATTTTTCACTCTGTTATTTGCGTCATGACATCGCCCATGATTTTTACCAGAGATGGTTACGTTATCTTCTCCGCCACGAAACCTGCGATGAAAATGAAATTCTGGCACATTCACTCTATGGAGCGTTTGAAGCGGGAGTTGATGCGATGGCTAGATGGAGACATTGTGGAGGGGGAAAAATTCGAAGGATCCAGCGAAGACGAACAACAACCTCACATGCGACTGGAAGACCTAATCTATGGTTGGAGGAAGTCAAAATAGACAGCGACGTAATGTTGATGATGCATGGGTCAGATGAAATTGCTTTAACAATTGTAATTTCGTAGATGGAATATCGTGTTTTTTTCTTGTACGCGCAATATTTATTGTAGTAAATATTGTTAACGAAAAACCCTAATGTTTACAACATAATTAAGGAAAGATTTTATGTATTACAATTTTTATGTGGTCGAGGCAGACGCCCGATTCGGACAATTTTTGCGATTGTGTCTGACCTGACGGCATAAACCACACTTTCTTTCTAGCTTGTCAAGGTCGTCCATTTCGGTTGTGATGCACTTACTTTTGGGACGACCCTTCTTGTTCCTTCGCATTTGGTCATTGCGCCACACTATTTCGCCGTCGTATGCAGGCCAATAATCTGGTTTTGCTACCAAATGAAAGCTGTTGTTGTAAACGTTGAGCAACGTTTCAGATTTTTAAATGTGTGACAGAAGTTGTAGCGCGTCTTGATGGGTATAAGCACAAGCGTAAATGACATGAGAGCAAGGCATACAAAAGGCTTGAAACTTGCCACAATCGCACCAACGAGAAGGTAGTACAACCTATATTCTTGTCTTGGCAGGCCTTCGTTGTGGTCGATTATTCTTTCACAATGAAGTTGTGGTTGTGTCGGTCAAACCGTATAACCATATGAGTGTTGGCTTTGGCACTTTCTGCCTTAATGTACTTCATGCAGCTTTCACTCCATAGTTGTCCAGATTGCAACACTGCATTCCATATTTCACCTCTTTTGGCAAACAACGAAGCCATCCTAAAATACGTAGATTTTACCAAAGCAGTGATCGTGAGGTTTCATATGCCTTTGAATACCCCATTCATCGATTCAATTAGATTTGTTGTCATGTGCCCCCATCTTTGGCCATTGTCGTATGACCTAGTCCATTTTTCCACCGGAATATTGTCGATCCACCTACCGGCTTCCGGATTTGACAAACGGATCTCGTTGCGGTAATATTTGAACGTGGGTTGTGTCAATGCATATCCCGCATTCATAACCTCTTTCCTTAGTGTTTTGTCCTTGATCTCCCTCGTGAAATTTTGGACGATATGTCTAACGCAATAGACATGCATAGAAGGAGGGTCATGCTAACCGTTTGCAGGATTATTGTAGGCACTTTCAATGGAGGCATGCCTGTCCGAGATCAAACAGAGATCTGGTTGAGGAGCCACGTGTGTTTGTAGGTTTTTCAGAAAAAAGCTCCAAGCACCACCGGTCTCCCCCTCGACTAGGGCAAAGGCAATTGGGAAAATGTTGTTGTTGCCATCTTGTGCAACTGCCATCAGTAGTGTGCCTTTGTATTTCCCATACAATCAAGTCCCATCAATTTGTATAATTGGTTTGCATGATGCAAACCCTGTGATGCAAGGTTGAAATGCCCAAAACACTCGACTGAATATTCTGTTTCCGTTTAGTTGACTACCATCTTGGGCGTATGCTGGCACTGTTTCCAGAATGTAAATAGTACCCGGAGAATAAGTCTTGAGTGCATTCAGGTAGCGAGGAAGTTCTTGGTATGACTCCTCCCAGTTTCCGTACACCTTTTCAATCGCCTTGGTCTTTGCTAACCATGCCTTACGGTAAGACGGTGTTGTACCCCAAAATTTGCCCTCG
Source organism: Vicia faba (assembly GCA_948472305.1). Lineage (NCBI taxonomy): Eukaryota > Viridiplantae > Streptophyta > Magnoliopsida > Fabales > Fabaceae > Vicia > Vicia faba. The sequence continues at coordinate 910,673,745 of OX451738.1, read as the reverse complement.
AATTTTTCCACAAGAAATCACAGCTTCGGGCTTTTCCTGATTTTTCAGATTGGCGTAAGAATCAGTCAAACAGACTTTTCTTATCAGTCAGAAAAAATTAGGGTTTTCATTGATTTTAAAGCAGTTCAGGCAGATTGCTAATGTTTGGTTGAGTTGGCTTAGGTTTTGATCAGGCGGACGCTTCTTTGACATTTAACCAAGAACCAGGGTTTTGTGCGCGCATTCTCAGAAAGAATTAATTTTACAGTTCTTTTCAGTTTACTCTGAGATTTGGATTGAAACATTTGAATTGAGAACTTGCAGTTGTTTTGTTCAATCAGTAAAGGCATATGGACGTTTGTTTGATTTGAATGTGCATTGCTGTGGCTATTTAAAACGCCATGTTTATTATTGATTGATGCTAAGACCACAATGTTTATCAATTGTTTATTTATTCTAAGATTAAAATAATTGGGATTTATTTCCATTTTATTATAATTTAAGAATTATAAACAATTAAATAAACATTTGAAGGAGAATTAAAATTAACTGATAAAAAAAAAGGATGTTTATTCATTTTGAATTGTTTGTTACAGATATTATTTAAATACTGTAAATTTATTTATAGTTATTTACATTAATATTATTACAAATAATTTAAATTGAAACAAAACTATATCCTAAATTTCCTAAGTCTTCATCTTCTATCCAATGCTCCTTTGCTCAATTATCTTTACCTGCAAAAACAAAGAGAAGAAAAAGTCAATGCAGATAAAATTAAAAGAAGCAGACAGTTAATTTAAGAGTTCATCATTAAAAGCAACTGGCCGGAATCAGTTTGCCCTCTCTGCAAATCACAAGATTTCTCTTGGTTCACAAAGAGGGATGGAAGTTTGCTTGCAATTAAAATATGAAATGCACAAGTATACAAATTGCACAAATTCAAAATGGTCAAACAAACTGCATAGTTCATGATTCAAGTTTGTCAAACATACTGCATAAACCCAAAATTTCAAACCAGGGATAAAAGTCCAAACTAAATTGCCTAACCAAACCAAAAAGGCAAACTGAAAGTCACAAGTTCAAACTATCCAAAGCTATCAAAAACTGCCAAAAGATTATCAAAAGGGCTATCAAAGAAGTACATAAAGTATGCAGGAAAGCAGGAATATGCAGAGTAAACCAACAATGCAAGCAAACTCTTCAAATCACACCATTTTCCTAGGCCAACTACTTTTTCAGCATAGTACAGTTTTAAAGCAATATTTTATGCTTAAATCTGTCAAGAGAAAGAGAGAAGAGAAAAAGAAAATAGGCTTACAGCAGGCTTGAGGCAAGAAAAGATATAAACCACACTCCACAAACACTTTCAAAACAAACTTTCAAAAACATTTGAAACATCTTTTCGAAAAGATACACACCTTTGTATATACTCAAACACGAGTCATTAAAATGGTTGCCTAGACAAGGCATCTTTTTCAAAACATTTTCAAACACACACACACACACACACACACCATTTCAAAGCAATTGAAAATCAAAGGCAAGTGATCTAAACAAGTAACTAAGAGCCCATGGATAACCATGGATGAAAAGGGTGCTAATACCTTCCCTTTTCATAATCTACCCCCCGAACCCACGAAACATCTCAAAAGGTTTTTCCTGTGCTTTTTAACCTTTCCTTTAGGATAAAATAAAAAGTCGGTGGCGACTCTTGCTAAACCAAACAAGTGCGAATACAAAACGTAAAAACTCAAGTCAGTTCTCCCACCGTATCACAGAACTGGCGACTCTGCTGGGGACAAATCTAAAAGTGGGGTTACCTTGGGGTTTAGATCACCTTTACATTCTTTCCTTGATTGTCTTGATTGATTTACTTTTTGGTTCTTTGTTTGGGTTTGTTGTAAATCCTACACCCGGATTTGGGGCACCTTTTTAGGTAAATAGCAAAAAACTGTGAGGGAACTGTGAGGGAACTGTGCGGGGTATACCTACACGGTTGAAGCAGTAAGCTATGTTAGTGTGACATATTTGTGAGTACCGGTAACCCTTGAGTTCAATCAAGGAGAGTACGGGGCCGCTGAGTGATGTCATGAAGCACTAACGAACTCTTAGAACCTTAATTGACCATCTTAGCCTTTTTAGGGGTAGTGAGATGACCGACTTTGGTGCAGTCCGAAGTTGGTAGATACTCGATACTACACTCATTGAGGGTTGTTTTCTTGGAATATTTTGGTCGTCAGTTAAGTGGCTAAACCAAAACAATGAACACAGAAAACAATCCAATGATATTGAGCTCCTTAGAACCCGACTTCTATTTTAGGACAGGATGAGCCAACTAACTTCAAGAGGGTACTTACCTACAAACCCCATGCAAGCCTAAACCTAAGGACTTGTTTGCTTTGTGTGAATATGATTACCTGTATATACACTCACTTGCCTTTTGCATACATGTACATAACATCATAACATCATACCATAGCATTTTCAATAACCATTTCAAGGATCTCGAGGGTTCTTTTGATGCAGGGTTACGTTGAACCAGACGTCTACCAAGGGGCAAGAGGTTTTCTCCTCTAAACAAATGCCATCAAAGATCAAGTGCAACAACTTGAATGAGGGGCTATGACCCACTTGACATGGTGAGCTTGATTCTCGTGGAAAGACATCCACTATTGCAAAGTTCTCCAATCAAAGATCAAGTGCAACATCTTGAATCAGGGGCTATGACCCACTTGACATGGTGAGCTTGATTTTTGTGGAAAGACATCCACAGGTGCAAAGTTCTCCAATCAAAGACTGAAGTTCAACCTCTAACATTTTCTTGTGTTTACTCCAAGAGATCCTCGAAAGCATGCATCCGCATATCATGCATTACATCTTAACAGTTTTTCCTTTTTCAGGTTTCCTTACTCTCCTACTGTTTATTTCAGTAAGAGATGGCTCTAGAAAGGACTGTCAAGGATATCCAGGACCAGACTGCTCAGCTGCAGGAAATGTTCTTGAACCTATCTCTGGGGCAAGAAGAAGTGAAAGCTCTCCTCACAACGGGCATGGTCCAGGGGAATTCAAACAATGCCAGGAGTGATCAGTTGGAAGCACTGCAGTCTGAGCTGACAACAATGAGGATCCAAATGATGGGACAACTAGTGGGCCAGATGGCTCTTATCCAAGACTTGTCTCAAAGACATGAGGAACTCAGAGTTCTCGTCAACCAACTGTTTCGGGACAACCAACTGGGGAAAGCATCTGAGGTTGAAGAGCAAATCACCATTCAACCCCCATCCAGACAAGAAGACAAAGGGAAGGCTCCTCTGCTTGCTTCAGGGTCACAACCCCGTCAACAACCTCGTCAGCATCAACGGGGTAATCGGCGTAAGCAAAATACATCGGGAAGACAGTTCACTGAGACTGACATACCGTCATCTCTAATACTAGAGCGCTTGTTGGAAGTCAATCTGACTACTTTGAGGGATCCTATTCGGAAGCCCAATACCTCCGCTCCTAACTATCATCCCGACGCATTTTGTGTTTACCACTCCTATAGCCCGGGACACGACACCGACGACTGTTGGGCCTTGAAGAACAAGATTCAAGATCTGATTGACATTGGAGTGCTGAGGTTCATGCCAGACGGCGAGATGAAAATCTTCCGTTAAGGAGTTCTCCACCTGGAGTGACAAAGCTCAAGCTGAGAGACTTTTGCTTCATTTGAATTTTCAAAGTTGTAATTTCTTTTGTTATTCAAACAATTAACTGTTAATGTCAAACTCTGTTTCATTAATGCATTGCATATGTTTGTCTTGAATTCATCCATTCGTTTTCACTACTCTTATGCTTTCTTTATGATATTTAACTCTTGATAAAAAGCTGCCAGCCTTTAGAGGGAGGATGACGAAACAATACCATAATCTCATACAGTATGCTTTAGAACAGACCTTGTTAATGATGTACAGGCATTTCTTTCAATTCCCAAACACTGGAGTTATAAGGAAGATAATCCCTAGTCAACCCCTTCGAGCCAAAGAAGTAGGAGTTTTCTGTTCTAAACAATCAAAACCTTTGATATAAACCTGGGGCAGGGTAGTATCTCAGTTAATTCAAAAAGCTGCGCATTGAAGTCGCAAACTCTCAGTTCGTAACACAACGAACGACGTCAACAAAAGAAAGCATTCCTTTGGAATCAAAAGACAAGGGTGGTTCCCTATCACATAGGCAGTCAATCTCTCAAAAGAGAAAAGCCCACCAAGCCAAAACCTGTAAAGGAGGCTTAAGAAAGCTGGGGCATCCCGCTGACTGTGATCTCAAAAACAGAGACAGTCAGGCAAAAGTTAGGGATAACAAATCAAAATCAAAATAGAGAGGTCATTACAAATCCTCAACAACATGAAAAAATGTTGCAAAGAAAAAAGGAGATGATGACTGTCTCCCAAATTCAGCTGGTGAACCATCACCCAAAAGTCGTTCCAATCTCGAATAGAGTGCGACGCACAATTAACTGAGCTTAGGATTGAAGAACATCACAAAGAGCGGGTGGGTACAAATACACTTTGAGCCTTTATCCTTTGTTTCTTAAACCGTGAACCAAGCCACGTTACAACCCTTCAAAAGTCCTAATTGAAGCATGGGTTAGTTCGAAAGCATACTGTTACCAAAGGTATCCTGACTCCTGTAAGGCTTTGCTCTAAAATCTTGTGTTTGAATTTGTCTTATGAAAAGTTTTCTGCTAAAAAACGCATTCTTCAAAACTTCGAGATAAACATAAACTTTGCATTGCTTGAATATCACTGTTTGCATTTGGCTATTTGTTTAACAGCGAAGAAATTCATACAGCGAATGTTCGGAGGAACGAAAACTCTCTCAGTGAGTAAAATCACTTCAAAAGGGATGACACTTCCATTGACAAATCTCCTATCAACAAGGGGAATGACATGTCACCATCCAATTAACCTGGGGCAGTCCAGTCAAGGTTTCAACAGATCTTTCAAAGTTCTGTTAACCTGGGGCAGTCCAGTCAAGATTTCAACAAAATCTCTCAATTGCAGATTAACCAGGGGCAAGTCTCCGTCACCATCACTTGGGGCATTCGAATGTTAAATCTCAAGGGTTACGAACAGTCCAAGTTTCCTGGCAATATCACAAAGCATCCGGTGCTAGGGGCAGTGATGAAACCTCTCCGAAATCTTTCTGAAAAGAAATTCAAGCGTCCTCGAGAAGATGTCATCTCCTCGGCTTCATTCAAAGGTTATTTCCCACCAGAGTTTATAACTGGGTTATCCTCAGCTAATTACCACGGAAAGATCGTCCTCGGCAAAGTTCTTCCTATCCCCAGCAGAGTTCATCAAATTCCCCAACATAACTTATCAGTGGAATCCCCAGCGGAGCTCTCATCAAAACCCCAGCGAAGTATCTCTTCCCACAGAGTAATTCCCCGCAGAGTAATCTCTCCAACAAGTTTATTCCCCAACGGAGTCATTTTCTCCTACCGGTTTATTCTTGCAACCATCATCCCCAGCGGAAGCGAAGAACTCTACTCTTCAACATCAGCCCAGGATTTGATCTCCCGGCAGTCGTCAAGGATTTATTTTCCTAGACAAAAATACATTCATCACATTATCATACACCATGACGCATGCATATACGCATCATATCACACAATCTCATTTATTCTTGAAAACATCATGACCTTATGCATTTCATACATCATGACATTGCATACAACTGATGTTTTGCCTTTTCAGGAAAAAGGACAATCCAAAGATGATTACTATCAACTATCACAATTCCAGATTCGATTCCTGTATCTAGACAGGGCATATCTGTGAGTAACTGATTGTAGATTCGATACCTGTATCCAGCCAGGGCATATCTGCATGAAGAGTTTAGAGATTCGATACCTGTATCCAGCCAGGGCATATCTGTAGACGACTAATTCTAGATTCGATACTTGTATCCAGCCAGGGCATATCTACATGAAGAGTTTAGAGATTCGATACCTGTATCCAGCCAGGGCACGTCTGTAAGTAACCTTTTGAAGTTCCGGATTCGATTCCTGTATCTAGCCAGGGCATATCTGTGAGCGTTTGATTGTAGATTCGATACCTGTATCCAGCCAGGGCATATCTATAGACGACAAATTCCAGATTCGACACCTGTATCTAGCCAGGACATATCTGTAGACGACAAATTCCAGATTCGATACCTGTATCCAGCCAGGGCATGTCTGCATGAAGAGTTTAGAGATTCGATACCTATATCCAGCCAGGGCACGTCTGTAAGCAGCCTTTTGAAGTTCCGGATTCGATTCCTGTATCTAGCCAGGGCATATCTGTGAGCAATCGATTGTAGATTCGATACCTGTATCCAGCCAGGGCATATCTATAGACGACAAATTCCAGATTCGATACCTGTATCCAGCCAGGGCATGTCTGCATGAAGAGTTTAGAGATTCGATACCTGTATCCAGCCAGGGCACGTCTGTAAGCAACCTTTTGAAGTTCCGGATTCGATTCCTGTATCTAGCCAGGGCATATCTGTGAGCAATCGATTGTAGATTCAATACCTGTATCCAGCCAGGGCATGTCTGCATGAAGAGTTTGAAGATCAACCCCTGTAACAGGCCAGGAAATTATCTTTCTTTCTCAAGTACGCAAGTTCTCGCTAAGGAATCTCTTACGCGATCGACACACAATTCCAAATGGCATCTGTAAGCCCATTCCCGACAAAGTTCCGTCACACCTCCCGATGGCATCTATAAGCCCATCCACCTACCCATCAACTTCCAAATGGCATCTTTAAGCCCATTTCCAGATGGCATCTATAAGCCCATTCCCTCTTCCATCACATCACCGAGTGCAAATTTTTGGGCACTTTAGTGTCCAATATCCTTTTACCTTCGAGTCGCGAAAGACAAACTTGCCAATCTAACTCTTCAGGTTCAAGAAGATTGAACAGGGGCAACTGTTGTACCCCAAAATTTGCCCTCGTATTTTTCCACAAGAAATCATAGCTTCGGGCTTTTCCTGATTTTTCAGATTGGCGTAAGAATCAGTCAAACAGACTTTTCTTATCAGTCAGACAAAATTAGGGTTTTCATTGATTTTAAAGCAGTTCAGGCAGATTGCTAAGGTTTGGTTGAGTTGGCTCAGGTTTTGATCAGGCGGACGCTTCTTTGACATTTAACCAAGAACCAGGGTTTTGTGCGCGCATTCTCAGAAAGAATTAATTTTACAGTTCTTTTCAGTTTACTCTGAGATTTGGATTGAAACATTTGAATTGAGAACTTGCAGTTGTTTTGTTCAATCAGTAAAGGCATATGGACGTTTGTTTGATTTGAATGTGCATTGCTGTGGCTATTTGAAACGCCATGTTTATTATTGATTGATGCTAAGACCACAGTGTTTATCAATTGTTTATTTATTCTAAGAATAAAATAATTGGGATTTATTTCCATTTTATTATAATTTAAGAATTATAAACAATTAAATAAACATTTGAAGGAGAATTAAAATTAATTGATAAAAAAAAGGATGTTTATTCATTTTGAATTGTTTGTTACAAATATTATTTAAATACTGTAAATTTATTTACAGTTATTTACATTAATATTATTACAAATAATTTAAATTGAAACAAAACTATATCCTAAATTTCCTAAGTCTTCATCTTCTATCCAATGCTCATTTGCTCAATTATCTTTATCTGCAAAAACAAAGAGAAGAAAAAGTCAATGCATATAAAATTAAAAGAAGCAGACAGTTAATTAAGAGTTCATCATTAAAAGCAACTGGCCGGAATCAGTTTGCCCTCTCTGCAAATCACAAGATTTCTCTTGGTTCACAAAGAGGGATGGAAGTTTGCTTGCAATTAAAATATGAAATGCACAAGTATACAAATTGCACAAATTCAAAATGGTCAAACAAACTGCATAGTTCATGATTCAAGTTTGTCAAACATACTGAATAAACCCAAAATTCCAAACCAAGGATAAAAGTCCAAACTGAATTGCCTAACCAAACCAAAAAGGCAAACTGAAAGTCACAAGTTCAAACTATCCAAAGCTGTCAAAAACTGCCAAAAGATTATCAAAAGGGCTATCAAAGAAGTACATAAAGTATGCAGGAAAGCAGGAATATGCAGAGTAAACCAACAATGCAAGCAAACTCTTCAAATCACATCATTTTCCTAGGCCAGCTACTTTTTCAACATAGTACAGTTTTAAAGCAATATTTTATGCTTAAATCTGTCAAGAGAAAGAGAGAAGAGAAAAAGAAAATAGGCTTATAGCAGGCTTGAGGCAAGAAAAGATATAAACCGCACTCCACAAACACTTTCAAAACAAACTTTCAAAAACATTTGAAACATCTTTTCGAAAAGATACACACCTTTGTATATACTCAAACACGAGTCATTACAATGGTTGCCTAGACAAGGCATCTTTTTCAAAACATTTTCAAAAACACACACACACACACACACACACACACACACACCATTTCAAAGCAATTGAAAATAAAAGGCAAGTGATCTAAACAAGTAACTAAGAGCCCATGGATAACCATGGATGAAAAGGGTTCTAATACCTTCCCTTTTCATAATCTACCCCCCGAACCCACGAAACATCTCAAAAGGTTTTTCATGTGCTTTTTAACCTTTCCTTTAGGATAAAATAAAAAGTCGGTGGTGACTCTTGCTAAACCGAACAAGTGCGAATACAAAATGCAAAAACTCAAGTCAGTTCTCCCACCGTATCACAGACGGAGTATAGTTAAAAACCGTGGTGATGTGGGAGATGATGGTTTTCACCTTCAAAGATGGGTCGTTGCTGACGAGTGGTAGGATTTCTTGACAAATGAGATCGTAATTAAGTTTTCGATGGTCTTGTGATTGGGTAGAACTGACACAAGTGTGGGTAGACATGGAACCTATGACCCAACAATCACCTCTTAATCTGTATGATGCAGTGAGCTTGAACATACAATCAGGGTGGACACACTTGATCTTGTACCTTTCTGGGTTGACACGGTCCACCTTAAAATCGACCGAGTTGAGCATGTGGAATTTTTTATCGCTCTGATGCATTCCTCTGTTACGAAACTTGTTCTTCTCTTTTAAGTTTTCATTCGACTGCATATACGGATTGAAAAATAAATCAGAAGACGGTTCATCTCCGCCCATGTTGAAGTTTGTCATGTGCGGAGGTGGTGTGTAGATCTCGTTTGCAGGAATACCAGGTATTCCATCGTCTTCGGAATCATCATTCACCATTTCATCAAACTCTAACTCGTTATCTTCTTCTTCTTCTTCATCAACTGCATCTACCTCTGCTTGTTCGGTCTCCAAAGGATCAACCACTTGTGTCACCTGAGACTCTCGCAGCATAATGTACAACTCAATAGAGTCGTACCCAGAATACACATGACTAGAAACATATTCTGAAGATCCTCGTCATCTTGAACCTCAGCCTTATAAAATATTATTTGGTTGTTACCAAAAAAACAGGATTCTGATAAAATATTTGTGTCACCGGGCCTCGTCCAAGTTTGGCTTCCAATCGTTTTTTCAAGTACGAGAAATTGGCTTTCCCGTTTAAAAGAAATCGGATGTTGTCTGTGTCTCTAAACAAAAACCCAAAGATGGGACAAATGTATGTCTCACCGTTGAAATGTGCATTGATGACATATTGGGGTGCAGAGGCCATTGCGTATGGTTGTTTGAAGGTTTGAAGGTTTGAAGGTTTGAAGGTTTGAAGTTTATGAGTTATTCGAAGGTTTGTATGTTTGACTGTTTGAAGGTTTGAAGGTTTGATTGTATGAAGGTTTGAAGGTTGGAAGGTTTGACAGATTAAGTGAATCAATGTTTTGATAAATGTAAGACTAAATAGGTCATACTGAATTTGAATTAAGTAAGGATGTAACCTCCAAGGCTGCCACCTAGCCTGCGCCTACTCTGCACCTATACTGTAACATGTAAGTCTCCTCCCATCACCTCCAATAGTGTTACATGCATGCAGGCATGGGTTCTCCAAGGCTGTCACCTAGCCTGCGCCTATTCTGCAACCCGTGCCACCTCTTATTCGCTAATAGGGATAGCGACACCTTTCATTTTTGTACTCTTTCGCCAAGTCCAATGGCGCCTCCCTTAATGTCTAATCGTGTTACATGCTTGCAGAGATGCCTTCTTCAAGGCTTTCACCTAGCCTGCGCCTACTCTGCACCTATACTGTAACATGTAAGTCTCCTCCCATCACCTCCAATAGTGTTACATGCATTCAGGCATGGGTTGTCCAAGGTTGTCACCTAGCCTGCGCCTACTCTGCAACCCGTGCCACCTCTTATTCGCCAATGGGGATGGCGACACCTTTCATTTTTGTACTCTTTCTCCAAGTCCAATGGCGCCTCCCTTAATGTCCAATCGTGTTACATGCATGCAAAGATGCCTTCTCCAAGGCTGCCACCTAGCTTGCGCCTGCTCTACACCTATACTGTAACATGTAAGTCTCCTCACATCACCTCCAATAGTGTTACATGCATTCAGGCATGGCTTCTCCAAGGCTGTCACCTAGCCTGCGCCTACTCTGCAACCCGTGCCACCTCTTATTTGCCAATAGGGATGACGACACCTTTCATTTTTGTACTATTTCGCCAAGTCTAATGGCGCCTCCCTTAATGTCCAATCGTGTTACATGTATGCAGAGATGCCTTCTCCAAGGCTGCCAGTTAGCCTGCGCCTTCACTGCAAGATTGACACTTATCATGCATGCATGCACCAGCTACCACCTAACTTACTCTATGAAATTTTTTTGCCTATAAATACAGAGCATAACATACTTCTCTCGCACCCACAATCGTCTCACTCTCTGCTACAAAGTCTTTCATAATCTATTACAATTTCTAAGTCTTTCATAATCTCAGGCATTTTCAATAATGGCTCTTCTCACAATGGGGGATTCTCACAGAGGTACAAGGGACAACATTGCAGCATTTGTAAGTTTCTTTTATAGTTATAAATTTTTTATACTTCTGGTATTGCTTTGTTCATCTTACTTAATCTTACACCTTTATATTATTAACTCAGGATACCAAAAGATTCAGAATCCGGTCTCACAACTACCTGGCTCCCGACCCATTTATCGTACCATATCTGGAATACGCAAGTTTCAGACATGTTATAAAGATCTCCAACTGCACAATAGATTCAAAGTTCATACTTGCCATGTTGGAAAGGTCGAGACCAGAGATCCATACATTTCACCTACCAATAGGTGAATGTACCGTCATGCTAGAGGATGTGTACATGTTACTGGGTCTCCCTGTCGATGGTAAGGCCGTTAACGGGTCGGTTCAACAACCCAATTCTCTATGTGAAGAATTTTTGGGCGGGGATATGGTTGAAGGTGGTGGTGCGAGAGGTCAGAGTATACTACTAACTGAGCTTAAAAATTATTATGCAACTTTGGAATTAAACGAAAATTCCTCCGAGAAAGACAGGGTAATAAAATCTAGAACTTATCTAATGATACTATTTGGAACCTTTTTATTTCCCGAAAGTACGGGAAATAGTGTAAATTTTATGTATTTAAATTTACTTAGAGATTTCGAAAAAACTAGAAAGTATAGTTGGGGTTCTGCTGTTTTAGCCCACCTATACAGTTCCTTGTGCAAAAATGTAATCAAGGAAAAATGTACATTTTATGGCTGCGCTTTTTTACTTCAAGCCTGGGGTTGGTGAAGGATGGAGTCCCTAAACCCCGTCAACAACAACACATTCGTTTTCCCATACGCAACAAAGTAAGTCATCTAGTTATATCATTTATTACTGTTCATCTCTTCACCAAATATATGTTAAAAATAAAATATTTTTCATTTCCTTTAGGTATTGCGTGAGGGGTATGGATTACGGCAAGAATCCAAGATTCAATGTCGCACTATACCACAATCTATTGGATCACCTAGGTCCGGATGATGTACGTCGTACCTTTCAACTTTTCTACTTTTAAATTATTTATGTATTACGCTTTCATTAACCTAATTTAATTTTATGCGCAGTTTGTCTGGAGACCATATTTGGATTTGGGCCATGAACCAAACCCCGAGGATGCATCAATTTGGAGCGCCAAGACTGCAATCATACAATTCAATATTGTAGAGATGCACCACAACGACTGTGTGAAGATGCAGTTCAGAATGCATCAAGAGATACCCAGTGATCCGACTTGTTTGTCCCCGTGGCATCTCAAAAGGGTCGACGCCCAGTGGGGTCTTACCAACTGGAAAGTCTTTGCTCCAGAATGGTGTAAGATGTGGCAGAGGCGTCACCGACATGTCTTGCAATTCCCAATTTTCCTCAATCATGGCAATATGCGACACACGAATCAATATTTATCTTAGTACATGTCGGTTAGTAACCCTGAAATGCACGTGTCTCATCCAAGGTATTTGGTTGACCCACGAACACAATGAGCACCACCCTCGTTTCCCCAATAACAAACCCAACACACATCAACCTCCCACCAACCTCCCAGACGAAACCGAACCACAAACACCCAACCACAGTCGCCACCACAACACAATTACACCCAAATGCCCCACAACCAACCACAATCACCACCTCACTACCAATACCCCCATATGTCTCATACCCAACCTCAATTCCAATCACAATACCAAGACACCCGCATACCCCACACACAATTTCAGTCTTCTGTATATCACAATATGGACCCGTCAACATCCAGCCTTAACCCTGATCTAGGAATGTCGAAAGATTATGAACCAACCAACCCAACTTACCATCAACCACAGTATCAACAAACCACCTAACATCCTCAATACCAAACACCCCAGAATCCATTTCCTTTCTACCCCCCGTACTCAAACGATCAATGCTACAGACCCACCATGGAACCCCACCCACCGCCAACACGACCAAACTTTGAGGGTATGGGTAACCGACTGTACCAAAGCAGATCTTCTAGATATGGAGATCTGACTGATTTCATTGATCCGGAACGCATTGACTTCGCTGGGCCATCAACCCTTCCACAGCAGGAAACGCGACGACACCCAACACGGGAAAGGCGAGGACGGGGATGCGGAACCGGGGGTCATTACCGGGTTTCGGGAGACCACTGATTAATATGTTTTTTTTAATCTGTATTTTTTTATGTAATACTTATGGGTGTAATCATCTTTTGTAAATAAAAAGTCAATTTTGTTGATCCTATATCGAATACGCAACGCACCGGATTGAAAAAAAACGCGAAAATTGCCCTAGAAATACACTTAGGCGCCATCTCACTTGGCTTAGGGCAAGCCCTAAGCACCTAGGCGCCAAGTGAGATGGCGCCTCCCCTTAAATAATAGGTGTAGGCGCCAAGTGAGATGGCTCCTCCTTTGGAGAGTCATCTGAAACATGATTATTTGCGTAATTTTTTCCGAAACATGGTTATTTGCAAAAAAAAATTTTAATACCTGATTATTGTAAAAAAAAAAATCAACAATAAGCTTCTCATAAAAGTAGTGTTTGTTGTAACTAATATAATAAAAAGTACTATAACTTTTAATATTTTAAATAAAAAAGAATCTAAAATTATTTTAGTGACATTATATTAAAAATATATCTTAAAACTTCTTTTATATATATATATATATATATATATATATATATATATATATATATATATATATATATATATATATATATATATATATATATATATATATATATATATATATATATATATATATATATATATATATATATATATATATATATATATATATATATATATATATATATATATATATATATATATATATATATATTGTTAAATTTATATATTTTTCCATTTGTTTGGATTTAAACTTGTGACATGACCTTAAATAGGAACTCAATACATAATTTTGTTTTTTTGAGAAGTGTTGAATTTTAGGAAATATACTCTATTAATTAAGTATATTTAGTATAATTGATTCTTGTTTTGTTAAAAAATTTAGTTCAAGATGAGTTTTAAATCAATACCTTTCAAAATATTTCTTATAATAAAATTAAAATATTGTAATAGGTTGAATCTCAAACATATTTTTAATATTGAATGTTAAAACTAACAATTGATTTGTTATAAAAATATTTTTTATTTTGTTGTATATGGTACAATGAAAGAGTAATATAACAATTTCTTTAAAAAAAAAAGAAGAAAGTAGCTAAAATTATTTTAGATGTATCATATGGAAAAGATATGTCAAATTTCTTTTATTTTAATTTTATTAATTAAAAAATAATTGAAAGGAAAACAGAAATATTGTTTTATAAGTTTTATGGGAATATAATGAGTAGTTATTAGATTAATATATATTTTTATTTTATAATTAAAAATTAATTACAAGAAAATAGAATTTTTTTTGAACTTTTTTTAATTCAAAATGAGTTTTAAATCTATATCTTTTAAAATATTTCTTATTATAAGAATAAAATATTGTAATTAGTTAAATCCCAAATATATTTTTGATATATAAGAAAATAATATATATATTATATTTTATTTAAATTTTTACAAAGTGATTTTTATATCAAATGTTAAAATTAACAATTGATTTATCATAAGAGTATTTTTATTTTGTTGTTAATGGTATGATGAAATAGTAGTATAACAATTAGTTTTTTAAAAGAAAAAAAAGAAAGAAGCTTAAATTATTTTAGATATATTATATGAAAAAGTTTTGTAAAATTTCTTACACTTTAATGTTATTAATTAAAAAAAATGGAAAGGAAAAAAGAAATATTATTTTATAAGTTTTATGAGAATATGTAAATAGTTATTAGATTTATTTATTTTTTATTTTATAATTAAAAATTAATTATAAAAAAAAATAAAAATATTATTTTATAAGTTTTATGAGGATATGTAACTAGTCATTATGTTAATTTTTTTTTTTTTTGCAGTTTTTGGGATTCAAATTCGTGATCTTTAAAAACAATTTTTATGTGATTTTTGATTTTTGAAAAGTAAAGATATATTTTAAAAGACGCCATATATGAATATGAGTAATGTGACAAAAATAATTTTATGTGACAAGATTAATTTAATATGACAAATATGATGGAGTATATTTTAATATACTAACAAATTTTCTTATCCGTATCGTTTAATTAGGGATGATGAAACGGGTCCGGCTCGTTGGGTATGTCTGTTTTGCCCGCATTTTAGTGTATGATGGGTCAAAGATTTAGGCCCTTACCCTCTAATGTGTCCGCCTCCCGCTCTATTTTTTACGTGGATTTTTGCGGACACGTGCATTTACATAATTTTATATATTTTTAGATTTAAAAAGTACAGTGTCCGCAAACTTTTCCCTCCCATCCTCACGTTTTTGCGGGGCGGGATAGGTTTTAGGCCCACATTTTAAACTATGTCCGTTCCGTCCAGTCCCATTTTTTTGTGGACTTTTGCGGGGCGTGTTGGTGTAAGCCCTAGAGACCGATACTTTTGATACTTATATCGAATTATTTATTAATAATAAAAGAAATTTATTTATTATGTTTGCTTTTCCAAAATACTAAAGTCCCTAGAATAGTTTGTCTGTTTAATGAAATGTTAAGTGTGAATTAATCATGAGATCTCATTAAACATAAGAACATTATTCTTAAAGTATCTGTAGTCAAGCTTTATTGCGAAGTGAGATAACATTAAAGCATTGAGATTATTGTGTAGATAAACTGATGATCACATCTCATGGATCATGGATAAGGAGTTATCAAGTCTTGACATATGTATGATTATTAGGAGTAATATTTATACGGAATTGACTCGCTATGAGAATACTACATAGAATGTTATGCAGTGTCATAAGTTATTCTCATGGTGATAATTGTGTATACCACTCTTCGACCTGAAATCACTATGAACCTTAGATGTAGAGTCAAGTATTTTATTGCTGATCAAACGTTATTCGTAACTGAATGACCATAAAGACAGTTAATGGATACTTCACAAAGCATGTTGAGGGACATGAGTGTCCTAGATGGAATTTGTCCATCCCGCATAACAGGATACATGTCTAAGGGCCAAATATTGAACTGTATAAGAGTAACATGGACTATGTCTTGTGTTCAATATAAACATAAGGGCAAAAGGGAAATTTACACACAAATATTATCAAAAAAAGGTTTTGTCATATCATATGGCATTTCGTGACTTTGGTAGCAATGATGTGTTACTAGATACCACTCACTGTTTATTATGTTAAATGTGTGATTTGATATAATTGACAACATCGCGAAAATCTAAAGGATCACACACATAAGGACGGGTTGATGAGACATAGAGTAAATAATGAACACCGTAAGATACAATGCACTTAAGAGAATTATAGAATATCATAAGGTACGATATGCTTAAGTGGAATACAAAATATGGTAAGGTACCACGCGCTTAAGTGATATACGGTACATCATAAGGTATGATGTATGTAGGCTTAATTGGGCTTTTAGCTTGCAGCCCACACAAGTGGTTCGATAAATAGAACCCTTGTGTTGAAGCATTTTCACTAGATAAAAATTCGGTCTTGAAACCCTAGCCGTATTTTCTCTCACTCTTACTCAAAGTTTTCGTTCGTAAACAGTTAGCACTATGACCGAAAGCGATATGTTTGTGTGGACTGAGGAGATGCGTTGTTCTTCATCAACGCTCATGATCACAATATCAAATGTCTGAATCGCCGCAAGAGATAATAGTTTCTATCACTGATCATGCCCATTTGTAAGGATCACTAATGAAAAATTTTAATTTCCGCTGTATTATAAATCGTGATTTCCTTCACAGCGGGCATGCCCATTTACCACTCCTTAATTTAATATTCTTGTTAGTTATACTGGGAGATTCTTATTGGTCAATAGTGGCTCCTTTGGTCTAAGATATAACATCACTTCTCTTTGAACGGTGTTTTTGCTTTGGTTTTCTCTTTATGGATAATTGTTTTTACTTTTGTCTATTTGAATATCGTATCTCTTTTGCTTTGGTGGGATTATCTTTGGCATGTTTGTTGTATATATTTCTTTGGTCCCGTACACCATGTGCTGTCTTTTTATTTATATATTATAAAACTAACATTTTAGCTCTCACTAGCGGTCAAGTTGAGATATGTATATGCTTTTGTTTGAAGCTCATACGAGACGTGCCTTGTGGGCAAGAAATTGTCTTGAATGCCTCTTAATTAGTTAAGGTAGAAAACGTGTATAATTTATTACTCATAAACATTCTAAAGACTTCCATATAGAGTCAAAACTCATAAAGGAGGAAGATGAAGAATAAGTCATACTTATTTCATCAATAATGTTTAAGGATATTATGAACATATGATAGCCACCAAGGTTGAAATATGAGTGATTAAATTAGGGCGTAATGTGCGGGGAACAGATTGGGTTTGTTAATAGTCCAATGAAACATCCACGAAGTTTGTATCTTAGTATAGGTTCAAGCTAATGCAGCCAGCCTTCAGCGTCAAATTAACATCACATATCAATTCAAGATGATTTTCTTTTGCTTAAAGTAATTGTGAGACTCATTTTTTATATTTGTAATTCATATATATATATATATATATAATATATATATATATATATATATATATATATATATATATATATATATATATATATATATATATATATATATATATATATATATATATATATATATATATATATATATATATATATATATATATATATATATATAAATGTTCACATGAATTAATATTTATTTTTAACAATATTTGTATTAAATTTATAATTGCGAATATAATTTTCATTCTATTCTAGTATATTATAAGAGTGGTTATTTCTTAATACACATAAATGTTTATACAATTTTATTTTATTTTTTCTTAATATTTGTCAAATTTGTAGAGATTTACAAAGCTTTTGTATTATGAGTGATAATTCTTTGAATTCAAGGACTTAATAACCTCCTAAAGAAGCAGAGTAAGAAATGAGATGTTATTTTATTGATGACTCTCACAGTAAGTCACACAATGCATACAAAAGAAAGGAAATAAGAAATGTGCTTGATCCTAACAACTTCTACAAAATATGGGATTATTCCATGCTCTCTCTAACCACCCTAGCATCAACAATCTCTAATTGATTCTAAAAGGAGTCTGCTTGTTCAGCATAAAGATCTTGAATTTATTGGGTTGTTTAGAGATTCTAGTGGGCCTTTCATTTTAATTCCATATGAAATGCGCACCTCTAAAAATCTGAAAATATTCTTGAATAAATTAGGAAATATATTTTTGGACGTATCAAATCTTTTTTTTTAAATAAAAAGTTAGTTCGGAAATACATATTCAAATTTATCGAAAGTTAATTTGGAGATGTATCTTCGAAAACACCCTTTTAAATTCTCATTAATTTTTCAATGAAAAATGATTTCAATCAATCAAATAAATTATATGTCCAATAAATATATACACAAATGCCTAATAAATTAGATAAAAAAATATCTATAATAATTAATCATATTTATGAGGTCAGCTTTTAAATAAATAAAAAATCCGAAGTAGCTTCTAAACTTATGTTGCAGCTAGAGATGACAACGGAGCGGGTTTAAGCACACTCAGACCTGCATCCGTCACCCAGACCCGCCCTCGCCTCCAAACCCGGTCAGAGCTAATATTTGTTCTCCGCCCCCCAATAAGAAACGGGTTTCCCCGCACCCGCCCTACACCCGGCCGAATAAAATATTAATTTTTTTAAATTTATACTTTTTTCAGTAAAAATAAGAATCAATAATTAAACTAAATAATTAATTATTTTAAAAGTATTTTTTATGTTTGATATTTTTACTTAAATTGTATTTTCAAAAAAAATAAATAATAATTCTAATAAACATGATATTATAACATTAAAAAATATATATGAGTAATAAAACTATTAAAAATAAATTAAATAAATTAAATTTAGTTGACGGGTGCAGGGTGGATACTAGCATCACCTGCCCCCGTATCCGTAAATAAAAATCGAATTTCTCCCGCACCCGCACTCTTCCACGGTTAAATTGGATTTTTCCCGTTAATTTCGAGGCGGGAGAGGCCAGTGTCCGGCAGAGGTGGGTTTATTTGTCATGCCTAGTTGCAGCAGGCAAAATAAAAGTGTTGGACCAACACATTATTATTGACTTTATGATTTATGGCACTAATGTAACAAGATTGAGACTGTGATGGAAATTAATTTTATATATTTTTTATTGAGTTTAATTAGGTTAATAATTGAAATAACAATATTAATTAAACATTAATAAAATTATTATTTTTTACTTGAAAATAAATGCTTATAAGTTAATAGTATTGTCTAGAATATAGTTTTCCAAATTTACACAATTTTAAAAGATATTTTTGATTATTTATTTCGATTTCCTTCACAAAATTTTGAATTTCAAAAAAATAGGTTTTAGGCATAGAAATCGATTACCCCTATTTGAGAAATTGATTTCCTTCACGAAAGTTTGAATTTTCAGTTGCAACGTTTCAAGATAAATTGATTACACCATTTTCTAAAAATCGATTTCCTGAGTATAGAAGTAGCTTCTTAGTCTGTTTTGAATCTAAACATTTTGAAAAACTCATTCCTTAATCATTACTTCTTTTCATTTAATCACACGTTCATTGAGGGTTAAGGTGTTATATAAATCCTATTGTTTCAGATTTAAAACTCACCTCTTCCATTGCAATTTAACATCATTTTATTCATTCAAATTTCAAACAAGTGTTTTGATACTTCAACTTTCATTGAGAATTTTTCTGCATTTGTTCTTCATATCAGTCCAGAAAAATTACACCATCAATCATAAACACTTGAGCACTAATATATCTTTATAAATTGTTTGTTTGGAAGAGAAGATCAATCTTAGTGATTGATACATATTCATCAACTTTATTACTCAAATAATTTCTAGATTTGGTTTGTAAATTCCTTGTTGTCCAGGATTGTTGGAAACAAGAGAGTAGAAAGAAAACGATTGTTTTTTTGTTCTACTTGTTTGGTTATTCCTTGTTGTCTAGGATTGTTGGAAGCAAGAGGTTGAAAGTGAGAGGATTATTCTCATTTCAACTTGGTTGATCCAAGAGGATTGTCCTTGTTGGATTTTTTGTTAGAAGATTGTAGGAGAAGTCTTGGTATAAGGCTTGTACAAAGATCTAACAATAGTGAAATCTCTTTCGTGTTGAAAGGGAACTGGATGTACCTTCAGACTATGAAGGGAACCAGGATACATCCTTATGTTCTTTACATTTACGCATTTATCACTTTCATCTTAAATCATAACCAGAAAAGAAAGAAACACATTTCTAAACTCTTTCACCAAACCAGAAAAATAAGAACAACTTGTTTCTAAAACTAAGAACAACTTGAAAACCGGATAATTTTTAAAGTCCTAATTCCCCCCTCTCTTAAGGGCACTCCAAACTTACGATTGGGATCAGAGAAGGTTATAGGTAACTTGTTCCTAAAGATCTAAAATGGCTTCCACAAATGCAAATTCGGTTTTCAAAGACGGTGGTAGCAATAACAAGCATCCGTTGTTTTGTGGTGAATAATTTGATTTTTGGAAAATCTGCATGAAGGAACATCTAGAATCTCAAAGAAAAGAAGTATGGAAAGTGATTGTAAATGGTCCTTTCATTCCCACTACGGATCTGAATTGTGTTAGTACTCCTAAACCCAAAGATGCATGGGATAAAGATGATGATGGAAAAATCCTTTATGACAAGAAAGCAATGAATCTTCTTCAAGGTACGCTTAGCATGGGTAAATTTTTCTGTATTTCGGCATGCACAACGGTAAAGGGAATTTGGGATACTTTGGTGGAAACTCATAAAGGAACCTGGGAATCAATCCTCGACTTGCAGAAAAGATTCATGAATTTAACAAATCATCTGAAAGCACTTGGTAAGACTCTTACTATTGATGAACTTAATCTTAAAGTGCTTAGATCTTTAACTAAGGAATGGAAACCAAAAGTGACGGCAATATCTGAGAAGAAAAATCTATCCAAAATGACTTCCACAACATTGTTCAGGAAACTTCAAGAATATGAGACGAGACTTGGAAGACTTGAAAAACATAAAATTCGAGTAAAAGATTCAAAAGACATTTCATTAAAGACAAGAGTAAAACATCATGATAGAAATCAAGAGGATGAGTCAAATAGTGATAAAGATGATGATCTATCAAGAAGTTTGAAAAGTTTCTAAGAAAAAAAGAAGGAAATCATTAAAGGGGAAGCACCAACTAGGAAGGTTACATGCTTTGAATGTGGAGAAAAAGAACATGTTAAAAGTGAATGCCCTACACTTGAAAAGAAGAATAAATTCTTCAAGAGAACGAAAGATAAAAATTTTAAGAAAGCATATATAGCATGGGAAGATAATGAAGTAAGTTCATCTTCCGATTCTGAAAGTAAAGAATATGTTAATCTTGCACGGATGGCTTCACACAATTCTAATGATGAATATGAAGAGGTTAGTAATGAATTTTATATTTTTGATAATGATGTTCAAGGTTCTATTGATGAACTTCTCAATGAATGTAAGATGTTATATAAAACAGTGTTAACCCAAAAGAAACAAATTGTGTCTCTTGAAGAAAAGATTGACACCATGGAAAATAATTTTGAAATTGAGAAACAAAGTTTTCTTGAAAAATAAAAAAATCTTATATGCAAAGAGTGTGAATCACTTTATTTCCAAATTGTTCTATTAAAAAAAGTTCTTGAAAGGTATGAAAAAGGATAAGTTGGATTGGACAATATCCTTAGTCAACAAAGATACTAAAATGATAAAAATGGTCTTGGCAATTATAAATCTAACAAAGCAATTACTAATAAAGTTATCTTTGTTAAGGCAAGTGATCAATCCAACAAGGAAAAAGTGAATATAACACAAAAGGTTCATCATAGTACTAAGAAGACATTTCCTAAAAAGAAATTCTATGTTCCTAGATATAGAAGTAATTTTTTTCATACATGTTTTATTGTGGTATAAGTGGTCATACACATAATGCTTGCTATATAAGAAACATTAGTGTGACGAGTGGGCATTATGTGTGGGTTAAGAAAGAAACTAACTATGATGGACCAAAAGCATATTGGGTACCAAATCAAACTTAAATTGCAGTTTTACTTGAGGACCACTTAAAATCTATGGTGTTTTTATAAGTGGTGGTTCTAAGCATTTGATGAGAGACATAAACTAAATTTCAAATCTAATTCAAAATTTCAAGGATTATTTCACATATGGGGAATATCTTAAAGGAATAATTTTTGGCATTGACAAAGTTGGAGCACTAACTTTCACATCCATCAAAGATCTACTTTATGTTGAAGGACTAAAGCTAAATCTTCTAAGCAAAAGCCAACTTTGTGACAAAGGCTTCAAATTCATCAAGGATGGATGTTTGATGAAGTCACTCATCAGGTAAACCTCATAGGTAAAAATTGTTTTATGTTCATAATTTCGTTATATAATTTAAGTATTTTCCAATCCTTTTTGCTAATAACAAAGGGGAAGAAGATATATCGATTGTCGCTATTTCAAAAATCTATTTCCTTCATGAAAATTTGAATTTTCAGTTGCAACATTCAGGAGAAATCGATTACTCCATTTTCCAAAAATTAATTTCCTGAGTATGGAAGTAGCTTCTTAGTCTGTTTTAAATCTGAATGTTTTAAAAAATTCATTCCTTAACCATTGCTTCTTTTCATTGAATCACACACATTCATAGAGGTGTTAAGGTGTTATATGTATCCTACTTTTTCAGATTTAAAACTTACCTCTTCCATTTCAATTTGACATGATTTTATTTATTCAAATTTCAAACAAGTGTTTTGATACTTCAACTTTCATTGACAATTTTTCTGTATTTGTTCTTCATATCAGTCTAGAACAATTCCTCCATCATTCATAAACACTTGAGCACTAATATATCTTTATAAATTGTTTGTTTGGAAGAGAATATCAATCTTAGTGATTGATACATATTCATCAATTTTATTACTCAAATAATTTCCAGAATTGGTTTGTAAGTTCCTTGTTGTTCAGGATTGTTGGAAACAAGAGAGTAGAAAAGAAAGGATTGTTTTCTTGTTCCACTTGTTTAGTTGTTCTTTGTTGTCCAGGATTGTTAGAAGTAAGAGGTTAAAAGTTAGAGGATTACTCTCATTTCAACTTGGTTGATCCAAGTGGATTGTTCTTGTTGGTTTTGTTGTTAGAAGATTGTAGGATAAGTTTTGGTATAAGGCTTGTACAAAGATCTAACAATAGTGAAATCTCTTTTGTGTTGAAAAAGGACTGGAAGTGCCTTTAGACTATGAAGGGAACCAGGATACATCCTTATGTTATTTACATTTACGCATTTATCACTTTCATCTTAAATCATAACCAGAAAAGAAAGAAACACATTTCTAAATTCTTTCACCAAACCAGAAAAATAAGAACAACTTGTTTCTAAAAATAAGAACAACTTGAAAACCGGATAATTTTTAAAGTCCTAATTCACCCACCCCACCCCCCCTCTTAAGCGCACTCTGAACTTATGATTGGGCTAAAGAGAAGGTTATAGGTAACTTGTTCCTAAAGATCTAAAATGGCTTCCGCAAATGCAAATCCGGTTTTTAAAGACGGTGGTAGAAATAACAAGTATTCGTTGTTATCACTTGCGTTCTTTACTTTTCCGCATTTATCGCTTTCATCTTAAATCATAAACAGAAAAGAAAGAAACACGTTTCTAAACTCTTTCACCAAACCAGAAAAATAAGAACAACTTATTTCTAAAATTCAGATAATTTTTAAAGTCCTAATTCACCCCCCTCTTAGGCGCACTCCAAACTTACATCTCTCTCTCTCTCTCTCTCTCTCTCACACACACACACACACACACACACACACACACACACACACACAGACACACACACACATACACACACACACACACACACAAACACACACACACACACACACACACACACACACACACATTTTCCATATTTTTATTAAAATGAAGTCACGTCTAAAATAATGAAATAGAACCATAAAACTCTAGCCACCACCACCTAGGCTATCATGTCATCGATGTAGACCTCTATCTCCATGACATGATTCATCATGAGATAGAGGTCTACGTTGATGACATGATAGCCATATCCTAAACTGAAGAAGAGCATATTGATCATCTATACAAGTTGTTTGAGAGACTGAAGAAGTACAAGCCGAGGTTGAATCCAAACAAGTGCACTTTTTGAGTGAGATTCGGTAAACTCCTGGGTTTCATTATCAGTGGTAAAGGTATTGAAGTTGATCCCACCAAGGTCAAGGCTATTCAAGAAATGTCGGCTCCCCATACTGAGAAGGAAGTCAGAGGTTTCTTAGGAAGACTTGATTATATTGCCTGATTCATTTCTCATCTGACCGCTACTTGTGAGCCTATCTTCAATTTACCGAAGAAAGATCAGGTAGTAAAATAGAACGATGGTTTCTAGATAGTCTTTGACAAAATCAAGGAGTATCTCCAAGAACCCCTTATTCTGATGCCACCAGTTGAAGGAAGACCTCTAATCATGTACCTAACAGTGTTACAAAACTCAATGGGGTGTGTACTAGGGCAGCATGATGAGTCTGGTCGAAAAGAGCATGCAATATACTACCTTAGAAAAAATCACCGACTGTGAAACAAGATATTTGTTGCTCGAGAAAACTTGTTGCGCTTTGGCATGGGTTGCTTGCCTACTAAGACAATATATGTTGAATCATACTACCTTATTGATCTCTAAAATGGATCCCATCAAATACATCTTCGAGAAGCCTGCTCTCTCTAGAAGAATAGCCCGACAACAAATGGTTTTAACATAATACGACATTCAGTACACCACTCAGAAAGCTATCAAAGGAAGTGTGATGGTAGATCATTTGGCTCATCAAGCCATATACGACTATCAATCTATGAATTTCCAGTTCCAGGATGAGAACATTGTGCTAGTTACAGATTGTGAAGAACTTGGACCGTATGAAGGACCTGAGCCAGGATCCCGATGGACTATGGTTTTCGATGGAGCTTCTAATGCACTTGGCAACAAAATTGGTGTTGTAATTATCTCTCCCCAGGGTTTCCTTATTCCTTTTACCACTAGATCATGCTTTGATTGTACCGACAACATGGATGAATACGAAGTGTGGATTATGGGTATCAAAGCTGCTATTGACCTAAGAATCAATTTCTTGAGCGTATATGGGGACTCAAACCTAGTAATTATCCAGATTAAGGGAGAATGGGATTCGAAGCATTCAAATCTTATTCCTTATCGAGAACATGTGTTGAAATTAATCCCATACTTCGAGGAAATTACTTTTGAGCACATCCCACGAGAAGAGAATCATTTGGCAGACACATTGGATAAAATATCATGTAAGTTCAAGGTCAGATGGGACAACGAGGCTCCCCAAATTACTATTGAAAGATTGGATGAACCAGCACACTGTTACGAATTTGACACTGACAAAGTAGAAGAGAAGCCTTGGTTTCATGAAGTGAAGAGGTACCTTGAGACTCAAGATTATCCTGAGGGAGAATCTATTAATGAAAAGAAATTCCTACGGAAGTTCTCAGCCAAGTTCTTCCTGAATAACATAATTCTATACAGGCGCAACCATGATTTGATTCTACTTCATTGTGTGGGCAAGAAAGAGGCGGAGAAGATTATGGAAGATATGCACGAGGTGTCTTTGGTACTCATTCCAGTGGACATACTATAGCTAAGAAGATTTTGAGAGAAGATTACTATTGGTCGACTATGGAAACTGATTGTCATCACCACTCAAGAACTTGTCACAAGTGCCAGATCTACGCTGACAAAGTACATGTGCCTCCAATTCCTCTGAATGTCTTGACTGCTCCCTGGCTATTTGCAATGTGGGTGTGATACGGTGGGAGAACTGACTTTAGGGTTTTGCGTTTTATCACAAATGTTGCGGTTTAGCAAGAGTCACCACCGACTTTTCTTTTATCCAAAAGAAAAGGTGAAAAAAGCACAGGAAAGACCTTTGAGATTGTTTCTTGAGTTCGGGGGGTAGATTATGAAAAGGGAAGGTATTAACACCCTTTTCATCCATGGTTTTCCATGGGATCTTAGTTACTTGCTAGATCACTTACTTTTTGTTTTGGAATTGTGCTTTGTGTGGTTTTGAAAGTATTTTGTAAAAGACGCCATTGTTTAGGCAATCTTTGTAATGATTCTCGTTCATAAGAATGTATACAAACATGTTTGTCTTTTTGAAAATGTTTTTAATGTTTGTAAGATGTTTTGAAATGTGTATGTTTGTTTTGGAAAATAGAAAGGATAGTTGTTTTGAAATGGAGCAAGTAACTAGAAGTAATCTACCTACTCAAATGTCTTTCTTGTTCATTTTCTTTTCCTTTGATATTGTTGTCCTACCATTGATTTGGTAAGCAACCCTATCTTTGGATGTAAATGGGACGAGTGTGGGCCATCGTATAACCATGATTAGCAATGTTGCAAAGTATCTTATCATTTTTTGAGGGACTAAGATCATTTTATAAGGCAACTTTGAATAGCGTCATCGAGGGACTATGATCTTATACTTGTTTGTTTTTTCCAAGATACTTCGCATGCGTAATATGGCCATTTTTGTGTAAGGCAACCAAGTGGAGTGACCCTAAGGGTGCTTGTGTGCAAGTGTGTTATTTTCATGCTTGATTTTGTCTTGGATTAGGGTTTTCTATTTGATTGTTTTTATCTTGCATTCAAACCCTAATTACTAGCATGTTATATGAAAGCGGTAAATTGCGTAATTTAAAGATTACTACGCTATTACAACATTTTATGGGAGGGAGTATACAAATCATAAATGGGGATTTGCAATAATGTAAACCTAATTTAATCTATTCCAACCAAATCGAATTTGTACAAGTATTTGAATAAATAATATACAATATAATTTAAATATGCAATGTTTATGTATATGCAAGAAAAAGAAATTTGTTTTGTTTTTTATATGAAAAAGAGTTTTTGAACTAAACCTAATAATTTAAGAAAAAGGAAATGATTTTATAAATTGGTTAACCCTAATTCTAGTTTGCTAAAAGAAAATAGAGTTCTTTAAGTATTATTTTTGTGTATTTTTTGTCTTAAAATAATAAATAATATTTATGAAAATATTTAGTCTTTCTATATGTCAAAATAAATATTTACAAGTATGAAGGAAAAGAAATAAAAATTAATTTGAATCCATTTTATTTTACAAGTTTATTTAAGAAATATAGTTAATATATAATTTAATAAAAATATTTTTTATGTGAAAATAAAATAAAATAAACAAAATGCAATATTTATCATGTTTTATATTTTTTATGCATAAGAAAAATATTTAATGAAATAAACAAAAATAAAATAAATGAATGAAAATAAATTTGGCCAGGGGTGTCCTGAGTAATCAGGAGGTAATATTAGGAAGAAAAAAACATAAGCCCAACTGAAAAAAGGCCCAGCGCTGTATAGTGACCAAAAAAATAGCAAAAATATGAGAAAATATGCAAAAGGTAGGCACCAAGGCTCGAACCCATGACCTTAGCATTTTCAGCGTGCTGCCTTGCCACTGGGGTGGTTGTACACCCGTTAGTTCAAATGAAATAAAAAACACATAACACATAAAGTCTCCTTGCCATGTACTTCATCTTCTTCCTCAAGCCAGCCAAACCAATCATATTTCTCTTATTTCTCCATGAAAATGGAAACTTCAAACATGAAAATGGTAGTACTTTTTCCCACGATTTCAAACATGTAACTCATGTAAACTATCAGTCAAAGATCAAAGCTAATTTCAAAGGCCCTAATTTTAAACCTAATTTTTACAGAAATTTGAAATCTAAAATTCTCTATACACAATGAATATAAATGAAATCTATGCACATGGTTGGTTTTAGCACAATAATATCTACATTTTACTTTCACAAATCGAGACCTAAGGATGCCTGTATGAAGAGATAGAAGTTAGAGTTCTTACCTCTTTCAGTTGAGATCGTGAATGAAGTTTGAGTGAGTTTTATGAAGGCCTGAAGATCCCTTTAGCTTGCCTGGACATCCCTGAGTATGTTCCAATCTTTACCTTATCTTGAAAGTGCCTGAATCCCCCTATCTAAGTCAACCTGCAAGCTTGAAAAACAAAATGGTAGATGGAGAAGGAGGAGTTACAGTGAAGGGATGATGGTCTGGAACACTTAGATATGATGTAGGTTAAGTGTTTAGGTGATTAGAACTTGAAACACACTAGTGGATTTTTGGATTGCTATGTTGGTACAAAACTGCAAGTTATGGCAGGTTTTTGGTGATAGAGAGTTTGAGAGAGTTTCTGGCCTTTAGCAATTGTGTGTTAGGTTGTAATGTGTTTGTGTATAAGTATAGAGAAGGTTCTAAATCAAATCCACACCAGGTTTCTCAGTTGTAGGCTTTTTGCTCTATTGCTTTCCTTTTAAAAAAAGTGAGGAGACAACT
Source organism: Vicia faba (assembly GCA_948472305.1). Taxonomy (NCBI): domain Eukaryota; kingdom Viridiplantae; phylum Streptophyta; class Magnoliopsida; order Fabales; family Fabaceae; genus Vicia; species Vicia faba. Next base: position 910,645,208 of record OX451738.1, on the reverse strand, counting down.
CTCTACATGCTTGGACAGGCCTGGTTTGAGTTGGTACAAGTCTTAGACACTTTTCTTTTAGTTTATAGGACTTGTGTGTGCAAAAAAACAAATGCAAGGCTCAAGGAGTGAAAAGTTGCAAAAGTTATGCTTTATCAAAATGGAAATGACACCTTTGTGCCAAAAATGGAAATGTTCATGTACAAAGCATTGAATGCTTGGCTTTAGGGCATGAAACCTTGTGCAATTCATTAATGGTGGAGTTACAAATGAGTTTGAGGCCTGAAAAGTGAATATTGTACAACATGCTTGAGGATTTGTATTTTGTTCTTCATGAAATGGCTTGAAATCAAAGTGAAAAATTGCCAACTTCATCTCTTCGATTCTCCCTACTCAAAAATGACCTCAAGGAGTTATTGGACATTTTGGAAAGATTTCAATGTGGTCTATGACTCATATTTGAAATGATTTTCAAGATTCCTCTTGAAACTAGGTGAAAAGTTGTCATGAAGTTAGGTCTAAAACCTGCCTAAATTAGGGCAAAATTTCACTAAGTTATTTTAGTTCATGGGCATGTATTCACAAAATTATATCTTGAGATCCAAGCATCTTTAGTAGAAAATGTATGAAGAAAAGTTGTAGATTTCATGGAGATCTAAAACTTTCATGTTGGGAACTTTCTTTGAATCATCTTGTATCATGGTGAGAATTTGGCTTAAAGTTGAGAAAAAATAAGAAATTTTCTATACTTAGAAAAATTTCTAAGTTAAGAAAATTTCAAATTTCAAAATAAAATATTCAATCTTTGATTTATTGATGAACTAGTTTCACATTTTGACATGTTTTGATGAATTGTGATCCTTGGCACTTGATTTTGACCAAAAAGTCAAAGTTTGACTTTTCAGTATACAGTTGACTTTTGATCAGTTGACTGCAAATTTCATCTGTCAATCCAATGGATTTGCAATGTTTTGAACCATGTTTTAGGTCAAGATGATGCAATTGAACTCTTGAAATCATGCTTCAAACCAATTGGTCATTTGCTAGGTCAAAAATCAGAAATTGCCCTTTCTCAGTTAAAACCCTAATTTTAACCATTTTGCCCTTTTGATGATTTGATCAAATTTCTTGAGGAAATGTGGTCCAAACTTGATCAAATGATTCATATGAGTCTAAAATGTTGATGTGGATAAAAAATTATGAAGTTTAACTGTAAATGGCCACGGTTGACTTTTCCCTCAATACAACTGATTTTTAGGTCAACTATCCAAATGACTGATCAAAAATGTGATTCAAAGCTTGAAACTTGACATGAGTAATCTTAGGGGTCCATGATGATACTTGAAAGTAATATGAATCATTGATAGTCCAAAAATCATGGTGCAAACTCAAACCCTAATTTGGTCATCAGTGCATGAGGAGGTGTCTTGAGCTGATCAAACCCAAATGCAGTCTTGAGTTTAAGAGATCTTGTGAGGAAATATTTGATAAGTGAGAGGGAAAATTTTGGGGTACAACAACTGCCCCTGTTCAATCTTCTTAAACCTGAAGAGTTAGACTGACGAGTCTTGCCATTCGTGACTCGAAGGTGGAAGAGGATTGGACACTAGAGTGCCCATAAATTTGCACTCGATGATATGATGATAGAAGGAATGGGCTTCTAGATGCCATTTGGAGAAGTGATAGAATCTTGTCGGAGATGGGCTTGTAGATGCCATCCAAGAATGTTTGTTGAATTGTAAGTTGTAAGCTGAAAGAATAAGTATCAGAACGGAGTCCATGTCTGGAGCGTATCTGAACTGTATTTGTAAGTTATGTCTGAATGAGTGTCAGAATGGCATCCGTGTCTGGAGCGTACCCAAACTGTATCTGTAAGTTGAATCTGAATGAGTATCAGAATGGCATCCGTGTCTGGAGTGTATCTGAACTGTATCTGAAAGTTGAATCTGAATGAGTATCAGAATGGAATCCGTGTCTGAAGCATATCTGAACTGTATCTGAAAGTTGAATCTGAATGAGTATCAGAATGGAATCCGTATCTGGAGCGTATCCGAACTGTATCTGAAAGTTGAATATGAATGAGTATCAGAATGGCATCCGTGTTTGGAGCGTATCCGAACTGTATCTGAAAGTTGAATCTAAATGAGTATTAGAATGGCATCCGTGTCTGGAGCGTATCTGAACTGTATCTGTAAGTTGAATCTGAATGAGTATCAGAATGGCATCTGTGTCTGGAGCATATCTGAACTGTATCTAAGAGTTGAATCTGAATGAGTATCAGAATGGCATTCGTGTCTGGAGCGTATCTGATTGCATATTGTCAATGGTAATTGTTAATCTTATCCTGAAAAGGGAAAAATGTTAGCTAAAACACAAAGTTATGTTGCATGAAATGTATGATGCAATGTATTTGCTTTATCAAATGTTTATGATATATGGATGCAATGTATGTGTATCTGAGCTGATTTGCTGTATTGCTGTTTGATTGGGGAAAATAAATCCCTGAATACCGATGAGGATATGTTGAATCTTGAAGTTGAAGTACTGATGAACTTTTGTTGAGAGAAGTAAATTCTGTAGTGAGGGCAATGCCATGTACTGCTTGTAAGATCTTCTTGGGGAATCTTGAGAAATTTGACGACTTCTACTGGGGATTAATAATTTGAAATTTTGTTTCGCTGGGGATTTAAATGACGTACTGTAGGGAATCATTTATGGAATAGCCTAGAGACGTTTTCCTATTCTTTCAACTTATTAGTAATTGTCTTCCTCATTTTGTTTATTTGTAAACAGTGATTATGTTCAAATGCATATGTTCAACAATGAATCATTGGACATTTTTGTAAACAAAACACAAGCGTAAAGAAAAAGATAAATAGTCTTTGCACTTTCAAAGGGATATCTTTGTATTGACTTTGAATAAGTATTTTTGTACAAAGGGAACAAACATTCTAGTAAGAGAATGTTGTCGTAAAACAAGAAAATTTTGATACAAAGAAAGATAGTTATGTGTAATAATCTCATGAGGTTCCCATTCTGCTATAGCCTTCATATCTCTGAATATCTTGTCTATTTGTTGCTTCGTCCGAAGATGATTGAATTGATCAGAAACTCTGAGTTTGTCAGTGGAAGTCAAAGGTTGTCTGTAAAGTAATCCGATGGGACATAGTCATACGCTTTAATTCCCTAACTTTTGCCTGGACCGCCCTTTCGGGTTTTCAGTCCACCGGGAAACCCCTTTTTTGCCCAAGTTGCCCTTTCGAGTTTTCAACTTGCCGGGTGTACAAATTTTTTAATTTTATCCCTAATTTTTGCCCGAACCTTTTGGTTCGCCGGGATGCCCTTGTTTTGCCTAGGTGTGTCAACCTAGCGGGTCTCTTATGCGTAGTATCTTTTGACTATGTCCGCGTTCGCAGGGTGTGGCAGGTCGTCGCCATCCATGGTGGTCAAGATCATTGCCCCACTGGAGAATATGTTTTTGATTACAAATGGTCCTTCATAGGTAGGAGTCCATTTTCCCCTGGGATCACTTTGTGGCAAGAAGATACGTTTGATCACTAGATCCCCAACTTGATATACTTGGCGCCTGACTTTCTTGTTGAAAGCCTTGATCATCCATTTTTGATATGTCTGACCATGGCAGACAACAGTAAGTCTTTTTTCATCAATCAAATTTAGTTGATCAAGTCGAGTCACGATCCAATCATTTTCATTCAAACCTGCATCCTTCATAATTCCCAGAGAGGGGATCTAAACCTCAATAGGCAAGACAACCTCCATGCCGTAAACCAAAGAATAAGGTGTTGCCCCGGTTAATGTGCGAGCCGTGGTACGATAACCGTGGAGAGAAAACGGTAACATCTCATGCAAGTCTTTTTATGTGACTGTCATTTTCTGTATGATCTTCTTAATGTTTTTATTTGCAGCTTCGACAACACTGTGATACAGTGGGAGTACTGACTATGGTTTTGCGTTTGTTTTCGCAAATGTTTCGGTTGAGCAAGAGTCGTCACCGACTTTTTATTTTATCCTAAGGAAAGGTTTAAAAAGCACAGCAAAAACCTTTGAGATTTTTCTTGGGTTCGGGGAGTAGATTATAGAAAGGGAAGGTATTAGCACCCTTTCTATCCATGGTTATCCATGGGATCTTAGGTACTTGATTAGATCAACTTGCCTTGGTTTTCAATTGTTTGAAATGGTTCTTTGTGTGTGGTTTTGAAAGTGTTTTGAAAAAGACGCCTTGTCTAGGCTACCCTTGTAACAATTCTTTACTCGAATGTTTTACAAAAGGTGCTTGTCTTTTTTGAAAAGATGTTTCAAGGTTTTTGAAAGTTTGTTTTGAAAGTGTTTGTGAAGTGTGGTTTGAAAATAGGCAAGTGTTTTTTTTTTCAAGTTGACAAGTATTTAAGAGCTATCTACCCTAAAGTTTTCAAAGATTATTGCTATGTTTTAACCCTTTTAACAATTTTGTTCCACCATTGCATTTGGTGGACAATTTTGTGTTAGGATGTGAAAGGGACGGGCGCGGGTCATCGTTTAGACCATAATTGTAATGGTGTTAAGTGTCTTTGGGCAATTTTTTCTTGAGAGGGACTTGATCATTTTAGGCAACTTTTCGAAAGCGTCATCGAGGGACTATGATCATTTGATTGTTTGCTTTGTTTTTGCCCAAAGAAACCTAACATACAATATGGCCCATTTATTGAAGGCAACAAGTGGAATACCCTAGGGGTGCAAGTGTGATATGTGTTGTCCATTTTCATGCTTGATTATCTTGAAATTAGGTCAAACTATTTTATTCTTTTTATTTGCATACAAACCCTAATTCTAACATGGTATATTTAGAAAGCAATAAAGTGCGAAAAGTAAAGTTCTAAACTATTACAACACGATATGGGAAGGGGGGTACAAATGTTCAAATGGAGGTTTTGACAAGGAATTTAAACCTAGCTATTACATCAATTTGGAATTTATTTACAAGATAATTAATTTGCACAAATTAAATAGAAATAAAATAAATATGCAAGATGCAAAAAGGGTTTTTTATGTGTATGAAAAAAGTATTTTTTATGTCAAATAAACAAAATAAAAAAAGTATTATTTTTGGAGCTTTTTAATATTTAGGGCAAAACCCTAATTTTCTTAGATAAAAGTATTAATTATTTAATATATATTAATATTTATCAATTATATATGAAATAAAAATAAAAATGAAGTATATTTGTCAAAATGATATTTTTACTATTAAATGTTAATAAAAAAATAAAATGTATACATTTTTGTATTTTTTACTAAATATTCTAATAAATATATATACATGTGTATTAATTTCTAAATATGTATTATATATATAAAAATAATAATATTTAATATTTATAAAAAAAGTATATTTTATACAAAATATTTTAAGAAGATAAAACAAAATAAAAATGAAAATAAAATATGCTTACATTATTTTCTAGTATTTTAAGTAAAAAGTAAGTTTATATAATTATTTATGTACAAATAACTATCTTAAACAAATAAATGCCTAAAAAATGTAAAAATGATGTAAAATTTTTTTTATGTTTTTAATATTATTAACAAAAATAAACAAGTCAGAATAAAAAAAGAAAAGTCAAAAAATCATTAAAACAAACAAAATGGGCCCAGGGGGTGTCAAAATGAAAATGTGGTGTGGAAAAAAATAGCACAGAAGGCCCAGCCCACCAAGCCTTTCTTCAACCTCCAGCCAGAAAGATGTTCAAAAACGCGCGCCTGTACTCAAGTTCAAACATCTGGATTCCTTGACTTTTTGCACAAACTTTCAACATAAGAAATGTTAATCATCAAGCCATGATTCTAAATATGTAAAGAACTCATCCTAACTCTCAGAAATGAGAGAGAATTTTATCATTCCCAAATCCTAACCTAACTTTTTATCAACATTCAGACCTTAAATTCTCATAGCTCAGGCAAAATAAATGAAAAGTAAAAGTATGTACAGATTCAAGGGCATGAGTAGAACACTTCTTATTCACAAACCTAGAGCTAACAATGCCTACATTAAGAGTTAGAAGTTCAAGAAGATACCTGTTCAGTTGGAGTTGTATCTGGAAATGGGGGAGCTTTCAGGGCAAGATGATGATCTGTACAGCTTGCCTGAAGTGTAGTGATGCTATTCCAATGCTTACTTTACTTTGAAACACCTTGAATCGAGCTATGGACCTTCAACTGCAAAACAAGAAAGTGAAAATGGTGGAACTGATTAGAGGAGTTACAGGTCGTGTTTTATGTTTGGATTAGCTTCAGGGGATGTTGTAGGATGTGTTTGATGTGGTTTTAGCAGGAATGCATGGAAGGGATGAGAGTTGACACTCAAACTGCAGTAGGTGCTCTGTTTGGGCAGTTTGAAGGTGGTTCTGTGTTCTAGAGGGGAATGGAGGTGTTGGAGTCGTGTGCTATCTCAGTTAGGATGTCTTGAATGTGTACCAAGTATTTACTTAAGGGTTCTATTGCTGAGATCAAAGTTGTGTTTAGTTATGCCATATTTCTTACACTTTAAGCAACCAAAAGCCAAGTTGGTGTTTTGACAGGTAGAGGCCCCCATAACATGCTGCAAACCTTGGCATTGATCAGTGTGATTAGTCCCTAAACTTGTGCCAAGGGGATTTGATCTGTACTTCTTGGATTTTCATTTTGACATAAAGCTTACTTTTGCAAAAATGGTTAAAGTGCTTTATCTAAAAATGGATTAAACCACTATGCAATGCTTGAACACATAGAACATGGTCTTGGAACAATGAGTTTGCATTAAATTTATGAGTGTTGAATGGTTTAGAGGCCTGTAATCAAGTTGCATGCTGATTTGAGAAATTTGCACAAGTTATGAACATGGAAATTGGCCAATTCAAAAGTGAGTTTTTGCCATATTGCAAAATTTGATTCTCTCAAGTCATGAGGTTGTTTGATGAGTTCTTGGACATTTTGGAAAGCTTGGAATGTGTACTACAATCCATCTTTGAAGTGAAACTTTAAATTCTAAGTGGAAGTATGTGAAAAATGGTCTTGAAGTTAGGTAAAAACCTTGCCTAAAAAGGTCAAAATTTCACTAAGTTAAGAATGGTTTAGTACCCTTGTTCCAAAAATTGTAACTTGAGCTACAAGCCTCTTTTGGGAAAACTTTGTGAATCAAAGTTGTAGATTATGCAATAGGATACAAATTTCATGTTTTGACTTTTGCTTGAATCCAAATGAATCTTGGTGAGAAAGTGGGGCAAAGTTGGGAAAAAATTAGGGTTTTTCATAACTTAGAAAAATTCTAAGTTATGAAAAATTCTCATTTCAAACCCTAATTTGCAATTTTTGATTTCTTGGTGAACAAGTTTCATGATATGGCATGTTTTGATGAAAAATGAATCTTGACTCTTGATTTTGACCAAAAAGTCAAAGTTTGACTTTTCAGTATACAGTCAAAATTGATCAATTGACTGGGAAATTCAATTGTCAATCTTGTGTACTTGGGATCTTTTGAACTTGTTGAGCATGTCAAGGCAATTCCATGGGGTCCTTGAGTCCATATGTGAGCTTGGTTTGCCATTGGCTAGGTCAAACAGTCAAAAATGGTCTTTGTGCAGTCAAAACCCTAAAAATGACCATTTTGCCCTTTTGGTGATCTGATCAAATTTCCTGTGGAATTGTGATCCAAACTTGATAAAATGGTCCATGTGAGTTTATAATGTTGATGTGGGTCAATTTTTATGAGATTTGTCTGTCAATTGGCCACAGTTGACTTTTTTCCCAATACAACTGATTTCTAGATCAACTGTCCAATTGACTGGGCAAAACTTGGAATCAAGGCTTGAGACTTGATATGGATAAACTTGGGAGTCCAATATGAAGCATGAAAGCCACTTTGGGCATTGTAGGTCAAAATATCCCTGTGCAAACTCAAACCCTAATTTAGGTCAACAGTGCAAGGAGAAGTCTTGAGTAGATGAAACCCTAACTGGATCTTGATCTTAAAGGGCTTTGTGATGAGAAATCAATGAGAAATGGGAGGGCAAATTTTGGGGTACAACAGTTGCCCCTGTTCAATCTTCTTGAACCTGAAGAGTTAGATTGGCAAGTTTGCCTTTCGTGACTTGAGGGTAAAAGGAGATTGGACACTAGAGTGCCCTTAAATTTGCACTCGTCAAAGCAAGGGATGCGAGAATGGGCTTAGAGATGCCATTTGGAGATGGGCTTAACGATGCCATCGGGAGGAATGACAGAAACTTGTCGAGGATGGGCTTAAAGATGCCATCTGGAATGAGTATCAGGAAGGTGTCCATGCTTTGGACCATCTCTGAACTGGGGGTCTAAATAAGCAATAGATTAACATCCGTTGTTGGGAGGAATCCGTAAACTGTCTTCAAAAGTTGCATCTGAACAAGTTGATAGATTAACATCCGTTGTTGGGAAGAATCCATAAACTGTTTTCAGAAGTCTGGAGAAGAATCTGAACAAGCGATAGGTTAACATCCGTTACTTGGAGAACCCGTGAACTGTTTTCAGAAATCTTGAAGTTGAATAAGCAATAGAGCAACATCCGTTGTTGGGAAGCGTCCGTAAACTGTTTTCAAAAATTGCGTCTGAACAAGTTGATAGATTAACATCCGTTGTTGGGAAGAATCCATAAACTGTTTTCAGATGTCTGGAGAAGAATCTGAACAAGCGATAGGTTAACATCCGTTACTTGGAGAACCCGTGAACTGTTTTCAGAAATCTTGAATTTGGAGAAAGAACCGGTGTAGGGTTCCCTGATGATGAGCTCGTGTAAAACTGCATCTGGATGAATCTGGAATAAGCATTAGAATGTTGCCATGTCTGGGTCATATCTGAACTATTCCTGGAAAGAATCTCGGGAGATAATGATTTTAGTCTGTCGACTGGTCTTACCTGAAAAGGTAAAGAGTTAGTTGTATGCAATGTCATGATACATGATGCAACGTATGTTATATGATATGAATGTAAATGAATGCGCATGTAAGCTGATGAGCTATCTTGCAAAGGATAGATGAATCCGAGATGGCTGAAGATAAAAGTATCTTGACTGCTGCTGGGAAGAATAATTCCTGGTTGTTGCTGGAGAATAAGGAGCTTGGGTTGTATACCAATCTTCTGGGGAATCCCTGATGACTTCTACTGGGGAGTTCCAATCTAATAGACTCATGCTGGGGATGTAAGACTGAGAATCTTCAGTTTGGTGGGAAGTATCTCTGGCGACTTCACTGGGGAATTCAAGATTTGCCCTCCCAAAACTCTGCGGGGAGAAGGTTCATTAGTCTGGCTCCGCTGGGATTGATAATTTGAAGCTTTAGCTCGGCTGGGGATACTGAAACTTAAACTCTGAGGGGAAACGAGTTCTGGAGGATTCTCTGGCTGGGGATAACAAAGATAGGTTCCTCTGGGGGATTGTATTGATAAGTTATGCTGGGGAACTCTGATGAACTCCGCTGGAGGTAGGAAGAATTTTGGCGAGTGCGATCTTCCGTGGCAATAAGCTAAGGATAACCCAGTTATAAGCCCTTGTGAGGAATAACTTTGAATAAAACTCGGGAGAGACGTCCGTACTCTGCAGGGGATAAGCTTCCAAAATCTACTGGGGATGTGGATTCCAAATCTCCTGGGGGTTTCCTTTGAAGGGTATCAAGATATCCAACTGCACCTTTGACCTATCAGTAATCCTCTTTCTTGATTCGTAAGGAAATGATTATGTTCAAATGCATATGCCTATTTAACAAAACATTGGACGTTTCTCAAAATAAAACAAATAGTGCAAGAGAAAAGAAAAGGAAATGACACAAATTTCTGGGAAAAGTATTTGTATTGACTTTCTATGAGTATATTTGTACAAAGGAGACAACCATCCTAGTAAGAGGATTTTGTCGCAAATATTGAAAGATTTATACAAAATAAAGATGGCTATGTGAAATAATTCCATGGGATTCCATTCCGCTATAGCTTTCACAACTCTGAATATCTGTCCATTCAATGCTTCGTTTGCCGATGACTGGATTGATCAGAAGCCTGGAACTGGTTGATGAAGAGATTGTCTTTGAAGTGATCCGACGAGACATAGTCATACGCTTTAATTCCCTAACTTTTTCCTGAATCTCCCTTTCGGGTTTTCGATCCACCGGGAAACCCCTTTTTGCCCAAGCCGCGCCTTTCGGGTTTTCAACTTGCCGGGTGTACAGATTTCTTTTTTTTTTATCCCTAATTTTTGCCTGAACCGCCCTTTCGGGTTTTCGGTTCACCGGGATGCCCATTTTTGCCCAAGCCGCCCTTTCGGGTTTTCGACTTGTCGGGTTATTTTATGCATAGTATCTTTTGACTATGTCTGCGTTCGCAGGGTGCGGCAAATCGTCGCCGTCCATGGTGGTCAGAATCATTGCACCACCAGAAAATATGCTCTTGATCACAAATGGTCCTTCATATGTAGGAGTCCATTTGCCCCTGGGATCACTTTACGGCAAGATAATCCGTTTGATTACGAGATCTCCGACTTGATACACCTGACATCTGACTTTCTTATTGAAGGCCTTGATCATCCGCTTTTGATACGCCTGACCATGGCATATAGCAGCGAGTCGCTTCTCGTTGATCAGATTGAGTTGGTCAAGTCGGGTCTGCATCCAATCATCTTCATTCAAACCTGTGTCCTTCATAATCCTTAGAGAAGGAATCTGAACTTCCATAGGCAGGACAACTTCCATGCCATATACCAACGAAAATGGGGTTGCCCCGGTTGAAGTACGTGCCGTCGTACGGTATCCATGCAGAGCAAACGGTAACATCTCATGCCGGTCTTTGTAAGTGACTGTCATTTTCTGAATGATCTTCTTAATGTTTTAGTTCGCAGCTTCAATATCACCGTTCATCTTCGGCCGATAGGGAGATGAATTATGATGATAAATCTTGAACTGTTCGCACAAGGCGGTGATCATCGTGTTATTCAGATTTGTACCGTTGTCTGTGATGATCCTGTCTGGAACACCATACCGGCATATGAGATTTTGCTTGATAAAGCGGGCAACCACATTTTTAGTAACAGAGGCGAAGGAAGCTGCTTCGACCCATTTGGTGAAATAGTCAATGGCAACCAGGATGAAGCGATGTCCGTTGGAAGCCGTGGGCTTGATCTCCCCAATCATGTCAATGCCCCACATTGCAAAGGGCCAAGGAGCAGTCAGAACGTTGAGAGGAACCAGAGGGATATGAACTTTGTCAGCGTAGACTTGGCATTTGTGGCAAGTACAGGAATGTTGATGGCAGTCAGCTTCCATGGTAGACCAGTAATAGCCTGCCCTTAGGATCTTCTTAGCCATTGTATGCCCGCTCAAGTGAGTGCCAAATGTGCCGCTGTGTATATCAGTCATGATCAACTCTGCTTCAGCTTTGTCTACACATCGGAGTAATACACAATCATGGCTTCGTTTGTAAAGGATGCCGTTGCTCAGGAAGAATTTGGCAGCAAATTTCCTTAAGAACTTCTTGTCATTTACGGAAGCTCCTTCGGGATAATCTCTAGCCTCGAGATACCTTTTGATTTCATGGAACCAAGGTTGTTCCACTAATTCTTCGGTATTAATCTCGTGACAATGCGCAGGTTCATCCATTCGCTCGATGGTGATTTGGGGAGCCTCGTTATCCCAGTTGAGTTTAAACATGGAGGACATCGTAGCTAAAGCATCTGCTAGCTGATTCTCTTCTCGCGGGAAATGCTCGAAGGTAACTTGCTCGAAATGAGGCAACAATGTCAGGACATGTTCTTTGTATGGGATAAGATTAGGGTGCTTGGTATCCCACTCTCTTTTGATTTGACTGATAACCAAAGCCGAGTCCCCAAATACGACCACATATTTGATTCCCAAGTCTATAGCAGCCTTGAGACCAAAGATGCAAGCTTCGTACTCAGCCATGTTGTTTGTGCAGCTGAAGCAAAGTCGGGCCATGAAAGGTGTGTGACAGTCTTCCGGAGAAATGAGTACTGCGTTGATACCATTTCCCAGTGCATTTGAAGCACCATCAAAGTACAGGGTCCATCGGGATCCCTTTTCGGGTCCGTCATACGGTCCGTCACTTTCAATGTTGTCCAAGTTCATGATGTCCTCGTCTGGGAAGTCAAATCTCATGGGTTGATAATCTTCGATAGCTTGATGAGCCAGATGGTCAGCTAGTACACTCCCTTTTATAGCTTTTTGGGTGGTGTACTGGATGTCATATTCTGTTAGGATCATTTGCCATCTAGCTATCCTTCCAGATAAAGCAGGCTTTTCGAAGATATACTTGATAGGATCCATTTTGGAAATCAACAAGGTAGTATGAGTCAACATATACTGTCTTAGTCGGCGAGCAGCCCATACCAAAGCGCAGCAAGTTTTCTCGAGCAGTGAGTAGCGAGTCTCACAGTCGGTAAACTTTTTGCTAAGGTAATAAATAACATGCTCTTTTCAACCAGACTCGTCATGCTGGCCCAAAACACACCCCATTGAGTTATCCAAGACGGTCAAATACATGATCAATGGTCTTCCTTCGACGGGTGGCATCAGAATAGGAGGTTCTAGAAAATACTCCTTGATTTTATCAAAAGCAGCTTGGCAATTGTCGTTCCATTCAACTACCTGATCTTTCTTCAAGAGTTTGAAAATTGGCTCACAGGTAGAAGTCAGATGCGAGATGAATCTGGCAATATAGTTCAAGCGCCCCAAGAACCCTCTAACCTCCTTTTCAGTACGGGGAGCAGGCATCTCTTGTATTGCTTTCACTTTTGCGGGATCGACTTCGATGCCTTTGTTGCTTACAATGAATCCTAGAAGCTTACCAGACCTAACTCCAAAAGTGCACTTACTTGGATTCAGCCTGAGTTTGTATTCTTTCAATATGGCAAACAGCTTTTCTAGATGTTCAAGGTGCTCTTCCTCTGTTTGTGACCGAGCTATCATATCGTCTACGTAAACTTCAATCTCATGATGTATCATATCATGAAACAAAGCTACCATGGCGCGTTGATAAGTTGCCCCTGCGTTCTTCAGCCCGAACGGCATCACCTTGTAACAGAAAGTGCCCCATTGTGTGACAAAAGTTGTTTTCTCCATATCCTCGGGGGCCATTTTGATTTGATTGTAGCCCGAGAATCCATCCATGAAGGAAAACACTTTGTGTTGAGCTGTATTGTCGATTAAAATGTCAATGTGTGGAAGCGGAAAATCATCTTTGGGGCTGGCCCTATTCAAATCCCGGTAGTCCACACACATCCTGACTTTGCCATCTTTCTTAGGTACTGGCACGATGTTAGCGACCCATTGAGGATAGGACGTAACAGCCAGAAAGCCAGCGTCGAATTGCTTCATCACTTCTGCTTTGATCTTTTCAGACATGTCAGGCCTCATTCGGCGGACTTCTTGCTTGATCGGTGGAAAATCCTCTCTTGTGGGGAGACGGTGGACCACGATGTCTGTATCTAAACCCGGCATGTCTTCATAAGACCAAGCGAAGATTTCAACATACTCATTCAAAAACTGTATCAGGCGTTCCTTGACACTTGGTTCCAGATTGGCACCCACTTGCACCTCCTTCCGGTCTTCCTCGGTCCCTAAGTTGACAGTTTCCAATGACTCTTCGTGCGGTAAGATGGCTCTTTCCTCTTGCTGTAGAAGTCTGGCTAGTTCCCCTGGTACTTCACAACCTTCGTCATCTTCATACTCGGCTTGATTGACCAGATCTTCAGAGTTATTGAAGGATATAGCAGAATAGTCACCCATGGAATCCGGAGTGGATGGGTACCTGCATTTGTGAGTGTGGGTGTGTGTAAGGGATAACCATCCTTAAACAAAAAATGCAAAAGGAAAGAAAATGAACACAGCAGTTTATCAAATGAAAAACGTCCAATGAATCATTAAACATGGCATATGGATATGAAAAATAATCAAAACCCTTACAAATGGACCTACATGCCCCGGGCAAGGCATGAGGTGAAAGATAGTGTACGGATTGTTTGAAAATAAATATTACAGACCAAATAAGAAATGTTTGACAGATAAATTACTGATGAATAAAAGTGATGGGGACAAAGTCTTTTGCCTCCCAGTTGCACAATCCTCCTTTGACAGTTGGATAAATCCACTCTTCGATGTTGCTCTCCTTGTCTTCATCCTCCAAAGCGTTGATTCCGTAGGGAGAAATTTTGACTGGTGCCCTTTTAATCTTCGATCGGCGCATAGCCTTCTGGCCTGCGGTAGTGAACCCTAATCCAAATTTGTCTGTTTTATGCGGAATATCAGGTAACTGCCCCCATGCTGAATTCTTCCCTTCCTTTATTGCGGCCCTTGCGTCCTCTAGAGATGCCATCCTGGCCATCTGCCTCGGTGTCTCAGCTGCCAACTTTGCTACTGTTATTTCAGGAATGACTTCTTCGAAATGCTGGAAAGGCGTCTCAATGAACTCCCCTTCTACCTCCACGTACCGGAAAGAATTCAAGTGGCTAATCATGTACTCCTCTTCACCATGGACATTAATGATCTTTCCCTTGATAGGATACTTCAACATCTGATATAAGGAGGAGGTGACCGCCCCAGCATGGTGTATCCAAGGCCTACCCAGCAAGCAAGAGTATGACGGACGAATGTCCATCACATAGAAAGTATATTTAAACACCTCAGTGCCTATCTTGACGGCAATTTCAACCTCCCCATGGACCATTCTCTTCGAACCATCGAAAGCTCTGACAACAATATCACTCGGCTTCAACTCCAACCCTTCATAATCTAGTCGGTCCAAGGCCTTCTTAGGCAGTACATTCAGCGACGAACCAGTGTCGACCAAGACATGTGCGAGAGTAGTTCCTCGGCACTCGACCGAAATGTGCAAAGCATCATTGTGATTTCTACCTTTAGGAGTTAGGTCGGCATCAGAGAAACCTAATCCATTGTCCGCAGTAAGGCTAGCCACGCAATTTTGAAATTGATCTGCAGAGGTTTCCTGGGGCACATGGGCTGCCTTAAGGAATTTTATCAGGGCTTTAGCGTGCGCTTCTGAGCAAAGTAGTAGTGCCAGCATGGAGATCTTTGAGGGTGTTTGCCCCAGCTGTTCTACCACATCGTAATCACTCCTTTTGATTATCCTCAAGATCTCATCCATTTCCTTCTTGGAGGTTTCCGGGATGACCAAGGGTTGAGCCCTCGTCTTGAAGAGCTCATCTTGGATTCCCTTACCTTTGTCAGCAGCGGTAGGAGGGACAGTACTAGGAACAACAACATCTTCAATCAGCGGGGTTCTCGCAGAGAGTTTTATTGGTTCCAGGATGACCTTGTCAGCTGATGAGGGTCCAAAGATTGCTCTTGGAGGGGCAATCTCTGGAGAAAATATTCTCCCGCTCCGGGTGATTTTGCTCGTGCCTGCAATGTTACCAATGCTGGCTTCTTCATCATCCGAACTTTCTTCAGTTATTTCGATTTGTTTAATACCATGGTAGTAGACATCACCGCCATAGTTCCATGGTATCGACTTCTCAGAAACATAGGGGACAGGCCCTGGCATTGTTATCTTCAAAGGAACAGATTTCGTAGCTGGTGTAATCTTAATAGGCTTTCTGACGGCCTTGGAAAGATTGGCGTGAATGGTTATGATTGAGACATCTTCAGTATGAGTTGGAACGGCAGAAACTTTTTCAAACAAAATTTGTCGACTGTCCATTAGGCCTTGGATGCCTTTCTTCAGTAACGGACAATCAAATGGCAGAGAGTAACAACAATAGCAGTCTTCCTTACATCCCGGGAAGATCCCGGCCCTTAACAGATTCAACTTGATGGTTAACAATGGAGTTATCAGATCATTGACGTCAACAACATACAAATCTTCTTCAATGGCATTGACATTTCGGCTGTGCTTCGGCATGGGTGCAGATATCACATTAGGCTTCTCCGGAGCGTCGAACTCCACTTCCTTCGCTTCTATCAGGTCTTGGATTTTATGCTTGAGTGCCCAACAATCATTGGTGTCATGCTCGACACTGTCAGAATGGTAGGCGCATTTAGCATTAGGATGATAATGCGGAGAGGACGTATTCACATTCTTTGGTGCCTCCTTGATGGTGGCGAGATTCAACTTTAACAGATGGGGAAGCACTTGCACTGGAGTCATGTTAATGCGGGTGAACTGCCGTTGTGGCCGTTCCACCCGTTGTTGATTTGGTCTGGATTGGTTATAGCGAGGCTGCTCACTTGAAGGGTTTTGAATCATTACGGCCCCCACGGTCGGCCGACGCTCAATCTTCCCTGCTCTTCTTTGGGAGTATACAACAGCCGTTTCCTTCTTAAAAGGCTTCTTCTCAACACTTGCAGCAACACCCTTCTGAATTTTTCCTGACTTGATGCCAGCTTCTATTCTTTCGCCTGTTAAGATCAAATCGGTAAACTCCGCGGAAGAGTTGCCAATTAGATGATTGAAAAATGGCCCAGATAGGGTCCCAAGAAACATATCAACAAGTTCGCGGTCGGTTAAAGGAGGCTGCACCCTGCCAGCCAAATCCCTCCATTTTTGTGCATATTCTTTGAATCCTTCGCCTGCTCCTAATGACATACCCTGAAGTTGGGTACGAGTAGGAGCAAGGTCAGAATTATACTGATATTGTTTGTAGAAGGCGGTGGCCAAGTCTTCCCAATTTCGGACGCTGGTTCCCTCTAGTTGATAAAACCACTCCAATTGAGCTCCAGAAAGGCTGTCTTGAAAGAAATGGATCCAAAGGTTTTTATCTGCCGTATAGGGTTGGATCTTTCTCATGTAGGACCTGAGATGCATTTTTGGACAGGACAGCCCATCATACCTCACAAACACTGGCACTTTGAATTTTGGGGGAATCACAATCCCGGCGACCAAACCCAAGTCTTCAAAATCCAAACCCGGTACTCTTTGTAGCTCCATGGCGGCCAACCTGTCTTCTAGCCCTTTGTATTTATCATCAGCTGGAGGGTATTGCTGATCAGAATAGTCATCATCCTCTTCGACCTCTTCTTCTTCCACCTCGGACTCGGAAGGTACCGCAGCCCCACCTCCTTTGCTGGTTCCTTCATCAGAAATAGGAGGAAATTCAAGCACTCTCCGAGCTTCTCCGTCAAATCTTCTCCCCAAAGTAGCCACCCCGAGTCTCTTTTTCTTCTTTTTCACTGGATCTTTATTCCCCAACAAGGTCTTGAGATCCTCCTGACCTTTAGCCAAGGTTGTTAGGAGTTGCTGGAACTGTGCATTCTGAGCTTGTAGGTCTTTGACTGTTTGCTCGAGATCCATCCTACTGAAATAAACAGCAGACAGATAAGGAAACCTGGAGTGAGACCTGCTTATGCACATGATGAATGGTATGCTTATGTATGCAATGCATTCAAGGATTTAGGACATTCAAAATTGTTTCAGACAAAGAAGAACGCACGTCATATTAATAAGAAGAAATTTGTTAGTACATAAATGCCCCATGGGCCAAATATTACAAAAACTTCTCAAGGTAAAAAGACATTGCGCATCCTCTTTGGTGCGATGTAGGTGTTGAGGGCCTCTTGCTCATGGAGTCGGAGGGTAAGCTCTAGAACCTTCTTCTCACTAGCGTAGAAGCTGGCTTTGAAAGTGTTCCATTCCTCCTTGAGCTGAATCCAACTTTTCTGCATTTCCTCCCACGATGTAGGCATGTCTGGATGTAGGATGGTGTAGGGAACCTCTCCTTCCTTGACGGGCTCTTTAATCACAGGGAGAACATGAGGATAAGGCATCATCAGACTTTGGTCTCGGGCTCGTACCCACTTGAGATAAGGCTCAAGAGGGATGGAGTTCTTGTGTCCCAGAGTCTTGCTATCAACCTTGTTGGGTCTTCCCCAAGCTCTGATGAATCTTTGGTGAAGTCCTTGCGCATCGTTGTCGAAGTCAAAAACTAGGTCAGGAATCAACATGTCATGAGGGCCATCCCTCCGTGCATATCCAAATTGCCTCAAATCTAGGCAAGGGTTGTAGGTGATACCTCCTCTGATTCGAAGTAAAGGAACATTAGGAAATTCTCCGCAACGATCGACGATGATGACATTTTCTCTGGACTGAGAACACCAATGTACATCAGAGTGAGTAAGAGTCATCAACCGTTGGGACCACCTTGAGCCTTGGTCATTCTTCAAGACAGATTGTGGAAGGTGCGAAATAAACCACCTTGCAAGGAGAGGAGTACAACACATGAGAACACCCCTCTTTCTCATTGTTCGTGTGTAAAATGAGTGAAGAATGTCCCCAAGCAATGTTGGTATTGGATTTCTGGACAAGAAGATTTTGACGGCGTTGACATCTACCAATTGGTCAGAATTTGGGAATAAGACCAACCCATAGATAAGGAGTGCCACAATTTCTTCAAAGGCTTGTAGGTCCAATGAATTCCAACATTCTTGTGCTTTCTCAAACAAGAATTTTGCTAAGAATCCTTTGACGCCGCTTCTGGTTTCCCAATGCCCCTTGATGTCGGATGGTTGTAGATGTAATGCTCGAGCAACATCTTCCGGCTTTGGTTCCTTTTCCATACCGTTGAAGGGTAGTTGATTAAGGATAGGAATTCTCAGGAGTTGAGAAAACTCCTCCAAAGTGGGCACCAACTGGTAATCAGGGAAGGTGAAACAGTGGTGAAGAGGGTCAAAGAACTGGAATAGCACTTTCATCATGTCTTCTTCAATGTTGGTGTTGACTAAGCTGAGCAGTCTACCATGTCTTTCACTGAAGGATGAGCTTTCCGGAATTCTTGAGGTGAGCTCCTTGAGTTGAGGAGAGATTCTCACAAGGTTGACTTGGATGGTTTTTCTGCGAGGAATTTCCATGACCTACAAAACAAGAACAAAGATGAAGATCCAAACCCTTGAAATGGTTAGTGAATGCATATGATGTTTTATGATGTTTATGATGTATGCACAAAACAAATGTACAAGCAATTCACACCAAACCCTAGTTTCAGGCTTGCATGGGGTTTCATAGGTAAGTACCCTCTTGAGTGTAGTTGGCTTAAAAACCTGTCCTATAAATAGTAACCGGGTTCTAAGGAGCTCAATATCATTGGATTGTTTTCAATGTTTATTGTTTTGGTTTAGCCACTTAACTAGCGACCAAAATATTCCAAGAAAACAACCCTCAATGAGTGTAGTATCGAGTATCTACCAACTTCGGACTGCACCAAAGCCGGTCATCTCACTAACCCTAATAAAAGGCCAAGATGGTCAAGTAAGGTTCTAGGTCATTAGTGCTTAGTGACATCACTCAGCGGCCCCGTACTCTCCTTGATTGAACTCAAGGGTTACCGGTACTCACAAATATGTCGCACTAATATAGCTATTGCTTCAACTGTGTCGGTATACCCCGCACAGTTTCCACAACGTATTGCTATCTATGAATGTTTCCCAAAATCCGGGTGTAGGATTGCAAACCCAAACAATAGAGCCAAGATATAAAGCAATCAATTCAAACAATTAGTCATGCAAGAGGGTGATCTAAGCCCTAAGGTTACTCCACTTTTAAGTATTATCCCCAGCAGAGTCGCCAATTCTGTGATACGGTGGGAGAACTGACTATGGTTTTGCGTTTGTTTTCGCAAATGTTTCGGTTGAGCAAGAGTCACCACCGACTTTTTATTTTATCCTAAGGAAAGGTTTAAAAAGCACAGCAAAAACCTTTGAGATTTTTCTTGGGTTCGGGGAGTAGATTATAGAAAGGGAAGGTATTAGCACCCTTTCTATCCATGGTTATCCATGGGCTCTTAGGTACTTGCTTAGATCAACTTGCCTTGGTTTTCAATTGTTTGAAATGGTGCTTTGTGTGTGGTTTTGAAAATGTTTTGAAAAAGACGCCTTGTCTAGGCTACCCTTGTAACAATTCTTTACTCGAATGTTTTACAAAAGGTGCTTGTCTTTTTTGAAAAGATGTTTCAAGGTTTTTGAAAGTTTGTTTTGAAAGTGTTTGTGAAGTGTGGTTTGAAAATAGGAAAGTGTTTTGTTTTGCAAGTTGACAAGTATTTAAGAGCTATCTACCCTAAAGTTCTCAAAGATTATTGCTATGTTGGGGTGGAAGGCGTGTGAACAGAGCTTCTAGCATGTTCTTAATCTGATCAGCAGTTTCCTTCTGCTGATGCACCATGCTAGAAGTCGCCATGTTCACACTAGGGTTTTCTGAGAAAAAGTTTTGAGAAAAGGGTTTCTTTTGAGAAAGATGAACACACAAGTAAGAATGCAGAAAATATTTAGATGATTGCAAGAGACGGTAAAAAGTGAATGAATGGAGTGATGGTGTTTAAATAAGTTTCAAAAAGTATTTTGAAAACATAAACGTTTTTAAGAGAGAGAATTAACTCATGATTAAGCGCATTTAATGTTGGCTGATTTTGGTGGATTTGAGAAAGATATTTGGAACGGTTACCAGACATGTGTCTCAATGCATCCAATCAGCACTTTGCCTTCTCAGAAGCGTGCACGCGTGTTCTGCTTCAGAGATTAGCTGATGACTGGATGACACTTGTTTGATTTAGTGAACAACACGCCTATCCTTGAACTGAAACGCTCAGATCTTTAAGAATAGAATCTGATACAATCTGCATGTCTAACTTTCTGAAAGAAGATTGATCAGAAGTTCACAGAAAAAATAAGACACATTCTGAAAGTTAATATATAGAATTAAAACATTTTCACTCTGGGCAGAGCTTCAGGCTGAGATGTTTCAGAATGAAGTTGAACCTATCTTCAAAAAGTGGTTTAGTGAAGATATCAGCCCATTGATGGTCTGTATCAATAAATTTTAAGTTCAAAATTCCTTTCTGAATATAGTCCCTAATGAAATGGTGTTTTATTTCTATATGCTTAGCCCTAGAATGCAAAATTGGATTTTTACTTAAGCAAATGGCAGAAGTATTGTGATAGAGTATAGGGGTGTTACTCTCAAAAATCTGGAAGTCTTCAAGCTGACTTTTCATCCAGAGCATTTGTGTGCTGCATCCTGCTGCTGCTATGTACTCAGCTTCTGTTGTTGATAGCGCAATTGTGGATTGCCTTTTGCTGGACCAAGAGATCAGATTTTCTCCCAGAAACTGGAAGCTTCCAGAAGTACTTTTACGCTCTACTCTGTCTCCAGCAAAGTCAGCATCGCAGTATCCTACTAAGCTGTAATCACTAGTTTTCTATAAAATAAACCCAGATTAGTAGTACCTTTCAGATACTTGAAAATTCGCTTAACAGCTATTAAGTGAGATTCTTTGGGATCTGATTGGAATCTTGCACAAATACATACGCTGAATAAAATATCAGGCCTTGAAGCCGTCAGATAGAGAAGAGAACCAATCATACCTCTGTAGACCTTCTGTTCTACCTTTTTGCTTACCTCTTCTCTTTCCAGAATGCACGTGGGATGCATTGGAATCTTTGATGACTTACATTCTGAGAGATCAAATTTTTTCAGAAGTTCTCTGACATATTTGCTTTGATGAATGTAAGTTCCCTCTGGATTTTGATTGATCTGAATTCCCAGAAAGAATTTCAGTTCTCCCATGAGGCTCATCTCAAATTCTGCCTGCATACACTTAGCAAATTTTCTTCCAAGAGAAGGATTAGTAGATCCAAAGATAATATCGTCAACATAAATTTGACAAACTAAGATGTCATTCTTAACTGTCTTACAGAATAAGGTAGTGTCCACCTTCCCTCTGGTGAATTCTTTTTCTAACAGAAAGTTACTTAGTCTTTCATACCAAGCTCTGGGAGCTTGTTTCATACCATATAGTGACTTCTTTAGTTTGAAAACATATTCTGGATTTTTTGTACTTTCAAAACCAGGGGGTTGGTGCACATAAACCTCTTCTTCTATATATATCCATTTAAGAATGCACTCTTGACATCCATCTGATACAGAGTGATGCCTTTATTAACAGCAAACAAAATTAAAAGTCTGATAGATTCTAACCTGGCGACTGGGGCAAAGGTTTCTGTATAGTCTATCCCCTCTTGCTGACTATAACCTTGTGCTACCAGTCGTGCTTTGTTTCTGATAACTTCACCTTGTTCGTTCAGCTTGTTTCTAAACACCCATTTTGTTCCAATGAAGTTGAATCCTTTTGGTCTGGGAACAAGATCCCATACGTCATTTCTGGTGAATTAATTCAACTCTTCTTGCATTCCTAGAATCCAGTCGTTGTCCAGAAGTGCTTCATCAATTGAAGAAGGTTCAATCAGAGAAACAAGTCCCATGAGGGATTCTTCAGAGTTTCTGAAGCTGGCTCTTGTTCTGATTGGATCTTCCTTTCTTCCTAAGATAGTTTCTTCTGGGTGATCCAAGCTGCTTCTGGGTAGTCTTTTCTGAGGTTGATCAACAGGTGTTGCTGGATTGCTCGTAGTGCCTCTTTCTGATGTTGAAGGAGTGTCGTTGTTGAGAGCTTCTGATGACTTGTCTTCAGAACCTGTGAATTCAACTTCCATACCTGCAAAGAATTCATTCTGCTTTGACTTTTTAGAGTCAAGCTTATCATCAAAACGAACACTGATTGATTCTTCCACAATCTGTGTTTCTGTATTGTATACTCTGTACCCTCTTGAGCGTTCAGAGTATCCTAACATAATACACTTTTGTGCTTTAGAGTCAAACTTGTTCAAATAATTTTTTGTATTTAACATAAAGCAAGTACATCCAAATGGATGAAAATATGAAATGTTGGGCTTTCTGTTCTTCCACAATTCATATGGAGTCTTTTCTAGAATAGGTCTTATGGAGATTCTATTCTGAATGTAGCACACTGTGTTTATTGCCTCTGCCCAGAAGATCTTAGCAACGTTTGTCTCATTGATCATGGTTCTGGCCATTTCTTGCAATGTTCTGTTCTTTCGTTCTACAACTCCATTTTGATGGGGAGTTCTAGGACAATAAAAATCATGCAGAATGCCTCTGTCGTTAAAGAATGACTCAAAATCTTTGTTTTCAAATTCTCCACCATGATCACTTCTGACTTTAACAATTCTAAGATCCTTTTCATTCTGAACTTGGTTGTAGAAGGTGATAAACACAGAGTTTGACTCGTCCTTGTGTCTTAAGAACTTTACCCATGTCCATCTGCTATAGTCATCTACGATTACTAACCCATACTTCTTGCCACTGACTGAAGCAGTTTTAACTAGTCCAAATAAGTCAATGTGCATAAGTTCTAATGGTTTAGAGGTAGAAACAACATTTTTAGATTTGAAAGAAGGTTTTGCAAACTTGCCTTTCTGACATGCTTCACACAGAGCATTTGAATTGAACTTCAGATTAGGAAGTCCTCTGACCAGATTGAGTTTGTTAATCTGAGATATTCTTCTCATACTAACATGCCCCAATATTCTGTGCCAGATCCATTGCTCATTGTTAACAGACAGAAGAAACTTTACATTCTGACTTTTCAGTTCATAAAGTTTGATTTTATAAATGTTGTTTTTCCTCTTTCCATTAAATAGGATAGTCCCATCTTTCTGACTAACAGCTTTACATGATTTTTGATTAAAGATTATATCATAACCGTTATCACTTAATTGACTTATGGATAACAGATTATGCATTAATCCATCTACTAGCAGAACATTGTTTATAGAGGGAAGATTTCCATTACCTACAGTTCCAGAGCCAATGATCTTTCCCCTCTGATTGCCTCCAAAGCCAACGTGGCCTCCAGGCTTAATTTCCAGGCTTTGGAACATATGCATTCTTCCCGTCATGAGTCGCGAGCAGCCAGAGTCCAGGTACCATGACTGGTGTTTCTGATTTGCTGCTAAAGATATCTGCAACATGTATTATTTTATCCTTAGGTACCCATATTTTCTTGGGTCCTGATTTGTTAGCTTTACCAAAACTCTGGTTGAATTTTGGTTTCACAGAATACTTACTACTAGTATATTTAATATCATGTGTGTGACCATACACAAAATGTGAGTTCAGAGGAGTGTGTTTAATAGTTAAATCCATGGCATTCTTTGGTGTAGGTACCTTACCTTGGTATCCTATTCCCTTTCTGCCGTTTCTGCTAACTCCATAGATCATTGAAGCCATTTTGCTTCTATCTATGCTTTTAGCCAGGAACTTCTGAAAGCTATGATCATACTCCTTGATGATCTCATCAGCGCTGCTGGGAGTTTCAGAAATTGTTTCCTTCTGAGAGTTTTGTAAAACATTTTCTAATTTTGAAATTTTATTTTTCAACTCAGAATTTTCAAATTTGAGACTCTCAGCTTTGTTAGAGTCAGAATCAAGATTCCTTTTCAGGTTTCTGAATTTAACTCTGATCTGCTGGTACCTTTCCAGAATTTCGTTAAGGCTTTCAGCAAGTTCAGCCTTAGTAATTAATTGCAAAGTCAGGAAATACCTCTTCGGTGTCTGATTCTGAGTCTGATTCAGAAGCTTCACTGTCTTCTGATATGTTGGCCATGAGAGCTATGTTTGCTCTCTCATCATCTGATTCTGAGTCAGCTTCAGACGAGTCAGAGTCATCCCATGTAGCCATGAGACTTTTCTTCTTTTCTCTTCCAAACTTCTTTTTGGGCTTTTCCCTCTGAAGCTTTGGACAGTCACTTTTGTAGTGTTCTTGCTCATTGCATTCATAGCAGATGATGTCCTTGGTGTTTGGCTTTCTGCTTCCTGAGGAGCCTTCAGATCTTCTGTATCCAGAGGAAGAGTCTGACCTTCTGTATTTGGAAGAGGACTCATTCTGATCATATCTTCTGGGATTCCTGAACTTCCTTTGCCTCTGCTTCCTTAGTTGGTTCACTCTTCTGGAGAGGAGGGAAAGTTTGTCTTCTTCTGATGAGGACCCATCAGATGTTTCTTCAACTGCCTGCAAAACTTTAGACTCAGATTTTCTGTTAGATTTTAATGCTAAAGGCTTACCTTACTTCTGAGGTTCATCAGCTTCTAGCTCTATCTCGTGACTTCTGAGGGAGCTGATAAGTTCCTCCAGAGAAATTTTGTTGAGATCTTTAGCTAGCTTCAGCGCTGTAACCATTGGCCTCCACTGTTTTGGCAAGCTTCTGATGATCTTCTTGACATGATCAGCAGTAGAGTATCCTTTATCCAGAACCTTGAGACTAGCCACCAGAATTTGGAATCTTGAGAACATTGTTTCAATGGATTCACTTTCTTCCATTTTGAATGCCTCATACTTCTGAATGAGCGCAAGAGATTTAGTTTCTTTGACCTGAATGTTGCCTTCATGCATCATTCTGAGTGAGTCAAACATGTCCTTTGTTGTGTCTCTGTTAGATATCTTTTCATATTCAGCGTACGAGATGGCGCTGAGAAGAATGGTTCTGGCCTTGTGGTGATTTTTGAAGTCACGCTTTTGTTGATCAGACATTGCTTTCCTGTCAATCTTCTGACCGCTTGCATTCACTGGGTGCGTGTATCCATCTGTCACCATGTCCCACAGATCAACATCATGTGCCAGAAAGAAGCTTTCAATTCTGTCTTTCCAGTAATCAAAATTCTCTCCATCAAAGACTGGAGGTTTGCCGTTGAATCTGTCTCTGTCTTCATTGTTGTCATTGCTGGTGTGTTGATATGTTCCTGCCATTGTGTTTTTCTGACGCTGGATCTTATACTGACACGGTTAAGTGTTTTAGCTCAGAACCAGGCGCTCTGATGCCAATTGAAGAAGTGAAAAACACAAGAAGGGGGGTTGAATTGTAAAACTTGAAATCAAATGCAGTCAACACGTTATTTTTATCCTGGTTCGTTTGATCTCAAACTACTCCAGTCCACCCGTCAAGGTGATTTCGCCTCTCTCCAACGAGGTCTTAATCCACTATATTCAACTGAATATTACAACTGCTTTAACAACTGCTAAAGCCTTCTTGAGTCAAAACCACAAACCGGTTTCTCAAGGAAATACTTTCTTACAGAGAAATGAAATCTAAGTGTGTTGAATGTTTCCTACAAAACTATTTATCATAACTGTGATACTACACAATTTAAGCTTATGAGAACTAGAATGCTAAAACAATAGAGTAAGTAATTTGAGAGCTTTAGCAAACTGTGAATGAGGATGAATATGAATTTCTTTTGGCGTGTAGAGAGTTGTAGAGCATTAGCCAATTCAATCTTCACTGACTTGTTTATATAGAATTGGAAATGATACGTTGGATTCAGTTATTCCGTTTCAATGCGAATTACATTCTTTCCAAATTGAGAAGATCTTTGTTTGGAATAATGCCGTTGATATTAAAGTATCTTGAATGCACAGTACCGTTTCCAATTAAGCGTGTTCTGGCTTTGGCTTATTCTGACGCTGCTAGGTGCTGATGAATTGTTGTTGTCTTGATCAGAGTTCAGATTGTTACGCGCAGATCTGTTCATCAAGCTTCAGCGTAAGCACATGCTTTGATCTTCTGATTCTGGTATTTGATATAACATCCTCTGATGCTGATGTTGATATTTTATCATCTGATGCTGATGATGATGTTCTTATGCTGATACACATCAGAGTTTCTGTAAAACACAATATAATTTTTAGGTAGCATATATGTCTTACATGAATCATACAATTTATATAATCTTGAATTTTGTTATCATCAAAACTTTAACTTAGGGTAGTAGATTCAAACTTTGTTCTAACAATCTCCCCCTTTTTGATGATGACAAAAACTAGATTTTTTTCAATTGAAAATTGACGAGAAAAGTATTAGAGATAACCAAATAATAAATTGTATCAGAATTAAAATAGGGAGTTATCAAAGATAAGAAGAAATAAAAGGTATCAGAGTTTACGAAGATGAGAAAAAATTATCAGAGTTATGATCAGAAAAACTCCCCCTGAGTTTATTACTTCCCTTTTTAATTCCTTGAATCCTTTAGCATCAGATCTTTCTTGACTTTCTTTGGGTATCAGATCTTTCCTTTACTCGAGCAGAGCTTCAGTGTATCAGAGATAATGAACTTCTTGTACCTGTAAGCTTATGCAAAACAAGGAAACATTCAAGTATATCAGAGTGTTAGAATGTTTGAGACTTTTGTCTCAGTAATCCGTTATTGAAAAATATCATTCTTTTTCTCCCCCTTTTTGTCAGCAATCAAAAAGTGCAAGTAATTTAAGTTAAAACGATCAGTGCAGAAAAACTGTTATATTTAATTCAAAGCTTAGAAGATAGTACAGAAAACATGGAAAGAATACAATGAAAAACAAAATCTAAGGTTGGGGTGGAAGGCGTGTGAACAGAGCTTCTAGCATGTTCTTAATCTGATCAGCAGTTTCCTTCTGCTGATGCACCATGCTAGAAGTTGCCATGTTCACACTAGGGTTTTCTGAGAAAAAGTTTTGAGAAAAGGGTTTCTTTTGAGAAAGATGAACACACAAGTAAGAATGCAGAAAATATTTAGATGATTGCAAGAGACGGTAAAAAGTGAATGAATGGAGTGATGGTGTTTAAATAAGTTTCAAAAAGTATTTTGAAAACATAAACGTTTTTAAGAGAGAGAATTAACTCATGATTAAGTGCATTTAATGTTGGCTGATTTTAGGGGATTTGAGAAAGATATTTGGAACGGTTACCAGACATGTGTCTCAATGCATCCAATCAGCGCTTTGCCTTCTCAGAAGCGTGCACGCGTGTTCTGCTTCAGAGATTAGCTGATGACTGGATGACACTTGTTTGATTTAGTGAACAACACGCCTATCCTTGAACTGAAACGCTCAGATCTTTAAGAATAGAATCTGATACAATCTGTATGTCTAACTTTCTGAAAGAAGATTGATCAGAAGTTCACAGAAAAAATAAGACACATTCTGAAAGTTAATATATAGAATTAAAACATTTTCACTCTGGGCAGAGCTTCATGCTGAGATGTTTCAGAATGAAGTTGAACCTATCTTCAGAAAGTGGTTTAGTGAAGATATCAGCCCATTGATGGTCTGTATCAATAAATTTTAAGTTCAAAATTCCTTTCTGAATATAGTCCCTAATGAAATGGTGTTTTATTTCTATATGCTTAGCCCTAGAATTCAAAATTGGATTTTTACTTAAGCAAATGGCAGAAGTATTGTCACAGAGTATAGGCGTGTTACTCTCAAAAATCTAGAAGTCTTCAAGCTGACTTTTCATCCAGAGCATTTGTGTGCTGCATCCTGCTGCTGCTATGTACTCAGCTTCTGCTGTTGATAGCACAATTGTGGATTGCCTTTTGCTGGACCAAGAGATCAGATTTTCTCCTAGAAACTGGAAGCTTCCAGAAGTACTTTTACGCTCTACTCTGTCTCCAGCAAAGTCAGCATCGCAGTATCCTACTAAGCTGTAATCACTAGTTTTCTATAAAATAAACCCAGATTAGTAGTACCTTTCAGATACTTGAAAATTCGCTTAACAGCTATTAAGTGAGATTCTCTGGGATCTGATTGGAATCTTGCACAAATACATACGCTGAATAAAATATCAGGCCTTGAAGCCGTCAGATAGAGAAGAGAACCAATCATACCTCTGTAGACCTTCTGTTCTACCTTTTTGCTTACCTCTTCTCTTTCCAGAATGCACGTGGGATGCATTGGAATCTTTGATGACTTACATTCTAAGAGATCAAATTTTTTTAGAAGTTCTCTGACATATTTGCTCTGATGAATGTAAGTTCCCTCTGGATTTTGATTGATCTAAATTCCCAGAAAGAATTTCAGTTCTCCCATGAGGCTCATCTCAAATTCTGCCTGCATACACTTAGCAAATTTTCTTCCAAGAGAAGGATTAGTAGATCCAAAGATAATATCGTCAACATAAATTTGACAAACTAAGATGTCATTCTTAACTGTCTTACAGAATAAGGTAGTGTCCACCTTCCCTCTGGTGAATTCTTTTTCTAACAGAAAGTTACTTAGTCTTTCATACCAAGCTCTGGGAGCTTGTTTCAGACCATATAGTGACTTCTTTAGTTTGAAAACATATTCTGGATTTTTTGTACTTTCAAAACCAGGGGGTTGGTGCACATAAACCTCTTCTTCTATATATCCATATAAGAATGCACTCTTGACATCCATCTGATACAGAGTGATGCCTTTATTAACAGCAAACGAAATTAAAAGTCTGATAGATTCTAACCTAGCGACTGGGGCAAAGGTTTCTGTATAGTCTATCCCCTCTTGCTGACTATAACCTTATGCTACCAGTCGTGCTTTGTTTCTGATAACTTCACCTTGTTCGTTCAGCTTGTTTCTAAACACCCATTTTGTTCCAATGACGTTGAATCCTTTTGGTCTGGGAACAAGATCCCATACATCATTTCTGGTGAATTGATTCTACTCTTCTTGCATTGCTAGAATCCAATCGTTGTCCATAAGTGCTTCATCAATTAAAGAAGGTTCAATCAGAGAAATAAGTCCCATGAGGGATTCTTCAGAGTTTCTGAAGCTGGCTCTTGTTCTGATTGGATCTTCCTTTCTTCCTAAGATAGTTTCTTCTGGGTGATCCAAGCTGCTTCTAGGTAGTCTTTTCTGAGGTTGATCAACAGGTGTTGCTGGATTGCTCGTAGTGCCTCTTTCTGATGTTGAAGGAGTGTCGTTGTTGAGAGCTTCTGATGACTTGTCTTCAGAACCTGTGAATTCAACTCCCATACCTGCAAAGACTTCATTCTGCTTTGACTTTTCAGAGTCAAACTTATCATCAAAACGAACACTGATTGATTCTTCCACAATCTGTGTTTCTGTATTGTATACTTTGTACCCTCTTGAGCGTTCAGAGTATCCTAACATAATACACTTTTGTGCTTTAGAGTCAAACTTGTTCAAATAATTTTTTGTATTTAACATAAAGCAAGTACATCCAAATGGATGAAAATATGAAATGTTGGGCTTTCTGTTCTTCCACAATTCATATGGAGTCTTTTCTAGAATAGGTGTTATGGAGATTCTATTCTGAATGTAGCACGCTGTGTTTATTGCCTCTGCCCAGAAGATCTTAGCAACGTTTGTCTCATTGATCATGGTTCTGGCCATTTCTTGCAATGTTCTGTTCTTTCGTTCTACAACTCCATTTTGCTGGGGAGTTCTAGGACAATAGAAATCATGCAGAATGCCTCTGTCGTTAAAGAATGACTCAAAATCTTTGTTTTCAAATTCTCCACCATGATCACTTCTGACTTTAACAATTCTAAGATCCTTTTCATTCTAAACTTGGTTGTAGAAGGTGACAAACACAGAGTGTGACTCGTCCTTGTGTCTTAAGAACTTTACCCATGTCCATCTGCTATAGTCATCTACGATTACTAACCCATACTTCTTGCCACTGACTGAAGCAGTTTTAACTAGTCCAAATAAGTCAATGTGCAGAAGTTCTAATGGTTTAGAGGTAGAAACAACATTTTTAGATTTGAAAGAAGGTTTTGCAAACTTGCCTTTCTGACATGCTTCACACAGAGCATCTGAATTGAACTTCAGATTAGGAAGTCCTCTGACCAGATTGAGTTTGTTAATCTGAGATATTCTTCTCATACTAACATGCCCCAATCTTCTGTGCCAGATCCATTGCTCATTGTTAACAGACAGAAGACACTTTACATTCTGACTTTTCAGTTCAGAAAGTTTGATTTTATAAATGTTGTTTTTCCTCTTTCCATTAAATAGGATAGTCCCATCTTTCTGACTAACAGCTTTACATGATTTTTGATTAAAGATTATATCATAACCGTTATCACTTAATTGACTTATGGATAACAGATTATGCATTAATCCATCTACTAGCAGAACATTGTTTATAGAGGGAAGATTTCCATTACCTACAGTTCCAGAGCCAATGATCTTTCCCCTCTGATTGCCTCCAAAGCCAACGTGGCCTCCAGGCTTAAGTTCCAGGCTTTGGAACATATGCATTCTTCCCGTCATGTGTCGCGAGCAGCCAGAGTCCAGGTACCATGACTGGTGTTTCTGATTTGCTGCTAAAGATATCTGCAACATGTATTATTTTATCCTTAGGTACCCATATTTTCTTGGGTCCTGATTTGTTAGCTTTACCAAAACTCTGGTTGAATTTTGGTTTCACAGAATACTTACTACTAGTATATTTAATATCATGTGTGTGACCATACACAAAATGTGAGTTCAGAGGAGTGTGTTTAATAGTTAAATCTATGGCATTCTTTGGTGTAGGTACCTTACCTTGGTATCCTATTCCCTTTCTGCCGTTTCTGCTAACTCCATAGATCATTGAAGCCATTTTGCTTCTATCTATGCTTTTAGCCAGGAACTTCTGAAAGCTATGATCATACTCCTTGATGATCTCATCAGCGCTGCTGGGAGTTTCAGAAATTGTTTCCTTCTGAGAGTTTTGTAAAACATTTTCTAATTTTGAAATTTTATTTTTCAACTCAGAATTTTCAAATTTGAGACTCTCAGCTTTGTTAGAGTCAGAATCAAGATTCCTTTTCAGGTTTCTGAATTTAACACTGATCTGCTGGTACCTTTCCAGAATTTCGTTAAGGCTTTCAGCAAGTTCAGCCTTAGTAAAATTAATTGCAAAGTCAGGAAATACCTCTTCGATGTCTGATTCTGAGTCTGATTCAGAAGCTTCACTGTCTTCTGATATGTTGGCCATGAGAGCTATGTTTGCTCTCTCATCATCTGATTCTGAGTCAGCTTTAGACGAGTCAGAGTCATCCCATGTAGCCATGATACTTTTCTTCTTTTCTCTTTCAAACTTCTTTTTGGGCTTTTCCCTCTGAAGCTTTGGACAGTCACTCTTGTAGTGTCCTTGCTCATTGCATTCATAGCAGACGATGTCCTTGGTGTTTGGCTTTCTGCTTCCTGAGGAGCCTTCAGATCTTCTGTATCCAGAGGAAGAGTCTGACCTTCTGTATCTGGAAGAGGACTCATTCTGATAAGATCTTTTGGGATTCCTGAACTTCCTTTGCCTCTGCTTCCTTAGTTGGTTCACTCTTCTGGAGAGGAGGGAAATTTTGTCTTCTTCTGATGAGGACCCATCAGATGTTTCTTCAACTGCCTGCAAAACTTTAGACTCAGATTTTCTGTTAGATTTTAATGCTAAAGGCTTACCTTACTTCTGAGGTTCATCAGCTTCTAGCTCTATCTCGTGACTTCTGAGGGAGCTGATAAGTTCCTCCAGAGAAATTTTGTTGAGATCTTTAGCTAGCTTCAGCGCTGTAACCATTGGCCTCCACTGTTTTGGAAAGCTTCTGATGATCTTCTTGACATGATCAGCAGTAGAGTATCCTTTGTCCAGAACCTTGAGACCAGCCACCAGAATTTGGAATCTTGAGAACATTGTTTCAATGGATTCACTTTCTTCCATTTTGAATGCCTCATACTTCTGAATGAGCGCAAGAGATTTAGTTTCTTTGACCTGAATGTTGCCTTCATGCATCATTCTGAGTGAGTCAAACATGTTCTTTATTGTGTCTCTGTTAGATATCTTTTCATATTCAGCGTACGAGATGGCGCTGAGAAGAATGGTTCTGGCCTTGTGGTGATTTTTGAAGTCACGCTTTTGTTGATCAGACATTGCTTTCCTGTCAATCTTCTGACCGCTTGCATTCACTGGGTGCGTGTATCCATCTGTCATCATGTCCCACAGATCAGCATCATGTTC
Source organism: Vicia faba (assembly GCA_948472305.1). Taxonomy (NCBI): domain Eukaryota; kingdom Viridiplantae; phylum Streptophyta; class Magnoliopsida; order Fabales; family Fabaceae; genus Vicia; species Vicia faba. The sequence continues at coordinate 910,612,623 of OX451738.1, read as the reverse complement.
CAGAAAGAAGCTTTCAATTCTGTCTTTCCAGTAATCAAAATTCTCTCCATCAAAGACTGGAGGTTTGCCGCTGAATCTGTCTCTGTCTTCATTGTTGTCATTGCTGGTGTGTTGATATGTTCCTGCCATTGTGTTTTTCTGACGCTGGATCTTGTACTGACACGGTTAAGTGTTTTAGCTCAGAACCAGGCGCTCTGATGCCAATTGAAGAAGTGAAAAACACAAGAAGGGGGGTTGAATTGTAAAACTTGAAATCAAATGCAGTCAACACGTTATTTTTATCCTGGTTCGTTTGATGTCAAACTACTCCAGTCCACCCGTCAAGGTGATTTCGCCTCTCTCCAACGAGGTCTTAATCCACTATATTCAACTGAATATTACAACTGCTTTAACAACTGCTAAAGCCTTCTTGAGTCAAAACCACAAACCGGTTTCTCAAGGAAATACTTTCTTACAGAGAAATGAAATCTAAGTGTGTTGAATGTTTTCTACAAAACTGTTTATCACAACTATGATACTACACAATTTAAGCTTATGAGAACTAGAATGCTAAAACAATAGAGTAAGTAATTTGAGAGCTTTAGCAAACTGTGAATGAGGATGAATATGAATTGCTTTTGGCGTGTAGAGAGTTGTAGAGCATTAGCCAATTCAATCTTCACTGACTTGTTTATATAAAATTGGAAATGATACGTTGGAGTCAGTTATTCCGTTTCAATGCCAATTACATTCTTTCCAAATTGAGAAGATATTTGTCTGGAATAATGCCGTTGATATTAAAGTATCTTGAATGCACAGTACCGTTTCCAATTAAGCGTGTTCTGGCTTTGGCTTATTCTGATGCTGCTAGGTGCTGATGAATTGTTGTTGTCTTGATCAGAGTTCAGATTGTTACGCGCAGATCTGTTCATCAAGCTTCAACGTAAGCACATGCTTTGATCTTCTGATTCTGGTATTTGATATAACATCCTCTAATGCTGATGTTGATATTTTATCTTCTGATGCTGATGATGATATTCTTATGCTGATACACATCAGAGTTTCTGTAAAACACAATATAATTTTTAGGTAGCATATATGTCTTACATGAATCATACAATTTATATAATCTTGAATTTTGTTATCATCAAAACTTTAACTTAGGGTAGTAGATTCAAACTTTGTTCTAACAATCAGGTCTCATGCGGCAGACTTTTTGTTTTACTGGCGGACAATCTTCTCTTGTAGGTAGACGATGTACCACGATGTCCGTATCAAGTCCTGGCATATCTTCATATGACCAAGAAAAGATCTCAACATAATCATGCAACAGCTGAATTAGACGCTCCTTGACACTGGGTTCCAAATTGGCACCCACCTTGACCTCTTTTTTATCCTCCTCGGTACCCAAGTTGATTGTATCCACATGTTCCTCGTGAGGCTGAATGGTTCTTTCCTCTTGTTGTAGTTGTCTAGCAAGTTCCCCTGGTACTTCACAATCTTCCTCACCTTCATCTTCAGCTTGGTAGATTAGATCCTCAGAGTCACAAAAGGCCATAGCAGTATCGTTACCCATGGGATCCAGAATGGAGGGGTACCTGCATTTGTGAGTGTGGGTGTGTGTAAGGGTATAGCCATCCTTTTTAAAAAATAAAATGTAAAAGAAAAACAATGAGCACAAAAGTTGGTATTCGAAAAACGTCCATGATTCATTGAATGTCATATGAAGATGAAATAATAACCCTTACAAATGAACCATTGTGCCTCGGGCAAGACACAAGGTTTGTAAGAGTGCGAATTGTTTTTGAATATTACAAGTTAAATAAAAAATGTAAAGATAAATTACCGAGGGATGAAAGTTATTGAGACAAAGTCTCCGGCCTCCTAATTACGGAGTCCTCCATTGATAGTTGGAAAGATCCAATCCTCCAAGTTGCAATCCTCTTCACCATCTTCTACCACGTTGATATCTCAGTTGCTAATCTTCAAGGGTGGCCCTCCAGTACGGGCACGACGTACAACCTTTTGAGCACTTGAAGTGAAACCTAAGCCAAACTTGTCAGACTTATATGGGATATCCAGAAGTTTCCCCCAGATGGTGCATCCACCTTCCTCTACTACTACTTTGGCATCCTTCAGAGATGACATCCAGAGTGGAGGTCTTGTAATCTTGGGAGTCTGGGACACAGTCTTGGTCACTACTACCTCTTGGAGGACCTCTTCGAAGTGTTGAAAAGGAGTTTCGATGAACTCGTCGTACAATTCAACATACCTGAAGGAATTGAGATGGCTAATCATACATTCTTCCTCTCCGTGGACAGTGATAATCTTTCCTTGAACCGGATACTTCAGCATCTGGTGCAATGTAGAGGTGACAGCGCCATATTATGGATCCATGGTCGTCCTAGCAGACAGGAGTAAGAGGGGCGGATGTCCATTACATAAAAGGTTGAATTGAAAGTTTGAGTCCCAACCTTTATGGGGATATCTACCTCCTTGCGTGCCATCCTCTTCGAGCCATCAAATGCCCTTACTACTATGTTACTTGGCTTTAACGTCAATCCTTCACAGTCAAGTCGGTCAAGAGATTTTTTCGGTAAAACATTCAAAGATGAGCCAGTGTCCACCAAGACATGGGTCAGAGTGGTGCCCCTACACTCCACAGAGACATGCAATGCCTCGTTGTGATTTCTTCCCCTTGGTGTCAGATCAGCATCCGAGAAGCCTAGGCCGTTATCCACTGTCAAGCTGGCCACACAGTCTTGAAATTGATCAGCAGACATCTCTTGAGGCACATAGGCTGTTTTTAGGAACTTTACCAAGGCTTTCGCATGTGCCTCGGAACACAGTAGTAATGTCGGCATGGAGATTTTGGAGGGAGTTTTCCCCAACTGTTCAACTACATCGTAGTCGCTCCTTTTTATAATTTTCAGGATCTCCTCCATTTCTTTCTTGGAGGTCTTGGGGATAGTCAGTGATTGAGCCTCCATCTGGACTGGCTCCACTTGAATACTTTTTCCTCGAATTTCAGCAGTAGGAGTGTTGGTAGGAATGACAAGAGGGGTTATAATGGCTTCATCAATAGGAGCACTTGCATAGATGATTATGGGTACAAAAGTAACCTTTGGAGCAGCCATGAGGCTAAAAACTGCCTTTGGGGGGGCAATTTTTGGAGAAAAAATCCTACCGCTTCGGGTAATTTTAGTAGTTTCGGAAATATTACTAATGTCAGAATATTATTCTTTGAAGCTTATCTCTTCGGCGGCCGGCCCATCTTGTTTGATTCCATGGTAGTAAATGTCCCCACCATAATTCCACAACACAGTTTTGTCTGATTCATATGGGACTGGCCCAGGCATTGTGATTATTAGAGGAGTAGTTTTCGGAACCGATTTAATTCTAATGGGTCTTTTGGGGACCCTGGAAGAATTGGTGGAGATGGTAATTATTGAAACGTCTTCAACAGGAACAGGTGAAATAGGAGTACTTTCAAACAAAATCTCTTTGTTGTCTATCAAGCGTTGAATGCCTGTTTTCAACAAAGAGCAATCAGTTGGTGAGGATAAGCAGAGGTGGCAGTCTTTATTATAACCCGGGAATATACCGACTTTCAACAAGTTTATCTTAATGATTGGGAGTGGAGTCAGGAGTTCATCAACTATGGTAATAAACAAATCTTCTTCAATAGCATTGGTGTTGTGACCATGTCTGGGCATAGGAGCAGAAATGACGTTTGGCTTCTCGGGCGCAATAAACTCAATTTCTTTTGCTTTAATAAGGTCTTGGATTTTGTTTTTCAAGGCCCAACACTTGTTAGTATCGTGACCAGGACTTTCGAAGTGATATGCGCAACGAGCATTGGGGTGATAATGAGGGGATGATGTGTTGGGATTTTTTGAAGCAACTTTCAAAGTTGCCAAATTGGATTTCAGAAGATGCGGTAGTACTTGAGACAGAGTCATATTGATTCTGGTGAATTGCCTGACTGGCCTTTCCACCCTTGGTTGATTACTTCTTTATTGATCAGACATAGGCTTTGGAATCATAACAGCCCCTACCATTGGTCGGTGTTCGGCTCTCCCTTGGTTCCTTTGTGGATATACAACAGCTACTTCTTTCTTCCTAATAAAAGGCTTCTTCATATCTGTAGAAGAAGATGAATCCTTCTGAATCTTTCAACTTTTTATGCCAACTTCCACCCTCTCTCCGGTCAGTATTAACTTAGTAAATCCTGTAGATGAGCTTCCAATTAAATGGTTGAAGAAAGGGCCCGATAAAGTGCCTAAGAACATGTCCACCAATTCCCTTTCAGACAGAGGGGGTTGAACTCTTCCAGCTAGATCTCTCCATTTCTGTGCATAATCCTTGAAACCCTCATTGGAAGCCATAGCCAAACTCTGAAGTTGAGTACGGGTAGGCGCCAAATCAGCATTATATTGATATTGCTTGTAGAAAGCTACGGCAAGATCTTCCCAATTATGGACGTTGGCCCTTTCCAGTTGGTAAAACCAGTCGAGTTGTGTTCCAGATAGACTATCTTGGAAAAAATGCACCCACAAGTCTTTATCAGCGGAGTGTGGTTGGATCTTTCTCACATAGGATCAGAGGTGCATCTTAGGACATGACACCCCATCATATTTTGCAAACAAGGGCACCTTGAATTTCGGAGGAATCACAATCCCCGACACTAGTCCCAATTCTTCAAAGTCTAAGCCTGACACCTTTTGTATTTCCATTGCGCTCAAACGCTCTTCGAGATGTCTGTACTTATCATCAGCTGAAGGATACTGTTCCTTAGAGTAGTCTTCCTCTTCTTCCTCCTCTTCAGATTCTGACAAAACCGCTATTTCCTTTCCTTTCCCCTCTCCTTCAGCGGATGTTGTTGCAAATTCAAGGTTCTTCTAGTCTGCCCCTGAAATCTTCTCCCCATGTTTAAAACCCCGGTGACCTTCTTTGTTTTCTTTTTCCTATCCTCAACCAGCAGAGTCTTCAACTCTTCTTGCCCCTTGGCTAGGGTCATGAGCAACTGTTGAAACTGCGTGTTCTAAGCTTGGAGATCCTTGACTGTTTATTCGAGATCCATCTTACTGAAATAAAAAGTAGAGAGATGAGGAAACTTGTTGCAAAAGACCTGTTTATGTTATGATGAATGATACATGCACATGTAATATTTTCAAGGATTTCAAAGATTCAAGTTCGTTTTAGACAAAAATAAAACACACGTTATATTAATAAGATAAAGTTTGAGTACATCAATGCCCCTTGGACAAAATAATACAAAACTCTATGATAAAAAGTATTGCACATCCTTTTTGGTGTAATGTAGGCATTTAGAGTCCACTCCTCATGAAGTAGCCTAGTGAGTTCCAAAACCTTCTTCTCTCTTGCATAGGATTGGGCTTCGAAAGTATCTCACTCTTCTTTGAGCTGTATCTAATCCCTTTGTAGGTCTTCAAGAGATGTGGGCATGTCATGATGTAGGATAGTGTATGGAACTTCTCCCTCCTTAACAGGCTCAATGATCACCGGAAGGATAGAAGGATAAGGCATCATAATACTTTGAGCACGGGTTCGTACCCACTTGAGGTAGGCTCAAGAGGGATGGAATTATTGTGTCCCAAAGTCTTGCTATCCACCTTGTTTAGCATCCTCCAAGCTCGGATGAATCTCTGGCAAAGACCTTGATCGTTGTTGTCGTAGTCGAATACCAAACCTTGAATCAGCATCTCGTGTGGGCCATCCCTTAGGGCATAACCAAAATGTCTTAAAGCTAAGAATGGGTTGTAGGTGATGCCTCCCCTAATGCCAAGTAGAGGGAGATTAGGTAATTCCCCACAACGGTCAACAATGCTAACATTCTCTTTAGATCGGGAGCACCAATGAATATCTGAATGTTTGAGCGTCATTAACCTTTGTGACCACCTTGAACCTTGCTCATTCTTTAAAACTGATTGGGGAAGATGAGAAATAAACCATCTTACCAGGAAAGGAGTGAAACACATAAGGACACCTCTTTTCCTCATTGTGCGAGTGTGAAAAGAGTGTAGGATATCCCCTAGTAATGTTGGCATCGGGTTGTGTGACATGAAGATTTTGACGGCACTCACATCTATGAGTTGGTCAGGATTGGGAAATATGACCATCCCATAGATAAGAAGAGCCACAATTTCCTCAAAGGCTTGTGTTGTACCCCAAAATTTGCCCTCCCATATTCATCAAGAAATTGCCAAATCAAGGTCACAAAATTCCCCCAGGGTTGTGCAGCTCAACTAGGCTCCTATACAGTCAAAACTAGGGTTTGAGTTCTGGTCAAGCAAATGAACTTTTCAAAGACCCAATCAAGCCTCACATGCTTACAAAGATGGTCAAGTATCCTCATATCAAGTTTCAAGGCATTCAGCTCAAAATTGCACAGTCAAAACCCTAGATTGCACTACAGTCAACTGTAGGGGCAAAATGGTCATTTGACAGTCAAAAGTTCAAATTTTTGGTCAATATATCATTTTGAAGCCACAAACATCATTTGATCAATGCTTGATCATGATTCTCAAAATTTGGCTCAGAAATCATCAAAGATGCAAAAGTTGCTATATTTGGACAGCTGAAAAAGTCAACTGAAATTGACCAGGGCATAACTTTCACATGGATTATCAGAAAAATTCCATCCAAAGCTCATTTTGAAGAGAAAGACATTTCCTACAATTCATCTTCATGTTCCAAGTCCAAGAAATGCTCTCACAAAAAGTTATCAATTTCAACATTATAGGTCATTTTTAAAAGTCAACAAAAAGTGACTTTAAGTCAAAGACCATAACTTGAGATTGGTAAATCAAAATGACATGGGACCAAAGGCATTGGTTAAAGGACTCAAAGACCTTTCCAAAATGTCCAAGAACATGTGAAAAGCTTAAAAATTGACCAAGTTATGCCTTGTGGAAGTTGGGAAATTTTTGGAAATTTTTGAAAGTCAACATTGATGCAAAAGGCCTAAAAATGCAAATGGGCCCATTTTTCTTCCAAGTTTCTTCATGCCAAGCCTATGCACGACCATTAGGCCCAAAGGGAAGTATTTTCATATTTTTTGATTATTTATTTGAATTTATATTAATTTATATTCATTTAAATCATTTTAATTCATGAAAAATATAAACCTAACATGAAAAAATCTTTTTATGCATGATTTGGCCTCTATAATTCGTGCACATCTCAAATAGGCAAGCTTTGGTGCTAATTGATCAGATTTGGTACAAGATACATGAGAAAAAGATTGGAAAAGATTCTTAACAAATCAAATATTGAAATCCATTATGGCATGAGATTTTATTCAATCTTTTTAACCTAATTGCTTCCATACAAGTATGAGATCACAACCCTAATGATTTTAGACTAGAAGCTGCGCCCAAGAACCCTTTTGCATATTGAAAATTTTCATAAAAAACTCAAAACTGAAACCAAGGTTTTAGGTCGTTCCAAGCTTCAATCTTCATCCCATTGGCATCCTGAGACATCCTTGGACACGTTCCAATCCTTAACAACAGCAAAAACATCCTGAATTGGTATCAAGAACTCAAACTGTACCAAGAAAATCTTGAAATCGCATAGCATGAATTAAGCATTATTTTGCATTTTTTTTCATGGATTCATGTCTATATTGATGTTTCTGAACTAACTGATACGTTTGATTGTGTTTTTGAGCCACATATGCGAATTCGCCATTGTCACATACTAGGGTTACAGGTTTCCCAGATTGGGGATTTCACAACCAAGTAAAATTAGGGCTCAAGATGGCCAGGGTTGGATTCAGCACCTCCAGACGATGATGTCTGAACCCTCGCGATGAATTTATGGTTCATATATTTCTAATCGCTATTTTCTCATAAACCCTCTAAAACAACGTTTCTAAAACCGTTGCTATAGGCTTATGTTTCAGAAAAATAAAAAAGGAATGGAGAAGAAGACTATGTGGCATGCTGTAATTCGTTGATTCAAATCTGGCGCGCTTCCCTCCACTAACTTTACTTTTCTTTTATATTATTTGCGTTATATTATTTGTTAAATGAAATGCACATGGCTCAGTGGGCAGGGGACGCGCTTGTAACCTTCAAGACCTGGGTTCAAGTCCCAGGTCTGGCAAAATTCCAATGCTATTTTTCAATAATTGATCCTATGCAGCGCTGGCATCCAGGTACATCATGTTCTCTCAAAGCATGGCCATCCACGCGTCCTACACAACCAGATCAACGCCCACGATGCAAAGAACATGCTAGGACCAAGTCAACACGTTAGCATACAATTGGCAAAGTCAATGAAATTCCATGCTTATTGGGCCAGGCTTTTCAAATCCATACCTCCTAAATTTGGGACAACACCCCACCTTGGTTTGAAATTTCATTTATCTTCCTTATATCTCTTTAATTCTTATTTTATTTATTTATTGTTTTAATTTAGTAATTATTTTTTACAAAAATATAAAAATCAGAAAAAGACCAAAAAAATAATATTTATTTTGTTATAATTATTTTATTAGCATGTAAATAAACTAACTTTAAATTAGGTTTAATTTATATTTTTTTTTCATAACAAAAATCCAACAAAATAGAATTAGGTTAATTGATATTTTTATTGTTCTTTTAATTTCTTCCTTTTTTTCAGATAATAATTATTATTTATTTATTTATTTTTTATAATTAAAATTGTACATAATAAATATTAGGTTTAATTTAGATCTTAATTTAATTCTTTCATAATAAATAAAAACAATAGAATTAGGGTTTGCCTTATAGTTTAATTTCAATTAACTCTTTTTTTTTCTTTCTTTTAATAAATAAAAAACATAAAAATCTAAAAAAGAAAACATTTTCTTCTTGAATTTTAATTCTAATTCCCTATTTAATTCTAATTAATTAACTCTTGTAATTTAATTTTTGTAAAAAGGGTCCAACGCCCGTCATTAATCATTTAATTTCGCATGATCTATTTTTATCGTTCGTTATAATTCTGTATCTCTCCCAAGGCCATGTACATTTATTTATCGCACTTTATTTTACCGCTTTATTTATTTTCCGCTAAATCGGGTCCGGTTTAATTTTGGCGATGTGGACCCGCGCCATTTGTAATAGTTTAGATTTATTTCCTCGCAAAAATATTTAACTGTTAACCAAGCATGAAAGAATGAATGTCTTAATTAAAATCAAGCGTAGAACACCCACGACATGACAAGACAAAAATAACTGAAACATGACACACAATTCGCACACACCACCCCTAGGGTACGCCTCACTGTTGCCTTGCCTCGAAAGGTGGTCGTCGAGTAGAAAACGTCTTAGTAAGTCCTCATGATCCGGGAACCTGGCATGAGGGTAGCTTCTAAGGTGTCTTCCCATTGCTCGGGTGATCACCATGTCCCTAAACTCGAATTGACCCGAACACCTCCAGCGGTGGTGCTACCTACCTCTCAATGGTGGGATGGCACTACTTTTAAGGACTCTTACACAGACGAATTCCTTAGGGTAGGTAGGTTCTCAAGGATACTTGCTCTAATCTCAAAACAAATTCAAAAAGACTTTTCACACCGACACTTTTCAAAAGCTTTCAAAGCAAATTTTTCAAACACTCTGACGTACGAGTCGAACTGAAATTTTTCAAAGAAACTTTTTAAAACCCACATTGAAAAGCAAGCAAAACATTTTGAAAACACAAATGAGCAAGTATCTAAGAGCCCATGGATAACCATGGATAGAAAGGGTGCTAACACCTTCCCTTTCTATAACCTACCTCCCGAACCGAGAGCAATCTCTTTAAGGAATTTTTCTGTGCTTTTGTCCTTTCCATTTGGAGAAAATAAAAGACGGTGGCGACTCTTGCTTCCGCGACATTTCGCGAACCAGCGTTAAACAGTCAGTTCCAGATCCACCGATCACAGAACTGGCGACTCTGCTGGGGACCCTTTATAAAGTGAGGTGTACCTTAGGGCTAAGTCATAACTGTGTTTTCACTTGTATTGTTTTGCTTGCTTTACTATTGTGGGTTGCATCGGAGATACATAGATCCTAACCCGGATCTGGGGATACCCTGTTTAGGTAGCATAAGCTGTGAGGGACCTGTCCGGCGTAGACCGACACAGGTGAAGCAGTGGCTACGTTGGTGTGGCACCTTAGTCTGTACCGATATCCCTTGTGTCGCAACGAGGAGAATATGGGTCTTCTAAGGAGTCATTAAGCACCAACAACCTTAGAACCTTAATTGACACAACTTGGCCTTTAGAACAGTAGCAGTATGCTACGCCCATTGAGGCTAAACTCTCGTGATGGTTCTGGCCGCAAGAAAAGATTGCGATGCTGGAGTTATGACCGATTGAGGGTAGTCAGTGATATTGGGATCCTCTAGAACCCGGTTACTTCTGATAGGACAGGTATGAACCAACCAACTGAAAGAGGGTAATACCTAGACCTCATGCTGGCCTAAACTCTAAGGGCTCTTTTGTGTGACTTGTGTGCCTTCGTACTTGACTACTTGCATGCTTGTTATCTGACCCTTGATGTCTTGCAGTTTTTGTTCATAGTCCTTAATTGGGACTTATAACAGGGTGTACTAACTACTTGCAGGTCTTGTTCATAGTCCTTAATTGGGACTCATAACAGGGTTACTAGATCTCTTGCAGGTTTTGTTTATAGCCCTTAATTGGGACTCATAACGAAGTATACTGAATTTCTTGCAGGGTCTGTTTATAGTCCTTAATTGGGACTCATAGCAGGGTTTACCTACATCATCCCATACATAGCATGACATCATACCATTGCATACATCCTAACCCATTTCAAGGATCTCAAGGGCTTGTGATGCAGGTCATGATGAACAACTATCCCAGCAAGGGGCAAAGAGGATTTATTTTCCTCTAGCCAAGGTTGTCAGGGGCTATGACCCACTGGATATGGTGAGCCTTTGACCCTTGATGAAGGACTCTCAACAATATGCAGTGCCTTCAGTCAAGCTACCGGTTCCAAATTCTAACAAAGTTTCTCTGTTTACCCCGCGAGGTCCTTGAAATCATTGCATGCATATCATACATCTCATTGCATTGCAGGTATCCCTTTGACAGGTTGCTTACCCTTCTCCGCTGTTTATTTCAGCCGCTCGCCATGAATCCTGAATCATCAGCCGAACAGACTATCAAGGACCTCCAGGCTCAGAACGCCCAGTTCCAAGAGCTGATAATGAATTTGACCCAAGGGCAGCAAGATCTGAAGGCTCTGCTCTTGAAGAAGGACAAGAAAAAGAAGAGGACTGTCCTGTTCAGCCCTAGACGCAGATCTGGGAATACACCGCAAATTGAAACTGAGAGGACAACCCCATCTGTGGGAAAAAGCAGTCATCATGAGAGAGAGGTTCCCAGTCCAGTGGTCTCCGACAACGAGACAGATTTTGATGGAGAGCAGTACCCTCCTGCTGATGACAGATATAAGCAACTGGAGGACAGAATGAAAGCCATGGAGGTTCAACAGGTACCTGGGCTGGATTTCGGAGATCTGGGTTTGTCGACTGGTGTGATCATTCCCCACAAGTTCAAAGCACCCACCTTCTCTAAATATGACGGGGCGTCTTGTCCCAAGCTGCATCTAAGGTCCTATGTTCGGAAGATCCAACCATATACGGTGGACAAAAACTTGTGGATCCACTTCTTCCAGGAAAGTCTTTCAGGGACTCACCTCGAATGGTTCTATCAACTGGATGGGACCAAAGTTCGTAACTGGGAGGAGTTGGCAACTGCTTTCTATAAGCAGTACCAGTACAATGCCGACCTTGCCCCCACGCGTACTCAACTCCAGGGTATGTCGTTAGGCGCCAGCGAAGGCTTTAAGGAGTACGCTCAGAAATGGAGGGATCTTGCTGGAAGAGTACAACCACCTCTGACTGACCGTGAACTTGTGGACATGTTCTTGGGGACCCTATCCGGGCCATTCTTCAACCACCTGATTGGTAATTCATCTGCCGGATTTACCGACCTCATCCTGACTGGCGAAAGAATCGAAGCTGGTATCAAGAGTGGGAAAATCCAAGAGGCCACACCTTCTGACACCCACAAAAAGCCTTACACGGGAAAGAAGGAATCTAATGCTGCATACGGTCAAAAGGGTCGCCGTGACCAACATGCAGGGGCAGTCATGATCTCTGGTTCTGCACCACGCCGCCAACCACAAAAGGGAAACTAGCAAAGACCGGACGGGCCTAAAAGACAGTTCACCAACATTAACATGCCATGGTCGCAAGCATTGCAACATATGTTGAAGATGAACCTGATTGCAGTGATCAACCCTCCTGCCAATCCTAAGACCTCCTCTCCCAGCTACAATCCAGAAGCCAGATGCGCTTATCATTCTGATAGCCCGGGGCACGATACTGAAGACTGTTGGGCGCTAAAGTACAAAATTCAGAACATGATCGATGCCAAAGAGATCGAGTTCGAGCCTGCTGAGACTCCCAATGTGATCAATGCTCCATTGCCAAAACATGGCTAGGATTGAGAATTTTTTGTTCATTTGAATTCAAGTTGTATTTTTCTTTTTTTGTTCAGATAAACAATTATTATGTTAAACTCTTTATTTCATGAATGCATTACACGTGTCTGTCTTGATTAATTATGTTTACTATGCTTAAAACCGCTTTCATATTTTTGCAATGGTCAACTCTTAATTGAAAATTCTAAACCTCTTGAGGGAGGATGACGAAAACGATACCACAGTCTACAGTATGCTTTTGAACAAACCCCGCTGATGAGGTACAGGCATTGTTTCGATCCCTAAACACTGGAGTTATAAGGATGATAATCCCTCGTCAACCCATCAGAGCCAAAGAAGCAGGAGTTTTATTTTCGAAAATCAAAACCCTTAATCATAACCTGGGGCAGGGTAGTCTCTCAGTTGATCCAAGTGCATGACGAATGGCACCGAAGAGATCTTTACGAACAAGGAAAGACAATGATGGTTCCGAACAATCAAAAGGACAGGCAGTCATTATCAAAAAAAAAAAATCATAAATGAAAAGCCCAAAAAGTCAAAACCAATAAAGAAGACTTACCAAACTGGGGCGTCCCGCTGACTGTAATCCCAAAAAGGAAACAGTTCAGGCAAAAAAAAGAAAGGGATAACAAAAATCAAGCAAGAGGTCTCACAACCAAAGCAAAAATGACTGCCTATCCAAAAGAAATCATCAACATCTGAACCATCATTGGAACATCAGAACAAAGACTCAAATAAGGTCTAACGCACGATCAACTGAGTTTAGGTTCGGAGATCATCACGAAGAGCGGGTGGGTACAAATAATTTGAGCCTTATCCTTTGTTTCTTAAACCGTGAACTCGGCCACGATATAACCCTTAAAAGTCCTAGCTGAAGCATGGGTTAATTCGAAAGCATACTGTTACGAAGGAATCCTGACTCCTGAAGGTTTGCTGTAAGATATTGAGTTGATATCGCACTGTATTACAAAAAATGCATTTTCAAAATTCAAGACAGACATAGACTTTTGCATTCTTAAAATAACCTTGTTTGCATATGACTACTTGTTTGAACAAGCAGGGAAATTCGCACGATGAACACCTTGTGAACAGAAGAACCTCCAATCAAGGGGCACATTGCTCATTATCTGGGGCATGGCAAAATACTTCCAACAGGGGCAACTCCCTACATTCTGAGAGCGTGGACATAGTCGAAAAAATACTACGCAAAATCAAAGACCCGCTAGGTTGACATACCTAGACAAAAATAAGGGCTTCCCGGCGAACCAAAAGGGTTCGGGCAAAATGAAGGGACAAAATGAAAAAATCTGTACACCCGGCAAGTCGAAAACCTGAAAAGGCGGCTTGGGCAAAAATGGGTATCCCGGTGGACTGAAAACCCGAAAGGGCGGTCCAGGCAAAAGTTAGGGATCAAAGCGTACGACTATGTTCCGGTATTTCATCACTTGTCTACTCGAAGATTTGTCAATCACCCACACAGGTATCCTCTTCCCTCATCTCCGAAGCAGGGGCAATAATGAGTTATCCAGGCGATCCAATTGCTCTGTCAACCAAAGTACAAAGGAAAGATCAACATAAGGATGATTACCATCTACCTTTATAAATTCCAGATCGTGGGTTAACATCCGAAACTAAACAGGACAATCATCCACTTAATCAAAATCATGCAACCCTACACCGGTTCCTTCTCAATTTTCAGAAGAAGTTTTACACGAACTTATCCCACAAGTAACCTTACCCCGGTTCATCAAGAAGTTTTACACAAACTTATCCAGGTAACCTAACCCCGGTTCCTCCAGAAGTCTTACATGGATTTATTTCAAGATGACCTAACCCCGGTTCATTAAAGTTTTTACACAAACTTATCCAAGTAACCTAACCCCGGTTCCTCCAGAAGTCTTACATGGACCTATCCAAATAACCTAACCAAGAGTCTCACATGGACCTATCCCAAGATGACCTAACCCCGGTTCATCCCGAAGTTTTTACACAAACTCGTCAAGTAACCTTACCCCGGTTCCCCTAGAAACCTTACATGGGTTTATCCCAAGCAACCTTACCCCGGTTCATCCAGAATTTCTATACAAACTTATCCCGAAGTAACCTTACCCCGGTTCATCAAGAAATCTCACACGGATCTATCTCAAGATAACCTAACCCCGGTTCCCCCAGAAGTCTCACAGGGACTCGTCTCCAGTAACCTTACCCCGGTTCATCAAGAAATCTCACACGGATCTATCTCAAGGTAACCTAACCCCGGTTCCCCCAGAAGTCTCACAGGGACTCGTCTCCAGTAACCTTACCCCGGTTCATCAAGAAATCTCACACGGATCTATCACAAGGTAACCTAACCCCGGTTCCCCCCAGAAGTATGACATGGATTTATTTCAAGATAACCTCACCCCGGTTCATCAATAAGTTTACATGAATTTACCTCACCAAACAACCCTACACCGGCGGTTCTCCCTTTCCAAGAATGCGGTTTTACACAAACTCATCATCAAAGTAACCCTACCCAGGTTCCTTCTCCATTTCAGATGTGATTTTAC
Source organism: Vicia faba (assembly GCA_948472305.1). NCBI lineage: Eukaryota > Viridiplantae > Streptophyta > Magnoliopsida > Fabales > Fabaceae > Vicia > Vicia faba. Next base: position 910,597,580 of record OX451738.1, on the reverse strand, counting down.
ACGAGCTCATCAGCAGGCAACCCTACATAGGTTCCCTCTTTCAACCTACAGCATAGCAGTCCAAACTCCCCCAAAGAGTCTAGTCCAACCCAGCTTCCCCAGGAAAGTTGGAATCCATCTCCCCAAACAGTAAGCTTACCCCCGGTATATTCTGAAGCTTATCCTCGCAAAGCACGAACGCGTCGTCCCGGCTTGATTTAAAGAGTTATTTCCGTAACAGGATATAACTGGGTTATCCTCAGCCAAAAGCCGCGGAAAGAGCATCGTCGACAGAATCTTCTTACCCCCAGCGAAGTCCATTCATACTTCCAATACAGCCAGGTATCCTCAGCAAGTCATCCTCAACAATTCAGCAAAAGCATTCCCCACAGAGTATTGCTTCCCAGCATGGTCGCTAGAGTATCTTTTCTTCCCGCAGAATCTTCCACTTGCCAAGTTTATTCCTCAACGGAGTTATCTCCTCCTACCGGTATTCTTGCAATGAATCATCCACAGCGGAAGCAAAATCTCTTCCTCAACATCAGCCCAGGATATGACTTCCCGGCACCCGTCAAGGATTTATTTTCCTAGACAAAAACACACATAAATCATCACATACATCATTATAGCATGCATGTACGCATCATATCATATAAATCGCATCCATGTTGAGAACATCATTGCTTGATCCATATCATGCATTGCATATAACTGACCTTTACCTTTCAGGAAATATGCAGTTGAAATTCTCAAACATATTTCAAGGACTTCTCCAGTCCAGTTAAATCGACTCCAAACAAATTTTTCTGATAAAGACTCAGTAGAAGTTCCCTTATGGTCCCCTCTCCAACGGCGTGTGAGGTGGTAATTCCTTTTTCAGATGTTTCCCTCTCCGACATGAGCGTGAGGTGATATTCTCTTATGATCCCCTCTCCAACGGCGTGTGAGGTGGTAATTCCTTCTTCAGATGTTTCCCTCTCCGGCATGAGCGTGAGGTGATATTCTCTTATGGTCCCCTCTCCAACGGCGTGTGAGGTGGTAATTCCTTCTTCAGATGTTTCCCTCTCCGGCATGAGCGTGAGGTAATATTCTCTTATGGTCCCCTCTCCAACGGCGAGTGAGGTGACATTTCCTTCCAGATTATAATTTCCTATGGTCCCCTCTCCAACGGCGAGTGAGGTGACATTTCCTTCCAGATTATAATTTCCTATAGTTCCCTCTCCAACGGTGAGTGAGGTGACTCCCTTTGAGATTATAATGTCCTTTGGTTCTCTTCCTAACACTACGAAGATGGTAATTCTCACCAAGATTTTCTCAACGAGCGTTGTTGAGGTTGAAATCATTCAGGATTCTCTTACCATTCATGCTAAGGCAGTAACCATCCCTGGTTCATTCATCGGCGTTTGAAGCTCCAGACTCAGCTCCTGTAACCAATCAGGACATATCTATATCAAGCATCTAAAATCAGCTCCTGCGACGTGTCAGGTACTCATTTTTCTGTTTTGCAGGTATGCAGGTTCTCGCTAAGGAATCTCCTACGCGATCAACGTCCAGATGGCATCTATAAGCCCATCATCCTATCCAAGCAACATCCAAATGGCATCTATAAGCCCATTCCCTCATCATCATTGCTACTATGTGAGCGCAAATTTCTGGGCACTCTAGTGTCCAATCCTCTTCTACCCTCGGATTACGAAAGGCACGTCAGCCAATCTGCATCCTCAGGTCTAAGAAGATTGAACAGGGGCAACTGTTGTACCCCAAAATTTGCCCTCCTATATTCATCAAGAAATTGCCAAATCAAGGTCACAAAATTCCCCCAGGGTTGTGCAGCTCAACTAGGCTCCTATACAGTCAAAACTAGGGTTTGAGTTCTGGTCAAGCAAATGAACTTTTCAAAGACCCAATCAAGCCTCACATGCTTACAAAGATGGTCAAGTATCCTCATATCAAGTTTCAAGGCATTCAGCTCAAAATTGCACAGTCAAAACCCTAGATTGCACTACAGTCAACTGTAGGGGCAAAATGGTCATTTGACAGTCAAAAGTTCAAATTTTTGGTCAATATATCATTTTGAAGCCACAAACATCATTTGATCAATGCTTGATCATGATTCTCAAAATTTGGCTCAGAAATCATCAAAGATGCAAAAGTTGCTATATTTGGACAGCTGAAAAAGTCAACTGAAATTGACCAGGGCATAACTTTCACATGGATTATCAGAAAAATTCCATCCAAAGCTCATTTTGAAGAGAAAGACATTTCCTACAATTCATCTTCATGTTCCAAGTCCAAGAAATGCTCTCACAAAAAGTTATCAATTTCAACATTATAGGTCATTTTTAAAAGTCAACAAAAAGTGACTTTAAGTCAAAGACCATAACTTGAGATTGGTAAATCAAAATGACATGGGACCAAAGGCATTGGTTAAAGGACTCAAAGACCTTTCCAAAATGTCCAAGAACATGTGAAAAGCTTAAAAATTGACCAAGTTATGCCTTGTGGAAGTTGGGAAATGTTTGGAAATTTTTGAAAGTCAACATTGATGCAAAGGCCTAAAAATGCAAATGGGCCCATTTTTCTTCCAAGTTTCTTCATGCCAAGCCTATGCACGACCATTAGGCCCAAAGGGAAGTATTTTCATATTTTTTGATTATTTATTTGAATTTATATTAATTTATATTCATTTAAATCATTTTAATTCATGAAAAATATAAACCTAACATGAAAAAATCTTTTTATGCATGATTTGGCCTCTATAATTCGTGCACATCTCAAATAGGCAAGCTTTGGTGCTAATTGATCAGATTTGGTACAAGATACATGAGAAAAAGATTGGAAAAGATTCTTAACAAATCAAATATTGAAATCCATTATGGCATGAGATTTTATTCAATCTTTTTAACCTAATTGCTTCCATACAAGTATGAGATCACAACCCTAATGATTTTAGACTAGAAGCTGCGCCCAAGAACCCTTTTTCATATTGAAAATTTTCATAAAAAACTCAAAACTGAAACCAAGGTTTTAGGTCGTTCCAAGCTTCAATCTTCATCCCATTGGCATCCTGAGACATCCTTGGACACGTTCCAATCCTTAACAACAGCAAAAACATCCTGAATTGGTATCAAGAACTCAAACTGTACCAAGAAAATCTTGAAATCGCATAGCATGAATTAAGCATTATTTTGCATTTTTTTTCATGGATTCATGTCTATATTGATGTTTCTGAACTAACTGATACGTTTGATTGTGTTTTTGAGCCACATATGCGAATTCGCCATTGTCACATACTAGGGTTACAGGTTTCCCAGATTGGGGATTTCACAACCAAGTAAAATTAGGGCTCAAGATGGCCAGGGTTGGATTCAGCACCTCCAGACGATGATGTCTGAACCCTCGCGATGAATTTATGGTTCATATATTTCTAATCGCTATTTTCTCATAAACCCTCTAAAACAACGTTTCTAAAACCGTTGCTATAGGCTTATGTTTCAGAAAAATAAAAAAGGAATGGAGAAGAAGACTATGTGGCATGCTGTAATTCGTTGATTCAAATCTGGCGCGCTTCCCTCCACTAACTTTACTTTTCTTTTATATTATTTGCGTTATATTATTTGTTAAATGAAATGCACATGGCTCAGTGGGCAGGGGACGCGCTTGTAACCTTCAAGACCTGGGTTCAAGTCCCAGGTCTGGCAAAATTCCAATGCTATTTTTCAATAATTGATCCTATGCAGCGCTGGCATCCAGGTACATCATGTTCTCTCAAAGCATGGCCATCCACGCGTCCTACACAACCAGATCAACGCCCACGATGCAAAGAACATGCTAGGACCAAGTCAACACGTTAGCATACAATTGGCAAAGTCAATGAAATTCCATGCTTATTGGGCCAGGCTTTTCAAATCCATACCTCCTAAATTTGGGACAACACCCCACCTTGGTTTGAAATTTCATTTATCTTCCTTATATCTCTTTAATTCTTATTTTATTTATTTATTGTTTTAATTTAGTAATTATTTTTTACAAAAATATAAAAATCAGAAAAAGACCAAAAAAATAATATTTATTTTGTTATAATTATTTTATTAGCATGTAAATAAACTAACTTTAAATTAGGTTTAATTTATATTTTTTTTTCATAACAAAAATCCAACAAAATAGAATTAGGTTAATTGATATTTTTATTGTTCTTTTAATTTCTTCCTTTTTTTCAGATAATAATTATTATTTATTTATTTATTTTTTATAATTAAAATTGTACATAATAAATATTAGGTTTAATTTAGATCTTAATTTAATTCTTTCATAATAAATAAAAACAATAGAATTAGGGTTTGCCTTATAGTTTAATTTCAATTAACTCTTTTTTTTTCTTTCTTTTAATAAATAAAAAACATAAAAATCTAAAAAAGAAAACATTTTCTTCTTGAATTTTAATTCTAATTCCCTATTTAATTCTAATTAATTAACTCTTGTAATTTAATTTTTGTAAAAAGGGTCCAACGCCCGTCGTTAATCATTTAATTTCGCATGATCTATTTTTATCGTTCGTTATAATTCTGTATCTCTCCCAAGGCCATGTACATTTATTTATCGCACTTTATTTTACCGCTTTATTTATTTTCCGCTAAATCGGGTCCGGTTTAATTTTGGCGATGTGGACCCGCGCCATTTGTAATAGTTTAGATTTATTTCCTCGCAAAAATATTTAACTGTTAACCAAGCATGAAAGAATGAATGTCTTAATTAAAATCAAGCGTAGAACACCCACGACATGACAAGACAAAAATAACTGAAACATGACACACAATTCGCACACACCACCCCTAGGGTACGCCTCACTGTTGCCTTGCCTCGAAAGGTGGTCGTCGAGTAGAAAACGTCTTAGTAAGTCCTCATGATCCGGGAACCTGGCATGAGGGTAGCTTCTAAGGTGTCTTCCCATTGCTCGGGTGATCACCATGTCCCTAAACTCGAATTGACCCGAACACCTCCAGCGGTGGTGCTACCTACCTCTCAATGGTGGGATGGCACTACTTTTAAGGACTCTTACACAGACGAATTCCTTAGGGTAGGTAGGTTCTCAAGGATACTTGCTCTAATCTCAAAACAAATTCAAAAAGACTTTTCACACCGACACTTTTCAAAAGCTTTCAAAGCAAATTTTTCAAACACTCTGACGTACGAGTCGAACTGAAATTTTTCAAAGAAACTTTTTAAAACCCACATTGAAAAGCAAGCAAAACATTTTGAAAACACAAATGAGCAAGTATCTAAGAGCCCATGGATAACCATGGATAGAAAGGGTGCTAACACCTTCCCTTTCTATAACCTACCTCCCGAACCGAGAGCAATCTCTTTAAGGAATTTTTCTGTGCTTTTGTCCTTTCCATTTGGAGAAAATAAAAGACGGTGGCGACTCTTGCTTCCGCGACATTTCGCGAACCAGCGTTAAACAGTCAGTTCCAGATCCACCGATCACAGCTTGCAAATCTAAGGAAGTCCAACAACTTTGGGCTTTCTCAAACAGGAACTTTGTTAAGAAGCCTTTGACACCACTTCTAGTTTCCCAATGAGTTGTGACATCAGATGAGTGCAAGTGCAGAGCTTGAGCAATCTCTTCTGGCTTTGGGTCTCTTTCCGTACCGTTGAAAGGTAGTTGATTGAGAATGGGAATCCTCAAGAGTTGAGATAATTCTTCCAAAGTAGGCACAAGCTGATAGTCGAGAAATGTGAAGCAATGGTGCAAAGGATCGAAGAACTGAAAGAGCACCTTCATCATATCCTTATCTGTGTTGGAGGTGACCAAGTTGAGTAGACGACCATGTCTCTCGGTGAATGGAGAGTTCTCAGGAATCCTTGAATCTAGCTCCTTAAGTTGTGGAGGAAATCTTACAAGGTTGACTTGGATAGTTTTCCTGCGAAGTGAGTCCATATCCTACAAAACAAGAACAAAGATGAATCTAAAAAATCCTTGAAATGGTTAGTAGATGTATATGATGTTCATGATGTCCATGATGTTATGTACAAGTATGTATATACAAGCAAATATAACAAGTTCTTAGTTTAGGCTTGCATGGGGTTTTATAGGTAAGTACCCTCTTGAAGTTTAGTTGGCTTAAACATGTCCTAATAATAGTAACCAGGTTCTAAGGAGCTCAATATCATTGGATTGTTTCCTTGGTCATTGTTTCAGCTCAAGCCTCTTTAATGGCGAGCGAAATATCCCAAGAAACCAAACCTCAATGAGTGTAGTATCGAGTATCTACCAACTTCGGACTGCACCAAATCCGGTCATCTCACTACATCCTAAAGGCCAAGTTGGTCAAGTAAAGGGTTCTAGAAGTTCATTAGTGCTTCATGACATCACTCAGCGGCCCCGTATTCTCTTTGATTAACTCAAAGGCTACCGGTACCCACAAATATGTCACACTAACATAGATATTGCTTAGACCATGTTAGTATACCCCGCACAGTTTCCACAACGTATTGCTATTTACATATAATGTATCCCAAATCCGGGTAGAGGATTTCAAACCCAAACAAAGAACCATAATGTAAAGCATACAAGTCAAATAATGTAAGCAAATAAATGTGATCTAGCCCTAAGGTAACTCCACTTTTATAATTTTCCCCAGCAGAGTCTCCAGTTCTGTGATACGGTGGGAGAACTGACTTAAGGGTTTTGCGTTTTATCGCAAATGTTGCGGTTTAGCAAGAGTCACCACCGACTTTTCTTTTATCCAAAAGGAAAGGTGAAAAAAGCACATGAAAGACCTTTGAGATTGTTTCTTGAGTTCGGGGGGTAGATTATGAAAAGGGAAGGTATTAGCACCATTTTCATCCATGGTTTTCCATGGGCTCTTAGTTACTTGCTAGATCACTTGCTTTTTATTTTGGAATTATGCTTTGTGTGGTTTTGAAAGTATTTTGTAAAAGACGCCATTGTTTAGGCAATCTTTGTAATGATTCTCGTTCGTAAGAATGTATACAAACATGTTTGTCCTTTTGAAAATGTTTTCAATGTTTGTAAGATGTTTTGAAATGTGTGTGTTTATTTTGGAAAATAGAAAGGATAGTTGTTTTGAAACGGAGCAAGTAACTAGAACTAATCTACCTACTCAAATGTCTTTCTTGTTCATTTTCATTTCCTTTGATATTGTTGTCCTACCATTGATTTGGTAAGCAACCCTATCTTTGGATGTAAACGGGACAGGTGTGGGTCATCGTATAACCATGATTAGCAATGCTGCAAAGTATCTTAGCAGTTTTTGAGGGACTAAGATCATTTTATAAGGCAACTTTGAATAGCATCATCGAGGGACTATGATCTTATACTTGTTTTTTTTTTCAAGATACTTCGCATGCATAATATCGCCATTTTTGTGTAAGGCAACAAAGTGGAGTGACCCTAAGGGTGCTTGTGTGCAAGTGTGTTATTTTCATGCTTGATTTTGTCTTGGATTAGGGTTTTCTATTTGATTGTTTTTATCTTGCCATTCAAACCCTAATTACTAGAATGTTATATGAAAGCGGTAAATTGTGTAATTTAAAGATTACTACGCTATTACAACATTTTATGGGAGGGGGTATACAAATTATAAATGGGGATTTGCAATAATGTAAACCTAATTTAATCTATTACAACCAAATCGAATTTGTATAAGTATTTGAATAAATAATATACAATATAAATTAAATATGCAATGCTTATGTATATGCAAGAAAAAGAAATTTGTTTTGTTTTTTATATGAAAAAGAGTTTTTGAACTAAACCTAATAATTTAAGAAAAAGGAAATGATTTTATAAATTGGTTAACCATAGTTCTAGTTTGCTAAAAGAAAATAAAGTTCTTTAGTATTATTTTTGTGTATTTTTTGTCTTAAAATAATAAATAATATTTATGAAAATATTTAGTCTTTTTATATGTCAAAATAAATATTTACAAGTATGAAGGAAAAGAAATAAAAATTAATTTGAATCCATTTTATTTTACAAGTTTATTTAAGAAATATAGTTAATATATAATTAATAAAAATATTTTTCATGTGAAAATAAAATAAATCAAACAAAATGCAATATTTATCATGTTTTATATTTTTTATGCTAAAGAAATATATTTAATGAAATAAACAAAAATAAAATAAATGAATAAAAATAAATTTGGCCAGGGGTGTCCTGAGTAATCAGGAAGTAATATTAGAAAAAAACATAAGCCCAACTGAACAAAGGCCCAGCGCTGCATAGTGACCAAAAAAATAGCAAAAATATGTGAAAATATGCAAAAGGCAGGCACCAAGGCTCAAACCCATGACCTTAGCATTTTCAGCGCACTGCCTTGCCACTGGGGTGGTTGTACATCCGTTAGTTAAAATGAAATAAAAAACACATAACACATAACGCCTCCTTGCCCTGTACTTCATCTTCTTCCTCAAGCCAGCCGAACCAATCATATCTCTCTCATTTCTCCATGAAAATGGAAACTTCAAACATGAAAATGGTAGTACTTTTTCCCATGATTTCAAACAAGTAACTCATGTAAACTATCAGTCAAAGATAAAAGCTAATTTCAAAGGCCCTAATTTTAAACCTAATTTTTACAGAAATTTGAAATCTAAAATTCTCTATACACAATGAATATAAATGAAATCTATGCACATGGTTGGCTTTAGCACAATAATATCTACATTTTACTTTCACAAATCGAGACCTAAGGATGCTTGTATGAAGAGATAGAAGTTAGAGTTCTTACCTCTTTCAGCTGAGATCGTGAATGGAGTTTGAGTGATTTTTATGAAGGCCTGAAGATCCCTTTAGCTTGCCTAGACCTCCCTGAGTATGTTCCAATCTTTACCTTGTCTTGAAAGTGCCTGAATCCCCCTATCCAAGTCAACCTGCAAGCTTGAAAAACAAAAATGGTAGATGGAGAAGGAGGAGTTACAGTGAAGGGATGGTGGTTTGGAACACTTAGATATGATGTAGGTTAAGTGTTTAGGTGATTAGAACTTGAAACACACGAGTGAATTTTTGGATTGCTATGCTTGGTACAAAACTGCAAGTTATGGCAGGTTTTTGGTGATTTAGAGTTTGGGAGAGTTTCTGTCCTTTAGAAATCGTGTGTTAGGTTTTAATGTGTTTATGTATAAGTATAGAGAAGGTTCGAAATCAAATCCACACCAGGTTTCTCAGTTGTGGGCTTTTTGCTTGATTGCTTGCCTTTTAAGAAAAGTGAGGAGACAACTCTCTACAAGCTTGGACAGGCCTGGTTTGAGTTGGTACAAGTCTTATACACTTTTCTTTTGGTTTATAGGACTTGTGTGTGCAGAAAAACAAATGCAAGGCTTAAGGAGTGAAAAGTTGCAAAAGTTATGCTTTATCAAAATGGAAATGGCACCTTTGTGCCAAAAATGGAAATGTTTATGTACAAAGCATTGAATGCTTGGCTTTAGGGAATGAAACCTTGTGCAATTAATTAATGGTGGAGTTATAAATGAGTTTGAGGCCTGAAAAGTGAAGATTTTACTACATGCTTGAGAATTTGAATTTTGTTCTTCATGAAATGGCTTGAAATCAAAGTGAGAAATTGCCAACTTCATCTCTTCGATTCTCCCTACTCAAAAATGACCTCAAGGAGTTCTTGGACATTTTGGAAAGCTTGCAATGTGTTATATGACTCATCTTTGAATTGCTTTTCAAGATTCCTCTTGGAACTAGGTGTAAAGTTGTCATGAAGTTAGGTGTAAAACCTGCCTAAATTGGGCAAAATTTGACTAAGTTATTTTAGTTCATGGGCATGTATTCACAAAATTATATCTTGAGATCCAAGAATCTTTAGGAGAAAATGTGTGAAGAAAAGTTGTAGATTTCATGGAGATCTGAAACTTTCATTTTGGGAACTTTCTTTGAATCATCTTGTATCATGGTGAGAATTTGGCTTAAATTTGAGAAAAAATAAGAAATTTTCTATACTTAGAAAAATTTCTAAGTTAAGAAAATTTCAAATTTCAAAATAAAATCTTCAATATTTGATTTCTTGATGAACAAGTTTCATATTTTGACATGTTTTGATGAATTGTGATCCTTGGCATTTGATTTTGACCAAAAAGTCAAAATTTGACTTTTTAGTATACAGTTGACTTTTGATTAGTTGACTACAAATTTCATCTGTCAATCCAATGGATTTGCAATGTTTTGAACCATGTTTTTAGGTCAAGATGATGCAATTGAACTCTTGAAATCATGCTTCAAACCAATTGGTCATTTGCTAGGTCAAAAATCAGAAATTGCCCTTTCTCAGTCAAAACCCTAATTTTGACCATTTTGCCCTTTTGATGATTTGATCAAATTTCTTGAGGAAATGTGGTCCAAACTTGATAAAATGATTCATATGAGTCTAAAATGTTGATGTGGATAAAAAATTATGAAGTTTGACTGTAAATTGGCCATGGTTGAATTTTCCCTCAATACAGCTGATTTTTAGGTCAACTGTCCAAATGACTGATAAAAAATGTGATTCAAAGCTTGAAACTTGACATGAGTAATATTAGGGGTCCATGATGATACTTGAAAGTCATATGAGGCATTGATAGTCCAAAAATACTGGTGCAAACTCAAACCCTAATTTGGTCATCAGTGCATGAAGAGGTGTCTTGAGCTGATCAAACCCTAATGCAGTCTTGAGTTTAAGAGATCTTGTAAGGTAATCTTTGATAAGTGAGAGGGAAAATTTTTGGGTACAACAGTGGGGCATTGATATGATTGGAGAAATCAAGCCTACTGCTTCTAACAAATATCGTTTCATCCTCGTCGCCATTGATTATTTCACGAAGTGGGTTGAAGTAGCTTCATTTGCCTCTGTTACTAAGAATGTGGCCGTCCGGTTCATCAAACATAACCTTATCTGTCGGTATGGTGTCCCCAAGAAAATTATCACAGACAATGGTACTAATCTCAACAACACTGTGATCACGGAACTTTGTATGCAGTTCAAGATCAAGCACCACAATTCTTCTCCATATCGACCAAAGATGAATGGCGCAGTGGGAGCTGCCAATAAGAACATTAAGAAGATTATGTAGAAAATGGTTGTGACCTACAAAGACTGGCACGAGATGTTACCATTTTCTCTTCATAATAGCACTTCAGCTCGAACGTCAATTAGGGAAACTCATTTTCTCTGGTCTATTGTATGGAAGTTGTTCTACCTGTCGAAGTTCAGATCCCTTCTCTAAGAATTATGAAATATGCAGATTTAGACGAAGACAAATGGATTCATACTAGGTTGGACCAGTTAAATTTGATCGACAAGAAAAGGCTTGTGTCTATTTGTCACGGTCATATGTATCAGAAGCGCATGATCAAAGCTTTCAACAAGAAGATTAAGCATCAGGTATATTAGGCTGGGGACTTGGTAATAAAGCGCATCATTTTACCGCAAGATGATCCCAGGGAAAAATGGACTCCCACTTAAGAAGGGCCATTTGTAGTCAAGAAAATATTTTCAGGCGGTACTATGATACTTACCACCATGGACGGTGAAGATCTTTTGCACCCTGTGAACGCGAACATAGTTAAAAGATACTATGCATAAAAAACGAACCTCTAGGTTGACTGGCCTAGGAAAAAAATAAGGGAATCCCAGCGAACCAAAAGGGTTCGGGCAAAAATTAGGGATAAAAATATAGATTGTACACCCGGCAAGTCGAAAACCTGAAAAGGCGGCTTAGGCAAAAAAGGGTATCCTGGTGGACTGAAAACCCGAAAGGGCGGTCCAGGAAAAAGTTAGGGATTAAAGCGTACAACTATGTCATGTTCGATCACTTACAACCAACTTTATTATCAACGTCAAGTTTGAATGGTGGAGATCAATGCAATCAACTTCTTCCGACAACAAGGGATGAGATGCTCGAAGACATAGTGGGTGTTTCACCATAAAATTTTCGCTCCCATTTTATTCAGGGCATGCTCATTAAGGTCCCCAATTGCTCAAGGTTGGCCAAGAATTGATCAAATAAATTCTCCTCCTAAGCAATGGCCTTTCAACTAATTTCACTTTTCACCAAGATGTGTGAGTTCCAAAGCTTCAAATGATCTCCATGACACCCTATATCCCTTAGCATAATGGAAAAACTGAAAGAAATAAAATAAGTGTACATGACAAAGTGTAGGTCGAAGGCTAAAGATATGCCTAAGGGTTTTTGGGTCGAAGCAGCTTCAACAGTTGTATGCAGGCTAATTTGATGCCCAATGAAACACTAGATCGAAGGAGGGCTAGTTCAAAGGAAAGCGCGAGAAGGCTTTTATGAGGCCTTTGATTGGAAAAGATGGTAAAGAGTGCCATCGAAAGGTTCGTTTTCGAACATGGAGATGTAAGCCATTTGAAGTGCTACAAGGAAGGCACCTTTCGATTGACATGTTTCCTGAATAGGCGCTTCAAAAATAAGAATGTTTGGAATTCAAAAAGCTTTTATCTTATCCAAAGAAACACGTGGAAATATAATGGTTCGAAGGACATGCCATCTTCAAGCATGGCGTGATCGAAGGACAGTTAGAGACGAGTCATCCAGATATGAGTCATCCTAGAGTTTTTAGGATCAATGTGTTTCAGGCATGTGTCTGAACAGACAAGGAATGAGTTGGGTGATCGAAAGTAAAGTCTTCGTGCTCATAGGTTATCCTTCGATTGGCGCATACAAGCTGTATTCACCAATCGAAGGTGGACTAGTGAGAAACAAAGGTGTTTCTTGTAGACAAGCAAAGGGTGGGAGTTGGAATCGAAGAACCACCTACACGACTGTGTTCGAAGGAAAGAACAAAATGAAGCTTCGATAGGCCAAGATGAAGAAGTGTTCAAATTGAGTGGAAGGAAATCAAAAGGAGCAAAACAAAGCTTCGACAAGCTAGGATGAAGAGGTGATACTTCGATTGGTCAGGAGATCGAAATAAACAAGAACTGTTCGATTGGGCTAATTGGATAGTTTTCAGATCAAGTAACTAAGGCATATAGTGGCTCAATCGAAGAAGCCATGATGATGAGGCCTTGGACCATTAGAATTGGAACTCAGAACCATTGAAGAACAAAACTTGGGAGCATTCGAAAAGTCAAGATGTGGGGGTGAAACCTGTCCAGGTTCATTCAAAACTCAAAATGGTATAAAATCATCAAAAATGGAAACTTTTAGAAGACTTTTGATTTTGCCTTCAAAGCCATGGTTAATAGCTGATTCTTGCCATTTTCGTTCACCACTGCACCCCTATAAAAACAGAGCTAGAGCATAAGTAAAAGGGGGACAAACACACATTGCCTATACACACATATTGCCTATACACGCAGAGATATTGCCTCAGAAAACACACCAAATTCTCAAATTCTTCATAAAGTGGTCAAAATCGAAACAATCTGGGCAGACCTCCTTAATCCAAAACAAGCATTCCACTCACTCCCGAAGGTCCCGGGAGACAATTCCAAGCATTGGGCAAGTCCAACGCACGCATGAGCATCACCCACACAATCCCTTCATTGGTAACTTGTTTTCGATCTCAAACTCATTCAATATGTAATTTAAATCCATATTGATTATATATCCATGCTATGAATGATGTTTGTGATTGTTAACATTGTTACATGTGAAAATCAGTACCAAAGTAACAAGACACAATTATTAGGGCGTTCGAAGTTGAGTCCTTCGAATATCAAAATCCAGGCGCCTCTTTCCTTTTGGTTTGTGCAACGCGCATGTGTTGATTTCAAATTGTATATATATTTGATTTGTTTTACTAATATAATGTCATGATTTTATTTGTATCAACGAATGAACAATCAGCTTAGGGGAACATGTGCAGTCGAAAGGGCCTGGGTTCGATCCCCAGGTCGTGTATTATATTTTTTTTCTAACACTTATCTTGCAGATCCAGATCGAAAGGCAGCCCGCTCTTTGGATCAAAAGGCATCCTCCCTCATTGGATCAGAAGGCAACCTAGGCATCTTCCCTGATCTGGGCATGCGTTTTAAACTTACACCCCCTCATGTTTCTATTTGCTGTCCTGGCCCATTTGTACTTTTGTTTTGTTTTGTTTATTTCTTTTAATGGCTTTACTTTTTTTTAACCAACATTAAATCAAAAACATCACAAAAAAATATTAGGTTAGCATTTTCTCAAATAAATAAATAAATTAATTAATGACTTTCACACTTTCTTAAAATTGAAATTAAGTCTAGACTTAGATTTTTATTCTCTTTTATTAAACAAAAAAATAAACAAAAAGACTTTTTCCTTTTAGTTTTAGACGTTATCTTCAATTCGCGTGCATTATTATATTTCACATTCTGCCTTTTTTCGTATTATTGTAACTGCTTTCCAGGATGTAATAGACAATAACTAGGACTTTTACTTTTGCCGTTTTATTTTCCCCAATTTTGGATATGTAATTAATTCCCCTCCCCGAAGCCATGTAATAGCGTAGGATTTAATTTCCACACTTTAAATTTCATGTACATATATTAACTGTTTAGATGTATGGTAATAGGATTGCATGACAAGAGCTTAATAATCAAAATGCTAGCAAACCTAAATACAAAAGACAAAAATAAACACAATTTCACATGCTCTCCTTTAGGGTACCCCCACTTTGGTCGCCCTTCGGATGAAAAGGGTTCTAAGAATTTAAGAGCCCGTAGATAACTACAGATGAAAAGGGTGCTAATACCTTCCCTTTCCATAATCGACCCCCTTACTCAGAAACATCTCGAAAGGTATTTTTCTGCTCTTTTCACCCTTTCCTTGGTTAGATAAAAGAAAAGTCGGTGGCAACTATTGCTTATCACAACATTTGTGAATACAAATGCAAAACCAGTATAACAGTCGGTTCTGCCACCGTATCATAGAACTAGAGAATCTGCTGGGGAATATCTTTTAAAAGTGGAGTTACCTTAGAGTTTAGTTCATTTTAAATTGCCTTCTCTATATTTGCTTTGTCTGCTTTATTTTTAAAGGGTTTGCTGGGGTTATTATTAAAGATCCTGAACCCGGATCTTGGGTACCATTTTAGGTAAGTAGCAATAAATCATGGAGGTTGTACGACGTAGATCGATATGGACAAAGTGATGGCTATGTTAGTGTGATACTTTGATTTGTAATAATGCTCCTTGAGTCAATCAAGGATAACATTAGGCTTCATTATAATGTCATTAAGCGCTAACTGACCTTTAGAACCTTTAATTGACTCATCCTAAGCCATTAGAAAGTAGTGAGACGACCTGCTTTGGTTTCGACCGAAGATTGGTTGATACTCGATACTACACTCATTGAGATTGGACTTTTGGGATATTATGGCTGCAATACTTTGGTGCTTGAGCTAGAACAATGCCTAAAAGAGAGGTCAGTGATATGAGACTCCTTAGAACCCATTTACTATTACTAGGACAGGTTGAGCCAAGTGAAACTTCAAAAGGGTACTTACCTTAAAAACTCATGCAAGCCTTTAAACCTAAGGTCTTTCTGTGACTTGTTTGTGTTTGATATATCTGTGATTTCAAAGAATAACCATAACATCATAAACATCATGACATGGCATGTACACTAACCATTTCAAGGGCATGTGGATTTACCTCTTCTCTAGTTTGTAGGTCATGGATTCAGCTCGTAGAAAAACCATCTGAATCAATTTTGTAGAGATCCCTCCCAAGATCAAGGAAATGGTCTTAAAAGTTCCCGAGAGCTCGTCATTCAACAAGAGATATGGTCACTTGCTCAGTTTAGTTACTACCAGTTTTGATGAAGGTTTAATGAGTGTCATATTCCAGTTCTTTGATCCTAAGCACCATTGCTTCACATTTCCAGACTATCAGCTGGTGCCTACGCTTGAAGAATTCTCCAAGATACCTGGTTTTCCTATATTGGAGCAGGTACCTTTCACCAGTTTAGAATGAGATCCATCTTCTGAAAATGTTGTCATAGCTTTGCATCTGAAGCCATCTGACATTGAGTCTAATTGGGAAAGAAGAAGTGGATTTAAGGGCCTCCTTGCAAATTTTCTAATGAATAAAGCTCGGGTATTCCTAGACGCCACGAGCTACGATTCCTTTTAAGATGTCTTAACTCTCTTGATCTATGGGCTAGTTCTGTTCCCCAATTCAGACCATTTTATAGATGCCATTGCCATCAACATTTTCCTTGCTCATAATCCTGTGCCTACATTGCTCAGGGATATTTTGCATTCACTCCACACTTGTACTATGAAAAATGAGTTAGGCTTAAGGTGGAACCAAAGGTTAATGTCTCTCTCACTTTGATATCTATTGGTGCATTCGCTCTCAAGAAGACATCTCTTTTATTGATCGCTGCAGAGAGTTTCCCAATGTGCCACTCCTTGGCATTAGAGGAGGCATCACCTACAACCACTATTTAGCTCTACGTCAATTTGGTTACGCCCAAAGGGATGGTCCTCATGATATGCTCATCCAGGGTATTGTGTTCGACTATTCAAATTATCTGCAAGGTTATCGCCAGAGGTTCATCCACACTTGGGGCATGATTAAGAAGACTGATAGTAAGACTTTAGGGTGCAAGAACTCCATCCCTTTGGAGCCATACCTCAAATGGGTGCGAGCTCGTGCCCAAAGTCTTATGATTCCATATGCTGCTATCTTACCAATGATCTCAGAGCCTATTGATCAAGGGGTTGAGTGTCACATTGTTCTTCATCCTGATATGCCAAAAAACTTCAAAGAATTGCAAAGATCTTGGATCCAACTCAAGGAAGGACGACATACCTTTGAGACCCAATTCTATGCTAGTGAGAAGAAAGTGTTAGAACTGATAAAGCAGCTTCAAGAAGAGAAAAATATCAACGCCTACATCAACGCCAAAAGAAAGTGTCCATGGGAAACCTAGAAGTTTTGGATGTTTTAATTGTTATTTCTTTGTAAACTTTGATTCCATTTGAACTTACTAATAAAAAAGTCTTTGTTTCTGTTTTGGCTAAAAGAGTTTAAATCCCACGAGGCCCTTGAAAACATTGCATAAGCATATCATGCATATCATCACATAAACAGGTATTTCAAGATAAATTTCTTATCTTTTCGTTGTTTATTTCAGCAAAAAGAAATGGATCTCGAACATAATATCAAGGATCTTCAGGCACACAATGCTCAATTTCAGCAGATGTTCTTGGCTCTGGCTAAAGGGCAAGAGGATTTGAAAACTCTAATTCTCAAAGACAAGAAGAAGAAGACAAAGAAACCAGTGTGTGTCCTGAATATGGTAAGGAGATTCAGAGGACCAACAAAGCAAGCTATAGACTTTGCAACTCCGTCAAACGAGGGAGACAATCAGGAGGAGAGGCCAAAAGACAACAACTTGGGGACTGATGAAGAAGAAGCTGATTACTCTGAGGAACAATATCCTCCTGCTGATGATAAATACAAGCAGCTGGAGGATCATCTTAATGCTATGAAAATTTAGAGGGTACCTGGTCTAGATTTTGAAGAGTTAGGGCCGGTCTCTGGAGTGGTCATTCCCCAGAAGTTCAAGGTTCCCGTATTTGATAAGTATGACGGGGTTTCGTGTCCTAAGCTGCATCTAAGATCTTATGTCATAAAGATCCAGCCTCACACTGCTGATATGAATTTGTGAGTGCATTTCTTCCAGGAAAGTCTATCAGGGACTCAATTGGAGTGGTTCTATCAACTGGAGGGAACCAGCATCCGCAACTGGGAGGATCTGGCCACTGCTTTCTACAAGAATTACCAATACAACCTTAACCTCGCTCCAACCCATACACAACTTCAAAGCATGTCTATGGGTTCTAGCACGAGCTTCAAAGATTATGCCCAGAAGTGGAGAGATCTTGCGGGAAGATTCCATCCTCCTATGTCTGATAGAGAGCTGGTAAATATTTTCTTAGGTAATTTGTCTGGTCCATTTTTAAACCATTTGATTGGAAGCTCTTCAGCTGGGTTTACTGAGCTGATATTGACTGGTGAGCGAGTAAAAGCTGGTATCAAGAGTGATAAGATTCAAAAAGATGCATCTTCGAGTACGGTGAAAAAACCATTCTATGGGAAGAAGGAAGTGAGTGTTACCTACGGTCAGAGGAATCAAAGAAAAAATGAAAGCCATCCAACGGTAGGAGCTGTGATGATCTCCAACCCTGTATCAAATTAGCAACAAAACAATCACCGCAGATAGGATGCACCCAGAAGACAGTTCGCCCAGATTAACATGTCCTTATCTCAGGTGTTGCCACACCTGTTAAAGTATAATTTGGTTACTGTTGTACCCCAAAATTTTCCCTCTCATTTTATCTAGATTTCTCGTCATAAGACTCTTTGAACTCAAGACCAGATTAGGGTTTTGCACTATTCAAGACATCTCCTTGCACTGTTGACCTAAATTAGGGTTTGAGTTTGCACAGGGATTTTTTGACTTCCAATGCTCAAAGTGACTTTCATACTTCATGTTGGACTTATAATATTGCCCATACCAAGTTTCAGGCCTTGAATCAAGTTTTTGCCCAGACAATTGGACAGTTGACCTAGAAATCAGTTATATTGGGGAAAAAGTCAATTGTGGCCAATTTACAGTCAAACCTCATTAATTTTGATCCACATAAACATTATAGACTCATATGTACCATTTGATCATGTTTGGACCACCACTCCTCAAGAAATTTGATCAGATCACCAAAAGGGCAAAATGGTCATTTTTTTAGGGTTTTGACTGCACAAGGGCAATTTTTGATTTTTCACCTAGCCAATGGCAAATTGGACTCAAACATGGATTCAAGGACTCAATGGCATCATCTTGACCTATTCACAAGGTTCAAAAGATCTCAAAAGCATTGGATTGACAGATGAATTTTCCAGTCAACTGATCAAAATTTGACTGTACACTAAAAAGTCAAACTTTGACTTTTTGGTCAAAATCAAGTGCCAAGGGTCATTTTTCATCAAGATGTGTCAAAACATGAAACTTGTTCATCAAGAAACCCAATTTTGCAAATTAGGGTTTAAAGTTGAAAAATTTCATAACTTAGAATTTTTCTAAGTTATGAAATTTCCTTAATTTTTCCCAACTTTGCCCAATATTTTCACCATTATGCAATTGGATTCAAACAAAACTTCCAACATGAAAGTTGTATTACTACACAAAGTCTACAACTTTTATTCACAAAGTTTTCCCAAAAGAAGCATGGATCTCAAGTTGTGATTTTTGGAACAAGGGTCCATGAAACTTTTAACTTAGTGAAATTTTGCCCTAGTTTAGGCAGGATTTTGACCTATCTTCTTGGCAATTTTTCACCTAGTTCCACTTGGAATCTCAAATTTCATTTCAAATATGGATTGTAGAGCATGTTTCAAGATTTCCAAAATGTCCAAGAACTCTCCAATATCATTTGTGGTTAGGGAGAATCGAAGGCTTGAAGTTGGCAAAAACTCACTTTTGATCCATGGCATGTTCATATTGATACAAGTTGCAAACTCTAATCAGCCTTGTTTGTACTTGATTACAGGTATTAAAACCCTTCAATACTCAATAATTTAATGCAAATCCATTGGTCTAAGGCTTTTTTTTTGTCATTAGAGGATTATACAATAGATTAATCCAAAAATGGTAAAAGGTACATTACCATTTTTGTCAAAATCTTGCTTTATGTCAAATGGCATCCTTGAGCATTGAACCATATCTTGTACTGCACACAATATCCACCAATTGGAGGGGACAAGAGCATAGAGTGCAAGAGGATTGATATCCTGTACAGGTCTTGAAGTGGTGAAAAACACAAGAAGGGGGGGTTGAATTGTAAAACTGAAATCTAATGCAATGAACAAGATATTTTTATCCTGGTTCGTTTGATCTCAAACTACTCCAGTCCACCCGTCAAGGTGATTTTGCCTCTCTCCAACGAGGTCTTAATCCACTATATTCAACTGAATATTACAGACTGCTTTAACAACTGCTAAAGCCTTCTTGATCCAAACCACAACCCGGTTTGTCAAGGTAACACTTTCTTACAAAGAGATAAAACTAAGTGTGTGGATGTTTTCTACAAAACTTTATCACAACTGTGATGTATACACAAATTGAAGCTTAGAAACTAGATTGCTAAACAATGATAGAATATCAGAGTGTGTGGTTTAGCAAAACTGAGAGAAAGAAGATTATAATTAGCTTTTGTGCGTGTAGAGATTTGGAGAGCATTAGCCATTTCAATCTTCAAAGTCTTGTTTATATAGCACTGAGATGATGAACGTTGGATGCAATATTCTTGATTCAATGCTAATAATAAACTTTCCTTATTGAGCAGATCTTGTCTGGAATGAGGCCGTTGGAATTAATTTGCTTTCAATGCACAATACCGTTGCTTACTTAATGCAAGTTCTGGCTTGGCTCATTCTGACTCTTCTTCGCTGCTGATGAACTGTTGTGTTTCTTTATCAGAGTGTTGGGCGCAGTCTTGTTCATCAGGCTTCAGCATGTACGTGAGTTGATCATCTGATTTTGACATTCTGATATGACAACTTCTGATGCTGGTGTCTGAAATCAAGTTCTGATGCTGAATAGATGTGATCTTGCTTATCAATCAGAGTATCTGCAAGTCAGAACATAATAATTTTAGGCAGCAGATAGTTCATACATGAAACTTATAAATACTATATCTTTTCACTTTGTTATCATCAAAACTTAAATATAGGGTAGTAGATTCAAACTTTGTTCTAACAATCTCCCCCTTTTTGATGATGACAAAAACTAGATATTTAAATGAAAATAACGTGAAAAGGTATCTGGAATATGTATCAGAATAAGAAGTAAAAGGATAAGGAGTAAAGAGATATCAGAGTTGAGAGATACTCCCCCTGAGTTTATTACTTCCCTTTGATTACACGTGTTCTTCAGGATCAGATCTTTTTGCCTTTCTTTGAACATCAGAGTATCAGAGTCTTTGACTTATCAGAAGCTTTATGTCAGAGCAGAGCTTCAGAGCTTTTCTTGTCAGAGCTTTGCTTTGGATCAGAATATCAGAGCGGATCATAACTTCATGGTGATCAGAGCTTCAGAGCTTCTAGTCTTCAGAGTGTCCAGGAGCTTCCTTGTACCTGTAGACTTTAAGCAAAACAGAAAAACATTTTCAAGTAATAGAGTTAGAATGTTTGAGAATTTCTGTCTAGTTAGCCGTTATTGATTAAAATATCATTCTTGTTCTCCCCCTTTTTGTCAGCAATCAAAAAGTGTAGGTGATGTGCTAAAACAATCAAGATCAGAAAAATTAATCATATTGAGAGAGTTCAGAATCAAAACGAGAAAACGTAAAGAATGAGAATGAGTGATTAATGTGCTTAAATAGAGTTTTCAAAACTGTTTTGAAAAGATAAACGTTTTTTAAAAGAGAGAAAAATCATGATTGCATTTTAAAAGCATGATTACTTTTCATTAAATGCTTGCTGATTTTGGGGGATTTGAGAAAGATACTTAAAAACGGTTACCAGACATGTGTCTCAATGCACCCAATCAGCGCTTTGCCTTCTCAGAAGCGTGCACGCGTTCTGCTTCAGAGATATGCTGATGATTGGATGACACTTGTTTGATGTAGTGATCAGCACGTCTGTCTTTGAGCTTAGACTCTCAGATCTTTAGACTTGCATCTGATACAATCTGCATGTTCTATCTTTCTGAAAGGAGATTGCTCAAAAGTTCACAGTAAAACAATTACATTCTGAAGGTAAATATATGGGATTAAAACATTTTCACTCTGGACACACTTTCATGCTGAGATGTTTCAGAATGAAATTAAACCTATCTTCTGAAAGGGGTTTAGTAAAGATATCAGCCCATTGATGGTCTGTATCTATAAATTTTAAGTTCAAAATACCTTTCTGAATATAGTCCCTAATGAAGTGATGTTTTATTTCTATATGCTTAGCTCTAGAATGTAAAATGGGATTCTTACTTAAGCAAATAGCAGAAGTATTATCACAAAGTATAGGAATGTTACTCTCAAAAATCTGGAAGTCTTCAAGCTGACTTTTCATCCAGAGCATTTGTGTGCTACATCCTGCTGCTGCTATGTACTCAGCTTCTGCTGTTGACAGAGCAATTGTTGATTGCCTTTTGCTGGACCAAGAGATCAGATTTTCTCCCAGAAACTGGCAGCTTCCAGAAGTACTTTTACGTTCCACTCTGTCTCCAGCAAAATCAGCATCACAGTAGCCTACTAAGCTGTAATCACTAGATTTTCTATAAAACAAACCCAGATTAGTAGTACCTTTCAGATATTTGAAAATTCGCTTAACAGCTGTTAAGTGAGATTCTCTAGGATCTGATTGGAATCTAGCACAGATACAAACACTGAATAATATGTCAGGTCTTGAAGCAGTCAGATAGAGGAGAGAACCAATCATACCTCTGTAGACTTTCTGTTCTACATTTTTGCTCACCTCTTCTCTTTCCAGAATGCACGTGGGATGCATTGGAATCTTTGATGGCTTACATTCTGAGAGATCAAATTTCTTCAGAAGATCTCTGATGTATTTGCTCTGATGAATGTAAGTTCCTTCTGGAGTTTGATTGATCTGAATTCCTAGAAAGAATTTCAGTTCCCCCATGAGGCTCATCTCAAATTCTGCCTGCATACACTTAGCAAATTTTCTTCCAAGAGAGGGATTAGTAGAACCAAAAATAATATCATCAACATAAATTTGACAGACTAAGATGTCACTCTTAACTGATTTACAGAATAGAGTAGTGTCCACCTTCCCTCTGGTGAATTCATTTTCCAGCAGAAAGTTACTTAGCCTTTCATACCAAGCTCCGGGAGCTTGTTTCAGACCATACAGTGACTTCTTTAGTTTGAAAACATGTTCTGGATGTTTTGTATTTTCAAAACCTGGGGGTTGGTGTACATACACTTCTTCTTCTATATAACCATTTAAGAATGCACTTTTGACATCCATCTGATACAGAGTGATGCCTCTATTAACAACAAATGAAATTAAAAGTCTGATAGATTCTAACCTGGCGACTGGGGCAAAGGTTTATGTATAGTCTATCCCCTCTTGCTGACTATAACCTTGTGCAACCAGTCGTGCCTTGTTTCTGATGACTTCACCTTGTTCATTTAGCTTGTTTCTGAACACCCATCTTGTTCCAATGACGTTGAATCCTTTTGGTCTGGGAACGAGATCCCATACGTCGTTTCTGGTGAATTGATTCAGCTCTTCTTGCATTGCCAGAATCCAGTCATTATCCAGAAGTGCTTCATCAATAGAAGAAGGTTCAATCAGAGACACAAGTCCCATAAGTGTTTCTTCAGAGTTTCTGAAGCTTGCTCTTGTTCTGATTGGATCTTCCTTTCTTCCTAGAATAGTCTCTTCTGGGTGATCCAAGCTGCTTCTGGGTAATCTCTTCTGAGGTTGATCAGCAGCTGTTGTAGGATTGCTAGCAGTGCTCCTTTCAGACGTTGAAGGAATGTCTGTGTTGAGAGCTTCTGATGACTTGTCTTCAGAACCTGCAAATTCAATTTCTATACCTGCAAAAACTTCATTCTGCTTTGACTTTTCAGAGTCAAGCTTATCATCAAAACGAACACTGATTGATTCTTCCACAATCTGTGTTTCTGTATTGTATACTCTGTACCCTCTTGAGCGTTCAGAGTATCCTAACATAATACACTTATGTGCTTTAGAGTCAAACTTGTTCAAATAATTCTTTGTATTTAATATAAAGAAAGTACATCCAAATGGATGAAAATATGAAATGTTGGGCTTTCTGTTCTTCCACAATTCATATGGAGTCTTTTCCAGAATAGGTCTTATTGAGATTCTATTCTGAATGTAGCACGCTGTGTTTATTGCCTCTGCCCAGAAAGTCTTAGCAACGTTTGTCTCATTGATCATGGTTCTGGCCATTTCTTGCAATGTTCTGTTCTTTCGTTCTACAACTCCATTTTGTTGGGGAGTTCTAGGACAAGAGAAATCATGCAGAATGCCTCTGTCATTGAAGAATGACTCAAAATCTTTGTTTTCAAATTCTCCACCATGATCACTTCTGACTTTAACGATTCTAAGATCCTTTTCATTCTAAACTTGGTTACAGAAGGTAACAAACACAGAGTGTGACTCGTCCTTGTGTCTTAAGAACTTTACCCATGTCCATCTGCTATAGTCATCTACGATTACTAACCCATACTTCTTACCACTGACTGAAGCAGTTTTAACTGGTCCAAATAAGTCAATGTGCAGAAGTTCTAATGGCTTAGAGGTAGAAACAACATTTTTGGATTTAAAAGTAGGTTTTGCAAATTTGCCTTTCTGACATGCTTCACACAGAGCATCTGAATTGAACTTCAAATTAGGAAGTCCTCTGACCAGATTGAGTTTGTTAATCTGAGATATTCTTCTCATACTAACATGTCCCAATCTTCTGTGCCAGATCCACTGCTCGTTGTTAACAGACATAAGACATTTTACATTCTGACTCTTTAGTTCAGAAAGTTTGATTTTGTAAATGTTGTTTTTCCTCTTACCATTAAACAGGATAGTCCCATCTTTCTGACTAACAGCTTTACATGATTTTTGATTAAAGATTATATCATAACCGTTATCACTTAATTGACTTATGGATAACAGATTATGCATCAATCCATCTACTAGCAGAACATTATTGATAGAGGGAAGATTTCCATTACCTACAGTTCCAGAGCCAATTATCTTTCCCCTCTGATTGCCTCCAAAGCCAACGTGGCCTCCAGGCTTAAGTTCCAGGCTTTGGAACATATGCCTTCTTCCCGTCATGTGTCGTGAGCAGCCAGAGTCCAGGTACCATGACTGGTGTTTCTGACTTGCTGCTAAAGATATCTGCAACATGTATTATTTTATCCTTAGGTACCCAGATTTTCTTGGGTCCTGATTTGTTAGTTTTACCAAAACTCTGGTTGAATTTTGGTTTCACAGAGTGCTTACTGCTAGTGTATTTGATATCATGTGTGTGACCATATACAAAATGTGAACTCAGAGGAGTGTGTTTAATGGTTAAGTCCATGACATTCTTTGGTGTAGGAACCTTACCTTGGTATCCTATTCCTTTCCTGTCGTTTCTGCTAACTCCATAGATCATTGAAGCCATTCTGCTTCTATCTATGCTTTTAGCTAGGAACTTCTGGAAACTGTGATCATACTCCTTGATGATCTCATCAGCGTTGCTGGGAGTTTCAGAAATTGGTTCCTTCTGAGAGTTTTGTAAAGTGTTTTCTAATTTTGAAATCTTATTTCTCAGCTCAGAATTTTCCAATTTGAGACTCTCAGTCTTATTAGAGTCAGATTCAAGATTCCTTTTCAGGTCTCTGAATTTAGCTCTAATTTGCTGATAGCGTTACAGAATCTCATTAAGGCTTTCAGCAAGTTCAGCCTTTGTAAAGTTAACAGCAAAGTTAGGAAATACCTCTTCAGTGTCTGATTCTGAGTCTGATTCAGAAGCTTCACTATCTTCTGAAATGTTAGCCATGAGAGCTATGTTTGCCCTTTCATCATCTGATTCTGAGTCAGCTTCAGACGAGTCAGAGTCATCCCATGTAGCCATGAGACTTTTCTTCTTCTCTCTTCCAAACTTCTTTTTGGGCTTTTCCCTCTGAAGCTTTGGGCAGTCACTCTTATAGTGTCCTTGCTCGTTGCACTCATAGCAGATGATGTCTTTGGTGTTTGGCTTTTTGCTACTGGAGGAGCCTTCAGATCTTCTGTATCCAGAGGAAGAATCTGTCCTTCTGTATCTGGAAGAAGACTCGTTCTGATCAGATCTTCTGGGATTCCTGAACTTCCTTTGTCTTTGCTTCCACAGTTTATTTACTCTTCTGGAGAGAAGGGAGAGTTCGTCTTCTTCTGATGAGGATCCATCAGATGTTTCTTCAACTGCCTGCAAAACTTTAGACTCAAATTTTCTGTTAGATTTTAATGCTAAAGGCTTACCTTGCTTCTGAGGCTCATCAGCTTCTAGCTCTATCTCATGACTTCTGAGGGAGCTGATAAGTTCCTCCAGAGTGATTTTGTTGAGATCTTTAGCTAGCTTCAGAGCTGTAACCATAGGTCTCCACTGCTTGGGTAAACTTCTGATGATTTTCTTGACATGGTCAACAGTAGAGTATCCTTTGTCCAGAACTTTGAGACCAGCTACCAGAATCTGGAATCTAGAGAACATGGTTTCAATGGATTCAGATTCTTCCATTTTGAACGCCTCATACTTCTGAATGAGCGCCAGAGCTTTTGTTTCTTTGACCTGAACGTTGCCCTCATGCGTCATTCTGAGTGAGTCAAAAATATTCTTTGCTGTGTCTCTGTTGGAGATCTTTTCATACTCAGTATAGGAGATGGCGCTGAGGAGGATGGTTCTGGCCTTGTGGTGATTCTTGAAGTCACGCTTTTGTTGATCAGACATTGTTTTTCTATCAATCTTCTGACCACTTGCATTCACAGGGTGCGTGTATCCATCTGTCACCATATCCCACAGATCAGCATCATGCGCCAGAAAGAAGCTTTCAATTATGTCTTTCCAGTAATCAAAGTTTTCTCCATCAAATACTGGAGGTTTGCCACTGAATCTGTCTCTGTCCTCATTGTTGTCATTGCTGATGTGAGAATTGTTTCCTGCCATTGTGTTTTTCTGACGCTGGATCTTGTACTGACACGGTTAAGTGTTTTAGCTCAGAACCAGGCGCTCTGATGCCAATTGAAGTGGTGAAAAACACAAGAAGGGGGGGTTGAATTGTAAAACTGAAATCTAATGCAATGAACAAGATATTTTTATCCTGGTTCGTTTGATCTCAAACTACTCCAGTCCACCCGTCAAGGTGATTTCGCCTCTCTCCAACGAGGTCTTAATCCACTATATTCAACTGAATATTACAGACTGCTTTAACAACTGCTAAAGCCTTCTTGATCCAAACCACAACCCGGTTTGTCAAGGTAACACTTTCTTACAAAGAGATAAAACTAAGTGTGTGGATGTTTTCTACAAAACTTTATCACAACTGTGATGTATACACAAATTGAAGCTTAGAAACTAGATTGCTAAACAATGATAGAATATCAGAGTGTGTGGTTTAGCAAAACTGATAGAAAGAAGATTATAATTAGCTTTTGTGCGTGTAGAGATTTGGAGAGCATTAGCCATTTCAATCTTCAAAGTCTTGTTTATATAGCACTGAGATGATGAACGTTGGATGCAATATTCTTGATTCAATGCTAATAATAAACTTTCCTTATTGAGCAGATCTTGTCTGGAATGAGGCCGTTGGAATTAATTTGCTTTCAATGCACAATACCGTTGCTTACTTAATGCAAGTTCTGGCTTGGCTCATTCTGACTCTGCTTCGCTGCTGATGAACTGTTGTGTTTCTTTATCAGAGTGTTGGGCGCAGTCTTGTTCATCAGGCTTCAGCATGTACGTGAGTTGATCATCTGATTTTGACATTCTGATATGACAACTTCTGATGCTGGTGTCTGAAATCAAGTTCTGATGCTGAATAGATGTGATCTTGCTTATCAATCAGAGTATCTGCAAGTCAGAACATAATAATTTTAGGCAGCAGATAGTTCATACATGAAACTTATAAATACTATATCTTTTCACTTTGTTATCATCAAAACTTAAATATAGGGTAGTAGATTCAAACTTTGTTCTAACAGGTCTGTCTTGTATCACTTGTCCACTTTTGCTTCATATACAAGAAACTTGTAAAACACAAGAGATCAGAGACATCTATGGGAACCAACTTTTGAAAACATTTGAGACAAGTTTCACACATCCCTTGGAGCCAGAAACATGAGCCTTTGAACCCTCAAACCTTCCATAGCACAAAATCACCTTCCATTGGCAAAACAGGGCAGCTTCTGTATCTTGAGTTCTATCTCACAAGTTGCTCATGCGTTTTGCCTCAAACTTGTTCAAACACCTTCCACATAACCTATCCAAGCTATCCCAACCCTTAAACACTGATTGTAACTACCTTTACAAGGTTTGCCATTTTTTATTTCAGCTTGTGCAGGTTGAGTTCTACATACTTGTTCAAGCACATTCAAGGCAGGCTAGGCATTGGGGAAGGTCAGAGGAAGTTCAAGCAAGCTCCCAAACATCTCAGGCCTCACTGAAAAGCTCCACATTGTCATACACGAAGTCAACTGAAACAGGTTTTTGTCAACTTCCTATCTCTCTATTTAGGAATCATTAGGCTTAGGTTTGTGAATAAAAATGTAGTATTCATATCCGTGAAGTTGTACATATGCTCAGTTTTCATTTAAGTTAAGTGTGTTAAGAGAATTTGATCCATGAACTTCCTGAAAAAATTAGGTTAGGATTTAGGGCCAGAGAAATTCTCTCTGGTCTTTGAGAGTTAGAATGAGTTCTTTACATGGTTGGATTCGTCTTGAAAAATGCTACAATTTTGATGTTATGTGTTTTTGCATTGGAGCATGTATGCAGGATCTGACATTGTGTACAGGGCGCGCGCGTTTTTAAACCAAGGTTGAAGATGAAGTATGGATTTGGGTTGGGCTTTGGCTTCTTGTTTTTGACACCCCCCTTTTACTGATTGCACCCCCTGGCCCATTTCTTCATATTTTTATATTTTTTGTATTTATTTTCATTTATGATTTTATTTTCTTATTTTTCAAACATAAAAAATATCAAAAAATATTTTTATAATTTTCACATTTATTTTGTATTTTATTTTTATTTTTTACTAACATAAAAATAATTCAATTAGTATATACTTTTATCTTATTTAATGAAAACTTGAAAATAATACATTAAATATTATACTTTTACTTTTTCCATTATTTATGCTTAAATAATATTTTTTCTAAATATATTTTATTTTGTATATACATTATTTTATTTTATTATACATAAAAAAAATATATATTTACTTTCTTAAAAGAAAATTAGGGTTTTTTCCCTTAATAAAAAAATAATATTTTTATTTATTTATTATTTACATTAAATATTATATTTTTACATATATAAAAATAAACAAAACATTTTTTGCATATTCACAATATTTTGCATATTTATTTAATTGATCATTTAAATATTGTTCATTTATTATTTATACCATTTATTCAATTTGGATGTAATAGTAAAATTAGGATTTTAATTTCCTGCCAAATAATCCCCATTCAAAAATTGTATCCCCCTCCTCATAATCATGTTGTAATAGTGGTAGATTTACTTTTACGCATTTATGCTTTCAATTATGTCATGATTAGAGATTAGGGTTTGTATGCAAAAATCTAAAATCAAACAAATAGCTTGACTAATACAAAGACAAAAAGCATGTAAATTGACAACACAATGCACACATAACACCCCTAGGGTTTCATCCACTTGTTGCCTTGAAAATGGCCATGTTATGCATGTTGAGTATCATGGCAAAATAAAAACAAAACAAAAAGATCATAGTCCCTCGATGACGCTATCTTGGTTGCCTATACAAAATGATATAGTCCCTCAAAAATTGCTAAAGATACTTGGCAATATTGCTATCATGGTCAATACGATGACCCGCGCCTGTCCCGTTTAACATGCTAATACAAGATTGTTTACCAAATGCAATGGTAAAACAACACTGTCAAAAGGGTTAAAAATGTGTAGGAAATACCCTTGAGTAAAATAGGGTAGACAGCTCTTAGTTACTTGATCAAAACTTGCAAAACATCCTTGCTATTTTCAAACACAACTCACAACACAATTTCAAAACATTTCCCAAAAATAAACTTTCAAACTTTCAAAACATTGAAACATATTTTCAAAAGACAAAAACACCTTTGTATTCATTCAAACAAGAATCATTACAAAGGTTGCCACAACGATGGCCTCTTTTAAAAACATCTTTCAAAACCACACACAAAGCACCATTTCAAACAATTGAAAAGCAAAAGCAAGTGATCTAAACAAGTAACTAAGAGCCCATGGATAACCATGGATGAAAAGAGTGTTAGCACCTTCCCTTTTCATAATCTACTCCCTGAACCCAAGAAAACATCTCAAAGGTCTTTCCTGTGCTTTTTGACCTTTCCTTTGGATAAAATAAAAAGTCGGTGGCGACTCTTGCTAAACCAAAACATTTGCAAACACAAACACAAAACCTCAAGTTAGTTCTCCCAATGTATCACAATTACTCTAAGGGAGGCTCCTAAAAACCCAAATACTACATCTCCCTGATATAATCAAAATGCTTGATGTGTCTACCATTCCGACAGTCCGGGGCATGATACAAATGATTGTTGGGCTCTGAAGTACAAAGTGCAAGATCTCATTGAAGCAAAGGAGATTGAATTTGACCCTCTAGAAACCCCCAATGTGATAACTGCACCAATGCCCAAGCATGACCCGGGAGTCAGTGCTATTGATGTTGTTTCCGCTACAGAAGATGCTGACAATAATTGCGACATGGACAATTGGATCTTCCCAACTATCAACGGTGGACTCAACAATTGGGAGGCCAAGGATTTTGTTCCCATTACTTTTATCCAAGAATAATTATCTTTTTGTTTTTGGAATTTGTAATATTTAAACAATTTAAACTCTAAGGCCTTGTGTCTTACCCGAGGCACAATGTTCTATTTGTGAGGGTTATTACTTCATCTTCATATGTCATTAATAAATCACTAGACGTTTTGCATGAAAATTTTATGTTATTCATCTTTCTTTTTTGCTTTTACTTTATCAAAATAGTTATGCTCTCTTACACACACCCACATATAAAATTGTAGATCCACATCTACTCTGGATCCCATTAATAACGGTTATACTATTACCAATTATGACTTTGAAAATCCGATCTACCAAGTCGAGGACGGAGGTGAGGAAGATTATGAAGTACTAGGAGAACTTTCTAGACTATTACATCAGGAAGAAAGGGAAATACAGCCTCATGAAGAGCCGATTAAGACAGTAAACTTGGGTACTGAAGAGGATAAGAAGGAAGTCAAGATAGGTTCCAGATTGGAGCATAGTGTCAAGGAGCGGTTAATACATATGTTACATGACTATGTGGAGATCTTTGCTTGGTCATACAAAGGCATGTTGGGGCTTAAAACTGATATTGTGGTTCATCGTCTGCCAACAAAAGAATACTGCCCTCTAGTGAAGCAAAAGGTTCATCGTATGCGTCCAGAGATGTCGGAAAAGATCAAGGCTAAAGTCATGAAATAATTAAACACCGGTTTCTTAGTTTTTACTTCTTATCCATAATGGGTTGCTAATGTTGTTCTGGTACCTAAGAAGGACGGTAAGGTACATATGTGTGTGGATTACAGAGACCTGAATAGGGTAAGCCCCAAGGATGACTTTTTGCTTCCCCATATTGATGTTCTGGTTGACAACACCGCATAACATAAGGTATTCTCCTTCATGGATGGTTTCTCCGGGTACAATCAGATCAAAATGGCACCTGAAGATATGGAGAAAATGACCTTCATCATGCAGTGGGGCACTTTTTGTTACAAAGATATGCCATTCGGGCTAAAGAATGCTGGGGAAACCTATCAGCGAGCCATGGTAGCTTTATTTCATGATATGATCCATCACGAGATAGAGGTCTATGTCGATGATATGATAGCTAGGTCTCAGACTTAAGAGGAGCACCTTAATCACATGTATAAGCTGTTTGAAAGGCTGAAGAAGTACAAGCTGAGACTAAACCCAAATAAATGCACCTTTGGAGTAAGATCAGGTAAGCTTTTAGGCTTTATTGTCAGCAGCAAAGGTATTGAAGTAGACCCTACAAAGGTTAAAGCTATACAAGAAATTCCAACTCCTCGCACTGAGAAGGAGGTTAGGGGATTCTTGGGACGTCTAAACTACATTTCCAGATTCATTTCCCATCTAACCGCTACTTGTGAGCCAATCTTAAAATTACTGAAGAAAGATCAAGCATTGAAGTGGAATGACGATTACCAGACCGCCTTTGAGAAAATCAAGGAATATATTCAAGAGCCTCCAATTTTGATGCCTCTGGTTGAAAGAAGACCTCTGATCATGTACTTAACAGTGTTAGAAAGTTCAATGGGGTGTGTGCTGGGGAATCATGACGAGTCTGGTCGAAAAGGGCATGCAATATACTACCTTAGCAAAGAGTTTACCGACTATTAAATAAGATACTCACTGCTCGAGAAAACGTGTTGCGCTTTGGCATGGGCTACTCGCCGACTAAGACAATATATGTTGACTCACACTACCTTGTTGATATCTAAAATGGATCCAATCAAATATATCTTTGAGAAGCTCGCTCTCTCCGGAATAATAGCAAGATGGAAAATGATCCTGACCAAATATGATATTTAATACACAACCCAGAAAGCAATCAAGGGAAGTGTATTAGCTGATCATTTGGCTCATTAGGTTGTGGACGACTACCAATCCATGAATTTTGAGTTCCTGGACGAGAACATCAAGTTAGTGACTGATTGTGAAGAACTTGGACCAGATGAAGGACCTGAAAAAGGACCCCAATGGACTATGGTTTTTAATGGAGCTTCCAACGCACTCAGTAATGGCATCGGTGTTGTGATTATATCTCCCAAAGGCTGTCATACTCCTTTCACTTCCAGGCTATGTTTCAATTGTACCAACAACATGGCTGAATATGAAGCATGCATTATGGGTCTCAAATCTTCTATCGACTTGAGAATTAAAATCATGAGTGTATTTGGAGACTCGTCCTTAATAATCAGTCAAATCAAAGGAGAATGGGACACTAAGCATCCTAATATCATCCCTTACCGAGAGCATGTGCTGACATTGATTCCATACTTTGAAGAAGATACCTTTGAGCATTTTCCACGAGAGGAAAATTAACTAGCGGACGCGCTAGCTACTATGTCATACATGTTCAAGGTCAGGTGGGATAACGAAGCCCCTCATATCACTATTGAGAGAATGGACGAACCAGCACACTGTTATGAGGTTGATACTGAAGGAGAAATGGACAAACCTTGGTTCTACGAGGTGAAAAAGTACCTCTAAGCCCAATAGTATCCCAAGGGAGCTTCCGTCAATGATAAGAAGTTCCTAAGGAGGTTCTCTGCCAAGTTTTTCCTTAGTAACAGAATCCTCTACAAGCGCAACCACGATTCTATTTTGCTTCGGTGTGTGGATGAGAGTGAAGCAGAGAAGATTATGGCAGATTTGCATGAAGGTACATTTGGCCCCCATTCAAATGGGCACACAATGGCTAAAAAGATCCTACGGGCATAATACTACTGGTCCACCATGGAAGCAGTCTGTTATCAGCATTCACGAACTTGTAACAAGTTCCAGATCTATGCTAATAAAGTACATGTGCCCCCGGTCCCCTTGAACATCTTGACTTCTCCCTGGCCATTCGCAATGTGGGGCATCAATATGATTAGATAGATTATACCTACAACATCTAATGGGCACCGCTTTATCCTCGTCGCCATTGATTACTTCACAAAGTGGGTCGAGGCAGCCTCTTTTGCTTCTGTTACCAAGAACGTTGTGGCCCGATTCATTAGACATAACCTTATATGTCGATACGATATTCCAGAAAGAATCATTACAGATAATGGTAACAATCTTAATAATACTATGATCACCGGGCTCTGTACATAATTTAAGATTCAGCATCATAACTCTTTGCCTTATCGGCCGAAGATGAACAATGTTGTGGAGGCTAATAATAAAAACATCAAGAAGATCATACAAAAGATGACGGTGACATGCAAAGATTGGAATGAGATGTTACCATTTTCTCTTCATGGTTATCGTACCTCAGTGTGCACGTCAACAAGGGAAACTCCATTCTCTCTGGTATATGGTATGGAAGTTGTCCTACACATCGAAGTCCAGATCCCTTCCTTGAGAATCATGAAGGATGCAGGTTTGAATGAAGACGAAGTAACCATCTCTATGCATCCTTCGAATCCACTTGCATCAAGGGCATCATGCAGACTTTGCCTCTCACAAGCTTCGTTTGAGCCAAGAGATATCTTCATACAAGATTTGACAAATTTCTTGCTTCCCTTGAAAGAGTGCCCTTCGATTCAGAAGTCAGGAAATTTCCCTCATGCTAAATAGTCACAAGACAGGGACCCCCCATGTACACTATTTCATTTGGCCACATATGACCATGGGAAGGCATACCTTCGATTGGACAAAAGTACCTACATGCAAAGCTTCGATTGGAATGTGGATCCCCTTCGAATCAAATTGCTTCGAATCCAAGCTGAGCCATTCGAAGCAGTTTTTGTTTGAAGCAAATATGAGGAAATCTCATGACCAGCTACTTGACAGGCTATGTTGCTTCCAAATCTTGGTATAATAAGAGGGCCAGAAGCATAAGTCACATTTTCTGCACCCCAACTTCCAAAGGCCCCCCCACTTGTACTTTCATGTTACATTATTTTATTATTTCTTTGCAATGCTGACTACTACAACATGTCCATTCTTTCTCTATAAATAGAGGGATTCTGTGCAAAGAAAGGAGGATTTTTTGGGACTAGAGGAACGAAACCTCCAAAATCTTCTCAAACACAACAAAATCCCTCAAGTCCTTAAGCACTTGTGAAGAACAAACTCAGAATCCCCTTGTCACTTCTTTCGATTCTGAAGAATAAGCACTCTTCAGTATCCTTCGAATCCAGTTTGGAAAGAAACATAAGACTCGTTTCTTTCCTTCCTTTGAATCCAGCATTCCAAGCACAACTGTTGCCTCCCTCTTTCAAATCCAGCACCATGGGCCTCCACTCAAGGTCCCACACCCATGTATATAATATTTTCATTTACACCCTTTAATATGTTTTTATGGCTGATCCTTTTATTTCTTGTTCCTGGAGATTTAAATATACTTTAATAATTAATTTGGCCACAAGAAAAATACTAGCATGGCCCTAGGCCATGTTGCCATTTTATGTTCCAAACGAAAGAAACAGGAGGAAAAAGACTTGAAACGAAGCCTTGGGCTCATACTAACTTCCAAGGCAGAAAGCCAGAATCGAAAGCCATGAATTGATGCTGCCAGCCTCAATTGAAGAAGGCAACAAGGCAAAGGCAGAACCAGAAGGTGCACCTTGCTGACTTCCATGCACAATCAAAGGCCACGCCCTGCTGCTGCCATGACCAATCGAAAGTCATGACCTTGCTGATGCCAACCCCAATCGAAGAAGGCCAACAGAAGCAGAATTGAAGGTTGTTCCCCCCCAATCGAAGGAGCTCATTTTTCTTCCTTTTATCTTATTTTTGCCTTTATATTACTATGCACTTCGATATGGTTGTAATAGTGTAGGATTTATTTTTTGCACCTTTTATTACTTTAGTACAAATGCTAGTAATTAGGTGTGTATGGAAAGATAAAACCAACAAGTAGATAACCCAAAAATCAAAGACAAAATGCATGCAATCAAACACACTTTGCACACATGCACCCTTAGGGTAATCTCACTTGTTGCCTTGGAAAAATAGTCACGTCCCTCGAACATGGGCGTTTTAGAAAAGACCCTCGATAAAAGGTCGTAGTCCCTCGATAATCCTCGATGTTGCCCTCGGTAAACGATCTAGTCCCTAAAACGACATTGCTAAAACATCCCATAGGTTGCCTTCTATGACTATACAAATGTTCCACGCCTGTCCCTTCACATCCAACGATGGGGCTTCTTACCAAAACAATGGAAAGATAGAAACATCTAAAGGAGGAGGAAAAGAACATCTAAGACCTTTTGAGTAGGTATATTTGCTCCTAGTTGCTCGCTTGCTCACAATAAAAACATTTTTTACACCCACACTTTCATTTTGAAACATTTTCAAAAGACAACACTTTGTACGCGTTCTTATAGAAACGAGAGCCATTACAAAGACACCTTTTCAAAATCACTTTCAAAAAACACAATCCACAAACACCTCTTTGAACTATTTTCAAAACAACACTTTGTACGCGTTCTTATAGAAACGAGAGCCATTACAAAGTCACATTTTCAAAATACTTTCAAAACCCACACCACAAGCACACTTTCAAACAAAAGCAAGTGATCTAGCAAGCAACTAAGAGCCCGTAGGTAACTACGGATGAAAATGGTGCTAATACCTTCCCTTTTCATAATCTACCCCCCGAAATCATAAATAATCTCAAAGGTCTTTCCTGTTCATTTCAGCCTTTCCTTTTGGATAAAATAAAAGTCGGTGGCGACTCTTGCTAATCGCAACAATTGCGATCAAACGCAAAAACACCCAAGCCAGTTCTCCCACTGTATCACAGAACTGGCGACTCTGCTGGGGAAATTTGAACTTAAAAGTGGGGTTACCTTAGGGCTAGATCACACTTACTTGCTTTCCTTATTTGACTTGCTTGCTTTACATTTTGGGTTCTTGTTTGGGTTCCTGTTAAAGATCCTACACCCGGATATGGGGAACATTTTTAGGTAAGTAGCGATAAATCATGGAGGCTTTTATGGAGTATAAAGATATGAACAAAGTGATAGCTACGGTAGCGTGACACTTTGGCTTGTACTAATGTTCCTTGAGTCAGTCAAGGATAACATTAGGCTTCCTTAATGTCATTAAGCGCTAACTAACCTTTAGAAAATTTTAATTGACTCATCCTTGGCCATTAGGAAGTAGTGATATAGCCGGCTTTGGTTTTGACCGAAGATTGGTTGATAATCGATGCTACACTCATTAAGGTTTGACTCTTGAGTTTTGTTTGGTTGCGAGTCATTCGCCTATCAGAACGAAACTTGTGGGAAATATCAGTGATATTGAGATCCCTTAGAACCCAGTTACTATTACTAGGACAAGTTGAGCCAACTAAACTTCAAGAGGTACTTACCTATGAACTCCATGCAAGCTTAAACCTAGGGACTTATCTGTTTGTATGTATATGACTATTTGTATACAACTTGCTTACTTTGCATACTTGTACATAACATCATACCATAGAATTTTTAATAAACATTTCAAGGATCTCAAGGGTCCATGATGCAGGGTCACGTTGAACCAGATGTCTATCAAGGGGCGAGATGATTTATTTTCCTCTAACCAAACACCGTCAAAGATCAAGTACAACAACTTGAGTCAAGGGATACAACCCACTTGACATGGTGAGATTAATTCTCGTGGAAGGACATCCACTGATACGAGTTCTCCAATCAAAGCTGTAAGTGACTACTAACATTTACCCCGCGAGATTCTTGAAAACATGCATCCACATATCATGCATCATATCATTACAGGTTACTCCCATACAGATCTCCTTATCTTCCTACTATTTATTTCAGTAAGATGGATATGGAACAAATGATGAAGGATCTCCAAGCACAAAAGGCCCAATTCCAACAAATGTTCCTAGCCATGGCTAAGGGGCAAGAGGACCTGAAGACTCTTATTCTCAAAGACAAGAAGAAGAAGCCTAAGAAGCCAGTAGGCGTCCTAAACTTAGGAAGAAGACTTAGAGGACCAGCCAAGAGAGCTCTAGATCTCTCAACTCCATCCAACGTGGGGGACAATCATGAAGAAGACAACAGTCTGGAGATTGATGAATTCGAAGCTGACTACTCTGAGGAACAATATCCTCCCGCTGATGACAAGTACAAACAGTTGGAGGATCTCCTCAATGCTATGGAGATTCAGCACATACCTGGCTTGGATTTAGGAGACATGGGTTTGGTTTTTGGAGTGGTCATCCCGCCAAATTTCAAAATCCCTACCTTTTCCCTGTACGATGGAGTCTCTTGCCCTAAGATGCACTTAAAGTTTTATGTTCGCAAGATTCAACTATACACAACTGATCCGAAGCTTTGGATCCATTTCTTCCAAGAGAGCCTAGTAGGGACTCAACTTGAATGGTTCTATCAATTGGAGAGTTCTCACATCCACACCTGGGAGGATCTAGCTGCTTCTTTCTACAAGTAGTACCAATACAATGCTGATCTTGCACCAACTCGTACGCAGTTGTAGAACATGACCATGGGTTCCAACGAGAGCTTCAAAGGATACGCCCAAAAGTGGAGCAATCTGGCTGGTAGGGTGCAGCCCCTTTAACTGACAGGGAGCTGATTGACATCTTCATGGGAACTTTGATAAGACCTTTCTTCAATCACCTAATCGGAAGCTCCTCAGCCTAGTTCACCGAGATAATACTGACCGGCGAAAGGGTCGAAGCTGGCATCAAAATAGGAAAGATCCAAGGAGCTACACCCTCTGATGCTCAGAAAAATCCATATAATGGGAAGAAAGAGTCTAATGATGTGTATGGTCAAAAGAGTCATCATGGCCAACATGTGGGGGCAGTCCTGATCTCTCGTTCTACGTCGCAACGACAACAAAAGGGAAACCAACAAAGGCCAGACGAGCCCAAGAGACAGTTTACCAACATCAACATGCCGTTGTCTCAAGGGCTGCAACACTTATTGAGGATGAACCTGATTACGTTGATAGGACCTCATCCAAACCCCAAAACTTCTTCTCCTAACTATAATCCTAATGCAACACATGCTTATCATTCCGGTAGTCCTGGGCATGATACTAACGATTGTTGGGCGTTGAAGTACAAGATTCAGATGACGCCAAGGAGATCGAGTTTGACCCTCCAGAGACTCCAAACATGATCACTGCTCTTATGCCGAATCATTGAGAGTGTCTTGTTCATTTTTAATTTTCAATTGTAATTTCTTTTGTTATTCAAACAATTATCTATTAATGTCAAACTTTGTTTCATTAATGAATTGCATATGTTTGTTTTGAATTCATCCATTCGTTTTCACTATATTTAAACTATGATTTTTACTCTCTTTATGACATTCAACTCTTGCTAAAAGTTACAAGCCTTTATAGGGAGGATATCGAAAACAATGCCATAATCTCATACGGTATGCTTTTGAGCAGACATTGCTGACGATGTACATGCGTTCTTTCAAATCCTAAACACTGGAGTTATAAGTAAGATAATCCATAGTCAACCCCTTTGAGCCAAAGAAGTAGAAGTTTTCTTTTTTACACAAATTAAAACCTTTAATCAAAACCTGGGGCAGGGTAGTCTCTCAATTAATTCAAATGCGCATTCAGTCGTAAACTTTCACTTCGTAATACAACGAACGACATCAAAAACTTTCCTATGGAATCAAAAGACGGTGATGGTTCCCTATCACATAGGCAGTCTATTGTACCCCAAAATTTTCCCTCTCACTTATCAATAATTTTCTCACAAGATCTCCTTTGGCTCAAGATTGCATTAGGGTTGATAAGCTCAAGACACCTCCTTAAGCACTGATGACCAAAATTAGGGTTTGAGATTGCACAAGGATATTTGAACTTACAATTCCACATATGACTTTCATGGATCATTATGGACCCTCAAGATTACTCATGTTAAGTTTCAAGCTTTGGATCACACTTTTGCTCAGTCAATTGAGCAGTTGACCTAAAAATCAGCTGTATTGGGGAAAAAGTCGACTATGGCCAATTTACAGTCAAACTTCATAATTTTTGATCCACATCAACATATTAAACTCATATGTATCATTTTATCAAGTTTGTATCACAATTCCTCAAGAAATTTGATCAAATCTTCAAAAGGGCAAAATGGTCAAAATTAGGGTTTTGACTGGGAAAGGGCAATTTCTGATTTTTGACCTAGCAAATGATCAATTGGTTTAAGGCATGATCTCAAGAGTCCAATTGCATCATTTTTACCTATTTACATGGCTCAAGACATTACTCAAGTCCAATGGATTGACAGATGAATTTTCTGTCAACTGATCAAAAGTCAATTGTATACTGAAAAGTTAAACTTTGACTTTTTGGTTAAAATCAAATGTCAAAGATCACAATTCATAAAAGCATGTAAAATATGAAAAGTATTCATCAAGAAATCAAAAATTCAAGATTTCATTTTGAAAATTTAAAATTTCTAAACTTAGAAATTTTTCTAAGTGTTGGAAATTTAATATTTTTTCACAACTTTGAGCAAAATTTTCACCATGATGCAAGATGATTCAAAAGAAAATTTCAACATGAAAGTTGTAGATCTCCATGTAATCTACGTCATTGCTTTACACAATTACTTCCAAAAGTTCTTGGATCTCAATTTATAATTTTAAGAACACATGGTCATGAAATAAAAC
The DNA here is from genome assembly GCA_948472305.1 of Vicia faba. Lineage (NCBI taxonomy): Eukaryota > Viridiplantae > Streptophyta > Magnoliopsida > Fabales > Fabaceae > Vicia > Vicia faba. Next base: position 910,557,474 of record OX451738.1, on the reverse strand, counting down.
ACTTAGTGAAATTTTGCCCTAATTTGGTTAGGATTTTGACCTAACTTCATGGAAATTTTTCTTATAGTTCCATAGGGAATTTTCAAAAGTGATTCAAAGAGGGGTTGTAGATCATATTACAAGTTTTCCAAAATGTCCCAGAACTCCTTGAGATCATTTTTGATTAGGGAGAATCGAGGAGATGAAGTTAGGGTTTTCACACTTGAATTGCAAGTCATTTTGTGATGAACGAGATTCAAAATTCAAACTTATGCTGCATAACCTCTACTTTGCAGGCCTCAAACTTGTTATGCACTTCATAATTAATTGCTTTCACAATTGTTAGAGGTCTCAATTCAAGCATTCAATGCAAGGCCATGCTTTATATCCATTTTGGGAAGAAAGTGCACAATGCCATTTTGATAAAGTAGCTTTTTGCATAAAACTTGTTCTGGAGCCTTGCACTTGTTCTTTTCTGATCATACATGTCTTATAACTCAATAGAAACTTGTTTAGACACTTACAATCACCCAGCCCATGCTTGTACTACACATTGAAACTTGTTTTCCCACTTTTCTTCAAAATCAAGTAACCTAGCAATTAGCTTGTAACTTGTACTTCTGACTATCCAAAGCACTCAAGACCTTTTGCTTATACATACACAAGTTATTTTCCACAAATCCCACGCATGCTTAAGCCCTGAAACCACCATGAACACATAATCACCAAAAACACATCAAAACTTGCCATTTCTGAGTTTTTGAATCCAATCTCTAAATCTACTCGTGCGTTTCTTGGCCTTTTACTTTCAAAAGCTTCCAAATAACATACACAAACAATTCCAACACCACTGTAACACCTCCATCATCATCCACCATTTTCAAAAACAACATGTTTCACCTTGACTTCTCCAGAACTCCTCAGGCACTTTCAGCTCAAGCTAAGCATCACATCAGCTTCCTGGGAACTTGAGGAAGCTAATCAAATCGTTGGAACTCACTAAAAGCTACTCAAACTCCAAACACGATACCCTCTTGCAAGGTAAGTTTCTGACTTTTGAACTCTTCATACAGACATCATTAATGGTTTATTTGTGAATGAAAATGTAGATATCATTGCCCTAAAGCTAACCATGTCCATAGTTTTCATTTATATTGCTTGAGCTTAGAGAATTTTAGGATTTAAGTTTCTGAAATTTTTAGGGTTCAAATTAGGGCCATTAAAATTCATGCTTGTCTTTGATCTATAATTTTATTGCTTTGCATTTCTAAAATCGTGAGGAAATTTGCTACAAGATTCATATTTACATTTTTGCAAATGGATGAGAGATGAACAAGATGCAGGTACTCTGGCTGGGCGTGAGGTTGAAGATGAAGTTCAGGATATGGACTTATTTACTATCATATATTTATGGTTTGATTTATATAAACGGATGTATAGCCACCCCAGTGGTAGAACGCGCGCCTGTGACTATAGGGACCTGGGTTCAAGCCCCAGTGGTACCCTTTTGGATTTTTTTTTCCATATTTTTTCACATTCTGGCTTTTTTTGGGCAGCGCTGGGCCTCATCCTTGGGCCTTATGTTTTTTTTTCACTTCTAATCCCCCTGCTAGCTATTTACACCCTGGCCCATTTTATTTTCTTTTTTCTCAATTTTTATTTATTTGTTTTCTTAAATATTTGACCTAATATTAAAAAATAAGAAAAAAATATAAAAACATTAGATTTATATTTTGACATAGTTTATTTATTTTTTTACACAAAAAATTAATTTATTTAATCATTACTTTATTTATTTTACTAATAGGTTTGTAAATTTAATCTAGAAACTAGTTTTTTTTAGTTATTTTATTTCACACAATTAAAATATATCATTTTAATATAAAAAGACCAAAAATATTTTATAAATACTATAAATTATTTTTAAGACAAAAATATCAAAAATATTCTTCTTACAAACTTAATTTCTTTTTAATCAATTAATATATTAGGATTTTATTTAAATCCTTTTCATAGTAAATTTAGGTTTTACTTTTTTACTAATTTAATTAATTATTTTTCTTTTAGTTAATTAGGTTAAGACAAAACCCCTTTTCCCTAAAAACATCAAAACAAAACTTCCATTTTCTTTACATTTACATTCTTGCATATTTATTCATTTTGTACATTATTTATTCAATTCTTGTACAAATTCAATATGGTTGTAATAGATAATTAGGCTTTCTTTTCTTGCAATCTCCATTTATAATTTGTACACCCCCTCCCACAAGTATTGTAATAGCATAGTAATTTTAAATTCCTCAATTTATCGCTTTATATACAAATGCTAGTAATTAGGGTGTGTATGGGAAGACTAAAACCAATCAATTAGAAAACCCAAATCAAAGAAAAAACCAAGCATGAAAAACAATACACTTGCACACAAACACCCCTAGGGTAAAATCCATTTGGTTGCCTTGCAAAATGACCATATTACACATGTGAGGTATCTTAGCAAAAACAAGCAAAATACAAGATCATAGTCCCTCGATGATGTTATCTAAGTTTCCTTTCAAAATGATCTTAGTCCCTAAAGAGAATGCTAAGATACCTTGTAACATTGCTAATCATGGTTATACGAGAAAGAACAAGATTAGTTCTGACCTATCTCAAGAGTTTTGATGATAACTAAATTATATTTAAGATAATTTATGCTCTGATGCATGTGTTTTGAATGTCTCAGTTAATGTTCTGGCAGAAAACATTCTGAAGTGCTAAGCAAAAATTATGAAAAAGTTCTTCGATAAAAGAACCTTTTATTCAAACGCATCTGCTGACTCTAGTAAGACACTTTATTTGTTAAATATATCTTCTAACTTTTAGCAGGCTCCTTGCTCATAAGTTAACTTGAAAACAAGTGTTGTTCAAAGTTATTAGCAAGCAATGCACTGCCTAGAAGATGAGTGAAGCATGTTCTGACTTAAAGACATTGGAGAAAATTATGAAATAACGTTTAGATCAACTTGTCTTGTCAAAGCAGAGGAAAACATGTTCTTACATTCTGATGTTTGCTCATTAATGCAAAGACGACTGAAAGCACTCAAGTGCCTGCAACTAGTTTCTTGGAAAATGGAATACTGCAAGGATACACGCAAAGCATTTAATGCTCTCCATCTTTTCTGAAGGAAGCAACGGTCCTATTGTTCCTACTATAAATAGAAGGACATTTATTGCAAGCCAACAACTTAGTGAACCAAGTAAACCAATCAAATTTTCAAAAGAAGCAAGAAACTACGTGAAAGATTCCAAAGCTCACAAACTCATTGTTCATACAATTTGTGCATTATATTATAAGTGAAAAATCACAGTTGTGATATAGCTTGATTAGAGGAAAACTCTATTTCATTATCTGTAAAGATTAAACTCCTGTATTTGTTCCTTGAGAGACCAAGTTTGGTCAGATTTCTCAAGCAGACTAGGACTAGATTTAAGTCTTAGTGGTGTTAGTCACTTGTAAGTTTACTTGTGCATTGTTAGTCACAACAGTTGTTGTGTGATTGTAATCATTTGATTATAGTGGATTAAGTCCTTGTTGATAAAGGAGAAATCACTTTGGCAGGTGGACTGGAGTAGTTTGAGTTCAAACGAACCAGGATAAAAATAACTGTGTTCTTCCATTATTGTTTGACCTTTGTTTTGAAAACAAAAAGAGTCACTTACTCAACCCCCCCCCCCCCCCCTTCTAAGTGTTTTCTTACCCCTTCAATTGGTATCAGAGCTTGACTCTGAGCACAACACTTAACCGTGTGAGGAAAAGATCCAGAAGAAAACACAATGGCCGCTGAACAAAACAATAATAGTTACAACAAACCTCTAGTGTTTGATGGAGAAGATTTTGAGTACTGGAAAGATAGACTAGAAAGTTTCTTTCTAGGTCATGATAGTGATCTTTGGGATATAGTCTTGGGTGGTTACAAACATCCTATAGATTTAGAAGGAAACAAAGTGGATAGAAAAAATATGGATAGACAACAAAAAGCTGATTTTAAAAAGCATCACAGAGCTAGAAATATTTTTTTAAATGCTATATCTAAACTAGAATATGAAAAAATCACTAATAGAGATACAACACATGATATGTTTGAGTCTCTCAAAATGACTCATGAAGGAAAAACTCAAGTTAAGGAGTCTAAAGCTATGGCTTTAGTTCAGAAGTATGAAGCCTTCAAAGTTGAAGAGAGTGGGTCTATAGAAGCAATGTTCTCTAGGTTTCAAACTCTGATCGCTGGTCTGAGAGTTTTGAACAAAGGATATACCAAAGTAGATCATGTGAAAAAGATCATCATAAGCTTACCCAGAAGATGGGCACCAATGGTCACTTCCTTCAAGGTGTCAAAAGATCTGAACAATGTGTCTCTGGAGGAACTCATCAGCACTCTCAGAAGTCATGAGATTGAACTGGATGAGCATGAGCCTCAGAAGAAAGGTAAGTCTCTAGCCCTTAAATCAATTAAGAAATTTAATACTAACGCTTTTCAGGCTGAAGAAGAAAACTCTTAAGAATCAGCTTCAGAAGAAGACAAACTATCTTTGCTCTCCAAAAGGATCAATCATCTGTGGAAGCACAGACAAAAGAAGTTCAGGAACTTCAAGAAGTCAGAAGATAAACCAGAATCTTCTGGACACAAAAAGTCAAACAGAAGAGAGATCAGCTGTTATGAATGAAAAGAACCTGGTCACTTCAAAAGTGATTGTCCAAAGCTTCAAAAAGAAAAACCAAAGAAGAGATTTGGTAAGAAGAAAGGAATGATGGCAACCTGGGATGACTCAGATTCTTCTGAAGATGAATCTGGTTTTGAAGATGAAAATGCCAACCTAGCTCTGATGGCTATCACAGAAGATGACTCAGATTGTGAGTCAGAACAAAGAGAGGTATTTTCTGAATTTTCTTGAGAAGAACTTGCTGATAGTTTATCAGAACTTCTGGAAAACTATAGTAAGCTAAAAATCAAATACAAGAAACTCAAGAAGAGTCTTGCATCTGATCTTGGGAAACTTGAAACAGAAAAATCTGAACTTTTAGAAAACAATTTTAAACTTTAAAAGGAAATTCAAAATGTTCAAAAGAATTTTAGTTCAGAGTCTGTGTCTAGTTCAAAAGATATTCTGAAAGAATATGACCATAGATTTCAATTGTTTCTTTCTAAAGGCATAAACAAAAGAAAAATGGCTTCAATAATCTATGGAGTTAGTGGGAAAAACAGAAGAGGAATTGGATATGAACCTCCCAAAGGGAAGGAGACATACATTCCAAAACCTATTGCTAAAATGAACTTCACTTACAAACCTCTGAATAAGCAATTCAAGTTTGGACACTCACATGATATAAAATATACATCACATTCTGGAAACTCTTATGCTAACCCAAAAGGACCCAAAAAGATATGGGTACCTAAGGATAAAATAATATTTGTTGCAGATGTCCTTAACAGCTCAATTGAAACACCAGTCATGGTACCTGGACTCTGGGTGCTCACGACACATGACGGGAAAAAGGTCTATGTTCCAAAGCTTGGAACTTAAAGCTGGAGGAGATGTGAAGTTTGGAGGTAATCAGAAAGGGAAGATTATTGGCTCTGGAACCATTGGAAACGGTAAACTTCCTTCTATCTCAAATGTTTTATTATTAGAAGGATTAGCTCATAATCTATTGTCTATAAGTCAATTAAGTGACAATGGCTATGAAATTATCTTCAACCAAAACTCCTGTAAAGCTGTAAGTCAAAAAGATGGATCAATCCTCTTTTCTGGCAAGAGAAAGAACAACATTTACAAAATTGATTTATCAGATCTTAAATCTCAAAACGTCAAATGTCTTTTGTCTGTTAGCAATGAGAAATGGGTATGGCACATAAGATTGGGACATGTCAGTCTTAGAAAAATCTCTCAACTAAATAAATGAAATTTAGTCAGAGGACTTCCCAATCTGAAGTACAACTCATAAGCTCTGTACGAAGCATGTCAAAAAGGAAAATTTTCAAAACCTTCCTTTAAATCTAAAAATGTTATCTCTTCCTCTAAGCCATTAGAGTTACTTTATATTGATCTGTTTGGGCCAGTTAAAACTGCATCCATCAGAGGCAAGAAGTATGGATTGGTCATCGTTGATGACTTCAGCAGATGGACATGGGTAAAGTTTTTAAAACACAAGGATGAGTCACATTCTGTATTCATTGACTTCTGTACTCAAGTGCAAAATGAAAAGATTTTAAAATCACAAAAGTCAGAAGTGATCATGGTGGTGAATTTGAAAATCATTATTTTGAAAAATATTTTAAAGAAAATGGAATTGTTCATAATTTTTCTTGTCCTAGAACTCCCCAGCAAAATGGAGTAGTAGAAAGAAAAAATAGAACATTACAAGAGATGGCCAGAACCATGATCAATGAAACAAATATGGCTAAGCACTTTTGGGCAGAAGATATGAACATATCGTGTTACATTCATAATATAATCTCTATAAGACCTATTCTTGAAAAGACTCCCTATGAATTGTGGAAAAACAGAAAGACCAACATTTCTTATTTCCATCCTTTTGGATGTACTTGTTTTATTCTAAACACCAAAGAAATTCTGAACAAGTTTGATTCCAAAGCACAAAAGTGTTTCCTGCTTGGATACTCTGAACGCTCAAAAGGCTATAGAGTATACAACACATAAACTCTGATTATTGAAGAATCAATCAAAGTCAGGTTTGATGATAAGCTTGGCCAGCAACAGCCAAAGAAAATTGATTTTTTTGTAGGTACAGAAGATCATCCCTCAAACTCTGATAGTTCAGAAGCAAAAGGAGATTCAGAAGCAAAAGAAGACGCATCAGATCATCCTCTTGACAATGCTCTAAACAATCTCAGAATCTCTGACCAACCCACTCAGAAAAGGTTTCCTAGAATATCTTCAGCTCACAAAGAAGATGTAATCATTGGAAGAAAAGAAGATCCCATCAGAACAAGATCCTCTCTCAGAATCAATGAAGAATCTTTGTTTGGTTTGGTCTCTCTGATTGAGACAACTACCATTGATGAAGCTCTGGAAGATAATGATTGGATCTTAGCAATGCAAGAAGAACTAAATCAATTCTCCAAGAATGATGTATGGAATCTAGTTCTAAGACCCAAAGGATTCAATGTTATAGGAACCAAATGGGTTTTCAGAAGAAAAAAATTGAACGAACAAGGAGAAGTAATCAGAAACAAAGCACGACTAGTTGCACAGGGTTATAGTCAACAAGAAGGAATTGATTATAATGAAACCTTTTCCCCAGTCTCCAGGTTAGAATCTATAAGATTATTAATTTCTTTTGTTGTACAAAATAACATTTCATTGTATCAAATGGATGTTAAAAGTGCATTTCTAAATGGTTATATTGAAGAAGAAGTATATGTCTATCAACCTCCCTAATTTAATGATTCAAAACATCCAGAACATGTTTTTAAATTAAAAAAGTCTTTATACGGTTTAAAACAAGCTCCCAGAGCTTGGTATGATCGTCTGAGTAATTTTCTATTAGAAAAAGATTTTACCAGAGGGAAAGTGGACACAACTCTTTTCAGAAAAACATTTAAAATGACATTTAAATTTGTCAAATTTACGTTGATGATATAATTTTTGGAACCTCTAATATCTCCATTGGAAAAGAATTTGCTAAGACCATGCAGGCAGAATTTGAAATGAGCATGATGGGTGAAATGAAATTCTTTCTGGGAATTCAAATCAACCAGACTCCAGAAGGTACTTTCATACATCAGACGAAGTTTGTTAAAGAACTTCTGAAGAAATTTCAAATGTCAGAAAGCAAAGATGCCAAGACACCTATGCATCCAACCTGCATTCTAGGTAAAGATGAGGTAAGTATGAAAGTAGATCAGAAACTCTATAGAGGTATGATTGGATCCCTTCTCTATCTGACTGCATCTAGACCTGATATATTATTTAGCATGTGCTTGTGTGCTAGATTCCAATCAGATCCTAGAGAATCTCACTTAACAGCTGCTGAGAGAATTCTTAGGTATCTGAAAGGTACTGCTAATCTTGGTATGTGTTACAGAAGATCACAAGATTACAAACTAGTAGGTTATTGTGATGCTGACTTTGTTGGAGATAGAATTGAAAGAAAAAGCACCTTTGGAAGCTGCCAGTTTTTGGGTGACAATCTTATCTTGTGGTACAACAAGAAGCAAGCAACAATTGCACTATCAACCATAGAAGTTGAATATATATCTGCTGCTGGATGTAGCTCTCAGATGATTTGGATGAAAAGTCAACTAGAAGATTTCAACCTTTATGAAAGTAAGATTCCTATCTTCTGTGACAATACTTCTGCTATTTGTCTTTCTAAGAATCCAATCTTACATTCTAAAGCCAAACATATAGAAATTAAATATCATTTCATAAGGGACTATATTCATAAGGGAATTTTAAACTTAATTTTTGTAAAAACAGACCATCAATGGGATGAAATTTTTACCAAACCCCTTTTAGAAGATAGATTTAATTTCATTCTGAAAAATATTTGTATGGAATTATGTCCTGAATAAAATAATATTTATTTTCTGTGATTGACTTCAGAACATTCTGAAATGAATGCTCTGATCAACAACTCTTCAGAAGTTAGAAGAGAAGTTGTAACAGAAGCTATATGAAAAGTTATGGAATATTCTAACGCTTCATGTCCAAGTGTAGTTCATAAATTCATTAGAACAAACAGTTGTTACATGCATCCTCCAGGAGATGAACACGTGGTGTGTTTCTGAAAGGTCAAGCCTGCAAAAGCTACTGATGACGTTCTAGGTAACTGTTGATGATTAGCCATAATCCCACGTTTTCCCTCATTTTTAGCAAATCATTAAATGCAAATAATGATGAGATTAGTTTTTAAATCCGTTTTATTTTTTATTTTAAATGTGTCTTAAATACTTTTAATTTTAATTCTAAACCTATTTTCTGAAATTAATGCCTATAAATACTTTTTGAAAAACCCTTTTCATTCTTTACTGTCTCTTTCAAAACCCAGGCGTTTTTTTTTCTTACTGTACTTTTCTCTTAAAACCCTTTTCTTCAATTTCTCATTTCTAAAGAACTTCAATGGCTTCTTCTTCTTCTACCCACTCTGAGCAATACATTATACCTGAAAGGACAACTTTCATTCCGGTAGAAAGTTTGGAAGTTTTGAGTTAGCTAATGGTAGACTTTGAGAATCTCAGAGAGAATGGATTTGACTTGTTCCCTGCTGTGAAGTTTCAAGGTTGGGAAAGCTACTTTGATCGTCTTATTGGTCCAGTCTTTCCACATTTGGTGAAAGAATTCTGGATTCACGCTATTGCAACCCCCAAGGTTATTCTCTCCTTTGTAATGGGCAAGGAAATATCCATTACAGAAAATCAAATCAGAAAGTTGCTGGGATTTAAAGGACTATGAGTTATAGGAATGCCCAATGGAAGAATGGAGATGTTTAGGGTATATTCAGATATTTTCACTAACGGTCAAGGTTCCTCCAAAGTTAGGGATTTGAAAGACAAATACAAGATTTGGGCAAGGATTATTCATGGATGTATTCACCACAGGAAAGACACCAGTTCTCCTGATTACATCAATGCTGATCAACAATATTTGCTGTTTTTCCTTGGAACTAATGTCAAAATTGATTTGCCCTACTTGATTTTTGAACATCTCTTGAACCATGTCAAAGAAACCAGAGAAGCTGAAAGGATGAAGAACACCAAATCAAAGAGGAATTGGATTCCTATGGGGAGGTGTTTACCGTGGAAATTGGTAAACAACCGCTGATCCTCCAAAAGGTTACTTATTTGGTGACTCGCAGGATCGATCAGATTGATCCTAAGACATGGTTGATTTTTGGGGTTTGACTAAGTTCTAATGATGGTTAATGCTAGTAAAGTAAAGACACTTTATGTAAATTGCATGAAGGAAAACTTGGTAGAATAAAAGAAAGCGTTAAATAAAGGCTTCGACAGGGAAGGATAAATGAAAAGGGCAATAAAGTTCTGGAAAATAAATGACTTTGATTAATTTAAATGGTGTTTCACACATACATTCTCAACAATTCTTTCGCTCACACTGGGTACTTGAATCTAAATGAGTGACTTGTATATAATTGTGAACACACGCGAAAACTACGTGAACAACTAGTATTTATACTAAACACATCTCAAGTAGCCGTCGGGAAGTTACGCGGCTTCAAGATGACTCCACTTGGCATGCTCACAGCATTCGACGCTCCTGATCTTGGCACGTTGCACTTGGTAACCGCTGGGAACCGTTTTCCCTCCAAACATTTGAATCTCAAACCGTTCCACTCTGAGCATCGAATACCTTTGTCGAGAAGCACCTTCGACGTCGAAGGCAACAAGATTCCTACTTAGAAGAAATTCTCTAAGTACCTTGCCACCTTCTGATGAGCCTTTCGACAGAATCAGCTGGTCGAGACCGTCCCTCATGATTAATGGTTTATATTAATAAAAACAAGGGTGTCGAATTTAGGAGCCAACAAATTGCCCCCCAAGAATGCCTTATTTCGACGCTGAAAAGAAAAAGGCATTCTTTGAGATTCCACTCGACACCTGTCCTTCATTTTCGAGATTCCACACTTCACTTTCCACCTGCCTTGTGGAATGCTAACACCCACTCTTTTCGACGTGGCTGCCATCACCGGTCTTCGACCAACTGGGGATTATTTCAACCCAGAGGAAATGTCGGAAGACCAGATTGGGTTTTCAGCTACCAAACCCACCTATAACACCTACATCAACCACTACCATGACAGGTCGACAGCCAATGTGACGGAAGTGGAGCACATTGCGTTTCTAGCCCTTTGGCTGTCACGCTTTGTGTTCTGCACGAAGTCTCTACAGGTGACGAAGAAAATGGTCACCCTCGCTACCCAGCTTCACCATGGTCAAAACATTTGTTTGGCCGAATTAATCCTGGCGAACCTGTATGAGTCGATCAGCAGTGGAGCGACTCTGTTAAAGGTCATCGAAAATAGAGCCAGTTTGTTGCTTGCAGGACCCTTCTGGCTACTTCAACTATGGCTAAATGCCACTTTTGAGTCTTTCTTACCTCAGAAAACTCAAATAAACGAACAAGCTCCTGAGATAGCCAAAAGGCGTATCGAAGGCACCAGACTGGCTTTACTGACCCCAAATGAGGATGGGCTGGAACTCCAACAGACTTTTGCAAACTTCGTCTTGATGTTTGCAAGAAGAAAAGAATTCACCTCGACCATGGCTCCTTTCGCCCGTCAAAAGTTTGGTCCAGAATGGTTCACCAGGCCCCATCCCAAGTCGTCAGGTGACCCTCATGTCGAAGAACACACAATAATGTGGGAAGCATTTCTCACACCCAGAATAATGCCACTGCGCTTTAAGAGTTCCAAGAATCACCTGAGCTTGATCGCTTATCAGCCAAACTTGGTCTCTCGACAATTTGGTATCATCCAATCACTTCCTTCTCCCATTTTTCCTAGGGAGAAATCAATGTTATATTTTTGCAATGATTATACTGAGGATGCTGCCACCAAGCATATTGGCAGGTACGCTGGTCGAACAGTACTTTCACTGTTCGACTATCAACTTAACTTCCTCTGTTCACCATCTTTCGAAGACTGGTGGAAGAGTTATTATGCTGAAGAGTTCTTCGACGAAAAAGATTTTGTGGACGAACTCCAGAAGTCCTTCGTTCTAGTCCTTGACAAAATAAAGAAATGTACGTTCACTCTCCAAATTATATTGGTCTTTCCATTTCGACTTGTAACTTGTTAATTATAACTTGTGAACGCGTCTTCTTTCAGTTGTTCGAAAGCCTGTAGCAAAGAAAACCACAGAAGGCCATCAGGGAGGAGGTCCCTCGACAAAACCTTCAGAACCGGCAAAAACCACAGAAAGTCATCAGGGAGGAGGTCCCTCGACAAAACCTTCAGCACCGGTAACCAAACTTTTATTATTTCCTTCTGGTTTTAACATCCTGATTTTCGATGTGGCGTTCTAAATCGAACTCCAATTGGTTTTCAGGAACCTGCATCCAAGAAATGACCTGCACTAACGGTCGAATCTGGGAGTGACGACGAGGACGAATCTCCCCCCGCTCCTCTTAAACGGAGAAAAGTGAAGAAAGATGCTCCTTCTCCTGAGCCTCGACCCACGATCAGAATAAAGGTTGCAGGGAGAAGACCCAGGCCACCTCCCGTGATCATTGAAGAGCCCACGGAGGAGGAGCTAAACGTTCTGCTCAATAAACCCGTCGAAAGTGATAATTCCAGCCCTGGGGCTGAAATTCCTCTGCAGGTAGTTTCTCTGACCATTTTTAACTCAGGTGTCGATGCTCACGTTCGATTGTGTCTCTTTCTAAACCAGAAGATTCTTCCTCTTCTATTTTCAGGAGACCACCGAAAGTTCGGCACCAAAGACTTCAGATACACAAGACTCTGCTGAACACAGTAGGCAACAAGAGGAGGAATTGGCAAACGATGAAGCCATTGCCGAAGCAGAGGAACAACAACCAAAGGAAACTCAAGTGGTCGATCTGACAGAGGAGCAACATGACGAAGGGGATCATGTTGATGCTGGCACTACTGAACTACAGGTCGAAGAGAGTCATGTCGATGCAAACGCTACTCAACAACTTCAACCCCAAGCCAACACTGCTGTAAGGGTTACCACCTCGACAAAGCCTAAGTCTAAAGAAGACTTGGCACTCTTGAAGCAAACTGATCCCATTGGCTACCTGAATTCCATCATCGAGAGTAGGGGAAGTTCATCTGACCTTAGTCATGATGCTTCTACTGCATCGGGGAAGTCCACTTCAACTTCTCCTCTTGATGAGGCTTTGATGAAGGTCAAGGCTCAGTTCTTCAAGAAAGATCTGATGAAGGCTTTGGAGGGGGATCCTACTGCTCCGTCTTGTCTGGGAGCTATTTTGAATGCAGTCGATTTGCTTGCTGTGACTCCAGAGGTTTCCAGCTTTATCTTGGAGTTATACTCCATTGTTGACCAAGTCTCTGCGGACTATCGACGTCAGAGGGGCTTCAACAGCCAGCTCGAAGCGCTACATGGAAAGAGTTCTTCTGCCTGGACTGAGGTAGCTGAAACGACTTCTCGAATTGCAGAGTTGTCGAAGCAGAAGGCATCCAAGCAAGAAGAAATTGACGCCATAGATCGAGACAATGCCTCTATAAAGGCGCAAATCGAAGAGCCGGAGGCCAAGATAAATGCTAATACCAAGCGTAAAGAGGAGCTTCTCTCGACTGTTTCAGACACAGAGAGCCAAGCTGAAGTTACATGAGGCCTAGAGTTTGCTGAGAAGGCCCAAGCCTTCGATGACCAAATTGCCAAACTTTCCCAGGCAACTGCCTTGTGTAACAAAAGACTGGAGTTGCAGCAGGCCAAGTACCTTCGACTTAGAGATTCTATCCCCTTCTAATTTACTCAGCCATTTATTAACCATGTATTGTAATATTTGTTTGACAATGTAACCATTTTGGCTAATTCTTATAAAATTTTCCATTTTGGCTGTTTATGGTTAATCTGGTCATTACTTGCTATTTATTTTGATCTCTTGGAGCATAGGTTTATATTTTTTCAAATATTTGCCGTTTACTCTCAAGAGTCTTTTATCTTCACCTAACTCTTCGACTTCATAAGCTCCACCAGAAAAAGTTAGGATAATTCTGAATGGTCCTTCCCATTTGGGTGACCATTTTCTCATGCTTCGATCCCTTCGATCCATGGGGAGAATCACCTTCCAAACTAATTCTCCAGGAGAGAATGCCTTAGGTTTTACTTTTTAATTGTAAGAGTCTTCCACTCTTTTCTTCTGAATCCTTAGTAGGTCGAGAGCGCGCAGTCTTTCTTCGTCTAAATCTACTAGTTCGTCTAACATCATATCCCAATAAACCTCAGAGGGGATATCATGATGTCTCTGAACCCTTGCAGATTGAAGACAAATTTCCGCTGGCAACACTGCGTCATGACCAAAAGTTAGCCGATATGGTGTTGTACCTATGGCTTCTTTTGGGGACGTTCGACAGGCCCACAAGATCTGGTCTAACGTCTTATGCCAATTTTTTGGCTTCTTCCCTACATGCTTTTTTATCAGGCCAATCACTATTTTATTCGCTGCTTCAACTTGACCGTTTGCCTGTGCATAATAAGGCGTTGATGTTAGGAGTCTAAAGCCTGTTTCTTGAGCGAATTCCTGCATCTTTCGACCGGTGAAAACTGATCCTTGATCAGTCGTTATAGTTTCAGGGATTCCAAATCTAAAGATAATGTTCTTTTGAATAAATTCAATGACATTTTCTTGGTCTACATTGACTAAAGGAATAGCTTCGATCCACTTAGTGAAATAATCAATGCCTACCAATATATACTTCTGGCTCTTTGATGATGCTGGTCGAATCTCTCCAATAAGGTCCAACGCCCATCCTCTAAAGGGCCATGGTTTCACTATTGAGTGAAGTTCGCTTGCTGGTACATGTTGGATGCCTGTATGGACTTGACATTCCTGGCAACCCTTCGCGAACTCAACACAATCTTTTAAGATGGTGGGCCAGTATAGTCCTTGTCGAAACAACAACCATTTCATCTTATGGCCCACTTGGTGAGCCCCACATGCTCCAACGTGCGTAGTCGAAAGGGCTATGTATGCTTCAGTTTCACTTAAACACTTTAGCAGTACCCCTTCAGGCGTCTTTTTAAATAACTCGTTACCCATTAGTACATAACTCAACGCCCTATATTTTATTTTTCGTTCTGTCGAAGCTGCTGGATTTTGTAGATAATCCACAATGGGTTTCCTCCAATCTTGCTCTGACAAATTGTCTATGAACGATATTTCAAAGTTCCTTTGATCAGCATACCCTAGTCTTGTTGATTTCAAATCTGTTGGTGACAGACAAGTTGCTTTTATTTTTTCCCGGACTTCGATTGCTCTTTGTAATCTCGTTTTTGAAATTTTGTACCCAGATGCAATTTGTGCCAAATCGTTGGCTATTTGATTTTCCAATCTGGGTATGTGTCGAATGTTGACCATTTCGAATTTTTTCAATAAATGATTTGCTATCACAAAGTACATAATAAGATTTTCTCTTATGCACTTATATTCTTTTGTGACTTGCTTAATGACTAACTCTGAGTCTCCCATTATTTCGACCCGAGTTGCCCCCAATTCCAATAATATCTCAAGGCCAGTAATTAGAGCTTCGTACTCAGCCTCATTGTTCGAACAAGTACCTGATATCTTGTATTTGAATGTTTTTGGAATTTTTTCTGGAGAAATAATCAAGACCCCTACTCATGTTCCATCTTTATGGCTGGAACCATCGAAGTAGAATTTCCAAGGCTCTATCTCCACATAATTTATATTCTCAACCTGAATTGAGTGGTCGACTATAAAGTCTGCCACCACTTGCCCTTTCACTGCCCTAAGAGGCATAAAGGTCAAGGAGTACTCAGTTAACGCTAGCGCCCACTTGCCAATTCGGCTGTGCAGGATGGGTTTTGACAACATGTACTTGAAAACATCAAAATGAGACGAAACATACACATCAACTGGCTTTATATATTTTTTGAGCTTTGTACAAGAGAAATAAAGACATAGACATAATTTTTCAACTTCGCTATATCTAGTTTCTGCATCGTTCAAAACTCTACTAAGATAGTAAATGGGTCTTTCGACTCCATTTTCATCTTCTTGGGCTAACATGCTTCCCAAAGTTTTGTCGGATGCAGCTATGTATAATCTCATACTCCTGTTGCTGCAAGGAGGCACCAAAATAGGTGGCTTTGTGAGATACCCTTTGATTTTGTCGAAGGCTTCTTGTTGTTCTTGCCCCCATTCGAATCTTTCCTTATTCAGTCGAAGTAAGGGTGAAAAGGCTTGAGCTTTCCCACTTAAGTTAGATATGAATCTCCTCAAGAAATTTATCTTGCCTAGCAGAGATTGCAGTTCCTTTTTGTTAGCTGGCGCTTTCGCTTCCAGAATTGCCTTCGTCTTGTTCTGGTTGATTTCGATTCCTTTCTTGTGGACGACGAAACCCAAGAAATCTCCAGCTTTTACACAGAATGCACACTTCAAAGGGTTCATTTTCATACCATGTTCTCTCATTCTTTCAAATGATTGTCGAAGGTGGTCTATATGGTTCTTCCTGGAAACAGATTTTACAATAATGTCATCAATATATACTTGCATAAAAGTGTTAATAAAATCATGGAAGATAGAGTTCATCGCTCGCTGATATGTTGCCCCAGCATTCTTTAGGCCAAAAGGCATCACTACCCACTCGTAAGTGCCTAAAGCCCCGGGGCATCGAAAAGCTGTTTTCGACACATCTTTTTCAGCAATGAATATTTGATTATATCCTGAATAACCATCGAGCATACTCAGGTACTCATAGCCAGCGGCAGAATTGACTAGCATTTCCGCCACAGGCATAGGATATTCATCTTTGGGTGTAGCAGCATTCAAATCTCTGAAATCTATGCACACCCTCAATGTACCGTTTTTCTTGATCACTGGCACAATGTTTGCAATCCATTCGACATACCTCGTAGCTCGTATGAATTTGCACTTCAGCAGTCTTTCGACTTCCATTTTGATCTTCGACAGTATTTCTGGAGCGAAGCGTCTTAGACTTTGCTTGACTGGATTCTTCCCAGGTTTGATTGGCAACTGAAGTTCTACCAATCATCTGTCGAGACCAGGCATCTCGTCATAATCCCACGCAAAGCAGTCCTTGAACTCCTTTAACAAATGGATCACTTCCAACCTGAGTTCTGGGTCTATTTTTGCGCTAATGTAAGTTGGCTTTTTCTCTAACCCTTCGCCCAAGTTGATTTCTTCTAAAGGATCCTGCGCTAACATTTTGATGTTGTTCGCTAAGGGGTCCTTTTCGAATCCCAAAGGCTCATCGTCGTAGATGGCGTCGAGCCTTTGTTCCTGCATTCCTTCTGGTATGATATCAGGAGGTTCTGGGTCGAAATCCTTTCCAGGACCTGCAGAAGGTAACTCTTGATCATTGGCCTGTGTGGCCATATATTTTACTTCGGCTTCAAGAGCCGTTATCATCCTTGTTTCGGCTACGTAAGTCGAAATTTGCTGCAGTGATTGTGACTCAGTCATTGTCACTGAATTCGCTTCCCTAACCAGTTGGCTGGATGTCAGTTAGCCCACTAAAATCAATGTGGGACAAGTCTTCTCTGTCCCATTGAAAACCATGCTCAGGGTGCAGGTATAAGGAACAAAAAGCATTTGGCGCTGGCGCCAAGTCGAAGTCAGGTGCTGGGCATGGCCCAATGTGAGCCAATTTTTTGTCGAAGTCTGCCATCCCTAGGTGATTTACTTCGCCTAAGTAATAGCTTTGATCCGCTTCTATGTTTTCGACCATTCCATCAGGACGCCATAGTATCAACCTTTGGTGCATTGATGATGGTACAGCTCCAACACCATGTATCCATTCTTGGCCCAACAAAAGATTATAATTTGGTTTGGCCGATATGACCATAAACATAGTTGGTCGAAGGATGGATCCCACCTTGATGTCCAGTTGGATCACACCCATAGTGGTCCCTATTCCGCCTTCATAATTCGACAGGACCATGTTGTGAGGCTTGATGTTTTCATCGCTCTTGCCTATTTTTCTCAGCATAAAGTGGGGAATGATGTTGATGGTTGCCCCAGAGTCCACCAAGATCTTATTTACTGTGGTTTCTTCGAGTTTGGCCCTTATAAATAAAGGCTTGAGGTGATTTTTCATCGCCTCTGTAGGAGGTTCGAAGAAACCATTTTGCTCTTCAGTAGCGCCATTATCCATGACGAAGTAGCATACTGGCCTATGCTTGGCCATTTCTTGTTCGACTTCCCAATCGCTTGCTTCGACCTCCACCTGGCGGTTGAACTCTCTTGGCAAAACTGAGACTATGTTCACCATGATATCTAGGGTGTCATCAGACTCAGAGCCATCTTCGTTATCAACTTCACCCTGGTTAGGCCAGACTAGCCTATTGGTCACTGGTTGTCTTTCCAGAGGCTTCCTCTGCTTTCTCTGAGGGACATTTGAACTTGATTCTGGCTTTGGTTCATTAGCAGCTTCCCTCTCAGCCTTTCGCCGCCTCTGGTATCTTCTCCATTGGGATCGAGACATGGGATTCTTTCCCTTGTAGTTACTTGATACCTGGGTCACTTTAGGGGTGACAACCTGAGGTTCTTTCTTATGTGTAAAAGATGAACCTCTTGGCACTTCGAAGGAGTGCCATCTTTCCTCGCTTGGCCTCTTTCGACCTGATGTTTTGTACCATGTATCAACTGGCACATTGGTTGGAGGCCTGAAAGTCAGTGGCCTCTTTTCTTGATTTGAACCCTTTTGGTAGGTTCTTCTGGGGTCATGTCGAGTATCAACACTTTCCCTTTTTCTGTTTGCTGCTCTTACACCTTGGATGTGTTCAGCAACTTTTTTGTCAAAAATAGAGCTACATCGAGGACACAGCATCACTTCTGACTTTTTCTTCTTACATCTTTGCAGGAAATCTGCCAGATTTTTATTTTCCCGAGGGAAAGCCGTTTTGTTGGCTTGTTCTTGCCTAGTGGCCTCCTTTGATGCTCTTGGTTCAGATATTTCGACCATGTTGACATTCATGGTGTCTTTGGTGGCAAGAGTCAACTGCTTCATCTGAGCCTCCAGGTCCTCTGTCTGGCCTTGAACTGCAGCCAAGTAGGAACTGGGTTTTGCTCCAGATTTTGGGGCTCCGACTGTCTCCAGTTTGGGGCTTTCGACGGATTTTTGTACTGCTTCAATTGTCTTTCTAGAAAGACTCCCAGAAAAACTGCCAAAGATTGGCATGTTGACATGATCCTTGGTGACTTCGACCATAGTTATTCCTGGCCTCTTCGCCTGGCTTCTGAATGCCTCGATCACGTTCACCTCTGAAGGTTCAGCATAATGGGCTTCAGCCTGCAAAGGGTTAGAGTCCACAGTCATGGGGGTCTTGTCAGCAAATTTCAGCCTCCCTTCTTCGATAGCATCTTGCACGAGATTCCTGAAAAGAAAACATTGAGATGTTTTATGGCCCAGAAAATTATGATATTTACAAAAGCCTCTTTTCTTTCTTTGATCAAGAGGAGGCACTTTTACCCCTGGGGGTACTATCATTTGGCCATCTTTTACAAGTAAGTCAAAAATTTCATCACATTTTGTAATATCAAAACTGTAAGTCTTTTTGGGGAACCTATCGTTGGCCCTTTCCGGACCAGTGGGATTTTTTCCACTTGAGGGGACTAGCAGTTTGCAAGAGTATGGTGGCCCTTGTTCTAGTTCCACTAAATCGACCTCGCTTTCTTCGACGGTTATAGTTTCGTCGAAGGTTTCTGGATCTTCATCGTCCATTTCGACATATGCTATCCTTTCTCTTTTATGAGTTTTTGTCGCCTTGGCTTTTTCAGCTTTAAGGCATTCTACCTGTCGAACTCTATCGGCTAATTGGGCCATGTCTCTCAGGTATTGAGTGTCTAATTTCTTCCTAATGGAATAATTTAAGCCCCCTGCGGCTATTTCGACTAACTCATGTTCTGGCACTTGCGTAAAGCATCTTGCTTTGAGCAACCTAAACCTATTTAGATATTCGTCTATAGGTTCAGTGAATCGTCTCTTTACACTGGCCAATTCTTTCAGGCTTATCTTGGTTTGTCCCATGTAGAATTGCTCATGGAACAATCTCTCCAACTGGGTCCAATGATGGATCGAATTGGGGGGGAGAGTTGTGAACCAAGTAAACGCGTTCTTTGTTAAAGAAATTGGGAAATACTTAACCCTCAGGTTTTCGTTGTTTGAAATATCTCCTGCTTCGATCAAGTATCTCGCCACATGTTCGACAGTAGATTCTGTCGTGTCCCCTAAAAATTTTGTGAACTTAGGGACTTTACATCTAGGAGGTAAGTCTGTTTGTAACACATATTCTGACAGTGGGGATGTGAAGTTGGGCCTACGAAAGCCCATATTCATCCCATTTTGCGTCATGATTCTTTCGATCATGGCTGCCAGGTTATTTTCCAAACCCATGTTCTGGTATTGGATGTGCTGAACTACTTCGTCATCATTTTGGTTTTTGTTGACTATCCTTACCTCCGGGGCTATGACCCTAGGTTCTTCGACCCCGGGTTGCTCCAATCCTGCCCTAAGGTTTTCTTCGACAGGCTGCTGGACTTGGTTAATAGTGGTTTCTTCCTCTAAAAGTATACCTTGGTTTCCCCTTATTTGCGCCCTTTGGGGCTGTCGAATAGGTTGGGGCACCCCAAAGAAATCAGCCAGACGCGTCATTTGTGCTGTCATCTGCTGATTCGACTGGGTGGTATTTTGTATTAGAGGATTCAGCACTGTACTTAAAGTTTGTGCCAGCATTTGAACCATATCGTGGTTGCTTTCGTCCATTTGCTGCCTCAAGACTGCTGTCGAGGCATTTGTAAGGCCATGCGCTACTTGGGACGTTCCTCCTAAGAGTTGGGTCCTATTTCTGTTCGACATACCAACTCCAGAACCTTGGAGTGGCGAAGAGGCACTCACTAAAGGGTCTGAAAAAGTGGACGCAACGTTCGTCAGGCTAGCCAATTCAGAAGTTTGCATGCCATAGAGTGGTTCTCGATTTGGACCGCCTGTCAAAAATCCTAGGGGAACATAAGGCCTAGTTCCTGGATTTCCCCTTGGTGGGGGAGTTCCCAAAGGCACTCTGGGGCCAGTGAACGGAGGCAATGACCCCGTTTGTGTGACCGTTACTGCTGGTGTTGAACCAGCGGTTAGCGCTTCACTTATGGTTGGGATAACCGTTGTTCCCACATTCGTTTGTGGGATATCGCTATTGTTTGGAGGATTCGCCATCGCTTCTCTTCTTCTGGCAGTATTGGTATTGTTAGTGTATATTCTACCACTTCTCAATAACATACAATACTTCTCGAGAAAGATGATATTCTGTACAAATACGGTTAACCTTCAAAATTAACACAAGGTCCCACCGGGTGTGCCAATTTGTTTACCGTGGAAATTGGTAAACAACCGCTGATCCTCCAAAAGGTTACTTATTTGGTGACTCGCAGGATCGATCAGATTAATCCTAAGACATGGTTGATTTTTGGGGTTTGACTAAGTTCTAATGATGGTTAATGCTAGTAAAGTAAAGACACTTTATGTAAATTGCATGAAGGAAAACTTGGTAGAATAAAAGAAAGCGTTAAATAAAGGCTTCGACAGGGAAGGATAAATGAAAAGGGCAATAAAGTTCTGGAAAATAAATGACTTTGATTAATTTAAATGGTGTTTCACACATACATTCTCAACAATTCTTTCGCTCACACTGCGTACTTGAATCTAAATGAGTGACTTGTATATAATTGTGAACACACGCGAAAACTACGTGAATAACTAGTATTTATACTAAACACATCTTAAGTAACCGTCGGGCAGTTACGCGGCTTCGAGATGACTCCACTTGGCATGCTCACAGCATTCAACGCTCCTGATCTTGGCACGTTGCACTTGGTAACCGCTGGGAACCGTTTTCCCTCCAAACATTTGAATCTCAAACCGTTCCACTCTGAGCATCGAATACCTTTGTCGAGAAGCACCTTCGACGTCGAAGGCAACAAGATTCCTACTTAGAAGAAATTCTCTAAGTACCTTGCCACCTTCTGATGAGCCTTTTGACAGAATCAGCTGGTCGAGACCGTCCCTCATGATTAATGGTTTATATTAATAAAAACAAGGGTGTCGAATTTAGGAGCCAACAGGAGGTTAATATCAGAAATTCTGACTGAGAATGGTCTGATTGCTCATCTAAAAGAAGCAAATCTTCTGGGGGAGCTAGAACCTATCTATGGTAAGACTATGACTGGAAAGAACTTACTGAAAAGGAAAATTATTGACAAACTGCTGGTGGAACCCACTCCATGTGTGTCAGCTATTGTGAAGAGGAGAAGGATTCTTATTGCTGACTTTCCTATGTTCAACTCAGGGGATCATCCTCGTATCATTTTGCACTATCTTGAGATCTGCAAAGAAACAGGATCATCCATTGATCCATCTCGACTTCAAGGAAGAAATCAAGCTGCTCCTGATGTTGTTCTCCAAGAATCTGTGAAGAGAATAGTTGTAGAAGGACCTTCTGACACTCCTCAGAAGAAGAAAAAGAAGACAGGTAAACATGCTGAAACTATCCTGTTTATGATTCTGAAAATATATCTGCATCTGCTGAACACTCCCAAACCTTAGGAGACTTAGATGTTGACATTGATCTGACCTTACCATCTGAACCCCTTGCTGACAACCCTCATAAAAATCAAGTTTTAACAAATTTAAGTGATTTTGACTCTGATGAACATTCTGACACCCAATCAGAACCCTCTCACTCAGAACCCCCTGAACCATCTGCTTTTCAACCTATTCCTTCTTAACGTTTTTAAAGGCCCCCTCCCAGACCTCTATCACCCAGACCCACTGGTTGGTATGATGCTGACTCTTGGAGAATTCCATGGATAAATGAACCTCTAGCAACCATAAAGCTTCCTTTCAACCTACCATCTGAGAATATTTTTGCTATGAATCAACCACAACCTCAAAATCCCATTCCCACTCCTGATTATACAATAATAATTTCGCCTGATATCACTCCACCCACTTCACCACAACATACAACACCACTCTCACCTCCTCAAATTCTAGAACAACAACCTTTTGAATAAATTGAAACTGCTGAACCATCCATACCTCATGAAACATCAGAACCTCCTATTTTTGTTGACCAACCTGAACCTACCAATAATCCTGAACCCAATAGCTTTTTAAGAACTGTAGTGGACTTTCAATCTCTACAATTCTTGAAAAACAAATCTTACAGAACGACTGTCCCTAAACCTATTCAGCAAGATGTAAATACTTTGTTTCAGAATTTCATAACAAATGTTCAAGCATGGTTACAACCGCTGAAAGAAGATTGCTCCAAAAGCGTGAACACAGCTGTAACAGATCTTCTATGGCAAACCTTTAGAAGAACTTTGGTTGCTGAATCACGAAAGTTACATGACTTGTGCCATTTTCAGGTGTTGGACAACTTTTCCAAACTTCTGCATGCTTTCAAGACAGAAGCTGCTGACACTTGGAATAAGAAGTCTTCGCTAATGATTGCTGATACACCAACTGATAAGATGGACATATCAGAAGATGAATTTGAAGAATACTCTGAAGATTCAAATCCTCTGGCTATTTTTCTTTTGAATCAACCTTCTGTTAAGGCTGGACCTGAACCTATGCCAACTCTTGCCATGGATCTGGGCACTCTGCTTTCCGCCTTCGTGAAGTCTGACTCAACGGTTGCTGCTTCTGAGCCTGTTTCTACTAAAGCTTCATCATCCTCTTCTCCTACCTGTAATCTCAAGCCTCAACTCAACTTTAGTTTTGATGAAAGACAAACAAGCACTATGGCAAGAAGGAAAAGAAGTGGAATTAGCTTAAAGCATCATTCACTCAAAGCTTCAAGCATCATGGAAAGCAAACAAGTATATCAATTCTCATTTGAAATAAATTGATTAGAAATACTCAAAAATGATATACACACTTGCCACAACACTTCACTTAAAGTTTAAAGCAAATTCTAAGTTTTTCACTAATGTAAATCGATTAACACATCATGTAAATCGATTTACACATGTTTTTTTTTTTAAACTGATTGCCCCTGGCAGCAATCGATTTACATGGAGTGTAAATCGATTGATTACTGAACTGAGTTAATTTTTTAACACTAGTAAATCGATTAAACCATCATGTAAATCGATTTACACTTCAAATTTTTTGAAAACAAGAACGTTACAAACCCGTGCAATCGATTTACATCTAATGCTAATCGATTTACACGTTGTAATTTTTGAAAAATCTGAACTTAATTCAAGATATCCTTCACACCTTTTCTCCAATGGTTGCATGGTCATACATTGCATGTTCTCAAGTTTTACAAATAGAAAAGTGGTATCCATTTGGAAAGGTATCTTGATTGCTTTAAATACTAAATCTTTCAAATTATAAAACAACTCTTCTCTCATGCAATAATTCTGAACTTTGTAAAATATTCAAACTTCATATTTCTTAATTTTTAAGAACAAAGATTTTCTGCACTTTCACACATATAAGAACAGAAATCTTTGAGCATTTTTAAACCATTGTGTTACAGTTTGAATTGCTTACAAGAGAAGAAAGAAGAAACTTCCTTGAAGTCACTCTATGTGATCAACATCTTTCAAGAAATCATATTTCATAGAATTATACTAAGTGTAACTTATTTCCAGGATTGTTGGAATTAAGTATTAGAATACTTTTGTACCTTGTTATCCATTGTTGGAAACAAGAGGTATCTTTTGAGAGGATTGTTCTCAAGAGACTTATTGGAAATCCAAGAGGGTGTTCTTGGTATTTGTTAGTGTCTTTAGTTGATAAGACTAGGAAGAGTCTTGTAAAAGTTCTAATAAAATAGTGAAATCTCTTGCGTGTTTGCAAGGGGACTGGACGTACTTCCGGGGTGTGGAAGGAACCAGGATAAATCTCCGTGTCTCTTTACTTTCTGCACTTTACCGTTTTCCATAGCACTAAAACAAAACCAGAAAGTCTAAAATAAATCAAAAATCGACCACCACCTAATTCACCCCCCCCCCCTCTTAGGCGCAATCTTAAACTTACAATTGGTATCAGAGCAGGTTATAGGTAACCTGCTCCTAGAGATCCAGAATGGTTTCCGCAAATCAATAACCCGTTTTCAGAGATGGTGGTAGTAACAACAAGCCTCCTCTATTTTGTTGCGAATACTTTGATTTTTGGAAAATACGCATGAGGGCGCATCTAGAATCACAAGGATAAGAAATCAAGGATGCCGTAGAAAATGGTCCATTCATTCCTATAACAGTTATCAACGGTGTCGGCACGGCTAAACTCAAAACTGCATGGGATGATGACGACAAGAAAAAAGTCCTCTATGATAAAAAGGTCGTAAATCTACTTCAAGGTACACTATGCATGGATGAGTTCTTTCGTGTATCTACATGTAAATCGGCGAAAGAAATATGGGACACCTTGGTACAAACACATGAAGGAAACAGTGAAGTTAAGAGATCAAGGCTGAATACTTTAAGTCAAGAATACGAGTTATTCCGAATGCAGCCCGAAGAAACCATTCTCGACCTACAAAAGAGATTCATCCACTTAACAAATCACTTAAGTGCTCTTGGTAAATCCTTGACAAATGATGAACTCAACTTGAAAGTCCTTAGATCATTGACTAGGGAATGGCAACCAAAGATAACGGCAATCTCGGAAAAGAAGAGTTTATCCGCAATGACTTCTGCTACATTATTTGGCAAACTTCAAGAATACGAAACGGAACTCGGTAGACTTGAAAAATATGAGAATCTAGAAAAGAAATCCAAAAACATTGCTTTAAAAATTGATTCAAAGGAAGTAGTAAAAGAAGACAATCCAGAAGAAGATGAAAATTTCATGCTTCTTGTTAAAAGACTTGGGAAGTTTTTTGGTAGAAATGACAAGGGCGGATCTCATGCAAATAAGAGAAAGCACTTCAAGAAAAGAGAAGCCTCCACATCAACACAAGATGTCTCATGTTATGAATGTGGGAAGCAAGTACATATCAAGACAAACTGTCCAAATCTCCCAAAGAAAAACGGATTCAAAGGAAAGGACTCAAAACACCAGAAAGCCTACATAGCATGGGAAGATAATGATATGAGTAGTACATCGGAATCGGAAAGCGACGAATGTGCAAATTTAGCCTTAATGGCATCGCATCACTCCAACGACGAAGAAGAGGTTAGTAATGAATTTAATCTTTTTGATGGTGATGTTCAATGTGCCATTGATGAACTCTTGAAAGAATGCAAAAGTTTATACAAAAAGGTGTCAAGCCAAGAAAAAGAACTTCTAATTTGTCACGAAAAAATTGACACCATGACTGAAGATTTTGATCTTCAAAAACAGAATTTTATAAAAGAAAAGGAAATCTTTTCATGCACCAAGTGTGAATCAAATGTCTTTCAAATTGTTCAATTGAACAGAGTCATTGAACGATATGAAAAAGGACAAATAGGATTGGAAGGATTACTAAGCCAACAACGTTATCCAAATGATAAAAGAGGTCTTGGTTATGTTAATACTAAGAAACCAAGTAACAATCCCACTGTTTTTGTAAAGGCTAGTAATAGTTCCAATCCCAAGATAGTAGAAAATAAGCAAGTTGTTCATAATCATCAAAAGAAAAAGCCTAATGTATCTAAAAGAAAACAAATTCCTAGATACAAGAGCAAATTTGTTCCAAACTGTTTTTACTGTGGTATTGTTAAACACACACCTAATGCATGCTATATTAGAAATTTCAGTATGGCTAGTGGATACTATGCATGGGTGAAAAAGGGAACTAACTATGAATGACCCAAGGCCACTTGGGTACCTAACAAGAAATAATTTGTTTTTGTAGGTATGCTTGAAATCCACATCAAACCTTTGGTATCTTGACAGTGGATGTTCAAAGCATATTGTGATCGGTGGATCTGGAACTGACTGTTTAACGCTGGTTCGCGAAATTTCGCGGAAGCAAGAGTCGCCACCGTCTTTTATTTTCTCCAACATGGACAGGACAAAAGCACAGCAAAATTCCTTATGAGATAGTTTCTCGGTTCGGGAGGTAGATTTATAGAAAGGGAAGGTGTTAGCACCCTTTCTATCCATGGTTATCCATGGGCTCTTAGATACTTGCTCATTTGTGTTTTCAAAAGTGTTTGCTTTTCAAATGTGAGTGGGTTTGAAAAAGTTTCGTTTAAAGTTTCAGATCGACTCTTGTATCAGTCCTCAAGAGTATTTGAAAAATTGTTTTGAAAGCTTTTTTTGAAAGTGTCGGTGTGAAAAGAGTTTTGATTTGTTTTTTTAGAGCAAGTATCTATGAGTCATCTACCTACCCTAAGGAATTAGGCTGTGTAAATGTCCTTAAGGTAGTGCCATCCCACCATTGAGAGGTAGGTAGCACCACCGTTGGAGGTGTTCGGGTCAATTCGTTTTTAGGGACAGTGTGGTCACCAGAGCAACAGTAGGACACCTTAGAAGCTACCCTTATGCCATTGATCCTTTTTAATTCCGAGGCAACGGTTTCGAGGCAACTGGATCATGTTATGGACATAAGGACTTACTAAAACGTCCTATACTCGACGACCACGTTTCGAGGGTAAGGCAACAGTGAGGCGTACCCTAAGAGTGGTGTGTGAATTTGTGTGTTATTTTCAGTTATGTTTTATCTTGGTCATGCATTGGGTGAGCTACGCTTTGATTTTATTTGGGCCATTCATTCTTTCATGTGATTAGCATTTTAAAGGTGCGGAAATTAAAATGCGGAAAATAAAGGTCCTACGCTATTACAAGGCGCGGGTCTATACATCGCCAAATTAACAAAGACCCGTTTTCGAATAAAAATGCGGAAAGTAAATAAATTTCCTAATTACTATTACAAGGCTTTGAACAATTATATAATATTTAAAACAAACATAAGAATACGCGTGCGAAAAGAAATTGGAATCGAATATGCGAGGGCGTTGGACCCTTTAAAGATTAAATCGAAATTAAAAGTTGATTAATGGTTAAATAAAGAAAGAAATTATTTTTATGTTTTTTTTGGTATTTATGAAATAAAGAAAATTAATTGAAATTAGAAATTAAATAAAACCCTAGTTCTAAATTATTTTAATTGTTAAAGAAAAAGATTAAAGTTTTAACCTAATTTATCCTAATTATTTAATGACATATTTATTTACAAAATTAATTAATAGTTAATAATAATGATAATAAGAAAAATTGTTTATTAAAAAAGGATAAAAATGTTAAAAAACCTAATTTCTATATATTTTAGTTTATTAAGAAAAACATTAAAATTCTAACCTAATTTTACTAAGTTAATTGTTAAAAATTTATTTACAAAAAATATTAGTGAATTAAATATTAAAACAATAAACATGTTTTTTTGATTTTTTCTGGTTTTTTATACTGAAAATTATTTTTATGGTGAAAAGAAATAATTAGAACATTAGTAAGAATTTAAAGAAAATCAAATAAAAAATCAAAATAATGCAAACCATAGGAGGGGTATCAGGCCCCTTTGGAGGTGTGATTTGAGGAATTTGGCCCAATAGAAGTTTGATCCATGCTGACTTTTCAGATTATATGCACGCGCGTTGACTTGGGTACACCATGGACTTTGGTTCCTGGCCACTGGATGGACGCTCATGGCCACTTGGCAAGCCACGTATGAGAGTATATGATGGACTCCTGGGCGTGTTGTACACTGGAACGCTTTATGAAAAATTTGAACAAATTATATGGGGGACCTGGGAATCGAACCCAGGTCCCAAGACTTGCCAATCACGTTCCCAACCACTATGCCATTCAAACGCGTTTGTAATAGATTTAGACATTAAATATTATAATAAGAAACAAAAGTTAATGATATGAAAACAAGAAAACGCGCCAGATTTTTGAATCAACCAACCACGTGATGACACCCGGTCTTCTTCTTCGCTTGTCCTGAAAAATAAGAAACAAATAGAGGGGGTTTTAAACCCCCACTAAAACAACCCTGCAATAATAGCGATTAGAGTATGGTTAAAAAGAAAAAGGGCGCGAGGTGTGAGTTCAACTCGTCAGAAGGTCCTGATTCCAATGGTATAGGTTTCATGGCCTGATTTTTCCATATATGCAAAACCCCAAATTGAAGCTTCTGAAACCCTAGAACGCTTCCATGGTGAATTCCTATCTAGACAGCCATTCTTCAATTGAATAATACTATTAGCTTCAGAAGGTCATGGTTAGTATAAATCAACAATCAAAATGCATGGAAAATGTCTAGAAATCAAAATACGATTATGGAAATTTTCAAGGAAAGCAAGACTCTGTTATACTGATTCCTTGAGTATGGAAGACTGGCTTTGATTGGAATAGTTTCCTGGATGTGTCAAGAGTGTATTGGAATGGTTTTTTTGCTTTGAAACGAGCTCTAGCTAGGTTTTCAGTTTTGAGATTTTTTGTCAAAAGTTGCAAAGTTATTCTTGATCTTGGGCGCAGCTTCTGTGTTCCCTGGCCTAGGTTTCAGTTGTGCATATATGTGTGAATAGAATTAGGTTAAAAGTCACCCAAAAATCCATTGTTTTAATACTTTTGAATATTTGATTTTGTCAAATCTTTTCCCATCTTTTTTTGCCATGGAAACTTGCCTATTTTGGAAGATTTGGTCTCTTGAAAAGGCACACGAAATCTTGAGCTCATAATAGAAGAATATGCTGCACAAAAAGATTCAAAACCTTTGTTTAGTATTTTTCTCATATTTAATTTTAATTAAATGAATTAATAGGATTAAAAACTCAAGTAATTAATTAAAAATAAGAAAATAACTCCCTTTTAGCTTAATGGGTCGTGCATAGCTTTTGGGTGATGATTCATGGAAGAAATTGAGGCCCATTAGCAATTTTGAGGCATTTGAAGCAAAGTTGGCTTTTCAAAATTCCCAAATATTTCCCAACTTCCACAAGGCATATCTTGCTCAATTTTTAAGATTTGATCATGTTCTTGGACATTTTGGAAAGGTCTTGAAGTACTATAACCAATTTCTTTGGTCCCATGTCATTTTGATTTACCAATCTCAAGTTATGGTCTTTGACTTAAAGTGTCTTTTTGTTGACTTTTGAAAATGACCTATAATGTTGAGATTGATAACTTTTTGTGAGAGCATTTCTTGGACTTGAAGTATGAAGATGAGTTGTAGGAAATGTCATTATATTCAAAATGAGCTTTGGATGGAATTTTTCTGATAAACCATGTGGAAGTTATGCCTTGGTCAATTTGCAGTTGACTTTTTCAACTGTCCAAAAATAGAAACTTTTGCATCTTGAGACTTTTTGAGCCATGCTTTGAGAATCATGATCAAGAATTGATCAAATGATGTTTGTGGCTTCAAAATAAGATGTTGAACAAAAATTTTGACTTTAGACTGTCAAATGACCATTTTGCCCCTGCAGTTGACTCTGAAGCAATTAGGGTTTTTGACTGTGCATTTTGATGCTGTGAGTCTTGAAACTTGGCATATGGATGCTTGACAATGTTTATGGGCATGTGGGACTTGTTTGGGACCTTGGAAACTTCAATTTCTTTGCCAGACCCAAAACCCTAATTTTTGACTGTTAGGAGGCAATTGGGCTGTGCAACCCTTGGGAGATTTTGAACCTTGATCTTGGAAGATATTGAAGAATATGGGAGGGAAAATTTTAGGGTACAACAGTTGCCCCTGTTCAATCTTCTTAGACCTGAGGATGTAGATTGGCTGGCGTGCCTTTCGTAATCCGAGGGTAGAAGATGATTGAACACTAGAGTGCCCAAAAATTTGCGCTCACATAGTAGAGCGTTAGCAGTATGATGGTGGGAATGGGCTTACAGATGCCATTTGGAGATTGATGGATAGGAAGATGGGCTTATAGATGCCATCGGGAGGTTGTCGATCGCGTAAGAGTTTCCTTAGCGAGAACTTGCGTACCTGAGAAAGAAAATGATTACCTGGCCTGTTACAGGAGTTGGTCTTCAAACTCTTTGTGTAGATGTGCCCTGGCTGGATACAGGAATCGAGTCTGGTAATGTTAGTCGTCCACAGATCCACCCTGGCAAGATACAGGAATCGGATCCTCAAACTCTTAAGACGCACCCTGGCAAGATACAGGAATCGGGTCTGGTAATGCTAGTCGTCAACAGATACACCCTGGCAAGATACAGGAATCAGATCCTCAAACTCTTCAGACGCACCCTGGCAAGATACAGGAATTGGGTTTGGTAATGTTACTCGTCCACAAATCCACCCAGGCAAGATACAGGAATCGGATCCTCAAACTCTTCAGATGCACCCTGGCAAGATACAGGAATCGGGTCTGGTAATGCTAGTCGTCAACAGATACACCCTGGCAAGATACAGGAATCAGATCCTCAAACTCTTCAGACGCACCCTGGCAAGATACAGGAATTGGGTCTGGTAACTTCAAAAGGTTTTTTTGTTGGTAATGATGTGATGAAGGAATCTGAGACGATTGCTACCTCAACAGGATGATGAATGGATCAGGGACGATTACTACCTCAACGGGCCAGTGAGAGAACCTTGGATGATTACTACCTCAACAGTAACGATGAGAGAACCTTGGTCGATTACTACCTCAACAGTAACGATGAGAGAACCTTGGGCGATTACTACCTCAACAGTAACGATGAGAGAACCTTGGGCAATTACTACCTCAACAGTAACGATGAGAGAACCTTGGGCGATTACTACATCAACAGTAACGATGAGAGAACCTTGGTCGATTACTACCTCAACAGTAACGATGAGAGAACCTTGGGCGATTACTACCTCAACAGTAACGATGAGAGAACCTTGGGCGATTACTACCTCAACAGTAACGATGAGAGAACCTTGGGCGATTACTACCTCAACAGTAACGATGAGAGAACCTTGGGCGATTACTACCTCAACAGTAACGATGAGAGAACCTTGGGCGATTACTACCTCAACAGTAACGATGAGAGAACCTTGGGCGATTACTACCTCAACAGTAACGATGAGAGAACCTTTAGGAATTGATTTAGCTGGACTAGAGGAGGTCTTTGACTGGATCGGCATCAGAAAAATCTTTAGAAGTCGATTTAACTGAACCAGGCAAGGTCTTGGAGTCTTCAACTGGGTCTTCATCAGGAAAATCTTTAGGAATCGATTTAACTGGACCAGAGAAGGCCTTTGACTGGATCGGCATCAGAAAAATCTTTAGGAGTCGATTTAACTGAACCAGGCAAGGTCTTGGAATCTTCAACTGGGTCTTCATCAGGAAAATCTTTAGGAATCGATTTAACTGGACCAGAGAAGGCCTTGGACTGGATCGGCATCAGAAAAATCTTTAGGAGTCGATTTAACTGAACCAGGCAAAGTCTTGGAATCTTCAACTGGGTCTTCATCAGGAAAATCTTTAGGAATCGATTTAACTGGACCAGAGAAGGCCTTGGACTGGATCGGCATCAGAAAAATCTTTAGGAGTTGATTTAACTGAACCAGGCAAGGTCTTGGAATCTTCAACTGGGTCTTCATCAGGAAAATCTTTAGGAATCGATTTAACTAGACCAGAGAAGGCCTTGGACTGGATCGGCATCAGAAAAATCTTTAGGAGTTGATTTAACTGAACCAGGCAAGGTCTTGGAACCTTCAACTGGGTCTTCATCAGGAAAATCTTTAGGAATCAATTTAACTAGACCAGAGAAGGCCTTTGACTGGATCGGCATCAGAAAAATCTTTAGGAGTCGATTTAACTGAACCAGGCAAGGTCTTGGAATCTTCAACTGGGTCTTCATCAGGAAAATATTTAGGAATCGATTTAACTGGACCATAGAAGGCCTTGGACTGGATCGGCATCAGAAAAATCTTTAGGAGTTAATTTAACTGAACCAGGCAAGGTCTTGGAACCTTCAACTGGGTCTTCATCAGGAAAATCTTTAGGAATCAATTTAACTGGACCAGAGAAGGCCTTTGACTGGATCGGCATCAGAAAAATCTTTAGGAGTCGATTTAACTGGACCAGGCAAGGTCTTGGAATAGCTGAGAACTTAACTGGATCTTTCCTGAAATGTAAAAGTCAGTCGTATGCAATGCATGCCATGGATCAAGCAATGATGTTCTCAACATAAATGAGATTGTAAGATATGATGCGTTTATGCATGTATCATGATGTATGACAATGTGATGTTTTTGAACGTATTTTCGTCTAGGAAAATATATCTTTGACGAATGCCGGGAGTTAAATCCTGGGCTGATGGTTGAAGAGAGTTCTTCGTCTCCGCTGGGGATGAAGATTGCAAGAATGAACCAGTAGGAGAAGATGACTCCGTTGGGGAATAAACTTGATGAAGAGATTACTCTGCGGGGAATAACTACTCTAGCGATCTTGCTGGGGAACAATACTCTGTGGGAGGAGAGGTGCTTCGCTGAGATGAATGAGAACTCCATTGGGGGTACCATTGTTGAGTTTTGTTGAAGAATATGATGAACTCCACTGGGGGATAGGAAGACTTCGTCAGGGACGATCTTTCCCTGGTTATTGGCTGAGGATAACCCAGTTATATCCTGGTGGGGAAATAACCTTTGTATAAAGTCGGGGGACGCGTTCGTGCTCTGAAGGGGATAAGCTTCCAGAATCTACTGGGGATGAGTTTACTGCTGGGGAGATGATTCAACTCTCCTGAGGAAACCTTCAGACTGGACTTTCCTGGGGAAATCTTGAACTGTATTGGGGAAGTGACTCCATTGAATGTCTGGTATACCGTCGGGGAACAATCTTAGATCAAGATTGCCGGGGATGCTTGCTTATGAATGTTTGTATATTGCGCTGGGGAATGTTGAGATCTGCTGGAGGATACCCAACTTCCTTGAGGATGACAGGATAACTCTGCTTGGGGAGAGTGTATTGACTTGTTGGCTCACTCTCTGGGGATTTAAGATATCTTGGTTGCGTCCTTCAGCCGAACCTATCTTGGTACCTTGATGGACAGAGAAGCTAGATTGCTTAGACAACTCATTACTGCCCCTGTTTCTGTGGGAGAAGATACCTGTGGAGATCTTGATAACTGCCGATTTGACCAGTCTTCTTCTGGTAAGCAAGTGACAAGATGTCGGGACATAGTCGTACGCTTTTGATCCCTAACTTTTGCCTGGACCGCCCTTTCGGGTTTTCAGTCCACCGGGATACCTATTTTTGCCCAAGCCGCCTTTTCAGGTTTTCGACTTGCCGGGTGTACAGATTTTTCATTTCATCCCTTATTTTTGCCCGAACCTTTTTGGTTCGCCGGGAAGCCCTTATTTTTTCCTAGGTGTATCAACCTAGCGGGTCTTTGATTACGCGTAGTATTTTTTCGACTATGTCCACACTCTCAGAATGTAGGGAGTTGCCCCTGTTAGAAGTGTTTTGCCATGCCACCAAAAGATGTTTGATTAGGCAAGATGCGTTGCTGGAATTCCCCAAGTGACTCAGGCGGAGATTTTCCCCAGGCTATTTGGCCTTTGAGAGATTCTCCGAATCTTGATTGGACTGCCCCAGATAATAGACCATGATCATGTCTGCCCCTTGATTGGAAGTGCTTCTTCCATTTGAGCTTTTGTTGAGAAGACTTTGTTCACTGGATATTTGTCGTGTGAATTTCTCTGCTGTTCAAACAAGAAGTCATATGCAAACAAGGTTATGTTAAAAATGCAAAGCTTATGCCTGTCTTGAAGATTTTGAAAATGCATTCTTTTTCATAAAAACAAGTGAATTTTTTTTGTAAACTGTGATGTCAACTCAGTATTTTACAGCAAGCCTTAAGGAGTCAGGATACCTTTGTTACAGTATGCTTTCGAACTAACCCATGCTTCAGCTAGGACTTTTAAGGGTTATAACGTGGCCCGGTTCACGGTTTAAGAAACAAAGGATAAAGGCTCAAATTTATTTGTACCCACCCGCTCTTCGTGATGTTCTTCAAACCTAAACTCAGCTGATCGTGCGTTAGACCTTGTTTGAGTCTTTGTCCTGATGTTCCAATGATGGTTCAGATATTGATGATTTATTCTAAATAGGCAGTCATTTTTGTTTTTGTTGAGGGTTTGTATGACCTCTTTCTTTTTGATTTCGTTATCCCTAAATTTTGCCTGAACTGTTTCTTTTGTGATTACAGTCAGCAGGATGCCCCAGTTTTGTAAGTCTCCTTCATAGGTTTTGACTTATTGGGTTTTTATTTTTTGAGATATAATGACTACCTATCCTTATGATTATTCGGAATCATCACTGTCTTCTCTTTTTTTGTAAGGACCTTTTTGGTGCCATTTGTTATGCACTTGGATCAACTGAGAGAACTACCCTGCCCCAGGTTATGATAAAGGGTTTTAATTTTCGAAAAGAAAAACTCCTACTTCTTTGGCTCAGAGGGGTTGACGAGGGATTATCTTCCTTATAACTCCAGTGTTTAGGGATTGAAACAATGCATGTACCTCATCAGCGGGGTTTGTTCAAAAGCATACTGTAAAGATCGTGGTATCGTTTTCGTCATCCTCCCTCAAGAGGCTTAAAGTTTTTTAATTGAGAGTTGATCATCACAGAAAAATGAAAGCAATTTGCAATATAGTGAATACGAAATAATTACTTCAAAACAGACATGTGCAATGCATTAATGAAATAACCAAGTTTGACATGAATAAAATGTTTGAACAATAAAAAAAAAAGATTACAACTTGAAAGATCCTAATGAACAAAAGTCTTTTCATCTCAGGGCTTGTCACTTCAACTGGTGAATCCTGTAGGGATGGTAGAAGCACTCATCCTGGCCATCTTGGGTGAACTCCACAGCTCCTTCATCAATCAGGTCCTGGATCTTGTTCTTCAAGGTCCAACAATCATCTGTAGCATGCCCCGGGCTGTCAGAATGATAAGCGCAGCGGGCGTTGGGGTTATACCTTGAAGGTGTCCTGTTGGGATTCTTAGGAGGGTCCCTTAGAGTTACCAAATTTAACCTCAATAGTTGTTGTAAAGCTTGAGGCAGCGACATGTTGAGCTTGGTGAATTGCCTTTTGGGCTTGTCTGGCCGAAGCTGGTGAGGTTGATGCTGAATTTGTGACACTGAAGCCATTTGAGGAGCTCTCCCCTTATCTTCTTGTCTCACAGATGGTTGAATGATAACTGGCTCTTCACCCTTAGATGTTTCCCCCAATTGGTTACCCCGAAGCAGTTGGTTGACGATAGCCCCGAGCTCTTCTTGTCTTTGAGCTAAGTCTTGAATGATAGTCACCTGCCCCAGCATCTGGGCTCTCATTGCATCCACCTCAGCTTGCAGATGTTTCAGCCGTTCATCCTTATCATCCTCAGCACTGTTCCTGACCAAAGTCCCCATGAGAAGTGTTCTCAGCTCTTCCTGCCCCTTGGATAGATTCAGGAGGATTTCCCCGAACCGAGTCTCTTGAGCTTGAAGGTCCTGGTGGTATTGTTGGGAAGCCATTGCTGAAATAAACAGCGCAGATGGTAAGTGACCTGTAACAAGGGTACCTGTAATGCAATGATATGTATGATATGCATGTAATGTTTTCAAGGACCTCGCGGGGTAAACAAGAAAATTGTTAGAATTAGAATCTGGTATCTTGATTGAAGGAACTGCATGTTGTTGAGAGTCCTTCTTCAAGAGTCAAGGCTCACCATATCGAGTGGGTCATAGCCCCTGACTTTAGTCATCATGTCTGGTTTTGATTTCCAAACAACCTTGGTTAGGGGAACCTTCTTCAAGAGTCAAGGCTCACCATGTCAAGTGGGTCATGGCCTCTGACTCAAATCATCAACCTGGCTAGAGGAAAATAAATCCCCTTTGCCCCTTGATAGACATTCTGATTCATCATGACCTGCATCACAAGCCCTTGAGATCCTTGAAACGGATTAATCCTTATGCGGGATGTATGCAATGGTATGATGTTATGATGTTATGCTATGCGTGGCGTAACATAGGTAAACCCTGTTATGGGTCCAGATTAAGGACTGTAAACAAAACCTGCAAGAAACTCAAGTGTCAGATAACAAGCATGTAAGTAGTCAAGTACGAAGGCACACAAGTCCCACAAAAGAGCCCTTAGATTTTAGGCCAGCATGGGGTCTAGGTATTACCCTCTTTCAGTTTGTTGGTTAAGACCTGTCCTATCAGAAGTAACCGGGTTCTAAGGGTCCCAATATCACTGGATTGCTTTCATTGTTCATCGTTTCGATTTAGCCACTGAACTGGCGACCGAAATATTCCAAGAAAACAACCCTCAATTGAGTGTAGTATCGAGTATCAACCAACCTCGGACTGCACCAAAGTCAGTTATCTCACTACCCTAAAGAGGCCAAGATGGTTCAATTAAGGTTCTTGAGGTTAGTTGATGCTTCACGACACCACGTGGAGGCCCCGTACTCTCCTTGACTGAACTCAAGGGTTACCGGTACACACCAAAGTGCCACATCAATGTAGCAGACTGCTTCAACCATGTCGGTATACCCCGCACAGTTCCCTCACAGCCTTGTTGCTACTTTCTAAGAAGGTATCCCCAGATCCGGGTTAGGATCTATGTAACTCCGATGCAACCCACAATTTAAAGCAAACAAGTCAAAGCAATTGAAAACACAAGTGATCTTAGTCCTAAGGTACACCTCACTTTTAAGAGTCCCCAGCAGAGTCGCCAGTTCTGTGATTGGTGGATCTGGAACTGACTGTTTAACGCTGGTTCGCGAAATGTCGTGGAAGCAAGAGTCGCCACCGTCTTTTATTTTCTCCAACATGGACAGGACAAAAGCACAGCAAAATTCCTTATGAGATAGTTTCTCGGTTCGGGAGGTAGATTTATAGAAAGGGAAGGTGTTAGCACCCTTTCTATCCATGGTTATCCATGGTGTAGCGGTGAAAATCAGAGATCAAGCTATTAATTAACTTGACTCGCAAAAGCAAGAGTCGCCACCGCGCTTTATTGTTTCCAAGGGAAAAGGGAAAAGAGAGAAATAAAACCCTAAAATATGCAATGTAAAATAATACTCAAAAGGTAATAAAAATAGAATGCGTTTTTTGAAAGAGACCGAGAGTTCGGGGGTTGGTTATACAGTGGGAAGGTATTAGCACCCAATGCATCTGCGGTACTCCGCGGGAACCTTTTTGAAATATCTGTTTTTGGTTGAAATTGTTTGTTTGATTAAAATGGTTCGTTTGGTTAAAAATGGGTATGGACGAGATTTTGAAAAGGCGACGACCTAGTGTCGAAGTTTTGACTTAAAAGGTGTGGGTTTAAAAATTGAATCTTTTGGGAAAATTATCTTAGGTTTAACAAAATAGTAAACAAACAAAAAATGAAAAAAGGTATTCGCACGATCGGATGAGATGCATTTGATGACGTGAAGTCAACAAATTTAAATCTTTCCCTTGGAGTTAAAACCACAGACGGATAAATAAGCTGAGAGTATATCAAACCTTAGATGAAAATAAATCACAAGCCGACAGCATCATCCAAAAAAAACCTAATGTGAGATAATACTCCAAGCATCAGATAAAGCGCAAAGGCGGTGGATAAAGCTCACGGTGTCAGATAAGAATCCCTGCATCACAAGAGATATACCGACGAAATCTAACAGCACGGGAAACTTATGTGCGTCCGCACAATTTTCAGAAGTTAGTTGGAATTAAAAATAAAATCACAATGCAATGAAAATAATATCTACATAGACGGAATTTATTTACCAATGAAATGAGTAAAATACACAGTAAAAAATATTATGTACAAGTATATATTTACAGTACCAAATATTAAATCAGAATAGTAAAATAAAATAAAAGGTAAAAGGGAGAAGTGTAAGAGTTATTGATGCGTTATGTGAGAATGGATACTTGAAACGATTTTCGAAAACCTTCACAGTAAGCAAACTCGTTAGTAGCATAAGCGGTATAAAAATTAAAATGAATGAAATCGCAACAATTAAAAACTTGGCTAGAAATCACAAAATAAAGAAATGAAATGAAATTGTATGAATGCACATGAATATTTACACAAATAAAAATCAAGAATTCATGACATTATTCCATGTAAACACAAAAATCAGCATTGGATACATGTATTCCATCAAATAAACTCAAGAGAAAACGCTATTTCAAACCACAACGGAAAATAAGAATCAAAAGTTCACATTGCAACATGAGAAATTGAATTCAAAGTAGACTTAACCAAATTTGGAGACAAATGATAATATCATCGAAATAATTATACATATTTAAACCAAACAATTCATCAAATCAATACCTAAACACACAGTCCAGAACTTAACCAAATCGTGACACTGAATTTCGAGACAAAATCAACATAGCCAAGACACCAACATGATTAATATTGTTAAAACTCAAACACTCAGAATCCCAAAATCAAATAACCATATTGATTTAACAACATAATATATCTATAAACTAAACCCAAGAAATGATGATACCGACATTGAAACTTCAATCAGACCTCAACATTCAAATTTAATCACAAATGAAGTGAAATAATAATCAGAATTTCAACATTCAAATTTAACATGGGATCACATTTAACACTACCAGAAAACAAAAAAAATAAAAGCAATGAATGATACAAAAGCTTACCAATTCAAGGATGGCGATATGTTTATGGAGCAGTCGCAGATTGATGGTGATATGCGAGTGAGTGCTGGCGGACAGAACAAACTGAAAATTGTTGAAGTAGCTATCATTGGTTTGTGACTGGGTCTGAGCGTGAGAATGGAGTTCCTCCGAGTGCGTCGATGATGGATGTTCACGGTTGAGGCTGGACGTTGTTGTTACTTACTGGGTTATGGTGGTGAAAGTAAAGATGGGAGCTAAAGGAACCTTCTCTGGTTAGAAACAATATGAATTTGCAAATTACAACTGTACCCATATGAAATTTGTATCGCCTCCGTCTGCCAAAAACTGCAGCTATAACTGAGATTTTGTCACTATTTCATATCTGTAGCCATATCCAACTTCCTCGTTTTCCAGGATTACCCTTCTGGTGTGGAGATGCAACATATGTGGGTGAAAAGGGATCATAAATTTGGTCTGCATGATACGCTGGCTTACTAGATGCCAAGGATGGGTTGATGCCAAACTTCTGATTCATAGGCCATGTTCCCTGAGCAGGATAGCATTGTTGATTGTGCATACCTCTTTGGACCCCAGGACTGGGCAAGTTTGGCATTTGAGGGGTAGGAATGAAGTTCCTCATACTCATTTGTGGGACTTGAGATCTTGGTGAAGGTTGACCAGCAAAGGGAAGTGCAGGGTGTTGTTTTTGCAATTCGTTGCAACAAGCTCCAAGCTTTATCGAAGTAACGCATTCGAGCAAGGATGTGGAGGGTGATTTCGAGCGAAGAGGGAGATGGGGTGGAGTGAGGATTGTTGATGGCGAAGTTGAAAAACTCCAATGCTTTGAGACCATTTTAATGAGAGGAGAATAAGCGAACAAGAATGTTGTGGATGACTGAAGTGGGGATTGTTGTTGATGGAGGGAAGTGGTGGATAAAATGAGGAAAAATGGGAAAGGGTTTTATTTTGTGATGTGCGGCTTACTAACTGAGTCAATCGACTCTGTGAGAACGAGGAGAGAGGAGGGCTACGCGTGGAAAGAGAAGAAGTAATTGGGTTGTTTTTTTGCTATGCCTTTTTTTTTGTCTCCCCTAAACAAAAAGATAAATATGCTTTATATAGAAAATGAAAAAAATAAAAATTCATTTCAAAGTCAATCACGTCCATTCAAAATAAAATCATTCTGCATTAATCCTCAAATTTTGTCAACAACCAATAGAAATCAAGCATAGTGTAACAAACATTATTTTGTGACTAAAAAGCCCTTTTAATGATAAAAATGAAATAAAAAACAGAAAGTATTTAAATTAACTCAATTTAAAATAATTTTTTTGAATTTTTTCTGAATTAAAAATAAAGACACAAAATGACCGAAAGCGATAAAAAAACGGACGAAAATTTATCCGATAAAATAAAATGAACACATTAAAATAAACTACATGTCACGAAGATTAAAGAAAAAATATTCAAGAAGTCAAAAAATCAAAAATATCAGACTAAACAGACGTTTAAGGTTAAAAACGAGACTCCGAACTGTACCAAAAAAATAAAGCGAGCATACCGTCATAATCTACGCGAAGCGCAGATTCATAAAATGATCGGTAAAAGGTGGAAACTTGAAATATTTTTCTCGCTAATTTTTCGCACATTGTTGAATCACTTTTAACAGTTTGTCTATAAAACCAAAATATTTTTATTATTGACATATAAACAACTTGGAGCAATGCAACAAATGAGTAAATAGATAAAAATGCATGAAGCAAAATGCCGGGTATTTTACAACTGAAAGACGATGCAAACTGACTTTTTCTGATCAACTTAAATACGACTAATGATGCAAAATGTGATGAATGAAGATATTTACTAATGATCGTGACCAAATGACAAAATATGGTATGAATGTGCGAATGAAAAAATTAGGGGCGAAATTAAGGGTGCAACGGTGTGCCTTGATGAATCAGTCTTCGAGAATCCATAATCAACCGTACTTCTGGCTTGGGAGAATCAAAACCTTAATTGAGGCGCGACACCTGATGCTCTGGATCCAGACCTGTCTCTGCACATGACACAAAAGAAAACATGAACATACACCTTTGTATGCGATTAGAAATTAGTGATACATATGCTAAAAATGTTCAAAACACTTGACAATCTTCGCATAGTCAAAGCTCGAAGGTGAGACATTAAAACCGACCGTATTTCGTGACCTTGACTTATCTTAAAAAATGCAAAAATAAAAATGGGATCTTAGGTCAAAAATTTGGGTACAACAGCTGCCCCTATTTAAGTTTCTTCTATCTGGAGATATGAAGATTGGGATCTTCATTTCGACGAGATTGAAGGGACTTAAATATATAATACACAATTTTTGGCCTTAAGATACCGCGATTATGTTCATGATATGATATGAATGTAATGCTCTGAATTTTATGGGGAATGACGCCATATGAGACAGACTATGCTGGAGAAACCAAGCATATTACAATAATCCCACAGAGAAAGAGGTTGTAACTCCACTGGGGAAACAAAGTCATAGACTTCAAATGAGAGACTCTTGAATGATTTACATCAGTATTGGGACTGGAAAAGGTAATGATTTACAACAGTACTGTGACTGGAAAAGATATGATTGACATCAGTACTGTGACTGGAAAAGGAAATGATGGACATCAGTACCGAGACTGGAAAATGATTGACATCAGCACTGTGGCTGGAAAACAAAATGATTGACATCAGCACTGTGGCTGGAAAACAAAATGATTGACATCAGCACTGTGGCTGGAGATAAACATCTCTGATTTCTGAATTTTACCAAGAACGGTAACACATTTCTTCTCTAACCAAGATATCGCTTGAAAAGGATAAAATAACAAACTTCCCCACGGGACTTTTCCGAAAGGGATGCCATTTGCTGAGTAGACATTATTGTTGGGGATACACAAGCTGCTCAAATAAAGAGGCCTCCACTTGCTTCCTTTCAAAGGTGTCAATAACATACAAGCTGCTCATGAAGAGACCGCCACTTGCTGTCTTCAAAGAATATTAAAGCACACAAGCTGCTCATGAAGAGTCCGCCACTTGTTGCCAAAAACCCACAAGCTGCTCAAAAAGAAGCCGCCACTTGCTGTCTTCAAAGAATATCAAAGCACACAAGCTGTTCATGAAGAGTCTGCCACTTGTTGCTAATAACC
Organism: Vicia faba; assembly: GCA_948472305.1. Taxonomy (NCBI): domain Eukaryota; kingdom Viridiplantae; phylum Streptophyta; class Magnoliopsida; order Fabales; family Fabaceae; genus Vicia; species Vicia faba. The sequence continues at coordinate 910,515,012 of OX451738.1, read as the reverse complement.
CACAAGCTGCTCATGAAGAAGCTGCCACTTGTTGTCTTCAAGGGAACAATAACACACAAGTTGCTTAAATAGATAAGCTGCCACTTGCTGTCTTCCAAAAATACTAACGTACAAGCTGCTCATGAAGAAGCTGCCACTTGTCGTTTTCCAAAAGTGTTGATAACATACAAGTTGTCCATGAAGAGACTGCCGCTTGTTGTTTTTAAAAGTGTTGATAACATACAAGTTGTCCATGAAGAGACTGCCGCTTGCTGTTTTTAAAAGTGTCAATAACAAACAAGTTGCTCATGAAGAGATTGTCGCTTGCTGTTTCTTTCAAGGTATCAATAACATACAAGTTGCTCATGAAGAGACCGCCGCTTGATGTTTTTCAAGAGAAAAATAACACACAAGTTGCTCATGAAGAGACCGCCGCTTGCTGTTTGTCAAGAGTATCCATGACACACAAGTTGCCTCATGAAGAGACTGCCGCTCGTCGTTTGTCAAGAGTATCCATAACACATAAGTTGCCTCATGAAGAGACTGTCGCTTGCTGTTTGTCAAGAGTATCCATAACACACAAGTTGCCTCATGAAGAGACTGCCGCTCGTCGTTTGTCAAGAGTATCCATAACACACAAGTTGCCTCATGAAGAGACTACCGCTTGCTATTTGTCAAGAGTATCCATAACACACAAGTTGCCTCATGAAGAGACTGCCGCTTGCTGTTTTCCCAAAAAGATACCCATAAAATATCGTGAAGATATTGCTGGAGGTGAGAATCAATAATTTCATCGAGGATGGACAAACTGCTCATGAAGAGACCGCCATTTGTCGTAGAGAAATCAGAAATAATCAAACTGCTCAAATAAAGAGTCAGTCGCTTGTTGTCATGTCGATATTCCAGAAGAAGGTTGTGATAACACTGCTGGGGAATAAAGTTCATCTTCAATGGGGAACCATGAGTAAATCCTTCTTGAGGAGACCAAGTATTTACATTGCAAAATAAATGCACTTTCCATCTAGGTTTCACAGCCTAGAGATATTCACAGGGTATCGTTCACAAGAGACACATCTCAATCCAGGAATAAACTGGAGAGAAAACAGTCAAACAAGACTCCACCCAATGAGGAAATAACTCAAATGGGGATTTATCCTATCCAGAGATGGAAAAGGAAAGCTAAAGCAAGATTCTTCCACGAGAGTTAACTCAGTGGGGAATTAGGAAGGAGGCGCACTTTCTGCTTAAGTTGACACTCTATTTGGAAAGATCAAATACACTATTTGAATAGACATAACCAAGGTATACAAACTTCAATGACATCAACAAATACAACTGTGCGTGCATGATGCAAGTGTGAATGAATAAATGAATGCCATGTATGTGCTGACAAAACAAATAGACAAGATAAACTGGAGATGATAAGACATCATAGCACAACCCAACACTCGGCTAATCTCAACAGGATGGGAACATTACTGGAGATAAAACACAGGCCATCATTGGAGCAAGGTCCTTTTACAAGGCTTAAATATCTCTGGAGAGGAAGATATTTTCAGGTAGAAAACCCAAAGTCCAGTCTTCTATTGCAAACAATCCATTGAAAGGATAACAACACAAACAAAGTTTCAGCTGGAAAGAAGTCTTGCTTAGCTGGAGATATTGGGAACACCACCCTCTAATAATGTATGAAAAACATATCTTGACAAATCTGGATTGCCCCTGGGATTAATTTTGGATGCCCCAAGTTTACTGCTGATAAACTGCATGTTGCACGATAATTCTTGCGAATAACTTCACTTCTAAAATGCCCCAAGCTATATGGTTGATGGGGAGAAATCGCCTCAAGAGGATTTTACAAAAGACCTGGCATTCACCATGCTCTGGTGTCTTCAAACTCTTAGAGAGATTCGTCAAATCTCGACGTGATTGCCCCGGATTGACTGTAGTTGGCACAACGAAGTCTTCAAATTTTTGCCACAAAAGAGTAAACAAGTTGGGAAAGCATTAACTGGGAGAAGCAACATGTCCATGTTCAAGGTCTTTAGGTGACATGCTGTTGTACCCCAGAATTTTCCCTCCCATATTCTTCAAGAAATTGCCAAGTCAAAGCTTCAAAATCTCCCCAAGGGTTGCACAGTCAAGGGTCTCCTAAATAGTCAAGATTAGGGTTTGAGTTCTGATCAAGAAAATGAAGTTTCCAAAGGACCAATCAAGTCTCACATGCTTACAAATATGGTCAAGCATCCTCATATCAAGTTTCAAGACTTTCAGCACAAAATGGCACAGTCAAAACCCTAATTGCACTACAGTCAACTGTAGGGGCAAAATGGTCATTTGACAGTCAAAAGTTCAAATTTTTGGTCAACATATCATTTTGAAGCCACAAACATCATTTGATCAATGCTTGATCATGATTCTTAAAGCTTGGCTCAAAAATCATCAAGATGCAAAAGTTTCCTTATTTGGACAGCTGAAAAAGTCAACTGTAAATTGACCAGGGCATAACTTTCACATGGATTATCAGAAAAATTCCATCCAAAGCTCATTTTGAAGAGAAAGACATTTCCTACAGCTCATCTTCATACTTCAAGTCCAAGAAATGCTCTCACAAAAAGTTATCAATTTCAACATTATAGGTCATTTTCAAAAGTCAACAAAAAAGGACTTTAAGTCAAAGGCCATAACTTGAGATTGGAAAATAAAAATGACATGGGACCAAAGGAATTGGTTAGAGGACTCAAAGACCTTTCCAAAATGTCCAAGAACATGAGAAAAGCTTAAAAATTGAGCAAGTTATGCCTTGTAGAAGTTGGGAAATTTTTGGATATTTTGAAAAGTCAACATTGATTCAAATGACCTAAAATTGCTAATGGGCCCATTTTTCTTCCATATTTCATCATCCATGGCATGTGCGCGACCACTTGGCCCAAAGGGAAGTATTTCTTCATTTTTTATTTATTTATTTGAATTTTTATTTATAATAATTCATTTAAATCAAATTAAATACATGAGAAATATTTAACCTAGGTTTTACAATCTTTTTGTGCACAAAATCTACTCAATAATTCGTGTGAAATTAAATAGGGAAAGATTTGGAGAGAATTGATCTTAATTTGTACAAAAACACATGGAAAATATTTGAAAAAGATCTTGAAAATCAAATCTTTCAAAGTCATGAATGCCAAGCTTTTTGGATCAAATTTCTTAACCTAATTGTTCCACACATATATACAAAGCAAACCCTCATGCTTGGAACCACGCAGCTGCTCAGAAAACCCTTGCACAAACTCACACTTTTTCTCAAAAATCTCAATTCTGAAAATACCTTTGCAAGGCGATTCAAGTCTCAAAACCTATTCCATTAGCTTCCTCAAGGATCATAGGACATATTCCAATCAAAAACTAAGCCCCATACTCAAGAAAACGCGAAGTCATCACTGAAATTGGTAGAGAAAATTCCAAAATCGTTTTCCATTATCCATGCATTTTTAACATATTTTGTTGTTGTTTTCGTGTTTAGGATGATGTTTACAAACTAACTGCACAGTTTGATTGAAGTTTCATGCCCTATATGAGGATTCGCCATTAGAGAAACCTAGGGTTCCAAGGTTTTTAATTTGGGCGTTTTCCATTCCTATAAAATTGAGACATAACAATGCCATGAACGAAATCAGCAGGTTGGGACGAAGAGATTGGGACCATCGCGCCAAATTTCTGAGGCCACATGGCCTAATCGCTATTATTGAAATTAGCATATTTTGAGGGGGTTTAAAACCCCCGTTAAATGTTTGATTAATTTGTGTCAGGAAATCCAACGAAGAAGATGAATTCGTGGCAAGCGATGGGTGGCTGGTTTGAAAGTTCGCGCGCAAAGTCCACTAACGCAATTGTTCTTTTTATAATATTTGTTGATTGTTATATATTAAACACACGTGAGTTGATCCAGTGGCAAGCGTAGTTGTTGGCAAAGCACATGACCTGGGTTCGAACCCCAGGTCTTCACTCTCTTCATATTATTTTGTATTCATTGATTCCATGCAGGTTCAACATCAAAGCGTACCATACGCCCTCCAGATCAAACCATCCACGTGCATATCAGAGTCAATCCAAAGGCTGAGAGTTAGAGAACAGCGTGGACATGAGTCAACATGCCAGCACGTTGCCTGGAAAAGTCAAACGGACCATGCTAAATGGGCCAGAATTCTTGGACTTAACCTCCATGTTGGGGACTACAACCCCCCTAGGTTTGCTATGTTTTTCTTTATTTATTAATTCTATTTTCTTTCAATTATATTTGTTTAATTAATTAATTATTTTCATAAAAAGCATAAAAAACATTAAAAAAAATCAGAAAAGAAAAAATAATAAATATTTTTTTTATTTTAATATTTCTTGTAAGTAAATTTGCATGTAAATTAATTAGTTTTAAATTAGGGTTTAATTTAATATCTTCATAATAAATTTAAAAAACATAGAATTAGGTTTGGTTAATTTTCATCTTTTTATTTTTCTTTCATAAATGATTAAATAATTAAATATTTATTTTTTGTAATTAAATTTGTATAAAAATTAGGGTTAATTTAGGTTAAAATTCAATGTTTTCATAATAAATTTAAAGCCATTAGAATTAGGGTTAGTATTTACTTTAATTAATTCTTTTTTTTCATATTAAATCCTAAAATACTAAAAAATACCAAAAAACAAGTTCTTTCTTTCTTTTAATTTTAATTAATTCCATGTAATTTTAATTTTGCAAAAAGGGTCCAACGCCCTCGTTTCGATTTAAATTTCAATTCGCACATTTATTTCTTCTTTCGCATAATATTTGTGTATCTCTCCCAAGGCCATGTAACCTTTTAATTTTCTCGCACTTTTCCTTATTTATTTATTTTTCTGTCAAATCGGGTCCTGGTTTAATTTTGGCGATGTGGACCCGCGCCTTTTGTAATAGCTTAGAATTTTTACTTTCCCGCAATATTTTAACTGTTAAACAAATAGCATGAAAGAATGTATGGACAAAATAAAAACAAGCGTAGAACACCACAAATGCATGATCAAAGATAATTGCTAAACTGAAAACGACACACGAATCGCACACACCACCCCTAGGGTACGCCTCACTGTTGCCTTGCCTCGAAAGGTGATCGTCGAGTAGAGGATGTTTTAGTAAGTCCTCATGCTCCGGGAACCTGGAATGAGGGTAGCTTCTAAGGTGTCTTCCCATTGCTCTGGTGATCACCATGTCCCGAACCCCGAATTGACCCGAACACCTCCAACGGTGGTGCTACCTACCTCTCAATGGTGGGATGGCACTACTTTAAAGGACATTTACACAGACGAATTCCTTAGGGTAGGTAGGTTCTCGTAGATACTTGCTCTAATCTCAAAACAAATTCAAAAAGACTTTTCACACCGACACTTTTTCAAAAGCTTTCGAAAGCAAATTTTCAAACACTCTTGAGGACCGATACAAGAGTCGAACTGGAATTTTCAAAGAAACTTTTTAAAACCCACAGTTGAAAAGCAAACAAACCATTTTGAAAACACAAATGAGCAAGTATCTAAGAGCCCATGGATAACCATGGATAGAAAGGGTGCTAACACCTTCCCTTTCTATAACCTACCTCCCGAACCGAGAGCAATCTCTTTAAGGAATTTTTCTGTGCTTTTGTCCTTTCCATTTGGAGAAAATAAAAGACGGTGGCGACTCTTGCTTCCGCGACATTTCGCGAACCAGCGTTAAACAGTCAGTTCCAGATCCACCGATCACAGAACTGGCGACTCTGCTGGGGACCAAACTTAAAGTGAGGTGTACCTTAGGGCTAGTTCATAACTGTGTTTTCAATTGTATTGATTTGCTTGCTTTACTATTGTGGGTTGCATCGGAGTTACATAGATCCTAACCCGGATCTGGGGATACCCTGTTTAGGTAGCATAAGCTGTGAGGGACCTGTCCGGCGTAGACCGACACAGGTGAAGCAGTGGCTACGTTGGTGTGGCACCTTGGTCTGTACCGATATCCCTTGTGTTGCAACGAGGAGAATATGGGTCTTCTAAGGAGTCATTAAGCACCAACAACCTTAGAACCTTAATTGACACAACTTGGCCTTTATAATTGTAGCAGTATGCTACGCCCATTGAGGCTAAACTCTCGTGATGGTTCTGGCCGCAAGAAAAGATTGCGATGCTGGAGTTATGACCGATTGAGGGTAGTCAATGATATTGGGATCCTCTAAGAACCCGGTTACTTTTGATTAGGACAGGTATGAACCAACAAACTGAAAGAGGGTAGTACCTAGACCTCATGCTGGCCTAAACTTTAGGGGCTTGCCTTGTGTGACTTGTGTGCCTTACCATGTTTTGCCTTTGTATCTATATGTGGTGTGCTTTATCATAACATCATAGCATCATGAGCATTGCATGCATCCTGCATAAGGACTGACCATTTCAAAGACAAGAGGGTTTCACCTTTGCTCTGTTTTGTAGGACATTATGATGCTTGTGCGAAGGAATACTATCCGGTTCAACTTTGTTCGTTCACCTGAGTTGCTTGATGAGTTGGTTAGCAGAATTCCAAATACCACTTCCTTCATTCAGAGGCATGGTTCTCTTCTCAGTTTAGTCACTGCAAAGCGGGATCAACAGTTGATGAGTGTTCTGACCCAGTTCTATGACCCTCTGTACCAGTGCTTCACCTTTCAAGACTTCCAGCTGGTCCCCACCCTGGAAGAGTTCTCTGATTTTCTTGGTATCCCTATCTTGGATCAGACTCCCTTTACTGGCTGGGAAAAGACCCTCAGACTTGAAGATGTTGCTGCAATTCTTCCTTTGACCCATCAAGAGGTAACAGACAACTGGGTGACTAGAAGCGGAGTTAAGGGTTTCTTGGCCAAGTTTCTGATTGGTAAAGCTAACAGTTTCTGGAATGACCTGGACTTTAGGGATTATGAAGACATCTTGGCTCTCCTAATCTATGGGTTAGTCCTGTTTCCTAATCCTGACAACTTCATCAATGTCACTGCCATAAGGATCTTTATGTCTCAGAATCCTGTGCCCACTCTCTTGGGTGACATCTTGCAACAACTTCATGCCCGTACTACCCGAAGACGAGGAACCCTATGGTGTTGTATCCCTTTGTTGGTGAGGTGGTTTATTTCGCACCTCCCTAAGTTCGTACTGAAGAATCAAGAAGGAAGAGGTTGGGCTCATAGGTTAATGTCTCTCACCGATAAAGACATCATTTGGACTTGCAGAGGTTTGGATGAGATAGCTATTATTGATCGATGCGGGGAATACCCTAATGTTCCTCTGATTGGTACCCAAGGAGGGATCTCTTACAATCCATGTCTAGCACTCCGTCAGTTTGGAAGAGCAAGAAGAGCAGGTCCCCATGAGATGTTGGTGCCTCACCTCAGTTTTGAATTTCAGGTGGATAGTGACGAGCTACGCCGTAGGTTCATCAAGGCTTGGGACAAAGTTCATAAAGCTGACCCACAAGAGTTAGGGCCAAAGACTTCTTTACCTATGGAAGCCTACTACAAATGGGTTCGCATCCGTGCTCAGAAGTTAGGTATGCCGTATGAAGCCGTCAGACCCGTCATCCTTGAGTGTCCTGACAAAGATGGTGTTCCTCCAACTGTCCTTCCTCCTCAGATACCTACTGATTATGAGACATTGAAGAGATCTTGGTCGCAACTACGAGAAGAGCGGGATTCTTACCGGGAAAAGTTCAACGGGCAGGAATCAAAGATCCAGAAGCTGACAAAACAATTAGAGAATGAGAGAGCTCTGAATGCCTACATCCGTACTGAGAAGAGGAGACCATGGGATCAATAAGGAGCTCCAGATGTGCTTTTACAGTTTTATTTCCTTTTCAGTATTTCCTTTCATGTAACGCCTAAGGGCAACCTGTTGAATAATTTCAGTTTCAAAGTTGAATCTAATGAAGTGTGTTCCTTTTTGTTTACAAAGTTGATTCCCGATTGTCTTTGAAAACATAATTCATACGCATTTCATACATCATGTGCATAGCAGGTTTTTCCTCTTTTCAGGTTGCTTACAGTTCTTCGCTGTTTATTTCAGCATCATGAATCCCGACTCGTCATCAACTGAGACATCCATCAAGGCTCTTCAGGCGCAGAATGCGCAGTTTCAGGAATTAATCAAGGGTTTAGCTCAAGGCCAAGAAGAGCTGAAGGCTATGCTCCTGAAGAAGGAGAAGAAGAAGAAGAGAAGAACTGTTCTGTTCAACTCGGGCCGAAGGTTTGGCAATGCTCTGCAGCAGGAAGAGGCTGGTTCTTCTGTTGGCAAGAGTACTCCTCAGGCAGAAGCAAGGGTTCCTAGTCCGGTAGTCTCCGACAACGAGACTGATTTTGATGAAGATCAGTATCCTCCGGCAGAAGACCGTTACAAGCAGCTGGAGGATAGGCTGAATGCTATGGAGATACAGCAAGTACCTGGGCTGGATTTTGGAGATATGGGTTTGTCAACTGGTGTGATTATTCCTCGGAAGTTCAAAGCACCATCTTTCTCTAAGTATGATGGGGCGTCTTGTCCCAAGCTACATCTCAGGTCCTATGTTCGGAAAATTCAACCGTACTCTGCGGATAAGAATTTGTGGATCCACTTCTTCCAGGAGAGTCTTTCAGGGACTCATCTCGAATGGTTCTATCAGCTGGATGGGACCAAGGTTCGTAACTGGGAGGAGTTGGCTACTGCTTTCTATAAGCAGTATCAATATAATGCCGACCTTGCCCCTACACGTACCCAACTCCAGGGTATGTCGTTAGGTTCAAGCGAAGGTTTTAAGGAGTACGCTCAGAAATGGAGAGACCTGGCTGGCAGGGTACAGCCACCATTGACTGATCGGGAGTTGGTAGACATGTTCTTGGGGACCCTATCTGGGCCGTTTTTCAACCATCTTATCGGGAATTCGTCTGCGGGGTTCACTGATCTGATTCTGACTGGAGAGAGAATTGAGGCTGGGTTAAAGTCTGGAAAGATTCCGAAGGGTGCATCGTCTAGTTCTGAAAAGAAACCCTTCAAAAAGGAGGCTAGTGCCGTGTATGGTTCCAAGAGATCAGAGAGACCTGAGTGCCGCCAATCTGTCAGTGCGGTAATGATTGCTAAGCCTGATGCCGCTCCTCGGCCGACCAATCCTCAAAGGGCTGAAAGACCCCGGAGAGAGTTTACCCGGTTAAGCATGACCCTATCGCAGATCCTGCCACAGTTGCTATCCACCAACTTAGTGACTGTCCGAGAGGCGCCGAAGTTCCCCAATACTGCATATCCTAAGTACAACCCGAATGCTCGTTGTGCTTACCATTCAGACAGCCCGGGGCATTCTACTGATGACTGTTGGGCATTAAGGAGCAAGCTGCAGGATCTTATTGACGCCAAGGAGGTACAGTTTGAGGCATCTGAGAAGCCTAACGTAGTGACAGCTCCCCTGCCTGCTCATGGAGTAAATGCTATTGGGGACGAAGACGAAGTGGATGATGCTGAGTTTGATAGCTGGATCTACCCGGCAACCGACAGTGGACTTAATAATTGGAGTGTAAAGGACAACCTATCTGTTTCTCTTGTTACTAAGTAATGAATTCCTATGTTTTTGGTATCTGTAATAAACAATAAATAAACTCTATGGCCCGGTGTCTTACCCGAGGCACCGTGGTTTCCTTTGTGAGGGCATATAAATTGTCATTTCATATATCATGAATGAAAATCTTGGACGTATTTTCGCATTGCAAATCTTATGCTCCTTTTCTGTCTTTCTTTCCTTTACATATATTTCAAAACAGCTGTATTTACACACACACACACACTCATACAGGTTTCAATCCACTCTGGATCTCACTGGCAACGACTCTGCTACTGCCAGTTATGACTTCGAAAATCCGATCAACTTAGCCGAAGACGAAGGTGAAGATGATTGCGAAGTGCCTGGTGAGCTTGCAAGACTGTTGCTTCAGGAAGAGAGGGCAGTTCAACCCCATGAAGAGCCAGTGGAAACCATAAACTTGGGTACTGAGGCAGACAGGAAAGAGGTAAAGATTGGTGCCAACCTAGAGCTCAGCGTGAAGCAACGGTTGACTCAAATGCTGCATGATTATATGGAGATCTTTGCTTGGTCCTACGAAGACATGCCCGGGTTGGATACCGATATTGTGGTCCATCACTTGCCAACTAAGGAAGACTGCCCTCCAGTTAAGCAAAAGGTCCGTCGTATGCGTCCAGAGATGTCTGAGAAGATCAAAGCCGACGTGATGAAACAGTTTGATGCTGGGTTCCTTGCAGTGACTTCTTACCCTCAGTGGGTTGCTAATGTGGTGCCGGTACCTAAGAAGGACGGTAAGGTCAGAATGTGTGTCGACTACAGGGATCTGAACAGGGCTAGCCCCAAGGATGACTTCCCCTTACCTCACATTTATGTCCTTGTTGATAATACAGCTTAGCATAAGGTGTTCTCTTTCATGGATGGCTTCTCAGGTTACAATCAGATCAAGATGGCACCTGAAGACATGGAAAAGACTACCTTTGTTACTCAGTGGGGCACCTTCTGTTACAAGGTCATGCCATTCGGGTTGAAGAACGCTGGGGCAACCTACCAACGCGCCATGGTCCCTTTATTTCATGACATGATCCATCATGAGATAGAAGTGTATGTGGACGACATGATCGCAAGGTCCCAGACTGAGGAAGAGCACCTAGATCATCTGCAGAAGCTGTTTGACCGGTTGAAACTATACAAGCTGAGATTGAACCCGAACAAATGCACCTTCGGGGTAAGATCCGGAAAATTGCTAGGCTTCGTGGTCAGTGACAAGGGCATTCAAGTGGACCCTGCCAAGGTCAAAGCTATTCAAGAGATGCCAGTTCCCAAGACAGAGAAGGAGGTCAGAGGCTTTTTAGGACGCCTGAATTACATTGCTCGCTTCATTTCACACCTAACTGCTACCTGTGAGCCAATCTTCAAGCTGCTGAAGAAAGATCAGGTAGTACGTTGGAATGATGAATGTCAGGCTGCTTTTGACAAAATCAAAGAGTATCTCCAAGAACCACCTATCCTTATGCCACCGGTTGAAGGGAGACCTCTGATACTATACCTGACAGTGCTTGACAACTCAATGGGGTGTGTGATGGGGCAGCATGATGAGTCTGGCCGAAAAGAGCATGCCATTTATTACCTTAGCAAAAAGTTTACCGACTGTGAGACCCGATACTCACTGCTTGAGAAAACTTGCTGCGCTTTGGTATGGGCTGCTCGCCGGCTGAGACAGTATATGCTGACTCATACCACCTTGTTGATCTCAAATATGGATCCTATAAAGTACATATTCGAAAAGCCTGCTCTGTCTGGGAGAATTGCAAGATGGCAAATGATCTTGACAGAATACGACATTCAGTATACAACCCAAAAAGCCATCAAGGGAAGTGTATTGGCAGACCACTTGGCACATCAAGCTGTAGACGACTACCAGTCAATGAACTTTGAGTTTCCGGATGAAAGCATCATGATAGTAACTGATTGTGAAGTACCTGGACCGGATGAAGGACCTGAACCAGGATCCCGATGGCCTATGCACTTTGACGGAGCCTCCAATGCTTTGAGTAACGGTATCGGCGCCATAATCATATCACCTCAAGGTACTCATACTCCACTCACTGCCCGGCTATGTTTCAACTGTACTAACAACATGGCGGAGTATGAGGCGTGCATCATGGGTCTTCAAGCTGCGATCGACCTAAGGATTAAGTTTCTGAGTGTCTTCGGAGATTCCGCTCTCGTGATCAATCGGATCAAAGGAGAGTGGGATACGAAACATCCGAACCTTATTCCTTACAGAGAATGTGTGTTGACCCTGATCCCCCACTTTACGGAGATAACCTTTGAACACTTCCCGAGAGAAGAGAATCAGTTGGCGGACGCGTTAGCTACAATGTCTTCTATGTTCAAGGTCAAATGGGACAATGAGGCTCCCTGGATCATCATCTGGAAACTGGACGAACCGGCATACTGTTGTGATCTCGAGACTGAATTGGTGACTGAGAAGCCTTGGTACCATGAGGTAAAGAGATATTTGGAAGCTCAGGAATACCCTGAAGGTGCCTCAGTCAATGATAAGAAGTTCCTGAGAAGGTTCGCAGCCAAGTTCTTCCTTAGCAACGGCATCTTGTATAAGCGAAACCATGATTCAACCTTACTGCGTTGTGTGGATAAAATTGAAGCAGAAAGGATCATGGAAGAGCTACATGAAGGGACCTTTGGTACACATTCCAGTGGGCACACTATGGCTAAGAAGATCCTTCGGGCAGGATATTACTGGTCCACAATGGAAGATGACTGCTACCAACATTCCAAGACATGCCATAAGCGCCAGATTTATGCAGACAAGGTGCATGTTCCTCCAGTTCCCCTGAATATCCTGACTGCGCCTTGGCCGTTTGCAATGTGGGGCATAGACATGATCGGTGAGATTAAACCTACGGCATCTAATGGGCATCGCTTCATCCTGGTAGCGATTGATTATTTCACGAAGTGGGTTGAGGCAGCATCCTATGCTACGGTAACCAAGACTGTTGTGGCACAGTTCATTCGACACAACCTGATCTATCGGTACGGTGTCCCAGAGAGAATCATTACAGACAACGATACCAATCTGAACAACAAGATGATCATTGAGCTCTGCGAGCAGTTCAAAATACAGCACCATAATTCTTCTCCTTACAGACCGAAGATGAACGGGGCTGTAGAAGCAGCAAATAAGAACATCAAGAAAATCGTGCAGAAAATGACAGTGACTTATAAGGATTGGCACGAGATGTTACCATTCGCTCTACACGGGTACCGTACCTCAGCTAGGACGTCAACCGGGGCAACTCCTTTTTCTTTGGTTTATGGTATGGAAGCAGTCTTACCGATCGAAGTGCAAATACCCTCTCTCCGGATAATGAAGGATGCAAATCTGAACGAAGATGATTGGATCCAGACACGACTTGATCAGCTCAACCTCATTGATGAAAAAAGACTTGCTGCTATCTGTCATGGTCAGACGTATCAGAAACGGATGATCAGGGCATTTAACAAAAAGGTCAGACCACAGGAATATCAAGTTGGGGATCTGGTAATCAAGAGAATCATCCTTCCTCAGAGTGATCCAAGGGGCAAATGGACCCCTACGTACGAAGGGCCATTTGTGGTTAAACATGTGTTCTCAGGAGGAGCAATGATATTGACCAATATGGATGGTGACGACCTTCCTCATCCCGCCAATGCAGACATAGTAAAAAGATACTACGCATGAAAAAAGACCCGCTAGGCTGACATGCCTAGGCAAAAATTAGGGCTTCCCGTCGAACCAAAAGGGTTCGGGCAAAATGAAGGGATGAAATGAAAAAAATCTGTACACCCGGCAAGTCGAAAACCTGAAAAGGCGGCTTGGGCAAAAATGGGTATCCCGGTGGACTGAAAACCCGAAAGGGCGGTCCAGGCAAAAATTAGAGATAAAGCGTAATACTATGTCTCATTGGATCACTTTGCATCCAGAATCCGGTATCTGCATCAAGTTCAGATGGCATCTATCAGTCAGCTTCACCTTCAACCAAGGTCATCAAGTGATGAGACGCTAGGGGTTATAAAGGCAATAGCAGAGTTGAAACCCAGTGGGATCATTCATATTTCACACAGCTGTTTTCTTTTGTACAAAATTTGTATAAACTCTTTTGTTCGGCAGCGTTCTCTTACTAGGACGTCAGCCTCTTGTACGCAAAACGCCTATTTTCAGGCCATTCAAAAATCAATACAAATATTACTTTTCAGTCAAACGTGCCAACTGTTTTTCTTTTTCTGTTTTTGTTTTGCGAAGAACGTCCAAGGTTCAATTTGTGATATATGCATTGACAATAATTTGCTAACTCATAAATATTTGCATACGAAACAAAGGATTAATTACAGGTGACACTAGAAACAGGGGCAATAAAGAGTTGTCTGAGCAATCTAATTGTTCTATCCTCCAAGGTACCAAGGTAGGTTCAGCTAAAGAACATGACCAGTACATCTTAATTCCCCAGAGAGTAAGTCAGTAGTCAGTGCATTCTTCTCCAAGCAGAGTTATCAAATCTCAAGGAAGTTGAGCATCCTCCAGTAGATCTCAATTCTTCCCCAGCAGCATACATACTCATAACAAGCATCCCCGGCAGTCTTGGTCTAAAGATTGTTCCCCGGCGGTATATCAACATTCAAAGGAATCACTTCCCCTGCAGTTCAAAACATCCCCAGGAGAGTCCAATCCAGTCCCCCAGGAAGGTTGGAATTCATATCCCCAAGCAATGAGCTTATCCCCAGTAGATTCTGGAAGCTTATCCCTCGCAAAGCACGAACGCGTTGACCGGCTTTATTCAAAGAGTTATTTCCTTAACAGGATATAACTGGGTTATCCTCAGCCAAAAGCCACGGAAAGATCGTCGTCGACGAAGTCTCTTATCCCCAGCGAAGTCTATCAACACTTCCGATACAGCAAAAATATCCCCAGCAAGTTATTATCAACAAATCGGCAAAGTACCTCTCTCCCCACAGAGTATTGCTCCCCAGCATGGTCGCTAGAGTACTTTTCTCCCCGCAGAATATTCCATTCGCCAAGTTTATCCCCCAACGGAGTTATCTCCTCCTATCGGCATTCTTGCAGCTATCATCTCCAGCGGAAGCAAAAATCTATTCTTCAACATTAGCCCAGGAGTGACTTCCCGGCATCCGTCAAGGATTTACTTTCCTAGACGAAAAACACATACATAAACATCACATACATCATTATAGCATGCATGTACGCATCATATCATACAAATCTCATTTATGTTGAGAACATCATTGCTTGATCCATATCATGCATTGCATATGACTGACCTTTACCTTTCAGGAAGGATTCAGCTAATTTCTCAGTCACATTTCAAGACCTCGACCGGTTCAGTTAATCAACTCCAAAGATTTCTTATCCAGTCCAAGGCCTTCTCTAGTACAGCTAAATCGACTCCCAACAGATTTTTCTGATGAAGACTCAGTAGAAGTTATCAGGTTATAATCTCCTATTTGGTTCCCTCCCCGACGGTGCGTGAGGTGATAATCCCATCTCAGATTATAATTTCCTATGGTTCCCTCCCCGACGGTGCGTGAGGTGATAATTCCTTTTGAGATTATAATTTCCTATGGTTCCCTCCCCGACGGTGCGTGAGGTGATAATTCCTTTTGAGATTATAATTTCCTATGGTTCCCTCCCCGACGGTGCGTGAGATGTAATTCCCCTTCGGATTATAATTTCCTATGGTTCTCTCCCCGACGGTGCGTGAGATGTAATTCCATTTTAGATTATAATTTCCTTTGGTTCTCTCCCCGACGGTGCGTGAGATGTAATTCCCTTTTAGGTTATAATTTCCTGTGGTTCTCTCCCCGACGGTGCGTGAGATGTAATTCCCTTTCAGGTTATAATTTCCTATGGTTCTCTCCCCGATGGTGCGTGAGATGTAATTCCCTTTCAGGTTATAATTTCCTATGGTTCTCTCCCCGACGGTGCGTGAGATGTAATTCCCTTTCAGATTATAATTTCCTATGGTTCTCTCCCCGACGGTGCATGAGATGTAATTCCCTTTCAGATTATGATTGCATATGGTTCTCTTCCCGATACTGCAAAGATGGTAATTCCCACCAAGATTTTCTCAACGAGCGTTGTTGAAGTTAAAGTCACACAAGGTTCTCTCACCATTCATGCTGAGGTAGTAACCATCCCTGGTTCATTCGTCACCGTTTGAAGCTCCAGATTCAGCTCCTGTAACCAGTCAGGACATATCTATACCAAGCATCTGAAAACAGCTCCTGCAACGTGTCAGGTACTCATTTTTTCTTTTGCAGGTATGCAGGTTCTCGCTAAGGAATCTCTTACGCGATCAACATCCAGATGGCATCTATAAGCCCATTATCCTATCCATCAGTCTCTAAATGGCATCTATAAGCCCATTTCCATCACACTGCTACTATGTGAGCGCAAATTTCTGGGCACTCTAGTGTTCAATCATCTTCTACCTTCGGATTACGAAAGGCACGTCAGCCAATCTGCATCCTCAGGTCTAAGAAGATTGAACAGGGGCAACTGTTGTACCCCAAAATTTGCCCTCCCATATTCTTCAAGAAATTGCCAAGTCAAAGCTTCAAAATCTCCCCAAGGGTTGCACAGTCAAGGGTCTCCTAAATAGTCAAGATTAGGGTTTGAGTTCTGATCAAGAAAATGAAGTTTCCAAAGGACCAATCAAGTCTCACATGCTTACAAATATGGTCAAGCATCCTCATATCAAGTTTCAAGACTTTCAGCACAAAATGGCACAGTCAAAACCCTAATTGCACTACAGTCAACTGTAGGGGCAAAATGGTCATTTGACAGTCAAAAGTTCAAATTTTTGGTCAACATATCCTTTTGAAGCCACAAACATCATTTGATCAATGCTTGATCATGATTCTCAAAGCTTGGCTCAAAAATCATCAAGATGCAAAAGTTTCCTTATTTGGACAGCTGAAAAAGTCAACTGTAAATTGACCAAGGCATAACTTTCACATGGATTATCAGAAAAATTCCACCCAAAGCTCATTTTGAAGATAAAGACATTTCCTACAGCTCATCTTCATACTTCAAGTCCAATAAATGCTCTCACAAAAAGTTATCAATTTCAACATTATAGGTCATTTTCAAAAGTCAACAAAAAGGGACTTTAAGTCAAAGGCCATAACTTGAGATTGGAAAATCAAAATGACATGGGACCAAAGGAATTGGTTAGAGGACTCAAAGACCTTTCCAAAATGTCCAAGAACATGAGAAACGCTTAAAAATTGAGCAAGTTATGCCTTGTAGAAGTTGGGAAATTTTGGATATTTTGAAAAGTCAACATTGATTCAAATGACCTAAAATTGCTAATGGGCCCATTTTTCTTCCATAATTCATCATCCATGGCATGTGCGCGACCACTTGGCCCAAAGGGAAGTATTTCTTCATTTTTTATTTATTTATTTGAATTTTTATTTATAATAATTCATTTAAATCAAATTAAATACATGAGAAATATTTAACCTAGGTTTTACAATCTTTTTGTGCACAAAATCTACTCAATAATTCGTGTGAAATTAAATAGGGAAAGATTTGGAGAGAATTGATCTTAATTTGTACAAAAACACATGGAAAATATTTGAAAAAGATCTTGAAAATCAAATCTTTCAAAGTCATGAATGCCAAGCTTTTTGGATCAAATTTCTTAACCTAATTGTTCCACACATATATACAAAGCAAACCCTCATGCTTGGAACCACGCAGCTGCTCAGAAAACCCTTGCACAAACTCACACTTTTTCTCAAAAATCTCAATTCTGAAAATACCTTTGCAAGGCGATTCAAGTCTCAAAACCTATTCCATTAGCTTCCTCAAGGATCATAGGACATATTCCAATCAAAAACTAAGCCCCATACTCAAGAAAACGCGAAGTCATCACTGAAATTGGTAGAGAAAATTCCAAAATCGTTTTCCATTATCCATGCATTTTTAACATATTTTGTTGTTGTTTTCGTGTTTAGGATGATGTTTACAAACTAACTGCACAGTTTGATTGAAGTTTCATGCCCTATATGAGGATTCGCCATTAGAGAAACCTAGGGTTCCAAGGTTTTTAATTTGGGCGTTTTCCATTCCTATAAAATTGAGACATAACAATGCCATGAACGAAATCAGCAGGTTGGGACGAAGAGATTGGGACCATCGCGCCAAATTTCTGAGGCCACATGGCCTAATCGCTATTATTGAAATTAGCATATTTTGAGGGGGTTTAAAACCCCCGTTAAATGTTTGATTAATTTGTTTCAGGAAATCCAACGAAGAAGATGAATTTGTGGCAAGCGATGGGTGGCTGGTTTGAAAGTTCGCGCGCAAAGTCCACTAACGCAATTGTTCTTTTTATAATATTTGTTGATTGTTATATATTAAACACACGTGAGTTGATCCAGTGGCAAGCGTAGTTGTTGGCAAAGCACATGACCTGGGTTCGAACCCCAGGTCTTCACTCTCTTCATATTATTTTGTATTCATTGATTCCATGCAGGTTCAACATCAAAGCGTACCATACGCCCTCCAGATCAAACCATCCACGTGCATATCAGAGTCAATCCAAAGGCTGAGAGTTAGAGAACAGCGTGGACATGAGTCAACATGCCAGCACGTTGCCTGGAAAAGTCAAACGGACCATGCTAAATGGGCCAGAATTCTTGGACTTAACCTCCATGTTGGGGACTACAACCCCCCTAGGTTTGCTATGTTTTTCTTTATTTATTAATTCTATTTTCTTTCAATTATATTTGTTTAATTAATTAATTATTTTCATAAAAAGCATAAAAAACATTAAAAAAAATCAGAAAAGAAAAAATAATAAATATTTTTTTTATTTTAATATTTCTTGTAAGTAAATTTGCATGTAAATTAATTAGTTTTAAATTAGGGTTTAATTTAATATCTTCATAATAAATTTAAAAAACATAGAATTAGGTTTGGTTAATTTTCATCTTTTTATTTTTCTTTCATAAATGATTAAATAATTAAATATTTATTTTTTGTAATTAAATTTGTATAAAAATTAGGGTTAATTTAGGTTAAAATTCAATGTTTTCATAATAAATTTAAAGCTATTAGAATTAGGGTTAGTATTTACTTTAATTAATTCTTTTTTTTCATATTAAATCCTAAAATACTAAAAAATACCAAAAAACAAGTTCTTTCTTTCTTTTAATTTTAATTAATTCCATGTAATTTTAATTTTGCAAAAAGGGTCCAACGCCCTCGTTTCGATTTAAATTTCAATTCGCACATTTATTTCTTCTTTCG
Organism: Vicia faba; assembly: GCA_948472305.1. Taxonomy (NCBI): domain Eukaryota; kingdom Viridiplantae; phylum Streptophyta; class Magnoliopsida; order Fabales; family Fabaceae; genus Vicia; species Vicia faba. Next base: position 910,496,131 of record OX451738.1, on the reverse strand, counting down.
CATAATATTTGTGTATCTCTCCCAAGGCCATGTAACCTTTTAATTTTCTCGCACTTTTCCTTATTTATTTATTTTTCTGTCAAGTCGGGTCCTGGTTTAATTTTGGCGATGTGGACCCGCGCCTTTTATAATAGCTTAGAATTTTTACTTTCCCGCAATATTTTAACTGTTAAACAAATAGCATGAAAGAATGTATGGACAAAATAAAAACAAGCGTAGAACACCACAAATGCATGATCAAAGATAATTGCTAAACTGAAAACGACACACGAATCGCACACACCACCCCTAGGGTACGCCTCACTGTTGCCTTGCCTCGAAAGGTGATCGTCGAGTAGAGGATGTTTTAGTAAGTCCTCATGATCCGGGAACCTGGCATGAGGGTAGCTTCTAAGGTGTCTTCCCATTGCTCTGGTGATCACCATGTCCCGAACCCCGAATTGACCCGAACACCTCCAACGATGGTGCTACCTACCTCTCAATGGTGGGATGGCACTACTTTAAAGGACATTTACACAGACGAATTCCTTAGGGTAGGTAGGTTCTCGTAGATACTTGCTCTAATCTCAAAACAAATTCAAAAAGACTTTTCACACCGACACTTTTTCAAAAGCTTTCGAAAGCAAATTTTCAAACACTCTTGAGGACCGATACAAGAGTCGAACTGGAATTTTCAAAGAAACTTTTTAAAACCCACAGTTGAAAAGCAAACAAACCATTTTGAAAACACAAATGAGCAAGTATCTAAGAGCCCATAGATAACCATGGATAGAAATGGTGCTAACACCTTCCCTTTCTATAACCTACCTCCCGAACCGAGAGCAATCTCTTTAAGGAATTTTTCTGTGCTTTTGTCCTTTCCATTTGGAGAAAATAAAAGACGGTGGCGACTCTTGCTTCCGCGACATTTCGCGAACCAGCGTTAAACAGTCAGTTCCAGATCCACCGATCACACATGCCCCTGGATATGATTTTTCTTGAAATGATTAGCCCATTACTCAACATAGTTTCAGGCCTTAAAAGAACAAACTCATCACTGGTGCTTATATGTGAGCTTCCTTGATATCAAACAAATGTTTTGCAGTTAGAACAAGTCTATTATGAGGAATGAAAATTCTAATGCAACAGTTATGTAAGTCTTGAAGATTTTGAAAAGATATCGCACAAATTTTGTGAGTTAAAGCACCATTTATTTTTGTATAGGAAAAACATATGATACCAACATAACTATTTAGAACATTCATGGGAGTCAGGAACACTATCTCATTGAAGTATGCTTTCAAAATAATCTTGCTTCAATTAGGACTTTTGAAGGTTGTAGCGTGGTCTGGTTCATGGTTTTTTTTAGAAAAAAGATTTTAAGGCTCAAAATATTTGGTGCCCACCCATTCTTCATGATGTTCTCCAACCCTATGTTCAGTTAATTCAACATGAGTGTTCATCTCTCAAAAGGATTTTGTGACGGTCAAGGAAACGACGAGGCTTTCGAAGTAGAAACCACCCTCATGTCTTCATGTTTGTAGTCACCAATTTGTTCTTTGCTGAGGACTTTTCTTTGCAGTCCTTTTCTTTGCAATTTTATTTTCCCTAACTTTTGCCTAAGTCACACGTTTTTATGTTTTTTTTTTTACTTAGCAGGCTTTTCTTTTTCTTGATTTTTGACTTTTTGAACAAAATGTGTGACATTAGCTTGTATTTGCTTGTTGAGAAGATTGTGATTTCCTCGTTTCTTGATGAATGATGGATAACATTGTTGTTCCACATCCTCTAGATTCATTATACATGAAGGATAGCCCTCGTAGTTTCTCTTCAAAAAACATCTTCCTTATGAATTTTGAACACTCAGTCAGATTAACTAAAAACTACCCTGCCCCAGGTTAAAATTCAAGGTTTTTCGTATAGAAAAGAAACTTCTGCTTCAAAGGCTCAAAAGGGGTTAGCAAGGGATTATCTTCCTTATATCTCTGGTGTTTAGGGATTTGAAACAATGCCTGTACATCATCAGCAAGATTTTATCCAAAAGCAAACAACCAGAGATTTTGTGTTCTTTAGATCATCATCCTCCCTTCAATCTCTGCCTAGGCAAGAGAATGAACAATAATTTGGTATCATAGTGCAAAAGCAATTAAAAATTTGAAAACAAATATGAGTGAAACGAATGAATTTCTTCAAGACAAACATATTCATTGTATTAAGATAATCATTCAGATGCAAACAAGTTCTTACATGCAAACAATGTTTTGATAAACAAGAAAAATTACAAAAAGCAGAAATAAGTTAATGATCGGGGAAGGCTTTCCATCTGGACTTGAATTACCGAAAACATCCTTCAAAGATCAAAGTCACCATCAATCGTGTTTACTCTTCGGCGCATGCTTGATTTGAACTTCAAAACCAACGTCCTTGAATGACAAGATACCACTTCTGACCAACTTATGAACCTCAATCTTCAAAGCAAAGCAACCCTCCAAGTCATGCCCAGGAGCACCTTGATGAAAAGTACAAGCCAAATCAGATTTGTAGTACCAATGTATCTTCTCAGGAACCTTCGATGGAGGTTGGGTCTGAACCAAATTCCTCTGCATCAGGATAGGGAACAACTCTGTATAGGTAACTGGAATTGGATCAAACTGGGTTTTCCTTTGATTAGGAACTTGCTGATTCTATTGATGAATAAGAGAAACATGATGATTCTGACGATGATTATTTTTCCTATGGTTCTCTTCTTGGAAAATTTATTATCAAACTTCTTCACACCATTAGCTGAGCTACCATCTTCATATAAACATCCCTTTCCGACATCTTCTTCTAGACGTACTCCCACATTCACCTTGTCAGGAAAGTCATTAGGTGCATTAACCATCACTTTCTCATGAGAGAATGATTTTAGAGTTTCAGTGAAGACTTTTATCATCGCTTCCTCTCTCCTAAAAGGATTGACTTGGGCGGCAACCAAAATTTCGACCAAACCAGTTAAGTGCTCCACACTAGCTTTCAAATTAGTCATCTCTCTACGAAGTTCAGAAACCTCTTGCTTGATATTCTCCATTTTTCTCTTAGCGCGAGTGTTGTACTGGTGAGACCAAAGGAAAAAGTTAAGGCTTGTAAATGACCTTTGAAAGTGAAACAAAAAAATGTAGAATGATGCATGATATGCAAAAGAGAGTTTTTATTTGATTTTCAAGGAACTCAAGATATTAAGTTGTAAACATCGAAGTATGAAGATAGAAGATGAATTTTAAATTGGCTCCAAACATTGATCAAGTTATCATCAATATCAATCATCCATTTTGGTGGATTAGGGTTTTCGCCCTATCAACACCCAAGATCCATTGAGCTTGACGAAACTTGTGATGTTTACAAAGAAAGACCTCCAAATTCCTTCAAAGTCAAGTGAAAAGGGTTTTATGGATGTATGAATGCATGGCTATGCAACAACCACAAGCAAGGTCACAAATAAAGTCGAAAGGTTCAACGTCACGAGCATGAAGTCAAGGGTAAAGAACATCCCCAAGGTATGTACTAACGGTTTAATCACACCTGTAGAACAAGGTTCTAAGAGTTCCCGGAGTCTACATTCCTCCTTCGGATATTACCAACATCTTGATTACTCAATAATCAGCAATATTCTCAAGAGAAACTCATCCGAGCGTAGCATCGCGTAACAATTACTTCTGGATTACTCCGTTATAATCTCCGCGCTACACCTAAAGGCCAAGATGGGTTAGGGTTCTACGGTTCCCAGCTTCTCTGGCTCCCAGGTCGAAAATAATAATGTCTTCCCGATTACTCGGTAAACAAATATTACATTCAAAAGGGCCTTCCACTGAGTGGGGGATCTCATGCCTCCTTCTTCGGGATTACTCCCTCAAAGTTAACATGACTATACCGCCCATCCTATTCCTAAGTGTAACTTAGTCCGGGTATAGGACTTGTCCTTTGTAAATATTATCAACACCCAAATAATCATAATATATACATATAATCAAACAATCAAATAATGATAAAACAGATAAAACAAATTAGGCTTAACCCATTTAGGGATGGACCAGCAAGAGGTCAATCTTTCCCCAGCAGAGTCGCCAATTCTGTAGCGGTGAAAATCGGAGATCAAGCTATTAATTAACTTGACTCGCAAAAGCAAGAGTCGCCACCGCGCTTTATTGTTTCCAAGGGAAAAGGGAAAAGAGCGAAATAAAACCCTAAAATATGCAATGTAAAATAATACTCAAAAGGTAATAAAAATACAATGCGTTTTTTGAAAGAGATCGAGAGTTCGGGGGTTGGTTATACAGTGGGAAGGTATTAGCACCCAATGCATCTGCGGTACTCCGCAGGAACCTTTTTGAAATATCTGTTTTTGGTTGAAATTGTTTGTTTGATTAAAATGGTTCGTTTGGTTAAAAATGGGTATGGACGAGATTTTGAAAAGGCGACGACCTAGTGTCAAAGTTTTGACTTAAAAGGTGTGGGTTTAAAAATTGAATCTTTTGGGAAAATTATCTTAGGTTTAACAAAATAGTAAACAAACAAAAAATGAAAAAAGGTATTCGCACGATCGGATGAGATGCATTTGATGACGTGAAGTCAACAAATTTAAATCTTTCCCTTGGAGTTAAAACCACAGACGGATAAATAAGCTGAGAGTATATCAAACCTTAGGTGAAAATAAATCACAAGCCGACAGCATCATCCAAAAAAAACCTAATGTGAGATAATACTCCAAGCATCAGATAAAGCGCAAAGGCGGTGGATAAAGCTCACGGTGTCAGATAAGAATCCCTGCATCACAAGAGATATACCGACGAAATCTAACAGCACGGGAAACTTATGTGCGTCCGCACAATTTTCAGAAGTTAGTTGGAATTAAAAATAAAATCACAATGCAATGAAAATAATATCTACATAGACGGAATTTATTTACCAATGAAATGAGTAAAATACACAGTAAAAAATATTATGTACAAGTATATATTTACAGTACCAAATATTAAATCAGAATAGTAAAATAAAATAAAAGGTAAAAGGGAGAAGTGTAAGAGTTATTGATGCGCTATGTGAGAATGGATACTTGAAACGATTTTCGAAAACCTTCACAGTAAGCAAACTCGTTAGTAGCATAAGCGGTATAAAAATTAAAATGAATGAAATCGCAACAATTAAAAACTTGGCTAGAAATCACAAAATAAAGAAATGAAATGAAATTGTATGAATGCACATGAATATTTACACAAATAAAAATCAAGAATTCATGACATTATTCCATGTAAACACAAAAATCAGCATTGGATACATGTATTCCATCAAATAAACTCAAGAGAAAACGCTATTTCAAACCACAACGGAAAATAAGAATCAAAAGTTCACATTGCAACATGAGAAATTGAATTCAAAGTAGACTTAACCAAATTTGGAGACAAATGATAATATCATCGAAATAATTATACATATTTAAACCAAACAATTCATCAAATCAATACCTAAACACACAGTCCAGAACTTAACCAAATCGTGACACTGAATTTCGAGACAAAATCAACATAGCCAAGACACCAACATGATTAATATTGTTAAAACTCAAACACTCAGAATCCCAAAATCAAATAACCATATTGATTTAACAACATAATATATCTATAAACTAAACCCAAGAAATGATGATATCGACATTGAAACTTCAATCAGACCTCAACATTCAAATTTAATCACAAATGAAGTGAAATAATAATCAGAATTTCAACATTCAAATTTAACATGGGATCACATTTAACACTACCAGAAAACAAAAAAAATAAAAGAATGAATGATACAAAAGCTTACCAATTCAAGGATGGCGATATGTTTATGGAGCAGTCGCAGATTGATGGTGATATGCGAGTGAGTGCTGGCGGACAGAACAAACTAAAAATTGTTGAAGTAGCTATCATTGGTTTGTGACTGGGTTTGAGCGTGAGAATGGAGTTCCTCCGAGTGCGTCGATGATGGATGTTCACGGTTGAGGCTGGACGTTGTTGTTGCTTACTGGGTTATGGTGGTGAAAGTAAAGATGGGAGCTAAAGGAACCTTCTCTGGTTAGAAACAATATGAATTTACAAATTACAACTGTACCCATATGAAATTTGTATCGCCTCCGTCTGCCAAAAACTGCAGCTATAACTGAGATTTTGTCACTATTTCATATCTGTAGCCATATCCAATTTCCTCGTTTTCCAGGATTACCCTTCTGGTGTGGAGATGCAACAGATGTGGGTGAAAAGGGATCATAAATTTGGTCTGCATGATACGCTGGCTTACTGGATGCCAAGGATGGGTTGCTGCCAAACTTCTGATTCATAGGCCATGTTCCCTGAGCAGGATAGCATTGTTGATTGTGCATACCTCTTTGGACCCCAGGACTGGGCAAGTTTGGCATTTGAGGGGTAGGAATGAAGTTCCTCATACTCATTTGTGGGACTTGAGATCTTGGTGAAGGTTGACCAGCAAAGGGAAGTGCAGGGTGTTGTTTTTGCAATTCGTTGCAACAAGCTCCAAGCTTTATCGAAGTAACGCATTCGAGCAAGGATGTGGAGGGTGATTTCGAGCGAAGAGGGAGATGGGGTGGAGTGAGGATTGTTGATGGCGAAGTTGAAAAACTCCAATGCTTTGAGACCATTTGAATGAGAGGCGAATAAGCGAACAAGAATGTTGTGGATGACTGAAGTGGGGATTATTGTTGATGGAGGGAAGTGGTGGATAAAATGAGGAAAAACGGGAAAGGGTTTTATTTTGTGATGTGCGGCTTGCTAACTGAGTCAATCGACTCTGTGAGAACGAGGAGAGAGGAGGGCTACCCGTGGAAAGAGAAGAAGTAATTGTGTTGTTTTTTTGCTATGCCTTTTTTTTGTCTCCCCTAAACAAAAAGATAAATATGCTTTATATAGAAAATGAAAAAAAAGAAAAATTCATTTCAAATTCAATCACGTCCATTCAAAATAAAATCATTCTGCATTAATCCTCAAATTTTGTCAACAACCAATAGAACTCAAGCATAGTGTAACAAACATTATTTTGTGACTAAAAAGCCCTTTTAATGATAAAAATGAAATAAAAAACAGAAAGTATTTAAATTAACTCAATTTAAAATAATTTTTTTGAATTTTTTCTGAATTAAAAATAAAGACACAAAATGACCGAAAACGATAAAAAACGGACGAAAATTTATCCGATAAAATAAAATGAACACATTAAAATAAACTACATGTCACGAAGATTAAAGAAAAAATATTCAAGAAGTCAAAAAATCAAAAATATCAGACTAAACAGACGTTTAAGGTTAAAAACGAGACTTCGAACTGTACCGAAAAAATAAAGCGAGCATACCGTCATAATCTACGCGAAGTGCAGATTCATAAAATGATCGGTAAAAGGTGGAAACTTGAAATATTTTTCTCGCTAATTTTTCGCACATTGTTGAATCGCTTTTAACAGTTTGTCTATAAAACCAAAATATTTTTATTATTGACATATAAACAACTTGGAGCAATGCAACAAATGAGTAAATAGATAAAAATGCATGAAGCAAAATGCCGAGTATTTTACAACTGAAAGACGATGCAAACTGACTTTTTCTGATCAACTTAAATACGACTAATGATGCAAAATGTGATGAATGAAGATATTTACTAATGATCGTGACCAAATGACAAAATATGGTATGAATGTGCGAATGAAAAAATTAGGGGCGAAATTAAGGGTGCAATGGTGTGCCTTGATGAATCAGTCTTCGAGAATCCACAATCAACCGTACTTCTGGCTTGGGAGAATCAAAACCTTAATTGAGGCGCGACACCTGATGCCCTGGATCCAGACCTGTCTCTGCACATGACACAAAAGAAAACATGAACATACACCTTTGTATGCGATTAGAAATTAGTGATACATATGCTAAAAATGTTCAAAACACTTTACAATCTTCGGATAGTCAAAGCTCGAAGGTGAGACATTAAAACCGACCGTATTTCGTGACCTTGACTTATCTTAAAAAATGCAAAAATAAAAATGGGATCTTAGGTCAAAAATTTGGGTACAACACATGGGCTCTTAGATACTTGCTCATTTGTGTTTTCAAAAGTGTTTGCTTTTCAAATGTGAGTGGGTTTGAAAAAGTTTCGTTTAAAGTTTCAGATCGACTCTTGTATCAGTCCTCAAGAGTGTTTGAAAAATTGTTTTGAAAGCTTTTTTTGAAAGTGTCGGTGTGAAAAGAGTTTTGATTTGTTTTTTTAGAGCAAGTATCTATGAGTCATCTACCTACCCTAAGGAATTAGGCTGTGTAAATGTCCTTAAGGTAGTGCCATCCCACCATTGAGAGGTAGGTAGCACCACCGTTAGAGGTGTTCGGGTCAATTCGTTTTTAGGGACAGTGTGGTCACCAGAGCAACAGTAGGACACCTTAGAAGCTACCCTTATGCCATTGATCCTTTTTAATTCCGAGGCAACCATTTCGAGGCAACTGGATCATGTTATGGACATAAGGACTTACTAAAACGTCCTATACTCGACGACCACGTTTCGAGGGTAAGGCAACAGTGAGGCGTACCCTAAGAGTGGTGTGTGAATTTGTGTGTTATTTTCAGTTATGTTTTATCTTGGTCATGCATTGGGTGAGCTACGCTTTGATTTTATTTGGGCCATTCATTCTTTCATGTGATTAGCAGTTTAAAGGTGCGGAAATTAAAATGCGGAAAATAAAGGTCCTACGCTATTACAAGGCGCGGGTCTATACATCGCCAAATTAACAAAGACCCGTTTTCGAATAAAAATGCGGAAAGTAAATAAATTTCCTAATTACTATTACAAGGCTTTGAACAATTACATAATATTTAAAACAAACATAAGAATACGCGTGCGAAAAGAAATTGGAATCGAATATGCGAGGGCGTTGGACCCTTTAAAGATTAAATCGAAATTAAAAGTTGATTAATGGTTAAATAAAGAAAGAAATTATTTTTATGTTTTTTTTTGGTATTTATGAAATAAAGAAAATTAATTGAAATTAGAAATTAAATATAACCCTAGTTCTAAATTATTTTAATTGTTAAAGAAAAAGATTAAAGTTTTAACCTAATTTATCCTAATTATTTAATGACATATTTATTTACAAAATTAATTAATAGTTAATAATAATGATAATAAGAAAAATTGTTTATTAAAAAAGGATAAAAATGTTAAAAAACCTAATTTCTGTATATTTTAGTTTATTAAGAAAAACATTAAAATTCTAACCTAATTTTACTAAGTTAATTGTTAAAAATTTATTTACAAAAAATATTAGTGAATTAAATATTAAAACAATAAACATGTTTTTTTGATTTTTTCTGGTTTTTTATACTGAAAATTATTTTTATGGTGAAAAAAAATAATTAGAACATTAGTAAGAATTTAAAGAAAATCAAATAAAAAATCAAAATAATGCAAACCATAGGAGGGGTATCAGGCCCCTTTGGAGGTGTGATTTGAGGAATTTGGCCCAATAGAAGTTTGATCCATGCTGACTTTTCAGATTATATGCACGCGCGTTGACTGGGGTACACCATGGACTTTGGTTCCTGGCCACTGGATGGACGCTCATGGCCACTTGGCAAGCCACGTATGAGAGTATATGATGGACTCCTGGGCGTGTTGTACACTGGAACGCTTTATGAAAAATTTGAACAAATTATATGGGGGACCTGGGAATCGAACCCAGGTCCCAAGACTTGCCAATCACGTTCCCAACCACTATGCCATTCAAACGCGTTTGTAATAGATTTAGACATTAAATATTATAATAAGAAACAAAAGTTAATGATATGAAAACAAGAAAACGCGCCAGATTTTTGAATCAACCAACCACGTGATGACACCCGGTCTTCTTCTTCGCTTGTCCTGAAAAATAAGAAACAAATAGCGGGGGTTTTAAACGCCCACTAAAACAACCCTGCAATAATAGCGATTAGAGTATGGTTAAAAAGAAAAAGGGCGCGAGGTGTGAGTTCAACTCATCAGAAGGTCTTGATTCCAATGGTATAGGTTTCATGGCCTGATTTTTCCATATATGCAAAACCCCAAATTGAAGCTTCTGAAACCCTAGAACGCTTCCATGGTGAATTCCTATCTAGACAGCCATTCTTCAATTGAATAATACTATTAGCTTCAGAAGGTCATGGTTAGTATAAATCAACAATCAAAATGCATGGAAAATGTCTAGAAATCAAAATACGATTATGGAAATTTTCAAGGAAAGCAAGACTCTGTTATACCGATTCCTTGAGTATGGAAGGCTGGCTTTGATTGGAATAGTTTCCTGGATGTGTCAGGAGTGTATTGGAATGGTTTTTTTTTGCTTTGAAACGAGCTCTAGCTAGGTTTTCAGTTTTGAGATTTTTTGTCAAAAGTTGCAAAGTTATTCTTGATCTTGGGCGCAGCTTCTGTGTTCCCTGGCCTAGGTTTCAGTTGTGCATATATGTGTGAATAGAATTAGGTTAAAAGTCAGCCCAAAATCCATTGTTTTAATACTTTTGAATATTTGATTTTGTCAAATCTTTTCCCATCTTTTTTTGCCATGGAAACTTGCCTATTTTGGAAGATTTGGTCTCTTGAAAAGGCACACGAAATCTTGAGCTCATAATAGAAGAATATGCTGCACAAAAAGATTCAAAACCTTTGTTTAGTATTTTCCTCATATTTAATTTTAATTAAATGAATTAATAGGATTAAAAACTCAATTAATTAATTAAAAATAAGAAAATAACTCCCTTTTAGCTTAATGGGTCGTGCATAGCTTTTGGGTGATGATTCATGGAAGAAATTGCGGCCCATTAGCAATTTTGAGGCATTTGAAGCAAAGTTGACTTTTCAAAATTCCCAAAAATTTCCCAACTTCCACAAGGCATATCTTGCTCAATTTTTAAGCTTTGATCATGTTCTTGGACATTTTGGAAAGGTCTTGAAGTCCTATAACCAATGTATTTGGTCCCATATCATTTTGATTTACCAATCTCAAGTTATGGTCTTTGACTTAAAGTGTCTTTTTGTTGACTTTTGAAAATGACCTATAATGTTGAGATTGATAACTTTTTGTGAGAGAATTTCTTGTACTTGAAGTATGAATATGAGTTGTAGGAAATGTCATTCTCTTCAAAATGAGATTTGGATGGAATTTTTCTGATAAACCATGTGGAAGTTATGCCTTGGTCAATTTGCAGTTGACTTTTTCAACTGTCCAAAAATAGAAACTTTTGCATCTTGAGACTTTTTGAGCCATGCTTTGAGAATCATGATCAAGAATTGATCAAATGATGTTTGTGGCTTCAAAATAAGATGTTGACCAAAAAATTTGACTTTAGACTGTCAAATGACCATTTTGCCCCTGCAGTTGACTGTGAAGCAATTAGGGTTTTTGACTGTGCATTTTGATGTTGTGAGTCTTGAAACTTGGCATATGGATGCTTGACAATGTTTATGGGCATGTGGGACTTGTTTGGGCCCTTGGAAACTTCAATTTCTTTGCCAGACCCAAAACCCTAATTTTTGACTATTAGGAGGCAATTGGGCTGTGCAACCCTTGGGAGATTTTGAACCTTGATCTTGGAAGATCTTGAAGAATATGGGAGGGCAAATTTTGGGGTACAACACATATGACAAGATATGTACACCAATTTTCATATCTAGTACATAAAGCCAAAGGGTATGTCACCTATGGAGACAACACCAAAGGAAAGATTATTGGCATTGGAATAGTTGGCACACCTCCATCCATTCAAATTGAGGATGTTCTCTATGTTGAAGGATTAAAGCACAACCTTCTTAGAATAAGTCAACTTTGTGATAAAGGGTTCAAAATCAAATTCAACAAAGAAGAATACATAATTATGGATGAGGCAAACAATGAGGTAAAAATCAAAGTTATAAGATCTAACAATATTTTTATGATTACTTTAGATGATTTGTCTATGAAGGTACAATGTCTCATGGTAAACAACAATGACGCTTGGTTATGGCACAAGAGGATTTCTCACATACACATGGAGCACTTGAACAAATTAGTTAAGCATGACTTAGTTATTGGTCTACCAAAGATGAAATTCATCAAAGACAAATTATGTAGTGCGTGCCAAAAGGGAAAACAAAACAAATCAACTTTCAAACCAAAGAATGTGGTTTCAACAACAAGACCACTTCAATTGTTGCACATGGATCTTTTTGGTCCATCTAGAACAAGAAGCTTCGGAGGTAACATTTATGCTTTAGTTATTGTAGATGATTTTTCCCGTTTTACTTGGACTTTGTTTTTAGTGCACAAAAATGACGCATTCAAGGCATTCAAGAGATATGAAAAACAAGTTCAAAATGATAAGTCATTAAAGATAACATCAATCCGAAGTGATCATGGTGGAGAGTTCCAAAACAGTCTGTTTGAAGAATTTTGTGAAGAAAATGGGATCTTCCACAATTTTTCAGCACCAAGAATTCCACAACAAAATGGAGTAGTTGAAAGGAAAAATAGGTTTTTGATAGAACTTGCAAGAACCATGCTAAGTGACTCAAGTTTGCCTAAATATTTTTGGGCGGATGCGGTAAGCACGGCATGTTACATAAGCAATAGCGTGATCATAAGACCTATACTAAAGAAAACTCCATATGAGATTTACAAAGGAAGAAAACCAAATATCTCTCACTTTCACATTTTCGGGTGCAAATGTTTTGTCCTTAACAACGACAAAGACAATCTCGGTAAGTTCGATGAAAAATTGGATGAAGGTATTTTTCTTGGTTACTCCCTTTCTAGCAAAGCTTTTAGAATTTACAATAAAAGAACTTTAACTATAGAAGAATCAATGCATGTTTCTTTTGATGAATCTAACACCTCCAAGGAGGAAGTTGTTATTTGTGATGATGATGATTCTATAGATTTACCTCATGAGAATTCATGCGAAGGTGGCAAAATTGTCAACCCGGAACAAACACATGAACTTTCACATCAAAATGGAAATGATGATGGTCTTCTTCAAGAATGGAGAACTCGTCGTGATCATCCAATTGACAACATAATTGGAGATATTAGCAAAGGGGTATCTACACGGCTAAATCTTAAGAATGCATGCTTAAATATGGATTTTGTATCTCAAGTTGAACCTACCAAAGTGGCTCAAGCACTATAAGATGATCAATGGATCCTTGCCATGCAAGAGGAGCTAAACCAATTCGAGTGGAACGAAGTTTGGGAACTTGTTCCTAATCCAGGAAATAAACGTATCATTGGAACTAAATCTGTATTCAAAAACAAGATGGATGAAAATGGTATAATCACTCGAAACAAGGCAAGACTAGTAGCTCAAGGATACAACCAAGAGGAAGGAATTGATTTTGAAGAAACTTTTGCTCCGGTAGCATGTTTGGAAGCAATAAGACTATTACTTGCATATGCATGCTCATTGGACTTTGAACTTTTTCAAATGGATGTAAAAAGCGCATTTCTCAACGGATTCATAAATGAAGAAGTCTATGTAAAGCAACCTGCTGGATTTGAAGACTTCAAACATCCTAATCATGTCTTCAAATTGAAGAAAGCTCTCTATGGGATGAAGCTAGCACCAAGGGCATGGTATGATAGACTAAGCGCATTCCTATGTGGAAAGGGGTTTGTAAAGGGTAAAGTTGATACCACTCTCTTCATAAAAAATGTTAATCATCATATTTTACTTGTACAAATCTATGTAAATGATATTGTTTTCGGTTCAACTAACCAAAATATGTGCAAGGAATTTTCATCTATGATGCAAGGAGAGTTTGAGATGTCTATGATGGGAAGATTGAATTTCTTTCTCGGTCTTCAAATTAAGCAACTCAAACACGGTATCTTCATAAACCAATCACAATATTGCAAAGACCTTATAAAGAAGTTTGAGATGGAAAGCAGCAAAGAAAGTGCAATTCCTATGGGATCCTGCACCTATCTTGATCCAGATGAATCAGGGAACTCTATTGACATAACTAAGTATCATGGAATGATTGGCTCTCTTCTCTATTTAACAGCAAGTAGACCTGACATCATGTTCAGCGTTTGCCTATGTGCAAGATATCAAGCCAATCCTAAAGAGTCTCACTTTGCAGCAGTCAAGCGCATAATAAAATATCTCAAAGGAACAACCAACGTCGGATTATGGTATCCAAAAAGTAGTATGTGCAATCTAGTTGGTTATTCTTATGCTGACTATGCAGGTTGTAAGACTGATCGCAAAAGTACAAGTGGAACATGTCACATTCTCGGAAATGACTTGGTTTCATGGTCATGCCAAAAGCAAGCAAGCGTCGCTCTCAGCACTGCCGAAGTAGAATACATTGCGGCTGGAAGTGGATGTGCTCAAATTCTTTGGCTAAAACAACAGTTACTTGACTATGGAGTAAACCTTGGATGCATTCCACTTCGATGTGATAACACAAGCGCGATCAACATTACAAAAAATCCAGTTATGCATTCCCGGACAAAACACATTGACACCAGACACCATTTCATCAGAGATCACGTACTCAAAGGAGATGTCGAGATTACTTTTGTGGACACTCAAAATCAACTCGCAGACATTTTCAAAAAACGACTTGCAAAGGATGCATTCTTCAAAATTCGTCGTGAACTCAGAATCCTAGATGAACAAGATATATAAGGTGCACTCTATCCTTAACTATACATTAATGTACATATATATGGGCTTAGAAAATGTTTCAAATGTTAAAAATATTTTTTTAAAATTTTTTTTAGAAGTAAATCGATTTACCAAGTGTGTAAATCGATTTACCACTGAAGCAAAACTCTTTTTTAATAAAATCTTTTTGAGTAAATCGATTTACCAAGTATCTAAATTGATTTACCACTGAACCAAAATCAATTTTAATAAAATATTTTTTGTGTAAATCGATTTATCAAATGGGCAAATCGATTTATCACTGAAACTGAAGCGTTTTTATTTAATTTTTCACTATGCAAATCGATTGATCCTACACACCAATCGATTTACACCTATTCAGCATGTGATATTTTTATGAGTCTTTAATATATTGGTCAACCTTACCTTGCCTCTCAACCTCCCACCTTCTTTTTGACCAATCATGTAACCTTGACCAACCCCACTCAATTAAGTCTCATAAAGACCTCACTTACCCTACTCTACTATTTAATCTCACCAAAACTCCCTCACTATCTCATAACACCAAAACTTACTCACTATCTCATAACAACACCAAAAAATCTCTATCTTCCTTACTCAAAACCCTAACCATCGCCATGGCTCCCAAAAGAAAAGCAACAGCCTCAGAAAAAGGAAAGAAGAAAACTGTTGCAGCCTCTGAAAACTCATTGCTCGAGTACCTCTCGGATACACAACGTGAAAGATTCATCAAGCACTTTCAAAGGAAAATAATTTCAACTCCCAAATTCGGTATGTTATCTACCTTTCCCGATGAATGCTTCACTTTTCATAGGGATTTGATTGCTTATGGGTTAGAACCGTTAATATCATCACGTTGTTACTATTATCCGGATCTAGTTCGAGTATTTTACAGCAACATGCATTATGATAACAACAAATGCTATACCCATGTGCTCGGAACAAGAATTTCTCTGCATTCAAAAACAATAAGCAGAATTTTGAACATCCCATATACTGGAAGTTCTCTCTATGACCCAGAGGATGCTCACTGGGAAAATTATAGGAAGAGAGAATTCTTCTACAGCATTGGCCGGTTGTCAGAAGCAAAATACCGTGCAAAGCGGATCCATAGTCTTGGCGGTGTTATTTCGGCTCGGGACACTTGGAGTGCTGGTAATTTTCATATTGATGATAGATTGTTCCATTATTTGCTGGTATATATTTTATTTCCTAGAGCATGAAATCACTGTACTGTAACCGATCTAGAATTGCAAATTCTCTATGCAAGGAAAAATGGCATTTCGGTAAATTGGGCTAAACTGATTATGCTGCATATGCTAAGAGTTGCCACAAGGGCTACTTTTCTGCCATATGCATACTTCATCACAAGGATCTTGGAAGAATTTGATATTGATTTTACTGGGTTTGAGAGGGTTGAAATGGATCCAATCAGCAATAGGATCTCCATCAAAAATGTTGATTCTCGAATGGGTGTTCATTTCGACTCTGAAGCAAAAACCATCACATATATTGGAGAGGATGTTGTAGGTGATGAAGGCAATAATGCGGATGAAGAAGAAAATGAAGTTCCTCCTCCTGCTGCCTCTTCTGGTCCAACCAACCAAGATGTTATGGATTATATGACTCAACAATTTTCATACCTCTACTCACATCTCCATATTCCTCCATATGATCCAAACAATCCAGCACCTCCGCCTCCTCAATAAACTGAACCACCTCTACAACAACGGTTTCCATATCAAGGACCCTTCTAATATTTTCCTGGCCAATATTATTAAATTCCTGTTCTTTATCATTATGTTTTTTGTTTGATAATTGCTTCAAGTGTTAGTTTTGTATTATGTGTATTTGAACTTCGTATGATATTTTTAGAAATTTGCGTTTTAGTTTATGTTCATATCTGTTTCAAATTGTTATAAGTATCATCTTATGTTACATCTTTCCCTTCTTTTTGATAATGTCAAAGGAGGAGAAGGATGTGATAGCACTTTATGGTTGTTTGTTTCAGTTTTCTTTTCAGGGCAAGTTTTCAAATCTTTTTCTCCATAGGGGGAGAAATCTATCTTAGGGGGAGAAAACTCTTTTTGCACCAATTCTGAACAACTCATAAAGAAAGATGGGTTGTCATCATCAAAAAGGGGGAGAATGTAATCTCAAGCCTCAACTCAACTTTAATTTTGATGAAAGACAAACAAGCACTATGGCAAGAAGGAAAAGAAGTGGAATTAGCTTAAAGCATCATTCACTCAAAGCTTCAAGGATCATGGCAAGCAAACAAGTATATCAATTCTCATTTGAACTAAATTGATTAGAAATTCTCAAAAATGATATACACACTTGCCACAACACTTCACTTAAAGTTTAAAGCAAATTCTAAGTTTTTCACTAATGTAAATCGATTAACACATCATGTAAATCGATTTACACATGTTTTTTTTAAAAACTGATTGCCCCTGGCAGCAATTGATTTACATGGAGTGTAAATCGATTGATTACTGAACTGAGTTAAATTTTTAACACTAGTAAATCTATTAACACATCATGTAAATCGATTTACACTTCAAAATTTTTGAAAACAAGAACGTTACAAACCCGTGCAATCGATTTACATCTAATGCTAAACGATTTACACGTTGTAATTTTTGAAAAATCTGAACTTGATTCAAGATATCCTTCACACCTTTTCTCCAATGGTTGCATGGTCATACATTGCATCTTCTCAAGTTTTACAAACAGAAAAGTGGTATCTATTTGGAAAGGTATCTTGATTGCTTTAAATACTAAATCTTTCAAATTATAAAACAACTCTTCTCTCATGCAATAATTCTGAACTTTGTAAAATATTCAAACTTCATATTTCTTAATTTTTAAGAACAAAGATTTTATGCACTTTCACACATATAAGAACAGAAATCTTTGAGCATTTTCTAACCATTGTATTACAGTTTGAATTTCTTACAAGAGAATAAAGAAGAAACTTCATTGAAGTCACTCTATGTGATCAACATCTTTCAAGAAATCATATTTCATAGAATTATACTAAGTGTAACTTATTTCCAGGATTGTTGGAATTAAGTATTAGAATACTTTTGTACCTTGTTGTCCATTATTGGAAACAAGAGGTATCTTTTGAGAGGATTGTTCTCAAGAGACTTATTAGAAATCCAAGAGGGTGTTCTTGGTATTTGTTAGTGTCTTTAGTTGATAAGACTAGGAAGAGTCTTGTAAAAGTTCTAACAAAATAGTGAAATCTCTTGCGTGTTTGCAAGGGAACTGGACGTACTTCCGGGGTGTGGAAGGAACCAAGATAAATCTATGTGTCTCTTTACTTTCTGCACTTTACCGTTTTCCATAGCACTAAAACAAAACAGTGTAAAATAAATAAAAAAATCGACCACCACCTAATTCACCCCCCCCCCCCTCTTAGGCGCAATCTTAAACTTACAATTGGTATCAGAGCAGGTTATAGGTAACCTGCTCCTAGAGATCCAGAATGGCTTCCGCAAATCAACAACCCATTTTCAGAGATGGTGGTAGTAACAACAAGCCTCCTCTATTTTATGGCGAATACTTTGATTTTTGGAAAATACGCATGAGGGCGCATCTAGAATCACAAGGAGAAGAAATATGGGATGTCGTAGAAAATGGTCCATTCATTCCTATAACAGTTATCAACGGTGTCGGCACGGCTAAACCCAAAACTGCATGGGATGATGACGACAAGAAAAAAGTCCTCTATGATAAAAAGGCCGTAAATCTACTTCAAGGTGCACTATGCATGGATGAGTTCTTTCGTGTATCTGCATGTAAATCGGCGAAATAAATATGGGACACCTTGGTACAAACACATGAAGGAACCGTTGAAGTTAAGAGATCAAGGATGAATACTTTAAGTCAAGAATACGAGTTATTCTGAATGCAGCCCGGAGAAACCATTCTCGACCTACAAAAGAGATTCATCCACTTAACAAATCACTTAAGTGCTCTTGGTAAAAATTTGACAAATGATGAACTCAACTTGAAAGTCCTTAGATCATTGACTAGGGAATGGCAA
Source organism: Vicia faba (assembly GCA_948472305.1). Classification (NCBI taxonomy): domain Eukaryota; kingdom Viridiplantae; phylum Streptophyta; class Magnoliopsida; order Fabales; family Fabaceae; genus Vicia; species Vicia faba. Next base: position 910,477,393 of record OX451738.1, on the reverse strand, counting down.
CCAAAGGTAACGGCAATCTCGGAAAAAAAGAGTCTCTCCGCAATGACTTCCGCTACATTATTTGGAAAACTTCAAGAATACGAAACGAAACTCGATAGACTTGAAAAACATGAGAATCTAGAAAAGAAATCCAAAAACATTGCTTTAAAAATTGATTCAAAGGAAGTAGTAAAAGAAGACAATCCGGAAGAAGATGAAAATTTCATGTTTCTTGTTAAAAGACTTGGGAAGTTTTTTGGCAGAAATGACAAGGGCGGATCTCATGCAAATAAGAGAAAGCACTTCAAGAAAAGAGAAGCCTCCACATCAACACAAGATGTCTCATGTTATGAATGTGGAAAGCAAGGACATATCAAGCCAAACTGTCCAAATCTCCCAAAGAAAAACGGATTCAATGGAAAGGACTCAAAACACAAGAAAGCCTACATAGCATGGGAAGATAATGATATGAGTAGTACATCGGAATCGGAAAGCGACGAATGTGCAAATTTAGCCTTAATGGCATCGCATCACTCCGACGACGAAGAAGAGGTTAGTAATGAACTTTATCTTTTTGATGATGATGTTCAAGGTGCCATTGATGAACTCTTGAAAGAATGCAAAAGTTTATACAAAAATGTGTCAAGCCAAGAAAAAGAACTTCTAATTTGTCACGAAAAAATTGACACCATGACTAAAGATTTTGATCTTCAAAAATAGAATTTTATAAAAGAAAAGGAAAACTTTGCATGCACCAAGTGTGAATCAAATGTCTTTCAAATTGTTCAATTGAACAGAGTCATTGAACGATATGAAAAAGGACAAATAGGATTGGAAGGATTACTAAGCCAACAACGTTATCCAAATGATAAAAGAGGTCTTGGTTATCTGAATACTAAGAAACCAAGTAACAATCCCACTGTTTTTGTAAAGGCTAGTAATAGTTCCAATTCCAAGATAGTAGAAAATAAGCAAGTTGTTCATAATCATCAAAAGAAAAAGCCTAATGTATCTAAAAGAAAACAAATTCCTATATACAATAAGCAAGTTGGACACACACCTAATGCATGCTATATTAGAAATTTCATTATGGCTAGTGGACACTATGCATGGGTGAAAAAGGGAACTAACTATGAAGGACCCAAGGCCACTTGGGTACCTAACAAGAAATAATTTGTTTTTGTAGGTATGCTTGAAATCCACATCAAACTTTTGGTATCTTGACAGTGGATGTTCAAAGCATATGACAGGAGATGTACACCAATTTTCATATCTAGTACATAAAGCCAAAGGGTATGTCACCTATGGAGACAACACCAAAGGAAAGATTCTTGGCGTTGGAATAGTTGGCACACCTCCATCCATTCAAATTGAGGATGTTCTCTATGTTGAAGGATTAAAGCACAACCTTCTTAGCATAAGTCAACTTTGCGATAAAGCGTTCAAAAACAATTCAACAAAGAAGAATGCCTAATTATGGATGAGGCAACCAATGAGGTAAAACTCAAAGGTATAAGATCTAACAATATTTTTATGATTACTTTAGATGATTTGTCTATGAAGGTACAATGTTTCATGGTAAACAACAATGACGCTTGGTTATGGCACAAGAGGATTGCTCACATACACATGGAGCACTTGAACAAATTAGTTAAGCATGACTTAGTTATTGGTCTACCAAAGATGAAATTCATCAAAGACAAATTATGTAGTGCATGCCAAAAGGGCAAACAAACCAAATCGACTTTCAAACCAAAGAATGTGGTTTCAACAACAAGACCACTTCAATTGTTTCACATGGATATTTTTGGTCCATCTAGAACAAGAAGCTTCGGAGGTAACATTTATGCTTTAGTTATTGTAGATGATTTTTCCCGTTTTGCTTAGACTTTGTTTTTAGTGCAAAAAAATGACGCATTTAAGGCATTCAAGAGATATGCAAAACAAGTTCAAAATGAGAAGTCATTAAAGATAACATCAATCTGAAGTGATCATGGTGGAGAGTTCCAAAACGGTCTGTTTGAAGAATTTTATGAAGAAAATGGGATCTTCCACAATTTCTCAGCACCAAGAATTCCACAACAAAATGGAGTAGTTGAAAGGAAAAATAGGTCTTTGATAGAACTTGCAAGAACCATGCTAAGTGACTCAAGTTTTCCTAAATATTTTTGGGCGGATGCGGTAAGCACGGCATGTTACGTAAGCAATCGCGTGATCATAAGACCTATACTAAAGAAAACTCCATATGAGATTTACAAAGGAAGAAAACCAAATATCTCTCACTTTCACATTTTCGGGTGCAAATGTTTTGTCCTTAACAACGACAAAGACAATCTCGGTAAGTTCGATGAAAAATCGGATGAAGGTATTTTTCTTGGTTACTCCCTTTCTAGCAAAGCTTTTAGAATTTACAATAAAAGAACTTTAACTATAGAAGAATCAATGCATGTTTCTTTTGATGAATCTAACACCTCCAAGGAGGAAGTTGTTATTTGTGATGATGATGATTCTATAGACTTACCTCATGAGAATTCATGTGAAGGTGGCAAAATTGTCAACCCGGAACAAACACATGAACTTTCACATCAAAAGGGAAATGATGATGGTCTTCTTCAAGAATGGAGAACTCATCATGATCATCCAATTGACAACATAATTGGAGATATTAGCAAAGTGGTATCTACACGGCTAAATCTTAAAGATGCATGCTTAAATATGGCTTTTGTATCTCAAGTTGAACCTACCAAAGTGGCTGAAGCACTAGAAGATGATCAATGGATCCTTGCCATGCAAGAGGAGCTAAACCAATTCGAGCGGAACGAAGTTTGGGAACTTGTTCCTAATCCAGGAAATAAACGTATCATTGGAACCAAATGGGTATTCAAAAAAAAGATGGATGAAAATGGTATAATCACTCGAAACAAGGCAAGACTAGTTGCTCAAGGATACAACCAAGAGGAAGGAATTGATTTTGAAGAAACTTTTGCTACGGTAGCACGTTTGGAAGCAATAAGACTATTACTTTCATATGCATGCTCATTGGACTTTGAACTTTTTCAAATGGATGTAAAAAGCGCATTTCTCAATGGATTCATAAATGAAGAAGTCTATGTAAAGCAACCTCCCGGATTTGAAGACTTCAAACATCCTAATCATGTCTTCAAATTGAAGAAAGCTCTCTATGGGCTGAAGCAAGCACCAAGGGCATGGTATGATAGACTAAGCGCATTCCTATGTGAAAAAGGGTTTGTAAAGGGTAAAGTTGATACCACTCTCTTCATAAAAAATGTTAATCATCATACTTTACTTGTACAAATATATGTAGATGATATTGTTTTCGGTTCAACTAACCAAAATATGTGCAAGGAATTTTCATCTATGATGCAAGGAGAGTTTGAGATGTCTATGATGGGAAGATTGAATTTCTTTCTCGGTCTTCAAATTAAGAAACTCAAACACGGTATCTTCATAAACCAATCAAAATATTGCAAAGACCTTATAAAGAAGTTTGAGATGGAAAGCAGCAAAGAAAGTGCAATTCCTATGGGATCCGGCACCTATCTTGATCCAGATGAATCAGGGAACTCTATTGACATGACTAAGTATCGTGGAATGATTGGCTCTCTTCTCTATTTAACAGCAAGTAGACCTGACATTATGTTCAACGTTTGCCTATGTGCAAGATATCAAGCCAATCCTAAAGAATCTCACCTTGCAGCAGTCAAGCGCATAATAAAATATCTCAAAGGAACAACCAACGTCGGATTATAGTATCCAAAAAGTAGTATGTGCAATCTAGTTGGTTATTCTGATGCTGACTATGCAGGTTGTAAGACTAATCGCAAAAGTACAAGTGGAACATGTCACATTCTCGGAAATGCCTTGGTTTCATGGTCATGCAAAAAGCAAGCAAGCGTCGCTCTCAACACTGCCGAAGCAGAATACATTGCGGCTGGAACTCAAAGCATCCAAACAAACCATCCAAACACTCCGCATACATCATATAGAAGTTGTTAAAACACAAGAACAACTTCTCTAACATCACTATCATCACTTCCAAAGCTCAAAAACAGCCCATACAGCAGCTCAAACTCAAAGCAAATTTCAGTTTTAAGGTAAGTTTTCTTGACTTTGAACTTTTCATACAAGCATCATTAATGGTTCATTTGTGAAGATAAAATGTAGATATCATTGTCTTGAAGCTAACCATATGCTTTCTTTTCATTTTCACTAATCATATGTTGAGAACTGACTTTTACGTGTAGCAAAACAATGATAAAAGCAAAAAACAACAATTATAAGTCGACACGAAATGCTATGAGTCGACACATATTATGTTCAAATCAGGTTATACGTCGACACGAAAGACATATACATCGACATGAACTGGTTATGAGTCAATATGAAACCAGTATGCGTCGACTCATACTGAGTTATTTTGACTTCCAAGAGCAAGAAATGACTATGAGTCAATGCATGAGCCAATACATGAGTCAATACATAAGCTCATGTGTCAGCTCATAAAACAATTTTTTTATCTTTTTTTATTTTTTTATTTTTTATTTATATTTTTATTATTATTATTTTCAGATAAAAAATTCAAACAAATATTTTATTTAAATATGTATGCATACACTTTTGTTTTATTCCTTTTTCTAAACTAAAAAAAGACAAGACCACTTTCTTATTAAAATCAATTTCTTTTCTTAAAATTAATTTAATATTTAGATTTAGGTTTTATTTTAACTTTTTATTTTAATTAAATTAATTTAGACATTAGGATTTTTATTTATTTATTTTCAAATCAATTAGAACCTTTTTCATAAAAACCATAAAAATAATTTCTCTTCTCTTCATATTTCTTTGTACATTTTATTATTTCACACTATAATTATGTAATTGTCAAAGCCTTGTAATAGTAAATTAGATTTATTAGCTTTCATTTCCCCATTTGTAAATTTGTACCCCCATCCTCAAATGATGTAATAGAGTAGAACTTCACATTTCCACAATTTATCGTTTTCAAATATAAATGCTAGTAATTAGGGTTTGTATGACAAGACATAAAATCAACAAGTAGAAAACCCTAATTCAAAGACAAAAAGGCATGAAATGAAAGCACTTGCACACTTGCACCTCTAGGATAACCCACACTTGTGTCCTCGAATAAAATAGTCATGTCCCTCGAACGTGGGATATTTAGCAATGACCCTCGAATATAAGATTGTAGTCCCTCGATGACCCTTCAATGTTGCCTTCGATAAAACGATCTTAGACCCTTACAATAAATTGCTAAGGTATCCTACAATGTTGCCTTCTATGACTATACAATGACTCACGCCCGTCCCTTTACATCCAAAGATAGAGCTTCTTACCAATCAATGGTAAGATAGCAATGTCAAAGGAAGAGAGAAATGAACAAAAGACTTTTGAGTAGGTAGAATGTTCTTAGTTGCTTGCTCACAACCAATCTTCAAAAACAAATATCTTTTCAAACACACTAACACTTTCAAAATGAAATATTTTCAAAAGTCAACACTTTGTATGCATTCTTATAGAGACGAGAATCATTACAAAGTTTGCCTAAACGAAGGCGCTTTTCAAAAATACTTTCCAAAACCACCACAAATAGATTTCAAACAAAGCAATTTCAAAAGTGAGATAGCAAGCAACTAAGAGCCCATAGATAACTATGGATGAAAAGGGTGTTAACACCTTCCCTTTTCATAATCTACCCCCCGAACTCAAGAAAATATCTCAAAGATTTTTCCTGTTCTTTTCACCCTTTCCTTATTGGATAAAAGAAAAGTCGGTGGCAGCTCTTGCTATTCGTAACAATTGCTATAAAATGCAAAACACCCAAGTCAGTTCTTCCACCGTATTACAAAACTGGAGAATCTGCTGGGGAATATACTTAAAAGTGGGGTTACCTTAAGGCTAGATCATCTTTACTTTCTCTCTTTGTTTGACTTGCTTGCTTTACATTATGGTTCCTTGTTTGGGTTTGTTTGGATCCTCTACCCGGATCTGGGGAACCTTTTAGATAAGTAGAAATAGATTGTGGAAACTGTACGGGGTATTCCAACATGGTTGAAGTGATGGATATGTTAGTGTGACACATTTGTTGGTATCGGTAACCCTTGAGTTTAGTCAAGGAGAATACGGGGCCGCTGTATGGTGTCATAAAGCACTAACTTACCTTAGAACCTTTAATTGAACAAATTGGCCATTAGGAAGTAATGAGATAGCCGACTTTGGTGCAGTCCGAAGTTGGTTGATATTCGATACTACACTTATTGAGATCTGACTTTTGGGATATTTCGGTCGCCAATAAAGAGGCTTGCGCTAAAACAATTCCCGATGAAGAAAGATCAATGATATTGAGATCCCCTAGAACCCGGTTACTTTCTAGGATATGTTGAACCAACTAAACTTCAAAAGGGGTACTTACATATGAACTCCATGCAAGCCTAAATCTAAGGACTTATTTGTTTTGCTTTTATATATACTTGTACATAACATCATGACATCATACCATGATATTTTGCACTAACCATTTCAAGGACCTAGAGATTTATTTTTGTTCTGTTTTGTAGGACATGACTTCCACTCGCAGAAATACTATCCAAGTCAACCTCGTAAGAATGCCTCCTAAACTCAAATAATTAGCGTCAACAGTTCCTGAGAATTCTTCGTTCACCGAGAGACATGGTAGACTTCTCAATTTGGTTTCCTCAAGCTATGATGAAGACATGATGAAGGTTCTATTCCAATTCTTCGACCCTTTGCATCATTACTTCACCTTTCTTAATTACCAACTTGTGCCCACTATGGAAGAATTTTCTCAACTCTTGGGAATCCCTATCCTTTATCAACTACCCTTCAACGGTATTGAAAGAGACCCAAAACCTGAGGATATTTCTCGAGCTTTACATTTGCAACGAGCTGATGTGGTGGCCAATTGGGAAACTAGAAGTGGCATCAAAGGTTTTTTAGCCAATTTTTTGTTTGAGAAGGCTCAATTATTTTAGAATAATTTATATTTACAATCCTTTGAAGAGGTATTGGCTCTTCTCATCTATGGGACGGTTCTATTTCCCAATTCATACCAGCTTATATATGTGAACACAGTCAAAACAATTCTATCTCACAATCTGGTGCCCACTTTGCTAGGGGACATCTTGCATTCGCTTCACTCTCGCACCATGAAGAGAAGAGGACTTCTTATGTGTTGCACTCCTCTTTTGGCTAGGTGGTTTATTTCGAACCTACCCCGATCTATTGTGAAGAACGAGCAAATTTTAAGGTGGTCTAGTAGATTGATGTCACTCACACATTATGATATCTATTGGTGTGCGCGATCTATGGGTACCATTACTATTATTGACCGTTGTGGGGAATTACCTAATGTCCCTCTACTTGGCATTAGGGGAGGTATCACCTACAATCCTTGTTTGGCTCTAAGATAGTTTGGGTATGCGCTAAGAGACGGTCCCCATGATGCACTCATCCAAGGGTTGGTATTCGATTACGAGAGCGATAACCAATTCTATCGTCAAAGGTTCATACGAGCTTGTAGAATGGTAAACAAATTGAATATAAAGACCTTGGGGCATAAGAACTTCATCCCTTTGGAGCCTTATCTCAAGTGGGTGAGATCTCGCGCCCAAAACCTCATGATTCCATACCCCTCCATCTTACATATCATCATGGAACCTGTTGTGGAAGGAGAGGTTCCATATACTGTCCTTTATCCTGATATGCCTACTTCTCTTGAAGATTTGTAAATAGCTTGGATTCAGCTAAAGGATGAGAAAGACACTTTTGAAGCCCAGTTTTATGCAAGAGAGAAGAAGACATTAGAGCTCATGAGACAACTTCATGAGGAGAGGAGCCTGAATTCCTATATCGCTCCAAAGAGGAAGCATCCATAGGAAGTTTGAGCCATTGTTATTGTATTTTTAGTTCATTTTGTTCCTTTTGTTTCAATGTAAGCCCGAGAGGCATATTGTAATCAATTTGAACTTATCAATACAAATGATGTTTGTTCCTTTTTGTCTAAATGAAACTAAATCCTCTAAATCCTTGGAATCATTTGCATACGCATTTTCATGCATAATAACATAAACAAGTTTTCCACAACAGGTTTCCTTATCTTTCTACTGTTTGTTTCAAGTAAGATGGATATCGAACAAATAGTGAAGGACTTGCAAGCGCAGAATGCCCAATTCCAAGCAACCTTGCTGACGCTGGCCAAGGGAAAACAAGATATGATGACACTGCTGACAACCAAAAAGAAGACTAAAAAAAAGTCCTTGATCAACATGGGTAAGAGATTCAAAGGTCCGGTTTGTCAGGTGCTGATATTCAAAGATTCGTCTGAGGAGGACGAAAATCAAGATGAATAGGCAAGGAGCACCCATGTCGGGGTTTCCAATGATCAAGCTTCTGAAGATGAAGACTAATTTAATGAGAAATACCCTTTAACCGAGGATAAATACAAACAGTTGGAGGATAGGATAAAAGTTGTTGAAATTCAAGTTGTGCCTAGTTTGGATTTTAGTGAGTTAGGCTTAGTACTTGAGGTCGTCATTCCCCATAAGTTCAAAATACTGTTCTTCGCTAAGTATGACGGGGTTTCCTGCCCAAAGCTTCATTTGAGGTCTTACGTGCGTAAGATGCAGTCGCACACTACCGACAAAAAGCTTTGGATCCATTTCTTCCAAGAGAGTCTAGCTGGGACTTAACTAGAATGGTTCTATCAATTGGAGGGTTCCCGCATCCACACGTGGGAAGATATAGCTACCGCTTTTTATCATCAATATCAATACAATGCCGATCTGGAACCAACCAGGGTCCAACTTCAAAGTATGACAATGGGTACAAATGAGGGGTTTAAGGAGTATGCACAAAAATGTAGGGATCTCGCTGGTAGGGTCCAACCACTACTAACTGACAGAGAATGAATTGACATGTTCATGGGAACATTAACCGGCCCATTTTTCAACCTTTTGATTGGCAGTTCTTTGTCTGGTTTCACTGAGTTGATACTGACTGGTGAAAGGGTAGAAAGTGGCATTAAGAGCGGAAAAATCCCAATGACATCTGCCTCCACATCCAACGCTATAAAAAACCTTTCACTGAAAAGAAGGAAGCAAATGTTGTGTATGGGGCAAGGACCCGGGCCAAGAAGAGTCACCAACCCTCTGTTAATGTTGTGTTAATCTCCAACCCTCTGTCTGCTCAAAGGCAATCATCCAACCATCAATGACCAGAAATTCCTCGAAGACAATTCAAAAAGATTAACATGTCACTATCCCAAACCTTGCAGCATCTATTGAAGGCCAACCTAGTGACATTGTGTGATCCATCTTCTAATCGAAACACTTCATCACCAAAATACAATCCCAATTCCAGGTGAGCATATCATTCAAACAGTCTTGGGCATGAGACCGATCAATGTTGGGCGCTGAAGACCAAGATTCAAGATTTGATAGACAATAAAACAATTGAATTTGATCCACTTGCTACTCTGAATGTGATAATTGCACCAATGCCAAACCATGGAAAAGGCGTTAACGCAATTGATGATACCATATTTATTTCCTCCATTGAATATTTAACAACTCCATTAACCACTGTAAAGGAAATTTTGCTGAGAGCCAGGGTGTTCCCTGGTTGTTCTAAAGTTTGTGTCTGCTGTAATCAATAAGTAAATGGGTGCAAGCGGCTGAGGGAAGGTGTACAACGCCTGATAAATAGCCGCGAGATCCTATTTGAGAAGATTCCTGCCACTAAAAGTCTTACCAACAAGGCTGAAGACCTTGCTATAATAATCATTTCCAACAAACCACTTAGGATCCCCTTAAAGGGTCGTATTAGAATTTTGAATAATCCAATCGTTGCTCCTTTAATAATCATTGCCCTTGGGCCAATCCCTTACTCCTTTGACAAAGAAGTTCCTTGTAACTATGGTGCAGAGGTGTATTATCATGGGATAAAACAAGATTCATGGATTAACAATGATGAAGCTGATGTCGTTAATATTTCCAGTTCAAGTAAAGTGACAAGAACGGGGAGGGTCTTTTCCCCCGTCATCTCACCTCTGACTGCTACATCAACTCTTGTTCATATAACCAATAACAAGTCTAGTTCCAACACTATAGGTAAAGATAAAGAAGGTAAACCTTTTGGGATAGAGGTACCTACCCAAAATTATGACACTGAAGAACCCTCCATTCGAGAGATAGAGGAAATCCTGAAGATCATAAAGAAAAGTGACTTTAAAATAGTGGAGCAGCTGCGGCAAACCCCCTCCATAATTTCCATGTTGTCACTATTACTCTGTTCAGACGTTCATGCCCAGGCTCTGATCAAGTTCTTGAAAAAAGCCCATGTGCCCCAAGAAACCATTGCTGACCAGTTCGAGAACTGTGTATCAAGTTTGACAGCTGACAATGGTTAAGGTTTCTCTGACGCTGATCTGACTCCTTTGGGAAGAAATCACAACAAAGCCTTACATATCTCTGTTGAATGCAAGGGAACCACCCTAGCTCATGTCCTAATTGATAATGGCTCATCTTTAAATTTGTTACCCAAAGGTGCTTTAGACCGGCTAGACTGTGAAGGACTGGTATTAAAGCCAAGTGATATTATCGTAAGGGCTTTCGATGGGTCTAAGAGAATGGTTCATGGATAGGTGGATCTTCCAATTAAAGTTGGCTCACAAATATTCAATTCTACTTTTTACATGATGGACATATGGCCTGCCTATTCTTGCTTGCTCGGGCGCCCTTGGATCCATGGGGCAGGGGCAGTAACATCCATCCTTCATTAAAAGTTAAAGTATCCAGTCGAAGGGAAGATTGCTACTGTCTGTGGCGAAGAGGAATTCATGGTGAGCCATCTCAATTCCTTCAGATATGTGGAAACGGATGGTGAGTTCATAGAGACTCCATGCCAGACCTTTGAAGTTGTTCCCCCTTTCGTTGCCGCCACCAAAATCTCCTCCAATGTATCGAAAGCTGATGAAGGTATACCAAGAATGGTTTCACTTAACGATGCTCATGTTGTGGTCGAAGAAGGAATTAGTACTACTTGGGGATAAATTCTCGACATCCCATTTAAAGCAGACAAATTTGGATTGGGTTTCACCATCAAATATTAGAAAGAAGTCAGGCATGCTCGCGTGGGAAGGTCACCTTTCTGCATCGGGAATCATGAGGTGAATGCTATAGAAGATTCTGGTGATGAATGCACTTTTGAATATTGGATCTATCCTACAGTCGAAGGAAAACTCAAAAATTGGCAGGAAAAGGATTTCACTCCCATCTCCTTAATTAAGGAGTAATTACTGTTTACTTTTTATTGAACTTCTGTCTAAAACAATGACCTTTAAGCCATATGCCTTTCCCGAGGCACTATGGTCCATTTGTTAAGGGTTTTATTCATGTTCATTATCATATGATCGTTTAATATAAACCATTGGACTTTTTGGCACTCAAATTTTTGTGTTCATTGTCTTTATTTTCCTTTATCATTACATTCTTCTTCAATAGCCATGTATCTTACTTGCACACACACACACACTTGCAGATCTTCATCCACCCTGGATCTCGTTGCCAATAACTCTACTATTTCCAGTTATGACTTCGAACATCCAATTTACCAAGACAAATACGAAGGCGGGGAAGATTGTGATATACCAGGGGAGCTAGCCAGACTTCTGATGCAAGAAGAGAAAGCTATTCAACCCTATGAAGAGCCAGTCGAAGTTATCAACTTAGGTAGTGAGGCAGATAAAAAAGAGGTCAAGATCGGCACCAACCTAAAAGATGGTATCAAGAGCAGATCGATTTAGATGTTACATGACTATGCTGAGGTGTTTACTTGGTCGTATGAAGATATTCCCGGGTTGGATACCGACATTGTGGTCCATTGTCTGCTAATGAAAGAAGATTGTCCTCCTGTTAAGCAAAAAGTTTGTCGCATGCGGACCGACATGTCTGAAAAGATAAAAGTCGAGGTAATGAAATAGTTTGATGCGAGTTTTTTGTTTGTCACATCCTATCCTCAATGGGTTGAAAACGTGTTCCCCATGCCAAAGAAGGACAGAAAGGTTCGCATGTGTGTGAATTATAGAGATCTGAATAGGGCAAGCCCCAAGGATGATTTTCCTCTACCACATATTGACGTCTTGGTTGACAACACCACTCAGCACAAAATCTTCTCCTTCATGGATGGATTTTTTGGCTATAACCAAATCAAGATGGCTCCCGAAGACATGGAAAATAATACCTTTGTTACACAATGGGGCACATTTTGCTACAAGGTTATGCCGTTCGGACTAAAGAATGCAGGGGCAACATATCAAAGAGCCATGGTAGCTTTATTTTATGATATGATTCATCATGAAATAGAAGTCTATGTGTATGATATAATTTCAAGGTAGCAAACCAAAGAAGAGCATCTTGATCACCTACGCAAGCTGTTTGAGAGGCTGAAAAAGTACATGTTGAGGTTGAATCCTAATAAGTGCACGTTCGGAGTAAGGTATGGAAAGCTTCTAGGTTTCGTCGTTAGTGGTAAAGGCATCAAAGTTGATCCTGCAAAGGTAAAAGCCAATCAAGAAATGCCAGTCCCCCGTTCTGAAAAGGAGGTCAGGGGATTCTTGGGTCGTCTTAATTACATTGCTCATTTTATCTCTCACTTGACTTCTACTTGTGATCCAATCTTCAAACTCTTGAAGAAAGATCAAGTAGTCAATTGGAACAATGACTGTCAAGCCGCCTTTGAAAAGATCAAAGAATATTTGCAAGAACCTCCTATCCTCATGACTCAAGTTGAAGGAAGGCCTTTGATCATGTATTTGACTATGCTAGAGAATTATATGGGGTGTGTGTTGGGTCAGCATGACGAGTCTGGCCGAAAAGAGCACGTAATATACTACCTGAGCAAAAAGTTTATCGACTGTGAAACCAGATATTCAATGCTCGAGAAAACTTGTTGCGCTCTGGAATGGGCTGCTCACCTGCTAAGACAGTATATGTTGACTCACACCACTCTATTGATTTCTAAGATGGATCCTATCAAGTACATCTTCGAGAAGCCCGCTCTCTCCGGACGGATAGCTAGATGGAAAATGATTCTGATTGAATATAATATTCAGTATACAACACAAAAGGCCATTAAAGGAAGTATATTGGCAGATCATTTGGCCCATCAAGCTGTTGTGGATTACCAATCTATGAACTTTTACTTCCAGGATGAGAATATCATGCTGGTAACCGACCGTGCGAAACCCGGATTGTATGACGGACGTGAACAAGGATCCCGATGGACTATGGTTTTTGAAGGATCTTCCAACACTCTGGGTAATGAAATTGGTGTTGTGATAATTTCTCCTGAAGGTTTCCACACTCCTTTCACCGCTAGATTATGATTCGATTGTACGAACAATATGGCTGAATACGAAATATATCTCTGAACATGATTAGGTTCCACAAATCAGAAACATGACATCATGAATGAAAATCAAAATTTTCTTCTTTTTAAGGGTGTTTTTCGGTGCCACTCTGATTAAAGACATGTTCGAGACAATTTCCTTCCCGTTCTCTTTAAGACGAAATACGATGGGATGACTGGATAACTTTGTTTGTAAGTTATGGTTATGTATTTCAGAAAGCACATTAAATTCCCACATCTCATCCACACTACAATATTTGTGCAGTTAAATGGACAACAACATTTTCTCATTCCAGAGTCATCATGTTACAACTTTCGAATTGGACGAACATACATGCCACTTCTCTCGCATCTCATGATTACAAATGCTTGTCTTCCTTTTGAACCATTGTCGGAACTTCCAATTAAAATGTCAAACCCCAAATTCCTGGCTACTATACAGACCCATTAAAGCCTATGTTTAAGAGCAGTATACAATTTTTCATTTATGAAATATTGATCAACGTCTATCTCAATTAGTTTAGCATCATCCTTCACTTTTCCAGTTTAACATTCTGCTTAACTTCAACTAGTTTAACATTATCCTTCGCTACATCTTGTTTTACATTGTTACGTACAACAACTTTGGAAAATATATCTGGGTGAACCATATCTAATAAGAACCAAAACAAGAAAATTCTTAAAAACCAGTAACAGATGAATTCATATATACATATCTGAAATAATGTAGGTGGATTCAGATATGTACATCCGGACGAGGCGAACATTTTTGTAGCTCAAACTAAAGATCATTGCAAGCAATGAAAGATGAAATGAGGGAACTTTACCTTAAATTGCAGCTTATGATGCTCCCTTTGATTTGTTAAAATGCAAGAAATCTGGTTTTGAATTGAAAAGTTGATTTATAATGAGATCTTTTAAGGGTTTTTTTGGTTATGAAGGAGTTTGAAGAGTGATGAAGATGGTCATGCAAGGTGGTCATATATTCAAGTTCCAGTTGAACATTTTCTGATATACATCTATGAAAATATCAATGAGTGGTTAAAAATATTCTCTAAATGAAAATGTGACTTCAGAGATATATATCTGAAAATGCCCTTGGGTGAATTCGGAGATGCATATCCGAACTAAAATTTAGCAAAAAATGTTATTTGGTGAGTCCAGAGATGTATCTTCGAATTCACCAAAGGATATTTTCGGATTTACAGAGGTGCGCCGCATAGTACAAAGGTGCAATGAGAAATTGCCAAAATAAACTCAATAAATTCTAATGTTCAATATTCTCAATTTCTCATGTGAAAATCAAAGTCCACTATTTTCTTTGTACTTTCAATCCATATTCTAATCATAGATCATTTTTCCGTGAAGCATGTTAAGGTTCTTTGGAGGCCGAGACAAACTTCATTGGTCACCTCATTTTTGTTATAACCATCAAAGGTAGAACCTTTTCATACCTTTTGGTCACATACCCCTATTGCATTGGCCTAGTTCAAAAATACACTCCATTCGTCTCAAATAAGTATCGCATTTAGAAAAAAAATTATCTCAAAATATTTGTCACTTTAGATTACCAATGCAATTTTATATTTAATCTTCTAATTCTACCCTCTAATACACCAATGATTAATAAGGATAATGTGGTAAAGTCACTATTCTCTCTCTTTCATTTATTATTGTTTCTTAATTTGTGTGAAATAGTAAAATGCGACAAATAATATGGGACGAAGGGAGTATGACTTTAGAAGTTTTGATTTGTGCTTCTCACTAAATTTGTGGACAAAAATAATTACCTAAGTGTTTTTTCCCAATACACTCGGTATAAGTTTATGGTGTTGGACAAGTGACTCCAAACATAAGACAAATGTGTATTGTAGTGGTTAAAAAACGATGTTCAATTACAAAAATATTGATTTATAAATTTTTTAACTTAATTTAATAAATCAAGCCATTAATAAGCATCAAAATAGTTAAAAGAATGAAAATCAAAGTGTAACGCAGTGGGAGAACTGACTTGGTTGTTTTACGTTTGATCGCAAATGTTGCGTTTAGCAAGAGTCGCCACCGACTTTTCTTTTATCCAAGAGGAAAGGTGAAAAAGCACAGGAAAGAACTTTGAGATGTTTTTTTGAGTTAGGGGGTAGATTATGAAAAGGGAAGGTGTTAGCACCATTTTCATCCATCGTTTTCCATGGGCTCTTAGTTACTTGCTATCTCACTTGCTTTTTGTTTAAAAGTGTGCTTTGTGTGGTTTTTTAAATTATTTTGTAAAGATGTCGCCATTTGGGCAAACTTTGTAATGATTCTCATTCGTAAGAATGTATACAAAGTGTTGATCTTTTGAAAATGTTTTCAAGTTTGAAAGATGTTTTGAAAGTGTTGGTGTTTGTTTTGAAGATAGAAAGGATGTTTTTGTTTTAAAATTGAGCAAGTAACTAGGAACATTCTACCTACTCAAAAGTCTTTCATATTCATTTGCTCTTTCCTTTGACATTGTCATCTTACCATTGATTTGGTAAGTAACCCTATCTTTGGATGTAAAAGGGACGGGCGTGGGTCATCGTATAACCATGATTAGCAATGTTGTAAGATATCTTATCATTTTCTTTAGGGACTAAGATCATTTTGAAAGGCAACATGGATAGCGTCATCGAGGGACTATGATCTTGTATTTTTTATTGTTTTTGCTAAGAGATCCCACATGCATAACATGGCCCTTTTTATAAGGCAACAAAGTGGGTTTACCCTAAGGGTGTTTGTGCGCAAGTGTATTGATTTACATGCTTGATTTGTCTTTGATTAGGGTTATCTACTTGTTGGTTTTATCTTTCCATACAAACCCTAATTACTAACATTTATATGAAAGCGATAAAATGCAGAAAGTAAAATTACTACGATATTACATCACTTGGGGATGGGGATATAAATTTACAAATGGGGATGACAAGTAAAGTAAACCCTAATTACTATTACAAGGATTTGACAATTACATAATTTATTATGCAAAAATAGTAAAATATGCAAGAAGATGTAAAGTGAAAGAAATTGTTTTTTATGGTTTTTTATAGAAAATGTTTTGTAATTAATTTCATTGAAGAAAAACCTAAGTCTAAATTAACTAAAAAAAACTAATTGTTTGAAAAAAAAATTTGAGGTTTTATTTGAAAATAAAGGTTTGATAGTCTTAGGTCATTTCCAAGCAATGCAATATGTCCAAAATAAACTAAAGAATCTCAAAAAAAATCAAGAAATTTGGTGCTTGAGCTGACACGGGCCGTGTCAGTGGACACGGGCACCCGTGTCAGGACCTGCCCATAACTTTTCCGCATTTTTTGGTTCCACCCAATCTGACACGGGCGTGTCACGTGACACGGGCGCCCGTGTTAGCCCCTGTCCATCTTTTTTCTGCTCGTGTACGCACTAGTAACATTGACACGGGCCGTGTCGTGTGACACGGGCCGTGTCGTGTGACACAGGCACCCGTGTCAGCCTTTGTCCCTTCATTTTACTATGTTTTTCAACCCAACTAAGATGATACGGGCACCCGTGTCAGCCTCTGGTATGGCTTTTTGTTAGTTTTTTCTCTTTGATCTGTCTTGTTATATCTTTTGAGCGCAAAAGAAAATGATGTATGAACAATGATATCACAGTTTGAGAAAGTTTACCTCTCGAAGAGGAAGCTTTAGAACATGTACGGATGTTTCTGAGTGTAAAGTTGTGATTGATCGAGCTCCTTTGAACCTTCTTGGAGTAACTCCAACCTTCCTTTTAAACTGAAAATGGTTGAACCGCTCCAACCAAGTCAAGTTGCAATGTATGTTTTTGAATTTGGAAGATGGTGATAGTGATGTTACAGAAGTTATTCTTATGTTTAAACAACTTCTATATTGTGTATGTGAAGTGTTTGGATGGTTTGTTTGGAGAAAACTTGCAAGGCATGAGATTCAAAGATTTGAACTTCAAAGCTCAAAAATGGAGGTTTTATGGACAAATCTGGTTATTTGACAGCAAAAATGAGTTTGAGTGTTTGTTTATCCTTCTATTTTTTCTGGACCCTTCTCTTGTGATTGGCCTCTCTATTTATAGATAAGGTTTGAGACTTGAACAAACTCATATTTTAGATCACATGTTATGGCTAGGTTAGATTGTACATGAAGCAAGCTTGAAGAACATGTTCCCAATGCTTGTACCAAGCTATCTAAATGGGTTGATCACTTTTAACATGTTTGTTCTGACTTGTAGAAGTTTAGTGTGATTAGAATAACAAGTTAGAGGCTCAAGAAATTGACTTTATGATTAAAGTGAACTTTGCAAGAATGGCAATGGTGCCTTTGTGCCAAAAATGGAAAGATGCAATGGACAATACTTGAACCACTTGGATAATGGTTTAATCAATTGTGTAAACATCTTATTATGGATAGATTTGAAAGTCAAGAGCCCTGCAAAGTGAAGATTATGCAGCATGGCTAAGATTTTGGTTCCTTGTTCATCACAAATCTGCCTTGTAAATCAAGAATGAATGTCCAACTTCAGATCCTTGAATCTCCTAGCTCAAATATGATAAATTCATAATCTTGGATGTTTTAGAAAGCTTGAAACACCCTCTACAACTTTCATTTTAACCACTTTTGGTAAATCAAACTGGAACTTGATGAAAATTGGCCAAGAAGTTGGGATAAAAACCTGACCAAAGCTGCTGAAAATTTCTCTAAGTGTTTATTCAAAAATGCCATGACTTCATGAATTTGTAACTCAAAATCTAAGAATTTCTAAAAAAATCCCTGCCCTAAAAAGTTTTAGATCTCATTGAGATCTACAACTTTCATGTTGTAAAATTTCCTTGAATCACCTTGCATCATGGTGAAAAGTTGGCATGAAGAAATGAAATTCTCATGTATAAAAAACACTTAGAAAAATTTCTAAGTCTTGAAGAGTTTGAATTTTCACATTGACTTTTGACTTTCTTGATTTATTGATGATCAAGTTTCATATTTTTGAATGTCTTGATGAATTTTGATCTTTGATACTTGATTTTGGCCAAAAAGTCAAAGTTTGACTTTTCAGTATATAGTTGACTTTTGATCAGTTGACTAAAAATCAACTATCAATCAATTGATATTTGAGAAATGTTCTGAGTCATGCCATTAGGTTAAAATGATGCAATTGAACTCTTGAGATCACGCCTCAAACCAATTAACCATTTGCTAGGTAAAAAATCAAAAATTGCCTTTTCTCAGTCAAAACCTTGATTTTGACCATTTTGCCCTTTTGATGATCTGATCAAATTTCTTGAGGAATTGTGGTGAAAACTTGATAAAATGATACATATGAGTTTATAATGTTGATATGGATTAAAAATTATGAAGTTTGACTGTAAATTGGCCACATTTGACTTTTTCCCAATACAACTGATTTTTAGGTCAACTGCTCAATTGACTGAGCAAAAATGTGATCCAAGGCTTGAAACTTGACATGAGTAATCTTGGGGGTCCATAATGATCCATGAAATTCATATTAGGCATTAAAAGTTCAATTATCCTTGTGCAATTTCAAACCCTAATTTCAGTTCATCGGTGCTTAAGGAGGTGTCTTGAGCTGATCAATCCTTGTGCAGTCTTGAATCCAAGGAGATCTCGTGAGAAAATATTTGATAAATGAGAGGGAAAAATTTAGGATACAACAGCTTCCCCTGTTTAATCTTCTTAAACCTGAAGAGTTAGATTGGCAGATTTGCCATTCGTGACTTGAAGGTGGAAGATGATTGGACACTAGAGTACCCAGAAATTTGCACTCGAAGATGAAATGGGAAAGGGCTTATAGATTCCATTTGGAGGAATGATGGAGATTTTCCGAAGATGGGCTTGTAGATGCCATCCAAGGGTGACCGTTGACAAAAAATGGACTAAGTCTGAACTTGATTTCAACTGGGAACGAATCAGAATAAATCTTTGGAGTGATTTATCTGAAACAGAAAAAGTACCTACTAGGAAAGAATTAGAATAATCGTTGAGATATTTATATGAACTAGAGAAAGTACCTACTAGGAAAGAATCAGAATAAATTGTTGAGAGATTTATCTGAACTAGCAGAGGTCTTGGATGAGCAATAGAATAATATTCATAAATGAATTGTATCTGACTCGTATCTGGACCGTATTTGAATGAGTGACAGAATGACATCCGAATCTGGATCGTATTTGGACCGCATTTGAATGAGTATTAGAATGGAGTCCGTATCTAGAGCATATCTGAATTGTATATGAAAGTTGAATCTCAATGAGTATCAGAATAGCGTCTGTATCTAGAGCGTATCTGAACTATATCTGAAAGCTGAATCTGAATGAGTATTAGAATGGCGTCTGTATCTGGAGCGTATCTGAATTGTATCTGAGAGCTGAAGCTGAATGAGTATCAGGACGACATCTGTATCTAGAGCATATCTGAACTGTATCTGAAATATGAATCTGAATGAGCATCAGAATGGCGTCCATATCTGAAGCATATCTGAAAGCTGAATCTGAATGAGTATCAAAATGGCGTACGTATCTGGAGCGTATATGAACTATATCTGAAAGCTGAATCTGAATGAGTATCAAAATGGCGTCCTTATCTGGAGCGTATCTGAATGTCGTGTAGATAATTGTCCTGACTTGTTTTAGGTATTAATCTCTGAACTTTCAAAAATTATTGATGATAGCCATCTGTTGACTGATCTTTCTTGAAGAGGTAAAGGGTTAGTTGCCTGCAATGTCATGATGTATGAAGTGCATGGTGCAATGATGTTCTCAAAATAAATGAGATTGTGTCGTATGCACTTTTCATATACGTAATATGATGCATGAAGGGTGAAAATGTTATTTGAATGTATCTTTGTATGGGAAAATAAATCCTTGACAAATGTCGGGGAGTTGTTAAATCCTAGATTGCTGTTGAAGAGTTGGTGAGTCTTCAAACTTTGCTTAGAATATTTCCACCAAGGATTCTTGTTTTGTTGTTTGAGGAGAGATCCACTAAGGAATGTTGAAAACCCTGTGGAGAGTGTTGATTCTTGCTTGGGGAAAAAGAGTTCAGGAGTATCAATTGTTTGTTGCTTTACTGGGGATTCGAAGTTGAACTGATATCTGGTTGGGTCCAGGCTTTACAGTAACTTGTTGTAGAGTAGTCTACTGGGGAAGAGGAGTTGTGGTCCTTTGATTTATAGTAGTCAGAGGCAAACTCAAACTGGGGAATCTGTAGTTTGTTGGGGAAATAAACCTTGTGGTCGGTCCGTTAGAGAGGTGTCTTCTTCACTGGGGATAATCCTCAAGGGTTCTTGAGGTCGACTCAGCTGGTGAGAAGTCTTCAGAGATTGAAACTCTGGCTGGGAGTCATCATATGAGAAGGATCTTGGAGATATTTGTCATTGCCCCTAGTAGCAAGTGTTGTAGTAATGCTAGAAAATGTTTGCTTGGTCGCACATGACCCTTTATGTGGGAGCCTGTTTACCCCCAGAGTTAATCTGGTGCACCTCGACGCTTGAGATTTTGATCACATTTCCGGTAGCCTTGAACTTCCTAGAGATATTTTCTAAGACGATTGTGGAAGAAAATGAAGACCTGATACTGACACCATCTGATACTACTGGCACGGACGAACAAATTGGTGGTACACAAGATCTTTGGTCAAGTCTCATGATTTTCTAAGAACTGCCATGGGAGGATCTAAAGACATGATACTGACACTATCTGATACTACTGACGCAGACGAATAAATTGGTGGTGCCCAAGATCTTTGGTCAAGTCTCAGAATTTTCTAGGAACTGTCATGGGAGGATCTGAAGACATGATACTGACACCATCTGATAATGACACCATATGATACTATTGGTACAGACAAGTAATTTGATGGTACCGAGAGTTTTCATAGTGGATTTTATTCAAACCCATGATCAATGTAACATCGCCCCTTGAGTGATACATATGGAGATTTTCCCCTGGTTATTCAACAATTCTTTGAGAGATTCTATGAATCTCGACTTGACTGCCCCAGACGTGTTGGACAATGGTCATGTCGTTCCCCTAGTAGAAATAAACAGATGGCACATATGTCATATGGATGTAAAATGTGCATTCCTGAATGGACCCTTAGACGAAGAAGTTTATGTTAAACAACCATTTGGGTTTGTGAAACATAACAAAGAGAGAAAGGTGTACATGCTACATAAAGCCCTGTATGGATTGAAACAGGCTCCAAGAGCTTGGAATAAGAAAATTGATAGTTTCCTAAGGGAGAAGGAATTTGTGAAGTGCACAACTGAACATGGAGTATATGTAAGAAGAAGAAATAGTGAATTGCTTATACTATGTCTCTATGTAGATGATTTTTTAATAACAGGTAGCTGCAAAAGTGAGATCGAAGACTTCAAAGGTGATCTCAATAAGGAATTCGAAATGTCTGATCTGGGTGAGATTTCATATGTCCTTGGCATTGAATTCTACAAGAGCAGTAGAGGTTTGATGATGCATCAAAGAAGATATGCAGGAGAAATTCTCAAGATATTTGAGATGAAAGAATGCAACTTAACTTTGACACCTGCAGAACCAAGACTGCAACTGTCGAAAGATGCAGATGAAGATGATGTCGATCCAACCCAATACAGAAGACTTATTGGGTCATTAAGATACCTTTATCATACAAGGTCTGACTTAGCATATAATGTAGGTATGGTAAGTAGATTCATGCAGAAGCCAAAGGTATCACATCTAGCAGCAATGAAGAGGATACTAAGGCATCTCAAAGGAACTCTTGACTATGGCATTTTATTTCCTGCAGCTGATAAAGGAAAAAAATGCAATTTAGTGGAATACACTGATTCAAGTGGGTGTAGTGATGCTGAAGATAGAAAATCAACATTGGGATATGTGTTTATGTTAGGTGGTGCACCAGTTGCTTGGAGTTTAAGAAAGGAACCAGTAGTGGCATTATCATCATGCGAAGCAGAATACATATCTGCTTCTCTTAGTGCATGTCAAGCAACTTGGATGGTGAACTTGGTCGAAGAGATAACAGAGAAAGATCATGGAGAAATTACCATGAAGATAGACAGAATGTCAACTATCAATCTGGCGGAGAATCCAATAGCACATGGTCGAAGCAAGCACATCGGAATGAGGTCCCATTATCTTAGAGAGAAGGTAGCAGATGGGAAAATGAATTTGGAACACTGCAGAACTGAGAATCAAATTGCAGACATCATGACGAAGGGAGTGCAAGTAGAAGTATTCAGAAGACTAAGAGTCATGATAAATATAAAAAGTTTAGACACAATAAATTAGGTGGTGTGTTAAATTATAATTCATAGTGTCAGAAACTATGGTGTATCGAAAAGCACACAGATTAGATTTGTTTTAGATTTAAATAGATTTGATTTAGATCTAAAATAGAATAAATTTGATTTAGTACCAAAATATGTATTTTGGGATTTTGTAGTTTTAGACTTAGGGTGCAAGCTCAGTTATAAATAGAGGGAGTAACCCCTATTTTTGTAATCAAGTCAATTAAGTTGTATTCACATAATTTGCAGTTGCAAGTGAATAACAAAGTTTTCCACAGTTTGTGGGCAGAGAGAAACTCTGCAGAAAATAATTGTCTTCTTTCTTTTCTTGTTTTTCTCATAATTAATTGTCATTGTGTAGAAATTCATCATAGATATTTGGTGGATTTCCAACAAGTTCCTCCTCTGTGAAGCTAATCTTGGTTTCGCCAACTTTTGATATAATAGACATGTCTTCAAAAGTGAGGTTTGCATAGAATATTTGGACAAGTCTTTGATACACCAGATTTGGTTTTGCAATGAAGAATCCTTTGAGAAACTCTTTAAAACATTCTCATAGGGAGAGAAATATTTGAGAAACTTCTCATCCACTAAGAAGGACCTGAGCACGTGGTGGTTGGAGAAATCCTCTTCTTCTTGAAATTTGGATGATGAAGCCTTTGAGGGACAACCTTTTGATGAAGGATTTCCAATACAATGATTAATTAAAGGATCCGTCGTAATGATGATAATAATAACACAGGTAAACACTTACACAAACAAAAGAAGAGGAAATAATTTGGAATGAATGAAATGAGACGAGTGTGTACTTTATATAGTGTATTTCTGAGCTATTTTTGGAGAGAAGAATAATATAAAATCAGAGTGATTTGGTCCAAAAAGATTTGATTGAAAAACTTGTCAAAATAGGATTTATAATCGATTAAGACCTTAGTTAATCGATTAGATTTTCATGAAGATTGACATAATCAACGTTTATGATTAATGAGTTGGTTTGATTGAGATTTGGAGAAGATATGATCGCTGGCTTGAATAAACTACTATTAATTTTATGAAGATTTGAGAAAAAATATATTTAATCAACTAGGCCATTAGGGTTATCGATTTGGTCGTACGAATTTTGAATTTCAGTCACGCCTAATCGATTAGCTTTTTAGGGTTAATCGATGAAATTCTGATTTTGAACCTTGGATGGCTTTGGAATTTTGCTCATTCTTCTTTCTGCATCCATTTATTATCAAAATTTTACCTCTCATTTATTTTCTCATTTTTCCTTGGCATCATTTTCTTAAACTTATATTTATCACAAACTAAAAATGTTAGCAATAATAAAATGAATTTATTAAGTGTATAAACACCACTCGTTAGAGCATTTAATCATAGCTTTCCGATTTTTTATTCTTTATAAAGTGTTTTACCTCAAATTCTCAAACACTTTTGAGATCTCACTCATTGAAGATAACGACATCATGTTGATTCTCCATATCTCAAAATTACTTGACACGGGAGTTGAATCACTGAGTTCCACAACCATCAATATCAACAAAACTATCTTCTGGTGGAAGCTTCAAATTCATGATTTGCATATTTTTTCTTAATTTACAATTAAGTCCTCAAAACAGCAAAACATTTCTGCAATATAAATTAGGTTTTAATCTTTAATACCCAAATATTTTTGAGTCCTTTAATGTTAGTGATTTGAAGAAGACTTTAGGAATTTACCTTTGACCATCCTAAATCATGCAATTTCAAATAACAATACTTGCATTTAAGCACGCGGCGATTAGATTTATTTATATCATGGAAAATACTAATGAATGATTAATTTGGTTGAAATCCAATTCATTCTTATTATAGGTGGCTCTTTGATTGGACAGAATTAACTTTAGTAAATTTTCCTAGGTTTTCATGTAAATCATTTACTTCTTTCCTTAATGAAACATAAGTTTCACATTTATCCGATTTTAAAGTGTAATTTCTATTATCAGTTATTTCTTCCCAGAGAATTCCATTATTATTTTCTAGAAAATGTATCTCATCTTTAAACTCTATGTTTTCTTTCTAACTTTTCATTCTTTTTATTGAGCATGCCACTTAACTTAAACATTTTCTTACCTCAGTGGCATTGTCTTTTTTTGTGGTTTTGAATAGACGCATTCGTCTTATTCAGATTTCTTTGTCTTTTTTGAAAAGATACTTCATGAGAATCTTCAAACCTACTATCGAGTATATCTTTAAATATGTATTTGCATGAATCTCTACATGACTCTTCTGAGGTTTTTTTCCATTGATTCCTCTTTTCAGAGATGATTGATATGATGAATTTCCAAAAAAAAAACTCGAATGTTGATTCTTCAGAGGGTGTTTCATTTACTTTGACAAATCTTCCAAACGAGATATCTGGTGTTTATTCTTCAATTATTCTTTTTGAATATGATGAAGATTCTTCAAGCGTTCTTGACTTTTCTTCATTTTCTAGGAGCTGGATTTTTTGAGTTTCAGGATCATTTCTTCCTTTCTTGATTTTTCTTGAAATTCAACATGAACTTTTCTATCCTTCAAATCAAGTGTTGGTGCATATTTCTTATACCAATTCTTGAGTCTGGAATATTTGTTTGAAATGCATTTTTCTAAATCAGTCTCGAAGGTTTCCAATGTTTGAGAACCATATGTGAAGACGACGAGTCATCTGGTTTGTAATTTTGTGTGACTCAAAAGTTTTACAAAAACCCTGTGATGAGCGCGAAATGTTTACGTTAAGAGCACCAATTTGATAACATCTATGAAACTAGTCAGATAGAGTCATAAGATAGTCATAGTGGATGACTTTTTTTCTTCATGATTTGGATGCCTTATTGGTTTGAAGGTCGCTTGCATTTATAGGGATCCTCTCCATCATGAGGAGGGGGGACAAATGGTATGAATGTCAATCAATGATTGTAATTGCAAATATTCACTCATTATGGGGCTTGAGGGGCAAGTTTTGGAAATGTTGATCATGACTATAAATGCTCATAAAGACATGTCTGGGGCATCTCGTCCGTAGGCAGCTTTTACGCCTTCTTCCGACCCCTATTGGTGCAATATCCCGCCACAGTCCGGGATCAGTATCATATGTGCTCCTTAGCCTGCCAGGGTGAAGAACTTTGGGTGATGCCTTCCATGCCGCCAATGCTTAGGATACACAGTCTGGAGTGTACAAAGTTCCCCAAACGTGAGATCCGAAAGGGGCAATGCGCTTAAGAATAAGGGCTACTGAAAAAAGCAATTTTAATTTTAATGAGATTCCGCGGATTGAAAATGAGACCAGTATTCTTTGACAAGCTTCCCAAACAAAGATCCTTCTCTCTTCATCAAGTTCATTGGCTCATCATACTCTACTAAATTTCCTGAAAATTCAATTGCACGTTTTATTTTCTTAGAACAAAATAATGAAAGGATCAAATGCTTTCTCCACAACATGTGCTAAATGTTCAAATTTGCAATCAACTACCTTCAATTTTAGGTGTTGTAATAGTGAGTTAATATGCTACTTACCATCACTGATGGAAAGAACTTTGGTGCAATCCATCACAGTTGGTATATCCTATGAGCAACTGTGATTACCGTACAATCAGCAAACTCAGTCCTAATGGTTTTCTGCAGAATCAAGTCAGTTGCATTGTCAATTGACGCAGTTGCTTCATCCAACACCAATATCCGACTTTTCCTCAGTAAAGCACGGCCCAAACAGAATAACTGTCGTTGTCCCATACAAAGCATTAATGGGACATTCCAAATGCAATAGTAGAAGAAATCTCACCGGAGGAGAATGTTCCGGTTGGAAGTACAACCATGCAAAGTGCAGCAGATGCAAGAACAACTGCACTTACTGTTTCTAACCGCTGAATCAACCACTCGTTTGCGGCAAAATTATGAAAGAAAGGAGTAGCATTGATATCAATTAGATCAAGGTTCTTTACGAAAAAACGATCTTATTCTTCAAAAGCCCTTATTGTCACAGCTCCAGCAACAGATTCTGCAAGATTATTAGCTATAAAGGATTTTGTTGTGCCATTCATCCGCATCAGTTCTTTTGCTGTAGCAAAGTAGTATCTCTGCATGAAAAAAGCAAAGTAGTATCTCCAGCAACAATCACATTTTAAATCTATGAAAGATAACTATAATGTATTAATGTAAAAACTATTGAACACCAAATCATCACTGCAATTCAATTCAAAGAATTTGTTCATTACCTGCAAGCGCAGCGCAAAATAAATCATCGGTATGGAGACAAACAAGACTTGCCAAGTAACAACAGCTAAAACAGTTAGATTTGCATAACAAGTCATAGTAGCTACCACAGAGAAAAGAAGGCCAAATGGAACATCAAGATCAACAATGCTAAGATCAGAAGAGACCTAAAAAGCGAAATAACAGTCAAAACAAAAGTATTACTTTCCCATGAGTGTTAGGAACTTCTCTGAGAATTGCTGCTAAGAGAGATGATTTTCCTGAGCCAACCTCTCCACAAATCGCGACCTTTTGTCCAGGGCTAACTTCCAAATTTATATTTCTCAAAGTTGACTTTGATACATTACTATCTTCCCATGAAAATTCAGCAGACTTGATTGAAATTGATCCCTGCCATCAGAACACCTATTCCTAACACTTTCACTCTGCAGTTCAGGTGCCTCGAGGAATTTTAGAATCCGAGTGAATGCAACTTTTGCCTGAATGACCACCTCAATAACATCTGAAATGTTGAATAAATTTTAAATATTATTAGTAGTGGGTTTTTTTTATTAAATAAGATAGTGGAAAGGTTAAAAATCAAATCTAATTTGAAAGGTCAAGAGATAGTGAGTTAAAATAGTATTTACTAATAGTATTTACTTTCCTATAATAGTAGAAGTTTTTGGGTCTATATAAAGATCAAAATTGTATTTTATTTTTAACAACAACAAGAAGTAGAAGTTTTCTCCTTATTTAACAAATTGGTATCAGAGCAAATGGCAAACATGATGAATCAAATGTCGTTGCCACAACTAACGAAGTCAAATTACGAAAACTGGAGTATCCAAATGAAAGCTCTTCTTGGATCTCTAGACACGTGGGATGTGACCAGAGATGGGTTTGAAGAACCAACAGATGTTGGGGGATATACGGCAGATCAAAATAAGGCGCTGAAAGAGATGCGATCGAAGGACAAAACGACATTATACATGTTGTTCAAGGCTGTAGACGAATCAGGCTTTGAAAATATTGCTGGTTCAACTACGTCGAAAGAAGCATGGGACACGTTAGGAAAAGTGTTCAAATGAGCGGATCGAGTGAAGCAAGTTCGACTCCAAACTCTTCGTGGCGAATTGGAGAGGATACAAATGAAGGAGACATAAATTGTATCTGACTACATCGCACCTGTACAAAAGGTGGTGAACCAACTCACCAGAAATGGAGAAACAATAACTAATGCACGAGTTATTGAAAAGATCTTGAGATCTTTAATAGATAAATTTGAAAATATTGTGTGTGCAATAGAAGAGTCGAAGGACCTTTCGACGCTCTCAGTCGAAGAACTCGTTGGTTCTCTCGAAGCACATGAACAATGAAAGATGAAAAAGAAGGAAGAAGCAGTCGAAGAAGCAAATCAAACCAAGGAGTTGAACAAAGACGAAAATGTACTCTTTTCTCAAAACTTTCAAGGAAGAGGACGTGGCCGTGGAGGCCGTGACAATGGTCGAAATGGTCAAAGCAGCAACTTCGAAAGAGGACAATCGAACCAACAAAATTGGCGTGGCAGAGGACATGGTCAAAAAGGTGGTCGATCGAACCACTCCAACTTCGAATGCTACAAGTGTGGGAAGTATGGTCATTACGCGAAAGATTGCAACTCCTATAAATGTTACAACTGTGATAAAGTGGGACATCTTGCAAAAGATTGTCGAATCGAAAAGAAGATTGAAGAAACAACCAATCTAGACTTGAAACCTGAAGTGAATGAAGGCTTTCTCCTGATGGCTCAAAACGAAATCAACACCAATAATGACAATGTTTGGTATCTTGACTCAGGAACAAGTAATCACATGTGTGGTTACAAATACCTGTTTAAAGAAATGAAGAAAATTGAAGATGGTAATGTGTCTTTCGGAGATGCATCGAAAGTGAAGGTCGAAGGAAAGGGCACAATCAGTTACTTGTAGAAGGATGACTTGATTGGATCAATCGAAGATGTTTACTATGTGTCAGATCTCAAGACCAACATCTTGAGTTTGGGACAACTTACAGAAAAAGGTGTTCTGATACTTATGAAAGATCAAATACTGCATTTAAAGAACAAAGTAGGACATCTAATCGCCCGTGTCGAAATGGAAAGAAATCGAATGTACAAACTGAACCTGGGGAACATTCGAGAGAAATGTCTGCAAGTCGAAATGCAAGACAAAACGTCACTATGGCATATGCGCTTTGGTCATCTACATCATGCTGGATTGAGAAGGTTGGCAAAAAGGAACATGGTGCATGGACTACCAGACATGGACTATGAAGGAAAGTTTTGTGAAGAATGTGTGCTCAGCAAACAAACAAGAACCTCATTTCAAAATAAGGCAGAATATCAAGCTAAACATATTCTCGAATTGATTCATACTGACATATGTGGGCCAATCACTCCAGAATCCTTCAGTGGAAAAAGGTACTTCATTTCCTTTATCGATGATTTCTCACGAAAGACCTGAATTTATTTCTTGAAAGAAAAGTCTGAAGCATTAGAGGTGTTCAAAAGTTCAAAGTAATGGTGGAGAAGGCAACCGACAGACATATCAAAGCAGTTTGATCTGACAGAGGTGGTGAGTACACTTTGACGGCCTTTATGAAGTATTGTGAAGAGCAGGGCATAAGGAGATTTCTAACTACACCATATTCACCTCAGCAAAATGGTGTGGCTGAAAGAAAGAATCGAACTATTCTTGACATGATCTGATAAATGATTAAAAGCAAGAAAATGTCGAAATAATTCTGGGCAGAAACTGTACAATGTGCTATTTATGTTCAGAATATATATCCACATTCAAAGTTAGAAGATAAAACACCACAAGAAGCATGGAGTGGACAGAAGCCAACAGTTTCCCATCTCAAAGTATTTGGTAGTGTATCTTATGCACATGTACCGGATCAACGAAGAACAAAACTTGAAGACAAAAGTCAAAAGTATATATTCATTGGATATGATGAGAAGACAAAAGGGTACAAGCTATTCGATCCCATAAGCAAGAAAGTGATTGTGAGTAGAGAGGTTCAAATAAACGAAGCAAGAAAGTGAGACTGGAACAATTTGACAGAAGTTATTGATGCAGTTGAAGAATCATATATAGTTGTACCAACAAGCATCTCAACAGAACATGAAGATATTGAAGATGAAGATGAACCTCTACAACCCATAATATGAAGTTTGCAAGATTTATATGATTCGACAAATGAGGCACACCTTGTGTGCCTTCTGGAAGATGCTGAAAACATCAGTGTTGAAGAAGTGTTACGAGACAAGAAGTGGAAAAGTGCCATGGACGAAGAGATTAGAGCAATAGACCGCAACAATACTTGGGAGCTAGTCGAATTTCCAAAAGGTATTCAACCCGTTTGTGTAAAGTTGGTATTCAAGAAAAAGATGAAAGCTCAAGGAGAAATTGAACGATTCAAAGCATGACTTGTTGCAAAGGGATACAAATAGAAAGCAGTAATTGACTATGATGAAGTGTTTGCACTTGTTGCAAGAATGAAGACAATTTGATTGCTCATTTCTCAAGTTGCTCAATTCAAATGGCCAATATTTCAAATGGATTGTCAAGACAACATTTTTTAATGGTGTACTCGAAGAAGAAATCTATGTCGAACAACCACTTGGGTATATGAGAATTGGAGAAGAGAAGAAGGTGCTGAAATTGAACAAAGCGCTATATGGGCTTAAGCAAGCACCACGGGCATGGAACACACGCATTGACACATATTTCAAAGAGAATGGATTCGAGCAATGTCCTTATGAACATGCCCTATATGTGAAGAAAAATGGAAGTAATGTATTACTTGTTGCTCTCTATGTTGATGAACCTATTTTTCTAGGCAGTGATGTTTAGATGATAGAAGAATTCAATAGCACAATGACACGCGAATTCGAAATGACAGACTTAGGTCTGATGATATTCTTTCTTGGTCTGGAGGTTTGACAAGAAGAAACTGGAATCTTTATCTCACAAGAAAAATATGCAAAAGAAATCTTGGAAAAATATAAGATGAAAAACTACAATCCAACTTCGACGCCAACGGAACCAGATGCAAAAATGTCAAAATTTGATGAAGGAGAATGTGTTGAAGTAAGCAAATATCGAAGCTTGGTAGGTAGTCTTCGCTATCTCACATGCACAAGGCCATACATTTCATTAAGTGTTGGCATTGTAAGTTGATTCATGGAGGAGCCAGTACACACACATTGGAAGGCATTGAAACGAATCCTAAGGTACATCTAAGGAACAGTGTCACTTGGAATGTTTTATTCAAGAACAGAAGACTACAAGTTAGTTGGTTACTCTGACAGTGACTGGTGCAGAGATATAGGCGATCGAAAAAGCACTTCTAGATATGCATTCTTCATGGTAAACACTGCATTTACTTGGCTTTCTAAAAAGCAACCTGTTTACCAGTAATTTCTGACAAACAACCGCTAGTCTTCCAAACTCTATGTTTTGGTAACTTACAGGATTGACTAGATTGATCCTAGGACATGTGTCTTAGTGTTATAATTTGACTTAGAATTTGACATAACAATAAGGTATTTCTACGTGATTATGGTTACTTCAAGATGTTTAAAATTTGGCTATGAATCTTAAATATAACTTTCAAGAAAATGATCTAAATGTTTATAAAATATAAAGAAAAAATGCTTATAAAGGAAGTTCGACAAAATTTGTTAAAAGTATTTGACTGGAAACGAAAAGGAATAAAGAAAGCAATTAAAATAACTTTGTAATAAGAAAACAAATTTGAATAAAAATGATGGTGTTCTTACACATACATTATCAATAAACTCTTTTCTCTCGCTCTGGTACTTTGAGCATGAGTGATTTGTATAAAATATGAACACCCCTGAATCCTAACATCTAAGACTCTTATTTATACTAATTCGACCCTAACGGTCTTTCTATGAGATTACGCCACGTTCGACATCTTTTACATGCATACATTTTGGCGCTTCCACGCGTCTTCCTGGCGAAAACACATTAGTTTGAAATTTAAACTTCCCGCTCGAAGCTTTTGAATTCAACTTTGAATTCAACCAATATGACTGTCGATGTATTCACATATCTTGAAATACTCCTTTTAATTTAAGTTTCCCTTAGACATATCGAATCATAAAAATGAGCTTTATAAAATAACCTTATAAGGTCAAATTTCATGTTATTTTTTAAAACATGATCTTCTCAAATCAACTTTCATATTTTTATCAAATGTCAAAATCTTCAGCTAACAAATTGCCCCCAATAAATGTCTATTTCGAATCAATGTAGAAATTGACATTTTTTGTAATAAACAGATTTCGACTAGCAACCTTTCATTTTCCTTCATTTCCTGACGTCATATTTAATCATAACTGCTTTTTCAAAACGTCTCATCAAGACATGCGTGCAACAGTTTCACCATCATTATATACCAATTTCCATGAACATGAATAGTGATCTTTCACTTTTCTCCGTCAGATGTTGACACGCGCCCCACTAAATTCCTGAGGTGTAACCTCCAACGTTTCCACTTATCACTATAAAAAAGATTATCTCTTTCATTATTTATTTTTCTACTTTTGCAAACCCATAAATCTTCATACTCTCTCTGATTTACGCTCTCATTCCTTCTTAAAAAATTCATCAGTTCTTCAAATCTGCAACAATGTCTTCCGGTAAACAAGATTCCAAACATGCTGAGAAATCTGAAATCACTAAAGTTTCATCTTCTCAAAAACGTACCAACAAGCAAAATCATCACTTTTGGGAATCAAGAATTTATCACACCTCTCAAACTCACTAGGGAACAAAAAGCCATTTACTCTTCTCATGTATTAATTTCTTCCTTGTTTTCTGGTAAAACCTTAGGATTCTTAGGGAATCAAGAATTTGTTTTTCCACCCTGTTGTACCCCAAAATTTTCCCTCTCATATTATCAATATTTTCCTCACAAGACTTCTTGGACTCCAGACAGGATTAGGGTTTGCTCAGCTCAAGACCTCACCTTGCACTGATGACCTGAAATTAGGGTTTGAGTTTGCACAAGGATTTTTGGACTATCAATGCTTCATGTGACTTTCATACACCATGTTGGACCTCTAAGATTGCTCATACCAAGTTTCAAGCCTTGAATCACATTTTTGCCCAGTCAATTGGACAGTTGACCTAAAAATCAACTGTATTGGGGAAAAAGTCAACTATGGTCAATTTACAGTCAAACTTCATAATTTTTTATCTACAATCACATTCTAGGCTCCTATGTACCATTTTATCAAGTTTTGATCACAACTCCTCAAGAAATTTGATCAGATCATCAAAAGGGCAAAATGGTTAAAATTAGGGTTTTGACTGAGAAAGGGCAATTTCTGATTTTTTACCTAGCCAATGACCAATTGGGTTCAAGCATGATTTCAAGGACTCAATAGCATCATATTAACCTAATCACATGGTTCAAAAGATCTCAAATGCATAAGATTGACAGATTAATTTTGCAGTCAACTAATCAAAGTCAACTATACACTAAAAAGTCAAACTTTGGCTTTTTGGTCAAAATCAAGTGCCAAGGGTCATAATTCATCAAGATATGTAAAAATGTGAAACTTGTTGACCAAGAAACCTAAAATTGCAAATTAGGATTTTAATTTGAAATTTTTTATAACTTAAAATTTTTCTAAGTTATGGAAATTTCTTATTTTTTCCCAACTTTCCACAACTTTTTCACCATGATGCAATTGGATTAAAAGAAAACTTCAAACATGAAAGTTGTATTCCTCTATTAAATCTACAACTTTGATTCACAAAGTTTTCCCAAAAAAAGCTTGGATCTCAAGTTATGATTTTGTGAATAAGGGTCCATAAACTTTTTAACTTAGTGGTTGCCCTAGTTTAGGAAGATTTTTGACCTAACTTCATGGCAAATTTTGACCTAGTTCCAAGAGGAATATCAAAATTAATTTCAAATTTGTATTGTAGAGCATGTTACAAGCTTTCCAAAATGTCCAAGAACTCTCCAAGATCATTTATGGTTAGGGAGAACCGAAGAAAGGAAAATGGCAATTTATCACTTTTGTTCAAGGCATTTTCACAATGTTACAAGTTGCAAATCGGTTTCAAACATGCTTGTACTTGGTATTACAGGTCCTAATCCTTTCTACACTCCATAATTTAATGCTAACACATTGGATATTGGCTTTATTCTGACCTATGGAGCTTTGCACAAAGAATTAATCCATTTATGGCATAAAGTTCTCAATACCATTTTCATAAAGCTTGCTTTTGGCAACTTTGCATTCCTTGAGCATTGAACCTGTTTATTTGTCACAAGCAAGGTCCACAGTTATCAGGCATGTTTACCAACTCTTATCAGCTAAGGAAGTAGCAAGTACAAGCTTTTGGGCATTGTCACTTCATCTTTTCTTCAAAAGCAAGAAACTTGCAAAAGTCAATACAACTTGTCCATCTGATAAAGGAAAGGCTTGGCTTCATTTCAAACAACTTCAGAACATTATAACAAGCCTAAGCATGAATTTCTAACATCTCAAACACTCCAAAATACAAAAAACCACATTTCTGCCCAAAACAGGGCAGCTTCTGCAAATCTCAAGCCAGATCAATATTGGCTCGTGTGTTTCTTGATTCAACCCTTGAAACACCTTCCATAAATCACACCTAAATTGTCCAGGCCCTTGTCTGTGTTCCCTGTTTCAAGCTTCACCATTTTCATTTTGAAGGTTTGCAGGTTGACTCGTGCTGCAAGATTCAAGCATCTACAAGGCCAGTTGAGTATTGGAGAAGCTTGAGGGAACTTCAAGGAAGCTCACAAGATCTTCAGGCCTCACCCAAAGTTCCCACATTGCCATATCCAAACTCAATTGAACAATGTATTTTTCAAGTTTCTATCTCTCTATTTAGGCATCCTTAGGTCACGATTTGTGAAGCAAAAATGTAGTCTTTAACTTGCTTAAGTTGTACATATGCATAGTTTCCATTTATATTAACTGGGCTAAGAGTATTTGATTGTTGAAGTTCATGAAAAAATTAGGTCAGGAATTAGGGCCACTGAAATTCTCCCTGGTTTCTTAGAGTTAGGTTTCAAATCTTATATCATTGGAATCATGATAAAAAATGCTACAAGTTTTATGTTGCAAGATTTTGTTTTTGTGCACGTATGTGAGAGATACAGGTTGAGGGCAAAACGCGCGCAGAACGTTGGCTGGAGGACAGGGACGAAGGTTGTCTGGGCCTGGCGCCTTGGGCCTGCTACTTTTTGCACCCTCCTGTTTCCAATTTGCACCCCCTTTTGCAAATTTTGTTATTTTTCATATTTTCTTGTTATTTTTTATGATTATTGACTTTAATAATTTTTTATGAACATTAAAAATCACAAAAATAATTTTATTTATTTTTTGCATTTTTATTTTATTTTATTTTTATTTTTTGTATAATAAAATAGTTTACTAGAATAAATAGAAATTCATTTTCTTAAAAAAATAATAAAAACATTTAAAAATACCATGCATTTTTATTTTATTATTTTTCATACATAAAATATTATTTTCATACATATTTTATTTTTTGGTTAATATTTGTAAATAATTTTATTTATTATTTCTTGTAAAAAATGAATAAAATTGAATAATAGAAAACATAATTTTCTTTTACACCAAAAATTAGGATTTCCCCTTTCAAAAATAATATTATTATTTTTTCTTATTTTTAGAACTTAAATAATTTTATTTTTTCATACATAAAACAATTACAAAACATTTTTTGCATATTTACATTTTTATTGCATATTTAAATACTTGTTTATTTATTTATTGTACAATAAATTCAATTGGGTTGTAATAGTGAATTAGGGTTTTATTTTGTGCAAATATCCCCCATTCAAAACTTGTATCCCCCTTCCCATAATATTGTTGTAATAGCTTAGATTTACTTTACGCAATTTATCGCATTATATACATGTTTAGTAAATTAAGGTTTGTATGATAAGACAAAAATCAAACAAATAGCATGACCTAATGCAAGACAAAAAAGCATGAAAAATGATAACACATTGCACACAAGCACCTCTAGGGTTTCACCCGCTTGGTTGCCTAAACAAATGGCCATGGTATGCATGCTAGGTATCTTGGCAAAACAAAACAAAACAAAAGATCATAGTCCCTCGATGACGCTAGACAAGGTTGCCTAAAAACAAATGATCTTGGTCCTTAAAACTTGCTAAGATACTAGGCACCATTGCTATCATGGTCATACGATGATCCACGCCCGTCCCGTTTAACATCCAAAGATAGGGTTGTCTACCAAAACAATCGTAAAACAACAATGTCAAAGGAATAAAAATGTACAAGAAAGACTTTTGAGTAGGTATATGCTTCTAGTTACTTGATCAATTTGCAAACCATCCTTGCTATTTTCAAACAAACACACACACATCTTCAAAACATTTCCAAACAACTTTCAAAACATTGAAACATTTTTTAAAAGACAAATATCTCTGTATACATTCTTACGAACGAGAATCATTACAAAGATTGCCTAAACGATGGCCTCTTTTCAAAATACTTTCAAAACCATACAAAGCACCATTTCAAACAATTGGAAAAGCAAAGCAAGTGATCTAAACAAGTAACTAAGATCCCATGGAAAACCATGGATGAAAAGGGTGCTAGCACCTTCCCTTTTCATAATCTACCCCCCGAACTCAAGAAAACAATCTCAAAGGTCTTTCCTGTGCTTTTTTACCTTTCCTTTTGGATAAAATAAAAGTCGGTGGCGACTCTTGCTAAACCTAAACATTTACGAACACAAACGCAAAACCTCAAGTCAGTTCTCCCACCGTATCACAGAACTGGCGACTCTGCTGGGGAAGTTTTAAAAGTGGGGTTAGCTTACGGTTTTAGATCATCTTTACATGCTTATCTTGCTTGACTTGTTTGCTTTACACTTTGGTTCTATTGTTTGGGTTTGAATCCTCTACCCGGATTTGGGAAACATTCATAGGTAAATAGCAATACATTATGGAAACTGTGCGGGGTATACCGACACGGTCTAAGCAATATCTATGTTAGTGTGACATATTTGTGGGTACCGGTAGCCTTTGAGTCAATCAAAGAGAATACGGGGCCGCTGAGTGATGTCATGAAGCACTAACAAACTTTTAGAACCTTTACTTGACCAACTTGGCATTTTAGGATGTAGTGAGATGACCGGCTTTGGTGCAGTCCGAAGTTGGTAGATACTCGATACTACACTCATTGAGGGTTGGTTCCTTGGAATATTTCGGTCGCCAGTAAAGAGGCTGAATTGAAACAATGAATATGGAAACAATCCAGTGATATTGAGCTCCTTAGAACCCGGTTACTATTTCTAGGACAGGTTGAGCCAACTAAGCTTCAAGAGGGTACTTACCTATGAAACCCCATGCAAGCCTAAACTAGGAACTTGTGTGATTTTCTTGTACATATATACTTGTGCATAACATCATGGACATCATGAAGCATCATATGCATCCACTAACCATTTCAAGGATTTTGGAAATTCATCTATGTTCCTGTTTTGTAGGTTATGGATTCACTTTGCAGGAAAACTATCCAAGTCAACCTTGTAAGAATTCCTCCGCAACTCAAGGAGCTAGCTTCAAGGATTCCTGATAACTCTCCATTCACCGAGAGGCATGGTCTTCTTTTCAACTTAGTCACTTCCAACACAGAGGAAGACATGATGAAAGTTCTTTTCCAGTTCTTTGACCCTTTGCATCACTGCTTCATATTTCCTGACTACCAGCTTGTGCCTACTTTGGAGGAATTTTCTCAACTCTTGAGAATTCCTATTCTCAATCAACTACCCTTCAACGGTACAGAAAGAGATCCAAATCCAAAAGAGATTGCTCAAGCCTTACACTTGCACTCATCTGATGTCACAACCCATTGGGAAACTAGAAGTGGTGTCAAAGGCTTCTTGGCAAAGTTCTTATTTGAGAAGGCCCAAAGTTATTGGAATTCCTTGGACTTACAAGCTTTTGAGGAGATTGTAGCTCTTCTCATCTATGGGATGGTCTTGTTCCCCAACCCTGATTAACTCATAGATGTGAGTCTTGTCAAAATCTTCATGGCTCGCAACCTGGTGCCTACTTTGCTTGGAGATATCTTGCACTCTTTTCACACTCGAACAATGAGGAAAAGAGGTGTTCTCATGTGTTGCACTCCTCTACTGGAAAGATGGTTTATTTCTCATCTTCCCCAATCAGTCTTGAAGAATGAGCAAGGTTTGAGGTGGTCACAATAATTGATGACTCTTACACATTCAGATGTTCATTGGTGTTCTCGATCAAAAGAGAATGTTATCATCATTGACTGTTGTGGGGAATTCCCTAATGTCCCTCTACTTGGCATTAGAGGAGGCATCACCTATAACCCCTGCTTGGCTCTAAGAGTTTGGGTATGTCCGAAGGGATGGCCCACATGACATGCTGATACCAGACTTGGTTTTCGACTTCGACAACGACAATCAAGGACTACGACAAAGGTTCATCCGAGCTTGGAGGATGCCAAATAAGGTAGACAGTAAGACCTTGGGACACAAGAATTCCATCCCCCTTGAGCCTTACCTCAAGTGGGTACGAACCCGCGCCCAAAGTCTTATGATGCCTTATCCCTCTATTCTCCCAGTGATTATAGAGCCTGTTACGGAAGGAGAGGTTCCATACACCCTCCTACATCCTGACATGCCAACATCACTCAAAGATCTACAAAGGAGTTGGATACAGCTCAAGGGAGAACACGATACTTTTGAAGCCCAATTCTACGCAAGCAAGAAGAAGGTTTTAGAACTCACTCGTCAACTTCACGAAGAGCAGACTCTCAACACCTACATTGCACCAAAGAGGATGCACAACGTCTTCTTATCTTAGAATTTTGTACTATTTTGCCCTAGTGGCATTGATGTAAACAAATTATATTTTATTAATATAATGTTTGTTCCTTTTTGCTTAACACAAATTTGAATTTTCTGAATCCTTGAAAGCATTACATGAATACATATCATTCATCATATGCATAAACAGGTCTTCACACCAAGTTTCTTCATCTCTCTGTTGTATATTTCAGCAAGATGGATATTGAACAAACAGTCAAAGACTTGCAAGCTCAGAATTCACAATTCCAACAGTTACTCCCGATCTTGGCTAAGGGGCAGGAGGAGCTCAAGACTCTACTAGAGAAGGAAAAAGAGAAAAAGAAAAAGAAGCAAGCTGGGGTGGTTCTTATGGGCAGAAGGTTTGAAGGACAAGCCAGCCGGACTTCGGAATTTCCATCAACCTCTGAAGAAGAAGAGGAAGAGGACTACTCTGAACAACAGTACCCTTCGTCCAATGACAAATACAAAAACTTGGAAGAACGTCTAGCTGCTATGGAGATACAGAGAGTGTCCGGGCTGGACTTTGAAGAGTTAGGGTTGGTATTTGGAATTTTAATCCCTCCTAAGTTTAAGGTGCCACTGTTTGCTAAGTAAGATGGGGTGTCTTGCCCAAAGATGCACCTACGATCTTATGTCAGCAAAATTCAACCACATTCTTCTGACAAGGACCTGTGGGTCCACTTTTTCCAAGACAGTCTTTCGGGAATGCAGCTTGATTGGTTCTACCAGTTGGAGAGAGCAGATGTACATAATTGGGAGGATTTGGCAGCCGCATTCTATAAACAGTATCAATACAACGCCGACTTGGCGCCAACCTGTACTCAGCTACAAAGTATGGTTATGGCATCCAGTGAGGGCTTCAAAGACTACACCCAAAAATGGAGGGATTTAGCCGGAAGGGTGCAACCACCTTTATCTGAAAAAGAGCTAGTGGACATGTTATTGGGGACTCTGTCAGGTCCTTTCTTTAATCACCTGATTGGAAGCTCCTCTGCAGGTTTCACTGAGTTGATTCTAACTGGAGAAAGGGTGGAGGCCGGTATTAGAAGCGGAAAAATTCAGAAAGATGTGTCTACCTCTACTGCTTCAAAAAAGCCCTTCACTGAAAAGAAGGGAGTATCGGTTGTCTATGCCCAGAGAAATCAGGGAAGAACCGAACAACGACCAACGGTGGGGGCCGTCATGATTCAGAAGTCTGCTTCAGATCAACCGAGGAACAATCAACCGAGAAACGATCAGCCGAGGAATAACCAGCAAAGGGTGGAAAGACCTGTAAGGCAATTCACCAAGATAAACATGACTCTTGCTCAAGTCTTACCACATCTCTTGAAGTTGAACTTGTCCATGCTAAAGGAGGCCCCTAAAAATCCTAATACTTTATCTCCACACTACCACCCTAATGCCAGGTGTGCTTACCATTCAGAAAGTCCAGGGCACGACACCAACAACTATTGGGCCTTGAAGAACAAGATTCAAGATCCGATCAACGCAAAGGAAGTTGAATTTGAAGCTCCTGAAAAGCCAAATGTTATCTCTGCTCCAATGCCTAGGCATGAACACAATGCAAGTGATGTAGAAGAAGACCTGTTTGTTTCTACTGGGCATGAACTGACAACTCCTCTCCTCACCATCAAGTTAAATTTGTTGAAAGCTGGGGTGTTCCCAGGTTGTGACCAAGATTGCCATGCTTGCCTATCCTCCCCATTTGAATGTCCTCTATTGAAGAAAAGAATCCAACAATTGATCGATAATAAGGAAATTTTGTTTGAGAAAGCTCCCATTTCACCCATTCCAGTTCCAGAAGTTTCAATAATAACCATATACGCCAATCCTTCCAGGGTTCCTAAAAAACCTGTTAGGACTACATCCGCTCCTATGACTACTCCGTTGAAGATAACAATGCCCAGACCAACCACATACAAATCCGACAAAATGGTACCATGGAACTAT
Source organism: Vicia faba (assembly GCA_948472305.1). Lineage (NCBI taxonomy): Eukaryota > Viridiplantae > Streptophyta > Magnoliopsida > Fabales > Fabaceae > Vicia > Vicia faba. Next base: position 910,436,519 of record OX451738.1, on the reverse strand, counting down.
GGTGGAGAAATCTAGTACCATGGTGTCAAACAGATTGAGCAGATTGCAGAAGAAGAAAGATCTGAAGAGGATAATCCCAATGTCGGTAACATTGCCGGAACAAGCAAGGTTACTCGTAGTGGAAGAATCTTTTCTCCAAAGATTGCTCCTCCAACAACAGTCTTTGGACCCGTGGCCACTCCGAAGATTACCCCTGTGATTGTACCCGCAAGTGTACCCGCTGACAATAACAATACAATTCCCATCCCTGTTTCCGCTGCCGAGAAAAAAGGAAAGAATGTTCAAGAGGAGCCTGTCTTGACGAAGACTCAATCACTAGTCATTCCTGAAACATCCCAGAAAGAGATGGAAGAGATTCTGAGGATCATTAAGAAAAGTGATTTTGATGTTGTTGAGCAACTGGGGAAGACCCCCTCCAAAATCTCTATGTTAGCCTTGCTGTTGTGCTCCGAGGCATATGCTAAAGCTTTGGTTAAGTTTTTGAAGACGACCCACGTGCCACAAGAAACCTCCGCTGATCAGTTCCAGGAGTGTGTAGCAAGTTTAACAGCTGACAATGGTCTAGGATTCTCCGATGCAGATTTAACTTCGAAAGGGAGAAAACATAATGATGTTTTGCATGTCTCGGTGGAATGCAGAGGGACAACCCTAGCACACGTTCTGGTAGACACTGGTTCATCTCTAAATGTCTTGCCGAAGAAAGCCTTGGATAGGTTGGATTGTGAAGGCTTAACCCTGAAACCCGGCAATATAATTGTCAGAGCCTTTGATGGTTCTAAGAGGATGGTCCATGGAGAGGTGGACATCTCGATCAAGGTGGGTACCCAGACGTTCAATTCAACATTCTACATGATGGACATCCGTCCTTCCTACTCTTTCCTGTTGGGAAGACCTTGGATTCACAATGCCGGAGCGGTCACTTCCACCTTGCACCAGATGCTTAAGTACCTCGTCCAAGGGAAAATCATAATTGTTCATGGTGAAGAGGAATATATGATTAGTCATCTGAATTCCTTCCGTTATATGGAGTTAGATGGCGAATTCATAGAGACCCTTTTCCAACACTTTGAAGAGGTTTCTCCTGAAATAGCGGTGACTAAAGCAGTGTCCTCAACTCATGTGATCACAAAACCTGTGCCTCGAATGTCATCTCTCAAGGATGCTAGGGAAGTTGTGGAAGAAGGCGGATCCACAATCTGGGGGCAGCTTCTCGATTTTCCTTTCAAATCAGACAAATTCGGCTTATGGTTCACTTCGACTGGTCAGAAGGTTGTGCGCCACTCCCGTGCCGGAGGGCCACCTGTGTAGATTAACCACCAAGGGGTGAATGCACTAGAAGACAGTGATGAAGAAGGTAGCCTGGAAGACTGGATTTTCCCTACTGTCGGCGGAGGATTGTACAACTGGGAAGCAAAAGACTTTGTTTCGATTACTTTCATACCGCAGTAATTTATCTTTTCCATTTCTGTTGGACTGTAATAATTCACAAACAATTCATACTTTTTTAACCGTGTGTCTTACCCGAGGCACATAGGTCCATTTGTAAGGGTTCTTATTTCATTTTCATATGTCATTTTAATGAATCATGTACGTTTTTCATATATAAAACTTTTGTGCTCATTGTCTTTCTTTTACATTTTGTTGTTTTAAGATGGCTATGCCCTTACACACACCCACACTCACAAATGCAGGTACCCTTCCACTCCGGAACCCATGGGTAACGATACTGCTATAGCCTTCAGTGACTCTGAAGATCTGATCAACCAAGCCGAATACGAAGGTGAGGAAGATTGTGAGTTGCCAGGGGAATTGGCCAGATTACTTCAACAAGAAGAAAGAGAAATTTTGCCTCATTAGGAGTTGTTAGACACAATCAACTTGGGGACTGAGGAAGACAAGAAGGAAATCAGAGTGGGTGCCAACCTAGAACCGAGTGTCAAAGAGCGCTTAATTCAGCTGTTGCATGAATATGTTGAGATCTTTGCCTGGTCCTACGAAGACATGCCGGGACTTGATACAGACATTGTGGTACACCATCTACCCACAAGAGAAGACTCTCCACCAGTTAAACAAAAGGTCCGCCGCATGAGACCAGACATGTCTGAAAAGATTAAAGCAGAAGTTATGAAGCAGTTCAATGCTGGGTTTCTGGCTGTTACTTCCTATCCACAATGGGTTTCGAACATTGTTCCTGTGCCTAAAAAGGACGGCAAAGTGAGGATGTGCATGGATTACAGAGACTTAAATAGGGTCAGCCCTAAAGATGACTTTCCACTTCCGCACATCGACATCCTGGTCGACAACACAGCTCAACACAAAGTATTTTCTTTCATGGACGGATTCTCAGGCTATAACCAGATCAAAATGGCCCCTGAGGACATGGAGAAAACTACTTTTGTTACACAGTGGGGTACGTTCTACTACAAAGTGATGCCATTCGGACTGAAGAATGTCGGGGCAACCTATCAACGCGCCATGGTAGCTTTGTTTCATGATATGATACATCATGAGATAGAGGTCTACGTAGACGACATGATAGCCTGATCACAAACTAAAGAAGAACACCTTGATCACTTGCAAAAGCTGTTTGTCAGGTTGAAGGAGTACAAGCTCAGATTGAACCCTAACAAGTGCACATTCGGAGTCCGATCCGGTAAACTCTTGGGTTTCATTGTCAGCAACAAAGGCATTGAGGTTGATCCTGCCAAAGTCAAAGCTATACGAGAAATTTCTGCTCCTCGCACTGAGAAGGAGGTCAGAGGTTTCTTGGGACGCCTAAACTACATTTCTAGGTTCATTTCTCACCTAACATCTACCTGTGAGCCAATCTTCAAGCTGTTGAAGATAGATCAGGTAGTTAAATGGAATGATGACTGTCAAAAATTGCTTTCGATAAAATCAAGGAGTATCTGTTAGAACTTCCTATCTTGATGCCACCCTTCGAAGGAAGACCGCTAATCATGTATCTGACTGTCTTAGAAAATTCAATGGGGTGCGTACTGGGGCAGCATGATGAGTCTGGCCGAAAAGAGCATGCCATTTATTACCTTAGCAAAAAGTTTACCGACTGTGAGACCCGATACTCACTGCTCGAGAAAACTTGTTGCGCTTTGGTATGGGCTGCTCGCCGGCTAAGGCAGTATATATTGACTCATACCACTCTGCTGATATCTAAGATGGATCCGATTAAATACATCTTCGAGAAACCTGCTTTGTCTGGAAGAATAGCTAGATGGCAGATGATCCTGACAGAATATGACATACAGTACACGACCCAAAAAGCTATAAAGGGGAGTGTGCTAGCTGACCATCTGGCTCATCAAGCTGTCGAAGATTATCAATCCATGAAGTTTGACTTCCCTGACGAAGACATCATGACATTGGACAACATTGAAGATATCAGACCATATGACAGACCTGAACAAGGATCCCGATGGACCCTGTACTTTGATGGTGCCTCCAACGCACTTGGCAGCGGTATCGGCGCGGTACTCATCTCTCCAGAAGGTTTCCATACTCCTTTTATAGCCAGACTCTACTTCAACTATACGAACAACATGGCAGAGTATGAAGCTTGCATATTTGGACTCAAGGCTGCCATGGACTTGGGAATCAAATCTTTGATTGTGTTTGGGGACTCAACTTTGGTCATCAGTCAGATCAAGGGAGAGTGGGACACTAAGCATCAAAACCTCATCCCTTACAAAGAATTTGTCCTGACATTGTTACCACATTTCGAGCAGATTACCTTCGAGCACTTCCCGCGAGAAGAGAATCATCTAGCAGATGCTCTAGATACAATGTCATCCATGTTTAAACTTAACTGGGACAATGAGGCTCCCCAAATCACCATTGAATGGATGGACGAACCTGCACATTGTCACGATATTAACACCGAAGAGGTAGTGGACCAGCCATGGTTTCATGAAGTCAAAAGGTATCTCGAGGCGCAAGAATACCCTGAAGGAGCTTCAGTCAATGACAAAAAGTTCTTAAGGAGGTTCTCAGCTAAGTTCTTCCTAAGCAATGGCATCCTGTACAAGCGCAATCATGATTCTATTCTGCTCCGTTGTGTGGACAAGATTGAAGCTGAAAAGATTATGGCTGAATTGCATGAAGGTACATTTGGCACTCACTCGAGCGGGCATACGATGGCTAAGAAGATTCTACGGGCAGGCTATTACTGGTCTACCATGGAAGCTGACTGTTATCAACACTCCCGTACATGCCATAAATGTCAAATCTATGCAGACAAGGTGCACGTGCCTCTTGTTCCTCTAAATGTCTTAACAGCTCCTTGGCCATTCGCTTTGTGGGGAATAGACATGATTGGAGAGATCAAGCCTACAACATCCAATGGACATTGTTTCATTCTGGTGGCCATTGACTACTTCACCAAGTGGGTTGAAGCAGCGTCCTTCGTATCCGTTACTAAGAATGTTGTTGCCCGCTTCACCAAATAGAACCTTATTTGCCGGTACGGTATCCCCGAAAGGATCATTACTGACAATGGTATAAACCTTAACAATACTATGATCACCGCCCTGTGCGAACAATTCAAGATTCAACATCACAATTCATCTCCCTATCGTCCAAAGATGAATGGTGTTGTCGAAGCTGCAAACAAAAATATCAAGAAGATCATACAAAAAATGACAGTCACCTATAAGGACTGGCATGAGATGCTACCATTTGCTCTCCACGGGTACCGTACCACGGCTCGTACATCAACTGGGGCAACACCCTATTCTTTGGTATACGGCATAGAGGCTATTTTACCTATTGAGGTTCAGATTCCCTCCTTGAGAATCATGAAGGATGCTGGTTTGAGTGAAGACGATTGAATTCAGACCCGACTTGATCAGTTAAACTTAATTGACGAGAAGAGACTTACTATTGTTTGCCACAGTCAGACGTATCAAAAACGGATGATCAAGGTTTTCAACAAGAAAGTCAGACGACAAGTGTATCAAGTTGGAGATATTATGATCAAGCGCATCATTTTGCCGCAAAATGATCCCAGGGGCAAGTGGACTCCTACCTACGAAGGACCATTTGTGATTAAAAACATATTTTCTGGTGGGGCAATGATCTTAACCACCATGGACGGCGACGATCTGCCGCACCCTACGAACACAGACATAGTCAAAAGATACTATGCATAAATGACCCGCTAGGTTGACACACCTAGGAAAAAAAAGGGTATCCCGGTGAATCAAAAACCCGAAAGGGCGGTTCAGGCAAAAATTAGGGATAAATAAAAAAATTTGTACACCCGGCAAGTTGAAAACCCGAAAGAGCGACCTGGGCAAAAAAGGGTTTCCCGGTGGATCAAAAACCCGAAAGGGCGGTCCAGGCAAAAGTTAGGGAATTAAAGCGTACGACTATGTCTCGTCGAATCACTTTAAAGACAATCTCTTCACTGACAAACCTGGAGCTTCTGATCAATCCAATCATCTTCGGACGAAGCAATAGATGGACAAGATATTTGGAGTTACGAAGGCTATAGCAGAATGGGAACCCCATGGGATTTTTTACACATAGCTGTCTTTTCTTTGTATAAATTTTTCTTACTTTTGTGACACCATCCTCTTACTAGGATGCCTGTCTCCTTTGTACAAAACACGTATTCATAGTAAATACAAAGATGTCTCTTTCAAAGTACAGAAAATTGTTTACATTTCTCTTTTACACTTGTGTTTTCATTTGCAAAAACGTCCAATGATTCATTGATGAACATATGCATTTGAACATAATTACTGTTTACAAATAAACAGGATGGAAAAGAACAATTACTGCCAAACTGAAAGGATAAGAAAACGTATTTAGGCTATTCCAAGAGCAATCCCTACAGTACATCATCTAGATCCCCAGCGGAGCTAAAACCTTGAAATACATATCCCCAGCGGAGTTATAATTTCAAACCCTTAATTCCCATCAGAGTTAAGTTTTCAAACTCCCAATCCACAACGGAGCAAAAACTTTGAACTACAGATCTTCAGCGGAGATGAAACCTTCTTCCCCAGTCAAGTCAAAATTTCCAACTATCAATCCCCAGCGGGAACCATTCAGTTTTCCCCAAACTCCCCAGCAAGTTATCTTAAAGTCTGAAAAACAACCAGATAACAGTTAACTTCTTGTCTCGCCCCAACCTAGGATAATTCCCCAGTAGAGTGGCATACAACCCAAAACTCATGAACTTGTTCTGAACAGGAATAAGCTTTTTCCCTAGAGTCCTGGACCTACTCCCTAGCAGAAAGCCTTCTTCCCCGCAGAGCTTTATTATTCCCCAGTGAGGTCGCCAGAATGAAGATTCTCATTCTTAATTCCCCACGGAAGTCATCAGAGTTTTCTCTATTCCCCAGCGGAGCAAGGTCTCCCATTGTGTAATCCCTAGTAGACGTCAACAAAGTTCTCTGGATTTCCCCAAGCAGATTATTCAAGCAGTTTGGCATTACTTTCTCAAACCGAATTTTTGTCAAATACTCCAACTTCAAGACATGAAGGATCCTCATATCCCCACAGAAGTTATCAAGGATTTTGATCCCCAACAATCGCCCAAGATTTCTCATCCTCAGCAATCAAAGATTTGAATCTCCAGCAGCGGTCAAGGATTTATTTTCCTGGCGGCAGGCAAAGATTTTATTATCCCCAGCTGTCAAGGATTCAGTTTCCTCAGCAAATCAGCTTACATGCGCATACATTACATTCATATATCATAAACATTGATAACGCACATTTATTGCATCATACATCTCATGCAACATAACTCTGTGTTTCATCTAACATTCTACCCTTTTCAGGATAAAATTAATAGCTATCTTTAACAATGTTCAAAGATTCATGATACAGTACAGATACGCTCCAGGCAAGGATGTCATTCTGATATTCATTCAGATCTCCACTTCAGATACAATAAAGATACACTCCAGACATGGAAGTCATTCTATTACTCATTCAGGATTCAAAGTCAAGATACAGTTCAGAGACACTCTAGACACGGATGCTATTCTATTGCTCATTCAGACTTCAACAATCATGATTCAACTATGGATACACTCCAGACACGGAAGTCATTCTCTTACTTATTCAGATTCTAGTACGGATACACTCCAGACACGAAAGTCATTATGTTACTTATTCAGATACTAGTCCAGATACGCCCCAGACACGATTGCCATTTTGTCACTTATTCTGACTTTTTCCCCAGCCCAGAGACGCTCTAGACACGGATGCTATTCTGTCGCTTATTTAGATTTCAGATTCAGATACAATACAGATACACTCCAGACAGGGAAGTCATCCTGTTATTCATTCTGATTCAAGTACAGTCACAACTCGGATATGCTCCAGACACGGACGCCATTCCATTGCTCATACAGATTCAGTCTCCAGATACAGTTCAGATACATTCCAGACACGGATACCATTCTGATACTCATTCTTTTGACCTACAACTTACAACTCAACAAACATTCTTGGATGGCATCTTTAAGTCCATCTCCAACAAGATTCTATCACCTCTCCAAATGGCATCTTTAAGCCCATTCCTTCAACTGCATTTTGACGATTGCAAATTTACGGGCACTCTAGTGTCCAATCATCTTTTACCTTCGAGTCATGAACGGAAAAATCGCCAATCTAAATCTTCAGGTTCAAGAAGATTGAACAGGGGCAGCTGTTGTACCCCCAAATTTTCCATCTCATATTATCAAGATTTTCCTCACAAGACTTCTTGGACTCCAGACATGACTAGGGTTTGCTCAAGTCAAGACCTCACCTTGCATTGATGACCTGAAATTAGGTTTTGAGTTTGCACAAGGATTTTTGGACCATCAATGCTTCATGTGACTTTCATACACCATGTTGGACCTCTAAGATTTCTCATACCAAGTTTCAAGCCTTGAATCACATTTTTGCCCAGTCAATTGGACAGTTAACCTAAAAATCAGTTGTATTGGGGAAAAAGTCAACTATGGCCAATTTACAGTTAAACTTCATAATTTTTTATCCACAATCACATTCTAGGCTCCTATGTACCATTTGATCAAGTTTGGATCACAACTCCTCAAGAAATTTGATCAGATCAACAAAAGGGCAAAATGGTCAAAATTAGGGTTTGTACTGAGAAAGGGCAATTTCTGATTTTTGACCTAGCCAAAGACCAATTGGGTTCAAGCATGATTTCAAGGACTCAATAGAATCATATTGACCTAATCACATGGTTCAAAAGATCTCAAATGCATAGGATTGACATATGAATTTTGCAGTCAACTGATCAAAGTCAACTGTACACTGAAAAGTCAAACTTTGACTTTTTGGTCAAAATCAAGTGCCAAGGGTCATAATTCATCAAGATATGTCAAAATGTGAAACTTGTTGACCAAGAAACCTAAAATTGCAAATTAGGATTTTAATTTGAAATTTTTCATAACTTAGAATTTTTCTAAGTTATGGAAATTTCTTATTTTTTCCCAACTTTCCACAACTTTTTCACCATGATGCAATTGGATTAAAAGAAAACTTCCAACATTAAAGTTGTAGTCCTCCATGAAATATACAACTTTTATTCACAAAGTTTTCCAAAAATATGCATGGATCTCAAGTTATAATTTTGTGAATAAGGGTCCATAAACTTTTTAACTTAGTGAAGTTTTACCCTAGTTTAGGCAGATTTTTGACCTAACTTCATGGAAACTTTTCACCTAGTTACAAGAGGAATCTAAAAATGAATTTCAAAGATGGATTGTAGAGCATGTCACAAGCTTTCCAAAATGTCCAAGAACTCTCCAAGATTATTTATGGTTAGGGATAATCGAAGAAAGGAAAATGACAATTTATCACTTTTGTTCAAGGCATTTTCACAATGTTACAAGTTGCAAATCAGTTTCAAACATGCTTGTACTTGGTATTACAGGTCCTAATCCTTTCTACACTCCATAATTGAATGCTAACACATTGGATATTGGCTTTATTCTGACCTATGGAGCTTTGCACAAAGAATTAATCCATTTATGGCATAAAGTTCTCAATACCATTTTCATAAAGCTTGCTTTTGGCAACTTTGAATTCCTTGAGCATTGAACCTGTTTCTTTGTCACAAGCAAGGCCCACGGTTATCAGGCATGTTTACCAACTCTTATCAGCTAAGGAACTAGCAAGTACAAGCTTTTGGGCATTGTCACTTCAACTTTTCTTCAAAAGCAAGAAACTTGCAAAAGTCAATAGAACTTGTCCATCTGATAAAGGCAAGGTTTTGCTTCATTTCAAACAACTTCAGATCATTGTAACAAGCCTAAGCACGAATTGCTAACATCTCAAACACTCCAAACACATAAAAAACCACATTACTGCCCAAAACAGGGCATCTTCTGCAAATCTTAAGCCAAATCAATATTGGCTCGTGCGTTTCTTAATTCAACCCTTGAAACACCTTCCATACATCACACCTAAACTATCCAGGCCCTTGTCTTGCAGCTGTGTGCTCTATTTCAAGCTTCACCATTTTCATTTTGAAGGTTTGCAGGTTGACTCGTGCAGCAAGATTCAAGCATCTACAAGGCCAGCTGAGCATTGGAGAAGCTTGAGGGAACTTCAAGGAAGCTCACAAGATCTTCAGGCCTCACTCAAAGTTCCCACATTGCCATATCCAAACTCAACTGAACAAGGTATTTTTCAAGTTTCTATCTCTCTATTTAGGCATCCTTAGGTCACGATTTGTGAAGCAAAAATGTAGTCTTTAACTTGTTTAAGTTGTACATATGCATAGTTTCCATTTATATTAACTGATCTAAGAGTATTTGATTGTTGAAGTTCATGAAAAAATTAGGTCAGGAATTAGGGCCACTGAAATTCTCCCTGGTTTCTTAGAGTTAGGTTTCAAATCTTATATCATTGGAATCGTGATAAAAAATGCTACAAGTTTTATGTTGCAAGATTTTGTTTTTGTGCATGTATGTGAGAGATACAGGTTGAGGGCAAAACACGCACAGAAAGTTGGTTGGAGGACAGGAACGAAGGTTGTCTGGGCCTGGCGCCTTGGGCCTGCTACTTTTTGCACCCCCCTATTTCCTATTTTCACCCCCTTTTGCAAATTTTGTTATTTTTCATATTTTCTTGTTATTTTTATGATTATTGACTTTAATAATTTTTTCTGAACATTAAAAATCACAAAAATAATTTTCTTTATTTTTTGCATTTTTATTTTATTTTTATTTTATCTTTTGCATAATAAAATATTTTACTAGAATAAATAGAAATTCATTTTCTTAAAAAAATAATAAAAACATTTAAAAATACCATGCATTTTTATTTTATTATTTTTCATACATAAAATATTATTTTCATACATATTTGTTTTTGGTTAATATTTGTAAATAATTTTATTTATTATTTCTGGTAAAAAATGAATAAAATTAAATAATATAAAACATAATTTTCTTTTACAACAAAAATTAGGGTTTCCCCTTTCAAAAATAATATTATTATTTTTTCTTATTTTTAGAATCTAAATAATTTTATTTTTTCATACATAAAACAATTACAAAACATTTTTTGCATATTTATATTTTTATTGCATATTTAAATACTTGTTTATTTATTTATTGTACAATAAATTCAATTGGGTTGTAATAGTGAATTATGGTTTTATTTTGTGCAAATATCCCCCATTCAAAACTTGTATCCCCCTTCCCATAATATTTTTGTAATAGCTTAGATTTACTTTACGCAATTTATCGCATTATATACATGTTTAGTACATTAGGGTTTGTATGATAAGACAAAAATCAAACAAATAGCATGACCTAATGCAAGACAAAAAAGCATGAAAAATGACAACACATTGCACACAAGCACCTCTAGGGTTTCACCCACTTGGTTGCCTAAACAAATGGCCATGGTATGCATGCTAGGTATCTTGGCAAAACAAAACAAAACAAAAGATCATAGTCCCTCGATGACGCTAGACAAGGTTGCCTAAAAACAAATGATATTGGTCCCTAAAACTTGCTAAGATACTTGGCACCATTGCTATCATGGTCATATGATGACCCACGACTGTCCCGTTTAACATTCAAAGATAGGGTTGTCTACCAAAAACAATGGTAAAACAACAATGTCAAAGGAATAAAAATGTATAAGAAAGACTTTTGACTAGGTAGATGCTTCTAGTTACTTGATCAATTTGCAAACCATCCTTGCCATTTTCAAACAAACACACACACAAACACACATCTTCAAAACACTTCCAAACAACTTTCAAAACATTGAAACATTTTTTAAAAGACAAACATCTTTGTATACATTCTTACGAACGAGAATCATTACAAAGATTTCCTAAACGATGGCCTCTTTTCAAAATGCTTTCAAAACCACACAAAGCACCATTTCAAACAATTGGAAAAGCAAAGCAAGTGATCTAAACAAGTAACTAAGAGCCCATGGAAAACCATGGATGAAAAGGGTGCTAGCACCTTCTCTTTTTATAATCTACCCCCCGAACTCAAGAAAACAATCTCAAAGGTCTTTCCTGTGCTTTTTTACCTTTCCTTTTGGATAAAATAAAATTCGGTGGCGACTCTTGCTAAACCGAAACATTTGCGAACACAAACGCAAAACCTCAAGTCAGTTTTTCCACCGTATCACACACCCCCTGACTACTTCTTTAACACAGGCCCATTCATCATTTTTTATTTTTGTTTTCTGACTCATACAAAAAAACACATTTGGGCCTAGCGTCCCTTTTTCTATTTTTAACCCCATCTTACTTTTTAACACCCTACCCATTTATTTTATTTCTTTTCATTATTTTTATTTATCAATCTATTTTATTTAAACAAAAATACAAAAAAAAATATATTTTTCTTAAATAATTAGATTAAAACATTTTTAACACTTTATCTTATTTTTGCTAATTAAATTAAATTTTATTATTTCTCTTACATTGTAAAAAAACATTTTCTTTATTAACATTAAACAACAATTATTTTCTAAACAATTTAAAATTAGACCTAGGTTTTATTTTAATTAGCTTAAATTTTAGGTTTTGTTAATAATCAATTAATTTCTCTTGTAAATAAAATTGAGTAGTTTTAATTAGGTTAACATTAAACCTTTTTCTATCAAGAACCCTAAAAACAAATTTCTCTCTTCATCCTTGCATTTGTACATTCTATTATTATTCATGATCAAATGGTTTGTAATAGTAATTAGGATTTTATTGTTTTTCTCCCCCTAGTCACAAAATTGTACCCCCCATTTCCAAAGCGTTGTAATAGCGTAAGACATTTAATATTCCACAATTTATCACTTTTCTTATTATTTCTAATAATTAAGGTTTACATGACAAGACTAAAATAAAATCTAGCAAAACCCTAATTCAAAAGATAAAATACTTGAAAATAAAACACTTTGCACACATGCACCTCTAGGGTAACCCACACTTGTTGCCTCAGATAAAAACAGTCATGTCCCTCGAACGAGAGATGTTTTAGCAAAGACCCTCGATTAAAAGATCCTAGTCCCTCGATGACCCTTCGATGTTGCCTTCGGTAAATGATCTCAGTCCCTTATGACAATTGCTAGAACATCTTACGAGTTGCCTTCTATGACTGTACGATGACTCACACTCGTCTCTCACATCCAATGATATGGCTCTATACAAACTAATGGTAGACAAGCACTATCTAAAGGAGGAGGAAAAGAACAAAGACTTTTTGAGTAGTTAGATTGCTCGTAATTGGTTGCTCACAAACAAAACCATTTCCATACTTCACACTTTCAAAACATTTTTCAAAGCAAACATTTTGTATACGTTCTCAACGATACGAGAATCATTACAAAATTGCCTTACATTGGCATTTTCAAAACATCTTTCAAACATTCCTTTTCGACAAATATTTTCAAAACCAACACTTTGTATACATTCTCAATGATACGAGAATCATTGCAAAGTTTGCCGAACTAAGGCGTTTTCAAAGTATTTTTAAACATACACAAAACACAAAGCATTTCAAAGTGAGCTATCAATTAAGAGCTCGTAGATAACTACGGATGAAAAGGGTGCTAACACCTTCCCTTTTCATAACTTACCCTCCGAACTCATGAAAATTCTCAAAAGGTATTTCCTGTTCTTTTCATCCTTTCCTTTATTGGATAAAAGAAAAGTTGGTGGCGGCTCTTGCTATCCGTGACATTTGCAATCAAACACAAAACACCCAAGTCAGTTCTCCCACCGTATCACAGTCTTGCACCAAAGCCAGCTATCTCACTACTTTCTAATGGAAAAGTTGTTCAACTAAGATTTTATAGTCAATTAGTGATTCATGACACCATACAAAGGCCCCGTATTCTCTTTGACTAGACTCAAGGGACACCGGTATCAACAAATGTGCCACACTAACGTAGCCATCGCTTCAACCATGTCAGTATCATGCCGCATAATCCCCACGATCTGTTGCTACTTACCTAAAATGCCCCAGATCTGAGTATAGGATCTATACAAGAAATAAACCCAAGCATAACCCAAAATGTAAAGCACACAAATCAAACAAGTAAATAAATAAAGGTGATCTAGCTCTTAAGGTAACCTCACTTTTAGTTTTTCCCCAATAGAGTCGCCAGTTCTATAATACGGTGGGAGAACTGACTTGGGCGTTTTGTGTTTGATCGTAAATATTGCGGATAGCAAGAGTCACCATCGATTTTTCTTTTATCCAATAAAGGAAAGGGTGAAAAGAACAGGAAATACCTTTTGAGAATTTTCTTGAGTTTGGGGGGTAGGTTATGAAAAGGGAAGGTGTCAGCACCCTTTTCAACCGTAGTTATCTACAGGCTCTTAATTGCTAGCTCACTTTGAAATGCTTTGTGTTTGTGTAAGTTTGAAAATATTTTGAAAAATGCCTAAGTTCGCCAAACTTTGCAATGATTCTCGTATCGTTTAGAATGTATACAAAGTGGTGGTTTTGAAAATATTTGTTTGAAAATGAATGTTTGGAAAGATGTTTTGGAGATGCCAATGTAAGGTAATTTTGTAATGATTCTCGTATCATTGATAATGTATACAAAATGTTTGTTTTGAAGAATATTTTGAAAGTTTAAGGTGTAAAGATTGTTTTAGTTTGTGAGCAAGCAATTACGAGCAATCTACCTACTCAAAAAGTCTATGTTGTTTTCCTCCTCCTTTAAATAGTGCTACTTTACCATTGGTTGGTAAGGAGCCATATCATTGGATGTGAGGGACAGGTGTGGGTCATCATACAGTCATAGAAGGAAACTTGTAAGACGTTTTAGAAATTTGTCTTAAGGGACTAAGATCGTTTACCGAAGTCAACATTGAAGGGTTATCGAGGGACTACGATATTTTAATCAAGGGTCTTTGATAAAATATCCCATGTTCAGGGGACATGACTGTTTTTATCCGAGGCAACAAAGTGAGGGTTACCCTAGAGGTGCATGTGTGCAAAGTGTTTGATTTCAAGTATTTTATCTTTGAATTAGGATTTTGCTAGGGTTGATTTTAAGTCTTGTCATGCAAACCCTAATTACTAACAATAATAAGGAAAGCGATAAATTGCGAAATTTAAATATCTTACGCTATTACAACATTTTAGGAATGGGGGTACAAGTTTGTGAATAGGGGGAAGAAATCAATAAAGCCCTAATTATCTATTACATTGAGTATGAATAATAACAAAATGCACAAAATGTAAAGATGAAGAAGGAGGAAAAGAAATTGTTTTTGTGGTTTTTGATGGAGAAAAAGGTTTAATGTAAACCTAATTAAATTAGTTAATTTTAATTTATAAGAGAAGTTAATTAATTATTTTAACAAAACCTAAAGTCTAAGTCAATTAAAAATAAAATCTAAGTCTAATTTAATTATCTAAAATATAATTTTTGAGGTTTTATTTGTTTGAAAAAATGAAGTAAATAAAATAAAATAAAAATAATTGAACTAAAATATTTTAAATCTAATTATTCAAGAAAAATATATTTTTTTTGTATTTTTGGTTTAAATAAAATAAATAGATAAATAAAAATAATAAAAAGAAATAAAATAAATGGGATGGGTGTTAAAAAGTAAAAGAGGTGTGAAAAAGCAATTTTTTGGCAGACCCAACATATGCCCTTTTTGAAATCAGAAAAAAATATATATTTGTAATTAAAAAATATTGGGTATGCGCTATTAGTAAGTAAAGGGGGGGTATAAGAAAGCAAAAACAAAAAAAGAATGAGGCTCAAGTTCTGGGAAGCTCAGCGCCTGTATGGATCATGTGCGGATGGCCTTCTGAGGTGCATCATGGTCATGCGTCTTGGTGCATTGGATCCTCTTTGAATTAGATTTAATGGTGATGAGATGAGGGTACATGATGGACTCAAGGAAACCAGGCGCGCTGAATCTGCAAAAAATATGTGAAAAAAATACAAAAGGGTACCACTGGAGCTCGAATCCAGGTTCCTATAGATCAATGCCTTAGCGCACGCTTCTCTGCCACTGGGGTGGCTATTTCATCTGGTGGTAAAATAACTTACAATAAACTTAAAATAAACTCAATTCTGATATTTGAAAATGACTTCATCTTCAACCTTGCGCGCAGAGATGAACATCACCATGGCCAAAACTGTAACTTCTTCATTTCTCAACTATTTTTAAAATTGTAAACATGAAAGTTGTTCCATTTTCACCATGAATTCAACATATAAATAATTAAAGCTATAAATCAAAGATGAACATGAATTTTGTTTGGTACCAAATAAAATCTAATTTTTTTAGAAAGTTCAACTTCAAAATTCGCATCACTCAGACAACATAAATGAAAACTAAAGGCATGGTTAGCTTCAGGGCACTGATGTCTACATTTTTCATTCATAAAGTAACCATTAATGATGCTTGTATAGAGAGTTCAAAATTGAGAAAACTTACCTCAAAACTGGAAATTCTGTTTGGAGTTTGAGCACTCCTGGAAGTGTTGTGATGATCTGGATAGCTTCACTAAACTCCTAGGAAGCTAATGCAATGCTTACTTTATGCTGAAAGTTCCTAAATCTTCCTGGAGAAGTCAAGTTGCAGGTTTGAATTTTTGAGTTTCGAGGAGATGAAAATGAAGTTACACTTATGAAACAGGGGTGGCGATGAGTTGTATATGATGTGTGGAATCTTTGTGACAGATTTAGAGAGGAAACATACGAGTGGATTGTGAGTTTGAAGTTTAAGGTTAGAAATGACAAGCAATGGAGGTTTTGATGCAATTTCTGGTTTTAGGGAGTTTTAGGGTGTTTCAAGGCTTGTGAATTCGTGTCTTAGCTTGCCAAATAGTGTCTCTATTTATAGGGAAAAGTTGGAGGGAAGGAGAACATCAGGTTTGTAAGTTACAAAGTTATGGCTAGGTGACTTAATTTTGAAGCAACATTGAGATAACCTTGTTCCAATGCATAGTACAAGCATGATCTGAAATGGATAGAGGCTCTAGACAAGTTGCTTATGGCCTTGAGATTATGTGTGTTCATAAGGAATAAGTGTAAAGCTCAAGGAGAGTGGACTTTGTGATTAAAGCCACTTTTCCAAAATGACAATGTTACCTTTGTGCCAAAAATGGATTAATCACTTGGACAATGGCTCAAGCACTTGGATCATAGCTCAATCAGTTGTGTAAATATTTAACTTTTGAGTGATTTGCAAGTTTGAAGGTCTGCAAAGCAAGATTATGCATCATGCTTGAAGATTGGATCATAAGGTTCATCACAAAATGACCTAAAATTCAAGAATGGATGCTCAACTTCTTCTCTTCGATTCTCCTAGCTCGAGCATGATCCCTTCAAGTTCTTGGATATTTTGGAAAGCTTGAAATATTGTCTATAACCTTCATGTTCACCACTTTGACTAAATCAACTTGGAACTTGGTGAAAAATTGCCAAGAAGTTGGGACAAAAAATCTGCCTAACTTGATGAAAATTTCACTAAGTGTTTTTGATAAAAAGTCATGACTTCATGGGCCTATATCTCATAATCTAAGCATTTTTTAGACTCAACCCTAAGGGACAAAGTTATAGAATTCATCAAGATCTATAACTTTCATGTTGAAAGTTTTCCTTAAATCATCTTGCATCTTGGTGAAAAAATGTCATGAAATAATGAAATTATCAAGGGTAAAAACACTTAAAAATTTTCTAAGTATTGAAAATTTTGACTTTTTGTGGACTTTTCTTGATTTTCTTGATTCTTGATGATCAAGTTTGATATTTTGGAAGGTCTTGATGAATCTTGATCTTTGAAATTCAATGTTGACCAAAAAGTCAAACTTTGACTTTTTGTGTATCAGTTGATCAAATTTCAATTATCAATCCATTGATCTTAAGAAATCATTTGAGCCATGAAAGTCATTTGAGGTATTAGAAGTCTAATTTTCCTTGTGAAAATCAAAACCCTAATTTGTGGTCTCAGTGCTTAGGAGGTGAGCTTGTCTGATCAACTCTTTGAGAATCCTTGAGCATTTGAGATCTTTTGTGAGAAATGTCTTGAGAAAAGAGAGGGAAAATTTTGGGGTACAACACATTGTAAAAGAGAAGATCAAAGGATTTCAAAAGTTTCTTCATACTTTCTAAACACTTGAATTACTTAAGTTTGGATTGTTACATTGTGAAAGAGAAGATCAAAGGATTAAACTTAAAATCAAGTCAAGACCAAATATTTCTAAGTTATTTAAGTTGTATATTGTATCTTAATCACTCAGTTGGTGGTCCATACTTTCTTGGGTTGTAGAAGATTATAAGAAAGTCTTGTTGAAGACTTGTACAAAGATATAACCATAATGGAAAATCTTCTAAAAAGTGGAGGAAGTAGATGTACTCTTGATTGAAAAGGTGAATTAGTATAAATTCTTGTGTCTTTTACATTCTTACTCTTAATTCTATGTCCTTTACATTTAAGTTCAATTTAAACATTATCACGTGTTTCCGAAAAAATTAAAAGAGTAGAAAATTGAAGTAAAAACAAAAAAAAAATTCAATAAATCTGATTCACTCCCTCTTAAATTAACTTCTCATACTTACAAAACTCACTAACTTTAAAAAAAAAAATGCATATATAAAGAGAAAGAAAAGATAAATGATGATGGAAGATAGACCGGATAGAGTGAAATTTTTTGAAAATTTATGTGAAAATAAAAATTACAATTTCTTTGTATAATGGTCTATATTAAGAAGATCTCAAATCTCATATTAATTGAAAATAAAACCTTAAAAAAAATTATATATAATAACACCTTTCACCTTTCAAATTAGTTTTATAAAGATAAGTTGCATCAAATTTTAATAATTTAATGGTTGAAATTTTATTCTTTAAATCTACACTCTTTTATAGTCAAATGTCATGCACAATTAGTGACGGGAGTGCTTAACAAAATGAAAATTACACTTTTAACCTTAAAAAATCTATCAAGATCACAAGTCCTAATATTTATGGTGTTTGGGTAGTTACCCATTAATATCATATTTAATCAAATATATAGTATGAATGAAAAATCAATTACTCATCATTCATATTTGGTTCAATTATATTTTTAGTCTCTATTTTATCCGCTTGTGAAAACAGTCTCATTTTTTTAACGTCGAATTTATTTTATCTTTATAAATTGTTTTGGATTGAATTTTCATATTTTTTTCGATAAAACTCAAACCGGTCTAAATCAAAAAATAACGAATTAGTTTGAATTAAATTGATCGGATACATTAGAAACAAATATAAAAAATATTTTTAAAAAAATATAATTTACATTAACTAATTTTATATAATAATGTAAATTTTTAATTTTTTTCATATAAGTTAGTAATAGTCACAAATGATGTTTCATATTTTTTTTTTTTTGAAGTTAGAATATTTTATATTAATTTCTATAATAATAATGATATAAATTTCTGAACTAATATAGTTGGTTCAGATAGATGGACTCGCGGGTAGATTTTTTAAAATCCGATGCCTGAACCAATTAACATTGAATTTCATTAGTTTGATTCGATTTTTATCCGAACTAAAAAAATATCTGACTCAAATACTTTAATTTGATTTAGATTCCAATTTGATTCGGATTTGCTTCAAACAATAAATAGCCCTATTCATCATCAAAAGTAAGACAATAAATTACACTTTAGAGACAAAAGAAAAGGAGTTTAGAGCAAAGTTATGACAATTTAATAACTAAAAAAAATGATTTAAAATATATAAATTATTTTATGATAAAATAGGAAGACAGAGTGTAATTAAGACTGAGAATCATTAATTGAACTGCTATGAGCTTGACTTGAAATTTCTAAGAAGATACTTGATGTTGAAATTTCATGCTTCTTACTTTTCTTCCCTATGAAAGGATGGCACCAATTTCTCCCCCCAACGTACACAACACGCTTCTCATAATTTCTTTTTCCAACTTTGTATTTACATACTTTCCACCACCTAGAAAGTGATATACATTTATCTACATTTTCAACACAACTCACAAAACAACCTTCAAAAAACATGGCATCCTTCAAACAAGTTTCAATCCTTTTATTATCTCTTTTCCTCATTTCCCTATTCAAATACTCTCATGCTGCGGGAATTGCAGTCTATTGGGGCCAAGATGGAGGTGAAGGTTCCTTGGAAGATGCTTGCAACACAAACAACTATCAGTTTGTAAACATAGCTTTTCTATCCACTTTTGGCAATAGCCAAAACCCGCAACTAAATCTTGCTGGTCATTGTGAGCCAAGCATCAATGGCTGCACAAAGTTTAGTAGTGAAATTCAAACTTGTCAAGGCAAGGGAATCAAAGTGTTACTCTCTCTCGGAGGTGCCTCTGGTAGTTACTCTCTTAATTCGGCCGATGAAGCCACACAACTAGCAACATACCTATGGAACAATTTCCTTGGTGGAACATCAAGTTCAAGACCATTAGGTGACGCAGTTTTGGATGGAATAGATTTTGATATTGAAGCAGGCGATGGTCAACATTGGGATGAACTAGCAAAAGCACTTAATGGTTTTAGTGCACAAAAGAGAGTTTACTTGTCTGCAGCACCACAATGTCCTTTCCCTGATGCTCATTTAGATTCAGCTATTAATACTGGTTTATTTGACTATGTTTGGGTTCAGTTTTATAATAATGGCCAGTGTCAATACTCAAATGGAAATATTGACAATCTTGTTAAGGCTTGGAATCAATGGACTTCAAGTCAAGCTAAACAAGTGTTTTTAGGTGTTCCTGCTGATAATGCAGCTTCTGGTTTTGTTCCTTCTGATGTTTTGAACTCTCAAGTTCTTCCTGCTATTAAGAGTTCTCCTAATTATGCTGGAGTCATGATTTGGAATAGATTTTTTGATGGAAATAGTGGATACAGTGATGCTATTAAGGGCAGTGTTTAATTAACTAGTTAAATCTAGTCTTTATTATGTATTTGGAATAAGTAGCATGTTCAGTAGGTTTTGTTCCTACATATTAATAGGTGCTATTTGATAAGTGATCACTTTGTTTATGAAGTCTCACCTATCATTGGAAGTGTCTTTGCAAATTTTAAATGAGAATTTATATAATCTATACCTATATATTAAAAGAGATATAGAATCTGGTTAATTGGTCAAGGAAGTTTATCCAAAGTTTCAAAGCATTGTACAATAGTTAACATTCATCGGTATTTGGTAAACAATGCAGATTTCCACTTTCCAGTATGAAACTACTCATACCTCGTCTTACAAATTGTACATTTGAATTCTTTTGCATCATTTTCTTTTTCCTAGGACCCAGTGTTTGTCCAAATTTAATAATACATGTTACATCCTACTTCTATTTACCCCCCTTTTGGCTTTTCGCCAATCCTACAAAAACTAGAAACATTTTCAGCTTTAATGAGACTCTGCAGATTGAAAATGAGACCAGTATTCTTTGACAAGCTTCCCAAACAAAGATCCTTCTCTCTTCATCAAGTTCATTGGCTCATCATACTCTACTAAATTTCCTGAAAATTCAATTGCACGTTTTATTTTCTTAGAACAAAATAATGAAAGGATCAAATGCTTTCTCCACAACATGTGCTAAATGTTCAAATGTGCAAGCAACAAAAGTAACTAATATGCTACTTACCATCACTGATGGAAAGAACCTTTGTGCAATCCATCACGGTCGGTATCCTGTGAGCTACTGTGATTACCGTACAGTCTGCAAATTCGGTCCTAATAGTTTTCTGCAGAATCAAGTCTGTTGCATTATCAATTGATGCAGTTGCTTCATCGAGCACCAATACCCGACTTTTCCTCAGCAAAGCACGGCCCAAACAGAACAATTGTCGTTGTCCCATGCTCCAATTTGCCCCATCTTCAACAACTGTATAGCAATTTGTTACTAAACATTAGTATCTAAAACTACTGATTGGATTAACAGCTCAAAATTAAACATTAATGACATCAACGCTTATCGTAAAGTTTTTATGTATGAACTATTTCTACAACAAAAGATAAAATAAAGTCAAACTGTTTTCATATAAGCTATCAGTTGTTTCCGTAGACATTCCAATAAGCTATTTTCATGAGATCTTCCAGACATTATCACAAGTTCTTATGATAGTAGTTATGTTCAAATAAACCTATCCAACCAGAACACCAGACAGGAATCGATCACTGCAAAGTTGTGTTAGCAAATCATGAAAATGTACCTGATGAGTCTAAGCCACCTTCTTTCTCTTGGACAACCACTTGCAACTGACACTTGCCAAGAACCTTTGTAAACAAACCACAATTAGTCCACATTAATTATTGGAACTTGGACATAGAGATAATTAAATAAACAGAAGAAAAAAAAATCCTTGTTGTTATTAACTAAATGCTGAAAAGTTAGCAAGTAATAATACTACCTCCCATATCTCTTGATCAGAGTGTTGAAATAAGGGGTCCAAATTGTATCGGACTGTTCCATTAAAAAGAGTAGGATCCTGAGGTATAATACCAAAGCGCGACCTCAAATCATGAAGTCCAATAGAACAAATGTCAATGCCATCAACAATGATTTTTCCACCTGATGGCTCGACTAGACGAAATAAAGCACCAATAAGAGTGGTCTTGCCGCTTCCTGTTCGACCAACTATACCGATTTTGTGTCCTCCTTCAAATGTGCACGTGATTCCGCGGAGTACTAGTGGTGCATCAAGCCTGTACCGTATCTGTTCCGATATCATGAAACATATCGTGTGTTTCAGTTCAAGTTCACATTTCGAAGAGAACAATATGCAAATGGGTTTCAAAATAATAACAAATACCTTGAGTTCCTTTATTTCTACTCTACCAACAACTGGCCAATTCACCGGAGGGCGATTTCCTTCTATTACTTCAGGAGCCTCACTTGGTACATGCATATATTGATTTAGCCTCTCCACTGATATTATGTAATTTGCTATATTGCATTGATTTTGAATTGAAAATACTAAGGAAGCATTAAGGGAAAGGCCATAAGAGAGAGCCATGCCAATAAATCCTGAAATAACATCATATGTTGAAATCATACTACTTGGATAAGAACACAACTATGATTAAGAAAACAATAAAAGGGAAAGTCTAAAGGCACTTATAGAAGAAGTCTCACCAGAGGAAAATGTTCCGGGTGGAAGTACAACTATACACAGTGCGGCAGATGCAAGAACAACAGCACTGACTGTTTCTAACCGTTGAATCAACCACTCATTTGCAGCAAAACTATGAAAGAAAGGAGTAGCATTGATATCGATTAGATCAAGGTTCTTTACGAAAAAACGATATTCCTCTTCAAAAGCTCTTATTGTCACAGCTCCAGCAACTGATTCAGCAAGATGGTTAGCTACAAAGGATTTTGTTGTGCCATTCATCCGCATCAGTTCTTTTGCTGAAGCAAAGTAGTATCTCTGTATGGAGAAAAAAAACTTTTCAACGAGCCCATTTTAAATTTAGGAAAGATAATTATAATGATTTAATGTAAAAACACAACACCAAATCATCACTGCAATTGAATTCAAAGAATTTGTTCATTACCTGCAACCGCAGTGCAAAATAGAGCATCGGTATGGAGACAAACAAGACTTGCCAAGTAACTACTGCTAAAACAGTTAGACTAGCATAACAATTGCTAGTAGCTCCCACGGCGAAAAGAAGACCAAATGGAACATCGAGGTCAACAATGCTGAGATCAGAAGAGACCTAAACAAAGTAATAGTCAAAGCATAAGTATTTCCCATTCATTGCGTTAACTTAGATGGACAAATGGAAAGAGAAAGGACTGTTTAATATTCTTACCCTACTAAGTATCCGTCCCAAAGGTGTGGAATCATAAAACGTCAGAGGTGCACGAAAAAGGGAGTTTAGTAGCTGTAAAAATAAAGACTTTGAAGATTGAAGGCCCAAAGCAACTGTAAAAAGGCTTCTCATCAATAAGAACACTGTTGAAGTAATTCCAATTAACAAGTAAACTAGAATCAGTCTCAAAGTGCTGACTTTAGGATTGTCAACATTAGCAGCCATCCACGAATTTTGCAATATTTGACCGATCACAAATATAAGATGAGAAATAGAAGCCACGGAGAAGTATATGTATCCTTTGTTCTGATTTAGGTAAGTTAAGTAAGGCTTAAGCCCCTGGTCTCCAGTTTCTCTCTCTTCTTGCTTAATCAATTGATCTCCTTCTGGTGCTTCAAATTGTTTTTCCTTCTCCACATATGTTTTCCTTATCTCTTTGGCAGAATTTGAATTTCTTTCAGAAGAAGTAACATCCCCAAGCCGGTCAGAACCAGCAGTCTCTTTGTGAGCATTCACAAGGTCCTGAAAATCTTTGCTTGAGGTCAACAATTGGTGATACGAAGCAGCTTGTAAAATTTTGCCGTCTGACATCAACTGTACCGCAAAACCGTTGTGTCCATGCATAATTTTCAGTTAGCCAAAGATTATAAAATAATGTTCTAATTTTCAGTTAGAACAATGACATAAACATAATCATTGTTTAATTGATGTATAAAATTACCAAAACAAAATCAAATGCTGGAAGGAAGTCAACTTGATGGGTCACAAGCAAAACTGTCTTCCCAGCGAGTCCTTCCATAATGTATTCCTGTCCAGTTAATTGTATCATAAGCATAACCAACTACATGATTTAAAGTGTGTGCGCGCGCGCGCGTGCTACATTATGAACACAGTATGTAAAGAAGTGAATTTATCATTACATTAAACAAATTTGTGGCAGTTTGTGCATCAACAGCGCTGAATGGATCATCCAAAAGATATATATCAGCATTCTGATAAAGAGCACGAGCAAGTTGAATTCGTTGCTTCTGACCACCACTTAAGTTAACCCCTCTCTCTCCTATTTCAGTGAGATCACCATGGGGAAACAGCTCAAGATCTTTTACTAGTGAAGACCTATGAAGAGTTTCCTGATATTTTTGAACATCCATAGATGATCCAAACAATATATTATCCCTTACTGAACCTGTTTGTATCCATGCTGTTTGAGAAACATACGCAAACTTCCCATAAACATCAATCTGCATTCCAGAAAACATAATCAAATACCTTTTACTATTAGTACTCAAAGGACAAAAAGTTGAATTTACATGCCAAGTTATACAATAAAACTGCCTGCAGAAAATGGAAATGCCATCAAAGTTATAACTAATGAAAGTATGGCAAAGTTTATACAATTAAAAATTAAAAATAAAAAACAAAAAACAAAATCTTACTTTCCCTTGAGTGGTAGGAACTTCTCTGAGAATTGCTGCTAAGAGAGTTGATTTGCCTGAGCCAACCTCACCACAAATTGCGACCTTTTGTCCAGGTCTTACTTCCAGATTAACATTTCTCAATGTCGGATTTGACACATTATTATCCTCCCATGAAAATTCAGCAGACTTGATTGAAATTGAGCCCCTTATATTGTCTTCTGAACACCTCTTCCCAATATTTTCACTCTGCAGTTCGGGTGCCTCCAGGAATTTTAAAATCCGAGCGAAAGCAACTTTTGCCTGAATAACCACCCCAATAACATCAGGGATGGTTCTAATTGGATCTTGAACAAGGCGCAAAGTTGCCACGAAAGTGAAAACATTATTCGCATGCAATGGCACATTAAGAAAATAACACGCTCCGAACGTAGCAGCAGAGACCAAAACCGGTGACGACCAAAAGAGAAATGTGTTGTATGCCCTTCTCAATTGCACTGCAGACAACCATTTGAGTTCCTCATTCCTTAAGCCTTCTATAGAGTTTTTAAATCTGGTTTCCCATGCATACAATTTCAGTACCTTCATATTCACAAGAGCCTCGGAAGTAGCCTTCAATCTCTCATCTTGTGCAACCATTAGTTTGCTTTGAAACTTGTGTTGTAACTTTGCTAGTGGTGTATTGCAAAGTACAGTGATAACTATCACAACCAAGGATGCAATTGTAGCTAGCCCAACTGCACGGAAAAGTATTACCAATGAGATGCATAGCTGGAAGCTTGTTGTCCATGTTTGGTGAAACCAGTAAGGAAATTCTCCGATTCTATAAGCATCCACGGTTACATAATTCATTATCTCACCACTAGAGTGCACCAATCTCGCAGAATTTGATAACCTCAATTGTTTTTTATATATGGCTGCTGTTAGCAGCGACTTAACTTTGAGACCTATGAGTCTCGACCGGAAATACCACTGCCTTTGTGATAGAGATTCTATAATTTTTATCAAGAAAAGTGCTATGGCTAACACAAAACCTTGATATTTGAAACTCTCATAACCCTCAGCGACTAATATAAAGGAATTCAGAAACATAGGTCCAGAAGAAAGTGCAAGTACCTTAAGCATTGCAAAGAATCCAGATATCAAAATTTCTTTCCAATGGCATAAAACCATTGTCTTCAAAACAGATGGTTGTGAGGATGGATCCTTCTGTTTTTGCTTGTTTAATTGGTCTAGAAACATCGAATAACAACTTTCTGCTCTATCTTCCTCCCTCAGCTTCGGCACATCTTCATCCTGAAGTGTTTTCTCTTTACCTTTCTTCATCAATGAATTCAACCACCAAAATGACATCCTATTGAAGAATCCAACATTTGCAAATAGCGTCACAAGGCTAACAGAATCATCTTTATTCGACTCACCATTTAAAGAAGCGTAAAGGCTTTCATTGATTTCTCTGACAGTGTCGCTACACTTAGATTCCTTATATGTGCATAGTAGCAATAAAATTGCCCCAGGAAAAGATAGAACATCCATTCCTACTTTGAAGGACAAGTGTATACTTCCGATTACATAAAACAAGGATATGGCACAGTTTATACCAGAAACTAAGAAGATTAGAATAGAAAAGAACCTTAACCATGCTTTTGGAAGTTGTTTAAACTTAAGACTTAATGTTAAACCAACTAACATCCATGTTAATCCCTGAAAGAATTCCAGCAACCACAAATCAAGAGGCAACGCAGTTTGGTTTTTCCTCAACTTCTCTTCTAAAATCCAAATGCCAAAGAACAAATGCGCCAACCCAAGAACACCATTGGTTATGGCAGAAAGTATTTGCAGATTTGAATATCTTTCCCTATGTATGAGACCCTGATATGGTTTTAATGACGACTTGTGGATCATCATTACAAATAGGAGCACGATGAGAAAAAGCACATCAAAGCAAGATATTAAGAAATGGTTGATACATGTGGAAGGATCAATCAGAAACTTAACATCATAAATACTGCAAGACTTTGAACAAACAGATTCACTGCATAACACATTCCAAAACCCGGTCATTTTCTTTAACCTCTCTCTTTCTCAAAACCTGTAAAAAAAATCATAAAAGTTCAACCCATTATGCTTTTTTTGAGTGAAAAGAAAATGTTTAGAGCCAAAAAATTTCTATCAAAAAGAGCCATCAAACACACATGAAAACAAATCACCAAGTTGATTGATTTGTAAGAGTAATAAATAAATAAATAAATAAAAGCAAACCACATAGACATATAGAAAAACAATATCAGTTACAGCTCAGAGAATATGCATAACTTTCTCTACGTAGCTACAATTCAGAATCTTACTTAGAGTTTAACGTGGAATTTTAGAAGTCACAACGGTGGTCCCAGTCGTGTCGTGGTCCTTGTTAATGCAGAAAATTGCAGTTAAACATCATAAACCTTGATATTGTGGTCCAAATTGCAGTAATCATTTATATCATAAACTGATGAACTGGAAAGTAAATTTTGCACATGCAGCAATCATTTATATCAACACCATGTGTTTGTGAAAAGTAACTCAACACAGTTACCTAGTGAATGAATCATGCAAAGTCACATAACTAGTTTCAGCGTAATATTATATATAATTGGTCATAATTCAGTTATTAAGGTCAAGAAAACACATTGTGAATTTGGTGTTAAACGCAAATACAAATGCTACAAAAAGAAACAAAAATCATATACAAGTAATTTATTATCGGTGAATGATGATGAAAGCGTGGAATTATTGATAAGTAAAAGCGGCAATGTTGGTTTTAATAAGAAAGAAGAGAACAAAAAATGGGTAGTTTTGTTTTGTACCTGAAGAAGAAGACGAAGGAAAATTGGAAGACGGTGAGTGAGTGCATAGGTATATATGGTGGAAACTCACTGTAAGAATAAAAGATGAGCACCATGTCGTCACGGCTCACGTATTTACTCACTCTCGTGTTATTTCCACCTTTCTCCTAAAAAGTTTTGTGTTTGTGAGTGTTGGGCAGGAGTTTTTTAAAAATAAATTTGTTAAATTAGTTAAAATAATTACTTCAACTTTTTTGTCAAATATTTATTAATTATAATTAGTGATGAATGTGCTTTTTTGTTTCTATACCATGCACTCAAATCTATCCGAAAATCACAGAGAACCAACATATTAATATCAATCAACATATCCCTATCAATTAACTTGCATAATCATTAATTATTCGCCATTTTTAACAATTTAATCATCATATTTGTATTCTCTCATGAACACAACAACATCCAACAGTTCAGCAACAATAACACATGATTTTCATGGTAAAATCGGTGCATGAAAAATCAATATAATCATAACAATCCATGAGATAAAAACAGAATTATACTCATAATTCATCGAATTATCATCAACCAAATAGAGAAAGAAAATCATATTGGAGGTTAAGATATATATAATAATTAAAAGTTGAACATGTATTAAATATAAAATAAATATTTATATAATAATTAATATTTGTACATGAGAGAGAGAGGGAGAGGTGAGTTATCATGTATGTCATGTATTTTTAATTGTCCTACTATAAAATGTAGGTATTGTCGTGGTTTTGGACATATTCTTGAACATTCTCTCACACAACCTCGAAAACAAAATCACTACTCCTTAAAATCCAAGAATGTTTCAAAGTATTGGTCTCTCTACATCTCTTTCGCTACCACTAAGGGTTCCACTGCCATTATTATGAACGATATTGAAGTTTTAGTCAATAAGGTTATATCTTCTAATATTTCTACTATTATGCCTGCTACTCACTGTAATTCTCATTGGTTCTCTGACTTTGCATGTTGTAATCATGTGACCACTAAAATTAAATTATTGTCTTTTGCGACACTTGTTTCTTATCTTCCACCAATCCATACAATCAGTGGCATTACAATGAAAACTACTCATACCAATGATGTATCCACCTCAAATCTCACCATTCATGACATATATTACTTTCCTTATTTGACACTTAATCTAATTTTTGTTGGTTAATTATATGAACAAGGAATTAATGTTTAATTTTCTCCCTATAGTGCTTCAATTACAAAAGATTTAAAGAAATAAAAGAAAGGACGCAGACTCATAAATTTTATCACAAATTATTTCACTTTGTGACTTAGATACTTTACTATTATATTGAATACTTGATGAATTTCACAACCTCAATTACATGAATGAGCATGCATTACATACTATTACAATGTTAACCTTCGACAATGGCTATCTCCATAGAAATTTAAATGTATTCCCTTATGTGTGTTTGAGACTTCCAGTGTTCTTCCATGCGTCTTTAATGTTTAAACTATTGCAAACCATTTGCCCTTCTGATAACTTCTTTTAAACCCCATAATTACCTTTGTCGAATTCAAAAATATGTTTAGACTAAAAATATGCTAAGTCATCAACATCTGATGAACGTGTCAAATTCAAAACTTTGTCGAAGCATTGATTTATTTAGCTATTTTTGAGATTATGGACATGTTTTGAAGAGAGACCATTCCTAATCTTATGGATATGTTCCTGAGATTCTTCCACACCAAGTCTAGCACGTTATTTGAACCTTTTTGGTTGACGTGACTAGTGTGTCGAAGACTATGTATCTTCAACTTAGTCATTTTTAAACGTGGTTACCATCATTCTCTGTTGAATCCTTCAAAATATATTATGAAACCATATAAATGCCTTTTAATTTTAGCTTTAAAAATTTAAGAATGATTGTTTGAATTCTCTTTGTTTTTAATAGTTGTAGGTAATGGTGCATCTTGATACTGTCAACTAAGCTAATACATCACAGGATGCACCTAGTGCTGTACATGATATTGTTGGAAAATAATTTACCACTAAACAAGAGTTTAAGTTATGTAATCATATGCTTAAATGAGTTTTTAGGAAATCTGTCAAATTAGGTTTTGGGATAGTAATCAGGAGTTTTAGTTCTGATAGAAGATATGTATTTGTTACAATGAGATGTGAGAAAATGGTAAGTAAAGGAACATATCTGGAAGTTGAAACATGATAACACTTGAAGAAGGAAACATGGATATCCTTAAGTTTCACAGGGTATGTTGTACCCCAAAATTTGTCCTCCCTTTTTCTTCTCAAGACATTCTTTCAAGGCTTCTCGGATATTTAAGACACTCAAGGGTTGACTAGTCAAGATGCTCCTCCTAAGCCAAAGGCCTACAACTAGAGTTTGGATTTTCTCAAGGAAATTTGGTTTGAAAAGGTCTCAAGTGGTTTTCATGGTTCTCCTTAGGTCCTCAACAAGGTTCATGTCAAGTTTCAAGTCCTGTATCACAAGTTTGCTCAGTCAATAACTCAAATGATTGAAAATTAACTATATTGCTCAAAAAGTAAATTGTGGTCAAAATATAGTCAAACTTAAAAAAATTTGGTCAACATCAATATTTTGAAGTGATATTCATCATTTGATTGAGGATTGATCATGATTCCCCAAGGAAAGCTCTCAAATTATCAAAAGTTAAGAATTGTCAAATCAGGGTTTCCTTAGGAGAAGTCAACTGAACTTTGACCAGGCATAACTTTCACATGCCTCATCAAATTTTCCCCAACCAAAGATAATTTTGAAGAAAATTAAATTCCCTACAACTATGTTTTTATGCTCAAGTCCAAAAATTGCCTCATTTGAAAGATATGAGCTAAAACATTATAGGTCATTTTCAAAAGTCAACAAAAGATATTTTTTTTCAAGGCAACTTACATCAAGATAATGTCTCCAGATGCAAAAATGATAAAAATAGAAAATGTAGAGGACATCTTGAGCTTTCCAAAAATTCAAAGGTCACCTTCAAAAGATGAAAATTAAGCAAGTTATGAGTTTCACAAGTTGAGAAATTTTGAGGAAATGCATGAAATGCAAAGTGAGCAAACTTGAAGTTTTGAACTAGTGGGCCTAACTTTTGATGTTCAAACATGTTCATAAGGTATTAGAGGACCTCTAAATCCATTCACATATTTCTTATAATTTTTATTTCCTTTATTTGAATTTTTATTCATTTAAATGCAAATAAAATCAAATAAAATATGAAACAATGGTATAAAGGCTTGGGCTTTTTGTTTCAATCATCCAATGGCTCAAGACAACTCATGACAACTCATTACAATCTTGCCAAAACGTGCAAGACTCAAGAAAGGGAAGAAATAACTCAAATTGGAAAGTTTTCAAAAATTGATTCTTGTTTAAATCATGGCTTCTTGAGTTGATTCCATGCCATATTTGTCAGCCTAAATACAAGCCAACAACATGTCCAGATTCGTGCAAGGCATCCAAGAGACAAGAATCATGCAAAGAAGGCAAGTCTTCAATGTGTTGGAATATTGATTTCATGGGCATGAATACCTAGTCCCTTTCCATACTTGTTGGCTCCTATTTTATTCTCTATATAAAGACAAACAAAGGCAGAAGAATGAACACGAAATCATTGCACAAAAAGCTCTCCAAAAATTCTCTAAAATTCAAAGAAGTTGTGAAAATTATATCTCACATTTCCAGCAAGTTCCAATCCGAACTAAGGCTAGCATTCACCTCTTGAAGATCAAAGGAGTTGATCTAGATCCATAGTTGTACTCCTCGAGCACCAGAACATGATTTGTGCATCACACCGGTTTTTGAAATTGCTAAAAATTAAAACTATGTTTTCTTGCGTTTTTAATCATTACTAACATGTTTGATCTCCTCATATGCATCATTAGAACATGATAGGTACATTACATGTAAAATTTTGATGCAAAAATGGTGTTTTTTTATTGTTAGGGCACTGAAGCTATTGATCATCGAACCAGACATTGCAAGTAACCTTCTCCCCTTGCACCCCCCATCTGCTTTTCACAAAGCAGGCCCATAGTCCTTTTTTTATTATTATTTTTCAATCTATTTCTTTTCTTTTTTAATCACTTTTTTTAATAAAATCATTAAAAAAAATTAGATATAGATTTTAATTAATTAACTTTATTTTCATAATAAAAATTAATTAATTAAATCATTTTAAGTTTATTTTATTAATTAAAATATAATTAGAATTAGGCTTTAATTATCATTCAATTATTTTTCTAAATAAAAACACCAAAAATATTTTTCATACTTAGAAATTTTTTAGATATCTTGCCCTCTTCAATCTTCGCGCGTTTATTTACTTTTTCGTATTTTTTTCAATATTGTAATTGTCTAAAGTTTGTAATAGCTAATTAGGACCCTTTTACATTTT
Organism: Vicia faba; assembly: GCA_948472305.1. NCBI lineage: Eukaryota > Viridiplantae > Streptophyta > Magnoliopsida > Fabales > Fabaceae > Vicia > Vicia faba. The sequence goes on along the minus strand of OX451738.1, from coordinate 910,404,546 downwards.
ATCCCCATTTTATGATTTGTATTCCCCCATCCCCGAAGCAATGTAATAGCGTAGTTTAATTCCCGCACTTTTATTTTCTGCCCTTATGTATATATTTAAATGTTAGACTAATTAAGCGTGTATGGCAAGACTTAAAAGAAAAACGCTAGAAAACCTAACTTCAAGATCAATAATTGAAACACAACACACTTCACACACGCGCACCTCTAAGGTACCTCTACTTGTTGCCTTTGGAAAACAACAGTCGCGTCTCTTGAACATAAGAAATTTTAGCAAAGACCCTTTGGTTAAAAGATCATAGTCCCTCGATGACCCTTCGATGCTGCCTAGATAAATGATCTTGGTACCTTAGGGTAATTGCTAAAGTATCTTACGAGTTGCCTTCGTGATTGTACAATGACCCGTTCCTGTCCCTCAAACATCCAATAATAGGGCTACCCACCAACTAATGGTAGGATAACACTATCTAAAGGAAAAGAGGAAAAGAACAAAGATCTTTTGAGTAGGTAGATAGCTTATAGTTGCTTGCTCAGAAAACAAAACAAATTTCTCACACATACACTCTCTTTTCTAAATATTTTCAAAGATAAAAAACACTTTGTATGCATTCTCAACGATATGAGAATCATTACAAAGTTTGCGAACTAAGGCATCTTTTCAAAATATTTTCAAAACACACAAACACAAAGCATTTTCAAAAGTGAGATAGCAACTAAAAGCTCATAGATAACTACGGATAGAAAGGATGCTAACACCTTCCCTTTCCATAACCTACCCCCCTTACTCAGAAAAATTCTTGAAAGGTATTTCCTGTTCTTTTCACCCTTTCCTTTATTGGATAAAAGAAAAGCCGGTAGCGACTCTTGCTAACCATAATATTTGCGACAAAATGCAAAACCAGTAAAGTCATTTCTCCCACTGTATTACAGAACTGGCGACTCTGCTGGGAAAAACTAAAAGTGGGGTTACCTTAGAGATAGTTCATATTTTAAAAGCTTTCCTTGTTTGACTTTCTTGATTTATTCTTGAAGGGTTGTTTGGGTATTCTTGTAAAGATCCTATACCTTGATCTAGGGCATTTTAGATAAGTAGCAATAGATTGTGGAAACTGTATAGCGTATACCGATATGGTTGAAGCGATAGCTACGTTAGTGTGACACATTTATGGGTATCGGTGTCCCTTGAGTTAACTCAAGAAGAATACAGGGCCGCTAAGTGGTGTCATGAAGCACTAACTGACCGTAGAACCTTAGTTGAACAACTTGGCCATTAGAAAGTAGTGAGATAGCTGGCTTTGGTGCAAGACTGAAGTTGGTTGATACTCGATACTACACTCATTGAGATCAGACTTTCGAGATATTTCAGTCGCGAAAACATATTGCTTGTGCTGAAATAATTCCCGATGAAGAAAGATCAATGATATTAAGATTCCTTAGAATCTGATTACTTTCTTATAGGACAGGTTGAGCCAACTAAAACTTCAAGAGGGTACTTACCTACAACTCCATGCAAGCTTAAACCTAAGGCCTTGTGTGTTTTGCTTGTGTATGATTAAATTGTTCGAACATAAAATCATAACATCATGACATCATGACATATCATTTTCTTAACCATTTCAAGGATCTCAAAGGCCTGTAATGTATGTTATGATGAACCAGACGTCTAGCAAGGGACAAGGGGGTTTATTTTCCTCTATCCAATGCCGTCAAAGCACAATGTCTTAAGTCAGTAGCTAGGACCCACTCGACATGGTGAGCTTGATTATTGTAGAAGGACGTTCAACGATACAAAGCTCTTCAAATCGAAGATGCAGTCAAAATTCAACTGCTAACATTTTCTTGTATTTATCCCACTAGATCCTTGAAAACATTGCATCCACATATCATGTATGTCATTACATAACAAATATTCTCAAGACAGGTTTCTCATTTTCTCGCTGTTTATTTCAGTAAGAAAAATGGCTCTCGAACAGACCGTTAGAGACCTCTAAACTCAAGATGCTCACTTCCAAGAAATGTTCTTGAACCTATCCAAAGGGCAAGAGGAATTGAAAGCACTCCTCGTTGAGAGCATGACCAAGAAGAATCTTGAAGACAACAGGGATGGCCAGTTGGAACAATTGCAAGCTGAGATGGCAACGATGAGAATCCAGATGATGGGTCAGAAGGCTCTTATCCAAAATTTAGCTCGGGGGCAAGAAGAGTTGAGAATTCTTGTCAGCAAACTTCATTAGGACGAATACATTCGTATGGGACGAACGACTAGAACGGGGGATCAAATCATTAATCAACCTCTGATGAGACAGAAAGTTGTCTTGGTTAAAAGTAGGTCTTCCCGGATTGCTACTACATCGTAAGTCCAACAACGACCTCACCAACAACAACAGGGTAATCAACGTAAGCAGAATACACCCAAAAGACAATTTATTAAAATCAACATGTCTTTGGCTCAATATTTGTAACACATGTTGAAGGCCAAGCTAGTTACACTAAAGGATCCTCCTCAGAAGCCCAATACTTCTTCTTCCCATCACAATCCTAATGTAAGGTGCGCGTATCACTCCAACAGTCCGGGGCATGACACTGACAGCTGTTGGGCGTTGAAACATAAGATTCAGGACCTGATTGACGAAGGAGTTTTCAAGTTCACGCAAGATGGTCAGATCGAGTTCTTCTGTTGTCCCTCAAATATCGAGGCTGCAAGACACACCATCTAAAGTGAAAAATTCAGGAGGAGAAGCTTTTTGTTCATTCGAATTTTTGTTTGTAATTTCTTTGTTTGTTCAAACACTTATCTTTATGTCATACTTTGGTTCTTCTCATTAATACATTGCATATGTTTGTATTGAGTTATTCCATTCATTTTCACCATACTATGCTTTTACTTCCTTTTGTGATATTTAACTCTCGATTAGAAACTATAAGCCTTTAGAGGGAGAATGACGAAAATAATACCATAATCTCATACAATATACTTTTGAACAAACCTTGCTGGCAATGTACATGCGTTATTTCAAATCCTAAACAACGGAGTTATAAGGAAGATAATCCCTAGTCAACCCCTTTGAGCCTACGAAGTAGGAGTTTTCTTTTTCGCACAAATTGAAACCTTTAATCATAACCCGGGGCAGGGTAGTTTCTCAGTTAATTCAAAAGAATAGTCAGTCGCAAGCTTTCACTTCATAGTATCAAAAACGTCCTTCCCCGTAAAGCAGGCAATCATTATCTCTCAAAAGAAAAGTTCGTTAAGTCAAAACCTACGAAGGAGACTTAAGAAAAAACTGGGGAATCTCGCTGAGTGAAACAGTTCAGGAAAAAGGTAGGAGTAATAAAATCAAAAAAAGAGGTTGTTACGAATCCTCGACAACAGAAAAAATGTCACAAAAAATGACTGCCTTCTTAAATAAACTCCCAGTATATGAACCATCACTGGAATATCATTGTTATAATTCCAGACTCAATGGGAATCCAAATGCACAATTAACTGAGTATAAGACCGAAGAACATCACAGAGAACAGGTGGGTACAAATAAATTTTGAGCCTTTTTTCTTTGTTTCTTAAACCGTGAACCAGACCACGTTATAACCCTTAAAAGTCCTAGCTGAAGCATGGGTTAATTCGAAAGCATACTGTTACAAAAGGTATCCTGAATCCTGTAAGGCTTACTATAAATCCTGAGTTGAGTTCATATTCTTACAAAATTCTGTTTGTTTACTAAAAATGAATTTTCAAAACTTCAAGACAAACATAAGCTTTGCATTATTAAATGTTATTGTTTGCATATGACTAATTGTTCGACAACAGAGAAATTTGCACGACGGGTATTCAATGAACGGAAATCCTCTCAATGAACAGAATCACCTCAGATGGAAAGACATTTCCAGTAACAGACCTTTCATAATCAAGGGGCATGACATGGTGCGTAACTGATCTGGGGGAAGTCAAGTCAAGATTCGAGGAATCTCTCAAAAGTGCCGAATAGCCAGGGACAGACCTCCGTCTGAATCACTTGGGGCATTGAACATGAGTTCCAGCAAAGGGCCACGTACGATCAAGCAAACATTTTCTGGAAGTGCTACCACACTTACTACTATAGACAGTGACAATTCTTCGCACCCTGTGAACACATATATAGTCGGAAAATACTATGCATGAGAAAAAACCCACAGGTTGACTAGCCTAGACAAAAATAAGGGCATCCCGGTGAACCAAAAAAGTTCGGGAAAAAATTAGGGATATATAAATAAAATTGTACACCCGACAAGTGGAAAACCTGAAAAGGCGGCTTGGGAAAAAAAGGGTATCCCGGTGGATTGAAAATCTGAAAGGACAATCCAGGAAAAAGTTTGGGATTAAAGCGTATGACTATGTCTCGTCATCTCGTCACTTGTCTATCAGTAGATGACTTATCACCTTGATCAGCATTTACTCAAGACTCTAGGAGTTGGGTGTGATATGGTGGGAGAACTGACTTGGTTGTTTTGCGTTTTATCGCAAATGTTGCGGTTAGCAAGAGTCACCATCGACTTTTCTTTTATCCAAAAGGAAAGGTGAAAAAGCACAGGAAAGACCTTTGAGATTATTTCTTGAGTTCGGGGGGTAGATTATGAAAAGGGAAGGTATTAGCACCCTTTTCATCCATGGTTTTCCATGGGATCTTAGTTACTTTATAGATCGCTTGCTTTTGTTTGAAAATGTGCTTTGTGTGGTTTTTTGAAAGTATTTTGAAAAGGCGCCTTCGTCTAGGCAAATTTTGTAATGATTCTCGTTCGTAAGAATGTATACAAAGTGTTGATCTTTTGCAAATGTTTTCAAGTTTGAAAGATGTTTTTTGAAAGTGTTGGTGTTTTTTTTTTAAAATAGCAAGGATGTTTTGTTTTGAAATTGAGCAAGTAACTAGGAACATTCTACCTACTCAAAAGTCTTTCATGTTCATTTCCTCTTTCCTTTGACATTGTTATCTTACCATTGATTTGGTAAGTAACCCTATCTTTAGATGTAAACGGGACGAGCGTGGGTCATCGTATAACCATGATTAGCAATGTTGCAAGGTATCTTAGCATCTTTCTTTAGGGACTAAGATCATTTTGAAAAGGCAACGTAGATAGCGTCATCGAGGGACTATGATCTTGTATTTTTGCTTGTTCTTGCTAAGATACCTCACATGCATAATATGGCCATTTTTATAAGGCAACCAAGTGGATTTTACCCTAGGGGTGCTTGTGTGTAAGTGTATTGATTTTCATGCTTTGTTTAGTCTTTGATTAGGGTTTGATACTTGTTGATTTTATCTTCTCATACAAACCCTAATTACTAGCATTATATAAAGCGATAAATTATGAAAAGTAAAATTACTGCGCTATTACATCATTAGGGGAGGGATGTACAAATTTACAAATGGGGATTGCAAAGAAAATTAAACCTAATTATCTATTACAACCATATTGAATATTGTACAAAATTGAAAATAAAATGCAAGAATATAAATGTAAAAAGAAATGATTTTTTTGTTGTTTTTATGAAAAGGTTTTGTTTTGACCTAAATAAAGGGAATGATTGATAAAAATTAAATAAAAATTAAATTAAAGTAATTAAGAAAATAAATTAATTTGAAAAGGATTTTTTAGGGTTTTTTAGGAAAAAAAAGGTTTTTAATTAATAAAAATAATATGAAAATTAATTAACTAAAATTACCCAAGTTCTAAATTAATTTTAACTAAGAAAATAAAATAATATACTAATTTTCCCTTAGCCTAAAAAATAATTATTTAAGAAAAAAGAAAAGAAGTTTATTTGTTTTAAGAAAATGTTTTTTTTATCTTTTTGTTTTATAGAGAAAATAAATATATAAGTATGATTAATAAATAAAAATATTTTTTGGATTTTTTATGATTTATGAAAAAAAATAATAGTAGTAATAATAATAATATTATTATTAATAATAATAATAAATAAAAATAAAAAAAGAAATAAAAAAAATAGTCAGGGAGGTGAATTAGTAATGCAGGAGGTATTATGAGAAAAAAATGACTTGGCCCATATGAAAGCCCAAACGCTGCCAAAAAAAATACAAAAAAGGTCAGAAAATAGTGAAAAATAGCAAAAGGTCACGCTGGGGCTTGAACCCAGGACCTAAGGGTGAACTTGTGTGCACTTTAACCACTACGGTGGTGATACATCCGTTAACTTGTGTGAAAGGATAAATATATAACACAAAACGCGCCCTGATTATACTTCATCTTCAACCTCCAGCCAAAGGATCTGTAACTTTCTCATTTCTTAACCATTTGCAAAAATGTAAACATGAAAATTGCTCCATTTTGTCACACGAATCCAACCATATAAATATCATAAGCTATAAATCAAAGATGAACGAGAATTTCTAAAAGTACCAAATTTTGACCTAAATATTTCAGAAAGTTCAAACTCAAAATTCTCATAGCTCAATCAAAATAAATGAAATCTATGGACATGTATAGTTTCAGGGCAATGATGTCTACATTTTATCTTCACAAATGTAAGCCTAACGATGCCTAAATGTGAAGATAGAAGTTCAAGAAAAATACCTCAAAACTGGAAATCATGATATGGATTTGAGCTTGTTTCAGGCAGTGGTGATGATCAGATTAGCTTCCTTGGACCTGTAGGAAGCTAATGCAATACTTAGCTTGAGTTGAGAGTGGCTGAAATGGCCTGGAGAAGTCAAGATGCAGACCTCTGTTTTTGGTTATGGAGGATGGTATAAATGGTGTTACAGCTTGCAAACAGGTATTGAAATGGTTTGTGTATGATGCTAAGAAGCTTTTGGAAGTGTTAAGACAAGAAACGCACGAGTGGTTTTGAAGATTGAAGTTCAGAGTTAGAAATGACACAAAAATGGAGGTTTTGTGCAATCTGAGTTTTTAGGGAGTTTTTGAGTGTTTTCAATCGTGTTCTATGTTGCAATACCTTGTATAGTTATATGGAAAAGGTTAGAGGGTTTGAAGTTGACAGAACTGTGAGATCTAGAGTTATGGCTATGTTACTTGATTTTGAAGAAAAGTGGGAAAACAAGTTTCAATGTGTATTACAAGCATGGCCTGAGTTTATGGGAGGATCTAGACATGTTGATTTTTCCTTTGATATTTCTTGTGTTCAGATGAAACAAGTTAGGAGCTCTATGCATTGACTTTGTGATTAAAGTCACTTTTCCAAAATGGAAGTGTGAACTTTGTTCAATTAATGGAATAATCACTTGGACAAAGACTCAAACACTTGGATCATAGCTAAAATAGTTGTGTAATCTTCTGATTATGGATAGATTTAGAGGTTAGAGGCCTGCAAAGTAAGATTCATGCAGCATAGGTTTGAAATTGAATTCTTGTTCATCACAAAATGACTTGTAATTCAAGTTTGAAAACCCTAACTTCCTCTCTTCGATTCTCCCTGCTCAAGAATGATCTCAAGGAGTTCTTGGACATTTTGGAAATTTTGTAATGTGCTCTACAACCCCTCTTTGAATCACTTTTAAAAATTCTCCTTGGAACTATATGAAAAAGTGCCATGAAGTTAGGTCAAAATCCTGACCAAAACTAGGGCAAAATTTCACTAAGTGTTCAATTTCAAGACCATGACTTTATGAATTAATAACTTGTGATCCAAGCATTTTTAGAAGAATTTGTGTAAAGACTTTGTTTTACCCCAAAATTTTCCCACCCATATTTCTCAAAACATTTCAAGAGAAATCCCCAAGTTGCTCAAGATAGTCCAAGGGTGGGCCAGACAAGCTCTCTCCTAAGGCAGTCTACCTCAAATTAGGGTTTCATGTTGCATCAAGATACTTGATTCCAAGGGACCCCAAATTCTCAAAATTGTCCTAATATGTTCTCAAGATCTTCCATGTCAAGTTTCAAGCCCTACATAGGAAATTTGCTCAGTCAATTGCTCAAAGGCCTGAAAATCGACTGTGCTAGGGCAAAAGTCAATTGTGGCCCACATATAGTAAAACTTCAATATTTTTGGTCAACATCCTCATTTTTAAGTATATTTCATCATTTGATCAAGGGTTGATCATGATTCATCAAGGATTGCTCATAATTCATCAAGAACCAAAAGTTGCTAAATTAGGGTTTTGCAGGAAAAGTCAACTCAATTTGACCAAGCATAACTTTCTCATACTTTATGAGAAATGACCTATCCAAAGCTAATTTTTAAGAGGATTTAATTCCCTACAATCCATCTTCATCTCCAAAGTTCAAAATATGCACTCACAAGAAGTTATGAATTTGGACATTATAGGTCATTTTGAAAAGTCAACAAAAACACCTTTTTTGTCAAAAGCTTCATACTTGAGCATAGAATATTAATTTGATATGAGACCAAAAGGGTTAATTAGAGGACATCTCAAGCTTTCTAAAAAGTCCAAGAACACCTCCAAGGAGTCAAAATTGAGGAAGTTATGCATTGGTGAAGTTGACCTTTTTTGCAAAATTGCCAAAAGTCAACTATGCCTAAAACTTCAAATTTTGCCAAATGGGCCCAATCTTTTTCACTTGTTTTGAGTTGGCAACATAGTCCACGAGCTCTAGCCTTTGCCACTTGTCAATATCTTATTTTTATTATTTTTTTGATTTTTATTTGAATTAAATTAATTTAAATAAAAAAAAATCATATAAAATCTAAAATATTGAAAACACAAGATTTTGTGCTTGTTTCAGGTCTTAAATTACAGCTAGCAAGTATTCAAATTCGTGTGAAGGCATGTGTGCACAAAAAGATTGATTTTAGGCCAATTTTGGAATGACATTCAAGAGAATCAAATCACAATTAAATTCAATAATGGAAGAAGATTGAGTGCATTCTATCAACCCTAATCCATTCCTTGATACAAATAGAACAAAGACAGACCAAAAACTAGGTTAGAAGCAGGCGCAACAAGGAGAACAAAACTTGAAAAATCACAACAAAAGTTCTGGATCGAATTCATTGTTCCAGGCATCCTCAAGGCATCCTAGCTATCTCAATCACTTCCTGAGATTCCCAGCAAGCCAAAGAAATCCAAAGCAAGCGATACCAGGCCCTATATAGTGTTGTAAGTCAGTCACGATACCCAACTTTTCTTGAAATCGAATTCCATGATTTAGGCATTGATAGCATGAACTAGTGATATATTCTTGATCCTTAAGACATATGCAAGCTTTCTGTGTTGTTTAATTGCGTTTATATGGTCTATAGTGGATTTCACCATGGCTAGGGTTTACAGCTTCGATTTAGGAGTTTTCTGTGCAGGCGAAATTAGGCCATGAAAGGGCCACCATTACACTCAGGAGGTCCAGACGAATCGATTGGTGGCCCTAGTTTTCATTTATCTTACTCATGGTTAATTTTGAGAAACAACAGGGATATAACGGCGGACAAACGTCCGTAGGTAAAAGTGTTCCACTTCTACCAACGGTGCAAGGTTGAAGACGCCTGCGTGTCACCCTTCCATTGGCATATTTGAATCTGGCGCGCTGTTGTACCCCAAAATTTGCCCTCCCATTTCCTCAACATTTTCTCATCACAAGACCTTTGAAGATCAAGATCCAGTTAGGGTTTCCTCTGCTCAAGACTTCTCCTTGCACTGTGGACTCAAATTAGGGTTTGTGTTTGCCCAAGGATGTTTTGACCTAAAATGCCTAAGATGACTTTCATGCTTCATGTTGGACTCCCAAGTTTACCCATGCCAAGTTTCAAGTCTTGATTCCAAGTTTTGCTCAGTCAATTGGACAGTTGACCTAGAAATCAGCTGTATTGGGGAAAAAGTCAACTGTGGCCAATTGACAGTCAAACCTCATGAAATTTGACCCACATCAACATTATGAACTCACATGGACCATTTGATCAAGTTTGGATCACAATTCCATAAGAAATTTGATCAGATCATCAAAAGGGCAAAATGGTCATTTTTAGGGTTTTGACTGCACAAAGGTAATTTTTGACTGTTTGACCTAGCCAATGGCAAACCAATCTCACATATGGACTCAAGGACCCCATGGAATTATCTTGACATGCTCAACAAACTCAAAAGATCCCAAGTACACAAGGTTGACAGTTGAATTTCTCAGTCAATTGATCAATTTTGACTGTACACTGAAAAGTCAAACTTTGACTTTTTGGTCAAAATCAAGAGTCAAGATTCATTTTTCATCAAAACATGCCAAATCATGAAACTTGTTCACCAAGAAATCACAAAATGCAAATTAGGGTTTGAAAATGGAATTTTTCATAACTTAGAATTTTTCTAAGTTATGAAAAACCCTAATTTTTTCCCAACTTTGCCCCATCTTTTCACCAAGATCCATTTGGATTCAAACAAAAGTCAAAACATGAAAGTTGTAGCTTGTTACATAATCTACAACTTTGATTCACAGAGTTTTCTCATTTTAAGCTTGTATCTCAAGTTACAATTTTTTGAATAAGGGCACTAAACCATTTTTTAACTTAGTGAAATTTTAACCTATTTTGACAAGGTTTTCTACCCCACTTCAAGGCCATTTTTCATACCCTTCCACTTGGAATTTCAATTTGCATTTCAAAGATGGATTGTAGTACACATTCCAAGCTTTCCAAAATGTCCAAGAACTTCTCAAACAACCTCATAACTTGAGAGATTCGAATTTCACAATATAGCAAAAACTCACCTTTGAATTGGCCATTTTCCATGTTCATAGTTTGTGTAAACTTCTCTAAATCAGCATGCCCTTGATTACAAGTCCTTGAACCATTCCATACTCAATAATTTAATGCATATTCAATGTGTTAAAGTGTTGTTCTTTGAGTGCAAGCATTGTATGCAAGATTAATCCTAAACTAGATAAAGTGAACTTTCCATTTTTAAAAAGATTAGCTTTATGTCAAATTAGAAATCCAACAAGTACAAGCTAAATCCTTTTGGCACAAGATTATGGACAAGTTGCTCTGATCAAGAGAAGATTATGCAGCACATTAGGAGGCCCCCTACTGACCTAAACCATCAACTTGCATTTGTTTGCTTCAAGTTCAAAAAAAGTGCATAACTTGTACCAACTTCAATCTCAGCTTACAAACACAAGAACAAAGTTATCAAACACCTTCCATAGAACATAACCAAGCCAAGACACGACCCTTGCACCCCCAAAACACCCTCCATCTCAGAATCATCCTCAAACTGCAAAAACAGAGTTGCCTCTGCAGTTTGAGTGCCAACTCCCATTTCCCTCGAGCATTCTTACCAAAATCAATTCATACACATTCCCTAGCATATATGCAAGCTAACCATGACCTAAAACCTGACCTGTAATCCCTCTAACAGCTTCCACCATTTTCATTTTTTCCTTTTGCAGTTGAAGTTCCACAGCTCGATACAAGAAGTTTCAGGATAAAGTAAGCATTGAAAAAGCATCCCTGGACCTCAAGGAAGCTTTTCCAATCATTACCTTGCACTAGAAGTTCCTCATTCTCCAGATAGAAGTTCAACTGCACAGGTAAAACTTTGAACTCGTATCTCTCTTATCATGCATCTTTAGTCTTAAGTTTGTGAAGAAACAAGGTTCTACTCATAGCCCTGAACATGTACATATCTTTACATTTCGTTTCTTTTGCCTGAGTAGAGAGAATTTGGAGTTTGAAAATGGCAGAAAAACTAGGTTAGGATTTGGGGGAGGAGAAATTCTCCCTCATCTTAGAGAGTTAGGTCAAGTTCCATACATGGTTAGAATCGTCTCTTCATGCTGAACATTTGTTGTGTTATGAGTTTTTGCTAAAAAGCCAGGAATCAAGAGTTGGAAGATGATGAACATGGCGCGCGTTTTTTTTCAAATGTTGTTGCTGGAGGTTGAAGACAGTGGTCTTTGGGCTGGGCCTGTGCATTTTTTCTTATTCACACCACTTAATTACTCATGAACCCCCTGAGCCCATTTGCTTCATTTTTAATTCTTTTTGACTTTTTCTTTTTTTGTTTGACTTGTTTATTTTTTCTCAGCATATTAAAATTTTGAAAATATTTTTCTCACCACTTTTTGATTTTTATTTGATTTTATTTGATTTTCCTTTAGTTTATACATAAATACATATATATTATTATTATTTAGGATAAATGGAAAAATATGTGAAAACACTTCTATTTTTATTTTTTTTATTATATTATCCTCTAAAAATATTTCACATAAAAATACTTTTTTATTAAAATATTAAATATATATTATTTTGTGTATAATGCATATTTAAGAACTTAATATATATATATATATATATATATATATATATATATATATATATATATATATATATATATATATATATATATATATATATATATATATATATATATATATATATATATATATATATATATATATATATATATATATATATATATATATATATATATATATATATATATATATATATATATATATATATATATATATATATATATATATATATATATATATATATATATATATATATATATATATATGTTTATTAATATATTTAAGTTAAAATATAAAAAATACTTGAATTTTTTTCATTTTTTATTAATATTTGATACAAAATACTTTTTTCATAATATACTTCATTTTATTTTTATTTTTGTACATAATAAATGAATACTTGTATAATAATACATTTTCTTTAAAATTAGGGTTTTTTGCCCTAAAAATTGAAAATACTCAAAATAATGCCTTTTTATTTTCTTATTTTACATAAACCATACCTTTTTCATACACATAAAAACTTCCTCTTTGCATTTTGCATATTTATTTAATTTCCATTTAATTATGCAATTTATTTACCTTGCAAATATTCAAAAATGATGTAATAATTTAGATTTAAATTCTTGTCTAAATATCCCCCATTTGTAAATTTGTACCCCCCTTCCCATATTTGGTTTTGTAATAGCTTAGTAAATTTATTTTCGCACTTTATTGCTTTCTAATGATAACATGTTAGAATTAGGGTTTGTATGCGAAAAAACGACAAAAAAATAGTTATGACCTAATCTCAAGACAAATGAGCATGAAAATAAACAACACATCTCACACTTGCACCCCTAGGGTACTCCCCTTTGTTGCCTTCAAATAAATGGGCCATATTGTATGTTGAACTTCTTTGGGCAAAGCAAACAATTTGAATGATCATAGTCCCTCGATAAAACTTTTCAAAACAAACAAAAATAAATGATCAAGTCCCTTAAAGAAAATTGCCCAAAGACATTTAACGCCGTTGCAATTATGGTCTAAACGATGACCCGCGCATGTCCCTTTCACATCCTAAACACAAGGTTGTCCACCAAATACGATGGTGGAACAAACTTGTTAAAAGGGTTAAAACATAGCAATAATCTTTGAGAAATTTAGGAGTAGATAACCTCTTAGTTACTTGAATCAAACTTGCAAAACAAAACACTTGCCTATTTCAAAAAACCACACATCACTACACTTTCAAAACAACTTTCAAAAACAAATGAAAACCTTTTCAAAAGACATACATCTTTGTATACATCCCCACATGGATCATTACAAAGGTTGCCACCACATTGGCCTCTTTTCAAAACATTTTCAAACCCACACACTCAAGCACCATTTAAAACAATTGAAAACACAAGGCAAGTGATCTAAGCAAGTAACTAAGAGCCCATGGATAACCATGGATAGAAAGGGTGCTAATACCTTCCCTTTCTATAATCTACTCCCCGAACCCAAGAAAACATCTCAAAAGGTTTTTGCTGTGCTTTTTAACCTTTCCTTAGGATAAAATAAAAAGTCGGTGGCGACTCTTGCTCAACCGAAACATTTGCGAAAACAAACGCAAAACCTCAAGTCAGTTCTCCCACCGTATCACAGAACTGGCGACTCTGCTGGGGAGTATTTTTTAGTGGAGTAACCTTAGGGCTTAGATCACCTTTGTTTTCAATTGTTTGCTTTGTTTGCTTTTATATTTGTGGGCTTTGCATCGGAGTTTCATAGATCCTAACCCGGATCTGGGGAATACCCTTTTAGGTAGCATAATCTGTGAGGGACCTGTCCGGCATAGACCGACATGGGTGAAGCAGTGGCTACGTTGGTGTGGCATCTTAGTCTGTACCTATATCCCTTGTGTTGCAACGGGGAGAATATAGGTCTTCTAAGGGGTCATTAAACACCAACCAACCTTAGAACCCTAATTGACCAACTTGGCCATTAGAACAGTAGCAGTATGCTACACTCATTGAGGCTAAACTCTCGAGATGGTTCCGGCCGCGAGAAAAGATTGCGATGCTGGAGTTATGACCGATTGAGGGTAGCCAATGATTTGAGATCCTCTAGAACCCGGTTACTTTTGATAGGACAGGTTTTAACCAACAAAACCAAAAGAGGGTAATACCTGAAACTCATGATGGCCTAAAACCTAAGGGTGTCTTGTGTGACTTGTGTGCCTTATTTACCTATGTGAATACTTGTGGTGTGCTTCATCATAGCATCATGCCATCATACCATTGCATGCATCCTGTATAAAGGGCTAACCCATTTCAAAGACAAAAGAGTTTCATCTTTGCTCTGTTTTGTAGGACATCATGATACCCGTGCGTAGGAATACTGTCCGGCTCAACTTTGTTCAACCACCAGTTTTACTCAAGGATTTGGTTGGAAGGATTCCAAACACTTCTTCCTTCATCAACAGACATGGTTCTCTCCTTGGCTTGGTCACTGCAAAATGGGACCAACAACTGATAAGTGTTCTGACCCAATTTTATGACCCTCTGTATCATTGTTTCACCTTTCAAGACTTCCAGCTGGTTCCCACCCTGGAAGAATTCTCTTACCTGCTTGGGATCCCTGTCTTGGAACAAACTCCATTCACTGGTTTGGAAAAGACTCCTAGGCCTGAAGAGATTGCTGCACTTCTCCCCTTGACCAAAGAAGAGGTATTGTCCAACTGGGAAACTAGAAATGGGATCAAGGGCTTTTTGGTCAAATTTTTAGTTGGCAAGGCTAATGATTTCTGGAATGACTTGGACTTCAAGGCGTACGAGGATATTCTGGCTCTTTTGATCTATGGTCTGGTGTTGTTTCCCAACCCTGACACCTTTATCAGTATCCATGTCGTAAGGATCTTCATGTCTCGGAATCCGGTACCCACTCTTTTGGGTGATATTCTACAACAACTCTATGCTCGTACTGCTCGAAAACGGGGAACTCCGTGGTGTTGTGCTCCTTTGCTAGTAAGGTGGTTTATTTCGCACCTTCCTAAGTTCGTGCTGAAGAATGAAGAAGGAAAAGGTTGGGCTCGGAGGTTAATGTCTCTCACTGATAATGACATCACCTGGACTCTCAGAGGTTTGGATGAGGTAGCTGTTATTGACCGTTGCGGAGAATACCCTAATGTTCCGCTGATTGGTATCCAAGGAGGAATCTCTTACAATCCATGCTTAGCTCTCCGACAGTTTGGAAGAGCCAGAGGAGATGGGCCTCATGAAATGCTGGTTCCTCACTTCCATTTTGAGTTTCAGGCAGACAGTGACAAACTACGCCAGGGATTCATTAGAGCTTGGGACAGAATCCACAAAGCCAACCCACATGAGTTGAGACCAAAGACTTCCCTGCCATTGAGGCCCTATTGCAAATGGGTCCGCATCCGTGCTCAAAGGTTAGGTATGCCCTACGAAGCTGTTAGACCTCTCATTCTTGAGTCTCCTGTTGAAGATGGGGTTCCTCCAACTGTCCTCCCTCCTCAGATACCTACTGATTTTGACACCATGAAGAGATCTTGGGCGCAACTAAAGGAAGAACGGGACTTCTATCGGGAGAAATTCAACGAGCAGGAACGGAAGATCCGGAGGCTGACTAAGCAATTGGAGGAAGAACGGGTCCTGAACAACTACATCAGCACTGAAAAGAGGAGGCCATGGGAGCATTGATGAGCTTTGGATGTTTCCTTCTACAGTTTTATTTCCTTTCCAGTATTTTTCATTCCTGTAATGCCTAAGGGCAAGTTGTTGAACAATTGAAATTTTAATCTAATGAAGTGTGTTTCCCTTTTTGTCTACAAAGTTGAATCTTGTTTGTCTTTGAAAACATAAAACATACGCATTCCATTGCACCATATGCATAGCAGGTACCCTATTTCACAGGTTGCTTAATCTTCTTCGCTGTTTGTTTGCACAGTCATCATGAATCCAGACTCATCCAGTGAGCAAGCAATCAAGGCCCTTCAGGCCCAAAATGCACAGTTTCAAGAGATGGTCCTAAGCCTAGCCCAAGGTCAGCAAGAGCTGAAGACTCTACTCCTGAAGAAGAAGAGGAAAAAGAGGACTGCGTTGTTCAACACCGGACGCAGATTTGGGAACACACTCCATAATGAAGCTGATCCAACTACTTCTTCTGCTGAGAAAAACAGTCCCCAAGGGGGAGGAGCTCCTAGTCCCGCAGTCTCCGACAACGAGACGGACTATAACGACGAACAATACCCACCCGCTGCTGACAGGTACAAACAATTGGAGGACCGCTTGAGCGCCATGGAAATTCAGAATGTGCCGGGACTGGATTTCGGAGATTTGGGGTTATCTTCTGGGGTGGTAATTCCACACAAGTTTAAGGCGCCTGCCTTCGCCAAGTATGATGGGGTCTCCTGCCCAAAGCTGCATCTAAGGTCGTACGTGAGGAAGATCCAACCTTATACGGCGGATAAGAACCTTTGGATTCACTTCTTCCAAGATAGCCTCTCGGGGTCACAGCTTGAATGGTTCTACCAATTAGATGGAACTAGCATCCGACACTGGGAAGATTTGGCAACCGCATTCTACAGACAATACCAATACAATTCTGATCTCGCTCCTACGCGTACCCAACTTCAGGGTATGTCTCTAGGAACGGGTGAAGGGTTCAAAGAGTACGCTCAAAAATGGAGAGATTTGGCTGGCAGGGTGCAACCTCCATTAACTGATCGAGAGCTGGTTGATATGTTCCTAGGGACATTGTCTGGTCCGTTTTTCAATCATTTGGTTGGTAACTCCTCCGCTGGGTTTACAGATTTGATATTGACGGGAGAAAGAATTGAAGCTGGCATCAGGTCAGGCAAGATACAAAAGGCTGCCTCCACCAGTGCTGAGAAGAGGCCGTTTAAGAAGGAAGCAAGTGCCGTCTATGGTCCTAGAAGAAAAGTCAAGCCCGAAAGTCACCAAGCCGTCAATGCTTTGGTCATCTCGAAACCTGTTGCTGCTCCTCAGCAGTACAATCAACAAAGAAGCGAAAGGCCCAAGAGGCAGTATACCCGACTGAGTATGACCTTATCTCAAATTTTACCCCAACTGTTATCCATCAACTTGGTGACCCTCAAAGAAGCTCCTAAGGTCGTCAACACTGCGTCTCCTAAGTATAACCCAAATGCCCGGTGTGCTTATCATTCTGATAGTCCCGGGCACACTACTGATGATTTCTGGGCCTTGAGAAACAAAGTGCAAGATCTGATCGACGCAAAGGAAATTCAGTTCGAGGCGCCGGAGAGACCAAATGTTGTAACTGCTCCTATGCCCCAGCATAGAGTAAATGCCATTGAGGAAGAATTGTATGCTGTTTCGGTAAATGAAGTTGTTACCCCTCTGAAGACCGTCAAGAAGAACCTACTGCGGGCCGGTTTATTTCCGGGTTGCAGTGAAGGTTGCCTGTTCTGTGCTGTTTCCCTATCTGGTTGTCCCTTGCTGAGGTTAGGCGTCCAAAGCCTAATGGATAGCAAGGAGATTCTGTTTAAGAAGTCCGCTGTTCAGTTGGTTCCGGTAAAAGAAGTTTCTGTGGTTACCATCTTCAATAATCCAATCAAGGCTCCCCCGAAGAAGCCTGTTCAAATCATGACTGTTGCGCCTGTGGTTATTACTGTTACGGGGCCTCTCCCCTATGTATCTGATAAAGTTGTCCCCTGGCATTATGGGGCAGACGTATATGTGAATGGAATCAAACAAGAATTCGACACTGGCGCCAGTATCTGCGATATCACTGGTCCAGCCAAGGTCACCCGCAGTGGCAGGCTCTTCTCGCCTGACATTGCACCGCCCACTATTCGAAGACCCCTCCTTATAACACCTACAAGTTTACCTGTTCCCGCTACTGATCAAGTTGTTTCCCCTGCCGCCGAGTCATCTAATGCTCGGGGCAAAGGGGTTGAAGAAGAGCCTGCCCGGATGGAGGCACCAATACCCCTAAATGCTGAGGCCTCCCAACAAGAAGTGGAGGAGATCCTGAAAATAATAAAGAAGAGTGATTTCAATGTTGTCGAACAGCTAGGGCATACGCCCTCCAAGATCTCCATGCTCTCTTTATTGCTATGCTCCGAGGCCCATGCTAAAGCCTTGATTTCATTTCTCAAGACGGCCCATGTGCCACAGGAAACATCTGCAGTCCAGTTCACGGATTGCGTAGCAAATCTGACAGTAGACAATGGCCTGGGTTTTTCAGATGCTGACCTGACTGTGAAGGGAAGAGACCACAATGATGCCCTGCATGTCTCTATCGAATGCAGGGGCACTACTATGGCGCATGTATTGGTGGATACTGGTTCTTCTTTGAATGTTCTACCGAAAAAGGCTTTAGACCGTTTGGATTATGAAGGCCTAGAACTGAAGCCCAGCAATATCATCGTCAGGGCCTTTGACGGTTCAAAAAGGATGGTTCATGGAGAGGTTAACATCCCTATTCGTGTGGGCTCTCAAGTGTTTTACTCTACTTTTTATGTGATGGATATACGTCCATCGTACTCTTGTCTACTGGGTCGACCTTGGATCCATAAAGCTGGGGCAGTGACCTCTACCTTGCACCAGAAGCTGAAGTACCCTGTCAGAGGGAAGATCGTCACTGTGCAAGGAGAAGAGGAGTATATGGTGAGCCATTTGAATTCCTTCAGATACATTGAGATGGACGGGGAGTTCATTGAAACCCCCTTTCAGCATTTCGAGGAGGTACATCCAATTTCAGCAGCAGCAGAAACAACAGTCGAAGAGAATGTTTCCTTGAAGATGGCTTCCCTAAGGGATGCCCGGGCTGTGGTTCAGAAAGGCAATTGTGCAAACTGGGGTCAGCTTCCTGACTTCACTCAGAAGAATGACAAGTTTGGGCTGGGCTTTACTGCAGAGGCTCAGAGGGCTGTGCGCAAGGAGAAGGTCAGAAAGGCTCCGGTGTTTATCTCCAGCTCAAGGGTGAATGCTATCGAGGAGGATGTAGAGGAAGCAGAGTTTGACAGTTGGATCTACCCGACTACCAGCGACGGACCAAGCAACTGGACGACAAAGGATTTTACACCTATCACATTTGTCACGCAGTAATTAATTTCTTTTGATTTCCAATTTGTAACAAACAATATGTTAAAACTTTGTTGGCTCGGTGTCCTACCCGGGGCATCGTAGCTCCATTTGTGAGGGCTTTTTGTATGACATTTTCATATATCATCAATCAAAACATTGGACGTTTATTGCATTTCAAATCTTGTGCTCTTTTCCTTTCTGTGTTATATATATTGTAAAACAGCTATATTTACACACACTCACTTATACAGGTTTCAATCCACTCTGGATCTCACAGGTAACAGCTCTGCTACCGCCAGTTATGACTTCAAAAATCCGATCAACTTGGCCGAAGACGAAGGTGAAGATGATTGCGAAGTGCCTGGTGAACTTGCGAGACTGCTACTCCAGGAAGAAAGAGCTATTCAGCCACATGAAGAGCCGGTGGAGACAATTAACCTGGGTACTGAGACAGATAGGAAAGAGGTCAAGATTGGTGCCAATCTAGAGCTCAGCGTGAAGCAACGATTGATCCAGATGCTACAAGACTACATGGAGATTTTTGCTTGGTCCTATGAAGATATGCCTGGTTTGGATGCCGACATTGTAGTTCACCACCTGCCAACCAAGGAAGATTGCCCTCCGGTAAAGCAAAAAGTCTGACGGATGCGTCCAGAGATGTCTGAAAAGATCAAGGCCGAGGTTATGAAACAGTTTGATGCCGGGTTCCTTGCAGTGACTTCTTACCCTCAGTGGGTTGCCAATGTGGTGCCAGTGCCGAAGAAGGACGGTAAAGTCAGAATGTGTGTTGATTACAGGGATCTGAACAGGGCCAGCCCCAAGGATGACTTCCCCCTACCTCACATTGATGTCCTTGTTGACAATACAGCTCAACACAAGGTGTTCTCCTTCATGGATGGTTTTTCATGGTATAATCAGATCAAGATGGCTCCAGAAGATATGGAGAAGACTACCTTTGTGACTCAGTGGGGCACCTTCTGTTATAAGGTCATGCCATTCGGATTGAAAAATGTTGGGGCAACCTATCAACGCGCCATGGTTGCTTTATTTCATGATATGATCCATCATGAGATTGAGGTATACGTTGATGACATGATTGCAAGGTCTCAAACTGAGGAGGAGCACCTTGACCATCTGAGGAAGCTGTTTGACCGACTCAAGTTGTACAAGCTGAGATTGAATCCCAACAAATGCACCTTTGGGGTAAGATCCGGAAAATTGCTAGGTTTCATTGTAAGTGATAAAGGTATTCAGGTGGACCCTGCCAAGGTAAAAGCCATACAAGAGATGCCGACTCCAAGAACAGAGAAAGAAGTCAGAGGTTTCCTAGGACGACTGAATTACATTGCCCGATTCATCTCACATCTGACTGCTACTTGTGAGCCAATCTTCAAATTACTGAAGAAAGACCAAGTAGTACGCTGGAATGATGAATGTCAGGCCGCCTTTGAAAAGATAAAGGAATATCTCCAAGAGCCACCCATTCTTATGCCACCGGTGGAAGGAAGACCTCTGATACTATACTTGACAGTGCTTGATAATTCAATGGGGTGTGTGCTGGGGCAGCATGACGAGTCTGGCCGAAAAGAGCACGCTATTTATTACTTGAGCAAAAAGTTTATCGACTGTGAGTCTCGTTACTCACTGCTTGAGAAAACTTGCTGCGCTCTTGTATGGGCTGCTCGCCGGCTGAGACAGTATATGCTGACTCACACTACTTTATTGATTTCAAAGATGGATCCCATCAAGTACATATTTGAAAAGCCCGCTCTGTCTGGAAGAATAGCGAGATGGCAAGTGATCTTGACAGAATATGACATCCAGTATACAACTCAGAAAGAAATTAAGGGAAGTGTACTGGCAGATCATTTGGCACACCAACCTGTGGACGATTACCAATCATTGAACTTTGATTTTCCGGACGAAGACATCATGGTGGTAACTGACTGTGAAGTACCTGGACCGGATGAAGGACCTGAGGAAGGATCCCGATGGTCTATGCATTTTGATGGAGCCTCAAATGCTTTGGGTAACGGCGTCGGCGCTGTAATCATATCTCCCAAAGGAACTCATACTCCCCTCACCGCCCGATTATGTTTCAGCTGCACCAACAACATGGCAGAATATGAGGCATGTATCATGGGTTTACAAGCTGCAATCGACTTAAGGATAAAATTTCTAAGTGTCTTCGGAGATTCCGCTCTCGTGATCAATCAGATCAAAGGCGAGTGGGATACGAAACACCCGAATCTTATTCCTTACAAGGAGTATGTGTCGACCTTGCTTCCCCACTTTGAAGAGATAACTTTTGAGCACTTCCCTAGAGAGGAGAATCAGCTAGCGGATGCCCTAGCTACGATGTCTTCAATGTTCAAAGTTAAATGGGACAATGAGGCTCCCCGAATCATTATCTGGAAGTTGGATGAACCGGCATACTGCTGCGAGCTCGAGGCTGAGAAGGTTATTGAAAAACCCTGGTATCATGAGGTGAAGAGGTACTTGGAAGCTCAGGAATACCCTGAAGGTGCGCCTGTCAATGATAAGAAGTTCATGAGGAGGTTTGCTGCAAAATTCTTCCTCAGCAACGGCATTCTCTACAAACGGAATCATGATTCAACTCTGCTACGTTGTGTGGATAAGGCTGAAGCAGATAAAATTATGATGGAATTACATGAAGGCACGTTTGGAACACATTCCAGTGGACACACCATGGCTAAGAAAATCCTTCGGGCAGGATATTTCTGGTCCACAATGGAAGCCGATTGTTACCAACACTCCCGAACTTGTCATAAATGCCAGATCTATGCTGACAAGGTGCATATCCCTCTGGTTCCTTTGAATGTCCTGACGGCACCTTGGCCTTTCGCAATGTGGGGCATCGATATGATCGGTGAGATCCGACCGACGGCATCCAATGGGCATCGCTTCATCTTGGTGGCGATCGATTACTTCACGAAGTGGGTTGAGGCAGCGTCCTACGCCACAGTAACCAAGAGCGTCGTGGCACGTTTCATCCGGCATAACCTGATCTGTCGGTACGGCGTCCCGGAAAGAATCATTACGGACAATGGTACCAATCTCAATAACAAAATGATCACTGAACTCTGTGAACAATTCAAGATACAACACCACAATTCTTCTCCCTACCGGCCAAAGATGAATGGGGCTGTAGAGGCAGCCAATAAGAATATCAAGAAAATTGTGCAGAAGATGACAGTGACCTATAAAGATTGGCACGAGATGTTACCGTTCGCTCTGCATGGGTACCGTACCTCAGCCAGAACGTCAACCGGGGCAACTCCCTTCTCCCTGGTCTATGGCATGGAGGCAGTCTTGCCAATTGAAATCCAGATACCTTCTCTCCGAATAATGAAGGATGCAGACTTGAATGAAGATGATTGGATCCAGACTCGACTTGATCAATTAAATCTGATTGACGAAAAGAGGCTCACTGCTATCTGTCATGGTCAAACATATCAAAAACGGATGATCAGGGCATTTAACAAGAAGGTCAGACCACAAGAGTATCAAGTTGGGGACCTGGTAATCAAACGCATCATCCTTCCTCAAAGTGATCCCCGGGGCAAATGGACCCCTACGTACGAAGGGCCATTTGTGGTTAAACGTGTGTTCTCAGGAGGAGCCATGATCCTAACCACCATGGATGGTGACGACCTTCCTCACCCCGCCAATGCAGACATAGTGAAAAAATACTACGCATAAATAAAAGACCCGCTAGGTTGACATACCTAGGCAAAAATAAGGGCTTCCCGGCGAACCAAAAGGGTTCGGGCAAAAATGAGGGATGAAATGAAAAAAATCTGTACACCCGGCAAGTCGAAAACCTGAAAAGGCGGCTTGGGCAAAAATGGGTATCCCGGTGGACTGAAAACCCGAAAGGGCGGTCCAGGCAAAAGTTAGGGATAAAAGCGTAACACTATGTCTCATTGGATCACTTTGCATCCGGAATTCGGCATCAACTATCTGGCTCCAGATTTCGGCATTGACCAATCAGCTTCATCTTCAAAATAGGCAGCAAGCGATGAGACGTTCGAAGACATAAAGGCGATAGCAGAGTTGGAACCCAGTGGGATTGTTCAGATAGCTGTTTTGTTTCCTTTTTCAAATTGTAAACTCTATGTTATTTGGCGGCGTCCTCTTACTAGGATGTCAGCCTCTTGTACAAAAAACGCCTATTCACAGGCAAAGTTTAAATCAATATAAATTCACTTGTCCATACAAATTACCATTGTTTTCCTTTTTCTGTTTTGTCTTGCGAAGAACGTCCAATGTTCATTTTTGATATATGCATTTGACATTAAATTGCTGATTCATAAATATTTGCATATGAAACAAGAGATTGATTACAGGTGACATCAGAGACAGGGGCAATGTGAAGTTGTCTAATGCAGTCTGGTTGTTTTGTCCGCCAAGGTACCAAGGTAGGATTACCTAAGGAATGTGGCCAAATCATCTCAACTCCCCGCAGAGTAAAACAAGGTTCAGTAATACTTTCCCCAAGCGGAGTTGACTCCCCGACAATCCGGAAAAGGCACAACACTCCCCGGCAGGTCTTAAAGCTCTTCCCCAGTAGATGCCGAAAGCTTGTTCCCTATAGTACACGGACGTCTCTCCCGAGTTTTATTTAGAGTTATTTCCTCACAAGGACTTATAACTGGGTTATCCTCAGCTAATTGCCACGGAAGACCGCCCTCGGCAAAGTTCCTTCAATCCCCAGCAGAGTTTATCGTCATTATCCTCAGCGGAATCCATCATTAAAGTCCTCAACAGGTCTCTCATCAAAACTTCGGCCAAGTATCTCTTCCACAGAGCAACTCCCCGGCCGTTCGTCGAGGATTTATTTTCCTAAGACGAAATTACATTCATAAACATTTCACATTTTCATACATCTTGCTTACATATATGATGAAGTGCATACAACACCATCTCATGTTGAACATCATGACATCGTACATATCATACATCATGACATTGCATAAAACTTATGTTTTTTGGCTTTTCAGGAAAAAGACAATCCCAAAAACAACTACCTCCAACTGTCACAATTCCAGATCCGATACCTGTATCTAGCCAGGGTACATCTGAGAGTGATCAGTTTCCGGACTCGATTCCTGTATCTAGCCAGGGCACGTCTGAAGAGTTCGAAGATTCGATTCCTGTATCCAGCCAGGGCACATCTATCAACTACAACATCTCCAGATTCGATTCCTGTATCTAGCCAGGGCATATCTGTTGACCACGTTTCCAGACTCGATTCCTGTATCTAGCCAGGGCACGTCTGAAGAGTTCGAAGATTCGATTCCTGTATCTAGCCAGGGCACATCTATTAACGACTATTTCCAAATTCGACTCCTGTATCCAGCCAGGGCACATTTGCGAGCAACCAATTGTAGATTCGATACCTGTATCCAGCCAGGGCATATCTACATAAGGAGACTGAAGATCAAACACCTGTAACAAGCCAGGAAAACATCCGTCTTTCTCAGATACACAAGTTCTCGCTAAGGAATCTCTTATGCGATCGACACTTCCAAATGGCATCTATAAGCCCATTCCCGACAAGGTTCTGTCACGTCTCCAGATGGCATCTATAAGCCCATCTCCCTATCTACCACCTCTCCAAATGGCATCTGTAAGCCCATTCCTGACATCACATTGCTGTTACTTCAACATGCGAGTGCAAATTTCCGGGCACTCTAGTGTCCAATCTCCTTTTACCCTCGAGTCGCGAAAGGCAAACTTGCCAATCTAACTCTTCAGGTTCAAGAAGATTAAACAGGGGCAACTGTTGTACCCAAAAATTTTCCCTCCCATTTCCTCAACATTTTCTCATCACAAGACCTTTGAAGATCAAGATCCAGTTAGGGTTTCCTCTGCTCAAGACTTCTCCTTGCACTGTGGACTCAAATTAGGGTTTGTGTTTGCCCAAGGATGTTTTGACCTAAAATGCCTAAGATGACTTTCATGCTTCATGTTGGACTCTAAAGTTTACCCATGCCAAGTTTCAAGTCTTGATTCCAAGTTTTGCTCAGTCAATTGGACAATTGACCTAGAAATCAGCTGTATTGGGGAAAAAGTCAACTGTGGCCAATTGACAGTCAAAACTCATGAAATTTGACCCACATCAACATTATGAACTCACATGGACCATTTGATCAAGTTTGGATCACAATTCCATAAGAAATTTGATCAGATCATCTAAAGGGCAAAATGGTCATTTTTAGGGTTTTGACTGCACAAAGGTAATTTTTGACTGTTTGACCTAGCCAATGGCAAACCAAGCTCACATATGGACTCAAGGACCCCATGGAATTATCTTGACATGCTCAACAAACTCAAAAGATCCCAAGTACACAAGGTTGACAGTTGAATTTCCCAGTCAATTGATCAATTTTGACTGTACACTGAAAAGTCAAACTTTGACTTTTTGGTCAAAATCAAGAGTCAAGATTCATTTTTCATCAAAACATGCCAAATCATGAAACTTGTTCACCAAGAAATCACAAAATGCAAATTAGGGTTTGAAAATGGAATTTTTCATAACTTAGAATTTTTCTAAGTTATGAAAAACCCTAATTTTTTCCCAACTTTGCCCCATCTTTTCACCAAGATCCATTTGGATTCAAACAAAAGTCAAAACATGAAAGTTGTAGCTTGTTACATAATCTACAACTTTGATTCACAAAGTTTTCTCATTTGAAGCTTGTATCTCAAGTTACAATTTTTTGAATAAGGGCACTAAACCATTTTTTAACTTAGTGAAATTTTAACCTATTTTGACAAGGTTTTCTACCCCACTTCAAGGCCATTTTTCATACCCTTCCACTTGGAATTTCAATTTGCATTTCAAAGATGGATTGTAGTACACATTCCAAGCTTTCCAAAATGTCCAAGAACTTCTCAAACAACCTCATAACTTGAGAGATTCGAATTTCACAATATAGCAAAAACTCACCTTTGAATTGGCCATTTTCCATGTTCATAGTTTGTGTAAACTTCTCTAAATCAGCATGCCCTTGATTACAGGTCCTTGAACCATTCCATACTCAATAATTTAATGCATATTCAATGTGTTAAAGTGTTGTTCTTTGAGTGCAAGCATTGTATGCAAGATTAATCCTAAACTAGATAAAGTGAACTTTCCATTTTTAAAAAGATTAGCTTTATGTCAAATTAGAAATCCAACAAGTACAAGCTAAATCCTTTTGGCACAAGATTATGGACAAGTTGCTCTGATCAAGAGAAGATTATACAGCACATTAGGAGGCCCCCTACTGACCTAAACCATCAACTTGCATTTGTTTGCTTCAAGTTCAAAAAAAGTGCATAACTTATACCAACTTCAATCTCAGCTTACAAACACAAGAACAAAGTTATCAAACACCTTCCATAGAACATAACCAAGCCAAGACACGACCCTTGCACCCCCAAAACACCCTCCATCTCAGAATCATCCTCAAACTGCAAAAATAGAGTTGCCTCTGCAGTTTGAGTGCCAACTCCCATTTCCCTCGAGCATTCTTACCAAAATCAATTCATACACATTCCCTAGCATATATGCAAGCTAACCATGACCTAAAACCTGACCTGTAATCCCTCTAACAGCTTCCACCATTTTCATTTTTTCCTTTTGCAGTTGAAGTTCCACAGCTCGATACAAGAAGTTTCAGGACAAAGTAAGCATTGAAAAAGCATCCCTGGACCTCAAGGAAGCTTTTCCAATCATTACCTTGCACTAGAAGTTCCTCATTCTCCAGATAGAAGTTCAACTGCACAGGTAAAACTTTGAACTCGTATCTCTCTTATCATGCATCTTTAGTCTTAAGTTTGTGAAGAAACAAGGTTCTACTCATAGCCTTGAACATGTACATATCTTTACATTTCGTTTCTTTTGCCTGAGTAGAGAGAATTTGGAGTTTGAAAATGGCAGAAAAACTAGGTTAGGATTTGGGGGAGGAGAAATTCTCCCTCATCTTAGAGAGTTAGGTCAAGTTCCATACATGGTTAGAATCGTCTCTTCATGTTGAACATTTGTTGTGTTATGAGTTTTTGCTAAAAAGCCAGGAATCAAGAGTTGGAAGAATGTGAACATGGCGCGCGTTTTTTTTCAAATGTTGTTGCTGGAGGTTGAAGACAGTGGTCTTTGGGCTGGGCCTGTGCATTTTTTCTTATTCACACCACTTAATTACTCATGAACCCCCTGAGCCCATTTGCTTCATTTTTAATTCTTTTTGACTTTTTCTTTTTTTGTTTGACTTGTTTATTTTTTCTCAGCATATTAAAATTTTGAAAATATTTTTCTCACCACTTTTTGATTTTTATTTGATTTTATTTGATTTTCCTTTAGTTTATACATAAATACATATATATTATTATTATTTAGGATAAATGGAAAAATATGTGAAAACACTTCTATTTTTATTTTTTTTATTATATTATCCTCTAAAAATATTTCACATAAAAATACTTTTATATTAAAATATTAAATATATATTATTTTGTGTATAATGCATATTTAAGAACTTAATATATATATATATATATATATATATATATATATATATATATATATATATATATATATATATATATATATATATATATATATATATATATATATATATATATATATATATATATATATATATATATATATATATATATATATATATATATATATATATATATATATATATATATATATATATGTTTATTAATATATTTAAGTTAAAATATAAAAAATACTTGAATTTTTTTCATTTTTTATTAATATTTGATACAAAATACTTTTTTCATAATATACTTCATTTTATTTTTATTTTTGTACATAATAAATGAATACTTGTATAATAATACATTTTCTTTAAAATTAGGGTTTTTTGCCCTAAAAATTGAAAATACTCAAAATAATGCCTTTTTATTTTCTTATTTTACATAAACCATACCTTTTTCATACACATAAAAACTTCCTCTTTGCATTTTGCATATTTATTTAATTTCCATTTAATTATGCAATTTATTTACCTTGCAAATATTCAAAAATGATGTAATAATTTAGATTTAAATTCTTGTCTAAATATCCCCCATTTGTAAATTTGTACCCCCCTTCCCATATTTGGTTTTGTAATAGCTTAGTAAATTTATTTTCGCACTTTATTGCTTTCTAATGATAACATGTTAGAATTAGGGTTTGTATGCGAAAAAACGACAAAAAAATAGTTATGACCTAATCTCAAGACAAATGAGCATGAAAATAAACAACACATCTCACACTTGCACCCCTAGGGTACTCCCCTTTGTTGCCTTCAAATAAATGGGCCATATTGTATGTTGAACTTCTTTGGGCAAAGCAAACAATTTGAATGATCATAGTCCCTCGATAAAACTTTTCAAAACAAACAAAAATAAATGATCAAGTCCCTTAAAGAAAATTGCCCAAAGACATTTAACGCCGTTGCAATTATGGTCTAAACGATGACCCGCGCCTGTCCCTTTCACATCCTAAACACAAGGTTGTCCACCAAATACGATGGTGGAACAAACTTGTTAAAAGGGTTAAAACATAGCAATAATCTTTGAGAAATTTAGGAGTAGATAACCTCTTAGTTACTTGAATCAAACTTGCAAAACAAAACACTTGCCTATTTCAAAAAACCACACATCACTACACTTTCAAAACAACTTTCAAAAACAAATGAAAACCTTTTCAAAAGACATACATCTTTGTATACATCCCCACATGGATCATTACAAAGGTTGCCACCACATTGGCCTCTTTTCAAAACATTTTCAAACCCACACACTCAAGCACCATTTAAAACAATTGAAAACACAAGGCAAGTGATCTAAGCAAGTAACTAAGAGCCCATGGATAACCATGGATAGAAAGGGTGCTAATACCTTCCCTTTCTATAATCTACTCCCCGAACCCAAGAAAACATCTCAAAAGGTTTTTGCTGTGCTTTTTAACCTTTCCTTAGGATAAAATAAAAAGTCGGTGGCGACTCTTGCTCAACCGAAACATTTGCGAAAACAAACGCAAAACCTCAAGTCAGTTCTCCCACCGTATCACAGAACTGGCGACTCTGCTGGGGAGTATTTTTTAGTGGAGTAACCTTAGGGCTTAGATCACCTTTGTTTTCAATTGTTTGCTTTGTTTGCTTTTATATTTGTGGGCTTTGCATCGGAGTTTCATAGATCCTAACCCGGATCTGGGGAATACCCTTTTAGGTAGCATAATCTGTGAGGGACCTGTCCGGCATAGACCGACATGGGTGAAGCAGTGGCTACGTTGGTGTGGCATCTTAGTCTGTACCTATATCCCTTGTGTTGCAACGGGGAGAATATAGGTCTTCTAAGGGGTCATTAAACACCAACCAACCTTAGAACCCTAATTGACCAACTTGGCCATTAGAACAGTAGCAGTATGCTACACTCATTGAGGCTAAACTGTCGAGATGGTTCCGGCCGCGAGAAAAGATTGCGATGCTGGAGTTATGACCGATTGAGGGTAGCCAATGATTTGAGATCCTCTAGAACCCGATTACTTTTGATAGGACAGGTTTTAACCAACAAAACCAAAAGAGGGTAATACCTGAAACTCATGATGGCCTAAAACCTAAGGGTGTCTTGTGTGACTTGTGTGCCTTATTTACCTATGTGAATACTTGTGGTGTGCTTCATCATAGCATCATGCCATCATACCATTGCATGCATCCTGTATAAAGGGCTAACCCATTTCAAAGACAAAAGAGTTTCATCTTTGCTCTGTTTTGTAGGACATCATGATACCCGTGCGTAGGAATACTGTCCGGCTCAACTTTGTTCAACCACCAGTTTTACTCAAGGATTTGGTTGGAAGGATTCCAAACACTTCTTCCTTCATCAACAGACATGGTTCTCTCCTTGGCTTGGTCACTGCAAAATGGGACCAACAACTGATAAGTGTTCTGACCCAATTTTATGACCCTCTGTATCATTGTTTCACCTTTCAAGACTTCCAGCTGGTTCCCACCCTGGAAGAATTCTCTTACCTGCTTGGGATCCCTGTCTTGGAACAAACTCCATTCACTGGTTTGGAAAAGACTCCTAGGCCTGAAGTGATTGCTGCACTTCTCCCCTTGACCAAAGAAGAGGTATTGTCCAACTGGGAAACTAGAAATGGGATCAAGGGCTTTTTGGTCAAATTTTTAGTTGGCAAGGCTAATGATTTCTGGAATGACTTGGACTTCAAGGCGTACGAGGATATTCTGGCTCTTTTGATCTATGGTCTGGTGTTGTTTCCCAACCCTGACACCTTTATCAGTATCCATGTCGTAAGGATCTTCATGTCTCAGAATCCGGTACCCACTCTTTTGGGTGATATTCTACAACAACTCTATGCTCGTACTGCTCGAAAACGGGGAACTCCGTGGTGTTGTGCTCCTTTGCTAGTAAGGTGGTTTATTTCGCACCTTCCTAAGTTCGTGCTGAAGAATGAAGAAGGAAAAGGTTGGGCTCAGAGGTTAATGTCTCTCACTGATAATGACATCACCTGGACTCTCAGAGGTTTGGATGAAGTAGCTGTTATTGACCGTTGCGGAGAATACCCTAATGTTCCGCTGATTGGTATCCAAGGAGGAATCTCTTACAATCCATGCTTAGCTCTCCGACAGTTTGGAAGAGCCAGAGGAGATGGGCCTCATGAAATGCTGGTTCCTCACTTCCATTTTGAGTTTCAGGCAGACAGTGACAAACTACGCCAGGGATTCATTAGAGCTTGGGACAGAATCCACAAAGCCAACCCACATGAGTTGGGACCAAAGACTTCCCTGCCATTGAGGCCCTATTGCAAATGGGTCCGCATCCGTGCTCAAAGGTTAGGTATGCCCTACGAAGCTGTTAGACCTCTCATTCTTGAGTCTCCTGTTGAAGATGGGGTTCCTCCAACTGTCCTCCCTCCTCAGATACCTACTGATTTTGACACCATGAAGAGATCTTGGGCGCAGCTAAAGGAAGAACGGGACTTCTATCGGGAGAAATTCAACGAGCAGGAACGGAAGATCCGGAGGCTGACTAAGCAATTGGAGGAAGAACGGGTCCTGAACAACTACATCAGCACTGAAAAGAGGAGGCCATGGGAGCATTGATGAGCTTTGGATGTTTCCTTCTACAGTTTTATTTCCTTTCCAGTATTTTTCATTCCTGTAATGCCTAAGGGCAAGTTGTTGAACAATTGAAATTTTAATCTAATGAAGTGTGTTTCCCTTTTTGTCTACAAAGTTGAATCTTGTTTGTCTTTGAAAACATAAAACATACGCATTCCATTGCACCATATGCATAGCAGGTACCCTATTTCACAGGTTGCTTAATCTTCTTCGCTGTTTGTTTGCACAGTCATCATGAATCCAGACTCATCCAGTGAGCAAGCAATCAAGGCCCTTCAGGCCCAAAATGCACAGTTTCAAGAGATGGTCCTAAGCCTAGCCCAAGGTCAGCAAGAGCTGAAGACTCTACTCCTGAAGAAGAAGAGGAAAAAGAGGACTGCGTTGTTCAACACCGGACGCAGATTTGGGAACACACTCCATAATGAAGCTGATCCAACTACTTCTTCTGCTGAGAAAAACAGTCCCCAAGGGGGAGGAGCTCCTAGTCCCGCAGTCTCCGACAACGAGACAGACTATAACGACGAACAATACCCACCCGCTGCTGACAGGTACAAACAATTGGAGGACCGCTTGAGCGCCATGGAAATTCAGAATGTGCCGGGACTGGATTTCGGAGATTTGGGGTTATCTTCTGGGGTGGTAATTCCACACAAGTTTAAGGCGCCTGCCTTCGCCAAGTATGATGGGGTCTCCTGCCCAAAGCTGCATCTAAGGTCGTACGTGAGGAAGATCCAACCTTATACGGCGGATAAGAACCTTTGGATTCACTTCTTCCAAGATAGCCTCTCGGGGTCACAGCTTGAATGGTTCTACCAATTAGATGGAACTAGCATCCGGCACTGGGAAGATTTGGCAACTGCATTCTACAGACAATACCAATACAATTCTGATCTCGCTCCTACGCGTACCCAACTTCAGGGTATGTCTCTAGGAACGGGTGAAGGGTTCAAAGAGTACGCTCAAAAATGGAGAGATTTGGCTGGCAGGGTGCAGCCTCCATTAACTGATCGAGAGCTGGTTGATATGTTCCTAGGGACATTGTCTGGTCCGTTTTTCAATCATTTGGTTGGTAACTCCTCCGCTGGGTTTACAGATTTGATATTGACGGGAGAAAGAATTGAAGCTGGCATCAGGTCAGGCAAGATACAAAAGGCTGCCTCCACCAGTGCTGAGAAGAGGCCGTTTAAGAAGGAAGCAAGTGCCGTCTATGGTCCTAGAAGACAAGTCAAGCCCGAAAGTCACCAAGCCGTCAATGCTTTGGTCATCTCGAAACCTGTTGCTGCTCCTCAGCAGTACAATCAACAAAGAAGCGAAAGGCCCAAGAGGCAGTATACCCGACTGAGTATGACCTTATCTCAAATTTTACCCCAACTGTTATCCATCAACCTGGTGACCCTCAAAGAAGCTCCTAAGGTCGTCAACACTGTGTCTCCTAAGTATAACCCAAATGCCCGGTGTGCTTATCATTCTGATAGTCCCGGGCACACTACTGATGATTGCTGGGCCTTGAGAAACAAAGTGCAAGATCTGATCGACGCAAAGGAAATTCAGTTCGAGGCGCCGGAGAGACCAAATGTTGTAACTGCTCCTATGCCCCAGCATAGAGTAAATGCCATTGAGGAAGAATTGTATGCTGTTTCGATAAATGAAGTTGTTACCCCTCTGAAGACCGTCAGGAAGAACCTACTGCGGGCCGGTTTATTTCTGGGTTGCAGTGAAGGTTGCCTGTTCTGTGCTGTTTCCCTATCTGGTTGTCCCTTGCTGAGGTTAGGCGTCCAAAGCCTAATGGATAGCAAGGAGATTCTGTTTAAGAAGTCCGCTGTTCAGTTCGTTCCGGTAAAAGAAGTTTCTGTGGTTACCATCTTCAATAATCCAATCAAGGCTCCCCCAAAGAAGCCTGTTCAAATCATGACTGTTGCGCCTGTGGTTATTACTGTTCCGGGGCCTCTCCCCTATGTATCTGATAAAGCTGTCCCCTGGCATTATGGGGCAGACGTATATGTGAATGGAATCAAACAAGAATTCGACACTGGCGCCAGTATCTGCGATATCACTGGTCCAGCCAAGGTCACCCGCAGTGGCAGGCTCTTCTCGCCTGACATTGCACCGCCCGCTATTCGAAGACCCCTCCTTATAACACCTACAAGTTTACCTGTTCCCGCTACTGATCAAGTTGTTTCCCCTGCCGCCGAGTCATCTAATGCTCGGGGCAAAGGGGTTGAAGAAGAGCCTGCCCGGATGGAGGCACCAATACCCCTAAATGCTGAGGCCTCCCAACAAGAAGTGGAGGAGATCCTGAAAATAATAAAGAAGAGTGATTTCAATGTTGTCGAACAGCTAGGGCATACGCCCTCCAAGATCTCCATGCTCTCTTTATTGCTATGCTCCGAGGCCCATGCTAAAGCCTTGATTTCATTTCTCAAGACGGCCCATGTGCCACAGGAAACATCTGCAGTCCAGTTCACGGATTGCGTAGCAAATCTGACAGCAGACAATGGCCTGGGTTTTTCAGATGCTGACCTGACTGCGAAGGGAAGAGACCACAATGATGCCCTGCATGTCTCTATCGAATGCAGGGGCACTACTATGGCGCATGTATTGGTGGATACTGGTTCTTCTTTGAATGTTCTACCGAAAAAGGCTTTAGACCGTTTGGATTATGAAGGCCTAGAACTGAAGCCCAGCAATATCATCGTCAGGGCCTTTGACGGTTCAAAAAGGATGGTTCATGGAGAGGTTAACATCCCTATTCGTGTGGGCTCTCAAGTGTTTGACTCTACTTTTTATGTGATGGATATACGTCCATCGTACTCTTGTCTACTGGGTCGACCTTAGATCCATAAAGCTGGGGCAGTGACCTCTACCTTGCACCAGAAGCTGAAGTACCCTGTCAGAGGGAAGATCGTCACTGTGCAAGGAGAAGAGGATTATATGGTGAGCCATTTGAATTCCTTCAGATACATTGAGATGGACGGGGAGTTCATTGAAACCCCCTTTCAGCATTTCGAGGAGGTACATCCAATTTCAGCAGCAGCAGAAACAACAGTCGAAGAGAATGTTTCCTTGAAGATGGTTTCCCTAAGGGATGCCCGGGCTGTGGTTCAGAAAGGCAATTGTGCAAACTGGGGTCAGCTTCCTGACTTCACTCAGAAGAATGACAAGTTTGGGCTGGGCTTTACTGCAGAGGCTCAGAGGGCTGTGCGCAAGGAGAAGGTCAGAAAGGCTCCGGTGTTTATCTCCAGCTCAAGGGTGAATGCTATCGAGGAGGATGTAGAGGAAGCAGAGTTTGACAGTTGGATCTACCCGACTACCAGCGACGGACCAAGCAACTGGACGGAAAAGGATTTTACACCTATCACATTTGTCACGCAGTAATTAATTTCTTTTGATTTCCAATTTGTAACAAACAATATGTTAAAACTTTGTTGGCTCGGTGTCCTACCCGGGGCATCGTAACTCCATTTGTGAGGGCTTTTTGTATGACATTTTCATATATCATCAATCAAAACATTGGACGTTTGTTGCATTTCAAATCTTGTGATCTTTTCCTTTCTGTGTTATATATATTGCAAAACAGCTATATTTACACACACTCACTTATACAGGTTTCAATCCACTCTGGATCTCACTGGTAACAGCTCTGCTACCGCCAGTTATGACTTCGAAAATCCGATCAACTTGGCCGAAGACGAAGGTGAAGATGATTGCGAAGTGCCTGGTGAACTTGCGAGACTGCTACTCCAGGAAGAAAGAGCTATTCAGCCACATGAAGAGCCGGTGGAGACAATTAACCTGGGTACTGAGACAGATAGGAAAGAGGTCAAGATTGGTGCCAATCTAGAGCTCAGCGTGAAGCAACGATTGATCCAGATGCTACAAGACTACATGGAGATTTTTTCTTGGTCCTATGAAGATATGCCTGGTTTGGATGCCGACATTGTAGTTCACCACCTGCCAACCAAGGAAGATTGCCCTCCGGTAAAGCAAAAAGTCCGACGGATGCGTCCAGAGATGTCTGAAAAGATCAAGGCCGAGGTTATGAAACAGTTTGATGCCGGGTTCCTTGCAGTGACTTCTTACCCTCAGTGGGTTGCCAATGTGGTGCCAGTGCCGAAGAAGGACGGTAAAGTCAGAATGTGTGTTGATTACAGGGATCTGAACAGGGCCAGCCCCAAGGATGACTTCCCCTACCTCACATTGATGTCCTTGTTGATAATACAGCTCAACACAAGGTGTTCTCCTTCATGGATGGTTTTTCAGGGTATAATCAGATCAAGATGGCTCCAGAAGATATGGAGAAGACTACCTTTGTGACTCAGTGGGGCACCTTCTGTTATAAGGTCATGCCATTCGGATTGAAAAATGTTGGGGCAACCTATCAACGCGCCATGGTTGCTTTATTTCATGATATGATCCATCATGAGATTGAGGTATACGTTGATGACATGATTGCAAGGTCTCAAACTGAGGAGGAGCACCTTGACCATCTGAGGAAGCTGTTTGACCGACTCAAGTTGTACAAGCTGAGATTGAATCCCAACAAATGCACCTTTGGGGTAAGATCCGGAAAATTGCTAGGTTTCATTGTAAGTGATAAAGGTATTCAGGTGGACCCTGCCAAGGTAAAAGCCATACAAGAGATGCCGACTCCAAGAACAGAGAAAGAAGTCAGAGGTTTCCTAGGACGACTGAATTACATTGCCCGATTCATCTCACATCTGACTGCTACTTGTGAGCCAATCTTCAAATTACTGAAGAAAGACCAAGTAGTACGCTGGAATGATGAATGTCAGGCCGCCTTTGAAAAGATAAAGGAATATCTCCAAGAGCCACCCATTCTTATGCCACCGGTGGAAGGAAGACCTCTGATACTATACTTGACAGTGCTTGATAATTCAATGGGGTGTGTGCTGGGGCAGCATGACGAGTCTGGCCGAAAAGAGCACGCTATTTATTACTTGAGCAAAAAGTTTACCGACTGTGAGTCTCGTTACTCACTGCTTGAGAAAACTTGCTGCGCTCTTGTATGGGCTGCTCGCCGGCTGAGACAGTATATGCTGACTCACACTACTTTATTGATTTCAAAGATGGATCCCATCAAGTACATATTTGAAAAGCCCGCTCTGTCTGGAAGAATAGCGAGATGGCAAGTGATCTTGACAGAATATGACATCCAGTATACAACTCAGAAAGCAATTAAGGGAAGTGTACTGGCAGATCATTTGGCACACCAACCTGTGGACGATTACCAATCATTGAACTTTGATTTTCCGGACGAAGACATCATGGTGGTAACTGACTGTGAAGTACCTGGACCGGATGAAGGACCTGAGGAAGGATCCCGATGGTCTATGCATTTTGATGGAGCCTCCAATGCTTTGGGTAACGGCGTCGGCGCTGTAATCATATCTCCCAAAGGAACTCATACTCCCCTCACCGCCCGATTATGTTTCAGCTGCACCAACAACATGGCAGAATATGAGGCATGTATCATGGGTTTACAAGCTGCAATCGACTTAAGGATAAAATTTCTAAGTGTCTTCGGAGATTCCGCTCTCGTGATCAATCAGATCAAAGGCGAGTGGGATACGAAACACCCGAATCTTATTCCTTACAAGGAGTATGTGTCGACCTTGCTTCCCCACTTTGAAGAGATAACTTTTGAGCACTTCCCTAGAGAGGAGAATCATCTAGCGGACGCCCTAGCTACGATGTCTTCAATGTTCAAAGTTAAATGGGACAATGAGGCTCCCCGAATCATTATCTGGAAGTTGGATGAACCGGCATACTGCTGCGAGCTCGAGGCTGAGAAGGTTATTGAAAAACCCTGGTATCATGAGGTGAAGAGGTACTTGGAAGCTCAGGAATACCCTGAAGGTGCGTCTGTCAATGATAAGAAGTTCATGAGGAGGTTTGCTGCAAAATTCTTCCTCAGCAACGACATTCTCTACAAACGGAATCATGATTCAACTCTGCTACGTTGTGTGGATAAGGCTGAAGCAGAGAAAATTATGATGGAATTACATGAAGGCACGTTTGGAACACATTCCAGTGGACACACCATGGCTAAGAAAATCCTTCGGGCAGGATATTTCTGGTCCACAATGGAAGCCGATTGTTACCAACACTCCCGAACTTGTCATAAATGCCAGATCTATGCTGACAAGGTGCATATCCCTCTGGTTCCTTTGAATGTCCTGACGGCACCTTGGCCTTTCGCAATGTGGGGCATCGATATGATCGGTGAGATCTGACCGACGGCATCCAATGGGCATCGCTTCATCTTGGTGGCGATCGATTACTTCACGAAGTGGGTTGAGGCAGCGTCCTACGCCACAGTAACCAAGAGCGTCGTGGCACGTTTCATCCGGCATAACCTGATCTGTCGGTACGGCGTCCCGGAAAGAATCATTACGGACAATGGTACCAATCTCAATAACAAAATGATCACTGAACTCTGTGAACAATTCAAGATACAGCACCACAATTCTTCTCCCTACCGGCCAAAGATGAATGGGGCTGTAGAGGCAGCCAATAAGAATATCAAGAAAATTATGCAGAAGATGACAGTGACCTATAAAGATTGGCACGAGATGTTATCGTTCGCTCTGCATGGGTACCGTACCTCAACCAGAACGTCAACCGGGGCAACTCCCTTCTCCCTGGTCTATGGCATGGAGGCAGTCTTGCCAATTGAAATCCAGATACCTTCTCTCCGAATAATGAAGGATGCAGACTTGAATGAAGATGATTGGATCCAGACTCGACTTGATCAATTAAATCTGATTGACGAAAAGAGGCTCACTGCTATCTGTCATGGTCAAACGTATCAAAAACGGATGATCAGGGCATTTAACAAGAAGGTCAGACCACAAGAGTATCAAGTTGGGGACCTGGTAATCAAACGCATCATCCTTCCTCAAAGTGATCCCCGGGGCAAATGGACCCCTACGTACGAAGGGCCATTTGTGGTTAAACGTGTGTTCTCAGGAGGAGCCATGATCCTAACCACCATGGATGGTGACGACCTTCCTCACCCCGCCAATGCAGACATAGTGAAAAAATACTACGCATAAATAAAAGACCCGCTAGGTTGACATACCTAGGCAAAAATAAGGGCTTCCCGGCGAACCAAAAGGGTTCGGGCAAAAATGAGGGATGAAATGAAAAAAATCTGTACACCCGGCAAGTCGAAAACCTGAAAAGGCGGCTTGGGCAAAAATGGGTATCCCGGTGGACTGAAAACCCGAAAGGGCGGTCCAGGCAAAAGTTAGGGATAAAAGCGTAACACTATGTCTCATTGGATCACTTTGCATCCGGAATTCGGCATCAACTACCTGGCTCCAGATTTCGGCATTGACCAATCAGCTTCATCTTCAAAATAGGCAGCAAGCGATGAGACGTTCGAAGACATAAAGGCGATAGCAGAGTTGGAACCCAGTGGGATTGTTCACATAGCTGTTTTGTTTCCTTTTTCAAATTGTAAACTCTATGTTATTTGGCGGCGTCCTCTTACTAGGATGTCAGCCTCTTGTACAAAAAACGCCTATTCACAGGCAAAGTTTAAATCAATACAAATTCACTTGTCCATACAAATTACCATTGTTTTCCTTTTTCTGTTTTGTCTTGCGAAGAACGTCCAATGTTCATTTTTGATATATGCATTTGACATTAAATTGCTGATTCATAAATATTTGCATATGAAACAAGAGATTGATTACAGGTGACATCAGAGACAGGGGCAATGTGAAGTTGTCTAATGCAGTTTGGTTGTTTTGTCCGCCAAGGTACCAAGGTAGGATCAACTAAGGAATGTGGCCAAATCATCTCAACTCCCCGCAGAGTAAAACAAGGTTCAGTAATACTTTCCCCAAGCGGAGTTGACTCCCCAACAATCCGGAAAAGGCACAACAT
The DNA here is from genome assembly GCA_948472305.1 of Vicia faba. Classification (NCBI taxonomy): domain Eukaryota; kingdom Viridiplantae; phylum Streptophyta; class Magnoliopsida; order Fabales; family Fabaceae; genus Vicia; species Vicia faba. The sequence goes on along the minus strand of OX451738.1, from coordinate 910,365,195 downwards.
TCCCCGGCAGGTCTTAAAGCTCATCCCCAGTAGATGCCAGAAGCTTGTTCCCTATAGTACACGGACGTCTCTCCCGAGTTTTATTTAGAGTTATTTCCTCACAAGGACTTATAACTGGGTTATCCTCAGCTAATTGCCACGGAAGACCGACCTCGGCAAAGTTCCTTCAACCCCCAGCAGAGTTTATCATCATTATCCTCAGCGGAATCCATCATTAAAGTCCTCAACAGGCCTCTCATCAAAACTTCGGCCAAGTATCTCTTCCACAGAGCAACTCCCCGGCCGTTCGTCGAGGATTTATTTTCCTAAGACGAAATTACATTCATAAACATTTCACATTTTCATACATCTTGCTTACATATATGATGAAGTGCATACAACACCATCTCATGTTGAACATCATGACATCGTACATATCATACATCATGACATTGCATACAACTTATGTTTTTTGCCTTTTCAGGAAAAAGACAATCCCAAAAACAACTACCTCCAACTGTCACAATTCCAGATCCGATACCTGTATCTAGCCAGGGCACATCTGAGAGTGATCAGTTTCCGGACTCGATTCCTGTATCTAGCCAGGGCACGTCTGAAGAGTTCGAAGATTCGATTCCTGTATCCAGCCAGGGCACATCTATCAACTACAACATCTCCAGATTCGATTCCTGTATCCAGCCAGGGCATATCTGTTGACCACGTTTCCAGACTCGATTCCTGTATCTAGCCAGGGCACGTCTGAAGAGTTCGAAGATTCGATTCCTGTATCCAGCTAGGGCACATCTATTAACGACTATTTCCAGATTCGACTCCTGTATCCAGCCAGGGCACATTTGCGAGCAACCAATTGTAGATTCGATACCTGTATCCAGCCAGGGCATATCTACATAAGGAGACTGAAGATCAAACACCTGTAACAAGCCAGGAAAACATCCGTCTTTCTCAGATACACAAGTTCTCGCTAAGGAATCTCTTATGCGATCGACACTTCCAAATGGCATCTATAAGCCCATTCCCGACAAGGTTCTGTCACGTCTCCAGATGGCATCTATAAGCCCATCTCCCTATCTACCACCTCTCCAAATGGCATCTGTAAGCCCATTCCTGACATCACATTGCTGTTACTTCAACATGCGAGTGCAAATTTCCGGGCACTCTAGTGTCCAATCTCCTTTTACCCTCGAGTCGCGAAAGGCAAACTTGCCAATCTAACTCTTCAGGTTCAAGAAGATTGAACAGGGGCAACTGTTGTACCCCAAAATTTGCCCTCCCATTTCCTCAACATTTTCTCATCACAAGACCTTTGAAGATCAAGATCCAGTTAGGGTTTCCTCTGCTCAAGACTTCTCCTTGCACTGTGGACTCAAATTAGGGTTTGTGTTTGCCCAAGGATGTTTTGACCTAAAATGCCTAAGATGACTTTCATGCTTCATGTTGGACTCCCAAGTTTACCCATGCCAAGTTTCAAGTCTTGATTCCAAGTTTTGCTCAGTCAATTGGACAATTGACCTAGAAATCAGCTGTATTGGGGAAAAAGTCAACTGTGGCCAATTGACAGTCAAACCTCATGAAATTTGACCCACATCAACATTATGAACTCACATGGACCATTTGATCAAGTTTGGATCACAATTCCATAAGAAATTTGATCAGATCATCAAAAGGGCAAAATGGTCATTTTTAGGGTTTTGACTGCACAAAGGTAATTTTTGACTGTTTGACCTAGCCAATGGCAAACCAAGCTCACATATGGACTCAAGGACCCCATGGAATTATCTTGACATGCTCAACAAACTCAAAAGATCCCAAGTACACAAGGTTGACAGTTGAATTTCCCAGTCAATTGATCAATTTTGACTGTACACTGAAAAGTCAAACTTTGACTTTTTGGTCAAAATCAAGAGTCAAGATTCATTTTTCATCAAAACATGCCAAATCATGAAACTTGTTCACCAAGAAATCACAAAATGCAAATTAGGGTTTGAAAATGGAATTTTTCATAACTTAGAATTTTTCTAAGTTATGAAAAACCCTAATTTTTTCCCAACTTTGCCCCATCTTTTCACCAAGATCCATTTGGATTAAAACAAAAGTCAAAACATGAAAGTTGTAGCTTGTTACATAATCTACAACTTTGATTCACAAAGTTTTCTCATTTGAAGCATGTATCTCAAGTTACAATTTTTTGAATAAGGGCACTAAACCATTTTTTAACTTAGTGAAATTTTAACCTATTTTGACAAGGTTTTCTACCCCACTTCAAGGCCATTTTTCATACCCTTCCACTTGGAATTTCAATTTGCATTTCAAAGATGGATTGTAGTACACATTCCAAGCTTTCCAAAATGTCCAAGAACTTCTCAAACAACCTCATAACTTGAGAGATTAGAATTTCACAATATAGCAAAATCTCACCTTTGAATTGGCCATTTTCCATGTTCATAGTTTGTGTAAACTTCTCTAAATCAGCATGCCCTTGATTACAGGTCCTTGAACCATTCCATACTCAATAATTTAATGCATATTCAATGTGTTAAAGTGTTGTTCTTTGAGTGCAAGCATTGTATGCAAGATTAATCCTAAACTAGATAAAGTGAACTTTCCATTTTTAAAAAGATTAGCTTTATGTCAAATTAGAAATCCAACAAGTACAAGCTAAATCCTTTTGGCACAAGATTATGGACAAGTTGCTCTGATCAAGAGAAGATTATACAACACATTAGGAGGCCCCCTACTGACCTAAACCATCAACTTGCATTTGTTTGCTTCAAGTTCAAAAAAAGTGCATAACTTGTACCAACTTCAATCTCAGCTTACAAACACAAGAACAAAGTTATCAAACACCTTCCATAGAACATAACCAAGCCAAGACACGACCCTTGCACCCCCAAAACACCCTCCATCTCAGAATCATCCTCAAACTGCAAAAACAGAGTTGCCTCTGCAGTTTGAGTGCCAACTCCCATTTCCCTCGAGCATTCTTACCAAAATCAATTCATACACATTCCCTAGCATATATGCAAGCTAACCATGACCTAAAACCTGACCTGTAATCCCTCTAACAGCTTCCACCATTTTCATTTTTTCCTTTTGCAGTTGAAGTTCCACAGCTCGATACAAGAAGTTTCAGGACAAAGTAAGCATTGAAAAAGCATCCCTGGACCTCAAGGAAGCTTTTCCAATCATTACCTTGCACTAGAAGTTCCTCATTCTCCAGATAGAAGTTCAACTGTACAGGTAAAACTTTGAACTCGTATCTCTCTTATCATGCATCTTTAGTCTTAAGTTTGTGAAGAAACAAGGTTCTACTCATAGCCCTGAACATGTACATATCTTTACATTTCGTTTCTTTTGCCTGAGTAGAGAGAATTTGGAGTTTGAAAATGGCAGAAAAACTAGGTTAGGATTTGGGGGAGGAGAAATTCTCCCTCATCTTAGAGAGTTAGGTCAAGTTCCATACATGGTTAGAATCGTCTCTTCATGCTGAACATTTGTTGTGTTATGAGTTTTTGCTAAAAAGCCAGGAATCAAGAGTTGGAAGATGATGAACATGGCGCACGTTTTTTTTCAAATGTTGTTGCTGGAGGTTGAAGACAGTGGTCTTTGGGCTGGGCCTGTGCATTTTTTCTTATTCACACCACTTAATTACTCATGAACCCCCTGAGCCCATTTGCTTCATTTTTAATTCTTTTTGACTTTTTCTTTTTTTGTTTGACTTGTTTATTTTTTCTCAGCATATTAAAATTTTGAAAATATTTTTCTCACCACTTTTTGATTTTTATTTGATTTTATTTGATTTTCCTTTAGTTTATACATAAATACATATATATTATTATTATTTAGGATAAATGGAAAAATATGTGAAAACACTTCTATTTTTATTTTTTTTATTATATTATCCTCTAAAAATATTTCACATAAAAATACTTTTTTATTAAAATATTAAATATATATTATTTTGTGTATAATGCATATTTAAGAACTTAATATATATATATATATATATATATATATATATATATATATATATATATATATATATATATATATATATATATATATATATATATATATATATATATATATATATATATATATATATATATATATATATATATATATATATATATATATATATATATATATATATATATATATATATATATATATATATATATATATATATATGTTTATTAATATATTTAAGTTAAAATATAAAAAATACTTGAATTTTTTTCATTTTTTATTAATATTTGATACAAAATACTTTTTTCATAATATACTTCATTTTATTTTTATTTTTGTACATAATAAATGAATACTTGTATAATAATACATTTTCTTTAAAATTAGGGTTTTTTGCCCTAAAAATTGAAAATACTCAAAATAATGCCTTTTTATTTTCTTATTTTACATAAACCATACCTTTTTCATACACATAAAAACTTCCTCTTTGCATTTTTCATATTTATTTAATTTCCATTTAATTATGCAATTTATTTACCTTGCAAATATTCAAAAATGATGTAATAATTTAGATTTAAATTCTTGTCTAAATATCCCCCATTTGTAAATTTGTACCCCCCTTCCCATATTTGGTTTTGTAATAGCTTAGTAAATTTATTTTCGCACTTTATTGCTTTCTAATGATAACATGTTAGAATTAGGGTTTGTATGCGAAAAAACGACAAAAAAATAGTTATGACCTAATCTCAAGACAAATGAGCATGAAAATAAACAACACATCTCACACTTGTACCCCTAGGGTACTCCCCTTTGTTGCCTTCAAATAAATGGGCCATATTGTATGTTGAACTTCTTTGGGCAAAGCAAACAATTTGAATGATCATAGTCCCTCGATAAAACTTTTCAAAACAAACAAAAATAAATGATCAAGTCCCTTAAAGAAAATTGCCCAAAGACATTTAACGCCGTTGCAATTATGGCCTAAACGATGACCCGCGCCTGTCCCTTTCACATCCTAAACACAAGGTTGTCCACCAAATACGATGGTGGAACAAACTTGTTAAAAGGGTTAAAACATAGCAATAATCTTTGAGAAATTTAGGAGTAGATAACCTCTTAGTTACTTGAATCAAACTTGCAAAACAAAACACTTGCCTATTTCAAAAAACCACACATCACTACACTTTCAAAACAACTTTCAAAAACAAATGAAAACCTTTTCAAAAGACATACATCTTTGTATACATCCCCACATGGATCATTACAAAGGTTGCCACCACATTGGCCTCTTTTCAAAACATTTTCAAACCCACACACTCAAGCACCATTTAAAACAATTGAAAACACAAGGCAAGTGATCTAAGCAAGTAACTAAGAGCCCATGGATAACCATGGATAGAAAGGGTGCTAATACCTTCCCTTTCTATAATCTACTCCCCGAACCCAAGAAAACATCTCAAAAGGTTTTTGCTGTGCTTTTTAACCTTTCCTTAGGATAAAATAAAAAGTTGGTGGCGACTCTTACTCAACCGAAACATTTGCGAAAACAAACGCAAAACCTCAAGTCAGTTCTCCCACCGTATCATAGAACTGGCGACTCTGCTGGGGAGTATTTTTTAGTGGAGTAACCTTAGGGCTTAGATCACCTTTGTTTTCAATTGTTTGCTTTGTTTGCTTTTATATTTGTGGGCTTTGCATCGGAGTTTCATAGATCCTAACCCGGATCTGGGGAATACCCTTTTAGGTAGCATAATCTGTGAGGGACCTGTCCGGCGTAGACCGACATGGGTGAAGCAGTGGCTACGTTGGTGTGGCATCTTAGTCTGTACCTATATCCCTTGTGTTGCAACGGGGAGAATATAGGTCTTCTAAGGGGTCATTAAACACCAACCAACCTTAGAACCCTAATTGACCAACTTGGCCATTAGAACAGTAGCAGTATGCTACACTCATTGAGGCTAAACTCTCGAGATGGTTCCGGCCGCGAGAAAAGATTGCGATGCTGGAGTTATGACCGATTGAGGGTAGCCAATGATTTGAGATCCTCTAGAACCCGGTTACTTTTGATAGGACAGGTTTTAACCAACAAAACCAAAAGAGGGTAATACCTGAAACTCATGATGGCCTAAAACCTAAGGGTGTCTTGTGTGACTTGTGTGCCTTATTTACCTATGTGAATACTTGTGGTGTGCTTCATCATAGCATCATGCCATCATACCATTGCATGCATCCTGTATAAAGGGCTAACCCATTTCAAAGACAAAAGAGTTTCATCTTTGCTCTGTTTTGTAGGACATCATGATACCCGTGCGTAGGAATACTGTCCGGCTCAACTTTGTTCAACCACCAGTTTTACTCAAGGATTTGGTTGGAAGGATTCCAAACACTTCTTCCTTCATCAGCAGACATGGTTCTCTCCTTGGCTTGGTCACTGCAAAATGGGACCAACAACTGATAAGTGTTCTGACCCAATTTTATGACCCTCTGTATCATTGTTTCACCTTTCAAGACTTCCAGCTGGTTCCCACCCTGGAAGAATTCTCTTACCTGCTTGGGATCCCTGTCTTGGAACAAACTCCATTCACTGGTTTGGAAAAGACTCCTAGGCCTGAAGAGATTGCTGCACTTCTCCCCTTGACCAAAGAAGAGGTATTGTCCAACTGGGAAACTAGAAATGGGATCAAGGGCTTTTTGGTCAAATTTTTAGTTGGCAAGGCTAATGATTTCTGGAATGACTTGGACTTCAAGGCGTACGAGGATATTCTGGCTCTTTTGATCTATGGTCTGGTGTTGTTTCCCAACCCTGACACCTTTATCAGTATCCATGTCGTAAGGATCTTCATGTCTCGGAATCCGGTACCCACTCTTTTGGGTGATATTCTACAACAACTCTATGCTCGTACTGCTCGAAAACGGGGAACTCCGTGGTGTTGTGCTCCTTTGCTAGTAAGGTGGTTTATTTCGCACCTTCCTAAGTTCGTGCTGAAGAATGAAGAAGGAAAAGGTTGGGCTCGGAGGTTAATGTCTCTCACTGATAATGACATCACCTGGACTCTCAGAGGTTTGGATGAGGTAGCTGTTATTGACCGTTGCGGAGAATACCCTAATGTTCCGCTGATTGGTATCCAAGGAGGAATCTCTTACAATCCATGCTTAGCTCTCCGACAGTTTGGAAGAGCCAGAGGAGATGGGCCTCATGAAATGCTGGTTCCTCACTTCCATTTTGAGTTTCAGGCAGACAGTGACAAACTACGCCAGGGATTCATTAGAGCTTGGGACAGAATCCACAAAGCCAACCCACATGAGTTGGGACCAAAGACTTCCCTGCCATTGAGGCCCTATTGCAAATGGGTCCGCATCCGTGCTCAAAGGTTAGGTATGCCCTACGAAGCTGTTAGACCTCTCATTCTTGAGTCTCCTGTTGAAGATGGGGTTCCTCCAACTGTCCTCCCTCCTCAGATACCTACTGATTTTGACACCATGAAGAGATCTTGGGCGCAGCTAAAGGAAGAACGGGACTTCTATCGGGAGAAATTCAACGAGCAGGAACGGAAGATCCGGAGGCTGACTAAGCAATTGGAGGAAGAACGGGTCCTGAACAACTACATCAGCACTGAAAAGAGGAGGCCATGGGAGCATTGATGAGCTTTGGATGTTTCCTTCTACAGTTTTATTTCCTTTCCAGTATTTTTCATTCCTGTAATGCCTAAGGGCAAGTTGTTGAACAATTGAAATTTTAATCTAATGAAGTGTGTTTCCCTTTTTGTCTACAAAGTTGAATCTTGTTTGTCTTTGAAAACATAAAACATACGCATTCCATTGCACCATATGCATAGCAGGTACCCTATTTCACAGGTTGCTTAATCTTCTTCGCTGTTTGTTTGCACAGTCATCATGAATCCAGACTCATCCAGTGAGCAAGCAATCAAGGCCCTTCAGGCCCAAAATGCACAGTTTCAAGAGATGGTCCTAAGCCTAGCCCAAGGTCAGCAAGAGCTGAAGACTCTACTCCTGAAGAAGAAGAGGAAAAAGAGGACTGCGTTGTTCAACACCGGACGCAGATTTGGGAACACACTCCATAATGAAGCTGATCCAACTACTTCTTCTGCTGAGAAAAACAGTCCCCAAGGGGGAGGAGCTCCTAGTCCCGCAGTCTCCGACAACGAGACGGACTATAACGACGAACAATACCCACTCGCTGCTGACAGGTACAAACAATTGGAGGACCGCTTGAGCGCCATGGAAATTCAGAATGTGCCGGGACTGGATTTCGGAGATTTGGGGTTATCTTCTGGGGTGGTAATTCCACACAAGTTTAAGGCGCCTGCCTTCGCCAAGTATGATGGGGTCTCCTGCCCAAAGCTGCATCTAAGGTCGTACGTGAGGAAGATCCAACCTTATACGGCGGATAAGAACCTTTGGATTCACTTCTTCCAAGATAGCCTCTCGGGGTCACAGCTTGAATGGTTCTACCAATTAGATGGAACTAGCATCCGGCACTGGGAAGATTTGGCAACCGCATTCTACAGACAATACCAATACAATTCTGATCTCGCTCCTACGCGTACCCAACTTCAGGGTATGTCTCTAGGAACGGGTGAAGGGTTCAAAGAGTACGCTCAAAAATGGAGAGATTTGGCTGGCAGGGTGCAGCCTCCATTAACTGATCGAGAGCTGGTTGATATGTTCCTAGGGACATTGTCTGGTCCGTTTTTCAATCATTTGGTTGGTAACTCCTCCGCTGGGTTTACAGATTTGATATTGACGGGAGAAAGAATTGAAGCTGGCATCAGGTCAGGCAAGATACAAAAGGCTGCCTCCACCAGTGCTGAGAAGAGGCCGTTTAAGAAGGAAGCAAGTGCCGTCTATGGTCCTAGAAGACAAGTCAAGCCCGAAAGTCACCAAGCCGTCAATGCTTTGGTCATCTCGAAACCTGTTGCTGCTCCTCAGCAGTACAATCAACAAAGAAGCGAAAGGCCCAAGAGGCAGTATACCCGACTGAGTATGACCTTATCTCAAATTTTACCCCAACTGTTATCCATCAACCTGGTGACCCTCAAAGAAGCTCCTAAGGTCGTCAACACTGCGTCTCCTAAGTATAACCCAAATGCCCGGTGTGCTTATCATTCTGATAGTCCCGGGCACACTACTGATGATTGCTGGGCCTTGAGAAACAAAGTGCAAGATCTGATCGACGCAAAGGAAATTCAGTTCGAGGCGCCGGAGAGACCAAATGTTGTAACTGCTCCTATGCCCCAGCATAGAGTAAATGCCATTGAGGAAGAATTGTATGCTGTTTCGGTAAATGAAGTTGTTACCCCTCTGAAGACCGTCAAGAAGAACCTACTGCAGGCCGGTTTATTTCTGGGTTGCAGTGAAGGTTGCCTGTTCTGTGCTGTTTCCCTATCTGGTTGTCCCTTGCTGAGGTTAGGCGTCCAAAGCCTAATGGATAGCAAGGAGATTCTGTTTAAGAAGTCCGCTGTTCAGTTGGTTCCGGTAAAAGAAGTTTCTGTGGTTACCATCTTCAATAATCCAATCAAGGCTCCCCCGAAGAAGCCTGTTCAAATCATGACTGTTGCGCCTGTGGTTATTACTGTTCCGGGGCCTCTCCCCTATGTATCTGATAAAGCTGTCCCCTAGCATTATGGGGCAGACGTATATGTGAATGGAATCAAACAAGAATTCGACACTGGCGCCAGTATCTGCGATATCACTGGTCCAGCCAAGGTCACCCGCAGTGGCAGGCTCTTCTCGCCTGACATTGCACCGCCCGCTATTCGAAGACCCCTCCTTATAACACCTACAAGTTTACCTGTTCCCGCTACTGATCAAGTCGTTTCCCCTGCCGCCGAGTCATCTAATGCTCGGGGCAAAGGGGTTGAAGAAGAGCCTACCCGAATGGAGGCACCAATACCCCTAAATGCTGAGGCCTCCCAACAAGAAGTGGAGGAGATCCTGAAAATAATAAAGAAGAGTGATTTCAATGTTGTCGAACAGCTAGGGCATACGCCCTCCAAGATCTCCATGCTCTCTTTATTGCTATGCTCCGAGGCCCATGCTAAAGCCTTGATTTCATTTCTCAAGACGGCCCATGTGCCACAGGAAACATCTGCAGTCCAGTTCACGGATTGCGTAGCAAATCTGACAGCAGACAATGGCCTGGGTTTTTCAGATGCTGACCTGACTGCGAAGGGAAGAGACCACAATGATGCCCTGCATGTCTCTATCGAATACAGGGGCACTACTATGGCGCATGTATTGGTGGATACTGGTTCTTCTTTGAATGTTCTACCGAAAAAGGCTTTAGACCGTTTGGATTATGAAGGCCTAGAACTGAAGCCCAGCAATATCATCGTCAGGGCCTTTGACGGTTCAAAAAGGATGGTTCATGGAGAGGTTAACATCCCTATTCGTGTGGGCTCTCAAGTGTTTGACTCTACTTTTTATGTGATGGATATACGTCCATCGTACTCTTGTCTATTGGGTCGACCTTGGATCCATAAAGCTGGGGCAGTGACCTCTACCTTGCACCAGAAGCTGAAGTACCCTGTCAGAGGGAAGATCGTCACTGTGCAAGGAGAAGAGGAGTATATGGTGAGCCATTTGAATTCCTTCAGATACATTGAGATGGACGGGGAGTTCATTGAAACCCCCTTTCAGCATTTCGAGGAGGTACATCCAATTTCAGCAGCAGCAGAAACAACAGTCGAAGAGAATGTTTCCTTGAAGATGGCTTCCCTAAGGGATGCCCGGGCTGTGGTTCAGAAAGGCAATTGTGCAAACTGGGGTCAGCTTCCTGACTTCACTCAGAAGAATGACAAGTTTGGGCTGGGCTTTACTGCAGAGGCTCAGAGGGCTGTGCGCAAGGAGAAGGTCAGAAAGGCTCCGGTGTTTATCTCCAGCTCAAGGGTGAATGCTATCGAGGAGGATGTAGAGGAAGCAGAGTTTGACAGTTGGATCTACCCGACTACCAGCGACGGACCAAGCAACTGGACGGAAAAGGATTTTACACCTATCACATTTGTCACGCAGTAATTAATTTCTTTTGATTTCCAATTTGTAACAAACAATATGTTAAAACTTTGTTGGCTCGGTGTCCTACCCGGGGCATCGTAGCTCCATTTGTGAGGGCTTTTTGTATGACATTTTCATATATCATCAATCAAAACATTGGACGTTTGTTGCATTTCAAATCTTGTGCTCTTTTCCTTTCTGTGTTATATATATTGCAAAACAGCTATATTTACACACACTCACTTATACAGGTTTCAATCCACTCTGGATCTCACTGGTAACAGCTCTGCTACCGCCAGTTATGACTTCGAAAATCCGATCAACTTGGCCGAAGACGAAGGTGAAGATGATTGCGAAGTGCCTGGTGAACTTGCGAGACTGCTACTCCAGGAAGAAAGAGCTATTCAGCCACATGAAGAGCCGGTGGAGACAATTAACCTGGGTACTGAGACAGATAGGAAAGAGGTCAAGATTGGTGCCAATCTAGAGCTCAGCGTGAAGCAACGATTGATCCAGATGCTACAAGACTACATGGAGATTTTTTCTTGGTCCTATGAAGATATGCCTGGTTTGGATGCCGACATTGTAGTTCACCACCTGCCAACCAAGGAAGATTGCCCTCCGGTAAAGCAAAAAGTCCGACGGATGCGTCCAGAGATGTCTGAAAAGATCAAGGCCGAGGTTATGAAACAGTTTGATGCCGGGTTCCTTGCAGTGACTTCTTACCCTCAGTGGGTTGCCAATGTGGTGCCAGTGCCGAAGAAGGACGGTAAAGTCAGAATGTGTGTTGATTACAGGGATCTGAACAGGGCCAGCCCCAAGGATGACTTCCCCCTACCTCACATTGATGTCCTTGTTGATAATACAGCTCAACACAAGGTGTTCTCCTTCATGGATGGTTTTTCAGGGTATAATCAGATCAAGATGGCTCCAGAAGATATGGAGAAGACTACCTTTGTGACTCAGTGGGGCACCTTCTGTTATAAGGTCATGCCATTCGGATTGAAAAATGTTGGGGCAACCTATCAACGCGCCATGGTTGCTTTATTTCATGATATGATCCATCATGAGATTGAGGTATACGTTGATGACATGATTGCAAGGTCTCAAACTGAGGAGGAGCACCTTGACCATCTGAGGAAGCTGTTTGACCGACTCAAGTTGTACAAGCTGAGATTGAATCCCAACAAATGCACCTTTGGGGTAAGATCCGGAAAATTGCTAGGTTTCATTGTAAGTGATAAAGGTATTCAGGTGGACCCTGCCAAGGTAAAAGCCATACAAGAGATGCCGACTCCAAGAACAGAGAAAGAAGTCAGAGGTTTCCTAGGACGACTGAATTACATTGCCCGATTCATCTCACATCTGACTGCTACTTGTGAGCCAATCTTCAAATTACTGAAGAAAGACCAAGTAGTACGCTGGAATGATGAATGTCAGGCCGCCTTTGAAAAGATAAAGGAATATCTCCAAGAGCCACCCATTCTTATGCCACCGGTGGAAGGAAGACCTCTGATACTATACTTGACAGTGCTTGATAATTCAATGGGGTGTGTGCTGGGGCAGCATGACGAGTCTGGCCGAAAAGAGCACGCTATTTATTACTTGAGCAAAAAGTTTACCGACTGTGAGTCTCGTTACTCACTGCTTGAGAAAACTTGCTACGCTCTTGTATGGGCTGCTCGCCGGCTGAGACAGTATATGCTGACTCACACTACTTTATTGATTTCAAAGATGGATCCCATCAAGTACATATTTGAAAAGCCCGCTCTGTCTGGAAGAATAGCGAGATGGCAAGTGATCTTGACAGAATATGACATCCAGTATACAACTCAGAAAGCAATTAAGGGAAGTGTACTGGCAGATCATTTGGCACACCAACCTGTGGACGATTACCAATCATTGAACTTTGATTTTCCGGACGAAGACATCATGGTGGTAACTGACTGTGAAGTACCTGGACCGGATGAAGGACCTGAGGAAGGATCCCGATGGTCTATGCATTTTGATGGAGCCTCCAATGCTTTGGGTAACGGCGTCGGCGCTGTAATCATATCTCCCAAAGGAACTCATACTCCCCTCACCGCCCGATTATGTTTCAGCTGCACCAACAACATGGCAGAATATGAGGCATGTATCATGGGTTTACAAGCTGCAATCGACTTAAGGATAAAATTTCTAAGTGTCTTCGGAGATTCCGCTCTCGTGATCAATCAGATCAAAGGCGAGTGGGATACGAAACACCCGAATCTTATTCCTTACAAGGAGTATGTGTCGACCTTGCTTCCCCACTTTGAAGAGATAACTTTTGAGCACTTCCCTAGAGAGGAGAATCATCTAGCGGACGCCCTAGCTACGATGTCTTCAATGTTCAAAGTTAAATGGGACAATGAGGCTCCCCGAATCATTATCTGGAAGTTGGATGAACCGGCATACTGCTGCGAGCTAGAGGCTGAGAAGGTTATTGAAAAACCCTGGTATCATGAGGTGAAGAGGTACTTGGAAGCTCAGGAATACCCTGAAGGTGCGTCTGTCAATGATAAGAAGTTCATGAGGAGGTTTGCTGCAAAATTCTTCCTCAGCAACGGCATTCTCTACAAACGGAATCATGATTCAACTCTGCTACGTTGTGTGGATAAGGCTGAAGCAGAGAAAATTATGATGGAATTACATGAAGGCACGTTTGGAACACATTCCAGTGGACACACCATGGCTAAGAAAATCCTTCGGGCAGGATATTTCTGGTCCACAATGGAAGCCGATTGTTACCAACACTCCCGAACTTGTCATAAATGCCAGATCTATGCTGACAAGGTGCATATCCCTCTGGTTCCTTTGAATGTCCTGACGGCACCTTGGCCTTTCGCAATGTGGGGCATCGATATGATCGGTGAGATCTGACCGACGGCATCCAATGGGCATTGCTTCATCTTGGTGGCGATCGATTACTTCACGAAGTGGGTTGAGGCAGCGTCCTACGCCACAGTAACCAAGAGCGTCGTGGCACGTTTCATCCGGCATAACCTGATCTGTCGGTACGGCGTCCCGGAAAGAATCATTACGGACAATGGTACCAATCTCAATAACAAAATGATCACTGAACTCTGTGAACAATTCAAGATACAACACCACAATTCTTCTCCCTACCGGCCAAAGATGAATGGGGCTGTAGAGGCAGCCAATAAGAATATCAAGAAAATTATGCAGAAGATGACAGTGACCTATAAAGATTGGCACGAGATGTTACCGTTCGCTCTGCATGGGTACCGTACCTCAGCCAGAACGTCAACCGAGGCAACTCCCTTCTCCCTGGTCTATGGCATGGAGGCAGTCTTGCCAATTGAAATCCAGATACCTTCTCTCCGAATAATGAAGGATGCAGACTTGAATGAAGATGATTGGATCCAGACTCGACTTGATCAATTAAATCTGATTGACGAAAAGAGGCTCACTGCTATCTGTCATGGTCAAACGTATCAAAAACGGATGATCAGGGCATTTAACAAGAAGGTCAGACCACAAGAGTATCAAGTTGGGGACCTGGTAATCAAACGCATCATCCTTCCTCAAAGTGATCCCCGGGGCAAATGGACCCCTACGTACGAAGGGCCATTTGTGGTTAAACGTGTGTTCTCAGGAGGAGCCATGATCCTAACCACCATGGATGGTGACGACCTTCCTCACCCCGCCAATGCAGACATAGTGAAAAAATACTACGCATAAATAAAAGACCCGCTAGGTTGACATACCTAGGCAAAAATAAGGGCTTCCCGGCGAACCAAAAGGGTTCGGGCAAAAATGAGGGATGAAATGAAAAAAATCTGTACACCCGGCAAGTCGAAAACCTGAAAAGGCGGCTTGGGCAAAAATGGGTATCCCGGTGGACTGAAAACCCGAAAGGGCGGTCCAGGCAAAAGTTAGGGATAAAAGCGTAACACTATGTCTCATTGGATCACTTTGCATCCGGAATTCGGCATCAACTATCTGGCTCCAGATTTCGGCATTGACCAATCAGCTTCATCTTCAAAATAGGCAGCAAGCGATGAGACGTTCGAAGACATAAAGGCGATAGCAGAGTTGGAACCCAGTGGGATTGTTCACATAGCTGTTTTGTTTCCTTTTTCAAATTGTAAACTCTATGTTATTTGGCGGCGTCCTCTTACTAGGATGTCAGCCTCTTGTACAAAAAACGCCTATTCACAGGCAAAGTTTAAATCAATACAAATTCACTTGTCCATACAAATTACCATTGTTTTCCTTTTTCTGTTTTGTCTTGCGAAGAACGTCCAATGTTCATTTTTGATATATGCATTTGACATTAAATTGCTGATTCATAAATATTTGCATATGAAACAAGAGATTGATTACAGGTGACATCAGAGACAGGGGCAATGTGAAGTTGTCTAATGCAGTTTGGTTGTTTTGTCCGCCAAGGTACCAAGGTAGGATCAACTAAGGAATGTGGCCAAATCATCTCAACTCCCCGCAGAGTAAAACAAGGTTCAGTAATACTTTCCCCAAGCGGAGTTGACTCCCCGACAATCCGGAAAAGGCACAACATTCCCCGGCAGGTCTTAAAGCTCATCCCCAGTAGATGCCAGAAGCTTGTTCCCTATAGTACACGGACGTCTCTCCCGAGTTTTATTTAGAGTTATTTCCTCACAAGGACTTATAACTGGGTTATCCTCAGCTAATTGCCACGGAAGACCGCCCTCGGCAAAGTTCCTTCAACCCCCAGCAGAGTTTATCGTCATTATCCTCAGCGGAATCCATCATTAAAGTCCTCAACAGGCCTCTCATCAAAACTTCGGCCAAGTATCTCTTCCACAGAGCAACTCCCCGGCCGTTCGTCGAGGATTTATTTTCCTAAGACGAAATTACATTCATAAACATTTCACATTTTCATACATCTTGCTTACATATATGATGAAGTGCATACAACACCATCTCATGTTGAACATCATGACATCGTACATATCATACATCATGACATTGCATACAACTTATGTTTTTTGCCTTTTCAGGAAAAAGACAATCCCAAAAACAACTACCTCCAACTGTCACAATTCCAGATCCGATACCTGTATCTAGCCAGGGCACATCTGAGAGTGATCAGTTTCCGGACTCGATTCCTGTATCTAGCCAGGGCACGTCTGAAGAGTTCGAAGATTCGATTCCTGTATCCAGCCAGGGCACATATATCAACTACAACATCTCCAGATTCGATTCCTGTATCCAGCCAGGGCATATCTGTTGACCACGTTTCCAGACTCGATTCCTGTATCTAGCCAGGGCACGTCTGAAGAGTTCGAAGATTCGATTCCTGTATCCAGCTAGGGCACATCTATTAACGACTATTTCCAGATTCGACTCCTGTATCCAGCCAGGGCACATTTGTGAGCAACCAATTGTAGATTCGATACCTGTATCCAGCCAGGGCATATCTACATAAGGAGACTGAAGATCAAACACCTGTAACAAGCCAGGAAAACATCCGTCTTTCTCAGATACACAAGTTCTCGCTAAGGAATCTCTTATGCGATCGACACTTCCAAATGGCATCTATAAGCCCATTCCCGACAAGGTTCTGTCACGTCTCCAGATGGCATCTATAAGCCCATCTCCCTATCTACCACCTCTCCAAATGGCATCTGTAAGCCCATTCCTGACATCACATTGCTGTTACTTCAACATGCGAGTGCAAATTTCCGGGCACTCTAGTGTCCAATCTCCTTTTACCCTCGAGTCGCGAAAGGCAAACTTGCCAATCTAACTCTTCAGGTTCAAGAAGATTGAACAGGGGCAACTGTTGTACCCCAAAATTTGCCCTCCCATTTCCTCAACATTTTCTCATCACAAGACCTTTGAAGATCAAGATCCAGTTAGGGTTTCCTCTGCTCAAGACTTCTCCTTGCACTGTGGACTCAAATTAGGGTTTGTGTTTGCCCAAGGATGTTCTGACCTAAAATGCCTAAGATGACTTTCATGCTTCATGTTGGACTCCCAAGTTTACCCATGCCAAGTTTCAAGTCTTGATTCCAAGTTTTGCTCAGTCAATTGGACAATTGACCTAGAAATCAGCTGTATTGGGGAAAAAGTCAACTGTGGCCAATTGACAGTCAAACCTCATGAAATTTGACCCACATCAACATTATGAACTCACATGGACCATTTGATCAAGTTTGGATCACAATTCCATAAGAAATTTGATCAGATCATCAAAAGGGCAAAATGGTCATTTTTAGGGTTTTGACTGCACAAAGGTAATTTTTGACTGTTTGACCTAGCCAATGGCAAACCAAGCTCACATATGGACTCAAGGACCCCATGGAATTATCTTGACATGCTCAACAAACTCAAAAGATCCCAAGTACACAAGGTTGACAGTTGAATTTCCCAGTCAATTGATCAATTTTGACTGTACACTGAAAAGTCAAACTTTGACTTTTTGGTCAAAATCAAGAGTCAAGATTCATTTTTCATCAAAACATGCCAAATCATGAAACTTGTTCACCAAGAAATCACAAAATGCAAATTAGGGTTTGAAAATGGAATTTTTCATAACTTAGAATTTTTCTAAGTTATGAAAAACCCTAATTTTTTCCCAACTTTGCCCCATCTTTTCACCAAGATCCATTTGGATTAAAACAAAAGTCAAAACATGAAAGTTGTAGCTTGTTACATAATCTACAACTTTGATTCACAAAGTTTTCTTATTTGAAGCTTGTATCTCAAGTTACAAATTTTTGAATAAGGGCACTAAACCATTTTTTAACTTAGTGAAATTTTAACCTATTTTGACAAGGTTTTCTACCCCACTTCAAGGCCATTTTTCATACCCTTCCACTTGGAATTTCAATTTGCATTTCAAAGATGGATTGTAGTACACATTCCAAGCTTTCCAAAATGTCCAAGAACTTCTCAAACAACCTCATAACTTGAGAGATTCGAATTTCACAATATAGCAAAATCTCACCTTTGAATTGGCCATTTTCCATGTTCATAGTTTGTGTAAACTTCTCTAAATCAGCATGCCCTTGATTACAGGTCCTTGAACCATTCCATACTCAATAATTTAATGCATATTCAATGTGTTAAAGTGTTGTTCTTTGAGTGCAAGCATTGTATGCAAGATTAATCCTAAACTAGATAAAGTGAACTTTCCATTTTTAAAAAGATTAGCTTTATGTCAAATTAGAAATCCAACAAGTACAAGCTAAATCCTTTTGGCACAAGATTATGGACAAGTTGCTCTGATCAAGAGAAGATTATACAGCACATTAGGAGGCCCCCTACTGACCTAAACCATCAACTTGCATTTGTTTGCTTCAAGTTCAAAAAAAGTGCATAACTTGTACCAACTTCAATCTCAGCTTACAAACACAAGAACAAAGTTATCAAACACCTTCCATAGAACATAACCAAGCCAAGACACGACCCTTGCACCCCCAAAACACCCTTCATCTCAGAATCATCCTCAAACTGCAAAAACAGAGTTGCCTCTGCAGTTTGAGTGCCAACTCCCATTTCCCTCGAGCATTCTTACCAAAATCAATTCATACACATTCCCTAGCATATATGCAAGCTAACCATGACCTAAAACCTGACCTGTAATCCCTCTAACAGCTTCCACCATTTTCATTTTTTCCTTTTGCAGTTGAAGTTCCACAGCTCGATACAAGAAGTTTCAGGACAAAGTAAGCATTGAAAAAGCATCCCTGGACCTCAAGGAAGCTTTTCCAATCATTACCTTGCACTAGAAGTTCCTCATTCTCCAGATAGAAGTTCAACTGCACAGGTAAAACTTTGAACTCGTATCTCTCTTATCATGCATCTTTAGTCTTAAGTTTGTGAAGAAACAAGGTTCTACTCATAGCCCTGAACATGTACATATCTTTACATTTCGTTTCTTTTGCCTGAGTAGAGAGAATTTGGAGTTTGAAAATGGCAGAAAAACTAGGTTAGGATTTGGGGGAGGAGAAATTCTCCCTCATCTTAGAGAGTTAGGTCAAGTTCCATACATGGTTAGAATCGTCTCTTCATGCTGAACATTTGTTGTGTTATGAGTTTTTGCTAAAAAGCCAGGAATCAAGAGTTGGAAGATGATGAACATGGCGCGCGTTTTTTTTCAAATGTTGTTGCTGGAGGTTGAAGACAGTGGTCTTTGGGCTGGGCCTGTGCATTTTTTCTTATTCACACCACTTAATTACTCATGAACCCCCTGAGCCCATTTGCTTCATTTTTAATTCTTTTTGACTTTTTCTTTTTTTGTTTGACTTGTTTATTTTTTCTCAGCATATTAAAATTTTGAAAATATTTTTCTCACCACTTTTTGATTTTTATTTGATTTTATTTGATTTTCCTTTAGTTTATACATAAATACATATATATTATTATTATTTAGGATAAATGGAAAAATATGTGAAAACACTTCTATTTTTATTTTTTTTATTATATTATCCTCTAAAAATATTTCACATAAAAATACTTTTTTATTAAAATATTAAATATATATTATTTTGTGTATAATGCATATTTAAGAACTTAATATATATATATATATATATATATATATATATATATATATATATATATATATATATATATATATATATATATATATATATATATATATATATATATATATATATATATATATATATATATATATATATATATATATATATATATATATATATATATATATATATATATATATATATATATATATATATATATATATATATATATATATATATATATATATATATATATATATATATATATATATATATTTATTAATATATTTAAGTTAAAATATAAAAAATACTTGAATTTTTTTTTCATTTTTTATTAATATTTGATACAAAATACTTTTTTCATAATATACTTCATTTTATTTTTATTTTTGTACATAATAAATGAATACTTGTATAATAATACATTTTCTTTAAAATTAGGGTTTTTTGCCCTAAAAATTGAAAATACTCAAAATAATGCCTTTTTATTTTCTTATTTTACATAAACCATACCTTTTTCATACACATAAAAACTTCCTCTTTGCATTTTGCATATTTATTTAATTTCCATTTAATTATGCAATTTATTTACCTTGCAAATATTCAAAAATGATGTAATAATTTAGATTTAAATTCTTGTCTAAATATCCCCCATTTGTAAATTTGTACCCCCTTCCCATATTTGGTTTTGTAATAGCTTAGTAAATTTATTTTCGCACTTTATTGCTTTCTAATGATAACATGTTAGAATTAGGGTTTGTATGCGAAAAAACGACAAAAAAATAGTTATGACCTAATCTCAAGACAAATGAGCATGAAAATAAACAACACATCTCACACTTGCACCCCTAGGGTACTCCCCTTTGTTGCCTTCAAATAAATGGGCCATATTGTATGTTGAACTTCTTTGGGCAAAGCAAACAATTTGAATGATCATAGTCCCTCGATAAAACTTTTCAAAACAAACAAAAATAAATGATCAAGTCCCTTAAAGAAAATTGCCCAAAGACATTTAACGCCGTTGCAATTATGGTCTAAACGATGACCCGCGCCTATCCCTTTCACATCCTAAACACAAGGTTGTCCACCAAATACGATGGTGGAACAAACTTGTTAAAAGGGTTAAAACATAGCAATAATCTTTGAGAAATTTAGGAGTAGATAACCTCTTAGTTACTTGAATCAAACTTGCAAAACAAAACACTTGCCTATTTCAAAAAACCACACATCACTACACTTTCAAAACAACTTTCAAAAACAAATGAAAACCTTTTCAAAAGACATACATCTTTGTATACATCCCCACATGGATCATTACAAAGGTTGCCACCACATTGGCCTCTTTTCAAAACATTTTCAAACCCACACACTCAAGCACCATTTAAAACAATTGAAAACACAAGGCAAGTGATCTAAGCAAGTAACTAAGAGCCCATGGATAACCATGGATAGAAAGGGTGCTAATACCTTCCCTTTCTATAATCTACTCCCCGAACCCAAGAAAACATCTCAAAAGGTTTTTGCTGTGCTTTTTAACCTTTCCTTAGGATAAAATAAAAAGTCGGTGGCGACTCTTGCTCAACCGAAACATTTGCGAAAACAAACGCAAAACCTCAAGTCAGTTCTCCCACCATATCACACGCGCGTTTTTATTTATTATTTTCCATTAAATCTTTGTTTTGTATATTATTATTGTTTCTTATCTTATGTATGTTAGAACAAAGTTTGAATCTACTACCCTATGTTTAAGTTTTGATGATAACAAAGTGAAAAGATATATTATTTATATGATTCATGTATGAACTATCTGCTGCCTAAACTATTACGTTCTGATTTGCAGATACTCTGATTGATATAAGGAAGATCACATCTAATCAGCATCAGAAATTTGGTTCCTGACATCAGCATCAGAAGTTGCCATATCAGAATGTCAGAATCAGAAGATTAACTCACGTATATGCTAAAGCCTGATAAACAAAACTGCGCTCAACACTCTGATAAAGAAACACAACAGTTCATCAGCAGCTAAGCAGAGTCAGAATGAGCCAAGCCAGAACTTGCATTAAGTAAGCAACGGTACTGTGCATTGAAAGCAAATTAATACCAACGGCCTCATTCCAGACAAGATCTGCTCGATAAGGAAAGTTTGTTATTAGCATTGAATCAAGAATATTGCTCCAACATTCAACATCTCAGTGCTATATAAACAAGACTTTGAAGATTGAATTGGCTAATTCTCTCCAAATCTTGACACGCATAAAAAGCTGATCAAAATCTTCCTTCTCTCAGTTTTGCTAAACACTACACATTCTCTTATTCAATCATTGTTTAGCAATCTAATTTCTAAGCTTTAAGTTGTGTATACATCACAGTTGTGATACAGTTTTGTAGAAAACATTCACACACTTAGATTTATCTTCTTGTAAGAAAGTGTTTCCTTGACAAACCGGGTTGTGGTTTGCATCAAGAAGGCTTTAGCAGTTGTTAAAGCAGTCTGTAATATTTAGTTGAATATAGTGGATTAAGACCTCGTTGGAGAGAGGCGAAATCACCTTGACGGGTGGACTGGAGTAGTTTGAGATAAAACGAACCTGGATAAAAATATCTTGTTCATTGCATTGATTTTCAGTTTTACAATTCAACCCCCCCTTGTGTTTTTCACTACTTCAATTGGCATCAGAGCGCCTGGTTCTGAGCTAAAACACTTAACTGTGTCAGTACAAGATCCAGCGTCAGAAAAAAACAATGGCAGGAAACTATTCTCACACCAGCAATGATAACAATGAGGACAGAGACAGATTCAGCGGCAAACCTCCAGTCTTTGATGGAGAAAACTTTGATTACTGGAAAGACAGAATTGAAAGCTTCTTTCTGGCACATGATGCTGATTTGTGGGATATGGTGACAGATGGATACACGCACCCTGTGAATGCAAGCGGTCAGAAGATTGATAGAAAAACAATGTCTGATCAACAAAAGCGTGACTTCAAGAATCACCACAAGGCCAGAACCATCCTCCTCAGCGCCATCTCCTATACTGAATATGAAAAGATCTCCAACAGAGACACAACAAAGAACATTTTTGACTCACTCAGAATGACGCATGAGGGCAACGTTCAGGTCAAAGAAACTAAAGCTCTGGCGCTCATTCAGAAGTATGAGGCGTTCAAAATGGAAGAATCTGAATCCATTGAAACAATGTTCTCAAGATTCCAGATTCTGGTAGCTGGTCTCAAAGTTCTGGACAAAGGATACTCTACTGCTGACCATGTCAAGAAAATCATCAGAAGTTTACCCAAGCAGTGGAGACCAATGGTTACAGCTCTGAAGCTAGCTAAAGATCTCAACAAAATCACTCTGGGGGAACTTATCAGCTCCCTCAGAAGTCATGAGATAGAGCTAGAAGCTGACGAGCCTCAGAAGCAAGGTAAGCCTTTAGCATTAAAATCTAACAAAAAATTTGAGTCTAAAGTTTTGCAGGCAGTTGAAGAAACATCTGATGGATCCTCATCAGAAGAAGACGAACTCTCCCTCCTCTCCAGAAGAGTAAATCAACTGTGGAAGCAAAGACAAAGGAAGTTCAGGAATCCCAGAAGATCTGATCAGAACGAGTCTTCTTCCAGATACAGAAGGACAAATTCTTCCTCTGGATACAGAAGATCTGAAGGCTCCTCTAGTAGCAAAAAGCCAAACACCAAGGACATCATCTGCTATGAGTGCAATGAGCAAGGACACTATAAGAGTGACTGCCCAAAGCTTCAGAGGGAAAAACCCAAAAAGAAGTTTGGAAGAGAGAAGAAGAAAAGTCTCATGGCTACATGGGATGACTCTGACTCGTCTGAAGCTGACTCAGAATCAGATGATGAGAGGGCAAACATAGCTCTCATGGCTAACATCTCAGAAGATAGTGAAGCTTCTGAATCAGACTCAGAATCAGATACTGAAGAGGTATTTCCTAACTTTGCTGTTAACTTTACAAAGGCTAAACTTGCTGAAAGCCTTAATGAGATTCTGGAACGGTATCAGCAAATTAGAGTTAAATTCAGAGACCTGAAAAGGAATCTTGAATCTGACTCTAATAAGACTGAGAGTCTCAAATTGGAGAATTCTGAGCTGAGAAATAAGATTTCAAAATTAGAAAACACTTTACAAAACTCTCAGAAGGAACCAATTTCTGAAATTCCCAGCAACGCTGATGAGATCATCAAGGAGTATGATCACAGTTTCCAGAAGTTCCTCGCTAAAAGCATAGATAGAAGCAAAATGGCTTCAATGATCTATGGAGTTAGCAGAAACGGCAGGAAAGGAATAGGATACCAAGGTAAGGTTCCTACACCAAAGAATGTCATGGACTTAACCATTAAACACACTCCTCTGAATTCACATTTTGTGTATGGTCACACACATGATATTAAATACACTAGCAGTAAGCACTCTGTGAAACCAAAATTCAACCAGAGTTTTGGTAAAACTAACAAATCAGGACCCAAGAAAATCTGGGTACCTAAGGATAAAATAATACATGTTGCAGATATCTTTAGCAGCAAGTCAGAAACACCAGTCATGGTACCTGGACTCTGGCTGCTCGCGACACATGACGGGAAGAAGGCATATGTTCCAAAGCCTGGAACTTAAGCCTGGAGGCCACGTTGGCTTTGAAGGCAATCAGAGGGGAAAGATAATTGGCTCTGGAACTGTAGGTAATGGAAATCTTCCCTCTATTAATAATGTTCTGCTAGTAGATGGATTGATGCATAATCTGTTATCCATAAGTCAATTAAGTGATAACGGTTATGATATAATCTTTAATAAAAAATCATGTAAAGCTGTTAGTCAGAAAGATGGGACTATCCTGTTTAATGGTAAGAGGAAAAACAACATTTACAAAATCAAACTTTCTGAACTAAAGAGTCAGAATGTAAAATGTCTTCTGTCTGTTAACAACGAGCAGTGGATCTGGCATAGAAGATTGGGGCATGTTAGTATGAGAAGAATATCTCAGATTAACAAACTCAATCTGGTCAGAGGACTTCCTAATTTGAAGTTCAATTCAGATGCTCTGTGTGAAGCATGTCAGAAAGGCAAGTTTGCAAAACCTTCTTTTAAATCCAAAAATGTTGTTTCTACCTCTAAGCCATTAGAACTTCTGCATATTGACTTATTTGGACCAGTTAAAACTGCTTCAGTCAGTGGCAAGAAGTATGGGTTAGTAATCGTAGATGACTATAGCAGATGGACATGGGTAAAGTTCTTAAGACACAAGGACGAGTCACACTCCGTGTTTGTTACCTTCTGTAACCAAGTTCAGAATGAAAAGGATCTTAGAATCGTTAAAGTCAGAAGTGATCATGGTGGAGAATTTGAAAACAAAGATTTTGAGTCATTCTTTAATGACAGAGGCATTCTGCATGATTTCTCTTGTCCTAGAACTCCCCA
Source organism: Vicia faba (assembly GCA_948472305.1). Taxonomy (NCBI): domain Eukaryota; kingdom Viridiplantae; phylum Streptophyta; class Magnoliopsida; order Fabales; family Fabaceae; genus Vicia; species Vicia faba. The sequence continues at coordinate 910,340,260 of OX451738.1, read as the reverse complement.
ACAAAATGGAGTTGTAGAACGAAAGAACAGAACATTGCAAGAAATGGCCAGAACCATGATCAATGAGACAAACGTTGCTAAGACCTTCTGGGCAGAGGCAATAAACACAGCGTGCTACATTCAGAATAGAATCTCAATAAGACCTATTCTGGAAAAGACTCCATATGAATTGTGGAAGAACAGAAAGCCCAACATTTCATATTTTCATCCATTTGGATGTACTTGCTTTATATTAAATACAAAGAATTATTTGAACAAGTTTGACTCTAAAGCACAGAAGTGTATCATGTTAGGATACTCTGAACGCTCAAGAGGGTACAGAGTATACAATACAGAAACACAGATTGTGGAAGATTCAATCGGTGTTCGTTTTGATGATAAGCTTGACTCTAAAAAGTCAAAGCAGAATGAAGTTTTTGCAGGTATGGAAATTGAATTTACAGGTTCTGAAGACAAGTCATCAGAAGCTCTCAACACAGACACTCCTTCAACGTCTGAAATGAGCACTGCTAGCAATCCTACAACAGCTGCTGATCAACCTGAGAAGAGATTACCCAGAAGCAGCTTGGATCACCCAGAAGAGACCATCTTAGGAAGAAAGGAAGATCCAATCAGAACAAGAGCAAGCTTCAGAAACTCTGAAGAAACCCTTATGGGACTTGTGTCTTTGATTGAACCTTCTTCTATTGATGAAGCACTTCTGGATAATGACTGGATTCTGGCAATGCAAGAAGAGCTGAATCAATTCACCAGAAACGACGTATGGGATCTCGTTCCCAGACCAAAAGGATTCAACGTCATTGGAACAAGATGGGTGTTCAGAAACAAGCTAAATGAACAAGGTGAAGTCATCAGAAACAAGGCACGACTGGTTGCACAAGGTTATAGTCAGCAAGAGGGGATAGACTATACATAAACCTTTTCCCCAGTCGCCAGGTTAGAATCTATCAGACTTTTAATTTCATTTGCTGTTAATAGAGGCATCACTCTGTATCAGATGGATGTCAAAAGTGCATTCTTAAATGGTTATATAGAAGAAGAAGTCTATGTACACCAAACCCCTGGTTTTGAAAATACAAAACATCCAGAACATGTTTTCAAACTAAAGAAGTCACTATATGGTCTGAAACAAGCTCCCAGAGCTTGGTATGAAAGGCTAAGTAACTTTCTATTAGAAAATAAATTCACCAGAGGGAAAGTGGACACTACTCTATTCTGTAAATCAGTTAAGAATGACATCTTAGTTTGTCAAATTTATGTTGATGATATTATCTTTGGTTCTACTAATCCTTCTCTTGGAAGAAAATTTGCTAAGTGTATGCAGGCAGAATTTGAGATGAGCCTCATGGGGGAACTGAAATTCTTTCTAGGAATTCAAATCAATCAAACTCCAGAGGGAACTTACATTCATCAGAGCAAATACATCAGAGATCTTCTGAAGAAATTTGACCTCTCAGAATGTAAGCCATCAAAGATTCCAATGCATCCCACGTGCATTCTGGAAAGAGAAGAGGTAAGCAAAAATGTAGAACAGAAAGTCTACAGAGGTATGATTGGGTCTCTCCTCTATCTGACTGCTTCAAGACCTGACATATTATTCAGTGTTTGTATCTGTGCTAGATTCCAATCAGATCCTAGAGAATCTCACTTAACAGCTGTTAAGCGAATTTTCAAGTATCTGAAAGGTACTACTAATCTGGGTTTGTTTTATAGAAAATCTAGTGATTACAGCTTAGTAGGCTACTGCGATGCTGATTTTGCTGGAGACAGAGTGGAACGTAAAAGTATTTCTGGAAGCTGCCAGTTTCTGGGAGAAAATCTGATCTCTTGGTCTAGTAAAAGGCAATCAACAATTGCGCTATCAACAGCAGAAGCTGAGTACATAGCAGCAGCAGGATGTAGCACACAAATGCTCTGGATGAAAAGTCAGCTTGAAGACTTCCAGATTTTTGAGAGTAACATTCCTATACTCTGTGATAATACTTCTACTATTTGCTTAAGTAAGAATCCCATTTTACATTCTAGAGCTAAGCATATAGAAATAAAACATCACTTCATTAGGGACTATATTCAGAAAGGAATTTTGAACTTAAAATTTATAGATACATACCATCAATGGGCTGATATCTTTACTAAACCCCTTTCAGAAGATAGGTTTAATTTCATTCTGAAACATCTCAGCATGAAAGTCTGTCCAGAGTGAAAATGTTTTAATTCCATATATTTACCTTCAGAATGTAATTGCTTTACTGTGAACTTCTGATCAATCTTCTTTCAGAAAGATAGAACATGTAGATTGTATCAGATGCAAGTCTAAAGATCTGAGAGTCTAAGCTCAAAGACAGACGTGCTGATCACTACATCAAACAGTGTCATCCAATCATCAGCAAATCTCTGAAGCAGAACGCGTGCACGCTTCTGAGAAGGCAAAGCGCTGATTGGGTGCATTGAGACACATGTCTGGTAACCGTTTTTAAGTATCTTTCTCAAATCCCCCAAAATCAGCAAGCATTTAATAAAAGTAATCATGCTTTTAAAACGCAATCATGATTTTTCTCTTTCTTAAAAACGTTTATTTTTTCAAAATATTCTGAAACTCTATTTAAACACATTAACCTCTCATTCTAATTCTTTACAGTTTCTCACTAATACTCAAGCATTCTCTGCATTTTTCTGTGTTCATCTCTTGCAAAACCTCTTTCTCTCAGTTTCTTCTCAAAACCTTTTAGTGTGAACATGGCAACCTCCAGCAATGCTTCTGCAGGTCCTCAGAAGAAAGCATCATCTGAACAGTATCAAGTGCCATTCAGAACACTCCTCACTCCTGTGAAGAATCTTGAAGTGTTATCTGAATTGATCATTGATTTTGGAAGCTTGAAGGAGAACGGTTTTGACCTAACAGAAGAAGTTAGGGCACAGAAATGGGAAAGGTATTTTGACAGGTTGGTTGGACCAACATTCCCTATGTTAGTCAAGGAATTCTGGATTCATGCGAAGGCTTCAACGCATCTAGTCACCTCCTTCGTTATGGGGAAGAAGATTGTGATCACTGAGGATCACATAGCAAGGTTAATCGGTTACAGTGGCAGTGGTGTCCGCTGTGTTGATATGGCTGAGAGATGTGCTGACGTGGGCGTGATAGCTGCAAGGATTTTCACCCATGGGGTGCCCAGCAGCAAGATCAAAGATCTGAAGGATCATCACAGAGTTTGGGCTAAGATAATTCTGGGGTGCTTCAACCATAGGAAGCCAACTAGTTCACCTGATTACATAAATGTGGATCAGCAGTTTCTGATCTACTTTATTGATCAGAAGGTAAAAATCAACTTGGCTCATCTTCTGTTCAACCACCTTAGAACAAGTGTGAAGGAAACCAGGGAAGAAGAAAGAACTAAGAGGGATTGGATACCCTTTGGAAGGTTGATATCAGATATTCTGACAGAGAATAGGCTGATAGAGCATCTGATAGAAGCTCAAGAGTTAAGCACCATTGAACCAACAGTTGGGAAGCCTCTGAACGCGAAGAACTTGAAGAAAATGAAGTTGATAGAGAATATCAAAAAGGAACCCAGAGCTACTCCTATTGCTGATATCACCAGCAGAAGAGTTCCACTGAGTGACTCCTTTATTTTCTGAGATAGAATCTAAACCAGAGGTGGTTCTCAGATACTTAGATGCGTGCAAGGCAGATGGTACAGATCCAAATCTGATTATCAAAGCTCTGCATCAACCTCAACAAGAAGTGACTCTGAAGAAGACGAAGAAGAGGAAGGCACCTTCAGAAGGATCATCCCAGCAGACACCCAAGAAAAGAGGTAATTTATCTGCTGCTTCTGTTTTAAATTCTTCTACTATTCCAGCATCTATTCCTCCAACAACCTCTCATAGAATCTCAATCCCCATCCCAACAATAGATGAAACTGAACCAGAAGATGACCCTTCTGAGGCATTAAAACTCAGAAGACCCAGAACCAAACATCCCAAACCAACAATCTCAACAACATCAGCAATTGACAAAGTGCTGTCTGACATTGATCAACACACTTCTGATCACTCCGCCAATCTAAACTCTGAACCACCAATTGTCCCTCCTCCACAACCAGAACAACAACAATTTGCTGAAGAACCAGAACAACAACAACCTCTCTCATCAATTCCAGAAGAACCCCTTATCCCTGAACAACCAGAAATTCCAACTCCCTCTCCTCAACCAGAAATTCATCCACCATCACCTCAACCTGAGTTTCATAACTCTGAAACTCCTTCTCCTCAACCATCTGAACCTCATTCACCTCAACCATCACCTCTGGAAATCCAGCTGCCAGGTGGAACAACAATCACCATGGCCCAGTTGCCATCCTCACCAGAATCTACACCACCCAATACTCCCAAAACACCAAGCAGTCCAATCATAATCTCTGATTCTCCCACTCCATCTCCAAAACAAACAGCTGCCAAGCAAACCACCGAAAACCCCAGCAGGACCTTCATAGACTTAACCAGTCTTGACCGTCTTGCTGATATGAAACATAAAATAGCCATCCCTAAACTAAAACAATCAGATGTTGGCTCTGGTATTATGAATTTTGAAACAAGTGTGCAGCAATGGATTGCTTCTTTGAAGCAAGTCTGTCCTGGAATGATTGACCCAGCTGCCTCTGACCAGCTCTGGTCACAATTCATACTTTGGGTACGTGATGAAGCCCTCAAGTTGTAGGATATCAACTATGAGCAGGCACAACAGAACTTCAGCAAGTTGCTGAAGGAAGTTGACAGTCTGCTGCCTCAGGAAGCTGTGCTCCCTCTGGATAGTGAACCTTGGTCTGAGAAACAGCTAGCTTCAAAGGTGCAACCAGAAGAAGACAAGACCATTCAAGCTGAAGCAAGTCAAGCAGAAGATGTTGCAGAAAGCTCTCAGAAGCTTCCTGCTTCTGATGCTTCTCAAGCTGCCTTGGACAGGCAGACTCTGGAAGAACTGAAGCTGAATGACATGCGTCTGCAACAGAGGATGGATGAAAACGACCAGAAGATGAAAGAAAGAATGGATGTGCAAGATAGCAAGATTGACACTGTTGTCAGCATGGTGCACAAGCAGAATGAGACTGCTGATCAGATCAAAGCCATGCTGGAGAACCTGTTCACACGCTTTCCTTAGTTTTTTTCATTCATGTCATTTTCATGTTTTCTTTGATTTTCTGATGTACTATTTGAATATGTTTTGTTTGATTCTGAACCTTTTAATATGACAAGTTTTTCTGATCTTAATTGTTTTAGCACTCACCTACACTTTTTGATTGCTGACAAAAAGGGGGAGAACAAGAATGATATTTTAAACAATAACGGTTAACTAAGACAGAAATTCTCAAACATTCTAACTCTATTATACTTGAAAATGTTTTTTTTTTGTTTTGCTTAAAGTCTACAGGTACAAGGAAGCTCCTGGACACTCTGAAGACTAAAAGCTATGAAGCTCTGATCCGCTCTGATACTCTGATCCAAAGCAAGGCTCTGACAAGAAAAGCTCTGATACGCTGATCTGAAGCTCTGCTCTGATATGCTGATCTAAAGCTTCCGATAGTCAAAGACTCTGATGTTCAAAGAAATGCAAAAAGATCTGATCCTGAAGAACACTTGTAATCAAAGGGAAGTAATAAACTCAGGGGGAGTATCTCTCAACTCTGATATCTTTTTACCCCTTATCTTTGATAACCTCTTACTCTGATGCATCTCTCTGATACCTTTTCACGTTATTTTCATTTAAAAATATCTAGTTTTTGTCATCATCAAAAAGGGGGAGATTGTTAGAACAAAGTTTGAATCTACTACCCTATGTTTAAGTTTTGATGATAACAAAGTGAAAAGATATATTATTTATATGATTCATGTATGAACTATCTGCTGCCTAAACTATTACGTTCTGATTTGCAGATACTCTGATTGATATAAGCAAGATCACATCTAATCAGCATCCGAAATTTGGTTCCTGACATCAGCATCAGAAGTTGCCATATCAGAATGTCAGAATCAGAAGATTAACTCACGTATATGCTGAAGCCTGATGAACAAAACTGCGCTCAACACTCTGATAAAGAAACACAACAGTTCATCAGCAGCTAAGCAGAGTCAGAATGAGCCAAGCCAGAACTTGCATTAAGTAAGCAACGGTACTGTGCATTGAAAGCAAATTAATACCAACGGCCTCATTCCAGACAAGATCTGCTCGATAAGGAAAGTTTGTTATTAGCATTGAATCAAGAATATTGCTCCAACGTTCAACATCTCAGTGCTATATAAACAAGACTTTGAAGATTGAATTGGCTAATGCTCTCCAAATCTTTACACGCATAAAAAGCTGATCAAAATCTTCCTTCTCTCAGTTTTGCTAAACACTACACATTCTCTTATTCAATCATTGTTTAGCAATCTAATTTCTAAGCTTTAAGTTGTGTATACATCACAGTTGTGATACAGTTTTGTAGAAAACATTCACACACTTAGATTTATCTTCTTGTAAGAAAGTGTTTCCTTGACAAACCGGGTTGTGGTTTGCATCAAGAAGGCTTTAGCAGTTGTTAAAGCAGTCTGTAATATTCAGTTGAATATAGTGGATTAAGACCTCGTTGGAGAGAGGCGAAATCACCTTGACGGGTGGACTGGAGTAGTTTGAGATCAAACGAACCAGGATAAAAATATCTTGTTCATTGCATTGATTTTCAGTTTTACAATTCAACCCCCCCTTCTTGTGTTTTTCACTACTTCAATGTACAAACAAGAGCAAGTGGTGCAGTGGTGAGTGTAGCGTTGATAATTGCTTCAGGACCTGGGTTTGAATCCCAGGTCCCCCACTTTTCTCAATATTATTTTCTTTCAGGCAATCACATGTGTATGCAAAGCCAAGATCCACCATACGTCCTCATAATCCAGGTTGCCAAGTGGCTTGAGATCCAGATCCAAGAGCCAACAATGGAGGAGCACCATGAAGCCTCAGTCAAAGCAACGCACTGGATTCACAAAGTCAAACGGATCTCCTTGTTTTTGGACCCAGAATTATGATTCTTGCACCCCCATTTTTGCTCAGGCCCAAATTCTTTCTTTATTCTTTTTTGATTTGTTTTATTTAATTTATTTATTTTATTTACTAACACAAATAATTATTTTCTTTTATCAAAAAATCACAAAAATATTATTTTTCACCAATTAGATTTAGGTATATTTTTTATCAAGAAATTTATTAATTTAATTAGGTTTATTAATTTAGCTAACTTTAATTTCTTTTTTAATTAAAACTAATTAGAACAATTAGGTTTTATTTCTAATTTAATTATATTTTCTTTTTCCTAAAAATAACCAAAACATAAAAAATAAGTCATGTAATTATTTTTATTAATTAATTTAATCACTAATTAATTTTCATACTTAATTTAAAAAACTTAATTCTTTTATTAAAAACAACAAAAACATTTTTCTTTCTATTAGGTTAGAAGGGTCAAAACCATAATTTCTTCCCGATTTTAATTGTTCTCGCGCACTTTATTTTTATTATTTATCATATTGATGTAACTTCCTACAGTTTGTAATAGTTTAATTAGGACGTTTATTTCCATTTATCGCTTTATTTTCAAAGAGTTTATTTTTGGCCATGTAAAAACTCGAAGCCTTGTAATAGCTTAGTTTAAATTCCATACTTTAAATTCCGCAAAATATAAACGGTTAGATGTATGATATAGGGATGCATGACAAGAATGTATGTTAAACTTTAAAACAGTTAGATAACCCTAAATGTGCAAAGATAAATAAACTGAAATTGAATCACTCGCACATGCGCACTCCTAGGGTACACTCCCACTTGGTTGCCTTTGGTAAACGGTCATTGAGTATAGGATGTTTTAGTGGTCGTCCTTTTGTCCAAAGATCAAAGTTGCCTCAGAAAGGTTTCCTCGGATATTGTTGCCTTGGATAAATGATCTAAGACATTAGGGTTATTACTAAGATGTCCTAACATTGCTTTAGTGACCGTACGTCCCTTTCGAATTGACCCTCAAAACTCCAACGACGGTGCTACCTACTCACTAATAGTGGGATAACACTGTCTAAGGGAAACGAACATAGAACGATTCTTTTTTCGAGTAGGTAGATTAGTTCTTAAGTACTTGCTCAATCCAAACAAACTTTTTTCACACTTACACTCCTTTACAAAAAAAGTTTTCAAAAACACTTCATTACACTCTTGAAGACAGAAGCAAGAGTTAAATCGAAGTCAAAACAAAAACTTTTCAAAGCACATAAACACAAAGAAAACAATTTTGAAAATGATGAGCAAGTACCTAAGAGCCCGTAGATAACTACGGATAGAAAGGGTGCTAATACCTTCCCTTTCTATAATCTACCCCCCCGTACTTAGAAATATCTCGAAAAAAGGAATTTTTCTATGCTTTTTTCCTTTCCTTGTTGGATAAAATAAAAGTCGGCGGCGACTCTTGCTTACCGCGATATTTTGCGAATACAAACGCAAAACACAAACCAGCAAATTCCTTAAAAAAGGGGAAACACGTCCCGGTTCTGGCCACCGTATCACAAAACTGGCGAATCTGCTGGGGAATTATAAGTGGGGCGTATCTTAGGATTAGTTCATCATATTGTTTTCAATTGATTGATTTGTTTTATTTATATTTGTGGGCTTTGTATCAGAGTTACTATAGATCCTAACCCGGATCTGGGGACACCTTTTAGGTAAGTAGCAATAGACTATGAGGGAACTGTACGACGTAGACCGATACAGTTGAAGCAGTAGCTACATTGGTGTGACACATTAGTTGGTATCGATATCCCTTATGGAGAAACAAGGAGAGTATGGGGCTGCTAATGGGTCATTAAGCATCAACTGACCTTAGAACCTATAATTGACCAACTTGGCCATAAAAAGTAGCAGTATGCTACACTCATTGAGACCATACTCTCGAGATGGTTCCGACCGCGAGAAAAGACTGCGTGTCTGGAATTATGATCGATGGAGGATGGTCAGTGATATTGAGAACCTCTAGAACCTGGTTATTATTATTAGGACAGGTTGAACCAACTAAACTGAAAGAGGGTAGTACCTAAACTCCATGCCAGCCTGAAATTTAAGGGCTACTGTATGACTTGTTTGCCTTACCATGTTTTCCATCTGTGATACCTGTGGTGTGTTTTTATCATGACATCATGCATCATGACATCACATGCATATTTCATTAGACTAACCATTTCAAAGACCGATGGGATTCATCTTTGTTCTGTTTTGCAAATCATGGCTTCTATGTGCAAAAATACCATTTGAATCAGCTTCGTGCAAATCCCTGCTCAGCTCAAAGAGTTGGTTTCAAAGGTTCCTTATACGGTCATCCATCCATACATGCCTACTGATATTGGGGCATTGAAGAGATCTTGGATCCAGTTAAGGGGAGAAAGGGATACTTACAGAGATAAATATCATGAACAGGAGCGAAAGATCCTGAAGCTTACAAGGCAGCTTGAGAATGAGAGGACAATCAACGATTATGTCAGCACGAAAGGAAAACGACCTTGGGACTTCTGATGTCTTTTATTATTTCTAGTTTAGATTTCCTCTTTAGTTCATTTCTTTTGTAACGCCTTAAATGAATTTGTTAAACATTGTTTCAAGTGTTAATCTAATAAAGTGTGTTTTATTTTGGTTTACAAATTTGAATCTCGCTAAGTCTTTGAAATCATTCCATACGCATCCCATTCCCATGCACCTCATTACAAGTACCATTACAGTTTTCTCATCTTCTTCGTTGCTTATTTCAGCACAACATGTCTTCTGAAACGTCTACTGATCAAGCCATCAAGGCTCTGCAAGCTCAGAATGCTCAGTTCCAGGAGATGTTCTTGAACTTGGCCAAGAGTCAACAAGATTTGAAGACTCTTATCTTGAAAGACAAGAAGAAGAAGAAGAAGGTGGTCCTCCTGAATATGGGTCACGGGTTTGGAAATAGGTTGCAAGAAGAAGTTGATTTGTCTCACTCATCTGGAGGAGGAGAGAATCAAGAGGAAAGGAAGGGTCCTAGCCCTGTGGTTTCTGACAATGACACTGACTTTGATGAAGACCAGTATCCTCCTACCGAGGATAGGTATAAGCAACTCGAAGACCGGTTGAGCGCAATGGAGATCTAGAAGATACCTGGGTTGGACTTCGGAGATTTGGGTTTGGCATCTGGGGTGGTGATCCCACACAAGTTTAAAGCTCTTGTCTTTGCTAAGTACGATGGGGTCTCCTGCCCAAAGTTACACCTCCACTCGTATGTCAGAAAGATTCAACCATATACTGCTGATAGGAACCTTTGGGTTTATTTCTTTCAAAACAGTCTGTCAGGGACTCAACTTGAATGGTTCTATCAACTAGAAGGAGCTAATGTCTGCAACTGGGAGGACCTTGCTGCTTCTTTTTACAAGCAATACCAGTATAATGCTGACCTTGCTCCCACGCGTACCAAACTTCAGGGTATGTCTATGGGTGCGAGCGAAGGTTTTAAGGACTACGCTCAGAAATGGAGAGATCTTGCTGGAAGAGTACAACCCCCTCTGGATGATAGGGAGTTGGTGGATATGTTTCTTAGGACTTTGTCTGGTCCATACTTCAATCATTTGATCGGTAGTTCATCGTCTGGTTTCATTGAATTTATTATGACTGGGGAGAGAATTGAGGCCGGTATCAAAAGTGGCAAGATACAGAAATGTGCTTCATCAAGTACAGAGAAGAAGCCTTTCAATAAGGAATCTAGCGCAGTTTACAACTCGAGGAGCCAAAACCATTCTGAATACCGCCAAGCGGTTAATGCGGTGGTAATTTCAAGACCAACTGTTGCCCCACAATGCAACAATCATCAAAGAGTAGAGAGACTGCAAAGACAGTATACTCGGCTCAGTATGACTCTATCTCAAATTTTGCCGTAATTGTTGAAGACGAACTTGGTGACTCTGAGGGAGGCTCTAAAGAATCCCAGTACTACATCACCGCTGTATAATCCAAACGCCCGATGTGCTTATCACTCTGATAGCCCAAGGCATGATACAAACAACTGCTGGGCTTTGAAGAATAAGGTACAAGATCTGATTTATGATAAGGAGATCGAGTTTGAAGCACCGGAAAAGCCTAATGTCATGACTGCTCCTATGCCCAAGCATGGAGTAAATGCTGTGGATGATGATTCGTTTGTAACCTCCGTGGAAGACATTTCTACTCCGTTGTTGACTGTTAAGAAGAACTTATTGTTGGCCGGTTTATTTCCGGGTTGTGGCGAAGGTGGCCACCTATGTTCCATTCTACCTACTGGTTGTCATTTGTTGAAATCAGGTGTTCAGCATCTGATGGACAACAAAGAGATCTTGTTCGAAAAAACTTTGGTTCCATTGATTCCTGTTGAAGATGTTTCCATAATCACCATTTTCGCCAATTCTTCCAAGGCTTCCTCGAGAAAGCCTGTTAGAATTACATCTGTTCTGAGAGTTGCTCCATTGATCATTACTATTCCTGGACCTATCCCTTACACGTCGGATAAGGCTGTACCGTGGCACTATGGGGCCGATGTGTATTGTCATGGGATTAAACAAGACTTGAAGGTTGAGGAGGCTAATACTGATGTCAGCAATATTGTCAGGTCTAGCAAGGTCACCCGAAGCGGAAGACTTTTCTCTCCTGAGATTTTCCCACCAACTGTTTAGAAGCCTGTTGCTATTTCACCTGCCAGTGCATCTGCTACTATCCCTGTTCATGTTCCAATCATTATCCCTATCGCCGAGTCATCTGACGCTCGGGGCAAAAAGACCACTGGTGAGCCTGCTCGGATGGAGGCACCGAAGAAGATTATTGTTGAAACCTCTAGATATGAGATACAGGAGATTTTGAAGATCATCAAGAAAAGCGACTACAATGTAGTCGAACAGCTGGGGAAAACCCCGTCGAAGATCTCCATGTTATCTTTATTGTTGTGCTCAGAAGCCCATGCTAAGGCTTTAATTGCTTTCCTAAAAATTGTGCATGTACCGTAGGAAACATCTGCTGATCAATTCAAAGACTGTGTGGCTAGTTTGACCACTGACAACGGGTTGGGTTTCTCCGACGCAGATCTGACTTCCAAAGGAAAGAATCACAATGACACTCTGCATGTTTCAATCGAGTGCAGGGGCACTACTCTGGCCCACGTGCTGGTGGATACTGGGTCTTCGTTAAATGTTTTACCCAAGAAAGCGTTAGACCGGTTGGACTGTGAAGGGTTGGTGCTGAAGCCAAGTAATATTGTGGTTAGGGCCTTTGACGGGTCCAAAAGGATGGTACATGGAGAGGTGGATGTTCCTGTTAAGGTTGGTTCCCATACTTTCGCGTCTACATTCTATGTGATGGACATTCGACCATCTTATTCTTGTTTGCTAGGTCGCCCGTGGATTCATAAAGCTGGGGCAGTGACTTCCATGCTCCATCAAATGTTAAAATATCTAGTGAAAGGGAAAATTGTTACAGTACGAGGAGAAGATGAGTACATGGTGAGCCACCTTAACTCTTTCCGATATGTGGAGATGGATGGGGAGTTCATTGAAACCCTGTGTCAAAACTTTGAAGAAGTCCCCCAGACTCTGGCGTCGACTAAAACTGTTGCTGAAGATCCTCCAATGAAGATAGCTTCCCTCAAGGATACCCGGGATGTTATTGAAAAATATGGGTGTGCGAATTGGGGCCAACTCCATGACTTTGCACACAAGACTGACAAGTTTGGTTTGGGTTTTACTGCAGAAGCTCAAAGGATTGTTCCGCATGCGCGGATTGGAAGACCTCCCATACGTATCAGTAATCCGGGAGTGAATGCGATTGAAGATGATGATAAAGAGTCTAAGTTTGACAGTTGGATTTACCCGACTACCGATGGTGGATTAAGCAATTGGACGACAAAGGACTTCGTGCCCATTTCTTTTATTACACAGTAATAGACTTTTGTTTTGAGTTTGTAACAGACAATTTAAAACTTTACGGCCCGGTGCCTTACCCAAGATACCGTGGCTTTGATTGAGGGCTTATTATGTGTCATTTCCATATATCATCAATAAAAGCATTGGATGTTTTCTTGCATTACGAATTTTGCGCTCCTTGTTTTTCTTTTCTATCTTGCAAAACAACTATTTGTCTTACACACACTCACATATACAGGTCTATATCCACTCTGGATCCCACTGATAACGACTCTGCTACTGCCAATTATGACTTTGAAAGTCCAATCGACCAAGCCGAGGACGAAGGTGAGGATGATTGCGAAGTTCTTGGTGAACTTGCTAGACTGTTACTTCAGGAAGAGAGGGCTATACATCCGCATGAAGAGCCTGTGGAAACAGTAAATCTGGGTACAGAAGTAGACAAGAAAGAGGTCAAGATTGGTGCAAATTTGGAGCCTAGTGTCAAGCGACGGTTAATTCAGATGCTACATGACTATGTTGAGATCTTTGCCTGGTCTTATGAAGACATGCCTGGGTTGGATACCGATATTGTGGTTCACCTCTTGCAAACTAAGGAAAACTATCCTCCAGTGAAACAAAAAGTTCGTCAAATGCACCCAGAGATGTCTGAGAAAATCAAAGCTGAGGTTATGAAACAATTTGATGCCAGTTTTCTAGTAGTTACTTCTTACTCGTAGTGGGTTGCCAACGTGGTCCCGGTGCCGAAGAAAGATGGTAAAGTACGGATGTGTTTTGACTATAGGGATCTAAATAGAGCAAGCCCCAAGGAAGATTTCCCTCCGCCTCATATCGACGTTCTGGTCGACAACATTGCACAACATAAGGTCTTCTCCTTTATGGATGGTTTCTCTGGTTACAATCAGATTAAGATGGCTCCCGAGGATATGGAAAAGACAATGTTCGTTACTCAATGGGGTACCTTTTGCTACAAGGTCATGCCGTTCAGATTAAAGAATGTTGGGGAAACGTATCAGCGCGCCATGGTCGCTTTGTTCCACGACATGATTCATCATGAGATTGCGGTGTATGTTGACGACATGATTGCAAGGTCCCAAACTGAAGAGGAACATCTTTACCATCTTCAGAAACTATTTGACAGGTTGAAGATGTATAAGCTGAGATTAAACCCGAACAAGTGCACCTTCGGGGTAAGATCTGGTAAGCTGTTGGGTTTCGTCGTTAGTGATAAAGGTAATTAAGTGGATCCTGCAAAGGTGAAGGCTATACAGGAAATTCCAGTTCCCCGAACAGAAAAAGAAGTCAGAGGCTTTTTGGGACGTCTGAACTACATTGCCCGATTCATTTCACATTTGACCGCTACTTGTGAACCAATCTTTAAGTTACTAAAGAAAGATCAAGTGGTAAGATGGAACGATGAATGGCAGGTCGCTTTCGAAAGGATCAAAGAATATCTCCAAGAGCCTCCTATTCTGATGCCTCCAATTGAAGGAAGACCTTTGATCTTATACTTGACAGCACTCGACAATTCAATGGGGTGCGTGCTGGGGAAGCATGACGAGTCTGGACGAAAAGAGCATGCTATTTATTACCTTAGCAAAAAGTTTACCGACTGCGAGACCCGATACTCGTTGCTTGAGAAAACTTGTTGCGCTTTGGCATGGGCTGCTCGCCGGCTGAGACAGTATATGCTGACTCACACTACTCTGTTCATATCAAAGATGGATCCTATCAAGTATATATTTGAAAAGCCTGCCTTGTCCGAAAGAATAGAAAGATGGCAAATGATCTTGACCGAGTATGACATCCAATACACGACCCAAAAGGTAATTAAGGGAAGTGTGTTAGCAGATCATCTGGAACATCAGGCAGTGGATGATTACCAGTCTATGAACTTCGAATTCCCAGATGAGAACATCATGTTGGTGACGGACTGTGAAATACCTGGACCAGATGAAGGATCTGAGGAAGGATCCTGATGGTCTATATACTTTGATGGAGCTTCAAACGCTTTGGGTAATGGCATTGGCGCCGTGATCATATCTCTTGAAGGTTGTCATGCTCCATTCACCGCCCGATTATGTTTTAACTGCACCAACAACATGGCAGAGTATGAAGCGTGCATTATGGGTCTTCGAGCAGCTATTGACCTAAGGATTAAGTTCTTAAGTGTATTCAGAGATTCCTCTCTCGTGATCAGTCAGATCAAAGGCGAGTGGGATACGAAGCACCCAAATCTTATTCCTTACAAAGAGTATGTATTGACTTTGCTTCCACACTTCGAGGAGATAACCTTTGAACACTTCCCTAGAGAGGAGAATCAGTTGGCGGATGCGCTAGCTACGATGTCTTCTATGTTCAAGGTCAGATGGGACAATGAGGCTCCCCAAATTACCATTGAGAGGTTGGACGGACCTGCACATTGCTGTGACATTGAGATTGAAGAGGTAACAGAAAAACCCTGGTTTCATGAGGTAAAGAGGTATCTTGAGGCTCAAGAGTACCCCGAGGGTGCATCTGTTAATGATAAGAAGTTTCTGAGGAGGTTCGCAGCGAAGTTCTTCATCAGTAATGGTATCCTTTACAAGCGCAACCATGATTCGACCTTACTGCGTTATGTGGATAAGAACGAGGCAGAAAGGATTATGGTAGAGTTACATGAAGGTACTTTCGGGACTCATTCCAGTGGACACACCATGGCGAAGAAAATCCTAGGGGCAGGATATTATTGGTCTACCATGGAAGCCGACTGTTATCAGCATTCTCGGACTTGTCATAAGTGCCAAGTCTATGATGATAAAGTGCACATGCCTCCAGTACTTCTGAATGTCTTGATAGCTCCTTGGCCTTTTGCAATGTGGGGCATCGATATGATTGGTGAGATCAGACCTACTGCGTCTAAAGAGCATCGTTTCATCTTGGTAGCGATTGATTACTTTACAAAGTGGGTTGAAGCAGCTTCCTTCGCTACTGTAACCAAGAATGTCGTGGCACGGTTTATTTGGCACAATTTGATCTTTCGATACGGTGTACCAAAGAGGATCATTATGGACAATGGTATAAATCTCAACAATAAGATGATCACCGAGCTCTGCAAGTAGTTCAATATGCAGCATCACAACTCTTTTCCTTACCGGCCGAAGATGAATGGGGCTGTTGAAGCGGCTAATAAGAATATCAAGAAGATTGTGCAGAAGATGACAGTGGCATATAAAGACTGGCACGAGATGTTACCATTTTCTCTTCATGGGTACCGTACCTCAACACGGACGTAACATGGGCAACACCCTATTCCTTGATATATGGCATGGAGACAGTCTTTCCCATTGAAGTTCAGATACCCTCTCTTAGGATTATGAAGGACACATATTTGACCGAGGATGACTGGATCCAGACCCGGCTTGATCAGCTAAACTTAACCGACAAAAAGAGACTTAATGCTATTTGTCATGGTCAGACGTATCAAAAGCGAATGATCAAGGCATTTAACAAGAAAGTCAGACGACAAGAGTATCAAGTTGGGGATCTGGTGATCAAGCGCATCATACTGCCGCAAGGTGATCCCAGGGGCAAGTGGACCCCTACTTACGAAGGGCCATTTATGGTTAAGAACATTTTCTCAAGAGGAGCCATGATTCTAACCACCATGGATGGTGACGACCTTCCTCACCCCGTCAATGCAGACATAGTGAAAAAATACTACACATAATCAAAGACCCGCTAGGTTGACTGGCCTAGGCAAAAATAAGGGTTTCCCAGCGAACCAAAAGGGTTAGGGCAAAAATAAGGGATGAAAATGAAAAAATCTGTACACCCGGCAAGTCGAAAACCGAAAAGGCGGCTTGGGCAAAAAAGGGGTATCCTAGTGGACTGAAAACCAGAAAAGGCGGTCCAGGAAAAAATTAGGGATTAAAGCGTAACACTATGTCTCATTGGATCACCTTGCAACCAGACTTTGGTATCGACTATCAAGCTCGGACGACACTAAACAATCTGATCTACCTTCAACCAAGTAGCAAAGTGATGAGACACTCGAGGATATAAAGGCAATAGTAGAGTTGGAACCCAGTGGGATTATTCACATAGCTGTTTTTCTTTGTTTTTCACAAATTGTATAAATTATATTTGTTCAACGGCGTTCTCTTACTAGGACGTCAACCTCTTGCATAAAACGCCTATTTATGGGCCAAACTTCAGAGTTAATACAATTCATTTTCACAAAGAAATTTAAAATTATTTTCTTTTTCTGTTTTGTTTTGCAAGAACGTCCAATGATTCATTTTTGATATATGCATTTGACAATAATTGCTGCTCATAAATATTTACATGCAAAATGAAAGACGATTACTCGTAATATCAGAAACAAGGGCAAACAAGAAATGTCCAAACCGTACAGTTGCTCTGTCTACAGGTATGGGGATAGACCTAGTTGGAGAAAACGATTGAAGGTATATTCACTCCCCGCAGAGTAAGAGAAGGACAATGGTGTTAACTCTCCCCAACTGACGCTCACAACCGCGAACGAGTCAGCGATATTCTCCCCCAAGCAGAGTTTATCTATCACCAACATTGGAAAATTATCCCCAGTGGAGTTTGGAGAATTATCCCCAGTAGACTCTGGAAGATTGTCCCCAGTAGAGTCTAAAAGGTTATTCCCGGTGAAATCGCAACTGGAAAATCATCCCTAGCGGAGTTCATTCCTTTCACAAATAGAAATTCAATCCCCAAGAGAGTTTATCATCGCCGGCAATGATGACTCATCCCCAGTTGAGTTTATTTCTCCAAATCAACAGGCCCTCTAACAGAATATGTCCTCCCCACATAGTCATTTCCTCGTCAGTTTATTCCCCAGTGGAGTTATCCTCTTCTGCAGGTTTATTCTCACAATCATCTTCATTCACTATCCCCAGCGGAAACGAAGAATTCAACTCTTTTCTCCAGCAGCTATCCGGGGTTTATTTTCCCCAGCTAAAAACATCACATTTCCATACATCATGACACATGCATATACGCATCATACAAACACAATCTCATTTATTTTGAGAAAATCATTGCTTGATACATATCATGCATTACATACAGCTAACCTTTACCTTTTAGGAAAGATACAATCAAATTCTCACAAAATTCAAGCTGTAAAGCCCGGGTATAACTGGATAATAGTTTAATCCCCAGTAAGTCACTGTAAAGCCTGGACCACGACCAGATAGTAGTTCATTCTCAACTTTCCTCTTCAACAGAGATGTTTCCTCAGTCGAATACGGATGATCGAAGTTCCTAAAATTCAATAGAGATGATTCCTCAGTAGAATACGGACGACCGAAGTTCCTAAAATTCAACAGAGATGATTCCTCAGTAGAATACGGACGACCGAAGTTCCTAAAATTCAACAGAGATGTTTCCTCAGTAGAATACAAACGACCTAAGTTCCTAAAATTCAACAGAGATGTTTCCTCAGTAGAATACGGACGACCGAAGTTCCTAAAATTCAACAGAGATGTTTCCTCAGTAGAATACAGATGACCGAAGTTCCTAAAATTCAACAGAGAAGTTTCCTCAGTCGAATACCGACGACCAAAGTTCCTAAAATTCAACAGAGATGATTCCTCAGTAGAATACGGACGACTGAAGTTCCTAAAATTCAACAGAGATGATTCCTCAGTAGAATACAGACGACCGAAGTTCCTAAAATTCAACAGAGATGTTTCCTTAGTAGAATACGTACGACCGAAGTTCCTAAAATTCAACAGAGATGTTTCCTCAGTAGAATACGGACAACCGAAGTTCCTAAAATTCAACAGAGATGATTCCCCAGTAGAATACAGACGATCGAAGTTCCTAAAATTCAATAGAGATTTTTCCTCAGTAGAATACAGACGATCGAAGTTCCTAAAATTCAAACAGAGACGACTCACCAACAGAATAACGGACGACCGAAGCTCCTAAAATTCAACTTCTCTCAACAAAGACCAGCCTTCCCCAACAGAATATTCCTCCACGACAGATATACAAGCTCTCACTAAGGAATCTCTTATGCGATCGACACTCCTTCAGATGGCATCTTTAAGCCCATCTCCCGTCATCAGTTTCCAAATGGCATCTGTAAGCCCATTCCTGGTATCGCAAGACAGACACCACTTCATGCGAGTGCAAATTTCTGGGCACTCTAGTGTTCAATCATCTTCCACCTTCAGATCACGAAAGGCAGACAAGCCAATCTAAATCTTCAAGTTTAAGAAAATTGAACAGGGGAAGTTGTTGTACCCCAAAATTTTACCTCCCATATTTCTCAAAACATTTCAAGAGAGATCCCCAAGTTGCTCAAGATAGTCCAAGGGTGGGCCAGACAAGCTCTCTCCTAAGGTAGTCTACCTCAAATTAGGGTTTCATGTTGCATTAAGATAATTGAGTCCAAGGGACCCCGAATGCTCAACATTGTCCTAATATGCTCTCAAGATCATCCATGTCAGGTTTCAAGCCCTACAGAGGAAATTTGCTCAGTCAATTGCTCAAAGGCCTGAAAATCGACTATGCTAGGGCAAAAGTCAACTGTGGCCCACATATAGTCAAACTTCAAGATTTTTGGTCAACATCCTCATTTTGAAGTATATTTCATCATTTGATCAAGGGCTGATCATGATTCATCAAGGATTGCTCATAATTCATCAAGAACCAAAAGTTGCTAAATTAGGGTTTTATAGGAAAAGTCAACTCAACTTTGACCAAGCATAACTTTCTCATACTTTATGAGAAATGACCTATCCAAAGCTCATTTTGAATAGGATGTAATTCCCTACAATCCATCTTCAGCTCCCAAGTTCAAAATATGCACTCACAAGAAGTTATGAATTTGGACATTATAGGTCATTTTGAAAAGTCAACAAAAACACCTTTTTTGTCAAAAGCTTCATACTTGAGCATGGAATATCAATTTGAGATGAGACCAAAAGGGTTGATTAGAGGACATCTCAAGATTTCTAAAAAGTCCAAGAGAAGCTCCAAGGAGTCAAAATTGAGGAAGTTATGCATTGGTGAAGTTGACCTTTTTTGCAAAATTGCCAAAAGTCAACTATGCCTAAAACTTCAAATTTTGCCAAATGGGCCCAATCTTTTTCACTTGTTTTGAGTTGGAAACATAGTCCACGAGCTATAGCCTTTGCCACTTGTCAATATATTATTTTTATTATTTGTTTTGATTTTTATTTGAATTAAATTAATTTAAATCAAAACAAATCATATAAAATCTTAAATATTGAAAACACAAGATTTTGTGCTTGTTTCAGGTCTTAAATTACAGCTAGCAAGTATTCAAATTCGTGTGAAGGCATGTGTGCACAAAAAGATTGATTTTAGGCCAATTTTTGAATGATATTCAAGAGAATCAAATCACAATCAAATTCAATAATCGAAGAAGATTGAGTGCATTATATCAACCCTAATCCATTCCATGATACAAATAGAACAAAGGCAGACCAAAAACTAGGTTAGAAGCAGGCGCAACAAGGAGAACAAAACTTGAAAAATCACAACAAAAGTGCTGGATCAAATTCATTGTTCCAGGCATCGTCAAGGCATCCTAGATATCTCAATCACTTCCTGAGATTCCCAGCAAGCCAAAACAATCTAAAGCAAGCGATACCAGACCCTATATAGCGTTGCAAGTCAGTCATAATACCCAACTTTTCTTGAAATTGAATTCCATGATTTAGGCATTGATAGCATGAACTAATGATATATTCTTGATCCTTAAGACATATGCAAGCTTTCTGTGTTGTTTAATTGCGTTTATATGGCCTATAGTAGATTTCACCATGGCTAGGGTTTACAACTTCGATTTAGGAGTTTTCTATGCAGGCGAAATTAGGCCATGAAAGGGCCACCATTACACTCAGGAGGTCCAGACGAATCGATTAGTGGCCCTAGTTTTCATTTATCTTGCTCATGGTTAATTTTGAGAAACAACAGGGATATAGTGACCGACAAACGTCCGTAGGTAAAAGTGTTCCACTTTTACCAACGATGCAAGGTTGAAGACGCCTGCGTGTCACCCTTCCATTGGCATATTTGAGTCTGGCGCGTGTTTTTTATTATTATTTTCCATTAAATATTTGTTTTGTATATTATTATTGTTTCTTATCTTATGTACAAACAAGATCAAGTGGTGCAATGGTGAGTGTAGCGTTGATAATTGCTTCAGGACCTGGGTTCGAATCCCAGGTCCCCCACTTTTCTCAATATTATTTTCTTTCACGTAATCACATGCGTATGCAAAGCCAAGATCCACCATACGTCCTCATAATCCAGGTTGCCAAGTGGCTTGAGATCCAGATCCAAGAGCCAGTAAATAAGGAGCACCATGAAGCCTCAGTCAAAGCAACGCACTGGATTCACAAAGTCAAACGAACCTCCTTGTTTTTGGGCCCATAATTCTGATTCTTGCACCCCCATTTTTGCTCAGGCCCAAATTCTTTCTTTATTCTTTTTTTATTTGTTTTATTTAATTTATTTATTTTATTTACTAACACAAATAATTATTTTCTTTTATCAAAAAATCACAAAAATATTATTGTTCACCAATTAGATTTAGGTATATTTTTTATCAATAAATTTATTAATTTAATTAGGTTTATTAATTTAGATAACTTTAATTTCTTTTTTAATTAAAACTAATTAGAACAATTAGGTTTTATTTCTAATTTAATTATATTTTCTTTTTCCTAAAAATAACCAAAACATAAAAAATAAGTCATGTAATTATTTTTATTAATTAATTTAATCACTAATTAATTTTCATACTTAATTTAGAAAACTTAATTCTTTTATTAAAAACAACAAAAACATTTTTCTTTTGATTAGGTTAGAAGGGTCAAAACTCTAATTTCTTCCCGATTTTAATTGTTCTTGCGCACTTTATTTTTATTATTTATCATATTGATATAATTGCCTACAGTTTGTAATAGTTTAATTAGGACGTTTATTTCCATTTATCGCTTTATATTCAAAGGGTTTGTTTTTGGCTATGTAAATACCTGAAGCCTTGTAATAGCTTAGTTTAAATTCCGCACTTTAAATTCCGCAAAATATAAACTGTTAGATGTATGATATAGGGATGCATGACAAGAATGTATGTTAAACTTTAAAATAGTTAGATAACCCTAAATGTGCAAAGATAAATAAACTGAAATTGAATCACTCTCACATGCGCACTCCTAGGGTACACTCCCACTTGGTTTCCTTCGGTAAACGGTCATTGAGTATAGGATGTTTTAGTGGTTGTCCTTTTGTCCAAAGATCAAAGTTGCCTCGGAAAGGTTACCTCAGATATTGTTGCCTCAAATAAATGATCTAAGACATTTGAGTTATTACTAAGGAGTCCTAACATTGCTTTAGTGACCGTACGTCCCTTTCGAATTAACCCTCAAAACTCCAACGACGGTGCTACCTACTCACTAATAGTGGGATATTGCTGTCCAAGGGAAACAAACATGGAACAATTCTTTTTTTGAGTAGGTAGATTATTTCTTAAGTACTTGCTCAATCCAAACAAACTTTTTTCACACTTACACTCCTTTACAAACAAAGTTTTAAAAAACACTTCATTACACTCTTGAAGACAGAAGCAAGAGTTAAATCAAAGTCAAAACAAAAACTTTTCAAAGCACACAAACACAAAGAAATTTTTTTTGAAAATGATGAGCAAGTACCTAAGATCCTGTAGATAACTACGGATAGAAAGGGTGCTAATACCTTCCCTTTCTATAATCTACCCCCCGTACTCAGAAATATCTCGAAAAAAGGAATTTTTCTATGCTTTTTTCCTTTCCTTGTTGGATAAAATAAAAGTCGGTGACGACTCTTGCTTACCGCGACATTTTGCGAACACAAACGCAAAACACAAACCAGAAAATTCCTTTAAAAAGAGGAAACACGTCCCGGTTCTGGCCACCGTATCACAATAATGTTGTAGATATCATGGAGATCTACAACTTTCATGTTGAAAGTTTCTTTTGAATCCTCTTGCATCATGGTGAAAAATTGGCTCAAAGTTATGAAAAAACATGAAGTTTTAAACACTTAGAAAAATTTCTAAGTTAGAAAACTTTGACTTTTCAAAATGAAATCTTGACTTTTTGATTTCTTGATGAATAATTTTTATATTTTGATATGTTTTGATGAATTGTGATCTTTGACATTGGATTTTGACCAAAAAGTCAAAGTTTGACTTTTCAGTGTACAGTTGACTAAGAATTCACTATCAATCCAATTGATCTTGAATAATGTTTTAGGTCATGCCATTAGGTCAAAAGGATGCAATTAAACTCTTGAAATCATGCTTCAAACCAATTGACCATTTGCTAGGTCAAAAATCAGAAATTGCCCTTTTGATGATTTGATCAAATTTCTTGAGGAATTGTGGTCCAAACTTGATCAAATGATACATATGAGTTTATAATGTTGATGTGGATAAAAAATTATGAAGTTTGACTGTAAATTCGCCATAGTTGACTTTTCCCCCAATACAACTAATTTTTAGGTCAACTGCTCAATTGATCAGCAAAAGTGTGATCCAAGGCTTGAAACTTGACACGAGTAATCTTGGGGGTCCATAATGATCCATGAAAGTCATATGAAGAATTGAAAGTTCAATTATCCTTGTGCAATCTCAAACCCTAATTTTGGTCATCAGTGCTTAAGGAGGTGTCTTGAGCTGATCAACCCTAGTGCAGTCTTGAACCAAGAGAGATCCTTGTGAGAAAATATTTGATAAGTGAGAAGGAAATTTTTTGGGTACAACAGCTGCCCCTGTTCAATCTTCTTAAACCTGAAGAGTTATATTGGCGGATCCGCCATTCGTGACTTAAAGGTGAAAGATGATTGAACACTAGAGTGTCCAGAAATTTGCACTCGAAGATGGATGGTGAATGGGCTTATAGACGCCATTTGGAGGAATGTTGGTAAACACTGGAAGAAGTATCACCACAAATCTCTTGTTGATTTACTAAAACTTGATGTTTTACCTGTGATAAAAAGAGTTAGTAAAATGCAGATGCCTGCATGATGTTCACCAGACGTGGTATTATGTTAAATGCATATGGTATGTACATGCTATGATCTATGAATGTGAGATGTATGTTTTTATCTGGGAAAATAAATCCCTGACTGCTGCTGAGGAAATTCTGGGGGGTTGAATCCCTGATTGCCGTTAGGGATGAAGAATATGTATATCTTCAAACTTTGTTGAAAGGATGCTTTCACTGGAGAATATCTCTTGATTGTCAGCTGTTATCTAGTCGGATACAAGCTTCACAATTTGCTGAGGATGAAGTAGTCAGCTGTTATCTGGTCGTATCCAGGCTTCACGGTAACTTACTGGGGGAAGAGGTGAATTAACTGTTATCTGGTCGGATTCAGGCTTTGCAGAAAATTTTCTTGAAATTGAATAGTTATATGGTCGGGTCCAGGCTTCACAACAACTTGCTGGGGATATGGAAGTTAACTGTTATCTAGTCGGATCCAGGCTTTGCAGTAACTTGAAGTGGTAACTACTATCTGGTCGGGTCCAGGTTTCCTGGTTTTTTGGAAAGTTGTACTATTATCTGGTCGAGTCCATGCTTCATAGTGTCTCTCTGGGTATTATAATTAATTGTTATCTGGTCGGGCTCCAGGTTTCATAATAAAATGTTTGAAAAACTGTTATCTGGTCGGGTCCAAGCTTTGCAGATTTCTGAGGTTGATGAGGTCAATTGCTATCTAGTCGGGTCCAGGTTTCACAATAAAATGTTTGGGGATTTAGTTGTTATTTGGTCAGTTTCCAAGTTTCGCAACGAATCTCTGAGGGTAATTTCTATCTGGTCGGATCCAGGCTTCGCAACAACTTGCTTGAAAAGATGAGATTCAAAACTGATATCTGGTCGGATCCAGGTTTCTCAGTAATTTGTTGGGGCAGAGGAAAACTCTACTGGGGAAAAGAAGTTAAGTCTTGGTTGGGTCGAGTCCAGGTTCTTCTATATCTTTGAAGAGTTAGACTATTATCTAGACAGGTCCAGGTTTCATAGTATCTTGAAGTTTAGATCAACTATTATCTGGTCGGGTCCAGGTTTCAGATACTCAAACTATTATCTGGTCGGGTCCAGGTTTCAGTGATTTACTAGGGATAATGGTAAACTCTACCGGAGAAGAGGAGTTTTGCTAATGATTTTGTAGGAATTAAACTGCTATCTGGTCGGGCCCAGGCTTCGGCAATTGAAGAGTTCAAACTATTATCTGGTCGGGTCCAGGCTTCAGTAATAACTTGGAAATTATGCTAATATCTGGTCGGATCCATGCTTCATAGTATATTTTTGGAAATAGTAAAGGCTTTGCTGATAGCTTTACTGGGGATCAGGGGTTATGGCCATATGATTTGTAATAATCTGAAAGGAAAATTCAAACTGGAGAGTGTAGACTCATTTGGGTAGGACAGACTCAACTTGGGGAGGATACACTCAACTGGGGATAATAGCCTTGGCTGGGGAAGATATACTCAGTTGGGGAAGACAGGCTCAACTAGGGAACTTCGTGGTGTCTTGATTGTTGTATGTTGGGGAAATTTGAACTCGGTTGGGGAGTTATGCTATCTCGTCGTTTGTTAGAGAAGATAGACTATGCCGGGGGAATACAAATTCGGTTGGGGAGGATATACTCGGCTGGGGAATTTTGTGGTTCCACGATTGTTGTCAGGGAAATAAAACCTGTTGGGGAAATAAACCCTGTTGGGGAAATAAAACCTATTGGGGAAATAAACCCTGTTGGGGAAGTGAGTTTCTTTTAGGAAGATCCACGAGGCTTCAACTTGTAAACATTCGACTTAGCTGGAGAGAGAGTTGCCAAGAGATTGAGACTCTGGTCGGGGATTATCCTATGCAAAGAGACTTTGTGGGCAACTCTATTGGGGAAAGGTTTATTGTAGCCGTCCTTGTGGGGATAATTATAATGAGATAACTCTATGGGGATATTTCATATACATTAAAGAGATGCTTGTTGCTGCTTAGCAGGACACATGTGCCAAATAGTTTTAATTATGTTCATATGCATATGTTCATTCAATTTTAGTCATTGGACAAATTTGCATTCAAAACAAAGACATAAATTTTGCACTTCAAAGTATATTTGTATTGATATTTTTTGCCCATGAATAGGCGTTTTTGTACAGAGAGACGGAGATCCTAGTAAGAGGAAATCGTCGAAAGGAAAACAAAATTTGAGAGTGAAAACAAATATCTATGTGAAATGATCTTATTGCCTTCTAACTCTACTATTGCCCCAATGTCTTTGAATGTCCCTTGTCGTTGATAGAAGTTGATTGGATTGATCTTGGACCGTTTGAACTTGGACCTTGGTGATAAAATGGACAGTGTTGATTCCATGGGACATAGCCATACACTTTTAATCCTTAACTTTTTCCTGCACCGCCCTTTCGGGTTTTCAGCCCACCAGGATACCCTTTTTTTCCCAAGTCGCCCTTTCGGGTTTTCAACTTGTCGGGTGTATAATCTTTTGCATATATCCCTAATTTTTGCCCAAACCTTTTGGTTTGCCGGGATGCCCTTATTTTGCCTAGGTGTGTCAACCTAGAGGGTCTCTTATGCGTAGTATTTTTTAACTATGTCCGTATTTATGGGATGTGGGAAGTCTTCACCATCCATGGTAGTCAGCATCATGGCACCGACAGAGAAAACTCTCTTGACAATAAATGGCCCTTCATAGGTGGGAGTCCATTTTCCTCTGGAGTCTCCTTGTGGTAGAATGGTGCGTTTTATCACCAAGTCACCAACTTGATATACTCGAGGCTTGATCTTTTTGTTGAAAGCCTTGATCATTCGTTTTTGGTACGTCTGACCATGGAAAATAGCAGCTAACCATTTTTCGTCAATCAAGTTCAGCTGATCCTATCTCGTTTGAATCCACTCGTCTTCGCCTAGGCCTGCCTCATTCATAATTCTCAGCGAGGGAATCTGAACTTCTACTGGCAAAACAACTTCCATGCCATAGACTAGAGAAAAGGGAGTTGCCCCAGTTGATGTTCTAGCTGAAGCACGGTAGCCATGTAGAGCAAACAGCAGCATCTCATGCCAATCCTTATAGGTTACTACCATTTTCTGCATAATCTTCTTGATATTCTTGTTGTCCGCTTCGACTGCGCCATTCATTTTCGGTCTATACAGAGAAGAATTATGATGCTTGATCTTAAACTAAGTGCAAATCTCAGTGATGATAGCATTATTGAGGTTAGGCCCATTGTTGGTGATGATCCTTTCGGGGATACCATAACGACAGATGATGTTGTATCTGATGAATCTAGCTACCACATTCTTGGTGACTGAGGCAAATGAGGCGGCTTCGACCCATTTGGTAAATTAGCTGATAGCAACAAGAATGAAGCGATGTCCGTTGGAAGCGGTGGGCTTGATCTCTCCAATCATGTCAATGCCCCACATTGCAAATGGCCATGGAGCGGTCATGACATTCAGAGGGATAAGAGGCACATGGACCTTGTCATCATAGATTTGGCATTTGTGACAAGTTCTTGAATGTTGTTGGCAATCAGTCTCCATCGTTGACCAATAATAACCGACTCTTAAGATTTTCTTAGCCATCGTATGTCCACTTGAGTGAGTACCGAAGAGACCATCATGCATGTCTTCCATGATCTCCTCCGCCTCCTTCTTGTCTACACATCGGAGAAGAGTTGAATCATGGTTGCGCTTGTACAATATCCCGTTACTTAGGAAGAATTTGGCTGCAAATCTTTGCAAGAACTTTCTGTCATTGATAGATGCCCCCCCTGGATACTCTTGTGTTTCAAGGTATCTCATCACCTCATGGTACCATGGCTTTTCTGCATCAGTGTCAAGCTCATAGCAATGTGCAGGTTCATCAAATCTTTCAATTATTATCATAAGGACTTCTTTGTCCCATCTGACCTTGAACATTGAAGACATGGTTGCCAAAGCGTCAGCCAACTGGTTTTCTTCCCTAGGGAAGTGCTCAAAAGTGATCTCTTCTAAGTAAGGAATCAGGGACATCACAAGTTCCTTGTAAGGGATAAGATTAGGGTGTTTAGTGTCCCAATCTCCTTTTACTTGGCTGATAACTAAGGCGGAATCCCCAAAAACATCCAAATTCTTGATCCTTAAGTCAATAGCAGCTTTCAGACCTAAGATGCATGCTTCATACTCAACCATATTGTTTGTGCAATCGAAGCATAGTATGCCAGTGAAAGGAGTGTGGCAACCTTCAAGAGAGATGATCACAACACCAATTCCGTTACCTAAGGCGTTGGAAGCCCCATCGAATACCATAGTCCATCGGGATCCTTGTTCAGGTCCGTCATATGGTCCAAGTTTTGCACAGTCAGTTACCAGCATGATGTTCTCATCGGGGAAGTCGAAGTTCATTGACTGATAATCATCCACAACTTGATGGGCCAAATGATCTGCTAGTACACTTCCTTTGATGGCCTTTTGGTTCATGTATTGAATGTCGTACTCAGTCAAGATCATTTGCCATCTGGCTATCCGTCCGGAAAGGGTAGGTTTCTTGAAGATGTACTTGATTGGGTCCATTTTAGAAATTAACAGAGTGGTATGAGTCAACATATACTGTCTTAGCCGGCGAGCAGCCCATGCCAGAGTGCAACAAGTTTTCTCGAGCAGTGAATATCTGGTTTCACAGTCGGTAAACTTTTTGCTCAGGTAATAAATAACATGCTCTTTTCGGCCAGACTCGTCATGTTGGCCCAAAACACACCCCATAGAGTTCTCTAATACTGTCAAGTACATGATCAAGGGTCTTCCTTCAACTGAAGGCATGAGAATATGAGGTTCTTGTAGGTATTCTTTGATTTTGTCGAAGGAAACTTGGCATTCATCATTCCATCTGACTACCTGATCTTTCTTTAAGAGTTTAAAGATTGGCTCACAAGTAGCAGTCAAGTGTGATATGAAGCGAGCAATGTAATTGAGACGACCCAGGAATCCTCTAACTTCTTTTTCAGAATGAGGGACTGGCATTTCTTGGATGGCCTTTACCTTGGCAGGATCAACTTTAATGCCTTTATTGCTGACAATAAAACCCAGAAGCTTTCCAGATCGTACTCCAAACATGCACTTGTTAGGGTTTAACCTCAGCTTGTACTTCTTCAGCCTCTCGAATAATTTGCACAGATGATCGAGATGTTCTTCTTTGGTTTATGATATGGAAATCATATCATCCACATATACCTCTATCTCATGATGAATCATGTCATGAAATAAAGCTACCATAGTCCTTTGATATGTTTCCCCTGCATTCTTTAATCCGAACGACATGACCTTGTAGAAGAAGGTGCCCCATTTCTTAACGAAAGTAGTCTTCTCCATGTCTTTGGGAGCCATCCTTATTTGATTATAGCATGATAAGCCATCCATGAAAGAGAATACTTTATGCTGAGCATGATTATCAACTAAGACGTCAATGTATGGTAGAGGGAAGTCATCCTTGGGGCTCACCCTATTCAGATCCCTATAGTCTATGCACATGCAAACTTTCCCGTCTTTCTTTGGCACTGGAACCACATTGGAAACCCGTTGAGGATAGGATGTCACAGCTAGGAACCCTGCATCAAATTGTTTCATCACTCCAGCTTTGATCTTTTCAGACATATCAGGTCTCATGCGACGAACCTTTTGTTTAACAGGAGGGCAGTCCTCTCTTGTCGGCAGACGATGAACTACGATGTCGGTATCCAACCCAAGTATATCTTCATAAGACCAAACAAATACTTCCATATAATCATGTAATATCTGAACCAACCTGCTCTTGACACTGCTTTCCAAATTAGCCCCGATTCTGATTTCCTTCTTATCTGACTCAATACCCAGGTTGATAACTTCAACTGACTCTTCGTGCGGTTGAATAGCTTTTTCCTCTTGTAATAGAAGTCTGGCTATCTCTCCCAGTATGTCACAATCTTCCCCGCCTTTGTCTTCGGCTTGGTTGATAGGACATTCAAAGTTATAGTC
Source organism: Vicia faba (assembly GCA_948472305.1). Lineage (NCBI taxonomy): Eukaryota > Viridiplantae > Streptophyta > Magnoliopsida > Fabales > Fabaceae > Vicia > Vicia faba. The sequence goes on along the minus strand of OX451738.1, from coordinate 910,310,258 downwards.
GGCAATAGTAGAGTCATTGACAATAGGATCCAGAGTGGATGTGGACCTGCAAGAGTGTGTGTGTGCATGTAAGATACATGGCTATTTTTTTTTGAAAAATGTATTTGCAAGAAAGGAAAGACAATGAACACAAATATTTGAATGCAAAAGAGTCCAATGTACTGAATGATCATATGATTAGATGAATATAAACAAAACCCTTGACAAATGGACCAAAGTGCCCCGGGCCAGGAAAATGGCTAAAAAGTCAATGTTAAAATATTACAGACAACATGTTCTTGAATTGAAAGAAAAGAAATAACAAGTAGATTACTCCTCAATGAAGGAGACGGGCACAAAGTCCTTTGTATGCCAATTCTTCAGCTCCATTGTAGTTGGATACACCCACTCTTCAAATGCAGCTTCTTCATCAGAATCACCCATGGCGTTGACTTCATGGCTTCCAATGCGGAGAGGTGGCTTTCCAGCACGAGCACGCCTCACTTCCCTCTGAGATTTGACGGTGAAGCCCAAACCAAACTTGTCATCTTTAAATGGGATATCGAGGAGTTTCCCCCAAGTATCACAATTTCCGCGGGCATCCTTGACTGAAACCATCTTTGGCGTGGCCTTAATAGCTTTAGACTCATCAGAAGAACATTTGGTAGCAGCAATCATCGAAGGTACAACCTCAAAGGATTGACACGGGGTTTCAATGAATTCTCCATCCATATCTACGTATTTGAACGAGTTAAGGTGGCTCACCATAAACTCTTCTTCTCCACAGACGGTGACTATTCTGCCCTTGACTGGATATTTGAGTTTCTGGTGGAGAGTTGAGGTTACTGCCCCAACTTTATGGTTCCACGGGCGACCTAACAGACAAAAATAGGAAGGACGAATATCCATAATATAGAAGGTGGAATTGAAAATTTGGGAGCCCACTTTGATTGGAAGATCTACCTCCCCATGAACAGTCCTCTTTGATTCGTCAAATGCCCTTACAATGATATCACTTGGATTCAAGACTAAATCCTCACAGTCAAGACGGTCTAACGCCCTCTTGTGTAATACATTCAGAGAAGAACCAGTGTCGACTAGCACATGTGCTAAGGTAGTCCGTTTGCACTCGACAGAAACATGTAAAGCTTTATTGTGATTCTTCCCCAGAGGTGTTAAGTCAGCATCTGAAAATCCCAAGCCATTATCAGCTGTCAGGCTAGCCAGGAAATTCTCAAATTTATCCGTTGTCATCTCATGGGGGACATGAGCTTTTTTTAGGAACTTGATTAATGTCCGAGCATGGGCGTCGGAGCAAAGCAGCAATGACAACATTGAAATCTTAGAAGGGGTTTGCCCCAACTGTTCTACAATTTTGAAGTCGCTTCTTTTTATGATCTTCAAAATCTCGTCCATCTCGCGAGCAGAGGGTTCTCCATCAACAACATCCTTGGAGGGTATTTCAGTTACAACCGGCTCAACAACCTTTTCCTCCCCTCTTGTATAGGTATTTGGCTTGGAAGTAGTAATGCAGATGGGCGTCTTTGTAACCACTGGTGGTGAGATATTGGGTGAAAATATTCTCCCAGTTCTAGTTACCTTGCTTGAGCCAGCTATGTTACCGACATCGTTATCTTTTCCTTCTTCGATCCAGGCATATTTTTTAATCCCATGATAGAACACCTCAGCACCGTAATTCCATGGTAGCGCTTTGTTTGAAGAGTAAGGAATTGGTCCGGGATTGGTAATTATTAAGGGAGCAAGAGTGGGTTCGTTTGAAATCCTAATAGGACCTTTGGAGGTGATCCTGAGAGGCTTGTTTGAGATGGTAATAATGGAGAGCTCTTCACATTTTCTAGTCAAACTTTTGGCAAGTGGGTTTTCTCAAATAGAATTTTGTGGCTATCCATCAGGCGTTGAATGCCTTTCTTCAGCCCTTCACATCCATTGAGTTGATGGGTACAACACACATAGTCTTTTACACAGCCAAGGAAGATCCTAACTTTCAACAGATTGTTTTTTATTACATTCAGCGGAGTAGTCAATTCTTCAACAGAGGCAAAAAAATTGTATCTTCAACAGCGTTAATACCCTTGTCATGCTTCGGCATTGGAGCAGTGATTACATTCGACATTGGAGGAGGATCAAATTCAACAGTTTTGTTATCAATCAAATTCTAGATTTTGTTCTTCAAATCCCAGCACTGGTCAGTCTCGCTCCTGGGGCTGCTTAAATGGTAAGCACACTTAGTGCTCGGATTATAATTTGGTGACGAGGTGTCAGGGTTGGCGGGAGGATCGCGCAATGTCACTAAACTAGCCTTGAGCAAATGTTGAAGGGCTTGAGACAGTGACATGCCTAACCTCGTAAATTGTCTTCTTGGAGTTTCAAAACATTGATGATTTGCTGATGGTCTTGGAGTAGGAAGTGGATTGGAGATTCAGATAACATTGACAGACGGGTGATCATTCTTCTTGGTATGGGCCCTTTCCCCATACACATCATTGACTTCCTTCTTTGCAGCAAAAGGTTTCTTGATAGGATTGAGAGTGGAGGTAGATGCTACAGATATCTTCCCACTTTTGATGCCACTTTCAACTCTTTCGCCGATTAAGATCAATTTGGTGAAACTAGAAGAAGAGCAGCCAACCTACAGATTAAAGAAATGACCATATAAAGTGCCCATGAACATGTCGATATGCTCCCTAACAGTCAAGGGAGGTTGGACCCTACTAGCAAGGTCTCTCCACTTTTGCGCATATTCCTTAAATCCCTCATTCTTCCCCATGGTCATATCTTGCAACTGAACCCTCGTTGGCGCCAAGTCGGCATTATACTGATACTGATGGTAGAAGGCAGTAGCTAAATCCTCCCAAGTATTGATACGAGAACCATATAAATGATAAAACCATTCAAGTTACATTCCAGTCAAGCTCTCTTGGAAAAAGTGAACCCAAAGCTTCTTATCAGCAGTGTGCGGATGTATCTTGCGCACATAAGATTTCAAATGGAGTTTTGGACAAGAAACTCCATCGTACTTTGCAAAGATTGGTATTTTGAATTTGTGGGGAATGACTACCCCAGAGATCAAACCCAAATCATCAAAATCTAAACCGGGGACGGCTTGGATTTCAACAACTTTCAATCTATCTTCTAATTGCTTGTATTTGATATCAGCGGGTGGATATTGCTCGTTGTAATAATCATCACCAGATACCTGATCATTGATATAGTCATCCTGAGTACTCTTGACCTCACCAATCTGGTTCTCGTCCTCTTCAAACGAATCTCCTCCTACTGGGATTTGATGGACTGTCTCCTTGAACCTTCTACCCATGTTGAATAGATATTTCTTCTTTGGCTTTTTCTTAACGGCCAGCAAAGCCATCATATCTTGTTGCCCCTTGGCTACGGCTAGTAGATTCTCCTGAAACTGAGAATTCCAGGTTTGGAGATCCTTCACAGTTTTCTCTAGATCCATCTAGATGAAATAAATAACAAAAAGATAAGGAAACCTGTTATGCGAAAACATGTCATGTTATAATGCATGGAGTATGTACATGCAAATGATTTCAAGGATTAATGAAATTAAAATTTGTATAGACAAAAGAATGAACAAACATTAATTTTCATTAGACGAAACAAGAAATATTACATCATGCCTCTTGGGCTTACAAAATAGCTTTCTAAGATAAAAAGAACAAACGCATCCTCTTTGGCACGAGATAAGCGTTCACACTTTTCTCTTCTTGTAGCTGCTTCGTAAGCTCCAAGACCATCTTTTCATTAGCATAGAATTGAGTCTCGAAAGTATCTCGTTCTTCCTTAAGCTGAATCCAACCCTTTTGTAAGTCTTCGAGAGAGGTAGGCATGTCGGGATGGAGGATAGTGTAGGGAACATCTCCTTCGACCACAAGCTCCACGATGACTGGTAAGATGGAGGGATAAGGCATCATAAGTTTCTGAGCACGCACTCGTACCCATTTAAGGTAAGGCTCGAGGGGAATAGAATTCTTGTGTACTAGTGTCTTGCTATCCACGTTGTTCAACATTCTCCAAGCTTGGATAAACCTTTGACGGTAACCTTGATTGTCATTCTCGTAGTCGAATACCAATCCTTGGATAAGCATCTCGTGGGGACCATCCCTCCGGGCGTAACCAAATTGTCGTAGGGCTAAGCAGGGGTTGTAAGTTGTGATATGGTGGCAGAACCGACTATTAATACTGGTTTTCATTTTGTGTTTTTTGTTTTCAAAATGTCGCGGTAAGCAAGAGTCGCCACCGACTTTTATTTCATCCAATCATGGAAAAGGAAAAAGAGAAAAAACCTTTTTTCGAGATATTCTGAGTACGGGGGGTAGATTATAGAAAGGGAAGGTGTTAACACCCTTTTTATCCGTAGTTATCTACGGGCTCTTAGGTACTTGCTCATTTTTCAAATTGCTTGTGTGTGTTTGTTATGAAAATGTTTTTACTTCGTGATAACCCTTGTATCAGTCTTCAAGGATGTGACGAAGTTTGTTTTGAAAATTTGTTTTTTGAAAGGTGTTTCTGTGAAAACTTTTCATTGAGCAAGTACTTAAGATTCTACCTACTCGAAAAAAGTGTTCGTTCTATTTCATTTAGACAATGCTATCCTACTATTAAGGAGTAGGTAGCATCGTCGTTGGAGTTGTAAGGGACATCCGAAGGGACAAGTACAATCACTAAAGCAATAGTTAGAAAACTTTAGTAGTAACCCTAGAGTCTTAAGATCTTTCCGAGGCAACATTTCTGGGGCAACCTTTGAATGAGACATTTTGATCTTTTAGACAGGAGGGCGACCACTAAAATTTCCTATGCTTAATGACTGTTTACCGAAGGCAACCGGAGTGAGGCAAACCCTAGGAGTGAACATGTGCATGTGAACTTTTTTCAGTCATTTAGTCTTTGCATATTAGGTGATCTACCGTTTTAAATTTCCAGACGTTCTTGCCATACAATCCTATTAGCATACAATTAAACAGTTAAATATTTGCAGGAATTAAAAATGCGAGAAGATAAACCTAGCTATTACAAGGCTTTGACAGTTACATAATTACTTTGACGGGAAATAAAATATGCGAAACTTAAAACCCTAATTAAAACTATTACAACCAATAAGCAGTTACATAATTATGGACAAATAATTAACAAGCGCGCGACAAATTAATTGCGAGGACGATTGAAATAACCTAAAACCCTAATTGAGAGAAAAAGTGTTTTTGTGGATTTTTATTTGAGAAAACATTTAAATTACAAATCAATTAAACCTAATTTCTAATTGTTTTTTACATTATGAAAGAAATTAAATTAACCTAATTTTCTAATTAACTTAATTAATTAAATAAATAGATATTTATGAGAAAAATGATTTTTGATGTATTTTTTTTAAAGAAAATTAATTAAATTATGCACAACTAAAATTCTAATTCTAATTCTAATTATTTTTAATCATAAAAAGATTAAATTGCCCTAAGTTAATTAAACTAACTAATTTTAAAAAAATAAAAATATTATTACAAAAAGAATTTTGTGATTTGTGATTTGTCAAAAAATAATTTTATGTTAATTAAAAGAAAAAGAAAATAAACAAAGAAATTAAAGAAAAAAAAGAATAGAAAAATAATAAAATGGGCTTGTTGTTGAATTGCTGAAGGGGGTGTGAAGATGAAATTCTAAGCCCAATAATGCTGAGCCCAGTCAACCACGTTGGATCCTGTGGAGTTGGCCTTCATGAGGTCCATCATGAGGACGCAATTTAGAGACATTGGATCTAGGCAGCGTGCCATCCAATGGTGATGAGGCGTAGGTCCATGGTATGCTTGTTTAATGAGAAACACCAGATCTTCCTGAAATAAATAGGAAAATAACAAAATGCACACGCCTGGGATCGAACCCAGGACGTGTACATCAAAGGCATGCTCCTCAACCATCTGCGCTAGCTTATCAACTTATACATATAATGAATAAAGAAAAGAAAAGTTAAAAACAAATAACATGCGAGAAAAGCGTGCGAGATTCAAATCAGCCAGTCATGGGATGCCACGCATCATCTTCTTCGCTGCAACCATCATTTTAGGGGAAAGACTTTTGCCTACAGACACAAGTCTATAGCTATAGCCCCTGCAAATTTCCAAAATGCACAATACACACGATAAATGATTTCTAATTACATAGATCCATTCGTGGTGACCTCGTGAACACCATGGTACCCTTCTTTTTGCCTAATTTAACCTGTACCAGAAATCCCCAAATCGTGACCTCAAACCCTAACAATGGTAAGTATTGATTCCTGTACTGTTAATACAATTAAAGGATATAGAAAGCTTGCAAACACGATTATGAACAAGAATATATGAATAGAATGGATTTATAATGTGTAAAACATAGAAATCGAATTTGAGTTTGGGATGCAAACCGTGATGTGTCTAGGAGATGGTTCTTGATGTTTTGAAGGCTGCAAATGATGTTGTTGGCTTCAGGAGATGGCCAGGAAGTGATTAGGGTCTTTGAATGGCCTGGAATCATCCTCTAGGGCAGAAATCAAATGCACACTTTTTATCCAATTTTTGAGTTTTTGTTCTTTCTCCCCACGACTGCAAAACCCCCTCTTTTGATCTGCAATTGTTATGCACCTATAGTAGACTGAATTAGGTCAATAAAATTGGCATGAATCTTGAGAAATAATGGAAATTAGATTTGATTTGCTCTTGTATGATATATATCTAAAACAAGCTTCAATCCAATCTTTTTCAATCCAAATCCACTTTGCACGAATTGGCTGGCATGTTAGCTGTACATGGACTCAAAATGTGCATAAAAATCCAGGATTTGATTTGATTTCATTATTTTACTATTTTATATTGATTTGTTTTGATTTAAATGAAATAAAATCAAAATAAATAATAAAAATAATAGAATAATAGGTTGAAAAGCTCAGGGGTCGTGGGTCCTATTAGAAACATGTTTCAAACAAGAAAACATGGGCCCCTTTGGAAAAAATGCAAATTTTATCAATGTTGACTTTTGACAATTTTCCAAAAATTGCCAACTTTGACAATGCATATCTCTCTCAATTTTGACCCTAGGAGGGTGTTCTTGGACTTTTTAGAAAGCTTAGGATATCCCCTAACCAACCCTTTTGGTTTCATTTCCATTGGGTCTTCCCTGTTCATGTAAGAAGCTTTGACCCAAAAGGTGTTTTTGTTGACTTTTCAAAAGGACCTATAATGTAGAAATTCATATCTTTTGATGAGTGCATATTTTGAACTTGTGGGCTAAAGGTGAATTGTAGGGAATTTCATCCTCTTCAAAATGAGCCTTGGATGGAAAATTTCTGATAAAGCATGAAGAAGTTATGCTTGGTCAAAGTTAGGTTGACTTTTCCTACAAAACCCTAATTTAGCAACTTTTGGGTTTTGATGAATTTGGAGCATTCCTTGAGGAATCATGACCAACCCTTGATCAAATGATGGAAGTCACTTAAAAATGTTGATAAAAAATCTTGAGGTTTGACTGAATGTGGGCCACAATTGACTTTTGACCTAATACAGTCGATTCTCAAGCATTTGAGCAGTTGACTGAGCAGACTTCTTTGTGCAAGGCATGAAACTTGACATGGATGATCTTGGGAACATATTAGGACCTTGGGAATAATTTGAGTCCTTTTTGATTCACACATCTTGATGAAAAGGGAAACTCCAATTTGAGGTATACTGCCTTAGGAGAGAGTTTGTTTGGTCAACTCTTGGACTTCCTTGAGCAACTTGGGGACCTCAATTGACATTTGTTGAGTAAAATGGGAGGGAAAATTTTGGGGTACAACAGCTGCCCCTGTTCAATCCTCTTAAACCTGAGGATGTAGTTGGCTAGCCTGCCTTTCGTGATCTGAAGGTGGAAGATGATTGAACACTAGAGTGCCCAGAAATTTGCACTCGCATGAAGTGGCACTTGATTTATGATATCGGGAATGGGCTTACAGATGCCATTTGGAGGTCGATAATGGAAGATTACCGAAGATGGGCTTAAAGATGCCATCCTGGATGCGACGGAGAATTATCAGAGATGGGCTTAAAGATGCCATCTAGAGAATGTGGATTTCCTGAGATATTCCTTTGACGAGAGTCCCAGTTGCTGTTGTTGAGGAGGAATCTGATGAGGAATGTTGGTATCTGTCTTGGGAGAAATAGAATTTTAGGAGCTTCAGTTGTACGTTACTCTACTAGGGAAATAACCCCTGCTTGAGGAAGCAGAAGTGAACTGCATATCTGGTCAGGGTACAAGATGCACCGCGACTTACTGGGGAAATGCGAAACCAATCGTGTTTGATTAGGTCCAGGTCTTACAGTGTTGTGGACTGTTGTCTGGAGATAAGAGAGAAGGAACCTGGATAATAAGGTTATGAGAAGGAACCTGGATAGCAGGGTTGCTTCGAAATGAAATCATGGATAGTAGGGCTGTGAGAAGGAACCTGAATAATAGGGTTACTTCGATATGAAAGCCTGGATAGTATGGTTGTGAGTAGGAACCTGGATAGTAGGGTTACTTCGATATGAAAGCCTAGATAGTAGGGTTGTGAGAAGGAACCTGGATAGTGGGGTTACTTTGATATGAAAGCATGGATAGTAGGGCTGTGAGAAGGAACCTGGGTAGTAGGGTTACTTCAATATGAAAGCTTGGATAGTAGGGCTGTGAGAAGGAACTTGGATAGTAGGGTTACTTCGATATGAAAGCCTGGATAGTAGGGCTGTGAGAAGGAACTTGGATAGTAGGGTTACTTCGATATGAAAGCCTGGATAGTAGGGCTATGAGAAGGAACCTGGGTAGTAGGGTTACTTTGATATGAAAGCCTGGATAATAGGGCTGTGAGAAGGAACCTGGATAGTAGGGTTACTTCGATATGAAAGCCTGGATAGTAGGGCTATGATAAGGAACCTGGATAGTAGGGTTACTTCGATATGAAAGCCTGGATAGTAGGGTTGTAAGAAGGAACCTGGATAGTAGGGTTACTTCAATATGAAAGCCTGGATAGTAGGGCTGTGAGAAGGAACCTGGGTAGTAGGGTTACTTCAATATGAAAGCCTGGATAGTAAGGTTATGAGAAGGAACCTGGGTAAGGTTGCTTTGTGAGGAGTTTTGGTAAAACTGTGTCTGAACCGAGAAGGAAGTTGGATAAGATTACTTTGGGATAAGTTCGTGTAAAACTTCAGAATGAACCAGGGTAAGGTTATATGTTTTTGTAAAACTTCAGGAGGAACCGGGGTAAGGTTACTTTGAGATAAGTTCGTGTAAAACTTCAAGAGAAACCTGGGTAAGGTTACTTTAGGATAAGTTCGTGTAAAACTTCGGGATGAACCGGGGTAAGTTTATAAGTTTGTGTAAAACTTCAGGAGGAACCGGGGTAAGGTTACTTTGTGATATGACAGCCTGGATGGTAGGGCTGTGAGAAGGAGCCTGGATGGTAGGGTTACTTCGAAGCGATAATGTAGATTAGTTGACTCGTTTGATTTCGGGAACTGAGTTTCCATTAGTCGCCTGTAGATATGATCTGTATAAATGCTGAATTTGTTGAAGCTAATCCTCTTTTCCTGAAAAGATATCAGGGTTAGTTATATGCGATGCATGAAATTCAGGGTGAGATGATGTTCTCAAAATAAATGATATTATGCTGTAAATGTCATGTATGCGTATGTCATGATGTATGTTTATGAAATACTATCGGGGTATGCTCGCGTCTGGGAAAATAAATCCCTGATTATTGCTGGAGACTTGTAAATATTCTGTCGGGAAGAGATGCTTGAGAATAAACTCTGTGGGGACCAAACTTAGGGGGGAAGAGATACTCTGTTGGTAGACCTGCTGATCTGGAGGAAAAACTCAGCTGGGGATGAAATTCCGTTGCTGGGGATGATGAACTCTGTTGGAGATTGAGCTTCTGTATTTGGAGAAATAAACTCCGCTTGGGGGATGAAGTTTACTGACTAGCCCGCGATTACAAACCTCGGCCGGGGATAGTTATGTCCTATTTTGGGAAAGCTGACATCAATGCCTTTGGATACTTTTACTCTGTGGGGAGTGTATGTACCAACAATTATGTTCCCAAGCTGACTCCATCTCGATACCTGCTGGAAAAAGGAACTGTAGGGTTTGGCACTTCTTGTTTTTCCCTGTTTCTGGAATTACGAGTAATTGTATTTTGTTTCCTATGTAAATATTTATGAGCAACAATCATTTTCAAATGCATATATAAAAAATAAATCATTGGACGTTCTTGTAAAACAAAACAGAAAAAAGAAAAATCAAATTGAAGTTTTGTAGAAATGACTTGTATTGATTTTTTTTTGAAGTTGGCCCGTAATAGGCGTTTTTGTACAAAGAGGCTGACGTCTTAGTAAGAGAACGCCGCCGAAAGATAGAAATTATACAATTTGTGTAAAAGAAAGAAAAACAGCTATGTTAAACAACCCCATTGGGTTCCAACTCTGATATTTCCTTTATATCTTCAAGCGTCTCATCACTTTTCTACTTGGTCGAAGGTTGATCAGATTTGTTGGCGCCGTTTGAGCTTGATAGTCGATACCGAAGTCTGGTCGCAAGATGATCCAATGAGACCTAGTGATACGCTTCAATCCCTAACTTTTTCCTGGATTGCCCTTTCGGGTTTTCAATCCACCAGGATACCCTTTTTTTGCCCAAGCCTCCCTTTCGGGTTTTTGACTTGCTGGGTGTTCATATTTTTTCATTTTCATCCCTTACTTTTGCCCGAACCCTTTTGGTTCGCCAGTAAGCCCTTATTTTTTCCTAGGCCAGTCAACCTAGCGGGTCTTTGATTATGCGTTGTATCTTTTCACTATGTCTGCATTGACAGGGTGAGGAAGGTCGTCACCATCCATGGTGGTTAGAATCATAGCTCCTCCCGAGAAAATGTTCTTAACCACAAATGGCCCTTCGTACGTGGGAGTCCATTTGCCCCTGGGATCACCTTGCGGCAGTATGATGCACTTGATTACTAAATCCCCGACTTGATATTCTTGACACCTGACTTTCTTGTTAAAAGCCTTGATCATTCGCTTTTGATACGTCTGACCATGAAAGATAGCAGTAAGTCTCTTTTCATCGATTAGATTTAATTGATCAAGTCGGGTTTGGATCCAGTCATCTTCGTTCAAACCTGTATCCTTCATAATCCCGAGAGAAGGTATCTTGACTTCTATGGGTAGGACTTCCTCCATGCCATATACCAGAGAGTAGGGTGTTTCCCCTGTCGACGTCTGTGTTGAGGTACGATACCCATGAAGAGCAAACGGTAACATCTCATGCCAGTCTTTATATGTCATCGTCATCTTCTGTACAATCTTCTTGATGTTCTTTTTAGTTGCTTCAACAACGCCATTCATCTTCGGCCGGTAGGGAGAAGAGTTATGATGCTGTATCTTAAACTGTTTATAGAACTTGGTGATCATTGTGTTGTTGAGATTCATACAATTGTCAGTAATAATTCTCTCTGGTACACCATATCGACATATCAGATTGTGTCGGATAAACCGCGCCACGACATTCTTGGTTACTGTAGCAAAAGAGGCTGCCTCAACCCACTTTATGAAATAATCAATGGCCACTAAGATGAAACGATGTCCATTGGACGCAGTAGGTTTGATCTCGCCGATAATGTTGATGCCCCACATCGCAAAGGGCCAAGGAGCTGTTAGGACGTTCAGAGGAACTGGAGGCACATGCACCTTATCAGCATAGACTTGGCACTTATGACAGGTTCGAGAGTGCTGATAATAATCGGCTTCCATAGTGGACCAGTAATATCCTGCCCGGAGGATCTTCCTAGCCATGGTGTGTCCACTGGAATGGGTTCCGAAGGTGCCTTCATGTAGATCTGTCACGATCCTCTATGCTTCGCTCTTGTCTACACACCGTAATAGTGTGGAGTCATGGTTGCGTTTATAGAGGATCCCATTACTGAGGAAGAACTTTGCAGCGAACCTTCTCAGAAACTTCTTATCATTGAAAGATGCCCCTTCGGGATATTCCTGAGCCTTGAGATACCTTTTGACTTCGTGAAACCAGGGTTTTCCTGCCACTTCTTTGATATCGATTTCACAACAGTGTGCTGGTTCATCCAACCTCTCAATGGTAATTTGGGGAGCTTCATTGTCCCACCTAACTTTGAACATAGAATACATGGTATCTAGTGCGTCCGCTAACTGGTTTTCCTCTCGTGGGAAATGTTCAAAGGTTACCTCCTCAAAGTGTGGGAGCAATGTCAATACATACTCTCTATAAGGAATGAGATTCAGGTGTTTCGTATCCCACTCGCCCTTGATCTGTCTGACCACATAGCGGAATCCCCGAATACACTTAAAAACTTAATCCTCATGTCAATAGCAACTCGATGACCCATGATACATGCTTCATACTCCGCCATGTTGTTGGTGCAGTTGAAACATAATTGGGCGGTGAATGGAGTATGACAGCCCTCAGGAGATATGATTACAGCGCCAATGCTGTTACCCGGCACGTTCGAGGCTCCATCAAAATACATAGACCATTGGGATCCCTCCTCGGGTCCTTCATCTGGCCTAGGTTCTTCATAGTCAGTCACCAACATAACATTCTCATCCGGGAACTCAAAATTCATGGACTGGTAATCATCCACGGCCTGATGAGCCAAATGATCGCCCAATACACTCCCCTTGATTGCTTTTTGGGTTGTATATTGTATGTCGTACTCAGTTAAGATCATTTTCCACCTTGCCATCCTTCCGAAGAGAGCGGGCTTCTCGAAAATATACTTGATCGGATCCATCTTTGATATCAACAAGGTAGTGTGAGTCAGCATATACTGTCTCAGTCGGCGAGCAGCCCATGCCAAAGCGTAACAAGTTTTCTCGAGCAATGAGTATCGTGTCTCACAGTCGATAAACTTTTTGCTAAGGTAGTATATTGCGTGCTTTTTTCGACCAGACTCGTCATGCTGCCCCAGCACACACCCCATTGAATTGTCTAGCACAGTCAAGTATAATATCAAAGGTCTTCCTTCAACTAGAGGCATCAAAATCGGCTGTTCTTAAAGGTATTCCTTGATTATTTTGAAAGCGGTTTGGCATTCATCATTCCACTTTACCACTTGATCTTTCTTCAGAAGCTTGAAGATTGGATCACAAGTAGCAGTCAGGTGTGAAATGAACCTGGCGATATAATTCAGACGTCCCAAGAAACCTCTAACTTCCTTCTCTGTGCGGGGAACCGACATCTCTTATATGGCCTTCACCTTCACAGGGTCTACCTGAATACGCTTTTCACTAACGACAAAACCCAGAAGTTTACCAGATCTTACCCCGAAGGTACACTTATTCAGATTCAACCTCAGCTTGTATGTCTTCATCCTATCAAACAGTTTCTGGAGATGATCAAGGTGTTCTTCCTCTGTCTGAGACTTGGCTATCATATCATTAACATAAACTTCGATCTCATGGTGAATCATGTCATGAAACAAAGCGACCATGGAGCGTTGATAAGTTGCCCCAACATTATTCAACCCAAAAGGCATCAGCTTGTAGCAGAAGGTGCCCCACTGTGTAACGAATGTTGTCTTCTCCATGTCTTCAGGATCCATCTTGATCTGGTTGTAGCCAGAGAAGCCATCCATGAAGGAGAGGATTTTATGCTGCACGGTGTTGTCGACTAGAACATCAATGTGAGGAAGTGGGATGTCATCCTTGGGGCTTTCCATGTTCAGATCTCTGTAATCTATGCACATCTGTACCTTACTGTCCTTCTTAGGTACCAGGACGACGTTGGCAACCCACTGTGGATGGGAAGTGACATCTAAGAATCCTGCATCGAACTGTTTCATGATCTCTTCCTTGATCTTCTCTGACATTTTAGGGCACATATGACAGATCTTCTGTTTAACCAGAGGACAGTCTTCTTTAGTCGGCAGGCGATGTACCACAATATGAGTGTCTAAACCAGGCATGTCTTCGTAGGACCAGGCGAAGATCTCAACATAGTCGTGCAACATCTGTATCAACCTCTGTTTGATGCTAAGCTTCAGATTTGCACCTATTTTAACCTCTTTTCTGTCTTCCTCAATACCCAAGTTCACTATCTCAACCGACTCTTCCTGGGGTTGTATGGCCCTTTCTTCCTGCTGTAGTAGTCTAGCAAGTTCTCCAGGCACTTCATAATCATCCTCACCTTCGTCCTCGACTTGGTTGATCGGATTTTTGAAGTCATAACTGGCAATAGCCGAGCTGTTATCAATGGGATCCAGAGTGGATATGGATCTGCATTATGATCCGTGAGTGTGTGTAAGAGAATAGCTATTTTGATAGAGTGGAAAATAGAAAAGAAAAACAGAGAGCGCAAAATTTGTATGCAAGAAACGTCCAATGCTTTACTAATGATTATGAAATGACAAATAATAGCCCTCACAAGCAAAGCCAAGGTGCCTCGGGCAAGGCACCGGGCTGTAAAGTTTCAAATTGTTTATTACAAATCTTAAAACAAATAAGTCAATTACTGTAGAATAAAATAAACAGGTATGAAGTCCCTAGCCGTCCAGTTACTCGGTCCACCATTGGTAGTTGGGTAGATCCAGTTGTCAATGTATGATTCCTCTTCACTGTCTTCAATGGTGTTAATCCCATGATTGCTGATGCGTAGGGGAGGTCCTCCAGCCTGAGCGTGCCTAACAACCCTTTGAGCCCCTGTAGTAAAGCCCGAACCAAATTTATCAGTTTTATGAGTGAAATCAGGGAGCTGACCCCAATTGGCACACCCTCTTTCTTCAACCGCGGCTCTGGCGTCCTTGAAAGAAGCCATCCTCAAAGGAGGTTTGTTGCTAGTAGTTTCAGTTGATGCCAAGATCTGAGGGACTTCTTCAAAGTTCTGATAAGGAGTTCCTATGAATTCCTCGTTCATCTCTACATAGCAGAAGGAGTTGAGCTGACTTACCATATATTCTTCTTCACCTTGCACTGTGACAATCTTTCCTTTCACCGGATACTTCAGCATTTGGTGGAGTGTGGAGGTGACTGCCCCAGCCTCGTGGATCCAAGGACGACCCAACAAACAAGAATATGATGTCCTGATATCCATCACATAGAAGGTGGACCCAAAAGTCTGAGAACTTACTATGATAGAGATGTCCACCTCCCCGTGCACCATTCTCTTTGACACGTCAAAAGCCCTTACCACAATGTTACTAGGCTTTAGAGTTAAACCCTCACAATCCAACCGGTCTAATGCCTTCTTCGGCAGAACATTCAGTGAAAACCCAGTATCTACCAGCACATGAGCCATAATGGTGCCCCTGTATTCAATCGAGACATACAGAGCATCATTATGCTTCCTTCCTTTTGGTGTCAAATTGGCATCTGAAAAACCCAGCCCATTACCAACAGTCAGGCTGGCCACACAATCTTTGAACTGATCAGCTGAAGTCTCTTGTGGCACATACGCAGTTTTGAGGAATGCGATCAAAGCCTTCGCATGGGCCTCAGAGCACAACAGCAAAGACAAGATGGATATCTTCGATGGGGTCTTCCCCAGCTGCTCGACAACATTGTAGTCGCTCTTCTTAATGATTTTCAGTATTTCCTCTATTTCTTGCTTAGAGGCTTCCACAACAATTTTTTTAGGCGCCTCCGTCCGGGAAGGCTTACCTACAACCTCTTTGCCGTGGGTATCAGACGATTCTCCGACAGGGGTAATAACTGGATTAAGAACAGGAACAATAGTTGATGTACTAGCAGGAACAACATATGGAATGACATTTGGCTTGTTGACAGTCTTAGGGGAAATCTCGGGAAAGAAGACCCTTCCACTTCGGGTGATTTTGCTGGTTCCGACAAGGTTACCAATATCAGGATCAGCTTCTTCATCTTTCAAATCTTGTTTGATGCCATGATAGTACACATCGGCATCATAATGCCAGGGGACAGCTTTGTCTGAGACATATGGGACATGACCAGGAACAATGATTATCAGTGGAGCAATTCTTGGAGTAGATGTAATCCTAACAGGTCTTCTCGAGGAAACCTTGGAAGGATTGGTGGAAATGGTTATAATGGCAACGTCTTCAATTGGAACAACAGGAATCATAGTTTTTTCAAACATAATTTATTTTCTATCTATCCGGCGTTGGACACCTAACTTCAATAAACGGCAACTAGAAGGTAGAAACGAACACATGTGGCAACCTTCACCACAACCCGGAAATAAACCGGCCAACAGCAAATTCTTCTTGACAGTCATGAGAGGAGTAGACACTTCATCAACAGAGGTAACAAACAAATCAGTATCAATAGCATTAACTCAACGGCCGTGCTTAGGCATGGGAGCACTTATGACATTTGGCTTCTCCGGAGTGTCAAAATCTATTTCCATAGCTTCAATCAAGTCTTGTATTTTGTTTCTCAGAGCCCAGCAATCATTTGTATCATGGCCAAGACTCTCAGAATGATAGGCACACCGGGCATTCGGATTATATCCGGGAGATGTAGTATTTGGATTCTTGGGAGCCTCTCTCAAGGTTGCCAAGTTGGATCTTAGCAGATGAGGTAGAACTTCAGCCAATGTCATGTTGATGAAGGTAAACTGTCGTTGTGGTATTTCCACCCTTTGTTGATTGTTGCATTATGGAGAAACTGCAGGTCGAGGTATCATCACGACATTTACTGTATGACATTGTTCAGCCCTGTTCTGACCCCTCGGGCTGTAGATGGCACTGGCTTCCTTCTTACCAGCAAAATGCTTCTTTACTGAACTTGAAGAGGTATCCTTCTATATTTTGCCGCTTCGAATCCCAGCTTCTACTCTTTCCCCAGTTAGGATCAACTCAGTGAAACCAACTGATGAGCTGCCGATCAAATGATTGAAAAATGGACCAGATAGCATCCCGAGAAACATATCAACCAACTCCCTATCAGACAATGGGGGTTAAAATCTCCCAGCCAAGTCTCTCAATTTCTGTGCATAATCTTTAAAGCCTTCACTTGCACCCATGGACATACTCTGGAGTTGAGTACGAGTAGGAGCAAGGTCGGCATTATACTGATACTGCTGTTAGAAAGAAGCAGCCAGATCTTCCCAATTCGGACATTGGCTCCCTCCAACTGGTAGAACCATTCAAGCTGAGTCCCTGACAGACTATCTTGAAAGAAATGAACCCACAAATTTCTATCAACGGTGTGGGGCTGAATTTTCCTGACGTAGGAACGAAGATGGAGCTTTGGGCAGGACACCCCATCATACTTAGTAAAAACTGGAGCTTTGAACTTCTGCGGGATAACTAATCCCGACAACAATCCCAATTCTTCGAAATCCAGTCCATGTATCCTCTGAACTTCCATGGCACTCAGACGATCTTCCAACTGTTTGTATCTATCCTCAGTAGGATGATATTTCTCATCATTGTAATCGGTATCATTGTCAGACACTACATGACTGGGGTCTTTCTCTTCTTCCTGATTCTCCCTTTCCTTAGATGAAGAGGTCAGATCGACTTGTCGCTTCAACCGCTCTCCAAACCTTCTGCCCATATTCAGAATACCGGAAGCCTTCTTCTTCTTCTTCTTTTCCTTCAGGATAAGGGCTTTCAGATCTTCCTGCCTTTTTTCCAGACTTATAAACATTTGTTGGAACTGGGCGTTCTGTGCCTGCAGGTCCTTAATGCTTTGTTCGGAAGACATTTCTGCTGAAATAAATAGCGAAGAAGATGAGAAACCTATAATGGTACCTGTAATGATGTGTATGATAATGGTATGCGCATGCAATGATTTCAAAGACTTCGGGAAATTTAAATTTGCAAACCAAAAAAAACAAAAACTTTATTAGCTGAATCTGAAGTTCAAAGGCCTTTTAGGCGTTACAATTAAAAATAAATCTGAAACTATAAAAGACATCAAAATTCCCATGGATGCTTCCTCTTTGTGACGAGATAGTCATTGAGCCCTCTTTCTTCATGTAGTTGTTTTGTGAGCTCTAACACCTTCCTCTCCTGAGCATGGAACTGATCCCTGTAAGTATCCCGCTCATTCATCAACTGAATCCAAGACCTCTGTAATTCCCCGAGATCAGTGGGCATATAAGGATAGAGAACTGTGTAAGGAATACCCTCTTCTGTAGTGGGTTCCACAATCACTGGAAAAATAGCCACATAGGGCATCATAAGCTGCTGGGCACAAGTTCGTACCCATTGTAGGTAAGGTTCCATAGGAATGGAAGTTTTTGGCCCCGAAGCCTTGGCGCCATATCTGTTTACCATGCCACATGCTCGTATGAATCTCCGGTGATACTCTTTAACATCATCCTCATATTTGAATACAATGCCCTCGATAAGTAACTCATGGGGGCCATCCCTTCGAGCGTGACCAAATTGTCGCAGAGTTAAACAAAGATTGTAGGTTATACCCCCTCTGATACCAAGCAACGGGACATTAGGGTACTTCCCGCAATGGTCAATAATAGTAGTGTTTTCCATAACTAGAGAACACCAAAGAATATCCGTATGAGCGAGCGACATTATCCTTTGCGACCAAACTAAACCTTCTTTGTTCTTCAGTACAGACTTAGGGAGGTGAGAAATAAACCACCTCGACAGCAATGGCATGCAGCACATAAGAATCCCTCTTCTCTTCAGGGTACGAGTATGGAGAGTGTTCAAAATATCTCCGAGAAATGTTGGCACAGGATTGCAGGAGAGGAAAATCTTGATAGCATTCACATCTACGAATGAGTCCGAATTAGGGAATATGACTAACCCATAGATTAGAAGAGCCAAGACCTCCTCAAAATCCTGAAAATCCATATCATTCCAAAACATCTGGGCCTTGTCTATCAGAAACTTAGCTAGAAAACCTTTGATTCCACTTTTGGTTTCCCAATTGGATACCACGTCGGCCCGTTTCAGATGCAAAGCTGAGGCAATGACTTCTGGCTTATGAACTTCTTCTAGACCTGTGAAGGGTAACTGCTCAAGAATGGGTATATCCAACAGCTGAGAGAATTCTTCCAAGGTAGGTACCAACTGATAGTCTGGAAAGGTGAAGCAGTGGTGCTTGGGATCAAAGAACTGAAAGAGTACACTCATCATCTTTTCATCAAAGTTTGAAGTAACCAGGTTGAGAAGTTGACCATATCTCTTAGTGAACGCAGAAGTTTCATAAACCCTTGATGCTAGCTCTTTGAGTTAGGAAGGTATCTTCACAAAGCTTATTCGGATAGTGTTTCTACGAACGGAAGCCATAATCTGCAAAATAGAACAAAGATAAATTCCCTTGGTCTTTGAAATGGTTAGTGCAATAAGCATGGATGCCATGTTATGATGCATGACGTTATGATAAACCACGGGTATAGCAAACACAAGTATAACAAACACAGTCAAATCACACCAAGTCCTTAGGTTTAAGGCTTGCATGAGGTTAAAGGTAATACCCTCTTGAAGTTTAGTTGGTTTCAAACCTGTCTTAAAAATTAATCGGATTCTAGAGGTTCTCAATATCACTAACCATCCTTTATCGGGCATTGTTTCAACTTAATCAATCTTTTCTTGCGGCCAAAATATCCCGAAAGTCTGATCTCAATGAGTGTAGCATCGAGTATCAACCAGTTCTCAGCTCTACACCGAGGCCGGCTATCTTACTACTTTCTAATGGCCATGTTTTTTCAACAAAGGTTCTAAAGTTTGTTAGTGCTTCACGACACCACGCGGCGGCCCCGTATTCTCCTCGTTTCCCCACAAAGGATACCAGTACCAACCAAAGTGCCACACCAATACAACCATCGCTTAAACCATATAGGTATACACCGTACAATCTCCACGATCTTTTGTTGTTTCCCTAATGAGTGCCCCCAGATCCAGGTGTAGGATCTATAGTAACCCCAAACAAACCCTCAAAAGTAGAGCAATCAAGACAATCAAGAGAAGCAATTTAATGACCTAGATCCAAAGCTAAACCCCACTTTATATTATTCCCCAGCAGAGTCGCCAGTTCTGTGATACAGTGGCAGAATCGACTATTAATACTGGTTTGCATTTTGCATTTTTTGTTTGCAAAATGTCGCGGTAAGCAAGAGTCGCCACCGACTTTTATTTCATCCAATCATGGAAAAGGAAAAAGAACAGAAAAAACCTTTTTTCGAGATATTCTGAGTACGGGGGTTAGATTATAGAAAGGGAAGGTGTTAGCACCCTTTCTATCCGTAGTTATCTACGGGCTCTTAGGTACTTGCTCATTTTTCAAATTGCTTGTGTGTGTTTGTTTTGAAAATGTTTTTACTTCGTGATAACCCTTGTATCAGTCTTCAAGGATATGACGAAGTTTGTTTTGAAAATTTGTTTTTTGAAAGGTGTTTGTGTGAAAAGTTTTCGTTGAGCAAGTACTTAAGATTTTACCTACTCGAAAAAAGATTGTTCGTTCTATTTCCTTTAGACAGCGCTATCCTACAATTAAGGAGTAGGTAGCACCGTCGTTGGAGTTATAAGATACATTCGAAGGGACAAGTACAATCACTAAATCAATAGTTAGAAAACTTTAGTAGTAACCCTAGAGTCTTAAGATCTTTCCGAAGCAACATTTCCGGGGCAACCCTCGAATGAGACATTTTTATCTTTTAGACAGGAGGGCGACCACTAAAATTTCCTATGCTTAATGACTGTTTATCGAAGGAAACCGGATTGAGGAAAAACCTAGGAGTGAACATGTGCATGTGAACTTTTTTCAGTTATTTAGTCTTTTCACATTAGGTGATCTACTGTTTTAAATTTCCAGACATTCTTGCCATACAATCCTATTAGCATACATCTAAACAGTTAAATATTTGCAGGAATTAAAAATGCGAGAAGACAAACCTAGCTATTACAAGGCTTTGACAGTTACATAACTAATTTGACGGTGTTGTACCCCAAAATTTCCCCTCTCATATTTCTCAAAACATTGCAAGAAAAATCTCCAAGTTGCTCTAGTTTGCTCAAGAGTGGGTCAGACAAATCATCTCCTAAGGCAATCAACCCCAAATTAGGGTTTTGTGTTGCATCAATATCCTTGAGTCCAAATGACCTCAAATTCTCCCTAATGTACTAATATGTTCTCAAGGTCATCCATGTCAAATTTCAAGCCTTGCAGAGGAAGTTTGCTCAGTCAATTGCTCAAAGGGTCCAAAAATCGACTGTACTAGGGCAAAAGTCAACTGTGACCCAAATACAGTCAAACCTCAAGATTTTTTGTCAACATTATAATTTTGAAGGATATTTCATCATTTTATCAAGGGTTGATCATGATTCATCAAGGATTGCTCAAAATTCATCAAGACTCAAAAGTTGCTAAATTAGGGTTTTGTAGGAAAAGTCAACTAAACTTTGACCAACCATAAGTTTCTCATACTTTATGATAAATGACCCATACAAAGATAATTTTGAAGAGGATATAATTTACTACAATCCATCTTCATACCCCAATATCAGAAAATGCACTCACAAGAAGTTATAAATTTGGACATTATAGGTCATTTTTGAAAGTCAACAAAAACACCTTTTTTGCCAAAGCTAATAACTTGAGAATGGAATATCAAAATGATATGAGACCAAAATTGTTGGTTAGAGGACATCTCAAGCTTTCTATAAAGTCCAAGAACACTTCCAAAAGTTCTAAATTGAAGAAGTTATGCATTATTGAAGTTGGGCATTTTTGCAAAATTGCCAAAAGTCAACTATCCCCAAAACTTCAAATTTTGTCAAATGGACCCATTCTTTTCCACTTGATTTGAACTTGCCACATTGCACACGTGTCTTAGCTTCAGTCTTGTGTCCATTTACCAATTTTATTATTTTATTTGATTTTGTATTGAATTATTTCATTTTAAATCAAATTAAATCAAATAAAATCCCAAAACTTGATTACATGAGATCTTTTGCTATTTTCAGGACTTAATCATCATCATGGTCAGCATCAAAGTCGTATCTCATCATATCATGCACCAAAAGATGGATTTTTGACAAATTAGGCAAGCTTTCAATGGTGGATCAAATCAAATCCCATGGCATTGATGTGCAAAGATTCAAAGCATAATTCTTGACCTAATACATTCCATGATACATATAGAAGGCAAAGGCACGAAATTGGAGGGAGAGGCTGTAAGAACAAACAGAACCAAACTTGGAAAAAGTGACAAAAAGTTGGAGATAGAAATTAAGCTTGGAGGCACTTTCAGGACTTGGCAAGCATCACAATCGCTTCCTGGCAATTCTCAGAAGCAAAACCAATCAGAATCACTTATTCTCTAGCCTCCTAGAGCACCGTAAGTATCTCACTGATCTGCCATGTTCTTGAAGTCGCAAATCTTTATTCTTGCATCCATTCTCAAAAACAATTGCATATTCTGACTCACCACATCATTTGCTAGCTTTCTGCAATAACCAATTTCATTCTTATGCTTTGTATCGTAAAACACCATTGTAGGGTTTTCTAGGTTTTTTTAGGGGTTTTTATTACAGGAAAAATTAGCTATCAAAAGGGGCATGGTTGTAACCGGTATGATGAGACGAGCATGACCATGCCTTTGGATTGCATTTTTGTGGCTCGTAGCAAATTTTGGAGATGGCCTGGCTTGTAGCTACGGACTATTGTCCGTTGGTATAGGTGGGAGTGTTTTAGCCATGGTCCAACGACAGGGACGATGGCGTGTCATGATCCAATTCTTCCATTCAAACATGGCGCGCGTAATTTGGCTTTTTCTGGCATATTAATCCATTTTATTTTATTATCATTATTTTATGTCTCATGTACAAATGAAGCACAACGCCCTGGTGGTAAAGCAAGCTGGCAGTCATGTATAGGACCTGGGTTCGAATCCCAGGTCCTCTAAATTTGCATTTGTTATTTTTCTACAGGTTATCACATGCAGATCCAAGCGCATGGCCCACCATACTCCATCACTCAATCAAACGCCAGATGGCCAAAGGCCAAATCTGGTGATCCAGGATGAGAGTCCACCATGGGATCTAGTCAACCAGCGCACAGGGAATCTCAAATGGTCAAACGAGGCCAACTTGTGATGGGCCTCAAATTGCTATGCTGAACCCCCCAAACAGGCCCAAACCTCTTCCTTTTGCTATTTTATTTATGTGGTTTTATTAATTGCTTTTATTATTTTCCTTTAACCAATCAAAAACTATTTTCATAAAAAAATACAAAAAAAAACACAACAATAATATTTTCTTTATTAAATTAGATTTCAATATTTTTTGTTATTAACAAATATTAATTTAATTAATTTAGGCCATTAATTAGGAATAACTTTAATATATTTTTCAATAATTAAAATTAACTTAGACATAATTAGGTTTTTATTAACATTGATCAATTTTATTTTTCTTTCTTAAAATACCAAAAACCCAAAAATATGTATTTTTTGTTAATTAATTAATTTATCAATTTAATAATTAACCTAGATTAATTTGTTTCTTAAAATAAAAACAAAAAAAAATCTTTTCTTTAAATAACAAAGGGTCAAAACCCTAGAATTCGCATTCGATTTAATTTTCCGCACGCGATCCATTTTATTCAATATTGTATTTGTTTCCGGAATGTAATAGATAATTAGGACTATTTTTATCGCTTTATTTATTTTCCGCATTTAAATTTCAAAGGGTTGCTTTTGGCGATGTAAATACCCGATGCCTTGTAATAGTTAGTTAAATTTCCGCAATTTAATTTCCGCAACTTATAAACTGTTAGATGTTTGATAATAGGATGCATGACAAGAATGAATGTTTAACCTAAAATCAACTTAGATCACCATTGACATGTACAAAGATAAAATTAACTGAAAACTACACACTCGCACATGCGCACTCTTAGGGTACACCCCACTTGGTTGCCTTTGTACGCGGTCATTGAGTATAGGTTGTTTTAGAGGTCGCCCTCTTGTCTAAAAGATCATAGTCGCCTCGAAACGGTTGCCTCGAATATTGTTGCCTCAAAACAAATAATCTAAGACATTAGGGTTACCGCTAAGGCGTCCTAACGTTGCTTTAGTGACCGCATGTCCCTTATTTGAATTGACCCTTAAACTCCAACGACGGTGCTACCTACTCATTCATAGTGGGATAACATTGCCTAAAGGAAGATAACATAGAGCGATTCCCTTTTCGAGTAGGTAGATGGTTCTTAAATACTTGCTCCTTCAAAAAACAAAAACAAAATCTTTTTCACACTTAGACCTTTCAAACAAAAAGCTTTTTCAAGCCCACAAGCACAAAGAAAGCAAAATTTTGAAAACAATATGAGCAAGTACCTAAGAGCCTGTGGATAACCACAAATAGAAAGGGTGCTAACACCTTCCCTTTCTATAATCTACCCCCCGAACCTGAGAAATATCTCGAAAAAGGAATTTTTCTGTGCTTTTTTCCTTTCCTTGTTGGATAAAATAAAAGTCGGTGGAGACTCTTGCTTACCGCGACATTTTGCGAACACAAATGCAAAACGCAAACCAGCATTCCAAAAAACAGTCAATTCTTTCCCACTATATCACAGAACTGGCGACTCTGCTGGGGACGCTTAATAAGTGGGGTGTACCTTAGGAATAGTTCATATTGTTTTCAATTGCTTGACTTGTATGCTTTATATTTGTGGGCTTGTATCGGATTTACTATAGATCCTAACCCGGATCTGGGGGATACCCTTTAGGTAAGTAGCAATAAACTGTGAGGGAACTGTATGGCATAGACCGATACGGTTGAAGCAGTAGCTACGTTGGTATGGCACTTTAGTTTGTACCGATATCCCTTGTGTTGGAACGAGGAGAATATGGGTCTTCTAAGGGGTCATTAAGCACCAACCGACCTTAGAACCTTTAAATTGACCAACTTGGCCATAGAACAGTAGCAGTATGCTACACTCATTGAGACTAAACTCTCGCGATGATTCCGGCTGCAAGAAAAGGTTACTAAACTGGAATTATGACCGATCAAGGGTATTCAGTGATATTGAGATCCTCTAGAACCCGGTTACTATTTTTAGGACAGGTTTGAACCAACTGAACTGAAAGAGGGTAGTACCTAAGCTCCTTACCAGCCTGAAATCTAAGGGCTCTCTCTGTGACTTGTGTGCCTTTACCATGTTTGCTATTTGTGGATACTTGTGATGTGCTTTCCATCATGACATCATGACATCATAACATTGCATGCATCTTGCATTGGACTAACCTATTTCAAAGACAGGAGGGATTCATCTTTGTTCTGTTTTGTAGGTCATGATACCCATGCGTAGGAACACCATCCGGATCAACTTTGTCCAAGTTCCCACTCAGCTCAAAGAATTGGTTGCAAAGATGTCTGATACTACCTCCTTCATCAGAAGACATGGGCATCTTCTTAGTTTGGTCACCTCCAAATTGGACGAGCAGATGATGAGTGTCCTGGTCCAATTCTATGATCCACTGTACCATTGCTTTACTTTTCAGGACTACCAGTTGGTCCCCACCTTAGAAGAGTTCTCTGATCTGCTTGGTATCCCTATCCTGGAGCAGACCCCGTTCACAGGTTGGGAGAAGATCCTTAGGCCAGAAGAGATTGCTTCAGCCCTTCATATGACAAAGGATGAGGTAATGGCTAATTGGGAAACTCGTAGTGGAGCAAAGGGCTTTCTGACTAAGTTCTTGGTTGGTAAGGCTAATTATTTCTGGGATAGTCTTGACTTCAAGGCATTCGAAGATATTCTGGCTCTTCTGATATATGGCTTGGTATTGTTTCCGAACTCTGACTCCTTTGTTGATGTGAATGCGGTAAAAATCTTCATCTCTGGTAATCCTGTACCCACTCTCTTGGGTGACATTCTTCATCAGCTTTATGCCCGTACTGCTCGAAAGAGGGGAACCTTGATGTGCTGTGCTCAATTGTTGGAAAGGTGGTTTATTTCTCACCTTCCCAAGTCAGTTTTGAAGAATAAAGAAGGCATGGGCTGGGCTTATAGGGTTATGTCTCTCTCTTATAATGACATCATCTGGACTACCAAGGGTATGGACGAGGTGGCTATTATTGATCGATGTGGGGAGTACCCCAATGTTCCACTGATAGGAACCAATGGAGGAATTACTTACAATCCATGCTTGGCCTTACGTCAGTTTGGGCGAGCTAGAAGAGAAGGTCCTCATGAATTGCTGATGCATAATATCATCTTTTATTTTCAAGGGGATAGTGACGAGCAACGCCGCAGATTCATAAGGGCTTGGGATAGAGTTCACAGATCTGATCCACACGAGCTGGGTCCAAAGACTTCTCTTCCAATGGAGCCATATCTCAGATGGGTTTGTATCCGTGCCCAAAAGCTGGGAATGCCATATGAAGCCGTCTTGCCTATCATTGTTGAAGTTGCTAATGAAGAGGGGGTTCTTCCTACCATCCTCCATCCTTACATGCCCACTGACATTGGGGCACTGAAAAGGTCTTGGATGCAGCTGAGAGAAGAGTGGGATACTTACCGATAAAAGTTCAACGAGCAAGAGCAGAAGATTTAGAAGTTGACAAGACAATTGGAGAACGAGCGGATCCTCAATGACTATGTCCGCACCGACAAGAAGCGACCATGGGAGCACTGATTGTCCTTTGATTATTTCCTTTCCAGTTTTTATTTCCTTTTCAGTATTTCCTTTCTTGTAACGCCTTAAGGGCAGTTTGTTGAACAATTTGAATTTCAAGTTTATCTAATAAAAGTGTGTTTTCTTTTTGGTTTACGAATTTGAATCTCTCGATGTCTTTGAAATCATATCATATGCATTTCATCCCATGCACTTCATAACGGGTACCCTTACAGGTCTCTTATCTTCTTCGCTGTTTATTTCAGCATCATGTCTTCTGAACCATCAACTGAGCAAGCAATCAAGGCTCTACAGGCTCAAAACGCCCAGTTCCAAGAGTTGTTCATGAACCTAGCTAAGGGTCAACAAGATCTGAAGACCCTTATTCTGAAAGAGAAGAAGAAGAAGAAGAAGAAGAAGAAGACGGTCCTGTTCAACATGGGTCACAGGTTTGGAAACAGGCTACGAGATAAAGTTGATCTGACCACCTCATCTGGAGGGAAAGATAGTCAGGAAGAAAGGGGGGCTCCTAGCCCTGTAGTTTCAGATAACGAGACGGACTTCGACGAAGACCAGTATCCTCCGTCCGAGGATAGATACAAGCAACTGGAAGACCGGTTGAGTGTGATGGAAGTATAGAAAGTGCCTGGTCTGGACTTTGGTGATCTGGGTCTATCATCTGGGGTGATGATTCCCCACAAGTTCAAAGCACCAGCCTTTGCTAAATACGACAGAGTTTCTTGCCCGAAACTGCACCTCCGGTCGTATGTAAGGAAGATTCATCTGTACACCGCTGATAAGAACCTATGGATCCACTTCTTTCAAGATAGTCTCTCAGGGACTCAGCTTGAATGGTTTTACCAGCTCGAAGGAGCTAGTATCCGTAGTTGGGAAGATTTGGTTGCTCCTTTCTACAGGCAGTACCAATACAATGCCGACCTCGCTCCTACGCGTACCCAACTCCAGGGTATGTCTATGGGAACGAGCGAAGGTTTCAAAGATTATGCTCAGAAGTGGAGGGATCTTGCTGGGAGAGTGCAACCACCCTTGGCTGATAGGGAGCTAGTTGATATGTTTCTGGGGACCTTGTCTGGTCCATTTTTCAACCATCTGATCGGAAGTTCTTCATCTGGGTTTACAGAGCTAATTATGACCGATGAAAGGATTGAGGCTAGTATTAAGTCTGGTAAAATACAGAAGGGTGCTTCATCAGGCACCGAGAGTAAGCCTTTTAAGAAAGAGTCCAGTGTTGTTTACAGTTTGAAAAGCCAGAATAGACCTGAACACCGCCAAGCTGTTAATGTGGTGGTCATTTCAAGACCTGCTGGTGCTCCTTAGCGCAACAATTAACAAAAGGCCGAGAGACCTCGAAGGCAATTCACCCATCTCAACATAACTTTGTCTCATATTCTGCCGCAGTTATTGAAAACCAATCTAGTAACCCCAAGGGAGGCTCCGCAGAATCCCAACACTGCATCGCCCAAGTACAATCCTAATGCCCGTTGTGCTTTTCACTCTGATAGCCCGGGACATGATACAGATGATTACTGGGCTTTGAAGAACAAAATACAGGACTTAATTGATGCGAAGGAGATTGATATCGGAGCACCAGAAAAGCCTAAACAGGATGTGGGAGTGAATGCTATCGGGGATGACAATGATGAAGAGTTTGACATTGACAGTTGGATCTATCCTACTACCGATGGTGGACTAAGCAAATAGACAACGAAGGATTCTATGCCCGTTTCTGTTATCACCCAGTAATGAGACTTTTTGTTTTGAATTTGTAACAAACAATGTTTTAAACTCTATGGCCCGGTGTCTTACCCGGGGCACCGTGGCCTCATTTGTGAGGGATTTATGTGTGTCATTTTCATATATCATTAATAAAAGCATTGGACGTTTTCTTGCATTTCAAATTTTGTGCTCTTTGTTTTTCTTTTATTATATATTGCAAAACAACTATTTTACACACACTCACAAATACAGGTCTACATCCACTCTGGATCTCATTGGTAACGACTCTACTACTGCCAGTTATGACTTCAAAAGTCTGATCAACTTAGCCGAAGATGAAGGTGAAGATGATTGCGAAGTGCCTGGTGAACTTGTAAGACTGTTACTTCAGGAAGAGAGGGATATATAGCCGCATGAAGAGCCGATGGAGTCAGTAAATCTGGGTACAGAGATAGACAAGAAAGAGGTCAAGATCGGGGCAAATCTGGAGTCTGGTGTAAAGCAACGGTTGATTTAGATACTGTGTGATTACGTTGAGATCTTTGCCTGGTCTTATGAAGATATGCCTGGTTTGGATACTGATATTGTGGTTTACCGATTGCCTACCAAGGAAGACTATCCTCCAGTGAAACAGAAATTCCGTCGAATACGCCTGGATATGTCTGAGAAAATCAAGGATGAAGTGATGAAACAGTTTTACGCCGGTTTTCTAGCAGTTACTTCTTACCCGCAGTGGGTGGCCAATGTGGTTCCTGTGCTGAAGAAGGATGGTAAGGTTCAAATGTGTGTTGACTATAGGGATCTGAACAGGGCGAGTCCTAAGGATGATTTCCCTCTGCCTCATATCGACGTTCTGGTTGACAACACTGCTCAGCATAAGGTATTCTCCTTTATGGATGGTTTCTACGGTTATAATCAGATTAAAATGGCTCCCGAAGACATGGAGAAGACAACCTTTGTTACTCAATGGGGTACCTTTTGCTACAAGGTCATGCCTTTTGGATTGAAGAATGCTGGGGCAACGTATCAACGTGCCATGGTTGCTTTGTTTCATGACATGATCCATCACGAGATTGAGGTATACGTCGATGACATGATTGTAAGATCCCAGACGCAGGAAGAACATCTTGACCACCTTCAGAAGCTGTTTGACATGTTGAAGTTGTACAAGCTAAGGTTAAACCCGAACAAGTGCACCTTCGAGGTGAGATCTGGTAAGCTGTTGGGTTTCGTTGTAAGCGATAAAGGTATTCAAGTGGATCCGGCAAAGGTGAAGGCCATACAAGATATGCCAGCTCCCCAAATAGAGAAAGAAGTCAGAGGCTTTCTGGGACGACTAAACTACATTGCCCGATTTATCTCGCACCTGACTGCTACTTGTGAGCCAATCTTCAAGTTACTGAAGAAAGATCAAGTGGTACGATGGAATGATGAATGTCAGGCCGCTTTCAAAAGGATCAAAGAGTATATCCAAGAGCCACCCATTCTGATGCCTCCAGTTGAAGGGAGACCTTTGATCTTATACTTGACAGTGCTCGACAAATCAATGGGGTGTGTGCTGGGTCAACATGACGAGTCTGGCCGAAAAGAGCATGCTATTTATTACCTTAGCAAAAAGTTTACAAACTGCGAGACCCGTTACTCGTTGCTTGAGAAAACTTGCTGCGCTTTGGCATGGGCTGCTCGCCGGCTGAGACATTATATGCTGACTCACACTACCCTATTGATATCGAAGATGGATCCAATCAAGTATATCTTCGAAAAGCCTGCTTTATCCGGAAGAATAGCGAGACCGCAGATGATCTTGACTGAGTATGACATCCAATATACGACCCAAAAGGCAATTAAGGGAAGTGTGTTGGCAGAACATTTGGCACATCAGGCAGTGGATGATTATCAGTCTATGAAATTTGAATTTCCGGATGAGAATATCATGCTAGTAACTGACTGTGAGACACCTGGACCGGATGAAGGACTTGAGGAAGGATCCCGATGGTCTATGTAATTTGATGGAGCTTTAAACACTTTGGGTAATGGCATTGGCGCCATGATCATATCTCCTAAAGGCTCTCATACTCCGTTTACCGCCCGACTATGTTTCAACTACACCAACAATATGGCGGAGTATGAAGCATGCATCATGGGTCTTCGAGCAGCAATTGACCTAAGAATTAAGTTCTTGAGTTTCTTCGGAGATTCCGCTCTCGTGATCAGTCAGATCAAAGCGAGTGGGATACGAAACACCCAAATCTTATTCCTTACAAGGAGTATGTATTGATGTTGCTTCCACATTTTGAGGAGATAACCTTTGAACACTTCCCTAGAGAGGAGAATCAGTTGGCGGACACGCTGGCTATGATGTCTTCTATGTTCAAAGTCAATTGGGACAATGAGGCTCCCCAGATTATCATTGAAAAGTTGGACGAACCTGCACATTGCTGTGACATTGAGACTGAAGAGGTAGCAGATAAACCATGGTTTCATGAGGTGAAGAGGTATCTCGAGGCTCAGGAATACCCCGAGGGTGCATCTGTTAATGATAAGAAGTTTCTGAGGAGGTTCGCGGCGAAGTTCTTCATCAGCAATGGCATCCTTTACAAGCGTAACCATGATTCGACCCTACTGTGATGTGTGGATAAGAACGAAGCAGAAAGGATCATGACAGAATTACATGAAGGTACTTTCGGAACTCATTCCAGTGTACACACCATGGCAAAGAAAATCCTTCGGGCAGGATATTATTGGTCCATAATGGAAGCCGACTGTTATCAGCATTCTCGGACGTGTCAAAAGTTCCAAGTCTATGATGATAAGGTGCACGTACCTCCAGTTCCTCTAAACGTCTTGACGGCACCTTGGCCTTTTGCAATGTGGGGCATTGATATGATCGGCGAGATCAGGCCTATGGCATCCAACAGGCATCGTTTCATCCTGGTAGCAATCGATTACTTTACAAAGTGGGTCGAAGCAGCTTCCTTTGCTACCGTAACCAAGAACATCGTGGCACGGTTCATTTGGCACAATCTGATCTGTCGATACGGTGTACCAGAGAGGATCATTACGGACAATGGTACCAATCTCAACAAGAAGATGATCATTGAGCTCTGCAAGCAATTCAAGATACAACATCACAACTCTTCTCCTTATCGGCCGGAGATGAATGGGGTTGTTGAAGCGGCTAATAAGAATATTAAGAAGATTGTGCAGAAGATGACAGTGACATACAAAGACTGGCATGAGATGTTACCATTTTCTCTTCACGGGTACCGTACCTCAGCGTGAACGTCAACAGGGGCAACACCCTATTCCTTGGTATATGGCATGGAGGCAGTCTTGCCCATTGAAGTTCAGATACCCTCTCTTCGGATCATGAAGGCTGCAGATTTGAGAGAAGATGACTGGATTCAGACCTGGCTTGATCAGCTGAACTTAATCGACAAAAAGAGACTTACTGCTATTTGTCATGGTCAGACGTATCAAAAACGGATGATCAAGGCATTTAACAAGAAAGTTAGACGACAAGAGTATCAAGTTGGGGACCTGGTTATCAAGCGAATTATCTTACCTCAAGGTGATCCCAAGGGCAAATGGACCCCTACTTACGAAGGACCATTTGTGGTTAAGAACATTTTCTCAGGCGGAGCTATGATTCTAACCACCATGGATGGTGACGACCTTCCTCACCCCGTCAATGCAGACATAGTGAAAAGATACTACGCATAATCAAAGACCTGCTAGGTTGACACACCTAGGCAAAAATAAGGGATGAAAATGAAAAAATATGTACACCCGGCAAGTCGAAAACCTAAAAAGGCAGCTTGGGCAAAAATGGGTATCCCGGTGGACTGAAAACCCGAAGGGGCGGTCAAGGCAAAAATTAGGGATCAAAGCATAACAATATGTCACATTGGATCACCTTGCAACCAGACTTCGGTATCAACTATCAAGCTCGAACGACACTAATCAATCTGATTCACCTTCAACAAGTGGCAAAGTGATGAGATGCTCGAGGATATAAGGGAAATAGCAGAGTTGGAACCCAGTGGGATTGTTCACATAGCTGTTTTGTTTTTCACAATTTCTGTAAATTCTATCTGCTCGGCGGCGTTCTCTTACTAGGACGTCAACCTCTTGTACAAAAACGCCTATTTACAGGCTAAACTTAAAAATCAATACAATTCATTTTCAAAGAAATTTCAAACTGTTTTTTCTTTATCTGTTTTGATTTGCAAAGAACGTCCAATGTTCATTTATTGATATATGCATTTGACATTAATTGTTGCTCATGAATATTTACATGCGAAACAAAATATGATTACTGGTAATATCAGAAACAGGGGCAAATGAGAATTGTCCAAGCTGTATAGTTGCTCTGTCCACCAGGTACAAGGTAAATTTAGCTGAAGAATATGGTTAAATACCTTCACTCCCCGCAGAGTAAGACAATAATGATAGCTCTCCCCAGCTGAGACTTGCAACTGTGAATGAATCGGTAATATTCTCCCCAAGCAGAGTTTATCTACCATCAGCACTAAAAAGGCTTGATATCCCCGGCAGTCTTAATATTCCCCAACGTAGTATAAGAATGCTCCCCGGTAGGATACAAGATATCCCCAGTGGAGTCAAAATTTTCTCAGCACAGTCTGAAAAAGCTTCCCACACAAAGTTGGGAGAATCATCCCCAGTAGACTCTGGAAGTTTATCCCCAGCGGAGTACAAATAAATCTCCCCAGCCGAGTTCAAAGGATCATTCCCAGCAGAACTCGAAGGATTATCCCCATAAGAGTTTAAAAGGTTATTCCCAGAGAAGTCGCAACCAAAGATCATCCTCAGTGGAGTTCCTTCCTTTCACAAACAAGAATTCAATCCCCAATATGATTCAATATCACCAGCAACGATAATTCATCCCGACGGAATTTATCAGTGGAATCTTCAGCAGAACATCTCTTCCCCACATAGTAATCTCCTCATCGGTTTATTCCCCCAACAGAGTCATCCTCTCCTGCAGGTTTATTCTCTTCGTTCGCCATCCCCAGCGGAAACGAAGAATCCAGCTCTATTCTTCAGCAGCTATCCGGGATTTATTTTCCCTAGCTAGAAACATTACATTTCCATACATCATGATACAGGCATATACGCATCATACCATACAATCTCATTTATTTTGAGAGCATCATTGTTTGATATATATCATGCATCATGACATTGCATATGACTAACTCTTTACCTTTTCAGGGAAAGACGAATCAATAATCACCGTTGACTACTTATATGACCTGGTAGTCCCCTCAAAAACAACATCTATTGAGGGCTGTTTCAGCGGATTCCTCAGAAAGATGCCCTCACAAGACTTTCGTCTGGTTCAGTTAAATTGATTCTAAGATTTTTCTGATTCTTATCCAGTCAAAGTTAATTCAAGACCTTCTCTGGTTCAGTCAGATCGATGCTAAGATCTCCCTGATTCTTATTCCAGTTGAAGATATCACAAGACTTTCACCTGGTTCAGTTAAATCGATTCTAAGATTTTTCTGATTCTTATCCAGTCAAAGTTAATTCAAAACCTTCTCTGGTTTAGTCAGATCGATGCTAAGATCTCCCTGATTCTTATTCCAGTTGAAGATATTCCAAGACTTTCGCCTGTTTCAGTTAAATCGATTCAAATATTTTTCTAATTCTTATCCAGTCAAAGTTAATTCAAGACCTTCTCTGGTTCAGTCAGATCGACGCTAAGATCTCCCTGATTCTTATTCCAATTGAAGATATTCCAAGACTTTCGTCTGGTTTAGTTAAATCGATTCTAAGATTTTTCTGATTCTTATCCAGTCAAAGTTAATCCAAGACCCTCTCTGGTTCAGTCAGATCAATGCTAAGATCTCCCTGATTCTTATTCCAGTTGAAGATATTCCAAGACTTTCGTCCGGTTCAGTTAAATCGATTCTAAGATTTTTCTGATTCTTATCCAGTCAAAGTTAATCCAAGACCTTCTCTGGTTCAATCAGATCGAAGATAAGATCTCCCTAATTCTTATTCCAGTTGAATTTCATACCTCATATCAACGGTCTCCAAATGGAATCTGTAAGCCCATTCTCGACATCACCAGGCTGATACCACTTCATGCGAGTGCAAATTTCTGGGCACTCTAGTGTTCAATCATCTTCCACCTTCGGATCACGAAAGGCACGAAAGCCAATCTACATCCTCAGGTTTAAGAAGATTGAACAGGGGCAGCTGTTGTACCCCAAAATTTGCCCTTTCATATTTCTCAAAACATTGCAAGAAAAATCTTCAAGTTGCTCAAGTTTGCTCAAGAGTGGGTCAGACAAATCATCTCCTAAGACAGTCAACCCCAAATTAGGGTTTTGTGTTGCATCAAGATCCTTGAGTCCAAATGACCTCAAATTCTCCCTAATGTCCTAATATGTTCTCAAGGTCATCCATGTCAAATTTCAAGCCTTGCAGAGGAAGTTTGCTCAGTCAATTGCTCAAAGGGTCCAAAAATCGATTGTGCTAGGGCAAAAGTCAACTGTGACCCAACTACAGTCAAACCTCAAGATTTTTTGTTAACATTATCATTTTGAAGGATATTTCATCATTTTATCAAGGTTTGATCATGATTCATCAAGGATTGCTCAAAATTGATCAAGACTCAAAAGTTGCTAAATTAGGGTTTTGCAGGAAAAGTCAACTCAACTTTGACCAAGCATAACTTTCTCATACTTTATGAGAAATGACCCATCCAAAGCTCATTTTGAAGAGGATACAATTTCCTACAATCCATATTCATATCCCAAGATCATAAAATGCACTCACAAGAATTTATAAATTTGGACATTATAGGTCATTTTTGAAAGTCAACAAAAACACCTTTTTTTCTAAAGCTTATAACCTGAGCATGTAATATAAAAATGAGATGAGACCAAAAGGGTTGGTTATAGGACAACTCAAGATTTCTATAAAGTCCAATAACACTTCCAAAAGTTCAAAATTGAAGAAGTTATGCATTGTTGAAGTTGGGAATTTTTGCAAAATTGCCAAAAGTCAACTATCCCCAAAACTTCAAATTTTGTCAAATGGGCCCATTCTTTTCCACTTGATTTGAATTTGCCACACTGCACACGTATCTTAGCTTCAGTCTTGTGTCCATTTACCAATTTTATTATTTTATTTGATTTTTTATTGAATTATTTGATTTTAAATCAAATAAAATCCCAAAACTTGATTACATGAGATCTTTTGCTATTTTCAGGAGTTAATCATCATCATGGTCAACATCAAATTCGTATCTCATCATATCATGCAACAAAAGATGGATTTTTGACAAATTAGGCAAGCTTTCAATGGTGGATCAAATCAAATCCCATGGCATTGATGTGCAAAGATTCAAAGCATAATTCTTGACCTAATACATTCCATGATACATATATATAAGGCAAAGGCATGAAATTGGAGGGAGAGGCTGTAAGAACAAACAGAACCAAAGTTGGAAAAAGTGACAAAAAGTTGGAGATCGAAATCAAGCTTGGAGGCACTTTCAGGACTTGGCAAGCATCACAATCGCTTCCTGGCAATTCTCAGAAGCAAAACCAATTAGAATCACTTATTCTCCAGCCTCCTAGAGCACTTTAAGTATCTCAATGATCCACCATGTTCTTAAAGTCGCAAATCTTTATTCTTGCATCCATTCTCAAAAACAATTGCATATTCTGACTCACCACATCATTTGCTAGCTTTTTGCAATAACCAATTTCATTCTTATGCTTTGTATCGTAAAACACCATTGTAGGGTTTTCTAGGTTTTTTAGGGGTTTT
The DNA here is from genome assembly GCA_948472305.1 of Vicia faba. Lineage (NCBI taxonomy): Eukaryota > Viridiplantae > Streptophyta > Magnoliopsida > Fabales > Fabaceae > Vicia > Vicia faba. Next base: position 910,274,120 of record OX451738.1, on the reverse strand, counting down.
TATTACAGGAAAAATTAGATATCAAAAGGGGCATAGTTGTAACCGGGATGATGAGACGAGCATGACCATAACTTTGGATTGCATTTTTGTGGCTCATAGCAAATTTTGAAGATGGCCTGGATTGTAGCTATGGACTGTTGTCCGTTGGTATAGGGTGGGAGGGTTTTAGCCACGGTCCAACGACAAGGACGATGGCGTGTCATGATCCAATTTGTCCATTCAAACATGGCGCGCGTAATTTGGCTTTTTCTGGCATATTAATCCATTTTCTTTTATTATCATTATTTTATGTCTCATGTACAAATGAAGCACTACACCCTGGTGGTAAAAGGTTATCACATGTAGATCCAAGCGCATGGCCCACCATACTCCCTCACTCAATCAAGCGCCAGATGGCCAAAGGCCAAATCTGGTGATCCAAGATAAGAGTCCACCATGGGATCTAGTCAACCAGCGCACAGGGAATCTCAAATGGTCAAATGAGGCCAGCTTGTGATGGGCCTCAAATTGCTATGCTGAACCCCCCAAACAGGCCCAAACCTCTTCCTTTTTCTATTTTATTTATGTGGTTTTATTAATTGCTTTTATTATTTTCCTTTAACCAATCAAAAACTATTTTCATAAAAAAATATAAAAAAAACACAACAATAATATTTTCTTTATTAAATTAGATTTCAATATTTTTTGTTATTAACAAATATTAATTTAATTAATTTAGGCCATTAATTAGGAATAACTTTAATATATTTTTCAATAATTAAAATTAACTTAGACATAATTAGGTTTTTATTAACATTGATCAATTTTATTTTTCTTTCTTAAAATACCAAAAACCCAAAAATATTTATTTTTTGTTAATTAATTTATTTATCAATTTAATAATTAACCTAGATTAATTTCTTTCTTAAAATAAAAACAAACAAAAAAATCTTTTCTTTAAATAACAAAGGGTCAAAACCCTAGAATTCACATTCGATTTAATTTCCCGCACGCGATCCATTTTATTCAATATTGTATTTGTTTTTGGAATGTAATAGATAATTAGGACTATTTTTATCGCTTTATTTATTTTCCGCATTTAAATTTCAAAGGGTTGCTTTTGGCGATGTAAATACCCGACGCCTTGTAATAGTTAGTTAAATTTCCGCAATTTAATTTCCGCAACTTATAAACTGTTAGATGTTTGATAATAGGGATACATGACAAGAATGAATGTTTAACCTAAAATCAAGTTAGATCACCATTCACATGTACAAAGATAAAATTAACTGAAAACTACACACTCGCACATGCGCACTCTTAGGGTACACCCCACTTGGTTGCCTTCGTACGCGGTCATTGAGTATAGGTTGTTTTAGAGGTCGCCCTCTTGTCTAAAAGATCATAGTCGCCTCAAAACGGTTGCCTCAGATATTGTTGCCTAAAAAAAATGATCTAAGACATTAGGGTTACCGCTAAGGCGTCATAACGTTGCTTTAGTGACCGCATGTCCCTTATTCAAATTGACCCTTAAACTCTAACGACGGTGCTACCTACTCATTCATAGTGGGATAGCATTGCCTAAAGGAAGATAGCATAGAACGATTCCCTTTTCGAGTAGGTAGATGGTTCTTAAATACTTGCTCTTTCAAAAAACAAAAACAAAATCTTTTTCACACTTACACCTTTCAAACAAAAAGCTTTTTCAAGCCCACAAGCACAAAGAAAGCAAAATTTTGAAAACAATATGAGCAAGTACCTAAGAGCCCGTGGATAACCACAGATAGAAAGGGTGCTAACACCTTCCCTTTCTATAATCTACCCCCCGAACCCGAGAAATATCTCAAAAAAGGAATTTTTCTGTGCTTTTTTCCTTTCCTTGTTGGATAAAATAAAAGTCGGTGGCGACTCTTGCTTACCGCGACATTTTGCGAATACAAACGCAAAATGCAAACCAGCATTCCAAAAAACAGTCAGTTCTTTCCCACCGTATCACAGACGGGAAATAAAATATGCGAAATTTAAAACCCTAATTAAAACTATTACAACCAATAAGCAGTTACATAATTATGGACAAATAATTAACAAGCGCGCGGCAAATTAAATGCGAGGACGATTGAAATAACCTAAAACCCTAATTGAGAGAAAAAGTGTTTTTGTGGATTTTTATTTGAGAAAACATTTAAATTACAAACCAATTAAACCTACTTTCTAATTGTTTTTAAATTATGAAAGAAATTAAATTAACCTAATTTTCTAATTAAATTAATTAATTAAAGAAATAGATATTTATGAGAAAAATGATTTTTGATGTATTTTTTTTAAAGAAAATTAATTAAATTATGTATAACTAAAATCCTAATTCTAATTATTTTTAATTATAAAAAGATTAAATTTCCATAAGTTAATTAAACTAACTAATTTTAAAAAATAAAAATATTATTACAAAAAGAATTTTGTGATTTGTGATTTGTTAAAAAATAATTTTGTTTTAATTAAAAGAAAAAAAATAATTAAAGAAAATAAACAAAGAAATTAAAGAAAAAAAAGAATAGAAAAATAATAAAATGGGCCTGTTGTTGAATTGCTGAAGGGGGTGTGAAGCTGAAATTCTAAGCCCAATAATGCTGAGCCCAGTCAACCACGTTGGATCTTGTGGAGCTGGCCTTCCTGAGGTCCATCGTGAGGATGCAATCTAGAGACATTGGATCTAGGCAGCGTGCCATCCAATGGTGATGAGGCGTAGGTCCATGGTATGCTTGTTTGATGAGAAACACCAGATCTTCCTGAAATAAATAGGAAAATAACAAAATGCACACGCTTGGGATCGAACCCAAGACGTGTACATCAAAGGCACGCTCCTCAACCGTCTGCGCTAGCTTGTTAACTTGTACATATAATGAATAAATAAAAGAAAATTTAAAAACAAATAATATGCCAAAAAAGCGCGCGAGATTCAAATCAGCCAGTCATGGGCTGCCACAGATCATCTTCTTCGCTGCAACCATCGCTTTAGGGGAAAGACTTTTACCTACAGACACAAGTCTGTAGCTATAGCCCCTGCAAATTTCCAAAATGCACAATATGCACGATAAATGATTTCTAATTACATATATCCATAAGTGGTGATCTCGTGAACACCATGGTACCCTTCTTTTTGCCTAATTTAACCTGTACTAGAAATCCCCAAATCGTGACCTCAAACCATAACAATGGTAAGTATTGATTCAAGTACTGTTAATACAATTAAAGGATATAGAAAGCTTGCAAACACGATTATGAACAAGAATATATGAATAGAATGGATTTGTAATGTGTAAAACATAGAAATTAAATTTGAGTTTCGGATGCAAACTGTGATGTGTCTAGGGGATGGTTCTTGATGTTTTGAAGGCTGCAAATGATGTTGTTGGCTTCAGAAGATGGCCAGGAAGTGATTAGGGTCTTTGAATGGCCTGGAATCGTCCTCTAGGGAAGAAATTAAATGCACACTTTTTATCTAATTTTTGAGTTTTTGTTCTTGCTCCCCACAAATACAAAACCTCCTCTTTTGATATGCAATTGTTATGCACTTATAGTAGACTGAATTAGGTCAATAACATTGGCATGAATCTTGAGAAATAATGGAAATTGGATTTGATTTGCTCTTGTATGATATATTTCTAAAATAAGCTTCAATCCAATATTTTTCAATCCAAATCCACTTTGCATGAATTGGCTGGCATGTTAGTTGTACATGGACTCAAAGTGTGCATTAAAAATCAAGGATTTGATTTTATTTCATTATTTTACTATTTTATATTGATTTGTTTCGATTTAAATGAAATAAAATCAAAATAAATAATAAAAATAATAGAATAATAGGTGGAAAATCTGAGGGGTCGTGGATCCTATTAGAAACATGTTTCAAACAAGAAAACATGGGCCCCTTTGGAAAAAATTCAAATTTGATCAATGTTGACTTTTGACAATTTTCCAAAAATTGCCAACTTTGAAAATGCATATCTCTCTAAATTTTGATCCTATGAGGGTGTTCTTTGACTTTTTAGAAAGCTTAGGATGTCCCCTAACCAACCCTTTTGGTTTCATTTCCATTGGGTCTTCATTGTTCATGTAATAAGCTTTGACCCAAAAGGTGTTTTTGTTAACTTTTCAAAAGGACCTATAATGTAGAAATTCATATCTTTTGATGAGTGCATATTTTGAACTTGTGGGGTGAAGATGAATTTTAGGGAATTGAATCCTCTTCAAAATGAGCCTTGGATGGAAAATTTCTGATAAAGCATAAAGAAGTTATGATTGGTCAAAGTTGGGTTGACTTTTCCTACAAAACCCTAATTTAGCAACTTTTGGGTTTTGATGAATTTGGAGCATTCCTTGAGGAATCATGATCAACCCTTGATCAAATGATGGAAGTCACTTCAAAATGTTGATGTTGACCAAAACTCTTGAGGTTTGACTGTATGTGGGCCACAATTGACTTTTGACCTAATACAGTCGATTCTCAAGCATTTGAACAGTTGACTGAGCAGACTTCTTTGTGCAAGGCATGAAACTTGACATGGATGATCTTGGGAACATATTAGGACCTTGGGAAGCATTTGAGTCCTTTGTGGTTCACACGTCTTGATGAAAAGGGAAACCCTAATTTGAGGTATACTGCCTTAGGAGAGAGTTTGTCTGGTTAACTCTTGGACTTCCTTGAGCAACTTGGGGACCTCAATTGACATTTGTTGAGTAAAATGGGAGGTAAAATTTTGGGGTACAACACAAGTGATACCTCCTCTAATTCCAATCAAAGGGATATTAGGGAATTCTCCACAACGGTCGATGATAGTAACATTCTCCAAAGAGCGGGAACACCAATGAATATCTGAATGTCTGAGCGTCATCAACCTATGGGGCCATCTTGAACCTTGCTCGTTCTTCAATACCGATTGGGGAAGATGAGAAATAAACCATCTTGCCAAAAGAGGAGTACAACACATAAGGATACCTCTTTTCCTCATGGTGCGAGTGTGAAAAGAAAAGAATGGGAATCCTCAAGAGTCTGGTGAATTCTTCCAAAGTTGGCACAAGTTGATAATCGTGAAATGTGAAGCAATGGTGTAGAGGATCAAAGAACTGAAAGAGCACCTTTATCATGTTTTCATCAGTGTTGGAGGTAACCAAGTTTAGTAGGCGACCATGTCTTTCGGTAAATGGAGAATTTTCAAGAATCCTTGATGCTAAATCTTTGAGTTGAGGAGGGATCCTTACGAGATTGACTTGAATGGTTTTCCTGCGAATAAAATCCATGTCCTACAAAACAGAACAAAGATGAATCCCAAAAAATCCTTGAAATGGTTAGTGAGTATGAGTATGATGTTATGATGTTTATAATGTTATGTACAAGTATATATACATAAACAAACAAACAAGTCCTTAGGTTTAGGCTTGCATGGAGTCTCATAGGTAAGTACCCTCTTGAAGTTTAGTTGGCTCAAACAAGTCCTAGTAATAGTAACCGGGTTCTAAGGAGCTCAATATCACTGGTTTGTTTCCTTGGGCATTGTTTCAGCGCAAGCCTCTTTAATGGCAACCGAAATATCCCAAAAAACCAAACCTCAATGAGCGTAGTATCGAGTATCTACCAACTTCGGACTGCACCAAAGCCGTTCATCTCACTACGTCCTAATGGACAAGTTGGTCAAGTAAAGGTTTTAAAAGTTCATTAGTGCTTCATTACATCACTCAGCGGCCCCATATTCTCCTTGACTACTCAAGGGCTTACGGTACCCACAAATATGTTGCACTAACGTAGATATTTTTTAGACCATGTCGGTATACCCCATACAGTTTCCACAATGTATTGCTACTTACCTATAAGGTATCCCAAATCCGGGTAGAGGATTCAAACCCAAATAAAGAACCAAAATGTAAAGAATACAAATCAAACAATGAAAGTAAGTAAATATGATCTAACCCTAAAGTAACCCCACTTTTAGAATTGTCCCCAGCAGAGTCGCCAATTCTGTGATACGGTGGGAGAACTGACTTGGTTATTTTGTGTTTTATCACAAATGTTGCGGTTAGCAAGAGTCGCCACTGACTTTTCTTTTATCCAAAAGGAAAGGTGAAAAAGCACAGGAAAGACCTTTGAGATTATTTCTTGAGTTCTTGAGTTCGGGGGGTAGATTATGAAAAGGGAAGGTATTAGCACCCTTTTCATCCATGGTTTTCCATGGGCTCTTAGTTACTTGCTAGATCGCTTACTTTTGTTTGAAAATGTGCCTTGTGTGGTTTTTTGAAAGTATTTTGAAAAGGAGCCTTCGTCTAGGCAAATTTTGTAATGATTCTCGTTCGTAAGAATGTATACAAAGTGTTGATCTTTTGCAAATATTTTCAAGTTTGAAAGATGTTTTTTGAAAGTGTTAGTGTTTGTTTTGAAAATAGCAAGGATGTTTTGTTTTGAAATTGAGCAAGTAACTAGGAACATTCTACCTACTCAAAAGTCTTTCATGTTCATTTCCTCTTTCCTTTGACATTGTTATCTTACCATTGATTTGGTAAGTAACCCTATCTTTGGATGTAAACGGGACGAGCGTGGGTCATCGTATAACCATGATTAGCAATGTTGCAAGGTATCTTAGCATCTTTCTTTAGGGACTAAGATCATTTTGAAAAGGCAACATAGATAGCGTCATCGAGGGACTATAATCTTGTATTTTTGCTTGGTCTTGCTAAGATACCTCACATGCATAATATGGCCATTTTTATAAGGCAACCAAGTGGATTTTACCCTGGGAGTGCTTGTGTGCAAGTGTATTGATTTTGATGCTTTGTTTAGTCTTTGATTAGGGTTTGCTACTTGTTGATTTTATCTTCTCATACAAACCCTAATTACTAGCATTTATATAAAGCGATAAATTGCGAAAAGTAAAATTACTATGCTATTACATCATTAGGGGAGGGGGGTGTACACATTTACAAATGGGGATTGCAAAGAAAATTAAACCTAATTATCTATTACAACCATATTGAATATTGTAAAAAATTGAAAATAAATGCAAGAATATAAATGTAAAAAGAAATGATTTTTTGTTGTTTTTATGAATAGGTTTTGTTTTGACCTAAATAAAGGGAATGGTTGATTAAAATTAAATAAAAATTAAATTAAACTAATTCAGAAAATAAATTAATTTGAAAAGGATTTTTTTATGAAAAAAAAGGTTTTTAATTAATAAAAATAATATGAAAATTAATTAACTAAAATTACCTAAGTTCTAAATTAATTTTAACTAAGAAAATAAAATAATATACTAATTTTCCCTTAGCCTAAAAAATAATTATTTAAGAAAAAAGAAAAGAAATTTATTTGTTTTAAGAAAATGTTTTTTTATCTTTTTGTTTTATGGAGAAAATAAATATATAAGTATGATTAATAAATTTCAATATTTTTTGGATTTTTTATGATTTATGAAAAAAAAACAATAGTAGTAATAATAATAATATTATTAATAATAATAATAATAAATAAAAATATAAAAAGAAATAAAATAAAAAAAATAGTCAGGAAGGTGAATTAGTAATGCAGGAGGTATTATGAGAAAAAAATGACTAGGCTCATATGAAAGCCCAAACGCTGCCAAAAAAAACACAAGAAAGGTTAAAAAATAGTGAAAAATAGCAAAAGGTCACGCTGGGGCTTGAACCCAGGACCTAAGGGTGAACAGGCGCGCGCTTTAACCACTGGGGTGGTGATACATCCGTTAACTTGTGTGAAAGGATAAATATATAACACAAAACGCACCCTGATTACACTTCATCTTCAACCTCCAGCCAAAGGATCTGTAACTTGTTCATTTCTCAACCATTTGCAAAAATGTAAACATGAAAATTGATCCATTTTGTCACACGAATCCAACCATATAAATATCATAAGCTATAAATCAAAGATGAATGAGAATTTCTAAAAGTACCAAATTCTGACCTAAATATTTCAGAAAGTTTAAACTCAAAATTCTCATAGCTCAATCAAAATAAATGAAATCTATGGATACATATAGTTTCAGGGCAATGATGTCTATATTTTATCTTCACAAATGCAAGCCTAACAATGCCTAAATATGAAGATAGAAGTTCAAGAAAAATACCTCAAAACTGGAAATCGTGAAATGGATTTGAGCTTGTTTCAGGCAGTGGTGATGATCAGGTTAGCTTCTTTGGACATCTAGAAAGCTAATGCAATACTTAGCTTGAGTTGAGAGTGGCTGAAATGGCCTGGAGAAGTCAAGATGCAGACCTCTTTTTTTGGTTATGGAGGATGGTATAAATGGTGTTACATCTTGCAAATAGGTATTGGAATGGTTTGTGTATGATGCTAAGAAGCTTTTGGAAGTGTTAAGCCAAGAAACGCACGAGTGATTTTGAAGATTGAAGTTCAAAGTCAGAAATGACACAAAAATGAAGGTTTTGTGCAGTCTGAGTTTTTAGGGAGTTTTTGAGTGTTTTAAATTGTGTCCTATGTTGCAATACACTTGTATAGTTATATGGAAAAAGGTTAGAGGGTTTGAAGTTGACAAAACTGTAAGATCTAGAGTTATGGCTATGTTACTTGATTTTGAAGAAAAATGGGAAAACAAGTTTCAATTTGAAGTACAAGCATGGCCTGAGTTTATGGGAGGCTCTAGACATGTTGCTTTTGCCTTTGACATTTCTTGTGTTCAGATGAAACAAGTTAGGAGCTCTATGCATTGACTTTGTGATTAAAGTCACTTTTCCAAAATGGAAGTGTGAACTTTGTTTAATTAATGGAATAATCACTTGGATAAAGACTCAAACACTTGGATCATAGCTCAAATAGTTATGTAATCTTATGATTATGGATATATTTAGAGTTTAGAGGCCTGCAAAGTAAGATTCATGCAGCATAGGTTTGAAATTGAATTTTTGTTCATCACAAAATGACTTGTAATTCAAGTTTGAAAACCCTAACTTCCTCTCTTCGATTCTCCCTGCTCAAGAATGATCTCAAGAAGTTCTTCTACATTTTGGAAAGCTTATAATGTGCTCTACAACCCCTCTTTGAATCACTTTTGAAAATTTCCCTTGGAACTATATGAAAAAAGAGCCATGAAGTTAGGTCAAAATCATGACCAAAACTAGGGCAAAATTTCACTAAGTGTTCAATTTTAAGACCATAACTTTATGAATTAATAACTTGAGATCCAAGAATTTTTAGAATAATTTGTGTAAAGCAATGTTGTAGATATCATGGATATCTACAACTTTCATGTTTAAAGTTTCTTCTGAATCCTCTTGCATCATGGTGAAAAATTGGCTCAAAGTTATGAAAAAACATGAAGTTTTAAACACTTAGAAAAATTTCTAAGTTAGAAAACTTTGACTTTTCAAAATGAAATCTTAACTTTTTGATTTGTTGATGAATAAGTTTCATATTTTGACATGTTTTGATGAATTGTGATCTTTTACATTGGATTTTGACCAAAAAGTCAAAGTTTGACTTTTTAGTGTACAGTTAACTTTTGATCAGTTGATTGAGAATTCACTATCAATCCAATTGATCTTGAACAATGTTTTAGGTCATGCCATTTGGTCAAAAGGATGCAATTGGACTCTTGAAATCATGCTTCAAACCAATTGACCATTTGCTAGGTCAAAAATCAGAAATTGCCCTTGTGATGATTTGATCAATTTTCTTGAGGAATTATGGTCCAAACTTGATCAAATGATACATATCAGTTTATAATGTCGATGTGGATAAAAAATTATGAAGTTTGACTGTAAATTTGCCATAGTTGACTTTTTCCCTATTACAGCTGATTTTTAGGTCAACTGTTCAATTGACTGAGCAAAAGTGTGATCCAAGGCTTGAAACTTGACATGAGTAATCTTGGGGGTCCATAATGATCCATTAAAGTCATATGAAGCATTGAAAGTTCAATTATCCTTGTGCAATCTCAAACCTTAATTTTGGTCATCAGTGCTTAAGGAGGTGTCTTGAGCTAATCAACCCTAGTGCAGTCTTGAACCAAGAGAGATCCTTGTGAGAAAATATTTGATACTGAATCTAAAATTGGGTCAGATATCAGTCAACTTTATCCTCCCTGGACAAACTGGAAGGTTATCCATCACTTCTATCCCCAGTCAGGGTATAAACTCCCCAACAGAGCAATGAACAACCAATGATCTTGAACTTTTCTCCCCAAGCAGGAATTAATATTCTCCCGCAAAGTTTCCTCAAGCAAAAAGCAGAAATCAATGTTCCTCAGTGGATTTTCCTCAAATAAGAAAGCAGGAGCCCCCAACAGAAAAAATCCCCAGAAGATCGAAGATACACACACTCTTCATTCCCAGCGACAATCATGGATTTATTTTCCCCAGATAAAGATATTGCCCGAGTTTACAAATGAACTTTAATAACATTTCACATTCATACATCATTTACAAATATCATAACATATACATACGAAACACATATAGAACAGTCTCACTTATTTTGAGAACATCATTATGCAACACATTTCATATATCATGACATTGCATACAACTAACTCTTTATCTCTTCAGAAAAGATAAGTCAATAAACAAACATCATCAACTACTTATATGACCTGACAGTCTTCTCAAAGGCTACATATGACGAAGGGCTATTTCAGAATTTTCCTCATAAGGTCATTCTCAAAGAGATATCTGCTGGTTCAGTTTAAATCGACCAATGATTTATCCTGATGCTTTTCCAGTAGACCTTTCTCTGGTTCAGTTTAAATCGCCAGAAGATTTATTCTGATTCTTATCCAGTTAAAGATAATCAAGACCTTTCTCTAGTTCAGTTTAAATCACTCAAAGATTTATTTTGTTTCTTATTCAGTTAAAGTTAATTATAGACATCTGCTGGTTCAACTTAAATTGACAAATGATTTATCCTGATGCTTTTCCAATAGACCTTTCTCTGGTTCAATTTAAATCAACCAAAGATTTATTCTGATTCTTATCCAGTTGAAGAGAATCAAGACATTTATTTGATTTAGCTTAAACCACTCAAATATTTATTCTGATTCTTATCCAGTTAAATATGATTATAGACCTCTACTGGTCCAATTTAAATCGACCAATGATTTATCTTGATGCTTTTCCAGTAGGCACCTTTCTCTAGTTCTGTTTAAGTCGCCCAAAGATTTATTCTGATTCTTATCCAGTTAAAGATAATCAAGACCTTTCTCTAGTTCACTTTAAATCGCTCAAAGATTTATTCTAATACTTATCCATTTAAAGTTAAGTACAGAAATTTGTTGGTTCATTTAAAGCGACCAATGATTTATCCTGATGCTTTTCCAGTAGACCTTTCTCTAGTTCATTTTAAATCAATCAAAGATTTATTCTGATTCTTATCCAGGTGAAGAGAATCAAGACCTTTCTCTGGTTCAATTTAAATCGCTCAAATATTTATTCTAATTCTTATTCAGTTAAAGATAATTATATACCTCCGTTGGTTCAGTTTAAATCGACCAATGATTTCTCCTGATGCTTTTCTAGTAGGCACCTTTCTCTGGTTCATTTTAAATCGCCCAAAGATTTAATCTGATCCAGTTATAGATAATTATAGACATCTGTTGGTTCAGTTTAAATCGACGAATGATTTATCCTGATGCTTTTCTAGTAGACCTTTCTATGGTTCAGTTTAAATCAACAAAAGCTTTATCCTGATTCTTATCCAGTTGAAGACAATCAAGACCTTTATCTGGTTCAGTTTTTAAATCGCTCAAAGATTTATTTTGATTCTTATCCAGTTAAAGATGATTATATACCTCCGTTGGTTCAGTTTAAATCGACCAATGATTTATCCCGATGCTTTTCTAGTAGGCACCTTTCTCTGGTTCAGTTTAAATCGCCCAAAGATTTAATCTGATCCAGTTAAAGACAATTATAAACATCAGCTAATTCAATTTAAATCGACCAATGATTTATCCTGATGCTTTTCTAGTAGACCTTTCTCTGGTTCAGTTTAAATCAACCAAAGATTTATCCTGATTCTTATCCAGTTGAAGACAATCAAGACCTTTATCTGGTTCATTTTAAATTGCTCAAAGATTTATTCTGATTCTTATCCAATTAAAGATAATTATATATCTCCACTGGTTCATTTTAAATCGACCAATGATTTATCCTGATGCTTTTCCAGTAGGAACCTTTCTCTGGTTCAGTTTAAATCGCCCAAAGATTTAATCTGATTCTTATCCAATTAAAGACAATTATAGACATCTGCTGGTTCAATTTAAATCGACCAATGATTTATCCTGATACTTTTCCAGTAGACCTTTCTCTAGTTCAGTTTAAATTAACCAGAGATTTATTCTGATTCTTATCCAGTTGAAGACAACCAAGACCTTTCTCTGGTTCAACTTAAATCGCTCAAAGATTTATTCTGATTCTTATCCAGTTAAAGATAATTATAGACCTCTTTTGGTTAAGTTTAAATCGACCAATGATTTATCCTGATGCTTTTCCAGTAGGCACCTTTCTCCGGTTCAGTTTAAATCGCTCAAAGATTTATTCTGATTCTTATCCAGTTAAAGACAAGTATAGACATCTGCTGGTTCAGTTTAAATTGATCAATGATTTATCCTGATGCTTTTCCAATAGAACTTTCTCTGGTTCAGTTTAAATCAACCAAAGATTTATTTTGATTCTTATCCAGTTAAAGACAATCAAGACCTTTCTCTGGTTCATCTTAAATAGCTTAAAGATTTATTATGATTCTTATCCAGTTAAAGATAATCATAAACCTCTACTGGTTCAGTTTAAATCGACCAATGATTTATCCTGATGCTTTTCAAGTAGGCACCTTTCGCCAGTTCAGTTTAAATCGCCCAAAGATTTATTCTGATTCTTATCCAGTTAAAGACAATTATAGATATCTGGTGGTTCAGTTTAAATCGACCAATGATTTATCCTGATGCTTTTCCAGTAGACGTTTCTCTGGTTCTGTTTAAATCAACCAAAGATTTATTCTAATTATTATCCAGTTGAAGACAATCAATACCTTTGTTTGGTTCAGCTTAAATCGCTCCAAGATTTATTCTGATTCTTATCCAGCTAAAGATAATCATAGACCTCTGTTGGTTCAGTTTAAATCGACCAATGATTTATTCTGATTCTTTTCCAGTAGACACTTTTCTGGTTCAGTTTAAATTACCCAAAGATTTATTCTGATTCTTATCCATTTAAAGACAATCAAGACCTTTCTCTGGTTCAGTTTAAATCGCTCAAAGATTTATTCTAATTCTTATCCAGTTAAAGTTAAGTACAGACATCTGCTGGTTCAGTTTAAATCAATTAATGATTTATCCTGATTCTTTTATAGTGGACACTTTTTCTGGTTCAGTTTAAATCACCCGAAGATTTATTCTGATTCTTATCCAGTAAAAGACAATCAAGACATTTCTCTGGTTCAGTTTAAATCTCTCAAATATTTATTCTGATTCTTATCCAGTTAAAATTAAGTATAGACATCTGCTTGTTCAGTTTAAATCGACCAATGATTTATCTTGATTCTTTTCCAGTAGACACTTTTTCTGGTTCAATTTAAATCGCCCGAAGATTTATTCTAATTCTTATCCAGTTTAAGACAATCAAGACCTTTCTCTTATTAAATTTAAATCGCTCAAAGATTTACTCTGATTCTTATCCAATTAAAGACAAGTACATACATATGCTGGTTCAGTTTAAATCGACCAATGATTTATCCTGATGCTTTTCCAGTAGACCTTTCCCTGATTCAGTTTAAATCACCCGAAGATTTATTCTGATTCTTATCCAGTTGAAGACAATCAAGACCTTTCTCTAGTTCATCTTAAATCCTCAAAGATTTATTCTGATTCTTATCCAGTTAAAGATAATTATATACCTCTGCTAGTTCAGTTTAAATCGACCAATGATTTATCTTGATACTTTTCCGGTAGACACCTTTCTCTGGTTCGGTTAAAATCACCCAAAGATTTATTCTGATTCTTATCTAGTTAAAGGCAAACGAACACATCTACTGATTCGTTTAAATCGACCAATGATTTATCCTTATTCTTTTCTAGTCGACATTTTTCGGTTCTATTTAAATCGCCCAAAGGTTTATTCTAATTCTTATCCAGTTAAAGTTACGTACAGACATCTACTCGTTTAGTTTAAATCGACCAATGCTTTATCCTGATGCTTTTCCAGTAGACTTGTCTCTGGTTCAGTTTAAATTTCCCGAAGATTTATTCTGATTCTTATCCAGTTAAAGGAAATCAAGACCTTTCTACGGTTTAGCTTAAACCGCTCAAAGATTTATTCTAATTCTTATCCAGTTAAAGGAAATCAAGACCTTTCTACGGTTTAGCTTAAACCGCTCAAAGATTTATTCTAATTCTTATCCAGTTAAAGTTAAGTACAGACATCTGCTGGTTCAGTTTAAATCGACCAAATATTTATCCTGATGCTTTTCTAGTAGACCTTTCTCTAGTTTAGTTTAAATCAACCAAAGATTTATTCTGATACTTCTTCCAGTTGAAGTCATTAGTTATTTTGAATGACATCTATATGCCCATATCTGATAACTCTTCGCCACCTCTCCAAATGGAATCTATAATCCCATTCCTGATACAATCAACCAACAACGTTACCTCTTGTACAAGCGAGTGCAAATTTCTGGGCACTTAAGTGTTCAATCATCTTCTACCTTTAAGTCACAAATGGCGGACATGCCAATCTAACTCTTCAGGTTTAAGAAGATTGAACAGGGGAAGCTGTTGTACCCCAAAATTTTCCCTCCCCTTTTCCTATCAAGACATTCTTTCAAGGCTTCTTAGATATTCAAGATACTCAAGGGTTGACTAGTCAAGATGCTCCTCCTAAGCCAAAGGCCTACAACTAGGGTTTGTAGTTTCTAAAGGAAATTTGGTTTAAAAAGGTCTCAAGTGGATTCCATTGTTCTCCTTAGGTCCTCAACAAGGTTCATGTCATGTTTCAAGTCATGCATCACAAGTTTGCTTAGTCAATGGCTCAGATGATTGTAAATCAAATGTATTGGTCAAAAAGTCAATTGTGGTTAACATATAGTCAAACTTCAATATTTTTTGTCAACATAAATATTTTGAAGTGATATTCATCATTTGATTGAGGGTTGATCATGATTCCCCAAGGAAAGCTCTCAAATCATCAAAAGTCAAGAATTGTCAAATTAGGGTTTCCTTAGGAGAAATCAACTGAACTTTGACCAGGCATAACTCTCACATGCCTCATCAACCTTTCCCAAACCAAATATCATTTTGAAAAAAATTCAATTCCCTACATCATTGTTTTTATGCTCAAGTCCAAAAAATGCTTCATTTGAAAGATATGAGCTAAAACATTATAGACATTTTCAAAAGTCAACAAAAGACACTCTTTGTCAAGGCAACTTACATCAAGATAATGTCTCCAAATGCAAAAATGATCAAAAGAGAAAGTGTAGAGGATATCTTGAGCTTTCAAAAAATCCCATGATCACCTTCAAAACATGAAAATTGAGCAAGTTATAAGTTGCACAAGTTGGGAAATTATAAGGAAATACATGAAATGCAAACTGAGCAAACTTGAAAGAGGAAATTCCTTTCCTTCTCCATCCGTATTTTATGCTCCTTTTAACAAAGGAAAACCAAAAGGAATAATTGGTATTGACGCGTGTTCTTTTTTCAAAGCAAAGGGGGCATTGAAAAGCGTAATGTCCAAAATTATTGAAGTCGGGGAGAAATAATTTTAAAAATTCATTGTCCCATGTTGTTGCTGATGCTCCTTCTATAGTTGCTCCTTCTGATCATGGTATAGGTCATGTATACCCATCTTAGACCACTTCACATGTATCTGATCTTGTTGAGAAGTTTCAAAAGTTTCTTGCCATTTAACCACATTCTATGTATGCCTCATCTGTTAAAGGTTTGACCTCCTCTAACTTGTCATGTATATCTTCTTTCATATGGATTTTTGATTCTAGTGCGTCACATCATATGTCATATGATCATAAGTCTTTTGCATCTTTAAATCTTGCATCATCCATGTATGTCTTGAACGATGATGGTACTCTTAACGCCAGTAGCCGGTGTAGGATCTATCTCAACAACTAAATTATCTTTATTCGATGTTTATTTTATTCATAACCTAACTTTGAGTCTTTCTTTTGTTAGTCAATTAGGTGATTCTATTTATTCAGTTGTTTTTTCTTCCACATCTTGTTATGTGCAGGATTCGCAATCCGGGAGGAAGACTGGGACATGCCGTAGACAGGGGGACTATATGTTTTGGATAAGCTGAAAGTTCCAGATATTGCAGCCTCAACATTCATTGCTGATTTATCATTATTTCGTTTGAATTTGTCCTCAACTAGTTTTTATTTATGGCATTCTCGGCTTGGACATGTTTCCGTGTCTAGATTAAAATATTTGGCTTTTACTGGAGCTTTAGGAAATTTAAAAAACTGGTGATATTTCTGACTTTTGTGGTTGTAAACTTGCCAAATTTTCTACTTTGCCATTTAATAAAAGTATTTCTATTTCAAATGCACCTTTTGATCTAATTCATTCGGATGTGTAGGGTCCATCACCGGTTCCTACCAAAGGTGGATCTAGATATTATGTCTGCTTTAGTGATGATTATACTCGTTATTGTTGGGTCTATCTTATGAAAAACCATTCTGAATTTTTTTATATCTATCGTATTTTTCAAGCTATAGTTAAAACTCAACATAATATTGTTATAAAGTGCTTTCGTTGTGATTTAGGTGGTGAGTAAACCTATAATAAATTCTTAGAGTTATTTTCTAGTGATGGTACTATTCATCAGAGTTATTATACTGATACTCCTCAACAAAATGGTGTTGCTGAAAGAAAGCATCGTCATATTGTTGAAACTGCTCATTCTCTCTTGTTTTCTGCTTCAGTTCCAAGTGAATTTTGGGGTGAAGCAATTTGTACTGTTGTCCATGTCATTGATAGAATTCCATCATCCGCCACCTCAGGTTTGCCTCTGTTTGAAACTTTATATGGTCGTACTCCTGATTATAATTACTTAAAAGTCTTTTGTTCTACTTGTTTTGTTCTTCTTCCACAAGTAGAACATAGCAAATTGTCTTCTCGTTCTGCAATATGTGTTTTTCTTGGTTATAGGGATGGTCAAAAGGGTTATCATTGTTATGATCCTACTAAAAATAAAATGTATGTTTCTCTTCATGTTGTCTTTCTTGAACACAAATCATTTTACTCACTTTCTTCTGATTTTCATACTCATACTAGGCCTAAGCTTATTCATATTGATCCTTTTTCCTTTGATGATGATATTTCTCATGATTGTAATGTTGAGAACTGTAGGGTTGATACTAATGTTACTCTAGATGTAGATGTCTCTCTTATCCCCACGACTTCCCAACAACCTATTGCGATTGTTGATCCTACTCCACATATAACAACACCTCCCCCCCCCTCCTCCTTGTCATTATCCTTCACGTGATTGTAAGTCTACTAAGTTACCCGATTATGTTTATTCCACTTATTCTAATTGTTTTGCATCCTTTCTAACCTTTATTCATAATCGGTCTGAGCCATCTTCCTATAAGGAAGCTATACTTGATCCTCTTTGGCAACAGGCTACGACAGAGGAACTTGTTGCTTTACATAAGACATATACTTGGGAATTAGTACCTCTTCCACCAAGAAAACGTGTTATTGGGTCTCGTTGGGTATACAAGATCAAAACTAAATCGTATGGATCAATTGAGCGATATAAACCTCATCTTGTTGCTAAGGAATTTTCTCAACAATATGGTATGGATTATGATGAAACTTTTTTCTCTTATGGCTAAGATGACCACTATTCGCACTCTCATTGATGTTGCATCTATTCATCAGTGGCATATTTCTTAAATGGAAGTAAAAAATGCATTTTTGAATGGTGATATTCTTGAGGAAGTTTATATGATTCCACCTCAAGGTGTTTCTCATAATCAAGGGGAAATGTGTAAGTTGAATAAAACCTTATATGGTTTGAAACAAGCTCCACGAGCTTGGTTTGCGAAGTTTTCTACTGTGATTACATCTCTTGGATTCCACCCTAGTGATCATGATTCTGCTTTATTTTTCAGGTCCACTTATCATGGTCGTATTATACGCTCCTTGTATGTTGATGATATGATTATTACAGGTGATGACATTGATGGGATTAATAAGTTGAAGTTATAGTTATCTAAGCAATTTGAGATGAAGCATTTAGGCATTTTTCATTATTTTTTAGGGGTTGAAGTTGCCTACTCTCCTAGAGGTTATCTTCTTTCTCAATCAAAGTACATTTCTAACATTCTTGAGCAAGCTCTCTTATCTGATACTCGAGCAAAAGATAGCCCTCTTGAGCTAAATGTGAAATATGCTTCTTCTTATGGAGTTATTCTACCTGATCCCATCTTGTATCGTACTTTGGTCGGAAGTTTGGTGTACCTTACTATTACTAGACCTGATATTGCTTATGTTGTTCGTGTTGTGAGTCAGTTTGTTTTTTCTCCTACTACAGTACATTGGGAAGCTGTTCTCCATATTCTCCATTATCTCTGAGGAACACAGTTTTAAAATCTCTTGTTTTTGTCAACCTCTTCCTTAGCATTACATGCTTACTCCGATGTTGATTGGGCTGGTAATCCTACTGATCGTAAGTCTACTACGGGGTTTTGTATCTTTCTTAGAGACCCCCTCATCTCTTGGAAGAGTAAAAAACAGGATGTTATCTCTCGCTCATCTATAGAAGTAGAGTATCGTGCGATGGCTTCCACCACTGATGAAATAGTTTGGTTACGTTGGTTACTCTCTGATATAGGTGTCTCCCTTTCTGAACTAACTCCTATGTATTGTGATAATAAGAGTTTCATTCAAATTTCTCATAACTCAGTCTTTCATGAATGTAGAAAACCCATCGATATTGATTGTCATTTCACTCACCATCACTTTCAACAAGGCACCATTACTTTGCTGTTTGTTTCTTCCGCTTCACAATTGCTGATTTGTTCATAAAAACTCATTCGATCAAACATTGTCGGTTCTTGATTGACAAACTCTCAAGCTTCACGCATCGTGAGTTTGAAGGGAGATGTTAGATAATATGAAATGGGCTTTTATTATAATTGGGTTAAGGGTATTATTGTCTATTTATATTTTATTATATATTAACTTACTTGGTAAACCCTGTATTTGATACTTTTTCAATTCTAATGGAAACCCTAACCGCTTTCTCTTTTCACTATTTCTAACAACAAAGCCCCCAGTTTTTAGAGATGCATCTTTAGATGTACCATTTTCACACAAAATAAACACAAATGGGTGAGCGAAAATTTTGTGGGGTATATTTGTAGATGCATCTCCAAAAACACCTGATAATATACGAAATGCAAACTTTAAAATAGCTAGAAACGCACCCCATGAATGTTTTTGGTGATGCATTTTCGAATTAATTTTTGGAAGAAATGGGGTGGCTGCATTAAAATAGCTAAAAATGGGCTCAAGAATGTTTTTGAAGATGCATCTCTGAATTAATTTTTTGCAAAAATGGGGTAGGTGCGTTAAGTACATACTATAAATAATAGGCCCTACTGGGTAGTTTAACCGGCAAGGAGAGAGGGATGAACTAGTAAACGACTTAAGGTGAAGATACCCGGGGTACAACCCGACTAAGAGAACACCAGACGTCTCATGAGCCTGGGTAGCAGCTCACCCTCTTCCTTAACTTGGATGAGGAAGATGACTGGGTAGCGCCTGCTCGTAACCAATCATCTTCTCAGTCCATTAAAGCATGTAACCGTCGATGGCACATTCAATGCTACGTTACACAACATTAATCATCTTCATTCATGAAGACAGCTGTGGTTACACAGTTATGGAACTCAAGAGTCTCTCATTAACTGAGACTCTTGATGAAGCCAAGACACTCACTATATAAAGGGGCTCCCGTCAGAGGGATAAGTAAGACATTCATCTTTGGACGCACGCATCACTTCTGTAGCTCCCAAATCTCTCACTAACCTCAAAAACTCACTCCAGTAGGCTCCCCTAGTTTCCTTCTGAGAAGTCGGCCAAATATTTGTTCTACACAGGAACATTGGTGCCCACCGTGGGGCCTTAGTTAATTATTCCTAGGCCATACATCAACTTACCCCCTGCAGAATGTAATCACCTAAAGATTCCCCATACATGTCACAACTACTTGCCATGGTAGAGGCCCTCAGGCAGTAGAACGAAACTCTGTAGGACAGTGTTACAGATTTACAACAAAGAAGCGTATGGGATGATGGTCCGAAAGAGGAACTTCTGGAGCCTTAACCCCTATCACAAGATATTTGGGATGACTAAGTCCCATAGAACTTCAAATCACCATCATTGACAACATACGACAGCAAGACTGGCCCTTAAGAGCATGTTATCGCCATCAACAACCAAATGGCGATAATCGGCACCACCGATTCATTAAAATGTAAACTGATGGCCGACACCTTAGAGGACGTGGCCCTATGATGGTACATTAGTGTTGTACCCCAAAATTTGCCCTCCCATATTCTTCAAGATTTGACAAGAATCATCTTCAAATGGTTCAAGATTTCTCAAAGGTTGCACAGTCCAAATGCCTCAGAAGCCAGTCAAAATTAGGGTTTTTGTTCCTTCAATAAATTTGGGGTTTTCAATGGCTCAATCAAGTCTCATATGCCTATATAAATTGTCAAGCATCTACAGGTCAAGTCTCAAGACTCATAATGTCAAATTGCACAGTCAAAAGCTCCATTTGCTTCACAATCAACTCCAGGGGCAAAATGGTCATTTTACAGTCAAAAGTCAAAAATTTTGGTCAACATATTATTTTGAGTCCACAATCATCATTTGATCAAGTCTTGATCATGATTCCACAAGCATGGCTAAAAAATCATCAAGGTGCAAGAAGTTACTATTTTTTGACAGCAGAAAAGTCAATTGTATCTTGACCAGGGCATAACTTTTTCATGGTTCATCAGAAAAATCCCATCCAATTCTCATTTTTAAGGGGATGACATTTCCTATAATCCATCCTCACATTCCAAGTCCAAGAAATGCCCTCACAAAAAGTTATCAATTTCTACATTATATGTCAATTTCAAAAGTCAACAAAAATGCACTTTAAGTCAAAGACCATAACTTGAGATTGGTAAACCCAAATGACATGGGACCAAAGGCATTGGTTAGAGGACTTCAAGACATTTCCAAAATGTCCAAGAGCATGTTCATATGATCAAAATTGAGCAAGATATGCATTGGAGAAGTTGGGAAATTTTTGTGAATTTGCAAAAGTCAACTTTGCTCAAAACACTTTGTTTTTGCTAATGGGCCTCAAATTTCTTCTTGAAACTTTATCCAAGGCCTATGCACGACACATCAAGCTTATTTGAAGTTATTTTTCTTATTTTTATTAATTAATTGGATTTTTAATCAATTTTAATTCATTTAATTAATTTAAATTGTAGGAAATACAAAGATTTGATTTTTCAATCTTTTTGTGAAGCAAAAGTGGTCAATATATGCTGGAAATTTCGTGTGCAAATCAAAGGGACAAGAATCTCCAAATTTAACAAGTTTTTCCAATAAAAAAGATTAAAAAATATTTGATTTTAAATCAAATATACAAACATCAATTCCATGGATTTCTTGGCAAAGATTTGACCTAAATCTATTCTACTATATATACACAATCAAACCCTACTCATGCAGACGTGAAATTGCTGCAAACAAAGCCATAGCCATATTGACTTTTTTCAAGAAAATTGCAAAACTGTTTTCTGCATTCTAGCACGATTCAAAGGCATTTGTTGATTTCAATACATTGCTGGAAGTGTGAGGAACGTGTAGCCGTCAGAATCAAGCGTTAAAGCTCCAGAAATCACCCTAAACAGACTCACGGTTTGACACTTTTGTTCATAATCGTAATTCATATTTCATGCACGTTTAACATGATTTATTGACTGTTTTGCATTGCTTGAATCCATATGAAACTAATGGCATAATTTAATTGGATTATAGTGTACAGAATCACAAGTTACCATTGGAGAATTTTAGGGTTCATAAACCTTGAATTTGGGGATTCAGTAACCAAGCAAAATTGGGATCTCTAAGGCATATGGTTGAGACCGTCAGGACAAGACGAACGCACAGCCACCCTCGCGAAAAATTTATATTGAACACAGATCTATTCGCTATTGTTCCTCATGTTAAATTGTGGGGGTTAAAAACCCCCACTATCTATTTGTTATTTACAGGCATCAGCGAAGGAGATGAAGACGTGTAAGCGTGTGGTTGGAGCATTCAAAAAAGGCGCGCGTTGATTTGTTTGTCCAGCATATTAATTGTTTTTTATATATTATATTCATTAGTCATTATACTAACAAATGCGTTCAGATGGCTTAGTGGATGGTGCGTTGGCTGGTAACCATTGGGACCTGGGTTCGAATCCCAGGTCCCCCAAATAATTGTTTCTATTTTTTCCTTATGTAATCCCATGCAGGCTTTCGAAGGTGTTCTATCATGCACTTCTCACATCCAAGCGCCAAGTGGCCACAGTCACAAATCCAATGGTTAGGATGGGTAGACCACTATGTTCCCAGTCAACTATGCCATGGAGGATCTCAAAAGTCAGAAGGGCTTGATTGTTAATGGGCCTGAGAAATTGCTTCTTCACCCCCAAAGCTGGCCCATCACCCCCTGGTTTCTTTATTCTTTTTCTTTTCTATTTTAATTTCTATTTAATTATTTTATTAATTATAATAATTATTATTATTAAATCACAAATTATTATTTTCATAATAAAATTAGAAATATAATTATTATTATCATTATTAATTTCACCTTAATTTAATTATTTTTGTAAATAAATTCTAACAAATTAATTTAGTTTAATTAGGTTAACTTTGACTTTTTTCACAATAAATAAAATCAATCTAGAATTAGGGTTTTTTTACTAACTTTTAATTTCTTTTATTTTCATTAAAACATAAAAAAGCTAAAAAATACTCTTTTCTTTTAATTAATTAATTGATTAGTTTTAGGTTTAATTTAATTTAACGCAAAAGGACCAAAATTTATTCTTTTCTCAAAAAGGGTCAAAACCCTAAAGACTTTTCCCGATTCAATTTCTATTCGCGCATAATATATTTTGCTCATATTTATGTATTTGCTCCGAGGATGTAATAGCGTAATTAGGACTTTTATCGCTTTCTTTATTTTCTCGCATTTACTTTTCAAGGGTTATGTTTTTGGCGATGTAAATACCCGACGCCTTGTAATAGCGTATATTTACTTTCCGCAATTTACTTTCCGCAAACTAATAACTGTTAACTATGCATGACAAGACTTGCCTGAAATTAAAATCAACTCGTAGCTCACCATAATCTATGTGCAAAGATAATATAAATTGAAACCTGACACATGTGCAGATGCCACTCCTAGGGTACGCCTCACTTGGTTTCCTCGAGGTGGTCATTGAGTATAGGGTGTTTTAGAGGTCGCCCTCCTGTCTAAAGATCCAGTTGCCTCGAAACGGTTGCCTCGGATAAAAAAAAGGATCTAGGACATTAGGGTTACCGCTAAGGCGTCCTACTATTGCTTTGATGATCACACATGTCCCTATAATCGAATTGACCCGAATAACTCTAATGAAGGTGCTACCTACTTCTCAATAGTGGGATAGTACTGTCTAAAGGACGTTTACACATCTTAATTCCTTAGAGTAGGTAGATTTCTCCTGGGTACTTGCTCTTCAAAACAAAAAAAAACAACTTTTCGCACCTACACTTTCAAAAAGTTTTTAAACAAATACTTCATACACTCTTGAGGACTGATACAAGAGTTACCTAGAAGTTTTCAAAATGAAACTTTTTTCAAAACCCACAAACACAAGAAAAGCAAACTCTTTTTGAAAACATAGTGAGCAAGTACCTAAGAGCCCGTGGATAACCACGGATAGAAAGGGTGCTAACACCTTCCCTTTCTATAATCTACCTCCCGAACCCGAGGAACATCTCGAAAAGGAATTTTGCTGTGCTTTTGTCCTTTCCTTGTTGGAGAAAATAAAAGACGGTGGCGACTCTTGCTTACCGCGACGTTTCGCGAACCAGCATTTCAAAACAGTCAGTTCTATTTCCACCGATCACAGAACTGGCGACTCTGCTGGGGAGATTAATAAGTGAGGTGTATCTTAGGATTAGATCACTTGTGTTTTCAATTGTATGCCTTGAATGCTTTAATATTGTGGGCTTGTATCGGAGTTTTATAGATCCTAACCCGGATCTGGGAATACCCTTTAGAAGTAGCAACAAACTGTGAGGGAACTGTGCGGGGTATACCGACATGGTTGAAGCAGTTGCTACGTTGATGTGGCACTTTGGTGAGTACCGATAACCCTTGAGTCAAGTCAAGGAGAGTACGGGGCCGCCGCGTGGTGTCGCGAAGCATCAACTGACCTTAGAACCTTACTTGACCATCCTGGCCTCTTTAGGGGTAGTGAGATGACCGACTTTGGTGCAGTCCGAAGTTGGTAGATACTCGATACTACACTCATTGAGGGTTGTTTTCTTGGAATATTTTAGTCGCCAGTTAAGTGGCTAAATCAAAACAATGAACATAGAAAACAATCCAATGATATCGAGCTCCTTAGAACCCAGTTACTATTTTCTAGGACAGGTCTTAACCAACTGAAACTGAAAGAGGGTAGTACCTAAACTTCATTCTGGCCCGAACTCTAAGGTCTGTCTTGTGTGACTTGTGTGCCTTATCATGTTTGCCTTTTGTGAATACTTGTGCTGTGCCTTTATCATAACATCATAACATCATAACATCATAACATTGCATACATCCTGCATAAGGACTAACCCATTTCAAGGATCTCAAGGGTTTGTGATGCAGGTCATGATGAACCAAATGTCTAGCAAGGGGCAAAGGGAATTTATTTTCCTCTAGCCAGGGTTGCTTGGAGATCAAAACAGGATAACTTGAGTCAGGGGCTATGACCCACTCGATATGGTGAGCCTGACTCTTGAAGAAGGATTCTCAGCAACATGAAGTTCCTTCCATCAAGCTACCAGATTCAAATTCTAATAAGTTTCTCTGTTTACCCCGCGAGATCCTTGAAAACATTTCATACATATATCATACATGTCATTGCATTACAGGTACCATTACAAGTCACTTATCTTCTTCGCTGTTTATTTTAGCAATCATCATGTCTACTGAACCTTCCACCGAATAAGCTATCAAGGCCCTCCAGGCCCAGAATGCCCAGTTCCAAGAGTTGGTTATGAGCCTAGCCCAGGGTCAACAGGATTTGAAGACTCTGATTCTGAAAGAGAGGAAGAAGAAGAAGAAGAGGGTTGTCTTGTTCAACACTGGACGCAGATTTGGGAATGGACTGCAGAATGAGGTTGATCTAACCACCTCATCTGTAGGGAAAGACAGTCCACAAGAGATAAGGGTTCCTAGCCCAGTGGTCTCCGACAACGAGACGGATTATGATGAAGAGAATTACCTTCCTGCTGAGAATAGGTACAAACAGTTGGAAGACCACTTGAGTTCCATGGAGATACAGAATGTGCCCAGACTGGACTTTGGAGATCTAGGCTTATCCTCTGGGGTGGTGATTCCCCATAAGTTCAAGGCACCTGCTTTTTCAAAATATGACGGAGCTTCCTGCCCAAAGTTGCACCTTCGGTCGTATGTAAGGAAGATCAAACCTTACACTACTGACAAGAATTTGTGGATCCATTTCTTCTAGGATAGTCTTTCAGGGACTCAACTCGAACGCTTCTATCAGCTGGATGGAGCCAGTATTCGTAACTGGGAGGATTTGGCTATTGCATTCTATAAGCAGTATCAATATAATTCCGACCTCGCTCCTACGCGTACCCAACTCCAGGGTATGTCACTAGGGACGGGTGAAGGATTTAAGGAGTATGCTCAAAAATGGAGAGACCTTGCTGGACGGGTGCAGCCACCCTTAACTGATCGTGCGCTGGTTGATATGTTTCTGGGGACCCTGTCTGGGCCGTTCTTCAACCATTTGATTGGAAATTCTTCAGCTGGGTTTACAGACCTTATCTTGATTGACGAAAGAATTGAAGCTGGCATCAAAAGCGGGAAGATTCAAGAAGCTACACCTTCCGATGCTCAGAAAAAGCCCTACAATAGGAAGAAAGAGTCCAATGCTGTGTATGGTAAAAAGAGTCCTCATAACCAACACATAGGAGAAATCTTGATCTCTGATCCTACGCCTGCTCAACAAAGACAGGGGCATCAACGAAAGGAGGTCGCACCTAAAATACAATTCACTAAGATCAACATGTCACTGACTCAAGCGCTACAGCAAATGTTAAAGGCAGGACTGATTACATTAAGGGCTCCTCTCCGGAATCCAAACACTTCCGCTCCTACCTATCATCCCAATGAAAGGTGTGCATACCACTCTGACAGTCCGGGACATGACACAAACAACTGTTGGGCCCTGAAGAATAAGGTTCAAGACTTGATTGATGCCAAAGAAATCCAGTTTGACCCTCCAGAGACTCCAAACATAATCACTGCTCCTATGCCAAATCATTGAAGGCTTTTGTTTTATTTGAATTTTCAAGTTGTATTTTTCTTTGCTTATTCAAACAATCATTGTCATGGCAAACTTTTTTATTTCATTAATGCATCGCATATGTCTGTTTTGAATCAATCCATTCGTATTCACTATATGCAAATTGCTTTCATTTCTTGTGATGTTCAACTCTCAATTAAAAATTCTAAGCCTTTTGAGGGAGGATGATGAAAATGATACCATGATCTTTATAATATGCTTTTGAACAGACCCCGCTGATGAGGTACATGCATTGTTTCAAATCCTAAACAGTGGAGTTATAAGGAAGATAATCCCTAGTCAACCCCTTTGAGCCAAAGAAGTTGGAGTTTTTCTTTTCACAAATTAAAACCCTTAATCACAACCCGGGGCAGGGTAGTTTTCTCAGTTGATCCAGGTGCACAATGAATGGCATCAAAGAAGTCCTTCCAAAACAAGAGACAATGATGGTTCCCTATAATCGTCAAGACAGACAGTCATTATCTCTCAGAAATAAAAGCCCATTAAGTCAAAACCTATGAAGGAGACTTACAAAACTGGGGCATCCCGCTGACTGTAATCATAAAAGAAACAGTTCAGGCAAAAAACAGGGATATTGAAATCAAAAAGAAAGAGGTCCTACAGACTCTCAACAAAAAAAATCGACTGCCTATTCAAAATAAACTATCAGTATCCGAACCATCACCGGAATATCAGAGCAAGGATTCAAACAAGATCTAATGCACGATTAGCCGAGTTTAGGATTGAAGAACATCACGAAGAACGGGTGGGTACAAATAAAATTTGAGCCTTTATCCTTTGTTTCTTAAACCGTGAACCAGGCCACGTTATAACCCTTAAAAGTCCTAGCTGAAGCATGGGTTAGTTCGAAAGCACACTGTTACAAAAGGTATCCTGACTCCTGTAGGGCTTGCTGTAAAATCCTGAGTTGACATCACATTTTACAAAAATTCACTTGTTTTATTGAAAACTGCATTTTCAAAAAACTTCAAGACAGACATAAGCTTTGCATTCTTAAAATAACATTGTTTGCATATGACTATTTGTTCAAACAGCAGAGAAATTCGCACGACGAATATCTAGTGAACAAAAACCTTCTCAATAAAAAGAGTCACCTCAAGTGAAAAAAACACTTCCAACCAAGGGGCACAGCATGATCATTGTCCATCATCTGGGGCAATCAAGTCAAGATTCAGAGAATCTCTCAAATGCCAAATAGCCAGGGGAAAATCTCCGCCTGAGTCACTTGGGGCATTGGACATGAATTCCAGCAACGAATCTTGCCTGATCAAACATCTTCTGGTAGCATGGCAACACAACATTACTGACAGTGACAACTCCTTGCCTCTTGAGAACATGGACATAGTCAAAAAATACTGCGCATAATCAAAGACCCGCTAGGTCGACTGGCCTAGGCAAAAATAAGGGCTTCCCGGCGAACCAAAAGGGTTCGGGCAAAAATAAGGGATGGAAATAAAAAATTTGTACACCCGGCAAGTCGAAAACCTGAAAAGGCGGCTTGGGCAAAAATGGGTATCCCGGTGGACTGAAAACCCAAAAGGGCGGTCCAGGCAAAAGTTAGGGATCACAACGTACGACTATGTCCAGGCATCTCGTCATTTGCCTACCAGAAGAAGATTTGTCAAATCGGCAGTTATCAAGACCTCCACAGGTACCTTCTCCCATAGAAGCTGGGGCAATAAGAGTTGTCCAAACTGTACAACTGCCTTGCTCACCGGGTACAAAGGTAGATTCAGCTGAAGAATTTGACCAAGATACCTTCACTCCTCGTAGAGTAAGACAAATAAGCAATACTCTCCCCAAGCAGAGTTGGTCTCCCATCAGCCCTAAAAAGGCACAGTATCCCCAGCAAGTCAGCAATACTCTCCCCAAGCAGAGTTGGTCTACCATCCGTCCTGAAGAAGTTGGGTATCCCCAGAAGATCTTAATATTCCCTAGCAGAATATACAGATATCCTCAGCAAGCATCCCCGGCAGTCTTAATATTCCTCGACAGAATATAAGAATGTTCCCTGGCGGAATACAGACACCCCAGTGGAGCCATTTCCCCAGTGTAGTCCAAAGGTTTCCCCAGGAGAGTTAAATCATCTCCCCAGTAGATTCTGGAGGGTTGTCCCCTGCAGAGTACAAATATCTCTCCCAGCCATATTCAAAGGTTATCCCCCATCAGAGTCTAACTAGGTTATCCTCAGCAAATTGCAATGGAAAGATCGTTCCCAGCGAAGTTCTTTCTATCCCCCAGCGGAGTTCATCAAAATCCCCAACGGAACTTATCAACGGAATCCCCAGCGGAGTTATCGGTAAAATCTCAGCAAGGCACCTCTTCCCACAGAGTAATTCCCCGCAGAGTAATATCTTCACCAGGATTATTCCCCAACGGAGTCATCTTCTCCTACCGGTTTATTCTTGCAATCATCTTCGTTCATCATCCCCAGCGGAGACAAAGAACTCTACTCTTCAACATCAGCCCAGGATTCAACGAACTTCTCGGCATTCGTTAAGGATTTATTTTCCGAGACGAAAATACATTCATAAACATATCACATCTCATACCTCCTATTCATATATCATGTTACATGCATATACGCATCATATCACACAATCTCATTTATTTTGAGAACATCATGACATCATGCATTTCATACATCATGACATTGCATACAACTAATGTTTTGCCTTTTCAGGAAAAGGTCAATCAAAAGATGATTACCATCAACATTTTGAAGTTCCAGATTCGATACCTGTATCTAGCCAGGGCATATCTGTGAGCGATTGATTATAGATCTATACCTGTATCTAGCCAGGAAAGTATCTGCATGAAGAGTTTAAAGATCAACACCTGTAACAGACCAGGAAATTATCTTTCATTCTCAAGTCAGAGGTCTACACCTGTATCCAGCCATGAAAGCTATCTCTATCAACCTTTTGAAGTTCCAGGTTCGATACTTGTATCTAGCCAGGGCATATCTGTGAGCGATTGATTGTAGATCTATACCTGTATCTAGCCAGGAAAGTATATGCATGAAGAGATTGAAGATCAACACCTGTAACAGGCTAGGAAATTATCTTTCATTCTCAGGTCAGAGATCTACACCTGTATCCAGCCAGGAAAGCTATCTCTACCAACCTTTTGAAGTTCTAGATTCGATACCTGTATCTAGCCAGGGCATATCTGTGAGCGATTGATTGTAGATCTATACCTGTATCTAGCCAGGAAAGTATCTGCATGAAGAGTTTGAAGATCAACACCTGTAACAGGCCAGGAAATTATCTTTCATTCTCAGGTCAGAGATCTACACCTGTATCCAGCCAGGAAAGCTATCTCTACCAACCTTTTGAAGTTCCAGATTCAATACCTGTATCTAGCCAGGGCATATCTGTGGACGATTGATTGTAGATCTATACCTGTATCTAGCCAGGAAAGTATCTGCATGAAGAGTTTGAAGATCAACACCTGTAACAGGCCAGGAAATTATCTTTCATTCTCAGGTCAGAGGTCTACACCTGTATCCAGCCAGGAAAGCTATCTCTACCAACCTTTTGAAGTTCCAGATTCGATAACTGTATCTAGCCAGGGCATATCTGTGAGTTATTGATTGTAGATCCATACCTGTATCTAGCCAGGAAAGCATCTGCATGAAGAGATTGAAGATCAATACCTGTATCTAGCCAGGAAGTTATCTTTCATTCTTAGGTCAGAGGTCTACACTTGTATCCAGCCAGGAAAGCTATCTCGACCAACCTTTTGAAGTTCCAGATTCGATACCTGTATCTAGCCAGGGCATATCTGTGAGCGCTTGATTGTAGATCTATACCTGTATCTAGCCAGGAAAGTATCTGCATGAAGAGTTTGAAGATCAACACCTGTATCAGGCCAGGAAATTATCTTCCATTCTCAGGTCAGAGGTCTACACCTGTATCTAGCCAGGAAAGCTATCTCGACCGACCTTTTGAAGTTCCAGATTTAATACCTGTATCTAGCCAAGGCATATCTGTGAGCAATTGATTGTAGATCTATACTTGTATCTAGCCAGGAAATTATCTACATGAAGAGTTTGAAGATCAACACCTGTAACAGGCCAAGAAATTATCTTTCTTTCTCAGGTAAGCAAGTTCTCGCTAAGGAATCTCTTACGCGATTAACATCTCCACCACTATCCATTACATTTCTAAATGGCATCTGTAAGCCCATTCCCGACAAGATTCTGTCACATCCCCAGATGGCATCTATAAGCCTATCTTCCTATCCATCATATCTCCAAATGGCATCTGTAAGCCCATTCCCGACATCACATTGCTGATATTCCACTATGCGAGTGCAAATTTCTGGGCACTCTAGTGTTCAATCATCTTCCACCTTCGGATCACGAAAGGCACGCAAGCCAATCTACATCCTCAGGTCTAAGAAGATTGAACAGGGGCAACTGTTGTACCCCAAAATTTGCCCTCCCATATTCTTTAAGATTTGACAAGAATCATCCTCAAATGGTTCAAGATTTCTCAAAGGTTGCACAGTCCAAATGCCTCATAAGCCAGTCAAAATTAGGGTTTTTGTTCCTTCAATAAATTTGGGGTTTTCAATGGCTCAATCATGTCTCATATGCCTATATACATTGTCAAGCATCTACAGGTCAAGTCTCAAGACTCATAATGTCAAATTGCACAGTCAAAAGCTCCATTTGCTTCACAATCAACTATAGGGGCATAATGGTAATTTTACAGTCAAAAGTCAAAAATTTTGGTCAACATCTTATTTTGAGTCCACAATCATCATTTAATCAAGTCTTGATCATGATTCCACAAGCATGGCTCAAAAATTATCAAGGTGCAAGAAGTTACTATTTTTGGACAGTAGAAAACTCAATTGTATCTTGACCAGGGCATAACCTTTTCATGGTTCATCAGAAAAATCCCATCCAATGCTCATTTTGAAGGGGGTGACATTTCCTATAATCCATCTTCACATTCCAAGTCCAAGAAATGCCCTCACAAAAAGTTATCAATTTCTACATTATAGGTCAATTTCAAAAGTCAACAAAAAAGCACTTTAAGTAAAAGACCATAACTTGAGATTGGTAAACCCAAATGACACGGGACCAAAGGAATTGGTTAGAGGACTTCAAGACCTTTCCAAAATGTCCAAGAGCATGTTCATATGATCAAAATTGAGCAAGATATGCATTGGAGAAGTTGGGAAATTTTTGTGAATTTGCAAAAGTCAACTTTGCTCAAAACACTTTGTTTTTGCTAATGGGCCTCAAATTTCTTCTTGAAACTTTATCCAAGGCCTATGCACGACCCATCAAGCTTATTTGAACTTATTTTTCTTATTTTTATTAATTAATTGGATTTTTAATCAATTTTAATTCATTTAATTAATTTAAATTGTAGGAAATACAAGGATTTGATTTTTCAATCTTTTTGTGAAGCAAAAGTGGTCATTATATGCTGGAAATTTCGTGTGCAAATCAAAGGGACAAGAATCTCCAAATTTAGCAAGTTTTTCCAATCAAAAAGATTCAAAAATATTTGATTTTCAATCAAATATACAAACATCAATTCCATGGATTACTTGGCAAAGATTTGACCTAATTCTATTCTACTATATATACACAATCAAACCCTACTCATGCAGACGTGAAATTGCTGCAAACAAAAGCCATAGCCATATTGACTTTTTTCAAGAAAATTGCAAAACTGTTTTCTGCATTCTAGCACGATTCAAAGGCATTTGTTGATTTCAATACATTGCTGGAAGTGTGAGGAACGTGTAGCCGTCAGAATTAAGCGTTAAAGCTCCAGAAATCACCCTAAACAGACTCACGGTTTGACACTTTTGTTCATAATCGTAATTCATATTTCATGCACGTTTAACATGATTTATTGACTGTTTTGCATTGCTTGAATCCATATGAAACTAATGGCATAATTTAATTGGATTATAGTGTACAGAATCACAAGTTACCATTGGAGAATTTTAGGGTTCATAAACCTTGAATTTGGGGATTCAGTAACCAAGCAAAATTGGGATCTCTAAGGCATATGGTTGAGACCGTCAGGACAAGACGAACGCACAGCCACCCTCGCGAAAAATTTATATTGAACACAGATCTATTCGCTATTATTCCTCATGTTAAATTGTGGGGGTTAAAAACCCCCACTATCTATTTGTTATTTACAGGCATCAGCGAAGGAGATGAAGACGTGTAAGCGTGTGGTTGGAGCATTCAAAAAAGGCGCGCGTTGATTTGTTTGTCCAGCATATTAATTGTTTTTTATATATTATATTCATTAGTCATTATACTAACAAATGCGTTCAGATGGCTTAGTGGACGGTGCGTTGGCTGGTAACCATTGGGACCTGGGTTCGAATCCCAGGTCCCCCAAATAATTGTTTCTATTTTTTCCTTATGTAATCCCATGCAGGCTTTCAAAGGTGTTCTATCATGCACCTCTCACATCCAAGCGCCAAGTGGCCACAGTCACAAATCCAATGGTTAGGATGGGTAGACCACCATGTTCCCAGTCAACTATGCCATGGAGGATCTCAAAAGTTAGAAGGGCTTGATTGTTAATGGGCCTGAGAAATTGCTTCTTCACCCCCAAAGCTGGCCCATCACCCCCTGGTTTCTTTATTCTTTTTCTTTTCTATTTTAATTTCTATTTAATTATTTTATTAATTATAATAATAATTATTATTAAATCACAAATTATTATTTTCATAATAAAATTAGAAATATAATTATTATTATCATTATTAATTTCACCTTAATTTAATTATTTTTGTAAATAAATTCTAACAAATTAATTTAGTTTAATTAGGTTAACTTTGACTTTTTTCACAATAAATAAAATCAATCTAGAATTAGGGTTTTTTTACTAACTTTTAATTTCTTTTATTTTCATTAAAACATAAAAAAGCTAAAAAATACTCTTTTCTTTTAATTAATTAATTGATTAGTTTTAGGTTTAATTTAATTTAACGCAAAAGGACCAAAATTTATTCTTTTCTCAAAAAGGGTCAAAACCCTAAAGACTTTTCCCGATTCAATTTCTATTCGCGCATAATATATTTTGCTCATATTTATGTATTTGCTCCGAGGATGTAATAGCGTAATTAGGACTTTTATCGCTTTCTTTATTTTCTCGCATTTACTTTTCAAGGGTTATGTTTTTGGCGATGTAAATACCCGACGCCTTGTAATAGCGTAGATTTACTTTCCGCAATTTACTTTCCGCAAACTAATAACTGTTAACTATGCATGACAAGACTTGCCTGAAATTAAAATCAACTCGTAGCTCACCATAATCTATGTGCAAAGATAATATAAATTGAAACCTGACACATGTGCACATGCCACTCCTAGGGTACGCCTCACTTGGTTGCCTCGAGGTGGTCATTGAGTATAGGGTGTTTTAGAGGTCGCCCTCCTGTCTAAAGATCCAGTTGCCTCGAAACAGTTGCCTCGGATAAAAAAAAGGATCTAGGACATTAGGGTTACCGCTAAGGCGTCCTATTATTACTTTGATGACCACACATGTCCCTATAATCGAATTGACCCGAATAACTCCAATGAAGGTGCTACCTACTTCTCAATAGTGGGATAGTACTGTCTAAAGGACATTTACATAGCTTAATTCCTTAGAGTAGGTAGATTTCTCCTGGGTACTTGCTCTTTGAAAACAAAAAAAAAACTTTTCGCACCTACACTTTTAAAAAGTTTTCAAACAAATACTTCATACACTCTTGAGGACTGATACAAGAGTTACCTAGAAGTTTTCAAAACGAAACTTTTTTCAAAACCCACAAACACAAGAAAAGAAAACTCTTTTTGAAAACATAGTGAGCAAGTACCTAAGAGCCCGTGGATAACCACGGATAGAAAGGGTGCTAACACCTTCCCTTTCTATAATCTACCTCCCGAACCCGAGAAACATCTCGAAAAGGAATTTTGCTATGCTTTTGTCCTTTCCTTGTTGGAGAAAATAAAAGACGGTGGCGACTCTTGCTTACCGCGATATTTCGCGAACCAGCATTTCAAAACAGTCAGTTCTATTTCCACCGATCACAGAACTGGCGACTCTGCTGGGGAGATTAATAAGTGAGGTGTACCTTAGGATTAGATCACTTGTGTTTTAAATTGTATGCCTTGAATGCTTTAATATTGTGGGCTTGTATCGGAGTTTTATAGATCCTAACCCGGATCTGGGAATACCCTTTAGAAGTAGCAACAAACTGTGAGGGAACTGTGCGGGGTATACCGACATGGTTGAAGCAGTTGCTACGTTGATGTGGCACTTTGGTGAGTACCGGTAACCCTTGAGTCAAGTCAAGGAGAGTACAGGGCCGCCGCATGGTGTCGCGAAGCATCAACTGACCTTAGAACCTTACTTGACCATCCTGGCCTCTTTAGGGGTAGTGAGATGACCGACTTTGGTGCAGTCCGAAGTTGGTAGATACTCGATACTACACTCATTGAGGGTTGTTTTCTTGGAATATTTTGGTCGCCAGTTAAGTGGCTAAATCAAAACAATGAACATAGAAAACAATCCAATGATATCGAGCTCCTTAGAACCCGGTTACTATTTTCTAGGACAGGTCTTAACCAACTGAAACTGAAAGAAGGTAGTACCTAAACTTCATGCTGGCCCGAACTCTAAGGGCTGTCTTGTGTGACTTGTGTGCCTTATCATGTTTGCCTTTTGTGAATACTTGTGGTGTGCCTTTATCATAACATCATAACATCATAACATCATAACATTGCATACATCCTGCATAAGGACTAACCCATTTCAAGGATCTCAAGGGTTTGTGATGCAGGTCATGATGAACCAAATGTCTAGCAAGGGGCAAAGGGGATTTATTTTCCTCTAGCCAGGGTTGCTTGGAGATCAAAACATGATAACTTGAGCCAGGGGCTATGACCCACTCGATATGGTGAGCCTGACTCTTGAAGAAGGATTCTCAGCAACATGAAGTTCCTTCAATCAAGCTACCAGATTCAAATTCTAACAAGTTTCTCTGTTTACCCCGCGAGATCCTTGAAAACATTGCATACATATATCATACATGTCATTGCATTACAAGTACCATTACAGGTCACTTATCTTCTTCGCTGTTTATTTCAGCAATCATCATGTCTACTGAACCTTCCACCGAATAAGCTATCAAGGCCCTCCAGGCCCAGAATTACCAGTTCCAAGAGTTGGTTATGAGCCTAGCCCAGGGTCAACAGGATTTGAAGACTCTGATTCTGAAAGAGAGGAAGAAGAAGAAGAAGAGGGTTGTCTTGTTCAACACTGGACGCAGATTTGGGAATGGACTGCAGAATGAGGTTGATCTAACCACCTCATCTGTAGGGAAAGACAGTCCAAAAGAGAGAAGGGTTCCTAGCCCAGTGGTCTCCGACAACGAGACGGATTATGATGAAGAGCAGTACCCTCCTGCTGAGGATAGGTACAAACAGTTGGAAGACCACTTGAGTTCCATGGAGATACAGAATGTGCCCGGACTGGACTTTGGAGATCTAGGCTTATCCTCTGGGGTGGTGATTCCCCATAAGTTCAAGGCACCTGCTTTTTCCAAATATGACGGAGCTTCCTGCCCAAAGCTGCACCTCCGGTCATATGTAAGGAAGATCAAACCTTACACTGCTGACAAGAATTTGTGGATCCATTTCTTCTAGGATAGTCTTTCAGGGACTCAACTCGAACGCTTCTATCAGCTGGATGGAGCCAGTATATGTAACTGGGAGGATTTGGCTATTGCATTCTATAAGCAGTATCAATATAATTCCGACCTCGCTCCTACGCGTACCCAACTCCAGGGTATGTCACTAGGGACGGGTGAAGGATTTAAGGAGTATGCTCAAAAATGGAGAGACCTTGCTGGACGGGTGCAGCCACCCTTAACTGATCGTGCGCTGGTTGATATGTTTCTGGGGACCCTGTCTGGGCCGTTCTTCAACCATTTGATTGGAAATTCTTCAGCTGGGTTTACAGACCTTATCTTGACTGACGAAAGAATTGAAGCTGGCATCAAAAGCGGGAACATTCAAGAAGCTACACCTTCCGATGCTCAGAAAAAGCCCTACAATAGGAAGAAAGAGTCCAATGCTGTGTATGGTAAAAAGAGTCGTCATAACCAACACATAGGAGAAATCTTGATCTCTGATCCTACGCCTGCTCAACAAAGACAAGGGCATCAATGAAAGGAGGTCGCACCTAAAAGACAATTCACTAAGATCAACATGTCACTGACTCAAGCGCTACATCAAATGTTAAAGGCAGGGCTGATTACATTAAGGGCTCCTCTCCGGAATCCAAACACTTCCGCTCCAACCTATCATCCCAATGAAAGGTGTGCATACCACTCCGACAGTCCGGGACATGACACAAACAACTGTTGGGCCCTGAAGAATAAGGTTCAAGACATGATTGATGCCAAAGAAATCCAGTTTGACCCTCTAGAGACTCCAAACATAATCACTGCTCCTATACCAAATCATTGAAGGCTTTTGTTTTATTTGAATTTTCAAGTTGTATTTTTCTTTGCTTATTCAAACAATCATTGTCATGGCAAACTTTTTTATTTCATTAATGCATTGCATATGTCTGTTTTGAATCAATCCATTCGTATTCACTATATGCAAATTGCTTTCATTTCTTGTGATGTTCAACTCTCGATTAAAAATTCTAAGCCTTTTGAGGGAGGATGACGAAAATGATACCATGATCTTTACAATATGCTTTTGAACAGACCCCGCTGATGAGGTACATGCATTGTTTCAAATCCTAAACAGTGGAGTTATAAGGAAGATAATCCCTAGTCAACCCCTTTGAGCCAAAGAAGTTGGAGTTTTTCTTTTCACAAATTAAAACCCTTAATCACAACCCGGGGCAGGGTAGTTTTCTCAATTGATCCAGGTGCACAATGAATGGCATCAAAGAAGTCCTTCCAAAACAAGAGACAGTGATGGTTCCCTATAATCGTCAAGACAGGCAGTCATTATCTCTCAGAAATAAAAGCCCATTAAGTCAAAACCTATGAAGGAGACTTACAAAACTAGGGCATCCCGCTGACTGTAATCACAAAAGAAACAGTTCAGGCAAAAAACAAGGATATTGAAATCAAAAAGAAAGAGGTCCTACAGACTCTCAACAAAAAAAATCGACTGCCTATTCAAAATAAACTATCAGTATCCGAACCATCACCGGAATATCAGAGCAAGGATTCAAACAAGATCTAATGCACGATTAGTCGAGTTTAGGATTGAAGAACATCACGAAGAACGGGTGGGTACAAATAAAATTTGAGCCTTTATCCTTTGTTTCTTAAACCGTGAACCAAGCCACGTTATAACCCTTAAAAGTCCTAGCTGAAGCATGGGTTAGTTCGAAAGCATACTGTTACAAAAGGTATCCTGACTCCTGTAGGGCTTGCTGTAAAATCCTGAGTTGACATCACATTTTACAAAAATTCACTTGTTTTATTGAAAACTGCATTTTCAAAAAACTTCAAGACAGACATAAGCTTTGCATTCTTAAAATAACATTGTTTGCATATGACTATTTGTTCAAACAGCAGAGAAATTCGCATGACGAATATCTAGTGAACAAAAACCTTCTCAATAAAAAGAGTCACCTCAAGTGAAAAAAACACTTCCAACCAAGGGGCACAACATGATCATTGTCCATCATCTGGGGCAATCAAGTCAAGATTCATAGAATCTCTCAAATGCCAAATAGCCAGGGGCAAATCTCCGCCTGAGTCACTTGGGGCATTGGACATGAATTCCAACAACGAATCTTGCCTGATCAAACATCTTCTGGTAGCATGGCAACACAACATTACTGACAGTGACAACTCCTTTCCTCCTGAGAACATGGACATAGTCAAAAAATACTGCACATAATCAAAGACCCGCTAGGTCGACTGGCCTAGGCAAAAATAAGGGCTTCCCGGCGAACCAAAAGGGTTCGGGCAAAAATAAGGGATGGAAATAAAAAATTTGTACACCCGGCAAGTCGAAAACCTGAAAAGGCGGCTTGGGCAAAAATGGGTATCCCGGTGGACTGAAAACCCAAAAGGGCGGTCCAGGCAAAAGTTAGGGATCACAACGTACGACTATGTCCAGGCATCTCGTCACTTGCCTACCAGAAGAAGATTTGTCAAATCGGCAGTTATCAAGACCTCCACAGGTACCTTCTCCCATAGAAGCTGGGGCAATAAGAGTTGTCCAAACTGTACAACTGCCTTGCTCACCGGGTACAAAGGTAGATTCAGCTGAAGAATTTGACCAAGATACCTTCACTCCTCGTAGAGTAAGACAAATAAGCAATACTCTCCCCAAGCAGAGTTGGTCTCCCATCAGCCCTAAAAAGGCACAGTATCCCCAGCAAGTCAGCAATACTCTCCCCAAGCAGAGTTGGTCTACCATCCGTCCTGAAGAAGTTGGGTATCCCCAGAAGATCTTAATATTCCCTAGCAGAATATACAGATATCCTCAGCAAGCATCCCCGGCAGTCTTAATATTCCTCGACAGAATATAAGAATGTTCCCTGGCGGAATACAGACACCCCAGTGGAGCCATTTCCCCAGTGTAGTCCAAAGGTTTCCCCAGGAGAGTTAAATCATCTCCCCAGTAGATTCTGGAGGGTTGTCCCCTGCAGAGTAAAAATATCTCTCCCAGCCATATTCAAAGGTTATCCCCCATCAGAGTCTAACTAGGTTATCCTCAGCAAATTGCAACGGAAAGATCGTTCCCAACGAAGTTCTTTCTATCCCCCAGCGGAGTTCATCAAAATCCCCAACAGAACTTATCAACGGAATCCCCAGCGGAGTTATCGGTAAAATCTCAGCAAGGCACCTCTTCCCATAGAGTAATTCCCCGCAGAGTAATATCTTCACCAGGATTATTCCCCAACAGAGTCATCTTCTCCTACCGGTTTATTCTTGCAATCATCTTCGTTCATCATCCCCAGCAGAGACGAAGAACTCTACTCTTCAACATCAGCCCAGGATTCAACGAACTTCCCGGCATTCGTCAAGGATTTATTTTCCCAGACGAAAATACATTCATAAACATATCACATCTCATACCTCCTATTCATATATCATGATACATGCATATACGCATCATATCACACAATCTCATTTATTTTGAGAACATCATGACATCATGCATTTCATACATCATGACATTGCATACAACTAATGTTTTTCCTTTTCAGGAAAAGGTCAATCAAAAGATGATTACCATCAACATTTTGAAGTTCCAGATTCGATACCTGTATCTAGCCAGGGCATATCTGTGAGCGATTGATTGTAGATCTATACCTGTATCTAGCCAGGAAAGTATCTGCATGAAGAGTTTAAAGATCAACACCTGTAACAGGCCAGGAAATTATCTTTCATTCTCAAGTCAGAGGTCTACACCTGTATCCATCCAGGAAAGCTATCTCTACCAACCTTTTGAAGTTCCAGATTCGATACCTGTATCTAGCCAGGGCATATCTGTGAGCGATTGATTGTAGATCTATACCTGTATCTAGCCAGGAAAGTATCTGCATGAAGAGATTGAAGATCAACACCTGTAACAGGCCAGGAAATTATCTTTCATTATCAGGTCAGAGATCTACACCTGTATCCAGCCAAGAAAGCTATCTCTACCAACCTTTTGAAGTTCCAAATTCGATACCTGTATCTAGCCAGGGCATATTTGTGAGCGATTGATTGTAGATCTATACCTGTATCTAGCCAGGAAAGTATCTGCCTGAAGAGTTTGAAGATCAACACCTGTAACAGGCCAGGAAATTATCTTTCATTCTCAGGTCAGAGATCTACACCTGTATCCAGCCAGGAAAGCTATCTCTACCAACCTTTTGAAGTTCCATATTCGATACATGTATCTAGCCAGGGCATATCTGTGGACGATTGATTGTAGATCTATACCTGTATCTAGCCGAGAAAGTATCTGCATGAAGAGTTTGAAGATCAACACCTGTAACAGGCCAGGAAATTATCTTTCATTCTCAGGTCAGAGGTCTACACCTGTATCCAGCAAGGAAATCTATCTCTACCAACCTTTTGAAGTTCCAAATTTGATACCTGTATCTAGCCAGGGCATATCTGTGAGCGATTGATTGTAGATCTATACCTGTATCTAGCCAGGAAAGTATCTGCATGAAGAGATTGAAGATCAATACCTGTATCTATCCAGGAAGTTATCTTTCATTCTCAGGTCAGAGGTCTACACCTGTATCCAGCTAGGAAAGCTATCTCGACTAACCTTTTGAAGTTCCAGATTCGCTACCTGTATCTAGCCAGGGCATATCTGTGAGCGCTTGATTGTAGATCTATACCTGTATCTAGCAGGGAAAGTATCTGCATGAAGAGTTTGAAGATTAACACCTGTAACAGACCAGGAAATTATCTTTCATTCTCAGGTCAGAGGTCTACACCTGTATCCAGCCAGGAAAGCTATCTCGACCGACCTTTTGAAGTTCCAGATTTAATACCTGTATCTAGCCAGGGCATATCTTTGAGCAATTGATTGTAGATCTATACCTGTATCTAGCCAGAAAATTATCTACATGAAGAGTTTGAAGATCAACACCTGTAACAGGCCAGGAAATTATCTTTCTTTCTCAGGTACGCAAGTTCTCGCTAAGGAATCTCTTACGCGATCAACATCTCCACCACTATCCATTACATTTCCAAATGGCATCTGTAAGCCCATTCCCGACAAGATTCTGTCACATCCCCAGATGGCATCTATAAGCCCATCTTCCTATCCATCATATCTCCAAATGGCATCTGTAAGCCCATTCCCGACATCACATTGCTGATATTCCACTATGCGAGTGCAAATTTCTGGGCACTCTAGTGTTCAATCATCTTCCACCTTCGGATCACGAAAGGAACGCAAGCCAATCTACATCCTCAGGTCTAAGAAGATTGAACAGGGGCAACTGTTGTACCCCAAAATTTGCCCTCCCATATTCTTTAAGATTTGACAAGAATCATCTTCAAATGGTTCAAGATTTCTCAAAGGTTGCACAGTCCAAATGCCTCATAAGCCAGTCAAAATTAGGGTTTTTGTTCCTTCAATAAATTTGGGGTTTTCAATGGCTCAATCATGTCTCATATGCCTATATACATTGTCAAGCATCTACAGGTCAAGTCTCAAGACTCATAATGTCAAATTGCACAATCAAAAGCTCCATTTGCTTCACAATCAACTGCAGGGGAAAAATGGTCATTTTACAGTCAAAAGTCAAAAATTTTGGTCAACATCTTATTTTGAGTCCACAATCATCATTTTATCAAGTCTTGATCATGATTCCACAAGCATGGCTCAAAAATCATCAAGGTGCAAGAAGTTACTATTTTTGGACAGTAGAAAAGTCAATTGTATCTTGACCAGGGCATAACCTTTTCATGGTTCATCAAAAAAATCCCATCCAATGCTCATTTTTAAGGGGATGACATTTCCTATAATCCATCTTCACATTCCAAGTCCAAGAAATGCCCTCACAAAAAGTTATCAATTTCTACATTATAGGTCAATTTCAAAAGTCAACAAAAATGCACTTTAAGTCAAAGACCATAACTTGAGATTGGTAAACCTAAATGACATGGGACCAAATGCATTGGTAAGAGGACTCCAAAACCTTTCCAAAATGTCCAAGAGCATGTTCATATGATCATAATTGAGCAAGATATGCATTGGAGAAGTTGGGAAATTTTTATGAATTTGCAAAAGTCAACTTTGCTCAAAACACTTTGTTTTTGCTAATGGGCCTCAAACTTCTTCTTGAAACTTTATCCAAGGCCTATTCACGACCCATCAAGCTTATTTGAACTTATTTTTCTTATTTTTATTAATTAATTGGATTTTTAATCAATTTTAATTCATTTAATTAATTTAAATTGTAGGAAATACAAAGATTTGATTTTTCAATCTTTTTGTGAAGCAAAAGTGGTCAATATATGCTGGAAATTTCGTGTGTAAATCAAAGGGACAAGAATCTCCAAATTTAGCAAGTTTTTCCAATCAAAAAGATTCAAAAATATTTGATTTTCAATCAAATATACAAACATCAATTCCATGGATTTCTTGGCAAAGATTTGACCTAATTCTATTCTACTAGATATACACAATCAAACCGTACTCATGCAGACGTGAAATTGCTACAAACAAAGCCATAGCCATATTGACTTTTTTCAAGAAAATTGCAAAACTATTTTCTGCATTCTAGCACGATTCAAAGGCATTTGTTGATTTCAATACATTGCTGGAAGTGTGAGGAACGTGTAGCCGTCAGAATCAAGCGTTAAAGCTCCAGAAATCACCCTAAACAGACTCACGGTTTGACACTTTTGTTCATAATCGTAATTCATATTTCATGCACGTTTAACATGATTTATTGACTGTTTTGCATTGCTTGAATCCATATGAAACTAATGGCATAGTTTAATTGGATTATAGTGTACAGAATCACAACTTACCATTGGAGAATTTTAGGGTTCATAAACCTTAAATTTGGGGATTCAGTAACCAAGCAAAATTGGGATCTCTAAGGCATATGGTTGAGACCGACAGGACAAGACGAACGTACAGCCACCCTCGCAAAAAATTTATATTGAACACAGATCTATTAGCTATTATTCCTCATGTTAAATTGTGGGGGTTAAAAACCCCCGCTATCTATTTGTTATTTACAGGCATCTGCGAAGGAGATGAAGACGTGTAAGCGTGTGGTTGGAGCATTCAAAAAAGGCGTGCGTTGATTTGTTTGTCCAGCATATTAATTGTTTTTTATATATTATATTCATTAGTCATTATACTAACAAATGCGTTCAGATGGCTTAGTGGATGGTGCGTTGGCTGGTAACCATTGGGACCTGGGTTCGAATCCCAGGTCCCCCAAATAATTATTTCTATTTTTTCCTTATGTAATCCCATGCAGGCTTTCAAAGGTGTTCTATCATGCACTTCTCACATCCAAGCGCCAAGTGGCCACAGTCACAAATCCAATGGTTAGGATGGGTAGACCACCATGTTCCCAGTCAACTATGCCATGGAGGATCTCAAAAGTCAGAAGGGCTTGATTGTTAATGGGCCTGAGAAATTGCTTCTTCACCCCCAAAGCTGGCCCATCACCCCCTGGTTTCTTTATTCTTTTTCTTTTCTATTTTAATTTCTATTTAATTATTTTATTAATTATTATTATTATTATTATTAAATCACAAATTATTATTTTCATAATAAAATCAGAAATATAATTATTATTATCATTATTAATTTCACCTTAATTTAATTATTTTTGTAAATAAATTCTAACAAATTAATTTAGTTTAATTAGGTTAACTTTGACTTTTTTCACAATAAATAAAATCAATCTAGAATTATGGTTTTTTTACTAACTTTTAATTTCTTTTATTTTCATTAAAACATAAAAAAGCTAAAAAATACTCTTTTCTTTTAATTAATTAATTGATTAGTTTTAGGTTTAATTTAATTTAACGCAAAAGGACCAAAATTTATTCTTTTCTCAAAAAGGGTCAAAACCCTAAAGACTTTTCCCGATTCAATTTCTATTCGCGCATAATATATTTTGCTCATATTTATGTATTTGCTCCGAGGATGTAATAGCGTAATTAGGACTTTTATCGCTTTCTTTATTTTCTCGCATTTACTTTTCAAGGGTTATGTTTTTGGCGATGTAAATACCCGACGCCTTGTAATAGCGTAGATTTACTTTCCGCAATTTACTTTCCACAAACTAATAA
Source organism: Vicia faba (assembly GCA_948472305.1). Lineage (NCBI taxonomy): Eukaryota > Viridiplantae > Streptophyta > Magnoliopsida > Fabales > Fabaceae > Vicia > Vicia faba. The sequence continues at coordinate 910,229,651 of OX451738.1, read as the reverse complement.
CTGTTAACTATGCATGACAAGACTTGCCTTAAATTAAAATCAACTCGTAGCTCACCATAATCTATGTGCAAAGATAATATAAATTGAAACCTGACACATGTGCACATGCCACTCCTAGGGTACGCCTCACTTGGTTTCCTCGAGGTGGTCATTGAGTATAGGGTGTTTTAGAGGTTGCCCTCCTGTCTAAAGATCCAGTTGCCTCGAAACGGTTGCCTCGGATAAAAAAAGGATCTAGGACATTAGGGTTACCGCTAAGGCGTCCTACTATTGCTTTGGTGACCACACATGTCCCTATAATCGAATTGACCCGAATAACTCCAACGACGGTGCTACCTACTTCTCAATAGTGGGATAGTAATGTCTAAAGGACATTTACACAGCTTAATTCCTTAGAGTAGGTAGATTTCTCCTGGGTACTTTCTCTTTCAAAACAAAAAAAAACAACTTTTCGCACCTACACTTTCAAAAAGTTTTCAAACAAATACTTCATACACTCTTGAGGACTGATACAAGAGTTACCTAGAAGTTTTCAAAATGAAACTTTTTTCAAAACCCACAAACACAAGAAAAGCAAACTCTTTTTGAAAACATAGTGAGCAAGTACCTAAGAGCCCGTGGATAACCACTGATAGAAAGGGTGCTAACACCTTCCCTTTCTATAATCTATCTCCCGAACCCGAGAAACATCTCGAAAAGGAATTTTTCCGTGCTTTTTTCCTTTCCTTGTTGGAGAAAATAAAAGACGGTGGCAACTCTTGCTTACCGCGACATTTCGCGAACCAGCATTTCAAAACAGTCAGTTCTATTTCCACCGATCATAATTAGCTTACCGCGACTATCCGTGGAAAGCTACATAGACCTAATGAAGAAACTAATCCAACACTTATTCGCTAACAAACATCGTAAGGTGTCCACAACGTCCATGTTCAATGTCCGACAAGGTCAGGCAGAATCTCTCAGAGAATACCTGGCCCAGTTCAACAACGAGACCATCAAAGTATCTCACCCAAACCAAGAGCTGTTCGTGGGAGCATTCTAATGCAGCCTCAGAGCAGGACAATTTAATGAGTCCTTAGTCCATAAGCCTGCATTTGACATGAATGAAATCATCACTAGGGCGGACTGCTACATAAAGGGCGAGGGGAGCAATCTGGAAAAATGGTCTAGAGATGCTCCGAAAAGGAACAAGGCCAAAGAAGAGGGTCCGAGAAAGAAACATGAGTCTTCTCGGGCGAACGCAGGAGATAGACCCTAGGAATGCACGACTCAGAGGTTCAACCGGCGCCCCTTTAATTCAGATGTCACGAAAATACCCTTAAATACGAGGATAGGCTAACTCTTGCAAGAGGTGGCACACTTGAACCTGATCCCCGAAGCACCCCCTAACCATAGGGTTAATGCCGTACTGGGAAATGATATCGAGGCTTAGTGTAACTATCACCGACTTTGAGGACATCATACTGATGATTGCCTCCAATTGAAGAGAGAGATCGAGAAACTGATACAAAGGGGAATTTTCTAACTTATGTCAAAGAGGGAAAAAGTACATGCCAAAAAAGAGATACTCGGCATAAGGATGCATACTTAGAGGAACCTTCCTAAAAGAAGGGAATGGGTACCGAAGAGGTGCACAAGACCAAGACAACTTGCCACACCCTCAACACCATTGATGGCGGGTTTGCTGGCGGTGGAGAGACCGGCTCGGCCAAAAAGAAGCACACATGCTCCGCGATACATGTGTCTGAGGATATAGCTAGAGTTCAGGAATAAGATCTCAACCTGGTCAGCTTCTCCAAGAAGGACATGGCCAGTATCATGTCCCACAAGAACGACCCTATGGTCATCAAAGTGCAAATCCGGGACTAGAGAGTAAAAAGGTGTTGGTGGATTCTGGTAGCTCAGCTGATGTACTCTAATGGGAAGCCTTCAAAAGAATGGAGTTTGATACGTCCAATTTTCTTCCCTTCAACAGAATTTTGGTCAGGTTCTCTAGATAGAAGGTGCAAGTATTGGGACACCTCCCAATACTCACTACCTTCGGAAGTGGTGCAAACGCCAAAACTGCCAGAGTAAGGTACTTAATCGTTAATGTCGCCTCACCATATAACGTCATCATGAAATATGTCCTAATTGATGGAAGGGTCATGGTGGTCAAGATAGACCAAGGGTTAGCTAGGAAATGCTACAAGGATAGCCTAAAGTTAAAAATAGTAGAATACCTAACACAGGGAACCTTGCCAGAAGACGCCAATGAAGCTAGGTGTGTGAAGAAGGTATCCGCTCGCTATTTAATAGTGTTTGACATACTATACAAATGGGGAGATCCACACCTATACTGATATGTGTGGCGGAAGCGAAGGTCACCTTAGTGATGAAGGAGGTCCACGAAGGAGCACGCGGAAGCCACATCGGAGGAAGAGCTCTATCCGGGAAGATACTCTGAGCCAGATACTATTGTCCCAGAATGTTACAGGACTGTAGTGAATTCGTAAGAAAATGTGACAAGTTCCAGGTATACTCACTACTCATACACTCCCCAGCAGAATTACCACACTCCATATTCTCTCCATGTAGGATCGTTCCCTGTAGCACCTAGGCAGTTAAAGTTTCTCATCATAATGGTTGACTACTTCACAAAGTGGGTGAAAGCCAAGGTTGTAGCTCACATTACCTCTGAGAGAGTACGTCACTTCTATTGGAAAAATATTATTTGCAGGTTCAGATTTCCAAGAATCATAGTTTCTGACAATGGAGCACAATTTGCAAGCTTGGCTGTGGTAGAATTCTACAGCTGTTGTACCCCAAAATTTGCCCTCTTTATTTTTAATTCTAATTGGCTTATATTTCATTATCATATGCATACATACATGTTATTGGATCTATACTCATGAGGTCAAGGCATTTTATCGGCATCAAGCTCTAAGACAAGTGTTTTACCAAGCGATACAGCAAAAATAGAAATTCAAGGTTTTCTGCATTTTAATGCGCTCCGCAAAGTTTCCAAGTTATCAAGCAATTGCCAAGAAATTCTTCATCAAAGCTCTCATGTATTTCAACTCACTATGAATTGTAGAGGACTTGGGTGTTTCGGTGAATTTGAGGCAGTGTGAACCAGAAACAGCATCTTTGCTAGTTTGAGCTTAGAAATTTATAACTTGCCATCATAGTACTATTTCAAGCTGATTCCTTAGGAATTAGAACCATCTCGTTATTTTTTTATTCCATTTGTTCATGCCAGAAGTCAATTATGTGTATAAATTTGTTTTATCTGAAGCAATATTTGGATTTAATGACTAGTTATCTGTCCACCGAGTGTTTGGAAATTCGTAACTTTCACCCGATTTGGTATTTTCAGTGGATTCCTCGAGCATTGAGATTGTATTGATTCTCTTATCATTTCTCATGTCCATATTAAAAGCTAATTGTATGAAGAAAATCTCATGGAATTTTAATTCTTTGAAGATGATATACTAAATTTATTTGCTGGCCCATCATCGCCCGCATACTCAAAAATTTGTATCTTATGATTGAAATACTATTTTGGGGTGATTCTTGAGGCGTTGAAACCTTCTTAATGTCTTATCCTACTTTCATGTTCGGACCGAAAGCTAATTCTTTAAAGAAGGCTTCCGAATACGCGATTCTTATGGAAGTGATACAGTGGAAAATAATGAAAATACTGTGCTGAACCGTAATTTTACAATCATCCAAAAGTTCATAACTTCTGACTGGAATATTGTTTTTGAGCAGTTATTTTTGAAAAAAATCCGTCTTGCTGTCTTCTTCGTTTCGTATTTTTGAACCAAGAGTCGATTCCTTGAGGAAAGTCCCTGGATTTACGGATTACCAGAGAAATAATTATGCTGAACCGGAATTTTTATTCACCGCTTCTCGATATTGTAAAATTCGTAACTCCTTCAATTTTTATCGTATCTAGACGGTTCTGTCGACATAATTTCACAAATGATGTCAGCAACACATTTGCCTCAGATTCCAAATTCAAATTTTGATTGAAGCATTATCGTTCAAGGTGTTCTTCTGGACTAAACGTTTAAATTAATTGAAAAAAAGTTGTTTTTGTTCATTTTGCTATGCATCAGCGCAACTTCAAAAATTCACAACTTCCTCATCATTTATCCGATTGAGCCCGTTCTTTTTGTGTTGCGTCAAAAATTTTGTCGTCTAAATCATTTCTTCAGGTACCAAATCTATATCTTGTTCCGAGAGGCACATTTTTGTCACTTAAGCTCGAAATAAGCTGAAAAATCCACTTTTATAATTTTTGCTTTGAGGTCTCGTCACTTAAAGTTGTCGAATTCACTCAATTTGTATCGTATCACATCCGTTCTTTTTGCACCGCGTCATACACTATGTCGCAGATGATTTTATTGTTGACCACAAGTCTTGATTTCGCGCCAATTATTATGAGGATTGGGTTTTGTATCGATCATGCATCAAAAAAGCCAAAAAAAGCAAGCCAAACACCACTTTGGAGCCAAGCTATATATACATATTTGAATTTCAAATTTTCATAGGAGATTCTCATAATCTCATTTTCCCTCTTCACTCTCATTTTCTATTCTCTCAAACTCTCTAACATTCTCTCAACACAACAACACAAAAATCAAAGAGAAGAAAATCCCCCCCCCCTCTCTCTCTCTCTCACACACCGCCACCGTCACTCCGGTGCCACCTCCCTCTGGTGATCCGCCCTCCATTTGCGGCTTTCTACTCTGCCGTATACTCCCTCCATTCGCGGTAGCTTCGATCAGACACTCATTCCCTTCTCTCTTTGCTATCACAAGCATCATCATCTACATCATTCAACTTCCAATTTTCTGCAAATTCTCTTAGGTAACATTACTTAATTCCCATAGTTTTGTTAAATACTTGAGTAATTTGATTTCGTTTATATGAATTGTGCATGAATTGATGAAGTAGATTAGATTAGATCTATCATTCTTGACATAATTTTTTTAATATTCTAGTGCATATTATGTGTTTGTGATAATGTCTATGTGAATTGTGATGTAGATTTTGACATAGATTTCTAGAAATAACATTTGCACATTAGGTGTATGTAGAAATTCCTCATAGAATTGTATTGCTAATTCTTGACATAAGAACTAATTCTTGATATTGTGCTAATATTTTGACATAAAGTTAATTTTAATTGTTTGTGTTGATGTTAGATTCTTGATATTATGAACAAATATGGATAGACCTGGAATTGGTTTAGTCTTGAGTTTAACTGTGTTGTGCCTAAATGCTAATTTTTCAGAATCGTGATTACTAACTTGTGTTGTGTTTGTTCTATGATATTCACCTTAATATGCATGCTCTTGTTTACTAATTCCTAGTACTAATATTCAAATCTTGCTTACTAATACTTAGTGTTAAATTCTAGTTTTGCTCACTTACTTTAGCATTTCCATAACATATAATATTGTAATTGTGTGAACAAGCATACACTCATACTAACATTTGCTTATCCATGAGGTATAACATCTTCTATTTGACTTAAGACACATTATCAACCTCTTTTGATACATAAAAACTTGAGATAAGTGGAAAATGTCACAACTCTTGAATTTTTTTAACACTTGACATAATCTCATTTTTGAGCTGATTTCCTAACCATGATGAGTTTTTACACTTATGATAAGTGGAACTTGACTTTCTCCATGATTTTAGAGCTATTGGTGTAATTTATTTTCAGTTCCAGATACTTTTTTTCCGTATTTTGCTACTGTTGACCGACGAAATTGACCTAAAAGTCCTGCTTGCAGGAGAAATTAATTCAAACCGAGTTTGTTTTTGAGTCTGTTGACACGTTTGCAATCAACCATGTGATTTTCGTTAATTTTGGGTTGATAAATTTTGACGCCTATTTCCCGATTTTGTGGTTTTTTATACAGATTGACATGTACCTTGTGCTTTGACTTTTACTTAACTTGTATTCATGTTTCCTTGTTTATTTGTATACCATTTCACTTATGTTTTCTTGCTTCGGATTCATTCCTGTAATACAATGGGATAACTGACTTGGTTTTCCGTTTGATTGCAAATGTTACGGATAGCAAGAGTCGCCACCAACTTTTCTTTTATCCAATAAGGAAAGGGTGAAAAAAACAGAAAGACCTTGAGATTATTGAGTTTGGGGTAGATTATGAAAAAGGAAGGTCTTAGCACCCTTTTCATTCGTAGTTATCTACGGGCTCTTAATCGCTAGCTCACTTTGAAAATGCTTTGTGAATGTGTGTTTTGAAAAATATTTTGAACTGCCAATAGTAAGGCAAGACTTTGTAATGACTCCCGTATCGTTAAGAGTGTATACAAAGTGCTTTTTGTTTGAACATATTTTTGAAGAGTGTTTGTGTGAAAAAGATATTTTTGAAATGTTTGCGAGTAAGCGATTAAAAGTATTCTACCCTTACTCAAAGTCTTTCTTGTTATCTCCTCCTCCTCTAGATAGTGTTATCTGTAATACGGTGGGATAACTAACTGTTATACTGGTTTTGCATTTGTATTTGCAAATGTTGCGGTAAGCAAGAGTCAACACCAACTTTTCTTTTATCCAAATAAAGGAAAGGGTGAAAAGAACAGAAAAAGACCTTTCGAGATTATTTCTGAGTAAGAGGGGTAGATTATGGAAAGGTGTTAGCACCCTTTCCATCCGTAGTTTTCTACGGGCTCTTAGATGCTTAGCTCATTTTGAAATACCTTGTGCTTTGTGTGTTTCGAAAAGTATTTTTGAAATTCCAATAGTAATGAAGCTTGCTTTATGATAACTCTTGTATCAGTCCTCAAGAGTGTTGATAAAGCATTTTGAAAATGTTTTTGAAAGAAGTTTTATGCAAGTGTAAAAGTTTTTTTGAACAAGCATCTAACAGCTATCTACTTTACTCGAAAGGTTGTTCTTTTCCTCTTTTCCTTTAGACAGTGCTATCCTACTATTAGTGAGTAGGTAGCCCTAGTCGTTGGATGTTTGAGGGACATTCGAAGGGACGTTTGTACAGTCACAAAGACAACTGGGCAAGAAACCTTAGTAACTACCCTAGGGTTTTAAGATCATTTTTACCGAGGCAATGTCGAGAGGGTCATCGAGAGACTTATGATCTTTAAACCGGAGGGTAGCCACTAAAATCTCTCACGTTTCGAGAGTTGTGACTGTTGTTTCCGAAGGCAACCAAAGTGGGATACCCTAGAGGTGTATATGTGAGAGTGTGTTGTATTCAGTTATTTTTGTCTTGTGTTAGGTTTGCTAACGTTTGATTTTATGTTCTTTCCATACAATCCTATTAGTCATGCATCTAGACAGTTAATAGTTTGCAGTTATTAAAAGTGCAGAAAGATAAATCCTAAACTATTACAAGGCTTCAGGGAGGGGGATTAATTACATGTCCAAAACATGGGGGAAATAAATCAGTAAACGTCCTAAGTATAGTCTATTACATTCCATGAGCAGATACATTAATATGAAAATGATAACGAAAGCAATAAACACGCACGAATTGAAAATATCGTTTAAATCCTAAGTGAAGGGAAATATTTTTTTTTGTTTTGTTTGTGAAAATAAATGAAATTAATCCTAAATCTATTTAGTTTTAAAGTAAAAAAAAGTTGGTTCAAATAATTGTTAATTAATTTACAAAATTAATTTAAGTAAGAAAAAATGCTAACCTAATATTTTTATGATTTTTATCTGATTTTATAATTAAATAAAATGTAACTAAAAAGAAAAAAAACAAACATATGAAATTGGCCCGACAACAAAAGTAAACAAGGGGTGGTATGATCTAGAAAATGTTAGCCCTAAACAAACAGAACCCAGGAGATGCGCTGGATCCTATGCTGCTAGCCCTTGAGGGTCTACCATGAAGCTGCATGTTGAGGTGTTTGGATCTGGATCAGATGGTGATGATATGATGGTACACGGTGTGTGCGTTTGGACTTGAAGCGCTAGATCTGCAAGGAAATAGTTAGAAAACCAAAATGAACGACCTGGGTATCGAACCCAGGTCCTTCCCCTGCACACACACACACACCTGCAAACTTGATCAAATGCTGGATCGAAGCAAATACAAGGAATCTACCCTATGTAAGACCATCCCTTGAATCCAAATCTGGGGTTAAAATTGGTAAAAGGTCTCTGTATCACCCAGTTCGAAGCTTGGGGGCTTCGAAGCCCTAAAAATGGAACCCTGTACTTCCAGCACTCATATTCGTATGTAACACATTAGACTTAACCCAATGATCAATAATAATATAAACATGCATATAAAACCAATTTAAATTATGTATTTAAAGGGTTATGATCCAGAATTTTACCAAGGACCGGTGGGCTTGGTGCGTGACTTTTGGGCATGCTTCAGGCTTAAAGGAAAGCTGGTATGGGTTTTTGAGAACCTCAGGAATACAAATTTGGTATTCGTTTGTACCGGAGGAGGCTAGAAAGTGTGTTTCTAGTTTTGATCAATTTGTGAGATTTTGAGAATTTGATATGGTTTTCTGAGGTAGTGTATGACCGTGGAGCTTTGATAGGAAATCTCTGTCCCTCCTTTTACTTCTGATTTAGTCTCGTATTTATAGGGGTGTGGTAGTGAACAAATATGGCATGAATCAGCCATTAACTATGGCCTTAAAAGAAAAATCATCAAATTTGAAAAGTTGCCCTTTTGAGATATTTCATGCCATTTTGAACTTTGAGTGAACCTGGACAAGTTTCATCCTATTAGGTGTTCGTTTTGACTTGCATCTCCATTTCACATCAATTGATTCTTTCGACCAGCTCCTAAGCTTTGGTCTTTTCGATGACTCTGAGTTCCAATTAGAATTGCTCAAGGCTTCATCATCACGACTTCTTCGGTTAAGTCACCATCTACATCAATTGCTTGATCTAGAAACGTCATCCCTAATCGAACAGTTATTGTCCCTTTCGATCTCCTTTCCTTCAATTCGACCAATCAAAGTATCACCTCTTCATCTTGACTTGTCGAAGCTTCGTTCTGTTCTTTTTGATCTCCTTTCCTTAAATTCGACCAATCGAAGAATCACCTATTCCTATTGACTTGTCGAAGCTTCATTCTGTTCTTTTTGATCTCCTTTCCTTCAATTCGACCAATCAAAGTATCACTTCTTCCTTTTGACTTATCCAAGCTTCATTCTGTTCATCTTCTTTGAACAAAGTTGTGCACGTGTCTGATTCTTGTCGAACTGAACTTCGACTCTAATCCCACCTTTTGATTTCTTCTTCAAGCCCATATTTACTGATCACCAGTTTATCTTTGATTGGTGAATACAACTTGTATGCACCAATCGAATGATAACATATGAGCACCAAGACATCACTTCGATCATCCAACTCTTCCCTCGCCTGTTCAGGTACATGCCTGAAACATATTGATCCAAACACTCTAAGATGGTATTTGGCTGATTCGACCCTAAGTCCTTCTATGAAATCACTCCACATTCAAAGGTTGCATGTCCTTCAAAACATCAGACTTCCATGTGTTTCTTCAAAGCTTTTGAATTCAAAATCTTCTTCTTTTCGAAGCGCCAATTCAATCAACATGACAGTCGAAATGCCTTTCCTTGTAATTCTTCGAATAGCTTATTTTTCAATAATTCGAAAACAAACCCTTCGAAGCTCTTTACTAGCTCTTCATCAATCGAAGACTTCATAAAAGCCTCCTCATACCTTCTTTCAAACTATTCTTTCTTCGATCATAGTGTCAATTAGTCAAGACTTGTGTAATTGAAATTCCCAGCTAACACTGCTTCGTTAGGTATCTAATTAGAATGCATACTGCTGTCAAAGTTTCTTCAGCCCAAAATCTCTTAGACATATTCTTAGCTTTCAACACACACCTCGTCATCTTTCGCACACTTCTTTTCTTTCTCTCAGCTATGCCATTATGCTGAGGCGTATAAGGTGCCATGGAAATGATTTGATGCTTTTGCAAACCAAAATTATTTGTGAGAAATGAAACCCTGGTTGGAAATCTATTGCTTAGGAGGAGAATTTGTCTGGTCAATTCTTGGTCAACCTTGAGCAATTGAGGACCTTAATGAGCATGCCTTAAGTAAAATGGGAGGGAAAATTTAAGGGTGCAGCAGCGGCCCCTGTTCAATCTTCTTAAACCTGAAGATTTATATTGGATTGTCTTTCTTTCGTGATCTGAAGGTGGAAGATGATTGAATACTAGAGTGCCTAGAAATTTGCACTCACATGAAGTAATGCCGTTGGTTGATGATATCAGGAATGGGCTTATAAATTCAATTTGAAGAAGATGACTGAGAGTTGTCGGAGATGGGCTTAAAGATTCCATCCAAAGTAGACGCTGACTTCATAAGAAGTCTCTTTGTGGGGATTCATATTCCTGTTGTATGAGGAGGACTCCACTGGGTAATGTTAATTTCTGTTATTTTGCTTGAGGAGAACTCTATGGGGAATGGAGTCTATGAGCTTTAGTTGTCCATAGCTCTACTGAGGAGTTATCTCTGAACTGGAGAGATGAAAGTTAGTTGTTTTCTTGTCGAAATCCAGGCTTCACTGTAACTTGCTAATGGTAAATAATGTTGACTGTTATCTGGTCGTATTCTAGGCTTCACAGTAACTTGCTGGGGAATATAAAATTAACCATTATCTGGTCGGGTCCAGGCTTCAGAAATTAAGCTATTATCTGGTCGGGTTCAGGCTTTGTAGTGTTGTAAACTGCTATTTGGAGATATATGAGAATGAACATGTGTAGGGATGCTTCAGGATGAGAAGAAATCCGTGTAAGATTACTTCAAGATGAGCCCGTGAAAAGCTGCATTTGGAAATTGTGAGAAGGAATCCGTGTAAGATTTCTTCAGGATGAGCCTGTTTAAAGCTGTATCTGGAAATGTATTAGAAGGAGCCTGGGTAGGGCTGCTTCATCTAGTCGTGTAGATAGTTGCCCCGTCTTGTTTCGGGAATTGATCCACAATCAGTTGTTCATAGATAGTTACCCTGTCTGGTTTCAGGAATTAATCTGGAATTTGCTTTTGTTGGTCGTTGAGATAGTTGCCCTGTCTGGTTTCAGGAATTAATCTCTAACCTGGTCTTGTAGATAGTCGCTCTGTCTTGTTTCGGGAATTGATCTACAATCAATCATTCACAGATAGCTACCCTGTCTTGTTTCAGGAATTAATCTAGAACTTTCTTTTGTTGGTCATTGAGATAGTTGCCCTGTCTGGTTTCAGGAATTAATCTTTAACCAGGTCTTATAGATAGTCGCCCCGACTTGTTTTTGGAATTAATCTTCAATCAGTCATTCACAGATAGTTTCCCCGTCTTGTTTCAGGAATTAATCTGGAACTTTCTTTTATTGGTCGTTGAGATAGCTGCCCTGTCTGGTTTTAGGAATTAATCTCTAACCTGTTCTTGTAGATAATCGCCCCGTCTTGTTTCAGGAATTGATATACAATCAGTCGTTCATAGATAGTTGCCCTATCTGGTTCCAAGAATTAATCTGGAACATGCTTTTGTTGGTCGTTCAGATGGTTGCCCTGTCTGGTTTCAAGAATTAATCTCTAACCGGGTCTTGTAGATAGTCGCCCCATCTTGTTTCGGGAATTGATCTACAATTAGTTGTTCACAGATATTTTCCCTGTCTGGTTTCAGGAATTAATATGGAACTTGCTTGTTGGTCGTTGAGATAATTGTCATGTCTGGTTTCAGGAATTAATCTTTAACCTGGTCTTGTAGATAGTCGCCTCATCTTGTTTCAGGAATTAATCTACAATCAATCGTTCATAGATAATTGCCATGTCTGGTTTCAGGAATTAATCTGGAACTTTCTTTTGTTGGTCGTTGAGATAGTTGCCCTGTATGGTATCATGAATTAATCTCTAACCTGGTCTTGTAGATAGTTGCCTGTATTTTTTCAAGAATTGATCTACAATCAGTTGTTCACAGATAGTTTCCCTGTCTGGTTTCAGGAATTAATCTAGAACTTTTGAAAATTGTTGATGATATTCGTCTGTTGATCTTTCCTGAAAAGGTAAAGATTTAGTTGTATGCAATATCATGATGCATGAAGTGCATTGGGTAATGATGTTCTCAAAATAAATGAGATTGTGATATATGCATTTATGTTGCATATGCTATGACGCTTGTAAAATGATGTATGAATGCAATGTATGAACGTATCGGCTACTCTATTGCAATGTTGTTGAACTGGGGAAAATAAATCCCTGATTGTTGCCGGGGATGAAGAATGTAAGTCTTCAAATTTTGTTGAAGTTGAAATGTTGGGAGATGGATTTCCGTTGCTAGAGAAATGAACTCTATTGGGGAAAGGAAACTTCGTAAACTGCTTGGGAATCTTTATGAAGCCGTGTTGGGGAACCCAAGAAGTTTATGAACCAAGTTGAAGAAATCTCCTAGATGTTGGGGAGATGATTGAAGATTTTGATCTATTAAGAAGATGCCAGAATATCTGAAATTATTAGGTTATATACTGAAGACAAGACATTGACTTTGTGGGAGGACGTCTCTGTCTCCATACCTACTAAGGAACGTATCCTTACTAATGACGAACTCTGCGAAGATAGTCCCCTAGGGGTGGTTACAATGTGGGGATTTTGTGGATGGTTTGAATGTTATCCCAACTCCTGGAGTTTTGAGTAAATGTTGATAAGGGTGATAAGCCTTCTACTGATAGACAAGTGACGAGATGACGGGACATAGTCGTACGCTTTAATCCCTAACTTTTTCCTGGACTGTCCTTTCAGATTTTCAGTCCACTGGGATACTCTTTTTTTCCCAAGCCGCCTTTTCAGGTTTTCGACTTGTCGGGTGTACAGTTTTATTTATATATCCCTAATTATTGCCCGAACTCTTTTGGTTCGCCGGGATGCCCTTATTTTTGCCTAGGCCAGTCAACCTAGCGGGCCTTTTTTCATGTGTAGCATTTTCTAACTATATCCGTGTTCACCGGGTAAGGAGAGTTGTCACTGTCTATGATGGCAAGTGTTGTAGCACTGCTAGAAAAATGTTTGCTCGATCCTACATGATCCTTTGCTGGAATTCATGTCCAATTCCCCAAGTGATTCAGATGGAAATATGTCCTTGGCTATTGGGAAATTTTGAGAGATTCCTTGAATCTTGACTCGACTGCTCCCAGATCAGTAAGACACCTTGTCACACCCCCTGATTATGAAAGGCTTGTTACTGGAAATGTATTTCCAGCTGAGGTGATTATGTCCATTGAGAGGATTTCCGTTCATTAAATTTCCGTTGTGCGAATTTCTCTGTTGTTGAACAATTAGTTATATGCAAACAGTGGTATTAAAAATGCAAAGCTTTTGTCTGTCTTGAAGTTTTTGAAAATGCATTTTTAGTAAACAAACAGAATTTTGTAAGAATGTGATATTAATTCAGGATTTATAGTAAACCTTATAGGAGTCAGGATACCTTTTTGTAACAATATGCTTTCAAACTAACCCATTCTTCAACTAGGACTTTTAGGAGTTGTAACGTGGCCTGGTTCATGGTTTAAGAAACAAAGGATAAAGGCTCAAAACTTTATTTGTACCCACCCGTTCTTCGTGATGTTCTTCATCCCTATACTCAGTTAATTGTGCGTCTGAATTCCAATTGAGTCTAGAATCTTGGCCTTGATACTCCGGTGATGATTCGAATACTGAAAGTTTATTTGAGAAGGCAGTCATTTTTTTAAATCTTTATTTTTGTTTAGGATTTGTAGCGACCTATTTTTTTGTTTTGATTTTATTATCCCTTCCTTTTGCCTGAACTGTTTCTTTTGTGATTACAGTCAGCGGGATGCCCCCGTTTTTTCCTTAAGTCTCCTTCATAGGTTTTGACTTAGCGGGCTTTTCTTTTGAGAGATAATGATTGCCTATTTTAATGATTATGCGAAACCATCACCATATTTTGTTTTGGAATGATACCTTTAACACTACGTGTCGTGTACGATGGGAAAGCTTGTGATTAAATACGCCATTGAATTAACTGAGAAACTACCCTGCCCCAGGTTATGATTAAGGGTTTCAATTTGCGTGAAAAAGAAAACTCATACTTCATAGGCTCAAAGGGGTTGACTAGGGATTATCTTTCTTATAACTCCACTGTTTAGGATTTGAAACAAACGTATGTACATCATCAGCCAAGTCTGTTCAAAAGCATAGTGTATAGATTGTGGTACTTTTTTCGTCATCCTACCTCTAAAGGCTTACCGCTTTCAATCGAGAGTTGAATATCACAAAAAGGAAGTAAAAGAATAGTTTCAGTATAGTGACAACGAATGGATTAATTCAAGACAAACATATGTAATGCATTAATGGAATAACAAAGTTTGACATGAAATAAGTGTTCGAAAAATCAAAAGAAAATTACAACTTGAAAATTCTAATGAACAAAAAATCCTCTTTGTCTGAACTTGTCACTTCAGATGGTGTGCCTTTGACGGATGGAAAAAGGATTTAGTCTGACCATCTTGTGTGAAATCTAGCACTCCTTCATCAATCAGGTCTTGAATCTTGCTCGTCAGAGACCAGCAATCATCAATGTCGTGCCCTAGACTGTTTGAATGATAAGCGCACCACGCATTAGAATTGTACTTTGGAGAGGCAGTGTTGGGATTTGTAGAAAGATCCAATAGAGATATGAGTTCAGCTTTCAGCAAGTGTTGCAGCACCTGAGATAAAGGCATATTAATCTTAATAAACTACATTTCCTAAAACTTTGTCCTACGCCTATTGCCCCGTCGCTGTTGAACCGGTGCAGGATTAGAAGTTAACATCGCCTCCACAGATTGGTTGAGGTCACTCTTATTATGGCCCTTCTAGTCGTACATAGTATTGGACTCCTTCTTTCCATGGTATGGTCTCTTCTGGGTACTTAAAGAGGCAGTCCCCTGAATTTCACTGCTCCTGAGTTTATTTTCAACGTGATCTCACATGAACATGTTACCCAATTCTCTATCTTCCAAGAGAGGTTGATAATTGATTAAGCCTCAAATTCTAGCATTTTTCCCTAGACAGTCGTATCTGTCCTGATGAAGCTTATTGATGAGAATCCTCAAATCTTCTTGTCCCCGAGATAAATTTTGGAGAAGAGCCATATGATTATTCATCTGGATTCTCATCCTTTCCATCTCATCTTGCAATTGTTCCAATTGGTCATCCTTGTTGTCGTATGGATTTTTCTTGGCCGTGTTCCCAACGAGGAGTGCATTCAATTCTTCTTTCCCCTTGGATAAATTTAGGAACATTTCCTTAAACTGAGCATCTTGAGTTTGGAGATCTCTATTGTTCTGTTCGAGAGCCATTTTCCTTGCTAAAATAAACAACGAGAAAATGAGATACCTATCTTGAGAATACTTGTTATGTAATGACATGAATGCAATGTTTTTAAGGTTCTCATGGGGTAAAAACAAGAAGATGTTAGAATCCAAATGCAACTTTGATTGAAGAACTTCATATCGTTTAAGGTCCTTCTACAAGAATCAAGCTCACCATGTCGAGTGGGTCATAGCCTCTGACTGAAGTTATCATGTTTTGGTCTTTTAACTGCATTGGCTATCGGAAAATAAATCCCCTTTCCCCTTGTTAGACGTCTGGTTCATCATAACCTGCGTCACAGGCCCTTGAGATCCTTGAAATGGTTAAGGAAATTCTATGGCATGATGTTATGATGTGTATGCTATGCACCAAGCAAAAGTGTGAGGTTATGAAGACGAGTGAGTCTTGCAAGAAGTCCAGGTTATTGGATAATGACTACAAATAAGTCCTGCAAGGAACTCACATCGTTTGATAATAAATAAAACCCTGCAAGGAGTTCAAGTTGTTAGATAGTGAAAGCAAACAAGTCACACAAGTAGCCTTAGGTTTAAAGGCTTGCATGGGGTTTAAAGGTAAGTACCCTCTTGAAGTTTAGTTGGTTCAACCTATCTTAGAAAAGTAACCGGGTTCTAAGGAGTCTCAATATCACTGATCTTTCTTTATCAGGCATTGTTTCAACTAAGGCGATCTTTTCTCGCGGCCGAAATATCCTGAAAGTCCGATCTCAATGAGTGTAGTATCGAGTATCAACCAATCCTCATCTTTATACCAAGGCCGACTATCTTACTACTTTATAATGGCTAAGTTTGTTCAACTAAGGTTCTAAGGTACGTTAGTGCTTTATGACACCACAAAGTGGCCCTGTATTCTCCTCGATTTAACATAAGGGATACCAGTGCCAACAAATGTGTCACACTAACACAGCTATCACTTCATTCATATCGGTCTATGCCATACAATCTCCATAATCTATTGCTGCTTACCTAAAAAGGTGTCCCAGATCCGTGTGTAGGATCTTTTAGTAACAACCCAAACAAGCCCTCAAAGATAAAACATACAAAACACACAATGTAAAGCAAATAAAGAATGAACTAAACTTTGAGGTAACCCCACTTTTAATTATTCTTTCCTAAACAGAGTCTTGAGTTCTATAATACGGTGGGAGAACTGACTGTTATACTGGTTTTGCATTTGTATTCGCAAATGTTGCGGTAAGCAAGAGTCAGCACCAACTTTTCTTTTATCCAACAAAGGAAAGGGTGAAAAGAACAGAAAAAGACCTTTCGAGATTATTTCTGAGTAAGAGGGGTAGATTATGGAAAGGGAAGGTGTTAGCACCCTTTCCATCTGTAGTTTTCTACGGGCTCTTAGATGCTTAGCTCATTTTGAAATACCTTATGCTTTGTGTGTTTCGAAAAGTATTTTTGAAATTCCAATAGTAAGGAAGCTTGCTTTATGATAACTCTTGTATTAGTCCTTAAGAGTGTTGATAAAGCATTTTAAAAATGTTTTTGAAAGAAGTTTTATGCAAGTGTAAAAGTTTTTTTGAACAAGCATCTCATATCTATCTACTTTACTCGAAAGGTTGTTCTTTTCCTCTTTTCCTTTAGACAGTGCTATCCTACTATTAGTGAGTAGGTAGCCCTAGTCGTTGGATGTTTGAGGGACATTCGAAGGGACGTTTGTACAGTCACAAAGACAACTGGGCAAGAAACCTTAGTAACTAACCTAGGGTTTTAAGATCATTTTTACCGAGGAAACATTGAGAGGGTCATCGAGAGACTTATGATCTTTAAACCAGAGGGTAGCCACTAAAATCTCTCATGTTTCAAGAGTTGTGACTGTTGTTTCCGAAGGCAACCAAAGTGGGATACCCTATAGGTGTATATGTGAGAGTGTGTTGTATTCAGTTATTTTTGTCTTGTGTTAGGTTTTCTAACGTTTGATTTTATGTTCTTGCCATACAATCCTATTAGTCATGCATCTAGATAGTTAATAGTTTGCAGTTATTAAAAGTGCAGAAAGATAAATCCTAAACTATTACAAGGCTTCGGGGAGGGGATTGGTTATATGTCCAAAACTTGGGGGAAATAAAGCAGTAAAAGTCCTAAGTATAGTCTATTACATCTCATAAGCAGATCCATTAATATGAAAATGAAAACGAAAGCAATAAACGTGCGCGAATTGGAAATAACGTATAAATCCTAAGTGAATGGAAATATTTTTATTGTTTTGTTTGTGAAAAGAAATGAAATTAATCCTAAGTCTATTTAGTTTTAAAGTAAAAAAAAAGATGGTTCAGATAATTATTAATTAATTTACAAAATTAATTTAATTAAGAAAAAATGCTAACCTAATATTTTTATGATTTTTATCTGATTTTATAATTAAATAAAAAGAAACTAAAAATAACAAAAACGAACATATAAAATGGGCCGGACAGCAAAAGTAAACAAGGGGTGGTATGATCTAGAAAATATTAGGCACAAACAAACAGAACCCATGAGCTGTGTTGGATCCTATGTTGCTAGCCCTTGAGGGTCCACCATGAAGCTGCATGTTGAGGCGTTTGGATCTGGATCAGATGGTGAAGATATGATGGTACATGGTGTGTGCACTTGGACTTGAAGTGCCAGATTTGCAAGGAAATAGTTAGAAAAACAAAATGCACGACTTGGGTATCGAACACAGGTCCTTCCCCTGCACACACACCTGCAAACTTGATCAAATGCTGGATTGAAGCAAATCCAAGGAGCCTACCCTATGTAAGACCATCCACTGAATCCAAATATGAGGTTAAAATTGGCAAAAGGTCTCTGTATCACCCAGTTCTAAGCTTGGCGGCTTCGAAGCCCTAAAAATGACACCCTATACTTCCAGCACTCATATTCACATGTAGCACATTAGACTTAACCCAATGATCAATAATAATATAAACATGTATATAAAACCAATTTAAATTATGTATTCAAAGGGTTATGATCCAGAATTTTACCAAGGACCAGTGGGCTTGGTGTGTGACTTTTGGGCGTGCTCCAGGCTTGGAGGAGAGCTGGTATGGGTTTTTGAGAACCTCGGGAATACGAATCTGGTATTCGTTTGGAATAGAGGAGCCTACAAAGTGTGTTTCGAGTTTTAATCACTTTGTGATATTTTGAGAATTTGATATGGTTTTCTAAGGCAATGTGTGATCGTGGAGCTTTGATAGCCAATCTACATCCCTTCTTTTGCTTCTAATTTAGTATTGTATTTATAAGGGGTGTGTTAGTGAAAAAATATGGCATGAATCATCCATTAACTATGGCTTTAAAAACAAAATCATCAAATTTGAAAATCTGCCATTCTGAGATAATTCATGCCATTTTAAACTTTGAGTGAACCTGGACAAGTTTCATCCGATTAGGTGTTCGTTTCGACTTGCATCTCCATTTCACATCAATTGATTCTTTCGACCAGCTCCCAAGATTTATTCTTTTTGTTGGCTCTGAGTTACAATTCAAATTGCTCAAGGCTTCATCATCATGGCTTCTTCAATTAAGTCACCATCTGCATCGATTGCTTAATCTGGAAACATCAGCCCTAATCGAACAGTTCTTATTCCTTTCGATCTCCTTTCCTTCAATTCGACCAATCAAAGTATCACCTCTTCATCTTGACTTGTCGAAGCATTGTTCTGTTCTTTTCGATCTCCTTTCCTTCAATTCGACCAATCAAAGAATCACCTCTTCCTATTGACTTGTCGAAGCTTCATTCTTTTCTTTTCGGTCTCATTTCCTTCAATTAGACCAATCAAAGTATCACATCTTCCTTTTTACTTATCTAAGCTTCGTTCTGTTCATCTTCTTCAAACAAAGTTGTGGAGGTGTCTGATTCTTGTCGAACTGAACTTCGACTCCAATCCCACCTTTTATTTTTGTCTTCAAGCCTATCTTTAATGATCACCAATTTATCTTTGATTGGTAAATACAGCTTGTATGCACCAATTTAATGATAACCTACGAGCACCAAGACTTCACTTCGATCATCCAACTCTTCCCTCTCTTGTTCAGGCACATGCTTGAAACATATTGATCCAAAAACTCTAAGATGACTTATATTTTGCTGATTCGACCCTAAGTCCTTCTATGAAATCACGCCACATTCGAAGGTTGCATGTCCTTCGAACCATCAGACTTCCATGTGTTTCTTCAAAGCTTTTGAACTCAAAATATTCTTCTTTTCTAAGCGCCAATTCAATCAACATGACAGTTGAAATGTCTTTCCTTGTAAAGCTTTGAATAGCTTATTTTTCAATAATTTGAAAACGAACCCTTTGAAGCTCTTTACTAGCTCTTCATCAATCGAAGACTTCATAAAAGCCTCCTCATACCTTATTTCAAACTATTCTTTCTTCGATCATAGTGTCAATTAGTCAAGACTTGTGTAATTGAAATTTCTAGCTAACACTGCTTTGTTAGGTATCTAATTAGAATGCATACTGCTGTTGAAGCTGCTTCAGCCCAAAATCTCTTAGACATATTCTTAGCTTTCGACATACACCTCGTCATGTTCCATACACTTTTTTCTTTCTCTCAGCTATGCCATTATGCTTAGGCGTATAAGGTGCCATGGATATCATTTGAATCTTTTGCAAACCAAAATTCTTTGTGAGAAATGAAACCCTAGTTGGAAATCTATTGCTTAGGAGGAGAATTTTTCTGGTCAATTCTTGGTCAACCTTGAGCAATTGAGGACCTTAATGAGCATTCCTTGAATAAGATGGGAGGGCAAATTTTGGGGTCCAACACTATCCTACCATTATTTAGTAGGAAGCCCTATCGTTGCATGTGAAAGGACAGGCGCAGATCATCGTACAATCATACAAGGTAACTTATAGGGGCACATTATCAATTTCGTAGGGACTAGATCGTTTACCGAAGGCAACATCGAAAGGGTCATCGAGGGACCACGATATTTGATTTCGAGGGACAGTGCTAAAGCGTCTCCACTATGGAGGGACATGAATCTTTTCTGAGGCAACAAGGGAGGTTACCCTAGAGGTGCGAGTGTGCAAAGTGATTTGTGTTTCATTTATTTATCTTACATTAGGGTTTTCTATTGTTTTCTTTTAATCTTGCCATACAATCATATTAGCTAAACATATATATATATATATATATATATACAAGGCATAAAATATAAGTGTGGAAAAGTAAAATTCTACGTTATTACAAGGCTTCGGGAATGGGGGGGGGGGGTACAAGTAATAAAAATGTGGGAAAAGTAAAACCCTAATTATCTATTACAAACCATGAACAATTACATAAGCGGAAAAATGAGAAAATAATAAACTACGCGAAAATGTAAAATAAAAGGAAAAGGGAAAATAAATTATTTTTTGGCGATTTTCTTAATAAAAAGGTTTTGTGATTAACCTAATAACCTAGTTAAATTAATTAACTTAAAAAAAAGGAAATTGATTAATCAAAACCTAAAAATCCTAAATTGATTTTAATTGAAAAAAGAAATTAAGTTATTTATTAAAAAAATTCATTAGTTAATAAAAATGCGGGAAAAGTAAAACCCTAATTATCTATTACAAACCATGAGCAGTTATGTAATCGAAAAAATGCGAAAATAATAAACTACGCGAAAATGTAAAATAAAAGGAAAAGGGAAAAGAAATTGTTTTTTGGAGATTTTCTTAATAAAAAGGTTTTGCGATTAACCTAATTACCTAATTAATTTAATTAACTTAAAAAAGGAAATTGATTAATAAAAACCTAAAAATTCTAAATTGATTTTAATTGAAAAAAGAAATTAAGTTATTTATTAAAAAAATTGATTAGTTAATAAAAAAAATGACTAAAACTTAAAAAGTCTAGATTAATTTTAATTAATTAAATTAAACTAATTATATTTAAAAAAGTATAAATAAATGGGTCTGTATTGAAGCCATTTGGAGGGTGTGGAGAGCAGCATCTCCAAGGCCTAACAAGCTTGGTCCATCCGGTCCAATGTGATGTAGCTCTAGGGGTATATCATGGGGAAGCATCTAACGCGCTTGATGTTGAGGATGATGAGATTTGATGGCTGGGAGTTGAGGGCACATGGCTGAGGCGTAGGAGTGTCACACCTGATATGCAAGAACCAAAAAACATGAAAAAATTGTGACGCACAAGGATTGAACCTGCGTCTAGGCATAGTAACACCTTATTGCACGCACTTCAACCGCTGGGGCACTTCATCTCGGTGATTTGTTCAGCCGATTGTTTCAGCAACAACTTAAGGATCCAAAACAGGTACACATCAGTGGAACATCCTCAAGCTAATGGTCAAGCCAAAGCGGCCAACAAGATCATCCTAACGGGACTGAAAAGGAAGTTGGACGAAGCAAAGGGATTGTGGGCCGAATACTTGCCAGAGATCCTTTGGTCATACCATACAACCCCCACTCCACCACTCGTGAGACACCTTTTTGAATGGTGTACGGGGCGGACGCCATGATTTCGATCGAGATAAACACCCCTACACGAAGGAGGGAGCACTTTGATGAAGAAGCCAATAAGAATGACTTAAACAGTTCTACTGACATGGTAGAGGAAATATGAGAAATGTCACGAGTTAGAGAGTTTATGATAAAGAGAAGATTAGCTAAGAAGATGAACCTAAAAGTCACGCAGAGAGGTTTTCAACAAGGGGATATGGTCCTCAAAAATATCACTGATCCTAAAAACAAGGGAAAGGCATCTCTGAATCGGGAAGGCCCCTACCGAGTACTCCACAAGCTGAATAATGGGGCTTACAAATTGGAGATTCTGGACGGGGTAGAAATTCCTAGTACTTGGAATGTAGCCAATCTTAGACTTTATTTTAGATGAACACTATGTAATGAGACCGATAAATAAATGTACGGGATGCAGTCTTTTCCCTTGTAAGGGCAAGGGTTTTTAATGAGGCACCCAAAAATAAAAGCAAATGTCTGTAAATACCTCTCTTGTAAACTCCGCTTCAACCTCTCTAAGGCTCCAGCCCTACTCGGCCACCCCTTACAAGGGTCTCTATTTCGGAAAAAAGTCGAAGCACACTTTAAGCCTCTTGAAACTCGGCTTCAACCTCGCTAAGGCTCCGACCGTACTCGGCCACCCTATATAAGGGGCTCTGTTCCAGTAAAAAGTCGAGGCGCATGTTAAAGTCTCGCAACCCCTCTTCAACCTCGCTAAGGCTCTGGCCCTTCTCGGCCACCCGTTACAAGGGGCTCTATTCTAGAGAAAAGTCAAAGCCCACTTCAAGCCTCTCGTAACTTGACTTTACCCTTGCTAAGGCTCTGGCCCTACTCGGCCACCCCTTACAAGGGGCTCTATTCTGACAAAAATCCAAAGCGCACTTCAAGCCTCTCGTAACTCGGCTTCAGCCTCACTAAGGATCTTGCCCTACTCGGCCACCCCTTACAAGGGGATCTGTTTCGGCAAAAATTCGAAGCGCACTCCAAGCCTCTTGCAACTTGGCTTTAACCTTGCTAAGGCTCTGGCCCTACTTGGCCACCCCTTACAAGGGGCTCTGTTCCGAAAAAAAGTCGAAGCGCACTTCAAGCCTCTCACAACTCAGCTTCAACCTTGCTAAGGCACTAGCCTTACTCGGCTACCCCTTACGAGGGGCTCTGTTCCGGCAAAAAGACGAAGCACACTTCATGTCTCTTGCAACTCATCTTCAACCTCGCTAAGGCTCTGGCCCTACTCGGACATCCCTTACAAGGGGCTCTGTTCTGGAGAGAAGTTAAAGCATGCCTTACGCCTCTCACAAAAACTGCTTTCCATACTCCCCTCATCTAGGTCGAGTTCATCAACATAATCCCCTTTATCTGGGTCGAATTATCAACATACTCCCCCCATCTGGGTCGAGTTCATCGACATACTCCCCTCATCTGGGTCGAATTTATAAATATACTTCCCTCATCTAGGATGAGTTCATAAACATGCTCCCCTCACAGGGTCGAGTTCTATGACCATCTTCCCCCTCTGGGTCGAGTTCATAAAAGCGTCAAATATGTCAAAAACTCATAGAGGTGGTATCCGATAATACATGATCAAACACGTTCAGCCCTATGGACTTTGTATCTGAAGGGCTTATACATATGTCAGGTTATCTTTAAAAACACGCATACAATACATGAAGACAAAATCGTAGATAAATGAATAGTGAAAAGCAATGATTACATAAAAGGCCACGAAGAGCCATAAGAAGTACAAAGCTCAGAGGCGATAAGCCTGGAGGTAATAGTTAAAGAACAACAAAAAGGATGACAAAACCACTCCTTACAAAAAACATAACATAAGTGCATCCTTATCGGATGACTAACAGAACCCACAAAACAAACATCAGAATATCACAACTAAGGGTCTTCCTTCTCGGCATCATTGTTGACATTTTCCTTGACGGCACGATCCTCGGGATTTGGCTTAGGAGATGAAGTCTTATCCAATTATTTAAGATCAATTAGGCTGACATCATGCACCACCTTGAAAAAGCCCATCTATGATATGGCCAAGCTGATATGAAGGCATAACACTTGTTTTTTTGCTCGCTCGAAAGCCTCATCACCAGCGGAAAGGAGATCCACCTGACACTTCTTTAGAGCTTCCTTCAATTTGAAGTAGTCGCGTTCAACTCATCATTAGTGACCTTCTCTTCCTTCAACTGCTCATCAAGATGGGTAAGAATGGCCTTATTCTTAGACTCCAGAGTCTCTCGGCACTCTTTCTATTTCACTAAAGCCTTCTCTACGACAAATAGCTTCTCAAAATGAGTCTTTTGGGTTTCCTTTGAATGGGTAATCTCTTCCTTCAGCTTTGTCTCCATCTCCTCATGATCATCCGCAGACTCAAAGAGACCACATGTCAATATGAAACACCTCATAAGATAGGAGATAAGATTTTGCGTCATCTTATGACGACCAGTGGGCTTCACCT
This sequence comes from Vicia faba, assembly GCA_948472305.1. Lineage (NCBI taxonomy): Eukaryota > Viridiplantae > Streptophyta > Magnoliopsida > Fabales > Fabaceae > Vicia > Vicia faba. Next base: position 910,205,367 of record OX451738.1, on the reverse strand, counting down.
TGTTGACGTCCTCGGTAGCATTGAGATGACCATACAAGAATTGGAGCCCGTAGAAGCTGTTGGACCAGAACTTAAATTCCTCAGAGGAAAGACTATTCCCGGGCTCTCCTATCAGAGACGTAATCTTCATGTCAGCTCGACAGACTTCGTTACTCATCAAGGTCTTCATCCTCTTAGGAGTGCTTTGTTGTACCTCCTCATGGACAGCCATGATAGAAGCTTGGGGCTCAGGCACACTAGAAGTAGCCTTAGAACTTACTCCTCTATGCTTCTTTGATGTTTGAGTCTCACATTCGGATGCATCCGACTTAATCATGAAGGACTCACCTACATTCCTCTGGTCTGCCCTTTCCTCTGAAACAAAGGCCAAAAATCATCTGATATAAAATCAATGAATTCACCATCGAAATTCTTTTATCCCGCCGAAAGGGAAAGGTGAACATCGAGTAAACCTGAAGGGGGGTGAAATCACGGTCTTGAGACTATATAGATTGGGTAAGGAAGTCGATTACGCGAGGGTAAGGTATTAGCACCCCACACGATTGTTCTAATCTAAGGGGGTGTGATCTATGTCTAAAGCTTAAGAGCTAAAAAGAAAGATGCAAAGGGGAATGCATGCAAAAAGAAAACACGAGGAAAAGAAGGAAATATTACAAAAATCACTCGGCTGAGCCCCGTGACCAGATGTCTATGTATCCCTTTTAAGGAATCAGAGCGTCGTAGTTCGGCTAAAAAGTTTCCATTAGTTGTAATGTTTTTTATGAACAATTCCAGCAAAGCATGTCCGTTTTTAAAAGGTTTTAATGTAAAAAAAGAAAGTCCGAAGACAAAAGAGTTTGAATTGGTTGGTGTTTTTTACCTTGAAAAAGGATTTGAGTAGTGTTAGAGTGTTTATATAAGTTTGAAAGAAAAAGAAGTTTTAATTTTAATGAGATACAAAAGGGAAGAAAAAGTCTAAGGGGAGACTAGCAAAATAGTCTTAAAGTTATCATGAAAAGTTGATCCTATAGTTGAGGATAAGAGAGGGAACATCTACCTAATGTTGTCTTTCATGGATAAAGGTCCTAAGGTCTAGTTAGTTCAAACTTAGAGAAGAGTGAACTAAAGATCCTATGGGGAGCATACAAGAAGAGAATCTAATAAAGAAGGGAGAGGGATGACAAAACATCAAGAAACATGTCTCAAGTATAGATGAAAAAACATCTAACCATGAATGGTAAAACATCATGCAAAGGTGAGATGATAAAACAATCATACAAATAATTGGATGGCAAAACATCATGCATTCACGTATCAAGATGACAATACGCCAAGTATAGAGAGATATGATAAAACATCACAAAGGTGGAAATACATCACATAGACGATAAAACATCGCAAAGATGGCAGAACATCAAAAAGGATGACTGTTTTACCCCATAATTTTATCTCTCATTTTACTCAAAACATTCTCTTAGGGTTCTCAATTGCTCAAGGTTGCTCAAGGATTGATTAGACAAAAATCTCCTCCTAAGCAATGGGTCCACAACTAGGGTTTCATCTTTCACAAGGAAGATTGGATTGCAAAGGCTTCATGTGGTTTCCATAGGTTATTATATGGCCTCAATAATGGTCATACCACGTTTCATGCCTTGCATCACAAGTTTGCTCAGTCAATGGCTCAGATGATTGAAAATCAACTGAATTGGGTAAAAAGTCAACTGTGGTCAACATACAGTCAAACTTCAAGATTTTTGGTCAACATCAAGATTTTTGGTCAACATCAAGATTTTGAAGTCATATTCATAATTTGATCAAGGGTTGATCATGATTCATCAAGGAAGACTCTCAAATCATCAAAAGTCAAAAGTTGCCAAATTAGGATTTCCTTAGGAGAAGTCAACTGAACTTTGACCAAGCATAACTTTCACATGCTTCATCATATTTTCCCCAACCAAAGCTCATTTTTAAGGAAATTCAATTCTCTAAAACTTTGTATCTCTAAAATCAAGTCCAAAAAATGCTTAATTTGAGAGATATGAGCCAATACATTATAGGTCATTTCAAAAATCAACAAAAAGACACTTCTTGTCAAGGCAACTTACATCAATATATGGTATCTAAATGAAAAATGATCAAAAGAGAGTTTGTAGAGGACATATTGAGCTTTCAAAAAAGTCCAAGATAACCTTCAAAAGATAAAAATTGAGTGAGTTATGACCATTGCATGTTGAGAAATTTTGAGCAAATGCATGAAGTTCAAATTGAGCAAACTTGATATTTTGGACTAATGTGCCATTGTTTTAAAGTCCAAATGTGCTCTATACTTCTTATACACCTCAAATATTGTTCATACACCAATTGACCTATTTTATTTTATTTATTTTGATTTATTCATTAATAATTCCATAATAAATAAGAAAAATACAAAGCATTCTTACACAAAGACCAAGCCCATATCTTTTCCCTAATTTCAACCTATATAATCTCATCAATTCAGACATAAATGGACACGAAAAACCCTTGCCTCAAAACTTGTCAAAAATTCCAAACTTTTCAAGAACCCTAAAAACTCCAAACCCTACTTACATTGTCGTTCACCACAAACTAGTCATCCTATTCACTCCCAGGAAGGTTAGAGGGTAAGATCAGATCAATTGCAATGATCTAGAGGGCTTGAAACACCCATGCATGTAGCACCACATTACATTATTTCATGCATTCATAATTTTGTTTTCATACTATTTTGATTAAATCTAACATTACTAACGTGTTCCTAATGTTTATTAGTACACGTTTGGACTACCGCGGAGGTCCCATGCAATCGTAATCTTGAATCACCATCTTTGCACCAATCTGCATCATTTTCTCCATAGCTCTTATATCAAGGATATTTTAGCCCAAAAAAAAATCCTTCCATTGGATTCGCAGCCCTCGATTTAGGGGGTAGGGTATCTTTGGTTTGCCAACGCCTTTGTTTATTGCATGTTGATAAAGGAGGCAACCAGAGAAGATGACCATAGCTAGGGCTCCGACGTCTCTCTAATTCAGGAATCGTTGCTATATTATATATTTATTGTTTGATATAAGTTAATGGAAGTATCACTTCCCCATCGGTTGAAGTGTGCGCATTAAGGCATTCGTGTCAAAGGGCATGGGTTCGATCCTGCCTTTTGTCATTTATTTTTCATATTCTTGCTGTTTTGCAGATTACATGTGAGCCATACAACGCGTCAACCATGCTCCTTCAATTCCCAACCATTAGATTTCGTCACCATCCAATCCAATGCTTCTGATTGTCTCCCCACGATGAACCTCCTGGAAGCATCCTCATTGGATCTAATGCTAGCGCCTGGGCTTGGGTTAATCTGCCTAGCGAATTTTAGGTTCACACCCCCTGGTTTACTTCAATACATGTCCAGTCTCAATTTTTATATATTTTATTTTAACTATTATTTTTTAAACATAATTAGATTAACTATTTGAAAAAAAAATTAAAATTAATTTAGACTTTAGGTTTTTTAATTAACTTAATTAATCCTTTTTTTTAGTTAAATTAATTTCATTTTTTTAATCAATTAATTTAGTTTTTTAAGTTTTTATTATTAAACCCTTTTTTTCTTCTTAATCAAAATCAATTTAGGATTTGTTTAAATTAATCAATTTCTCTCCTTAATTAATTAAAATTAACTAGGTTTTAAATAAATCATCAAATCATTTTCCTACCAAAAAAACACCAAATCAATTTTCCTTTTTCTTTTTACCGCTTCACGTATCTTATTACTTTCACATTTTTTCCAATTATGTATATGCTTACAGTTTGTAATAGTTTAATTAGTGTTTATATTTTCCCCCATTTTTACTATTTGTACCCCCATTCCCGAAGCCTTGTAATAATGTAGGATTTTACTTTCTGCCCTTTACTTTATGCATTTATCGCTTTCCTTATAATTGTTAACTTAATATGCTTGTATGGAAAGACTAATAACGAAACGATAGTTAACCTAATCTCAAGATAAATTAACTGAAATCAAAACACTCCGCATAAACGCACCTCTATGGTAACCTCACCCGTTTTCTTTAAAACGAACACAATCATGTCCCTCGAACATAGGGACACTTTAACAATGTCCCTGAATACAAAGATCGTAGTCCCTTGATGACCCTTTCGAATGTTGCATTCGGTAAATGATCTAGTCCCTTACGAAAAACTTCTAAAGCACCCCTACAAGTTGCCTTCGATGACTGGACGATGACCCGCGCCCATCCCTTCACATCCAACGATAGGGCTTCCTACTAACTAATGGCAGGGTAGCACTATCTAAAGGAGGAGGAAAACAACAAAAAAGATTTTGAGTAGGTAGATAGTTCTTAATCGCTTGCTCGTGAACATTTCAAAACATATTTTTCACATAAAACACTTCCAAATATATTTTCAACAAAACACTTTGTACGCATTCTTAACCGATACAAAAATCATTAAAAAGTTGCCTCACTATTGGCATTTCTAAATATTTTCAAACACACAAAGCATTTTCAAAGTGAGTTAGCGATTAAAATCCCGTAGATAACTACAGATGAAAAGGGTTCTAACACCTTCCATTTTTATAACCTATCCCCCGAACTCAATAAATTCTCAAAGGTCTTTCCTGTTCTTTTCACCCTTTCCTTATTGGATAAAATAAAAGTCGGTGGCGACTCTTGCTATCCGCAACATTTGCGAGAAAATGCAAAACCAAAAGTCAGTTCTCCCACCGTATTACAGAACTGGCGCCTCTGCTGGGGAGAACTAAAAAGTGGGGTTACCTTAGAGTTTGATCACATTTAAATGCTTTACTTATTTGATTTGTTTGCTTTATAATTTGGGGTTTGCTCGAGTTTACTTTTTGCAAAGATCCTATACTCGGATCTGGGGACATTTTTAGGTAAGTAGCTATAGATCGTGGAAACTGTACTGCATAGATCGATATGGTTGAAGCGATGGATACGTTAGTGCGATACATTGGTTTGTGCTGGTGTCCCTTGAGTCAGCCAAGGAGAATACTGGGCTACCACATGGTGTCATAAGCACTAACTGACCTTAGAACCTTAATTGACCAACTTAGCCATTAGAAGGTAGTGATATGGTCGGCTTTGGTGTGATTTTCTTGTATTTGATTATCTGTTCGAACATGACATCATAACATCATGACATCATGCCATATCATTTTCACCGACCATTTCAAGGATCTCAAGGGCCTGTGATGTAAGTTATCATGAACCAGACGTCTAGAAAGGGGTAAGAGGATTTATTTTCCTCTAACCAAATGCCATCAAAGCATCATGAACCAGACATCTAGCAAGGGGAAAGGGGATTTATTTTCCTCTAACCAATGCCGTCAAAGACCGAAGTATGTTATCTTGAGTCAAAGGTTAGGACCCACTCGACATGGTGAGCTTAATGCTCATAGAAGGACATTCAATGACGTGAAGTTTTTCAGTCAAAGCTGCAACCAGACTCGACTTCTAACATTTATTTTCTGTTTACTCTGCAAGATCCTTGAAAACATTGCATCCACATATCATGCACATCATTACATAACCGGTTTTTCCAATATAGGTTTTCTCATCTTCTTGCTGTGTATTTCAGTAAAAGATGGCTCTAGAACAGACTGTCAAGGAAATATAAACACATAACACCCAATTCCAGGAAACTCTCTTGAACCTAGCCAAAGGGCAAGAAGAGATAATGGCGCTCATCAAAAAAAAAGAAGCGGACTCGGAATCCAGTTGTTATCCTCAACATGGGGAGAAGGTTCAAAAACCTTCCCAAGCCAACTCAGAATTGTGTTATTTCTTCCGATAAAGAAGATAATCAAGAGGAAGACGGTAGAAGTGTCAAGGCTGAAGGAGAAAGCAACATTGGCTCCGGTAAAATTGCTGAGGATGAAGATTATTCTGATGAACATTATCCTCATGAGGATGACTGATACAAATAGCTAGAAGATCGCCTCAATTCTATGGAAATCCAGAAGGTGCCTGGGCTGGATTTTAAAGAGTTGGGTCTTATTTTGGGAGTTGTTATCCCTCACAAATTCAAGACCCCCATTTTTTCTAAATATGATGGTGTGTCTTGTCTGGAACTTCATCCGAGGTCCTATGCTCGGAAGATCCAACCCCATACTGCTAACAGAAATTTATGGGATCACTTCTTTCAAGAGAGCTTATCTGGGACACGACCAGGATGGTTCTATTAGCTGGAAGGAACCAACATTCGTACTTGGGAAGACCTAGCTTTTGCATTTTACAATTAGTATCAATATAACACTGACCTTGCACCAACTCGTGTGCAATTACAAAATATGACTATGGGCTCGAATGAAGGGTTTAAAGAGTATGCTCAAAAGTGGATAGATATGGCTGGAAGAGTGCAACCTCCTTTATTTGATAGGGAGTTGGTTGATATGTTCATGGGAACTCTGACATGGCCTTTCTTTAACCATCTGATTGAAAGCTCCTCATCTAGTTTTATTGAGTTTGTTCTAACTGGAGAACATGTTAAAGGTGGTATCAAAAGTGGGAAAATCCAAGTGGTTGCGTCTTCGAGTGGTGTGAAGAAGACATTTAGCGAAAAGAAAGAAATCAATGTTGTTTATGGCCAAAAGGGTCGTGTTAGAAGTGATCGCAATCAGTCTGTGAGAGCGATGCTAATTTATAATCATGTGCCTGTGCAACAAAAGTAGCAGAACAATCAGCCTAGGTCAGACGCTCCGAGAAGACAGTTTACGAAGATCAACATGACACCATCTCAGGCATTACAACATTTACTGAAAGCAGAGTTGATAACATTAAAGGAGCCTCCTCAGAATCCCAACACCTCTCTCCCCGATACAATACAAATGTGAAATGTGCCTACCATTGCAATAGTGATGGGCACGACACCAACAACTGTTGGGTTGTGAAAAACAAAATTCAGGATATGATTGATAACAAAGAGATTGAGTTTGATCCACCTGAGACCCCCAATGTGATTATTTCACAAATGTCGAAGCATGATAAAGGCATAAGTGTTATTGATGATGTTCTTTATGTTGATACTGCAAGTGAATTGGTTACTCCCCTCCCAATTATCAAGAAAAATCTGTTGCAAGCCAGTTTATTTTCGGGTTGTGTTGAAAGATGTTACTGTTGTGCAACCCAACCCAATGGTTGCAAGTTACTAAAAGAAGGAATTCAACGCCTAATGTAAAATCACATAATTCTAGTTGAGAAGATTTCGTCTGCTGAGAATCTATTTCAAGACTTATCTGTAATATCTAGCCCTCCTGTCAAGATCACCTCTAAAGGCCCTATAAGGATTACTGTCAATCCCAAAGTTGCTCCTGTAATCATCACTACACCTGGACCTGTCACATATTCTTCGGATAAAGTTATCCCGTAGAACTATGCATCTGACGTCTACTACCATGGCGTCAAGCAAGAACTGCCGACTACCGAAGATGAAGTTACTGAAGTTGCTGATCCTGACATTGACAATATTGATGGGACCAATAAGGTTACTAGAAGCGGAAGGGTTTTCTCCCAAGAAATATCTCCAAATACTATTGATACCACTGTTAGAGTTACCTCTACCGAGTCAAGTATTAAGGCTCATGGAAAAGAGAAAATAACAGAGCCTGCCCAGACGAAGGCGCCTAAAGAAGTTACAGTTGAAAACACCACTAGACAAGAGTTAGAGGAGGTTTTGAAGATTATCCGCAAAAGTGTTTACAAGATTGTGGAACAGCTAAGAAAGACCCCATCTAAGATATCCATGTTATCCCTGTTATTGTGTTCTGAAGCCCATGCACATGCTTTAGTAAAATTCCTGAAATTTGCACACGTGCCACAAGAAATTTCAGCCAATCAATTTAAGAGCTATGTTTCTAGCTTAATGACTGACAATGGATTAGGTTTTTCTGATGCTGACCTCACTCCAAAAGGGAGAAACTACAATAATGCCCTGTAAGTCTCCATTGAGTGCATGGGCACTACTTTGACTCATGTATTGGTTGATATTGATTCCTCGTTAAATGTTCTACTGAAACAGACTTGATTGTGAAGGGGTTGTACTAAAACCTAGTGATATTATAGCCCAAGCCTTTGACGGATCAAAGAGGATGGTGCATGGAGAGGTGGATCTTCCAATCAAGGTAGGTTCACAGGTCTTTGAATTTACCTTCTATTTAATGGATATCTGACCAGCTTATTCTTGCTTATTGGGACGCCCCTGGATCCATGTGGAAGGAGCTGTTACCTCAACCCTACACCAAAAGCTGAAGTATCCCGTGAAGGCAAAGGTTGTTATAGTCTGTGGTGAAGAAGAGTATATGGTTAGCCACTGGAACTAATTCTGATATGTAGAGATGGACGAAGAGTTCATAGAGACTGTCTGCCAGACTTTTGAAGTTATCCCTCCCACTTCTACTGAAGACATTTCATCTATTCCTAAGGTTACCAGGGTTCCGCCCAGAATGGCTTCTTTGAAGGATGCTAGAACTGCTGTAGAATAAGGTGGTTGTACTATTTGGGGTCAGCTTTCTGACATTCCATATAAATATGAAAAATTTGGTTTGGGTTTCACTTTAGAGGGTCAGAGGATTGTTCGTCGTGCTCGGGATGAAATACCACCATTTCACATCAGCAACAATGGATTCAACGCCATAGGAGACGTTGACAGTGATTATGACCTTAACAGATGGATCTTCCCTACCATCGGCAACGGGCTCAGCAACTGGAAGCCTTGTTATTGCTTTCAAATTTTTGGTTTTGTAATTTTTAAACAATGACTTTAAGCATTGTTCCTTACCTGGAGCACAATGGTCCGTTTGTTAAGGATTGTCATTTCATAAACATATTTTCATTTAATAAAGCATTGAAAGTTTTGCATTCAAATTTTGCGCTCTTTTTTTTCTTTTACTTTTATCACTTTCAAATATCTATGTGTTCTTACACACACCCATATAATACATTGCAGATCCAGATCCACTCTGGATCCCGTTGATAACGATTCTGTTATTGCCACTTATGACTTTGAAAATCTAATCTACCAAGCCGAGGACGAAGGTGAGGAAGATTATGAAATACCAGGAGAAATTTCTAGACTGTTAGTGCAAGAGGAAAATGCTATACAGCCACATGAAGAGCCAGTTGAGGTTGTAAGCTTAGGTACTGAAGCAGAAAGGAAAGAAGTCAAGATAGGTGCCAACTTGGAGAACAATGTTAAGAGCGTGTTAATTCAGATGTTGCATGACTATGTTGAGATCTTTGCTTGGTCATACGAAGACATTCCAGGGCTCGATACCGATATTTTGGTTCACCATCTACCGATGAAAAAGGGTTGTTCTCCAATAAAGCAGAAGGTTCATCACATTCGTCCCGAGATGTCAGAGAAAATTAAGGTTGAGGTTATGAAGCAATTCAACGCAAGTTTCTTAGTTGTTACATCATATCCTCAGTGGGTTGAAAATGTAGTGCCAGTACCAAAGAAAGATGATAAAGTACGTATGTGTGTAGATTACAAGGATCTGAACATGGCAAGCCCCAAAGATGAATTCCCGCTTCCACATGTTGATGTTTTGGTCGACAACACCGTTCAACACAAGGTATTCTCCTTCATGGAAGGTTTCTCAGGGTATAATCAGATCAAGATGGCGCCTGAAGACATGGAGAAGACTACTTTCGTCACACAGTGTGGCACTTTCTGTTATAAGGTTATGCCTTTTGGGTTGAAAAACACCGGTGCCACATATCAATGTGCCATGGTAGCTCTATTCCATGACATGATTCATCACGATATAAAGGTCTACATCGATGATATGATAGTCAGATCTTATAATGAAGAAGAACATCTTGACTGAAGAAGTACAAGCTGAGGTTGAATCCAAATAAATGTACCTCTGGGGTGAGATCCGGTAAACTCCTTAGTTTCGTTGTCAGTGGTAAAGGTATCAAAGTTGATCCCGTAAAAGTAAAATTATTCAAGAAATTCCTTTTCCCCATACTGAGAAGGAAGTAAGAGGTTTCTTGGGACGACTGGGTTATATTGCCTGATTTATTTCCTATCCGACTGCCTTGTCAGTCGATCTTCAAGCTGCTAAAGAAATATCAAGTAGTAAAATGGAATGACGATTGTCAGATAGAATTTGAAAAAATCAAGGAGTACCTACAAGAGCCTCCAATACTGATGCCACCAGTTAAAGGAAGACCTATAATCATGTACCTAACAATGTTAGAGAACTCAATGGGGTGTGTACTGGGCCAGCATGACGAGTCTGGTCCAAAATAGCATGCAATATACTACCTTAGCAAAAAGTTTACGGAATATGAAACAAGATACTCACTTCTCAAGAAAACTTGTTGCGCTTTGGCATGGGCTTCTCGTCGACTAAGACAATATATGTTGACCCATACTACCTTGTTGATCTCTAAAATGGATCCGATCAAATACATATTCGAGAAGCCCTCACTCACCAGAAGAATAGCCAGATGGAATATGGTCTTGACACAATACGATATTCAGTACACCACTCAGAAGGCAATCAAAGGAAGTGTATTGGCAGACCATTTGGCTCATCAAGCTGTAGACGACTATCAGTCTATGAATTTTGAGTTCCTGGATAAGAAGATTATGCTGGTTACAGATTTGAAGAACTTGGACCGTATGAAGGACCTGAGCCAGGATCCCGATGGACTATGGTTTTCGACGAAGCTTCTAACGCACTTGGAAACATAATCGGTGTTATGATTATCTCTCCTAAGGGTTGCCATACACCCTTCACCGCCAGATTATGCTTTGATTGTACCAACAACATGGCCGAATATGAAGTGTGCATCATGGGTATCAAGGCTGCTATTGATTCGAGAATCAAGTTCTTGAAGGTGTTCGGGGACTCATCTCTGGTAATTAGTCAGGTTAAGGGAGAATGGGATACGAAGCATCCGAATCTCATTACTTACAAGGAGCATGTGCTGACCTTAATCCCATACTTCGAGGATATCACTTTTGAACATATTCCACGAGAAGAGAATCAGTTGGCAGACGCATTAGCTACCATGTCATCTATGTTCAAGGTCATATTGGACAACATAGCTCCTTGAATTACAATTGAAAGACTAGACGAACCGACACATTGCTACGAGGTTGAAACTGACAGAGTAAAAGAGATGCCTTGGTTTTATGAAGTGAAGAGATACCTGGAGGCTCAAGAGTACCTTGAAGGAGAATCTATCAATGGCAACAAATTCCTACGGAGGTTCTCTACTAAGTTCTTCTTGAGCAACGAAATCTTGTAAAAGTGTAATCACGAATCAACTCTGATTCATTATGTAGACAAGAAGGAAGCTGAGAAAATTATGGAAGATATGCACGAAGGTGTCTTCGGTACTCACTCCAGTGGACATACTATGGCCAAAAAGATTCTAAAAGTGGGTTACTATTGGTCGACTATGGAAACTAATTGACATCACCGCTCCAGAACTTGTCACAAATGCCAAATCTATGTTCACAAAGTACATGAGCCCCCAGTTCCTCTGAATGTCTTGACTTCTCCATGGCCATTTGCAATGTGGGGCATTGATATGATAGGAGAAATCAAGCCTACCGCTTCTAACGGACACTGTTTCATCCTCGTCGCCATTCAATACTTCACAAAGTGGGATGAAGCAACCTCTTCTGCCTCGGTTACTAAGAATGGCGTGGTCCGGTTATTTAAGCATAACCGGATATATCGGTATGGCATCCCCGAGAGAATTATCACAGACAATGGTACCAATCTCAACAACACCATGATCATGGAACTCTACACGTAGTTCAAGATCAAGCACCACAATTCTTATCCGTATCGAACGAAGATGAATTGCACAGTAGAATCCGCCAATAAGAACATTAAGAAGATTGTGTAGAAAATGGTTGTAACCTATAAAGACTGGCACAAGATGTTACCGTTTTCTCTTTATGGCTATCGCACTTCAGCACGTACATCAACTGGGATAACCCCATTCTCTCTAGTCTACGGCATGGAAGTTGTCGTGCCTGTCGAAGTTCAAATTCCTTCTCTAAGGATTATGAAAGACGCAAATTTAGATGAAGATGAATGGATTCATACTAGGATGGACCAGTTGAGTCTGATTAATGAGAAGAGGCTTGCGGTTTTTTGTCATGGTCAGATGTACCAGAAGCGTATGATCAAAGCCTTCAATAAAAAGGTCAAACATCGGGGATATCAGGCTAGTGACTTGGTAATAAAGCATATCATCTTACCCCAAGGTGATCCCAGGGGAAAATGGACTCCCACCTATGAAGGGCCATTTGTAATCAAGAAAATATTTTCGGGCGGCGCTATGATACATACCACCATGGATGGTGAAGATTTTCCGCACCATGTGAATGCGAACATAGTCAAAAGATACTACGCATAAAAATGACCTATTATGTTGACTGGCCTAGGCAAAAATAAGGGCATCCCGATGAACCAAAAGGGTTTGGGAAACAATTAGGGATAAAATATAAAGATTGTACACCCGGAAAGTTGAAAACCTGAAAAGGAAGCTTGGGCAAAAAAGGTTATCCCGGTGGACTGAAAACCCGAAAGGGTGGTCCAGGAAAAAGTTAGGGATTAAAGCCTACGACTATGTCCCATTGGATCATCTACTTACAACATGCTTTATTACCAATGTCAAGTTCTAATGGTACATATTGATTCATTCAACTTCTTTCGACAGCGAAGGATGAGATGTTCAAAGACATAAAGGCAATAGCAGAGTTGAAACTCGATGGAATCATTTCCACATAGATATTTTCTTTGTTTTACTTTGTACTCTTTTCATTTCACGACAATTTCCGTTTACTAGGATTTATGTCTCTTTGTACAAAAACCGCCTATTTATAGGCAAATTATCAATACAAATACCATTTCAAAATTCAAATTTTCGTTTTACTTTTTCTGTTTTGTTCGCAAAAATGTCTAATGACTAAATCGAATGAACATATGCATGTGAATATGATTATTGTTAACAAATATATGCATAAAAACAGGAATCAACATTTACTAAAGTCTCTAAAAGTTGGTATAACGTTCAAGTCATCCACCAAATCCCCACAGAGCTACCTTCACAAGCTCTTTCCTGACAAAGACACGTTCCCCGCAAGTCTAAAATGCCTTAAGGAGGGAATTAGGACAATTAACCTAATCACACTGCCCATTAGATCCCCCTGGAGGATAAAGACGTATGATATTTTCCCCGGCAATGTTGCCAACCTACGGAATCTCAATCCTCATCAGAGATTATGTCATTAGCACAGTTCATAGAAATTCTCTTCCCCAGCTAAGTTTATTTCTCCAAAACTATAAAATCTACTGCAGAATTCTCTTCTCCAGTAAGGTTCATTTCCTCGGTAATAATATTTCTCCAACAAGGTTTATTTCCCCAATAGAGTTTATTTCCCCAACAGAATTTAGTCTCCCCGGCTTGAGTCTATTTCTCTGACTATTACAAATCACCATTAAAATTCCCCTCTTTAGCAAAGGACAGTCCATGATGATATCCCCAGAGAGTTTCTACGAAATTTGAAATTGGACCAGATATCGTTTAACCTTATCCTCCCCAGAAGAGTCGGCATTCATATCAGAAACTCAGTCAGGCAGCACTTTGGAAGGTTATCTATCTCTTTTATTCCCAGTCAGGGTATATAAGAATTAAACTCCCCAGTAGAGCGATGAACTACCAGTGTTCTTGAACTCTTCTCTCCAAACAGAAATCAACATTCCCCAACGGAGTATCCTCAAACAGAAAGAAGGAGTTCCTAGCAGAAACATTCTAAACAAGAATTACAGTCTCCATCCCCAATAACAGTCAGGGATTTATTTTCCCCAACCAGAGATGCTGCACGAAGCTACCAATACAGTTCAACGACATCTCACATTCATACATCATTTACAAGCATCATAGCCTATGCATACGACACACATATTATACTCACATTTTCTTTGAGAACATTATAACGCAATGCATCACATACATCATGAAATTGCATACAGATAACTTTTTATCTTTTCAGGTAAAGTCTACATACAGACGAGTATCTTCAACAATTCTCAAACAAGTTCCATATTAATTCCCGAAACAAGACAGGGAACCTATCTGTATGACTAGGTCCAAGATTCATTCCCGAAACAAGATGGGGCACCTATCTGTATGACTAGGTCCAAGATTAATTCCCGAAACAAGACAGGACAACTATCTATACGACCAGACAATATGAATTCCCAAAACAGGATGAGCTTACCAGAGACTAACTCCCGAAATAGGACGGGGAAACTATCGATATGACCAGGTGGTATGAACTCCCGAAATAGGATGGGTTTACCAACAACAATCAGACTGTAGATCAATTCCCAAAACAGGACGGGGCGACTATCTACATGACAAGCACTTCCCTTAGAGACTGAATTCTGACAAGCATTTCCCACATAGACTAAATCTGAAAAGCAGTTACTCAAGCATCTTCCCTAGAGGCTCACTTTGGAAAGCATTATTCGGATACAGTCAAGCGTAGACTCATTCTGATACTTCTATCAACTATTACTTTAGATAGCATCTATAAGCCCATCTCCGACTACATTCCTTCATCTCTCTAAATGGCATATTTAAGCCCATTTCAATTAATATTACCAACATTGTTACCTATTGCACATGTGAGTGCAAATTTCTGGGCACTTTAGTGTTCAATCATCCTCTACCTTCAAGTCACGAATGCCGAACATGCCAATCTAACTCCTCAGGTTTAAGAATATTGAACAGGGGCAGCTGTTGTCAGAACTCATTTTACTCAAAACATTCTCCCAAGGTTCTCAATTGTTCCAGGTTGCTCAAGGATTGATTAGACAAAAATGTCCTCCTAAGCAATGGGTCCACAACTAGGATTTTATCTTTCAAAAGGAAGATTGGGTTTCAAAGGCTTAAAGTGATTTTCATCGGTTCTTATATGGCTTCAATAATGGTCATACCAAGTTTCATGCCTTGCATCACAAATTTTCTCAGTCAATGGCTCAAATGATTGAAAATCAACTGAATTGGGTAAAAAGTCAAATGTGGTCAACATACAGTCAAACTTCAAGATTTTTGGTCAACATCAATAATTTGAAGTCATGTTCATCATTTGTTAAAGGGTTGATCATGATTCATCAAGGAAGACTCTCAAATCATCAAAAGTCAAAAGTTGCCAAATTAGGGTTTCCTTAGGAGAAGTCAACTGAACTTTGACCAAGCATAACTTTCACATGCTTCATCATTTTTTCCCCAACCAAAGCTCATTTTGAATTAAATTCAATTCTCTACAGCTTTTAAATCTAATCTCAAGTCCAAAAAATGCTTCATTTGAGAGATATGAGCCAATACATTACAGGTCATTTCAAAAGTCCACAAAAAGACATTTCTTGTAAAGGCAACTTACATCAAGATAAAGTCTCCAAATTCAAAAATGATCAAAAGAGAGTTTGTAGAGGACATCTTTAGCTTTCCAAAAAGTCAAATATCACCTTCAAAATATGAAAATTATGTGAGTTATGACCAATGCAAGTTGGGAACTTGGTGAAAATTGTCCAAGAAGTTGAGATGAAAAACAGACATAAACTTGTTGAAACATCATGGGCCTATTTCTCTTAGTACAAGAATTTTTTGGAGATTAACCCTCGAGGAAAATATTGTAGAATTCATAAATCCCTACAACTTTCATGTTGAAATTTTCCTTGAACCAGCTTGCATCTTAGTGAGAAATGGCCATGAAGTAGTGACTTTATGAAGAGCAAAACACTTAGAATTTTCTCTAAGTGTTGAAAAATTTTCCAACTTTGACTTTTGTTGACTTTTTCTTGACTTTATTGACCAAGCTTGATAATTTTTAATGTTCTGATGATTCTTGATTTTTGAATTCCAATGATGACCAAAAAGTCAAAGTTTGACTTTTGTGTGATTGTCGACTTTTTATTAGTTGATTCAATTCTTCAACTATCAATAACTTGTATCCTCGGAAATGTCTTGAGCCATGTAATTAGGTTAATATGTTTCATTTGAGCCCTTGATATCATTCTTTAAGCCAATAGGTCATGTACTAGGTCAAAAGTCAATGATCTATTATTTTAGTCAAAACCCTAATTTTGGCAATTTTGACCTTTGATGATTTGAGTGCTTTCTTTGAGGAACCATGATCAACCTTTGATAAAATGATGAATATCACTTCAAAATATTGATGTTGATCATAAATCTTGAAGTTTGATTGTGTGTTGACCAAATTTGACTTTTTACCCAATACAGTTGATTTTCAATCATCTCAACAGTTGACTGAGAAATCTTGTGATACAAGATTTAAGACTTGACATGAACATCCTTGAATACATGTGAAGAACCATGGAAACCACTTGAGATCCTTGAAACCCAAAAATCCTTGAGAAACACCAAATCCTAGTTGTGGACTCATTGCTTAGGAGGAGAATTTTGACCAGTCAACTCTTGAGTAGCTTTGAGCAAATGGGGACCTCAAAAGAATGTCTTAAGAAAAATGGGAGGGAAATTTTTTGGGTACAATAGCTGCCCCTATTCAATCTTCTTAAACCTGAAGAGTTAGATTGGCATGTCAGCCATTCGCGACATGAAGGTAGAAGATGATTGAACACTTACGTGCCCAGAAATTTGCACTCGCTGGTGCACAAAGTAACTTCGCTAGTTAATTATACCGAGAATGGGCTTAAAGATGTCATTTGGAGAGGTAATGATGAGTCATCAGAGATGGGATTATAGATACCATCTAAATTAACTGTTGATAGAGATTAGGAAAAGTATATGCTTGGCTTCGACTGGAAGAATTATCAGAATAAATCTATGGTCAATTTAATCTGAGCCAGAAGATGTCTACGTCCATCTATAATTGGGAGAAGCATCAGAATAAATCTATGGTCGATTTAATCTGAGCCAGAAAAAATCTACTGGAAGAAGTATCATAATAAATCTATGGTTGATTTAATCTGAGCCAGAAGATGTTTGCGTCCTTCTTAAACTGGGAGACGTATCAGAATAAATCTTTGGTTGATTTAATCTAAGCCAGAAAAAGACTTTTTTGTCTTTAACTAGAAGAAGTATCAAAATAAATCTTTGGTCGATTTAATCTGAGCCAGAAAAAGTCTACTGGAAGAAGTATCAGAATAAATCTTTGGTCGATTTAGTCTGAGCTAGAAGGTATCTTTGTCCATCTTTAATTGGGAGAAGTATCAGAATAAATCTTTGGTTGATTTAATCTAAGCCAGAAAAAGTCATTTTTGTCTTTAATTAGAAGAAGTATCAGAATAAATCTTTGGTCGATTTAATTTGAGTCAGAAGATATCTTTGTTCGTCTTTAACTGGGAAAAGTATCAGAATAAATCTTTGGTGATTTAATCTGAGCCATAAAAAGTCTATTGGAGGAAGTATCATAATAAATCTATGGTTGACTTAATTTGAGCCAGAATATGTCTTTGAAGGAAGTGTTTGTCATGTAGGTAGTTGCCGCATCCTGTTTCGGGAATTGATCTACAATCTGTTTTTGTTGGTAAACTCGTCCTGTTTCTGGAGTTCATACCACTTGGTGGTAAAGATAGTCTCCCCATCTTGTTTTTGGAATTGATTTTCATCTGACCATATACTTGTTTTCATCTTATTTTGGTAAAGATAATCTTCAATCTGTTCATGTAGATAGTTGTCCCGTCCTAATTTAGGAATTAATCTACAATTTGTTTTTCACAGATAGTTGTCCCGTCTTGTTTCAAGTATTAATTTGTGGCTGGTTATCCAGATAGTTGCCCCGTCTTGTTTCAGGAATTAATCTTGGACCTATTTTAAGAATCGTTGATGATATTCGTCTGTTTGGGAACTTCACCTGAAAAGATAAAGATTTAGTTGTATGCTATGCCATGATGTATGAAATTAATTGCATAATGATGTTCTCAAAATAAATGAGATCGTGCTATATGTGTTTTGTATGCATATGCTATGACATTTGTAAATGATGTATGAATGTGAAATGTTGTTGAAGTGTACTTGTAAACCCGTGCAATATCTTTGTCTGAGAAAATAAATACCTGACTATTATTGGGGATGAAGAACATGTGTATCTTCGATCTTGTTTAGAATGCTTCTGTTGGGGATTTCTTCTTGCTATTTAAGGAAACTCCGCTGGGGAAGTTTGACTTTCGATTGGGGAGAAGAGTTCAAGAATATTGGTCATTCGTTGCTCTACTGGCCAATTTAATTCCTTATATACCCTGACTGGGGATAAAAGAGATGGATAACCTTCCAAATCGTCTGGGGAAGATAAATTTGATTGATATCTGGTCCGGTTCCAGGTTTCATAGAAAATCTCTAGGGATAGTTGCAATTTCACTGGGAAGAGGAATTTTGTCGGTGATTTGTAGAAAGTTGAGGAATAGACTCTGTTGTACCCCAAAATTTGCCCTCCCATATCCTTCAAAGTTTGTCAAGATCAATCTCCAGATGATTCAAAATCACTCAAAGGTTGCACAGTCCAATTGCCTCCTAACACAGTCAAAATTAGGGTTTTGGTTCTGGCAAAGAAATTGAGGTTTCCAAGGGTCCAATCAAGTCCCACATGCCTATATACATTGTCAAGCATCCATATGTCAAGTTTCAAGACTCACAACATCAAATTGCACAGTCAAAAAACCCTAATTGCTCCACAATCAACTGCAGAGGCAAAATGGTCATTTAACAGTCAAAAGTCAAAATTTTTGGTCAACATCTCATTTTGAAGCCACAATCATCATTTGATCAATTCTTGATCATGATTCTCAAAGCATGGCTCAAAAAGTCTCAAGATGCAAAAGTTTCTATTTTTGGACAGTTGAAAAGTCAACTGCAAATTGACCAAGGCATAACTTCTTCATGGTTTATCAGAAAAATCCCATCCAAAGCTCATTTTGAAGGGGATGACATTTCCTACAACTCATCTGCACACTCCAAGTCCAATAAATGTTCTCACAAAAAGTTATCAATTTCAACATTATAGGTCATTTTCAAAAGTCAACAAAAAGGCACTTTAAGTCAAAGACCATAACTTAATATTGGTAAATCAAAATGACATGGGACCAAAGGCATTGGTTATAGGACTTCAAGTCCTTTCCAAAATGTCCAAGAACATGATCATAGCTTCAAAATTGAGCAAGATATGCATTGAAGAAGTTAGGAAATTTTTGGGAATTTTGAAAAGTCAACTTTGCCTAAAACACTTCAAAATTGCTAATGGGCCTCAAATTCTTCCTTGAATCATTACCCAAAGCCTATGCACGACCCATTGAGCTTAAAATGATTTATTTTCTTATTTTTAATTAATTAATTGAATTTTTATTCATATTAATTCATTTAATTAGATTTAATTATGAGAAAATATCAAATAATGCTTTTTCAAATCTTTTTATGCAGCAAATATACTCCAAATATGCTAAAGATTTCGTGCATCATCTCAAGGGGACAAGATATTCCATAATTGGCAAAGTTTCCATGGAAAAAGATTGGAAAATATATGATTGGCAATCAAAGATTCAAGTCATCAATTCATGGACTTTTGGGCTCTTTCTTGACCTAATTTGCTTCACATACTTATGCACAACCTAACCCTATTCCACAAGACACGAAAAAGCTGCTGAGAATAGATAACCAAGTTGCCAAAATTCCAAAGAAATTGTGAAACTGATTTCTCACTTGCAGGACAATTCAAGGCTTGAAATTGCTTCTAATACATTACTGGACCTTCCAGGAATCGATTAGCATCAAGAACCAATCCAAACGCGCAAAGAACTGAAGAACATAGGCCGTACGGTTTGTCTTGCTTTCCAAAATTGCATAACATGATTCATGAGCTTTTAACCATTTTTCTTGTTTGATTTGCACTAATAATGATCTTTTGAAGCGATTGGTACAGTTTAATTGGACTAACACTGCTTGTATCAAAATCCACCATTGAAGGATATTAGGTTTTCATAACATCCAAATTAGGGCTTTTCACATATGATAAAATTGGACCTCAAGACCAATATGGTTGAACTCATTGCAAGAAGCCCGATTCATTGAGATAATCGCGCCTTTTTTATATTAACTCCTCTCTTATTCGCTATTATTCACTGTTACATTTAGTGGGGGTTTAAAACCCCCGCTACTTGTTTTCTATTTGTAGGAAGAACGAAGACGAAGCATGCGTGTCATCACGTTACTGGGAGATTCAAATATTAGCGCGTTTTTTCTTTGTTTCAGCATAATTGCCTTTTTTCATATATTATAAATCTTTGTTATATTGTATACAAACAAACGTAAATGGCCTGGTGGTTGAGGACGTGTACTGCAGGCATTGGGACCTGGGTTCGATTCCCAGGTCCCCCTACATAATCCATGATTTTTGTTTTAATGTATTCACGTGCAACAAGCGTTCAAGGCTCCATCATGCATCCTCACATGTTAGCCTGCCAAGTGGCCTTGATCACTCATCCAATGGCCTCAGAATGAATTCCATGGTACACTCCAGTCAACCATCAAACACGTGATACCAAAATGTCAAACAGGCTTTGTCTAATGGGCCAAGATTCTTCCAATAACACCTCCACATGGGCCTGACACCCCCCTTTGTTTGCTTTATTTTTTATTCTCTTTTCTTTTCTTTTAATTTCTTTTAATCATTTAATTGTTTTAATTGTTTTAATTGTTTTTTTTATTTTTTACCATAAATTAATTTTCCATAATAAAAACAGAAAAATCAAAAAATGTAAAATATATTTAATTATTATTAATTCATCACTAAAATATTTTTGTAAATAAATTTCAACAATTAATTTAGTTTAAATTAGGTTTTAATTCAATATTTTCTTAATAAATAAAATACATAGAATTAGGTTTTGACATTTTTTTCTTAATTAATTTTTTCCTCATTATTTATTATTATTATTTAACTATTATTCTTGTAAATAAACATGTAATTTAATTAACTAGTAAATTAGGTTAACTTTAATATTTTCATTAATAATCAAAAATAATTTAGAATTAGGGTTTCCATTTAATTTTAATTTTCTTTATTTCATTAAATACCAAAAACATAAAAACATTTCCTTTTCCTTCTTTTCTTTAATTAAATAATTAATTAGCTTTTAATTCAATTTAATTTCAAAAGGGTCAAAACCCTCGGACGTCCTGATTTTATTCTTTCGCACGTTATTCTTTTCTCTTATTGAATATTATGTAACTGCTTTCTGGATGTGTTTCCAGTGATTTCTGGTAAACAACCGCTAGTCTTCCAAACTATCGAATAAACTTACTGACTGTTATTCAATTTCTCTGGTAACTCACAGGATCGACTAGATTGATCCTAGGATTCCTTGGTCATTAGGGTAACTCTCATGATCGAACAGATATTCATGGTTGGTATTTGAGTGTTGTGTAGGTGTTTGGCTTATTTCGATTTCTCTCTTAAAGATCTAAAGGTGTAATCAAAATGTATGTGCGCGAAACTAACTTGCATGAATAAATGTTAATTGTAAAGACATGTAAAATTGCATAAAAGGCAAGTAAATGGCTTCGAATTATAAAAACAGTTAATGTAAAAGATGCTCTGGAACGTAAAAGATTCGAAATATGAAGAAAGCGTTTAATGCAAGAAATCTGTAAATGACTTTTAAGTAAAAATAGGCGTTCGAAGGATAAAACTTGAAGATAAAGGCATGAAAAGTATGACAGTTTTCTGAAATGTAAAGTGCTTGAAATGTAAAGAAAGCATTGAAATGTAAGGTTTTAATGTAGAGATTTCGAAATAAAAAGACTTTAAATGAGAAAACTTGTAAATGGTATTTGGCAGAAAGATAAAGGAAAGTGCTGGAAATGATAAAAGGTTTTCATTAAATCATAAACATGTGGTGCTATCATACGTACATTGCTCTTGCATTCGTTTCCCTAGCCATGTGGTAATTTGAATGTTACTGAGTATTTAGTACAATAGATATGACACACCGAAATCCTAATACAAAGACTTCTATTTATACTAATTCGACCATAACGGTCTTGCTATAGGATTATGCCACATTCAGAACATGCAGAACAATGCCTCTCTCTTGTTTCCACGTGTCTCCAAAATGCTCCAGCACATAAATTCAAACTTCGAATGTCCCGCTTCTATTTGAATTTCAAATGTTTTGGTACTTCTCCGTTTCGAATGCACTTCTCAGACACAGCCTTGTTGTTATTTCGAGACTTCTTTAGATATGTTCCCATAATTGCCACTCGAAGCTCCATGCTTTGATATGCTTATTCGAAACACTGCTTCTGCTACTTCGAAACATGACGCTCTGTTTCATTTCGATCGAAACGTTCAATTCACTTGGATTCTAATAATATTATCAAAATCTTCAGCCAACAAAATGCCCCTTTAAAATATGTATTTCGATATCTCTGAGAAATACCTATTTTAAACATCTACACAAGATTTTGATACGACCTTCGAATCATCGTAACATTTAATGCATTTGACTCCAGTCACGTCAATCATAACACTTTTTGGATTCCTTAACCGCCTGGAGCCACTTCACAGTATGGTGCAGTTACAAACAATGATTATCTTTAAATCACACCTATTACCCATGTTAACTTTACGCCACCTCTTCATCAAACCAACCCATGATTTCCACGTATCACCACCTTATTCAGTGGATGCTTAAACTTCCACATTATAAAACATCATCAACTTAGTCTTTTTCTTTTCTTTCACATTCTGAATCTTTTATCCTCCTTCTCTCGCCAAAAACCCTAAGCTTTCAACATCCTTCAAAAATGTCTTCTTCTACTTCATCCCAACTCAAAAAGGTTTCCAAGAAGAAGGGAAAAACTGCAGGAACTACAATGGAAAGTAAGATTATCACTCACCAAGGCCAATCCGTTCTTGCTCCTCAGATGATCTCAAAGGAAAAAGAAATGATGTATGCATCACAGGTACTCATTCCTACCACTGTTGCTGGTAAGAGGTTAGCTTTAAATGGCCCTCTTACGGTTTTTGAAATTTTAAAAGATACCAGGACAATTTTCCCAGTTTGCTATAGTTTCAAACCCTTGTTTAACAAAATGGACGCCCCTAAGGCAATAGAATCTTCTGGCTCAAACACCATAGAAAATCCAACTGTTCCTCCTAAGGACCCCTTTGTATTGGACTATGTAAAAAGTAATATTAAGCCGTTTCGATCTTGCCCCACCTCCGATACTGCTTATCAAAACTGGTTCAAGAAGGTAGAAGCTAAGAAATCCCAGCAATGGGAAGAATTAGGTATCTACAATTTGATTAAGCTGTCGAAGCCTGGTTTCACTTACAGCCACCCTTTGCTATTTGCGTCCCTCTATTTCTGGGACAACACCTATAATACTTTCCATCTCCCTGGTGAAATGATTACCCCTACCTTCTTCGACATAGCGGCCATCACTGGGCTATCGCCAGTAGGAGAAACATATATCCCCGACAACGAAGAACATTCCAGCATAATTGACTTCGAAGTCAAGGTAGCAAGTTTTTCCAAGTTTATCAGTCACTACCATGCTGAGGGAGACAATGTGTCTGACGTAGAACACATTGCTTTCCTAACCCTATGGCTGTCAAGATACGTCTTCTGCAGTAGATCCCTACAGGTAGCCAGTAGGTTTATTCCTCTAGCTAGGGATTTGCATGAAAATCGAAGAGTGTGCTTAAGTGAACTGCTCTTAGTTGACCTTTATGAAAGCCTAAGGTCAGCTGTTTCGAGCCTCAAATCCCATACCTCCAAGAATATCCTGTTGGCTGGCCCTTTTTGGTTACTTCAGCTATGGCTAAATGCCATGTTCGAACCCTCCTTGTCAACTGCCAACACCATTGATGAACAAGACCCTGAGATAACTGATAGGATAGTCGAAGGCACTAGGCTTCGAAGATTAACTCCAAATGACGACAAAGACGACTTCAAAGTCCTATTCTCGAAGTACATCATGATATTCTCCATAAGGCATAAGTTCGAAGAGAGCATGGCGGCTTTTGCTTCGAGGGCTCATGGACCTTCCTGGTTCACCATGGCTCTCTCGGAAGCTATCAAGAGCAAGGAGATTCAGGATGTATGGAGAGCTTTTTTGCTACCTAGACTCATTTCTTCAAGAATAACTCCAGCCAAGAATCAGATTTTTCTTTTCGCTTACCAGCCAAATTTTGTTTCGAGACAGTTTGGCTTATGCCAACTAACTCCTGAACCTTTATTTCAAACTGAGAGTGCCATTACCTCTGGGCGAACTTTCAAGGCACGGGAAGCCAGAATACAGCAAGAGCAATACCAAGGCTTTGCCCAGTTTGAGCTAATAACCTTCGAACCTACCCATCTCACAGCTAAAGGGTTTCTGGAATGGTGGACCAAGTTTTATCAAACTTATATGTTCGATACACTTACAATTCAACAGAAACTAATTGATGCCTTCGATGTGCAGGTACCAGCTAAGAAAGGTATGTTTACTCATGCCAAAGAGATTAAAGCTTTTCAAAATTATTTTGAAACTACTTATGACCCCACGCGCTTGGAATCCACTGTGCATCAAGCGGCTGAGACCTTGAAGGAAAAATTCAAACAAAAAGTTTCTAAGTTAAAACTTCCTTCAGGGTTGTCACCTGAGGATAGGTATAGGTTGGCATTCGAAATGCATCCACCTAAATTTCCTAGACTACCTACCTCAGAACTGGCTCTGGCTTGGTTTCCCCCATATCCTTGGTGGTTCACTTGCAAAGAGATGTTAAAACATCTTCAAAGGAAACCAAAGCCATCTGAGACTGTGACATGGGATCGACATTGGCTTCATGATTTCCCAGGACAACTTCGATACGACCTTTCTGCCATGTCAATTAAATCTGATCAAGGCACAGGTGCGAATGCTTGAGAAAATCCCAAACGTTTTTCATTTTCCATATCTTTAACCTCTGCTTTAATTGTTTCGATTTTCAGCCATCAGGATAAAGACAGCCGCCTCGAAGTCGAAAGAAGGGAGCGCCTCTCAAGCCTCCATCGAAACTACTGACAAAGGACTCCATCCGAAACAACAACTATTGCTGCAACCACAACAACAACAACAATACCAACAACAACCAGTGTTCCAACTCCAACGGTAATCACTTAGCCTTGATGTTTCGAATTCACTCATGTTTTATGGTTTGCATCTAACTCTTTGTTTGAATCTTTTCAGACCAACAAACTTCCTCCTACTACTCCCAAGAAGCGGAAATCAAATACCACTGGGGAAGACCCCAAGGCTGGAGGAAACTTAACAACTGCTTCGAAGAAGAAGCAGAAGAAAGATATTTCGAAAAGTACCGTTCCAACTAGTGTCTCTGGACTGGATTCCAGGGATGCTGCTCCCTCACCCAAATCCAAAATTCCACCTTCGACTTCCAACACAATGTTGGAACGCATAGCTAGTAACCTCTCCTCCGAGAGTCCACAGGTAAATTGAACTTTTAAATCTCTTTGAAAATAATAATTTCTTATTACCTTGGTGCATGTTTTTAACATTCTTTTGCTCCTTGCAGAACATCTTGAATCCAGCTTCCACTACTTCGAACTCACCATCCAAAGCTGCTGCTCCACTCAACTCCTCTCCTCAAGGAGATTCCAGCAACCTTGTACAGAACAAAGGTTCCTCCAATATGGCGGTTCTGGCTGGAACTTCTGAGCAGCAGGATGATCAAGGCACCTCTATTCCTCTGAAACAGACAAACGAAATACCACTTCAAACATCTGCAGAGGATTTGCAAAGAGCTTCTCTTCAAAAGTCCCCTCTTGAAACTCTTCAAGAGGACCCAAAGGACACTCAAACTGAAGGAGAGAAAGCTGATTCTGGCCAAAGAGACGAAGAATCTGCAAACGAAGAGTCTGAGGAGGAGGATGCTAATGATGGTTCGACTGCTGGGACGGAGTCCAACGCAAATAATAGTGAAAAGGAAGGCATCGAAGTGGTGGACTTGTATGATGATGAAGAAGATCATGAGCACAAAACGAATGAAGGGGATGGTGATGCAACCAACGAACCCATGGAGGTTGAAATGGACGTGACTCCCCTACGTGTGGAACTCCCTCAATCCTCTTTGTCTCGAATGACTGACGAGGAGCTTGCACTCCTGAGACGAAATGACCCTATTGGGTACATGAAGGCAAAGCTGGCTCAAAGGGACGTCCCACTTGCTAGGGCTGGCACAAGTTCGACCAGCTATCCTCTTCCCACAGATGAAAGAATTGTACTTCTTAATAAGATTAGGAAAACAATTCTCAATGTGGATATATTCGAAGTGCTCAAACAAGATAGTACTGCTTGCTATACTATGAAGAAGTTGCTTACAAAGGTCAATCTTGCTACCTGCTCCTTGCCAGTTAGTACTCTCTTGTTCGATCTTCAGGCTTTGCTTGACAACGTAACTGGTTACCTTCTCCAAGATGAATCTGCTGCCAAGAAGGTTCAAGAAAAATGCATTGCAATGGATGCTGCTTATGAACAAGCTTCGAAACTCTCTCAAGAAGCTAAGGATCAAGCTATGCATCTAAAGCAGGCGAAAACTGATTATGAGGCTCGAGCTGAGTCCATACTTCTTTGGGAAAGGCAGATTCTGGAACTTCAACAGAAGGTTATGGAGGCTAAAGAACAACAAATAGCCTTCGAAACCAATACTGCTGGTAACCAATTCGAAGAGCTTCTCAACCAGGGGCTTGCAGAAATGGAAACTGCAGAACAACTTAAAGGAGAAGTGGCAACCTTGGAAGGAGCCAGGCGTTTCGCTCAGCAGAGACTTGAATCATTTCGAAGCACTTTCAACAGACTGAAAAATAATTCTTATTTCTAAATTTCAGTGTTTATTTGACTACAATTTTGGTTTCTTATATGTAATATTCGAACAACGCCATTTTGGCATCTTATCTTGCCATTTTGGCCTTTTTATAATATCTTGGTTACGTTGTTAATATTTGAATCTCCTGCAGGCGTGGCTTATATTTCTTTAAATATTTCCCCTTAACCTTTAGGATACGTTTATCATCCACCAGTTCTTCGATTTCGTATGCATTGTTTGAGAATACTTTTAATATTCGAAAAGGTCCTTCCCAATGAGGTGACCATTTACCTAATGCTTTATTTTTCTTTTCCATGGGCAATATGACTTTCCAAACTAAGTTATTAATAATGAATACTTTTTTCTTCACCCTTTTGTTGTATGTTCTGGCCACTCTTTCTTTTTGTCTCATCAAAATTTGCAATGCATGTAATCTAATTTCGTCCAACTCAACTAATTCATTCATCATCATTTCCTAATATAATGCAACTGGGATTTCGTTTTGTCTCTGAATTCGAACTGACTGTAGATGAATTTCTACTGGCAACACTTCATCATGACCAAATGTGAGTTGGAAAGGGGTAGTATTAGTAGCTTCCTTAGGAGATGTTCTACAAGCCCATAATATTTGGTCCAAAGTTTTGTGCCAGTTTCTTGGCTTTTTGCCAATATGCTTCTTGATTAATCCTATTATCACTTTATTGGCTGCTTCGACTTGACCGTTTGCTTGAGCATAATATGGCGTTGACGTTAGCAATCTAAACCCCATTTCTTGGGCAAATTCTTGCATCTTTCTACCAGTAAACACAGAGCCTTGGTCTGTAGTTATGCTCTCTGGAAATCCGAACCTATAGATAATGTGCTTTTGTATAAACTCAATAATAGCCTCTTGATCAGCAACTATTAATGGTATAGCTTTGATCCACTTGGTAAAATAATCTATTCCTACCAAGATATATTTCTGTCCCTTGGACAAAGCAGGATTTATTTCTCCTATCAAATCCAATGCCCATCCTCTAAATGGCCATGGTTTGATGATCGAATGCAACTCACTTGCAGGGGCATGTTGAATCCCTGCATGTTTCTGACATTCCTCACATCCTTTAGCAAAGTCTATGCAATCTTTGAGCATGCTAGGCCAATACAAGCCGTATCGAAATAACAGCCATTTCATTTTATGGCCTGCTTGATGTGCCCCACATGCCCCATTGTGGACTTCTGACAATGCTAGGTATGCCTCACTTTCTCCTAAGCATTTCAATAATACACCCTCTTGGGTCTTTTTAAACAATTCGTTCCCCGTGAGGAGATATGACAATGCTCTGTATTTTGTCCTTCTATCCATGTTCAGAGTTGGGTCTGCTAAATAACTCTTCAGTGGACTTCGCCAATCTGCATCTGACAAAGTATTTATGGCTAATATTTCGAATCCCTGTTTCTCAGCATATCCCAATTTCATACTTTCCAGATCCGATGGTGTGAATCTAGTAGCCATAACTCTACCCCTTAACTCAACTAAATCCTTAAAGTTCCTGGTAGAAACTTTATAACCCGAAGCCAACTGTGCTAAGTCATTTGCTTCTTGGTTCTCTATTCTTGGTATGTGTTGAATATCCATGTATTCAAATTTCCTTAGTAGCCTATTGACTATGACGAAGTATATCATCAAGTTTTCCTTTATACACTTATATTCCTTTGTAATTTGTTTGACCACTAATTCTGAGTCTCCTTTAATTTCGACTCTAGTTGCCCCCAATTCCAACAAAACTTCAAGTCCAACAATGAGCGTTTCATACTCAGCTTCATTGTTCGAGCAACGAGGACCATCTAATTTATACTTGAATTTTGTTGGAATTCCTTCAGGAGAAATTAGAAGGACTCCAACGCCACTTCCATTCCTGTGGGTTGAACCATCAAAGTACAATTTCCATGGTTGCATTTCGACGTAACTCATGACAGTCTGCTCAACCAAAGAATGGTCCACAATGAAGTCAGAAATCACTTGACCTTTCATAGCTTTTAAAGGCATGAAAGTCAAAGAATATTTTGTTAAGGCTAAAGCCCATTTACCAACTCTGCTATGCATTATTGGTTTTGAAAGCATATGTTTAATGACGTCGAAATGAGATGAAACATAAACATCAACATGCTTTATATAATACTTGAGTTTCATACAAGAGAAATACAAACAGAGACATAGCTTTTCTAGATTGCTATATCTGGTCTCTGCATCATTTAGTACTCTACTTAAATAGTATATGGCTCTTTCGATACCATTGCTATCTTCTTGTGCTAGCATACTACCTATACTAACTTCAGAGGCAGATATGTACAATCTCATGGGCTTCCCCCATGAAGGTGGAGACAAAATAGGAGGCTGAGAGAGGTATCTTTTTATCCTGTCAAATGCCTCCTGGTGGGCTTCGTTCCATTCGAAGGCTTGGCCTTGCTTTAGACGAAGTAACGGAGAGAAAGATTGGGTTCTTCCACTCAGGTTCGAAATGAATCTTCTGAGGAAGTTAATTTTCCCTAGCAGAGATTGCAACTCCCTTTTTGACGTAGGTGCTTTCGTCTCCATTATGGCTTTGTTTTTGTTCTGGTTGACTTCAATCCCTTTCTTGTGAACCACAAAACCAAGAAAATCTCCAGCCTGCACAAAAAATGCACATTTAAGGGGATTCACCTTTAAGCCATGTTTTCTTATTCGCTCGAATGATTGGCTTAAATGATGCAAATGTGTTTCTGCAGATATAGATTTGATGACTATATCATCAATATACACCTGCATGAAGGTTTCAATGAAATCATGAAAAATTGAATTCATTGCCCTTTGATAAGTTGCCCCAGCGTTCTTTAAACCAAAAGGCATCACCACCCATTCGTAGGTGCCTAAGGCTCCTGGGCAACGAAATGCTGTCTTTGCAACATCTTCTTCAGCAATGAAAATCTGATTATACCCAGAGTATCCATCTAACATACTCAAGTATTCAAACCCTGCAGCAAAATCTACTAGCATTTCTGCCACATGCATGGAATATTCATCTTTAGGGGTTGCAGTGTTTAAATCCCTAAAATCTATGCAAATTCTTAAAGAACCATTTTTCTTAATAACAGGTACTATATTTGCTAACCATTCGACGTACCTTGTTGTTATGATGAATTTGCAACGCAGCAACCTTTTGATCTCAGCTTTAATTTTTGTGAGAACCGCTGGTGCGAATCTTCTGGGAGTTTGTTTGATGGGCTTCTTGCCATCTTTGATTGGCATTCTTTGTTCGACCAACTCCCTCTTTAAACCAGGCATCTCGTCATAATCCCAGGCGAAGCAATCTTTGTTTTTCTTGAGGACTTCGATTACTTCCTTCTTGAGGCCTGGGCTAAGTTTTGCACTTATGTAGGTTATTCTTTTCGTTTTTTCATCCCCTAAGTTGACTTCTTCGAGTGGATCTTGTGCCAACATTTTGGCACCTGAGTTTATGGGGTCCCTTTCGAAGCCTAAGGGTTCTTTATCGTAGATGGCATCCAACCTTTGATCCATCTCAAATTCTTTGAAGGGTGAGCATTTTGAGCCATCCCCACTTACTTCGTTCATCTTTATAGTTAATTTATTTATTTCAGCCTCTAAGGCCGCTTTTGATTCGTTCTCAGCCATATAGGCCGAAATCCTTTCAAAAAAGGTGGACTCAGTCATGGATAAGGTTGTCGAAGTCCCAGCCTGCTGGCCGTTTTTGTATAGTGCTTTCGACTCCCTCTTCTTCACTGATTATTGTTCTATCCCAGTAAAGGCCATCATGGCGAAGGGTCATGTAGTAGTGGGCGTTTCTGGTTTCGTTAATCTCATCATTTGGAACACACGGAGCAATCTTTGCCAGATTTTTATCATAATCCCTCTTGTCAACTAGATTGACTGTTGACATAAAGTAACTCTGGTCTGCTTCGATGTTTTCCACGATTCCATCATCTTTCCACAGAACTAGTCGCTGATGCATTGACGAAGGAACTGCCCCCACGCCATGGATCCACTCCCTTCCCAGCAATAAGTTATAGTTGGCCTTGGCTTCGATCACCATAAACATGGTGGGCCTACAGCTTGAGCCTATTGTCAATTCCAACTGGACCACTCCCAGTGTTTTGCCCACTTTTCCCTCATAATTGGACAGAACCATATTATGGGGCTTGATGTCTCCTTCGCGGATCTCTAATCTTTTCAGCTTGAAATGGGGTATCAAATTGACTGCAGCACCCCCATCTACTAGAACCTTGTTCACACCATGGGCACCAACTTTTGCCCGAATAAATAGTGGCTTAAGATGGTTCTTCATAGCAGGTTCTGGACGTTCGAAGAACGCATTTTGCTCCTCAACAGCCCCATTGTCCATCACATAGTAGCACACAGGCCTATGCTTCATCAAATCTGTGGTATCTTCTTCCTCATATTCATCAATTTTGGTTTCCTGCCCAAATTCACAGGGAAGCACAGATACCACGTTACAGTTTAGGTTGAATGAAGACTCCCCCTCCGATTCGAAGTTATCTGTTATCATATCTTCGTCCTCTTTTGGGCCTAGAGTGTATTCCTTTGGTTCATCCCGTTGTACTTCAGAGAAAAGCCTCCTATTAACTGGAGGTTTGTCTTCAGTTTGATTTTTTGGTTTGTTGGTGCTAGATTCACCTTGGTTCTTTGTTGAAGTGACCCCTTTGTTTGCCACAGCTTCCCTCTCAGCCTTTCGAATCCTTTGTTGCCTGCGCCACTGGGATCTTGACATGGGGTTCCTTCCTTTGTAATTTTCTAATCTTACCTCCTCCCTTTTTGCTGTGTTGAATTGCCTTCTGTATGTCACAGCATGGCGTGCATTTCGTTCGGTGTTTCTCCATCTATCTTTGCCTTTGTCATTTCTGACTTACAACCATCTGTCGGTTGGCACTTAGCAGGGAGTTTGAAAGTCACTCTTCGAGCAGCCTTGGGGTGAGGGCTATCAGGCCTTCATTGTTTGTGTCTGCTGTCGAAACGTGGGCCCATCTGGACAGTTTCTTGATGGTTCCAGCAAGGGGCGAAGGGAATCTTTTCGAAGGCTCTGGCCATGCTCTGGTCATACACAGCAGAACACCTTGGGCAAATCAAGCACTTGGTTGCCCCTTTGTAGCAGCGAAACACAAATTCCAACAAACTTTCTCCAGCCTTAGGATAACACCTGAACAACTGGTTATCCTGGCGCCAATTGTTGCCAGTTCGAGTCCTCTGTACCCTCTCGAAATTCGCAGCGATTCTCTGATTGCAGAGGATGCTGCACCTAGGGCACAATATCATGCCTGAATCTCCTTTGTGGCATGTCATGAGGTAATCCTTGAGACTAGCATCTCCAGTGTGATTATCCTCCATTCTATACTTCTCTTTTTCTAAGTATTTTTCTACCTCCTCCATCTCAGAGCGAGGCCTCTCCATATCCACCATATTTATCTCAACATCTTCCCCCTTAGCTTCATCATCGCCCCATCCTGTGGGCTTTATATCCTCAATCTGAACCTTCGAACTCTATGGGGCAGAATATTTGACCCAATAGTCAAATTTTCCACTGGGTTCCCCTAGAGTGTCCCATATTTCCTTCTGAAGGGAAGTTGGCTTCATGATTTGGACTTTCTCCAATTCCAGCCTCAAGCCTTCAGTGACCTGTGTTAGTTATTGGTTTTGATTTCCCTGGCCTTCAGTAGCCTGGGTTTCTTTTGCAACAGCTACAGGTGCTGCTTCAATCGAAGTCTCTGGCATCTCCTGGATGTCTTTAGTGACCTCCTTATCGACTTCGACCATCACCAAGTTTTCAGTTTCAGTACCTTTCTCTCCTGTTAGGGCGTCGCTTTGGTCAGTTTCCACCATGTTAATCTCTCCAATGCATGCAGGCTCGGAGTAGTTGGTGTCTGCGACGTCCAAGGGATCTTCGTCCACTTTCATCTTTACCCTATCAGCAAACTTTAGTCTGCCATCTTTGATTGCATTTTGAATTAGGTCCCTAAAAAGAAAACATTGTGAGGTTTTGTGGCCTAGGAAAATATGATATTTGCAAAACCCTCTCTTCTTTCTCTGATCTAAAGGAGGTATTTTGACATTTGATGGCACAATGAGTTGGCCATCTTTGACAAGTAAGTCAAAAATCTCGTCACATTTAGTGACATCGAAGGTATAAACCTTCTTTGGGAATTTGTCACTTTTCTCATTTTCAACAATCTCTTTCCCTTTTGTGGGAACCAATAATTTGCAGGAGTAGGGTGGAGCCTGTTTTAATTCAGCGAGGTCGATTTCGACCTCTTCGAATTCGAATTCAGGATATTCTTCTGCTTCCTCAGTCCCAACATAGGAGATCCTTTCTTTCTTGCTATTCTTAAAGACTCTGGCTTTTTCGGCCTTTAGCCTTTCGACCTGTCGAACCCTATCGGCTAACTGAGCCATATCCCTCAAATATTGAGTGTCTAGTTTCTTTCGAATAGAGTAATCCAAGCCACCAGCGGCCATTTCGACTAACTCATGTTCAGGAACTACTGTGTAACATCTAGATTTCAAAAGCCTAAATCTGTTCAGATAATCGTCTATGGGTTCGGTGAACTTTCTCTTGACACTGGCTAATTCCTTCAAGCTTATTTTCGACTGTCCCATGTAAAATTGTTCATGGAATAATCTCTCCAAAAGAGCCGAAGTGTCAATGGACCCAGGAGGCAAAGTGGTAAACCATGTGAAGGCGTTTTTAGTCAAGGAACTTGGGAAATATTTGATCCTGAGATCTTCATTATTGGCTATATCTCCCGCTTCAGTTAGATATCTCGCTATGTGTTCGACTGTTGACTCATTGGTATCCCCAGCGAACTTTGTAAATTTAGGGACTTTATATCCCCTTGGTAAATTAGTATGCATTATGCAATCTAATATAGGAGAAGCATAATTTGGCCTTCTCATTCCTGTGTTGAGGCCATTCTGGGCCATGAGTGGATGCGGTGAGTGGATGCGGGAAGATAGTGTTTTGGCGGTGAGGAAGATAGTGTTTTCTGAAAATGTGTTTTTTTTTTATCAATTAATTAATTAATTAATTATTATATATAACATAGAGCTTTTTAATAAATGCTATTATATAGGTAGTCAAATAATAGCGTTTTATACAAAATGCTATCTTAAAGAAGTTTAATAATAGCGTTTTGGTACAAAGTGCTATCAAAATTACATAGTCTGTATTATATAATAGCGCCCGATTAAAAAGTGCTATTATAAATGTGTTTTTTCCATTTTAATAGCATTTTTTTTAAAAGTGCTATTAAATTAGGTGATACAAAAAATCATTTTTGGCGTAGTGACTCTCTCTATCATGGTGGTTAGATTGTTTTCTGCCAAGATGTTATCGTTTCAAATTCTATGAACGACAGCGTCAGCATCTTGATTTCGACCAACCATGACAATTCCCCTAGGTTGTTCTTCTCGAAACTCTAGGGCTTCTAGCCTTTCGACCCTTGCCCCTGGTTCCATAATTTCTCTTTGTGGGCCTGGGATTATTGGGGCTTCTAACCTTGGTGCCCTGGCCCCTAAGTTAACTTCTTCTCTAGGTGGTCTATAAATTGGGTTGTTAGCAATTTGTTCTATAACAAGCATGTTTGCTCGAAATCCCGCCTGATTCTGCCTACGCCTTTCTGGGGGAGCAAAGAAATCTGCTATTCGACTCATGTTGTCAGCGTTTTCCCTGTTTGTCACAGTCACATTTTGTACTATTGGGGAAAATATTTCCTGCATAGTTTGTGCTAACACCCCTATCATATTATGGTTACTGTCATCCATCAATTGCCTAAAAGCCAACTGGTTTTCTGTGGTTAAAATAGGCATTGTGCTATAACCCACTGACCCTTGGTTATTTGTCATAAACTGATTCGCCCCAGATCCAAACCCTATTTTTGGTGATGAATTCGATGTGGAATTGTGTAAACCTGCCATAAAGGAAGTTGGCATTCCATAAGAGGAATTTCTGGTTCTATTACCATCGAAACCGGGTGGTCTAGTTAGTGGAGTGGCGAAATGGGATTGTGTCTCTGATGGTGGAACGAATCCCCCAGGGTAACCAATGGTTCCAGTATTTCCTAAGATCGAACTATTAGTTGATATGCCACTTACTCCATTGGTGGCTATATTACTAGTTGAAGATGCAACAGACTGTGCATTCGAAGAGATCACATTAGATGTTCCCATCTAAGTGGACACATTAGTGCCTGTTGTATATGGGGCATTTTGTTCCCCTTGTTGATTGTCAGAATTAGACATCTTGGTCAAACGTTTTCTTCTGGATAAGGGTTGGTTGCTGTTGGTTATTTTACCACTTCTTAGGTTCATAAAACAGCAAACTTCTTAGGTTCCAACGTTTTTATAATGGTTATGTCTCAACAATCTTTATTTCTAATGTCCAATTATTTGTCCCACCGGGTGTGCCAATTTGTTTCCAGTGATTTCTGGTAAACAACCGCTAGTCTTCCAAACTATCGAATAAACTTACTGACTGTTATTCAATTTCTCTGGTAACTCACAGGATCGACTAGATTGATCCTAGGATTCCTTGGTCATTAGGGTAACTCTCATGATCGAACAGATATTCATGGTTGGTATTTGAGTGTTGTGTAGGTGTTTGGCTTATTTCGATTTCTCTCTTAAAGATCTAAAGGTGTAATCAAAATGTATGTGCGCGAAACTAACTTGCATGAATAAATGTTAATTGTAAAGACATGTAAAATTGCATAAAAGGCAAGTAAATGGCTTCGAATTATAAAAACAGTTAATGTAAAAGATGCTCTGGAACGTAAAAGATTCGAAATATGAAGAGAGTGTTTAATGCAAGAAATCTGTAAATGACTTTTAAGTAAAAATAGGCGTTCGAAGGATAAAACTTGAAGATAAAGGCATGAAAAGTATGACAGTTTTCTGAAATGTAAAGTGCTTGAAATGTAAAGAAAGCATTGAAATGTAAGGTTTTAATGTAGAGATTTCGAAATAAAAAGACTTTAAATGAGAAAACTTGTAAATGGTATTTGGCAGAAAGATAAAGGAAAGTGCTGGAAATGATAAAAGGTTTTCATTAAATCATAAACATGTGGTGCTATCATACGTACATTGCTCTTGCATTCGTTTCCCTAGCCATGTGGTAATTTGAATGTTACTGAGTATTTAGTACAATAGATATGACACACCGAAATCTTAATACTAAGACTTCTATTTATACTAATTCGACCATAACGGTCTTGCTATAGGATTATGCCACGTTCAGAACATGCAGAACAATGCCTCTCTCTTGTTTCCACGTGTCTCCAAAACGCTCCAGCACATAAATTCAAACTTCGAATGTCCCGCTTCCATTTGAATTTCAAATGTTTTGGTACTTCTCCGTTTCGAACGCACTTCTCAGACACAGCCTTGTTGTTATTTCGAGACTTCTTTAGATATGTTCCCATAATTGCCACTCGAAGCTCCAAGCTTTGATATGCTTATTCGAAACACTGCTTCTGCTACTTCGAAACATGACGCTCTGTTTCATTTCGATCGAAACGTTCAATTCACTTGGCTTCTAATAATATTATCAAAATCTTCAACCAACAGGATGTAATAGTAATTAGGTCTTTTTACTTTCCGTATCTTTTATCAAAAACGGGTCTTTGTATTTTGGCGATGTATAGACCCGCGCCTTGTAATAGCGTAGCTTTTATCTTTCCGTCTTTTAATTTTCCGTACTCTTAAGTTCTAACTTTGTATGAAAGAATGTATGCTAATTAAAAACAAGCGTAGCTCACAATGCCCTGATCAAAGACAAACATAACATGAAAGCAACGCACAAATACACACACCACTTCTAGGGTACGCCTCACCTGTTGCCTTTGAAAAGTGGTCGTCAAGTATAGGACGTTTTAGTAAGTCCTTATGTCCATGATCCAGTTTCCTCGAAACAGTTGCCTTGAAACGGTTGCCTCGGATTAAAAAAGGATCAAGGACATAAGCGTAGCTTCTAAGGTGTCCTACTGTTGCTTCGGTGACCACATTGTCCCTAAATTCGAATTGACCCGAACACCTCCAACGGTGGTGCTACCTACCTCTCAATGGTGGGATGGCACTACCTTAAGGACATTTACACAGCCTAATTCCTTAGGGTAGGTAGATAAATCATGGATACTTGCTCTATTCAAAAACAAATCAAAACCTTTTCACACCGAAACTTTCAAAAAGCTTTCAAAACAATTTTTCAAACACTCTTGAGGACAGATACAAGAGTTATTCAGAAATCTTTAAACGAAACTTTTTCAAACCCACTCACATTTTGAAAAGCAAACACTTTGAAAACATAAGAGCAAGTACCTAAGAGCCCGTGGATAACCACGGATAGAAAGGGTGCTAACACCTTCCCTTTCTATAAATCTACCTCCCGAACCGAGAGACATCTCGAAAAAGGAATTTTGCTGTGCTTTTGTCCTTTCCTTGTTGGAGAACATAAAAGACGGTGGCGACTCTTGCTTACCGCGACATTTTGCGAACCAGCTTAAAAAACAGTCAGTTCTATTTCCACCGATCACAGAACTGGCGACTCTGCTGGGGAGACTTAAAGTGAGGTGTACCTTAGGATAGCTCATACTTGTGTTTTCAATTGCTGTGTTTTGTTTGCTTTATTATTATGGGGATTTGTATTGGAGTTTCATAGATCCTAACCCGGATCTGGGGATACCCTGTTAGGTAGCATAAGCTGTGAGGGACATGTCCGGCGTAGACCGAC
Organism: Vicia faba; assembly: GCA_948472305.1. Taxonomy (NCBI): domain Eukaryota; kingdom Viridiplantae; phylum Streptophyta; class Magnoliopsida; order Fabales; family Fabaceae; genus Vicia; species Vicia faba. Next base: position 910,167,705 of record OX451738.1, on the reverse strand, counting down.
ACGGGTGAAACAGTGGCTACGTTGGTGTGGCACCTTAGTCTGTACCGATATCCCTTGTGTCGCAACGAGGAGAATATGGGTCTTCTGAGGAGTCATTAAGCACCAACCGACCTTAGAACCTTAAATGACCCAACTTGGCCATAGAACAGTAGCAGTATGCTACACCCATTGAGGCTAAACTCTCGCGATGGTTCTGGCCGCAAGAAAAGATTGCGATGCTGGAGTTATGACCGATTGAGGGTAGTCAGTGATATTGGGATCCTCTAGAACCCGGTTACTTTTGATAGGACAAGTCTTAACCAACAAACTGAAAGAGGGTAGTACCTGATCTTCATGCTGGCCTAAACTCTAAGGGCTATCTTGTGTGACTTGTGTGCCTTATCATGTTTGCCTTTGTGAATATTTGTGGTGTGCTTTATCATGACATCATACCATCATAGACATTGCATGCATCCTGCATAAGGACTGACCATTTCAAAGACAAGAGGGTTTCACCTTTGCTCTATTTTGTAGGACATCATGATGCCTATGCGAAGGAACACTATCCGGTTCAATTTTGTTCACCCACCTGAGTTGCTTGAAGAATTGGTTAGCAGAATTCCAAATACTACTTCCTTCATCCAGAGGCATGGTTCTCTTCTCGGTTTAGTCACTGCAAAGTGGGACCAACAACTGATGAGTGTCCTGACCTAGTTTTATGATCCCTTGTATAATTGCTTCACCTTTCAAGACTTCCAGCTGGTCCCTACCCTGGAAAAATTCTCCGATTTGCTTGGTATCCCTATCATGGATCAGACTCCCTTCACTGGTTGGGAAAAGACTCTTAGGCTTGAGGAGATTACTGCAGCCCTCCCTTTGACCACCAAGGAGGTAATGGACAACTGGGTGACTAGAAGCAGAGTTAAGGGCTTCTTGGCCAAGTTTCTGATCGGTAAAGCTAACAGTTTCTGGAATGACTTAGACTTCACGGCGTATAAAGACATTCTGGCTCTCTTAATCTATGGTCTAATTTTGTTTCCTAATCCTGATAACTTCATTAACGTCACTGCCATAAGGATCTTCATGTCTCGGAACCCTGTGCCCACTGTCTTGGGTGATATCCTGCAACAACTCTATGCTCGTACTGCCCGAAGACGAGGAACCCTGTGGTGTTGTATTCCTTTGTTAGTGAGGTGGTTTATTTCGCACCTCCCTAAGTTCGTGCTGAAGAACAAAGAAGGAAGAGGCTGGGCTTATAGGTTAATGTCTCTCACTGATAATGACATCATTTGGACTTTCAGGGGTTTGGATGAGGTAGTTGTTATTGATCGTTGCGGAGAATATCCTAATGTTCCTCTGATTGGTACTCAAGGAGGAATCTCTTATAATCCATGTCTAGCTCTCCTTCAGTTTGGAAGAGCCAGAAGAGCAGGGCCTCATGAGATGTTGGTGCCTCACATCAGTTTTGAGTTTCAGGTAGATAGTGACGAGCTGCGTCGTAGGTTCATCAAGGCTTGGGACAGAATTCACAAAGCTGACCCACAAGAGTTGGGACCGAAGACTTCTCTACCTATGGAACCCTACTACAGATGGGTCCGCATCCGTGCTCAGAATTTAGGTATGCCATATGAAGCTGTCAGACCCATCATTCTTGAATATCCTGATAGAGATGGGGCTCCTCCAACTGTTCTCCCTCCTCAGATACCTACTGATGTTGATACACTAAAAAGGTCTTGGGCGCAACTACAAGAAGAACGGGATTCTTATCGGAAGAAGTTCCACGAGCAGAAACTGAAGATCCAGAAGCTGACAAAGCAATTGGAGAACAAGCGGGCCTTGAATGACTACATCCGTACTGAGAAAAGGAGACCCTGGGATCAATGATGAATTGTGGATGTTCTTTTACAGTTTTTATTTTCCTTTCCAGTATTTCCATTTTATGTAACGCCTAAGGGCAATCTGTTGAACAATTTAAATTTCAAAGTTGAATCTAATAAAGTGCGTTCCTTTTTGTTTACAAAGTTGAATCCCGATTGTCTTTGAAAACATAAATCATAAGCATTCCATTCATCATATGCATCACATGTACTTCTCTTTTCAGGTTTCTTAATGTTCTTCGCTGTTTATTTCAACATCATGAATCCTGAATCATCTACTGAGCAATCCATCAAGGCCCTCCAGGCTCAGAACGCCCAGTTCCAAGAGTTGATCATGAGTTTAGCCCAAGGTCAAGAGGAATTGAAGGCTCTACTGGTCAAGAAGAAGAAGAAGAGAACTGTGCTATTCAACACTGGCCGGAGGTTTGGTAACACACTGCAGAATGAGGTTGATCAAGATGGTTCGTCTGTGGGAAAAGGCAGACCCTAAGGGGGAAGGGTTCCTAGTCTGGTGGTCTCTGACAACGAGACTGATTTCAATGAGGAGCAGTATCCTCCAGCTGAAGACAAGTACAAGCAGTTAGAGGATCGTCTGAATGCCATGGAAATTCAACAGGTGCCTAGGTTGGATTTCGGAGACCTAGGTCTATCTTCTGGTGTGGTGATCCCACACAAGTTCAAAGCACCAGCTTTCGCAAAGTATGACGGGGCGTCCTGCCCTAAGCTACATCTCAGATCTTATGTGCGGAAGATCCAACCGTATACTATGGACAAGAACTTATGGATCCATTTCTTCCAGGAGAGTCTTTCAAGGACTCATCTCGAATGGTTCTATCAGCTGGATGGAACCAAGGTTCGTAACTGGGAGGAATTGGCTACTGCTTTTTATAAGCAGTATCAGTATAATGCCGACCTCGCTCCTACACGTACCCAACTCCAGGGTATGTCGCTAGGATCGGGAGAAGGTTTTAAAGAGTATGCGCAGAAGTGGAGGGACCTGGCTGGCAGGGTGCAGCCACCATTAACCGACCGTGAACTAGTGGACATGTTCTTGGGTACCCTATCCGGGCCGTTCTTCAATCATCTCATTGGTAATTTGTCTGCAGGGTTTACAGATCTCATTCTGGCGGGGGAAAGGATAGAAGCTGGGATGAAATCAGGGAAGATACAAAAAGGTGCGTCCTCAAGTTCTGAGAAAAAGCCTTTCAAGAAGGAAGCCAGTGCTGTGTATGGCCCTAGGAGGCAAAATAAACCAGAACGCCGCCAAGCTGTCAACGCGGTGGTAATTGCAATGCCTGCTGCCGCTCCTCGGCAACCTAACCAACCAAGGGGTGAGAGACCCAGAAGAGAATATACTCGGCTTAGTATGACCTTGTCACAGATCTTGCCGCAACTGCTATCGACCAATTTGGTAACCGTCAGAGAAGCTCCGAAGGTGGTAAACACAACCTCTCCAAAGTATAACCCCAACGCCCGTTGTGCTTATCACTCTGATAGCCCGGGGCATTCTACTGATGATTGCTGGGCCCTGAGAAATAAGGTTCAGGACCTTATCGATGCGAAGGAAATACAGTTTGAGGCGCCCGAGAGGCCCAACATTGTGACTGCTCCTATGCCTCAACATGGAGTAAATGCTATTGAGGAAGACCTGTATGCAGCTTCTGTGGATGATGTTGCTACCCCTTTATCGACTGTTAAGAGGAACCTGTTGCTAGCCGGTTTATTTCCGGGTTGTAGCAAGGGTTGCCTTCTGTGTGCTGTTTCCTCTGCTGGTTATCCGTTGCTGAAGTCAGGCATCCAAAGCCTGATGGATAGCAAAGAAATTTTGTTCAAGAAGACCGCTGTTCCTATTGTTCCTACTGCAGAAGTATCCGTTGTCACCATCTTCAAAAATCCTACCAAGGCTCCCTCGAGGAAGCCAGTCAAAATCCTGTCTGTTGCACCTATTATCATTACTGTTCCGGGGCCCCTCCCCTATAAGTTTGACAAGGCTGTCCCATGGCACTATGGGGCAGATGTGTATGTGCTTGGAGTAAAGCAGGAGTTCAACACCAATACCGACATCAATAACATCATTGGTCCCGCTAAAGTTACCCGCAGTGACAGGCTCTTCTCGCCTGACATTGCGCCACCAGTTATCCGAATACCTCTTATCATTACGCCTACGAGTGCGCCTGTTTCCCCTCCTGATCAAGTTTCTACCCCTGCTGCCGAGTCATCTGACACTCGGGGCAAAGGGATTGATGATGTGCCTGCCCGGATGGAGGCACCGAAGACTGTTAATGTTGAAGCCTCCCAGCAAGAGATGGAGGAAATCCTCAAGATTATTAAGAAAAGTGACTTCAACGTCGTTGAGCAGCTGGGGCATACCCCCTCCAAGATCTCCATGCTATCATTGTTGTTATGCTCGGAGGCCCATGCCAAGGCCCTGATTTCATTTCTGAAGACGGCTCATGTGCCACAAGAAACGTCCGCTGATCAATTTACTGACTGTGTGGCTAATTTGACCGCTGACAATGGTTTGGGTTTCTCGGATGCTGATCTGACCGCTAAGGGAAAGAACCACAATGATGCCCTGCATGTCTCCATAGAATGCAGGGGCACTACTCTCGCACACGGGTTGGTGGACACCGGTTCTTCGCTGAATTTATTCCCCAAGAAGGCCTTGGACAGGTTGGATTGTGAGGGTCTGGAATTGAAGCCTAGTAACATCGTTGTCCGAGCCTTTGATGGGTCAAAGAGGATGGTTCATGGTGAGGTAGATATTCCGATCCGGGTTGGTTCCCAAGTCTTTGATTCAACGTTCTATGTGATGGACATCCGTCCATCCTATTCTTGTTTGTTGGGTCGTCCTTGGATCCACAAGGCTGGGGCTGTGACCTCCACTCTACACCAGAAGCTCAAATACCCTGTCAGAGGGAAGATTGTTACAGTGCAGGGGGAGGAAGAGTACATGGTTAGTCATCTAAACTCGTTCCGATATATAGAGATAGACGGGGAGTTTATTGAAACCCCCTTTCAACATTTTGAAGAGGTACCTCCAACATTGGCGTCAGCGGAAACAATGATTGAAGAAGACTTTCCTTTGAAGATGGCTTCCTTGAAGGACGCCCGGGCTGTAATTGAGAAAGGTGAATGTGCTAATTGGGGCAAGCTCCTTGACTTTACTCCTAAAACTGACAAGTTTGGACTGGGTTTCACTGCAGAGGCTCAGAGGGCTGTACACAAAGCAAGGATCGGAAGACCTCCCGTGTTCATCACCAACCCGGGAGTGAACGCTATTGAAAGCGATGCGGAGGAGTCTGAGTTTGATAGCTGGATCTACCCGACGACCGAAGGTGGACTGAACAATTGGACTACAAAAGACTACATACCTATTACTTTTGTTACGCAGTAATGAATTCCTTTGTTTTTTAATTTGTAATGAACAATAAATTGAAACTTTATGGCCCGGTGTCTTACCCGGGGCACCGTTGGCTTCATTTGTGAGGGTTATTACTTGTCATTTCCATATATCATGAATAAAGACATTGGACGTTTTTCGCATTTCAAATCTTGTGCTCCCTTTCTTTCTTTCTTTTATATATTGCAAAACAGCTGTATTTACACACACTCACTCATACAGGTTCCAATCCACTCTGGATCTCACTGGTAACGACTCTGATACTGCCAGTTATGACTTCAAAAATCCGATCAACTTAGCCGAAGACGAAGGTGAAGATGATTGCGAAGTGCCTGGTGAGCTTGCAAGACTGTTACTCCAGGAAGAGAGGGCCATTCAGCCACATGAAGAGCCAATGGAAACGGTAAATCTGGGTACTGAGACAGATAGGAAGGAAGTTAAGATTGGTGCCAATCTGGAACTCAGCGTGAAACAACGGTTGATCCAGATGTTGCATGATTATGTGGAAATCTTTTCCTGGTCCTACGAAGACATGCCTGGGTTGGATACCTCCATTGTGGTCCATCACTTGCCTACCAAGGAAGAATGCCCTCCGGTTAAACAAAAGGTCCGCCGTATGCGTCCAGAGATGTCCGAGAAGATCAAAGCTGAGGTTATGAAGCAATTTGATGCCGGGTTTCTAGCAGTGACTTCTTACCCTCAGTGGGTTGCAAACGTGGTTCCGGTGCCGAAGAAAAATGGCAAGGTCTGAATGTGTGTTGATTACAGGGATCTGAATAGGGCGAGCCCCAAGGATGACTTCCCCTTGCCTCACATCGACGTTCTAGTTGACAATACTGCTCAGCACAAGGTGTTCTCCTTCATGGATGGTTTTTCAGGTTATAATCAGATCAAGATGGCTCCTGAAGATATGGAAAAGACTACCTTGTTACTCAATGGGGCACCTTCTGCTACAAGGTCATGCCTTTTGGACTGAAAAATGCTGGGGCAACCTACAAACGTGCCATGGTTGCTTTATTTCATGACATGATCCACCATGAGATTGAAGTATACGTCGACGATATGATTGCAAGGTCTCAAACTGAGGAGGAGCACCTTGACCATCTGCAGAAGTTGTTTGACTGTCTGAAGTTGTACAAGCTGAGATTGAACCCAAACAAGTGCACATTTGGGGTAAGATCTGGAAAGTTGCTAGGCTTCGTCGTAAGCGACAAAGGTATTCAAGTGGACCCTGCCAAGGTTAAGGCCATACAAGAGATGCCAGTTCCTAAGACAGAGAAAGAAGTCAGAGGCTTTCTAGGACGTCTGAATTACATTGCCCGATTCATCTCGCACCTAACTGCTACTTGTGAACCAATCTTCAAGCTGCTGAAGAAAGATCAGGTAGTACGTTGGAATGATGAATATCAGGCCGCTTTCGACATAATCAAAGAGTATCTCCAAGAACCACCCATTCTTATGCCACCGGTTGAAGGGAGACCTCTAATACTATACCTGACAGTACTTGATAGCTCAATGGGGTGTGTGCTGGGGCAGCATGACGAGTCTGGCCGAAAAGAGAACGCCATTTATTACCTTAGCAAAAAGTTTACCGACTGTGAGACCCGATACTCACTGCACGAGAAAACTTGCTGCGCTTTGGTATGGGCTGCTCACCGGCTGAGACAGTATATGCTGACTCACACTACTCCGTTGATTTCAAAGATGGATCCAATAAAGTACATATTCGAAAATCCTGCTCTGTCTGGAAGAATAACAAGATGGAAGATGATCTTGACAGAATACGACATCCAGTACACGACTCAGAAAGCTATCAAAGGAAGTGTACTGGCAGACCACTTGGCACACCAGGCAGTAGATGACTACCAGTCAATGAACTTTGAATTTCCTGACGAGAGCATCATGGTAGTAACTGATTGTGAAATACCTGGACCGGATGAAGGACCTGAGGAAGGATCCCGATGGTCTATGCACTTCGACGGAGCCTCTAACGCTTTGGGTAACGGTATCGGCGTTGTAATCATATCCCCTCAAGGCACTCATACTCCACTTACTGCCCGGCTATGTTTCAACTGCACCAACAACATGGCGGAGTATGAGGCATGCATCATGGGTCTTCAAGCTGCGATTGACCTAAGGATCAAGTTTATGAGTGTCTTCGGAGATTCCGCTCTCGTGATCAATCAGATCAAAGTCGAGTGGGATACGAAACATCCGAACCTTATTCCTTACAAAGAGTGTGTGTTGACATTGATCCCCCATTTCACAGAGATAACTTTTGAACACTTCCCAAGAGAGGAGAATCAGCTGGCAGACGCGCTAGCTACGATGTATTCCATGTTCAAAGTCAAGTGGGACAATGAGGCTCCCCGGATCATTATCTGGAAACTGGATAAACCTGCATATTATTGTGATCTTGAGGCTGAGATAGTAACTGAGAAACCCTGGTATCATGAGGTGAAGAGGTATCTGGAAGCTCAAGAATACCCTGAAGGTGCATCCATCAATGACAAAAAGTTTCTGAGAAGGTTCGCAGCGAAGTTCTTCCTCAGCAACGGCATTCTGTACAAGCGAAACCATGATTCAACCTTACTGTGTTGTGTGGATAAGACTAAAGCAGAAAGGATCATGGCAGAGCTGCATGAGGGTACCTTCGGAACACATTCCAGTGGAAACACCATGGCAAAGAAAATCCTTCGGGCAGGATATTTCTGGTCCACGATGGAAGCCGACTATTACCAACACTCTCGAACATGTCATAAGTGCCAGATTTATGCAGATAAGATGCACATTCCTCCAGTTCCTCTGAATGTCCTGACTGCACCTTGGCCTTTTGCAATGTGGGGCATTGATATGATCGGCGAGATTAAACCTACGGCATCCAACGGGCATCGCTTCATCCTGGTGGCAATCGATTACTTTACAAAGTGGGTTAAAGCAGCTTCCTACGCTACAGTAACCAAGAATGTCGTGGCACGGTTCATTCGGCATAATCTGATATGTCGATACGGCGTCCCAGAAAGGATCATTACGGACAATGGTACCAATCTTAAAAACAAGATGATCACTGAGCTCTGCGAGCAATTCAAGATACAGCACCACAACTCTTCTCCTTACCGGCCGAAGATGAATGGGGCTGTAGAGGCAGCTAATAAGAATATCAAAAAGATTGTGCAGAAGATGACAGTGACCTATAAAGATTGGCACGAGATGTTACCGTTTGCTCTTCATGGGTACCGTACCTCAGCAAGAACGTCAACCGGGGCAACTCCCTTTTCCTTAGTATATGGCATGGAGGCAGTCTTACCGATTGAAGTCCAGATACCCTATCTCCGGATAATGAAGGATACAGATCTGAGAAAAGATGACTAGATCCAGACTCGACTTGATCAATTAAACCTAATTGACGAAAAGAGACTCACTGCTATATGTCATGGTCAAACGTACCAAAAACGGATGATCAATGCATTTAACAAGAAATACAGACCGTAAGAGTATCAAGTTGGGGACCTGGTAATCAAGCGCATCATTCTTCCTCAAAGTGATCCTAGGGGAAAATGGACCCCCACATACGAAGGGCCATTTGTGGTTAAACATGTCTTCTCAGGAGGAGCCATGATCCTAACCACCATGGATGGTGACGACCTTCCTCACCCCGCCAATGCAGACATAGTAAAAAGATACTACGCATGATAAAAGACCCGCTAGGTTGACATACCTAGGCAAAAATTAGGGCTTCCCGGCGAACCAAAAGGGTTCGGGCAAAATGAGGGATGAAATGAAAAAAATCTGTACACCCGGCAAGTCGAAAACCTGAAAAGGCGGCTTGGGAAAAAATGGGTATCCCGGTGGACTGAAAACCCGAAAGGGCGGTCCAGGAAAAAGTTAGGGATAAGCGTAATACTATGTCTCATTGGATCACATTGCATCCAGAATCCGGTATCAACATCAAGTTCAGACGGCATCGATCAATTAGCTTCATTGTCAACTGAGCAGCAAAGTGATGAGACGCTCAAAGATATAAAGGCGATAGCAGAGTTGGAACCCAGTGGGATTGTTCTTTTCACATAGCTGTTTTGTTTTCCCTTTTCACAAAATTGTATAAACTCTGTTGTTCGGCGGTGTTCTCTTACTAGGACGTCAGCCTCTTGTACATAAACGCCTATTTACAGGGAAATTCAAAAATCAATACAAATTCACTTTTCAGACCAATTGCCAATTGTTTTTCCTTTTTCTGTTTTGTTTTGCGAAGAACGTCCAATGTTCAATTTTGATATATGCATTTGACACTAATTGCTAACTCATAAATATTTGCATACGAAACAAAGGATTAATTACAGGTGACATCAGAAACAGGGGCAATAATGAGTTGTCTAAGCAGTCTAATTGCTCTGTCCACCAAGGTACTAAGGTAGATTCAGCTGGAGAACGTAACCAAAATACCTTCACTCCCCGCCGAGTAAGATAAGACTCAGTAATACTCTCCTCAAGCAGAGTTGGTCTCCCAGCAGCCCTAAAAAAGGCACCGTATCTCCAGCAAGTCAGCGACACTCTTCCCAAGTAGAGTTAGCATATTGTCAGCCTTAAGGAAGTTGGATTATCCCCTGAAGATCTCAACATTCCCCAACAAGGTATACAAACATTCCTAACAAGCATCCCCGACAATCTTGATCTAGGATTGTTCCCCGGCGGAATACCAGACATCCAGTGGAGCCATTTCCCCAGTCCAATCTGAAAAGTTTCCCCAGGAGAGTTGAATCAATCTCCCCAGTACGAAGCTTATCCCCAGTAGATTCTGGAAAGCTTATCCCATGCAAAGCACGAACGTGCCTCCCAGGACTTTTATTCAAAGGTTATGCTCCACCAGAGCTTATAACTGGGTTATCCTCAGCTAATTACAACGGAAGGATCGTCCTCGAAGAAGTTCTTCCCATCCCCAGCGGAGTTCATCAAATCTTCCAACATAGCTCAACAATGGTATCCCCAGCGGAGTTATCATCAATCTCAGCAAAGTACCTCTCTTTCCCCACCGAGTTCACTCCCCACAGAGTAATCTATTCGCCAAGTTTATCCCCCAATGGAGTCATCTTCTCCTACCGGTATTCTTGCAACCATCATCCCCAGCGGAAACAAAAAGCTTCACTCCCCAACATCAGCCCAGGATTCAACTTCCCGACGCCCGTCAAGGATTTATTTTCCTAGACGAAAATATATTCATGACCATCATATCTTCATACATTATAGCATGCACATACGCATCACGAAAATACAATCTCATTTATTTTGAGAACATCACGCATCTCATACATCATGACATCGCATACAACTAACGTCTTGTCTTTTCAGGACAAAGGTCAGTACAAAGATGATTACTATCAACTGTCGCAACTAAAGATCTGATTCCTGTATCTTGCCAGGGTGTATCTGTTGACGACTAATTCCAGACTCGATTCCTGTGTCCTGCTAGGGCACGTCTGAAGAGTTCGAAGATTCGATTCCTGTATCTTGCCAGGGTGTATCTGTTGATGACTAATTCCAGACTCGATTCTTGTATCTTGCCAGGGCACGTCTGAAGAGTTTGAAGATTCGATTCCTGTATCTTGCCAGGGTGTATCTGTTGACGACTAATTCCATACTCGATTCCTGTATCTTTCCAGGGCACGTCTGAAGAGTTCGAAGATCCGATTCCTGTATCTTGCCAGGGTGTATCTGTTGACGACTAATTCTAGACTCGATTCATGTATCCTTCCAGGGCACGTCTGAAGAGTTTGAAGATCCGATTCCTGTATCTTGCCAGGGTGTATCTGTTGACGACTAATTCCAGACTCGATTCTTGTATCTTGCCAAGGCACGTCTGAAGAGTTTGAAGATCTGATTCCTGTATCTTGCCAGGGTGTATCTGTTGACGACTATTTTCCAGACTCAATTCCTGTATCTTGCCAGGTCACGTCAGAAGAGTTTGAAGATCCGATTCCTGTATCTTGCCAGGTTGTATCTGTTGACGACTAATTCCAGACTCGATTCCTGTATCTGGCCAGGGCACGTCTGAAGAGTTTGAAGATCCGATTCCTGTATCTTGCCAGGGTGTATCTGTTGACGACTAATTCCATACTCGATTCCTGTATCCTGCCAGGGCACGTCTGAAGAGTTTGAAGATCCGATTCCTGTATCTTGCCAGGGTGTATCTGTTGACGACTATTCTCCGGACTCGATTCCTGTACCTTGCCAGGGCACGTTTGAAGAGTTTAAAGATTCGATTCCTGTATTCAGCCAGGGCACATCTACATAAAGAGTTTGAAGATCAACTCTTGTAACAGGCCAGGTAATTATTTTCTTTCTCAGGTACGCAAGTTCTCGCTAAGGAATCTCTTACGCGATCGACACCTAGATGGCATCTATAAGCCCATCCACATACCAACACCTCCAGATGGCATCTATAAGCCCATCCTCCTATCCATCAGTCTCCAAATGGCATCTGTAAGCCCATTCTCACCATCACACTGCTGACATTCTACTATGTGAGTGCAAATTTATGGGCACTCTAGTGTTCAATCATCTTCCACCTTCGGATCACGAAAGGCACGCCGGCCAATCTACATCCTCAGGTCTAAGAAGATTGAACAGGGGAAACTGTTGTACCCCAAAATTTTCCCTCCCATATCCTTCAAAGTTTGTCAAGATCAATCTCCAGATGATTCAAAATCACTCAAAGGTTGCACAGTCCAATTGCCTCCTAACACAGTCAAAATTAGGGTTTTGGTTCTGGCAAAGAAATTGAGGTTTCCAAGGGTCCAATCAAGTCCCACATGCCTATATACATTGTCAAGCATCCATATGTCAAGTTTCAAGACTCACGGCATCAAATTGCACAGTCAAAAAACCCTAATTGCTCCACAGTCAACTGCAGGGGCAAAATGGTCATTTAACAGTCAAAAGTCAAAATTTTTGGTCAACATCTCATTTTGAAGCCACAATCATCATTTGATAAATTCTTGATCATGATTCTCAAAGCATGACTCAAAAAGTCTCAAGATGCAAAAGTTTCTATTTTTGGACAGCTGAAAAGTCAATTGCAAATTGACCAAGGCATAACTTCTTCATGGTTTATCAGAAAAATCCCATCCGAAGCTCATTTTTAAGGGGATGACATTTCCTACAACTCATATTCACACTCCAAGTCCAATAAATGTTCTCACAAAAAGTTATCAATTTCAACATTATAGGTCATTTTCAAAAGTCAACAAAAAGGCACTTTAAGTCAAAGACCATAACTTGATATTGGTAAATCAAAATGACATGGGACCAAAGGCATTGGTTATAGGACTTCAAGACCTTTCCAAAATGTCCAAGAACATGATCATAGCTTCAAAATTGAGCAAGATATGCATTGAAGAAGTTGGGAAATGTTTGGGAATTTTGAAAAGTCAACTTTGCCTAAAACACTTCAAAATTGCTAATGGGCCTCAAATTCTTCCTTGAATCATTACCCAAAGCCTATGCACGACCCATTGAGCTTAAAAGGATTTATTTTCTTATTTTTAATTAATTAATTGAATTTTTATTCATATTAATTCATTTAATTAGATTTAATTATGAGAAAATATCAAATAATGCTTTTTCAAATCTTTTTATGCAGCAAATATACTCCAAATATGCTAAAGATTTCATGCATCATCTCAAGGGGACAAGATCTTCCATAATTGGCAAAGTTTCCATGGAAAAAGATTGGAAAATATATGATTGGCAATCAAAGATTCAAGTCATCAATTCATGGACTTTTGGGTTCTTTCTTGACCTAATTTGCTTCACATACTTATGCACAACCTAACCCTATTCCACAAGACACGAAAAAGCTGCTGAGAATAGATAACCAAGTTGCCAAAATTCCAAAGAAATTGTGAAACTGATTTCTCACTTGCAGGACAATTCAAGGCTTGAAATTGCTTCTAATACGTTACTGGACCTTCCAGGAATCGATTAGCATCAAGAACCAATCCAAACGTGCAAAGAACTGAAGAACATAGGCCGCACGGTTTGTCTTGTTTTCCAAAATTGCATAACATGATTCATGAGCTTTTAACCATTTTTCTTGTTTGATTTGCACTAATAATGATCTTTTGAAGCGATTGGTACAGTTTAATTGGACTAACACTGCTTGTATCAAAATCCACCATTGAAGGATATTAGGTTTTCAGAACATCCAAATTAGGGCTTTTCACATATGATAAAATTGGACCTCAAGACCAATATGGTTGAACTCATTGCAAGAAGCCCGATTCATTGAGATAATCGCGCCTTTTTTATATTAACTCCTCTCCTATTCGCTATTATTCACTGTTCCAATGGCCTCAGAATGAATTCCATGGTACACTCCAGTCAACCATCAAACACGTGATACCAAAAGGTCAAACAGGCTTTGTCTAATGGGCCAAGATTCTTCCAATAACACCTCCACATGGGCCTGACACCCCCCTTTGTTTGCTTTATTTTTTATTCTCTTTTCTTTTCTTTTAATTTCTTTTAATCATTTAATTGTTTTAATTGTTTTTTTTTATTTTTTACCATAAATTAATTTTCCATAATAAAAACAGAAAAATCAAAAAATGTAAAATATATTTAATTATTATTAATTCATCACTAAAATATTTTTGTAAATAAATTTCAACAATTAATTTAGTTTAAATTAGGTTTTAATTCAATATTTTCTTAATAAATAAAATACATAGAATTAGGTTGTGACATTTTTTTCTTAATTAATTTTTTCCACATTATTTATTATTATTATTTAACTATTATTCTTGTAAATAAACATGTAATTTAATTAACTAGTAAATTAGGTTAACTTTAATATTTTCATTAATAATAAAAAATAATTTAGAATTAGGGTTTCCATTTAATTTTAATTTTCTTTATTTCATTAAATACCAAAAACCTAAAAACATTTTCTTTTCCTTCTTTTCTTTAATTAAATAATAAATTAGCTTTTAATTCAATTTAATTTCAAAAGGGTCAAAACCCTCGGACGTCCTGATTTTATTCTTTCGCACGTTATTCTTTTCTCTTATTGAATATTATGTAACTGCTTTCTGGATGTAATAGTAATTAGGTCTTTTTACTTTCCGTATCTTTTATCAAAAACGGGTCTTTGTATTTTGGCGATGTATAGACCCGCGCCTTGTAATAGCGTAGCTTTTATCTTTCCGTCTTTTAATTTTCCGTACTCTTAAGTTCTAACTTTGTATGAAAGAATGTATGCTAATTAAAAAACAACCGTAGCTCACAATGCCCTGATAAAAGACAAACATAACATGAAAACAACGCACAAATACACACACCACTTCTAGGGTACACCTCACCTGTTGCCTTCGAAAAGTGGTCGTCAAGTATAGGACGTTTTAGTAAGTCCTTATGTCCATGATCCAGTTGCCTCGAAACAGTTGCCTCGAAACGGTTGCCTCAGATTAAAAAAGGATCAAGGACATAAGGGTAGCTTCTAAGGTGTCCTACTGTTGCTTCGGTGACCACACTGTCCCTAAACTCGAATTGACCCGAACACCTCAAATGGTGGTTCTACCTACCTCTCAATGGTGGGATGGCACTACCTTAAGGACATTTACACGGCCTAATTCCTTAGGGTAGGTAGATAACTCATGGATACTTGCTCTATTCAAAAACAAATCAAAACCTTTTCACACCGACACTTTCAAAAAGCTTTCAAAACAATTTTTCAAACACTCTTGAGGACAGATACAAGAGTTATTCAGAAATCTTTAAACGAAACTTTTTCAAACCCACTCACATTTTGAAAAGCAAACACTTTGAAAATATAAGAGCAAGTACCTAAGAGCCCGTGGATAACCACGGATAGAAAGGGTGCTAACACCTTCCCTTTCTATAAATCTACCTCCCGAACCGAGAGACATCTCGAAAAAGGAATTTTGTTGTGCTTTTGTCCTTTCCTTGTTGGAGAACATAAAAGGCGGTGGCGACTCTTGCTTACCGCGACATTTCGCGAACCAGCTTAAAAAACA
This sequence comes from Vicia faba, assembly GCA_948472305.1. Classification (NCBI taxonomy): domain Eukaryota; kingdom Viridiplantae; phylum Streptophyta; class Magnoliopsida; order Fabales; family Fabaceae; genus Vicia; species Vicia faba. The sequence goes on along the minus strand of OX451738.1, from coordinate 910,152,415 downwards.
GTCAGTTCTATTTCCACCGATCACAGACTCAAGCCAGGGAGATTGTAATATGTTGGGGGAAAAATCTTGTTGACAGAGAAATATTCTTCTAAGGAAACAAAATCTCCTAGGAAATTGAATTTTGCTAGAGAGAAAAAAAATCTACAGGGGTTTTACAATCTTGGAGGAATAAACTCAGTTGGGGAAGAGAACTTCCATGAATTGTACTGATTGAAACTCCGTAGATTGGTGATATTATCGGGAAAGAGATTATACTCCTTTATCTGCCACAGCAATTTGCCAGGGAAATTATGGGGAATGTATCTATATTGAAGATGAATTTGTGAAGACTATTCTGTGGGGGATAATCTCATGGAAGTGGCTCTGTGGGGATTCATGGATAGCTTAAATGTTATCCCAACTCCTAAAGTCTTGAGTAAATGCTTATTCTTGTTCTTATGCATATATTTGTTAACAATTAATCATGTTCATATGCATATGTTCATTCAATTGTAGTCATTGGACGTTTTTGCAAATAAAACAGAAAAAACAAAAAGTTTGAATTTTAGGATATATTTGTATTAATAGTTTGCCCATAAATAGGCAGTTTTGTACAAAGAGACATAAATCCTAGTAACAGGAAATAGTCGTGAAATGAAAAGAGTACAAAGTGAAAACAAAAATATATAGCTATATGGAAATGATCTCGTTGGGTTCCAACTCTGCTATTGCCCTTATGTCTTCGAACATCTCGTCCCTTGTTGTTGGAAGAAGTTGATTGAACTGATCTGTACCATTTGGCTTTCAGACTTTGGTAATAAATCTTGTCGTAAATGATCCAACGGGACATAGTTGTACGCTTTAATCCTTAATTTTTTCCTGGACCGCCATTTCGGGTTTTCAGTCCACCAGAATACCTTTTTTTCCCAAGCCGCCTTTTCAGGTTTTCAACTTGTCGGGTGTACAATATTTCATATATATCCCTAACTTTTTCCCGAACCCTTTTGATTCGCCAGGATGCCCTTATTTTTTCCTAGGCCAGTCAACCTAGTGGGTCGTTTTCATGCGTAGTATCTTTTGGCTAAGTCTGCTTTCATAGGGTGTGGAAAATCTTCACCGTCCATGGTAGTCAGTATCATAGCACCGCCTGAAAATACTTTTTTGACAACAAATGGCCCTTCATAGGTGGGAGTCCATTTGCCCCTGGGATCACCTTATGGTAGAATGATGTGCTTTATTACCAAGTCACCAGCCTGATATACCCGATGCTTGATCTTTTTGTTGAATGTCTTGATCATACATTTCTGATACATCTAACCGTGATAGGCAGCCACAAGCCTCTTTTTGTCAATCAGATTCAACTGGTCTAGCTTGGTCTGAATACACCCGTGTTCGTCTAAATCTGCATCTTTCATAATCCTCATAGAAGGAATCTGAACTTTGACTGGTAGGACATCTTCCATACCATAGGCCAGAGAGAATGGGTTTGCCCCAGTTAATGTTCGCGCTGAAGTGCGATAGCCATGAAGAGCAAATGGTAACATCTCATGCCAGTATTTGTAAGTCACATCCATCTTTTGTATGATCTTATTAATATTCTTGTCAGCTTCCACTACGCCATTCATCTTTAAGTCGGTATGGAGAAGAGCTGTGATGCTTGATCTTCAACTGCGTGCAGGGTTCAGTGATCATAGCATTGTTGAGGTTGGTACCATTGTCCATGATGATTCTCTCAGGGATGCCATATCGACAGACAAGGTTATGTTTGATGAACCGGGCGACCACATTCTTGGTAACATATGCGAACGAGGTTGCTTCAACCCATTTTGTCAAGTAGTCAATGGCGACGAGAATGAAGTGATATCCATTAGAAGAAGTAGGTTTGATTTATTCGATCATATCAATGCCCCACATTATGAATGGCCAAGGAGCATCCATGACGTTCAAGGGTACTGGAGGCACATGAACTTTATCAGTGTAAATTTGGCACTTATGACAAGTTCTTGAATGGTGGCGACAAATAGTTTCCATAGTCGACTAATAGTACCCTACTATCAAAATATTCTTAGCCACTGTATTCCCACTGGAGTGAGTACCAAAGATGCCTTCGTGTATATCTTTCATAATTTTCACTGCTTCCTTATTGTTTACACAGTGAAGTAGAGTTGAATCATGATTACGCTTGTACAAAAATCTATTGCTCAAGAAGAACTTAGCCGAGAACCTCCGTAGGAATTTCTTGTCATTGACAGATACCCCTTCAGGGTATTCTTGAGTTTAAGGTACCTTTTTACTTCATGAAACCAAGGTTTTTCTTCTACTCCATCAGTATCAATTTCGTAGCAATGTGCCGGTTCGTCGAATATTTCAACGGTAATTCTGGGAGCCTCATTGTCCCATCTGACCTTGAACATGGATGACATGGTAGCTAATGCGTCTTCTAACTGATTCTCTTCTCTTGGGATATGCTCAAAAGTAATCTCTTCGAAGCACGGAATCAAGGTTAGTACATGTTCTCGGTAAGGGATGAGATTCAGATGCTTCGTATCCCATTCTCCCTTGACTTGACTGACTACCAAGGTTGAATCCCCATATACGCTCAGTAATTTGACTCTCATGTTGATAGCAGATTTAATACCCATGATGCACGCTTCATATTCAGCAATATTATTGGTGGAGTCAAAGCAAAGTCTGGCAGTGAAGGGCGTATGACAACTCTGGGGAGATATAATTACAACACCAATTTCGTTGCCAAGTGCATTAGAAGCTTCATCGAAAACCATAGTCCATTAGGATCTTAGATCAGGTCCTTCATACATTCCAGGCTCTTTGCAATCCGTAACTAGCATAATGTTCTCATCCAGGAATTCAAAATTCATAAATTGGTAGTCTTCTACAGCTTGATGTGCTAAATGATCTTCCAGTACACTTCCTTTGATTTCCTTTTGAGTGGTGTACTGAATTTCGTATTCTGTTAAGACCATTTGCCATTGGGCTATTTTTTTGGAGAGAGCTCACTTTTCGAATATGTATTTTACGGGGTCAATTTTAGAGATCAATAGAGTAGTATGAGTCAACATATACTGTCTTAATCGGTGAGCATCCCATGCCAAAGCGCAACAAGTTTTCTCGAGCAGTGAATATTTTGTTTCACAGTCGGTGAACTTTTTGCTAAGGTAGTATATTGCAAGCTCTTTTCGACCAGACTCGTCATGTTGCCCCAGTACACACCCCATTGAGTTCTCTAGTACTATTATGTACATGATTAAAGGTCTTCCTTCAACCGGTGGTGTGATACGGTGGCAGAACCGACAGTTTAATACTGGTTTGCGTTTTGTGTTTTTTTTGTTTGCAAAATGTCACGGTAATCAAGATTCGCCATCGACTTTTATTTCATCCAATCATGGAAAAGGAAAAAGAACAAATTTTTTTTTTTGAGATTTCTGAGTACGGGGGGTAGATTATAGAAAGGGAAGGTGTTAGCACCCTTTCTATCCATGGTTTTCCATGGGCTCTTAGGTACTTTGCTCATTTTAAATTGCTTGTGTGTGCTTGTTTTGAAAATGTTTTACTTCGTGATAACCCTTGTATCAGTCCTCAAGAATGTGACGAAGTTTGTTTTGAAAGGTGTTTGTGTAAAAAGTTTTGTTTGAGCAAGTACTCAAAAGTTAATCCACCTACTCGAAAAAAGATTGTTCGTTCTCATTTCCTTTAGACAGCACTATCCTACTATTAAGGAGTAGGTAGCCCCTTCGTTGGAGTTTATAAGGGGCGTTCGAAAGGGACAAGTACAGTCACTAAAGCAATGGTTAGAAAAATTTAGTAGTAACCCTAGAGTCTTAAGATCTTTCTGAGGCAACATTTGAATGGGACATTTGATCTTTTAGATAGGAGGGCAACCACTAAAATCTCCTATGCTTGATGACTGTTTACCGAAGGCAACCGAAGTGAGGCAAACCCTAGGAGTGAATATGTGCACGTGGATTTTTCAGTTAATTTAGTCTTTGCACATTAGGTGATCTACCATTTTAATTTTCAAGCATTCTTCCCATACAATCCTATTAACCCATGCATCTAACAGTTAAATATTTACAGGAATCTAAAGTGCGAGAAAATAAACCTAACTATTACAGGGCTTTGGTATTTACATAATCATCTTGACTGAAAATAAAAATGCGGAAGTTTAAAACCATAATTATTATTACAATCCCGGAGGAATTACAATAATAATAAAAGAATTAAAATGCACACGGCAAATTAAATGCGAGAATGGTTAAAAACCCTAAAATCTAAGTGATGAAAATATTTAGGTTATTTTGGAGAAAAGAATTAATTAGGTTATGTACAAAATTAACCCTAATTTCTAATTAGTTTTAATTATAAAAAGAAATTGAAATTATCCTAATTTAAACTAAATTAATCAATTAAAGAAAATAAAATATTTTTTATAAAAAAAGATGTTTTATGTTTTTTTGGGATTTTGATTTGAGAAAACAGTTTAATTACAAATTTAAAACCTAATTTCTAATTGTTTTTAATTATGAAAAAAGATGAAATTTAATTGCCCTAATTTAAACGAAATTAATTAATTCAAGGAAAAAATATTTTTTATGAAAAAGATTTTTGTTTAAATAATAAAATGATTTTTGATGTTAATTAAAAAATTAAGGAAATAGTAAAAAGAATTAAAAATAAAAAAGAATAGAATAAGAGAAGAAATGGGCATGTGTTGTGCTGAATGGGGGGGGTGCAATGTTGAGTTTCCCCTGCCCATTAGCCATCCAAGCCCAGTCAGCGCTTGGTTCCATGTGGCATTGACCTGAGGGTGTACCATGGTCTTTCACTGGCGAGCATTGGATCTGGCTGAGTGATGCATCAAGTGGTTGAATGGTGATGGCATATGATGGGTGTTTGCATGATAGACATACATGATCTGTAAATGGAAAATAAGAAAACAATTTTGCTGGGACCTGGGATCGAACCCAGGTCCTTATGTTCAACAACAACGCGCCTCACCACTGGGCCAACTGGCTTAGTTGATACTATACTGAAAACAAAATATAATATGGAAAAACAAATGGTTAGTGGATAAAAACGCGCGAGATTTAAATGGACAAATAGATGGTTGCCACGTTATCTTCTTCTTCATTCTCCGTGGTCTTAGGTTCTTCACCTTTACCTATAAACAAAAGTCTGTAGCTACAAACCTGTACAACTCAAAAACTCACAAAACGCGATATAAATGAAATTGAAGACCAGGGTTCAACTGGTCATGATGTCACGGTCATCATGGTACCTTATTCATGGCCTAATTTTACCTGTAGCCAAAAACCCTAAAATGCATATGGAAACCCTAACAATGGCAAGTACAGATATAGGCTTCAAAAATGCAATTAAACTATTCAGTCAGCTTACAAACATGCCAAAGATCACAAATATGTCAATCAAATGTGCTAATAATACAAGAATTGATGTAATCGATTTCAAGAAATAAAGAAAACAATATGAGTGGTAGCCTGCGTTTCTGGGCGCGAGAGGACTTGCAAATGATCCAGTTAGCTTCAGAGATGCTCCAGGATGCGATTGGAAATGTTAGAATGGCTTGAATTGGCCTGTAGCTTGAAATTTGATTCACACTTTTCTTTGAAATTTTGGAGTTTTTTTCTTGCTTTTTCACGACTGCCAACCCTTGTCTTATGCCTTGTACATCTTCATTATATATCATAGAACGAATTAGGGTTATAAAACTGGCATGTATCTTTGCAATTATGGAAGATTTGATTTAATTTCCATGCCATATGTAAACTTGCTATATTGAGCCAAATCATCCTTTTCTTGTACCAATCATGCTTGATTCGATTTGGCCTTGATATTTCAGCATATTTTGATTGCAAACCTGTCAAAAAATCATATCAAAACAGATCTTTGATATTATTTTACCCATTATTTGATTTAATTCAATTTTTAATTAATAAAAAATCAAAATAAATTGGAAAATGAAGAAAATAACATGTGGATAAGTAATTGAGTCGTGGACCATGTTATAAGTGAGGTGAAAGCATAAAACGTTAGGCCCATTTGGCAAAAAAATAATTTTGAGCCCATTTGACTTTTGGCAATTTTGCAAAAAAGGTCAACTTTGACAAGGCATATCTCCTCCAATTTTAAACTTAGAGAGGTGTTCTTGGACTTTTTAGAAATCTTAGGGTGTCCCCTAAGAAACCCTTTTAGTATCATTTTAATTGAGTCTTCCATGTTCATGTAAGGAGCTTTGACCCAAAAGGTGTTTTTGTTGACTTTTCAAAAGGACCCATAATGTAGACATTCATATCTTTTGATGAGTGCATATTTTGAACTTGTGGACTGAAGATGAGTTGCATGGAATTGAATCCTCTTCTAAATGAGACTTGTATGGAAAATTTTTGATAAATCATGTGGAAGTTATGCTTGGTCAAAGTTTGGTTGACTTTTCATGAGAAACCCTAATTTAGCAACTTTTGGGTTTTGATGAATTTAGGGCATTCCTTGAAGAATAATGATCAAACATTGATCAAGTGATGGAGATCACTTCAAAATGTTGATGTTGACCAAAAATCTTGAAGTTTGACTGTATGTGGGCCACAGTTGACTTTTGACCTAATACAGTCAATTCTCAAGCATCTGAACAGTTGACTGAGCAAACTTCTTGTGCAAGGCATGAAACTTGACATGGAGGGTCTTGAGAACATATTAGGACCATGGAGAGCATATTAGGTCTTTGGAGTCCACTTATCTTGATAAAAATGGAAACCCTAATTTGAGACATACTGCCTTAGGAGAGAGTTTGTCTGGTCAACTCTTGGGCAAACTTGAGCAAATTGAGGATCTCTAGGAGTATGTATTGAGTAAAATGAGAGGGGAAATTTTGGGGTACAACAGCTACCCCTGTTCAATCTTCTTAAACCTGAGGAAGTAGATTGGCTCGTCTGCCTTTCGTGATCTGAAGGTGGAAGATGATTGAACACTAGAGTGCCCAGAAATTTGCACTCGCATGAACTGATACTTGATTTGTGATATCGGGAATGGGCTTATAGATGCCATTTGGAAGTTTCTATAGAATTGTCGGAGATGGTCTTAAAGATGCCATCTAAGATGTGACGGAGTACCGTCGGAGATGGGCTTAAAGATGCAATCTAGAGGATGTCGATTTCCGGAGACATTCCTTCAGTGAGAATCCCTACTCTTGTCGTTGAGGAGGAATCTGCTGAGGAATGTTGGTATCTTGTCTTGGGAGAAATAGAATTTTAAGAGCTTCAGTTGTATGTTACTCTACTGGGGAAATAACTCCTGCTTGAGGAAGCAGAAGTGAACTGCATATCTGGTCAGGGTACAAGCTTGACCGCGAATTATTGGAGAAATGCGAAAGCAATCGTGTTTGGTTAGGTCCAGGTCTTAAAGTGTTGTGGACTGCTGTCTGGGGATAAGAGAAAAGAAACTGGATGGTAAGGTTATGAGAAGGAACCTGGATAGTAGGGTTACTTCGATATGAAAGCCTGGATAGTAGGGCTATGAGAAGGAACCTGGATAGTAGGGTTACTTCGATATGAAATCCTAGATAGTAGGGCTATGAGAAGGAACCTGGATAGTAGGGTTACTTCGATATGAAAGCCTGGATAGTAGGTCTATGGGAAGGAACCTGGATAGTAGGGTTACTTCGATATGAAATCCTGGATAGTAGGGCTGTGAGAAGGAACCCGGATAGTAGGGTTGTGAGGAGGAACCTAGATAGTAGGGTTACTTCGATATTAAAGCTGGATAGTAGGGCTGTGAGAAGGAACCTGGATAGTAGGGTTACTTTGATATGAAAGCCTGGACAATAGGGCTATGGGAAGGAACCTGGATAGTAGGGTTACTTCGATATGAAAGCCTGGATAGTAGGGCTATGAGAAGGAACCTGGATAGTAGGGTTACTTCGATATGCAAGCTTGGATAGTAGGGTTATGAGAAGGAATCTGGATAGTAGGGTTGTGAGAAGGAACCTGGATAGTAGGGTTACTTCGATATGAAAGCCTGGATAGTAGGACTGTGAGAAGGAACCTGGATAGTAGGGTTACTTCGATATGAAAGCCTGGATAGCAGGGTTGTAAGAAGGAACCTGGATAGTAGGGTTGCTTCGATATGAAAGCCTACATAGTAAGAATATGAGAAGGAACCTGGATAGTAGGGTTACTTCAATATGAATACCTGGATAGTAGGGCTGTGAGAAGGAACTAGGATAGTAGGGTTACTTCGATATGAAAGCATGGATAGTAGGGCTATGAGAAGGAACCTGGATAGTAGGGTTACTTCGATATGAAAGCTTGGATAGTAGGGTTGTGATAAGGAACCTGGATAGTGGGGTTATGAGAAAGAACCTGGATAGTAGGGTTACTTCGATATGAAAGCCTGGATAGTAGGGCTGTGAGAAGGAACCTGGATAGTAGGGTTACTTCGATATGAAATCCTGGATAGTAGGGCTGTGAGAAGGAACCTGGATAGTAGGGTTGCTTCGATATGAAAGCCTGGATAGTAGGGCTATGAGAAGGAACCTGGATAATAGGGTTACTTCGATATGAAAGCCTGGATAGTAGGGCTGTGAGAAGGAACCTGGATAGTAGGGCTACTTCAATATGAAAGCCTGGATAGTAGGGCTGTGAGAAGGAACCTGGATAGTAGGGTTACTTGGATATGAAAGCCTGGATAGTAGGGCTGTGAGAAGGAACCTAGATAGTAGGGTTACGTCGATATGAAATCTTGGATAGTAGGGCTATGAGAAGGAACCTGGATAGTAGGGTTGCTTTGATATGAAAGCCTGGATAGTAGGGTTACTTTGATATGAAAGCCTTGATAGTAGGGCTGTGAAAAGGTACCTGGATAGTAGGGTTACTTCGAAATAAAATCCTGGATAGTAGGGCTTATGGGAAGGAACCTGGATAGTAGGTTTACTTCAAACTATAATGTAGATTAGTTAACCTATTTGGTTTCGGGAATTGAGTTTTTGTTAGTCGTCTGCAGATGTGACTTGCATAACTGCTGAATTTGTTGAAGCTAATCCTCTTTTCATGGAAAGATATCAGGGTTAGTTATATGCGATGCATGAAATGCAAGGTGAGATGATGTTCTCAAAATAAATGAGATCATGCTGTATATGATATGTATGCGTATATCATGATGTATATTCATGAAATGCTATCGGGGTATGCTTCTGTCTGGGAAAATAAATCCCTGGCTGTTGCTGGAGATTTGTAAATATTCTGTCGGAAGGAGATGCTGCTTGAGACTAAACTCTGCGGGGAATGAACTTAGAGAATGTATTTTTGTAGTTGAAGTGTTGAACCCTGTTGGGGATTGAGCCTCTGTATCTGGAGAAATAAACTCTGCTTGGGGGATGAAATTTTACTGACTTGTCTGTGACTATGAACCTCAGCTGGGGTTGGTTACGTCCTGTTTCGAGAAAGCTGACATTAATGCTTTCAAATACTCTTACTCTGTGGGGAGTGTATGTACCAATAATTATGTTCTCAAGCTAGCTCTATCCCGGTACCTGCTGGGCGGAGTAACTGTCGGGTTTGGAACTTCTTGCTTTTGCCCCTGTTTCTGGAATTACGAGTAATTGTCTTTGTTTCTCATGTAAATATTTAGGAGCAGCAATCATTTTCAAATGCATATATCATAAATAATTCATTGGACGTTCTTGCAAAACAAACAGAAAAAGAAAAAACAGATTGAAGTTTCTTGTGAAAATGATTTGTATTGATTTTTGAAGTTGGCCCGTAATAGGCGTTTTGTACAAAGAGGCTGACGCTTTAGTAAGAGAACACCGCCGAAAAATAGAAACTATACAATTTGTGTGAAAGAAAGAAAAACAGCTATGTGAAACGACCCCATTGGATTCCAACTATGCTATTTCCTTTATGTCTTTAAGCGTCTCATCACTTTGCTTCTTGGCCGAAAGTTGATCAGATTGATTGGCACCGTCCGAGCTTGATAGTCGATACCGAAGTCTGGTCGCAAGATGATCCAATGAGACATAGTGGTATGCTTTATATCCCTAACTTTTGCCTAGACTGCCCTTTCGGGTTTTCAGTCCACCGGGATACCCTTTTTTTCCCAAGCCTCCCTTTCGGGTTTTCGACTTGTCGGGTGTACATATTTTTTTCATTTTCATCCCTTACTTTTTCCCGAACCCTTTTGTTTCGTCGGGAAGCCCTTATTTTTGCCTAGGCCAGTCAACCTAGCGGGTCTTTTATTTAGGCGTAGTATCTTTTCACTATGTCTGCATTGACAGGGTGAGGAAGGTCGTCACCATCCATGGTGGTTAGAATCATAACTCCTCCCGAGAAAATGTTCTTAACCACAAACGGCCCTTCGTACGTGGGGATCCATTTTCCCCTGGGATCACCTTGCGGCAGTATGATGCGTTTGATCACTAGATCCCCGACTTGATATTCTTGGAATCTGACTTTCTTGTTAAAAGCCTTGATCATTCTCTTTTGATATGTCTGACCATGGCAGATAGCAGTAAGTCTCGTTTCATCGATTAGATTTAACTGATCAAGTCGGGTTTGGATCCAGTCGTCTTCGTTCAAACCCGCATCCTTCATAATCCTGAGGGAAGGTATCTGGACTTCGATGGGTAGGACCTCCTCCATGCCATATACCAGAGAGTAGGGTGTTGCCCCTGTCGACGTCCGTGCTATGGTACGATACCCATGAAGAGAAAATGGTAGCATCTCATGCCAGTCTTTGTATGTCACCGTCATCTTATGTACAATCTTCTTGATGTTCTTGTTAGCCGCTTCAACAATGCCATTCATCTTCGGCCGGTAGGGAGAAGAATTATGATGTTGTATCTTGAACTGTTTATAGAGCTTAGTGATCATTGTGTTATTGATATTTGTACCATTGTTAGTAATAATTCTCTCTAGCACACCATATCGGTGGATCAGATTATGTCGGATAAACCGCGCCCCGACTTTCTTGGTTACTGTATCAAAGGAAGCTTCCTCAACCCACTTCGTGAAGTAATCAATGGCTACTAAGATGAAACTATGTCCATTGGAAGCGGTGGGCCTGATTTCTCCGATCATGTTGATGCCCCATATTGCAAAGGGCCATAGAGCTGTCAAGACATTCAGGGGGACCAGAGGCACATGCACCTTATCAGCGTAGATTTGGCATTTATGATAAGTTCGAGAGTGCTGATAACAATTGGCTTCCATAGTGGACCAGTAGTATCCTTCCCGTAGGATCTTCTTTAGTCATGGTATATCCACTAGAATGGGTTCCGAAGGTGCCTTCATGTAGATCTGTCATGATCCTCTCTGCCTCGCTCTTGTCTACACACCGTAGTAATGTGGATTCATGGTTGCGTTTATAGAGGATTCCATTACTGAGGAAGAACTTTACAGCGAACCTTCTCTGAAAATTCTTATCGTTGACAGATGCCCCTTCGGGATAATCTTGAGCCTCAAGATACCTTTTGACTTCGTGAAACCAGGGTTTGTCTGCTACTTCTTTGGTATCGATTTCACAGCAGTGTGCTGGTTCATCCAACCTCAATGGTAATTTGGGGAGCTTCATTTTCCCACCTAACCTTGAACATAGAAGACATGGTAGCTAGCGCGTCCTCTAATTGATTCTCCTCTCGTGGGAAATGCTCGAAGGTTACCTCCTCAAAGTGTGGGAGCAATGTCAGTACATACTCTTTGTAAGGGATAAGGTTCGGGTGCTTCGTATCCCACTCGCCTTTGATCTGACTTATCACCAGAGCGGAATCCCCGAATACACTCAAGAACTTGATCCTTAGGTCAATAGAAGCTCGAAGGCCCATGATGCACGCTTCATACTCCGCCATGTTGTTGGTGCAGTTTAAACATTATTGGGTAGTGAACAAAGTATGACAGCCCTCGGGAGATATGATTACAACGCCAATACCATTACCCAGTGAGTTTGAGGCTACATCAAAATACATAGACCATCGGGATCCTTCCTCAGGTCCATCATCCGGTCCAGGTTCTTCACAGTCGGTTACCAACATGATATTCTCATCCGGGAACTCGAAATTCATGGATTGGTAATCATCCACGGCCTGATGAGCCAAATTATCGGCCAATATACTCCCCTTGATTTCTTTTTGGGTTGTATATTGTATGTCGTACTCAGTTAAGATCATTTGCCACCTTTCTATCCTTCCGGAGAGTGCGGGCTTCTCGAAAACATACTTGATCGGATCCATATTTGATATCAACAAAGTAGTGTGAGTCAACATATACTGTCTCAGTCGGCGAGCAGCCCATGCCAAAGCACAACAAGTTCTCTCGAGTAGTGAGTATCGTGTCTCACAGTCGGTAAACGTTTTGCTAAGGTAGTATATTGCATGCTCTTTTCGACCAGACTCGTCATGCTGCCCCAGCACACACCCCATTGAATTGTCTAGCACTATCAAGTATAATATCAAAGGTCTTCCTTCAACTGGAGGCATCAAAATTGGTGGTTCTTGAAGGTATTCCTTGATTCTTTCAAAAGCGGTATGGCATTCATCATTCCACTTTACCACTTGATCTTTCTTCAGAAGCTTGAAGATTGGCTCACAAGTAGCAGTCAGATGTGAAATGAACCTGGCGATATAATTCAAGCATCCCAAGAAACCTCTAACTTCCTTCTCCGTACAGGGAGCTGGCATTTCTTGTATAGCTTTTACCTTTGCAGGATCTACTTGGATGCCTTTGTCGCTGACAATGAAACCCAGAAGCTTACCAGACCTTACCCCGAAGGTGCACTTGTTCAGATTCAACCTCAACTTGTATATCTTCAACCTGTCGAACAAATTTTGGAGATGATCAAGGTGCTCTTCCTCCATCTGAGACCTGGCTATCATGTCATCAACATAAACCTCTATCTCATGGTGAATCATATCATGGAACAAAGCGACCATGGCGCGCTGATAAGTTGCCCCAGCATTCTTAAACCCAAAAGGCATTACCTTGTAGCAGAAGGTTCCCTACTGTGTAACGAAGGTTGTCTTCTTCATGTCTTCAGGAGCCATCTTGATCTGGTTGTAGCCAGAGAAACCATCCATGATGGAGAAGATTTTGTGTTGCACGGTGTTGTCGACCAGAATGTCAATGTGAGGAACAGGGAAGTCATCCTTGGGGCTTGCCCTGTTCAGATCTCTGTAATCCACACACATCCGTACCTTACCGTCCTACTTAGGTTCCAGAACGACGTTAGCAACCCACTGTAGATATAAAGTGACAACTAAGAATCCTGCGTCGAACTATTTCATGACCTCTTCCTTGATCTTCTCTGACATTTCAGGGCGCATACGACAAACCTTCTGTTTAACTGGAGGAGACTTTTCTTTAGTTGGAAAGAGGTGTACAACAATATTAGTGTCTAAACCAGGCATGTCTTCATAGGACCAAGCGAAGATCTCAACATAGTCGTGCAACATTTGTATCAACCTCTATTTGACACTAAGCTCCAGATTTGCACCTATTTTAACCTCCTTTCTGTCTTCCTTAGTACCCAAGTTCACTATCTCAACCCGCTCTTCATGAGGTTATATGGCCCTTTCCTCCTACTGTAATAGTCTAGCAAGTTCTCCCGGCACCTCACAATCGTCCTCACCTTTGTCTTCGGCTTGGTTGATCGGATTTTTGAAGTGATAACTGACAACAACAAAGCTATTATCAATGGGATCCATAGTGGATATGGATTTGCATTATGATACGTGAGTGTGTGTAAGAGAATAGCTGTTTTGATAAAGTGAAAACAAAAAAGAAAAACAGAGAGCGCAAAATTTGTATGTAAGAAACATCCAATGCTTTATTAATGATATATGAAATGACAAATAACAGCCCTCACAAATAAAACCGATGTTCCTCGGGAAAGGCACAAGGTCGTAGAGTTTTAAACTGTTTATTACAAATCTCAAAACAAGTAAGTCAATTACTACGGAATAAAGGAAACTGGTATAAAGTCCCTAGCCGTCCAGTTACTCGGTCCACTGTTGGTAGTTGGGTAGATCCAGCTGTCGATATCTGAGTCCTCATTGCTGTTTTCAATGGCATTAATTCCTCGATTACTGATGTGCAGGGGAGGTCCTCCAGCCCGAGCGCGTCAAACAACCCTTTGAGCCCCTTTAGTAAAGCCCAAACCAAATTTGTCAGTTTTGTGAGTGAAATCTGGGAGCTGGCCCCAATTGGCACACCCACCTTCTTCCACCACGGCCCTGGCGTCCTTGAGGGAAGCCATCTTTAGAGGAGGTTTGATGTTGGTAGTAGTTTTAATCGATACCAAAATCTGAGGGACGTCTTCAAAATTCTGACAAGGAGTTTCTATGAATTCCCCGTCCATCTCTATGTACCAGAAGGAATTGAGGTGACTCACCATATACTCCTTTTCACCCCGCAAAGTGACAATCTTCCCTTTCACCGAATACTTCAGCATTTGGTGGTGTGTGGAAGTAACTGCCCCAGCCTCGTGGATCCAAGGACGACCCAGCAAACAAGAATACGGAGGCCTGATATCCATCACATAGAAGGTGGACCCAAAAGTATGAGAACCCACTTTGACAGGGATGTCCACCTCCCCATGCACCATTCTCTTCGATCCGTCAAAAGCCCTTACCTCAATGTTACTAGGCTTTAACGTCAAACCCTCGCAATCCAGCTGATCTAACGCCTTCTTAGGAAAGACATTCAGCGAAGACCCAGTATCTACCAGCACATGAGCCATAGTGGTACCCTTGCATTCAATCGAGACATGCAGAGCATCATTATGCTTCCTTCCCTTCGGTGTTAAGTGTGCATCTGAAAAACCTAGCCCATTATCAGCAGTCAGGCTAGCCACACAATCTTTGAACTGATCAGCTGAAGTTTCCTGCGGCATATGCGCAGTCTTGAGGAATGCAATCAAAGCCTTCGCATGGGCTTCAGAACACAACAACAAAGACAACATGGATATCTTTGATGGGGTCTACCCCAGCTGCTCGACCACATTGTAGTCGCTCTTCTTAATTATTTTTAGTATTTCCTTTATCTCTTGCTTAGAGGCTTCCACAACAATTTTCCTAGGTGCCTCCGTCTGGGAAGGCTCACCTATGACTTCTTTGCCGTGGGTATCGAATGATTTTCCAATAGGGGTAATTACTGGAGTAAGAACAAGAGCAGTAGTTGATGTATTAGCAGGAGCAGCAGATGGAATGACAATAGGCTTGTTGACAGTCTTAGGGGAAATCTCGGGAGAGAAGACCCTTCCACTTCGGGTGATTTTGCTGGTTCCGACAATGTTACCAATATCAGGATCAGCCTCTTCATCTTTCAAATCTTGTTTGATGCATGATAGTATACATCGACACCATAATGCCAGGGGACAGCTTTTTCCGAGACATACGGAACAGGACCAGGAACAGTGATTATCAGCGGAGCAATTCTTGGAGAAGATGTAATCCTAACAGGTCTTCTCGAGGAGACCTTGGAAGGATTGGCGGAAATGGTTATAATGGCAATGTCTTCAGATGGAACAACAGGAACCAAAGTTTTCTCAAACAAAATTTCTTTGTTATCCATCAGGCGTTGAACACTTGACTTCAGCAAATGGCAACCAGAAGGTAGAAACGAACACATGTGGAAACCTTCACCACAACCCGGACATAAAACGGCCAACAACAAATTCTTCTTCACAATCATGAGAGGAGTATAAATTTCATCAACAGAGGTAACGAACAAATCAGTATCAACAACATTAATTCCACGACCGTGTTTAGGCATGGGAGCAATTATGACATTTGGCTTCTCCGGAGCATCAAACTCAATTTCCTTGGCTTCAATCAAATCTTGTACCTTATTCCTTAGAGCCCAACAATCATTGGTATCGTGAACAGGACTCTCAGAATTATAGGTACACCGAGCATTTATATCGGGGAGATGTGGTATTTGGATTCTTGGGAGCCTCTTTCAAGGTTGCCAAGTTGGATCTCAACAAATGAGGTAGAACTTCAGCCAATGTCATATTGATTCGGGTAAACTGCCGTTGTGGTCTTTCCAGCATTTGCTGATTGTTGCATTGTGGAGAAACTGTAGGCCTAGGTATCATTACGGCACTTACTATCTGACGATGTTCAGCCCTGTTTTGGCCCCACGGGCTATAGATGGCATTGGCTTCCTTCTTACTAGCAAAAGACTTTTTTACCAAACTCGAAGAGGCATCCTTCTGTATCTTGCCGCTCCGAATCCCAACTTCTACTCGTTCTCAAGTTAGAATCAGCTCGGTGAAACCAGCTGACGAGCTGCCGATCAAATGATTGAAAAATAGACCAGATAGCGTCCCCAGAAACATATCAACTAAATCCCTATCAGACAACGGGGGTTGAACTCTTCCAGCCAAGTCTCTCCATTTTTGTGCATTGTCCTTAAAGCCTTCACTTGAGCCCATGGACATACTCTGGAGTTAAGTACGAGTAGGAGCAAGGTCAACATTGTATTGATACTGCTTGTAGAAAGCAGCAACCAGATCTTCCCAATTTTGGACATTGGCTCCCTTCAGCTGGTAGAACCATTCAAGTTGAGTCCCTGACAGACTGTCTTGAAATAAATGGACCCACAGATTTCTATCAGCGGTGTGGAGCTGGATCTTTCTGACATAAGAGCGAAGATGGAGTTTTGGGCAGGACACCCCATCATACTTAGCAAAAACTAGAGCTTTGAACTTCTGTGGGATGACCACTCCCGACACCAATCCCAATTCTTCGAAATCCATCCCATGTATCCTCTGAACTTCCATGGCATTCAAACGATCTTCCAACTGCTTGTATATATCCTCAGCAGGAGGATATTTCTCATCATTGTAGTCGGTATCATTGTCAGAAACTGCAGGACTGGGATCCTTTTCTTCTTCTTGATTCTCCCTTTCCTTGGATGAAGAGGTCAGATCGAGTTATCGCTTCAACCGCTCTCCAAACCTTCTTCCCATATTCAGAATACCGACAACCTTCTTCTTTTTCTTTTTCTCTTTCAGGATGAGGGCTTTCAGATCCTCCTGCCCTTTTTCCATACTTATGAACATTTGTTGGAACTGGGAGTTCTGTGCCTGAAGGTCCTTGATGATTTGTTCGGAAGACATTTCTGCTGAAATAAATAGCGAAGAAGATGAGAAACCTGTAATGGTACCTGTACATGCAATGTTATAAATGGGATGCGCATGCAATTATTTCAAAGACTTTGGGAAATTTAAATTTGCAAACCAAAATAAATAAAGAGTTTATTAGCTGAATTCAAAGTTCGAATGCCTTTTAAGTGTTACAATTAAAACAAATATAAAATTATAAAAGACATCAAAATTCCCATGGATGCTTCCTCTTTGTGCCGAGATAATCATTGAGTCCTTTTTCTTCTTGGAGTTGCTTTGTGAGCTCTAAAACCCTCCTCTCCTGAGCATGGAACTGATCCCTGTAATTATCTCTCTCCTTCATCAATTGAATCCAAGACCTCTGTAATTCCCAAAGATTATTAGGAATATGAGGATAGAGAACCGTGTAAGGAATACCCCCTTTAGTAGTGGGTTCCACAATCACCGGTAAAACTGCCACATTGGGCATCATAAGCTTCTGGGCGCGAGCTCGTACCCATTGGAGGTAAGGTTCCATAGGAATGGAAGCCTTTGGCCCCAAAGCCTTGATGCCAGATCTGTTTACCATGCCCCAAGATGGTATGAACCTCCGGCGATACTAGTGAACATCATCCTCATAGTTGAATACAATGCCCTCAATAAGTAACTCGTTAGGACCATCTCTTCGAGCGTAACCAAATTGTTGCAGAGCTAAACAAGGATTGTAGGTTATACCCCCTCTGATACCAAGTAATGGGACATTAGGGTACTCCCTGCAGCGGTCAATAATAGTAGTGTTTTCCATAGCTCGGGAACACCAGAGAATATCTATGTGAGTGTAGCGATAAAAAATGTAGCGGGGTAAATCGGAGATCGAACTATTAATTAATTCGTCTCACAAAAGCAAGAGTCGCCACCGCGCTTTATTATTTCCAAGGGAAAAGGGAAAAGAGCGAAATAAAACCCTAAATATGCAATGTAAAATAATACTTTTTAAAAGTAATAAAAATACAAGGCGTTTTGAAAAGAGATCTATGGTTCGGGGGTTGGTTATACAATGGGAAGGTATTAGCACCCAATGTATCTATAGTACTCTATAGGAACCTTTTGAAATATTTGTTTATTAAAATGTTCGTTTGATTAAAAATAAATTGTTTTGGCCGAAAAGGGGTACGGACGGGCTTTGGAAGATGCGACGACCTAATGTCGAAGTTTTGGCTTGAACGGTATAAGTTTTGAAAAGATTGAGTTTTGGGGGGGAAAATTGTCTTAAGTTTTAATGGAATGCAAAATATTCACGTGATCGGACTTGAGGACATGTAGTCAACAAATTTAATCGTTTTTCCCTTGGATTTAGGCGTAAACAGAATAATCATGTAAATATGATATAATTGAACAGAAAATTATGCAGATAATGATATACAACCATGACAATTAAATAACAGACTAAATGATGTGAGCATATCTTTTTGTATTTTTATCTAATATTAATAACGCAAGAGAATTAATTAAGATAAAATGTTTTTTTAAGTTTTATTATATGTATTTTTGTGTTTTTGTTTAATATTAATAAAACAGGAGAATTAATTATAGAAAAATAAAGTGTCTAAATTCTTAAATTTTCTATTTTTTATGTATTTTTTAAACATGAAAATAAAGTACTATTTTAAGAAATGTTAAATAATTCTAAATTAAATTAAAACTTAAAAGTTATTAATTAAACCTAATGAAAATAATATTAAAACTTCTAAATTAATTCCAAAGTTTAAACTAATAAAAAGATCAAACTATTTAAAATTGCTTAATTAAATATCTCTCTTTTACAAGATTTACTAATTAATATTAATAATAATTCTAAAAAAAGGGCAAAGGAAATCAAAATATAAAAGATGTATCAAAGGAAAAAAAGGGTGGACAAGTAACTATATGGGCCAAAGGTTTTAAAGGGAGGCCCAAATAAAGAAACAGAAACGGGGGGTGTGCGCTTAATGAATCGTTGGGCTTAGGGAAAAGGGGTGGGTTAAGGTCCGTTCATATTTGTTAAGGGTTAAACAATTGTTTAGTCTTAGTTTTGGAAAGGGGATTAGGGTTTTGGTTTAACAGCGACGGCGTCGTTCTTCTTGTATCATCTTCTTTGCGTGATTCATCTTCTTCTTTCGCTTCTGAACTTCCGCCTGAGCTTTCCCGCCACGGTCACCAGCTTCTCAACTTTCTCTTCCCTCCAACGAAAATGCCAGGGACGATGGATTCACGGTAAATATTCCCAATTTTTTATTAAGTTAGGGTTTTGTTACAATTGTTACGATCTTTGCATGTGTTGATTTACATCTTTTTGATTCTGATTCTCTATTATTGCGTTGATTTGAGGCATTTTTGGAAAAAAAAGAAAAGAGAAGAGCTACCTTTGGAGACGGAGGAGGGGTTGATGATTGCGTAGGAGGCCGGGACGGCGAGGAATACGCGTGATGCTTGCTTCGGACTACTGGTATTTCGTTCTTATTTGTTTAGTGATGAAAGCCCCTGAAAACAAAAACTTTCTTTTCTCTTGCTAGCTTTCGTCTGCTTCGCTGTTTCCTTGAATTATTTCTTTTCCTTCTTCTGCTGTTGCCTGTTGCCTTGAATTATGGTTGAAACATGCTAGAAACGCCTTTGGACACGTTTGATTTTCTTTCTTTTCTTATGGTTACCTTGTGTTGGTTGCTGTATGATTGGAATCTGAGGGTTTATGGTGTTTTTGGCTTTTGGTGTGTGGATTGACAGTGGAACTTTTACTGGTTTTTAGGCCATAAGGTTTGATGGTTTATGCAGTAGGTTCTTACTGTTTATGTTATGCTGGTTTGGCATTTGAATTGGTTTTTGACAGTTAGGCCAAGGTTGTGAAATGGTTTAGGACAGTAGGTTCTTACTGGTTTTTGGTTTGGCCCTGTTGGTTTTATGCAGGCTAGGCGTGTGTGGCTTATGTTGTAGTTTTTTTTTAAATCAGTTTTGGTTTGAGGCCTTTTACAGGTTATGGACTCTTGAAAAAATTTTAAGGGGTTTTTTGTTATGTTATATCAGTTGGCTGCTTCAGGTTTACGTTACAGGTTGTATGCATTGGTATCTTTCTTGATACTCTGCACCATACTGTCTTATCAGTTTGTTTGTATTCCTTTTTTCATGCTTCCCATTTCTCTCACTGTATGCTGCTGCAGTTTTGTTTCTATCCTCTTCCTGCCTAAACCAAAACCTGTAAAACCAAACTTCTTTCTCTCTTCTCTCTCTCTAGTACCATTGACACTAAAATGTGATGTGTACCTTACTGTTCTGAAAAAGCACAAGGCTGGAAAATGATGTAAATGGAAATATTACATTGCTTGCAAATTGATTTTAAAACTGCACATCTTCTTTGTCTACTGCATGGAGCCTTGTGTTTTGACTTCTTCCTATATTGTTGCATGTTTACGTTGGAATTTCTTTGTGTTGCAAATGCATATGCTGCTTGTATTATGCATTTGAAATATGCATGGGATTTGAAACATGCAATTGGCCTTTTTAATTATGCAGTTTTGAAAACAAAATGAATTTGTGCATGTTTTTAAATTGTGCATTCATTTTTGAAAATAAAAAAATTCATCCCTTTTTGTGAACCGGGAGAAATCCCGTGATTTGCAAAAAGGGTAAAAACTGATTCCAGCCGTTTGCTTTTAATGATGAACACTAAAAATAATATTCTGCTTTTAATTATTTATTCGTTTCTGAAATTTTCTTTTAATTCTTTTGCAGGTAAAATTAAATGAGCAGACAAAGAAGCATTGGACAGAAGATGGAGATTTAGAACTTAGGAAAAAAATAGGATAGCTTTTATTTCATTTTAAACTTTGTAAAAATTATTATTGTAAATACGTTGTAAATAAATACGGTATTTACACAACAATTGTACAATTAGAATAAAATGAATAAAATTCTATTATTTTCCAGTTAATTATTTTCTTCTTTCCAATTATTTATTTTATCATTTATAATTCTTTAAATTATATAATAACTGAAAATCAAATTCCAATTATTTAAATTTAGAATGATAAATAATTAAACAAACATCATTGATCAATTAAATTCTCTTCAATTAATTATTTCATTATTTATAATTCTTCTAAATTATAATAACTGAAAATAAATTTTCAATTATTTAAACCTAGAACAATAAATAATTAAATAACATCGTTTGATCAATTAATAACCTTCTTTTCAAATATTTATTTTATTATTTATAAATCTTTAAATTATATAATAACTGAAAAATAAATTCCAATTATTTCAATTTAAGATAATAAATAATTAATAAACATTGTTTGATCAATTAATATACCTCTTTTCAAATATTTACTTTATTATTTATGAATCTTTAAATTATATAATAACTGAAAAATAAATTCCAATTATTTAAATTTAAGATAATAAATAATTAATAAACATTGTCTGATCAATCAATAAACTTAGCGTTCAACAAATAAACAGCTCTCGACTTGAAAAAGTTATGAATTTTAAATCTGCTTTGAAAATTGATAAAAATAGGTCAAAACCCTTGCAATGTAATGATGCAGATGGGAGATGGTATCTTAGGTCAAAATTTGGGGTATAATAGTTGCCCCTATTTAAGTTTCTTCTATCCGGAGATATGAAGATTAAAATCTTCGTTTCGACGAGATTGAAGGTACTTAAATACATAATACGCAAATTTTGTCCTAAGATGCCGCCATTATGCTTGATATGAATGTAGTAATTGAATTCACAGAGAAAGATATTGTATGAGACAAGACAATGCTGGAGAAATCAAACACCAACAAACACAGGGACATGGATTATACACTACTGGGGAAACGAACCATCGACCTCAAATGACAGACTCCTGACAGCGAATAAAATTGAGGGAATACGACCTCTGACCCTAACAAAGAAGGCATCTTGCATAGGCCATACAAACAGATTATCGACCCAAAAATAACAGTGAGTTTGCAACTCAAGGTCAAAGATAGGCAAAAGATGTATCAATTTTTGCTGATAATAGATTACCGACTTTTGAAGGTAATGATTCATGACAAACTTCTCTGCGAGATTTCCGGAGATATACTCATTGATGCTGAGATAATAGTAAGATTGTAGGTACGCAAGTTGCTCAAATAAAGAAGCTGTCACTTGCTGTCGTCCAAAAAATGTTATGACATACAAGCTGCTCAAATAAAGAGGCTGCCACTTGCTGTCTTCCAAAAATATTATGACATACAAGCTGCTCAAATAAAGAGGCTGCCACTTGCTGTCGTCCAAGGATGTCAATGACATACAAGCTGCTCAAATAAAGAAGCTGCCACTTGCTGTTTTCCAAAGAAAATACCAATAACATACAAGCTGCTCAAATAAAGAAGTCGCCACTTGTTGTCTTCCAGAAAAATAATAACGCACAAGTTGCTCGTGAAGAGCTGCCGCTTGTCGTTTTCCAAAATGATAATAACGCACAAGTTGCTCGTGAAGAGCTGCCGCTTTTCGTTTTCCAAAATGATAATAACGCACAAGTTGCTCGTGAAGAGCTGCCGCTTGTCGTTTTCCGACGATGTCTATAACGCACAAGTTGCTCGTGAAGAGCTGCCGCTTGTCGTTTTCCAAAAATAACTCAGAAGGAAATTGCGATGATATTGGCAGAGAATAAAATCTTCGTCAAAGAGAATCATGAATCAATCCTTCCCAAGGAGATCATACTTAAATGTGCAAAATAAATGCACCATTCGTCTAGGTCGCGATTTCATTGGGGAAAATCAATGAGATAGCCTATGCAAGAGACAACAACTTCATCCAGGAATAACTAGAGAGAAAACAGTCAAACAAGACTCTACCCAATGAGAAAGTAACTTGATCGGGGATTCATCCTATCCAGAGATGGACAAGGTAAGCTAAATCAAAAACCATCCACGAGGATTAGCTCAGTTGGGGGATTTAGCAAGGAAACACATTTTCTGCTTAAGCTAACCTTCTACTTGGAAAGAAACAGGTACGATGTCTGAATAAACAAAGTACAACCCAAAATCAACGGCAAATGTGAATATGCATGCGTGATATAAGTGTAAATGAATAAATGAATGTTATGCTGACAAAACGAACAGATGATAGGATGTCACGACATAATAGATACTCGGCCAATCTTAAAAAAAGGCAGAGAATAACTGGAACTGGAACCACAAAGCAACGTCGGAGCGTAACACGCCACAAGGCTCAAGTCTTCTGAGGAGAAAAGCATTCAAATCCAAACTTCTAATACCAATAGACCACTGGCATGAGATAAATCGTACCACACTTCAGGAATCGCCCAAACAAAGTAACCAAAACAGTGCTTAACTGGAACAACTGGGGAGTCACCAAACTTAGTACCACCAGAAACACAAGTTTAACACAACCAACACCTCATGACGATTTTGAAACGAAACATGCTCATCATGCAAGGATAAATTACTGTATTGTTTTGCATTTCATGGCTTGACCATCCTCGGAACAACTGTTAATATTTCTTTCGCTATTCACGACACATTTTAAAAATAAGAATACTTTAAATAACTTTGTTTCAAATATTGCCGAAAAAATTAAAATTTTGCCCACAAAAGGTAAATGCTCAAATTTCATTAATAAGATGGTAGTTCGCTAACAATGCGATTCCAACGGTTTACAAAAGTTTGGGAAATAGTACATGAAAGAAAGGGTTGCATAAAAACAATGATCACTATTCTCCCTAACAACTTCGAATTCCGAAATATGCTCAAATGCCAAGACTGTTCTGACCAAAAGCCTGCCTAAGCCGCCCTTTCGGGTTTTCAACTTAGAAAACTGTCAACTCAAACCTAAGCGAAATACTTCTTGACTGCATCGGCGTTCATGGGACGCGGGAGTTCTTCACCGTCCATATTGGTGAGAATCAAAGCACCTCCAGAGAAAACTTTCTTAATGACATACGGTCCTTCATAATTCGGAGCCCACTTGCCCCTAGAATCAGGTTGGAAAGATAATATCTTCTTGAGCACAAGGTCACCTTCTCTGAACTCGCGTGGTCGAACCTTCTTATCAAAAGCCTTCTTCATTCTCTGCTGATACAATTGACCGTGACACAAAGCTGTCAATCTCTTCTCTTCGATTAAATTCAACTAATCATATCTACTTTGACACCATTCAGCCTCAGAAAGTTTAGCTTCCATCAACACTCTCAGAGACGGAATCTCAACCTCCACGGGGAGTACTGCTTCCATACCGTAAACTAGGGAAAATGGGGTTACGCCCGTTGAAGTTCGAACTGAAGTACGGTACCCATGTAAAGCAAACGGAAGCATTTCATGCCAATCTTTATAAGTTACCACCATCTTCTGGACAATATTTTTGATATTCTTGTTAGCAGCTTCAACAGCCCCATTCATCTTCGGCCTGTAAGGAGAAGAATTATGATGTTCGATCTTGAACTCTTCACAAAGTTCCTTCATCATCTTGTTATTCAAATTTGAACCATTATCAGTGATGATCTTACTCGGGATGCCGTATCGACAAATGATCTGATTCTTGATAAATCTGACTACCACCTGTCTGGTTACATTAGCATAAGATGCTGCTTCCACCCATTTAGTAAAATAATCGATCGCTACCAAGATGAAACGATGACCATTTGAAGCTTTGGGTTCAATCATTCCAATCATATCAATGCCCCACATTGAGAAAGGCCAAGGTGAAGAGATAACATTAAGGAGGGTCGGTGGCACATGCATCTTGTCCGCATAAATCTGGCATTTATGACATTTCTTCACATATTTGCAGCAATCAGATTCCATTGTCATCCAATAGTAACCAGCTCTCAACATCTTTCTAGCCATCGCATGTCCGTTGGCATGAGTGCCAAAGGATCCTTCATGTACTTCTTGCATCAGCATGTCTGCTTCGCGTCTGTCTACGCATCTGAGCAAGACCATGTCATAATTTCTCTTATACAAAACTTCTTCATTGAGGAAGAAACTGCTTTCTAATCTTCTCAATGTCTTCCTATCTTTATTGGATGCCCCAGGCGGATACTCTTGAGTTTGAAGAACACGTTTAATGTCATAGAACCATGGTTTGTGGTCGGTAACCTCTTCTACTGAGAACACATGAGCAGGTCTGTCGAGGCGCATAACTCGGATGGTAGGCACGTCGTTCCAACCATTCACTTGAAACATTGAAGACAAAGTAGCCAAAGCATCGGCCATTTGGTTCTCATCTCTAGGGATATGATGTAATTCCACTTTGTTGAAGAAAGTTAACAATCTTCTAGCATAGTCTCTGTAAGGGATCAAACCAGGATGACGAGTCTCCCATTCTCCTTTGATTTGATTAATTACCAATGCCGAATCTCCGTAAATATCAAGAATCTTAATCCTTAGATCCACTGCTTCTTCGAGACCCATAATACATGCCTCATATTCAGCCATGTTGTTCGTGCAGTCAAACTTCAATCTCGCCGTGAACGGGATATGAGTACCTCGGGGAGTGACAATGATTGCCCCAATTCCATTTCCATAAGAATTCATAGCTCCGTCAAAAATCAAACCCCAATAGGATTCAGGATCAGGTCCTTCTTCAGGTAACGGCTCTTCACAATCTTTAGCTTTCAAGTACATAACATCTTCATCTGGGAAATCAAACTTGATGGATTGATAATCGTCAATTGGTTGGTGAGCCAAATGGTCGGCTAAAATACTCCCTTTGATTGCTTTCTGAGTGTGATACTCAATGTCATATTCAGATGACAACATCTGCCAACGGGCTATTCTTCCAGATAAGGCGGGCTTCTCAAAGATATACTTGATCGGATCCATTTTGGAGATCAACCAAGTGGTGTGGTTAATCATATACTGGCGCAGACGGCGAGCAGCCCAAGCTAAAGCACAACAGGTTTTCTCAAGCAATGAGTATCGAGACTCACAGTCTGTGAATTTCTTACTCAGATAATATACAACATGTTCCTTTCTTCCAGTCTCATCTTGTTGACCAAGCACACATCCCATAGAGTCTTCCAATATAGTCAGGTACATAATCAAAGGTCTTCCTTCCACTGGAGGAATCAAAATGGGAGGTTCAAGAAAATATTCTTTGATGCTATCAAAAGCTCTCTGACAATCTTCTGTCCACACACATCCTTGGTTCTTTCGGAGAAGCTTGAAAATCGGCCCACAGGTAGCAGTCATATGAGATATAAATCTAGAAATATAGTTCAGTCTCCCAAGGAATCCTCTTACTTGTTTTTCCGTCTTGGGTGCGGGCATTTCCCGAATAGCTTTGACTTTATCAGGATCTACTTCAATACCTTTCTGACTGACAATGAAACCCAGAAGTCTTCCAGAACGAACACCAAAAGTGCACTTGTTGGGATTCAGACGGAGTTTATACTTTCTCAAACGCTGGAATAACTTCAATAAATGCTCCAAGTGATCCTCCTCAGTTTGTGATTTGGCAATCATGTCGTCGACATACACTTCTATTTCTTTATGCATCATGTCATGGAACAAAGCAGTCATGGCTCTTTGGTATGTTGCACCAGCATTCCTCAGACCAAACGGCATAACCCGATAACAAAATGTTCCCCAAGGTGTAATGAAAGTTGTCTTCTCCATATCTTCTGGTGCCATCTTGATTTGAATGTAACCAGAGAAGCCATCCATGAAAGAAAATACTTTGAACTTGGCGGTACTGTCGACCAGTACGTCAATGTGCGGTAATGGGAAGTCATCCTTTGGGCTAGCTCTATTCAGATCTCGATAGTCTACACACATCCGAACTTTGCCATCTTTCTTTGCAACAGGCACTATATTGGCTAACCATTGAGGATAGACCGGTGTAACAAGGAAACCTGCATTAATCTGCTTTTGAACTTCTTCTTTGACCTTGTCAGCCATATCGGGACGAGTCCTTCTCAGCTTCTGCTTAATCGGAGGACATTCAGGTCTCAACGGTAAACGATGCTCCACAATATCGTTGTCCAAACCCGGCATATCTTGGTAGGACCAAGCAAACACATCAACATACTCTTTGAGAAGCTCCAACATTTTCTCTTTGACCTCTGGGATAAGCAATGCTCCGACCTTGACTTCCTTTCTATCTTCTTCATCACCCAAGTTGACCAACTCTACAGGTTCTTCAAATGGTTGAATGATCTTCTCATCATGCTCAAGCAAACGGGAAATTTCAACAGGAACCTCTTCACCATCCTTTTCTTCGGCTCTGAACACAGGGAATTCAAAGTTGGGAGAGGGCATAGGATCATTGTTTTCGATGGTTAAGTCATGGATTAATCTGCACATATGATTATGCTTTATTTTAGAAATCGATTAATGTGAATGTTGTATAAATGAAACAAAATATTATTATGTTTTCCTATTACTACCAATTAATTTTCATTACTATTTCCCAGAAAAAGTGAAAAATAAAATAGTAGTGGACAAAATAACAATTTTATTTATTGAAGGGAAATACTTGAAACAAAGGGCCCAGACATTTCACTTTTGCCTTGGAAAGAGCAAAAGGATTTATTTTTCATAGCCCGACATAAAATACTTTTCGCCTTGGGCAGAGCGAAAGTTTTTTTCAAAAAAACAAAACAAAACATTACTCGGAAATGTGCATCGCAACAGGAACATCAACAGCTATCTAGTTTTGGCAAGCCAATCCATGCGTCACAAAATCGGGTAAATCCTCCTCGGAATCGTCCTCTATGATAGCATCAACCTCAGGAGGAGTCGAATGGATAAAACCAATGCTTCGGAAAACCTCTTGAATCGGACGAGCAACCACCTCCTGCTTGACTCTTGCAGGCACTGGACGAAAACCAAGACCTTCTCCAGATTTGTTCTCGGGCAAAGTCAACACCTGGCCCCAACCTTCAGCCAAACCACTTTCCACCACTCGTCGTGCATCCTCAAAAGAAGAAATGGACGTCCCTTGCTTCTTCACTTCATTCTTGGCAACATATAGAGATTGGAACTGGGTTCCAACATCCTCATCAGCATCAATAAAAGAGAAAGATGACAAATGGCTTACCACCATAGCCTGCTCTCCACCAATCATCACTAGCTTCCCATGCCTCACAAACTTCAGTCTCTGATGGAGCGTGGAGGTGACTGCCCCTGCATCATGGATCCATGGACGACCCAATAAGCAACTGTAGGCAGCACGAATATCCATTACTTGAAAATTAATTTGAAAAGTGTGAGGGCCAATAACTATAGGAAGATCCACTTCACCAATGACAGTCTTCCTAGAACCATCAAACGCTTTAACAATTACTCCACTAGGTCTCATGGGAGCACCTTGATATGAGAGTCGAGATAATGTAGTCTTGGGAATCACATTTAACGACGAACCTGTATCTACCAACACACTTGATAAAGTATCATTTCCGCAACTTATCGAGATATGCAAAGCCATATTTTGGTTTCTCCCCTCCTCCGGAAGTTCTTCATCACTGAAACCAAGATTGTTACACGAAGTAATATTTCCCATAATTCCATCAAATTGGTCAACCGTCACATCATGATCCACGAACGCCTGGTCCAAGACCTTCATCAAAGCTTCTCTATGGGCACCAGAATCTCTCAGTAAAGCAAGCAAAGAAATATTGGAAGGAGTTTGCAATAGTTGGTCCACAATCTTATATTCACTTCTCTTGATAAGCTTCAGAATCTCATCATCCTCAGGATGTGGGATAGGTTCATTGGATCGGCCTATCTCAACCCTTGGTTCAACATTTCTCACTGGAATTTC
This sequence comes from Vicia faba, assembly GCA_948472305.1. Lineage (NCBI taxonomy): Eukaryota > Viridiplantae > Streptophyta > Magnoliopsida > Fabales > Fabaceae > Vicia > Vicia faba. The sequence continues at coordinate 910,123,513 of OX451738.1, read as the reverse complement.
TGCAGGTATGGGCCTCCTGACTTGAACTTCTGGTCTCTTCAAAGGTACTGCTGCAAAGACACGTCCACTTCTCGTAACTCTACTCACATCAGCAATGTTAACAAAAGACGGTCTTGTTGGTATAGGGACTTCTACCCCATTCTCAATCATTGTGGCATTATACTTGTACGGTACAGCTTGGTCCGAGTTGTAAGGCACAAGACCAGGTGGATAAATAATCAAAGGATCAACAAGTGCAGTCTGACTGTCGTAAACGATCTCTACTGATTCAGGCAAATTGAATTGTGGTATTATAACATTCACTTCATCCTCCGGATCTCTGTCATACGTAATAGTGATAACTCTCTGGTCTAACAACTTCTGAATATCCTCCTTCACAATAGGACAATCAACCTCTCTTGAACAAAATTCACAAACATCATAATCATGCCGATGCTTAACAAAGGCAAGTCTTCTCAAACTCTGATGTAACCTGATCAACGACTCTCTTATGTGTTCAACTTGAAAAACTCGAAACTTTCCCGGACAACCTTCCACCATATTCACTGAAGCTTCCCCATGTCGAGGCAAAGGATTATCTCTAACATTCGGATTAACATCCTTGAAAGACAAGATACCATTCTTAATCAATCTCTGCACGTCCGCCTTCAAAGCAAAACAGTTTTCAAGGTTGTGCCCCGGCGACCCTTGATGATATTCACAAAACTGATCCTCCTTGTACCACAGAGAAGTACTATTTGGTGCGACAGGAGGAGGCTTTGTCGTTATGAGGTTCTTTCTGATAAGAGCAGGGAACAATTTAGTATAAGTCATAGGAATGGCATCAAATTGCGGCTTTCTTGGTGAACGGTTCTGATTGTTGAATGGATAAGCATGTTGTCGAGGATGCTGCTGAAATGGCCGTTGTTGAGTTGGCGGGGTTTGATGAGCTGGGGTCATCAAAGCTGGGCGGACAGCCGGAGTGACTGCCGCAACGTGAGAGTAACCTCTTCTCGGTCTCCCTGGGAACAATGCGCTGACATCCTGCTCTTTTCTTTTCGGGAAAACACTTCCAAACTTCTTAGTACTGCTAGACGGACTTCCTTCTTTAACCAAACGCCCTTCACGAATCCATTCCTCTAACCGCATGCCCATGCTTACCATTTCGGTGAAGTCACTGGGTGCGCTGGCAATCATTCTTTCATAGTAAAAGGAACCTAAAGTCTTCAAGAATATCTTCGTCATCTCTTTCTCCTCAAGAGGTGGATAGATTTGAGCAGCAATTTCACGCCACCTCTGGGCGTATTCCTTAAAAGATTCTCTGTCTCTTTGCGACATCGCCCGGAGTTGATCCCTGTCCGGTGCCATGTCAACGTTATACTTATACTGGTGAACAAAGGCTTCGCTAAGATCGTTGAAGTTACGGATCCGAATACTGTCTAAACCCATATACCACTTTAGAGCAGCACCCGTCAAACTGTCTTGAAAATAATGAATCAACAAGTCATGATCATCGGAATACGTAGACATCTTTCTCACGTACATAGTCAAATGACTTCTAGGACACGAATCACCCTTATATCTCTCAAAGTCTGGCACTTTGAATTTTGTTGGAATCTTTACATTCGGAACTAAACAAAGGTCATGCGTGTTCTTCCCAAACAAATCCTTCCCCTTTAACGCTCAGAGCTCCTTCTGCATTTCTTGGAACTGATCTTGAAATTCTTCCATTCTATCAAAAAGACCCAAACTTTCAGCAGGCTCGGCCGGATAAGTAGGTTCATTCAAGTATGGCACGGAGTGGACCACAGGAGCGACAGTTGTCATTACCGGTTGCGGAAAAGGTGTTACAGACGGGATTACCGGCGGCATGGCAGTTGTCTCTGGTTGAGGAAGAGACAAAGCCGGTTGAAACAAAGGTTGTACGGCGGGCTGATACCCCTATGGCACAAATTTGTAAGGCATTCCCCACGGAAAACCTTTCGGCATCTGATGTTGAAGCGGAGAGTTGATTTGAGTCACAGATGTAGGAACAGTGACAATCTCGGAAACCACATTAGTTGAAGTTTGAGTCTCAGCAGCTGTAGTCGATGGCTGATTCTGAACAGCCACCAAACTTTCCATTAGCGCAGTTAACTTTTCCATACCGACACGAAGGGTAGCGACCTCCTCACGAAGCTCATGGTTTTCCTGTTCCAGATCCTCCATCTTTCTCTGACGATTGGCTCGAGTGTCGTATCGATGAGACAGCTTGACAACCTTTTAGAGTGGAAAAAGAAACAAGGATAAGACTCTAGAAAACATGTGAAGTGGAATGTCGGATGATGCATGATATGTGATGCAAATGATGATTCATTTTAATAGTTTTTCAAGGAACTTCGATAATTTTGCATACATTAATGGTAAAGGAATTTGGAACAACAAAAACTCAATCCATTAACCAAAAAAGCGGTAAATTACAACTTACAACTTTGAAACAACAAAATAATAAATTACACTTTGGGATAACAACCCAATAATAAAAGCAGTAAATTACAACTTTGGAACATGAAGCCCATAATAAAGCAATAAATTACAACTTTGAAACATGAAGTCCATAATAAAGCAATAAATTACAACTTCGGAACATGAAGTCCATAATAAAACAGTAAATTACAACTTTGGAACATGAAGCCCTTTTACAGAGTTTTGCAAAATGACATCAGTAAAAATAAGAACTAAGAACTAAAGATCACTCAGAATCATCAGATGAAGGACCAAATACCAACTGTAACCGGAGCTTCCTGATCTTCTCTTCATAAAAGTCTTCCATCTCTTTCTTCTCAGCTACTAGTCGATCAATGATTTCCTTTTGCGGATTAGGAACAAGAGCAACGCTTACCGAACCTTCCTTCTTTCTCTTCCTTTCACTAGCATACTTCTTCAGTAAAGCATCCTTTTGACGAAGTTTCTAATCATGATCAATGAACCAGCCGTCTTGAATAAAGAGTAAATCCTCCTTTTCCTTTAGTTGTCGAGCCAGGACCCGATTCTCATATTCAGACATATTATGCTTTCCTTTCCAAGCATCTCTCTCGGACTTCATCCTATCCAGATTTCCTTGGTATTCTCCTATATTCGCGATAGGGATAACAACAGATGATGATGCAACGGTAGGGAATAAAGGTTTCTCAAGTTTATAGGGCATCTTGAGAGCACAAGCCCTAGCACGGACCCAATGTAGGTAAGGTTCCAAAGAAACGGCACCCCTATGTCCTAACATATCTCTCCCTTTCCTATGGATGTGGCGCCAAGCTCCTTCGATCTCCCTCTTGGCTGCCTGATGATCTTGTCCTTCCTGTAGAAAGAAACCACTCTCATGGAGTTTGTTCGGCTTGTCCCTCATCGGGTATCCAAACTGACGGCACGCGAGAACAGGGTTATAGTTAATTCCACCTTTCGTACCAAGAAGAGGCACGTTAGGAAAAGCACCACAGCTATCGATGATCTTCACGTCATAGTAAACTCGATTATACCAATCAATGTCGAAATGAGTGAGAGCCATAATCTTTGGCGCCCAACGCGGCTCCTTCTCGAGATCCCAGAAAACATCAGACCCAGGTAGATGCGAAACATACCACTGATACAGCAACGGTGCACAACAAATAATCATTCCTCCCTGATAAAAGTTTCGAAGATGGATGGAGTAGTAGGTATCTCCTAGCAGCGTAGGGACCGAATTTCCAATCAAGAAAATTCTGATGGCGTTGATATCCACAAACTTATCAACGTTAGGGAACAAGAATAGACCATAAGCGAGTAAAGCAAAGACGTCTTCAAAGGCAATAGTATCTTTTATCTCAGCGAAATGACGAGCTTTCCTCAACAAAAACTGCGCAGACAAGCCTCAGATTCCCCCTTTTGTAGTCATGTTCTCCTCTATCTCTGATTTCTTCAAGTGGGTGATGGTTGCTATCTCGTGAGATTTGGGTTCCTCTTCTAAGCCAGAAAAAGGAACACAGTCGGTGATCGGCAAACCAAGTAAGTAGGAGTACTCTTCTAAAGTGGGCATCAACTGGTAATCCGGAAAGGTGAAACATCGGTACAAAGGATTGTAGAATTGGACCAACGTATTAAGGATGCCTTCCTTCATCTTGCGCTTCATGAGAGGTATAATGGACCCATACTTCTTCTGAAAATCCGTAGGGCTCTCGATCTTAGGAATCAAACTCTTCAGTTCTTCAATCTCGGGCTCCTTAAAACTAAAACTTCGAGTGTTTCTCCTTCCAAATTCCATAATAACCTGGAACGTCTGCAAAAATCATTCCTAAGTTCCTTGAAAAACAAGTTTTTTTACAAAAATGTTGATGAATGCATGAATGAATGATAATGCAACACACAAGTTTGCAAACATGGGGTTCAAAGGTTCAACGTTTCAGCATGGAGTCAAGGGTAAAGCCCACCCCAAGGTATGTACTAACGGTTCAATCGCACCTGTAAGACAATGTTCTAAGAGTTCCCAGAGTCTACATTCCTCCTTCGGATATTACCAACGTCTTGATTACTCAATAATTAGCAATATTCTCAAGAGAAACTCATCTGAGCATAGCATCGCGTAACAACTACTTCCGAATTACTCCGTTATAGTGTCCGCGCTACACCTAAAAAGGCCAAGATGGATTAGGGTTCTACGGTCCTCAACTTCTCTGGCTCCTAGGTCGAAAATAATAATGTCTTCCCGATTACTTGGTAAACAAATATTAAGTTCAAGAGGGCCTTCCATTGAGTGGGGGATCTCATGCCTCCTTCTTCGGGATTACTCCCTCAAAGTTAACATGACTGTACCGCCCGTCCTATTCTTAAGTGTAACTTAATCCGGGTATAGGATTCGTCCTTTGCAAAAAACCCAAACACCCCAATTTAAACACATAATAAAACAAATCAAATAATAATAAAATAGATAAAACAAATTAGGCTTAACCCACTTAGGGATGGACCAGCAAGAGGTCAATCTTTCCCCAACAGAGTCGCCAATTCTGTAGCGATAAAAAAATGTAGCGGGGTAAATCGGAGATCGAACTATTAATTAATTCGTCTCACAAAAGCAAGAGTGGCCACCGCGCTTTATTATTTCCAAGGGAAAAGGGAAAAGAGAGAAATAAAACCCTAAATATGCAATGTAAAATAATAATTTTTAAAAGTAATAAAAATACAAGGCGTTTTGAAAAGAGATCTATGGTTCGGGGGTTGGTTATATAATGGGAAGGTATTAGCACCCAATGTATCTATAGTACTCTATAGGAACCATTTGAAATATTTATTTATTAAAATGTTCGTTTGATTAAAAATAAATTGTTTTGGCCGAAAAGGGGTACGGACGGGCTTTTGAAGATGCGACGACCTAATGTCGAAGTTTTGGCTTGAACGGTATAAGTTTTGAAAAGATTGAGTTTTGGGGGGGAAAATTGTCTTAAGTTTTAATGGAATGCAAAATATTCACGTGATCAAACTTGAGGACATGAAGTCAACAAATTTAATCGTTTTTCCCTTGGATTTAGGTGTAAACAGAATATTCATGTAAATATGATATAATTGAACAGAAAATTATGCGGATAATGATATACAACCATGACAATTAAATAACAGACTAAATGATGTGAGCATATCTTTTTGTATTTTTATCTAATATTAATAACGCAAGAGAATTAATTAAGATAAAATGTTTTTTTAAGTTTTATTATATGTATTTTTGTGTTTTTGTTTAATATTAATAAAACAGGAGAATTAATTATAGAAAAATAAAGTGTCTAAATTCTTAAATTTTCTATTTTTTATGTATTTTTTTAACATGAAAATAAAGTACTATTTTAAGAAATGTTAAATAATTCTAAATTAAATTAAAACTTAAAAGTTATTAATTAAACCTAATGAAAATAATATTAAAACTTCTAAATTAATTCCAAAGTTTAAACTAATAAAAAGATCAAACTATTTAAAATTGCTTAATTAAATATCTCTCTTTTACTAGATTTACTAATCAATATTAATAATAATTCTACAAAAAGGGCAAAGGAAATCAAAATATAAAAGATGTATCAAGGGGTGTGCGCTTAATGAATCGTTGGGCTTAGGCAAAAGGGGTGGGTTAAGGTCCGTTCATATTTGTTAAGGGTTAAACAATTATTTAGTCTTAGTTTTGGAAATGGGATTAGGGTTTTGGTTTAACAGCGACAACGCCGTTCTTCTTGTATCGTCTTCTTCGCGTGATTCATCTTCTTCTTTCGCTTCTGAACTTCCGCCTGAGCTTTCCCGCCACGGTCACCAGCTTCTCAACTTTCTCTTCCCTCCAACGAAAATGCCAGGGACGATGGATTCACGGTAAATATTCCCAATTTTTTATTAAGTTAGGGTTTTGTTACAATTGTTACGATATTTGCATGTGTTGATTTACATCTTTTTGATTCTGATTCTCTATTATTGCGTTGATTTGAGGAATTTTTGGAAAAAAAAGAAAAGAGAAGAGCTACCTTTGGAGACGGAGGAGGGGTTGAGGATTGCGTAGGAGGCCGGGTCGGCAAGGAATACGCGTGATGCTTGCTTCGGACTACTGGTATTTCGTTCTTATTTGTTTAGTGATGAAGCCCCTGAAAACAAAAACTTTCTTTTCTCTTTCTAGCTTTCGTCTGCTTCGCTGTTGCCTTGAATTATTTCTTTTCCTTCTTCTGCTGTTGCCTGTTGCCTTGAATTATGGTTGAAACATGCTAGAAACGCCTTTGGACACGTTTGATTTTCTTTCTTTTCTTATGGTTACCTTGTGTTGGTTGCTGTATGATTGGAATCTGAGGGTTTATGGTGTTTTTGGCTTTTGGTGTGTGGATTGACAGTGGAAGTTTTACTGGTTTTTAGGCCGTAAGGTTTGATGGTTTATGCAGTAGGTTCTTACTGTTTATGTTATGCTGGTTTGGCATTTGAATTGGTTTTTGACAGTTAGGCCAAGGTTGTGAAATGGTTTAGGACAGTAGGTTCTTACTGGTTTTTGGTTTGGCCCTGTTGGTTTTATGCAGGCTAGGCGTGTGTGGCTTATGTTGTAGTTTTTTTTTTAAATCAGTTTTGGTTTGAGGCCTTTTACAGGTTATGGACTCTTGAAAAAATTTTAAGGGGTTTTTTGTTATGTTATATCAGTTGGTTGCTTCAGGTTTACGTTACAGGTTGTATGCATTGGTATCTTTCTTGATACTCTGCACCATATTGTCTTATCAGTTTGTTTGTATTCCTTTTTTCATGCTTCCCATTTCTCTCACTGTATGCTGCTGCAGTTTTGTTTCTATCCTCTTCCTGCCTAAACCAAAACCTGTAAAACCAAACTTCTTTCTCTCTTCTCTCTCTCTAGTACCATTGACACTAAAATGTGATGTGTACCTTACTGTTCTGAAAAATCACAAGGCTGGAAAATGATGTAAATGGAAATATTACATTGCTTGCAAATTGATTTTAAAACTGCACATCTTCTTTGTCTACTGCATGGAGCCTTGTGTTTTGACTTCTTCCTATATTGTTGCATGTTTACGTTGGAATTTCTTTGTGTTGCAAATGCATATGCTGCTTGTATTATGCATTTGAAATATGCATGGGATTTGAAACATGCAGTTGGCCTTTTTTTAATTATGCAGTTTTGAAAACAAAATGAATTTGTGCATGTTTTTAAATTGTGCATTCATTTTTGAAAATAAAAAAATTCATCCCTTTTTGTGAACCGGGAGAAATCCCGTGATTTGCAAAAAGGGTAAAAACTGATTCCAGCCGTTTGCTTTTAATGATGAACACTAAAAATAATTTTCTGCTTTTAATTATTTATTCGTTTCTGACTTTTCTTTTAATTCTTTTGCAGGTAAAATTAAATGAGCAGACAAAGAAGCATTGGACAGAAGATGAAGATTTAGAACTTAGGAAAAAAAATAGGATAGCTTTTATTTCATTTTAAACTTTGTAAAAATTATTATTGTAAATACGTTGTAAATAAATACGGTATTTACACAACAATTGTACAATTAGAATAAAATGAATAAAATTCTATTATTTTCCAGTTAATTATTTTCTTCTTTCCAATTATTTATTTTATCATTTATAATTCTTTAAATTATATAATAACTGAAAATCAAATTCCAATTATTTAAATTTAGAATGATAAATAATTAAACAAACATCATTGATCAATTAAATTCTCTTCAATTAATTATTTCATTATTTATAATTCTTCTAAATTATAATAACTGAAAATAAAATTTCAATTATTTAAACCTAGAACAATAAATAATTAAATAACATCGTTTGATCAATTAATAACCTTCTTTTAAAATATTTATTTTATTATTTATAAATCTTTAAATTATATAATAACTGAAAAATAAATTCCAATTATTTCAATTTAAGATAATAAATAATTAATAAACATTGTCTGATCAATTAATATACCTCTTTTCAAATATTTACTTTATTATTTATGAATCTTTAAATTATATAATAACTGAAAAATAAATTCCAATTATTTAAATTTAAGATAATAAATAATTAATAAACATTGTCTGATCAATTAATAAACTCAGCGTTCAACAAATAAACAGCTCTCGACTTGAAAAAGTTATGAATTTTAAATCTGCTTTGAAAATTGATAAAAATAGGTCAAAACCCTTGCAATGTAATGATGCAGATGGGAGATGGTATCTTAGGTCAAAATTTGGGGTACAACAGTGAGCGAGTGACATTATCCTTTGTGACCAACCCAAACCTTCTTCATTCTTCAGTACGGACTTAGGGAAATGAGAAATAAACCACCTCGATAGCAATGACATGCAACACATAAGAACCCCTCTTCTCTTCATGGTACGAGTATGGAGAGTGTGCAAAATATCTCCGAGCAAGGTAGGCACAGGGTTGCGGGAGAGGAAGATCTTGATAGCATCCACACCTATGAATGAGTCCGGATTAGGGAATAGAACTAACCCATATATTAGAAGAGCCAAAACCTCCTCAAAAGCCTGAAAATCCATATCATCCCAAAACAGTTGGGTCTAGTCTATCAGAAACTTGGCTAGAAAACCCTTGACTCCACCTCTTGTTTCCCAATTGGATAACACGTCGGCCCGTTTCAGATGCAAAGCTGAGGCAATGACTTCTGGCTTAGGGACTTCTTCTAGAACTTTGAAGGGAAACTGTTCAAGAATGGGTATATCCAACAGCTGAGAGAAATCTTCCAAGGTAGGCACCAACTGGTAGTCTGGAAAGGTGAAGCAGTGGTTCTTGGGATCAAAGAACTGAAAGAGTACACTCATCATCCTTTCATCAAAGTTTGAAGTAACCAGGTTGAGAAGTTGACCATGTCTCTTGGTGAACGCAGAAGTTTCAGAAACCCTTGATACTAGCTCTTTGAGTTGGTAAGGTATCTTCACAAAGCTGATTCGGATAGTGTTTCTACCAACAGAAGCCATGATCTGCAAAACAGAACAAAGATAAATTCCCTTGGTCTTTGAAATGGTTAGTGCAATAAGAATGGATGCTATGTTATGATGCATGATGTCATGATAAACCACAGGTATAACAAACACAGACAAATCACACCAAGCTCTTAGGTTTAAGGCTTGCATGAGGTTAAAGGTTATACCCTCTTGAAGTTTAGTTAGTTTCAAACATGTCTTAAAAAGTAACCGGGTTCTAAGGGATCTCAATATCACTGACCATCCTTTATCAGGCATTGTCTCAACTCAAGCAATCTTTTCTTGCAGCCGAAATATCCCGAAAGTATGATCTCAATGAGTGTAGCATCGAGTATCAACCAATCCTCAGCTCTAAACCGAGGCCGGCTATCTCACTACTTTCTAATGGCCAAGTTTGTTCAACTAAGGTTCTAAGGCCCGTTAGTGCTTCACGACACCACGTGGCGACCCCGTATTCTCCTTGTTTTCCCACGAAGGATACCGGTACCAACCAAAGTGCCACTCCAACACAGCCATCGCATAAACCATATCGGTCTATGCCGTACAGTTTCCACAATCTATTGTTGTTTACCTAATGAGTGCTCCCAGATCCGGGTGTAGGATCTATAGTAACCCAAGCAAAAACCCTTTTAAGAATAAAGCAAACAAACAAGAAAGCAATTTTTTAACATGACCTAGATCCTAAGGTAAACCCCACTTTATTTTATGTTCCCCAGCAGAGTCGCCAGTTCTGTGATACGGTGGCAGAACCTACTGTTTAATACTGGTTTGCGTTTTGCGTATTTTTTTGTTCGTAAAATGTCGCGGTAAGCATGAGTCGCCACCGACTTTTATTTCATCCAATCATGGAAAAGGAAAAAGAACAGAAAAAACCTTTTTCGAGATTTCTGAGTACGGGGGGTAGATTATAGAAAGGGAAGGTGTTAGCACCCTTTCTATCCATGGTTTTCCATGGGCTCTTAGGTACTTTGCTCATTTAAAATTTCTTGTATGTGCTTGTTTTGAAAATGTTTTACTTCGTGATAACCCTTGTATCAGTCCTCAAGAGTGTGACGAAGTTTGTTTTGAAAATTTGTTTTGCAAGGTGTTTGGGTAAAAAGTTTTGTTTTAGCAAGTACATAAAAGTTAATCCACCTACTCGAAAAAAGATTGTTCGTTCTCGTTTCCTTTAGATAGCACTATCCTACTATTAAGGAGTAGGTAGCCCCGTCTTTGGAGTTTATAAGGGGCGTTCGAAAGGGACAAGTACAGTCACTAAAGCAATGGTTAGAAAACTTTAGTAGTAACCCTAGAGTCTTAAGATCTTTCCGAGGTAACACTTCCAAGGCAACATTCGAATGGAACATTTGATCTTTTAGACAGGAGGACAACCACTAAAATCACCTATGCTTGATGACTGTTTACCGAAGGAAACCGAAGTGAGGCAAACCCTAGGAGTGAATATGTGCACATGGATTTTTCAGTTAATTTAGTCTTTGTACATTAGGTGATCTACCATTTTAATTTTCAAGCATTCTTCCCATATAATCCTATTAACCATGCATCTAACAGTTAAATATTTGCAGGAATCTAAAGTGCGAGAAAATAAACCTAACTATTACAGGGCTTTGGCAGTTACATAATCATCTTGACTGAAAATAAAAATGCGGAAGTTTAAAACCCTAATTACTATTACAATCCTGGAGCAATTACAATAATAATAAAAGAATTAAAATGCACACGGCAAATTAAATGCGAGAATGGTTAAAAACCCTAAAATCTAATTGATGAAAATATTTAGGTTATTTTGGAGAAAAGAATTAATTAGGTTATGTACAAAATTAACCCTAATTTCTAATTAGTTTTAATTATAAAAAGAAATTGAAATTATCCTAATTTAAACTAAATTAATCAATTAAAGAAAATAAAATATTTTATATAAAAAAAGATTTTTTATGTTTTTTTGGGATTTTGATTTGTGAAAACAATTTAATTACAAATTTAAAACCTAATTTCTAATTGTTTTTAATTATGAAAAAAGATGAAATTTAATTGCCCTAATTTAAACTAAATTAATTAATTTAAGGAAAAAATATTTTTTATAAAAAAGATTTTTGGTTAAATGAAAAAATGATTTTTGATGTTAATTAAAAAAATTAAGGAAATAATAAAAAGAATTAAAAATAAAAAATCAATAGAATAAGAGAAGAAATGGGCTTGTGTTGTGCTGAATAGGGGGTGCAATGTTGAGTTTACCAGGCCCATTAGCCATCCAAACCCATTCAACGCTTGGTTCCATGTGGCGTTGACCTGAGGGTGTACCATGGTCCTTCACTGGCGAGCATTGGATCTGGCTGAGTGATGCATCAAGTGGTTGAATGGTGATGTCATATGATGGGCGTTTGGATGATAGATACACAGGATCTGTAAATAGAAAATAAGAAAACAATTTTGCTGGGACCTGGGATCGAACCCAGGTCCTTATGTTCACCAACAACGCGCCTCACCACTGGGCCAACTGGCTTAGTTGTTACTATACTGAAAAAAAATATAATATGGAAAAACAAATGGTTAGTGGACAAAAACGCGCGAGATTTAAACGGACAAATAGATGGTTGCCACGTTATCTTCTTCTTCATTCTCTGTGGTTTTAGGTTCTTCACCTTTACCTATAGATAAAAGTCTGTAGCTACAAACCTGCACAACTCAAAAACTCACAAAATGCAATATAAATGAAATTGAAGACTAGGGTTCATCTGGTCATTATGTCACGATCATCATGGTACCTTATTCATGGCCTAATTTTACCTGTAGCCAAAAACCCTAAAACGCATGTGGAAACCCTAAAAATGGCAAGTACAGATATAGGCTTCAAAAATGCAATTAAACTATTCAGTCAGCTTGCAAACATGCCAAAGATCACAAATATGTAAATCAAATGTGCTAATAATGCAAGAATTGATGTGATCGATTTCAAGAAATAAAGCAAATCGTGTGACTGGTAGCGTGCGTTTCTGGGCGCGAGAGGACTTGCAAATGATCCAGTTAGCTTCAGAGATGCTCCAGGATGCGATTGGAAATGTTAGAATGGCTTGAATTGGCCTGTAGCTTGAAATCTGATTCACACTTTTCTTTGAAATTTTGGAGTTTTGTTCTTGATTTTTCATGACTCCCAACCCTTGTCTTATGCCTTGTACATCTTCATTATATATCATAGAATGAATTAGGGTTATAAAACTGGCTTGTAGCTTTGCAATTATGGAAGATTTTATTTGATTTCCATGCCATATGTAAACTTGCTATATTGAGCCCAATCATCCCTTTCTTGTACCAATCATTCTTGATTCGATTTGTCCTTGATATTTCAACATATTTTGATTGCAAACCTGTCAAAAAATCATATCAAAACAGATGTTTGATATTATTTTACCCATTATATGATTGAATTCAATTTTTAATTAATGAAAAATCAAAATAAATTGGAAAATGAAGAAAATAACATGTGGATAAGTAATTGGGTCGTGGACCATGTTATAAATGAGGTGCAAGCATAAAAAGTTAGGCCCATTTGGTAAAAAATGTAATTTTGAGCCCATTTGACTTTTGGCAATTTTGTAAAAAAGGTCAACTTTGACAAGGAATATCTCCTCCAATTTTAACCCTAGAGAGGTGTTCTTGGACTTTTTAGAAAGCTTAGGATGTCCCATAAGAAACCCTTTTGGTCTTATCTCAATTGAGTCTTCCATGATCAATTAAGAAGCTTTGACCCAAAAGGTGTTTTTGTTGACTTTTCAAAAGGGCCCATAATGTAGACATCCATATCTTTTGATGAGTGCATATTTTGAACTTATGGGATGAAGATGAGTTGTAGGGAATTGCATCCTCTTCAAAATGAGCCTTGGATGGAAAATTTTTGATAAAGCATGTGGAAGTTATGCTTGGTCAAAGTTTGGTTGACTTTTCCTCAAAAACCCTAATTTAGCAACTTTTGGGTTTTGATGAATTTAGGGCATTCCTTGAAGAATCATGATCAAAACTTGATCAAATGATGAAGATTACTTCAAAATGTTCATGTTTACCAAAAATTCTTGATGTTTGACTGTATGTGGGCCATAATTGACTTTTGACCTAATACAGTCGATTCTCAAGCATCTGAGCAGTTGGCTGAGTAAACTTCTTATGCAAGGCATGAAGCTAGACATGGAGGGTCTTGAGAACATATTAGGACAATGGAGAGAATATGAGGTCTTTGGAGTCCACCTATCTTGATAAAAATGGAAACCCTAATTTGAGACATACTGCCTTAGGAGAGAGTTTGTCTGGTCAACTCTTGGGCAAACTTGAGCAAATTGAGGATCTCTAGGAGTATGTATTGAGTAAAATGAGAGGGAAATTTTTGGGGTACAACAGGTGGAGTAAGAATCAGAGGTTCTTGTAAGTACTCCTTGATTTTACCAAAGGCTATTTGACAGTCGTCATTCCACTTCACTACTTGATCTTTCTTCAGCAGCTTGAAGATTGGCACACGAGTAGCAGTCAAATGAGAAATGAATCGGGAAATGTAATTCAGTTGTCCTAAGAAATGTTTGACCTCTTTCTTAGTACGGGGAGCTGGAATTTCTTGAATGTCTTTAACTTTTACGGGATCAACTTCAATACCTTTACCGCTGACGATGAAACCTAAGAGTTTTCTAGACCTTACCCCAATGGTGCATTTGTTTGGATTCAACCTCAGCTTGTATTTCTTTAATATCTAAAATGACTTATGCAGATGATCAAGATGTTTTTCTTCAGTCTGTGACCTTGCTATCATGTCTTCGACGTAGACTTCTATCTCATGATGAATTATGTCATGAAATAAAGCTAGCATGGCATGCTGATAAGTTGCCCCGACGTTCTTCAACCCAAAAGGCATGACCTTATAACAGAAAGTGCCCCACTGTGTGACGAAGGTAGTTTTCTCCATGTCTTCAGGCGCCATCTTGATTTGATTATAATCAGAGAATCCATCTATGAAGGAGAATACCTTGTGCTGAGCGGTGTTGTCAACCAAAACATCAATATGTAGAAGCGGGAAGTCGTCTTTGGGGCTTGCCCTGTTCAGATCCCTGTAATCTACACACATACGTAGCTTTATGTCTTTCTTCGGTACTGGAACAACATTAGAAACCCACTGTGGATATGATGTCACTGCTAAGAACCCTGCATTGAATTGATTCATAACCTCGACTTTGATATTTTCCGACATTTCAGGATGCATGCAACAAACCTTCTGCTTAATCGGAGAACAACCCTCTTTCATTGGCAGGTGGTGAACCATAATATCAGTATCGAGCCCTAGCATGTCTTCGTATAAACAAGAAAATACCTCAACATAGTCGTGCAACATCTGAATCAACCTATCCTTGATACTTCCCTCTAAGTTCGCGCCTATCTTGACCTCTTTTTTATCTGTCTCAGTACCCAAATTTATGACGTAAACTGGCTCTTCATGCGGTTGGATAACCTTTTCTTCTTGTATTAAGAGTCTGGAAAGTTCTCCAGGTATTTCACAATCTTTCTCACCTCCGTCCTCAGCTTAGTAGATCGGATTTTCAAAGTCATAAGCGGTAATAGTAGAATCGTTATCAACGAGATCCAGAGTGGATGGGGATCTGCAATGTAGTGTGTGGGTGTGTGTAAGAACACACAGCTATTTGAAAATACAATAAAGTAAATAAAAGACGGAGAGCGCAAAATTTGAATGCAAAATGTCTAATGTTTTCATTAAATGAAAATATGACATATGAAATGACAACCCTTAACAAATGAACCATTGTGCCCCGAGCAAGACACAAGGTTAAAAGTCATTGTTTTAAAAGAAATTACATAACCAAACTTCTTAAAGCGATAAAACATAGATAGCTATTACTCCTGACTAAAGGAGATGGAGATAATGTCTTCCGCCTTCCAGTTGTTGAGTTCGTTGCCTATGGTAGGAAAGATCCAGCTATCAAAGTCACTATCATTGTCATCATTATCTATATCGTTGACTTCATTATTGCTGATACAGAATGGAGGTCTTTCAGCACGAGCGCGACGAACATCGCTTTGACCTTCTGCAGTAAAGTCCAAACCAAACTTGTCAAATTTGTAGGGGATATCGGGAAGCTAACCCCAAATAGTGCAACCACCTTCTTCTATAGTATATTTGACATCCTTCAAGGAAGCCATCTTGTGTGGAACCCTGATAGTCTTTGGAATGGAAGAAACATCTTCAACAGTAGCAGGGGAAATCAGTTCATAATCTTGGCAGGGAGTCTCAATGAATCCTCCGTACATCTCCATGTACCATAATGAAATCAGGTGGTTGACCATGTACTCCTCTTCTCCATAGATAGTAACAATCTTCCCTTTCACAGGATACTTTAGTTTCTGGTGTAAGGTGGAGGTAACATCACATGCCCCGTGGATCCAGGGGAATCCTAAAAGACAAGAATAAGTTGGTCGGATGTCCATTACATAGAAGGTGGATTCAAAGATCTCTGAACCCACTTTGATAGGGAGATCCACTTCTCCATGCACCATTCTTTTAGATCCGTAAAAGGCTCGAACTATAATGTCACTGGGTTTCAGCATAACCCCTTCATAATCTAGTCTGTCAAGAGCGCCTTTTGGAAGAACATTCAGAGAAGAGCCAGTATCAATTAAAACATGAGCTAACATAGTGCCCATGCATTCAATGGAGACATATAGGACCCTATTATGATTTCTCCCCTTTGAGTCAGGTCAGCATCGAAGAAGCCTAATCCATTATCAATTGTTAAGCTAGCCACGTAACTTCCAAATTGATCAACTGACATTTCTTGTGGCACATGAGCAGTCTTCAAGAATTTCATTAAAACCTGCACATGGGCTTCAGAACACAGTAGTAAAGATAACATGGAGATTTTGGATGGGGTCTTCCCCAGATGTTTAACAATTTTATAGTCGCTTCTACGAATGATCTTCAAAACCTCTTTCAACTCTTGTCCAGAGGTGTCTTTGACTGTATCTTCTTTTGGCGCCTCCATCTGGGTAGGCTCTATCATTGTCTCTTTACCCCGAGCCTCGATAGTTGTCTTGGTAACTGTGACTTGAACAGGTAGAGAGATTTCTGGGGAGAAAATCCTTCTGATTCTAGTAATTTTGCTAGTCCCCGCAATACTATCAATGTTGGGATCAACCTCTTCATCATAAAATTCTTGTTTGACGCCATGGTAGTAGACATCAGATCCATAGTTCCATGGAATAACTTTTTTGGAGGAATACGGGATAGGTCCAGGTGTTGTAATAATTAAAGGAGCAGCTTTGGGATTGGAAATAATCCTTACAGGATCCTTAGAAGTGATCCTAAAAGGAGTACTAGATATGACAGAAAAATCTTGGCACAATTTCTCAGCATACATAATTTTCTCAAACAAAATTACATGTTCATCCATCAGGCGTTGAATGTCTTTCTTCAGTAACCCACAACTATTGGGTTGAACTGCACAACAATAGCATTCTCTAACACAACCCAGAAACAAACCAGCTTGTAGCAAATTCTATTTGATTGTTGAGAGGGGAGTAACCACATTACTTACGGAGGTAACATACAAAACATCTTCAATAACACTTATGCCTTTGTCATGCTTCGTCATAGGAGTAGTAACCACATTCGGAGTTTACGGAGGATCAAAATTAATTTCCTTATTGTCAATCATGTCTTGAATTTTTTTCCAGGCCCTAGCAGTTGTTGGTTTCGTGCCCAGGAGTGTTCGAATAATAGGCACACCTTGCATTTGGATTGTACTTTGGAGAGGATGTGTTGGGATTAAGAGGAGGATCCCGTGTTAAAATGAGTTCAGCCTTTAACAAATATTTCAATTCTTGAGCCAATGGCATATTAATCCTAGTGAACTGCCTCCTCTGAGTGTCTGACCTACGCTGATTGCCTTGTTATTATTGTTGAATAGGCTCCAAATTAAAGATCAACACTGCCCCCACAGATTTATGATTGTCATTGTTACTACGCTCTTCTGGCTATAGACAACATTGGTTTCTTTCTTACCACTGAATGGCTTCTTCACAATATTAGAAGATGTATCCATCAGAATCTTCCCGCTCTTGATACAACTTTCAACTCGTTCTCCAGTCAGAATTATCTCAGTAAATCCTGATGAAGAGCTCCTAATCAGTAGATTAAATAATGGACTCGTCAGTGTGCCCATGAACATATCCACCAATTCCCGGTCAATCAAAGGAGGTTGCACTCTTCCAGCTAGATCTCTCCATTTTTGTGCATACTTCTTGAACACTTCATTCGAGCCCATGGACATGTTTTGCAACTGCACACGAGTCAGTGCCAGGTCAACATTATATTGATATTGTTTGTAGAAAGCAGCATCCAAGTCTTCCCATGTGTGAATTTTAGTTCCTTCCAGCTGATAGAACCATTCAAGTTGAGTGTCGGACAAACTTTCTTGAGAGAAATGGACCCATAATTTCCTATTTGTAGTATGGGGTTGGATTTTTCGAACATACGACCTCAGATGAAGTTTGGGACAAGAGACCCCATCATATTTAGAAAAGATAGGGACCTTGAATTTGTGAGGGATGACCACCCCCAGGATCAGGCCTAGTTCTCCAAAATCCAATCTAGGAACCTTCTGGATTTCCACAACCTTGAGATGGTCTTCCAACTGTTTGTACTTGTTATCAGTAGGAGGATACTGTTCGTCGGATTAGTCTTCGTCTTCAGAACCCTGATTGTTTCTATCTTTAGGCCTGGTGCTTCTAACATCATCTTCTTGGTTGTCGTCTTCCTTAGAGGAAACATCATCTTCTTGAACTGGTTGAGAAGGACCTTTGAACCTTCTCCCGATATTGAGGATATCATCTGGCTTCTTAGTCTTCTTTTACTTGGTGAAGAGCATCACCATCTCTTGTTGCCCTTTGGCCAAATTCAGAAGAGTCTCTTAAAATTGTGTATGCTTAGTCTGCAGATCCTTGATAGTTTGTTCGAGGTACATCTTATACTAAAATAAACAATAAGTAGATGAGAAGACCTGTATTGGAAAACCTTCTTATGAAATGATGCATGATATGTGGATGCAATGTTTTCAAGGACCTTAAGATATTTAAATTTATTAATCAAAAGGAAAAGATTTTCATTAGTAAGTTCAAAATTACAATTGCCTTTCAGGCTTACAATGAAAACAAAAGGGGTATCAAGTTCACAATAATATAAACTCCTAAAACTTAAGACTCAAGTCTCCCATAGACGCTTCCTCTTCATGTCGATGTATTCATTAAGTCTTCTCTCTTCATGAAGTTGCTTTGTGAGCTCCAACACATTCTTCTCATTTGCATAGAACTAAGTCTCAAATGTGTCTCGTTCTTCCCTGAGTTGAATCCATGACTTTTTCAATTCTTCAAGGTCAGTAGGTATATATGGATGGAGAGTGGCATAAGGGACATCCCCCTTGGCAACATGCTCCACAATTATTGGTAAGACATCGGGATATGGCATCATAAGGTTTTGAGCACGAGATCATACCCATATGATATAGGGTTCCAAAGGGATGGAATTCTTTTGTCCCAAAATCTTGCTATCAATCTTGTTCACCATGCCCCAAGCACGTATAAACCTTTGACGATAACCTTGAAAATCGTTCTTGTAATCGAACATAATATCCTGAATAAGCATGTCATAAGGACCATCTCTTCGAGCATAACCAAATTGGCGTAGAGCTAGAGAAGAGTTATAGGTAATACCTCCCCTAATTCCCAGGAGTGGAACATTAGGGAATTCCCCATAGCAGTCAATGATAGTAACATCTTCCAGAGATCGGGAACACCAATAGATATCTGAATAAGAGAGTGACATCATCCTATGAGACCACCTCAAACCTTATTCGTTCTTCAGTACTGTTTGGGGAAGGTGAGAAATAAACCACCTGGATAGCAAAGGTATACAACACAAAAGAGTCCCTCATTTCCTTATAGTACGAGTGTGAAGAGAATGCAAAATATCTCCAAGCAACGTAGGCATGGGGTTATGAGTGAGGAAAATTTTGATAGCATTCACGTCTATGAGTTGGTCTGGATTAGGCAATAACACCAAACCATAGATCAACAAGGCCAAGATTTCCTCGAAAGCTTGAAAACTCTTAGCATCCAGAAATAGCTGAGCCTTCTTCGACAGAAATTTAGCAAGAAAACCCTTGACTCCACTTCTTGTTTTCCAACTAGATACAATGTCGAACAACTTCAAATGTAAGGCTGCTGCAATTTCTTCAGGTTGTGGATCTTTCTCTAAACCAGTAAAAGGTGTCTGATCAAGAATAGGTATTCCCAGTAGCTTAGAGAACTCTTCCATTGTAGGTACTAGCTGATAATCCAAAAAGGTGAAATAGTGATGTGCATGATCAAAGAACTGAAATAAAACACTCATCATGTCTTCTTCAAAACCCGAGGTAACAAAACTGAGTAGATGACCATGCCTTTTGGTGAATATAGAACTTTCAGGAACTTTTGAGACTAACTCCTTAAGTTGATAAGGTATCCTTACAAAATTTATCTAGATAGTATTGTTGCGAGTATAAGCCATAACCTACAACAAATAAATGAAGATAAATCCTTAGGTCCTTGAAAAATTTAGTGAAAATGACATGTGTAATGATGTCATGATGTTATGATGTCATGTTTGAACAATTTAATCATACGCAAACAAAACACATAAGGTACTGAAGAAGTGAAAAACACAAGAAGGGGGATTGAATTGTAAAACTTGAAACTAAATGCAGACAACACTGTATTTTTATCCTGGTTCGTTTGATCTCAAACTACTCCAATCCACCCGTCAAGGTGATTTTGCCTCTCTCCAACGAGGTCTTAATCCACTATATTCAACTGAATACAACAACTGCTTTAACAACTGTCAAAGCCTTCTTGAGTCTAACCACGGACCGGTTTATCTCAAGGTAATTCTCTTACAGATAATTTAACGAAAGTGTGTTTGATGTTTTCTAGAAAAACTATATATCACAACTGTGATAATACACAATAATAAGCTTGGATAAAACTAGATTGCTAGAGCTATAGAGTAAGCAGTTGAGAGCTTTAGCAAATTTGATGAGTGAGAACGAAAAGATGATTTTGCTTAGGCGTATGTGCGTGTAGAGTATTAGCCTTTTCTTTTCTCACAGACTTGTTTATAAAGCCTTGGAAGAGATACGTTGCTGTCCATAAATCCATTTCAATGCACTTAACGTTCTTTCCTTTTTGAGAAGATCATGTCTTGGATAAAGTCGTTGGTAATTAATCTGCCTTGAATGCTTAGTAACGTTGACACTTCAGAGTCTTCTCTGCTTATGGAAATCAGAGTGTTATTTCCTTTATGCTGACGCTTCTGAATGCTGATGACTTGGTTAGGATCTTGATCAGAGTCAGAGTATGTTATGCGCAGATTCTGTTCATCAGGCTTCAGCGTATAGCACATGTTATTTGATCTTCTGATGCTGACATATCTTCTGATGCTGATGTTGATATTGATCTTCTGATGCTGATTCCATTAGAGTTTCTGTAAATACACAATATAATTTTTAAGTAGCATATATGTCATATATAAATCTTACAATTTATTTAATCTTGTATTTTATTATCATCAAAACTCTAACTGAGGGTTGTAGAATCAAACTATGTTCTAACAATCTCCCCCTTTTTGATGATGACAAAAACCGGATTTTTTTTCAATTAAAATCAATAAAAAAGGTATTAGAGATAAACAAATAAATAATAAACGGTATCAGATATTAAAGATAAGGAATAAAAGTATCAGAGCAAACAGATGAGGAATAAAAGGTATCAGAGTAACGAAGAGAAAAACTCCCCCTGAGTTGATTACTTCCCTTTAATTCCATGAGACCTTGAGCATCAGAACTTTACTTTATCAGAGTTCATCAGATTCTTGTACCTGTAAGCTTTTCAGAAGAAAGACATTCAAATATATCAGAATGTTAGAATGTTTGAGACTTATGTCTCAGTAATCCGTTATTGAAAAATATCATTCTTTCTCCCCCTTTTTGTCAGTTATCAAAAAGCACAAATAATCAGAGTTAAAAATGATCAGAGCTAAAAAAGCGATTATATTCAAAACAGAAGCAATGAGTAGTTCAGAATAATGGGAAAATATTACAGACAAACATGTAAAGAAAACAAGGAAAACACAAGAAAAATTCTAAGAGGGTGGAAGTCGTGTGAACAGAACTTCCAACATGCTCTTGATTTAAGTGCTGGTTTCCTGTTGCTGAGATACCATGTTTGCTATAGCATCAATCTTGGCATCCTGCTTGTCCATTCTCTCATTCATCAGCATGTCAGATATTTTAAAGTCCTCCAGAGTCTGCCTGTCAAGAGAGGAGGCTTGAGGATCTTCAGACACAAGATGCTTCTCAGAGCTTTCTTCAACCACTTCTTCTTGAACCTGTTCTTCTGCTGGGATCATATGTTCTTCTGTCGGTTGAACTTTGGATGCTGGACGCTGGTCAGACCAAGGAGCAATGTCTAGATGGAGAACTTTTTCCTTAAGCAGCTTGCTCAGAACTGGACCTTCAATTTCTTTCAGCAGATTGCTGAAGTTCTGTTGAGCCTGTCCATAGCTCTGGTCTTGTAACTTGAAGGTTTCAGCGCATACCCATCTTCTGAATTTTGTCCATAGGAGGTCTGATACAGCAAGATCAACCAGTTCCAGACTTGCTTGTTTCAAAGAAGTGATCCACTTATGTATATCTGTTTCAAAGTTCAATATGCTGGAACCAACATCTGGATGTTTCGGTTTAGGGATGGCTGTTTTCTGGTTTATTGCAGCAAGGCGTTCAAAGACTGTTAGATCAATGACTGTCTTGTTGTGGTTTTCTGTATTGGCTTTTGGTGAGGGAGTGGGAGAGTCAGAAATGACGATTGGGCTTGATGGGGAATTTGGTGGAGTTATTTCTGGTGAAGAGGGAAGTTGAGACATATTCACAGTAGTACCATAGGGAAATTGAATGGCCAAAGGTTGTGGTTTAGGAGATTCAGAGGTTTGAGCCTCAGAGGTTTGAGTCTCAGGTTGGGGAAATTGTTCATGTTGAGGAGAGGGTGGATTAATTTATAGTTGAGGTGTTGGGATTTCACATGGAGTTGGAATAGGAATAGATGTGGAAACCGCAATTGAATCTAAAACAGTAACAGAAGAAGGATTACCTCTCTTCTTGGGAGTCTGTTGAGATGGTCCTTCTGTAGCAGCTTTTCTTTTCTTTGTCTTCTTCAGAACAACCTCTGGTGCCTTCTGCTGAAGATCTTGAATATTCAGATTTGGTGTGGTACCATCAGCTTTACAAGCATCCAAATATCTCAGAACGATTTCAGGCTTGGAGTCAATATCTGAGAACAGAGGGAAGTCGTCCAGAGGGACTCTTCTGCTGGAGATTTCAACAAAAGGAGTGACGTTGGGCTCCTTCTAAATGTTCTCTATCAGCTTCATTTTCTTCAGATTTTTAGCATTCATCTGCTTGCCAACAGACGGTTCCAGAGTGTTGATTTCTTGTGCCTCTGTCAAATGATCAATCAGCCTATTCTCAGTCAGAATATCTGATATCAGTCTTCCCAAGGGAATCCAATCCCTTTTAGTACGTTCATCTTCTCTTGTTTCCTTGACACTTGTTCTGAGATGGTTGAACAGAAGATGAGCTAAATTAATCTTGACCTTCTGAGAAATAAAATAGATCAGAAACTGTTGATCTATGTTTATGTAATCAGGAGAGCTGGTAGGCTTCCTGTGGTTAAAACAACCCAGAATCATCTTGGCCCAAATTTCGTGCTTGTCCTTCAAATCTCTAATCTTGCTGGATGGAAGCCCCAGCGTGAAAATTTCCCTTGCTATAACAGCAGCATCTGCACACCTTTCTGCCATATCTATACAGCGAATACCACCTCCATTGTACCCAATCAAACGAGCAATCAGGTCTTCAGTAATCACAATCTTCTTCCCCATGATGTAGGATGTAACTTGGTGATTTGAAGAAGAAGCGTGAAACCAAAATTCCTTTACCAGAATAGGAAATGTTGGACCCACCAGCCTGTCAAAGTACTTTTCCCAAACTTGAGCTTGAATCTCTTCAGATAAATCAAAACCATTTTCCTTGAGACTGTTGAAATCCACTATTATTTCTGACAGAACTTCAAGATTCTTGACTGGAGTTAGAAGCGTTCTGAATGGTACTTCATATTGCTCAGATGAAACAGTTTTCTGGGAATCTGTAGAGGGAATGCTGGAAGAAGCCATGTTCACACGAGGTTTTTGAAAAAGATTTAAAGGGATTCTTGAGAAAGAAGAACACAGAAATCAGAAATATTGAGTGAAAACGAAAGTGACGGTAAGAGTGTGTGAATGGTGTGAAGTGTTTAAATAGATTTTCTAAAAAGGTTTTGAAAACATAAACGTTTAAGAGATAGAAATAAATAATTATTATTAGCATTTAATGATAGCTGATTTTAGGGGATTCAGAAAGATATTAGGAACGGTTACCCATGACATGTGTCTCAATGCACCCAATCAGCACTTTGCCTTTTCAGAAGCGTGAACGTGTGTTCAGCCTCAGAAAATAGCTGATGGCTGGATGACACTTGTTTGCTTGAGTGAACAGCACATTTCCATCCTAGAAATGAAGCGCTCAGATCTTCATGGATAGATTCTGATACAATCTGCACTTCTAAAGTTCTGAAGGAAGATTGATCAGTAGTTCACAGAAAATAAACAAAGTTCTGAAGGTTAATATATAAAATTAAAACAATTTCATTCTGAGTAGAGCTTCATGCTGAGATGTTTCAGAATGAAGTTGAACCTATCTTCAGAAAGTGGTTTTGTAAAAATATCAGCCCATTGATGGTCTGTGTAAATAAATTTTAAGTTTAAAATTCCTTTCTGAATATAGTCCCTAATAAAATGATGTTTTATTTCTATATGCTTAGCCCTAGAATGTAAAATTGGATTTTTACTTAAGCAAATAGCAGAAGTATTGTCACAGAGGATATGAATGTTGCTCTCAAATATCTGGAAGTCCTCAAGTTGACTTTTCATCCAGAGCATTTGTGTGCTGCATCCAACTGCTTCTATGTATTCAGCTTCTGCTGTTGATAGAGCAATTGTGGATTGTCTTTTGCTGGACCATGAGATCAGATTTTCTCCCAGAAACTGGCAGCTTCCAGAAGTGCTTTTACGTTCTACTCTGTCTCCAACAAAGTCAGCATCACAGTAACCTACTAAGCTGTAATCACTTGATTTTCTATAAAACAAACCCAGATTAGTAGTACCTTTCAGATACTTGAAAATTCGCTTAACTGCTGTTAAGTGAGATTCTCTAGGATCTGTTTGGATACTAGCACAAATGCATACACTGAATAAAATGTCAGGCCTTGAAGCCGTCAGATAAAGAAGAGAACCAATCATACCTCTGTAGACCTTATGTTCTACCTTTTTACTTACCTCTTCTCTTTCCAGAATGCACGTGGGATGCATTGGAATCTTTGATGGCTTACATTCTGAGAGATCGAATTTCTTCAGAAGTTCTCTGACATATTTTCTCTGATGAATGTAAGTTCCTTCTAGGGTTTGATTGATTTGAATGCCCAGAAAGAATTTCAGTTCCCCCATTAGGCTCATCTCAAATTCTGCCTGCATACACTTAACAAACTCTCTTCCCATAGAAGATTTAGTAGATCCAAATATTATATCATCAACATAAATCTGACTGACTAAAATGTCATTCTTAACTGTCTTACAGAATAAGGTTGTGTCCACCTTCCCTCTGGTGAATTCCTTTTCTAACAGGAAGTTACTTAGTCTTTCATACCAAGCTCTGGGAGCTTGTTTCAGACCATACAGTGACTTCTTTAGTTTGAAAACATATTCTGGATTTTTTGAACTTTCAAAACCAGGGGGTTGGTGCACATATACCTCTTCTTCTATATAGCCATTTAAGAATACACTCTTAACATCCATCTGATACAGAGTGATGCCTTTATTAACAACAAATGAAATTAAAAGTCTGATAGATTCTAACCAGGCGACTGGAGCAAAGGTTTCTGTATAGTCTATCCCCTCTTGCTGACTATAACCTTGTGCTACCAATCGTGCTTTGTTTCTGATGACTTCACCTTGTTCATTCAGTTTGTTTCTGAACACCCATTTAGTTCCAATGACGTTGAATCCTTTTGGTTTAGGAACTAAATCCCATACGTCATTTATTGTGAATTGATTCAGCTCCTCTTGCATTGCTAGATTCCAGTCATTGTCCAGAAGTGCTTCATCAATTGTTGATGGTTCAATTAGAGAAATAAGTCCCATGAGGGATTCTTCAGAGTTTATGAAGCTGGCTCTTATTCTGATTGGATCTTCCTTTCTTCCTAAGATTGTCTCTTCTGGGTGATCCATGCTGCTTCTGGATGGTCTTTTCTGAAGTTGATCAACAGAAGGTGCTGGATTGCTTGCAGTGCCTCTTTCTGATGTTGAGGGAGTGTTTCTGTTAAGAGCTTCTGATGACTTGTCTTCAGTACCTGTTAATTCAATTTCCATACCTGCAAGTAATTCATTCTACTTTGACTTTTGAGAGTCAAGCTTATCATCAAAACAAACACTGATTGATTCTTCCACAATCTGTGTTTCTGTATTGTATACTTTGTACCCTCTTGAGCGTTCAGAGTATCCTAACATAATACACTTTTGTGCTTTAGAGTCAAACTTGTTCAAATAATTTTTAGTATTTAAAATAAAGCAAGTACATCCAAATGGATGAAAATATGAAATGTTGGGCTTTCTGTTCTTCCACAATTCATATGGAGTCTTTTCCAGAATAGGTCTTATGGAGATTCTATTCTGAATGTAACACACTGTGTTTATTGCCTCTGCCCAGAAGATCTTAGCAACGTTAGTCTCGTTGATCATGGTTCTGGCCATTTCTTGCAATGTTCTGTTCTTTCGTTCTACAACTCCATTTTGCTGGGGAGTTCTAGGACAAGAGAAATCATGCAGAATGCCTTTGTCATTAAACAATTATTCAAAATCTTTGTTTTCAAACTCTCCACCATGATCACTTATGACTTTGACGATTCTAAGATCCTTTTCATTCTGAACTTGGTTGCAGAAGGAAACAAACACAGAGTGTGACTCGTCCTTGTGTCTTAAGAACTTTACCCATGTCCATCTGCTATAGTCATCTACGATTACTAACCCATACTTTTTTCCACTGACTGAAGCAGTTTTAACTGGTCCAAATAAGTCAATGTGCAGAAGTTCTAATGGCTTAGAGGTGGAAATAACGTTTTTAGATTTGAAAGCAGGTTTTGCAAACTTGCCTTTATGACATGCTTCACACAGAGCATCTGAATTGAACTTCGGGTTAGGAAGTCCTCTGACCAGATTGAGTTTGTTAATCTGAGATATTCTTCTCATACTAACATGTCCCAATATTCTGTGCCAGATCCATTGCTCGTTGTTAACAGACAGAAGAAACTTTACATTCTGACTTTTCAGTTTAGAAAGTTTGATTTTATAAATGTTGTTTCTTCTCTTTCCATTAAATAGGATAGTCTCATCTTTCTGACTAAGAACTTTACATGAATTTTGATTAAAGATTATATCATAACCGTTATCACTTAATTGACTTATGGATAACAGATTATGCATTAATCCATCTACTAATAAAACATTACTTATAGAGGGAAGATTTCCATTACCTACTGTTCCAGAGCCAATGATCTTTCCCCTCTGATTGCCTCCAAAGCCTACATGGCCTCCAGGCTTTGGAACATATGCCTTCTTCCCGTCATGTGTTGTAAGCAGCCAAGGTCCAGGTACCATGACTGGTGTTTCTGCTTTGCTGCTAAAGATATCTGCCACATGTATTATTTTATCCTTAGGTACCCATATTTTCTTGGGTCCTAATTTGTTAGTTTTACCAAAACTCTGGTTGAATTTTGGTTTAACAGAATAATTGCTACTGGTATATTTGATGTCATGTGTGTGCCCATATACAAAGTGTGAATCAAGTGAAGTGCATTTTATAACTAAGTCCATGGCATTCTTTGGTGTAGGTACCTTACCTTGGTATCCTATTCCCTTTCTGCCATTTCTGCTAACTCCATAGATCATTGAAGCCATTTTGCTTCTATCTATGTTTTTAGCTAGAAACTTCTGAAAGCTGTGATCATACTCCTTGATGATCTCATCAGCACTACTGGGAGTTTCAGGAATTGTTTCCTTCTGAGAGTTTTGCAATAGATTTTCTAATTTTGAAATTTTATCTTTCAACTCAGAATTTCCAATTTGAGACTCTCAATTTTATCAGAGTCAGAAGCAAGATCCCTTTTCAGGTTTCTGAATTTGACTCTGATCTGCTGATATCTTTCCAGAATTTCATTAAGGCTTTCAGCTAGTTCAGCCTTAGTAAAGTTAATAGCAAAGTCAGGAAATACCTCTTCTGTATCTGATTCAGAGTCTGATTCAGAAGCTCCATTGTCTTCTGTTATGTTTGCCATGAGAGCTATGTTTGCTCTCTCATCATCTGATTCTGAGTCAGCTTCAGATGTATCAGAATCATCCCATGTGGCCATGAGACTTTTCTTCTTTTCCTTGCCAAACTTTCTTCTGGGATTTTCCTTCTGAAGCTTTGGGCAGTCACTTTTGTAGTGCCCTTGCTCGTTACATTCATAGCAGATGATGTCTTTGTTGTTTGGCTTTCTGCTTCCTGAAGAGCCTTCAGATCTTCTGTGTCCAGAGGAGGATTATGACCTTCTGTATCTGGAGGAAGATTCGTTCTGATTCTCTGATCTTCTGGGATTCCTGAACTTCCTTTGCCTCTGCTTTCATAGTTGGTTCACCCTTCTGGAGAGGAGAGACAGTTCATCTTCTTCTGATGAGGACCCATCAGAGGTTTCTTCAACAGCCTGCAAAACCTTGGAGTCATATTTTCTGTTAGATTTTAAAGCTAATGGCTTACCTTGCTTTTGAGGTTCATCTGCTTCTAGATCTATCTCGTAACTTCTGAGGGAGCTGACAAGTTCCTCCATAGAGATTTTGTTGAGATCCTTAGCTAGCTTCAGCGCTGTGACCATTGGCCTCCACTGTTTTGGAAAGCTTCTGATGATCTTCTTAACATGATCAACAGTAGAATACCCTTTGTCCAGAACTTTGAGACCAGCCACCAGAATTTGAAATCTTGAGAACATCGTTTCAATTGATTCACTTTCTTCCATCTTGAATGCCTCGTACTTCTGAATGAGCGCAAGAGCTTTGGTTTCTTTAACTTGAATGTTGCCTTCATGCGTCATTTTCAGGGAGTCAAACATGTTCTTTGCAGTGTCTCTGTTTGATATTTTTTCATATTCAGAATAAGAGATGGCGCTGAGAAGAATTGTTCTGGCCTTGTGATGATTTCTGAAATCACGCTTTTGTTGATCAGACATTGCTTTCATGTCAATCTTCTGACCACTTCCATTCACTGGGTGCGTGTATCCATCAGTCACCATGTCCCACAGATCAGCATCATGGGCTAGAAATAAGCTTTCAATTATGTCTTTCCAGTAGTCAAAGTTCTCTCCATCAAAGACTGGAGGTTTGCCACTGAATTTGTCTCTTTCTTCATTGTTGTCATTGCTGATGTTTTGATGTGGTCCTGCCATTGTGTTTTTCTTACGCTGGATATTGTACTGACACAGTTAAGTGTTATAAGCTCAGAACCAGGTGCTCTGATGCCAATTGAAGAAGTGAAAAACACAAGAAAGGGGGTTGAATTGTAAAATTTGAAATTAAATGCAGACAACACTGTATTTTTATCCTGGTTCGTTTGATCTCAAACTACTCCAGTCCACCCGTCAAGGTGATTTCGCCTCTCTCCAACGAGGTCTTAATCCATTATATTCAACTGAATACAACAACTGCTTTAACAACTGTCAAAGCCTTCTTGAGTCTAACCACGGACCGGTTTATCTCAAGGTAATTCTCTTACAGATAATTTAACGAAAGTGTGTTTGATGTTTTCTAGAAAAATTATATATCACAACTGTGATAATACACAATATTAAGCTTGGATAAAACTAGATTGCTAGAGCTATAGGGTAAGCGGTTGAGAGCTTTAGCAAATTTGATGAGTGAGAACGAAAAGATGATTCTTCTTAGGCGTATGTGCGTGTAGAGTATTAGCCATTTCTTTTCTCAGACTTGTTTATATAGCCTTGGAAGAGATACATTGTTGTCCATAAATCCATTTCAATGCACTTAACTTTCTTTCCTTTTTTAGAAGATCATGTCTTGGATAAAGCCGTTGGTAATTAATCTGCCTTGAATGCTTAGTAACGTTGACACTTCAGAGTCTTCTCTGCTTATGGAAATCAGAGTGTTATTTCCTTTATGCTGACGCTTCTGAATGCTGATGACTTGGTTAGGATCTTGATCAGAGTCAGAGTATGTTATGCGCATATTCTGTTCATCAGGCTTCAGCGTATAGCACATGTTATTTGATCTTCTGATGCTGACATATCTTCTGATGCTGATGCTGATATTGATCTTCTGATGCTGATTCCATCAGAGTTTCTGTAAATACACAATATAATTTTTAAGTAGCATATATGTCATATATAAATCTTATAATTTATTTAATCTTGTATTTTGTTATCATCAAAACTCTAACTGAGGGTTGTAGAATCAAACTATGTTCTAACAGGTACTAGGTTTAAGCTTGCAAGGAGTTTATAGGTAAGTACCCTTTTGAGTTTTAGTTGGCTCAACCTGTCCTAAAAGAAGTAATCGGGTTCTAGGAATCTCAGTATCACTGATTTTTCTCTCAGGCATTATTTCAGCACAAGCATCTAATTTGCGACCGAAATATCCCGAAAGTGCAATCTCAATGAGTGTGGCATCGAGTATCAACCAACTTCAGTCTGCACTAAAGCCAGTCATTTCACTACTTTCTAATGGCTAAGTTGTGTCAACTAAGGCACTAAGGTCTATTAGTGCTTATGACACCACGTGGTAGCCCATCATTCTCCTTGACTTAACTCAAGGGACACCGACACAAACCAATGTGTCGCACTAACGTAGCCATTGCTTCAACCATATCGGTATATGTCGTACAGTTTCCACAATTTATTGCTACTTAGCAAAAAATTCCCCCAGATCCGGGTATAGGATCTATTAAATAAACCTAAACAACCCTTTAAAAGTAAAGCAGGAAAGTCAAACAATGAAAGCATTTAAATGTGAACTATCTCTAAGGTAACCCCAATTTTATTCAATTTCTCCAATAGAGTCGCCAGTTCTGTAATATGGTGGGAGAACTGAGTTTTAGGTTTTGCATTTTATTGCAAATGTTACGGATAGCAAGAGTCACCTTCGACTTTTCTTTTATCCAAATGAAAGAAAGGGTGAAAAGAACAGGAAAGACCTTTTGAGAATTTTCTTAAGTTCGGGGGGTAGGTTATGAAAAGGGAAGGTATTAGCACCTGTTGTACCCCAAAATTTTCCCTCTCATTTATCAAAACTTTTCTCACAAGATCTCTTTGACTCAAGACTGGATTAGGGTTTGGTCAGCTCAAGACATCTCATCTTGCACTGATAACCCAAAATTAGGGTTTGAGTTTGCACAAGTATTTTTGGACTATAATTGCTTCATATGACTTTAAAACATCATTATGGATCCCTAAGATCACCCATGACAAGTTTCAAGCCTTGAACCACATTTTTTATCAGTCAATTGGACAGTTGACCTAAAAATCAGCTGTATTGGGGAAAAACTCAACCATGGCCAATTTACAGTCAAACATCATAATTTCTGATCAACATCAACACTTTAGACTCACATTTATCATTTGTTCAAGTTTGGATCATAATTCCTCAAGAAATTTGGTCAAATCACAAAAAGGGAAAAATGGTCAAAATTAGGATTTTGACTGAGGAAGGGCAATTTCTAATTTTTAACCTAGCAAATGACTAATTGAGTTCAAGCATGATTTCAAGGATTCAATGGCATCATCTTGACTTAATTACATGGCTCAAAACATCTCAAATTCATTGGATTGACATATGAAATTTGCAATCAATTGATCAAAAGTCAACTGTACACTGAAAAGTGAAACTTTGACTTTTTGGTCAAAATCAAGTACCAAGGGTCATAATTCATCAAAACATGTCAAAATGTGAAACTTGTTCACCAATAAAACCAAATTTGAAAATTAGGGTTTGAATTTGAAAATTTTCCTAACTTAGAAATTTTCTAAGTATAGAAAATTTTCTTATTTTTTCTCAACTTTACACCACTTTTTCACCATGATGCATAATGATTCAAGGAAAGTTCCAAACATGAAAGTTATAGACCTCTATTAAATCTACAACTTTTCTTCACACACTTTTCCATAAAGATGCTTGGATCTCAAGATATAAATTTGTGAATACATGGTCATGAACTAAATAACTTAGTGAAATTTTGCCCTAATTTAGGCAGGTTTTGGACCCAACTTCATGGAAACTATTCACCTAGTTCCAAGAGGTATCTCAAAATTCATTTCAAAGATGAATTATAGAGAACATTGCAAGATTTCCAAAATGTCCAAGAACTCCTCAATATCATTTTTTAGTAGAGAGAATCGAAGAGATGAAGTTGGCAATTTTTCACTTTTTGTCCAAGCCATTTCATGAAGAACAAAGTTGCAATCAGTACCTATGATGGCTAATCCATGCTTTACAGGTCCCAAGCTTGTTCCACACTCCTTAATTAAATGCTTACTCAGTTGACAAAGCTTCTATCTATGCCTTAGGATCATTATCCAACTTGCAATTCCATTTATGGCAAAAAGGTTCCATTGCCATTTTGAAAAAGGTCAACTTTTGCAAACTTTACAATCTTGAGCATTGGACCTCTCCCCTTAGCACATACAAGTACCACAGACCTAATGCAACTTGTAGATAAGAAATACCAACCCTAAGCCAGCCAGTACAAGCATGTGAGGTTTAGTCCTATCACTTTACTTCAAATACAAGAATGGTGGCAAAAAGGTGAAAACAAGCATAGTTGTTAGAGGGTTGATATAAAACCATTTCAATACTAATATACAAACAATATACAACACAATACACGTTTAGCAAGGGCCTGAAACACTCCTAACCAGCAATACACCAAAAATCTGTCCAAAACTGCAGATTTTGTACAAGCACATCCATCTTCCATTTGGCTCGTGCGTTTTGAGTTTGGATCATTCAAACATCTTACATAATCAATACCTAGTCAATCCAGGCCTTCATCCCTGTTCTGTAATCACTCCTCCACCATGTTCCATTATTGACTTTAGAGCCTGCAGTTTGACTTGGCCAAGGAGTTCCAGCTACTTTCAGAGCAAGGCAAGGGTTGGGATACATCCAGGGAAGTTCAAGGAAGCTCAAGCAAGCATCAGGCCTCCCTCAAACTCACCCCAGTTCCATTCACGATTCCAACTGAAGGAGGTAAAATTTCAAACTCTATCTTCTTGTACAGGCAACCTTAGGCCACGATTTATGAACAAAAAATGTAGTCTTCATCATAACGAAGTTGTACATACCATTGTCTTGCATTGATTTTACTTGTGCTGAGAGAATTTGAAACTTAAAATTTCTGGAAATATTAGGTCAAGATTTAGAGCTGTTAAAATTCTCTTTATTCTTTGATTAATAGTTCACATAACTTATATGGTTGGAATCGTGTGCTCAAGTACTACAACTTTCATGTTATAAATTTTCATTTTTATGGAAGTATGAGAGAGTTACAGGATGTCTGGCCAAAGCTTGAGGAAGAAGATGAAACAGGGCAAGGACTTGGTTCAGAATATGTTATTTTTGTTTCACTTAAGATAATGGAAGTATAGCCACCCCAGTGGCAAAGTAGCGCGCAGGTGAGACCCATGTCCTGGGTTCGAACCTTGGCGCGCTACTTTTGTATTTTTCACTCTTTTTCTTTTCCATTTCTACATTTTTGCAGGTTGGGCTTGTCTTTTAGGCCAAAGTTTTTTTGCTAATATCATCACCACCAATCTGCTACATTACCCCCCTTGCCAACTTTTATATTTTTATTTTTATTTGTTTTATTTTCATTTTTAATATTTTAAATGTTTTCCTTAATGCATAAAAATCCTAAAAAATATAAATTAATAATATTGCACTTTATTTTATTTTTATTTTATTTCTCACATAAAAATTCATTTTATTGTACTAGGATATCATTTATTTTCTTAATAAACTTGTAAATATAATTAAACATATTTAGTTCAATTTATTTAGCATTTCATACTTATAAATACTTATTTTTTTGAACATATAAAATTTTATATTTTATTACAATATTATTTATTATTTTTATACAAGAAAATATATAAAATAATACATATAAAAACTTCATTTTCTCTTAAATAATAATTAGGGTTAAACCCCTTTTAAATTTTTTTCTTTACCTTATATTGTTAGGTTTAGATTAAATTTTCTTTTACATAAAAACAAAACACAAAAATCTTTTTACATGTACATTACGTTGCATTTTATTTTAATATTGTATTGTATTTATTCTAATTCGTACAAATTCGATTTGGTTGTAATAATTTATTTAGGATTATATTCTTGCAAATCCCTATTCAAATTTGTATTCCCCCTCCCATAAATTGTTGTAATAGCTTAGAAATATTTACATTATGCAATTTATCGCTTTATATGCCATGAGTAGTAATTAGGGTTTGTATGATAAGAACAAAACAAAGAAAAATAGAAAACCCTAAATACAAGACAAAATCAAAGGCATGAAAATGATACACTTGCACAAAAACACCCTTAGGGTTTCCCCACTTGGTTGCCTAAAACAAAAATGGCCTTGTTACGCATGCGAAGTATCTTGGCAAAATAAACAAATATAAGATCATAGTCCCTCGATGACGCTATTCAAAAGTTGCCTTACAAAATGATCTTGGTCCCTCAAAATGCTAAGATACTTTACAAACATTGCTAATCATGGTCATACGATGACCCACGCCCGTCCCGTTTACATCCAAAGATAGGGTTGCTTACCAAATCAATGGTAAGACAACAATGTCAAAGGAATAGAAAATACATAAGAAAGACATTTGTGTAGGTAGATGGCTTCTAGTTACTTGCTCCATTTCAAAACAACAATCCTTGCTATTTTCAAAACAAACACACACACATTTCAAAACATCTTACAAACATTGAAAACATTTTTCAAAAGACAAACATCTTTGTATACATTCTTACGAACGAGAATCATTACAAAGATTGCCTAAACGAATGTCCTCTTTTACAAAATACTTTCAAAACCATACCAACCACAATTTCAAACAACAAAAGCAAGTGATCTAAGCAAGTAACTAAGATCCCATGGAAAACCATGGATGAAAAGGGTGCTAATACCTTCCCTTTTCATAATCTACCCCCAGAACTCAAGAAACAATCTCAAAGGTCTTTCCTGTGCTTTTTCACCTTTCCTTTTGGATAAAAGAAAAGTCGGTGGCGACTCTTGCTAACCGCAACATTTGCGATAAAACGCAAAACCTCAAATCAGTTATCCCACCGTATCACATAACTGGCGACTCTGATGGGGAATATTTAAAAGTGGGGTTACCTTAGGGATAGATCATATTTATTTGCTTACATTGTTTGACTTGTTTGCTTTACATTATGGTTCTTTGTTTGGGTTTGAATCCTCCACCCGGATTTGGGAAACATTATAGGTAAATAGCAATACATTATGGAAACTGTGCGGGGTATACCGACATGGTCTAAGCAATAGCTATATTAGTGTGACATATTTGTGGGTACCAGTAGCCTTTGAGTTAATCAAAGAGAATACGGGGTCACTGAGTGATGTCATGAAGCACTAATGAACTTCTAGCACCCTTTACTTGACCAACTTGGCCTTTAGGATGTAGTGAGATGACCGGATTTGGTGCAGTCCGAAGTTGGTAGATACTCGATACTACACCCATTGAGGTTTGGTTTCTTGGGATATTTCGATTTCCATTAAAGAGGCTTGAGCTGAAACAATGACCAAGGAAACAATCCAGTGATATTGAGCTCTTTAGAACCTGGTTACTATTATTAGGACAGGTTGAGCCAACTAAACTTCAAGAGGGTACTTACCTATGAAACCCCATGCAAGCCTAAACTAAGAACTTGTTTGCTTTGCTTGTATATGCATACTTGTACATAACATCATGGACATCATGAACATCATATGCATCCACTAACCATTTCAAGGATTTTGGAGATTCATCTTTGTTTTTTGTTTTGTAGGATATGGATTCACTTCGCAGGAAAACTATCCAAATCAACCTTGTAAGAATTCCTCCACAACTCAAGGAGCTAGCTTCAAGGATCCCTGAGAACTCTCCATTCACCGAGAGGCATGGTCGTCTACTCAACTTGGTCACCTCCAACACAGAGGAGGATATGATGAAGGTTCTCTTCCAGTTCTTTGACCCTTTGCATCATTGCTTCACATTTCCTGACTATCAGCTTGTGCCTACTTTGGAAGAATTCTCTCAACTCTTGAGGATTCCTATTCTCAATCAACTACCTTTCAACTGTACGGAAAGAGATCCAAAGCCAGAAGAGATTGCTCAAGTCCTGCACTTGCACTCATCTCATATCACAACTCATTGGGAAACTAGAAGTGGTGTCAAAGGCTTCTTGGCAAAGTTTCTATTTGAGAAAGCCCAAAGCTGTTGGAATTCCCTAGACTTGCAAGCTTTTGAGGAGATTGTGTCTATTCTTATCTATGGGATGGTCTTGTTCCCTAATCCTGACCAACTCATAGATGTGAGCGCCGTCAAAATCTTCATGTCACGCAATCCGGTGCCTACATTACTAGGGGATATCCTACACTATTTTCACACCCGTACAATGAGGAAAAGCGGTATCCTTATGTGTTGCACTCCTCTCCTGGCAAGATGGTTTATTTCTCATCTTCCCCAATCAATCTTAAACAATGAGCTCAAACATTCAGATATTCATTGGTGCTCTCGATCCAAAGAGAATGTTATCATTGTTGACCGTTGTGGGGAATTCCCTAATGTCCCTCTACTTAGAATTATGGGAGGCATCACCTACAACCCATGCTTAGCTCTAAGACAGTTTGGTTATCCCCGAAGGGATGGCCCACATGATATGCTGATTCGAGGCTTGGTATTCGACTACGACAATGATGATCAAGGTCTTCGCCAGAGATTCATCCGAGCTTGGAGGATGATGAACAAGGTGGATAGCAAGACTTTGGGACACAATAAGTCCATCCCTCTTGAGACTTACCTCAAGTGGGTATGAACCCGCGCTCAAAGTCTTATGATGCCTTATCCGTCCATTCTCCCAGTGATTATTGAGCCTATTAAGGAAGGAGAAGTTGCATACACTATCCTACATCCTGACATG
Source organism: Vicia faba (assembly GCA_948472305.1). Lineage (NCBI taxonomy): Eukaryota > Viridiplantae > Streptophyta > Magnoliopsida > Fabales > Fabaceae > Vicia > Vicia faba. Next base: position 910,086,595 of record OX451738.1, on the reverse strand, counting down.
CCCACATCACTTGAGGATCTACAAAGGGATTGGATACAACTCAAAGGAGATCGAGATACTTTCGAAGCCCAATTCTATGCAAGCGAGAAGAAGGTGTTGGAACTCACTAGGCTACTTCATGAGGAGCAGACTCTAAATACCTACATAGCACCAAAGAGGATGCACAATACTTTTTTATCTTAGAATTTTGTATTATTTTGCCCAAGGGGCATTGATGTACTCAAATTCTCTTATTAATATAATGTGTGTTTCTTTTTGTTTAAAACAAATTTGAATTTTTAAATCCTTGAAAGCATTGCATGTATACATATCATTCATCATGACATAAACAGGTCTTTTGCAACCAGTTTCCTCATCTCTCTACTGTTTATTTCAGTAAGATGGATCTCGAACAGACAGTCAAAGATCTTCAAGCTCAAAACACCCAGTTTCAACAGTTACTCATGACCCTAGCAAAGGGGTAAGATGAGTTGAAGACTCTGTTAGCTGAAGAAAGAAATAATAAACCAAAGAAAGCCACTAGGGTTTTGAATATGGGGAGAAGATTTTAGGGACAGACTAGAAGGACACTGAATTTTGCAACCACTTCCGGGGAAGGAGAAGGGAAAGGAAAATAAATAGCGGTTCCGTCAGAATCCGAAGAGGAGGAAGAAGAGGAAGACTACTCGGAGGAACAATACCCTCCGGCTGATGATAAGTACAAACATCTTAAAGAGCATTTAAGCGCTATGGAAATACAAAGGGTACCAGGTCTAGACTTTGAAGAATTGGGGCTGGTGTTAGGAATCATAATCCCACCAAAGTTCAAAGTGCCGCTGTTTGCAAAATATGATGGGGTGTCATGTCCTAAAATGCACCTCCGATCATACGTGAGAAAGATTCAACTGCACTCTACCGATAAATACCTATGGGTGCATTTTTTCCAAAATAGTATATCCGGAACATAACTCGATTGGTTTTACCAATTAGAAAGGGCCGACGTCTACAACTGGGAAGACCTCGCCGCAACTTTCTATAAACAATACCAGTACAATGAAGATTTGGCGCCTACCCGTACTCAACTTCAGAGTATGGCTATGGCTTCAAATGAAGGTTTCAAAGATTACGCGCAAAAATGGAGAGATCTAGCTGGGAGAGTGCAACCCCCTCTGTCTGAAAGGGAGTTGGTGGATATGTTCTTAGGCACTCTATCAGGCCCTTTCTTTAACCATTTGATTGGGAGTTCATCTGCTGGATTTACTGAGTTAATATTAACCAGAGAGAGGGTGGAAGCTGGCATAAAAAGTGGAAAGATTCAGAAAGATTCATCTGCCTCTACAGTTGTGAGAAAGCCTTTCACCGGAAAGAAGGAGGTATCTGCTGTTTATACACAAAGGAACCAAGGGAGAGCTGAACGCCGACCAATGGTAGGGGCTATTATGATCCCAAAATCTACATCTGATCAACCAAGAAGTAATCAACCAAGGGTGGAAAGGCCAGTCCGGAAATTCACCAGAATTAACATGAGTCTAGCCCAGGTCTTACCCCATCTGCTGAAATATAATTTGGCAACTTTGAAGGAAGCTCCAAAGAATCCCAACACTGCATCCCCCCATTATCACCCGAATGCCAGGTGCGCATACCATTCCGAAAGTCCGGGCCACGACACCAACAATTGTTGGGCTTTAACAAAAAATTCAAGACCTTATAGATGCAAAAGAGATTGAGTTTGAGGCGCCCGAAAAGCAAAATGTCATTTCCGCTCCTATGCCTAGACATGGTCACAACACCAATGCTATCGAGGAAGATTTGTTTGTTGCTAAAGTGGATGAACTCTTGACTCCACTCCCGGTCATTAAGATGAACTTGCTGAGAGCTGGTAAATTCCCATGTTGTAATAAAGACTTCCATATTTGTTTATCCTCGCCAACTGATTGCCCTCTGTTGAAGACAGGCATTCAACGCCTGATAGACAACCAAGAAATTCTGTTTGAAAATGCTCCTGTTTCACCCATTCCTATTGAAGATGTTTCAATCATAACCATCTCCGCCAATCCTTCCAGGGTCCCCAAAAGACCCGTTAGGATTACATCAGTTCCAAAGGCTACTCCTCTCATAATTACCATGCCCAGGCCGATCCCATACGAATCAGACAAAACAGTACCGTGGAATTATGGTGGAGAAATCTACTACCATGGTATTAAACAAGATGGGTTGACCACCGAAGAAGTGAGCTCCGAAGAAGAAGATTCTGACATTAGCAATATTGCCGGAACTAGTAAGATTACCCGTAGCGGTAGAATCTTCTCTCCAGAGATTTCCCCTCCAAAGGCAGATTTTGGACCCGTGGTTGTTCCAAAGACTACCTCTGTACCAATAATCATACCTGCAAGCGCACCTATCGACAAAGATGACACGATCCCTGCTGTTATCCCTACCAACACTTCTACTGTTGAAAATCGAGGAAAAAGAATTCAAGAAGAGCCTTTCCGGACGAAGGCCCAATCACTAGCTATCCCCGAAACATCCAAGAAGGAAATGGAAGAGATCCTGAGGATAATAAAGAAGAGTGACTATGACGTGGTTGAACAGTTGGGGCAAACTCCCTCCAAGATCTCCATTCTATCCTTGCTGCTGTGCTCTGAGGCACATGTGAAAGATTTGGTAAATTTTTTGAAGACAACCCATGTGCCACAAGAGACGTCTGTTGACCAGTTCCAAGATTGTGTGGCCAGTTTGATAGCTGATAATGGCCTAGGCTTCTCTGATGCTGATTTGACACCCAGAGGGAGAAAGCACAACGAGGCATTACATGTCTCCATGGAGTGTAGAGGAACGACTCTGGCCCATGTCTTGGTAGACACGGGTTCATCTTTGAACGTCTTACCAAAGAAAGCTCTTGACATATTGGATTGCGAAGGGCTGACATTAAAACCCAGTAACATAGTTGTGAGAGCATTTGATGGTTCGAAGAGGATGGTCCACGGGGAGGTGGACATCCCGATAAAGGTGGGAACTCAGATTTTCAACTCAACCTTCTATGTGATGGACATCTGCCCCTCTTACTCCTATCTGTTAGGAAGCCCCTGGATCCATAATGTCGGTGATGTCACCTCTACGCTGCACCAAATGATGAAATACCCGGTCCAAGGAAAGATCATAAATGTCCATGGAGAGGAAGAGTACATGATTAGTCATCTAAATTCTTTCTGATATGTGGAGTTGGATGCCGAGTTCATTGAAACTCCTTTTCAACATTTCGAGGAGGTCTCTCAAGAAGTAGCGGTGACCAAGGAGGTATCCCCGATTCCCAAGATCACAAGACCTCCGCTTCAGATGTCATCTCTAAAAGACGCCAAGGCGGTAGTAGAAGAGGGTGGATGAACCATCTGGGGGCAGCTTCCGAACATCCCTTACAAATCAGACAAGTTTGGCTTGGGGTTTACTTCAACTGCTCAGAAGGTTGTGCGTCATGCCCGTGCTGGAGGGCCACCTTTGAGGATTAGTAATCGGGAGGTCAACGCAGTGGAAGATGTTGAAGAAGATGGCAACTTGGAAGATTGGATATTTCCTACTGTCAACGGAGGACTTCGCAACTGGGAAGCCAGAGACTTTGTCCCAATAACTTTCATCTCTCAGTAATTTATCTTCTACATTTCTGTTGGACTTGTAATATTCACAAACAATTCGCACTTTAAAAACCTTGTGTCTTACCCGAGGCACAATGGTCCATTTGTAAGGGTTTTTATTTCATCTTCATATGACATTCAATGAATCATGGACGTTTTTCCACATACAAACCTTTTGTGCTCATTGTCTTTCTTTTACATTTTATTGTTTAAAGATGGATATACCCTTACACAAACCCACACTCACAAATGCAGGTACCCCTCCATTCTGGATCCCATGGGTAACTATACTGCTATAGCCTTTAGTGACTCTGAAGATCCAATCTATCAAGCCGAATACGAAGGTGAGGAAGATTGTGAAGTGCCAGAGGAATTGGCCAGACTACTACAGTAAGAGGAAAGAGCTATTCAACCTCATGAGGAGCCATTGGATACAATCAATTTGGGTACCGAGGAAGATAAAAAGGAAATCAAAGTGGGTGTCAATCTAGAGACGAGTGTCAAGGAGCGCCTAATTCAGATATTTCATGATTATGTTGAGATCTTTGCCTGGTCATACGAAGACATGCCAGGACTTGATACAGACATCGTGGTACATCGTCTACCCACAAGAGAAGACTGTCCACCAGTGAAGAAAAAAGTCTTCCGCATGATACCTGACATGTCAGAGAAGATCAAAGTGGAAGTCATGAAACAGTTCAACGCTGGATTTTTGGTTGTCACTTCATATCCTCAATGGGTTGCCAACATTGTTCCCGTGCCTAAAAAGGATGGCAAAGTACGAATGTGCATGGATTATATAGATTTAAACAGGGCCAGCCCTAAAGATGATTTTCCACTTTCCCACATCGATATCCTGGTTGATAATACAGCCCAACACAAAGTGTTTTCCTTCATGGACGGATTCTCAGGCTATAATCAAATCAAAATGGCACCTGAGATGGAGAAAACTACATTTGTCACACAGTGGGGGACGTTCTTCTACAAAGTGATGCTATTCGGACTGAAGAATGTTGGGGCAACCTATCAACGCGCCATGGTAGCTTTGTTTCATGATATGATACATCATGAGATAGAGGTCTATGTAGATGACATGATAGCCCGATCACAAACTGAAGAGGAGCACCTTGATCACTTGCAAAAGTTGTTTGTGAGATTGAAGGAGTACAAACTAAGGTTGAACCCAAACAAGTGTACATTCGGAGTCCGGTCTGGTAAACTCTTAGGTTTCGTTGTCAGCAACAAAGGCATCGAGGTTGATCCTGCCAAGGTTAAAGCGATACAAGAAATGACTGCTCCTCGTACTGAGAAGGAAGTCAGAGGATTCTTGGGAGGCCTAAACTATATTTCCAGATTCATTTCTCACCTAACAGCTACTTGTGAACCAATCTTCAAACTGTTGAAGAAAGATCAAGTAGTCAGATGGAACGATGAATGCCAGATTGCTTTTGACAAGATCAAAGAGTACTTATAAGAGCCTCCTCTTTTGATGCCACTAGTCGAGGTAACACCGCTGATCATGTATCTTACCATTTTAGAGAACTCAATGGGGTGTGTATTGGGGCAGCATGACGAGTCTGGCCGAAAAGAGCACGCTATTTACTACCTGAGCAAAAATTGTACCGACTGTAAAACCAGATATTCACTGCTCGAGAAAACATGCTGCGCTCTGGCACGGGCTGCTCTCCGGCTAAGACAGTATATGTTGACTCATACCACTTTGTTGATATCTAAGATGGATCTGATAAAGTACATCTTCGAAAAGCCTGCTCTGTCTGGGAGGATAACTAGATGGCAGATGATCCTAACAGAATATGACATACAATATACTACCCAGAAAGCTATAAAGGGAAGTGTGCTAGCTGATCATCTTGCTCATCAAGCTGTAGAAGATTATCAGTCCATGAAGTTTGAATTCCCGGATGAAGACATCATGACATTAGACAACTGTGAAGAAGTCAGACCATATGACGGACCTGAACAAGGATCCCGATGGACCCTGTTCTTTGATGGGGCATCCAATGCACTTGGTAATGGTATCGGCGTTGTACTCATATCTCCGGAAGGGTGTCATACTCCCTTTACAGCCAGACTTTGCTTCAACTGTACGAACAATATGGAGGAGTACGAAGCATGTATCTTTCGTCTCAAGGCTGCCATGGACTTAGGAATCAAATCTTTAGATGTGTTTGGAGATTCAGCTTTAGTCATCAGTCAGATCAAAGGATAATGGGACACTAAACATCCAAACCTTATCCCTTACAAAGAACATGTTTTGACATTGCTACCACATTTTGAGCAGATTACCTTCGAGCATTTCCCGCGAGAAGAAAATCAGCCAGCAGATGCTCTAGCCACAATGTCATCTATGTTTAAACTTAATTGGGGTAACGAGGCTCCCCAGATCACCATTGAACGAATAGACGAACTAGCACACTATCAAGAGATTAATACTGAAGAAGTAGCGGACCAGCCTTGGTTTCATGAAGTCAAGAGGTATCTCGAGGCTCAAGAATATCCAAAAGGAGCTTCAATCAACGATAAAAAGTTCTTAAGGAGATTCTCTGCTAAATTCTTCCTGAGTAATGGCATCCTATACAAATGCAATCATGACTCCATTATGCTCTGGTGTGTGGATAAGATTGAGGCTAAGAAGATCATGGCTGAACTACATGAGGGAACTTTTGGCACCCACTCCAGTGGGCATACGATGGCAAAGAAAATCCTGCGGGCAGGCTATTATTGGTCGACCATGGAAGCAGATTGCTATCAACCCTCTCGGACCTGTCATAAGTGTCAAATTTATGCTGACAAGGTGCATGTGCCTCCAGTTCCTCTGAATATATTGACAGCTCCTTGGCCCTTTGCTATGTGGGGAGTCGATATGATTGGGGAGATCAAGCCTACAGCCTCCAATGGACACCATTTCATTCTAGTGGCCATTGATTATTTCACAAAATGGGTCGAAGCAGCTTCCTTCGCATCTGTTACTAAGAATGTTGTTGTCCGCTTCATCAAGCAGAATCTCATTTGTCGGTACGGTATCCTAGAAAGGATCATCACTGATAATGGTACAAACCTTAATAATACTATGATCACCGCCTTGTGCGAGCAGTTCAAGATTCAACATCACAATTCATCCCCCTATCAGCCAAATATGAATGGTGTCGTCGAAGCTGCTAATAAAAACATTAAAAAGATCATACAGAAAATGACAATCACCTACAAGGACTGGCATGAGATGCTGCCATTTTCTCTCCACGGATACCGTACCACGACTCGCACATCAACTGGGGAAACACCATATTCTTTGGTTTATGGCATGGAGGTTGTCTTGCCTATTGAGGTTCAGATCCCCTCTTTGAGGATTATGAAGGATGCAGGTTTGGACGAGGACAATTGGATCCAGACTCGACTTGATCAATTGAACTTAATTGTTGAAAAGAGACTTACTGCTGTTTGCCATGGTCAGATGTATCAAAAACGGATGATCAAGGCTTTCAACAAGAAAGTCAGACGTCAAGTATATCAAGTTGGAGATCTAGTGATCAAACGCATTATGTTACCACAAAGTGATCCCAGGGGAAAATGGACTCCTACCTATGAAGGATCATTTGTAATCAAGAACATCTTCTTCGGTGGGGCAATGATCTTAACCACCATGGATGGCGACAACCTGCCACACCCTACGAACGCGGACATAGTCAAAAGATACTATGCATAAGAGCCCGCTAGGTTGACACACCTAGGCAAAAAAGGGCATCCCGGCGAACCAAAGAGGTTCAGGAAAAAATTAGGGATAAAATAAAAAAATTTGTACACCCGGCAAGTTGAAAACCCGAAAGGTCAACTTGGGAAAAAAAGGGTTTCCCGGTGGACTGAAAACCCGAAAGGGCGGTCCAGGAAAAAGTTAGGGAATTAAAGTGTATGACTTTGTCCCGTCGGATTACTTTGTGGACAAACTCTTGACTTCCAGTGACAAACTCGAAGTTTTTGATCAATTCAATCATCTTTGGACGAAGCGACAAATGGACAGGGTATTCGGAGGCACGGAGACTATAGCAGAATGGGAACCCCATGGGATTATCACACATAGCTGTCTTTCTTTGTACAGGAAACTATTTGCCTTTTTCTTTACACTTGTGTTTTATTTGCAAAAACGTCCAATGATTCATTAATGAACATATGCATTTTAACATAATTAATGTTTACAAAAAGAAAACAAAATGAAAAATTACTCACAGGTTGAAAGAATAGGAAAATGTCTTTAGGCTATTCCATGAGCAATCCCCACAGTACATCATTTAAATCCCCGGTGGAAACCATCCAATTCCTCCAGAATTCCCCAGCAAGTTTGTTTGAAGCATGAAATGCATTTGGATAACAATTGAATTCTGATACTCCCCAACGGAACAAAGACTCCCATTATTAACCCCCAGTAGAAGTCATCAAAATTCTCTGGATTCCCCAAGCAGATTCCTCAAGCAGTATACGACATTGCTCTAACAACAAAATTTTTGTCAATACTCCAACTTCAAGACATGAAGAATCCACATATCCTCAGCAGCAGTCAAGGATTTATTTTCCTCAGCAATACAACAAATCAGCTTACATGCACATACATTACATCCACATATCATAAACATTGCACATACATTGCATCATACATTTCATGCAACATAATTTTGTGTTCCAGCTAACATTTTAGCCTTTTCAGGATAAGATTAACAGTTACTGTTAAACAATGTGCAATCATGATACAGTACAGATATGCTCCATATACGAATGCCATTCTGATACTCATTCACATTTCAAGTTCAGATACGCTCCAGACACGGATGCCATTCTGATACTCATTCAGATTTCAACTCTCAGATACAGTTCAGATACGCTCCAGACACGGATGTCATTCTGATACTCATTCAGATTTCAACTCTCAGATACAGTTCAGATACGTTCCAGACGCGGATGCCATTCTGACAATCATTCAAAATCAGCTCCCAGATACAGTTCAGATACGCTCCAGACACGGATGCCATTCTAATACTCATTCAGATTTCAAGTTCAGATACAGTACGGATATGCTCCAGATACGGATGCCATTCTAATACTCATTCAGATTTTAAGTTTAGATATAGTACGAATACGCTCCAGATACGGATGCCATTCTAATACATTCAGATTTCAAGTTCAGATACAGTACGAATACGCTCCAGATACGGATGCCATTCTAATACTCATTCAGATTTCAAGTTTAGATATAGTACAGATACGCTCCAGAAACAGATTCCATTCTGTTACTCATTCAGATTTCAAGTTCAAATACAGCTCAGATACGTTCCAGACACGGATACCATTCTGATAATCAGTCTTTTAGCTTATAACTTACACTTCAAAAAACATTCTTGGATGGCATCTACAAGCCCATCTCCAACAAGATTCTATCTCTTCTCCAAATGGCATCTTTAAGCCCATTCCCTCAGCTACACATTGTCGAGTGCAAATTTATGGGCACTCTAGTGTCCAATCATTCTTTCACCTTCAAGTCACGAATGGCAAAACTCGCCAATCTAACTCTTCAGGTCTAAGAAGATTGAACAAGGGCAGCTGTTGTACCCCAAAATTTTCCCTCATTTATCAAAACTTTTCTCACAAGATCTCTTTGAATCAAGACTGGATTAGGGTTTGGTCAGCTCAAGACATCTCATCTTGCACTGATAACCCAAAATTAGGGTTTGAGTTTGCACAAGGATTTATGGACTATAATTGCTTCATATGACTTTCAAACATCATTATGGATCCCTAAGATCACCCATGACAAGTTTCAAGCCTTGAACCACATTTTTTATCAGTCAATTGGACAGTTGACCTAAAAACAGTTGTATTGGGGAAAAAGTCAACCATGGCCAATTTACAGTCAAACTTCATAATTTCTGATCAACATCAACATTTTAGACTCACATGTATCATTTGGTCAAGTTTAGATCACAATTCCTCAAGAAATTTGGCCAAATCACAAAAAGGGCAAAATGGTCAAAATTAGGGTTTTGACTGAGGAAGGGCAATTTCTGATTTTTAACCTAGCAAATGACTAATTGAGTTCAAGAATGATTTCAAGGATTAAATGGAATCATATTTACTTAATTACATGGCTCAAAACATCTCAAATTCATTGGATTGACAGATGAAATTTGCAGTCAACTGATCAAAAGTCAATTGTACACTGAAAAATCAAACTTTGACTTTTTGGTCAAAATCAAGTACCAAGGGTCATAATTCATCAAAAAATGTCAAAATGTGAAACTTGTTCACCGAGAACTCCAAATTTGAAAATTAGGGTTTGAATTTGAAAATTTTCCTAACTTAGAAATTTTCTAAATATAGAAAATTTTCTTATTTTTTCTCAACTTTACACTACTTTTTCACCATGATGCATAATGATTCAAGGAATGTTCCCAACATGAAAGTTGTAGACCTCCATGAAATCTACAACTTTTCTACACACACTTTTCCCTAAAAATGCTTGGATCTCAAGATATAAATTTGTGAATACATGGTCATGAACTAAATAACTTAGTGAAATTTTGCCCTAATTTAGGCAGGTTTTGGACCCAACTTCATGGCAACTTTTCACCTAGTTCCAAGAGGTATCTCAAAATTCATTTCAAATATGAATTATATATCACATTGCAAGATTTCCAAAATGTCGAAGAACTCCTCAAGATCATTTTTGAGTAGAGAGAATCGAAGAGATGAAGTTGGCAATTTCTCACTTTTTGTCCAAGCCATTTCATGAAGAACAAAGTTGCAATCAGTACCTATGCTGGCTAATCCATGCTTTACAGGTCCCAAGCTTGTTCCACACTCCTTAATTAAATGCTTACTCAGTTGACAAAGCTTCTATCCATGCCTTAGGATCACTATCCAACTTGCAATTCCATTTATGGCAAAAAGGTTACATTGCCATTTTGGAAAAGGTCAACTTTTGCAAACTTTACAATCTTGAGCATTGGACCTGTCCCCTTGGCACATACAAGTACCACAGACCTAAGGCAACTTGTAGAGAAGAAATACCAACCCTAAGCCATCCAGTACAAGTATGTGAGGTTTAGTCCTATCATTTTACTTCAAATAAAAGAAAGGTGGCAAAAAGGTGAAAACAAGCATAACTGTTAGAGGGTTGACATCAAACCATTTCAATACTAATATAAAAACAATATACAACACAATACACGTTTAGCAAGGGCCTGAAACACTCCTAACCAGCAAAACACCAAAAATCTATCCAAAACTACAGATTTTGTACAAGCACGTCCATCTTCCATTTGACTCGTGCGTTTTGAGTTTGGATCATTCAAACATCTTACATACTCAATACCTAGTCAATCCAGGCCTTCATCCCTGTTTTGTAATCACTCCTCCACCATCTGTCATTGTTGACTTCAGAGCTTGCAGTTTTACTTGGACAAGGAGTTCCAGCTACTTTCAGAGCAAGGCAAGGGTTGAGATACATCCAGGGAAGTTCAAGGAAGCTCAAGCAAGCATCAGGCCTCCCTCAGACTCACCCCAGTTCCATTCACGATTCCAACTGAAGAAGGTAAAATTTCAAACTCTATCTCCTTGTATAGGAAACCTTAAGCCACGATTTGTGAACAAAAAATGTAGTCCTCTTCATAACGAAGCTGTACATACCATTATCTTGCATTGATTTTACTTGTGCTGAGAGAATTTGAAACTTGAAATTTCTGGAAATATTAGGTCAAGATTTAGGGCTGTTAAAATTCTCTTTATTCTTTGATTAATAGTTCACATAACTTATATGGTTGGAATCGTGTGCTTAAGTACTATTACTTTCATGTTATAAATTTTCATTTTTATGGAAGTATGAGAGAGTTACAGGATGTCTGGCCGAAGCTTGAGGAAGAAGATGAAACAGGGAAAGGACTTGGTTCAGAATATGTTATTTTTGTTTCACTTAATATAATGGAAGTATAGCCACCCCAGTGGCAAAGTAGCGCGTTGGTGAGAACCATGTCCTGGGTTCGAACCTGGGCGCGCTACTTTTGTATTTTTCACTCTTTTTCTTTTCCATTTCTACATTTTTGCAGGTTGGGCTTGTCTTTTGGGCCAAAGTTTTTTTGCTAATATCATCACCACCAATCTTCTACATTACCCCCCTTGCCAACTTTTATATTTATATTTTTATTTGTTTTATTTTCATTTTTAATATTTTAAATGTTTTCCTTAATGCATAAAAATCCTAAAAAATATAAATTAATAATATTGCACTTTATTTTATTTTTATTTTATTTCTCACATAAAAATTCATTTTATTTTACTAGGATATCATATTTTCTTAATAAACTTGTAAATATAATTAAACATATTTATTTCAATTTATTTAGCATTTCATACTTATAAATACTTATTTTTTTGAACATATAAAATTTTATATTTTATTACAATATTATTTATTATTTTTATACAAGAAAATATATAAAATAATACATATAAAAACTTCATTTTCTCTTAAATAATAATTAGGGTTAAACCCCTTTTAAAAATTATTTTCTTTACCTTATATTGTTAGGTTTAGATTAAATTTTCTTTTACATAAAAACAAAACACAAAAATCTTTTTACATGTACATTACATTGCATTTTCTTTTAATATAGTATTGTATTTATTCTAATTCGTACAAATTCGATTTGGTTGTAATAATTTATTTAGGTTTATATTCTTGCAAATTCCTATTCAAATTTGTATTCCCCCTCCCATAAATTGTTGTAATAGCTTAGAAATATTTACATTATGAAATTTATCGCTTTATATGCCATGAGTAGTAATTAGGGTTTGTATGATAAGAACAAAACAAAGCAAAATAGAAAACCCTAAATACAAGATAAAATCAAAGGCATGAAAATGATACACTTGCACACAAACACCCTTAGTGTTTCCCCACTTGGTTGCCTAAAACAAAAATGGCCTTGTTACGCATGCGAAGTATCTTGGCAAAACAAACAAATATAAGATCATAGTCCCTCGATGACGCTATTCAAAAGTTGCCTTACAAAATGATCTTGGTCCCTTAAAATACTAAGATACTTTACAAACATTGCTAATCATGGTCATACGGTGACCCACGCCCGTCCCGTTTACATTCAAAGATAGGGTTACTTACCAAATCAATGGTAAGACAACAATGTCAAAGGAATAGAAAATACATAAGAAAGACATTTGAGTAGGTAGATGGCTTCTAGTTACTTGCTCCATTTCAAAACAACAATCCTTGTTATTTTCAAAACAAACACACACACACATTTCAAAACATCTTACAAACATTGAAAACATTTTTCAAAAGACAAACATCTTTGTATACATTCTTACGAACGAGAATCATTACAAAGATTTCCTAAACGAATGGCCTCTTTTACAAAATACTTTCAAAACCATACCAAGCACAATTTCAAATAACAAAAGCAAGTGATCCAAGCAAGTAACTGAGAGCCCATGGAAAACCATGGATGAAAAGGGTGTTAATACCTTCCCTTTTCATAATCTACCCCCCGAACTCAAGAAACAATCTCAAAGGTCTTTCATGTGCTTTTTCATCTTTCCTTTTGGATAAAAGAAAAGTCGGTGGCGACTCTTGCTAACCGCAACATTTGCGATAAAACGCAAAACCTCAAGTCAGTTCTCCCACCGTATCACAACACCATTTTCATCTGTAGTTATCTAGAGGCTCTTGATTTCTAGCTCACTTTGAAATTTGCTTTGTGTTTGTGTATGTTTGAATTTTTTTTGAAAATTCGCAACTGCGGAAATTTTGTAATGATTCTCGTATCATTGAGAATGTATACAAAATGTTTGTTTTGAAAATATTTTGAATGAAAGTGTTGTTTTCTAAGAATATTTTGAAAATTCCAATGTAAGGTAGTTTTCTTTATAATAATCCTTGTATCAGTCTCTAAGAGTATTTATAAAGCATTTTGAAAGTAGTTTGTTTTGAAAGTGTGAGCTGTGAAATTTTTTTTAGTTTATGAGCAAGCAATTACGAGCGATCTACCTACTCAAAAAGTCTTTGTTCTTTTCCTCCTCCTTTAGATAGTGTTATCCTACTGTTGTACGCAAAATTTTCCCTCTCATTTCCCTAGACATTTCCTACAAATAACTTCAATGACTCAAGTTTGCGCGAGTATCGACTAGGTCAAACAATTACCTCAACACTAATGCCTCAAATTAGGGTTTGGGTTTGTACAAAGGCAGTTGGGTTTCTAATGTTTCAAATGACTTTCATGGATCATTATGGACCCTCAGGATTACTTCTGTAAAGTTTCAAGTCTTGGATCATAATTTTCTAAGAAAGTCATTCAAATTATCAAAAGGGAAAAATTAGGGTTTTGATTTGAAATGACCGAACTTTGATTTTTGACCTAATACCCGACTTATTGGTTGGAAGCATGATCTCAAGGATCCAAGCGCGCCATTTTGACCTAATCGCATATTTCAATTCATCTCCTGAGATCAATAGATTGATAGACGAAATTCGGTCAACTGGTGGAAAAAATTCAATTGTACACTAAAAAGTCAAACTTTAACTTTTTGACCATAATTGAGTCCCAAAAATCACATTTCATCGAAACATCCAAAATATGAAATCTGATCATCAAAAATCAAGAGAGTCAAAAATCCAACTTTGCAAGACATGGAAATTTTTCTAAGTATTTTCTATACTTGTTAATTTCATTGCTTCATGACATCTTTTCACTACAATTCAAAATATTTAAAAATCTCACAAATAATTCAAGATGTTATAAATAATTCAAGTTATTACAAAGTGGCATTTTTTCAAAAGTACAAATCCTAGGTTTGGTCTTGTTTGAACTCTTCCCCTTTGACTAAAACCTTGCCACTATGCTTCCACAAGCATGCTTTGTTTTTGTTATAATATGCATAATTTTGTCCATAAACCATATTTTGTATCATGCTACAAACAATGATGTCCAAGCCTGTTGTATTTCCCATACAATAACCCAAAATCATGTTTAGAAGATAGTCTATTGTCCTGAGCAAAATAGCCCTGCTATGCTATCTCTAAGCATTGCCACAACACTCTAAAACTGCTGCAAAATAGCCCTGCTATGCTGCTCATAACCCAGCCCTAGCCTGCATTATCTCAGCCCCATATTTGCACTAAATTAGCATATAAGAGCTGCATCAAAAAAGCTATGAAAATAGCATACCCAAACAGTTCAAATTGTTATTTATTTCCCTCCCAAAATCCCAGCAAAACTTCCTCTATAAATAAACTGTTTTGACAACACACAAGAGGTGGGCTCTTAGAGAGAGAATAGAGAATTTTGAGCAGAAGAACAATATTATTTGTAATCTTTGCACATTAAAAAAAACAACTCTATTTTCATCCAAAACAGAAACCCTGAATCCATTGTTCCATCTTACAAAATCTCCCATAAACCAAACACCTTATCACATAGAGGTTGTTCAAACACCAGAATAGTTTCTAAAGTGCCATTATTTTCACCCTCCAAACACAAAAACAATATTGTACAACTTGACTGAGTTAGTGTGATTCAATAGTTTGGGACATCTTCTTGGAGATTCATTGGAGCCATCGCAGTAGCTGGAAAAGTATTCAGACTTAAAACACCAAGTGCAGTCCCAAGGTAAGTATTCTTAACTTTGAGCTTTTCATTTTTATACATAATTTATTTTTGAAGATAAAATATAGTAATCATTACCCCCTTTGAGCTAAACATTTGCTTGTTGTTTATGTTTATCAATTACATACTGTAAGCTGGCCTAAACAGACAATAAAACAATATTTAAGGCAAAAAACTGCAGCATGAGTCGACACATACCCACTTGAGTTGACTCGTTCTAGTGAAAAAACAGGGTATGAGTCGACACATAGCCTTATGCATCGACTCATACTGTTATCCAGGCCCCAAAATAGAAAGGTGAGAGGTGCATGAGTCGACACAAAATGCGTATTTGTCGACACAAACTGGTGCATAAGTCGACATATCCCTTTATGCATCGACTCATACTGAGTTGGTTTGGTTTGGCAGGGGCAAGGAAAGCTACGTGTCGATGCATAGAAGCATGTGTTGACATATAGCAGTTCAAAATTAATTTTTTCCTTTATTTTACACTGTTTTAACATTGTCTTCATTATTATTCGATGTGGTTGTAATACTTAAGTTTTTACCTCATCCCCATTTGTAAATTGTACCCTCACTCCTCTAATGATGTAATAGCTTAGAATTTTAATTTCTGCAGTTTACCGCTTTAATATAAATTGTTAGTAATTAGGGTGTGTATGGCAAGATAAAATCAACCATTAGAGAACCCTAATTTCAAAGACAAAAATGCATGCAATCAAACACACTATTCACACGTGCATCTCTAGGGTAACCCTGCTTGTTGCCTCGGAAAATAGTCATGTCCCTCGAATATGGGTGTTTTAACAAAGACCCTCAATAAAAAAAGATCGTAGTCCATCGATGTACCTCGATGTTTCCTTCGGTAAACGATCTAGTCCCTTATGAAAATTGCTAAAAAGTATCATAAGATGCTTTCTATGACTATACGTTTGACCCGCGCTCGTCCCTTCACGTACAATGATGGGGCTTCTTACCAATCAATGGTAAGATAGCAACATCTAAAAGAGGAGGAAAATAACAAAGACCTTTTGATTAGGTAGGACGCTCATAGTTTCTTGCTCACAAACTAAAACCATTTTCGCACTCACACTTTTAAAACACCTTCAAAAAACAAACATCGCTTTGAACTATTTTCAAAACCAACACTTTATATACATTCTTATAGAGACGAGAATCATTACAAAGTTTACCGAAACAAATGCGTTTTTAAAATACTTTCAAAAAAACCCACCACAAACACATTTCAATCAAAGCATTTTTCAAAGTGATCTAGCAAGCAACTAAGAGCCCGTAGATAACTACAGATAAAAATGGTGCTAACACCTTCCCTTTTCATAACCTACCCCCCGAACTCAAGAAAATATCTCGAAAGGTATTTCCTATTCTTTTCACCCTTTCCTTTATTGGATAAATAAAAGTCGGTGGCGACTCTTGCTATCCGCAACATTTTATGATCAAACACAAAAACACCCTGAGTCAGTTCTCCCGCCGTATGACACCTACCATTAGTTAGTAAGAAGCCCTATCATTGGATGTGAGGGACATGTGTGGATTGTCATATAGTCATAAAAGCAACTTGTAGAATGTTTTAGCAATTTTTGTAAGGGACTAAGATCGTTTACCGAAGGCAACATCGAAGGGTCATCGAGGGACTACGATATTTTAACTGAGGGTCTTTGCTTAAACATCCCACGTTCGAGGGACATGACTGTTTTTATCCGAGGCAACAAGTGAGGTTACCCTAGAGGCGAGTGTGTGAATAGTGTTTTCATTTCAGTTAATTTATGTTGGATTTATAGTTGTCAAATGTTTGATTTTAAATCTTGGCATACAATTCTATTAAACTAACAGTAATAAGGAAAACAGTAAATTTCGGAAATAAATGTCCTACACTATTACATCGCTTCGGGAATGGGGGTACAAATTTATGAATGGGGATGAAAAGCAGTAAACCCTAATTATTTATTACAGACCATTAGCTGTTACAATATTGAGAATATTAATGTGAAAGTAAAGTGCGTGAAGGTGATGAAGGGGAAAGAAATTTAAAACCTTAAAAAATTTCTAAGTATTTAGAAAATATTTTTGGTGTTTTTATTAAAAAATTATCATAATGTAAAATAATAATAAAACCTAATTCTATTTTATAAATTAATTAATGAAACAAAGTGATTAAGTTAAATTATTTTATTTATGAAAATTAAATTAATTCATAAAAAGCTAAATATAATAAACTAATAAAATAAAAGCAAAGCGGTTAAATTAAACCAATCTTTATTTATGAAAATTAAATTAATTAATTAAACCTAAATCTATTTTTTATTTTAAATTTTTTTTTGTATTTTAATTAAAATTAAATTAAATAAATAAAAGTAAAAAAGAAAATATAAAGAAAAATAAAAAGATTGAGCCTGGCGCTGTAAAAGGAAATTGGGGGGTATAAAAATAAAAAGAAATATTAGGCCCACCACAAAAAGAGTTTGTTGAAGCAGAAAAATAAAAATAAATTCAAATGGGTTGTGTTTGTAATAGAAATTTGGGGGGTGCTGGAAACAGAAATGTTGGGCTCAAAGAGACAAAGCCCATTGCTTGCGTTGGATCCAATGCAATTGGCTTCAAAGGGTCTATGATACACCTAGGAATCTGAAGCGTTTGACTTGGCTTGATGAACATCTAATGGTGAGGGTTGAGAGCACAAGGTGAGCTTATGGAAGCTTGGGCACACTGGATCTGCAAGCAAAATATATGATAAAACAAAAGAGTACCGCCGAGGCTCGAATTCAGGTTCCTCACATTAATGGGCGCTTGTTTTACCACTGTGGTGGTTGTTTCATCTGTCATTATACAACAACCACTAAATATATTATCAACTCATTTTTTGAAATTTGAAATTCCCACTTCTTCTTCTTCCTCGCGCCAACAACAACAATAACATTTTTTATTCTTCTAAAAACTTCATTTCTCAACCATTTTAAAAAATGTAAACATCAAACTTGCCTGAATTTTAACCAAGAATCCAACCATATAAATTTCAAAAGCTATAGATCAATGGTTAGGACAAGTTTTGCTCAATACCAAATTAAAACCCTAACAGATCAGAAACTTTAGTTCTAAAATTCTCATCACACAGGCAATATAAATGAAAAGTAAGCGCATGGTTAGCTTCAAGACATTGATATCTACATTTTTTCTTTTGTATGTATGCACTAAAGATGCATGGATAAGAAATTCAAAATTTGAGTTAACTTACCTCTTTAAGCAAAACTCAGAAATCATTCCACCACTCCCAGAGACAATGTAATGGTGCAAAAAGCTTCCTTGAGCTCCCAGGAAGCTAATGGTATGCTCAACTTGCCTTAGAACCTTCAGAAACTCTCTAACCAAGTCGAGTGTCAAATGCTGAAAGTGAGGTTTGGATGATGATGGTGGAGTTGTTACAGAAATGTACAGGTGCTTGGATGTGTTCTATATGAGTTATAGAAGCTTTGTAAATGATTTAGAGTGAAAACACACGGGTTGATTGAGTGTTTGGTATTCAAGGTCAAAAGTTGCAACAAATGAAGTTTTTTATATGTAGCTTCTGATCTTGAGAGATTTTTGAGGTTGTTAATCCGTGCTATAGATTGCTAATGACCTTTCTATTTATAGAGAATAGGTTTGAGGGCTAGAGCTGATCGGGTTTGCAAGATAGAGAGTTATGGTTTGGTTGCTTAATTATGAAGCAAACTTTGAAGAAATAGTTCTAATGCCTTGTACTTTGTCTCATAGAGTTGTTGGATACTTTAAACATGTCCCTCTGAGTTTTTAGGTTGAGTGTGTGCAGATGAAACAAGTGAGAGGCTCAAGGAGTTGACTTTGTGATTAAAGCTTGCTTTACAAGAATGAAAATGTTACCTTTCTTCTTTAAATGGAAAATGGATTGGATAAAGCTTTAATCACTTGTATCATGGCTCAAAAGTGTGTGTAATATTATGATTATGGATAAATTTGGAGGTTTAGAGGCCTGGAAAGTGAGATTATACAACATGGCATGAAGATTTGTTCTTGAGTTCTTCACGAATATGACCTATAATTCAAGAATGGATGCCCAACTTCATCTCTTCGAATCTCCTAGATCAAGCATGATTTTTTTATGCTCTTGTACAATTTGGAAAGCTTGAAACATTGTATATAACTTTTATGTTGATCACTTTGATTGAATAAAATGGGAACTTGGTGAAAATTGGCCAAGAAGTTGAGATGAAAAACTGACCAAAACTTGTTAAAAATTTTTCTAAGTGTTAGATAAAAACATCATGACTTCATGGGCCTATATCTCTTAATCCAAGAATTTTTTGGAGATCAACCCTCAAGGAAAAAATTGTATAATTCATCAATCCTTACAACTTTCATATTGAAAGTTTTCCTTGAATCAACTTGCATCTTAGTGAGAAATGGTCATGAAGTAGTGACTTTGTTAAGAGCAAAACACTTAGAATTTTCTCTAATTGTTGGAAAATTTTCCAACTTTGACTTTTTTTGAATTTTTCTTGAATTTCTTGACTTTGTTTACCAAGCTTGATAATTTTGAATTTTTTGATGATTCTTGATTTTTGAACTCCAATGTTGACCAAAAAGTCAAAGTTTGACTTTTGTGTGATTGTTGACTTTTTATCAGTTGATTCAATTCTTCAACTATCAATAACTTGTATCCTTTGAAATGTCTTGAGCCATGTAATTAGGTCAAGATGTTTCAT
Source organism: Vicia faba (assembly GCA_948472305.1). Lineage (NCBI taxonomy): Eukaryota > Viridiplantae > Streptophyta > Magnoliopsida > Fabales > Fabaceae > Vicia > Vicia faba. Next base: position 910,066,567 of record OX451738.1, on the reverse strand, counting down.
TTGAGCCTTTGAGATCATTCTTTAAGCCAATAGGTCATGTACTAGGTAAAAAGTCTATGATCAGTCATTTTCAGTCAAAACCCTAATTTTGGCAATTTTGACCTTTGATGATTTGAGTTCTTTCTTTGAGGAACCAAGATCAACCTTTGATAAAATGATGAATATCACTTCAAAATGTTGATGTTGATAAAAAATATTGAAGTTTGATTGTGTGTTGACCACATTTGACTTTTTACCCAATACAATTGATTTTCATTTATCTGAGCAATTGACTAAGCAATCGTATGATGCAAAATTTGAGAGTTGACATGAACATCCTTGAAGACATATGAAGAACCATCGAAACCACTTGAGATCCTTGAACACCAAACATCCTTGAGAAACACAAAACCCTAGTTGTGGACTCATTGCTTAGGAGGAGAATTATGACCAGTCAACTCTTAAGTAGCTTTGAGCAAATGGGGACCTCAAGAGAATGTCTTGAGGAAAATGGGAGGGAAATTTTTTGGGTATAACACTAATAAAGAAGGGAGAGGGATGAAAAAACATCACACACAAATATGACAAAACATCAAGAAACATGTATCAATTATAGATGATAAAACATCTAATCATGGATAGTCAAAACATCATGCAAAGGTGAGATGATAAAACAATCATACAAAGAATTGGATGGAAAAACATCATGCATTCATGTATCAAGATGATAATACGTAAAGTATAGAGAGAGATAATAAAAAATCACAATGGTGGAAATACATCACATAGACGATAAAACATCGCAAAGATGGCAAAACATAAAAAGGATGACAAAACATCGCAAAGACAACAAAACATCATACATGATGACAAAACATCACAAAGATAATAAAACATCAGATAAGCAAACATACAAGATAGATACCTAAGCACTAATCTTGAATATAAAAGAGATTGTGAAGCATCAATACCTAATAATGATATCAAGGATCAAATTAGGATAGAACACATATAAGATATGGAAAAACATCGACATATCGAGAATAAATGTCAACACATCAACAAACAAACAAGACATGGGGAAAAACGAACATACAAAGCATACAAAGGAAATGACCATAGGAGGCAAGAAACATTGCTCAATTTAACAAGTAAAGATCAAAAGAAGAGAGAGCATAATTTAAGAATTATGCCATGTGTGGCTTGTATAGTAAGTTAACTCAAGATGAGACTTAAGAGCAACCAAGTAAGAAGACGAAACTTCCTACACAAGAAAAGTCACCTAATTGATAAACAAAATCATCTAAGATCGATAATATTTATCTTAAATCAAATGAAATAGATAAAAGATCAAGTAAAAGTGAAGTTATATCTTGTATATCATGGGGTGATGATGATATCCTTACAAGACATCAATCTTGAACTTAAAGACTCAAGTAATGTCAACAAGATAACATACTCAAGTGTCATGATACATGGCAAAGTATAGTCCTTTAATGCGTAAAAGAATTATGATTTAAATAAATTAAAGGTAGTGAACTTATATGTTATGGGCAATGGCCAACATCAAGGTAAGCTCTTGGGACATGGCATAAAATCTCATGAGGCAATCACTAGACAGTGATGCTGAAAACACAATTAGATAAAGGAATATATCTTCTAATGTGTCTCCAAGATGATTAGCAGTGAAGTGCTTAACCAAGGATAATAGAAGCATGAGAAATAATATGAAAACGAGATGATAAAATATCAAGATAAGAAAATGATAAAACATCATGATTAAAGATGGCAAAACATCAAACACGAACACATAGGTAGAAACCTAAATAAATAAGAGAGGAGATGGTAAGACATCACACAATAGATGAAAAAACATCAACACATAGAAGATAAGACATTAAGAACACACATGTTAGGATGACAAAACATTACATCTTAAAGAGAGAAGAATGATAAAACATTAATACCTAAAAATGACATCGAGGATCAAAGTAGGATAAGAAATGATCACGAAACATCAAACACCTTACAATGATATTGAGAATCAAATTAGGATAATAAAGATAAGAAACAATGATAAAACATCGACACCTAACAATGATATTAAGACTCAAAGTAGGATAAGAAATATAATGACGATAAAACATCCGTACCTGACAATGATTTATGTAATACGATGAGAGAACTGACTTGGTTTTGCATTTTATCGCAAATGATGCAGATAGCTAGAGTCGCCACCTACTTTTCTTTTATCCAAAGAAGGAAAGGGTGAAAATAACATGAAAGACCTTCGAGAATTTTCTTGAGTTCCGGGGGTAAGTTATGAAAAGGGGAGGTGTTAGCACCCTTTTCATCTGTAGTCATCTACGGGCTCTTAAATGCTAGCTCACTTTTGTTTGAAATGCTTTGTGTATGTATGTTTGAAAATATTTTGAAAATTCATAAGTGAGGAAACTTTGTAATGATTATTGTATCAGTTAAGAACGCATACAGAGTGTTTGTTTTTTAAAATACTTCAGAAAAGTGTGACTGTGAGCAAAAGATGATTTTGTGTGAGCAAGCAATTAATAGTTGTCTACCTACTCAAAAGTCTTTTGTTCTTTTCCTCCTCCTTTAGATAGTGATATCCTACCATTAGTTAGTAGGAAGCTCTATCGTTGGATGTGTGAGGGACAGGCGCGGGTCATCGTTATGGTCATAGAAGGCAACATCTAGGGATACCTTAGAAATTCGAAGGGACTGTCATCATATATTCGTAGGAAACATCAAGGGACAAGATCATTTCTTGTAGGAAACTCGAGGGACATCGCGGTACTATGATCTTTATAATGATTTTTAGCGAGGGTCTTTGCTAAGGGTACCCCTATGTTCGAGGGACATGGCCATATTTATCCGAAGGCAACAAGTGAGGTCATCCTAGAGTTGCATGTGTGAAAAATGATTCAGTTAAGTTATTTTATCTTGATTAGGTTTTTCTATGTTTGCTATTATATATTGCCATACAATCATATTAAACTAGACAGTTATAAGGAAAGCAGTAAAGGCAGAAATTAAAAGGTTCTACGCTATTACAAAGCTTCAGAGAAGGGGGTACACACCATAAAATAAGGGGAAATAGAAAGTAAAACCCTAATTCATACTATTACAACCCATTAGCATTTATATATATTGGGAAATAATGCCAAAATTATAAAAGCACACGAAGATTATAAAATAAAGGGAAAGAGAAAAGTATTTCATGATTTGATAAAAAATGATTTGATGATTAATCTAAAAAATATTAATTAGTTTTAATTTAAAAAAATGATTAAAACCTAAAGAATAAAAACCCTAAGTTAATTTTAATTGAAAAAGAAAGGTTTAATGACAAAACCCTAAAAAAACTAAGTTAATTAGTTAAATTAATTTAATTAATAAATTAATTAAGTTAATAAAAAAAACCTAATGTCTAAATTTATTTTAATTAAGAAAAAGTTAATTTAATTATACAAAAAAAAAGTAATTAAAATAAAACAAAACAAGTTAGGGATTTGGGCCTGGTATGAAGAATTTGGGGGGTGCTGAAAACAGAATCGTTGGGCCCAAAACATGCAAGCCAAGATGTTGTGAACGATCCAGTGTGGCTGATTCCAGGAGACCCATGGTGTGCATGCAGTTTCTGGGGCATTGTTCTTGAATCAGCGGATATCTAATGGTGATGAGATGAGGCGCACGATGGATGCATGGGGTCTATCACGCTGGATATGTAAACAAGAAAAATTGAGAGAAAAAAATACAAGGGGCGGGGATCGAACCCGTGCCCTGGTACACTAAGGCCTTATCACACACGCTTCTACCGCTGGGTCGGATTTACATCCGTTAATATAACTAAAGCAATAAATATATAACATATAAACGAATATATTGACCGGAGAGGCGCCGGAGCCCTAGCTCTGGTCGTCTTCTCCAGTTGTCCTTCTTTGTTCAACCTACAAAATAACCACTATTAGAAAGCAAATAATACCCTACCCCTAAGTCAAGGGCAACGAGTTCAATGGTGAAATCATTTTGGACTGAAAAGGCCTAGTTTTCGAGTTATGGCGCAAACATAGAAAATCGGATCAAACATGGAACTCTTTGTTTTAGCATGCATGGGACCATTATGATGGTCCAGACCTGTTCAAATATAACTCAGGAATATGTTAATAGTGTTAATTCCGGTTAAAACAAACAGAAAATCAATATATGAATATCATGCATATTATGAAACCAGTGACGCCATGTAATGTGACTTCATATATTTTGGACCATCAAATCTGGTCCAAACTTACTTTATACGCTTGCTGGAAGAGAATGGAATGGAGGTTTTGTAGTGAGAGGGCTTGTAAATAGGGTTTTGAAATTTCTGGGTTCTTGAAAATATTTGGAAAATTATACTAGTTTTGAGGCAAGGATTTTGTGTGTCCATTGTATGGAGAATGAATGAGATTATATAGTGAAATTTAGGGCAAAACATGTGGACTTGGACCTTGTGTAAAAAGATATGATTTTATTTTATTTATTTTGTATTATTAATGAATAAATCAAAAATAATAAATAAAAATAAATAAAAAGGGTTAAAGGGTGTAAGAACAAGGTTTGAGGTGTATGAAGAGTATAATACATGTTTGGACTCTTAAACCATGGCCCAATAGCCTAAAATATCAAGCTTGCTCAATTTGAACTTCTTGCATTTGCTCAAAACTTCCCAACTTGCAATGGCCATAACTCACTCAATTTTTCCCTTTTGTAGGTGGTCTTTGACTTTTTGTAAAGCTCATGATGTCCTATACAATTTATATTTTGATCATTTTTGCATGTGGAGATTTATCTTGATGTAAGTTGCCTTAATAAAAAGTGTCTTTTTGTTGACTTTGGAAATGACCTGTAATGTATTGGCCCATATCTCTTAAATGAAGCATTTTTTGGAATTGAGCATAGAGATGCAAAGTTGTAGAGAATTAAATTTCCTTCAAAATGAGATTTGATTGGGGAAAGTTTGATGAAGCATGTGAAAGTTATGCTTTGTCAAAGTTCAATTGACTTCTCCTAAGGAAACCCTAATTTGGCAACTTTTGACCTTTGGTGATATGAGGGATTTCCTTGAGGAATAATGATCAACCCTTAATCAAATGATAAATATCACTTCAAAATGTTGATTTTGACCAAAAATCTGTAAGTTTGACTATATGTTGACCATAATTGACTTTTTACCTAATATAGTTGATTTTCAATCATCTGAGCAATTGATTGAGCAAAATTGCGGTTCAAGACTTGAAACTTGACATGAGCATCCTTGAATACATATAAGAGACCATGAAAACCACTTCTGACCTTGGAAACCCAATCTTCCTTGAGAAATACAAAACTCTAGTTGTGAACCCATTGCTTAGGAGGAGAATTTGTCTGATCAATTCTTAGGCAACTTTGAGCAAATGAGGACCTTAGGAGAATATCATGAATGAAAATGGGAGGGAAAATTTTGGGTTACAACAGATGACCCTGTTCAATCTTCTTAAACCTGAAGAGTTACATTGGCATGTCCGCCATTCGTAACTTGAAGGTAGAAGATGATTGAACACTTAAGTGCCCATAAATTTTCACTCGCATGTTCAGGAGGTAACGCTGTTGGTTGATAACATTGCTTGAATGGGCTTAAATATACCATTCGGAGAGATGAGGGAGATTCGTCGGGGATGGGCTTATAGATACCATCCAAAGTAACTGTTGATAGAAGTGTTAAAATGAGTTTACGCTTGACTGTATCTAAAGAATGCTTTTCATAATGAATCTTTGAAAGAGGATGCTTTTCAGAATGAATCTCTGAAGGAAAGTGTTTTTCAAGTAGATAGTCGCCCCGTCCTATTTCAAGATTGATCTACAATCTGTGTTTGTTAGTAAACCTGTCCTGTTTCGGGAATTTATACCACCTGGTGATAAAGATAGTCGCCTCGTCTTGTTTCGGGAATTGATCTTCACCTGGTCATAAATATAGAAAGATAGGTTCCACATCCTATTTAGGGAGTGTTGTACCCCAAAATTTTCCCTCCCATATTTCTCAAAACATTTCAAGAAAGATCCTCAAGTTGCTCAAGGAAGTCCAAGGGTTGACCAGGCAAGCTCTCTCCTAAGGCAGTCTACCTCAAATTAGGGTTTCATGCGGCATCAATATAATTGAGTCCAAGGGATCCCAAATTATCACCATTGTCCTAATATGTTCTCAAGATCGTCCATGTCAAGTTTCAAGCCTTGCAGAGGAAGTTTGCTCAGTCAATTGCTCAAAGGCCTGAAAATCGACTATGCTAGGGCAAAAGTCAATTGTGGCCCACATACAGTCAAACTTCAAGATTTTTGGTCAAAATCCTCATTTTGAAGTATCATTCATCATTTGATCAATGGTTGATCATGATTCATCAAGGATTGCTCACAATTCATCAAAACCTAAAAGTTGCTAAATTAGGGTTTTATAGGAAAAGTCAACTCAACTTTGACCAGGCATAACTTTCTCATACTTTATGATAAATGACCCATCCAAAGCTCATTTTGAATAGGATGTAATTCCCTACAATCCATATTCATATCCCAAGTTCAAAATATGCACTCACAAGAAGTTATGAATTTAGACATTATAGGTCATTTTGAAAAGTCAACAAAAACACCTTTTTTGTCAAAGCTTCATACATGAACACGGAAGACCCAATTGTGAGACCAAAATGGTTGCTTAGAGGACATCTAAAGATTTATAAAAAGTACAATAACACTTTCAAAGAGTCAAAATTGAGGAAGTTATGCATTGGTGAAGTTGACCCTTTTTGCAAAAATTATCTAAAGTCAACTATGCCTCAAATTGCAATTTTTGTTAAATGGGCCCAATTTTTTTCACTAGTTTTGAGTTGGTAGCATGGTCCATGAGCCCTACATCTTTCCATTTGTCTTTATCTTATTTTTTCTATTTATTTTTATTTTTTATTGCAATTAAATCAATTTAAATCAAAACAAATCATGAAAAATCCAAATCATTCAAACCTCAAGATCTTATGCACATTTCAGGTCCCATATACAGCTAGCAAGTGAATCAATTCGTGCAAGGCATAGGTGGGCACATAAAGTTTGATTTTGGCCTATTTTGGAAAGAATTTCATGAAGATCAAATCAAGATCACAAATCATAATTGGCAAAGATTGAGATCATATTTGTAAACCTAATTCATCCCTTGGTATATAATGAACAATTGCAGCCAGAAATAACAAGCTTTGGAGGCGTGAAAAGGCAGAACCAAAATTGGAAAAATCACAAAAAAGTGCTGACTTGATTTCATACTTCCAGGCGTTTACAAGGCTCCCTAACCATCTCATTCGCTTCCTGGGATTGCAAGGAAGCCATAGCAATTAGAAACAAGGATCCTCGCGCGCTAGAACTCACTGTAAGTGGTCCACAGTTTGCTCTTATTTCCAAAATCGAATCTTGTTGTTTTGGCATCTTCATCATGTTTTAATAGCATATTTTTAATCCCTGGCATGTTTGCAAGCTAACAGCACCATTTAATTGCATTTTTGGAAGCTGTATCAGAATCCACCATTGCTAGGGTTCTTGGTCTCGATTTGGGATCTTTTTACACAGGTAAAATTGGTCCACAAGAAGGGCACCATAATGCTCAGCAGTCCAAGAAGATTCGATTCATGGCGTTAGATTTTGTTTATCATGCTTGTGTTTGATTTTGAGATATGCAGGGTTTGTAGTGATGGACGTTTGTCCGTAGGTAAAGGTCATTAAACCTTTTAGCCACGGAGGGAGGACAGGGCTGATGGCGTGGCATCACCCTACTCGCCCATTTGAATTTTCGCGCAAATGTTTCTTTATTTCGCTTGTTTTCAATATAATGATTATTGTTTATTTTGTATACAATAAAAGCACGCAGCTCAGTTGGTGACAAGGCAGTTGGAAAAGGCCTCAGGACCTGAGTTCGAATCCCAGGTCCCCCTATCATTTCATATTATTTTCATTCAGATGATCAGGCGTGCACACAAGGTAGGGAGATCAGCATGTACCCTCAAGATTCAACCTTTGGATTTCCAAAAGGCCAGATCTGAAGGCCATCGTTTGGGGGACCATGATACACCCAAGTCAATGCACAACATGGAATCCAGGAAGTCAACATGGGTCAGATTTTTGGGCCTAGGAGCTTGCTTTTGACACACCCATAAATTACTTACAAGCAGGCCCATATTCTTTTCCTTTTCTTTTATAATTTCTTTTATTTAATTTACTTAAATTATTTTTACTAACACCAAATTAATTCTTTTTTTATAAAAAAAACCATAAAATCAATTTTTATCCAATTAGATTTAGAAATTATTTTTTATACAAAAATTAATTTAATTAGTTTATTTAATTTTAGGGTAACTTTAATTCTTTTGTAAATAAATTAAAACAAGTTAAAAATTAGGGTTTTGTTTAATTTAAATTCTATCTTCTTTTTCTTAAAAAATATCCAAAAACACAAAAATAGGTCATGTAAATTATTTTCTTGAAATTAATTTAATTACTAATTAGATTTGTATTTAATTTAAAACCTTTTTTTCTTAAAATAATTAAGAACAACAAAAATAATTTTTCTTCTAATTAGGTTAGACGGGGTCAAAACCCTAACTTTTCTCGTTCTTAATTCGTTGCGCGTGCTTTATTTTATTTTTATAATATTGATGTGATTGCTCACAGGATGTAATAGATTAATTAGGTTTTTTTTTCTTTTCATTTATCTTTTTTTTACGGGTTTTTGGCTATGTAAATTAATACCCGAAGCCTTGTAATAGCGTAGCTTTACTTTCTCGCACTTTAATTCTCGCAAAATATTAACTGTTAGATGTATGGTAATAGGGTTGCATGACAAGAATGTATGTTAAATTTAAAACGGTTAGCAAACCCTAAATATGCAAAGATAATAACTTGAAATTGAATTACTCGCACATGCGCACTCCTAGGGTATACTCCCACTTCGGTTGCCTTCGTTAAACGATCATTAAGTATCAGATATTTTAGTGGTCGCTCTCTTATCTAAACAAAGATCAAAGTCCCGTTCGGAATAGTTGCCTCGAAAAGGTTGCCTCGGATATGTAGCCTCGGATATTGATCTTAAGACATTAGGGTTACTACTAAGACGTCCTAACATTGCTTTAATGATCGTACGTCCCTTTCGAATTGACCCTTAAAACTCCAACGACGGTGTTACCTCATCACTAATAGTGGGATAGCATTGTCTAAAGGAAACAAGAATAGAAACATTCTCTTTTTCGAGTAGGTAGATTAGTTCTTAAGTACTTGCTCAAACAAACAAACTTTTTCACACTTACACTCTTTTCAAACAAAGTTTCCAAAACAACTTCGTAACACTCTTGCATACAGAAGCAAGGGTTAAATCGAAGTAAAACAAAAACGTTTTTTTCAAATCAAACACACACAAGCAATTTTGAAAATGATGAGAAAGTACCTAAGAGCCCGTAGAAAACTACGGATAGAAAGGTTGCTAATACCTTCCCTTTCTGTAACCTACCCCCCGTACTCAAAATCTCGAAAAAGGGAATTTGTTTGTGCTTTTTTCCTTTCCAGTTGGATAAAATAAAAGTTGGTGGCGACTCTTGCTTACCGCGACATTTTGCAAACACAAACGCAAAACACAAACCAGCATTTCAAACAATCTGGTTCTGCCCACCGTATCACAAAATTGGCGACTCTGCTGGGGAATAAACAAGTGGGGTATACCTTAGGATTAGTTCATCATATTTGCTTCTATTGTTTGATTTGATTGCTTTACCTTTGAGGGATTTTGTATTGGGAGTTACTATAGATCCTAACCCGGATCTGGGGGACACCTTTTAGGTAAGTAACAATAAACTGTGAGGGAATTGTACGGCGTAGACCGATACGGTTGAAGCAGTAGCTACGTTGATGTGGCACATGGGTTGGCACCGGTATCCCTTGTGGAGAAACGAGGAGAATACGGGGCTGCTATATGGGTCATTAAGAATCAACTGACCTTAGAACCTATAATTGACCAACTTGGCCATAGGAAGTAGTGAGATAGCCGGTCTCGGTGTAAAGCTGGGAACTGGTTGATACTCGATGCTACACTCATTGAGACCATACTCTCGAGATAGTTCTGGCTGCAAGAAAATATTGCGTGAGCTGAAACCATGACCGATGGAGGATGGTCAGTGATATTGAGAACCTCTAGAACCCGGTTACTATTATTAGGACAGGTTAAAACCAATTGAACTTCAAGAGGGTAGTACCTAGACCCCATGCAAGCCTGGAGCTTAAGGGCTTTTGTGTGACTTGTTTGCCTTTACCATGTCTGTTATCTGCTATACCTGTTGTGTGCTTCATCATGACATCATGCATCATAACATAGCATGCATACTTCATTAGACTAACCATCTCAAAGACCGAGGGAATTTATCTTTGTTCTGTTTTGCAGATTATGGCTTCTATGCGCAGAAATACCATCCAAGTTAACTTTGTGCAAATACCTGCTCAATTCAAAGACTTAGCCTCGAGGGTTTCTTATACTTCTTCATTCATTAGAAGACATGGTCAGCTTCTTAGTTTGGTTACCTCCAGGTTTGATGAGCAAATGATAAGTGTGTTATTCCAGTTCTTCGATCCAATGCATCATTGTTTCACTTTCCCGGATTATCAGCTAGTTCCCACTTTGGAAGAGTTTTCTCATTTGTTGTGTATATCCATTCTTGAGAAGATGCCCTTCACAGGTTTGGAAGATACTCCTAGACCTGAGGACATTGCTTCAGCCTTACATCTAAAAAGGGCTGATGTAGTATCCAACTGGGAGACACAGAGCGGTGTTAAAGGTTTCTTAGCCAAGTTTCTGGTGGATCAAGCTCAACTATTCTGGGACAGTTTGGACTTTCAGTCTTTCGAAGACATTTTGGCTCTCCTCATCTACGGTTTGGTTCTTTTCCCGAATCCAGATTCCTTAATAGATGTGAATGCGGTTAAGATCTTCTTGTCTCGCAATCCTGTGCCTACTCTTCTAGGTGATATTTTGCATGCTCTCTATACTCGTACGGCGCGTAGAAGAGGGACCCTCATGTGTTGCATGCCTTTGCTGGCGAGGTGGTTTATTTCACACCTCCCCAAGTCCGTGTTGAAGAATGAGGAAGGGTTAGGATGGTCTTACAGGATAATGTCCCTTGCCCATACAGACACTCTTTGGAGTTCTAAGGATATGGAAGGTGTTGCTATCATTGATCGATATGGGGAATACCCTAATGTCCCATTGCTTGGAATTAGAGGGGGAATAACCTACAGTCCTTGTTTGGCTTTATGACAGTTTGGTCGCGCTCGGGGAGACGGTCCTCATGAGCTACTTCTTACAGATATTGTCTTTGACTATAAGGAGGACGTTGAAGAGCATCTCCGAAGTTTTATAAGAGCTTGGGGCATGGTGAACAGGTCTGACCCTCACGAGCTAGGACCGAAGACCTCTCTCCCTATGCAACCTTACCTCCAGTGGGTCCGAGCTCGAGCTCAGAAGCTTGGGATGCCTTATGAATCTATGTTGCCAGTAATTGTGGAGCATACTAATGAAGAAGGTGTTCCTTATACAGTCCTTTATTCCTACATGCCTATTGATCTTGGGGCATTGAAGAGATCTTGGATTCAGCTAAAAGAGGAAAGGGATACATACCAGGAAAATATCATGAGCAAGAGAGGAAGATCTTGAGGCTCACGAGGCAACTTGAGAATGAAAGGACGATCAACGACTACGTCATCACGAAGGGAAAGCGGACATGGAATTTCTAATTTTTGTTGTTTTTCTAGTTTAGATTTCTTTTCAATTTATTTATTTTGTAACGCCTTGAAGGCATTGTCAAACATTTTTACAAGTTTGAATCTAATAAAGTTTGTTTATTTCTTGGTTTGCAAATTTAAATCTCCCAAAGTCTTTGAAATCATTTCATACGCATTCCATTATCATTCACCTCATTACAGGTATCATTACAGGTTTCTCATCTTCTTCGCTGTTTATTTCAGCACAAAATGTCTTCTGAAACACCTACCGATCAAGCCATCAAGGCTCTTCAAGCATAGAATGCCCAATTCCAAGAGTTGTTCTTGAACTTGGCCAAAGGACAACAGGATTTGAAGACTCTCATCCTAAAGGAGAAGAAGAAGAAGAAGAAGAAGAAGGTGGTTCTTCTTAATATGGGTCACAGATTTGAGAATAGGTTGCGACAGGAAGCTGATCTGTCTCATTCATCCAAAGGAGGAGAGAATCAAGAGGAAGAAAAGGGCCATAGTCATGTGGTCTTTGATAATGACACTGATTTTGATGAAGAACAGTATCCTCCTGCTGAGGATAGGTATAAGCAACTTGAAGACCGTCTGAGTGAAATGGAGATTCAGAAGATACCTGGTTTGGACTTCGGAGATCTGGGACTAGCATCTGGGGTGGTGATCTCGCACAAGTTTAAAGCTCCTGTCTTTGCTAAGTACGATGGAGTATCCTGTCCAAAATTCCACCTTCACTCGTACGTTAGAAAAATCCAACCCTATACTGTTGATAGAAACCTGTGGGTTCATTTCTTTCAAGATAGTCTGTCAGGGACTCAACTTGAATGGTTCTATCAATTGGAGGGAGCTAATGTCTGCAACTGGGAGGACCTCGCTGCTGCTTTTTACAAGCAATACCAGTATAACGTTGACCTTGCTCCTACGCGTACTCAGCTTCAGGGTATGTCTATGAGTGCAAGCGAAGGCTTTAAGGACTATACTCAGAAGTGGAGAGATCTGGCTGCAAGAGTCCAACCCCCTCTGTTTGATAGGGAGTTGGTTGATATGTTTCTTGGGACTTTGTCTGGTCCATTTTTCAATCATTTGATCGGTAGTTCATCATCGGGGTTTACTGAATTAATTTTGACTGGGGAGAGGGTAGAAGCTGGTATTAAAAGTGGCAAGATACAGAAAGGTGCTTCATCAAGTACAGAAAAGAAGCCTTTCAGAAAAGAAGCTAGTGCAGTTTACAGCTCGAGGAGCCAAAACCGACCTGAACGCCGCCAAGCAGTTAATACGGTAGTAATATCAAGACCCACCGTTGCCCCACAATGCAACAATCAGCAAAGAATAGAGAGACCACAAAGACAGTATACTCGGCTCAGTATGACCTTGTCTCAAATTCTACCACAATTGTTGAAGACCAACCTGGTAACTCTGAGGGAAGCCCCGAAGAATCCCAACACCATATCTCCGCTATATAATCCGAACGCCCGCTGTGCCTATCACTCTGATAGCCCAGGGCATGATACAAACAACTGATGGGCCTTTAGGAATAAGGTGCAAGATTTGATTGAAGCTAAAGAGATTGAGTTTGACGCACCGGAAAAGCCCAACGTTATGACTGCTCCTATGCCCAAGCATGCAGTAAATGTTGTGCACGATGATTCATTTGTGACCTCCATGGAAGAGATTTCTACTCTGTTGATGACAGTAAAGAAGAACCTATTATCGGCCGGTTTATTTTCGGGCTATGGTGAAGGTTGCCACCTATGTTCAATCCTTCCTGCAAGTTGTTGTTTATTGAAGTCAGGTGTTCAACGCCTGATGGATAACAAAGAGATCCTGTTCGAGAAAACTTTGATTCTGTTGATTCCTGTTGAAGATGTTTCCATCATAACCATTTCCTCCAATCCTTCCAAGGCTTCCTCGAGAAATCCTGTTAGGATTACATCTGTTCCAAGAGTTTCTCCATTAATCATTACTATTCTTGGTCCTATCCCTTACACTTCGGATAAGGCTGTCCCGTGGCACTATGGGGCCAATGTGTATTATCATGGGATCAAACAAGACTTGAAGGTTGAAGAAGCTGATACTGATGTCAGCAATATTGTCGGGGCTAGCAAGGTCACCCGAAGTGGAAGACTCTTCTCTCTTGAGATTTCCCCTCCGACCGTTCAAAAGCCTGCTGTTATTCCATCTGCCAGTACATCAGCTATTGTCCCAATTCATATTCCAGTTATCACCCCTGTCGCTGAGCCATCTGACACTCGGGGCAAAGAAGTCACATGTGAGCTTGCCCGGACGGAGGCACCTAAGAAGATTGTTGTAGAAACCTCTAGGCATGAGATAGAGGAAATTCTGAAGATTATCAAGAAAAGCGACTACAACGTAGTCGAGCAGTTGGGGCAGACCCCATCGAAGATCTCCATGTTATCCTTATTGTTGTGCTCGGAAGCCCATGCAAAGGCTTTAATTGCTTTCCTTAAAACTGCGCATGTGCCGCAGGAAACATCTTCTGATCAATTTAAAGACTGTGTGGCTAGTTTGACCGCTGACAACGGGTTGGGTTTCTCTGATGCATATCTGACTTCCAAGGGAAGAAATCATAATGATGCTCTGCATGTATCGATCGAGTGCAGGGGCACTACTCTGGCCCATGTACTGGTGGATATTGGGTCCCCATTAAATGTTTTACCCAAGAAAGCATTAGATCGGCTGGAATGTGAAGGGTTAGTTCTGAAGCCGAGTAATATTGTGGTTAGGGCCTTTGACGGGTCCAAAAGGATGGTACACGGGGAGGTGGATGTCCTTGTTAAAGTTGGCTCTCAGATTTTTGCATCTACGTTCTATGTAATGGACATCCGACCATCTTATTCTTGTTTGTTGGGTCGCCCGTGGATTCATAAGGCTGGGGCAGTGACTTCTACGCTCCTTCAGATGTTGAAATGTCCAGTAAAGGGGAAGATTATTACAGTACAAGGAGAAGAGGAGTATATGGTAAGTCATCTTAATTCCTTTCGCTATGTGGAGATGGATGGAGAGTTCATCAAAACCCCGTGTCAGAACTTTGAAGAGGTCCCCCAGACTCTGGCGTCGACTGAAATTACTGTTGAAGAACCTCCGATGAAGATGGCTTCCCTCAAGGATGCCAGGGCTGTATGAAAAAGGTGGGCGTGCGAATTAGGTTCAACTCCCTGACATCACACACAAGACTGACAAGTTTGGTTTGGGCTTTACTGGAGAGGCTCAAAGGGTTGTTCGGAGCGTGCGGATTGGAAGACCTCCCCTGCGCATCAGTAATCCGGGAGTGAATGCAATTGAAGACGACGAAGAAGAGTTAGAGTTTGACAGCTAGATTTACCCGACTACCGACAGTGGATTGAACAATTGGACGACAAAGGACTTCGTGCCCGTTTCTTTTATTACACAGTAATTGACTTTTGTTTTGAGATTTGTAACAAACAGTTTAAAACTTTACAGCCCGGTGCCTTGCCCGAGACACTGTGGCTTTGTTTGTGAGGGCTTATTATGTGTCATTTCCATGTATCATCAATAAAGCATTGGACGTTTTCTTGCATTACAAATTTTGTGCTCCTTGTTTTTCTTTTCTATCTTGCACTTTATTAAAACAGCTATTGTCTTACACACACTCACATATCATAATGCAGATCCACATCCACTCCGGATCCCATTGATAACGACTCTGCTACTGCCAGTTATGACTTCGAAAATCCGATCAACCAAGCCGAGGATGAAGGTGAGGATGATTGCGAAGTGCCTGGGGAACTTGCTAGACTGTTACTACAGGAAGAGAGGGCCATACAGACCCATGAAGAGCCAATAGAATCAATAAATTTGGGTACAGAAGAAGACAAGAAAGAGGTCAAGATCGATGTGAATCTGGAGCCTAGTGTCAAGCAGTGGTTGATACAGATGCTACGCGATTATGTTGAGATCTTCGCTTGGTCTTATGAAGATATGCCTGGGTTGGACACCGACATTGTGGTACACCGCCTACCAACCAAAGAAGACCGTCCTCCGGTAAAATAGAAAGTTCGCCGTATGTGCCCTGAAATGTATGAGAAAATCAAAGCTGAGGTCATGAAACAGTTTGATGTCAGTTTTCTAGCGGTTACTTCCTACCCGCAGTGGGTTTCCAACGTGGTTCCGATGCCGAAGAAAGATGGTAAGGTACAGATGTGTGTGGACTATAGGGATCTGGACAGGGCGATCCCCAAGGATGATTTCCCACTGCCTCACATCGATGTTCTGGTTGACAACACCGCACAGCATAAGGTCTTCTCCTTTATGGATGGTTTTTATGGTTACAATCAGATTAAGATGGCTCCCGGGGACATGGAGAAGACAACGTTCGTTACGCAGTGGGGCCCCTTTTACTACAAGGCCATGCCATTCGGATTAAAGAATGATGGAGCAACGTATCAGCGCGCCATGGTTGCTTTGTTCCACGACATGATTCACCATGAGATTGAGGTATACGTTGACGACATGATCACAAGGTCCCAAATTGAAAAAGAACATCTTGACCATCTCCAAAAGCTATTTGACAGGTTGAAGATGTACAAGCTGAGGTTAAACCCGAACAAGTGCACCTTCGGGGTAAGATTTGGTAAGCTGCTGGGTTTCGTCGTTAGTGATAAAGGTATTCAAGTGGATCCTGCAAAGGTGAAGGCTATACAGGAAATGCCAGCTCCCTGAACGGAAAAAGAAGTCAGAGGCTTTTTGGGACGTCTGAATTACATTTCCCGATTCATTTCGCACCTGACTGCTACTTGTGAGCCAATCTTCAAGCTGTTGAAGAAAGATCAAGTGGTAAAATGGAATGATGAATGTCAGGGCGCTTTCGAAAAGATCAAGGAATATCTCCAAGAGCCCCCTATTCTGTTGCCTCCAGTTGAAGGAAGACCTTTGATCTTATACTTGACAGTACTCGACAATTCAATGGGGTGTGTATTGGGGCAGCATGACGAGTCTGGCTGAAAAGAGCATACTATTTACTACCTTAGCAAAAAGTTTACCGACTGTGAGACCCGATACTCACTTCTTGAGAAAACTTGTTGCGCTTTGGCATGGGCTGCTCGCCGGCTGAGACAGTATATGCTGACTCACACTACTCTATTGATATCAAAGATGGACCCAATCAAGTATATCTTCGAAAAACCTGCCTTGTCCAGAAGAATAGAAAGATGGCAGATGATCTTAACTTAGTATGATATCCAATACACAACCCAGAAGGCAATCAAGGGGAGTGTGTTGGTAGATCATTTAGCGCATCAGGCTGTGGATGATTACCAGTCTATGAATTTCGAGTTTCCGGATGAGAACATCATGTTGGTGATCGACTGTGAAAAACCTGGACTGGATGAAGGACCTGAGGAGGGATCCGGATGGTCTATGTATTTTGTTGGAGCTTCAAACTCTTTGGGTAATGGCATTGGCGTCGTGATCATATCTCCTGAAGGCTGTCATACTCCATTCACCGCCCGATTATGTTTTAACTGCACCAACAACATGGCGGAGTATGAAGCGTGTATTATGGGCCTGCGGGCAGCTATTGACCTAAGGATTAAGTCCTTGAGTGTGTTCGGAGATTCCGCTCTGGTGATCAGTGAGATCAAAGGTGAGTGGGATACGAAGCACCCAAATCTTATTCCTTACAAAGAGTATGTATTGACGTTGCTTCCGCACTTTGAGGAGATAACCTTTGAACACTTCCCGAGAGAAGAGAATCAGTTAGCGGACGCGCTAGCTACCATGTCTTTTATGTTCAAGGTCAGGTGGGACAATGAAGCTCCCCAAGTTACCATTGAAAGGTTGGATGAACCCGCACATTGCTGTGACATTGAGACTGAAGAGGTAGTAGATAAACCCTGGTTTCACGAGGTAAAGAGGTATCTTAAGGCTCAAGAGTACCACGAGGGTGCATCTGTTAATGATAAGAAGTTCTTGAGGAGGTTCGCTACGAACGTCTTCATCAGTAATGGTATCCTTTACAAGCGTAATCATGATTCAACCTTATTGCGATGTGTGGACAAAAGCGAGGCAGAAAAGATCATGGCAGAGTTACATGGAGGTACTTTCGGAACTCATTCCAGTGGACACACCATGGCAAAAAAGATCCTACGGGCGGGATACTATTGGTCTATTATGGAAGCCGATTGTTATCAGCATTCTCGGACCTGTCATAAGTGCCAATTTTATGCTGATAAGGTGCATATACCTCCAGTTCCTCTGAACGTCTTGACAGCTCCTTGGCCTTTTGCAATGTGGGGCATCGATATGATTGGTGAGATCAGACCTACTGCATCTAACGGGCATCGTTTCATCCTGGTGGCTATTGATTACTTTACAAAGTGGGTTGAAGCAGCTTCCTTTGCTACAGTGACTAAGAACGTCGTGGCACGGTTTATTTGGCACAATCTGATATGTCGATATGGGGTACCAGAGAGGATCATTATGGACAATGGTACAAATCTCAACAATACAATGATCACCAAGCTCTATAAGTAGTTCAAGATACAGCATCATAACTCTTCTCCTTACCGGCCGAAGATGAATGGGGTTGTTGAAGCGGCTAATAATAACATCAAGAAGATTGTGCAGAAGATGACATTGACATACAAAGATTGGCATGAGATGTTACCATTTTCTCTTCATGGGTACCGAACCTTAGTGCGGACTTCAACAGGGGCAACACCCTACTCTTTGGTGTATGGCATGGAGGCAGTCTTACCCATTGAAGTCCAGATACCCTCTCTTCGGATTATGAAGGATGCAGGTTTGAGCGAGGACGATTGGATCCAGACCTGAGACACCATGAAGCCTGGATTCGACCAGATAGTGGTATATCATAAACACAAGCCGTGAAGCCCGGATTACAACCGGATAACAGCTCATCAAATTATTGTGAAGCCTGGATTACGACCAGATAGCAATATAAGTTTCTATGAAGCCTGGAATCGACCAGATAGTAGCCAAGAATACTACGAAGCCTAGAGTTGACCAGATAGTGGTATATCTTTAATGCAAGTTATGAAGCCCGGATTAGACTGGATAATATCTTGATTTTTCCAAACACCATGAAGCCTGGATTCGACCAGATAATGGTATGAGACATCGTGAAGCCTGGATTACGACCAAATAGCGGTAAAAGACACTGAAGCCTGGATTACGACCAGATAACAGTGAGGGACACTATGAAGCTTGGATTACGACCAAATAGCAGTTTACCCGACCAATTACTATGAAGCACGGATTCGACCGAATATTAGTAGGCCCAAAAGTCAAATAGAAAGCCCGGATGTGATCGGATAACCACTTGATTTCTTCTGAAGCCTGGATTACGACCAGATAGAGGTAAAAGACACTGAAGCCTGGATTACGACCAGATAACAGTGAGGGACACTATGAAGCTTGGATTATGACCAAATAGCAGTTTACCCGGCCAATTACTATGAAGCCCGGATTCGAACGGATATTAGTAGGCCCAAAAGTCAAATGGAAAGCCCGGATGTGACCGGATAACCACTTGATTTCTTCGGAAGCCTGGATTACGACCAGATAAGAAGTAAGGTATTGTGAAGCCTGGATTACGACCAGATAGCAGTACAGGACACCATGAAGCCTGGATTCGACCAGATAATGGTATAAAACATCGTGAAGCCTGGATTATGACTAGATAACGATAAAAGGACTGAAGCCTGGGTCATGACTAGATAACAGTACAAGACAATGCGAAGCTTGGATTTCGACCAAATAGCAGTTTTACTTGGACAATTACTAAGAAGCCCAGAGTCGACCAAATATTAGTGTGCCCTAAATTCAAGTTGAAACCCAGATGCAACAGGATAACAGCTTAATTCCTTCTGAAGCCTGAATTACGACCAGATAAGAATCGATAAATTGCGAAGCCTGGATCACGACCGAATAACAAGTTTAACCTCGTCGCCCCAGTAAGTCACATGTAAAGCCTAGATTACGACCAGATAGCAGTCGGTCTTATCACTATGAAGCCTGTGTTATGACCAGATAGTAGTTCATTTTCACCTCTTCGACTAAGAGACGATTCCCCAGTAGAATAACGGACGATCGAAGCTCCTAAAATTCTATTCCTCACAAGCAAAGAATAACATTCCCCAACTTAGTCTTCCTCAACAACAAGTATACAGACTCTCGCTAAGGAATCTCTTATGCGGTCGACACTCCTTAGGATGGCATATTTAAGCCCATCTTCCGTCATCAATCTCCAAATGGCATCTATAAGCCCATTCCCAACGTTACAAGACAAATACCACTTCATGCAAGTGCAAATTTCTGGGCACTATAGTGTTCAATCATCTTCCACCTTCGGATCACGAAAGGAAAGCGAGCCAATCTACATCCTCAGGTTTAAGAAGATTGAACAGGGGCAGCTGTTGTACCCCAAAATTTTCCCTCCCATATTTATCAAAACATTTCAAGAAAGATCCTCAATTTGCTCAAGGAAGTACAAGGGTTGACCAGGCAAGCTCTCTCCTAAGGCAGTCTACCTCAAATTAGGGTTTCATGTGGCATCAAGATACTTGAGTCCAAGGGATCCCAAATGCTCACCATTGTCATAATATGTTCTCAATATCATCCATGTCAAGTTTCAATCCTTGCATAGGAAGTTTTCTCAGTCAATTGCTCAAAGGCCTAAAAATCGACTGTGCTAGGGCAAAAGTCAACTGTGGCCCTCATACAGTCAAACTTCAAGATTTTTGGTCAACATCCTCATTTTGAAGTATAATTCATCATTTGATTAAGGCTTGATTATGATTCATCAAGGATTGCTCACAATTCATCAAAACCCAAAAGTTGCTAAATTAGGGTTTTGCAGGAAAAGTCAACTCAACTTTGACCAGGTATAAATTTCTCATACTTTATGAGAAATGACCCATCAAAAGCTCATTTTTAATAGGATGAAATTCCCTACAATCCATATTCATCTCCAAAGTTCAATATATGCACTCACAAGAAGTTATGAATTTAGACATTATAGGTCATTTTGAAAAGTCAACAAAAACACCTTTTTTGTCAAAGCTTCATACATGAACATGGAAGACCCAATTGATATGAGACCAAATAGGTTGCTTAGAGGACATCTCAAGATTTCTAAAAAGTCCTATAACACCTTCAAAGAGTCAAAATTGAGGAAGTTATGCATTGGTGAAGTTGACCCTTTTTGCAAAAATTGTCAAAAGTCAACTATGCCTCAAATTGCAATTTTTGTTAAATGGGCCCAATATTTTTCACTTGTTTTGAGTTGGTAGCATGGTCCACGAGCCCTATCTCTATCCATTTGTCTTTATCTTATTTTTTCTATTTATTTTGATTTTTTATTGCAATTAAATCAATTTAAATCAAAACAAATCATGAAAAATCCAAATCATTCAAACCTCAAGATCTTATGCACATTTCAGGTCCCATATACAGCTAGCAAGTGAATCAATTCGTGCAAGGCATAGGTGGGCACAAAAAGATTGATTTTGTCCTATTTTGGAAAGAATTTCATGAAGATCAAATCAAGATCACAAATCATAATTGGAAAAGATTGAGATCATATTTGTAAACCTAATCCATCCCTTGGTATATAGTGAACAATTGTAGCCAGAATTAACAAGCTTTGGAGGCGTGAAAAGGAGGAACCAAAATTGGAAAAATCACAAAAAAGTGTTGACTTGATTTCATACTTCCAGGCGTTTACAAGGCTCCCTAACCATCTCATTCGCTTCCTGGGATTGCAAGGAAGCCATAGCAATCAGAAACAAGGATCCTCGCGCGCTAGAACTCACTGTAAGTGGTCCATGATTTGCTCTTATTTCCAAAATCGAATCTTGTTATTTTGGCATCTTCATCATGTTTTAATAGCATATTTGTAATCCCTGGCATGTTTGCAAGCTAACAGCACCATTTAATTGCATTTTTGGAAGTTGTATCAGAATCCACCATTGCTAGGATTCTTGGTCTCGATTTGGGATCTTTTTACACAGGTAAAATTGGTCCACAAGAAGGGCACCATAATGCTCAGCAGGCCAAGACGATTCAATTCATGGAGTTAGATTTTTTTTATCATGCTTGTGTTTGATTTTGAGATATGTAGGGTTTGTAGTGACGGACGTTTATCCATAGGTAAAGGTCGTTAAACCTTTTAGCCACGGAGGGAGGACAGGGATGATGGCGTGGCATCACCCTACTCGCCCATTTGAATTTTCGCGCGGATGTTTATTTATTTCGCTTGTTTTCAATATAATGATTATTGTTTATTTTGTATACAACAAAAACACGCAGCTCAGTTAGTGACAAGGCAGTTGGAAAAGGCCTCAGAACCTGGGTCCGAATCCCAGGTCCTTCTATTATTTCATATTATTTTCATTCAGATGATCAGGCGTGCACACAAGGCAGGGAGATCACCATGTACCCTCAAGATTCTACCTTTGGATTTCCAGAAGGCCATATCTGAAGGCCATAGTTTGGAGGAACATGATACACCCCAGTCAATGCACAGCATGGAGTCCAGGAAGTCAACATGGGTCAGATTTTTGGGCCTAGGAGCTTGCTTTTGACACACCCCTAAATTACTTACAAGCAGGCCCATATTCTTTTCCTTTTCTTTTATAATTTCTTTTATTTAATTTACTTAAATTATTTTTACTAACACCAAATTAATTCTTTTTATATAAAAAAACCATAAAATCAATTTTTATCCAATTAGATTTAGAAATTATTTTTTATACAAAAATTAATTTAATTAGTTTATTTAATTTTAGGGTAACTTTAATTCTTTTGTAAATAAATTAAAACAAGTTAAAAATTAGGGTTTTGTTTAATTTAAATTCTATCTTTTTTTTCTTAAAAAATAACCAAAAACACAAAAATAGGTCATGTAAATTATTTTTTTGAAATTAATTTAATTACTAATTAGATTTGTATTTAATTTAAAACCTTTTTTTCTTAAAATAATTAAAAACAACAAAAATAATTTTTCTTGTAATTAGGTTAGACGGGGTCAAAACCCTAACTTTTCTCGTTCTTAATTCATTGTGCGTACTTTATTTTATTTTTATAATATTGATGTAATTTCTCACAGGATGTAATAGATTAATTAGGTTTTTTTCTTTTCATTTATCATTTTTTTACGTGTTTTTTGGCTATGTAAATTAATACCCGAAGCCTTGTAATAACGTAGCTTTACTTTCTCGCACTTTAATTCTCGCAAAATATTAACTGTTAGATGTATGGTAATAGGGTTGCATGACAAGAATGTATGTTAAATTTAAAACGGTTAGAAAACCCTAAATGTGCAAAGATAATAACTTGAAATTGAATCACTCGCACATGCGCACTCCTAGGGTATACTCCCACTTCGGTTGCCTTCGGTAAATGATCATTAAGTATCAGATATTTTAGTGGTCGCTCTCTTGTATAAACAAAGATCAAAGTCCCGTTCGGAAAAGTTGCCTCGAAAAGGTTGCCTCAGATATGTAGCCTCGAATATTGATCTTAAGACATTAGGGTTAATACTAAGACGTCCTAACATTGCTTTAGTGATCGTACGTCCCTTTCGAATTGACCCTTAAAACTCCAACGACGGTGTTACCTACTCACTAATAGTGGGATAGCACTGTCTAAATGAAACAAGAATAGAAACATTCTCTTTTTCGAGTAGGTAGATTAGTTCTTAAGTACTTGCTCAAACAAACACATTTTTTCACACTTACACTCTTTTCAAACAAAGTTTCCAAAACAACTTCGTAACACTCTCGCAGACAGAAGCAAGGGTTAAATCGAAGTAAAATAAAAACTTTTTTTTCAAATCAAACACACACAAGCAATTTTGAAAATGATGAGCAAGCACCTAAGAGCCCATAGAAAACTACGGATAGAAAGGGTGATAATATCTTCCCTTTCTATAACCTACCACCCGTACTCAAAATCTCGAAAAAGGGAATTTTTATGTGCATTTTTCCTTTCCAGTTGGATAAAATAAAAGTCGGTGGCGACTCTTGCTTACTGCGACATTTTGCAAACACAAACGCAAAACGCAAACCAGGATTTCAAACAGTCCGGTTTTGCCCACCGTATCACAGGGAGTTAATATTCAACCTGTTCATGTAGATAATCGCCCCGTCCTGTTTCGAGAATTGATCTACAATTTGTTTTCGCAGATAGTTGCCCTGTCTTGTTTCAGGAATTAGTCTACGACCTGTTTGAGAATTGTTGATGATATTCGTTTGTATATAGACTTTACCTGAAAGGATAAAGAGTTAGATGTATGCAATATCATGATGTATGAAATGCATTTCACGATGATGTTCTCAAAATAAATGAGACTGTGCTATATGCGTTTCATATGCATATGCTATGTCATTTGTAAATGATGTATGAATGTGATATGTTGTTGAAACGTATCATTAGCTCTGTATAACGTCTTGCTGGGTAAAATAAATCCATGACTGGTTATGGGGAAGGAGAATTTGTGTAATCTTCAATCTTTGTTTAGAATGTTTCCACTGGGGATTCATGCTTTTTGTTTTGAGGATACTCTGTTAGGGAATTTGATTTCTGCTTGGGGAGAAGAGTTCAAGATCATTGGTCGTTCGTCGCTCTACTGGGGAACTTAATTCTTGTATACCCTGACTGGGAATAAAAGATATGAAAACCCTTCTGAGGCGCTGTCTGACCGAGTTTCTGATATGGATGTCAACTCGTTTGGGGAGTATAAGGTTAACTGATATCAGGTCCGGTTTCAGATTCCATAGCAACTCTCTGGGGATAGAAACCTGGACTTCTCTTTGCTGGAGAGAGAAATCTTGTCGGTGATGTGTAGTAGTCAGAGGAATAGACTCAATCTAGGGAGACTGTATTCCGCTGGGGAAATAAACCTTGTTGGGGAAATAAACTCTGTTGGGTAAATAAACCCGTTGAAGGAATATATTCTGCTAAGGAATACTCTTGCTGAGGAAATGAACCTTGTTGGAGGAGAGAATTCTGCAGGGGATTTTATAGTGTTGGAGTGATAAACTCAATCGGGGAAGAGAATTTCTATTATATATGCTAATGCCATAATCTCTAACGAGGATTGGGACGTCGTAGGTGAGTGACGTTGTCGGGGAAAATATTACACTCCTTTATCCGCTGGGGGGGGTCTGCCGGGGAGTGTTATTAGGTTATATCAGCCTTGTAGGGAATGCATCTTTGTTGAAGATGAGCTTGTGAAGATGACTCTGTGGGGATAATCCTGTGAGGATTTGTGGATGACTTCAACGTTATCCCAACTCCTAGAGTCTTGAGTAAATACTTATTCCTATTTTTATGCATATATTTGTTAATATTAATCATATTCATATGCATATGTTCATTCAATTTAGTCATTGGATGTTTTTGCAAATAAAACAGAAAAAGTAAGAAAAGAATTTGAATTTTGAAATGGTATTTGTATTGATAATTTGCCTATAAACAGGAAATTTTTGTACAAAGAGACAGAAATCCTAGTAAGAGGAAATCGTCATCAAAATAAATAAAAGATTACAAACTGAAAACATATAGCTATGTGGAAATAATCTCGTCGAGCTTCAACTCTTCTATTGTACCTATGTCTTCGAGCATCTCATCCCTTATTGTCAGAAGAAGTTGACTGAATTGATCTGTACCATTCAAACTTGACGTTGGTAATAAAACTTGCTGTAAGTGATCCAACGGAACATAGTCATATGCTTTAATCCCTAATTTTTTCCTGGACCGCCCTTTCGGGTTTTCAGTACACCGGGGTACCCTTTTTTTCTCAAGCCATCTTTTCAGGTTTTCGACTTGTCGGGTGTACAATCTTTATATTTTTATCCATAAATTTTGCATGAACCCTTTTAGTTCACCGGGATGCCCTTATTTTTGCCTAGGCCAGTCAACCTAGCGGGTTGTTTTTTATGCGTAGTATCTTTTGACTATATCCACATTCACAGGGTGTGGAAGATCTTCACTGTCCATGGTTGTAAGTATCATAGCGCCACCAGAAAATATCTTCTTGATCATAAATGGCCCTTCGTAGGTGGGAGTCCATTTTCCCCTGGGATCACCCTGTGGTTGGATGATGCGCTTTATTACCAAGTCACATGCCTGGTGTACCCGGTGCTTGACTTTCTTATTGAAGGCTTTGATCATACGCTTTTGATACATATGACCGTGACAGAAAGCTGCTAGCCTCTTCTCGTCAATCAAATTCAACTACTCTAGCCTAGTCTAAATCCATTCGTTTTTGTCTAAATCTGCATCTTTCATAATTCTTAGAGAAGGAATCTAAACTTCGATAGGTAGGACAACTTACATACCGTAGACCAGAGAGAATGGTATTGCCTCAGTTGATGTCCGAGCTGAGGTGCGATAGCCGTGAATAGAAAATGGTAACATCTTGTCCCAGTCTTTATTCGTCACCATCATCTTCTGTATAATCTTCTTAATGTTCTTATTGGCGGCTTCCACTGTGCCATTCATCTTTGGTCGATACGGAGAAAAGTTGTGGTGCTTAATCTTGAACTGCATGCTAAGTTCCGTGATCATAGTATTGTTGAGATTGGTAGCCTTCTTGCTATTCTTTCGGAGAGAGCGGGTTTCTTGAATATGTATTTTATAGGACGCATCTTGGAGATCAACAAGGTAGCATGAGTCAACATAGACTATCTTAGTCGGCGAGCAGCCCATGCCAAATCATGGAAAGTTTTCTTGAGCAGTGAGTATTTTATTTCACAATCGATAAACATTTTGCCAAGGTAGTATATTGTGTGCTCTTTTCGACCAGAATCGTCATGTTGGCCCAATACACACCCTATTGAGATTTCTAACCCTGTTAAGTACATGATAATGGGTCTTCTTTCATTGGTAGACGGTGAACCATAATATAAATATCGAGCCCTGGCATGTCTTCGTATGACTAAGTAGAGATCTCAACATAATCATGAAACATCAGGATTAATTTGTTCTTGATAGTGTCTTCTAGGTCAGAACCTATCTTGACTTCTTTCCTGTCTGTCTCAAAACCCATATTTACATCTTTGATTGGCTCTTCATGCGGTTGTATAGCCTTCATCCTCTGCTTGGTAGATTAGATTTTCAAAGTCATAAGTGGCAATAACAGAATCATTATCAACGAGATCCAGAGTGGATGTGGATCTGCAATTTATTGTGTGGGTGTGTGTAAGAACACATAGTTATTTGAAAGTACAAAAAAGTAAAAGAAAGACAGAGAGTGAAAAATTTGAATGCAAAATGTCCAATGCTTTTATTAAATGAAAATATTCTTATGCAATGTCAACCCTAACAAATGGACCATTGTGCCTCGGGTAAGGCACAAGGCTTAAAGTCATTATTTAAAAATTACATAACCAAAACATGGAAAGCAATAAAAAAATAAATATAGTTATTACTCCTGACTAAAGGAGATAGAGATAATGTCCTAAATCTTCCAGTTGTTTGGTCCATTGCTGATGGTGGGAAAGATCCAGCTATCAAAGTCATGATCATTGTCAGCATCTTCTATAGCATTGACTTTGTTGTTGCTAACACGGAATGGAGGTCTTCCAGCACGAGCGCGACGAGCAGCCCTTTGACCCTCTTCTTCTACAGCAACTTTAGCATCCTTTAAAGAAGCCATCTTATGTGGAACCCTGGTAACCTTGGGAATGGTAGAAACATCTTCAGTAGCAGTAGGAGAAATCACTTTAAAAGTATGACAAGGAGTCTCAATGAATTCTCTGTCCATTTCTATGTACCGGAATGAGTTCAAGTGACTGGCCATATACTACTCTTATCCGTAGATAGTAACAACCTTTTCGTTCACCAAATATTTTAACTTCTGGTGCAGGGTAGAGGTAACGGCTCCTGCCCCATGAATCCAGGGGCATCCTAGTAAGCAAGAATAAGCTGGCTGAATGTCCATTACATAGAAGGTAGATTCGAAGACCTGCAAAACTACCTTGATCGGAAGATCTACTTCTCCGTGTACCATCCTCTTTGATTTGCCAAAGACTCGGACTATAATATCACTAGGCTTCAGTACAACCCCCTTGCTATCCAGTCTGTCAAGAGCACCCTTTGGTAGAACATTCAACAAAGAACTAGTATCAACCAATATGTGAGTTAATGTTGCGCCCCTGCATTTGATGGAGTAATACAGGGCCTTGTTGTGGTTTCTCCCTTCCGGAGTCAGGTCAGCATCAGAAAAACCTAATCCATTGTCAGTTGTTAAGCTAGTGACATAACTTCCAAATTGATCGGCAGAAATCTCTTGTGGCACGTGAGCAGTCTTAAAAAATGTCACCAAAGCCTGTGCATGGGCTTCAGAACACAGTAATAGGGATAACATGGAGATTTTGGATGGGGTTTGCCCCAACTGTTCAACAATCTTGTCATCGCTCTTGCGGATAATCTTCAAAACTTCTTCCAACTATTGCCTAGAGGTGACTTTAGCTGTAGCTTCTTTAGGCGCCTTCATCTGGGCAGGCTCCACCATTTGTTCTTTGCCCCGAGCCTCAACAGTTGACTCGATAGCAGTAACCTTAACAGGTGTGGTAACAATCTTAGGAGATATTTTTAGAGAGAAAACCATTCCGCTTGTAGTAACCTTACTGGTCCCAGTAATATTGCCGATGTTAGAATCAGTAGCTTCAATAACTTCATCTTCAATAGTTGGTAAATATTTCTTGACGCCATGGTAGTAGACGTCGGATCCATAGTTCCATGGAATAGCTTTATCCGAAGAATATGGGATAGGTCCAGGTGTAGTGATGATTAGAGGAGTAACTTTCGAACTGGAAGTAATCCTTACAGGACATTTGGAGGTAATCCTGACAGGAGTGCTGGATATTACAGATAAATCTTGACATAGATTTTCAGCATATGGAACCTTCTCGATCAGAATGATATGATTGTCTATTAGGCGTTGAAATCCTTCCTTCAGTAACTTGCAGCCATTGAGTTGGACTGCACGGAAGTAACATTTTTCAACACAGCCGAGAAATAAACCGGCCTGCAACAAATTCTTCTTGATAATCGGTAGGGGAGTAACCAATTCACTTACGACAACAACATAAAGAACATCGTCAATAGCACTTATGCCTTTGTCATGCTTCAGCATAGGTGCAGTAATTGCATTCGGATTTTTCGAAGGATCAAACTCAATCTCTTTGTTGTCAATCATATTTTGAATTTTGTTTTTCAGGGCCCAACAGTTGTTGGTGTCGTGCCCAGAACTATTAGAATGATAGGAACACTTCACATTTGGATTGTAATGAGGAGAGGAGGTGTTGGGGTTCTGAAGAGGATCCCTTAGCATAATCAATTTCGCTTTCAACAAATGTTATAATGCTTGAGACAATGGCATACTTATCATGGTAAACTGCCTTCTAGGTGCATCTGACCTACACGGACTGCCCTGTTATTGTAGTTGTTGTTGTTATTGTTAAACAGGTGTAGGATTAGAAATTAATACTGCTCCCACAAACTGATTGTGATCATTTTTAACACGACCCTTTTGGCCATAAACAACATTGGTTTCTTTCTTACCATTGAACGTCTTCTTTACAACACTTGAAGACACAACCCCTGGAATCTTTCCACTCTTGATACCACTTTCAACTCGTTCCCCAGTCAAAATCAACTCAGTAAAACCAGATGAAGAACTCCCAATTAGATGATTAAAGAATGGACTTGTCAGAGTTCCCGTGAACATATCAACTAGCTCTCGGTCAGACAAGGGAGGTTGCACCCTTCCGGCTAAATCTCTCCACTTCTGGGCATATTCTTTGAACCCTTCATTCGAGCCCATAGTCATGTTTTGTAATTGCACAAGAGTCGGTGCAAGGTCAACATTATATTGATACTGCTTGTAAAACGCAGCAACCAGGTCTTCCCAAGTATGAATGTTGGTTCCCTACAGCTGATAGAACCATCCGAGTTGTGTACCAGATAAACTTTCCTTAAAGAAGTGAACCCATAACTTTCTGTCAGCAATATGGGGTTGGATCTTCTGAACATAAGACTTCAGATGAAGTTTCAGACAAGACACACCATCATATTTGGCAAAAGAAGAGACCTTGAACTTATGAGGAATAACAACCCCAGGAATAAGACCTAGCTCCTCAAAATCCAATCCAGGAACTTTTTGGATTTCCATAGCATTGAGACGGTCTTCCAGCTATTTATTTCTGTCGTTAATAGGAGGATACTGCTCATCAGAATAGTCTTCATCCTCGGGAATTTTCCCAGAACCCTGGTTGCTTCCACCTTCATCCCTAACACTTTGACCGTCTTCCTCTTGATAGTCGTCTTCACCAAAGGAGATACCAGCAGTTTGAATCAGTTTAGCGGGACCTTTGAATCTTCTCCCCATATTGAGGATAGCCATTGGTTTCCGAGTCTTCTTCTTTTTGGTGATGAGCGCCATCATATCTTTCTACCCCTAAGCTAGGTTTAGGAGGGTCTCTTGGAATTTGGCATTCCGAGCTTGGAGTTCCTTAACAGTTTGTTCTAGAGCCATCTTTTACTGAAATAAATAGTAAGTAGATGAGAAAACCTGTATTGATAAACCTATGATATAATGATGCATGACATGTAGATGCAATGTTTTCAAGGATCTCACGGGATAAACAAATGAAATGTTAAAAGTTGAGTCTGGCTGCAGCTTTGACTGAAGAACTTCATGTCATTGAATGTCCTTCTATGAGAATAAAGCTCACCATGTCGAGTGGGTCCTAGCCTTTGACTCAAGATAACACACTTCGGTATTTGACGGCATTGGATAAAGGAAAATAAATCCCCTTGCCCCCTTGCTAGATGATTGGTTCATGATAACCTGCATCACAAGCCCTTGAGATCCTTGAAAATGTCAAATAAAATGATATGGAATGATGTTATGATGTCATGATGTTATGTTCGAACAATTAATCAAACACAAGCAAAGCACACGAGGCCTTAGGTTCAAGCTTACATGGAATTTGTAGGTAAGTACCATCTTTACGTTTTGTTGGCTTAACCTGTCCTAAAAGAAGTAACCGGGTTCTAGGATTCTCATATCACTGATCTTTCTCTCAGGCATTATTTCAGCACAAGCATCTGATTTGCAAACGAAATATCCCAAAAGTCTGATCTCAATGAGTGCAGTATCGAGTATCAACCAACTTCAGTCTGCACCAAAGTCGATTATCTCACTACCTTCTAATGGTAAAGTTTTTCAATAAAGGTTCAAAGGTCATTCAATGCTTATGACACCACGTGGCAGCCCAGTATTCTCCTTGACTCACTCAAGGGATACCGGCATAAACCAATGTTTCGCACTAACGTAGCCATCGCTTCAACCATATCGGTCTACACCGTAAATTTTCCATGATCTATAGCTACTTACCTAAAATGCCAGGGTATAGGATCTTTACAAGAAATAAACCCAAACAACCCCAGAATTGTAAAGAAATAAAATCAAATAAGTAATGTAATAAAAGTGATCTAGCTCTAAAGGTAACCCCATTTTTAGTTTTCCCCAGCAGAGTCGCCAGTTCGGTAATACAGTGGGAGAACTGACTTGGTTTGTGTTTTATCGCAAATGTTGTGGATACCAAGAGTCACCATCGACTTTTCTTTTATCAAAATAAGGAAAGGGTTAAAATAACAGGAAAGACCTTCGAGAATTTTCTTGAGTTCGTGGGGTAAGTTATGAAAAGGTAAGGTGTTAGAACCCTTTTCATTCGTAGTTATCTACGGGCTCTTAATTGCTAGCTCACTTTTGTTTGAAATGCTTTGTGTGTGTATATTTGAAAATATTTTAAAAATGCCTAAGTGTGGAAACTTTGTAATGATTCTTGTATCAGTTAAGAATGCGTACAAACTGTTTGTTTTTGAAAATACTTCATAAAAGTTTGATTGTGAACAAAATATGTTTTTGTGTGAGCAAGCGATTAATAGTTATTTACCTACTCAAAAGTCTTTTGTTCTTTTCCTCCTCCTTTAGATAGTGTTGTCCTACCATTACTTAGTAGGAAGCTCTATCGTTGGATGTGTGAGGGACATATGTGGGTCATCGTTATGGTCATAGAAGGCAACATCTAGGGATACCTTAGAAATTCGAAGGGACTGTCATCATATATTCGTAGGCAACATCGAGGGACAAGATCGTTTCTCGTACGCAACTCGAGGGACAAGATCATTTCTCTTAGGCAACTCGAGGGACATCGCGGAACTATGATATTTATGATGATTTTTTACCGAGGGTCTTTGATAAGGGTACTCCTACGTTAGAGGGACATGACCATGTTTATCCGAAGGCAACAAGTGAGGTCACCCTAGAGGTGCGTGTGTGAAAAATGATTCAGTTCAGTTATTTTATCTTGATTAGGGTTTTCTACGTTTGCTTTTATATCTTTCCATACAATCCTATTAAACGAGACAGTTATAAGGAAAACAGTAAAGGAAGAAATTAAAAGGTCCTACGCTATTAAAAAGCTTCGGGGAAGGGGGTACAAACCATAAAATCATGGGAAATAGAAAGTAAAACCCTAATTCAAACTATTACAACCCATTAGCAGTTACATAAATTGGTAAATAATATGAAAATAATAAAAGCACACAAAGATTATAAAATAAAGGGAAAAAGAAAAGTATTTCATGATTTGATAAAAAAATGATTTGATGATTAATTAAAAAAACCCTAATGTCTAAATTAATTTTAATTAAGAAAAAGTTAATTTAATTATATAAAAAAAAGTAATTAAAATTAAACAAAAAAAGATAGGGATTTGGGCCTGCTATGAAGAAGTTTGGGGGGTGCTGAAAACAGAACCGTTGGGCCCATAACATGCAAGCCCAGATGCTGTAAACGATCAAGTGTGGCTGATTCTAGGAGACCCATGGTGTGCATGCAGGTTCTGGCGCGTTGATCTTGAATCAACGGAGATCTGATGGTGATGAGATGAGGCGCACGGTGGATGCATGAGGGTCTATCGCACTGGATCTGCAAACAAGAAAATATAATAAAACAAAATACTAGAGGAAGAGATCAAACCCGTGCCCTGATACACTAAGGCCTTATCGCACACGCTTCTACTATTGGGGCGGCTTTACATCTGTTAATATAAATAAAGTAATAAATATATAACATATAAACGAATATATTTACCGGAGAGGCGCCGGAGCCCTAGCTCCGGTCGTCTTCTCCAGTTGTCCTTCTTTGTTAATCTTGCAAAATAACCACTATTAAAAAGCAAACAATACCATACCCCCTAAATTGTGGGCTACGAGTTTAATAGTGCAATCATTTTGTACTAAAAAGGCCTAATTTTTTAGTTATGGCACACACATTGCAAATTGGAGCAAACATGGCACTCTTTGTTTCAGCGTGCATGGGACCATCATGATGGTCCAGACCTGTTCAATATAACTCACGAATATGTTAGTAGTGTTAATGCAGGTTAAAACAAACAGAAAATCAATATATGAATATCATGCATATTTTGAAATAGGTGATGCCATGTAATGCGATTTAACATGTTTTGGACCATCAAATCTGGTCCAAACTCACTCTATACACTTGCTGGAAGAGAATGGAATGGAGGTTTTGTAGTGAGAGGGCTTGTAAATAGGGTTTTGAAATTTTAGGGTTCTTGAAAATATTTGTAAATTTTGACAAGTTTTGAGTCAAGGGTTTCGTGTGTCCACTATATGGGGAATAAATGAGATTATATAGTGAAAATTTATGGCAAAACATGTGGACTTGGACCTTGTATAAGAAGATATGATTTTATTTTATTTATTTGGTATTATTAATGAATAAATCAAAAATTATAAAAATAATTAAAATAAAAAGGGTAAAAGGGTTTAAGAACAAGGTTTAAGGTGTATGAAGAGTATAATACACGTTTATACTCTTAAACCATGGCCCAATAGCCTAAAATATCAAGCTTGCTCAATTTGAACTTCATGCATTTGCTCAAAATTTCCCAAGTTGCAATGGCTATAACTAACTCAATTTTTATATTTTGATGGTTTTCTTTGACTTCTTAGAAAGCTCAAGATATCCTCTACAATTTCTCTTTTTATCATTTTTTCATGTGGAGACTTTATCTTGATGTAAGTTGCCTTAACAAAAAGTGTCTTTTTGTTGACTTTTGAAATGACATGTAATGTATTGGCCCATATCTCTTAAATGAAGCATTTTTTGGACTTGAGGATATATATACAAAGTTGTAGAGAATTGAATCTCCTTAAAAATGAGCTTTGGTTGGGGAAAATTTGATGAAGCGTGTGAAAGTTATGCTTGGTCAAAGTTCAGTTGACTTCTCCTAAGGAAACCCTAATTTGGAATCTTTTGACCTTTGATGATTTGAGGGCTTTCCTCGAGGAATCATAATCAAACCTTGATTAAATGATGAATATCACTTCAAAATGTTGATGTTGACCAAAAATATTGAAGTTTGACTGTATCTTGACCACAATTAACTTTTTACCCACTACAATTAATTTTCAATCATCTGAGCAATTGACTGAGCAAACTTATGGTGCAAGGCTTGAAACTTGACATGAGCATCCTTGAATACATATAAGAGACCATGAAAATCACTTGTGATCTTGGAAACCCCATCTTACTTGAGAAATAAAAAACCCTAGTTGTGGACCCATTGCTTAGGAGGAGAATTTGTCTGATCAATTCTTAGGCAACTTTGAGCAAATGAGGACCTTAGGAGAATGTCTTGAATGTGAATGGGAGGGAAAATTTTGGGGTACAACAATGTCGATTATCAAAGTAGGATATAAAAGAGCGAAGATAAAATTTCCACACTTAACAATGATATTGAGAATCAAAGTAGGATAAGCAAAGAGTGATGATAAAACGTCCATAGGGGAAGTAGAGACTTACTCACAATATAATGTACTTGGATAAGATATTTAAATAAAACCTATTTAGAAAATCAAGTAAGGAAATAAAAATCACATAGATGAACATCAATGCAAATATGATATAATAGATAGATCTCAGATGATACCTGACGGAGAAGGCCCGTCGCCTCTTCAATACGCGTGCATCAATGTTACGTCCATAGATGATCACAAAGTTAAAGCACAAGTACCAAAAATATGGTATAATAATGGAATGCTTAGGGTATGATTTAAGGGAAATTAATTAGGTTATGGTTAACCAATGGAGACACTTGATTAACCTCGTGATAGTAGGCGCTCCTATCCTCAACCATGAGACCATTTGTGCATGGAAACACTTGGTAAATACACCAAAGTGGTTTGATCAGGTTATGATTAATCAAGGGAAAAACTTGATCAATCTCGTGAGAATGGTCGTGCCCAAACTCAACTATGAGACCCTTTTTGTGCATGGAACACTTGGTATATGGACCAAAGT
Source organism: Vicia faba (assembly GCA_948472305.1). Classification (NCBI taxonomy): domain Eukaryota; kingdom Viridiplantae; phylum Streptophyta; class Magnoliopsida; order Fabales; family Fabaceae; genus Vicia; species Vicia faba. Next base: position 910,031,349 of record OX451738.1, on the reverse strand, counting down.
GGTTGATTCAGTTTATGGTTAACCAAGGGCAAAACTTGATTAACCTCGTGAGAATGGCCATGCCCAAACTTAACTATGAAACCCTTTAAGAAAAGCTTGGTATGTGGACCAAGAGGAGAGAAAAGATTTTCTTCAATGCATAAGATATAAAATCAAAAGCCCATACAAGGTGGCCATATGCATGCTCCTAAAAGTGAGGACTAGTGTGGTGCTAGTATTCTAAACGACCAATTGGAACAATTGATCGAATAGTTGTCGTCGTAGAAATCCCAAGACCAAGATATGAAATATGTGCAAGTGTGCATGTGTAGGTGGATACCTGCTCATTGATGAGGAGCCCAAGAGGATGTCATGTGCTCTAATTGGATGATTACGCATAATCAAACAATAATTAAAACATGTAAAGAAATAAAATTCTAAACTACAAAGAAATAAAATTCTAAGCTATTACAAACCATATGGGAATGTGGGTACAAGTTTATGAATAGGGATTGTAATACGGTGGGAGAAATGACTTGGGCGTTTTGCGTTTGATCTCAATTGTTGCGGATAGCAAGAGTCACCACCGAATTTTCTTTTATCCAACAAGGAAAGGGTGAAAAGAACAGGAAAGACCTTTAGAGATGTTTTCTTGAGTTCGGGGGGGTAGGTTATGAAAAGGGAAGGTATTAGCACCCTTTTCATCCATAGTTATCTACGGGCTCTTAGTTGCTTGCAAGATCACTTGTTTTTGTTTGAAATGTGCTTTGTGGTGTGGGTTTGAAAATGTTTTAAAAACGTCGTTGTAATGATTCTCGTCTCTATAAATATGCGTACAAATTGTTGGTTTTGAAAATAGTTCAAAGAGGTGTTTGTTGTGGAAGATGTTTTTGAAAGTGATTTTGAAAAGCGCCTTTGTAATGATTCTCATCTCCATAAGAATGCGTACAAAGAGCTTTGTCTTTTGAAAATGTTTCAATTGAAAGTGTTGGTGTGAAAATGGTTTTTTTTAGTTGTGAGCAAGCAAGCAACTACTAGCATCCTACCTACTCAAAAGGACTTTGTTCTTTTCCTCCTCCTTTAGATGTTATTATCTTACCATTGATTGATTAGAAGCCCCATCGTTGGATGTGAAGGGACGGGCGTGGGTCGTTTGTATAGTCATAGAAGGCAACCTATGAGACGTTTTAACAATTTCGTTAGGGACTAAATCGTTTACCAAAGGCAACATCGAGGGTCATCGAGGGACTAAGATCTTTTTATCGAGGGTCTTTGCTAAAACGCCCATATTCGAGGGACATGACTATTTTCCGAGGCAACAAGTGAGATTACCCTAGATGTGCATGTGTATGAATAACATGTTTGATTTGTATGCATTTTGTTTTTGATTAGGGTGGTCTACTTGTTGTTTTTATCTTTCCATACACCCTAATTACTAACATTTATGAAAGCAATAAAAATGCGGAAAATAAAGGTGCTACGCTATTACAACCATATTGAACAGCAAGAAAATGTAAAAACAAAGCAAAATAAAAGAGGGGAAAACAAGTTCTTCGATTCAGGAAGTAGGAACCCTTTGATTTAGCTCTTTCTTGCCTCTTTCGATTTAGGCCTGGAAGTCAGCGTGAGTGTATCCTTCGATCACGCCCTTTTTCTGCTTCCTTTCGTTTGAGGTTAGATAGCAGCCTGGGGCGAAGCTTAAGGCTTCGATTCACACATCCTTCCTCTTGTTATCTTTCGTTTGGGATGCTACTGTGAAGCAGTAAGGGGTGAAGCCTAAGGCTTTGATTCACAGGAAACTTTTTCTTTCATTTTAGTCTGTACAGGTTAGTTCTAACATATGCTTGGACAAGAAGAATACAATCGAAAGGACAAAAATAAAAAGTGAACAAATGTTATTTAAATGCTTGAAATGAAAGGAAATAGTTATTCACATGTTATTCTTGAAACGAAAGGTTTAAGGTGAAGAGGAATTACTTTGCTTGAAGCTGGAATGTGTGTTTGGACTTAAGTTGCAACCCTGGATGTTCTTGGATTCGAAGGGTGGAAACAAGTTTTATATTTCTAGTGTTGGATTCAAAAGAAAGAGCAGAGTGTTGGGTTTGTGTTTCCCTGGGTCCTGGATTCGAAGGAAAGAAACAAGTGTGGTGTTTCTTTGACTGGATTCGAAGGCCAAAAAGAGTGTAGTTGTGTTTGTTGTTTCTAGATTCGAAGGAAAGGAAACAAGTGTAGTGTTTCTTTTGCTGGATTCGAAAGAAATAACAAAGTGTGGTCTTTTGATTCTGGGTTTGAGAGTGTGTTAAGTGTTTGATGATTTTTACATAACCAAAGTTTTTCCAGCTACCAAAAGCCCCTAAGATGTGTTGTGGAACATCTTATTTATATATGAAGTTGGCTGAGATTTGAGAGTAAAAACAAAAGAATTTGAACAAATTGAGTATGCTATTTTTATTGTTTCGAGGTGTAGTATTTGTATTCCAAATTGGTGTAAATATAGGAGCAGCGTAGTAGGACTGCTGTGCAGCAGTTTTGGAGTGTTGTGGCCAGTGCAACAGGCTTGGAGATGGAAGAACATAGGACTCTGGCCAGAAGGCATCTTTGAATATTTCAACCTTTCGTTTTGACTTCATAAGTCCAACCTTCGAATAGATCCTCTCTTTAGACAACAATATTTGTTTCCAAACAGTATGTGTCTTTCGAATGGGTCCTTTGTGCATTGGAAATTTTCAAGGGTGGAATCGAAGCAATCATGAGGGGAGTTCCTAACTTTTGAATTGAAAGTAAACCAAGAAGGAGGCCAATTCCTTCTGAATTGAAGGAAAACTGCAGGAGGCAATTGCCTTGTGCCTGCTGGTATGAAGCAGCCAATACTCAGTCGAAGCTTACGTGAAAGTAGCCCTTGTCCAATCGAAGCTTGTGTGCAGGAGGCTACTGCTTTATGACTCCAAGCAAGCATACAAGAGGCCATTTCTCAAATGAAGGTTTGCATGAAGAGCCAATGTCCAATCGAAGCAGGAATCAAGCTTACTCAAAAAAAGTCCAATGCCCAATCGAAGCTTGCATGCAGGTAGTCATCAAGACAAACCTGCAGGAGGCCTTTGGCTTCTGAATCAAAGGAGATTTGCACGAGGCCAATGCCTTGTGCCTGCTGGCATGAAGGAAGTCCTGCTTTTGTGAATCAAAGTAAAACATGTAAAAGGAAACTAGTGCAATCGAAGCTTGCATGCAGGAGGTCCCTGCTTTGAATCAAAGGAAGCCTTCAGAAGGCCATTGCCTTTTGAATTGAAGGAAGCTTTCAGAGGGTCATTTCTTTCTTAATCGAAAGAAGCCAGTAGGAAGCCACTAACTTCTGAATCGAAGGACACCAACAGGAAGCCCTTGCCTTCTGAATCGAAGGATGTTATTTCAAAGGAAAATAATGCCCAGTCGAAGCTAGCATGAAGATAACCATTTGTTCAATCTAAGCTTGTATGAAGCAAGCATGCAAGAGGCCACTGCCTCAATCGAAGCCTGGGAATTTGAGACAAGTTTTAAAGAGGCTAGATACCCAATTGAAAGCTGGTGAATCAACCTTGCATCGAAGAAGGCCATTTTCCAGATTTTGAATTCGAACTGTTGTCTGTCGTCACTCCTTTCAATCTGCTTTGTACTTATGCACACTTGAGATTTTTTAAAATCTTCATGAGATATATCTTGAGAAATTAAGAGGGAAAATTTTGGGGTACAACAGCTGCTCCTGTTCAATCTTCTTAAACCTAAAGAGTTAGATTGGGGAGTCTGCCATTTGTAACTTGAAGTTGGAAGATGATTGAACACTAGAGTGCCTAGAAATTTGCACTCGATGGTGTGGTGGTTGATTGTGTAGGGAATAGGCTTAAAGATGCCATTTGGAGAGGTGATGGAGAGTTGTCGGAGATGGGCTTATAGATGCCACCCAAAAGTGATTGTTTACAGAAATTAGACTAATTCTAAGTTTGGCTTCAACTGGAAAATAATCAGAATAAATCTTTAGTTGATTTAAACTGAACCAGAAGAAGTGTCTACCAGAACGGAATCAGGATAAACCGTTGATAAATTTAAACTGAACCAGCAGCAGTCTTGAATAATCTTTAACTGGAAAAGAATCAGAATAAATATTTGGAGCGATTTAACTAAACCAGAGAGAGTGTCTACCGGAACAGAATCAAGATAAACTATTGATCGATTCAAACTGAACCAACAGAGGTCTTGAATAATATTTAACTTGAAAAGAATCAGAATAAATCTTTGGAGCGATTTAACTTAACCAAAGAAAGTGTCTACCGGAACGGAATCAGGATAAACCATTGATCGATTCAAACTGAACCAGCAGATGTCTTAAATAATCTTTAACTGGAAAAGAATCAAAATAAATCTTTGGAGGGATTTAAATAAACCAAAGAAAGTGACTACCGGAACGGAATCAGGATAAACCATTGATCGATTTAAGTTGAACCAGCAGAGGTCTTGAATAATCTTTAACTGGGAAAGAATTACAATAAATCTTTGGAGCGATTTAACTGAACCAGAGAAAGTGTCTGCCGGAATGGAATCAGGATAAACCATTGATCAATTTAAATTGAACCAGCAAAGGTCTTGAATAATCATTAACTGGGAAAGAATCAAAATAAATCGTTGGAGAAATTTAACTTAACCAGAGAAAGTGTCTACCGGAACGGAATCAAGATAAACCATTAATCGATTTAAACTGAACCAGCAGAGGTCTTGAATAAATTTTAATTGGAAAAGAATCAGAATAAATCTTTGGAGCGATTTAAACTGAACCAGAGAAAGTGTTTACCGGAACGGAATCAGGATAAATCATTGATCAATTTAAATTGAACTAGTAGAGGTCTGAAGGAAGTGTTCGTCATGTAGATAGTGACATCGTTCTGTTTCGAGAATTGATCTACAATTAATTTGTTCAGATAGTTGTCTTGTCTTGTTTCATGTATTAATCTGAAACTTGCTTTTGTTAGTCGTTGAGATAGTTGTCTTGTTTCAAGTATTAATCTCTGACCTATGCGAAAGAAATATAGTTTTCTCGTCTGGTTTCGGGTATTAATCTTCAATATGCCCATGTAGATAGTTGTCCTGTCTGGTTTCAGGTATTAATCTATAATTAGCCGTTCGCAGATAGTTTTCCTGTCTTGTTTCAGGTATTAATCTGGAACTTGCTTTTGTTGGTCGTAGAGATAGTTTCCTTGTCTTGTTTTAGGAATTAATCTATGACCTTTTGAAAATGGTCGTGGTATTTGCCAAAGAGGACTTTTATTGATTGACGTTTCCCTGCAAGGAAGAGGGTTAGTTGCATACAGGTGTATGCATGGCTTGATGATGTTCTCAAAATAAATGAGATTATGCTGTATGCATTTATCATGTATGTAATATGATGCATGAAATGTGAAATGTTGTTGGAATGTATCGTTGTCTTGGAAAGTAAATCCTTTACAAATGTTGGGGAGATTTGGGAAGTTAAATCCTGGACTGCCATTAGGGACTGAGAGTATGCACACCTTCAGACCCTCTTTTGGAATGTTTTCCGTTGGGGAATCCTATTTTGTTGTTTGAGGAGAAACTCTGCTAGGGAGTATTGACTTCGTTTGAGGGAAAACTCTATGGAGAGTGTTTATTTCTGCTTGGGGAAAAGAGTTCAGGAGTTTTAGTTGTTTGTTGCTCTACTGAGGGGTTATCTCTTGATGGAAGAGAAAGGAAGTTAACAACTTGTTGGGGATAAAGAAGTTAACTATTATCTGGCTGTCTCCCGGGTTTTGCGGCAACTCACTGGGGATTATAGAAAAGTCTACTGGGTAAGAGGGGTTGTGGTCCCTTGATTTGTAGTAGTCAGAGAGGCAAACTTAAGCAGGGGAATCTGTAGTTTGTTGGGGAAATTAACCCTGTTTCTAATCTGTTGGAGAGGTGTTTTCTTTTGGCTGAACTCCTCGAGGATTCTTGAGATCAACTCAGTTAGGGAGAAGTTTTCTGGAGATTGAAGCTCTGGCTGGGGATTGCATGAATCCAATCTTGTGGGAATATCCATGAGTTTGGCCTTGAGGGTTTTGGACCCTCGTTCGTGAAGATTATTCTGTGGGGATAACCTTATAGAGATGACTTTGTGGGCACTTGACTGGGGATCGCCCTATGAAAAGGACTTTGTGGGAACTTGTCACTGCCCCTAGTAGTAAGTGTTGTAGCACTACCAAAAAAAGTTTGCTTGGTCGTATGTGACCCTTTTCTGTGACCCATTTTTTATCTTTTGGGACTAGAGGGAAACCACTAAAACTCCCTATACTTCATGAACGTTTACCGAAGGCAAACGGAGTGGTGATACCCTAGGGGTGCGCATGTGCGTGTGATTGTTTTTTAGTTATTTATCTTTGCACAGTTATGGTTTTCTATTGTTTCAAATTATTGATCTTTTACATACAATCCTACGCATACATTTAAACAGTTTATATATTTGCAGAAAGTAAAAGCGGAAGAGTAAATCTAATTATTACAAGGCTTCGGGGAATGGGGATTACATGACCAAAAACTTTGGGGATTAAACAGTAAATAGGGAACGACAGTAAATAACCTAATTAAAACTATTATAATCTCGAAGAAATTACAATAATTTAAAAAAATAATGGAAAAAGAATACGCGCGAAATAATTAAATACGGGGAATTGACAATTAAATTCAAAGACATCTAATTAGTGAATAAAGAAAAATATTTTTTGGATTTTGAGAAAGTAATTAGTTTTGCAAATTAACCTAATTTATAATTAATTTTAATTATGAAAAGGGAATTTAAATTATCCTAATTAACCTAATTAATTAATGAAATTAAATATTTTTATGAAAAAAACCTAATTCTAATGTTTTTGTGTTTTTATTGATTTTATGATTTAGTTAAAAAAATAATGAGTTTTTTTGTAAAAATAATTAAAACAAATAATTAAAACAAATCAAAGAAATTTAAAAAAGAATTAAAGTGGGCTTGATTTGATGAAAAAAACTAGGGGGTGTATTGTTGGAATTTGACAAAGCCCAAAGCTGATGGCCCATCTGCCTGCGTGTGAATCCAGTGATGCTGATTTCTGTAGTGCGCACCATGGACTGCCTTTGCTGGACCATTGGATCTGGATTGATGATGATCTGATGGTTGGATCTAGGAGTTGCATGATACTCCTCTTTGGATGTTGCACGCTAGATCCTGTGGAAAATATTGAGAAAAATAACATGTAGGAGGCAGGGATCGAACCCTTGACCTCCCACATACGCACCTTGTAAAGCCTTGCCTCTTGCCACTGAACCATTTGTTTCAATCGTTTATATAATGAAAACAATATATTATATAGAATGAAAAGCCAGTGCAATAATTAAAACGCGCGAGATTCAAATGGGCCACTCACGTCTCGCCATGCAATCGTCTTCTTGGCTGAGACTGTTGTCCTAGGCAAAGACTTTTACCTACGGACGTTTTCTGTAGCTATAACCTGTGCGTCTCAAAAATCATGGTTAAGCAACATAAATTAGATTCAAGATGGATCAATTGGGTTTGATCCTATGATCATGATGGTATCCAACTTTAGAGCCAATTGTTCCTGTATTTGAAAGCCCTAAAACGACCTTATAAACCCTAGCAATGGTGTTTCATCAAACAGGCATCAAAACACGTAATTAAATATGCAAACACATTCTAAAGGATGATGCAAACATGAATATATGCTTAGAAATCATTTATCATGCGTGAATTATAAAAATCAAATTCAAGAATATGTGTGCAAACCGTGAATCTGTAAGGAGTGATTTTGGGTGTTTTGATGCATGCAAATGATGCTGTTAGTTTCAGGAGATTGCCAGGAATGGATTTCTGGCCTTGAAACACTTTGAATCGCCATATAGAACGAAATCTGATTCTCATTTTTTGTCCAAAAATTGAGTTTTTGTTCTTGCAGTCTACACGACCAATCCTCTTTTTTATGGTTTGGCAATGTTGTGTACTTATAATAGACTGATTTAGGTTAACAAAATTGGACTGTATCTTCACAAAGTGTTGAGATTTGATTTAATTTTGTTCCTTGCATTATTTGTTTCTAAAACAAGCCAAATCATGATCTTTTCAAATCAATTAGCCATTGCACAAATTTTTTCTGATTTTCTAGCTGTTCATGGACTCATGATGTGCTCATAAAATCCAATCTTTGATTTTATTTGATTATTTCACTATTTAAATTGATTTATTTTGATTTAAATGGATAAAAAATGAAAATAAATAATAAAAATAATAAAATAATATATGGATAATCTCAGGGGTCATGGGCCATCTTAGGAACGAGTTTCAAACAAGAAAACATGGACCCATTTGGGAAAAAAGTCATTTTGATCAATATTGACTTCATGCACATTTCCAAAAATTGGTTAACTTTAGCAATGCATATCTCTCTCATTTTTAACCCTAGGAGGGTGTTCTTGTAATTTTTAGAAATCTTAGGATGTCCTATAAAAAACCCTTTTTGGTCTCATCTCAATTGAATCTTCCATGTTCATGTAAGGAGCTTTGACCCAAAAGGTGTTTTTGTTGACCTTTTGAATTGACCTATAATGTCGGAACTTGTAACTTTTGATTGAGGCATTTCTTGACCTTGAGGACTGAATAGGAGTTCTAGGGAATTGGATTATCTTCAAAATGGGCCTTGGTTGGAAAATTTCTGAAAAATTATGAGAAAGTTATGCCTGGTCAAAGTTTGGTTGACTTTTCCTATAGAAACCCTAAATTGCCATTTTTGACTTTTGATGAGTTAGGAGTATTTCTTGAGGAATAATGATCAACCCTTGATCAAATGATGGATAATACTTCAAAATATTTATTTTGACCAAAAATCTTGAAGTTTGACTGTATTTAGGCCACAATTGACTTTTGACCCAGTACAATTGATTTTCAGGCATTTGAGCAGTTAACTGAGCAAACTTGTTGTGCAAGGCATGAAACTTGGCATGGATGATCTTGAGGACATATTACGGCAACGGAGACCATTTGGGACCCTTGGGACTCAAACATCTTGATGAGGAGTGAAACCCTAGTTTGAGGCTTATTGTCTTAAGAGGAGGATTTGTCTGGTCAATCCTTAGTCAACTTGAGCCATTGAGGACCTCTAGGAGTATGTCTTGTGTGAAAATGGGAGGGAAATTTTTTGGGTACAACATCTCCAAACACACTCTTAAAAAGACTTCGGTTGTGCATTTCCGAATTTTATTTTGACAAAAATTAATTTTGGTGCGTCCGGAGATATATCTCCAAAAACAAATGACATTTTAGAAATTTCACACAGGACTTGGGAGAATGTATAGGGTGAAATGAGAAATTGCCAAACTAAATGGAACCGGATGAAGCCTAAGTGGCTGCTAAGATAAGATACCCACTGGACATACAGGGAACTATAGTACTCATCAATGATCCTCTCCTTCTCTTTGTTGATATATTAGATATAATATCAAATATAATCCAAGTTAGATATGTTGAGATATTATATATAATATCAAATATAGTCCAAGTTCGTAAGCCCAAGCCCAATTAGGGTTGTATATAAATAGTCATAGTTTGTATCATTATTTGTACAATTCAAGTGAATAATATAATCCTTATTTCCTTATTATTATCTCTTTCTCTCCTCACTAAAAGTTCCTCACGCACTAACAAATTGGTATCAGAGTTTGGTTATTATTCTTAACCGTGTTTTCAAGAAATTCATGTCAGAGATCGTGTTTCCAGGGCAAGTGAATCAACTGTTGTGAAGATGGTTGGTGATAAGGGCATTTTGAATTCTCTTCCGATGCTTGACGACAAAAATTGGATCCGATGGAAAAAACAAATGCAGTCTTTATTTGGATTTCAAGATACCTTAAAAGCGTTACCGACGACGTTCCTGTGTTGGCTGCAGATGAAACCGAAGCACAAGAAAAAAGAAAAAATATTGTAAGGCTTCTTATTACATTCAGACGGAAGTCGATGCTGCTAACTTTGACTGAATATCTCATGCTGAAACACTTAAGGAGGCATGGTATATTCTGGTCAAGTATTATGAAGGAGGTGAGAAAGTCAAGGCTGTCAAGTTACAGACCTTGCGTTGATAACATGAATTATTATCGACGGGAGAAGACTAAAAAGTTGTAGAATATGTGTCAATGATCCAAAAACTCATCCATCTCATGAAGGGTTATGGCGAAACCATAACGGATAAGATAATAGCTGAGAAGGTAATATGAATATTGACCTCTCACTTTGATCACATTATTGTAGCTATTCAAGAATCCAATAGACTTGAAACCCAAAAACTGGAAGATTTGGTTGGTTAGTTGGAAGCGCGTGAGATTAGGATTGTCAAAGGGAAATGAGTTTGAAACTTAATACAAGCTTTGCAAGTTCAGTCATGGAAAAAGAATGGTGATTCCAACAAATTCAAAGGCAAAGTCGAAAAGACTCGAGGAAAGATGTCTTGGTCGAACCCTCATAAGCATCAGGTCGAAGATAGAGCTTCTGAATCCTTGGAAAGAGGAGGAGGAAACTATTGAAATGACAGAGAAGATAAGAAAGGTATGTAGTGTTATAACTATAAAAAATGGGGTCATTTGGCCAAGAATTGTTGGTACAAGAAAGACAAGCGATCAACTAGCAAGGACGAAAAAGCGAACCTTGCATGCCAAGACTCAGATGATTATGAAGGTATGATGGTTATACCTACAGTAGAGGATAACCATGTCGAATCCAAGATCTAGTTCCTCGACTCAAGCTGTTCGAATCGCATGACTGGTCAAAAGGTGTGGTTGGCATATTTCGACGAGTCCAAGAAGAGAAAGGTAAAACTTGCTGATAATAGTTTGTTGCAAGCACAAGGTACTGGCAACATAGTTTTTCAAATGAGTAAGAGAGGGAAAGCTATGATCAAAGATGTGCTCTATGTACCTAGAATAAAGTGCAATCTGCTAAGTGTTGGACAACTTGTCGAAAAAGGTTTCTTAGTTGTTATGAAAGATGGGGTATTAAAATTGTTTGACACCAAGAACAATTTGGTCTTGAAATATTCTCTATTGAAGAACAAGACATTTAATATCATGATTATTTCGACTAAAGTATAATGTCTAAACATTGTTTTCGACCACAAGGATGGTCGGTTGTGGCATTTGAGGTTTAAACATTTGAATTTTCAATCACTCAATCAGCTAATTGCTCAAGATACAGTAATTGGTATCCCAAGTCTTGGGATGCCCGACAAACTCTGTGAAGGTTTTTTAGTGGGAAAGTAATCCAGAAATTTTTTCGTTTCGAATATGCCAATGAGATCATCCTGCATACTCGAAGTGGTACATTCAGATGTATGTGGTCCATTCGAAGAACATACTATTTGTGGAAAAAATATTTTGCTTTTTTTATCGATGAGTATAGTCGAAAGTTGTGGATCTATGTGATCAAGAGAAAGGATGAAGTATTTAAAATATTTAAGAGATTCAAGATACTTGTTGAAAACCAGAGTGAGAAGGGGATCGAAGTTCTGTGAACAGATGGAGGTGGAGAATACACATCCAAGATGTTTGAAATTTTATGTGCAGAACATGGTGTCGATCATGAGGTAGCTGCTCCTTGTACACCTCAACATAATGGTATTGCATAAAGAAGAAACAGAACCATATTGGATATGGAAAGATGCATGTTGAAGCAGAAGAATTTGATAAAATCTTTATGGTGAGAAGTTCTTTTGACTGCAGTTCATATTTTGAATAAGTGCACTACCAAGAAATTGAAGAACAAGATTCTTGAAGAAGCGTGGAGTGGTAAACAACCATCAGTAAGTCATTTGAAAGTGTTTGGATTTATGTGTTCCAAGAATGTTCCTGATGCATGGAGAAAGAAGCTTGATGACAAAAGTGAACCTATGATTTTGGTAGGATATCATAAAATTGGTGCATACAGGCTATTCAATCCAATCAATGAGAAGATTGTATTGAGTCGAGACATTGTGATTGATGAAAATTCTACATGGGATTGGAATTATAATGATGCAATTAAAAAGCCATTTATGAGTTATGGTTTCAACGAAGAAACTGATAAAGTCAAAGTTGAAGAAATTGATGTTAGAACATAGTTTGATTCTATAATCCATGTAAGAGTTTTGATGATAACAAACACTCAAAGAACAATTATGCTCCCTAAACAAGTATTTAGTTTTGCAGGGAAGTTCTGATGAAAGAAGCACAAAAGATAAGTTAGTTTGTTGTTTAAACTCTGATTCAACACATCTTACGTAGAAAGCAAAATCTGTGTATCACGCTTATATAAAGAATTTCTGAAGCTACAACTTCTGAGTGCATTAAAAGATGTTGTAATACGGTGGGAGAACTGATTTGGGTGTTTTACGTTTTATCGCAATTGTTGCGGATAACAAGAGTCTCCATCGACTTTTATTTTATCCAATAACGGAAAGGTGAAAAGAACGGGAAAGACCTTTGGAGAATTTTCTTGAGTTCGGGGGTAGGTTATGAAAAGGGAAGGTATTAGAACCCTTTTCATCCATAGTTACCTACGGGCTCTTAATTGCTAGCTCACTTTGAAATGCTTTGTTTGAAATGTGTTTCTGATTGGGTTGAAAGTATTTTTGAAAAGTGCATTTGTTTAGGCGAACTTTGTAATGATTCTCGTATCTATAAGAATGTATACAAAGTGTTGACTTTTTGAAAATATTTTATGGAAAGTGTTGGTGTATTTGAAAGATGTTTTGTTTGAAATGTTTGTGAGCAAGAAACTACGAGCGTTCTACCTACTCAAAAGAAGTCTTTGTTCTTTTCCTCCTCCTTTAGATATCGTTATCTTACCATTAGTTAGTAAGAAACCATATCATTGGATGTGAAGGGGCGGGTGTGGGTCATCGTATAGTCATAGAAGGCAACTTGTATAATGATTTAATAATTGATGTAAGGGACTAAGATCATTTACCGAAGGCAACTTTGAAGGGTCATTTGAGGGACTATGATCTTATAATCGAGGGTATTTTGCTAAAACAATCCACGTTCGAGGGACATGACTATTTTATTTGAGGCAACAAGCGTGGGTTAACCCTAGAGGTGTAAGTGTTCAAAGTGTTTTGATTTCATGCATTTTTGTCTTTGCATTAGGGTTTTCTACTTGTTGATTTTATGTCTTGCCATACAAACCCTAGTTACTAGCAATAATATTGAAAGCGGTAAATTGCGAAATTTTAAAGTTCTACGCTATTACATCATTTTGGGATGGGGATACAAATTTCAAATGGGGATGAAACCAATTAAACCATAATTTACTATTACAACCATATCGAATATATAGGAAATAGAATGTACAAGAATATAAAGTGAAACTAGGAAGAAGATTGTTTTTTTTATATTTTTTTTTATATATATAATGTTCTAATTAGACTTAGTAAAGAGAGAATAATTAATTAAATTCCTCGATTAAAATAAAACTAAGTCTAATATTAATTCAATTAGATTTAAGAAAAGAAAAAGAAATTAATTTGTTAGGAAAATATTTTTAGGGTTTTATGAAAGGGTTTTAAAGTTAACCTAATTAAACTTAATACAAAAGTGATTAAGTAAAATTCCCAATTTCTAAGTTAATTAAATTAGCAAAGAAAATTAAAATAAACTACGTCTAGATTAAGTTGATTAAGAAAAGAAATTTGTTAAAAAAATGTTTTTGGGCTTTTGTTTTTTAAAAGAAAAGAAATAAAAATAAACTAAATATCTAAATAATAATATAATATTTTTTTGGTATTTTTGACTTAATAAGAATAATAATAATAATTATTATTATTATTATAGTAATAATAAAAGTAATAAAGAAAATAAAATAAAATAAAATAAAATATGAAATTAAAGTCAGGAAGTTGTAAAAGTAAAAAGGAGGTTTGATAGAAAAAACAGATTTTGTTGTTAGGCCCTATGATATGGTGGGAGAACTGACTTGGTGTTTTGCGTTTTGATCGCATTTGTGCGGATAGCAAGAGTCGCCACTGACTTTTCTTTTATCCAAAAGGAGAGGTAAAAAAGCACAGGAAAGACCTTTCGAGATGTTTTCTTGAGTTCGGGGGGTAGATTATGAAAAGGGAAGGTATTAGCACCCTTTTCATCCATGGTTTTCCATGGACTCTTAGTTAGTCGCTTAGATCACTTGCTTTTGTTTTGACAATGTGCTTGTGGTGTGGGCCTTGGAAGTGTTTTGAAAAATCTCTTTGTAATGGTTCTCGTTTCTATAAGAACGCGTACAAAGTTTTGTTTCGAAAGATAGTTCAAAGATGTGTTTGTGGAATGTGTTTTGGAAAGTGGTTTTTTTTGAAAATATATTTTGCAATGGTTCTCGTCTCTATAAGAACGTATACAAAAGGTCTTGTATTTTGAAAATGTTTTGAGATGAAAGTGTATGTGTAAAAAATGTTTTTGTCGTGAGCAAGCGAGTAACTAGGAGCGAATCTATCTACTCGAAAGGTTTTCAATTGTTCTTTTCTTCCTCCTTTTAATGTTGCTACCTTACCATTGATTTGGTAAGAAGCCCCGTCGTTGGATGTAAAGGGACAGGCGCGGGTCAATTTTACAGTCATCGAAAGCAACTTATGAGACGCTTTAGCAATTTTCATAAGGGACGAGATCGTTTTATCGAAGGCAACATTGAGGGTCATCGAGGGACTACGATCTTTTTTATCGAAGGGTCATTGCTAAAGCGTCCCATATTCGAGGGACATGACTGTGTTTTCCGAGGCAACGAGCGAGGTTACCTTAGAGGTGCGCGTGTGAACAAGTGTGTTTGATTCAAGTTATTTTGTTGAAATTAGGTTATCTAGCGATTGATTTTATGTCTTGCGGTGCACGACTAATTACTAAACAGTATAACGAAAATACTAAATTGCGACAATTGAAATTCTACGCTATTACAGGGCTTTCGGGAATGGGGGTACAAATTTACAAATAAGGATGAATCAATGCGATTAAAAGCCAATCAATACAACCAAATCGAATAAATTAATTAAGCCTACAACAATTTACAAAGTAAAAATTAACAAAGTATAGAAATAAAAGCTCTTGGTATTTTGTTTGTGAGGAAATAATGAAAATAAAAAAAAATCTATTCTATTATTGTTATTTGAATTTTATTATGTATAAACTAAATATTTTAAAAGAAAGTTTATTTAACCATAAAAAAAAATGAATGTTGACAAAATTAACTACAAAGTCCTAAATTAACTAATTTTGAAATTATATATCTTTTATTTAATTAAATTTTAAAGTCAAAGCTAAAGATTGAACTAATTTTGTTACCTAAAAGAAATCAAGAAAAAATAGGAAACCAAGACTCAGCAGTGGTTGAACCCGGGTCCTCTTAATTGCAATATACAAGCTTTACTAATTGAACCATGCTATTTATCTGCTATTGTTTGGATTTAATTAGCATATAAGATGAAAATTCAAATAATGGAATTGGGCCAAAAGGTCTAGTAGGCCGACCCGGTTCAATAGGAAAAGAAGGGTTTGAAAACCCTAAAAAACAAAGAGAAAGGTGCGACGCTGTAACGTGTCTTGGAAGGAGAAAAAAAAGAAAATAATTATGGTGCTTTATTGGGAAGGAAATTAATTAATTATTATTGGTGTTCCAGTAAAAGAAGGAAACTAGAAATAGCAAAGAAAACAAAGAACACATATCATCTCTCTCTTTCTCACGCATCTTCACCTTTAACCTCACACTTCTCTCTCTGTCAAACCGTTCCCCAATTTGGCTCCATTTATACAAGCTTCTTTGTAAAACAGATCTGATTCCTCTTCCTCTCTCTACTAACTCGACTATTCGCTCTCCCCCTCTGCTAAACGAAATCGGTCACTTATGCTTTCTCCCAAACCCAACATCTATCATGTCAACGCATGAAGGTGGTGATAGAGGTTGGTATGATTATAACGGTTTATGATCTATGAAAACTCCGATGTTGTTGTTAAAAGGAAGAAACCGAAGCAGAGAACAGTGAATGAAGGGTTTTCATTGAGATATCGGTCGTTTGCATGGGGAAAAATGGTTGCTTTCGGCGATGTTTCGGTTTTCCGTGTGCTAAACAGTAACTGGCTTGGTACTTTGGAAAAGATTGTGCTATATCGTTTTTTTTCTTAAGAGATAGGTGATTTTACTGCTTTTGCTTATTTTGGGTAAGTTTTGATTTACAGTATAATATTACAAGAGCTTATTTGCGTATTTTCGTTTTTTAACAGAAAATCCTATGATAGTAAAAAAAAACAAGCAAACAAAAGTTTGTGTGCATGAGGTCAAGAAGAATGCTTACAGAGATTGTTGCTTATGGTGACTCCACACCTTTTTTGACAGGGGAGTTCGAATTCTATGCCCCTTTGCTGAATTTTCTGTAATGTATTTTTTTTTCTGAAGGGTTCTTGTGAGGAAAATGATAAGGGTGGTCTTTTTTTTTATGATATTGTTGTTTGAAACAAAGAATTCTGATGACTTTGTTTTTTGGTGATGTTTCTACTGTTGTTTCCCTCTGTTTTATTTGATGTTTCTGTCCCTTTTATCATAATAGTGTGATAACATTTTGGGGGGAAATGTTTGGCCAATTTGAACATTTGAGGCATGCTGTTGTTATATCTTTACTGCTGCAGATTTTTATTGCCTATCTTATGCAACTGTTGGTCTGTTTTGTTAGCAGGTTTTTTGGGGCAGCAATGCATGATTTTTTTTCTTTGCTGTACTTGTGAATCAGAAACATGTTTTATGATTTGCAATGAACATATTTATTTGGGCCAATGATAAGACAAATTTGAGGCTTTTGTTGGGCTTAAATCTTTGATTTGTGATGCTGCTAATTCTGAATTTTGTATTTGCCTATTGTGATTTCATTACACCACCTTTTTTCCTTTTGTGAACCAAGGTTTACCTTTGCGATTTGAAATCGGAAAAGAAATCCCATGATTGAAACTGATTTATATGAGGCTTTGAGTTTTAGCACATGATTAAATGACCTCTTAATTTTTCTGATTCCAAGCATAACCCTCATGATGAGAAAAAATTGTTCTAAACAAAAGTCTTCTTGAATTTTTCATATGCTCGCTAATTTTCTTTCTTGTTTCATGTACGAGCAGCTTGGGAAATAGGGGAGAATCGGTAAGGAATCACTTGAAGTAATTGGTCAAGACTTGAAGATGAAGAAGTTCCCTTGTATCTTAGTAAATTGTTAGGAATTTTAATAATGTCGCGAATCATGTAATTTGAATTACGTGGTTTAGAAACTTGTAAAGCGCATTCCAATTCACTTGTAAATTTAAACGATGAATTCCGCTTTATTTTGTAAAATTCAAATAATGCAGTCTTGTTGTAATCCTTCATTCTTGATTCAATTTGAATTTGTTTCTAAGACTTGCAAAATCTGAATATTCTTTGACATAATTTAAATTACGAGCACGAATTGGATTCTTCTCAGTGGCTCATGAACTTAAAAAATGCCTCTTGAGAAAAGAATGAGACTTGAATCTTGATGAAATATGAAATACCTATTTGTGTGATTTGAATATATGTCTTGCTCGATAACTTAAACCTCAAGAAAATCCAATGCTTTTGTAATTTGTATTTCAAGTAAAACCAAAGCGCCTTATCTTTCAAAATTTGAATCAAATTCATTCAAAATGACATCGTCTGCCATGCCTGATTAGAATGGAACTTCATTGCCAAACAAACATGTTTTGGAGAATATTTGTCAATATTATAGAATTAACCAACTTCAACAAACTGCGGTTGAGAACACTTAGAAATCAACTAAAGTCTTGCGACGATTCAAAATTTTTAAAAGTCTTCCAACACAATAAACTCATGTGTGACATCATTTATGACCATAAACAGGAATAATCATCTCAAGGTCTTGTAATTTGAAGAAATTACAATTCTTAGAAATCAGACGACTACTACTTGAAATTAGGTCAAACTTCACGATGCAACTTCTAACGCACTCGAATTTTGGTGATCTTCTACGCGTAATTAATTCTTGATTTGTGAAGAGAAATTGGAGATATCATCAAGGAGAATCGTACGCAAGAAAAACCACTCAAAAATATTAAACAATGAAGAAGTTTACAAGCACTTGAACTTGTTCTCGCAAAAGGGTTGACTTTGGGGTTGATGTAGTTGTTTTCAGTTATCTGGACAATTGGTTGAGCAAACTTGTACTACGAGGTCTGAAAACTGGTTTAAACAACTCTGAGGAGATATGAAGACTTATTAAAATCAATTGAAACCTTAAGGGCTCAATTTTCTTTGAGAAGCGCCAAACCCTAATTGTTGATTGTTTGCCTAGGAAGAGAATCTGCTTGATCAACTTTTGAGCCAAATTGAGTGTTTGAGGAACCCTGGGATAGCATCCTGAGTGGAAAATGGGAGGGCAAATTTTGGGGTACAACAGGCCCAATGACCTATTTTTGTATGATTAAAAAAACAGAATGAAATAAAAGGAAATGGGTTGTGTGTTATTCAGAAAATGGGGGGTGTTAGTAAAAAATCAGGACCAAACCAAATGGAGCCCAACGTCTACCTCATGATCCAATGGTGGAGACCCTTTGAGGTTCACCATGGGGACAACATCCAGGAGCGTTGAATCTGCCTTATATCATGATCAGATGGTGATGATTGAAGAGTGTGCCATGCGCGCGTTGGCTAGTTTGCACAGGATCTGAAACAAGAAATTATGAAAAAACAAAAGGGTACCACGGGGGCTCGAACTCAGGTCCCAAAGGTTAACAGACGTGCATTTTACCACTAGGGTAGCTATACATCTGTTTATTAATACAAAACCATAAATATATAAAATAAAACAAGTCCTGAGGCCTACTTCATCTTCTTCCTCGTGCCCATGACTGAAACACCATCTTTGAATTTCGTACCTTACTTATTTCACAATTAAATTAAAAACTGTAAGCATGAAACTTGTGTATTTTTCACCACGAATCCAACCATATAACTTATGTAAGCTAAAAGTCAAAGATGAAGATTAATTTTGCTGGCCCTAAATTGAAACCTAATTTTTTCAGAAAGTTCAAATCTAAAATTCTCTACACATAGTCAATATAACTGAAAACTATGGACATAATTAGCTTTAGGGCAATGATCTCTACATTTTTACTTCAGAATGTATGCACAAAGGATGCTTGTATCAAGATATTGAAGTTAGAAAACTTACCTCTTGTAGATGGATTTATGTATGTAGTTTGAGAAAGCTTTGAGGTGCTTTAAGAATCTGTTTAGCTTGCCTAGACCTCCTTGAGTGTATTCCGACTCTTACTTTGCTTTGAGGATGGCTAGAACTCCCTACTCAAGTCAAGTTGTAAGCTTCAGTTTAGAAATGGTGGATGATGATGGATTGATTACAGTCAGGAAATAGGGACTTAGATCACTTGTATATGAGGTATGTAAAGTTTTTGGATGATTAAAAATCAATATGCACGAGTGGATTTTGAGTTTCAAGTTTGAAGCTCAAAAATTGAGTTTTTGGCCAGTTTTGTGTTGCAGAATGCTTGAGGGCCTTTTAGGTCTTGTAAACTCGTGTCTTTTCTTGCAAATAACTTGTCTATCTATATGGAAAAGGTTAGAGATGCTTTGCACAAGGGATTTCTGAGTTGTAGGGTTTTGGCTAGGTGGCTTGTTTTTGAAGAAAAGTGGAAAACAAGTTTCAATGTGTTGTACAAGCATGATATGAAGTTATTAGAGGCCTTAGACCTATTGCTTATGGTTTTGAATTTTCTTGTGTTCAGATGAAACAATTTTGGGAGCTCAAGAAATTGACGTTGTGATTAAAGTCATCTTTATGAAAATGGATATGGAGCTTTTTGCAATTTCATCCAAAAATGGTATAACCAAGTGGATAAAGCCTCAAATCTTTGTGTAATGCATCACAAATTTATGTAAATATCTGATTATGTGGAGATTTAGAAGCAACATGGCCTGAAAAGTGAGATTGGATGATAAGGTTATGAGATTTGGTCTTGAGTTCTTCATAAAAATGACTTGAAATTCAAGAATGAAATGCCAACTTCAAGTCTTCAAATCTCCTTGCTCTAAAATGATCTCATTGAGTTCTGGGACACTTTGAAAAGCTTGGAACATACTCTACAACTTTCATGTTGACAATTTTTACAAAATCATCTTGGAGCTTGGTGAAAATTTGCCAAGAAGTTAGGTCAAAAATCTGCCTAAACTAGGTCAAATTTTCACTAAGTGTTTTAGAAAAAGTGCACGACTTCATGAATTTATAACTCAAAATCCAAGCACTTCTAGGGCTTGATCATTAAAGAAAAGTTGTATATCTCATCAAGATCTACAAATTTCATGTTGAAAGTTTTCTTTGGATCATCTTGCATCATGGTGAAAAAAGTGATGAAGTTAGGAAATTATAAGGTTTAAAACACTTTAAAAATTTCTAAGTCTTGAAAAGTTTGACTGTTTTAAAGACTTTTTGACTTTCTTGATTTCTTGATGATCAAGCTTCATATTTTTAATGTCTTGATGAATTCTTATATTTGAAACTCAAATTTGACCAAAAAGTCAAAGTTTGCCTTTTTGTGCATCGGTTGACTTTTCATCAGTTGATCAAATTTAAACTATCAATGCATTGATCTTGAGAAATAATTTGAGCCATGAAATTAGGTCAACATGTTGTGTTTGAGTCCTTGAGATTATTCTTCAAGCCATTAGATCATGTATTATGTCAAAAGTCACTGATCACTCAATTACAATCAAAACCCTAATTTTGACCATTTTACCCCTTTGGTAAATTGAGTGCTTTTCTTGAGGAATTGTGATCCAAATTTGATCAATTGATGAATGTAACTTCAAAATGTTTATGTGGACCAAAAATCTTGAATTTTGACAGTAATTTGACCATAATTGACTTTTTACCCAATATAGTTGATTTTCAGTCATTTGGTCAATTGATTGAGTAAATTTATGATTCAAGACTTGAAACTTTACATGAGTATTCTTGGGGGTCTATAATGATACATGAAATTCATTTGAGGCATTAGAATTCCAATTATCCTTGTGAAAATCAATACCCTAATTTGAGGCATCTGTGTTTTAGGAGATGGTTAGACCTAGTAAACACTTGTGCAAACTTGAGCTTTTGGAGATCTTGTGAGAAATGTCTTGAGAAAGGAAAGGGGAAATTTTGGGGTGCAATAGCTGCCCCTGTTAAATCTTCTTAAACCTAAAGAGGTAGATTGGTGAGTCCGTCATTCGTGACCTGATGCACAAAGTAATGTGTTAGTTGATTGCGTTTGAAATGGGCCTAAAGATTCCATTTGGAGAGGTAATGAAGCGTTGTCGGAGATCGGCTTATAGATGCCATCCAAGGTGATCATTAATAGGGATTGGAAGAAGTATCAGAATAAATCTTTGATCGATTTATGCTGAACAGAGTGGAGGTCTTAAGTAATCTTCAACTGGATAACGAATCAATATAAATCTTCGAAGCGATTTAACTGAACCAGAGAAAGTGTCTACCGGAATGGAATCAGGATAAATCATTGGTCGATTTAAACTGAACCAGCCTAGGTTTTGAATAATTTTTAACTGGATAACGAATCATTATAAATCTTCAGAGCGAATTAACTGAACCAGAGAAAGTATCTACCGGAATGGAATCAAGATAAATAATTGATTGATTTAAACTGAACCAACAGAGATCTTGGATAATCTTTAACTGGATAATGAATCAGTATAAATCTTCAGAGTGATTTAACTGAACCAGAGAAAGAGACTACCGGAATGGAATCAGGATAAATCATTGGTTGATTTAAACTGAACCAGCAGAGGTCTTGAATAATTTTTAACTGGATAACGAATCAGTATAAATCTTCGAAGTGATTTAACTAAACCAGAGAAAGAGTCTACCGAAATGAAATCAGGATAAATCATTGGTCTTTTGAATTGAACTAGTTGAGATCTTGAATAATCTTTAACTGGATAACAAATCAGTATAAATCTTCAGAGCGATTTAACTTAACCAGAGAGAGAGTCTACTGGAACAGAATCAGAATAAATCATTGGTCGATTTAAACTCAACTAGTAGATAAGATGTTTTTGCTGATGGTATTTGTCTGGTGACTGATCTTTCTTCAAAAGGTAGAGAATTGGTTGCAATGCAATGTCATGATGCATGCATTGTGCAATGATGTTCTTAAACTAAATGAGATTTGTGATATATGCATTTTGTATGCATATGTCATGATGTATGAACGTGAAATGTTATTTGAAGTGTATCTTTGTTTGGGAAAATAAATCCTTGACAACTGCTGGGGAGTTTTGGGGAAGCTAGATCCCAAACTACTGCTGGAGATGAAGAGTATCTATCTCTTCAACCTTGTTTAGAATGTTTCTGCTGGGAATTCCTGTTTGTTGTTTGAGGAAACTCTACAGGGAGTGTTGATTTACATTTGGGGACTAGAGTTTAGGAACCTTGGTTATCCATTGATCTACTGGGGATTTTAATTCTCATATGCCTTGACTAGGGATAAAAGAGATGATAAGACTTCTGATCATCTGGGAGGATGAAGTTAACTGGTATCTGGTCGGGTTTCAGGCTTCGCAACAACTTTTGATGATAGTATCAACTCTGTTGGGGACGAGGGGTGTTGTCCGTTGATTTGTAATAGTCCGAGAAATAAACTTAAGCTAGGGAGATTGTAGTCTGTTGGGGAATATTCACCCTGTCGAGGAAGGTATTCTGAAGACCTTAATGGGGAAATGTATTCATCTGAGGAAGAATTTTTGTAGGGGGAGAGAATTTCCAGGAAATATGCTGATTGGAACCCTAGATGTATGAATTCACTCCATGGGGATAATCTCATTGAAGTAACTTTGTGGGGATACCCCAAATCCTTGAGTAAATGCTTATTATTGTTCTTGTGCGTAAGTTTATTAATAGTTAATCATGTTCATGTTCATATGCATATGTTCATTTAATTTTAGTCATTGGACATTTTTGCACTTAAAATAGAAAAAACAAAAAGTTTGCACTTCAAAATATTTTTGTATTGATAATTTGCCTAAAACATACGTTTTTGTACAGGGAGACAGAAATCCTATTAAGAGGAAGTCGTCGAAAAAATGAAAAGAATACAAGGTAAAAAACAAAAAATTTGTATAGCCATGTGGAAGTGATATCATTGGGTTCCAACTCCGCTATTGCCCCTACATCTTCAAACTTCATCCCTTGTCGTCAAAAAAGGTTGATTGAATTGGTCTCGTACCATTTGAACTTTTGACCTTGGTAATAAAGTTGATTGTTAGTGATCCGAAGGGACATAGTCGTACGCTTTTTATTGTTAACTTTTTCCTGGACTGCCCTTTCGGGTTTTCAGTCCACCAGAATACCCTTTTTTCCCAAGCCGCCCTTACGGGTTTTCGAATTTCCAAGTGTACAATCTTTTGTATATATCCCTAATTTTTCCTGAACCCTTTTGGTTTGTCGGGATGCCCTTATTTTGCCTAGGTATGTCAACCTAGCGGGTCATTCTTTATGCGTAGTATTTTTTTACTATGTCCGTGTTCACATGGTGTGGGAAATCTTCATCGTCTATAGTGGTTAGCATCATAGCACGGCCAGAGAATACTTTATTGACAACAAATGGCCCTTCGTAAGTGGGAGTCTATTTTCCCCTGGGACCGCCTTGTGGTGAAATTATGCGCTTTATTACCAAGTCGCCAGCCTGGTATACTTGAGGTTTGATCTTCTTGTTGAACGCCTTTATCATACGCTTTTGATACATTTGACCGTGACAAATAGCAACCAATCTCTTTTCGTCAATCAAATCCAATTGATCCAATCTTGTTTGAATCCATTCATCTTTGTCTAAGCCCTCTTCTTTCATAATCATCATAGAAGGAATTTGAACTTCAACAGGCAGGACAACTTCCATGCCATAGACTAAAGAGAAAGGGGTTGCCCCATTTGATGTTTGAGTCGAAGTACGGTAGCCATGCAGAGAAAATGACAGCATCTAATGCCATTCTTTCTAGGTTACCACTATCTTTTGCACAATCTTCTTTATGTTTTTATTGGTGGCTTCCACTCCACCATTCATCTTAGGCCTGTAAGGAGAAGAGTTGTGATGCTTGATTTTGAACTGCGTACAGAGTTCAATAATCATGGCATTGTTGAGGTTGGTTCCATTTTCGGTGATGATCCTTTCAGGGATGTCGTACCGGCAGATGAGGTTATGCTTGATGAATCGGGCTACATCATTCTTAGTAACTAAGGAAAATGAAGCAGCTTCGACCCATTTGGTGAAGTAATCAATGGCGATGAGGATGAAACGATGTCCATTAGAGGCAGTGGGTTTGATCTCTCCAATCATGTCAATTCCCCACATTGTAAATGGCCACGAAGAAGTCATGACATTCAAAGGAATTAGAGGCACATGAACCTTGTTGGCATAGATTTGACACTTATGGCAAGTCCTCGAGTGATGGTGATAATTAGTTTCCATAGTCGACCAATAGTAACCAGCCCTCAGAATCTTCTTGGCCATAGTGTTCCCGCTAGAGTGAGTTCCAAAGATACCTTCATGCATGTCTTCCATGATTTTCTCTGCCTCTTTCTTGTCCATACAACGGAGCAGAGTAGAATCATGATTGTGCTTGTACAATATCCCATTGCTTAGGAAGAATTTGGCTAAGAACCTTCGCAGGAATTTCTTGTCGTTGATTGAGGCCCCCTCAAGATACTCTTGTGCTTTAAGGTACCTTCTTACTTCATTATACCATGTCTTTTCTTCATCAGTGTCGATCTCATAACAGTACGCAAGTTCGTCAAATCTTTCGATAGTAATTCTAGGGGATTCGTTGTCCCAATCGACCTTGAACATAGACGACATAGTTGCTAAGGCATCTGCCAACTGATTTTCTTCCCTTAGAAAGTGTTCAAAAGTGATTTCTTCAAAGTATGGGATCAAGGTTAGCACAAGCTCTTTGTATGGGATCAGATTTGGATGCTTAGTATCCCACTCTTCTTTAACTTGACTGATTACCAGAGCTGAGTCTCCGTACACACTCAAAAATTTGATTCTTAAGTCAATGGAAGCCTTTAGACCCAAGATACATGCTTCATACTCGGCCATGTTGTTTTTACAGTCGAAACACAGTCTGTAAGTGAAAGGTGTATGGAAACCTTCGGGAGAAATGATCACAACACCAATTCCATTACCCAATGCATTGGAAGCTCCATCAAACACCATAGTCCATCGGGATCCTTGTTCAGGTCTGTCATACGGTCCAGGCTTTTCATAGTCATTTATCAGCATGATATTCTCGTTCGGGAATTCAAAGTTCATGGATTGGTAGTCCTCAGCAGCTTGATGGGCCAAATGATCTGCCAATACACTTCCCTTTATTGGTTTTTGTGTAGTGTACTGGATATCGTATTCAGTTAATATCATTTACCATCTAGCTATTTGTCCAGAGAGAGTTGGCTTCTCGAAGATATACTTGACGGGATCCATCTTAGAAATCAATAAAGTGGTGTGAGTCAACATATATTGTCTTAGCCGGCGAGCAGCCCATGCCAAATCGCAGCAAGTCTTCATGAGCAGTGAGTATCTGGTTTCAGATTCGGTAAACTTTTTTCTAAGGTAGTATATTGTATTCTTTTTTTGGTCAGACTCGTCATGTTGGCCCAACACACACCCCATTGAATTCTCTAATACAGTCAAGTACATAATCAGAGGTCTTCCTTCAATTGGAGGCATCACGATTGGAGGTTCTTATAGATACTCCTTGATCTTGTCAAAAGCTGCTTGGAAATCATCGTTTCATCTGACTACTTGATCTTTCTTCAATAATTTGAAGATTGGCTCACAAGTAGCAGTTAAGTGAGATATGAATCGGGCAATATAGTTAAGTTGACCTAAGAAACCTCTGACCTCCTTTTCAATACACGGAGCTGGAATTTCTTGTATGGCTTTTACTTTTGCAGGGTTGACTTCAATACCTTTTCCATTGACAACGAAGCCTAGGAGTTTTCCATACCTCACTCCGAAGATGCACTTGTTGGGATTTAGCCTCAACTTGTATTTCTTCAACCTCTTAAATAGCTTGTGGTGGTGATCAAGGTGTTCTTCCTCAGTTTTCAACCTTGCAATCATGTCATCAACATAAACTTCTATCTCATGATGAATCATATCATGAAATAAAGCTATCATATCCTATTGATAGGTTTCTCCTGCATTCTTCAAACCGAAAGGTATGACCTTATAACAGAAGGTGCCCCACTGTGTGACAAAAGTGGTCTTCTCCATGTCTTAGGGAGCCATTTTAATTTGATTGTCACCGGAGAATCCATCCATAAAGGAGAACACTTTATGTTGAGCAATATTGTCGACCAAGACATCAATATGCCGTAGTGGGAAATCATCTTTGGGGTTGCCCTATTCAAATCCCTATAGTCTATGCACACACGGACTTTTCCATCCTTCTTCGGCACCGGAACAACATTTTCCACCCATTGGGGATATCATGTCACTTCCAGGAAACCTGCTGTTGTACCCCAAAATTTTCCCTCCCATATTCTTCAAGATTTGTCAAGATCATCTCAATTTGCTCAAGTCTACTCAAGGGTTGCACAGTCAATCCATCCTCCTAAGCTAGTCAAAATTAGGGTTTTGGTTCTTGCAAGGAAGTTGAGGTTTTCAAGGGTCCAATCAAGTCCCGCATGCCTATACACATTGTCAAGCATCCATATGCCAAGTTTCAAGGCTCACAAGGTCAAGTTGCACAGTCAAAAAACCTAATTGCTTCACAATCAACTGCAGGGGCAAAATGGTCATTTGGCAGTCAAAAGTCAAATATTTTGGTCAACATCTTATTTTGAAGCCACAATCATCATTTGATCAAGTCTTGATCATGATTCCACAAGAATGGCTCAAAAATCATCAAGATGCAAAAGTTTCCATTTTTGGACAGCTGAAAAGTCAATTGTAACTTGACCAAAGCATAACTTTTTCATGGTTCATCAGAAAAATCCCATCCAATGCTCATTTTGAAGGGGATGACATTTCCTACAACTCATCTTCACATTCCAAGTCCAAGAAATGCTCTCACAAAAAGTTATCAATTTCAACATTATAGGTCATTTTCAAAAGTCAACAAAAAGGCATTTTAAGTCAAAGACCATAACTTGAGATTGGTAAATAAAAATGACATGGGACCAAAGGCATTGGTTAGAGGTCTTAAAGACCTTTCCAAAATGTCCAAGAACATGTTCATATGATCAAAATTAAGCAAGATATGCATTGGAGAAGTTGGGAAATTTTTGTGAAATGGAAAAAGTCAACTATCCTTGAAACTTCAGTTTTTGACAAAAGGGCCCAATTTCTTCCACTTGATTCAGCTTTGTCATGCCACCCACGTGTCCCATGATTAATCTCAAGACCAAATGTTTATTTTTTTCATTTTTATTTAATTTTTATGGATTTAATTCATTTTAAATCCATAATAATTCAAATAAATCTAAAAAAATTAATTAAATGGTATCTTGTAGTTTGAATAGCCTTCATGAAGCATTTTCTAGCTGCCAAATTCGTGCAAGCTATTTTTGTACACAAAATCATGGTTGTTGGACCAAGAAAGGAATGTTCTTCAATGGTGGTCAAATAAAATCCAAAACATAATGGCACAAGTTTAAGGCTCCTAAATGTCACTTAATTCCATTGACACATACATATGCAAGCAAGCCATACAGTACTCACGACCTGAACATCCCTCAAACGGCCAAACCAATATCAAAAAAATCAAGAAAAAGTTGAAAACTGAAATCAACCTTCCAGCATAATTCAAAGCCTTAGAGTGATCCAAACACCTTGTTGGACCTTCCAGGAACATTTTGCAATCACAAACAAGCTCCAACACCCAAGGAAACGCCCAACACAAGTCACACGGTTTGAATTTTTTCCATAAACGCATCCTTTGATTCATGCATTATTAACGTATTTTGTGGTTTGTTTTGTATTCAGAGGGACCATACAAAGCTTTTGGTACAATTCAATTTGATTATGGTGCCCTGGAACGAAAACCACCATGGATAAGATTTAGGGTTTTCAAGCTTTTGAATTAGGGGTTTCTTATATAGGAAAAATTAGGCTTGGAAAGACCCATGGTTGAACTCAGAAGGACAAGACGAACTCAAAACTACCCTCGTGCTCAATTTATCTTGCACCCATTTCTATTCGCTATTTTTGATAGTTGTAGTTTGTGGGGGTTTAAAACCCCCGCTATCTAACTCTTATTTTACAGGAAACGCGAAGAAGATGATGGCATGTTGATACGTGATTGGCTATTTCAAAAATAAGCGTGTTTTTTATTCTTTTTTAAGGGCATCGTTTGATTTACTAATATAATATTTTGTTATTATTATTATTTCAACTAAGACAATTGGCTCAGTGGAAGGACGCACTGGCAATGACCACTGGGACCTGGGTTCGATTCCCAGGTCCCCCAAATTCCTTGTTCATATTTTTCCCAATATAATCATATGCAGGCATTCTCAAGGTGTCCCATCATGCGCTCCAGGCATCAGCTTGCCAAGTGTCCACAACCCTCAATCCAATGGCCAAAGATTGAAGACTATGGTGTTCAGGAGTCAATGCACATGCAGACAATTCCAAAGTCAACGCAGGCCTAAGCTTGTTGGGCCAAAATTGCTTCACTAAACCTCCAATCTGGCCCAAACACCCCCCCCCCCCCGGGTTCTTATTTTCTTTTCCTTTTTTCTCTTTTTATTTTATTTTCTTTCATAATTTCCCTTTTTATTAATTATTAGTTTTATTAAGTATTTAATTAACCAATTAACGTTTTTCACAATAAAACCAAAAAAAACATTTTATTATTTATTAACTTATTTTGTAAATAAATTCTATTATTAATTAATTAGTTGTGTAATTAGAACAATTTTAACATTTTTTTTAATAAGTAAAATTAATTTAGAATTACGCCTTTCACTTTCAACTTTTAATTTCTTTTTTTAATTTTATTTCATTAAAAACATAAAAAACACAAAAAACATTTTTTTTCTTTTAATAAATAATTAATTAATTAGTTCTTAATTTTAATTTTAAAAAGGACAAAAATTTCTTTATTTCTCAAAAAGGGTAAAAACCCTCAAGACGTCCCGATTCAAATCTTTCGCGCGTATTTATTTTTTTTTAATTCATTATTATGTAACTGCTTCTGGAAATGTAATAGTTAATTAGGACCTCCTTTATTGCTTAATTTTCTTGCACTTTATTTTCCAAAACGGGTTTTTGTTTTTGGCGATGTATAGACCCGCGCCTTGTAATAGCTAGATTTACATTTCTGCAATTTATTTTCCGCACTCCTAACTATTAAAAAATGCATGAAAGAATGTATGAAAAATAAAATCAATCCGTAGCTCACAAATAACATGTACAAGATAACCTTAAACTGAAAAACAACACACAAAGCACATGCCACTTCTAGGGTACGCCTCACTGGTTGCCTCAAACGTGGTCATCAAGTATAGGGTGTCTTAGAGGTCGCCCTTCTGTCTAAAGATCCAGTCGCCTCGAAACGGTTGCCTCGGATAAAAAGGATCTAGGACATTAGGGTTACTTCTAAGACGTCCTACCATTGCTTTGGTGACCACACATGTCCCGATAATCGAATTGACCCGAACAACTCCAACGACGGTGCTACCTACTTCTCAATAGTGGGATAGTACTGTCTAAAGGACTCTTACACAGCCTAATTCCTTATGGTAGGTAGACTTCTCTTAAGTACTTGCTCTTTCAAACAAACAAAAACAACTTTTCGCACCCACACTTTCAAAAAGTTTTCAAACAAATTTTTCATACACTCTTGAGGACAGATACAAGAGTTACTCAGAATTTTTTTCAAACGAAACTTTTCTTCAAAACCCACACACACTTGAAAAGCAAACAATTTTGAAAACATAAGAGCAAGTACCTAAGAGCCCATGGATAACCATGGATAGAAAGGGTGCTAACACCTTCCCTTTCTATAAATCTACCTCCCGAACCGAGAAACATTCTCAAAGAAGGAATTTTGCTGTGCTTTTGTCCTTTCCGTGTTGGAGAATATAAAAGACGGTGGCGACTCTTGCTTACCGCGACATTTTGCGAAACCAGCTAAAAACAGTCAGTTCTCATTTCCACCGATCACAGAACTGGCGACTCTGCTGGGGGTGCTTAAAAGTGAGGTGTACCTTAGGACTAAGATCACTTGTGTTTTCAATTGCCTGATTTGTTTGCTTTAATGTTGTTGGGCCTGTCTTGGGAATTTCATAGATCCTAACCCGGATCTGGGGGATACCTTTTAGAAAGTAGCAACAAACTGTGAGGGAACTGTGCGGGGTATACCGACACGGTTGAAGCAGTTTGCTACGTTGATGTGGCACTTTGGTGAGTACCGGTAATCCTTGAGTCAAGTCAAGGAGAGTACGGGGCCGCCGCGTGGTGTCGTGAAGCATCAACTGACCTTAGGAACCTTACTTGAACCATCTTGGCCTCTTTAGGGGTAGTGAGATGACCGACTTTGGTGCAGTCCGAAGTTGGTTGATACTCGATACTACACTCATTGAGGGTTGTTTTCTTGGGATATTTTGATCGCCAGTTCAGTGGCTAAATCAAAACAATGAACACAGAAAACAACCCAATGATATTGAGCTCCTTAGAACCCGGTTACTTTTGATAGGACAAGTTTTGAGCCCACCAACTTCAAGAGGGTAGTACCCCAAACTTCATGCTGGCCTAAACTCTAAGGGTTGTGGTGTGACTTGTGTGCCTTATCATGTTTTCTTTTTGTGAATACTTGTGGTGTGCTCTTATCATAGCATCATAACATCATACAGCATCATATGCATCCACTAACCACTTCAAGGGTTCGAATCTTCATCTTTGTTCTTGTTTTGTAGGACATGGAAACTATCCGCAGAAAGACAATTCAGATCAACCTTGTAAGGGTCCCTCCTCAGCTTAAGGAGCTTACAACCAGGATTCCCGAGAACTCTTCCTTCAGTGAAAGGCATGGTAGGCTCATCAGCTTGGTCAATACCAACATTGAAGAGGATATGATAAAAGTTCTCTTCCAGTTCTTTGACCCTTTGCACCACTGTTTTACTTTCCCGGATTATCAATTGGTGCCTACTTTGGAAGAGTTTTCTCAGCTTCTGAAGATTCCCATTCTCAGTCAACTACCCTACAACGGTACGGAAAGGGAACCAAAACTTGAAGAGGTTGCTAAAGCATTATGCCTAAAACCATCTGACATCAAGGGACATTGGGAAGTTAGAAGTGGTATCAAAGGATTCTTAGCAAAGTTCCTGTTTCAGAAGGCCCAAGAATGTTAGAATTCCCTTGACCTACAAGCTTTTGAAGAAGTTGTGGCACTCCTTGTCTATGGGTTGGTATTGTTCCCGAATCCAGATCAGCTTATAGATATCAATGCTGTCAAGATCTTCATGTCCAGGAATCCTATACCTACGTTGCTTGGGGACATCCTTCACTCATGTTACACTCGAACCATGAGAAAAAGAGGTGTTCTCATGTGCTGCACTCCTCTCCTAGAAAGGTGGTTTATTTCGCACCTTCCACAATCAGTTTTGAAGAACGAGCGGGGTTTGAGATGGTCACAACGATTAATGACCCTTACACATGCTGATATACATTGGTGTTCTCGGTCCAGAGAGAATGTCACTATCATTGATCGTTGCGGAGAGTTCCCTAATGTTCCTTTACTTGGAATCAGAGGGGGCATTACTTACAACCCATGCCTGGCTTTGAGGCAGTTTGGATATGCTCGGAGGGACGGCCCTCATGACATGTTGATTCCTGACATAGTTTTTGACTTCGACAACGATACGCAAGGATTTCGCTAGAGATTCATCAGAGCTTGGAAGATGCCCAACAGGGTAGATAGCAAGACACTGGGGCACAAGAACTCCACCCCCCTAGAGCCTTATCTCAAGTGGGTACGAGCCCGCTCGCAGAAGCTGGTAATGCCATATCCTCATGTTCTCCCTGTGATCAAAGAGCCAGTTTTGGAGGGAGAGGTGTCCTACATCATCCAACATCCTGACATGCCAACATCTTGGGAAGAAATGCAAAAGAGCTGGGTCCAACTCAAGGAAGAACGGAATTCTCTTGAAACCAGTCTACATGCCAGTGAGAAGAAGGTCTTGGAGCTCACCCGCCTACTGCATGAGGAAAAGGCTCTCAACACTTACATAGCTCCAAAGAGGACGCGCAGTGTCTTTTGGGATTAATTATTTTTGTAATGTTTTGCCCATGAGGCCCTGATGTACTGAACAGATTATTTCTTAATATAACGTGTGTTACCTTTTGTCTACAACGAATTTGACCTTTCGAACCCTTGAATGCATTGCATAAATAGCATATCATGCATCATGTGCATAACATGTACTCTTTTTCTACAGGTTACTTAATCTTCTTCGCTGTTTATTTCAGCACTCACTCAGTCATCATGTATCCTGAACCTACTACCGAGCAAGCTATCAAGGCCCTTCAGGCCCAGAACGCCCAGTTTCAAGAGCTGGTCATGAGCTTATCCCAAGGACAACAGGAGTTGAAGGCTTTGCTCCTGAAGAAGAAGAAGAAGAAGAAGAAGAGGATTGTGTTGTTCAACACTAGACACAGACTCGGGAATACACTGCAGAATGAAGCTGAGCTGACTACTCCATCTGTTGGGGAAGGCAGTCACCAGGTGGGAGGGGTCCCTAGTCCCGTGGTCTCTGACACCGAGACAGATTTCAATGATGAACAATACCCTCCTGCCGAGGACCGGTACAAACAGCTGGAGGACCGGTTAAATTCTATGGAGATTCAACGTGTGCCTGGGTTGGATTTTGGAGACATAGGGTTATCTTTTGGGGTGGTGATCCCACACAAGTTCAAGGCACCTGCCTTTGTGAAGTATGACGGGGCCTCCTGCCCTAAGCTGCATCTCAGATCTTATGTAAGGAAGATCCAGCCTTACACTGCAGACAAGAACTTATGGATCCATTTCTTCCAGGAGAGTCTTTCAGGGACTCATCTCGAATGGTTCTATCAGCTGGATGGAACCAATATTCGTAACTGGGAGGACTTGGCTACTGCGTTTTATAAGCAGTATCAGTATAATGCCGACCTCGCTCCTACACGTACCCAACTCCAGGGTATGTCGCTAGGATCGGGTGAAGGTTTTAAGGAGTACGCGCAGAAGTGGAGAGACCTGGCTGGCAGGGTGCAGCCACCGTTGACTGACCGTGAACTCGTGGACATGTTCTTGGGGACCCTGTCTGGTCCTTTCTTCAATCATTTGATTGGTAATTCCTCTGCTGGGTTTACAGACCTGATCCTGACTGGTGAGAGGATCGAAGCTGGTATCAAATCGGGGAAAATACAGAAAGGTGCTTCCCCGAGCTCTGAAAAGAAGCCCTTCAAGAAGGAAGCTAGTGTTGTGTATGGTCCCAGGAGACAGAACAAACCAGAACACCACCAAGCTGTTAACGCAGTGGTAATTTTAAAGCCTGCTGCTGGTCCTCAGCAATACAACCAGCCAAGAGTTGAGAGGCCCAAAAGACAGTATACTCGGCTCAGTATGACCCTCTCTCAGATATTTCCGCAACTGCTGTCAACCAATTTGGTAACTGTCAAGGAAGCTCCGAAGGTGGTAAACACAACCTCTCCAAAGTACAACCCCAACGCCCGTTGCGCTTATCACTCTGATAGCCCGGGGAATTCCACAGATGATTGTTGGGCTTTGAGGAATAAGGTTCAAGACCTTATTGATGCTAAAGAGGTACAGTTCGAGGCGCCCGAGAGGCCTAATGTGGTGACAGCTCCCATGCCCAATCATGGAGTAAATGCTATTAGGGATGAAGACGAAGTGGAGGAATCCGAATTCGACAACTGGATCAATCCAACGACCGGCGGTGGACTGAAAAACTGGACTGCAAAAGACTCCATACCTTTTACTTTTGTCACTCAGTAATGAACTCCTTTGTTTTAAAGTTGTAACGAACAATAATTTGAAACTTTATGGCCCGGTGTCTTACCCGGGGCACCGTGGCTTCATTTGTGAGGGCTTGTTATTTGTCACTTTCATATATCATGAATAAAAGCATTGGACGTTTTTCGCATTTCAAATCTTGCGCTCCCTTTCTTTCTTTATATATTGCAAAACAGCTATATTTACACACACTCACTCATACAGGTTCCAATCCACTCTGGGTCTCACTGGTAACGACTCTGCTACTGCCAGTTATGACTTCGAAAATCCGATCAACTTAGCCGAAGACGAAGGTGAAGATGATTGTGAAGTGCCTGGTGAGCTTGCAAGACTGCTACTCCAGGAAGAGAGGGCCATTCAGCCACATGAATAGCCAGTGGAAACGGTAAATCTGGGTACTGAGACAGACATAAAGGAAGTCAAGATTGGTGCCAATCTGGAGGCTAGTGTGAAACAACGTTTGATTCAGATGTTGCATGAATATGTGGAAATATTTGCCTGGTCTTACGATGACATGCCTGGGTTGGATACCGACATTGTGGTTCATCACCTGCCTACCAAGGAAGACTATCCTCCTGTAAAACAGAAGGTCCGCCGCATGCGTCCAGAGATGTCCGAGAAAATCAAAGCTGAGGTTATGAAACAATTTGACGCCGGTTTTCTAGCAATAACTTCTTACCCTCAGTGGGTTGCCAACGTGGTTCCAGTGCCAAAGAAAGATGGTAAAGTCTGAATGTGTGTTGATTACAGGGATTTGAACAGGGCCAGCCCTAAGGATGATTTCCCTCCGCCTCATATCGACGTTTTGGTTGACAATACTGCCCAACATAAGGTATTCTCCTTCATGGACGGTTTCTCAGGTTATAATCAAATCAAGATGGCTCCTGAAGACATGGAGAAGACCACTTTTGTTACTCAGTGGGGCACCTTTTGCTACAAGGTCATGCCTTTTGGGTTGAAAAATGTTGGGGCAACCTACCAACGTGCCATGGTTGCTTTATTTCATGACATGATCCATCATGAGATTGAAGTGTATGTCGACGATATGATTGCAAGATCCAAAACTGAAGAGGAACACCTTGACCATCTGCAGAAACTGTTTGACCATCTGAAGTTGTACAAGCTAAGGTTGAACCCGAACAAGTGCACCTTTGGGGTAAGATCTGGAAAACTACTAGGTTTCGTCGTAAGCGATAAAGGTATTCAAGTGGACCCTGCCAAAGTGAAGGCCATACAAGAGATGCCAGCTCCCAAGACAGAGAAAGAAGTCAGAGGCTTTCTAGGACGGCTGAACTACATTGCCTGATTCATCTTGCATCTAACTGCTATCTGTGAACCAATCTTCAAACTACTGAAGAAAGATCAAGTAGTACGTTGGAACGATGAATGTCAGGCCGCTTTCGACAGAATCAAAGAGTATCTCCAAGAACCACCCATTCTTATGCCACCGGTTGAAGGGAGACCTCTAATATTATACTTGACAGCTCAATGGGGTGTGTGTTGGGGCAGCATGACGAGTCTGGCCGAAAAGAGCACGCCATTTATTACCTTAGCAAAAAGTTTACCGACTGTGAGACCCGATACTCACTGCTCGAGAAAACTTGTTGCGCTTTGGTATGGGCTGCTCGCCGGCTAAGACAGTATATGTTGACTCACACTACTCTGTTGATTTCAAAAATGGATCCAATCAAGTACATATTCGAAAATCCCGCCTTGTCCGGAAGAATAGCAAGATGGCAAATGATCTTGACAGAATACGATATCCAGTACACGACTCAAAAAGCAATCAAGGGAAGTGTATTGGCAGACCATCTGGCACACCAGGCAGTGGATGACTACCAATCTATGAACTTTGAATTTCCAGACGAGGATATCATGGTAGTAACTGATTGTGAAGTACCTGGACCGGATGAAGGACCTGAGGAAGGATCCCGATGGTCTATGCACTTTGACGGAGCCTCAAACGCTTTGGGTAACGGTATTGGCGCTGTGATCATATCCCCTAAAGGCACTCATACTCCACTTACTGCCCGACTATGTTTCAACTGCACCAACAACATGGCAGAGTATGAAGCATGTATCATGGGTCTTCAAGCTACAATTGACTTAAGGATCAAGTTTCTGAGTGTCTTCGGAGATTCTGCTCTCATGATCAATCAGATCAAAGGCGAGTGGGATACGAAACACCCAAATCTTATTCCTTACAAAGAGTATGTGTTGACATTAATCCCCCACTTTGAGGAGATAACTTTTGAACACTTCCCAAGAGAGGAGAATCAGTTGGCGGACGCGCTGGCTACGATGTCTTCTATGTTCAAAGTCAAATGGGACAACGAGGCTCCCCGGATCATTATCTGGAAACTGGATGAACCTGCATATTGTTGTGATCTTGAGGCTGAAGAGTTAACTGAAAAACCTTGGTATCATGAAGTGAAGAGGTACCTTGAAGCTCAAGAATACCCCGAGGGTGCATCCGTTAACGACAAGAAGTTTCTGAGAAGGTTCGCAACAAAGTTCTTCCTCAGCAATGACATTCTCTACAAGAGAAACCATGATTCGACCTTACTGCGTTGTGTGGATAAGGCTGAAGCGGAAAAGATCATGGCAGAACTACATGAAGGTACCTTCGGAACACACTCCAGTGGACATACCATGGCGAAGAAAATCCTCCGGGCAGGATATTTCTGGTCCACAATGGAAGCTGACTGTTACCAACATTCTCGAATGTGTCACAAATGCCAGATCTATGCTGATAAGGTGCACGTTCCTCCAGTTCCTCTGAACGTATTGACAGCACCCTGGCCTTTTGCAATGTGGGGCATTGATATGATCGGTGAGATTAGACCTACGGCATCCAACGGGCATCGCTTCATCCTGGTAGCAATTGATTACTTCACAAAGTAGGTTGAAGCAGCTTCCTACGCTACGGTAACCAAGAACGTCGTGGCACGATTCATTCGGCACAACCTGATCTATCGATACGGTGTACCAGAGAGGATCATTACGGACAATGGTACCAATCTTAAAAACAAGATGATCACTGAGCTCTACGAGCAATTCAAGATACAGCACCACAACTCTTCTCCCTACCGGCCGAAGATGAATGGGGTTGTCGAAGCAGCAAATAAGAATATCAAGAAGATTGTGCAGAAGATGACATTGACCTATAAAGATTGGCACTAGATGTTACCGTTTTCTCTTCATGGGTACCGTACCTCAGCACGGACGTCAACAGGGGCAACCCCCTTTTCCTTGGTCTATGGCATGGAGGCAGTCTTGCCTATTGAAGTCCAGATATCCTCTCTCCGGATAATGAGGGATGTAGGTTTGAATGAAGATGACTGGATCTAGACTCGACTTGATCAATTGAACCTAATTGACGAAAAGAGACTCACTTCTATCTGTCATGGTCAGACGTACCAAAAACGGATGATCAGGGCATTTAACAAGAAAGTCAGACGACAAGAATATCAAGTCGGAGACCTGGTAATCAAACGCATCATTCTTCCTCAAAGTGATCCCAGGGGCAAATGAACCCCTACGTACGAAGGGCCATTTGTGGTTAAGAACATCTTCTCAGGAGGAGCTATGATTCTAACCACAATGGATGGTGACGACCTTCCTCACCCTGCCAATACAGACATAGTAAAAAGATACTACGCATGAATAAAGACCCACTAGGTTGACACACCTAGGCAAAAATAAGGGCTTCCCGGCGAACCAAAAGGGTTCGGGCAAAAATAAGGGATGAAATGAAAAAAATCTGTACACCCGGCAAGTCGAAAACCTGAAAAGGCGGCTTGGGCAAAAATGGGTATCCCGGTGGACTGAAAACCCGAAAGGGCGGTCCAGGTAAAAGTTAGGGATAAGTGTAATACTATATCTCATTGGATCACCCTGCATCCAAAATTCGGTACCAACTATCAAGTTCAGACGGCACCAATCAATCAGCTTCATTTTCAACTACGCAGCAAAGAGATGAGACGCTTGAAGACATAAAGGCGACAGCAGAGTTGAAACCCAGTGGGATTATTTTCACATAGCTGTTTTGTTTTCTTTTCACAAAATTGTATAAACTCTATGTTATTCGGCGGCGTGCTCTTACTAGGACGTCAGCCTCTTGTACAAAAAAACGCCTATTTACAGGCAAATTTCAAAATCAATACAAATTCACTTTTCCAGACAAATTGCCAATTGTTTTTCTTTTTCTGTTTTGTTTTGCAAAGAACGTCCAATGTTCACTTTTGATATATGCATTTGACACTAATTGCTAACTCATAAATACTTGCATGCGAAACAAAGGATTAATTACAGGTGACATCAGAAACAAGGGCAATAATGAGTTGTCTAAGCGATCTAGTTGCTCTGTCCACCAAGGTACCAAGGTAGGTTCGGCTGAAGAACGCAACCAGGATACCTCCACTCCCCGCAGAGTAAGACAGGGTTCAACAGTACTCTCCCCCGAGCAAAGTTGGTCTCCCATCAGCCCTAACAAGGCACAGTATTCTCCAGCAAGTCAGCAACGCTCTCCCTAAGCAGAGTTAGTCTACTGTCAGCCTTAAGGAAATTGGGTATCCCCAGAAAATCTCAATATTCCCCAGAGGAGTATACAGATGTTCCTCAGCAAGCATCCCCGGCAGTCTTAATATAAGATTGTTCCCCGGCGGAATACAGACACCCAGTGGAGCCACTTCCCCAGTACAGTTCAAAAGATTCCCCAGGAGAGTTGAATCCACCTCCCCAGTAGATTCTGGAAGCTTATCCCCAGTAGATTCTGGAAGCTTATCCCCTGCAGAGTACGAACGCATCTCCCCGGCTTTATTCAAAGGTTATCCCCCACCAGAGCTTATAACTGGGTTATCCTCAGCTAATTACCACGGAAAGATCGTCCTCGGCGAAGTTCTTCCTATCCCCCAGCGGAGTTCATCAAATCTTCCAACAAAACTTAGCAATGGTATCCCCAGCGAAGTTATCATCAAAACCTCAGCGAAGTATCTCTTCCCATAGAGTAATTCCCCGCAGAGTATCTCTCCAACAAGTTTATTCCCCAACGAAGTCATCTTCTCCTACCGATTTCTTCTTGCATCCATCATCCCCAGCGGAAATGAAGAACTCTACTCTTCAGCATCAGCCCAGGATTCAACAAACTCCCGGCATTCGTCAAGGATTTATTTTCCCAAACGAAGATACATTCATAGACATTTCACATTCCATACATCTTGTTTACATACATAATAAAGTGCATACTACACTATCTTTGAACATCATGACATCATGCATCTCATACATCATGACATTGCATACAACTGATGTTTTTCCTTTTCAGGAAAAAGGTCAATCCAAAGATAATTACTATCAACTGTCGCAAGTCCAGATTCGATTCCTGTATCTAGCCAGGGCATATCTGTGAGTAATTGATTGTAGATTCGACACCTGTATCTAGCCAGGGCATGTCTGCATGAAGAGTTTAGAGATTCGATACATGTATCCAGCCAGGGCATATCTGTAGACGACAAATTCCAGATTCGATACCTGTATCTAGCCATGGCATATCTGTGAGTAACTGATTGTGGATTCGTTACCTGTATCAGCCAGGGCATATCTGCATGAAGAGTTTAGAGATTCGATTCCTGTATCCAGCCAGGGCATATCTGTAGACGACAAATTCCAGATTCATTTCCTGTATCTAGCCAGGGCATATCTGTGAGTAATTTGATTGTAGATTCGATACCTGTATCCAGCCAGGGCATATCTGCATAAAGAGTTTAGAGATTCGATTCCTGTATCCAGCTAGGGCATATCTATAGACGACCAATTCCAGATTCGATTCATGTATCCAGCCAGGGCATATCTGTAGACGGCCAATTCCAGATTCGATTCCTGTATCTAGCCAGAGCATATCTATGAGTGATTGATTGTAGATTCGACACCTGTATCCAGCCAGGGCATGTCTGCATGAAGAGTTTAGAGATTCGATTCTTGTATCCCGCCAGGGCATATCTGTAGACGACAAATTCCAGATTCGTTTCCTGTATCCAGCCAGGGCACATCTGTAGCGATTGTTTGGAGATTCGATTCCTGTATCCAGCCAGGGCACGTCTGTAAGCAACCTTTTGAAGTTCCGGATTCGATTCCTGTATCTAGCCAGGGCACATTTGTGAGCAACTGATTGTAGATTCGATACCTGTATCCAGCCAGGGCATATCTGCATGAAGAGTTTGAAGATCAACACCTGTAACAGGCCAGGAAACCATCTTCCTTTCTCAAGTACGCAAGTTCTCGCTAAGGAATATCTTACGCGATCGACACCTCTAGATGGCATCTATAAGCCCATCTCCACAACTATCCATCACATTTCCAAATGGCATCTATAAGCCCATTCCCAACAAGGTTCTGTCACATCTCCAGATGGCATCTATAAGCCCATCCTCCTATCCATCATCTTTCCAAATGGCATCGGTAAGCCCATTCCCGCCATCACATTGCTGATACTCCACTATGTGAGTGCAAATTTCTGGGCACTTTAGTGTTCAATCATCTTCCACCTTCGGATCACGAAAGGCACGCAAGCCAATGTACATCCTCGGGTCTAATAAGATTGAACAGGGGAAACTGTTGTACCCCAAAATTTGCCCTCCCATATTCTTCAAGATTTGTCAAGATCATCTCAATTTGCTCAAGTCTACTCAAGGGTTGCACAGTTAAACCATCCTCCTAAGCTAGTCAAAATTAGGGTTTTGGTTCTTACAAGGAAGTTGAGGTTTTCAAGGGTCCAATCAAGTCCCACATGCCTATACACATTGTCAAGCATCCATATGCCAAGTTTCAAGGCTCACAAGGTCAAGTTGCACAGTCAAAAAACCTAATTACTTCACAATCAACTACAGGGGCAAAATGGTCATTTGGCAGTCAAAAGTCAAAATTTTTGGTCAACATCTTAATTTGAAGCCACAATCATCATTTGATCAAGTCTTGATCATGATTCCACAAGAATGGCTCAAAAATCATCAAGATGCAAAAGTTTCCATTTTTAGACAGCTAAAAAGTCAACTGTAACTTGACCAAAGCATAACCTTTTCATGGTTCATCAGAAAAATCCCATCCAATGCTCATTTTTAAGGGCATGTCATTTCCTACAACTCATCTTCACATTCCAATTCTAAGAAATGCTCTCACAAAAAGTTATCAATTTCAACATTATAGGTCATTTTCAAAAGTCAACAAAAAGGCATTTTAAGTCAAAGACCATAACTTGAGATTGGTAAATCAAAATGACATGGGACCAAAGGCATTGGTTAGAAGACTTCAAGACCTTTCCAAAATGTCCAAGAACATGTTCATATGATCAAAATTGAGCAAGATATGCATTGGAGAAGTTGGGAAATTTTTGTGAAATGGCAAAAGTCAACTATCCTTGAAACTTCAATTTTTGACAAAAGGGCCCACTTTCTTCCACTTGATTCAGCTTTGTCATGCCACCCACGTGTCCCATGATTAATCTCAAGACCAAATATTTATTTTTTTCATTTTTATTTAATTTTTATGGATTTAATTCATTTTAAATCCATAATAATACAAATAAATCTAAAAAAATTAATTAAATGGTATCTTGTTGTTTGAATAGCCTTCATGAAGCATTTGCTAGCTGCCAAATTCGTGCAAGCTATTTTTGTACACAAAATCATGGTTGTTGGACCAAGAAAGGAATGTTCTTCAATGGTGGTCAAACAAAATCCAAAACATAATGGCACAAGTTTAAGGCTCCTAAATGTCACTTAATTCCATTGACACATACATATGCAAGCAAGCCATACAGTATTCACGACCTGAACATCCCTCAAACGGCCAAACCAATATCAAAAAAATCAAGAAAAAGTTGAAAACTGAAATCAACCTTCCAGCATAATTCAAAGCCTTAGAGTGATCCAAACACCTTGCTGGACCTTCCAGGAACATTTTGCAATCACAAACAAGCTCCAACACCCAAGGAAACGCCCAGCACAAGTCACACGGTTTGAATTTTTTTCCATAAACGCATCCTTTGATTCATGCATTATTAACGTATTTTGTGGTTTGTTTTGTATTCAGAGGGACCATACGAAGCTTTTGGTACAATTCAATTTGATTATGGTGCCCTGGAACGAAAACCACCATGGATAAGATTTAGGGTTTTCAAGCTTTTGAATTAGGGGTTTCTTATATAGGAAAAATTAGGCTTGGAAAGACCCATGGTTGAACTTAGAAGGACAAGACGAACTCAAAACTACCCTCGCGCTCAATTTATCTTGCACCCATTTCTATTCGCTATTTTTGATAGTTGCAGTTTGTGGGGGTTTAAAACCCCCGCTATCTAACTCTTATTTTACAGGAAACGCGAAGAAGATGATGGCGTGTTGATACGTGATTGGCTATTTCAAAAATAAGCCCGTTTTTTATTCTTTTTTCAGGGAATCGTTTGATTTACTAATATAATATTTTGTTATTATTATTATTTCAACTAAGACAATTGGCTCTGTGGAAGGACGCGCTGGCAATGACCACTGGGACCTGGGTTTAATTCCCAGGTCCCCCAAATTCCTTGTTCATATTTTTCCCAATATAATCATATGCAGGCATTCTCAAGGTGTCCCATCATGCGCTCCAGGCATCAGCTTGCCAAGTGTCCACAACCCTTAATCCAATGGCCAAAGAGTGAAGACTATGGTGTTCAGGAGTCAATGCACATGCAGACAATTCCAAAGTCAACGTAGGCCTAAGCTTATTGGGCCAAAATTGCTTCACTAAACCTCCAATCTGGCCCAAACACCCCCCCTGGGTTCTTATTTTCTTTTCCTTTTTTCTCTTTTTATTTTATTTTCTTTCATAATTTCCCTTTTTATTAATTATTAGTTTTATTAAGTATTTAATTAACCAATTAACATTTTTCACAATAAAACCAAAAAAAAAACATTTTATTATTTATTAACTTATTTTATAAATAA
Source organism: Vicia faba (assembly GCA_948472305.1). Lineage (NCBI taxonomy): Eukaryota > Viridiplantae > Streptophyta > Magnoliopsida > Fabales > Fabaceae > Vicia > Vicia faba. Next base: position 909,988,287 of record OX451738.1, on the reverse strand, counting down.
ATTCTAATATTAATTAATTAGTTGTGTAATTAGAACAATTTTAACATTTTTTTTAATAAGTAAAATTAATTTAGAATTAGGCCTTTCACTTTCAACATTTAATTTCTTTTTTTAATTTTATTTCATTAAAAACATAAAAAACACAAAAAACATTTTTTTTCTTTTAATAATTAATTAATTAATTAGTTCTTAGTTTTAATTTTAAAAAGGACAAAAATTTCTTTATTTCTCAAAAAGGGTCAAAACCCTCAAGACGTCCGGATCCAAATCTTTCGCGCGTATTTTTTTTTTAATTCATTATTATGTAACTGCTTCTAGAAATGTAATAGTTAATTAGGACCTCCTTTATTGCTTAATTTTCTTGCACTTTATTTTCCAAAACGGGTTTTTGTTTTTGGCGATGTATAGACCCGCGCCTTGTAATAGCTAGATTTACATTTCTGCAATTTATTTTCCGCACTCCTAACTGTTAAAAAATGCATGAAAGAATGTATGAAAAATAAAATCAATCCGTAGCTCACAAATAACATGTACAAGATAACCTTAAACTGAAAAACAACACACAAAGCACATGCCACTTCTAGGGTACGCCTCACTGGTTGCCTCGAACGTGGTCATCAAGTATAGGGTGTCTTAGAGGTCGCCCTTCTGTCTAAAGATCCAGTCGCCTCGAAACGGTTGCCTCGGAGAAAAAGGATCTAGGACATTAGGGTTACTTCTAAGACGTCCTACCATTGCTTTGGTGACCACACATGTCCCGATAATCGAATTGACCCGAACAACTCCAACGATGGTGCTACCTACTTCTCAATAGTGGGATAGTACTGTCTAAAGGACTCTTACACAGCCTAATTCCTTATGGTAGGTAGACTTCTCTTAAGTACTTGCTCTTTCAAACAAACAAAAACAACTTTTCGCACCCACACTTTCAAAAAGTTTTCAAACAAATTTTTCATACACTCTTGAGGACAGATTCAAGAGTTACTCAGAAATTTTTTCAAACAAAACTTTTCTTCAAAACCCAAACACACTTGAAAAGCAAACAATTTTGAAAACATAAGAGCAAGTACCTAAGAGCCCATGGATAACCATGGATAGAAAGGGTGCTAACACCTTCCCTTTCTATAAATCTACCTCCCGAACCGAGAAACATTCTCAAAGAAGGAATTTTGTTGTGCTTTTGTCCTTTCCATGTTGGAGAATATAAAAGACGGTGGCGACTCTTACTTACCATGACATTTCGCGAAACCAGCTAAAAATAGTCAGTTCTCATTTCCACCGATCACACCTGCATCGAACTGTTTCATTACCCTAGCCTTTATTTTCTCATACATGTCTGGACGCACGCGACAAACCTTTTGCTTGACCGAAGGATAATCATCCTTCATTGGCAGACGATTGACTACGATATTAGTATCAAGCCCCGACATGTCTTCATATGACCAATCAAACACTTTAACATAGTCGTGTAACATCTAGAACAATCTTATCTTGACACAGTCTTTCAAGTTGGCGCCGATCTTGACTTCTTTCTTGTCTACCTTAGTACCTAGATTTATCACTTCAACTGACTCCTCGTGTGGTTGAATGGCCTTTTCTTCTTGTAATAGAAGTATGGCGAGTTCCCCCAGTATTTCTAAATCTTCATCACCTTCGTCTTCGGCTTGATAGATTGGATTTTCAAAGTCATGGATGGAAATAGCAGAGTCGTTGTCAATGAGATCCGGAGTGGATGTGGATCTGCAAATGTGTGTGTGTGTGTGTGTGTGTGTGTGTTTGTGTGTGTGTGTGTGTGTGTGTGTGTGTGTGTGTGTGTGTGAGTGTGTATGTGTGTGTGTGTGTATGCATGTAAGGTCACACAACTTTTTTTTTTGAAAATGCAATAAAGTAAAGAAAGGCAAAGAGCGCAAAATTTGAATGCAAAATAGTCCAATGTTTTTTCATTAAAATGAGCATATGGCATATGAAAATGACAAACCCTTAACAAATGAACCATTGCACCCCGAGCAAGGCACGTGGCTTAAAGTCGTTGTTTTAATGGAAACTACACGCAAAGTTCTTAAAGTAATAAAAATAGTAAATGGTAATTACTCCTGGCTATAGGAGATTAGAATGAAATCCTTGATCTTCTAGTTGTTGAGTCCTCCATCAGCAGACAGGTAGATCCATTCATCAAAGTCACTATCAGCATTAGAGTCTTCAAGGGCATTAACCTCATGGTTAGTAATGTGAAGAAGTGGTTTCCCTGCATGAGCATGTTGAACCTCCTTTTGAGCTTTGGAAGTGAAGCCCAATCCGAATTTGTCTGACTTGAAAGGGAAATCAGTAAGCTGTCCCCAAATGGTGCAACATCCTTCTTCTACAACAACACGAGCATCTTTGAGAGAAGCCATCCTTGGTATATTTTTAGCAGCTTCGGGAATGTCAGAAGTGGCCTTGGCAATAAAAACCATGGTAGAGACAACTTCAAAGGCTTGACAATGAATTTCAATGAACTCGTCGTCCATTTCAACATACTCAAATGAATTTATATGACTGATTATAAACTATTCTTCTCTGCATACAGTGACAACTTTCCCCTTGACCAGATACTTCAGCTTTTGATGTAGTGTGGAAGTCACTGCACCTACCCCATGTATCCATGGGCGTCCAAGCAGGAAATAATAAGCAGGATGGATTATCCATCACATAGAATGTTGAGTTGAAGACTTGAGACCCAACCTTGACAAGGAGATCAACCTCTCCATGGACCATCCTCTTAGAACCATCGAAAGCCCTTACTACAATGTCGCTAGGTTTCAACACCAGTCTATCACAGTCTAGTCTATCCAAAGATCCTTTAGGTAAGACATTGAGAGAATATCCAGTATCCACTAATACTTTTCCCATGGTAGTGCCCTTGCATTCTATGGAGACGTAGAGAGATTTGTTATGATTCTTCCCCATTGGGGTCAAATCTGCATTAGAGAACCCTAAACCACTATCGGCATTCAAGCTTGCTACACAATTTTCAAATTGGTCGGCCGTAGTTTCTTGTGAGACATGTGTGTTTTTTAGGAACTTTATCAGTGCTTGGGCATGCGTCTTGGGACATAGCAACAAAGACAACATAGAAATCTTCGAGGGTGTTTGTCCCAACTGTTCTACAATCTTATAATCACTTTTTCTAATGATTTTTATAATCTCGTCCATCTCTTGGGAAAATGGGTCTTCAATGGTAATATCTTTTATGGGCGCCTCCGTCCTGGTAGGCTCAGTCATTTTTTCCTTTCCTTGAGTATCAGCAACAGGTTTGACAGTAGTAATGCGAAAGGGTGTAGTTGTGGTTGTAGGAGGCTAAATCTCTGGAGAGAAGATCCTCCATGTCCTAGTAACTTTACTTGATCAAACAATGTTTGTAATGTCAGCAGTTTCATCTTCATCAATCCACGAATCTTATTTGATACCATAGTAGTACACTTCCACCCCATAATTCCAGGGCACAGCCTTATCAAAAGAGTAGGAGACTGGCCCAGGTGTGGTGATAATTAGTGGAGCTATTTTTGGTTCACTGGGAATCCTAATAAGACCTTTTGAGGTGATCCTAATAGGTTTGTTTGAGATATAATGATGGACACGTCTTTAAATTCTTGAGATACAACTTCGGTCAAACTTTTCACAAATGGAGTTCTTTCAAATAGAATCTCATGGCTATCCATCAGGTGTTATACACCTTTCTTCATCCATTCACAACCATTAATTTGTACAGCACAACAGAAACAGTCTTCAAGGCAGTTAGGGAATACCCCTGCTTTCAACAAATTCTTTTTAATAATCTTCAAAGGAGTTGTTAAATCTTTGACTGAGGCAACAAAAGAGGCATCTTCAATAGCATTGACACCCTTACCATGATTTGGCATGGGTATGGTGATCACATTTGGAGTTGGCGGAGGGTCGAATTAAGTTGTCTTGTTATCAATCAGGTCTTGGATTTTATTCTTTAGAGACCAACAATCATTGGTATCATGTATGGGATTGTTTGAGTTGTAAGCGCATTTGGAATTGGGGTTGTATTTTGGAGAAGCAATGTTAGGGTTGGAAGGGGGATCTCGCAAGGTCACCAAATTATCTTTCCATAGGTGTTGCAGAGATTGAGATAGTTGCATGTTGATTTTGGTAAACTTTCTTCTTTGGACATCCAGTCTTTATTGATGCGGTCGTTAAGTTGGAGTTGGATTGGAAATCAGTACAACCCCTACTGAATGATGACGGTCATTTCTGACATGGATTCTTGACCCATACACATCATTAATCTCTTTTTTACCAATAAATGACTTTTTCACATCATTTGAAGTAGAGGCCATGGGTATCTTTCCGCTTTTAATCCCGCTTTCAACCCTATCGCCAGTCAAGATTAATTCAGTGAATCCGGATTATGAACTTCCAATTAGCAAGTTGAAAAATGGTCCAGTCAATGTTCCCATAAACATATCTACCAACTCTCTATCAATTAAAGGTGGTTGCACCCTGCCAGCCAAATCTCTCTATTTTTTAGTGCATTCTTTGAAGCCCTCATTTGATTCCATGGTCATTCCTTGCAATTGAACGCTAGTTGGCGCAAGATCAACGTTATATTGATATTGGCGGTAAAAAGCAGTGGCCAAATCCTCCCAAGATTGGATGTTAGTCTCTTCCAATTGGTAAAACCACTCCAACCGCGTCCTAGATAGACTTTCTTGAAAAAAGTGCACCCATAGTTTCTTATCAGCGGTATGTGGCTGAATTTTGCAGACATAAGATTTTAGGTGAAGCTTCAGACATGAGACACTGTCGTATTTGGCAAAAGCATGGATTTTGAATTTGTGGAGAATGACTACCCGGGGAACCAAACCCAAATCACCAAATTTCAAGCCAGGCACAAATTGGATTTCTACATCCTTCATAATGTCCTCTAGTTGCTTATACTTGTCGTCGGCCAGTGGATATTTCTCATCAAAATAATCTTCGTCTTAAGAGATTTGATTGTTTCAACCCCCAACACGGGTGCTCCTAGCATCTTCATCATGATTCTCATCCTCCTTGGAGGAGTCTTCTTCAACTTGAACTTGTCGGATGGGTCCTTTGAATCTATTCCCCATGTTGATTACAACTTTCTTCTTGGTCTTCTTCTTCGTAACCAGAAGTGACATCATTTCTTGCTGCCCCTTTGCTAGGTTGAGCTGAGTTTCTTGAAACTGGGAGTTTTTAGTCTGCAATTTCTTCACAGTTTGCTCGAGATCCATCTTGTACTGAAATAAACAGTAAAAAGATGAGGATACCTGTGTCGGAAAACCTGCTTATGATATGATGCATGTTATGCGAATGCAATGTTTTCAAGGATTTTATGGAATTTAAATTTTCTAGACAAAGAGAAGACAACAAACATTAATTGAATTAATAAGTTCATGAATTACAAATGCCTCTTGGGCTTACAAGGTTACAAAATAAACTCCTAATAAAAAAAAGAAAGGCTCAAGTTTCCCATGGACGCATCCTCTTTGGTGCAATGTAGGCATTCAGGCTTTGCTCTTCATGAAGTTGCCTTGTGAGCTCCAAAACATTCTTCTCGCTTGCGTAGAACTATGCTTCAAAGGTATCTAGTTCCCCTTTGAGTTGAATCTACAATCTTTGTAATTCCTCGAATTTGGTAGGTATGTCAGGATGAAGAAGAGTGTAAGGGGTGTCTCCCTCAGCAACGGGCTCCATAATCACAGGTAGGATGGTTGGGTAAGGCATCATGAGATTTTGAGCACGAGTCCGTACCCACTTGAGGTAAGGCTCAAGAGGGATGGAATTTTTATGCCCCAGGGTATTGCTATCCACCTTTTTTACCATTCTCCAAGCTCGTATGAACCTTTGACGATAGCCTTGGATGTCGCCTTCGTAGTCGAATACCAAACCTTGGATAAGCGCATCATGGGGACCATCTCTTCGTGCATACCCAAACTGTCGTAATGCAAGAGAATGGTTATAGGTAATACATCCCCTGATGCCCAAGAGTGGAACATTAGTAAACTCCCCATAACGGTCAATGACGGTAATATCCTCCAAAGATCGGGAACACCAATGAATATCCGAGTGTGAGAGCGACATCATACTTTGAGACCATGCCAAGCCTTGTTCATTCTTCAATGTTGATCAAGGTAGGTGCAAAATAAACCACCTAGACAACAATGGAATACAACAAAAAAGAGTTCCTCTCTTCTTCATGGTGCGAGTGTTAAAACAATGTAGAATGTCTCCAAGCAATGTAGGTACGGGATTACGAGAGAGAAAAACCTTGACGGCATTCACATCTATGAGTTGGTCCGGATTGGGAAATAGAACCACACGATAGATTAGAAGGGCCAATACATCTTCAAAAGCTTGGAAATCCATATCTTCCCAAAACTAACGAGCCTTCTCCAACAGAAACTTGGCTAAGAAACCTTTAACCCCACTTATTGTTTCCCAATTTGCCATAATGTCGAATCTCTTCAAATGCAAGGATTTGGCAATGACTTCAGGCTTTTGAGTTTCCTCTAAACCAGTGAATGTTATTTGATCAAGCACAGGCACTCCTAGCAGTTGAGAGAACTCTTCCAATGTAGGCACCAATTGGTAGTCGGGAAAGGTAAAACAATGGTGCATAGGATCAAAGAATTGGAAGAGCACACACATCATTTCTTCTTAGAAGTTTGAGGTAGCCAAGTTGAGAAGTCGACCATATTTCTTGGTAAAGGGAGAATCTACAGGTACCCTCGATGCTAACTCTTGAAGTTATGGAAGCACTTTTACGAAGCTGACTCAGATGGTATTTTTATGAGTGGAAGCCATGTCCTATAAAACAGAACAAAGATAACTTCCTAAATCCTTGAAATGGTTAGTGAGAATGCTTATGATGTTATGATGTTTATGATTTCATGAATAATAATAAAAAATAAAGCACACAAAGACCTTAGGTTTAGTATTGCATGGGTTTCATAGGTAAGTATCCTCTTGAAGTTTAGTTGCTTCAACCTGTCCTAGAAAGTAAACAGGTTCTAGGGAATCTCAATATCATTGATCTTTCTTCATTGGGAATTGATTTAGCACAATCAATCTTTTCTTACGGCCAAAATAACCCAAAAATATGATCTCAATGAGTGTAGTATCGAGTATCAACCAATCTTCAACTTTACACCAAAGTCGGGTATCTCACTACTTCCTAATGGCCAAGTTGTTCAACTAAAGGTTCTATGGTCAGTTAGTGCTTCATGATGTAACACCCCAATTCTACCCCGCAATTATAAATGTAAATCAGAGTTATAAAACCATTCATGCAAACGAATCAGGATGCCACAAATTCTTCTTTCAAAAACACATTGCATTCATCGTGGATACGTAACACTTTAAAACATCGGATAAACCACCATCATAACAATTTAATCTCTTAATTCAACAATTTAAACATCTACGCAGCGGAATTCTTAATAATATATTTATCATTGTTACTGCAACTTCAAAATAACACATATTTAATAATAATCAACTTAAAGTTAAAAAACTGAATAATCAACAATCAAAAGTAACAAGCTTTCATCCCCTCGAGTGTTACATATCAGAGCAATGACATTGACTCAAACTATTGAAGGTATACAACCTTCACTCTCGATTACCTGCACGTTACCAACATAAGGGTAACATTCAAACAGAAGGAGTGAGATATCTAACAATATAATAAAGTGTATGATAATTAATATATTAAATTAGATCACATAACATCACCAGTTCTCATCTTATAATCAATAATAATCGCAACAAATAATACACATTCACAACATCAATGCACGCTTCTTTATGCAATCATATAATGCGACCAAATACAGGCCATCTTTAAAGATCATAAGCTCCATCTTGAAATGCAATGTATGCGACGCAATCAAGAATGTAATGACAACACCATAATTATCAGCATCTCAACACAAAATCATCGTTGGCCAAAATCTTACATCTTAAAAGCTGCCAATTTATTAGAGCCATCTCAACATCTTTCATCAACATCATTTATCATAATAATTCATCAAACATCTTATATCATCATAATTCATCAAACATCATGTATCATCGTAAATCACAGCAACTCAGCCATAACAACAATACAACAGCAATTCGTCAATCTCGCAACGTTGGCCATAGGCCTACAACATAATTCGCCTATAACTAGTTAATCAACTAAGGCTCACTCCTAAATTACCAAACCTATACATATTACTATTTTGTAATACTACATCATTATCATCATTAATCCTACTATTACAAACCAAACAGCACTCTATAAACATCTCATCCTCATCACACTTCACAAAAATTAGCATAGCGATTAACGCGGGAATTAACTCTAGTCCTAATTAGGATACTAGGATTATACTTGCAATTCATAATTTTAATCCTCAAGAATAAAGCTCATCGCGTTAGCTATTCAACGCTTCGAACGACACCTCAAACGAAATCCGAAAACTCAAGTTACAGAATCTTCAACTGATTCTGCCAAAAACCAGACAACATGGGTCGACGCATAACGTCTTGGGTCGATGTGTACTGAGTTCAACACGCCACATGAGTCGACGCATTACTCCCTTGTATCGACTTATACTGAGTCTGTCACACTGCATGTATCGATACATGCTCCTTCGTGTCGACTCATCCTGAGTCTAAAATCCTTCATGTATCGACGCAGGACCCCTTTGTGTCGACTCATACTGAGTCTCTAAACCTTCTTGTATCGACACATAGCATTTGGGGTCCACACATACAGCTCTGCTAAGGATATTTTCTGCGATTTCTCTGCATTTTCACTATGGGTTCCATACTTTAAGCCCTAAAAACATCTCCTAATCATAGAAAATCATCTCTTACGACTATCTTATAATTCTACATCAAATAAACAACATTGGGACATCATCATCATTCATCTTTCAATCATCCATTCTCGTCATATAACAACATATAATTCAATCATGAACAAAACAACATTCCACCTCTAACCCCACATACCAATTATCATGAACCCTATTATAGAGTCAGAACCCCACCCTTACCTTGGATTGAAGGTTGCTCTATAACTTTTTCGGTTGAATTCCCGTTCTGCCTCTTTCCTCTCTTCCAACAGTTGTCACGTTCTTCCTCTAACCCTTATTCTTCTTACTGCTTCTTCTTTTCTATTCTTTCTAACAATAATAAAATAACCTATTATTCTCTTTATTCCTTAATGGGCTTAAGACTACTACACCCCCTTATTACTACTTCTATCCCTTTAAAATAAACCCACATTAAATAATATCATTCTTTTAATATTATTTCACCACTTAAAATAATTAATTCCAACTAACTACAACACAACTTCACAAAATATTCCAAAAACAATTTAATTAAATAATTAATTAAATTACGGGCGTTACAACTCTCCCCCACTTAGAATATTTTCGTCCTCGAAAATTTACCTTAAACAAACAACTCAGGATAGGAGTCTAGCATCTTGCTCTCCAACTCCCAAGTCATGCTTTCTCTGGCAGCTCCTAGCCAAACCACTTTAACCAAAACAATCTCCTTGCCCCTCAGAGTCTTAGTTTCATGATCCGCGATCCGTACAGGCATCGTCTCCACCATAAGATTATCCCATACTTGCACATCGTCCATATGAATCAAATGAGATGGATCTGAAATATACTTCCGGAGTTACGACACATGAAACACATCATGCAAATTCGAAAGATTAGGCGGTAAATCCACTTTATAAGAAACATTCCCCACTCTCTCTGAAATCTGATATGGTCCAATAAAATGATAAGTGAGCTTCTTAGAATTTAATGCTCTCCCAACATTAGTCACAAGTGTAACTCTCAAAAACACATGGTCACCCGCTTGGAATTCGAAATCTTTCCTTTGCTTGTCATGATAACTCTTCTGTCTACTTTGGGAAGCTTTCATCTTTTCTCGAATAAACTTCACCCTCTCAGTAGTCTCACTGTTGTACCCCAAAATTTTCCCTCTTATTTATCAAATATTTTCTCACAACGATCTTTCTTGGTTCAAGACTGCACTAGGGTTGATCAACTCAAGACACCTCCTTAAGCACTGATGACCAAAATTAGGGTTTGAGATTGCACAAGGATAATTGAACTTTCAATGCTTCATATAACTTTCATGGATCATTATGGACCCCCAAGATTACTCATTTCAAGTTTCAAGCCTTGGATCACACTTTTGCTCAGTCAATCTAGCAGTTGACCTAAAAATCAAATGTATTGGGGAAAAAGTCAACTATGGCCAATTTATAGTCAAACTTCATAATTTTTTATCCAAATCAACATTATAAACTCATATGTATCATTTTATCAAGTTTGTACCATAATTTCTCAAGAAATATTTGATCAAATCATCAAAAGGGCAAAATGGTCAAAATTAGGGTTTTGACTGAGAAAGGGCAATTTCTGATTTTTGACCTAGAAAATGATCAATTGGTTTGACGTATGATCTCAAGAGTTCAATTGAATCATTTTTACCTAATGGCATGACCTAAAATATTGCTCAAGATCAATTGGATTGATAGTGAATTTTCAGTCAACTGATCAAAAGTCAATTATACACTGAAAAGTCAAACTTTGACTTTTTGGTCAAAATTCAATGTCAAAGATCACAATTCATCAAAATATGTCCAAATATGAAACTTATTCATCAAGAAATCAAAAATCCAAGATTTCATTTTAAAAAGTCAAAGTTTTCTAACAGAAATTTTTTTAAGTGTTTAAAACTTCATGTTTTTTCATAACTTTGAGCCAATTTTTCACCATGATGCAAGAGGATTCAGAAGAAACTTTCAACATTGATTTACACAACTTCTTCTAAAAATTCTTGGATCTCAAGTTATTGATTCATAAAGTCATGGTCATGAAATTGAACACTTAGTGAAATTCTGCCCTAGTTTTGGTCAGGATTTTGACCTAACTTCATGGCACTTTTTCATATAGTTCCAAGGGAAATTTTCAAAAGTGATTCAAAGAGGGGTTGTAGAGCATATTAAAAGCTTTCCAAAATGTAAAAGAAATCTTTGAGATCACTCTTGAGCATGGAGAATCAAAGAGAGGAAGTTAGGGTTTTCGCACTTGAATTACAAGTCATTTTGTGATGAACAAGAATTCAGTTTCAAACCTATGTTGCACAATCTTATTTTTCAGGCCTCTAAACCTCAAGATCTATCCATAATAAAAAGATTAAACTTGTTTTTGAGCTATTATCCACTTGATTCAAGCTTTTTCCAATATAATTTTCCATTTATGGCACAAAGTAACCATTCCATTCTTGTAAAGAGGCTTTAATCACAAAGTCAATGCATAGAGCTCCTAACTTGTTCCTTTTGATCATAAGCAATGTCAAAGGCAAAAGCAACATGTCTAGAGCCCCCCATAAACCCAGACCATGCTTTTACTACACATTAAAACTTGTTTTCCCACTTTTCTTCAAAATCAAGTAACATAGCCATAAGTCTAAATCTTGCTTTTCTGGCCTCCTCAAGTCCTCTAATATTTTTCATATAACCATACAAGTATATTGCAACAAAAGACACAATTGAACAAGCTCCCAAACTCCCTGAAAACTCAGATTACACAAAACCTCTATCTTTGTGTCATTTCTTATTTTGAACTTCAATCTTCAAAACCACTCGTGCATTTCTTGACCTTTTTGTTTCAAAAGCTTCCTCATACCAAATACAAACCATCCCTGTCCCTGTTTGCAAATTGTAACCTCATCTTCATCAACTTCCATAGCCAAAAACAGTGCATTGTAGTTGGACTTCTCCAGGCCATTTCAGCCATCCTCAGCTCAAGCAAGCCATTGCATTAGCTTCCTAGAGATCCAAGGAAGCTAACCTGATCATCACCACTACCGGAAACAAGCTCAAATCCATTTAACGATTTCCAATTTTGAGGTATTTTTCTTGAACTTCTATCTTCATATTTAGGCATTGTTAAGTTTGATTTGTGAAGATAAAATGTAGACACCATTGCCATGAAACTGTACATATCCATAGTTTGCATTTATATGGCATGAGCTTAGAGAATTTTAGTGTTGAAGTTTTCTGAAATTTTTAGGTTTTAAATTAGAGCCAGAAAAATTCTCTTTCATCTTTGACTGTTAGCTTAATTTATTTATATGGTTGGATTCATGGGAAGAAATGCCATAACTTTCATGTTTGAACTTTTCATTTTTGTTGAGAAATGAAGAAGATACAGGTCCTCTGGCTGGAGGTTAAAGATGAAGTGTAATTAGGTCGCGTTTTGTATCATATATTTATTGTTTTGCTTATATCAACGGATGTATAGTCACTCCAGTGGTAAAGCGCGCGCCTGTTCACCCTTAGGTTCTGGGTTCAAACCCCAGCGTGACCTTTTGTTATTTTTCCTAATTTTCTGACTTTTTGTGTTTTTTGGCAGCACTTGGGCTCTTCATGTGGGCCTAGCTTTTTTTCTCATAATACTCATTGGGTTACTGATTCACCTCCCCCCCTGACTTTTCTTTATTTCTTTATTTTTATTTTACTTTTCTTCATTATTATTATTATTATTTTCATAAAATCATAAAAAAATCCAAATTTATTTTAATTTATTTTTTATATACTCGTGTATTTTATTTTCCATAAAATAAAAGACATTTTCTTAAAATAAATAAATTTCTTTTCTTTTTCTTAAATAATTATTTTTTAGACTTAGGTTAAATTAATATATTATTTTATTTTCTTAGTTAAAATTAATTTTGAACTTAGGTTATTTTAATTAATTAATCTTCATTTTATTTTCATTAATTTAAAACCTTTCATAAAAAACCCTAAAAATCCTTTTCACATTAATTTCTTTTCTTAAATAGTTTAAGATAATTTTATTTAATTTTAAGTAATCATTTCCTTTATTTAGGTCAAAACTAAACCCTTTCATAAAAACAACAAAAATCATCTCTTTTTTCCATTTATATCCTTGTATTTTATTTTCAATTTTTGTACAATATTCAACATGGTTGTAATAGATAATTAGGTTTAATTTTCTTACAATCCCCATTTGTGAATTTGTACACCCCCTCCCCTAATGATGTAATAGTGTAGTAATTTTACTTTTCTCAATTTATTGCTTTATATAAATGCTAGTAATTTTGGTTTATATGGAAAAACTAAAACCAATCAATTAGCAAACCCTAATCGAAGACAAATCAAGCATGAAAAATCTATACACTTGCACACAAGCACCCCTAGGGTAAATCCACTTGGTTGCCTTGCAAAATGGCCATATTATGCACGTAAGGTATCTTAGCAAAAAATAAGCAAAAATACAAGATCATAGTCCCTCGATGACGCTATCAAAAGTTGTCTTTCCAAATGATCTTAGTCCCTTAGAAAAAATGCTAAGATACCTTGCAACATTGCTAATCATGGTTATACGATGACCCACACCCATCCCGTTTACATCCAAAGACAGGGTTACTTACCAAATCAATGGTAAGATAACAATCTCAAAGGAAAGAGGAAATGAACATGAAAGACTTTTGAGTAGGTAGAATGTTCCTAGTTGCTTGCTCAATTTCAAAACCAAAAACATCCTTGCTATTTTCAAAACAAACACCAACACTTTCAAAAAACATCCTTCAAACTTGAAAACATTTTCAAAAGATCAACACTTTGTATACATTCTTACGAACGAGAATCATTATAAAGTTTTCCTAAACGATGGCGCCTTTTCAAAATACTTTCAAAAACCACAGAAAGCATATTTTTCAAACAAAAGCAAGTGATCTAGCAAGTAACTAAGAGCCCATGGAAAACCATGGATGAAAAGGGTGCTAATATCTTCCCTTTTCATAATCTACCCCCTGAACTCAAGAAACAATCTCAAAGGTCTTTCCTGTTCTTTTTCACATTTCCTTTTGGATAAAAGAAAAGTCGGTGGCGACTCTTGCTAACCGCAACATTTGCGATAAAACGCAAAACACCCAAGTCAGTTCTCCCACCGCATCACAGAATTGGCGACTCTACTGGGGAAAATTCTAAAAGTGGGGTTACCTTAGGGCTAGATCAAATTTACTTGTTTTCTTTGTTTGACTTGTATGCTTTACATTTTGGTTCTTTGTTTGGGTTTTAATCCTTTACCCGGATTTGGGATACCTTATAGGTAAGTAGCAATATGTTGTGGAAATTATGCAGGGTAAACCGACACGGTCTAAGCAATAGCTATGTTAGTGCGACATATTTATGGGTACCGGTAGCCCTTGAGTAGTCAATGAGAATACGGGGCCGCTGAATGATGTCATGAAGCACTAATGAACTTTTAGAACCTTTACTTGACCAACTTGGCCTTTAGGACGTAGTGAGATGACCAGCTTTGGTGCAGTCCGAAGTTGGTAGATACTCAATACTACACTCATTGAGGTTTGGGTTTTTGGGATATTCTGGTCGCCATTAAAGAGGCTTGCACTGAAATAATGCCTGAGAAAACAAACCAGTGATAGTGAGCTCCTTAGAACCCGGTTACTATTATTAGGACAGGTTTGAGCCAACTAAACTTCAAGAGGGTACTTACCTATCAGACTCCATGCAAGCCTAAACCTAAGGACTTGTTTGCTTTGTTTATATATATATATATATATATATATATATATATATATATATATATATATATATATATATATATATATATATATATATATATATATATATATATATATATATATATATATATATATATACTTGTACATAACATCATAAACATCATGACATCATACTCATACTCACTAACCATTTCAAGTATTTTTGGGATTTATCTTTGTTCTGTTTTGTAGGACATGGATTCTATTCGCAGGAAAACCATTCAAGTCAATCTCGTAAGGATCCCTCCTCAACTAAAAAAGTTAGCATCAAGGATTCCTGAAAATTTCCCATTTACCGAAAGACATGGTCGCCTACTAAACTTGGTCACCTCCAACACTGATGAAGACATGATGAAGGTGCTCTTTCAGTTCTTTGATCCTTTACACCATTGCTTCACATTTCCTGATTATCAACTTGTGCCAACTTTGGAAGAATTCCCCCAACTCTTGAGGATTCTCATTCTCAATCAACTACCTTTCAACGGTACAGAAAGAGATCCAAATCCAGAAGATATTTCTCAAGCTCTACACTTTAAACCATCTGATATCACAACTAATTGGGAAACAAGGAGTGCAAAAGGTTTCCTAGCAAAGTTCTTGTTTGAGAAAGCCCAAAACTGTTGGAACTCTTTCGATTTGGAAGCTTTTGAGGAAATTGTGGCTATCCTCATCTATGGAATGATTTTGTTCCCAAATCCTGACCAACTCATAGATGTGAACACCGTCAAAATCTTCATGTCTCGTAACCCGGTGCCTATTTTGCTAGGGGACATCCTACATTCTTTTCACACTCACACCATGAGGAAAAGAGGTATCCTTATGTGATGTACTCCTCTTTTGGCAAGATGGTTTATTTCGCATCTTCCCCAATCTGTATTGAAGAATGAGCAAGGTTCAAGGTGGTCACATAGGTTGATGACGCTCAGACATTCAGATATTCACTAGTGTTCCCGCTCTTTGGAGAATGTTACTATCGGCGATCATTATAGAGAATTCCATAATGTCCCTTTGCTTGGCATTAGAGGAGGTATTTGTAAGTCTCAGATTTCCTAAGAGGGGGGGTGAATTAGGTCTTATAAAATTTATTCGGTTTTATGAGAATGCTTGGTAGTAATTTTTTGGTTAAGTGTTTGAAGGTTTTGATTATATCTTTATCTTTTCCTGATTATGGTGATGAAAGCGATAAATGCGGAAAAGTAAAGAACACGGTGATATATCCTGGTTCCCCTCACAATCCGAGAGTACTCCCGTCCCCTTTCCAACACGAAAGAGATTTCACTATAGTTAGAATGATTGTACAGCCTATGCTTACTATCTAACCTATAGGGTGATCAAAGGTTCTTAACACCTTTAAAACCAAACAAACACTAATGTGAATGAAGAACAATCCTCTTCAAATCACAACACTTACTTCCAACAATCCTGGATAGTAAGGGAAAACCTTTAAGTAATACAATGATTTAGTTTTGAAGTATATGGAGAGCTTTATCAATCTTCAATTGATCTTCTTCTTCAAGATAAAAACAATTCTCAACAATGTATATAAATGTTCACAATGTATGAATGAAACTTGAAATGATAATGAAAGTGTATATGGCAAGTTTCACAAAATTATGAACACATGAAAGTTTAAATTCAAATGTGAGTAAATGAGAAAATTGTTAATGAAGAAGTATATTTGTTAATTTGAAAATTGAAGTATTGAATATATTTGAAAATGTTATTGTGTTCTTGTTTTGAAAATCTGAAAAATCTGCATTTTATAAAGTTGTAAGAACCTCTTCATTCATGCCAATTCATATGAAAAGTTGCAATGCATTCATGAAAAGATACCACTTGAAAAATGTTCAAAAAACAAAGTAAAAGCTGCATTGGTTCGCTAGGAACCGGTTCCGACACTAACAGAACCCGGTTCTTAGTGAACGTTATAAGTTGAAATTCAATTTTATCACGCAGGAACCGGTTTCCCTATTGGTACAACCCGGTTCCTGGTACAAAATCCAGGGACATGTTTTTTGAGAAATGCTGGAACCCGGTTCCCTGTTAGGGGGGAACCGGTTCCTAAAGGTTTATTTTCAAAAATACATTTTGAAAGATATTTCAAACACAGTTTTTCTTGATGTTAAAGTTATGGAATATGTATATGTTGATGAATGCATATTGTGAACATCTATATTCAAGGTTTTAAGAATTATTTATACCATATTGACATTTGATCATTTCTTCAATAATTCTTCAATAATCTTCAAGACTTTTATTTGATGTTGATAAGCTTTTTGCACATCCTTTGAAAGTTGATGTCCATGGTGTCTTCATCAAAACACATGCTTTAGATATGACTTGAGAAGCTTGCAATTACATTCTCCCCCTTTTTGATGATGACAACCAAGTCTTGAAAACGATTTCTTGAGATGTTCATGTTGTTTTGTGTAGCAAACATGTTGAGCAAATGCAAGGCTCCCCCTAAATTGTATACTCCCCCTAAGTCCATGATTCTTTGAATTTTGGAGAGAGAGAGTTTGATATTTATTTGGGCCTACAATTTCTTGAAACAAAACAACATACACGCATACTCTTCTCCCCCTTTGTTAACATCAAAAAGGATGGGGAAAAAGAGTGAAATAGATACATATAAAAATTAAGACGTGCATAGATTCTTCAATAGTTAAAGTTCTTTTATTATAAATTCTATATGCTTTACTAGAAAGCGAATAACTAAGAAATATACCTTCGTCGGATTTCTCGTCAAACTTACCGAGATTGTCTTTGTCATTATTAAGAACAAAGCACTTGCATCCAAAAATGTGAAAGTGATCAATATTTGGCTTTCTTCCTTTGAAGAGTTCATATGGAGTCTTCTTTATTATAGGTCTAATGATAACTCGATTTCCAACATAACATGCCGTACTAACCGCATCCGCCCAAAAATATTTAGGAAGATTTGCATCACTAAGCATTGTTCTTGCAAGTTCCACTAGAAACCTATTCTTTCTTTCAACTACTCCATTTTGTTGTGGAGTTCTAGGTGCTGAAAAATTATGAGAGATACCATGTTCTTCACAAAATTCTTCAAATTGAGTATTTTGGAATTCTCCACCATGATCACTTCTTATGGATACAATCTTTAGTGATTTTTCATTTTGGATTTGCTTAGCATACTTCTTAAAGGCTTTGAAAGCATCACTTTTCTGCACAAGAAACAAAGTCCAAAAATATCTAGAAAAATCATCAATAATGACTAAAGCGTATACATTACCTCCGAAGCTTTTTGTTCTTGATGGACCAAAGAGATCCATGTGTAACAATTGTAGTGGCCTTGTAGTAGACACCACATTCTTAGATTTGAAAGTTGTTTTGGTCTGTTTGCCCTTTTGGCATGCATTACATAATTTGTCCTTGATGAACTTCATCTTTGGTAAACCAATAACTAAGTCATGCTTAACCAATTTGTTCAAGTGCTCCATGTGAATGTGAGCGATCCTCTTGTGCCATAACCAAGCGTCATTGTTGTTTACCATAAGACATTGTACCTTCAGAGACAAATCATCTAAAGTAATCATAAAAATATTGTTAGTTCTTATACCTTTGAGTTTTACCTCATTGGTTGCCTCATCCATAATGAGACATTCATCTTTGTTGAATTTGATCTTGAACCCTCTATCGCAAAGTTGACTTACGCTAAGAAGATTGTGTTTTAATCCTTCAACATAGAGAACATCCTCAATTTGAATGGATGGAGGTGTGCCAACTATTCCAACGCCAAGAATCTTTCCTTTGGTGTTGTCTCCATAGGTGACATACCCTTTGGCTTTATGTACTAGATATGAAAATTGGTGTACATCTCCTGTCATATGCTTTGAACATCCACTATCAAGATACCAAACATTTGATGTAGATTTCAAGCATACCTACAAAAAAAATTATTCTTTGTTAGGTACCCAAGTTGCCTTGGTTCCTTCATAGTTAGTTCCCTTTTTCACCCACACATAATGCCCACTTGCTATACTAAAGTTTCTAACATAGCAAGCATTAGGTGTATGGCCTTTAATACCACAATAAAAACAAGTAGGTTCAAAGTTACTTCTATATCTAGAAGGATAAGATTTCTTCTTAGGAAATGTTTTCTTTTTCGATACATTAGCCTTTTTCTTTTGATGATTATGAACAACTTGCTTATTTTCTACTTTCTTGGGATTGGAACTATTACTAGCCTTTACAAAAACAGTGGGATTGTTACTTGGTTTCTTAGAATTCACATAACCAAGACCCCTTTTATCATTAGGATAACGTTGTTGGCTTAGTAATCCTTCCAATCCTATTTGTCCTTTTTCATATCGTTCAATGACTCTTTTCAATTGAACAATTTGAAAGACATTTGATTCACACTTGGAGCATGCAAAGTTCTCTTTTTCTTTAATAAAATTCTGTTTTTGAAGTTCAAAATCTTTAGTCATGGTGTCAATTTTTTCTAAACAACTTAGAAGTTCTTTTTCTTGATTTGACACCTTTTTGTATAAACTTTTGCATTCTTTAAAGAATTCATCAATAACATCTTGAACATCATCATCAAAAAGATTAAATTCATTACTAACCTCTTCTTCATTGTCGGAGTGATGTGAAGCCATTAATGCTAGATTTGCACATTCCTCGCTTTCCGAATCGGATGAAGAACTTATCTCATTATCTTCCCATGCAACATAAGCCTTTTTGTTCTTGAACTCCTTTTTGCCTTTGAATCCATTTTTCTTGGAGAGTTTTGGACAATCCGGCTTTATGTGACCTTGCTTTCCACATTCATAACATGTGACATCTTGTGTTGATGTGGAGGCTTCTTTATCTTTATGATTATAAAATTTCTTCCTCTTGACAAAGTTAGCATTATGAAGATTATTCTTATGACCAAAATATTTTCCTAACCTTTTTACAAGAAGCAAGAAGTTTTAATCTTCCTCCGATGCATCTTTATCTTGACTTTCCTTTGAATCAACTTTCAAGGCAATTCCTTTGGATTTCTTCTCTAAATTTTCATGTTTTTCAAGTCTACCGAGTTCCGTTTCATATTCTTGAAGTTTGCCAAATAATGTAGCGGAAGTCATTGCGGAGAGACTCTTCTTTTCCGAGATTGCCGTTACTTTTGGTTGCCATTCCCTAGTCAATGATCTAAGGATTTTCAAGTTGATTTCATCATTTGTCAAGATTTTACCAAGAGCATTTAAGTGATTTGTCAAATGCACAAATCTCTTTTGTAAGTCAAGAATGGATTCTCCGGGCTGTATTCGAAATAATTCATATTCTTGACTCAAGGTATTTAGCCTTGATCTTTTTACTTCAGTCGTTCCTTCATGAGTTTGAACCAGGGTATCCCATATTTCTTTTGCTGTTTTGCAATTCGAGACACGGAAAAATTCGTCCATACTGAGTGCACCTTGAAGAAGGTTTATTGCCTTTTTGTCATATAGAACTTTCTTTTTATCATCGTCGTCCCATGCAGTTTTGGGCTTTACATAACCAATGCCATTGATAACTGATATCGGGATAAATGGACCATTTTTAACAGCATCCCATACTTCCTCTCCTTGTGCTTCTAAATGCGCCTTCATGCGTATTTTCCAGAAATCAAAATATTCACCACAGAATAGAGGAGGCTTGTTGTTACTACCACCATCTCTGAAAACTGGTTGATGATTTGCGGAAGCCATTCTGGATCTTTAGGAACAAGTTACCTATAACTTGCTCTGATACCAATTGTAAGTCTCAGAGTGCCTAAGAAGGGGGGGTGAATTAGGTCTTATAAAATTTATTCGGTTTTATGAGAATGCTTGGTAGTAAATTTTTGGTTAAGTGTTTGAAGGTTTTGATTATATCTTTATCTTTTCCTGATTATGGTGATGAAAGCGATAAATGCGGAAAAGTAAAGAACATGGTGATATATCCTGGTTCCCCTCACAATCTGAGAGTACTCCAGTCCCCTTTCCAACACGAAAGAGATTTCACTATAGTTAGAATGATTGTACAGCCTATGCTTACTATCTAACCTATAGGGTGATCAAAGGTTCTTAACACCTTTAAAACCAAACAAACACTAATGTGAATGAAGAACAATCCTCTTCAAATCACAACACTTACTTCCAACAATCCTGGATAGTGTGATACGGTGGGAGAACTGACTTGAGGTTTTGCGTTTGTATTCGCAAATGTTGCGGTTAGCAAGAGTCGCCACCGACTTTTTATTTTATCCTAAGGAAAGGTTAAAAAGCACAGCAAAAAACCTTTTGAGATGTTTTCTTGGGTTCGGGGAGTAGATTATAGAAAGGGAAGGTATTAGCACCCTTTCTATCCATGGTTATCCATGGGCTCTTAGTTACTTGCTTAGATCACTTGCCTTTTGTTTTCAATTGTTTTAAATGGTGCTTGAGTGTGTGGGTTTTGAAAATGTTTTTGAAAAGAGGCCAATGTGGTGGCAACCTTTGTAATGATCCATGTGGGGATGTATACAAAGATGTATGTCTTTTGAAAAAGTTTTCATTTTGTTTTTGAAAGTTTTGTTTTGAAAGTGTTGTGATGTGTGATTTTGAATTTAGACAAGTGTTTTGTTTTGCAAGTTGATTCAAGTAACTAAGAGGTTATCTACTCCTAAATTTCTCAAAAGATCATTGCTATACTTTTAACCCCTTTAACAAGTTTGCTCCACCATTGTATTTGGTGGGCAAGTTTGTGTTAGGATGTGAGAGGGACAGGCGCGGGTCATCGTTTTGACCATAATTGCAACGGCGTTAAATGTCTTTGGGCAATTTCTCTAAGGGACTTGACCATTTGTTTTTGTTTGTTTTTGAAAAGTTTTGTCGAGGGACTATGATCATTCAAATTGTTTGTTTTGCCCAAAGAAGTTTAACATGCAACATGGCCCATTTATTTGAAGGCAACAAGTGGAATACCCTAGGGGGTGCAAGTGTGATTTGTGTGTCCATTTTCATGCTTGTTTATCTTGTATTAGGTCAAACTATTTTTTATCGTTTTTCGCATACAAACCCTAATTCTAACATGTTATTATTAGAAAGCAATAAAGTGCGAAATTAAAATTACTAAGCTATTACAAAACCAAATATGGGAAGGGGGTACAAATGTTTAAATGGGGATATTGACAAGAATTTAAATCTAAATTATTACATCAATTGAATATTTGCAATTTAAATAATACATAATTAAATGTAAATTAAATAAATATGTGAAATGCAAAAAGAAAGTTTTTATGTGTATGGGAAAATATTATTTATGTAAAAGGAAAAAGAAAATAAGAAATGTATTATTTTTTTGAGTATTTTGAACTTAGGGTAAAAAACCCTAATTTTAAAAGAAAAAGGTATTATTTAATTTACTACAACTATTTATTCATTATTTATGAAAATAAAATAAAATGAAGTATATTGTAAAAAAAAAAGGTATTTTTTATTAAATATTAAATAAAATGAAAAAAAATCAAGTATTTTTATATTTTTGTCTTAAGTATATTAATAATCACATATATATATATTAAACCCTAAATATGTATTATATAAAAAAATAAGTATTTATTTAATATTTTAATAAAATAAATAAAAGAGTATTTTTTGTATGAAATATTTTCAGAAAGTAAATAAAAATAAAAATTGTATTTACATTATTTCTTATTTATTCTAATAATAATACATATATATATATTATATACAAACAAAGAAAATAAATAAATAAATATGCAATAAATGCAAAAAATGATGGAAAAAATATTTTTAATTTTTAAATGGCATGAGAAAAAATAAACAAAGTCAGCCAAAAAGGAAAAAGTCAAAAATGTTTAAAAATGAGCAAATGGGCTCAGGGGGGTGTAAACCAAAAAAGATGGTGTGAAAAGAAAGAAAACAAAAGCCCAGCCCAATGAAACACTGTCTTCAACCTTTGGCCAAGACTGAGTTCAAAAACGCGCGCCTCCTGCTTCAACATCAAGGTCCTGATTCTTTGATCCTTTGAACAAACTTCCAACACAAAACATGTAAAGCATAATCTCACGATTTCATACATATAAAGAACATGAACTATCTCTCTAAGATGAGGGAGAATTTCTCTCCCCCTCTTTTCTGACCTAACTTTTCTACCATTTTCAGAGCTCAAATTCTCTCTACTCAGACAAAAGAAATGAAAAGTAAAGCTATGTACATGTTCAGGGCTATGAGTAGGACCTTGTTTCTTCACAAACTTAAGACTAAAGATGCATAATAAGAGAGATACGAATTCAAACTTTTACCTGTGCAGTTGAACTTCTATGTGGAGAATGAGAGACTTTCAGTGCAATGTAATGATTGGAAAAGCTTCCTTGAGGTCCAGGGATGCTTTTTTAATGCTTACTTTGTCTTGAACCTTCTTGTATCAAGCTGTAGAACTTCACCTGCAAGTCAAAGATATGAAAATGGTGGAAGTGGTTAGAGCAACTACAGATCGTGCCTTAGCTTCTGGATAGTTTGCATATGTTATAAGGAAGGTATAGGAACAGGTTTTGATCAAAATGCTCGAAGGGATTGAGAGATAGCCCTCAATCTGCAGGGCTTGCTCTGTTTGAGCAGTTTTGTGGTGTTTCTGAGATGGAGAGTGTTTGAAAGGCAAAAGGCTCGTGCAAAAGCTTGGTTGGGTGATTTTGAATGTGTTTGATATCTTTTGTGTTGTGTTTGCAAGCTGAGATTCAAGTTCTTACAAGTTATGGACTTTTCTTCTTTTCTAAGCAACAAAAGCAAAGTGGTGTTCTAGGTCAGTATAGGACCCCCTAATGTGCTGCATAAACATCTCTTGATCAGTGTGTTATGCACATAATCTTGTGCTAAGCAGATCTTCTATGTACTTGTTTGATTTACCAATTGACATAAAGCAAACTTTTGTAAAAATGGAAAGTTCACTTTATCCAAAAATGGATCAATCTTGTGTATAATGCTTGAATTCATGGAACAACACTTAGACACAATGAACAAGCATTAAATTAAGGAGTGTAATGTGGTTTAAGGACCTGCAAAGTAGCACAAACTATGCTGAGTTCAAATTTGCCAAGTTTATGAACATGTCTTGATGAAGAACAAAAGTGAATTTTTGCCAATTTGTGAAATTCGAATCTCTCAAGTTATGAGGTTGTTTGATGAGTTCTTGGACATTTTGGAAAGCTTGGAATGTGTACTACAATCCATCTTTGAAATGCAAATCAAAATTCCAAGTGGAAGGGTATGAAAGTGGCCTTGAAGTAGGGTAGAAAACCTTGTCAAAATAGGTCAAATTTCACTAAGTTAAAAGATGGTTTAGTGCCCTTATTCAAAAAATTATAACTTGAGATACAAGCTTCAAATGAGAAAACTTTGTGAATAAAAGTTGTAGATTATGCAACAAGCTACAACTTTCATGTTTTGACTTTTGTTTGAATCCAAATGGATCATGGTGAAAAGATGGGGCAAAGTTGGGAAAAAATTAGGGTTTTTCATAACTTAGAAAAATTCTAAGTTATGAAAAATTCCATTTTCAAACCCTAATTTGCATTTTGTGATTTCTTGGTGAACAAGTTTCATGATTTGGCATGTTTTGATGAAAAATGAATCTTGACTCTTGATTTTGACCAAAAAGTCAAAGTTTGACTTTTCAGTATACAGTCAAAATTGATCAATTGACTGGGAAATTCAACTGTCAATCTTGTGTATTTGGGATCTTTTGAGCTTGATGAACATGTCAAGATAATTCCATGAGGTCCTTGAGGCCATATGTGAGCTTGGTTTGCCATTGGCTAGGTCAAACAGCCAAAAATTGCCTTTGTGCAGTCAAAACCCTAAAAATGACCATTTTGCCCTTTTGATGATCTGATCAAATTTCTTGGGGAATTGTGATCCAAACTTGATCAAATGGTTCATATGAGTTCATAATGTTGGTGTGGATCAAATTTCATGAGGTTTGACTGTCAATTGGCCACAGTTGACTTTTCCCCCAATACAGCTGATTTCTAGGTCAACTGTCCAATTGACTGGGCAAAACTTGGAATCAAGACTTGAAACTTGGTATAGGTAAACTTGGGAGTCCAACATGAAGCATGAAAGTCATCTTAGGCATTTTAGGTCAAATCATCCTTAGGCAAACACAAACCCTAATTTGAGTCCACAGTGCAAGGAGAAGTCTTGAGCAGAGGAAACCCTAACTAGATCTTGATCTTCAAAGGTCTTGTGATGAGAAAATGTTGAGGAAATGGGAGGGCAAATTTTGGGGTACAACAGTTGCCCCTGTTCAATCTTCTTGGACCTGAAGAGTTAGATTGGCAAGTTTGCCTTTCGTGACTCAAGGGTAAAAGGAGATTGGACACTAGAGTGCCCGGAAATTTGCACTCGCATGCTGGAGTCTCAACAATGTGGTGCCGGGAATGGGCTTATAGATGCCATTTGGAAAGATGGTGGATAGGGAGATGGGCTTATAGATGCCATTTGATCGCATAAGAGATTCCTTAGCGAGAACTTGTGTATTTAAGAAAGACAGATGTTTTCCTGGCTTGTTACAGGTGTTTGATCTTCAGTCTCCTTATGCAGATATGCCCTGGCTAGATACAGGTATTGAATCTACAATTGGTTGCTCAGATGTGCCCTGACTGGATACAGGAGTCGAATCTGGAAATAGTTGTTTAATAGATGTGCCCTGGCTGGATACAGGAATCGAATCTTCGAACTCTTCAGACGTGCCCTGGCTAGATACAGGAATCGAGTCTGGAAAGGTTGTAGTTGATAGATGTGCCCTGGCTGGATACAGGAATCGAATCTTCAAACTCTTCAGACGTGCCCTGGCTAGATACAGGAATCGAGTCTGGAAAGGTTGTAGTTGATAGATGTGCCCTGGCTGGATACAGGAATCGAATCTTCAAACTCTTCAGACGTGCCCTGGCTAGATACAGGAATCGAGTCTGGAAAGGTTGTAGTTGATAGATGTGCCCTGGCTGGATACAGGAATCGAATCTTTGAACTCTGCAGACGTGCCCTGGCTAGATACAGGAGTCGAGTCTAGAAACTGATCACTCTCAGATGTGCCCTGGCTAGATACAGGTATCGAATCTGGAATTGTGACAGTTGAAGGTAGTCGTTTTTGAGATTGTCTTTTTCCTGAAAAGGCAGAAAACGTAAGTTGTATGCAATGTCATGATGTATGATATGCATGATATCATGATGTTCAACATGAGATGTTGTATGCGTTTCATCATGTATGCAAGCAAGATGTATGAAAATGTGAAATGTTTATGAGTGTAATTTCATCTTGAGGAAAATAAATCCTTGACGAACGGCCGGAGAAATGCTCTGTGGAAGAGATATTTGGCCGAAGTTTTGATGAGAGGCCTGCTGAGGATATTAACGACGGATTCCGCTGAGGATAATGATGATAAACTCCGCTGGGGAAATCCGAAGATAAACTCTGCTTGGGAATACCAGAGATAGACTCCGCTGGGGATTGAAGGAATTTTGCCGAGAGCGGTCTTCCGTGGCTTTTAGCTGAGGATAACCTAGTTATAAGTCCTTGTGGGGAAATAACTCTAAATAAAACTCGGGTGAGACGTCCGTTCTTCGCAGGGGATAAGCTTGCAGAATCTACTGGGGAATGCTGTGCCTTTTCGGGATCGACGGGGAATCGACTCCGCTTGGGGAAAGTATTCTCGCATCCTGTCTTATTCTGCGGGGAATTGAGATGATTTGGCCACATTCTTCAGTTGAACCTACCTTGGTGCCTTGGCGGACAAAACAACTAGACTGCATTAGATAACTCCACATTGCCCCTGTCTTCGATGTCACCTGTAATTAATCTCTTGTTTTATATGCAAATATTTATGAATCAGCAATTTAATGTCAAATGCATATATCAAAAAATGAACATTGGACGTTCTTCGCAAGACAAAACAGAAAAGGAAAACAATGGTAATTTGTATGGACAAGTGAACTTGTATTGATTTAAACTTTGCCTGTGAATAGGCATTTTTTTTGTACAAGAGGCTGTCATCCTAGTAAGAGGATATCACCAAATAGTATTGAGTTTACAATTTGAAAAAGGAAATAAAACAGCTATGTGAACAATCCCACTGGGTTCCAACTCTACTATTGCCTTTATGTCTTCGAACATCTCATCGCCTTGCTGCTTAATTTGAAGATGAAGCTGATTGGTCAATGCCGCAATCTGAAGCCAGATAGTTGATGCCGAATTCCGGAGTGAAGTGATCCCATGAGACATAGTGTTACACTTTCATCCCTAACTTTTGCCTGGACCGCCCTTTCGGGTTTTCAGTCCACCGGGATACCCATTTTTGCCCAAGCCGCCCTTTCAGGTTTTCGACTTGCCGGGTGTACAGATTTTTTATTCATTTCATCCCTTATTTTTGCCCGAACCCTTTTGGTTCGCCGGGAAGCCCTTATTTTTGCCTAGGTATGTCAACCTAGCGGGTCTTTTATTTATGCGTAGTATTTTTTCACTATGTCTGCATTGGCGGGGTGAGGAAGGTCGTCACCATCCATGGTGGTTAGGATCATGGCTCCTCCTGAGAACACACGTTTAACCACAAATGGCCCTTCGTAAGTAGGGGTCCATTTGCCCCTGGGATCACTTTGAGGAAGGATGATGCGTTTGATTACCAGGTCCCCAACTTGATACTCTTGCGGTCTGACTTTCTTGTTAAATTCCCTGATCATCCGTTTCTGATACGTTTGACCATGACAGATAGCAGTGAGCCTCTTTTCGTCAATCAAATTTAATTGATCAAGTCGAGTCTGGATCCAATCATCTTCATTCAAGTCTGCATCCTTCATTATCCGGAGGGAGGGTATCTGGATCTCGATTGGCAAGACTGCCTCCATGCCGTAGACTAAGGAGAAGGGAGTTGCCCCGGTTGACGTCCTTGCTGAGGTACGGTACCCATGAAGAGCGAATGGTAACATCTCGTGCCAATCCTTATAGGTCACTGTCATCTTCTGCACAATTTTCTTGATATTTTTATTGGCTGCCTCTACAGCCCCATTCATCTTCGGCCGGTAGGGGGAAGAATTGTGGTGCTGTATCTTGAATTGTTCACAGAGTTCGGTGATCATTTTGTTATTGAGATTGGTACCATTGTCCGTAATGATTCTTTCTGGGACGCCGTACCGACAGATCAGATTATGCCGGATGAAACGTGCCACGACGCTTTTGGTTACTGTGGCATAGGAAGCTGCCTCAACCCATTTCGTGAAGTAATCGATCGCCACCAAGATGAAGCGATGCCCATTGGATGCCGTTGGTCGGATCTCACCGATCATATCGATGCCCCACATTGCGAAAGGCCAAGGTGCCGTTAGGACATTCAAAGGAACTGGAGGGATATGCACCTTGTCAGCATAGATCTGGCACTTATGACAAGTTTGGGAGTGTTGGTAACAATCGGCTTCCATTGTGGACCAGAAATATCCTGCCCGAAGGATTTTCTTAGCCATGGTGTGTCCACTGGAATGTGTTCCAAATGTACCTTCATGCAGTTCCATCATGATTTTCTCCGCTTCAGCCTTATCCACACAACGTAGCAGGGTCGAATCATGATTCCGTTTGTAGAGAATGCCGTTGCTGAGGAAGAATTTTGCAGCAAACCTCCTCATGAACTTCTTATCATTGACAGATGCACCCTCAGGGTATTCCTGAGCTTCCAAGTACCTCTTCACCTCGTGATACCAGGGTTTTTCAGTCACCTTCTCAGCCTCGAGCTCACAGCAGTATGCCGGTTCATCCAACTTCCAGATAATGATTCGGGGAGCCTCATTGTCCCATTTAACTTTGAACATTGAAGACATCGTGGCTAGTGCGTCCGCTAGCTGATTCTCCTCTCTGGGGAAATGCTCAAAAGTTATCTCTTCAAAGTGAGGGAGCAAGGTCGACACATACTCCTTGTAAGGAATAAGATTCGGGTGTTTCGTATCCCACTCGCCCTTGATCTGATTGATCACGAGAGCGGAATCTCCGAAGACACTTAGAAACTTGATCCTCAAATCGATTGCAGCTTGTAAACCCATGATACATGCCTCGTATTCTGCCATGTTGTTGGTGCAGCTGAAACATAATCGGGCGGTGAGTGGAGTATGAGTCCCCTTGGGAGATATGATTACAGCGCCGACGTCGTTACCCAAAGCATTGGAGGCTCCATCAAAATGCATAGACCATCGGGATCCTTCCTCAGGTCCTTCATCCGGTCCAGGTACTTCACAGTCAGTTACCACCATGATGTCTTCGTCCGGAAAATCAAAGTTCAATGATTGGTAATCGTCCACAGGTTGGTGTGCCAAATGATCAGCCAGTACACTTCCCTTAATTGCTTTCTGAGTTGTATACTGGATATCATATTCTGTTAAGATCATTTGCCATCTCGCTATCCTCCCAGACAGAGCGGGCTTTTCAAATATATACTTGATGGGATCCATCTTTGAGATCAATAAGGTAGTGTGAGTCAGCATATACTGTCTCAGCCGGCGAGCAGCCCATACAAGAGCGCAGCAAGTTTTCTCAAGCAGTGAGTAACGAGACTCACAGTCGGTAAACTTTTTGCTCAAGTAATAAATAGCGTTCTCTTTTCGGCCAGACTCGTCATGCTGCCCCAGCACACACCCCATTGAATTATCAAGCACTGTCAAGTATAGTATCAGAGGTCTTCCTTCCACCGGTGGCATAAGAATGGGTGGCTCTTGGAGATATTCCTTTATCCTTTCAAAGGCAGCCTGACATTCATCGTTCCAGCGTACCACTTGATCTTTCTTCAGTAATTTGAAGATTGGCTCACAAGTAGCAGTTAGATGCGAGATGAATCGAGCAATGTAATTCAGTCGTCCTAGGAAACCTCTGACTTCTTTCTCTGTTTTTGGAGTCGGCATCTCTTGTATGGCTTTTACTTTGGCAGGATCCACTTGAATACCTTTATCACTTACAATGAAACCTAGCAATTTTCCGGATCTTACCCCAAAGGTGCATTTGTTGGGATTCAACCTCAGCTTGTATAACTTGAGTCGGTCAAACAACTTCCTCAGATGGTCAAGGTGCTCCTCCTCAGTTTGAGACCTCGCAATCATGTCATCTACGTATACCTCAATTTCATGATGGATCATATCATGAAATAAAGCAACCATGGCACGTTGATAGGTTGCCCCAGCATTTTTCAATCCGAATGGCATGACCTTATAACAGAAGGTGCCCCACTGAGTCACAAAGGTAGTCTTCTCCATATCTTCCGGAGCCATCTTAATCTGATTATACCCTGAAAAACCATCCATGAAGGAGAACACCTTGTGTTGAGCTGTATTGTCAACAAGGACATCAATGTGAGGTAGGGGGAAGTCATCTTTGGGGCTGGCCCTGTTCAGATCCCTGTAGTCGACACACATTCTGACTTTACCGTCCTTCTTCGGCACTGGCACAACATTGGCAACCCATTGAGGGTAAGAAGTCACTGCAAGGAACCCGGCATCAAACTGCTTCATAACTTCGGCCTTGATCTTTTCAGACATCTCTGGACGCATCCGTCGAACTTTTTGCTTTACCGGAGGGCAATCTTCCTTGGTTGGCAAATGGTGAACTACAATGTCGGCGTCCAAACCAGGCATATCTTCATAGGACCAAGCAAAAATCTCCATGTAGTCTTGTAGCATTTGGATCAATCGTTGCTTCACGCTGAGCTCTAGATTGGCACCAATCTTGACCTCTTTCCTATCTGTCTCAGTACCCAGGTTAATTGTCTCCACAGGCTCTTCATGTGGTTGAATAGCCCTCTCTTCCTGAAGTAGTAGTCTCGCAAGTTCACCAGGCACTTCGCAATCATCTTCACCTTCGTCTTCGGCCAAGTTGATCGGATTTTCGAAGTCATAACTGGCGGTAGCAAAGCTGTTACCAGTGAGATCCAGAGTGGATTGAAACCTGTATAAGTGAGTGTGTGTAAATATAGCTGTTTTGCAATATGTATAACACAGAAAGAAAAAGAGCACAAGATTTGAAATGCAACAAACGTCCAATGTTTTGATTGATGATATATGAAAATGTCATACAAAAAAGCCCTCACAAATGGAGCTGTGATGCCCCGGGCAGGACACCGAGCCAACAAAGTTTTAACATATTGTTTGTTACAAATTTGGAAATCAAAAGAAATCAATTACTGCGTGACAAATGTGATAGGGGTAAAATCCTTTGCCGTCCAGTTGCTTGGTCCGTCGCTGGCAGTCGGGTAGATCCAACTATCAAACTCAGCTTCCTCCACATCTTCCTCAATAGCGTTCACCCTTGAGCTGGAAATAAACACCGGAGCCTTTCCAATCTTCTCTTTGCGCACTGCCTTCTGAGCCTCTGTAGTAAAGCCTAGCCCAAACTTGTCGTTCTTCTGAGTGAAGTCAGGAAGCTGACCCCAGTGTGCACAATTGCCTTTCTGAACCACAGCCCGGGCATCCCTTAGGGAAACCATCTTCAAGGAATCATTTTCTTCGGCCGTTGTCTCTGCAGCTGCTGAAATTGGATGCACCTCCTCGAAATGCTGGAAGGGAGTTTCAATGAACTCTCCGTCCATCTCGATGTACCTGAAGGAATTCAAATGGCTCACCATATACTCTTCTTCTCCTTGCACAGTGACGATCTTCCCCCTGACGGGATACTTCAGCTTTTGGTGTAAGGTGGAGGTCACTGCCCCAGCTTTATGGATCCAAGGTCGACCCAACAGACAAGAGTACGATGGACGTATATCCATCACATAAAAGGTAGAGTCAAACACTTGAGAGCCCACACGAATAGGGATGTTAACCTCTCCATGAACCATCCTCTTGGAACCGTCAAAGGCCCTGACAATGATATTGCTGGGTTTCAACTCCAGGCCTTCATAATCCAGACGATCTAAAGCCTTTTTCGGAAGAACATTCAAGGAAGAACCAGTGTCCACCAATACATGGGCCAGAGTAGTGCCCCTGCATTCAATAGAGACATGCAGGGCATCATTGTGGTCTCTCCCTTTTGCGGTCAGGTCAGCATCTGAAAAACCCAAGCCGTTGTCCGCCGTCAGATTCGCTATGCAGTCAGTGAACTGGACTGCAGACGTTTCTTGCGGCACATGGGCCGTCTTGAGAAATGAGATCAAGGCCTTTGCATGGGCCTCGGAGCATAGCAATAAGGAGAGCAGGGAGATCTTGGAGGGTGTATGCCCCAACTGCTCGACAACATTAAAATCACTTTTCTTTATTATTTTCAGAATCTCCTCCATTTCTTGTCGGGAGGCCTCAGCATTTATGGGTATTGGCGCCTCCATCCGGGCAGGCTCTTCTTCAATCCCTTTGCCCCGAGTATTTGATGACTCGGCAGCAGGGGACACAATTTGATCAGCAACAGGACTAGGTAAACTTGTAGGTTTTATGAGGAGGGGTTTTCGAATAGCGGGCGGTGCAATGTCAGGCGAGAAGAGCCTGCCACTGCGGGTGACCTTAGCTGGACCAGTGATATCGCAGATACTGGCACTAGCGTCGAATTCTTGCTTGATTCCATTTACATACACGTCTGCCCCATAATGCCAGGGGACAGCTTTATCAGACACGTAAGAGAGGGGCCCTGGAACAGTAATGATCACAGGCGCAATTGTCATGATTTGAATAGGCTTCTTCGGGGGAGCCTTGATTGGATTTTTGAAGATGGTAATCACAGAAACTTCTTTCATTGGAACCAATTGAACAGCAGTCTTTTTGAATAGAATCTCCTTGCTATCCATTAGGCCTTGGATGCCTAACCTTAGCAAGGGACAATCAGATGGGGAAATAGCACAGAATAGGCAACCTTCGCCGCAACCCGGAAATAAACCGGCCTGCAGTAGGTTCTTCTTAACAGTCTTCAGAGGGGTAACAACCTCATCTATCGAAACAGCATACACTTCTTCCTCAACGGCATTTACCCTATGCTGGGGCATAGGAGCCGTTACAACATTTGGTCTTTCCGGCGCTTCAAACTGAATTTCCTTCGCGTCGATCAGATCTTGCACTTTGTTTCTCAAGGCCCAGCAATCATCAGTAGTGTGCCCGGGACTATCAGAATGATAAGCACACCGGGCATTTGGGTTGTATTTAGGAGACGCAGTGTTGACGACTTTAGGAGCTTCTTTGAGGGTCACCAGGTTGGTGGATAACAGTTGGGGTAAAATTTGAGATAATGTCATACTCAGTCGGGTATACTGCCTCTTGGGCCTTTCACTTCTTTGTTGATTGTACTGCTGAGGAGCAGCAACAGGTTTGGAGATGACCAAAGCATTGACGGCTTGGCGACTTTCGGGCTTGACTTGTCTTCTAGGACCATAGACGGCGCTTGCTTCTTTCTTAAACGGCCTCTTCTCAGCACTTGTAGAGGCAGCCTTCTGTATCTTGCCTGACCTGATGCCAGCTTCAATTCTCTCTCCTGTTAATATCAAATCTGTAAATCCAGCGGAGGAGTTACCAACCAAATGATTGAAAAACGGACCAGACAACATCCCCAGAAACATATCAACCAGCTCTCGATCAGTTAATGGAGGTTGCACCCTGCCAGCCAAATCTCTCCATTTTTTAGCGTACTCTTTGAACCCTTCACCCGTCCCTAGAGACATACCCTGAAGTTGGGTACGCGTAGGAGCGAGATCAGAATTGTATTGGTATTGTCTGCAGAATGCGGTTGCCAAATCTTCCCAGTGCCGGATGCTAGCTCCATCCAATTGGTAGAACCATTCAAGCTGTGACCCTGAGAGACTATCTTGGAAGAAGTGAATCCAGAGGTTCTTATCCGCCGTGTAAGGTTGGATTTTCCTTACGTACGACCTTAGGTGTAGCTTTGGGCAGGAGACCCCATCATACTTGGCGAAGGCAGGCGCCTTAAACTTGTGTGGAATGACTACCCCAGAAGATAATCCCAAATCTCCGAAATCCAGTCCCGGCACATTCTGAATCTCCATGGCGCTCAAGCGGTCCTCCAATTGTTTGTATCTGTCAGCAGCAGGTGGGTATTGTTCGTCGTTATAGTCCGTCTCGTTGTCGGAGGCTGCGGGACTAGGAGCTCCTCCCGCTTGGGGACTGTTTTTCTCAGCAGAAGAAGTGGTCGGATCAGCTTCATTGTGGAGTGTGTTCCCAAATCTGCGTCCGGTGTTGAACAATGCAGTCCTCTTTTTCTTCTTCTTCTTCAGGAGTAGAGTCTTCAACTCTTGCTGACCTTGGGCTAGGCTTAGGACCATCTCTTGAAACTGTGCACTTTGGGCCTGGAGGGCCTTGATTGCTTGCTCACTGGAGGACTCTGGATTCATGATGACTGTGCACACAAACAGCGAAGAAAATTAAGCAACCTGTGAAATAGGGTACCTGCTTATGCGTATGGTGCAATGGAATGCGTATGTATGCAATGCATTCAAGGATTTAGAATATTCAAAATTTGTTGTAGACAAAAAGGAACGCACATCATATTAATAAGGAGAAATTCGTTAGTACATAAATGCCTCATGGGCCAAATATTACAAAATAACTCCTTAAGATAAAAAAACATTGCGCATCCTCTTTGGCGCGATGTAGGTGTTGAGATTCCTCTCCTCGTGCAGCAGGCGGGTGAGTTCCAGGACCTTCTTTTCACTAGCATGTAGACTGGTCTCAAGAGAATTCCGTTCTTCCTTAAGTTGGATCCAGCTCTTCTGCATCTCTTCCCAGGAGGTGGGCATGTCGGGATGTTGAATGGTGTAGGATGCTTCTCCTTCCAAGACTGGTTCTTTGATCACAGGAAGCATATGAGGATAAGGCATCACTAATTTCTGGGAGCGGGCTCGTACCCACTTGAGATAAGGTTCCAACGGGATGGAGTTCCGGTGCCCCAATGTCTTGCTGTCGATTCTACTTGGCATCCTCTAGGCTCTGATAAATCTCTGACGAAGTCCTTGAGTATCGTTGTCGAAGTCGAAAACTATGTCAGGAATTAACATGTCATGAGGGCCATCCTTCCGAGCATAACCAAACTGTCTCCAAGCCAGGCATGGGTTGTAAGTAATACCTCCTTTGATTCCAAATAAAGGAACATTAGGGTACTCCCCACAACGATCAATGATAGTGACGTCTTCCCTGGACCTAGGATACCAATGTATATCTGCATGCGTGAGAGTCATTAACCGTTGTGACCATCTCAAACCCCGCTCGTTCTTCAAAACTGATTGCGGAAGATGCGAAATAAACCACCTTCCCAGGAGAGGAGTGCAACACATAAGGACACCCCTTCTTCTCATGGTTCGAGTGTAACATGAGTGAAGGATGTCCCCCAACAGTGTAGGTATAGGATTCCTGGTCATAAAGATCTGGACAGCACTGATATCAATAAGCTGATCTGGATTAGGGAACAACACCAAACCGTAGACAAGGAGGGCCATAACTTCTTCAAAAGCTCGTAGGTCAAGAGAGTTCCAACATTCTTGAGCTTTTTCAAACAGAAATCTGGCTAAGAACCCTTTGATACCACTTCTAACTTCCCAATGTCCTTTGAGGTCAGATGTCTGTAAGTGCAAGGCTTTAGCAATCTCTTCAAGCTTGGGCTCCTCTTCCGTACCGTTGTAGGGTAGTTGATCAAGGATAGGGACCTTCAGGAGTCGGGAGAACTCTTCCAATGTAGGCACCAACTGATAATCCGGAAAAGTGAAGCAGTGATGCAGAGGGTCAAAGAATTGGAACAGGACCTTTATCAAGTCCTCCTCAATGTTGGTGTTAACCAAGTTGATGAGTCTTCCATGTCTCTCACTGAATGAAGAACCCTCGGGAATCCTGGACAGAAGTTCCTTAAGCTGAGGAGGGATCTTTACAAGGCCAATCTGAATTGTCTTTCTACGAGCAGTTTCCATGTCCTATAAAACAAGAACAAAGATGAAGATTTGAAACCCTTGAAATGGTTAGTCAATGCTCATGATGTTTGTATGATGTAATGATGTGATGATTAAATACACCATAAATATTCACAAAGGCAATCAGGGTAAGGCACACAAGTCACACAAACCCTTAGAGTTTAGGCCTGCATGGAGTCTGGGTATTACCCTCTTGAAGTTTGGTGGGCTCAACCTGTCCTATCAAAAGTAACCGGGTTCTAAAGGTCCCAATATCACTGGATTGCTTTCATTGTTCATCGTTTCGATTTAGCCACTGAACTGGCGACCGAAATATTCCAGGAAAGCAACCCTCAATTGAGTGTAGTATCGAGTATCAACGAACCTCGGACTGCACCAAGGTCAGTTATCTCACTACCCTAAAAAGGCCAAGATGGTTCCATTAAGGTTCCTAAGGTCAGTTGATGCTTCACGACACCACGCGGCGGCCCCGTACTCTCCTTGACTGAACTCAAGGGTTACCGGTACACACCAAAGTGCCACATCAACGTAGCAGACTGTTTCAACCATGTCAGTATACCCCGCACAGTTCCCTCACAGCCTTGTTGCTACCTAAAAGGGTTTCCCCAGATCTGGGTTAGGATCTATAAAACTCCGATACAAAGCCCACAAGATGTAAAAGCAAACAAAGCAAGCAATTGAAAACAAAGGTGATCTAAACCCTAAGGTTACTCCACTTTAAAAGTTTTCCCCAGCAGAGTCGCCAGTTCTGTGATACGGTGGGAGAACTGACTTGAGGTTTTGCGTTTGTATTCGCAAATGTTGCGGTTAGCAAGAGTCGCCACCGACTTTTTATTTTATCCTAAGGAAAGGTTAAAAAGCACAGCAAAAAACCTTTTGAGATGTTTTCTTGGGTTCGGGGAGTAGATTATAGAAAGGGAAGGTATTAGCACCCTTTCTATCCATGGTTATCCATGGGCTCTTAGTTACTTGCTTAGATCACTTGCCTTTTGTTTTCAATTGTTTTAAATGGTGCTTGAGTGTGTGGGTTTTGAAAATGTTTTTGAAAAGAGGCCAATGTGGTGGCAACCTTTGTAATGATCCATGTGGGGATGTATACAAAGATGTATGTCTTTTGAAAAAGTTTTCATTTTGTTTTTGAAAGTTTTGTTTTGAAAGTGTTGTGATGTGTGATTTTAAATTTAGACAAGTGTTTTGTTTTGCAAGTTGATTCAAGTAACTAAGAGGTTATCTACTCCTAAATTTCTCAATAGATCATTGCTATACTTTTAACCCCTTTAACAAGTTTGCTCCACCATTGTATTTGGTGGGCAAGTTTGTGTTAGGATGTGAGAGGGACAGGCGCGGGTCATCGTTTTGACCATAATTGCAACGGCGTTAAATGTCTTTGGGCAATTTCTCTAAGGGACTTGACCATTTGTTTTTGTTTGTTTTTGAAAAGTTTTGTCGAGGGACTATGATCATTCAAATTGTTTGTTTTGCCCAAAGAAGTTTAACATGCAACATGGCCCATTTATTTGAAGGCAACAAGTGGAATACCCTAGGGGGTGCAAGTGTGATTTGTGTGTCCATTTTCATGCTTGTTTATCTTGTATTAGGTCAAACTATTTTTTATCGTTTTTCGCATACAAACCCTAATTCTAACATGTTATTATTAGAAAGCAATAAAGTGCGAAATTAAAATTACTAAGCTATTACAAAACCAAATATGGGAAGGGGGGTACAAATGTTTAAATGGGGATATTGACAAGAATTTAAATCTAAATTATTACATCAATTGAATATTTGCAATTTAAATAATACATAATTAAATGTAAATTAAATAAATATGTGAAATGCAAAAAGAAAGTTTTTATGTGTATGGGAAAATATTATTTATGTAAAAGGAAAAAGAAAATAAGAAATGTATTATTTTTTTGAGTATTTTGAACTTAGGGTAAAAAACCCTAATTTTAAAAGAAAAAGGTATTATTTAATTTACTACAACTATTTATTCATTATTTATGAAAATAAAATAAAATGAAGTATATTGTAAAAAAAAAGGTATTTTGTATTAAATATTAAATAAAATGAAAAAAAAATCAAGTATTTTTATATTTTTGTCTTAAGTATATTAATAATCACATATATATATATTAAACCCTAAATATGTATTATATAAAAAAATAAGTATTTATTTAATATTTTAATAAAATAAATAAAAGAGTATTTTTTGTATGAAATATTTTCAGAAAGTAAATAAAAATAAAAATTGTATTTACATTATTTCTTATTTATTCTAATAATAATACATATATATATATTATATACAAACAAAGAAAATAAATAAATAAATATGCAATAAATGCAAAAAATGATGGAAAAAATATTTTTAATTTTTAAATGGCATGAGAAAAAATAAACAAAGTCAGCCAAAAAGGAAAAAGTCAAAAATGTTTAAAAATGAGCAAATGGGCTCAGGGGGGTGTAAACCAAAAAAGATGGTGTGAAAAGAAAGAAAACAAAAGCCCAGCCCAATGAAACACTGTCTTCAACCTTTGGCCAAGACTGAGTTCAAAAACGCGCGCCTCCTGCTTCAACATCAAGGTCCTGATTCTTTGATCCTTTGAACAAACTTCCAACACAAAACATGTAAAGCATAATCTCACGATTTCATACATATAAAGAACATGAACTATCTCTCTAAGATGAGGGAGAATTTCTCTCCCCCTCTTTTCTGACCTAACTTTTCTACCATTTTCAGAGCTCAAATTCTCTCTACTCAGACAAAAGAAATGAAAAGTAAAGCTATGTACATGTTCAGGGCTATGAGTAGGACCTTGTTTCTTCACAAACTTAAGACTAAAGATGCATAATAAGAGAGATACGAATTCAAACTTTTACCTGTGCAGTTGAACTTCTATGTGGAGAATGAGAGACTTTCAGTGCAATGTAATGATTGGAAAAGCTTCCTTGAGGTCCAGGGATGCTTTTTTAATGCTTACTTTGTCTTGAACCTTCTTGTATCAAGCTGTAGAACTTCACCTGCAAGTCAAAGATATGAAAATGGTGGAAGTGGTTAGAGCAACTACAGATCGTGCCTTAGCTTCTGGATAGTTTGCATATGTTATAAGGAAGGTATAGGAACAGGTTTTGATCAAAATGCTCGAAGGGATTGAGAGATAGCCCTCAATCTGCAGGGCTTGCTCTGTTTGAGCAGTTTTGTGGTGTTTCTGAGATGGAGAGTGTTTGAAAGGCAAAAGGCTCGTGCAAAAGCTTGGTTGGGTGATTTTGAATGTGTTTGATATCTTTTGTGTTGTGTTTGCAAGCTGAGATTCAAGTTCTTACAAGTTATGGACTTTTCTTCTTTTCTAAGCAACAAAAGCAAAGTGGTGTTCTAGGTCAGTATAGGACCCCCTAATGTGCTGCATAAACATCTCTTGATCAGTGTGTTATGCACATAATCTTGTGCTAAGCAGATCTTCTATGTACTTGTTTGATTTACCAATTGACATAAAGCAAACTTTTGTAAAAATGGAAAGTTCACTTTATCCAAAAATGGATCAATCTTGTGTATAATGCTTGAATTCATGGAACAACACTTAGACACAATGAACAAGCATTAAATTAAGGAGTGTAATGTGGTTTAAGGACCTGCAAAGTAGCACAAACTATGCTGAGTTCAAATTTGCCAAGTTTATGAACATGTCTTGATGAAGAACAAAAGTGAATTTTTGCCAATTTGTGAAATTCGAATCTCTCAAGTTATGAGGTTGTTTGATGAGTTCTTGGACATTTTGGAAAGCTTGGAATGTTTACTACAATCCATCTTTGAAATGCAAATCAAAATTCCAAGTGGAAGGGTATGAAAAGTGGCCTTGAAGTAGGGTAGAAAACCTTGTCAAAATAGGTCAAATTTCACTAAGTTAAAAGATGGTTTAGTGCCCTTATTCAAAAAATTATAACTTGAGATACAAGCTTCAAATGAGAAAACTTTGTGGATCAAAGTTGTAGATTATGCAACAAGCTACAACTTTCATGTTTTGACTTTTGTTTGAATCCAAATGGATCATGGTGAAAAGATGGGGCAAAGTTGGGAAAAAATTAGGGTTTTTCATAACTTAGAAAAATTCTAAGTTATGAAAAATTCCATTTTCAAACCCTAATTTGCATTTTGTGATTTCTTGGTGAACAAGTTTCATGATTTGGCATGTTTTGATGAAAAATGAATCTTGACTCTTGATTTTGACCAAAAAGTCAAAGTTTGACTTTTCAGTATACAGTCAAAATTGATCAATTGACTGGGAAATTCAACTGTCAATCTTGTGTATTTGGGATCTTTTGAGCTTGATGAACATGTCAAGATAATTCCATGAGGTCCTTGAGGCCATATGTGAGCTTGGTTTGCCATTGGCTAGGTCAAACAGCCAAAAATTGCCTTTGTGCAGTCAAAACCCTAAAAATGACCATTTTGCCCTTTTGATGATCTGATCAAATTTCTTGGGGAATTGTGATCCAAACTTGATCAAATGGTTCATATGAGTTCATAATGTTGGTGTGGATCAAATTTCATGAGGTTTGACTGTCAATTGGCCACAGTTGACTTTTCCCCCAATACAGCTGATTTCTAGGTCAACTGTCCAATTGACTGGGCAAAACTTGGAATCAAGACTTGAAACTTGGTATAGGTAAACTTGGGATTCCAACATGAAGCATGAAAGTCATCTTAGGCATTTTAGGTCAAATCATCCTTAGGCAAACACAAACCCTAATTTGAGTCCACAGTGCAAGGAGAAGTCTTGAGCAGAGGAAACCCTAACTAGATCTTGATCTTCAAAGGTCTTGTGATGAGAAAATGTTGAGGAAATGGGAGGGCAAATTTTGGGGTACAACAGATAGTAAGGGAAAACCTTTAAGTAATACAATGATTTAGTTTTGAAGTATATGGAGAGCTTTATCAATCTTCAATTGATCTTCTTCTTCAAGATAAAAACAATTCTCAACAATTTATATAAATGTTCACAATGTATGAATGAAACTTGAAATGATAATGAAAGTGTATATGGCAAGTTTCACAAAATTATGAACACATGAAAGTTTAAATTCAAATGTGAGTAAATGAGAAAATTGTTAATGAAGAAGTATATTTGTTAATTTGAAAATTGAAGTATTGAATATATTTGAAAATGTTATTGTGTTCTTGTTTTGAAAATCTGAAAAATCTGCATTTTATAAAGTTGTAAGAACCTCTTCATTCATGCCAATTCATATGAAAAGTTGCAATGCATTCATGAAAAGATACCACTTGAAAAATGTTCAAAAAACAAAGTAAAAGCTGCATTGGTTCGCTAGGAACCGGTTCCGACACTGACAGAACCCGGTTCTTAGTGAACGTTATAAGTTGAAATTCAAATTTATCACGCAGGAACCAGTTCCCCTATTGGTACAACCCGGTTCCTGGTACAAAATCCATGGACATGTTTTTTGAGAAATGCTGGAACCCAGTTCCCTGTTAGGGAGGAACCGGTTCCTAAAGGTTTATTTTCAAAAATACATTTTGAAAGATATTTCAAACACAGTTTTTCTTGATGTTAAAGTTATGGAATATGTATATGTTGATGAATGCATATTGTGAACATCTATATTCAAGGTTTTAAGAATTATTTATACCATATTGACATTTGATCATTTCTTCAATAATTCTTCAATAATCTTCAAGACTTTTATTTGATGTTGATAAGCTTTTTGCACATCCTTTGAAAGTTGATGTCCATGTTGTCTTCATCAAAACACATGCTTTAGATATGACTTGAGAAGCTTGCAATTATAGTATCACCTACAACCCTTGCTTAGCCTTAAGACAATTTGGTTACGCCCAAAGGGATGGCCCACACGAGATGCTTATTCAAGGTTTGGTATTTGACTACGAGAATGACAATCAAGGTTACCGCCAAAGGTTTATCTGAGCCTGAAGGATGTTGAACAAGGTGGATAGCAAGACACTAGGACACAATAACTCCATCCCCCTCGAGCCTTACCTTAAATGGGTACGAGCTCGTGCTCAGAAACTTGTGATGCCTTACCCATGCATCTTACTAGTCATCATGGAACCTGTGGTCGAAGGAGATATTCCCTACACTATCCTCCATCCAGACATGCCTACCTCTCTCGAAGACTTACAAAAGGGTTAGATCCAGCTGAAGGAAGAACGAGATACTTTTGAGGCTCAATTCTATGCTAGTGAGAAGAGGGTCTTAGAGCTTACGAAGCAGCTACAAGAAGAGCAAAGTGTGAATGGTTATCTCGCGCTAAAAAGGATGCGCTCATTCTTTTTATCTTAGAAAGCTATTTTGTAAGCCCAAGAGGCATGATGTAACCTTTCTTATTTTTTCTAATGAAAATTAATGCTTGCTCATTCTTTTGTCTATACATATTTAAATTTCATTAATCCTTGAAATTATTTGCATGTACATATTCCACGCATCATAACACGACAGGTTTTTGCATAACAGGTTTCCTTATCTTTCTGCTGTTTATTTCAACAAGATGGATCTAGAGAAAACTGTGACGGATCTCCAAGCCCAGAATTCTCAGTTTCATGAAGCTCTACTAGCCCTAGCCAAGGGGCGGCAAGATATGATGGCTTTGCTGGCTGTTAAGAAGAAGCCAAAGAAGAAAGCACTACTCAACATGGGTAGAAGGTTCAAGGAGACAATTCGTCAAATCCCAGTAGGAGGAGACTCATCTGAAGAGGACGAGAACCAGGTCGGTGAGGTCAAGAGTACTCAAGCTGAATGTGTTAATGATCAAGAATCTGATGATGGTTATTTCAACGGGCAGTATCCACCTGCTGATATCAAATACAAGAAGTTAGAAGACAGATTGAAAGTTGTTGAAATTCAATCCGTCCCCGGTTTAGATTTTGATGATTTGGGTTTGATCTCTAGGGTAGTAATTCCCCACAAATTCAAATAACCAATCTTTGCAAAGTACGATGGGGTTTCTTGTCCAAAACTCCATTTGAAATCTTATGTGCGCAAGATACAACCACACACTACTGATAAGAAGCTCTGGGTTCACTTTTTCCAAGAGAGTTTGGCTGGAACACAACTTGAATGGTTTTATCAGTTAGATGGTTCTCGTATCAATACTTGGGAGGATTTAGCTACTGCCTTCTACCATCAGTATCAGTACAACACCAACTTGGCGCCAACGAGGGTTCAGTTGCAAGATATGACCATGGGGAAGAATGAAGGATTTAAGGAATATGCGCAAAAGTGGAGAGACCTTGCTAGTAAGGTCCAGCCTA
This sequence comes from Vicia faba, assembly GCA_948472305.1. Lineage (NCBI taxonomy): Eukaryota > Viridiplantae > Streptophyta > Magnoliopsida > Fabales > Fabaceae > Vicia > Vicia faba. The sequence goes on along the minus strand of OX451738.1, from coordinate 909,945,451 downwards.
CCTTGACTGATAGGGAGCACATCTACATGTTCATGGGCACTTTATCTGGTCCTTTCTTTAATCTATTGGTTGGCTTCTCTTCTTCTGGTTTCACTGAATTGATCTTAACCAGTGAAAGAGTTGAAAGTGGCATCAAAAGTGGGAAGATCTTTGTGGCATCTACGTCCACTCCCAATCCTATCAAGAAACCATTTGCTGCGAAGAAGGAAGTCAATGATGTGTATGGGGAAAAGGCATATACCAAGAAGAACAATCACCCGTTTGTCAATGTTGTCTGAATCTCCAATCCAACTCCTACTCCAAGACCATCCGCAAATCATCAACATTTTGAAACTCCAAGAAGACAATTTATGAGGTTAGGCATGTCACTATCTCAAGCCCTTCAACATTTACTCAAGGCTAATTTAGTGACATTGCACAATCCTCCCGCCAACCCTAAAACCTCGTCACCAAAGTATAATCCAAATGCTAAGTGTGCTTACCATTCAAACAGCCCCGTGCACGAGACTGGCCAGTGTTGGGCTTTGAACAACAAAATCCAGGATTTGATTGATAATAAAACTATGAGTTTGATCCTCCTCCGACGCCGAATTTAATTACTTCTCCAATGCTGAAGCATGACAAAGGTGTTAATGCTGTTGAAGATACAATTTTTGTTGCCTCTGTTGAAGAATTGACTACTCCGCTGAATGTAATCAAGAACAATTTGTTGAAAGCTGGGATATTCCCTGGCTGTGAAAAATACTGTGTGTGTTGTACAAGACAACTCAATGGATGTGAAGGGATGAAGAAAGGCATTCAACGCCTGATGGATAGCCACGAAATTCTATTTGAGAAAACCCCACTTGCCAAAAGTTTGACTAACAAATGTGAAGACCTTTCCATTATTACCATCTCAAACAAACCTCCTAGGATCACCTCCAAAGGTCCTATTAGGATTTCAAATGAACCCACTATTGCTCCCTTAATAATTACCAATCCCGGACTAATTCCTTATTCTTCAAATAAAGCGGTACCATGGAATTACGGTGTTGAAGTGTTCTATCATGGGATTAAACAAGATGGCTGGATCGGAGAAGGAAAAGATGACGATGTCAGTAACATAGCTGGCTCAAGCAAAGTAACTAGAACTGGGAGAATATTTTCACCCAATATCTCACCACCAGTTGTTATAAGGACGCCCATCCATATTACTGTTGCCAAGCCAAGTACCGATACCAGAGGGAAGGGGAAGGTTGTTGAGCCTGATGTAATTGAAGTACCCTCCAAGGACATAGCTGATGAAGAACCCTCCGCCCGTGAGATGGATGGGATTTTGAAGATCATAAAAATAAGTGGCTTCAAAATTATAGAACAGTTGGGGCAAACCCCTTCTAAGATTTCAGTATTGTCATTGCTGCTTTGCTCTGATGCCCATGCTCGAACATTAATCAAGTTCCTAAAAAAGGCTCATGTCCCCCATGAGACAACAACAGACTAATTTGAGAATTACGTGGCTAGCCTGACAGTTGATAATGGCTTGGGATTTTCAGATGTTGACTTAACACCTCTTGGGAAGAATCACAATAAAGCTTTACATGTTTCTGTCGAGTGTAAAGGGCCTACTTTAGCACATGTGCTAGTAGACACTGGTTCTTCTCTAAATGTATTACCCAAGGGGGCGTTAGACCATCTTGACTGTGAGGATTTAGTCTTGAAGCCAAGTGATATCATTGTAAGGGAATTTGACGGATCAAGGAGGACTGTTCATGGGGAAGTAGATTTTCCAATCAAAGTGGGCTCCCAAATCTTAAACTCCACCTTCTATATTATGGATATTTGTCCTGCCTATTCTTGTCGGTTAGGTCGCCCGTGGATCCATAAAGCTGGGGCAGTAACCTCAACCCTCCACCAGAAACTCAAATATCCAGTCAAGGGCAAAATAGTCACCGTCTGTTGGAAAGAAGAGTTTATGGTGAGCCACCTTAACTCTTTCAAGTATGTAGAGATGGATGGAGAATTCATTGAAACCCCATGCCAATCCTTTGAGGTTGTACCACCGATGATTGCTGCTACCAAATGTTCTTTTGATGAGTCAAAAGTTGTTAAGGCCACGCCAAAGATGGTCTCAGTCTAGGATGCCCGTGCGGAAATTGAAGAAGGAAACTGTGATACTTGGGGGAAACTCCTCGATATACTTTTTTAGCGGACAAGTTTGGTCCGGGATTCACCGTCAAAGTTCAGAAGGAAGTGAGGCGTGCTCGTGCTGGAAAGCCACCTCTCTGCATTGGAGGCCATGAAGTCAACGTCGTGGGTGATTCTGATGAAGAAGCTGCATTTGAAGAGTGGGTGTATCTAACTACAATGGAGTTGAAGAATTGGCATACAAAGGACTTTATGCCCATCTCCTTCATTGAGGAGTAATCTATTTATTGCTTTTATTTCAATTCAAGAACATGTTTGTCTGTAATATTTTAACAATGACTTTTCAGCCATATGCCTGGGCCGGGGAATTTTGGTCCATTTGTCAAGGGTTTTATTTATGTTTATCTAATCATATGATCATTCAATACATTGGACTCTTTTGAATTCAAATATTTGTGTTCATTATCTTTCATTTCTTTCAAAATACATTTTTCAAAAAAATAGCCATGTATCTTACATACACACACACACACTCTTGCAGGTCTGCATCCACTCTGGATCCTATTGCCGATGACTCTACTATTGTCGACTATGAATTTGAATGTCCTATCAACCAAGCCGAAGACGAAGGCGAGGAAGATTGTGACATACCGGGAGAACTATCCAGACTTCTATTACAAGAGGAAAAAGTTATTCAACCGCACGAAGAGTCAGTTGAAGTTATCAACCTGGGTAATGATTCAGATAAGAAAGAAGTCAGGATCGGCGCTATTTAGAAAGCAGTGTCAAGACCAGGTTGGTTCAGATATTGCGTGATTATGTGGAAGTATTTGCTTGGTCTTATGAAGATACGCCTGGATTGGATACCGACATCGTAGTTCATTGTCTGCCGACAAGAGAAGACTGCCCTCCTGTTAAACAAAAGGTTCATTGCATGAGACCTGATATGTCTGAAAAGATCAAAGATGAAGTGGTGAAACAATTTGATTCAGGGTTCCTAGTTGTGACATCCTATCCTCAATGGGTTGCCAATGTGGTGCCAGTGCCAAAGAAAGACGGGAAAGTTCGCATGTGCGTAGACTATAGGGATCGAATAGGGCAAGCCCCAAGGATGACTTCCCTCTACCACACATTGACGTCTTAGTTGATAATACTGATCAGCATAAAGTCTTCTCTTTCATGGATAGTTTCTCAGGCTATAATAAAATAAGGATGGCTCCCGAAGACATGGAGAAGACTACTTTCGTTATGCAATGGGGCACCTTCTGTTACAAGGTCATACCGTTCGGATTAAAGAATGCAGGGGAAACATATCAAAGGGCTATGGTAGCTTTATTTCATGACATGATTCATCATGAGATAGAGGTATATGTGGATGATATGATTTCCATATTACAAACTGAAGAAGAACATCTTGATCACCTGTACAAACTATTCGAAAGGCTGAAAAAGTACAAGCTGAGGTTAAACCCTAACAAGTGCGCGTTTGGAGTACGATCTGGAAAGCTTCTAGGTTTTGTCGTCAACAATAAAGGCATTGAAGTTGATCCTGCCAAGGTAAAGGCCATCCAAGAAATTCCAGTCCCTCATTCTGAAAAAGAAGTCAGGGGATTCTTGGGTCCTCTCAATTACATTGCCCGTTTCATATCTCACTTGACTACTACTTGTGATCCACTCTTCAAACTCTTGAAGAAAGATCAGGTAGTCAGATGGAACGATGAGTTCCAGATTGCCTTTGACAAAATCAAAGAATACCTACAAGAACCTCCTATTCTCATGCCTCCAGTTGAAGGAAGACCCTTGATCATGTACTTGACAGTACTATAGAATTCTATGGGGTATGTCTTGGACCAACATGACGAGTCTGGCCGAAAAGAGCATGCTATTTATTACCTGAGCAAAAAGTTTACCGAATGTGAAACCAGATATTCACTGCTCGAGAAAACTTGCTTCACTCTGGCATGGGATGCTCGCCGTCTAAGACAGTATATGTTGACTAATACCACTCTGTTGATTTCTAAGATGGACCCAATCAAGTACATCTTCGAGAAACCTGCCCTTTCTGGACGGATAGCCAGATGGCAAATATTCTTGACTGAGTACAACATTCAATACACGAATCAAAAAGCTATCAAAGGAAGTGTACTAGCAGATCATTTGGCCCATCAAGCTGTGGATGATTATCAGTCAATGAACTTCAACTTCCCTGATGAGAACATCATGCTGGTAACCGACTGTGTGAAACTTGGACCGTATGACAGACCTGAACAAGGATCCCGATGGACTATGGTATTCGATGGGGCTTCCAACGCCTTAGGTAATGGAATTGGTGATGTGATCATCTCTCCTGAAGGTTGCCATACTCCTTTCACTGCCAGACTATGCTTCGATTGCACAAACAATATGGCCGAGTATGAAGCATGCATCTTAGGTCTGAAAGCTGCTATTGACTTAAGGATCAAGTATTTGGATGTGTTCGGAGATTCCGCCCTAGTGATCAGCCAAGTAAAAGGAGATTGGGACACTAAACACCATAATCTTATCCCTTACAAGGAGCTTTTTCTATCCCTAATTCCTTACTTCGAAGAGATCACTTTTGAGCACTTCCCTAGGGAATAAAACCAGTTGGCTGACATTTTGGCAACTATGTATTCAATGTTCAAAGTCAGATGGGACAACGAAGCCCCTATGATAACAATTGAAAGATTCAATGAACTTGCACATTGCTATGAGCTTGACACCGATGTGGAAAATCTATGGTACCACGAGGTGATGAGATACCTTGAAGCATAAGAGTATCCAGAGGGGGCATCTATCAATGACAGAAAGTTCTTGTGGAGATTTGCAGCCAAATTCTTCCCGAGTAACAGGATATTGTACAAGCGCAACCATGATTCAACTCTACTCCGATGTGTGGACAAGAAGGACGCAGAGGAAATCATGGAAGACATGCATGATGGACTCTTCGGTACTCACTCAAGTGGACATACGATGGCTAAGAAAATCTTAAGAGCTGGTTACTATTGGTCAATGGTGGGGATTGATTGCCATCAACATTCAAGAACTTGTCACAAATGCCAAATTTATGCTGACAAGGTCCATGTGCCTTCTATCCCTCTGAATGTCATGACCGCTCCGTGTTCATTTGCAATGTGGGGCATTGACATGATTGGAGAGATCAAGCCCACAGCTTCTAATAGACATCGCTTCATTCTTGTTGCTATCGACTATTTTACCAAATGGGTCGAAGCCGCCTCATTTGCCTCAGTCACCAAGAATGTGGTAGCCAGATTGATCAGACACAACCTCATCTACCGTTATGGTATCCCAGAAAGGATCATCACCGATAATGGGACTAACCTCAACAATGTTATGATCACTGAGCTTTGCACTCAGTTTAAGATCAAGCATCATAATTCTTCTCTGTATAGACCGAAAATGAATGGCACAGTCGAAGCGGCCAACAAAAATATCAAGAAGATTATGCAGAAAATGGTAGTAACCTATAAGGATTGGCATGAGATGTTGTCGTTTTCTCTACATGGCTATCGTACTTCAGCTAGAACATCAACTGGGGAAACTCCCTTTTCTCTAGTCTATGGAATGGAAGTTATTTTACTGGTGGAAGTTCAGATTCCCTCGCTAAGAATTATGAATGAGGCAGGCCTAGGAGAAGACGAGTGGATTCAAACGAGATTGGATCAGCTGAACTTGATTAACGAAAAACGATTAGCTGCTGTTTGCCATGGTTAGACGTACCAAAAACGGATGACCAAGGCTTTCAACAAAAAGATCAAGCCTCGAGTATATCAAGATGGTGACTTGGTGATAAAATGCATCATTCTACCATAAGGCAACCCCAGAGGAAAATGGACTCCCACCTATGAAGGGCCATTTGTTGTCAAAAGAGTTTTCTCTGGCGGTGCCATGATGCTGACTACCATGGATGGTGAAGATTTCCCACACCCCATAAACGCGGACATAGTTAAAAATACTACGTATAAGAGACCCGTTAGGTTGACACACCTAAGCAAAATAAGGGCATCCCGGCAAACCAAAAGGTTTGGGAAAAAATTAGGGATATATGCAAAATATTGTACACCCGGCAAGTTGAAAACCCGAAAGGGCGACTTGGGCAAAAAGGGGTATCCTGGTGGGCTGAAAACCCGAAAGGGCGGTCCAGGCAAAATTTAAGGATTAAAAGCGTATGACTATGTCCCGTGGAATCGACACAGTCAATTTTATCACCAAGGTCCATGTTCAAACGATCCAAGATCAATCCAATCAACTTCTATCAAGGACAAGGGACATTCGAAGACATTGGGGCAATAGTAGAGTTGGAAGGCAATGAGATCATTTCACATGGCTATTTGTTTTCATTCTCAATTTTGTTTTCCTTTCGACGATTTCCTCTTACTAGGATCTCAGTCTCTCTGTACAAAAACGCCTATTCATGGGCAAAATATCAATACAAATATACTTTGAAGTGAAAAAAATTTTGTCTTTGTTTTGATTGCAAATTTGTCCAATGACTAAAATTGAATGAACATATGCATATGAACATAATCAAAACTATTTGGCACATGTGTCCTGCTAAGCAGCAGCAAGCATCTCTTTAATGTATATGAAATATCCCCATAGAGTTATCTCATTATCATTATCCCCACAAGGAAGGCTACAATAAACCTTTCCCCAACAGAGTTGCCCACAAAGTCTCTTTGCATAGGATATCCCAAACCAGAGTCTCAATCTCTTGGCGGCTCTCTCTCCAGCTAAGTCGATTTTTGCAAGTTGGAGCCTTGTGGATCTCTTCCTAAAAGAAATTCATCTCCTCAACAGGGTTTATTTCCCCAACAGGTTTTATTTCCCTAACAACATTCGAGGAACCACAAAATTCCCCAGCCGAGCACATCCTCCCCCATCGAGTCTGTATTCCCCGGTATAGTCTATCTTCTCCAACAAACGACGAGATAGCATAACTCCCCAACCGAGTTCAAATTTCCTTAACATACAACAATCAAGATACCACGAAGTTCCCCAGCTGAGCCTGTCTTCCCCAGCTGAGTATATCTTCCCCAACCAAGGCTATTATCCCCAAACAGAGTATATCCTCCCCAGTTGAGTGTATCCTCCCCAAGCTGAGTTTGTCCTACCCGAATGAGTCCACACTCTCCAGTTTGAATTTTCCTTTCAGATTATTGCAAATCATAGGGCCACAACCCCTGATCCCCAGTAAAGTCGTCAGCAAAACCTTTACTATTTCCAAAAAGATACTATGAAGCCTGGACCCGGCCAGATATTAGCACAATTTTCAAGTTATTACTAAAGCCTGGACCCGACCAGATAAAAGTTTGACTTTTTCAAGTTGCTGAAACCTGGACCCGACCAGATAACAGTTTAAGTATCTGAAACCTGGACCCGACCAGATAACAGTTGATCTCAATTTCAAGATACTATAAAACCTGGACCCAGCCAGATAATAGTCTAACTTTTCAAAGATATGGAAGAACCTGGACTCGACCCGACCAAGGCATAACTTCTTTTCCCCAGTAGGGTTTGCCTCTGCCCCAACAAATTACTGTGAAACCTAGATCCGACCAGATGTCAGTTTTCAACTTCATCTTTTTAAGCAAGTTATTGTGAAGCCTGGATCCGACCAGATAGCAATCACCCTCAGAGATTCGTTGTGAAACCTGGAAATCGACCAGATAACAACTAAATCCACAAACAGTTTATTGTGAAACCTAGACCCGACCAGATAGTAATTGACCTTATCAACCTCAGGAATCTGCAAAGCCTGAACCCGACCAGATAACAGTTTTTCAAACAGTTTATTGTGAAACCTGGAGCCCTACCAGATAAGAACTAACTATGATCCCTAGAGAGACACTATGATGCCTGGACTCGACCAAATAATAGTACAACTTTCCAAAAAAAATCATGAAACCTAGACCCGACAAGATAGTAGTTACCACTTCAAGTTACTGCGAAGCCTGGATCCGACCAGATAACAGTTAACTTTCGTATCCCCAGCAAGTTGTTGTGAAGCCTGGATCCGACCAGATAACTATTCAATTTCAAGACAATTTTCTACAAAGCCTGGAATTCGACCAGATAACAGTTAATTCGTCTCTTCCCCCAGTAAGTTTCCATGAAGCCTGGATTCGAACAGATAGCAGTTGACTACTTCATTCTCAGCAAATTGTGAAGCCTGGATCCGACCAGATAACAACTGACATTCAAGAGATATTCTCCAGTGAAAGCATCCTCTCAACAAAGTTTGAAGATATGCATATTCTTCATCCCCAACGGTAATCAGGGATTCAACCCCCCGGAATTTCCTCAATAGCAGTCAGGGATTTATTTTCCCGGACAAAAACATACATCTCACATTAATACATCATAGCATGTACATACCATATTAATTTAACATAATACCACATCTGGTGAACATCATGCAAGCATCTACATTTTGCTAACTTTTTTTCTCATAGGTAAAACATCAAGTTTTAGTATAAACACACAAGAGATTTGTGTTGATACTTCTTCCAGTGTTTACCAACATTCCTCCAAATGGCATCTATAAGCCCATTCACCATCCATCTTCGAGTGCAAATTTCTAGGCACTCTAGTGTTCAATCATCTTTCACCTTTAAGCCACAAATGGCGGATCCGCCAATCTAACTCTTCAGGTTTAAGAAGATTGAACAGGGGAAGATGTTGTACCCCAAAATTTTCCCTCTCATTTATCAAATATTTTCTCACAAAGATCTCTCTTGGTTCAAGACTGCACTAGGGTTGATCAGCTCAAGACACCTCCTTAAGCACTGATGACCAAAATTAATGTTTGAGATTGCACAAGGATAATTGAACTTTAAATGCTTCATATGAATTTCATGGATCATTGTGGACCCCCAAGATTACTCATGTCAAGTTTCAAGCCTTGGATCACACTTCTGCTCAGTCAATCGAGCAGTTGACCTAAAAATCAGTTGTATTGGGAAAAAAGTCAATTATGGCCAATTTACAGTCAAACTTCATAATTTTTTATCCACATCAACATTATAAACTCATATTTATCATTTGAACAAGTTTGGACCACAATTCCTCAAGAAATTTGATCAAATCATCAAAAGGGCAAAATTGTCAAAATTAGGGTTTTGACTAAGAAATGGCAATTTCTGATTTTTGACATAGCAAATGATGAATTGGTTTGAATCATGATCTCAAGAGTTCAATTGCATCATTTTTACCTAATGGCATGACCTAAAATATTGCTCAAGATTAATTGGATTGATAGTTAATTTTCAGTCAACTGATCAAAAGTCAATTGTACACTGAAAAGTCAAACTTTGACTTTTTGGTCAAAATTCAATGTAAAAGATCACAATTCATCAAAATATGTCCAAATATGAAACTTATTCATCAAGAAATCAAAAATTCAAGATTTCATTTTGAAAAGTCAAAGTTTTCTAACTTAGAAATTTTTCTAAGTGTTTAAAACTTCATATTTTTTCATAACTTTGAGCCAATTTTTCACCATGATGCAAGAGGATTCAGAAGAAACTTTCAACATGAAAGTTGTAGATATCCATGATATCTACAACCTTTATTTATAAAACTTCTTATAAAAATGCTTGGATCTCAATTTATTGATTCATAAATCACGGTCATGAAATTGAACACTTAGTGAAATTTTGCCCTAGTTTTGGTCAGGATTTTGACCTAACTTCATGGCACTTTTTCATATAGTTTCAAGGGTAATTTTCAAAAGTAGTTCAAAGAGGGTTTGTAGAGCATATTACAAGATTTCCAAAATGTCCAAGAAATCCTTGAGATCACTCTTTAGCAGGGAGAATCGAAGAGAGGAAGTTAGGGTTTTCGCACTTGAATTACAAGTCATTTTGTGATGAACAAGAATTCAATTTCAAACCTATGTTGCACAATATTATTTTGAAGGCCTCTAAACCTCAAGATCTATCCATAATCATAAGATTACACTTGCTTTTGAGCTATTATCCACTTGATTCAAGCTTTGTCCAAGCAAATTTTCCATTTATGGCACAAAGTAATGATTCCATTCTTGTAAAGAGGCTTTTATCACAAAGTCAATGAATAGAGCTCCTAACTTGTTCCTTATGATCACAAGCAATGTCAAAGGAAAAGAAACATGTCTAGATCCTCCCATAAACCCAGACCATGCTTGTACTACACATTGAAACTTGTTTTCCCACTTTTCTTCAAAATCAAGTAACATAGCCATAAGTCTATATCTTGCTTTTCTAGCCTCCTCAAGTCCTCTAATCTTTTTCATATAACCATACAAGTATATTGCAACAAAAGACACGATTGAACAAGCTCCCAAACTCCCTGAAAACTCAGATTGCACAAAACCTCCATCTTTGTGTCATTTTTGATTTTGAACTTCAATCTTCAAAACCACTCGTGCATTTCTTGGCATTTTTGTTTCAAAAGCTTCCTCATACCAAATACAAACCATCCATGTCCCTGCTTGCAAACTGTAACCTCATCTTCATCAACTTCCATAGCCAAAAATAGAGCATAGCAGTTGGACTTCTCTAGGCCATTTCAGCCACCCTCAGCTCAAGCCAGCCATTGCATTAGCTTCCTAGAGGTCCAAGGAAGCTAATCTGATCATCACCACTGCCTGAAACAAGCTCAAATCCATTTCAAAATTTCCAGTTTTGAGGTATTTTTCTTGAACTTCTATCTTCATATTTAGGCATTGTTAAGCTTTGATTTGTGAAGATAAAATGTAGACACCATTGCCACGAAACTTTACATATCCATAGTTTGCATTATATGGCCTGTGCTTAGAGAATTTTAGAGTTGAATTTTTCTGAATTTTTAGGTTTTGAATTAGGGCCAGAAAAATTCTCTTTCATCTTTGACTGTTAGCTTAAGTTATTTATATGGTTGGATTTGTGGGAAGAAATGCCACAACTTTCATGTTTGAACTTTTAATTTTTGTTGAGAAATGAAGAAGATACAGGTCCTTTGGCTGAAGGTTGAAGATGAAGTGTAATCAGGACGCGTTTTGTATCATATATTTATTGTTTTGCTTATATCAATGGATGTATAGCCACCCTAGTGGTAAAGCGCGCGCCTGTTCACCCTTAGGTCCTGGGTTCAAGCCCCAGCGTGACCTTTTGTTATTTTTTTCACAATTTTCTGACTTTTTTATGTTTTTGGCAGCACTTGGGCTCTTCATATGGGCCTAGCTTTTTTTCTCATAATACTCCTTGGGTTACTGATTCACCCCCCCCCCCCCCCTCCCTGACTTTTCTTTATTTCTTTATTTTTATTTTACTTTTCTTCATTATTATTATTATTATTATTGGTATTAATATTAATATTTTTATTATTATTATTATTATCATTATTATTATTATTATTATTTCATAAAATCATAAAAAAATCCAAATTTATTTTTATTTATTTTTTATATACTCATGTATTTTATTTTCCATAAAACAAAAAACATTTTCTTAAAATAAATAAATTTCTTTTCTTTTTCTTAAATAATTATTTTTTAGACTTGGGTTAAATTAATATATTATTTTATTTTCTTAGTTAAAATTAATTTAGAACTTAGATTATTTTAATTAATTAATCTTCATTTTATTTTCATTAATTTAAAACCTTTCATAAAAAACCCTAAAAATCATTTTAAAATTAATTTCTTTTCTTAAATACTTTAAGATAATTTTATTTAATTTTAAGTAATCATTTCCTTTATTTAGGTCAAAACTAAACTCTTTCATAAAAACAACAAAAATCATCTCTTTTTTCCATTTATATCCTTGTATTTTATTTTCAATTTTTGTACAATATTCAATATGGTTGTAATAGATAATTAGGTTTAATTTTCTTGCAATCCCCATTTGTGAATTTGTACACCCCCTCCCCTAATGATGTAATAGTGTAGTAATTTTACTTTTCGCAATTTATCGCTTTATATAAATGCTAGTAATTAGGGTTTGTATGGAAAAACTAAAATCAATCAATTAGCAAATCCTAATCAAAGACAAATCAAGCATGAAAAATCAATACACTTGCACACAAGCACCCCTAGGGTAAATCCACTTGGTTGCCTTACAAAATGGCCCTATTATGCATGTAAAGTATCTTATCAAAAACCAAGCAAAAATACAAGATCATTGTCCCTCGATGACGCTATCAAAAGTTTCCTTTCAAAATGATCTTAGTCCCTTAGAAAAAATGCTAAGATACCTTGCAACATTGTTAATCATGGTTATACGATGACCCAGGCCCGTCCCGTTTACATCAAAAGATAGGGTTGCTTACCAAATCAATGGTAAGATAACAATGTCAAAGGAAAGAGGAAATGAACATGAAAGACTTTTGAGTAGGTATAATGTTCCTAGTTGCTTGCTCAATTTCAAAACCAAAAACATCCTTGTTATTTTCAAAACAAACACCAACACTTTCAAAAAACATCATTCAAACTTGAAAACATTTTCAAAAGATCAACACTTTGTATACATTCTTACGAACGAGAATCATTACAAAGTTTGCCTAAACGATGGTGCCTTTTCAAAATACTTTCAAAAACCACACAAAGCATATTTTTCAAACAAAAGCAAGTGATCTAGCAAGTAACTAAGAGCCCATGGGAAACCATGGATGAAAAGGGTGTTAATACCTTCCCTTTTCATAATCTACCCCCCAAACTCAAGAAACAATCTCAAATGTCTTTCATGTGCTTTTTCACCTTTCCTTTTGGATAAAAGAAAAGTCGGTGGTGACTCTTGCTAACTGCAACATTTGCGATAAAACACAAAACACCCAAGTCAGTTCTCCCATTGCATCACACTCACAAACAAGTTCAGGTCCAAGTACTACACTTTCACCAGATTCATGCCAACATAAAGGAGTTCTACATCTTCGACCATACAACTCTTCAAAAGGTGCTATCCCAATACTGGAATGGTAACTATTATTATAGGTGAACTCTATCAACGGAAGATAAGTATCCCACGTACCTCCTTGCTCAATAACACATGCCCTCAGCAAGTCTTCCAACAATTGAATTGTTCGTTCAGTCTGACCATCTGTCTGAGGATGATACGCTAAACACAACCTCAACTTTGAACCCAGCGCTTCTTGCAAACTCTTCCAAAAATCAGAAGTAAATCTTGGATCTCTATCTGACACAATGCACAAAGGAACACCATTCATCTTCCCAATCACACTAGTGTAAATCTCAGCCAACTTCGACACTGGAAAACTGATGTTAGTAGGAATAAAATGAGCCGACTTCGTAAGCCTATCAACAACCACTGAAATCGAATCATGTCCCTTTAATGTATTAGGTAACCCCATTACAAAGTCCATTGAAATGATATCCCATTTCCATTCTGGAACTTCTAACGGTTGCATCAACCCTGCGGGCTTCTGATGTTCAACTTTTGACTTCTGACAAGTCAAACATGCATACACGAATCGAGCCACGTCATTCTTCATTCCAGGCCACCAAAACAAACCTTTCAAATCTTGATACATCTTTGTAGCTCCTGGATGAATACTCAACTTACTTCTATGACTCTCTTCAAGTATCACTTTCTTTATCTCCGCATCATGAGGAATACAAATCCGATTACGAAACCTCAACACACCTTGCGCGTCTAGCTTGAAATCACTATTCTCAGACTGATCAATCCCAACCCTCGAATCTACCAGTTTCACATCCAACTTCTGAGCTTCTCTGATACTGTCTAGAAATTCATTATTAATCTTCAACATACCCAACATAACACTCTGTGGTGTAACCTCACAAACTAAGCTCATATCTCTTAACTGCTCAATTAATTCCAACTCTTTAACCATCATTGCCGATATATGTAAAGTCTTTCGACTCAACGCATCAGCTACCACATTCACTTTTCCTGGATGATAATTCAAACCGAAAACATAATCCTTTAATAATTCCAACCATCTCCGTTGCCTCATATTCAACTCCTTCTGATTGAATAAATACTTTAAGCTCTCATGGTCACTAAACACTTCAAATCTAGAACCATAAAGATAATGCCTCCAAATCTTCAACACAAAGACAACTGCAGCAAGCTCTAAATCATGCGTAGGATAGTCCTTCTCATGAGTCCTTAACTGCCTTGACGCAAAAGCAACTACCTTACCATTATGCATAAGCACACCTCCTAAACCCATCTTATAAGCATCACAATACAAAAGGCTCTCTTGGATTAGGCAACGTCAAAATCGGAGCCGACGTCAACCTCTTCTTCTATTCTGTAAAACTTTCTTCGCATTGAACATCCCACACAAAAGTTGTACCTTTACAAGTCAACTTAGTCAACAAAAGTGCCAACTTAGAAAAACCTTTGATAAACCTTCTATAATGACCAGCTAATCCCAAAAAGATCCTAATCTCAGTAGCTGACCTCGGAGTCTCCCATTACAACACAGCATCAACCTTCAATGGATCTACAGCGATGCCACTACCTGAAATCACATGACCAAGAAAACTAACCTCCTTTAACAAGAATTCACACTTGGACAGCTTTGCATACAACTTCTTCTCTTTCAAAACTTGCAATACTACTCTTAAGTGTTCCGCATGCTCTTCTTCTGACTTAGAGTAAATCAAAATATCATCAATGAACACCACTACAAACTGATCCAAATAAGTATGAAAGATACGATTCATATATTCCATGAATACTCCCGGCGCATTAGTAAATCCGAAAGGCATCACTGAATACTCATAGTGTCCATAACGCATTCTGAAAGCCGTCTTCTGGATATCTTCATCCTTCACTTTGATCTTATGGTAACCCGACCTCAAATCAATCTTACTAAACACACGAGCATCCACCAATTGGTCCATCAAGTCATCTATTCTTGGAAGCTGATACTTGTTCTTAATCGTCACTTTATCCAACTGTCTATAATCAACACAAAGCCTCATACTTCCATCTTTCTTCTTTACTAACAACAATGGAGATCCTCACGGTGATACACTTGGTCTTACAAACTTCTTCTCAAGTAACTCTTCCAATTGCTTCTTTAACTCTGACAATTCAGATGCAGACATCCTGTATGGTGCCATAGACACAGGTCTGGTACCAGGTACAAGATCAATAACAAATTCAACTTCCCTCTACAGCGGTACATCAGGAATTTCATCAGGGAAAACTTCAGGAAATTCACACACCACCTGCAATTCCTCAATTATAGCTTGAGTCTCTACAGATAGCGACGCCATCAACAAGAACATATGTGCTTCCTCTTGCATCAACTTCCTCAACTGTCTAGCAAAGAACAGACTATCTTCCTCTTCTTCAGGAGTAGAAAACCTCACAGACTTGTCATAACAGTTAATATGAACATATTTATGCTCTAACCAGTTCATACCCAAAATCACATCCAAACCTCTTAACGGTAAACAAACAAAATCAACAGCAAAGTCTCTGTTAAAGATCGACAATGGACACTTTAAACACACAAAAGAAGTAGTCACCGACCCCTTGGCTGGAGTATCGACGACCATTTCTCCATTCATAGAAGACAACATAAGACCCAATATTTCAACATAATTAGCAGTAATAAAGCAATGAGTAGCACCGGTATCAATAATAGTAATTAAAGGAGTATTATTAATGAAACATGTACCTCTGATAAGTCTGTCCTCAGTAGTTGTTTGATCCTCAACCAAAGCGAACACTTTACCACTTATCTGAGCACTCTTCGGTTTCTGACACTGATTACCAATGTGCCCTTCTTCACTATAATTGAAACAAATCACATCCTTATGATTTCACTCAAATACAACATGTCCGTTCTTACCACAACGCAAACACCTCTTCACTTCACTAGTACACACATTACTCGTATGCCCAGGTTTCCCATATTTAAAACAAACCACACCAGCAGGAGCATCTTCCCCACTAGCCCTCTGACCCTGATCAACTTTCTGTTTACCTTTACCAGCTGGGGTATCATAAGGATTACCATGATTCTGTTGGTGCTTACCCCTCTTCTCACTGATAATCTTGTAATGAGCATTATTATCTTCTTCATAAATCCTACAACTATCAATCAAATCAGCAAAGACACGGATCTTCTGGTATCCAACTGCCTTCTTGATCTTCAGGCGCAACCCGTTCTCAAACTTGATACACTTCATAAACTCAGCATCTGCCTCAGCATAGTGCGGATAAAACTTAACCAACTCAGCAAACTTGGAAGCATAATCAACAACTGACATACTTCCTTGCTTCAGCTCGAGAAACTCAATTTCCTTCTTACCACGAACATCTTCAGGAAAGTACTTCCTCAAAAATTCCCTACGTAACTCAGCCCAAGTGAAATTTTCACCTGCAGCTTCCAATCTCTGACATGTCTCTAGCCACCAGTTATCAGCCTCGACTGCTAGCATATGAGTACCATAACAAACCTTATGCGCTGGAGTGCAGTCCATCACACGGAAGATTCTCTCAATCTCTTTCAACCACTCCAATGCTCCGTCAGGATCATACTTTCCCTTGAACGTAGGTGGATTCTCTCTCTGTAAAGTCGCCAAGCTACAAGATCCAGCATTCTCGTTAGCATTCGGCTGATTCTCCATCACATGAGCCATTGCTTATAAAGCAGCAGCAAGTGCAGCATCATTCCTTCCAGCCATCTCAACTTATCACTACAACATAAACAACGGTTATAACTTAAATTAACAATACTCGATTGTTAGACAAATACGACTCGACAACAAGGTTGGACCAACCTTTTGCTCTGATACTAACTTTGTAACACCCCAATTCTACCCGACAATTATAAACGTAAATCAGATTTATAAAATCATTCATGCAAACGAATCAGGATGCCACAAATTCTTGTTTCAAAAACACATTGCATTCATCATGGATACGTAACATTTAAAACATCGGATGAACCATCATCATAACAATTTAATCTCTTAATTCAACAATTTAAACATCTACGCAGCGGAATTCTTAATAATATCTTTATCATCGTTACTGCAACTTCAAAATAACACATATTTAATAATAATCAACTTAAAGTTTAACAACTGAATAATCAACAATCAAGAGCAATAAGCGTTCATCCCCCCGATTGTTACATATCAGAGCAATGACACTGACCCGAACTATTGAAGGTATACAACCTTCACCCTTGATTACCTGCACGTTACCGACATAAGGGTAACATTCAAACAGAAGGGGTGAGTTATCTAACAATATAATAAAGTGTATGGTAATTAATATATTAAATTAGATCACATAACATCACCACTTCTCATCTTATAATCAACAATAATCGCAACAAATAATACACATTCACAACATCAAGCATGCTTCTTTATGCAATCATATAATGCGACTCAAGACTATGCAAATGCATGTGGTACCATTGGAGCAGAACTCCCATCTTAAAAATTTGCAAATAAATAGAGGCATCAACAAGGCATAAGCCTTCATCTTAATATTCACCAATACATGCCATCTTTAACGAGCATAAGCTCCATCTTGAAATTCAATGTATGCGACGCAATCATG
The DNA here is from genome assembly GCA_948472305.1 of Vicia faba. Classification (NCBI taxonomy): domain Eukaryota; kingdom Viridiplantae; phylum Streptophyta; class Magnoliopsida; order Fabales; family Fabaceae; genus Vicia; species Vicia faba. The sequence continues at coordinate 909,927,749 of OX451738.1, read as the reverse complement.
AATGTAATGACAACACCATAATTATCAACATCTCAACACAACATCATCGTTGGCCAAAAGCCTACATCTTAAAAGCTGCCAATTTATTAGAGGAATCTCAACATCTTTCATCAACATAATTTATCATCATAATTCATCAAACATCGTATATCATCATAATTCATCAAGCCTCGTGTATCATCATAAACCACAGCAACTCAGCCACAACAATAATACAACAGCAATTCGTCAATCTCGCAACGTTGGCCATAGGCCTACAACATGATTCGCCTATAACTAGTTAATAAACTAAGGCTTACTCCTAAATTACCAAACCTCTACATATTACTATTCTGTAATACTACATCATTATCATCATTAATCCTACTGTTACAAACCAAACAGCGCTCTATAAACATCTCATCCTCATCACGCTTCACAAAAATTAGCATAGCGATTAACGCGGGAATTAACTCTAGTCCTAATTAGGATACTAGTATTATACTTCCTATTCTTCATTTTAATCCTCAATAATAAATCTCATCGCGTTAGCTATTCAACGCTTCGAATGGCACCTCAAACGGAATCCGAAAACTCAAGTTATAGCATCTTCAACTGATTCTGCCAAAAACCAGACAACATGGGTCGATGCATAACGTCTTGGGTCGATGCGTACTGAGTTCAACATGCCACATGAGTCGATGCATTACTCCCTTGTATCGAATCATACTGAGTCTTTCATAATGCATGTATCGATACATGCTCCTTCGTGTCGACTCATCCTGAGTCTAAAATCCTTCATGTATCAATACAGGACCCCTTCGTGTCGACTCATACTGAGTCTCTAAACCTTCTTGTATCGACACATAGCATTTGGGGTTGACACATACAGCTCTGTTAAGGATATTTTCTGTGATTTCTCTGCATTTTCACTACGGGTTCCATACTTTAAGCACTAAAAACATCTCCTAATCATAGAAAATCATCTCTTACGACTATCCTATAATTCTACATCAAATAAACAGCATTGGGACATCATCATTCATCTTTCAATCATCAATTCTCGTCATATAACAACATATAATTCAATCATGAACAAAACAACATTCCACCTCTAATCCCACATACGAATTATCATGAACCCTATTATAGAGTCAGAACCCCACCCTTACCTTGGATTGAAGGTTGATCTATAACTTTTCCGGTTGAATTCTCGTTTTGCCTCTTTCCTCTCTTCCAACAGTTGTCACGTTCTTCCTCTAACCCTTATTCTTCTTACTGCTTCTTCTTTTCTATTCTTTCTAACAATAATAAAATAACCTATTATTCTCTTTATTCCTTAATGGGATTAAGACTACCACACCCCCTTATTACTACTTATATCCATTTAAAACAAGCCCACATCAAATAATATCATTCTTCTAATATTATTTCACCACTTAAAATAATTAATTCCAACTAACCACAACACAACTTCACAAAATATTCCAAAAACAATTTAATTAAATAATTAATTAAATTATGGGAATTACACATGACACCACACAGTGGCCCTGTATCCTCCTCGATTCAACACAAGGGATACACGGTACCAACAAATGTGTCACACTAATGTAGCCATTGTTTCAACCATATTGGTCTACGCCGTACAGTCTCCACAATATATTCTTACTTACCTAATAATGTTCCAAGATACGGGTAGAGAATCTATACAAAACCCAAACACCTTTTTAAGAGTAAAGTAAGCAAGTCAAACAATGAAAGCATTTAAAGGTGATCTAGTCTCTAATGTAACCCCACTTTTAAGTTACTCCCCAGCAGATTCGCCAGTTCTGTAATCATGTGGGAGAACTGACTTGGGTGTTTTGCGTTTTATCGCAATTGTTGCGGATAGAAAGAGTAACCACCGACTTTTCTTTTATCCAATAAAGGAAAGGGTGAAAATAACAGGAAAGACCTTTTGAGAATTTTCTTGAGTTTGGGGGGTAGGTTATGAAAAGGGAAGGTATTAGCACCCTTTGCATCTGTAGTTATCTACGGGATCTTAATTGTTAGCTCACTTTGAAATGCTTTGTTTGAAATGTGTTTGTGATTAGTTTGAAATTATTTTTTAAAAGTGCCTTCATTTAGGAGAACTTTGTAATGATTCTCGTCTCTATAAGAATGTATACAAAGTGTTAACTTTTTGAAAATATTTCATGGAAAGTGTTGGTGTATTTGAAAGATGTTTTGTTTGAAATGTTTGTGAGCAAACAACTACGAGCGTTCTACCTACTCAAAAGAATCCTTTGTTCTTTTCCTCCTCCTTTAGATAGTGTTATATTACCATTAGTTAGTAAGAAACCATATCATTGGATGTGAAGGGGCGGGCGTGGGTCGTCGTATAGTCATAGAAGGAAACTTGTAGAATGCTTTAGAAATTTTCGTAAGGGACTAAGATCATTTACCGAAGGCAACTTTGAAGGGTCATTTTAGGGACTATGATCTTATAATCGAGGGTCTTTTGATAAAATAATCCACGTTCGAGGGACATGACTATTTTATTTAAGGCAACAAGCGTGGGTTAACCATAGATGTGCAACTGTGCAGAATGTTTTGATTTCATGCATTTTTGTCTTTGCATTAGGGTTTTCTAATTGTTGATTTTATGTCTTGCCATATAAACCCTGGTTACTAGCAATAATATTGAAAGCGATAAATTGAAAAATTTTAAAGTTCTAAGCTATTACATCATTTGGGGATGGGGATACAAATTGCAAATGAGGATGAAAGGAAACACTAATTTACTATTACAACCATATCGAATAAATACGAAATAGAATGTACAAGAATGTAAAGTGAAACTAGGAAGAAGATTGTTTTTTTATATATTTATTTTATATAAAAAATGTTCTAATTAGACTTAGTAAAGAAAAATAATAATTAATTAAATTCCTAGATTAAAACAAAACTAAGTATAATATTAATTCAATCAGATTTAAGAAAAGAAAAAGAAACTAAATTTTTTAGGAAAATATTTTTAGGGTTTTATGAAAGGGTTTTAAAGTTAACCTAATTAAACTTAATAAAAAAAGATTAATTAAAATTCCTAATTTCTAAGTTAATTAAATTAGCAAAGAAATTTAAAATAAGCTACGTCTAGATTAAGTTGATTAAGAAAAGAAATTTATTAAAAAAATGTTTTTGGTCTTTTGTTTTTTAAAAGAAAAGAAATAAAAATAAACTAAATATCTAAATAATAATATAATATTTTTTGGTATTTTTTGACTTAATAAGAATAATGATAATAATAATAATAATAATAGTAATAATAAAAGTAATAAATAAAATAAAGTAAAATAAAATATGAAATTAAAGTGAGGAAGGTGTAAAAGTAAAAAGGAGGTTTGATAGAAAAAATAGATTTTGTTTGTTAGGCCCAATGGCCTGTTTTTGTATGATTAAAAAAATAGAATGAAATAAAAGGAAATGGGTTGTGTGTTATTCAGGAAATGGAGGGTGTTAGTAAAAAATCAGGCCCAAACCAAATGGAGCCCAGCGTCTGCCTCATGATCCAATGGGGAAGGCCCTTTAAGGTTCACCATGGGGACAGCTTCCAGGAGCGTTGGATCTGCCTTGTATCATGATCAGATGGTGATGATTGAAGAGTGTACCATGCGCGCGTTGGCTAGTTTGCACATGATCTAAAACTAGAAATTATGAAAAAACAAAAGGGTATCACTGGGGCTCGAACCCAGGTTCCAAAGGTTAACAGGCGTGCGTTTTACCACTGAGGTGACTATACATCCATTTATTAATACAAAACCATAAATATATAAAATAAAACAAGTCTGGAGGCCTACTTCATCTTCTTCCTCACGCCCATGACTGAAACATCATCTTTGAATTTTGTATCTCACTCATTTCTCAATGAAATTAAAAACTGTAAACATGAAACTTGTGTATTTTCTCACCAAGAATCCAACCATATAACTTATGTAAGCTAAAAGTCAAAGATGAAGATTAATTTTGCTGGCCCTAAATTGAAACCTAATTTTTTCAGAAAGTTCAAATCTAAAATTATATACACACAGTCAATATAAATGAAAACTATGGACATAGTTAGCTTTAGGGCAATGATCTCTGCATTTTTACTTCAGAATGTATGCACAGAGGATGCTTGTATCAAGATATTGAAATTAGAAAACTTATTTGTTGCATATGGATTCGTGTATGGAGTTTGAGAAAGCTTTTAGGAGCTTTAAGAATCTGCTTAGCCTGCCTGAACCTCCTTGAGTGTATTCCAACTCCTACTTTGCTTTGAGGATGGCTGGAACTCCCTACTCGAGTCAAGTTGTAAGCTTCAGTTTTTGAAATGGTGGATGATGATGGAGTGATTACAGTCAGGAAACAGGGACTTGGATCACTTGCATATGAGGTATGTAAAGTGTTTGGATGATTAAAAGTCAATACGCATGAGTGGATTTTGAGTTTCAAGTTTGAAGCTCAAAATGGAATTTTTGGCCAATTTTATGCTGCAGAATGCTTGAGGGCCATTTAGGGCTTGTAAACTCGTCTCTTTGCTTGAAAATAACTTGTCTATATATATGGAAAAGGTTAGAGATGCTTTGCACAAGGTATTTATGAGTTGTAGGGTTTTGGCTAGGTGGCTTGCTTTTGAAGAAAAGTGGAAAACAAGTTTCAATGTGTTGTACAAGCATGGTCTGAAGTTGTTGGAGGCCTTAGACATGTTGCTTCTGGTTTTGACTTTGCTTGTGTTCATATGAAACAAGTTTGGGAGCTCAAGAAATTGACTTTGTGATTAAAGTGATCTTTATGAAAATGGATATGGAGCTTTTTTGCAATTTCATCCAAAAATGGTATAACCAAGTGGATAAAGCCTTAAATATTTGTGTGATGCATCACAAATTTATGTAAATATCTGATTATATGGAGATTTAGAAGTAACATGGCCTGAAAAGTGAGATTGGATGATAAGGTTATGAGATTTTGTCTTGAGTTCTTCATAAAAATGACTTGAAATTCAAGAATGAAATGCCAACTTCAAGTCTTCGAATCTCCTAGCTCAAAAAAGATCTCATTGAGTTCTTGGACGTTTTGAAAAGCTTGGAACATCCTCTACAACTTTAATTTTGACCATTTTGACAAAATCATCTTGGAGGTTGGTAAAAATTTGACAAAGAAGTTAGGTCAAAAACCTGCCTAAACTAGGTCAAATTTTCACTAAGTGTTTTAGAAAAAGTGCATGACTTCATGAATTTATAACTCAAAATCCAAGAACTTCTAGGGCAAAAAAAGTTGTAGGTCTCATCAAGATCTACCAATTTCATGTTGAAAGTTTTCTTTGGATTATCTTGCATCATGGTGCAAAAAAAGTTATGAAGTTAGGAAATTATAAGGTTTAAAACACTTAAAAAATTTCTAAGTCTTGAAAAGTTTGACTTTTTCAAAGTATTTTTGACTTTATTGATTTCTTGATGATCAAGATTTATATTTTGAATGTCTTGATGAATTGTGAACTTTGAAACTCAAATTTGACCAAAAAGTCAAAGTTTGACTTTTTGTGCATCAGTTGACTTTTCATCAGTTGATCAAATTTCAACTATCAATGTATTGATCTTGAGAAATTATTTAAGCCATGAAATTAGGTCAACATGTTGTGCTTAAGTCCTTTAGATTACGCTTCAAGCCATTATATCATGTATTATGTCAAAAGTCACTAATTAGTCAATTACAATCAAAACCCTAATTTTGACCTTTTTGCCCCTTTGGTAAATTGAGTGCTTTTCTTGAGGAATTGTGATACAAATTTGATCAATTGATGAATGTAACTTCAAAATGTTGATGTGGACCAAAAATATTGAAGTTTGACAGTAATTTGACCACAGTTGACTTTTTACCCAATACAGTTGATTTTCAGTCATCTGGTTAATTGTCTGAGTAAATTTGTGATTCAAGACTTGAAACTTGACATGAATATTACTGGGTGTTGTTGTACCCCAAAATTTTCCCTCCCATATTTCTCAAAAAAAAATTTCAAGAAAGATCCTCAAGTTGCTCAAGGAAGTCCAAGGGTTGACCAGACAAGCTCTCTCCTAAGGCAGTCGACCTCAAATTAGGGTTTCACATTGCATCAAGATACTTGAGTCCAAGGGATCCAAAATTATCACCAAGGTCCTAATATATTCTCAAGATCATCCATGTCAAGTTTCAAGCCTTTCAGAGAAAGTTTGCTCAGTCAATTGCTCAAAGGCCTGAAAATCGACTGTGCTAGGGCAAAAGTCAAATGTGGCCTACATACAGTCAAACTTCAATATTTTTGGTCAACATCCTCATTTTGAATTATATTTCATCATTTGATCAAGTTTTGATCATGATTCATCAAGGATTGCTCATAATTCATCAAGAACCAAAAGTTTCTAAATTAGGGTTTTGCAGGAAAAGTCAACTCAACTTTGATCAAGCATACCTTTCTCATAATTTATGAGAAATGACCCATCCAAAGCTCATTTTGAAGAGGATTCAATTCTATACAATCCATCTTCATCTCCCAAGTTCAAAATATGCACTCACAAGAAGTTATGAATTTGGACATTATAGGTCATTTTTAAAAGTCAACAAAAACACATTTTTTGTCAAAGCTCCATACATGAGCATGGAATATCAAATTGAGATGAGACCAAAAGGGTTGCTTAGAGGACATATCAATATTTCTAAAAAGTCCAAGAACACCATCAAAGGGTCAAAATTGAGGAAGTTATGCATTAGTGAAGTTGGCCCTTTCTGCAAAATTGCCAAAAGTCAACTATGCCTAAAATTGCAAATTTTGCTTAATGGGCCCAATCTTTTTCACTTGTTTTAAGTTGGCAACATGGTCCACGAGCCCTAGCCTTTGCCACTTGTCATTTTTTTATTTTTATTATTTATCTTGGTTTTTGTTTGAATTAAATCAATTTTAATCAAAATAAATCATGAAAAAATCTAAAGCATTGAAAACTCAAGATTTTGTACTTGTTTCAGGTCTTAAATTCCAGCTAGCATGAGATCAAATTCGTGTAAAGGCGTGAGGTGCACAAAAAGATTGGTTTTAGGCTATTTTTGGAATGATATTCAAGTGTATCAAATCAAAATCAAATTCAATAATGGAGGAAGATTATGATCACATGGACAACCCTAACTCATTCCTTAGTACATAAAGAAGGTGTGCAGACCAAAAGAAAGGCTAGAAAGAGGCGTGTGAAGAAGAACAAAACTGGAAAAATCACAACAAAAGTGCTGGATCGAATTCATACTTTCAGGCATCCTCAAGGCCTTCTAGCTATCCCAATCGATTCCTGGGAATGTAAGCAAGCGAAATCAACCAAGAACAAGTCTTTTCTAGTACCAAAACGCATTGTAAGTCATCCACGACATTGCTTCTTTTTTGAAATCGAACAGCATCATTCTTATACTTGTAGCATAAAATAATTGTATATTATTGTTCACCATCATATTTGCAAGCTTTCTGTAATATTCAATTATGTTTTCATGGCCTATAATGGATTTCACCATTATTAGGGTTTCTTGCTTCGATTTGGGATCTTTGTTTACAGGCAAAATTGGGCCATAAAAGGGCCACCATTGAACTCAGCAGGTCTAGACGAAGCTATCCATGGCTTTAGTTTTGATTTATCTTACTAATGCTTGATTTTGAGAAATTGCAGGGATATAGCGACGGACATATGTCCGTAGGTAAAAGTTTTCCACTTTTACCAACGGAGCAAGGTTAGGGATAACCTGCGTGGCATCTTTCCATTGGGCCATTCAAACTTCTGGCGCGCGTTTTTTTATTATTCTCCATTAATTCTTTTTTTTGTATATTATAATTGTTGTTTATATTATATACAAACAAAACAGCCAGCGCAAATGGTAGTGGAGTGAAGGCAAAAGGCATCAGGACCTGGGTTCGAATCCCAGGTCCCCCCATTCTTCATGTTATTTTCCTTTTCATGATCCAGTGCACACCAAGGACCAAGGTCCACCGGGACCTCCTCATCCAATCTGTCAAGTGGCCGATGGCCAGATCCAAAGGCCAGCAATGAGGGACCATCCTGAAGCCTAGTCAACACAAAGCATGTGATCCAGCAGGTCAACGTGGACCACCATGTTTTGGGCCCAGAAATCTGATTTTCACACCCCCTCAAACTACTGATTGCAGGCCCAAGTTCCTTATTCCTTTTCTTTTTATATTTTATTTAATTTATTTATTTATTTTATTCACTAACACAAAATTATTTTTCTTTTTATCAAAAAATCACAAAAATATTTTTCATCCATTTAAATTTAGGATATTTATTTTTTATACAAAAAAATTAATTAATTTAATTAGGTTGTAAATTTTAGGTAACTTTAATTGTTTTGTAAATAAATTAAAACTAATTAGAACAATTAGGTTTTTATTTCTAACTTAATTATATTTTCTTTTCCTAAAAATAACCAAAAAACACAAAAAATAGGCCATTTATTTATTTTCATGAATTAATTTAATTAACTAATTAATTGTATATTTAATTTAAAAACTTAATTCTTTTCTTAAAAAATAATTAAAAACAACAAAAACATTTTTCTTTTAATTAGGTTAAAAAGGGTCAAACCCTAATTTTTCTTATCGTTCTAAGTTCATCGCGCGCGCTTTATTGTTTTATTATTTACCATATTGATGTAACTGCCCACAAGTTGTAATAGTTTAATTAGGTCTTTTATCTTTCATTTATCTCTTTATTTTTAAGGGTTTGTTTTTGGATATGTAAATACCCGAAGCGTTGTAATAGCTTAGTTTAATTTCCGCACTTTAAATTCTGCAAAATATTTAACTGTTAGATGTATGATATAGGGATGCATGACAAGAATGTATGATTAACTTTAAAACAGTTAGATAACCCTAAAATTTGTAAAGATAAATAATCTGAAATTGAATCACTCGCACACACGCCCTCCTAGGATACACTCCCACTTGGTTGCCTTCGGTAAACGGTCATTAGGTATAGGATGCTTTAGTGGTCGTCCTTTTGTCTCAAAGATCAAAGTTGCCTCGGAATGGTTGCCTCGGATATTGTTGCCTCGGATAATTGATCTAAGACATTAAGGTTACTACTAAGACGTCCTAACATTGCTTTAATGACCATACGTCCCTTTCGAATTGACCCTCAAAACTCCAACGACGGTGCTACCTACTCACTAATAGTGGGATAGCGCTGTCTAAAGGAAACAAACATAGAACAATTATTTTTTCGAGTAGGTAGATTAGCTCTCAAGTACTTGCTCAAACGAAACAAACTTTTTCACACTTACACTCCTTTCAAAACAAATTTTTCTAAAACACTTCGTAACACTCTTGAAGACAGAAGCAAGGGTTAAATCGAAGTCAAAACAAAAACTTTTTAAAGCACACAAACACAGAGAAGCAATTTTGAAAATGATGAGCAAGTACCTAAGAGCCCGTAGATAACTACGGATAGAAAGGGTGCTAATACCTTTCCTTTCTATAATCTACCCCCCGTACTCAGAAATATCTCGAAAAAGGAATTTTTCTGTGCTTTTTCCTTTCCTTGTTGGATAAAATAAACGTCGGTGGCGACTCTTGCTTACCGCGACATTTTGCGAACACAAACGCAAAACACAAACCAGTAAATTCCTAAAAAAGGAAATAGTCCCGGTTCTGGCCACCGTATCATAAAACTGGAGACTCTGCTGTGGAATAAATAAGTGGGGTATACCTTAGGATTAGTTCATCATATTGTTTTCTATTGTTTGATTTGATTGCTTTATCTTTGTGGGCTCTGTATCGGAGTTACTATAGATCCTAACCCGGATCTAGGGGACACCTTTTAGGTAAGTAGCAATATACTGTGAGGGAACTATACAGCATAGACCGATATGGTTGAAGCAGTAGCTACGTTGATGTGGCACATTAGTTGGTACCGATATCCCTTGTGGAGCAACAAGGAGAATATGGGGCTGCTATATGGGTCATTAAGCATCAACTGACCTTAGAACCTATAATTGACCAACTTGGGCATAGGAAGTAGTGATATGCTACACTCATTGAGACCATACTCTCGAGATGGTTTCGGCCGCAAGAAAAGATTGTGACTGAAACTATGACCGATGGAGGATGGTCAGTGATATTGAGAACCTATAGAACTCGGTTACTATTATTAGGATAGGTTGAACCAACTAAACTGCAAGAGGGTAGTACCTAGACTCCATGCAAGCCTGAAACATAAGGGTTATTGTGTGACTTGTTTGCCTTTACCATGTTTGCTATCTGTGATACATGTTGTGTGTTTTACCATGACATCATGCATCATGACATCGCATGCATATTTCATTAGACTAACCATTTCAAAGACCGAGGGGATTCATCTTTGTTCTGTTTTGCAGATCATGGCTTTTATGCGCAGAAATACCATTCGAGTCAACTTCGTGCAAATCCCTGCTTAGCTTAGAGAGTTAGTCTCAAAGGTTCCTGATACTTCTTCATTTGTTAGAAGACATGGTCACCTCCTTAGCTTGGTCACTTAAAAGTTGGATGAGAAAATGATGAGTGTGTTATTCCAGTTCTTTGATCCATTGCATCATTGTTTCACCTTCCCGGATTATCACTTGGTCCCTACTTTGGAGGAATTTTCTGATTTGTTGGGTACATCCATTCTCGAGCAAACACCTTTCACCGGTTTAGAGGAGGTTCCTAGACCTGAGTACATTGCTTTAGCTTTACATTTGACAAAGGTTGATGTAGTATCTAACTGGGAGACTCAGAGTGGGGTTAAAGGTTTCTTGGCTAAGTTTTTGATCGATTAAGCTCAACTGTTCTGGGATAACTTGGATTTTCAAGCATTTGAAGACATTTTGGCTCTCCTCATCTACGGCTTGGTTCTTTTCCTAAATCCAGATTCCCTCATAGATGTGCACGCAGTTAAGATCTTCATGTCTCGTAACCCAGTGCCTACTCTTCTAGGTGATATTCTAGATGCTCTCTATACTCGTATTGTACGGAAAAGGGGAACTCTCATGTGTTGTACACCTTTGTTGGCGAGGTGGTTTATTTCGCACCTCCCCAAGTCTGTATTGAAGAATGAGGAAGGTGTAGGTTGGGCTTATAGAATCATGTCCCTTGCTCATACAGACATCCTTTGGAGTTCTAAAGATATGGAAAAGGTAGCTGTCATTGATCGATGTGGGGAATACCCTAATGTTCCGTTACTTGGAATTCGAGGGGGAATAACCTACAATCCTTGTTTGGCTTTACGACAGTTTGGACGCGCTCGGAGAGATGGTCCCCATGAGCTGCTGCTTACAGGCATTGTCTTTGACTACAAGGGGATGTTGAGGGACATCGCCGCAGGTTTATACGAGCCTGGGGCATGGTGAACAGGTCTGACCCATATGAACTAGGACTAAAGACTTCTCTCCTGATGCAACCATATCTCCAGTGGGTTCGAGTCCGTGCCCAAAAGTTGGGAATGCCTTATGAAGTTGTTTTTCCGGTGATCATAGAGCATACTAATGAAGAAGGTGTTCCTTATACGGTCCTCCATCTATACATGCCTACTGATCTTGGGGCATTGAAGAGATCTTGGATCCAGCTAAAGGAAGAAAGGGATACCTACAGGGAGAAGTATCACGAGCAGAAGAGGAAGATCTTGAGGCTTACAAGGCAGCTCGAGAACGAAAGGACAATCAACGACTATGTCAGCACGAAGGGAAAGAGACCATGGGATTTCTGATGTCTTTTATTGTTTCTAGTTTAGATTTGCTTTTCAGTATTTCTTTTGTAAACACCTTGAATGCATTGTTAAACATTGTTACAAATTTTATCTAATAAAGTGTGATTTATTTTGGTTTACAAATTTGAATCTCCCAAAGTCTTTGAAATCATATCATACGCATTCCATTCCCATGCACCTCATTACAGGTACCATTACAGGTTTCTCATCTTCTTCGCTGTTTATTTCAGCATTCATTTCTTCTGAAACACCTACTGATCAAGAAATTAAGGCTCTTCAAGCACAGAATGCTCAGTTCCAGGAGATGTTACTAAACCTGGCCAAAGGGCAGCAAGATTTGAAGACTCTCATCTTGAAGGACAAGAAGAAGAAGAAGAAGAAGAAGAAAAAGAAGAAGAAGGTGGTCCTCCTGAATATGGGTCGCAGATTCGGGAACAATTTGCAACAGGAAACTGATTTGTCCCATTCATCTGGAGGGGGATATAATCAAGAGGAAAGAAAGGGTCCTAGCTATGTGGTTTCTGATAATGACACTGACTTTGATGAAGAACAGTATCCTCCTGCCGAGGATAGGTATAAGCAACTTGAAGAACGGCTGAGTGCAATGGAGATCCAGAAGATACCTGGGTTAGACTTTAGAGATTTGGGTTTAGCATCTGGGGTGGTGATCCCGCACAAGTTTAAAGTTCCCGTCTTCGCTAAGTACGATGGGGTATCCTGCCCGAAGCTACACCTACACTCGTATGTCATAAAGATTCAACCATACACTGCTGATAGGAACCTGTGGGTTCATTTCTTTCAAGATAGTCTGGCAGGGACTCAACTTGAATGGTTCTATCAACTGGAAGGAGCTAATGTCTGCAACTGGGAGGACCTTGCTGCTGCTTTTTATAAGCAATACCAGTATAATGTCGACCTTGCTCCCACGCGTACCCAACTTCAGGGTATGCCTATGGGTACAGGCGAAGGCTTTAAGGACTATGCTCAGAAGTGGAGAGATCTTGCTGGAAGAGTCCAACCCGCTCTGTTTGATAGGGAGTTGGTGGATATTTTTCTTGGGACTTTGTCTGGTCTGTACTTCAATCATTTGATCGGAAGTTCGTCGTCTGGGTTCACTGAATTGATTTTGACTGGGGAGAGAGTTGAAGTCGGTATCAAGAGTGGCAAGATACAAAAAGGTGCTTCGTCAAGTACAGAAAAGAAGCCTTTCAGAAAAGAAGCTAGTGCAGTATACAGCTCAAGGAGCCAAGACCGACCTGAAAGCCGCCAAGCAATTAATGTGGTAGTAATATCAAGACCAATTGTTGCCCCACAACGTAACAATCATCAAAGGACAGAGAGGCTGCAAAGGCATTATACTCGGCTCATTATGACCCTATCTCAAATTTTTCCACAATTGTTGAAGACCAACTTGGTGACTCTGAGGGAGGCTCCAAAGAATCCCAATACTACATCACCGCTGTATAATCCAAACGCCCGCTATGCTTATCACTCTGATAGCCCAGGGCATGATACAAACAACTGTTGGGCCTTGAGGAATAAGGTACAAGATTTGATTGAGGCTAAAGAGATTGAATTTGACGCACCGAAAAAGCCTAATGTCATAACAGCACCTATGCCCAAACATGATCAGGGAGTGAATGCAATTGAAGATGATGATGAGTATGATATTGACAGTTGGATTTACCCCACTACCAACGGTGGCTTGAGCAATTGGACGGCGAAGGATTCCATGTTCGAATCTTTTATTACACAGTAATAAGTCTTTTTGTTTTGAGGTTTTGTAACAGACAATTTGAAACTTTATGGTCTGGTGCCTTGCCCAAGACACCGTGGCTTTGTTTGTGAGGGCTTAATGTTTGTCATTTCCATATATCATCAATAAAGCATTGGACGTTTTCTTGCATTACAAATTTTGCGCTCCTTGTTTTTCTTTTCTATCTTGCACCTTTATTAAAACAGCTATTGTCTTACACACACTCACATATCATAATACAAGTCCACATCCACTATGGGTCCCACTGATAACGACTCTGCTACTGCCAGTTATAACTTAGAAATTCCGATCAACCAAGCCAAGGACGAAGGTAAGGATGATTGCGAAGTGCCTAGGGAACTTGCTAGATTGTTACTACAGGAAGAGAGGGCCATACAGCCCCATGAAGAGCCAGTGGAATCAGTGAATCTGGGTACAGAAGAGGACAAGAAAGAGGTCAAGATCGGCGCAAATCTGGAGTCTAGCGTCAAGCAACGGTTGATACAAATGTTACACGACTATGTTGAGATCTTTGCCTGGTCTTATGAAGATATGCCTTGGTTGGACACCGATATTGTGGTTCACCGCTTGCCAACTAAAGAAGACTGTCCTCCAGTGAAACAGAAAGTTCGTCGTATGCGCCCAGAGATGTCTGAGAAAATCAAAGCGGAGGTTATGAAATAGTTTGATGCCGGTTTTCTAGCAGTTACTTCTTACCCGCAGTGGGTCGCCAATGTGGTCCCCGTACTGAAGAAAGATGGTAAGGTTCGAATGTGTGTTGACTATAGGGATCTGAATAGGGCAAGCCCCAAGGATGATTTCCCTCTGCCTCACATCGATGTTTTGGTCGACAACACCGCACAGCATAAGGTCTTTTCCTTTATGGATGCTTTTTCTGGTTACAATCAGATTAAGATGGCTCCCGAGGATATGGAAAAGACAACCTTTGTTACACAGTGGGGCACCTTTTGCTACAAAGTCATGCCGTTTGGATTGAAGAATGCTGGGGCAACGTATCAGTGCGCCATGGTCGCTCTATTTCATGACATGATTCATCATGAGATTGAGGTATACGTTGACGACATGATTGTAAGATCCTAGACTGAAGAGGAACATCTTGACCACCTCCATAAGCTATTTGACAGGTTGAAGATGTACGAGCTGAGGTTAAACCCGAACAAGTGCACCTTCGGGGTAAGGTTTGGTAAGCTACTGGGTTTCGTCGTTAGCGATAAAGGTATTCAAGTGGACCTGGCAAAGGTGAAGGCTATACAGGAAATGCCAACTCCCCAAATTGAAAAAGAAGTCAGAGGCTTTTTGGGACATCTGAATTACATTGCCCGATTCATTTCGCACCTGACTGCTACTTGTGAACCAATCTTCAAGCTGTTGAAGAAAGATCAAGTGGTAAGATGGAATTATGAATGTCAAGCCGCTTTCGAAAGGATCAAAGAATATCTCCAAGAGCCACCTATTCTGATGCCTCCAGTAGAAGGGAGACCTTTGATCTTATACTTGACAGTACTCGACAATTTGATGGGGTGCGTGCTAGGACAGCATGACGAGTCTGGCCGAAAAGAGCATGCTATTTACTACCTTAGCAAAAAGTTTACCGACTGTGAGACCCGATACTCACTGCTTGAGAAAACTTTCCACGCTTTGGCATGGGCTGCTCGCCGGCTGAGATAGTATATGCTGACTCACGCTACTCTATTGATATCAAAGATGGATCCAATCAAGTATATCTTCGAAAAGTCTGCCTTGTCCGGAAGAATAGCAAGATGGCAGATGATCTTGACTGAGTATGACATCCAATACACGACCCAAAAGGCAATCAAGGGGAGTGTGTTGGCAGATCATTTGGCGCATCAGGCAGTGGATGATTACCAGTCTATGAACTTTGAGTTTCCGGATGAGAACATCATGTTGGTGACTGACTGTGAAGCACATGGACCGGATGAAGGACCTGAGGAGGGATCCCGATGGTCTATGTATTTTGATGGAGCTTAAAATGCTTTGGGTAATGGAATTGGTGTCATGATCATATCTCCTGAGGGCTATCATACTCTGTTCACCGCCCGATTATGTTTTAACTGCACCAACAACATGGCGGAGTATGAAGCATGCATCATGGGCCTTCGAGCAGCTATTAACCTGAGGATTAAGTTTCTGAGTGTGTTCGGAGATTCCGCTCTCGTGATCAGTCAGATCAAAGGCGAGTGGGATACGAAGCACCCAAATCTTATTCCTCACAAAGAGTATGTATTAACGTTGCTTCCACATTTCAAAGAGTTAACCTTTGAACACTTTCCCAGAGAGGAGAATCAGTTAGCGGACGCGCTAGCTACTATGTCTTCTATGTTCAAGGTCAGGTGAGACAATGAAGCTTCCCAGATTACCATTGAGAGGTTGAACGAACCTGCACATTGCTGTGACATTGAGACTGAAGAGGTAACAGATAAACCCTGGTTTCATGATGTAAAAAGGTATCTTGAGGCTCAGGAATACCCCGAGGGTGCATCTGTTAATGATAAAAAGTTTCTGAGGAGATTCGCGGCGAAGTTCTTCATCAGCAATGGTATCCTCTACAAGCGTAACCATGATTCGAACTTACTGCGTTGTGTGGATAAGAATGAGGCAGAAAGAATTATGGTAGAGTTACATGAAGGTACTTTCAGAACTCATTCCAGTGGACACACCATGGCAAAGAAAATCCTACGGGCAGGATATTATTGGTCCACCATGGAAGCCAACTGTTATCAACATTCCCGAACTTGTCATAAGTGCCAAGTCTATGCTGACAAGGTGCACATACCTCCAGTTCCTCTGAACGTCTTGACAGCTCCTTGGCCCTTTGCAATGTGGGGCATCGATATGATTGGTGATATCAGACCTACTGCGTCTAACGGGCATCGTTTCATCCTGGTAGTAATTGATTACTTTACGAAGTGGGTTAAAGCAGCTTCCTTTGCTACAATGACCAAGAACGTCGTGGCACGATTTATTTGGCACAATCTGATCTGTCGATATCGTGTACCAGAGAGGATCATTACAGACAATGGTATAAATCTTAACAACACAATGATCACCGAGCTCTGTAAGCAGTTCAAGATACAGCATCACAACTCTTCTCCTTACCGACCGAAGATGAATGGGGCTATTGAAGCGACTAATAAGAATATCAAGAAGATTGTGCAGAAGATGACGGTGACATAAAAATATTGGCATGAGATGTTACCATTCGCTCTTCATGGGTACCAGACTTCAGCACGGACTTCAACAGGGGCAACACCCTACTCTTTGGTGTATGGCATGGAAGCAGTCTTACCTATTGAGGTCCAGATACCCTCTCTTCGAATTATGAAGGATGTAGGTTTGAGCGAGGATGACTGGATCCAGACCCGGCTTGATCAGCTGAACTTAATCGACGAAAAGAGACTTACTACTATGTGTCATGGTCAGACGTATCAAAAGCAGATGATCAAGGCATTTAACAAGAAAGTTAGACGACAAGAGTATCAAGTTGGGGATCTGGTGATCAAACGCATCATATTACCTCAAGGTGATCCTAGGGGCAAATGGACCCCTACGTATGAAGGGTCATTTGTGGTTAAGAACATTTTCTCAGGAGGAGCTATGATTCTAACCACCATGGATGGTGACGACCTTCCTCACCCCGTCAATGCAGACATATTGAAAAAATACTATGCATAATCAAAGACCCACTAGGTCGACTGGCCTAGGCAAAAATAAGGGCTTCCTGGCGAACCAAAAGGGTTCGGGCAAAAATAAGGGATGAAAATAAAAAAACTGTACACCTGGCAAGTCGAAAACCTGAAAAGGCGGCTTGGGCAAAAAAGGGTATCCCGGTGGACTGAAAACCCGAAAGGGCGGTCCAGGAAAAAGTTAGGGATTAAGGCGTAACACTATGTCTCATTGGATCACCTTGTAACCAGACTTCGGTATCGACTATCATGCTCATACAACGCTAATCAATCGGATCTACCTTCAACCAAGTAGCAAAGTGATGACATGCTCGAAGAAATAAAGGCAATAGCAGAGTTGGAACCCAGTGGGATTGTTCACATAGCTGTTTTTCTTTGTTTTACACAAACTGTATAAATTCTATTGTTCGGCGGCGTTCTCTTACTAGGATGTCAGCCTCTTGTACAAAAAACGCCTATTTTCAGGCCGACTTCAAAATCAATACGATTCATTTTCACGAAGAAATTTCATATTATTTTCCCTTTTTGTTTTGTTTTGCAAGAACGTCCAATGTTCATTTTTGATATATGCATTTGACAATAATTGCTGCTCATAAATATTCACATGCGAAACAAAAGACGGTTACTTGTAATATCAGAAACAGGGGAAAATAAGAAATGTCCAAACCGTACAGTTACTCTATCCACCAGGTATAGGGATAGACCTAGTTGCAGAAAACGATTAAAGGTACATTCACTCCCCGCAGAGTAAGAAAAGACGGTGATATTAGCGGTCCCAAACAGGACACCACTCTCCCCAGATGAGGCTCGCAATCGCGAATGAGTAGGCAAGATTCTCCCCAAGCAGAGTTTATCTATCATCAGCACTAGAAAATTATCCCCAGTGGAGTTTGGAGAATTATCCCCAGTAGAGTCTGGAGGATTATCCCCAGTAGAGTCTAAAAGATTATCCCCAGTGAAGTCGCAATGATAAATCATCCCTAGCAATGTTCATTCCTTTCACAAACAGAAACTCAATCCCCAACAGAGTGTATCATCGCCAGCAATGATAATTCATCCCCAGCCGAGGTTGTTCCTCCAAATCAACAGGTCCTCTAGCAGAGTATCTCTTCCCCACAGAGTCATTTTCTCGCCAGTTTATTCACCAGTGGAGTTATCCTCTCCTGCAGGTTTATTCTCACAATTATCTTCATTCACTATCCCCAGCGGAAACGAGGAATTCAACTTTTCTTTTCTCCAGCAGCAACCCGAGATTTATTTTCCCCAGCTAGAGAACATAAAAAACAATACATATCCATACATCATGACATACGCATAAACATCATACAACACAATCTCATTTATTTTGAGAACATCATTGATTGATACATATCATGCATTACATACAATTAACCTTTACCTTTCAGGAAAGATACAATCAAATTCTCACAAAAGTTCAGGCTATGAAGCCTGAATCCGACCGGATAGTACCTTGATTTCTACAGTATATTATGAAGCCCGGATTCGACCGGATAACAGTAACGAACACTGTGAAGCCTGGATTCGACCAGATAGTGGTTTACCTTTAAGCTATGAAGCCTAGAGAACGACCAGATAGTAGTTTAATCCCCAGCAAGCCGTGAAGCCCGGATTACGACCGGATAACAGCTCAGCTAGTTACTACGAAGCCTGGATTACAACCAGATAGCAGTCTGAGACACCATGAAGCCTGGATTCGACCAGATAGTGGTTTATCATAAACACAGGCCGTGAAGCCCGGATTACAACCGGATAACAGCTCAGCAAGTTATTGTGAAGCCTGGATTACAACCAGATAGCAATATAAGTTTCTGTGAAGCTTGGGTTACGACCAGATAAGCATCCAAAGACACCGCGAAGCCTGGATTATGACCAGATAGTGGTATATCTTTAACATAAGTTATGAAGCCCGGATTACAACCGGATAGTATCTTGATTTCCTCCGAACACCATGAAGCCTGGATTTCGACCAGATAGTGGTATGAGACATCGTGAAGCCTGGATTACGACCAGATAGCGGTTAAAGACACTGTGAAGCCTGGATTACGACCAGATAACATTGAGGGACACTGTGAAGCTTGTATTACGACCAAATAGCAGTTCATCCGGCCAGATACTATGAATCCCGGATTACGACCGGATATTAGTAGGCCCAAAGCCAAAGGGAAGCCCGGATTACAATCGGATAACCATTTGATCTCTTCTGAAGCCTGGATTACGATCAGATAAGAAGTAAGGTATTGTGAAGCCTGGATTACGATCAGATAACAGTACAAGACACTGCGAAGCTTGGATTATGACCAAATAGCAGTTTACCTGGACAGTTACTAAGAAGCCCGGAGTCGACCAGATATTAGTGTTCCCTAAGTTCAAGTTGAAGCCCGGATGTGACCGGATAACAACTCATTTCCTTCTGAAGCCTGGATTACGACCAGATAAGAATCGAGAAATTGCGAAGCCCAAATTACGACCGGATAGCAAGTTTAATCTCATCTCCCCAGTAAGTCATTGTAAAGCCTGGATTACGACCAGATAACAGTCGGTGTTATTACTATGAAGCTTGGATCACGACCAGATAGTAGTTCATTTTCACCTCTTCGGCGAAGAGACGGTTCCTCAACAAGAATAACGGACGACCGGAGTTCCTAAAATTCAACCTTTCTCAAAATAGAGATGATTCCCCAGTAGAATAACGAACGACCGAAGCTCCTAAAATTCTATTGCTCTCAAGACAGAGATCAGGATTCCCCAGTGAAATCTTCCTCAACAACAGGTATACAAACTCTCGCTAAGGAATCTCTTATGCGATCGAAACTCCTTCAGATGTCATCTCTAAGCCCATTCCTCGTCGGCAGTTTCCAAATGGCATCTATAAGCCCATTCCCGACATCGCAAGACGGACACCATTTCATGTGAGTGCAAATTTCTGGGCACTCTAGTGTTCAATCCTCTTCCACCTTCGGATCACAAAAAGCACGCAAGCCAATCTATATCCTCAGGTTTAAGAAGATTGAGCAGGGGCAGATGTTCTACCCCAAAATTTTCCCTCCCATATTTCTCAAAAAAAAATTTCAAGAAAGATTCTCAAGTTGCTCAAGGAAGTCCAAGGCTTGACCAGACAAGCTCTCTCCTAAGGCAGTCTACCTCAAATTAGGGTTTCACATTGCATCAATATACTTGAGTCCAAGGGATCCCAAATGCTCACCAAGGTCCTAATATGTTCTCAAGATCATCCATGTCAATTTTCAAGCCTTACAGAGAAAGTTTGCTCAGTCAATTGCTCAAAGACCTAAAAATCGATTATGCTAGGGCAAAAGTCAATTGTGGCCTACATACAGTCAAACTTCAATATTTTTGGTCAAAATCCTCATTTTTAAGTATATTTCATCATTTTATCAAGGTTTGATCATGATTCATCAAGGATTGCTCATAATTCATCAAGAACCAAAAGTTGCTAAATTAGGGTTTTGTAGGAAAAGTCAACTCAACTTTGACCAAGCATAACTATCTCATACTTTATGATAAATGACCCATCCAAAGCTCATTTTGAAAAGGATGCAATTCTTTACAATCCATATTCATCTCCCAAGTTCAAAATATGCACTCACAAGAAGTTATGAATTTGGATATTATAGGTCATTTTGAAAAGTCAAGAAAAACACCTTTTTTGTCAAAGATTCATACATGAGCATGGAATATCAAATTGAGATTAGAACAAAAGGGTTGCTTAGAGGACATCTCAAGATTTCTAAAAAGTCCAAGAACACCTTCAAAGAGTCAAAATTGAGGAAGTTATGCATTAGTGAAGTTGGCCCTTTTTGCAAAATTACCAAAAGTCAACTATGCCTAAAATTGCAAATTTTGCTTAATGGGCCCATACTTTTCACTTGTTTTAAGTTGGAAAAATGGTCCACGAGCCCTAGCCTTTGCCACTTGTCATTTTCTTATTTTTATTATTTATCTTGATTTTTATTTGAATTAAATCAATTTTAATCAAAATAAATTATGAAAAAATCTAAAGCATTGAAAACTCAAGATTTTGTACTTGTTTCAGGTCTTAAATTCCAGCTAGCATGAGATCAAATCCGTGTAAAGGCATGAGGTGCACAAAAAGATTGTTTTTAGGATATTTTTGGAATGATATTCAAGTGTATCAAATCAAAATCAAATTCAATAATGGAGGAAGATTATGATCACATGGATAACCCTAACTCATTCCTCAGTACATAAAGAAGGTGTGCAGACCAAAAGAAAGGCTAGAAAGAGGCGTTTGAAGAAGAACAAAATTGGAAAAATCACAACAAAAGTGCTGGATCGAATTCATACTTCCAAGCATCCTCAGGGCCTTCTAGCTATCCTAATTGATTCCTGGGAGTGGAAGCAAGCGAAATCAATCAAGAACAAGTCTTTTCCAGTACCAAAATGCATTGTAAGTCATCCACGACATTGCTTCTTTTTTGAAATCGAACAACATCATTCTTATACTTGTAGCATAAAATAATTGTATATTATTGTTCACCATCATATTTGCAAGCTTTCTGTAATATTCAATTGTGTTTTCATGGCCTATATTGGATTTCACCATTATTAGGGTTTCTTGCTTCGATTTGGGATCTTTGTTTACAGGCAAATTTGGGCCATGAAAGGGCCACCATTGAACTCAGCAGGTCTATACGAAGTTATCCATGGCTTTTGTTTTGATTTATCTTACTCATGCTTGATTTTGAGAAATTGCAGGGATATAGCGACGGACATATGTCCGTAGGTAAAAGTTTTCCACTTTTACCAACGGAGCAAGGTTAGGGATAACCTGCGTGGCATCTTTCCATTGGGCCATTCAAACTTCTGGCGCGCGTTTTTTTATTATTCTCCATTAATTCTTTTTTTTGTATATTATAATTGTTGTTTATATTATATACAAACAAAACAGCCAGCACAGATGGTAGTGGAGTGAAGGCAAAAGGCATCAGGACCTGGGTTCGAATCCCAGGTCCCCCCATTCTTCATGTTATTTTCCTTTTCAGGATCCAACGCACACCAAGGACCAAGGTCCACCATGGGACCTCCTCAACCAATCTGCCAAGTGGCCAGATGGCCAGATCCAAAGGCCAGTAATGAGGGACCATCCTGAAGCCTAGTCACCACAAAGCATGTGATCCAGCAGGTCAACGTGGACCACCATGTTTTGGGCCCAGAAATCTGATTTTCACACTCCCTCAAACTACTGATTGCAGGCCCAAGTTCCTTATTCCTTTTCTTTTTATATTTTATTTAATTTATTTATTTATTTTATTCACTAACACAAAATTATTTTTCTTTTTATCCAAAAATCACAAAAATATTTTTCATCCATTTAAATTTAGGATATTTATTTTTTATACAAAAAAATTAATTAATTTAATTAGGTTGTTAATTTTAGGTAACTTTAATTGTTTTGTAAATAAATTAAAACTAATTAGAACAATTAGGTTTTTATTTTTAACTTAATTATATTTTCTTTTCCTAAAAATAACCAAAAAACACAAAAATAGGCCATTTATTTTCATGAATTAATTTAATTAACTAATTAATTGTATATTTAATTTAAAAACTAAATTATTTTCTTAAAAAATAATTAAAAACAAAAAAAAAACATTTTTCTTTTAATTAGGTTAAAAAGGGTCAAAACCCTGATTTTTCTTATCGTTCTAATTTCATCGCGCGCGCTTTATTGTTTTATTATTTACCATATTGATGTAACTGCCCACAAGTTGTAATAGTTTAATTAGGTCTTTTATCTTTCATTTATCGCTTTATTTTTAAGGGTTTATTTTTGGATATGTAAATACCTGAAGCCTTGTAATAGCTTAGTTTAATTTTCGCACTTTAAATTCTGTAAAATATTTAACTGTTAGATATATGATATAGGGATGCATGACAAGAATGTATGATTAACTTTAAAACAGTTAGATAACCCTAAAATGTGTAAAGATAAATAATCTGAAATTGAATCACACGCGCACTCCTAGGGTACGCTCCCACTTGGTTGCCTTCGGTAAACGGTCATTAGGTATAGGATGCTTTAGTGGTCGTCCTTTTGTCTCAAAGATCAAAGTTGCCTCGGAATGGTTGCCTCGGATATTTTTGCCTCGGATAATTGATCTAAGACATTAGGGTTACTACTAAGACGTCCTAACATTGCTTTAATGACCGTACGTCCCTTTTGAATTGACCCTCAAAACGCCAACGACGGTGCTACCTACTCACTAATAGTGGGATAGCGATGTCTAACGGAAACAAACATAGAACAATTCTTTTTTCGAGTAGGTATATTAGCTCTCAAGTACTTGCTCAAACGAAACAAACATTTTCACACTTATACTCCTTTCAAAACAAAGTTTTCTAAAACACTTTGTAACACTCTTGAAGACAGAAGCAAGGGTTAAATCGAAGTCAAAACAAAAACTTTTCAAAGCACACAAACACAGAGAAGCAATTTTGAAAATGATGAGCAAGTACCTAAGAGCCCGTAGATAACTACGGATAGAAAGGGTGCTAATACCTTCCCTTTCTATAATCTAACCCCCGTACTCAGAAATATCTCGAAAAAGGAATTTTTCTGTGCTTTTTTTCTTTCCTTGTTGGATAAAATAAAAGTCGGTGGCGACTCTTGCTTACCGCGACATTTTGCGAACACAAACGCAAAACGCAAACCAGCAAATTCCTAAAAAAGGAAACAGTCTCGGTTCTGGCCACCATATCACAGGTGTCTATAATGATCCATGAAAGTCATTTGAGCCCTTATAATTCCAATTATCCTTGTGAAAATCAAAACCCTAATTTGAGGTAGCAGTGTTTTAGGAGATGGTTTGACCTAGTCAACACTTGTGCAAACTTGAACTTTGGGGGATCTTGTGAGAAATGTCTTGAGAAAGGAAAGGTAAAATTTTGGGGTACAACAGTTATGAACAAGAACTCTGTTATTATGTTACGTGAAGTTCTGAAAAGAAGTAAATGAGTACCAACAGTAACATTCTTCTTTTGATTTAATCTTTAGCAAGCATGTTCTGAAGCGTTACATTTCATTCATGGCTATTCAAAAGTAACGGCTGAAAGAGGACAAGAATCTCTATGTTTGGAAAGTTCATTAACTACTATTTATCAACATTCCAAATGCACCTCTCATGCATTGCCTATATAAACAAGATGCAAAGAAGAAGTCATTGACGATTTTTACTATGCACTACAAACGAGAAATATCACTACCTTCAATCCATTGATTTTCATTTGTGTAATACATCACTTTTGTGATACTGTTTTTTGTTAGAAAAACATATATTTGACACGCTTTCAATTATAGTATTGTGTAATACCTTGATAAAACCGGGTTGTGGTTTAAACTCAAGAAGGCTTTGACACTTGTCATTATACATGTGTAATCAAGTTCGATTAGTGGATTAAGACCTCATTGAGAGAGGCGAAATCACCTTGGTGGGTGGATTGGAGTAGTTTGAGTTCAAACATACCAGGATAACCAACGTGTCTTTTGTTTTAAGTTTTAAAAACCCCAATTCAACCCCCCCCCCCCCTTCTTGTGTTTTTTCCATTCTTCAATTGGCATCAGAATGCCTGGTTCTGAGTGCAAACCCTTAACCGTGTTAGAAAAAGATCCAAGCAAGAAAAACACTATGGTGGGATCAAGTCAGAACATCAACAATGATTATCATGATGAAAAAGACATAATCAGCGGAAAACATCCAATCTTTGATGGTGAAAACTTTGATTACTGGAAAGACAGAATCAAAAGTTTCTTTCTAGCTCATGACGCTAATCTCTGGGATATGGTGATTGATGTATACATACATCCAGTTGATGAAAGCGGTCAGAAGATTGACAGAAAAAAATGATAGATCATCAAAAGAGAAAATTTGGAAATCATCATAAGGCCAGAACAATTCTCTTGAGTGTTATCTCGTACATAGAGTATGAGAAGATCACAAATAGAGAATCAGAAAAACACATGTTTGACTCCTTGAGAATGACGCATGAAGGAAACACGCATGTCAAAGAAACCAAAGCTCTTGCTCTCATTCAGAAGTATGAAGCTTTCAAAACGGAAGAAGATGAAACCATTGAAACAATGTTCTCAAGATTTCAAATTCTGATTGTTTGACTAAAAGTTCTGGATAAAGGGTACTCAAATATAGATCATGTAAAGAAAATCATCAGAAGTTTACCCAAGAAATGGAGACCCATGGTCACAACTCTGAAACTAGCCAAACATCTGAACAAAATATCTCTTGAAAAACTTGCCAGCTCCCTGAGAATTCATGAGATAGAACTAGAAGAAGATGAGCCCCAGAAGCAAGGTAAGTCTCTAGCTCTTAAATCTAATAAAAAATATGAACCTAAAGTTTTGTAGGAAAAAGAAGAAAACTTTGGTGAATCCTCGTCAGAAGAAGACGAACTATCTCTTATCTCCATAAGAGTCAATCAGTTGTGGAAGCACAGAAAAAGGAAGTTTAGAACTTCTAAAAGAACAGGGAATCATTCTGAACCATCTTCTAGATACAGAAAATTAAGTAATAGAGACATTATTTTCTACGAATGGAATGAATAAGGTCATTACAAAAGCGATTGTCCAAATCTTCAAAAAGAGAAACCTAAAAAGAAGTTCTTTAAAGAAAAGAAGAAAATTCTCATGGCAATATGGGATGACTCAGAATCTTCTAAAGCTGAAACAAAATCAGAAGATGAAAGAGCCAACATAGCTCTAATGGCCAACGTATCAGATGACTCTGGATCATCTGAATCAAAATCAGAATCAGAGGCAGAAGAGGTATTCTATAACTTTTCTAGATCTCAATTAGAAAAAAAGTCTGTCAGAAATTCTTGAGAGATATCAGTAACTTCGAGTCAAAAACAAGAACCTGAAAAAGGATCTAGTTTCTGACTCTGAAGAAACTAAGAAACTGAGAACAAAAAACTCTGAGCTTAAAGAAACAATTTCTAAACTCGAAAATAAATTACAAAAGGCTCAGAAAGAGACTGTCTTAGAAGTTTCTAGTAACTCTGATAAGATCATAAAAGAATATGATCATAGCTTTCAAAAATTTCTTGCTAAAAACATAGATAGGATCAAGATGGCTTTAATGATCTATGGAGTTAGCAGAAATGGCAGAAAAGGGATAGGATATAAGGGTAAAGTGTCTCTACCTAAGAAAGTTAAGGATATGGTCATAAAACACACACCCCTTTATTCTCACTTCACCTATGGGCATACACATAACATAAAGTATACTAGTAATGCTTTTTCTGCTAAACCAAAATTCAAATAGAATTTTGGTAAATCTAACAAACAAGGACCCAAAAAGATATGGGTACATAAGGATAAAATTGTCTATGTTGCAGATGTCTTTAACAGCAAAATTGAAACACCAATCTTGGTACCCGGACTCTGGATGCTCTCGACACATGATGGGAAGAAAGCATATATTCCAAATCCTAGATCTTAAAACTGGAGGCTACGTAGGTTTCAGAGGCAATCAGAAAGGAAAAATTATTGGCTTTGGAACTATTGGTAACGGTACACTTCCTTCTATAACTAATGTTATGTTAGTAGATGAATTAATGCATAACCTGTTATCTATAAGTTAATTAAGTGATAACAGTTATGATATAATCTTTAATCAAAAGTCATGTAAAGCAGTTAGTCGGAAATATGGATCTATCCTCTTTAATGGAAAGAGAAAGAACAACATTTACAAAATAAAACTTTCTGAGCTAAAAAGTCAAAATGTAAAATGCCTAATGTCTGTTAAGGATGAGTAATGGGTCTAGCATAGAAGATTGGGGTATGTTAGTATGAGAAGAATATCTCAGATTAACAAACTCAATCTGGTCAGAGGACTTCCTAACCTGAAGTTCAGCTCAGATGCTCTGTGTGAAGCATGTCAAAAAGGCAAGTTTGAAAAACCTTCTTTCAAAGCAAAAAATGTTGTTTCTACCTCCAGACCATTATAACTTCTGCATATAGATCTGTTTGGACTAGTGAAAACTGCTTCCATCAGTGGCAAGAAGTACAGATTAGTGATTATAGATGACTATAGCAGATGGACATGGATAAAGTTCTTAAGACACAAGGACGAATCACACTTTGTGTTCTTTACTTTTTGTAACCAAGTTACAAATGAAAAAGATCTTAGAATTATTAAAGTCAGAAGTGATCATGGTGGGGAATTTGAATATAAAAAGTTTAAATTATTTTTTAATGAGAATGGCATCTCTCATGATTTCTCTTGTCCTAGAACTCCTCAACGAAATGGAGTTGTAGAACGAAAGAATAGATTTTTACAAGAAATGGTCAGAACCATGATCAACGAGACTAACATTGCTAAGAACTTTTGGGCAGAAGCAATTAACACAGAGTGTTATATTCAGAATAGAATCTACATAAGACCTATTTTGGATAATACTCCATATGAACTGTGGAAGAACAGAAAGCCCAAAATTTCTTATTTCCATCCATTCGGATGTACTTGTTTTATTCTAAACACTAAAGAACATCTGAACAAGTTTGACTCTAAAGCACAAAAGTGTCTCATGTTAGGATACTCTGAACGCTCAAAAGGTTACATAGTATATAACACAGAAACGCGGGTTGTGGAAGAGTCTATCAATGTCAGATTTGATAATAAGCTTGGCTCCCAAAATTCAAAGTAGGATAAATTTTATGCAGATATAGAAGTTCAATTTGCAGGTACTGAAGACACTGCATCAGAAGTTTCTTACAAAGAATCGCAGTCAAATCCAGAATAAGATGTCACAAACATTATAGCAACATCTAAAGAGCCCATCCAGAAAAGATAATCCAGAAGCAGTTTAGCTCATCTAGAAAACAAGATTCTAGGAAAGAAAGAAGACCCAATCAGAACAAGATCTACATTCAGAAACACTGAAGAATATCTCATGGGATTTGTGTCTCTGATTAAGTCAACTTCCATTGACGAATCCCTTCTAGACAATGACTATATACTCGCAATGCAGGAAGAACTAAATCAGTTCACCAGAAACAATGTGTGGGATCTAGTTCCTAAACCAAAAGGGTTTAACATAATCGGAACCAAATGGGTCTTCAGAAACAAGCTAAATGAACAAGGAGAAGTTATCATAAATAAAGCACGACTGGTGGCACAAGGTTATAGTTGTAACATCCCAATTCTACCCCGGCAATTATATAAATAAACCAGAGTTATAAAATCATATCATGCAAACGAATCGGGATGCCACAAATTCTTCTATCAAAATTCATTGCATTCATCGTGGATATATAACACCTTTAAAACATCGGATGAACCATCATCATAACATCTTTGATTAAATAATTCAACATCTATGCAGCGGAATTCTTATAACATCTTTATCATCAATACATCAACTTAAAACCAACAAAATACTTAATAATAATCAACTTAAAGTTCAACAACGGAATAATCAACAATCAAAAGCAAAAAGCGTTCATACCCCCCGAGTGTTACATATCAGAGCAATGACACTGACTCAAACTACTGAAGGTATACAACCTTCACTCTCGATTACCTGCATGTTACCAACATAAGGGCAACATTCAAACAGAAGGGGTGAGATATCTAACAATATGATAAAGCGCATGATAATTAATACATTAAATTAGATCATATAACATCACCACTTTTCATCTCATACTCAACAATAATCACGGCAATAATACACAATCACAACATCAATACACACTTCTTTATACAATCATATAATGCGACTCAATACTATGAAAATGCATGTGGTACCATTTGGAGCAGAACGCCCATCTCAAAAAAATTCCAATTAATAGAGGCATCAACAGGGCATAAGCCTCCATCTCAATATTCGCCAAATTCAGGCCATCTCAACGAGCATAGGCTCCATCTTAAAATGCAATGTATGCGACACAATCATGAATGTATTAACAACACCATAATTAACAACAATCACAATACAACATCATCTTTGGCCAAAGTCCTACGTCTCAAAGCATCTCAACATCTCTTCATCAACATCTCATATCATCCATAATAATTTATCATTTATCGATCAAACATCATTTATTCATCATAAATTATCGACATAACATCATTAATAACGTCTCATCAACAACTCAGTTGTACATTAATACGACAGTAATTCACACCGCTATTATGTAATCTTACATCATTATTATCATTACTCCTAATGTTACAAATCAAACAGCAGCCTATAAACATTTAATCCTCGTCATTCTACATAAAAACCAACATAACGATCAACACGGGAACTAACTCTAAATCCTAAATTGGCTACTAGGATTACTCTTCCTATTCTTCATTTTAATCCTCTAGAATAAAGTTCATCGCCTTAGTTATTCAACACTTCGAACGACATCTCAAATGGCATCCTAAAACTCAAGTTACAACATTTTCTAAACGATTCTGCCAAAAACCAGACAATATGGGTTGACGCATATCTCCTTGGATCGACGCGTACTACACTGAACTCGCAACATGAGTCGACGCATCCTCTCTTGGATCGACTCATCATGAGTTTAAGACACAACATGTATCGACACATGCCCCTACGGATCAACTCATCCTGAGTCTAAAAGCACTCATGTATCGATGTGAAACCTCTTCGTGTCGACTCATCCCGAGTCTCTCAACCTTCTTGTATCGACCCATCATGTTTGAGGTCGACGCATCCTGTTACATCCTGCATAAATTATGCAATTTTCTCTGTGTTTTCACTACGGGTTTCATATTTTAAGCCCTAAAAACTTAATATAATCATAGATAATCATCACTTACAATTACCCTATAATTCTACATCAATTAAATCGCATCGGGACATCATTATTCATCCATAATTCATCAATTCTTCATCATACGACATCATATACATTCAAGTCAAGAACAAGACAACAATCACCTCTAACCCCACATACCAATCATCATGAACCCAATTATAGAGTCAGAACTCCACCCTTACCTTGGTTTGAAGGCCACTCTATAATTTCCGGTCGAATTCCCGTTCTTCCGTTCTTTCCTCTTTTTCCAGCAGCTTCACGTTCTTCTTCTCAATCCTTATTCTTCTATTGCCTCTTCTTTCTATTCCTTCTAAAAACAATATAATAACCTATTATTCTTTATTCCTTATTGGGCTTAAAACTAATACACCCCCTTATTACTTCTATTCCTTAAAAACAAACCCACATCAAATAATATTATACTTCTAATATTATTTCTCCACTTAATAAAATACTTAAATCCAATTAATCACAACACATCTTCACAAATATTCCAAAAATAATTTAATTAAATAATTAGTTAAATTAAGGGCGTTACAACTCTCCCCCACTTAGAATATTTTCGTCCTCGAAAATTTACCTCAATCAAACAACTCAGGGTAGGAGTCTCGTATCTTGCCCTCCAACTCCCAAGTCATGCTTTCTCCAGCACCTCCTAGCCAAACCACTTTAACCAAAACAATCTCTTTTCCCCTCAGATTCTTAGTTTCACGATCCATGATCCGTACAGGCATCGTCTCCACCGTAAGATTATCCCGTACTTGCACATCGTCCATATGGATCACATGAGATGGATCTGAAATATACTTCCGGAGTTGCGACACATGAAACACATCATGCAAATTCGAAACATTAAGCGGTAAAGCCACTCTATAAGTAACATTCCCCACTCTCTCCGAAATTTGATATGGTCTAATAAAACGAGAAGTGAGCTTCTTAGACTTCAATGCCCACCCAACACCAGTCACAGGTGTAACTCTCAAAAACACATGGTCACCCGCTTGAAATTCTAAATCTTTCCTTCGCTTGTCATGATAACTCTTCTGTCTACTTTGGGAAGCTTTCATATTTTCTCAAATTAACTTCACCTTCTCAGTAGTCTCACGAACAAGTTCAGGTCCAAGTACTACACTTTCACCAGATTCATGCCAACATAAAGGAGTTCTACATCTTCGACCATACAACGCCTCAAAAGGTGCCATCCCAATACTAGAATGGTAATTGTTATTATAAGTTAACTCTATCAACGGAAGATAAGTATCCCACGAACCTCCCTGCTCAAGAACACATGCCCTCAACAAATCTTCCAACGATTGAATTGTCTGTTCAGTCTGACCATATGTCTGAGGATGATACGCTGAACTCAACCTCAACTTAATACCCAACGCTTCTCGCAAACTCTTCCAAAAATCAGAAGTAAATCTTGGATCTCTATCTGACACAATGCACAAAGGGACACCATGCAGCTTCACAATCACACTCGTGTAAATCTCAGCTAACTTTGACACTGGAAAGCTGATGTTAATAGGAATAAAATGAGCTGTCTTCGTAAGCCTATCAACAATCACCCAAATCGAATCATGTCCTCTTATAGTATTAGGCAACCCTGTCACAAAGTCCATCGAAATTCTATCCCATTTCCATTCTGGAACTTCTAATGGTTATATCAATCCTGCAGGCTTCTGATGTTCAACTTTTGACTTCAAACAAGTCAAACATGCATACACAAACCGAGCCACATCACTCTTCATCCCAGGCCACCAAAACAAGCCTTTCAAATCTTGATACATCTTTGTAGCTCCTAGATGAATACTTAACTTACTTTTATGGCTCTCTTCCAGTATCACCTTCTTCATCTCAGCATCATCAGGAATACAAATCCGGTTATGAAATCTCAACACACCTTGCGCATCTAACTTAAAATCATTATTCTCATACTGATTGATTCCAACCATCAAATCTACTAGTTTAACATCCAACTTCTGAGCTTCTCTGATACTGTCTAGAAATTCATTATTAATCTTCAACATACCCAACATAACACTATGCGGAGTAACCTCGCAAACTAAGCTCATATCTCTGAACTGTTCAATTAATTCCAACTCTTTAACTATCATTGCCGACATATGTAAAGTCTTTTGACTCAACATATCAGCTACCACATTCGCTTTTCCTGGATGATAATTCAAACCGAAATCATAATCCTTTAACAATTCCAACCATCTTCGTTGCCTCATATTCAACTCCTTCTGATTGAATAAATACTTTAAGCTCTTATGGTCACTAAACACTTCAAATCTAGAACCATAAAGATAATGCCTCCAAATCTTCAACATAAAGACAACTGCAGCAAGCTCTAAATCATGCGTAGGATAGTTCTTCTCATGAGTCCTTAACTGCCTTGACGTATAAGCAACTACCTTACCATTTGACATAAGCACACCTCTTAAACCCATCTTAGAAGCATCACAATACACCACAAAAGACTCTCCTGGATTAGTCAACATCAAAATCAGAGTCGACGTCAACCTCTTCTTCAATTCTGCAAGCCTTTCTTCGCACTGAACATCCCATACAAAAGGTCTACCTTTACAAGTCAACTTAGTCAACGGAAGTGCTAACTTAGAAAACCCTTCAATAAACCTTCTATAATAACCAGCTAATCCCAAAAAGCTTCTAATCTCAGTAGCTGACATCGGAGTCTCCCATTGCAACGCAACATCAACCTTCGATGGATCTACAGTAATGCCACTACCTGAAATAACATGACCAAGAAAACTAACCTCTTTTATCCAGAATTCACACTTGGACAACTTTGCATACAACTTCTTCTCTTTCAAAACTTGCAACACTATCCTTAAGTGTTCTGCATGCCCTTCTTCTGACTTAGAGTAAATCAAAATATCATCAATGAACACCACTACGAACTGATCCAAATAAGTATGAAAGATACGATTCATATATTCCATGAATACTTATGGCGCATTAGTAACACCGAAAGGCATCACCGAATACTCATAATTTCCATAACGCATTTTGAAATCCGTCTTCTGGATATCTTCATCCTTCACTTTGATTTGATGGTAACCCGACCTCAAATCAATCTTACTAAACACACGAGCATCCACCAATTGATCCATCAAGTCATCTATTCTTGAAAGCAGATACTTGTTCTTAATCGTCACTTTATTCAACTCTATAATCAATACAAAGCCTCATACTTCCATCTTTCTTCTTTACTAACAACACTGGAGTTCCCCACGGCGATACACTTGGTCTTACAAACTTCTTCTCAAGTAACTCTTCCAATTGCTTCTTTAACTCTGACAATTCAGATGTAGACATCTCGTATGGTTCCATAGACACGGCTCTGGTACCAGGTACAAGATCAATAGAAAATTCAACTTCCCTCTCCTGCGGTACATCAGGAATCTCATCAGGGAAAACTTCAGGAAATTCACACACCACCGGCAATTCCTCAATTATAGCTTGAGTCTCTACAGATAGCGACGCCATCAACGAGAACATATGTGCTTCCTCTTACACCAACTTCCTCAACTGTCTAGCAGACAACATACCACCTTCTTCTTCTTCTTCAAGAGTAGAAAACCTCACAAACTTGTCATAACCGTTAATATGAACATAATTATGCTCTAACCAATTCATACCCAATATCACATCCAAACCTCTTAACGGTAAACAAACCAAATCAACATCAAAGTCTCTGTCGAAGATCGACAATGGACACTTTAAACACACAAAAGAAGTAGTCACCGACCCCTTGGCTGGAGTATCGACGACCATTTCTCCATTCATGGAAGACAACTTAAGACCCAATCTTTCAATACAATCAGCAGCAATAAAACAATGAGTAGCACCGGTATCAATAATAGTAATTAAAGGAGTACTATTAATGAAACATGTACCTCTGATAGGTCTATCCTCAACAGTTGTCTGATCCTCCATCAAAGCAAACAATTTACCACTTGACTGAACCCTCTTCAGTTTCGGACACTGACTACCAATGTACCCTTCTTCTCTACAATTGAAACAAATCAGATCCTTATGTTCACACTCAGACACAACATGTCCATTCTTACCACAACAGAAACACATCTTCACTTCAGTAGTACACACATTACTCTTGTGCCTAGATTTTCCACACTTAAAACAAACCACACCAGCAGGAGCGTCTCCCTCACTAGTTCTTTGGCCCTGAGCAACTTTTTGTTTACCCTTACCAGCTGGGGAATCATAAGGCTTACCACGATTCTGTTGGTGCTTACCCCTCTTCTCACTGATAATCTTGTAATGAGCATTATTATCCTCCTAATAAATCCTGCAGATATCAACCAAATCAGCAAAGACATGGATCTTCTGGTATCCAATTTCCTTCTTGATCTCCGGGCACAACCCATTCTCAAACTTGATACACTTCGAAAACTCAGCATCTGCATCAGTGTAATGCGAATAAAACTTAACCAACTCAGCAAACTTGGCAGCATACTTAACAACTGACATATTCCCTTGCTTCAGCTCAAGGAACTCAATCTCCTTCTTACCACAGACATCTTTAGGAAAGTACTTCTTCAAAAACTCTCTACGGAACACAGCCCAAGTGACATTCTCACCTGCAGCTTCTAGTCTCTGACAAGTCTCTAGCCACCAGTCATCAGCCTCGACTGCTAGCATATGAGTCCCATACTGAACCTTCTGCGCTGGAGTGCAATCCATCACATTCTCTCAATTTCTTTCAACAACTCCAATGCTCCGTCAGGATCATACTTTCCTTTAAACGTAGTTGGATTCTCTCTCTGGAAAGTCGCCAAGCTATGAGATCCAGCATTCCCGTCAGCATTCAGCTGATTTTCCATCGCATGAGCCATTACTTCTAAAGCAGCAGCAAGTGCAACATCATTCCTTCCAGCCATCTCAACTTCTCACTACAACATAAACAACGGTTAGAACTCAAATTAAAAATACTCGATTGTTAGACAACTACGACTCGACGACAAGGTCGGACCAACCTTTTGCTCTGATACCAACTTTGTAACACCTCAATTCTACCCCGGAAATTATATAAATAAATCAGAGTTATAAAATCATATCATGCAAATGAATCGGGATGCCACAAATTCTTCTATCAAAATTCATTTCATTCATCATGGATATATAACACCTTTAAAACATCGGATGAACCATCATCATAATATCTTTGATTAAATAATTCAACATCTACGCAGCGGAATTCTTATAACATCTTTATCATCAATACATCAACTTAAAACCAACAAAATACTTAATAATAATCAACTT
The DNA here is from genome assembly GCA_948472305.1 of Vicia faba. Taxonomy (NCBI): domain Eukaryota; kingdom Viridiplantae; phylum Streptophyta; class Magnoliopsida; order Fabales; family Fabaceae; genus Vicia; species Vicia faba. The sequence goes on along the minus strand of OX451738.1, from coordinate 909,892,355 downwards.
AAAGGTCAACGACAGAATAATCAACAATCAAAAGCAAAAAGCGTTCATTCACCCGAGTGTTACATATCAGAGCAATGACACCGACTCGAACTACTGGAGGTATACAGCCTTCACTCTCGATTACCTGCACGTTACCAACATAAGGGCAACATTCAAACAGAAGGGGTGAGATATCTAACAATATAATAAAGCACATGATAATTAATATATTAAATTAGATCACATATCATCACCACGTTTCATCTCATACTCAACAATAATCACGGCAATAATACACAATCACAACATCAATACACACTTCTTTATACAGTCATATAATGCGACTCAATATTATGCAAATGCATGTGGTACCATTTGGAGCATAACTCCCATCTCAAAAATTTGCCAATTAATAGAGGCATCAACACGGCATAAGCCTCCATCTCAATATTCGCCAAATTCAGGCAATCTCAACGAGCATAAGCTCCATCTCAAAATGCAATGTATGCGACACAATCATGAATGTATTAACAACACCATAATTAACAACAATCACAATACAACATCATCTTTGGCCAAAGGCCTACGTCTCAAAGCATCTCAACATCTCTTCATCAACATCTCATATCATCCATAATAATTTATCATTTATCCATCAAACATCATTTATTTATCATAAATTATCGACACAACATCATTAATAACGTCTCATCAAAAACTCAGTTGTACATTAATACGAAAGTAATTTACACCGCTATTCTGTAATCTTACATCATTACTATCATTACTCCTAATGTTACAAATCAAACAACAGCCTATAAACATTTCATCCTCATCATTTTGCATAAAAACCAACATAACAATCAACATGGGGACTAGCTCTAAATCCTAAATTGGCTACTAGGATTACTCTTCATATTCTTTATTTTAATCCTCTAGAATAAAGTTCATCGCGTTAACTATTCAACGCTTCGAACGGCATCTCAAACGGCATCCTAAAACTCAAGTTACAGCATTTTCTAAATGATTCTACCAAAAACCAGACAACATGGGTCGACGCATATCTCCTTGGATCGACGCGTACTGCACTGAACTCGCAATATGAGTCGACGCATCCTCTCTTGGATCGACTCATCATGAGTTTAACACACAACATGTATCGACACATGCCCCTACGGATCTACTCATCCTGAGTCTAAAAGCACTCATGTATCGATGCGAAACCTCTTCGTGTTGACTCATCCTGAGTCTCTCAACCTTCTTGTATCGACACATCATGTTTGAGGTCGTCGCATCCTGTTACATCCTGCATAAATTCTGCAATTTTCTCTGTGTTTTCACTACGAGTTTCATATTTTAAGCCCTAAAAACTTAATCTAATCATAGATAATCATCACTTACATTACCCTATAATTCTACATCAATTAAGTCGCATCGGGACATCATTATTCATCCATAATTCATCAATTCTTCATTATACGACATCATATACATTCAATTCAAGAACAAGACAACAATCACCTCTAACCCCCACATACCAATCATCATGAACCCAATTATAGAGTCAGAACCCCACCCTTACCTTGAATTGAAGGTCACTCTATAATTTCCGGTTGAATTCCCGTTCTGCCGTTCTTTCCTCTTTTTCCAGCAGCTTCACGTTCTTCTTCTCAATCCTTATTCTTCTACTGCCTCTTCTTTCTATTCCTTCTAACAACAATAGAATAACCTATTATTCTTTATTCCTTATTGGGCTTAAAACTAATACACCCTCTTATTACTTCTATTCCTTAAAAACAAGCCCACATCAAATAATATTATACTTCTAATATTATTTCTCCACTTAATAAAATACTTAAATCCAATTAATAACAACATATCTTCACAAATATTCCAAAAATAATTTAATTAAATAATTAATTAAATTACGGGCGTTACAATAGTCAGCAAGAAGGGATAGACTATATAGAAACCTTAGCTCCAGTCGCCGGGTTACAATCTATCATACTTTTAATTTATTTTGCAGTAAATAATGGCATCACTCTTTATCAGATGGATGTTAAAAGTGTGTTTTTAAATGGTTACATTGAAGAAGAAGTTTATGTGCACCAACCCCCTGGTTTTGAAAATTCAAAACATCCAGAATATGTTTATAAACTTAAGAAATCATTATATGGTCTGAAACAAGCTCCTAGAGCTTGGTATGAAAGACTAAGTAATTTTCTGTTAGAAAATGATTTTACCAGAGGGAAGGTGGACACAACCTTATTCTGTAAACTATTTAAAAATTTCTTTCTGGTTTGTCAAATTTACGTAGATGATATAATTTTTGGATCTACTAAAGCCTCTTTGGGAAGAGAATTTGCTAAGTCTATGCAGACAGAGTTTGAAATGAGCTTGATGGGAAAAATCAAGTTCTTTCCGAGTATCCAAATCAATCAAACTTTAGAAGGAACCTACATTCATCAAAGCAAGTATGTCAAAGAAATTCTGAAGAAATTTGATTTGTCAGAATGTAAACCAGCCAAAACTCCTATGCATCCCTCATGCATTCTGCAAAAGGAAGAGGTAAGTATGAAGGTAGAACATAAGCTCTACGGAGGTATGATTGATTCTCTCTTATATTTAACAGCTTCAAGACCTGATATTCTATATAGTGTCTGTCTGTGTGCTAGATTCCAATCAGATCCTAGAGAATCTCACTTAACAGTTGTTAAGCAAATTTTCAAGTATCTGAGAGGTACTACTAATCTTGGTCTTTGCTATAGAAAATCCAAAGAATACAAATTAGTAGGGTACTGTGATGCTGACTTCGCTGGAGACAAAATAGAAAGAAAAAGTACTTCTGGAAGCTTCCAATTTCTGGGAGACAATCTAATCTTGTGGTCCAGCAAAAGGCAATCCACAATTACACTTCCAACTGCTGAAGCTGAATATATAGCAGCAACAGGATGCGGCACACAGATGCTCTAGATTAAAAGCCAACTTGAAGACTTCAACATATATGAGAGTAACATTCCTATTCTCTGTGACAATACTTCTGCTATTTATCTTTTAAAAAATTCCCATTTTACATTCTAGGACTAAGCATATAGAAATTAAACATAATTTTATCAGGGACTATATTCAAAAAGGAATTCTTTTGTTAAAATTTATAGACACGAACCATCAATGGGCTGATGTTTTCACTAAACCCCTTTCTGAAGATAGATTTAACTTCATTCTGAAACATCTCAACATGAAAATATGCCCAAAATGATAATTTTGTTTCCGTATACTTTAACCCTCATATTTTATGCGTTAATTTTGTTTGTGAACACCTGATCAATAGTTCTTCAAAAGTAAGAAGGAAAGTTGTATCAGGATCTGACTAAGAAGATCTGAAGGTTCTCCAAGCGGTTCATTTCAAAGATAGAAGCATGCAGTTCACAATATCAACATTTGTCAACTCTATACGCAAGGTCTTCCACTAAGGCTGAACACGTGTTCAAATTCTGAAGAGACTAAAATGTTGAGTTGATGCATTGAGGCTCGTGTCAAATCGGTAATTGTTTCATATCTTCACGCTATCCCTCTTTTCAGGAATCACTAATGCACGTAATCATTTTCTTTAAATATTTTTCTTGTTAATTAAGTCTTCTATTTTCTTATATATATACTTCGTTCACCTTCACTCTCACATTTCCACTCTCAATTCCTTTTTCTCTCTTAAATTTGTTCAATCGTTCAAAAACCCTAAAAGAGTCTGAGTGAACAAATGGCTTCCTCTCAGCAACTTGCTCAAGGTTCTCAAAGCATTCCTGGTTCTTCTTCCACAACAGCAGAAAGGTACGAAGAACCCTCAAGAACTCTCCTCACACCCATTGATTCGCTGGAAGTTCTGTGTGAGCTTATCGTAGATTTCGTAAGCATGAAGGAAAACTGATATGATTTAATCCCTGATGTTGAGTTTCAAGGATGGACTAAGTACTTTGATCGCCTCTTAGGTCCAGTTTTTCCAAGACATGTTAAATAATTCTGGATCCATGCCACAACTTCAAATCATCAGGTTACATCTTTCGTAATGGGAAAGAAAATCATCATCTCTGAAGATCTCATTGGGAAACTAATAGGTCACGGCGGTGAAGGCATTCAATGAGGTGATATGGTTGACATAAGTTCTGACCTAACCAAGATCTCAAAGGAAATCTTTACTTCTGGTCAACCATCCAACAAAATCAAAGACCTGAAGGATTACCTCGGAATTTGGTCTAAAATTATTTTGGGTTGCATCAATCACAGGAAGCCTACAAGTTCTCCAGATTACATCAATATTGATCAGCAGTACCTTCTATACTTCATCTCCACCAAAGCAAAGGTTAATCTTCCATATCTTCTGTTCAATCGTCTGAAGACAAGCGTAAAAGAAACAAGAGAAGAGGAAAGAACAAAGAGAGATTAAATCCCTCTGGGAAGACTCGTCTCAGATATTCTGACAGAAAACAAACATATGACTGAGGCTCAATAAGCTAGCACTCTGGAAGCTTATGCTGGTAAACCTCTCAACGCCAAAAATTTGAAGAAGATGAAGATTATTGAAACTATTAAGAAGGATCCAACAATCACCACCAAGGAAGTCATTGCCACTAGAAGAGTACCTCTGAAGGATTTTCCTCTCTTCACTCAAGCAGGCTCTTCTCCAAATATTGTTCTCATGTATCTGGATGCTTGCAAGAGGGACGAGACAAATCCAGATGTGAACATTTGTGATCTAAGACAACAACCTCTGGAAGTTGCTCCCAAAAAATCAAGAAAAAGGAAAGCAGTTGCAGAAGGAACTTCTCAGAAGACTCCCAAAGCTGCCAAAAAGAAAGGTAATCCTTCTTTTGTTTCTATTATTGAATAAGTATTATTATCAACATCTGAAAACCCTTCATCTCCAAATCCCATAGAAGATCCACCTCCTCAAACCTTTGATGATTTTGACATAGACTTTGACACCTCATTTCCTCTAGATAACCTTCTGAACAATCCACCTTCTACCCATCTTGACCAAAATCAGCCTGAACTTGCACAAGTTCTCTCTGATATTGATCAATTTGATCCGCTGTTTGAAGCTCCCCACATCGAAAATACAAATCTTGATTCTGATACCACAATATCCATCCCTGGAATAACTTTCCCTCTCATGGTCTCTCAACCACAAATAATTCCATCAACTTCTTCACAGAACCTCTCCATTCCAGATCTTCCATCTCCTTATCAGTCCACTCCACCAAACTCACCAACTTCACCCATTATCCTTTCTGACTCTCCCTCTCCAAATAAATACCCAGAGGATCCCCTTAGAACATTTATAGACTTAGAAGCTTTGGACAATCTTGTCACAAGCTCTCATAAAATTATCGTTCCAAAACCAAAACCAAAAATCTTCAAAGCAGATGTTGGTAAATCTCTGCTGATTTTTGAAATAGAAATACATGAATGGGTTAACTCTCTAAAGCTAACTTGCATAGAGAATCTCAATCCAGCTGCTTTTGATTCTCATTGGAACCAATTCAGAAAATTGTTCAACTTTGAATCTCTGAAACTAAAGGAGCTTAGTTATGAAATCTCTCAACAGAACTTCTGTGATCGCCTGAATATCTTCAAGGATCAAGTTCTGCGACACTGGGAGAAGAAGCCACTCCTTCTGCTGGACAATACCCCTTAGGAAGCTCATCAGACATCAGAGTGTGATGAACCACTCTCCGATCCTCTTCCTCTTGTCATGTTTCAGGACAAAGGCAAGAAAGTTGAAGAAGCTCATGTGTTAGAATCAGTTGCAGTGTGCTCTAAAAAAGTGGTTTCTTCTGCTGAAATACCCTCTTATTCTATTGTGCTGCAAACTCTGGAGGAGTTGAAGAAATAAAATGTTGTGTTTAAGGAAAGGCTAAACAAGAAGGATCAAACTTGCAAGGAAATTAAGGGGATGCTTGGGAAATAAGAGAAATCGAGCAATCAGATTAAGAGTTTATTGAAAGCTCTATTCACACGACTTCCACCTCCTCAAACTTAGTTCTGAAATTTGTTTTTTCTTATTATGTTTTTTTATGTCCTTGAATCTCTTTGAAATACAAAATGCATTTTACTGTCTAAAGTGTTTTTATTGCTTTTTGATTCTTGACAAAAAAAGGGGGAGAACATAAGATATTTCAAATATAACAGTATCGAGACTCAGTCTCAAACATTTTGAATATCATAACTTTAACATTTTATCTTTTGAAAGCAAAACAAGAAAAACCTTTGTTGAGGACAGTTGTGGGAGCATCAAAAATAGTCTTCTCAAAACTCTTATCAGAATATTTTCAGGGAAGTATTTTTCTTTATCTGAGTATTCAACTTAGGGGGAGACTTTAATGCTTTATGTTCTTTACGTATTTGATTAAAATATCCAAGTTTTATCATCATCGAAAAGGGAGAGATTGTTAGAACATAATATGATTCTAAAATCCTTGTAAGAATTTTGATGATAACAAACACTCAAAGAACAATTATACTCCCTAAATAAGTATTTTGTTTTGCAGGAAAGTTCTGATGAAAGAAGCATAGAAAATGAGTTAGTTTGTTGTTTAAACTCTGATTCAACACATCTTACGTAGAAAGAAAATCTGTGTATCACGCTTATATAAAGAAGTTTTGAAGCTACAACTTCTGAATGCACTAAACGCTGTGAACAAGAACTCCGTTATTCTATTACGTACAGTTCTGGAAAGAAGTAAAGGAGTCCCAACAGTAAAATTCATCTTCTGATGTAATCCTTAGCAAGCATGTTTTGAAGTGGTAAATTTCATTCATGGCTATTTAAAAGTAACGGCTGAAAGAGGACAAGAATATTTATGTTTGAAAAGTTCATTAACTACTATTTATCAACATTCCAAAAGCACCTCTCATGCATTGCCTATATAAACAAGATGTGAAGAAGAAATCGTTGACGATTTTCGCTACGCACTACAAACGAGAAATATCACTACCTTCAATATATTGATTTTCATTTGTGTAATACATCACTTTTGTGATACTGTTTTTTATTAGAAAATATATCTTGTACACGCTTTCAAATATAGTACTGTATAATACCTTGAGAAAATCGGGTTGTGATTTAAACTCAAGAAGACTTTGACATTTGTCATTGTACCTGTGTAATCAAGTTTGATTAGTGGATTAAGACCTCATTGAGAGAGGAGAAATCACCTTTGCGGGTGGCCTGGAGTAGTTTGAGTTTAAACGAACTAGGATAACCAACGTGTATTTTGTTTTAAGTTTTAAAAACCCCAACTCAACCCCCCTCCCCCCTTCTTGTGTTTTTCCATTCTTCAATTGCAGATATTTCAGTCAAAGTCGATGTCTAAGTAGTTGTTGATATTCTCAACAATATCAAAGTCGAAGAGGGTGTGGCTGGTACAAGCCAAAGACCTCAAAGAACTAGAGTTCTTCCAGCAAGAATTCATGATTATGAAGTGGTTGGTGATGATGAAGTCACACCATATGGAGAATTAGTTAATTTTGTTTTACTTGTAGGTGTTGAACCAATCAACTATAGTGAGACTTTAAAGATTAAATAGTGGAAGTCTGCTTTGGTCGAAGAGTTATAGACAATCGAAATAAACAACACATGAGAGTTAGTCGGATTTCCAGCATATACAAAAGCTATCGAAGTAAAGTGGGTGTTCAAGTTGAAACACAATGTTGATGGGTCGATAACAAGACGTAAAGCAAGATTAGTAGATCGAGGTTTTCTTCTAAAAGCAGGACTCGACTACTCTTAAGCATTTGCTCTAGTAGCAAGATTGGAGACTGTTCGACAAGTGGTAGCCTTGGCATGCAACCAAGGTTGGTCGATATTTCATTTAGATGTGAAATCAGCATTTTTGAATGGTCATTTAGACGAAGAGTTCTATATCACACAATCGGGGTTTGTGATTCAAAAGGAAGCGAGTAAAGTATATAAGTTGCACAAAGCGCTCTATGGCCTCAAGCAGGCACCTAGGACATGGAACAAGAAGATCGACTCATACTTAGTCGAATTGAAAATTGTCAAATGCAAATCAGAGTATGTGTCTATGTTCAAGTTGTAGCACAAGATATAATAATCATCTACTTATATATCAATGACTTGCTAGTAACTGAAAATAGCTTGGCGAACTTGTCGAAGTTCAAAGAGTTGATGATGAAGGAATTTGATATGTCAGATCTGAGAAAAGTGTCTTATTTCCTCGACATGGAATTTCAAATGTCGAAGCAAGGTATGATGCTACATCAAAGGAAGTATGTCAAAGAGATACTCAAGAGATTCATAATTGATGATTTGAATCCTGCATCCTCACCTGTCGAACCAAATGTGAAGTTGGAGAAGAATGGAGAGGAAGACAAAGTTGAAGTAACTTTGTTCAAGAAAATTGTGGTATCTCTAAGGTATGTGTGCAACAGTCGACTTGATATAGATTTTACAGTCGGATTAGTGAGAAGATACATGAGTGAACCAATGGTGTACACATGAAGGCTGCAAGAAGAATCCTAAGATACTTAAAAGGATCCATAAATTGTGGAATACTATTTCGACAAGACTCTGAAAGCAAAGAAGCTATAGTTAATTATTTTTCAAATGTTGATCGGTGTGGAGATAAGAAAGATCGAAGAAGCACAATTGAATATTTCTTTCAAGTATTCGTTGTCTCAATCTCATGGTGTTCGAAAGAGCAACTTGTGGTGGCATTATCATCGTGTGAAGCTGAATATATAGCAGGATATAATGATGCATGTCAAGCAATTTGGATCAGATTTGTACTTGAAGAAATGGAGGTTGAAGTGAAAAAACCTCTTGTATTGCAAATCGACAACAAGTCAGTCATAAATCTGGCAAAGAATCTAGTTTTGCACGCAAGAAGTAAGCATATTGAAGCTAGATTTCACTTCTTGAAGGAAAAGGTAAATCGAGGTGAACTTGAAGTTAGACATTACTCAAGTGAAACACAGTTGACCGACATTTTCACCAAAGAATTGAAGATCGACAGATTCTTGAATTTGAGAAAGAAATTAGAAATAATTCAGATTGACTATGATTAGCGTAAGTTCGACAACTTGGATTATAGAGGGTATGTTGAAATATTAAATATAGTATCAAATATAACTCGAGTTAGATATGTTGAGATATTATATATAATATCAAATATAATTCAAGTTGGTAAATCCAAGCCCAATTAGATTTGTATTTAAATAGTCATAGTTTGTATCATTATTTATACAATTCAAGTAAATAATATAATCATTATTTCCTTATTATTTCCTCTTTCTCTCCTCAATAAAAGTGTCTCCGGCACTAACACTCTTAAAGATTCAAGTTAAGTATCATGGAAATGACTAAAATTAGATTAAAGTGAAAATCTGGAATGCAAATGACATTTTCAATAATCAGATTCGGACCTACAAATATTGTGCCTATTGCAGAAACTAAAACTTCCATATTGTTAGGAAGAGTATCATTTTTGTGAAAAGTGATTATTTTAAATTAAAAAATATAAAGGAATAATTTATGCAAGGTTGCCCTCGAATCAAGGACCCAGTCCTGAACAAAGAATTAGATTTAAAAGATTGAACAGAACAACTGATAACAATAATATTGGTCTGATAAGGTTCGAGCCATTCGAACTCAAGTATAAGCTACCAACTGCTGATACTGCCGACGATTTATACATTGATCAGTGACATGAATCACTTACATTTTGAGATGGTATTCCCTTCTTGTAGCCATGAGAGTAACCATGTAGCTTAAATATTTATCTTATTGTATGTTCAAGCACACACAAATGATCACATAACAGACTATGCTTGTAACATTTATTTATTTTTACAGTTTAGAATTAGCAGAAGGTTGAATTGCACAAGCGAGCAGAGAATCTACAATAGCAGTAAAAATGATAATTCTCATGCGCATATGATTCACCGTAACACACGAAATTAACTAAGGATTAGTTAAGAATGATAATCCTTACCTAAATAATGACCAATTATGCAACTAAGTAACACCATCACATCATGCACATGTCATTTCATCATCTCATCATGCAAATATCATATAACTACTACAGGAGTACAATCTATGCATTATAACTACAGCTACTATTATTTCTCAAGAATATAAAACTGACTATGGTTAGACCGAGTTAAGAGTTTCGTGACATGAGCATTCTATCAGCACACAGCATCATTTGTCTCGAGTGAAGGTTGCTTTTTCTTGAAGACACCCCACAAGTAATGCTTGGATTGAAATCCTGTCCAAATGATAACTCAAATTAAAATGTAATCTTAAGATTAATAAACAATTTGACAGAAATGTTCAACTGAAGAGTTAGAATAGATGAAACTCACTCTGATGTTGGATTGGAAGCAAGGTGGAAGGAAAAATCAAAAGCACTGCATTTTCGGTCACAACTCTTATGGCTTCTTCAGTCCGAATGATATCACCAACCAGCTTATCAAAGGCGCTTATAGATGATCTGTAGTGGAAATACTATATAGATATATCAATTTTACAAAAGATCGCATTAACGTGATTTAAAACTTGTCTAAGAAATTACCTTTCATTCACTGGAAAGAAATAAAGAGCAATGCTCTTATCAGTTGGTCCTTCCTTTTTGAAGCTATTAGGCCACACGGAAGATCTGGGAAGCAAATCCGCGGAAAGCACTTCTGGGAAAAGATCAGCCTCCTCCAGAACTTTGGGGGATGCTAAACTGGACAAATGGGCCAGAAGTCCGTTGACAGTACTGATAGTTTTACTTTTATCACAGAAGAGCAAATTTCCCCTATCAACCAAAAAATTCAACTTCAATGACATTCACCATTAAGCTATAAAAGTTCACTGATTTTCAAACGTAGGAGGCAAAACAAAATTGATACCTCCACATTGGTTCAACAATCGGCTGTGCATCCACATGAACTTCTAATGGAATTAAGTCATCCGTGGAAGTAACTTGAATAGATTTAGGAACAACATTGGTATTTGGTGCAATTGATGGAACTGGTTCACACTCATTTTTTGTTTCAGTTTCTTGTTCATGACCAATATTATGCATGCCAGAGTTAACTTTTCCATTCTTCGGCTTCTCATTAATCTTCTTTTTGTGCTGTTGATTTCTTTCCTTCAGTCTCTTTACACAATGTTTCAGTTTTCTTCGGGTTTGGAGTGCGTTATTGGCCAAACTTGCGGGTTTAGTTTTTTGAGATATTTGCTCTGGTTCACAATCCTCACAAAACCATAGAACTTCATCAGTAAAAATCACAGGTCCATCTAAACAGTACCTGGAAGAAATAAAAGGACTTAAAGAGCATGAAATTGCAACTTTATAAAGCTCAAAATTTGAGGTGTTGACACCTGAAGCTAAATACCATGACAAAAACTTGCTATAAGCATCAAACAATGCAGCGAAACCAAGTGAAATCGTGAACAATAAGTACCTGTGAAGAGCACAAGCCTCGCACTTGTTGCAAAAAACTATCGCCTCGATAAAACCTACATCGCCACACTTGAGACAAACACTTTCCTGCAACAGGGTATACAGATTTTTACTGAAATAATTCCTAACTCAGTAAGATCAAAAGCGAAACTCCACATATGAAAATTCTTCTACAAAAACTATAACAGATGTATCATGATTCATGTCTGCACATAAAATCTGTAGCTCATTAAGCTCGGCTCTCGACTTTTGAGTCACGCGTGTTCGATCAAAAACACAATTACTAAAAGTTAATACCACTTTCCCCCCATTTTGAGCTCCAAAATTTTCGCTAAAAATCAGAACGTAAACATTTGTACCAGCTGTAAAAAAAAAACTAACATGTTCTACTGATCATTTCATGATAACAGTTAACAATATTCTTGATCAAAAGCATTAAAATAAACCTAAATTACAGAAACAAAGAATTATTAATTATAATTAAAAATCACTAAGTAAGATCACGACATTGAATTTCTAAAATGACCTTGCAACTATCCTATGCTAGATCTATAACACCAGAATAACTAAATAAAAAAACATTGAAATAAAAACAAAGCAAGAAAGAAAAAAAGTTTCATCCCCTAAACTAAAACCACATTACCATTGAAATTTAGTTAACAATAGAAACAATAGAACAGTGAATTAGTCAAAAGAAAAAGGAAAATCACCATTGAAATTGTTGAGAGAAGAAAAAATCAATCAAGAAAGCTATTTTTGGATTTCAATATGTTGTTACTCTGAGAAGCGATTTTGGAGTAATTCACTTTTTGATCTTCGCAGAGTTAAGAATTACCGATTGAGAAGCTATTTGGAAGAAAAAGAAAAGGTTTTGATTCATCAAGTACAAAACACAAATGGAAACGGATCATCTGTCTGTTACGAATCCGAATACGCAAAACTAGGAAGAAAATAACTTCAAAATCTCATTATTTTTAAAATATTTAAATCAGCTGAAATTTTCAAAAGAAAATTTTATTTTTGTTTATATATAGATTGGTTTGATAAATAAAATACATAAACTGTGCAAATTTAAATATAGAATATAATGTATTTTAATTTTGAGTGGAATATCTCTACAATTATATATTTGATTTAGTAACCGGATATCTTTTTTTATGTAGATATAGAATAATATCTCATTATGTTGTAATATTAATTCTTGAAATATTTAAAGTCAAACTAACGTTTCTTTCTTTCTCTAATCAATTCTTACATGGCCTTATTTCCTCTCTTCTTCTTTCTTCTTTTATTTTGGTGTATGTAATACAGTAGGAGAACTGACTTGAGTGTTCTGCGTTTAATCGTAATTGTTACGGATAGTAAGAGTCACCACCGATTTTTCTTTTATCTAATAAGGAAAAGGTGAAAAGAACAGGAAAAACCTTTGAGATATTTTCTTGAGTCAGAGGTAGGTTATGAAAAGAGAAGGTGTTAACACCCTTTTCATCCGTAATTATCTACGGATTCTTAATTGCTTGCTAGATCACTTTGAAAAATGCTTTGTTTGAAATGTGTTTTGTGATGGGTGTAAGTTTGAAAATATTTTGAAAACGCTTTTGTTGCGGCTAACTTTGTAATGATTCTCGTCTCTATAAGAATGCATACAAAGTGTTGGTTTTGAAAATAGTTCAAAGAGATGCTTGTTTTTTGAAGATGTTTTGAAAGTGTAACTGTGAAAATAGTTTTCGTTTGCGAGCAAGTAACTACGAGCGTCCTACCTACTCAAAAGGTTTATGTTCTTTCCTCTTCCTTTAGATGTTGCTACCTTACCATTGATTTGGTAAGAAGCCCCATCGTCGGATGTGAAGGGACAGGCGTGGGTCATCGTAAAGTCATCGGAGGCTACTTACGAGGTGTTTTAGCAATTTTCGTAAGGGACTAGATCGTTTACCGAAGGCAAAATCGAGGCACTACGATCTTTTTATCGAGGGTCTTTGCTAAAACGCCCATATTCGAGGGACATGACTATTTTCCGAGGCAAAGAGCGAGGTTACCTTAGAGGTTCACGTGTGTGAATAGTGTGTTTGATTGCATGCATATTTGTCTTTAAAATTAGGGTTTTTAACGGTTGATTTTATATTGCCATACATACCATAATTACTAACAATTTATATTAAAATAGTAAATTGCGGAAATTAAAATCCTAAGCTATTACATCATTTGGTGATGGGGTTTACAAATTTACAAATGAGGGGTAAAAAGCAATAAAAGTCCTAATTATTACAACCATTTTGAATAGCAAATAAAAGAAAACATATAGAAAAGAAGAAAAATAACGCAAAAGAGAGAAAAAGAAAATCTTCTGATTCATGCAGTATTCGAAGCATATGTCCTTCGATTCAGACAAACTTTTTTCTTTCGTTTGGGACTGTGAAGTAGTATGGGGAGAAGCCTAAGGCTTCGATTCACACAACCTTTTTTTCTTTCATTTGGGACTGTGAAGTAGTATGGGGCGAAGCCTAAGGCTTCGATTCACACAACATTTTTTCTTTCGTTTGGGATTGTGGAGCAGTATGGGGCGAAGCCTAAGGCTTTGATTCACACAACCTTTTTTCTTTCATTTGAGACTGTGAAGCAGTGTGTTCGAAGCCTAAGGATTTGTGTCGAACCATGCTGTTATTTTTTACTCCAACATTGTTTTATGGTCTGTACAAGTTAGTTCTTGACAATAAAGGAAAACAAACAAAAAGGTAGAAACTAAAACAAACAAAAAGTTATCAATGATGCTTGAAATGAAAGGTTTAAAGTCAGGAAGACTTACCTTGAATCTGGAGTTGGTGTTTTGAACTTTGAGTTGCTGTTTACCGTGGTTTTTGGTAAACAACCGCTGATCCTCCAAAAAGGAAAGTCCTTTTGGTTACTCGCGGGATCTATCAGATTGATCCCAGAACATATGCTAATTTTTATGCTGGTTTGATGTGAAAGTTAATATCTAGGAAGAACGCACGTTCAACCAAGGATATTGTGTTTATGGTTTTGGAAAATAAGAAAGTAACTAGAAGTGCAGGTAAAGATGTAGAAATGTAAACTTTGCAAAAGAAGATCAAAGTAATGTAAAAAGACTTTATTAATAAAAAATGGTGTTTCCAACGTACATTCTCAGTTATTCTTTCACACACAGCGGGTACTTGAATAATATTGAGTAACTAGCACAATAGGTTGAGCACACGGAAACTCTACACAAACTTCCTAGTTTTATACTTAAATTATGTAACTGTCGAGGGTGGCTTTGCTTCTAGGATTAAGACAAGTGTCTTCTGCATGTCCCTCGACCTCTATCTTCCTGCCACGCCGCTTTCTTTTAACTGCTGGCGAACTGCATTTCCCTCCAATCTTCAAATTCAAATATCCTTCGCCTTTGGTGCTGACACAAAGGTTTGTTCTTCTAGTCGAAGGCCACAAGACCTTTCCCGTCGAAGGCTTGATGGTGATGTCTGATCGAAGACCAATTTGTAACTCAGATATTTTCTCTAAGTTTTTTCCATCCGTCGAAGCATTTTCCAGCTTGGCTTTATCTGCTATACTTTTGGTCCATGGGGCCAATATATAGTAGGTGTCGATTTCAAGAGCCAACAAATTGCCCCCCAAGAATGCCTGTTTCGATGTCGAGAGAAATAGTCATTCTTTGACATTCCTATTCGTCACATGCCCTTTTTGTCCAAAAAGGTTTTAACGTGCACTTTTCGTCTTCCAACAGCTGCCACACTCAGAACCATCATTACTCTTTTCCCAAGATGTCTTTTCAATCAGCCGTTACCATGCTGCCATTATGACCATTACTCCTAGAACCTTGGCAAGCATGTCAAACGTTTCCCATCACCTGCACGATAACTGCTTTGCAGCTTGCCACGTGCCCCGCTACGTCCATAGCATTAAATGGCTTTGACGAGACACACTTCCCTCTAAACATTATAAATAGCCTTGAGCCTTCTCTTTTTGAACTTTCACAATACTTAGCATTTTTAATCTTCTTTGCAGAAAACACCTTACACCGTCATCTCCGTTCCTTACTATCTCATAACAATGGCTTTCCTTTCTAACGCTCCCAACAACCCCAAACTTAAGAATGTGGCTGACGTACAGCATCAACCAGAGATCTTCCCCACAAACTTTTCCCGTGCTTCGACTGAGGGGCCAAGGTTCTTCTCTGAACCCATGACTAAAGAATGGCGTGAGGCGTATAATTCCCAGCTCCTCATCCCTGTTAGATATCATGAGAATAAATATGCCATGTCTGACCCTCTATCTGCATGCGTCGAGGATCCCATGAAAAATCGTGCTTTCTTTCCTGAGGATGCGACTCTAGCTAACCAGCAACACGCTCAGACAAAGGAGGACATTAACCTTCAATTCATGGGACGATTATTTTGGCTGATTACGACGGTTAAAACCGTCGCAATTTACAATCTACGACGGTAGAAGTACCGTCGCAGAATCGTGCGTCCCCAGCCTATTTCGCGACGGTTGCAAAACTGTCACGCACAACAGATAGCGACGGTTATATACCGTCGTGAATTTGACTTTATTTTTTGTTTTTGTTGTTGTTTGCGACGGTTATTCTACCGCCGTAGGTTAGAAATTGCGGCGGTTTTAACCGTCGTAATCTGATTTATAAATTTCAAATAATATTTTTATTTAAATTATTATTTAGTAAAATAATTTTAAATATAATATTATTTTACTATAATATTTTACTATTATATTTAAATTATTATTTACTTTAATATTTTTTTATTTATAGTATTTTTATTTTATTTTCTATCACTTTTCAACATAATAAAGTTAATTACAATAAAAACATTTAATATCAAATAATCATCAATAATATCAAAAAAATGTGATCAAAGGTAAAAAGAAGTGCAAATTTTACCAATAAACAAGAAAAATTCAAATATCATCAAAGGCCAAATTTCATTTTAATATTTACATTGGTTTGCTACAACTTGAGAGAATTACAAAAAATGTTACAATATTCTACAAAATTCATGAAAGTCCTTAGTGTTAAGTGATTTGTGTTAAACTTCCATGCTAGGACCATGATCCTTCCTTGACTACCATTTGGTCCAAGCTACGCATACCTAGCAGCCTGCAAGATTCACACAAAACATATTTTTGTACTCACAAGAACATGTGGCAGGTTTTTGGCATCATAATATGCCTCAGATGGCTTAGTCAATGTCTTTGTGATGACATGTTTTTCCAATTCTACTTGTCCATTTTGCGCTTCTTCTTGTACCTGCATTACAAAACTAACTGTCAATTATGGGCTGGCAGAATAACTCTCACAATCAAACTCCAATTGTATGAAAAGTTATAAGGTACAGAAAAATCAACTACAACAAAATCTCCAATAAAATAAAATTCACTTTCCGCTAAGGAGAAACCTAATCAAATTTGGATATGTATCAAGGCGTCTTGGCGACAAACTTCCCTGTTATAGCATTTGAATTTTCAGCAAAGTGTAGGAAGCTCAAAGATCCAAGTATATTTCTTTTTAAATTCTACAATCGCATGCGTTTACGATAAGAAAAAGTATGAAAATTCTAAATTCTAAGTGGATACAGTCAGAGAACACAACCATACACACAATAAACCTTAATTTAACCAGCACTGAGAGGGTTTCTGCAAAAATATAATCCCGGTTTGGAATTCATATAGAATATCAATGGCTTCAATACACATACACATGCCAAAATAGTAACATTAATGAAGCAATATCAGGACTTTTTTTTTTTTTTGGGTTCTGGAAATTTCTAAGAAACATACAACAATTTGGCCTAAAAAGCACGTAGTAGTGCATAGCCCCATGGAAGAAACCTAAACTAAAATTGCTGCCCAACTAAACTTGGATTTATAATCATGTAGTGTGACTAGGAACTGCTAGTAAATCTAACAAAAGGATGGGTTCTGCCGAGGGTCGGCATTCAAAATTGAGTTCCTCAGCCTGTTGTCTCTATTTTCTCATCCACAACAAAGAGCATTGTCTACAGAAGGACTAATCAATAACTCAAATGTAGCCGTAGTATCTCAATGGGTTCTGATTTCCTGAAGATAGCGTCCAGCTTGCTGAGCACCGATAAATAATGCATCGGCAACAAGAAATAATCCAATCTATGCAAGAACGATTCAAATTTGTGATGTCAAAATTGAGAAAACAATTCACAACTTAAATCATATAATATATAGATTACCAGGCGTGCAGAAAACACTAATCTGTATCCCCAGCCTTCCTTGGCTGCAGCGGCTCTCTGTTGATCTGTCCAACTGGAAGTAATCTTGTAGTTAGAAATTTCTATACATGTTTAAAATTTTTGAATTATTTATAGATTGTGTGTGAAGTCTCATTTGAAATATATATCATGCAATTACGCCCGTGCAATTACCATGGCCACAAGCTAGGGACATTCTGCTACATACAGGAAAGTTGTCATCAAATAGATGATGAATCACAACTCAAATCTGTGTAATTATATGTATGCTTAATACTGACAAGTTGACAACCGATCTCAAATTTGATTTGTAACAGGTATGTAATTTCAGCTTTTGGCATTAAACTTGTTGAACAAAAATCAAGAGAACCCAACATATGAAAAACGTAATTTCTCTTTTTTTAAAATCACCATGGGCCTTTAACAAGCATCAACTTAAAACTCTGCCTGTGTCATAAACCAAACAGTGATAGTTATTTTGAACTTTATTCGCATTACCAACCAATCATAGCTTGTAAGAAGTATAATGTTCTAACGTGGCAGGAATAAACATTGAAAACAATATAAAGTAGAAAATAATTTATGTTATCCATTGGAGAAAACTTGAACTAAATAGGCCATATTAGACTTCATCAATGATATTACATTTCATGCATTAGAAGGGAAAAAAGGAAGATTATATAGTTACCCAAGGAACTCCGAGACACCACCGATTCCAGAGCGATGGTTGAACCTACAGCATTCATCTATTTTTCTTGAATATGTTCAGTAACATATCTAGAACTCTTTTGATCCAAAATAGAACTCTGCATCTTTAATATGTACACAGAGTGAAAGAGAACTCTGAATCTTTAGAATGATAGCAGACAGAATATTCTGTGACAGAGTCAGCATCCAGAACACCTATTTCTTTTACACAGCTTGTACCATAAACAAATATGAAACTGGGAGATATGTGAAGTTGTAAGTTTTTTCTTTGACATAAATTGAAACAGGCACAAACAAGAGGTAGGAAAAGGGGTGTATGAGAGAGACAACTACGAGATATGTGAACGCGGAACATCAACATCATAAATCACATTCCGATCTTGCAGACTAGTGGTAGTGACAATTAAGCCAGACAAGATCCACCTTAAAATATTTGAAGGAAGGGTATCTCTGAAAGAGCAAGAGGAAGTTACAACGTTCTCAATGGTTCAGGAAAAGAAAAGAATCATAAAATTGGTAATAGAATGTCTTAGAAAAGTCAATCACAATCTTATTAAATTTCACCAGAGTTCCCTCACATTTGATTCCATGCTGAATCTGTGCACTTTGGGTTATTTTAAGGATACTTACTATTCAGAATCAACAATCAGCATTTCATGAACCAACAATCAGCATTTCAAACAACTTCCAAATTTTCATCCAAGAGGTAGCATATACCAATTCTTGACTAAGACTAATGACATGACTCGAGCATAGATAATAGAAGCAAATGCAGCACACTATAATCTTACCATAATGAAACCTCGCCTTAATGTTACATAATCCAACTTTGTCACAGATCCATAAAATTGCTTGAAAAATGATCTATGAAATAAAAAACCAAAAATCAGAACTAATCATAAACATAATGTCAATAACAACACGATAAAGCCAGTAAAATATGATTAACTTCATACAATTAACCTACCACCCATCCTGTTATAGCAGAATTTTTGCCAGAACCAGCAGATAATCAACAGTGCAGAGGGAAGAAAGTCATGGTTCAATGGGTGCAGCAGTGCAGTTGGTTCAATGGGTGAGTCAGCCTCTTATTCTTCCTATTGGGTTGATCTGTTGTTGTATTTGATCAGCCTTTTCAAACAAATGCATCATCTTACAACATAGATGGATTTGTAGGCCTACATCTCAGACTTCAATCATGCTACAAGTTAGCACTCGAGTGAACATTATTATGATATACCTATCATTGTCATAATTCATATTATTCAGTCAAACATTAGAGGTTCATGGAAGACAAGAACAACCACAAAGCATAGCAATTTATCACAAGCATTATTAAAAATTAGGCTCAATTCTGGAGTTAATAATCATCCCTGTGTTAAAATATGTCAGACACGAGAACTGGTTCGTGGGGAGGAAGTTATCCAATTGTACAAGTAAGATCAACGTACAAATTACAACATACCAAAAGCATGTGATCAATATTGTAAGTAACATAGATATGATATTCTAACAACACATCCAAATTGCAAGCACTTAGCAAATTTGCCTTATCGGAACCGCCATGTAGCGAAGTTAAGCGTATATTTGATCAATAGAACACGTAAAATAACTTATCTTTTCATGGAGGAATTGGCATGGTTTCCGGCAACCGAGCTAGGAGCATCCAGATAATTGTAGAGAACTCCATGGTCTGTTCTGGCTTTTATGTCACAAATAACTAACTGATGCCAACCCTTCTCGTAATACTGCCAGTTAAACTCATCAATTGTTGAGAAACGAGTAGCATTTTGTCGAACTAATACTGTCTCGGACTGGGCCACCCTGACTTTTAACTGAGGCCCCAATTCTGAAATTGAAACTCGGCGGCCGTCGCCGCAGTGAGGCCGAAATATTCACCTCAGTTTGGTGAGGGACCCAGACCTTGCCAAAAACTTGAAAAGTGAGGAAAAGATGATTACCGTGATAATCAACCAACAGGATTAAGAGCCATCATCATGTTGTTTCCCCCAGGAAGATAAGTAACATTAGGCAATTTCGCAAGCGTTCCAGCAACTTCCCTGGAAGCTTCAATCCTCCTAAGCTCAACTAACCCCATCCCAGCCGCAGCAGTAGCCTCGGAAATCAATATAGCAGCGTCACTCTCTCCTTCAGCTCGAATACCAAAAATAAGTGAATGCAACAGACATAATACCAATCATTATATCAGTTAACAACCCTACAACACATAAAATCGGTTCAGGAATACCATAAAAAATAGTCCACTCATTCAGAAAATTAAAAAAGGCCAATGCATAGCAAAACTGATTCAGTCAATCACATAGATTCAAGTCAATTTAAATATCCACTTCACAAACCTAATCCCTCACATAACAATTTCTAACAACTTTAAGCTAACAGTTATCCATTTCAATTGATATTCCTAACAGTCAGGCCCTAATAATATTGACGATTTTAACTCTTTTTCACACTAACAATTAGCTAACTCAAATTACAATCAGCAACTAACTCTCAGTTTCATTCAAATCTAAAGCCATCCCATCCTAATAGCCAACTATACACAACCTCTCTACAATATTCTACACAACTTCGTCAACCTTCATCATCAATGGCATCATCGCGACTTCAAGCTTGAAGCATTCCCTCTATTTCAACACCAATCACAACAACAAACTTCAATAATTGAATTGTACCGAATCAATAGAAAATACGTGTGAATTGGAAATAATAGAAGAATGAGGAATTAAGAATGCATACCTGAATCACGATTGAAGCGTTGGCGGAGTGACTCCGACGTGTAAGTATTCTTTCTTCTCTCATCATTTTTTTTGCATATGTGACATTTTCGTTTTGCTTTGAATCACAGTTGAGGCATGAAACAGAAATTGAGCAGAATTTTTCAGAGCTTCGAATCAAAAACGATGAAACTATGGTTGAGACGATGGAACTGAATTGGAATCGAAGCCACGATGAGTTAAGAAGAGTGAGACGGAGGTAAACAGTACTGAATCTAAATAGAAGAAGGTTGAATCGATTTAAGGTGAAGACAGGCGAATATTGAGAATTTGATATAGAGGAGATAAGGTCGTTGGAATCTAAATAGGCGGGTTTTGATATCGAAGATGTAGGGTTTTTGAACCCATGGGATGAGGAAATGGGTTCCCTCGCCGATTGATTCGTCGAGGATGCCGCGGAAACAGAACTTGTTCAAGGAATTCCAATATACTGTTAAAGAAACATTCTAATAGATGTTTTATGAGCTTTTTAACTTTTTTACTGCGACGGGTGTTTTACCGTCGTGCCCATGAGAATTTTTAAAGGTTTTGGGTGCGACGGTTGTTTTACCGTCGTGAAATGAATTTTAGGACGGATAATTTTACCGTCGTGAAAGGTTTAAGGGTGCGACGGGTGCTTTACCGTCGTGATATGCCTTTTAGGATGGTTAATTTTACCGTCGTGACTAGTTGTTGGTGAAAAATCAATGTTAAAAGTGTTAAATGGGGGCCGACGGTTGTTTTACCGTCGTAATAATAATATTATGATGGTTAAATATACCGTCGCAAAATAAATATTAGGGACGGTTGGTGTCAACTGTCGTAAACACTGTCTCTATATGTCAATTACGACAGTTATCACATAACTGTCGCAATTTTTGTGTCGTTAAACACTAATTTTCTTGTAGTGACGCTCAGACAAAGGAGGACATTAACCTTCAATTCATGAGCAAAGGAAACAAAACATTTCGATCGTTCCCTAGTCTCTCTTCAGAATATTCAGACTGGCTGAATAAGATGGAGAAGGCGCAAACCCCAGTTTGGAAGGAAATGAGGATTTATGATTTGGTGATGTTGTCAAAGACAGGGTTGTCTTACTGCCCTCTTATGTTAGTGTCTTCATTATATTTCTGAGACAACGCCCATTTCACATTTTACCTTCCTTGTGGAATGGTGACTCAAACTCTCTTCGACATAGCAGCAATCACTGGGCTTCGACCAACTGGTGACTACTTCGACCCAGAGGATTTATCTGAAGATACCATTGGGTTTTCAGCCATAAAGCCCACATACACCACATTCATCAACCATTTTCATGATAAATCCTGAAGTACTGTGTCGGAGGTCGAACACATAGCTTTCTTGGCTATGTGGTTGTCTCGATTCGTCTTCTGTACCAAGTCACTTCAAGTGACTAAGAAGATGCTCACGCTCGCAACACAACTTCATCACGGCTACCCTCTCTGCTTGGCTGAATTGATTCTGGCCAATCCGTATGAGTCCATCAACAATGGTGTGACTCAACTCAAAGTCATAGGAGACAGGGCAAGCTTGCTCCTTTCTCTCCCCTTTTAGCTTCTTCAACTTTGGCTCAACGCCCCCTTCGAATCTTTTCTTCCCCAAAAGAATACGATAAACGAAGAAGCCCCAGAAATTTTGAACAGGAGGGTCGAAGACACCAGGCTAGCTTTGCTAACTCCGACTGATGAGGGTCAGAAATTTCAAAAGGCCTTCACCAAATTTGTGATGATGTTTGAAGAGTGCAAAAATTTTGTTTCGATCATGGCTCCCTCTGCCAGTCGAAAGGTTGGCCTAGAATGGTTTACTAGACCATTTCCTTCCGCTGATGAGGAGGACTTGGAGGATGAATATGTGGCCATTTGGGAGTCATTTCTTCGACCAAGAATCATGCCACTGAGATTCAAGAGTTCAAAGAATCAATTAAGTTTGATTGCTTACCAACCGAATCTTGTCTCTCGACAATTCGGTATTGTCCAGTCACTTCCATCTCCCATCTTCTCTTGAGAGAAACTGCTACTATTTTATAATGCAAATTACTCAGAGGATGCTTCTACCAAGCACATTGGTAGGTACGTTGGTCGCACCGTACTAACTCTGTTCGACTTCACTCTCAATTTTATGTGTTCGCCCAATTTTGAGGGGTGGTGGAGGCAGTATTATAATGAGGAATTCTTCTACGAGAAGGATTACGCCCACCACCTTCGCGAGGCGTTCAAACTGATCCTTGACAAGATCAAGAAATGTAATATTTTCTTTCTTTTTGTTTCCTTGTCTTAGATTCAATCATTCGATGTCACCTTATATTTGTTTCTTGTATAGCTGTCAAGAGGACCAGCACAAAAAAGGCTGCCGAAAGCACCAAAGGGGGAGACCCTTCTGTTAACCCTTCATCAAAGGTATTCACTTTCTGCTATACCTTTCTCCTTTTCTATTTTATGATATAGATGCTGATGTCTTCGACTCTTATCTTTCTGGATGTTCAGAAGGCCACTCCCAAGAAACGGAAGGTTCAGGAAATTGAAATCTCTAGTGATGAAGAAGAGGAGTCTCCTCCTGTTCCTCTGAAGAGACAAAAATTAAAGAAAGCAGCTCCCGCACCTGAGCCTCGTCCCAAAACAAAAATTAAGATTACAGCTACCAAATCAAGGCCTCCTCCTGTAGTCATTAGAGAACCCACTGAGCAAGAGGTAGCCGCTAGGCTAAATAACCCTAGTGAGAGTGACAATTCCAGCCCCGATGCCGAAGTTCCTCTTCAGGTATTTACTTCGACAAACATCTACTTATTTCCTGAACTAACCCCTTTTTTCACAAGAATTCTGAGAATAAAACTTCTTAATCATCAAGATACTGCCGGCACTTCTAAACAGGCTCCCACTCTTGTCGAAGGATCTTCCACTCTGCTAAATAGTGAGGGAGATCCCACTTATAGGCCTTCTTCAGCAAAAGGCTCCTTTGTTAGCTCCATTGATGAAGTGAACCAAACTTCTGAGCCTCAATATGAGACCATAGAGGAAGCAAACGAAGAAGGCCTTATAGGCGAACTGGAAGAAACTAGGGCTCCTCTAGGTGATGCACAGGAAGTCGAAGAGGAGGAGGATACTGATGCCGTAGCTAGAACAGAGAGGGAAGATATGCTGGAGGGGGAAAATCAGGATGAAAGAATTCCAGATGTTGATGGCAGAGAAGACTCTACTCAAGGGGCCCAAAATTTGACAAACACTGAAGCTGCCCATATTCCAGCATAGGTAGTTAATGTGGCTACTGCCACTAATGAGGGTTCCCCTTCGACAGGGTCTCGAACAAAAGAAGCTTTGGCCTTTATGAAACAGCAAAATCCTCTGGGTTACTTGACTACCATTCTCGAAGGGCGAGAAAGTTCTTCTGACCACAGTGTTTCGAATGCGTCCGAAAAGTCCACCTCAACATCCCCTCTTGATGAGGCACTTCAGAAGGTTAAAGCACAAATTTTCAAAAGAGATTTAATGCTAACCTTGGAGGGAGAACCTACTGCTCCTTCCTTCCTGAAGACCACTTTGAGGGTTGTTGATCTCCTCGTTGCTTCTCTAGACGTAGCTAGCGTTATTTTGGATTTAACTTCCATTATTGACCAAGTGTCAACAGACTACAATCGTCTAAGGACTCTTGCTCGCGAGATCGAAGAGGCCAACGACCATGTAGCTGCTGCTTGGCATGCTTCTACTGAATCAGCTTCCAAAGTAAAAGAACTATCAAAGGTTCAAGAGGCTAGGTAGAAAGAAGCCGAGGAGATCAATCAATACACGGCTAAAATGAGGGTGCAGATCAAAGAACTGGAGGCTAAAATTGCCTACAATGATAAAAGGAAGGAAGAACTTCTCGCCACTAATAC
This sequence comes from Vicia faba, assembly GCA_948472305.1. Classification (NCBI taxonomy): domain Eukaryota; kingdom Viridiplantae; phylum Streptophyta; class Magnoliopsida; order Fabales; family Fabaceae; genus Vicia; species Vicia faba. Next base: position 909,867,280 of record OX451738.1, on the reverse strand, counting down.
TGAGTCTGAAAGCCAAGAGGGACTTGCTGAAGGGTTAAAGCATGTTGACCGAGCCCAAACGCTTGATGCTAAACTTGAAACCCTTCATCAGTCGAAGGTTCTATGCGAACGGCGTCTAGAATTACAGAGGATCAAATACCTCTAGATCAAGGCCAATCTCCCCTTTTAAATTCTCTCTCTATATTTGCATAATCACTTATTGTAATGACTCAGCCATTTTGGCAATTTTTAATGAAATTTAAATTTCCATTTTGGCTTTTAGCTTATTTCGACTGTGACTACACTTTGGCTATTTTAACCTCTTGAAGCATAGGTCTATACTTTTCAAGTATTTACCGTTTACTCTCAGAAGCCTTTGATCTTCATTTAACTCCTCGATCTCATAGGCTCCACCAGAGAAAGTTTGGATAATTTTGAAAGGTCCTTCCCACTTAGGGGAGCATTTCCCCATATTTCTATCTTTTTGATCCATTGGAAGAATTACCTTCCATACTAGATCCTCAGGCAGAAATGCCTTAGGTTTTACTTTTTGATTATAGGATTTCTCGACCCGTTTCTTTTGTAATCTCAAGAGGTCTAAAGCTTTCAACCTTTCTTCATCTAAATAAACCAATTCGTCTAACATCATATTCCAATAAACTTCAGAAGGAATATCCTGATGTCTTTGAACCCTCATTGACTGTAGACAAATTTCCACTGGCAATACCGCATCATGACCATAAGTTAGGCGAAATGGTGTTGTTCCGGTAGCCTCTTTAGGTGAGGTTCGACAAGCCCATAAAACTTGATCCAACATCTTGTGCTAGTTTCTGGGTTTCTTTCCCACGTGTTTCTTTATTAAACTGATTACTACCTTTTTTGCAGCTTCGACTTGGCCATTAGCTTGTGCATAGTAAGGTGTAGATGTTAACAGCTTGAATCCCATTTCTGTAGCAAATTCTTGCATTTTTCGACCAGTAAAAACTGATCCTTGATATGTCGTTATTGTCTTAGGGGTTCCAAATCTATATATAATGTACTTTTGAATAAATTCAATGACATTTTCTTGGTCTACATTGACTAAAGGAATTGATTCGATCCATTTAGTAAAATAATCTATGCCCACCAGTATGTATTTCTGGCTTTTAGAGGATGCTGGTTGAATCTCTCTAATAAGATCTAAAGCCCATCCTCTAAAAGGCAAAGGTTTCACAATCGAATGAAGTACGCTTGTCGGTACATGCTGGATGCCTGTGTGCACTTGACATTCTTGATATCCTTTTGCAAACTCAACACAATCTTTTAACATAGTGGGCCAATATAGTCCTTGTCGAAACAACAACCATTTCATCTTATGGCCTACTTGATGTGCTCCACATGCCCTAGAGTGTGTAGTCGAAAGGGCTATGTATGCTTCTGTTTCATTTAGGCATTTCAGCAGCACACCTTCAGGTGTTTTCTTGAACAATTCATTTCCCATTAGTATATAGCTTAGTGCCCTACACTTTATCTTTCGCTCCATCGAAGCCATTGGATTCTGTAAATAATCTACTATAGGCTTTCTCTAATCTTGTTCTATTAGATTGTCTATGAACGAAATCTCAAAGTTTTCGTGATCAGTGTATCCCAATGTCGTGGTTTCTAAATCTATTGGAGACAACTTTGTGGATGCTACTCTTCCTCTAACTTCGATTTCTTGTTGTAGTTTTTCTTTTGAAACTTTATACCCGGAAGCGATCTGTGCTAAATCATTAGCCACTTGATTTTACAATTTGGGTATATGTCAAATGTTAACCACTTCGAAGTTCTTCAGCAAACGCCTGGCTATTACTAAATACATGATAAGATTTTCTCTTATGCATTTGTATTCTTTCGTAACTTGTTTTAGGACTAAATCTGAGTCTCCCATTATTTCGACTCGAGTTTCCCCCAATTCCAACAAGATTTCAAGGCCTACGATTAAAGCTTCGTATTCAGCCTCATTATTTGAACAATCTCCTTCGATCTTGTACTTAAATGTTGTTGGAATTTTGTTTGGAGAAATAATGAGAACCCCTATTCCAGTTTCGTGTTTATGACTAGAACCGTCAAAGTATAACTTCCAAGGTTCAATCTCCAAATAATTTATTGATTCTTCTGCTATCGAGTGGTCAACTATAAAGTCTGCTACCACTTGACCTTTCACAGCCTTGAGAGGCATAAAGGTTAATGAATACTCAGTTAATGCAAGTGCCCATTTTCCAATTCTGCTGTGCAAAATGGGTTTCGACAACATATATTTGAAAACATCAAAATGAAACGAAACGTAAACATTAACTAGTTTAATATATTGCTTGAGTTTTGTACATGAAAAGTAAAGACATAAACATAGTTTTTCAACTTCGTTATATCTAGTTTCCGCATCATTTAAAACTCTACTGAGGTAGTAGATGGGTCTTTCGACACCATTCTCATCCTCTTGAGCTAACATGCTCCCTAAGGTTTTATCAAATGCAACTATGTACAATCTCATACTTCTATTTCTACAAGGAGGTACTAGAATCGGTGGCTTGGTAAGGTACTCTTTGATTTTGTCGAAGGCCTCTTACTGTTCTTACCCCCATTTAAATCCTCTTTTGCTGAGTCGAAGTAGTGGTGAGAAGGCTTGCGTTTTCCCACTGAGGTTGGATATAAATCTCCTTAGGAAATTTATCTTCCCAAGTAGAGACCGCAATTCCTTCTTGTTGGTTGGCGCTTTGGCTTCTAAAATAGCTTTGGTCTTGTTTTGGTTTATCTCGATTCCCTTTTTATGGACTACAAAGCCTAAGAAGTCCCCTGCTTTGACACCAAAAGCTCACTTTAGAGGATTCATTTTCAGACCATAGCGTCTTATCCTCTCAAAGGATTTTCGAAGATGGTCCATGTGAGCCTGCCCTGAAACAAATTTGACAACAATATCATCAATGTAAATCTGCATAAAAGTCTCAATGAAATCATGGAAGATAGAATTCATTGCTCTTTGATATGTTGCCCCTACATTTTTTAGGCCAAAAGGCATCACTACCCATTGGTAGGTGCCTAAGGCCCCAGGGCAACAGAAAGCTGTTTTCGACACATCTTCTTCAGCAATAAAAATTTGATTATATCCAGAGTATCCGTCAGGCATACTCATGTACTCAAAACCAGCGGCATAATTGACAAGCATTTCCGCCACAGGCATTGGATATTCATCTTTGGGTGTTACAACATTTAGATCTCTGAAATCAATGCACACCCTTAAAGTACCATTTTTATTTATAACAGGTACAATATTTGCAATCCATTCGACATATCTGGTCGTTCGAATGAACTTGCATTTCAGCAGTCTTTCGACTTCCGTTTTGATTTTTGACAGAATCTCCAGTGTAAAGAGCCTTGGAGTTTTCTTGACAGGCTTCTTTCCAGGTTTTGTTGGCAATTTAAGTTCCACCAAGCTTCTGTCGAGACCAGGCATTTCGTCATAATCCCATGCAAAGCAATCTTTGAACTCTTTTAACAATTGGATCATTTCGACCCTAAGCCCTGGATCTATCTTTGTGCTGATATACGTTGGCTTTTTTGTAGGACCTTCGCGTAGATTTACTTCTTCTAAGGGGTCTTGTGCTAGAATTCTAACACTGTCCGCCAACAAATCTTTTTGAAACCTAGAGGTTAGTCATCATAGATGGCGTCTAACCTCTGATTTCGCACTTATTTCTCTTCCAAGTCAGGAGGTTCTAGGTCGAAATATTTCCCAGGGCCTTCTTGGGAAGATACATGTTCATTGGCTTCAAGAGCCATGTACTTGACTTCAGCCTCTAAGGCTGCTATCATTCTATTTTTGGCTACATATGCCAAAATCTTTTGTAGAGCTTGTGACTCAATCATCATCATCACCAAACTCACTTCCCCAGCCTGTTGGCCGTATATCATCAACTTCTCCATAGTCGATGTTTGACAAATCCTCTCTATCCCACTGAAACCCATAGTCAGAGTGTAGGTAAAGAGAGCAGAAAGCATTGGGTGCTGGAGTCAGATCAAATTCAGGAGGGCTGCATGGCCCTATATGAGCCAAATTCCTGTTGAAGCTATTCTTTCCAATGTTGTTAACTTCGCCCAAGTAGTAACTTTGATCTGCCTCGATGTTTTCCACGATACAATCGGGACACCATACCGTAACCCTCTGATGCATCGAAGATGGCACTGCACCTATGCCATGTATCCACTCTCGACCCAAGAGCAGATTATAGTTTGGTTTCGCTGAAATCACCATAAACATGGTAGGTCGAAGAATTGAACCTACCTTGAGATCAAGTTGTATAACTCCCAAGGTGGTTCCAATACCCCCTTCATAATTTGAGAGGACCGTGTTGTGGGGCTTAATATCAGCATCCCCTTTTCCTAGTTTTCCCAGCATAGATTATGGAATTATGTTTATGGTTTCCCCATAATCAACCAGGATTTTATTTATAGTCACTTCCTCTATCTTTGCTCTGATAAATAGAGGCTTGAGGTGATTTTTCATCGCCTCAGTTGGTGGCTCAAAGAAAGCGTTTTGCTCCTCAACGTAACCATTATTCATTACATAGTAACACATTGGCCTATGTCTGGCCATTTCCTGTTCGACCATCAAGTCGGTTTCTTCAACTTTGACCTGACAGTTATACTCCCTAGGCAGCACGATATGACATTTACCATAATGTCTAAAGTATCGTCAGAGTCAGAGTTACCTTCGTCATTCGACCCACACTGTTCTGGCTACACCAGAGGTTTCCTCTCCAGAGGTTTCCTTTGCTTTCCTTTTCTTTGCATGTTGGTGCTAGATTATGGGTGAGGCTCTGCTGTAGCCTCTTTCTCGGCCTTTCTCCGTCTTTGGGATCTTCGCCATTGTGAATGAGACATGGGGTTCTTCCCCTTGTAATTGCTCGATATGTGAGTCATTTTATTTGATGTAGTGGCATGGTACTCTTTTCTGTAATCCAAAGAAGAGCCTCTTGGCACGTCGAACATTCACCACTTTTCTTCATTGGGCCTTTTTCTGCCCACTGTGTTGAGCCAAGTACCTACAGGTACATTAGTTGGAGGCCGATAAGTTGGTGGCTTCCTTACCTGGTTCATGGGTCCTTTTTGATGTCCCCTCCTGGGACTGTATCTATCTTATGGATCCATTTTTGGTTGAGCATTGGTGCCCCATTTTGCCTTCACTGCTCGCATACCTTGTATGTGTTCTGCAACTTTCTTGTCGAAGATAGAATTGTATCTGGGACATAACATCACTTCAGACTTTTTCTTCCGGCATCAATGTAAAAATTCTTCCAGATCCTCATTTTCTTTTGGAAATGCTGTTTTGTTCACTTCCTCATGTCAAATGGCCTCTTCCGAAGCCTTGGCTTCAGATACTTCGACCATGTTTACCTCCATGTTTCTTTTGGCAACGAGGTTCAATTTTTGTATCTTGGCCTCCAAGTTATCTGTCGAACTTTTAACGGCAGCCAAGTAGGAACCTGTAGTGGTTCTCTTGCTGGAGCTTTCAGCAACTCCTTTGTTTGTGTTTGGGCCTTCAGTAACCCTTTTGCTTGAGCCTTCAGCAGCTCCTTTGTTCAGTTTCAGGCCTTCAGTGGCCTTCCTCACCCCTTCGATAGTTTTCCTATATATGTTTCCAATAAAACTTCCAAATACAGACTTTTTAACGAAGTCCTCAGAAACTTCAACCATATGGATGCCCACTGGTTCAGCATAATGTGCGTCCCATTGTAGCGGGTTCGCATCAATTTTCATTGTCGGCTTATCAGCGAACTTAAGCCTTCCCTCTTTGAGTGCTCCTTGAACAAGATCCCTGAAAAGAAAACATTGTGAGGTTTTATGGCCCAGAAAATTGTGATATTTACAAAAACCTCTTTTCTTCCTTTGTTCTAAAGGAGGCATTTTTCCCCTTAGGGCACTATCATTTGGCCATCTTTGACTAATAAATCAAATATTTTATCACATTTAGTGATGTCAAAACTATATGTTTTCTTTTGGAATTTATCATTGTTCCTTTCAGACTCTACAAGATTTTTTCCATTTGAGGGCACGAGCAATTTACAAGAGTATGGCGGCCCTTGTTTTAATTCCGCTAAATCTATCTCGCCTTCTTCGACATCTATAGGATCACTAGATGTCTCTGGATCGTCATCATCCATTTCGGCATAGGCTACTCTTTCTCTTCGATGAGTTTTGGCCGCCTTAGCCTTTTCGGCTTTAAGGCGTTCTACTTGTCGAACTCTATCAGCCAACTGGGACATGTCTCTCAAGTATTGGGTATCTAACTTTTTCCTAATGGAATAATCCAGGCCCCCTGCCGCCATTTCGACCAATTCATGTTCAGGCACTTGGGTAAAACATCTGGCTTTAAGCAGTCAAAACCTATTTATATACTCATCTATTGGCTCAGTGAATCTCCTCTTCACACTAGCCAGTTCTTTTAGGCTTATTTTGGTCTGTCCCATGTAAAATTGATCATGGAACAACCTTTCCAATTGATTCCAATTAAGGATCGAATTGGCTGGGAGGATAGTGAACCAAGTAAAAGCGTTTTTTGTTAGAGAACTTAGGAAGTATTTAATCCTAAGGTTTTTGTTGTTCGCTATTTCCCCGGCTTCTATCAAATATCTCGCCACATGTTCGACAGTAGATTCTGTCGTATCCCCTGAAAATTTGGTAAACTTGGGGACTTTTCCCCCAGGGGTAATTTTGTTTGCAAGATATATTTTGACAATGGGGTTGTGAAGTTTGGTCTATGAAAACCAACATTCATCCCATTCTGTATCATAATCCTTTCGATCATGGACGTCAGATTATTATTCGTTCCATACTTTTGGTGTCGAACTTACTGTATCAATTCATCAGCATTTTGGTTCCTATTCACCATAATCACTCCTTGATCGATTTCTTTAGGGATTGGTGGGGGATTTCGAGGTATTTCGACCCTAGGTTGTTCTATTCCTACTCTAGGGATCTGTGGATTTTGATTAACGGTTAAATCTTCTTCCATGATTACCCCTTGGTTTACTCTTATTGGTATTCTTTGGGGTTGTCGAATAGTTTGGGGTACCCCAAAGAATTCAGCCATGCGCGTCATTTTCGCTGACATTTATTGATTCGACTGGGTAGTATTTTGTATTAGGGGGTTCAGCACTGTACTTAGGGTTTGTTCCAACATTTGCACCATATCGTGGTTACTTTCGTCCATCTGTTGCCTCAAAATTGTTGTAGAAGCATTTGTGAGGCTTGGTATTGCAAGTGATGGTCCTCCTAAAATCTGGTTTCTACCCAAATTTGCCATAATGGCTCCAGATCCCTGTAATGGCGATGATACACTCACCAAAGGTTCTGAAAAAGTAGACGCAACGTTCATAAGGCTAGCCATTTCAGTGGCTGGCCTACCATATGGCTCTTCTCGACCCATCCAGGCTGTCGAGAGTCCTGGGGGAATGTACGGTCGAGATCATAGATTTGCCCTTGGTGGGGGTATTCCTAATGGACCTCTAGGACCCACATACAAAAGTAAGGGTCCTGTTTGATTTGTGGTTAACGTTGGTACTGAACCAATAGAAGTTGAGATATTTTCTCCAACGGTAGTCATAACCGTTGTTCCAGTAGTATTTGGTGGAGGTATTTCTCCATGATTTGGTTCATTAGCCATTCTACTTTCGCTATTTATCTTCCTAACAGTACACTCGTTGGTTATTCTACAACTTGTTAATAACATGCAAAGTTGTATACGTAAAAAAGGAAAGCAATAACATGAACAAACAGATGATAAAAACTAGCAACGTCCCACCAGGTGTGCAAATTTGTTTACCATGGTTTTTGGTAAACAACCGCTAATCCTCCAAAAAATAAAGTCCTTTTGGTTACTCGCGGGATCGATCAGATTGATCCCCGAACATATGCTAATTTTTATGCTGGTTTGATGTGAAAGTTAATATCTAGGAAGAACGCACGTTTGACCAAGGATATTGTGTTTATGGTTTTGGAAAGTAAGAAAGTAACTAGAAGCGCAGGTAAAGATGTAGAAATGTAAACTTTGCAAAAGAAGATCAAAGTAATGTAAAAATACTTTATTAATAAAAAATGGTGTTTCCAACGTGCATTCTCAGTTATTCTTTCACACACAGCGGGTACTTAAATAATATTGAGTAACTAGAACAATAGGTTGAACACACGGAAACTATACACAAACTTCCTAGTTTTATACTAAAATTATGTAACTGTCGAGGGTGGCTTTGCTTCTAGGATGAAGACAAGTGTCTTCTGCATATCCCTCGACCTCTATCTTCCTGCCACACCGCTTTCTTTTAACTGCTGGCGAACTGTATTTCCCTCTAATCTTCAAATTCAAATATCCTTCGCCTTTGGTGCTGACACGAAGGTTTGTTCTTCTAGTCGAAGGCCACAGGACCTTTCCCATCGAAGGCTTGATGGTGATGTCTGGTGGAAGACCAATTTGTAACTCAGATATTTTCTCTAAGTTTTTTCTATCCGTCGAAGCATTTTCTAGCTTGGCTTTATCTGCTCTACTTTTGGTCCATGGGGCTAATATATAGTAGGTGTCGATTTCAAGAGCCAACAATTGCTGCCCTGAATATTCTTGAATTCTAAGGAAGGAAGGAACTTGAATTTGAAGGATAGGAAAGCTTGGATTCGAAAGAAAAGAAAAGAAGTGTTGTGTTTCTTTGGTTCTAGATTCGAAAGAAAAGAAACAAGTGTTGTGTTTCTTTGGTTCTGGATTCGAAAGAACAGAAACAAAGGTGTGGGTTTTTTGGTTATGGGTTTAAGAGCATTTTAAATGTTCTCTCCTCTCTTTTCTTGCCAACAAACCCCTTGATTATGGAAGATTTGTCATTGGAAGTGTTTTTCCATTTGAAGTGAATCTGTTTATTGATTGATTTTTTGTTCACTGGATATTCATCGTGTGAATTTCTCCGTTGTCAAACAATTAGCTATATGCGAACAACGAAATTCAAATAATGCAAAGTTTATGTTTGTCTCGAAGTTTTGAAAATGCATTTTTGACAAATATAAGAGTGTAATAATATGAATTCAACTCGGGATTTACAATAAGTCTTACAGGAGTCAGGATACCTTTTGTAACAGTATGCTTTCGAACTAACCCATGCTTCAATTAAGACTTTTAAGGGGTTGTAATGTGGCCTGGTTCACAGTTTAATAAATAAAGGATAAAGCTCAATATGGGTTTGTATCCACCCATTCTTCATGATGTTCTCCAGTCCTAAACTCAGTTAATTGTGTGTTTGAACTTCTATTGAATCTGGAATGATATTTTAGTGATGGTTCGAATATTTGGAAGTTTGTTTGAGAAGGTAGTCGTTTTTGCAACATTTTTCTGTTGTTGAGGATTTGTAGCGACCTCTTTTTTTTATCTACTATCCCTAAATTTTACCTGACTGTTTTTGCTTTGAGATTACAGCCAGCGAGATGTCCCAGTTTTTTTAAGTCTCCTTCATAGGTTTTGACTCAGTGGGCTTTTCTTTTGAGAGATAACGACTGCCTATTTTACGGGGAACCATCATCGGATTTTGATTCAAAAGGATGTTTTTGATGTCATTCATTGTGTACGAAGTGAAAGCTTGCAACTGAATGCGCATTTGAATTAACTGAGAAACTACCCTGCCCCAGGTTTTGATTAAAGGTTTCAATTTGTGTGAAAAAGAAAAACTCCTACTTCTTTGGCTCAAAGGGGTTGACTAGGGATCATCTTCCTTATAACTCCATTGTTTAGGAATTGAAAGAACGTTTGTGCATCATCAGCAAGGTCTGTCCCAAAGCATACTATATGAGATTATGGTATTGTTTTTGTCATCCTCCCTCTAAAGGCTTACAACTTTTAAGAGAGTTGAATATCACAAAAGGGAGTAAAAAGCACAGTTTAAATATAGTGAAAACAATGGATTGATTCAATACAAATATATGCAATGCATTAATGAGAATAACCAAAGTCTTACATAAGGACAAATGTTTAAGCAAACAAAGAAATTACAACTGAAAATTCGAATAAACAAAAATTTCTCCGCCTAAATTTTGTCACTTCAAATGATGTTCCTTTGAGGGATGGCAGAAAAATTCAATCTGACCATCTTGTGTAAATTTCAACGCTCCTTCATCGATCAGGTCTTGAATATTATACTTTAACATCCAACAACTATAAGTATCATGCCCCGGACTGTTGGAGTGATATGCACACCTTTCATTGGGATGGTAGCTAGGAGCGGAAGTATTAGGATTCTGAGGAGGATCCTTCAATGTGACCAAATTCAACTTCAACATGTGTTGCAAGACTTGCAACATCGGCATGTTGAGTTTGGTATATTGTGTATTGGGTGTATCCCGCTTACGCCAATTACCCTTTCGTTGTTGGCGAGGTTTTTGTTGGGCTCATGACGCAGCATCAATTTGTAGAGGTCTACTCTCCACCAAGCCAACGGCTTGTCTCTTTTGGGGTTGATCAATGACTTGATCCCCAATTCTAGCTATTTACCCCACATGGTTGCATCCATCTTGATGAATCTTATTGACGAGGGCTCTCGGCTCTTCTTATCCTCGAGCTAAGTTTTGGATAAGATCCATCTGACCCACCATTTGCCCCATCATCTGGACTTTCATTGGTGCCATTTCAATTTGTAACCGTTCTAACTGTTGTCCTCAAGATTCTTTTTGGTCATGTTCTCAATGAGGAGTGCTTTAACTTCTTCTTTTCCCTTGGATTGGTTCAAGAACATTTCTTGAAGTTGAGTATTTTGAGTCTGAAGGTCCTTGATAGTCTGTTCTAGAGCCATATCTACTGAAGTAAACAGTAAGCAGATGAGAAACCTGTGTGGGGAAAACCTGTTATGATGACATGCATGATATATGGATGCAATGTTTTTAAGGATCTCGCAGGGTAAACACAAGATGTTAGAGGTTGAACTTTGGTTACAACTTTGAAGAACTTTGTATCGTTGGAAGTCTTTCCACGAGAATCAAGCTCACCGTGTCAAGTGGGTCATAGCCCTTGACCCAAGTTATCGTGCTTTGGTCTTTGACGAAATTTGGTTAGAGGAGAATAAATCCTCTTTCCCCTTAATAGACGTCTGGTTCAACATGTCCCTGCATCACAAACCCTTGAGATCCTTGAAATGATTGTTGACAATGCTATGGTATGATGTCATGATGTTATGTACAAGTAATCGTGCACAAGCAAAAGCAAACAAGTCGCTATGTACAAACAAAGCAAACAAATCCTTAGGTTTATGCTTGCATGGAGTTTTATAGGTAAGTACCCTCTTGAAGTTTAGTTGGCTCAACCTGTCCTAGAAAGTAACCGGGTTCTAGGGATTCTCAATATCACTAATCTTTCTTCATCGGGCATTATTTCAGCGCAAGCCTCTTTATTGGCGACCGAAATTTCCCGAAAGTATGATCTCAATGAGTGTAGAATCGAGTATCAACCAATCTTCGGTCGGAACCAAATACGGATATCTCACTACTTCCTAATGGCCAAGTTGTTCAATTAAAGGTTCTAAGGTCAGTTAGTGCTTCATGACACCACACAGCGGCCCCGTATTCTCCTTGATTATTCAAGGGCTATCGGTACTAACAAATGTGTCACACTAACGTAGCTATTACTTCAACCATGTCAGTATACCCCGCACAGTCCCCACGATCTATTGCTACTTACCTAAAAGGTGCCCCAGATCTGGGTGTAGAATCAAAACAAAATACAAACAAAGACCCAAAAAAATATAAAGCAAGCAAGTCAAACAAAGAAAGAATTATAAAGGTGATCTAGCTCAAAGGTAACCCCACTTTTAAGTTAATTCCCCAGCAGAGTCTCCAGTTCTGTAATACGGTGGGAGAACTGACTTTGGTGTTTTGTGTTTGATCGCAGTTGTTGTAGATAGCAAGAGTCGCCACCGATTTTCTTTTATCCAATAAGGAAAGGGTGAAAATAATAGGAAAGACCTTTGAGATATTTTCTTGAGTTCGGGGGGTAGGTTATGAAAAGGGGAGGTGTTAGGACCCTTTTCATCCGTAGTTATCTACAGGCTCTTAGTTGCTTGCTATATCACTTTGAAAAATGCTTTTTTTGAAATGTGTTTTGTGACGGGTGTAAGTTTGAAAACATTTTGAAAACTCCTTTGTTACAACTAACTTTGTAATGATTCTTGTATCTATAAGAATGCATACAGAGTGTTGGTTTTGAAAATAGTTCAAAGAGATGTTTGTTTTTTGAAGATATTTTGAAAGTTTAAGTGTGAAAATAGTTTTCATTTGCGAGCAAGTAACTACGAGCATCCTACCTACTTAAAAGGTCTATGTTCTTTTCCTCCTCCTTTATATGTTGCTACCTTACCATTGATTTAGTAAGAATCATCATCATTGTATGTGAAGGGACAGGCGTGGGTCATCGTATAGTCATAGAAGGCAACTTACGAGACGTTTTAGCAATTTTCGTAAGGGACTAGATCGTTTACCGAAGGCAACATCGAGGGACATCGAGGGACTATGATCTTTTTATCGTGGGTCTTTGCTAAAATGCCCATATTCAAGGGACATGACTATTTTCCGAGGCCACGAGCGAGGTTACCCTAGAGGTGCACGTATGTGAATAGTGTGTTTGATTGTAGGCCTTTTTGTCTTTGAAATTAGGGTTTTCTAACAGTTGATTTTATCTTTCCATACATACCCTAATTACTAACAATTTATATTAAAGCGGTAAATTGCGGAAATTAAAATCCTAAGCTATTACATCATTTGGGGATGGGGTTTAAAAATTTCAAATGAGAGGTGAAAATAAATAAAAGTCCTAATTATTACAACCATATTGAATAGAAAATAAAAGAAAACATATAGAAAATAAATAAAAAATGCAAAAGAGAAAAAAAGAAAATCTTTCGATTCATGCAGTATTCGAAGCATATGTCCTTTGATTCACACAAACTTTTTTCTTTCGTTTGGGACTGTGAAGATTTATGGGGCGAAGCCTAAGGCTTCGATTCGCACAACCTTTTTTTTTCATTTGTTTGGGACTGTGAAGCAGTATGGGACGAAGCCTAAGGCTTCGATTCACATAACCTTTTTTCTTTCGTTTGGGACTGTGAAGCAATATGGGGCAAAGCCTAAAGCTTCGATTCACGCAACCTTTTTTCTTTCGTTTGGGACTGTGAAGCAGTGTGTTCGAAGCCTAAGGCTTTGTGTTGAACCATGCTGTTATTTTTTACTCCAACATTGTTTTATGGTCTGTGTTTACCATGGTTTTTGGTAAACAACCGCTGATCCTCCAAAAAGGAAAGTCCTTTTGGTTACTCGCGGGATCGATCAGATTGATCCTAGAACATATGCTAATTTTTATGTTGGTTTGATGTGAAAATAGATATCTAGGAAGAACGCAGTTCGACGAAAGATAAGATGCTTGTGGTTTTAGAAAGTAAGAAAGTTAATAGAAATGCAGGTATAGATGCAGGAAAAGTAACTTTGCAAAATAAGATCAAAGCAGTGTAAAAAAGACTTTATTAATGAAAAGTGGTGTTACCAACGTACATTTCTCAATTTATCCTTTCACACACAGCGGGTACTTGGACAATATTTGAGTAACTAGAACAATAGGTTGAACACACTGAAAAACTACACAGACTTCCTATTTTATACTAAAACTACGTAACTGTCGAGGGGTGGCTTTGTTCTAAGATGAAGACAAGTGTCCTCTGCATGTCCCTCGACCTCTATCTTCCAGCCACGTCGCTTTCCTTCAACTGCTGGCGAAACCGTGTTTCCCTCCAACAATTCAAATTCAAATATCCTTCGTCTTTGGTATTGGCATGAAGGTATGTTCTTCTAGTCGAAGGTCATAGGACCTTCTTAGCCGAAATCTTGATGATGATGCCTGGTCGAAGACCAATGTGTAACTCAGATATTTTCTCTAAGTTTTTTCCATCTGTCGAAATATTTTCCAGCTTGGCTTTATTTGTTCTATTTTTGGCCTATAAGGCCAATATATAGTAGGTGTCGAATTTAGGAGCCAACAAATTGCCCCCCAAGAATGTCTATTTCGACGCTAAAATAAATAGTCATTCTATGATCTTTCTATTCGACACCTGTCCCCCTTGTTATCCACAAAAGGCTTAATGTGCACTTTTCGTCTTCCAACGGCTGCCACTCTCAAAAACCATCATTACTCTTTTCCCACGACATCTTTTCAATCAGTCGTTACCATGCTTCCATTATGACCATTACTCCTAGAACCTAGGCAAGCATGTCAAACGTTTCCCATCATCTGCACGATTATTGCTTTGTAGCATGCCACGTGCCCCACTATGTCCATAGCATTAAATGGCTTTGACGAGACACACTTCCCTTTGGACATTATAAATAGTCTTGAGCCTCTTCATTTGGAACTTTCACAACACTTAGCATTTTCGAATCTTCTGCAGAAAACATCCTACATTGTCATTTTCGCTCCTTACTAACTTGCAACAATGGCTTTCCTTTCTAACGCACCCAACAACCCCAAACCTAAGAATGTCGCTGATGTACACCGCCAACCAGAAATCTTCCCTACAAGTCCTTCTCTTGCTTCGACTGAGGAGCCACAATTCGTTTCTAAACCCATGACTAGAGAATGGCGAGAGGCATATTATTCCCAGTTTCTCATTCCTATCAGGTACTCTCAAGATATATACGCTATGTCTGGCCCTCTGTCCACATGCATCGAGAATCCTATGAAGAATCATGCTTTCTTCCCCACTCACCCAAGACTCAAACCTATAGGCTGTGCGAAGAAACCAAGGGACGATCCTGAGGATGCGACTCCAGCTAACCAGCAACACGCTCAGACTAAGGAGGAAATTAACGTTCAATTCATGAACAAAGGGAACATGATCTTTCGATCGTGCCCTAAACTCTCTTCTGAGTATTCAGACTGGCTGAATAAGATGGAGAAGGCGCAAACCCTAGTTTGGAAGGAAATGGGGATTTACGATTTGGTGATGCTGTCGAAGACAGGATTGTCTTATTGTCCTCTTATGTTGGTGTCTTTGCTATACTTCTGAGATAGCGCCCACTTCACATTTCATCTTCCATGTGGAATGGTAACACTAACCCTCTTCGACATAGCAGCGACCACCGGTCTTCGACCGACTGGCGATTATTTCGACCTAGAGGATCTATCTGAAGATGTCATTGGGTTTTCAGCTACAAAACCCACACACACCACATTCATCAACCATTTCCATGATAAATCCTCCAGCATTGTGTCGGAGGTGGAACATATAGCTTTTCTGGCTATGTGGTTATCCCGTTTCGTCTTCTGCACCAAGTCGCTTTAAGTGACTAAGAAGATGCTCACGCTCGTAACGCAGCTTCATCACGGCTACCCCCTCTGTCTGGATGAATTAATTTTGGCCAACCTATATGAGTCCATCAGCAATGGTGTGACTCAACTCAAGGTCATAGGAGATAGGCAAGCTTGCTTCTTTCTGGCCCTTTCTGGCTTCTTCAACTTTAGCTCAACGCCACCTTCGAATCTTTTCTTCCTCAAAAGAACAAGATCAATGAAGCGGCCCTAGAAATCCTGAACAGGAGGGTCGAAGGTACCAGACTTGCTTTGCTGACTTCGACTGGCAAGGGTCAACAATTTCAAAAGGCCTTCACAAGCTTTGTGATGATGTTTACAGAGCGCAAACACTTTGTTTCGACCATGGCTCCTTTTTCCAGTCGAAAAGTCGGCCCAGAATGGTTTACTAGACCATTTCCTTCGACTTATGAGGAGGACTTGGAGGACGAATACATGGGCATCTGGGAGTCGTTTCTTCGACCCAGAATCATGCCACTGAGATTTAAGAGCTCGAAGAATCAATTAAGTTTGATTGCTTACCAACCAAATCTCGTTTCTCGACAATTCGACATTGTCCAGTCACTCTCATCACCCATCTATTCTCGAGAGAAACTGCTATTATTTTACAATGCCGATTACTCAGAAGGTGCTGCTACCAAGCATATTGGTAGGTACGTTGGTTGGACCGTACTAACCATGTTCCACTTCAATCTCAATTTTTTGTGTTCTAGCAATTTTGAAGGGTGGTGGAGGCAGTATTATAATGAGGAGTTCTTCGATGAGAAGGACTTCTCCCACCACCTTCGTGATGCGTTTAAACTGGTCCTTGACAAGATCAAGAAAGGTATTATTTTCTTTCCTTTTTCCTCTTTGTCTTAGATTTAATCATTCGATGCTCGATTTATCTTTGTTTCTTGTATAGCTGTCAAGAGGACCAGCACAAAGAAGGCTGCTGAAAGCACCAAAGAGGGAGACCCTTCTGTTGATCCTTCGCCAAAGGTATTTACTTTCTACTGTACCTTTCCCTTTTTCTGTTTTCTGATACAGATGCTGGTATCTTCGACTCTTATCTTTCTGGATGTTCAGAAAACCCCTCCTAAGAAAAGGAAGGTTCAGGAAATTGAAATCTCTAGTGATGAAGAAGAGGAGTCTCCTCCTGTTCCTCTGAAGAGACAAAAATTGAAGAAAGCAATTCCCGCACCTGAGCCTCGTCCCAAAACAAAAATTAAAATTACAGCTACCAAATCAAGGCCTCCTCCTGTAGTTATTAGAGAGCCTACTGAGCAAGAAGTAGCTTCCAGGCTAAATAATCCCAGTGAGAGCGACAATTCCAGCCCCAGTGCCGAAGTTCCAATTCAAGTATTTTCTTCGACAACCAATCGCTTACTTATTGGACTAACCCTTTTCTCTATAAAAATTCTGGGAATAAAAACTTCTTTTAATCTTCAGGACACTGCCGGCACCTCTAAGCAAGTTCCTACTCTTGTTGAAGGATCTGCCACTCTATTAAATAGTGAGGGAGATCCCACCTATAGGCCTTCTTCAGCAAAAGGCTCTTTTGTGAGCTCAGCTGATGAGGTGAACCAAGTTTCTGAGCCTCAGTATGAGACCATAGAGGAATTCAATGAAGAAGGCCTTATAGGAGACCATGAAGAAAATAGGGCTCCACTGGTTGACGTACAGGAAGTCGAAGAAGAGGAGGAGGCCACTGATGCCGTAGCCGTAACAGAAAAGGAGAATATGCTGGAGGGAGAAAATGAGGATGAAAGAATTCCAGATGCTGATGGCATCGAAGGCTCTACTGAAGGGGCCTAAAACCTGACGAACGCTGAAACTGTCCATATTCCCACACAGGTTGTTAATGTGGCTGCTGCCACTAATGAGGGTGCCCCTTTGACAGGGTCTCGAACCAAAGAAGCTTTGGCCTTGATGAAACAGCAAAATCCTTTGGGCTACTTGACTGCCATCCTCGAAGGGCGAGAAAGTTCTTCTGACCATAGTGTCTCAACTGCATCCGGAAAGTCTACTTCGACCTCTCCTCTTGATGAGGCACTTCAGAAGGTTAAAGCACAAATTTTCAAAAGAGACTTAATGCTAACCTTGGAGGGAGAACCTACTGCTCCTTCCTTTCTGAAGACCACCTTGAGGGCTGTTGATCTCCTCATTGCTTCTCCAAATGTAGCCAACGTTATTCTGGATTTAACTTCCATTATTGACCAAGTGTCAGCGGACTACAATCGTCGAAGGACTCTTGTTCGCGAGATTGAAGAGACCAACGACCATGTAGCTGCTGCTTGGCATGCTGCCACTGAATCAACTTCCAAAGTAAAAGAACTATCGAAGGCTCAAGAAGCTAGGCAGAAAGATGCTGAGGAGATCGATCGAGACACGGCTAAAATGAAAGCACATATCAGAGAATTGGAGGCTAAAATTTCCGCCAATGATAAAAGGAAGGAAGAACTTCTTGCCACTAATACTGAGTCTGAAAGCCGGGAGGAACTTGCTGAAGGGTTGAAGCATGCTGATCGAGCCTAAACGCTTAATGCTAAACTTGAAACCCTTCGTCAGTCGAAGGCTCTTTGCGAACGGCGTCTGGAATTGCAGAGGATTAAATGCCTCCAGATCAAGGCCAATATCCCCTTTTGAATCCTATTTCCATATTTGTATAATCACTCACTGTAACTACGTTAAGGCCATTTTGGCTATTTTTAATGAAATTTAAATTTCCATTTTTGGCATTTTCTTTATTCGACTGTGACTATACATTGGCTATTTTAACCTCTTGAAGTATAGGTCTATACCTTTTCAAGTATTTACCATTTACTCTCAGAAGTCTTTGATCTTCATTTAACTCCTCGATCTCATAGGCTCCACTAGAGAAAGTTTGAATAATTTTAAAAGGTCCTTCCCACTTAGGGGACCATTTTCCCATAGTTCTATCTTTTCGATCCATTGGAAGAATTACCTTCCAAACTAAATCTTCAGGAAAAAATGCCTTAGGCTTTACTTTTCGATTATAGGATTTCTCGACCCGTTTCTTTTGTAATCGTAAGAGGTCAAAGGCTTTCAATCTTTCCTCATCCAAATCCACCAATTCGTCTAACATCATATTCCAATAAACTTCAGAAGGAATATCCTGATGTTTTTAACCCTCGTTGACTGTAGACAAATTTCTACTGGAAATACTGCATCATAACCATAAGTTAGGCGAAATTGTGTTGTTCCTATGGCCTCTTTAAGCGAGGTTCGACAAGCCCATAAAACTTGATCCAATGTCTTATGCAAATTTCTTGGTTTCTTTCCCACGTGTTTCTTTATTAAACTGATTACTACCTTGTTTGCTGCTTCGACTTGGCCGTTAGCTTGTGTATAATAAGGTGTAGATGTTAACAGTTTGAATCCCATTTCTGTAGCAAATTCTTGCATTTTTCGACCAGTAAAGACTGATCCTTGATCTGTCGTTATTGTCTCAGGGGTTCCAAATCTATATATAATGTACTTTTGAATAAATTCAATGACATTTTCTTGGTCTACATTGACTAAAGGAATTGCTTCGATCCATTTAGTAAAATAATCAATGCCTACCAATATGTATTTCTGGCTTTTAGAGGATGCTGGTCGAATCTCTCCAATAAGATCTAAAGCCCAACCTCTAAAAGGCCAAGGTTTCACAATCGAATGAAGTTCGCTTACCGGTACATGCTGGATGCCTGTGTGCACTTGGCATTCCTGACATCCTTTTGCAAACTCAATACAATCTTTTAACATAGTTGGCCAATACAGTCCTTGTCGAAACAACAACCATTTCATCTTATGGCCTACTTGGTGTGCTCCACATGCCCTGGAGTGTGTAGTCAAAAGAGCTATGTATGCTTCTGTTTCGCTTAGGCATTTCAGCAACACACCTTCATGCGTTTTCTTGAACAATTCATTTCCCATTAGTATATAGCTTAGTGCCCTATACTTTATCTTTCACTCTGTCGAAGCCACTGGATTTTGTAAATAATCCACTATAGTCTTTCTCCAATCTTGTTCTGTTAGATTGTCTATGAACGAGATCTCAAAGTTTTCATGATCAGTGTATCCCAACGTTGTTGTTTCCAAATCTATTGGAGACAACTTAGTGGATGCTACTCTTCTTCTAACTTCGATTGCTTGTTGTAGTTTCTCTTTCTAAACTTTATACCCGGAAGCGATCTGTGCTAAATCATTAGCCACTTAATTTTCCAATCTGGGTATATGTTGAATATTAACCACTTCGAAATTCTTCAACAAACGCCTAGTTATTACGAAATACATGATAAGATTTTCTCTTATGCATTTGTATTCTTTTGTAACTTGTTTTAGGACTAATTATGAGTCTCCCATTATTTCGACTCGAGTTGCCCCCAATTCAACAAGATTTCAAGACCTACGATTAAAGCTTCGTATTCAGCCTCATTATTTGAACAATCTCCTCTGATCTTGTACTTAAATGTTGTTGGAATTTTGTTTGGAGAAATAATGAGAACCCCTACTCTAGTTCCGTCTTTATGACTAGAACCGTCGAAGTATAACTTCCAAGATTCAATATCCAAATAATTTATTGATTCTTCTGTTAATGAGTGGTCAACTATAAAGTCTGCTACCACTTGACCTTTCACAGCCTTGAGGGGCATAAACGTTAATGAATACTTAGTTAATGCAAGTTCTCATTTACCAATTCTGCTGTGCAAAATGGGTTTCGACAACATATATCTGAAAACATCAAAATGAGACGAAACGTAAACATTAACTGGTTTAATATATTGCTTGAGTTTTGTACATGAAAAGTAAAGACATAAACATAGTTTTTCAACTTCGTTATATATAGTTTCCACATCATTTAAAACTCTACTAAGGTAGTAAATGGGTCTTTTGACACCAATCTCATCCTCTTGAGCTAACATGCTCCCTAAGGTTTTGACAGATGCGGCTATGTACAATCTCATACTCCTATCTCTACAAGGAGGTACCAGAATTGGTGGCTTGATGAGGTACTCTTTGATTTTGTGGAAGGCCTCTTGCTGTTCTTTCCCCCATTCAAATCCTCCTTAGCTGAGTCGAAGTAGTGGTGAGAAGGCTTGCATTTTCCCACTGAGGTTGGATATAAATCTCCTTAGGAAATTTATCTTCCCAAGTAGAGACTGCAATTCCTTCTTGTTGGATGGCGCTTTGGCTTCCAAGATAGCTTTGGTCTTGTTTTGGTTTATCTCGATTCCCTTTTTATGGACCACAAAGCCTAAGAAATCCCCCGCTTTGACACTAAAGGCGCACTTAAGAGGATTCATTTTCAGACCATAGCGCCTCATCCTCTCAAAGGATTGTCGAAGATGGTCCATGTGAGCCTGCCCTGAAACAGATTTGACAAAAATATCATCAATGTAAATCTGCATTAAAGTTTCAATGAAATCATGGAAGATAGAATTCACTGATCTTTGATATGTTGCCCTTGCGATTTTTAGGCCAAAAGGCATCACTACCCATTCGTAAGTGCCTAAGGCCCCAGGGCAACGAAAAGCTGTTTTCGACACATCCTCTTCAGAAATAAAAATCTAATTATAGCCAGAGTATCCATCAAGCATACTCATGTACTCAAAACCAGCGACAAAATTGACAAGCATTTCCGCCACAGGCATTGGATATTCATCTTTGGGTGTTGCAACATTTAGATCTCTTAAGTCAATTCACACCCTTAAAGTACCATTTTTCTTTATAACAGGTACAATATTTGCAATCCATTCGACATACCTGGTCGTTCAGATGAACTTGTATTTCAGAAATATTTCGACTTCCATTTTAATTTTCGACAGAATCTCCGGTGCAAAGCGCCTTGGAGTTTGCTTGACAAGCTTCTTTCCAAGTTTTGTTGGTAATTGAAGTTCCACCAAGCTTCTGTCGAGACCATGCATTTCGTCATAATCCCAGGCAAAGCAATCCTTGAACTCTTTTAACAATTGAATCATTTCGACCCTGAGTTCTGGATCTATCCTCGCGCTGATATACGTTGGCCTTTTTATCGGACCTTCACCTAGATTTACTTCTTCTAAAGCATCCTGTGCTAGCATTCTAACACCATCTGCCAACAAATCCTTTTCGAAACCCAGAGGTTCATCATCATAAATGGCATCTAACCTCTGATTTCGTACTTCTTTTTCTTCCAAGTCAGGAGGTTCTGGGTCAAAATCCTTCCCAGGGCCTTCTTGGGAAGATACCTGCTCGTTGGCTTCATGAGCCATGTGTGATACGGTGGCAGAACCGACTGTTTTTAAAAATGCTGATTTGCGTTTTGCATTTTATATTCACAAAATGTCGCGGTAAGCAAGAGTCGCCATCGACTTTTATTTTATCCAACCGGAAAGGAAAAAAGCACAGAAAAATTCCTTTTTCGAGATTTTGAGTACGAGGGGTAGATTATAGAAAGGAAAGGTGTTATAAACCTTTCTATCCATGGTTTTCCATGGGCTCTTAGGTACTTGCTCATCTTTTTAAAATTGCTTGTGTGTGTTTGTTTTGAAAAGTTTTGTTTTACTTCGTTTTAACCCTTGTTTATGTCCTCAAGAGTGTTATGAAGTTGTTTTTGAAAACTTTAGTTTGAAAAGTGTTTGGTGTGAAAAAGGTTTGTTTGAGCAAGTACTTAAGAATTAATCTACCTACTCGAAAAAAGATTGTTTCTATTCTAGTTTCCTTTAGACAACACTATCCTACTATTGAGAAATAGGTAGCACCGTCGTTGGAGTTTGTAAGGGTCAATTCGTAAGGGACGTACGATCACTAAAGCAATGTTAGGACGTCTTAGTAATAAACCTGAAGTCTTAAGATCATATTCGAGGCAACATTTCCGAGGCAACGTTTCCGAGGCAACCTTTCCGAACGGGACTTTTGATCTTTGTTAGACAGGAGGGTAACCACTAAGACACCCTATACTTGATGATCATTTACCGAAGGCAACCGAAGTGAGAGTATACCCTAGGAGTGCGCATGTGCGAGTGATTTGATTTCAGTTATTATCTTTGCATATTAGGGTTTTCTATCCGTTTTAAATTATCATACAATCCTATTAACATACATCTAAACAATTAATATTTGCGAGAATTAAAATGCGGGAAATAAAACCTACGCTATTATAAGGATTCGGGGTAGGGATTATTTACATAGCCAAAAAACCCGTAAAAAACGATAAATGAAAGAAAATCCTAGATTTAACTATTAAATACCGTAGACAGTTACATTAATATTGCAAAAAATAATAAACGCGCGCGATGAATCGAAAAGGAGAGATTTAGGGTTTTGACCCCAACTACCTAATTGTAATTTAAAAGAAAAATCATTTTTTGTGGTTTTTGTGCTATTTTGAGAAAATAAAATTTAATTGAATAAATAATAAAAAAATCTAATTACTAATTAATTTAAATTTAAGAAAAAATAATTAAATTAAGAAAGAAAATATTTAAACTAACCTATTTTTGTATTTTTTTATATTATTTGAGAAAGAAATAAAAATTAAATCGCAAGCTAACCCTAATTTTTATAATTGATTTTAATTATACATAAAAAGTTAGAATTACCCTAAATTAAATTTAAACTAATATTAAATTAAACTTGATAAAATAATAAAAAAAAACCTAATTCTAAATTTTATGAAACTTGATTTTATGATTTTTTGTGTGAAAAATTAATTAGTTTGTAAATTAAATGAATAAAGAAAATTAAAAGAAAAAAGGAAATAAGAAAAGGAAATATAGAGAGAGTTAGTAATGGGCCTGATATTAGCAGAAAGGGGGGGGGGGGTGCAGTTTGCAATTCTGAGCCCAACAAGCTCTTGGCCCCTTTGACTTTTTCCAATCCCATGTGCTTGCTTGACCCAGGCGCATGGTGGACCTTCATTGGATAGCCTTGGATCTGGAGCGTTGAAGGATGGGACGGCCAGATCTGGACAGTATACGATGGACCCCTTGCCATGTAACACGCTGGATTGTCTTGAAAATATTGAGAAAATAAAATGCACACGCCTGGGATCGAACCCAGGACGTGTGCATCAAAGGCCAATAGTCTTACCATCTGCGCTAGTCACGTTAGTTGTAATAATAATGCCACAAATAATATATAATACAAATAATGTGCCACGCCTCCCAAAATGCGCGCAGATTCAAACAAGCCACTCACATACTGCCACGCCATTGTTTTCTTCGTGGCTTCCGTCGTTTTAGATAAAAGGCTTTTCCATACGGACACCAGGCGTAGGTATAACCCTTGTTCATTCCAAAATCATGTGTGTGTATGATAAATCAAAACTAATGGTACCAATCAATTCGTTTCAACCTCACGAGTATCATGGTACCATTATTAAGGTCCAATTTTCCCTGTACATAAAACCCCTAAAAATGAAGCAAGAACCCTAGCCATGGCAGCTTCGTGTTCATTCAACAAAAATACAATTAAATATAACCATTAGCTTGCAAACATCTCAAGGATAAAAAATATGCCAATCAATCATGTTAAAGATGCCAGAATTAAGATATTCGAATTCAAGAAAAGAGATAAACCGTGTGACTCTTACATGGCGTTTCAAGGCGTGGGAAAGCTTGCTAGCGGTTGAAACACGATCCTGGGGACTCCAGCAATTGATTGGTATGATTAGAATGGGTTGAGATGGCCTGAAACTTGGAAATCAGTTTGCACTTTTTCTTGAATTTTTGCAATTTGTTCTTTGCCTTTGCACGCCTCTAGCCTCTGCTTTTTTGATTTGCCTTTGTTCCTTATGTATCCTAGAATGTATTAGGGTTACAATTTGTTTCAAATCTTCTCCAATTATGAATATTGATTCATGATTAAATCCTTGCACCAAATCTTTCCAAATTAAGCAAATTCAATATTTTTGTGTCCAAATGGAGCCTTGCACGATTTGATCTTGTCTCCAGCTGTGTAATGGACCTAATCATGCACAAAATCTCAAGATTTAATTAGTTTTTGATATTTTCACTATTTTATATTGATTTTATTTGATTTAAATGAAATAAAATCAAAATAAATAACAAAAATAAAAGAATGACAAATGGAAGGGCTCATGGGTCGTGGGTCACATTACAAACTCAGTGCAAGCATAAAAAGTTGGGTCCATTTAGCAAAAAATGCAATTTTGGGCACATTTGACTTTTGACAATTTTGCAAAAAGGGTCAACTTGGCCAATGCATAACTCTTTCAGTTTTGACCCTAGAGAGGTGTTCTTGGACTTTTTAGAAAGCTTAATATATCCTCTAAGCAACCTTTTTTGTCTCATCTCAATTGAGTCTTCCATGTTCATGTATGAAGCTTTGACCCAAAAGGTGTTCTTGTTGACTTTTCAAAATGACCTATAATGTCCAAATTCATATCTTCTTGTGAGTGCATATTTTGAACTTGGGAGATGAAGATGAATTGTAGGGATATACATCCTCTTCAAAATGAGCTTTGGATGGGTCATTTTGGATAAAGTATGAAAAGGTTATGCTTGGTCAAAGTTGAGTTGACTTTTCCTACAAAACCCTAATTTAGCAACTTTTGGGTTTTGATGAATTGTGAGCAATCCTTGAGGAATCATGATCAACCCTTGATCAAATGATGAATAATACTTCAAAATGAGAATGTTGACCAAAAATCTTGAAGTTTGACTATATGTGGGCCATAGTTGACTTTTGCCCTAGCACAGTCGATTTTCAGGCCTTTGAGCAATTAACTGAGCAAACTTCCTCTGAAAGGCTTGAAACTTGACATGGATGATCTTGAGAACATATTAGGACAATGGTGAGCATTTGGGACCCTTTGGATTCAAACATCTTGATGCAAAATGAAACCCTAATTTGAGGTAGACTGCTTTAGGAGAGAGTTTGTTTGGTCAACTCTTGGACTTCCTTGAGCAATTTGAAGACCTCACTTGAAATGTATTGACAAACATGGGAGGGAAAATTTTGGGGTACAACAGCTGCCCCTGTTCAATCTTCTTAAACCTGAGGATGTATATTGGCTTATCTACCTTTCGTAATCTAAAGGTGGAAGATGATTGAACACTAGAGTGCCCAGAAATTTGCACTCGCATGAAGTAGTATTTGTCTTGCGACATCGGGAATGGGCTTCTAGATGCCATTTGGAAGTCAACGATGGAAGATGGGCTTAAAGATGCCATCAGAAGAAGTGTTGATCACATAAGAGATTCCTTTGCGAGAGCCCGTACACCTGTTGTTGAGGAGGACTACGCTGGGGAATGCTGTTATTTGTCTTGAGAAAAATAAAGTTTTAGGAACTTCAGTTGTCCGTTACTCTACTGAGGAATCATATCTTAGTCAAGGAGGTGAAAATGAACTGCTATCTAGTCGTGCTCCAGGCTCTGCAATTTCTCAATTCTTATTTGGTCGTGCTCAAGGATTCAGAAGGAGTTAAGTGGTTATCCGGTCGCATCCGGGTTTCAACTTGAATTTAAGGCATACTAATATCTGGTCGATTTCCGGGCTTCATAGTAATTGGCCGAGTAAATTGCTATTTGGTCGAATTCCAAGATTCGCAGTACCTTATACTGTTATCTGGTCATGTCCCAGGCTTCAGTGTCCTTTCTGCTATCTGGTCGTGCTCCAGTCTTCACAACGTCTTATACCATTATCTGGTCGATTCCAGGCTTCATGGTATCTTGTACTGCTATCTGGTCGATTTCCAGGCTTCACAATAACTTGCTGAGGGTTAAGCTGTTTTTTGGTCGATTTCCAGGCTTCATAGATTGTATTTAAGATATACCACTATCTGGTCGATTCCAGACTTCGTATTATTTTGGAGAAATCAAGATATTATCCGGTCGATTTTTGGGCTTCATAGCTTAATCTGGAATAGAAATCTTAGTATCGATTTGAATGAACCAGAGAAAACTTGTGAGAACTTGATTGTATCTTTCCCTGAAAGGTAAAGAGTTAGTCGTATGTAATGTCATGATGTATGAAATGTATTGAGTAATGATGTTCTCAAAATAAATGAGATTGTGCTGCATGATGCGTATGTGCATGCCATGGTGTATGGATATGCAATGTTCTTGTGATATTCTCCGGCTGGGGAGAATAAATCTCGAACTGCTGTTGGAGAGTACAAGGAGTTGAATTCTTCGTTCTCGCTGGGGATAGTGACCGAAGATGACTAGCTGGAGATTTACGTCTGTTCTGCTTGAGAATATTCCACCGGGAGAGACTCTGTTTGAGAATAATCCTGTGGGAGAATGATTCTGTGGGGAAGAGAGATACTCTGTTGGACGATCTGCTGATTTGAAGAAATAAACTCAGCTGGTGGTGAACTTCTATTGCTGGTGATAGATAAACTCTGCTTGGGGAGAATTTTGCCGACTCATTTGCGATTATGAACCTTGGCTGGGTAGAGCTAACACCACTGTCTTTGGATACTTCCTACTCTGCAGGGAGCGTATGCACCTTTAGTCATATTCTCAAGATGGCTCTATCCCTGTACCTAGTGGGCAGAGCAATTGTAAGGTTTGGACATTTCTTGTTTGCCCCTATTCCTGGAATTACGAGTAATTGTCTTTTGTTTCTTATGTAACTATTTATGAGCAGCAATTATTTTCAAATGCATATATCAAAAATGAATCATTGGACGTTCTTGCAAAACAAAACAAAAAAAAGCAAAAACAAGTTGAAATTTCTTGTGAAAATGAATTGTATTGATTTTTGAAACTGGCCTGTGACAGGCGTTTTGTACAAGAGGCTGACGTCCTAGTAAGAGAACGCCGCTAAGGGAACATAGATTACAATTTGTGTAAAATAAAGAAAAACAGCTATGTGAAATAATCCCATCGGGTTCCAACTCTGCTATTTCCTTTATATCTTCGAGCGTCTTATCACTTTGCTATTTGGTCGAAGGTGGACCAGATTGATTGGCGCTGTCCGAGCTTGATAGTCGATACCGAAGTCTGGTTGCAAGATGATCCAATGAGACATAGTGTTACGCTTCAATCCCTAATGTTTTCCTGGACCGCCCTTTCGGGTTTTCAGTCCACCGGGATACCCTTTTTTTTGCCCAAGCCGCCTTTTCAGGTTTTCGACTTGCCGGGTGTACAATTTTTTCATTTTCATCCATTACTTTTTCCCAAACCCTTTTGGTTCGCCAGGAAGCCGTTATTTTTGCCTAGGCTAGTCAACCTAGCGGGTCTTTTGATTAGGCGTAGTATTTTTTCACTATGTCTGCATTGACGGGGTGAGGAAGGTCGTCACCATCCATGGTGGTTAGAATCATAGCTCCTCCCAAAAAAATGTTCTTAACCACAAATGACCCTTCGTATGTGGGGGTCCATTTGCCCTTGGGATCACCTTGCGGTACTATGATGCGTTTGATCACCAGATCCCCTACTTGATATTCTTGACGTCTGACTTTCTTATTAAAAGCCTTGATCATTCGCTTTTGATACGTCTGACCATGACAAATAGTAGTAAGTCTCTTTTCATCGATTAAATTCAGCTGATCAAGCCAGGTTTGGATCCAGTCTTCTTCGTTCAAACATGCATCCTTCATAATCCGGAGAGAGGGTATCTGGACTTCGATGGGTAGGACTTCCTCCATGCCATACACCAGAGAGTAGGGTGTTGCCCCTGTCGACGTCCGTGCTGAGGTACGGTACCCATGAAGAGCGAATGGTAACATCTCGTTCCAGTCTTTGTAAGTCACCATCATCTTCTGCACAATCTTCTTGATGTTCTTGTTAGCTGCTTCAACAACCCCATTCATCTTCGGCCGGTAGGGAGAAGAGTTATGATGCTAAACCTTAAACTGTTTGTAGAGCTCGGTGATCATCGTATTGTTAAGATTTGTACCATTGTTAGTAATAATTCTCTCTGGTACACCATATCGACAAATCAGATTGTGTCGGATGAACCGCGCCACAACGTTCTTGGTTACTGTAGCAAAGGAAGCTGCCTCGACCCACTTCATGAAATAATCAATCACTACCAGAATGAAACGGTTCCCGTTAGACGCAGTAGGCCTGATCTCGCCGATCATGTTGATGCCCCACATTGCAAAAGGCCAAGGAGATGTCAAAACATTCAAGGGAACTGGAGGTACGTGCACCTTATCAGCATAGACTTGGCACTTATGACAGGTCCGAGAGTGCTGATAACAATCGACTTCCATAGTGGACCAATAATATCCTGCCCATAGGATTTTCTTTTCCAAGGTATGTCCACTGGAATGAGTTCCGAAGGTGCCCTCATGTAACTCCGCCATGATCCTTTCTGCCTCGCTCTTGTCTACACACCACAATAAGGTTGAATCATGGTTACGCTTATAAAGGATTCCGTTGCTAATGAAGAACTTCACAGTGAACCTTCTCAAGAACATCTTATCATTAGAAGATGCCCCCTCGGGGTACTCTTGAGCCTCAAGATACCTCTTTACCTCGTTGAACCATGGTTTATCTGCTACCTCTTCAGTCTCAATGTCACAGCAACGCACAGGCTCGTCCATCCTCTCGATGGTAATCTGGGGAGCTTCACTATCCCACCTGACTTTGAACATAGAAGACATGGTAGCTAACGCGTCCACTAGCTGGTTCTCCTCTCTTGGGAAATGTTCAAAGGTTATCTCCTCAAAGTGTGGGAGCAATGTCAATACATATTCTTTGTAAGGAATAAGATTTGGGTGTTTCATATCCCACTCTCCTTTGATCTGACTGATCAGTAGAGAAGAATCTCCGAATACACTCAAGAACTTAATCCTCAGGTCAATAGCAGCTCGAAGACCCAGGATACATGCTTCATACTCTGCCATATTGTTGGTGTAGTTAAAACATAATCGGGCGGTGAACGGGGTATGACAACCCTCATGAGATATGTTCACAGCGCCAATGCCATTACCCAACGCGTTTGATGCTCCATCAAAATACATGGACCATCGGGATCCTTCCTTAGGTCCTTCATCCGGTCCAGGTTTTTCACAGTCGGTCACCAACATGATATTCTCATCCGGGAACTCAAAATTTATAGACTAATAGTCATCCATGGCCCGTGGTGCCAAATGATCCGCCAATACACTCCCTTTGATTGCTTTTTGGGTTGTGTATTAGATGTCGTACTCGGTTAGGATCATCTGCCATCTTGCTATCCTTCCAGAGAGAGCAGGCTTCTTGAAAATATACTTGATTGAATCCATCTTTGATATCAATAAGGTAATGTGAGTCAGCATATACTGTCTCAGCCGGCGAGCAGCCCATGCCAAAGCGCAACAAGTTTTCTCGAGCAATTAGTATCGGGTCTCACAGTCGGTAAACTTTTTGCTACGGTAGTAAATAGCGTACTCTTTTCGGCCAGACTCATCATGCTGCCCCAACACGCACCCCATTGAACTATCCAGTACTGTCAAGTATAAGATAAAAGGTCTTCCTTCAACTGGAGGCATCAGAATAGGTGGCTCTTAGAGGTATTCCTTGATTCTTTTGAAAGCGGTCTTAAATTCATCATTCCATTCTACCACTTGATCTTTCTTCAGCAGCTTGAAGATTGGCTCACAAGTAGCGGTCAGGTGTGAAATGAATCTGGAGATGTAATTTAGACGTCCCAAAAAGCCTCTAACTTCCTTTTCTATGTGGGGAGCCGGCATCTCCTGTATGGCTTTTACCTTGGCAGGGTCCACCTGAATACCCTTATCACTAACAACGAAACCCAGCAGCTTACCAGACCTTACCCCGAAGGTGCACTTGTTCGGGTTCAGTCTCAGCTTGTACTTCTTCAACCTGTCGAAATTTTTTTGGAGATGGTCAAGGTGCTCTTCCTTAGTCTGGGACCTTGCTATCATGTCATCAACATAAACCTCAATCTCATGGTGAATCATATCGTGGAACAAAGTGACCATGGCGCGCTGATAAGTTGCCCCATCATTCTTCAACCCGAAAGGCATTAACTTGTAACAGAAGGTGCCCCATTGTGTAACGAAGGTTGTCTTCTCCATGTCCTCAGGAGCCATCTTGATCTGATTGTAACCATAAAAACCATCCATAAAGGAGAAGATCTTATTCTGCGCAGTGTTATCGACCAGAACATCAATGTGAGGAAGTGGAAAGTCATCCTTGGGGCTCGTTCTGTTCAGATCTCTATAGTCCACACACATCCGTACCTTACCATCTTTCGTAGGTACTGGAACAACGTTGGCAACCCACTGCGGGTAAGAAGTGACAGCTAAAAATCCTGCATCGAACTATTTCATGACCTCAGCTTTGATTTTCTCAGACATCTCAGGGCGCATACGACGAACCTTCTGCTTTACTAGAGGGCAGTCTTCTTTAGTTGGCAAGCGATGAACCACAATACCAGTGTCCAAACCAGGCATATCTTCATAAGACCAAGCGAAGATCTCAACATAGTCGCGTAGCATCTGTATCAACCATTGTTTGACACTAGGCTCCAGATTCACGCCTATCTTAACTTCTTTCCTGTCTTCCTCTGTACCCAAATTCACTAATTCAACTGGCTCTTCATGAGGTTGTATGGCCCTCTCTTCCTACAGTAACAATCTAGCAAGTTCTCCAGACACCTCACAATCATCCTCAACTTCGTCCTCAGCTTGGTTGATCGGATTTTCGAAGTCATAACTGGAAGTAGCAGAGTTGTTATCAATGGGATCTAGAGTGTATATGGATATGCATTATGATACGTGAGTATGTGTAAGAGAATAGTTGTTTTAATAGAGCGGGAGACAGAAAAGAAAAACAAAGAGCGCACAATTTATAATGCAAGAAACGTCCAATGTTTTATTAATGATATATGAAATGACGAATAATAAGCCCTCATAAGCAAAGTCGAGGTGCCTCGGGCAAGTCACCGGGCCGTAAAGTTTTAAATTGTCTATTACAACTCTTAAAACAAAAGTCAATTACTGTGGAATAAAAGAAACATGTATGAATTCCTTCGCCGTCCAGTTGTTCAATCCACCATTGGTTGTTGGGTAGATCCAGCTGTCGATATCTGAATCTTCTTCTCCATCTTCAACCGCATTAACTCCCTGATTGCTGATATGCAGAGGAGGTCTTCCAATCCGTGCGTGCCTAACAGCCCTTTGAGCCCCTGTAGTAAAGCCCAAACCAAATTTGTCAGTTTTGTGCGTGAAATCAGGGAGCTGACCCCAATTTGTACACCCACCTTCTTCAATTACAGCCCTGGCATCCTTGAGATAAGCCATCTTCATCAGAGGTTTGTCGGTAGCAACTTCAGTTGACGCCAAGGTCTGGGGGACCTCTTCAAAGTTCTGACAAGGGGTTTCGATGAACTCCCCATCCATCTCCACGTAGTGAAAGGAATTGAGATGACTCACCATATACTCCTCTTCACCTCATACCGTGACAATCTTCCCTTTTAACGGATATTTCAACATTTGATGGAGCGTGGAAGTCACTGCCCCAACCTTATGAATCCAAGGGCGACCCAGCAAACAAGAATATGATGGCTTGATATCCATCACATAAAAGGTGGATGCGAAAGTCTGAGAGCCAACTTTAACAGGGATGTCCACCTCCCCGTGCACCATCCTTTTTGACCCGTCAAAAGCTCTGACCACAATATTGCTCGGCTTTAGAATCAAACCTTCACAGTCCAGACGATCTAATGCTTTCTTTGGCAGAACATTCAATGAGGACCCGATATCCAACAGTACATGGGCCATAGTAGTGCCCCTTCACTCGATCGAGACGTGCAGAGCATCATTATGATTTCTCCCCTTAGCAGTCATATATGCATCTGAGAAACCCAGCCCATTGTCGACAATCAAGCTAGCTACGCAATCTTTGAATTGATCGGCTGAAGTTTCCTACGACACATGCGCAGTCTTGAGGAATGCAATTAGAGCCTTTGCATGGGCTTCAGAACACAATAACAAGGACACCATGGATATTTTTGATGGGGTCTTCCCTAGCTGCTCGACTATGTTGTAATCGCTCTTCTTGATAATCTTCAAAATTTCTTCTATCTCTTGTTTCGAGGTTTCTACAATGATCTTCTTAGGTGCCTCCGTCCGGGCAGGCTCACCTATGGTTTCTTTTCCCCGAGTCCCAGATGGCTTGGCGACATGGGTGATAGCTGGAATAGGAACTGGGATAGTAGCTGATGTACCAATTGATGGAATGACAATCTGTTTGTGGACAGTCGGAGGGGAGATCTCGGGAGAAAAGAGTCTTCTGCTTCTGGTGACCTTGCTAGCCCCAACAATGTTGCTGACATCAACATCAACTTCTTCACTCTTTAAGTCTTGTTTAACTCCATGGTAATACACATCAGCACCATAGTGCCAAGCGACAGCCTTATCCTAAGTGTATGGGATAGGACCAGGGACAGTAATTATTAACGAAGCAATTCTTGGGACGGGTGTAATCCTAACAGGTTTTCTCGAGGAAACCTTGGAAGGATTGGTGGAAATGGTTATGATGGCAACATATTGAATTGGAACCAACAAAATCATAGTCTTTTCAAACAGGATCTCTTTATTATCTATCAGGCGCTGAACACTTGATTTCAATAAGTGGCATCCAGTAGGCAGAATTAAACACATGTGGCAACCTTCACCACAGCCAAGAAATAAACCGACCAACAACAAATTCTTCTTAACTGTCATCAAAGGAGTAGAAATTTCTTCCATAGAGGTCACAAATAAATCATCGTCCACAACATTTACTCCATGACCATGTTTGGGCATGGGAGCAATTATAACGTTGGGCTTCTCCGGAGCGTCAAACTCAATCTCTTTGGCTTCGATCAAGTCTTGCACCTTGTTTTTCAAGGCCCAACAGTTGTTCGTATCATGACCTGGACTTTCAGAGTGATAGGCGCAGAGGGCATTCAGGTTATAGTGGGGAGATGTGGTGTTGGGGTTCTTCGGGGCTTCCCTCAGAGTTACCAGATTGGTCTTCAATAATTGTGGTAGAATTTGAGTCAGGGTCATATTGAGCCGAGTGAACTGCCTCTGTGGTCTTTCCACCCTTTGTTGATTGTTGCATTGTGGAGCAACTGTGGGTCTTGATATCACTACAACATTTACTGCTTGACGGTGTTCAGGTCTACTTTGGCCCCTCGGGCTGTAGACTGCACTAGCTTCTTTCTTATCGGTGAAAGGCTTCTTTACTGCACTTGATGAAGTATCCTTCTGTATTTTACCACTTCGAATGCCAGCTTCTACTCTCTCTCCAGTAAAAATCAACTCAGTAAACCCAGATGATGAACTTCCGATCAGATGATTGAAAAATGGACCAGATAGCATCCCTAGAAACATGTCAACCAACTCCCTATCAGACAAATGGGGTTGGACTCTTCCAGCTAAGTCTCTCCACTTTTGAGCATAGTCCTTAAAACCTTCACTTGCACCCATTGACATACCCTGAAGCTGAGTACGAGTGGGAGCAAGGTCGGTGTTATACTGATACTGCTTATAAAAAGCAGCAGCAAGGTCTTCCCAGTTTCGGACATTGGCTCCTTCCAACTGATAAAACCATTCAAGTTGAGTCCCTGACAGACTATCTTGAAAGAAATGCACCCACAAATTTCTATCAGCAATGTGGGGTTGGATTTTTCTGACGTACGATCGGAGATGGAGTTTTGGACAAGATACTCCATTGTATTTTGCAAAAACCGAAGCTTTGAACTTATGAGGGATCACCACTCCTGACACCAGTCCCAGCTCTCCAAAATCCAAACCAGGGTTCTTCTGAATCTCCATAGCACTCAGACGGTCTTCTAGTTGCTTGTACCTATCCTCAGAGGAGGATATTGCTCTTCATCGTAATCCGTATCATTATCAGAAACTGCTGGACTGGGGTCTTTTGTCCTTTCTTGGTTCTCCCCGTCTTTGCATGAGGAGGTCAGATCAGCTAATTTTCTTATCCTTTCTCCGAATCTTCTACCCATGTTCAGAATTCCAACCTTCTTCTTCTTCTTCTTCTTCTCTTTCAGAATCAAGGTCTTCAAATCCTCTTGCCCTTTAGCCATACTTAAGAACATCTATTGGAACTGGGCGTTCTGTGCCTGAAGATCTTTGATGGCTTGATCAGAAGACATTTCTGCTGAAATAAACAACGAAGAAGACGAGAAACCTGTAATGGTACTTGTAATGGTGTCCATGATAATGCGATGCGCATGTAATGATTTCAAAGACTTTGGGAGATTTAAATTTACAAACCGAAAATAAACAAACTTTATTAGATTAACTTGTAAAAAGGTTCAACAATGCCTTTGAGGCGTTACAAAGAAGTAAATGAAAAACAAATCTAAAACTAGAAAAGCAAAATCAAAAGTCCCATGGACGCTTTCTCTTGGTGCTAACGTAGTCATTGATCACTCTTTCTTCCTCGATCTGCCTGGTGAGCTTCAAGATCTTCCTTTCTTGCTCATGGTACTTCTCCCGGTAAGTATTCCTTTCCTCTTTCAGCTGAATCTAAGACCTCTGCAACGCCCCAGGATCAGTGGGCATGTAAGGATAAAGAACTGTGTAAGGAATTCCTTCTTCATTAGTGGGCTCCACAATTACTGGCAATATTGCTTCATAGGGCATCCCAAGCTTCTGGGCACGAGCTCGGACCCATTAGAGGTAAGGTTGCATAGAAAGGGAAGTCCTTGGTACTAGCTCTTGGGGGTCAGATCTGTTTACCATGCCCCAAGATCGTATAAACCTCCGGAGGTGCTCGTCAACGTCCTCCTTGTAGTCAAATGCAATATCCCCAAGAAGCAGCTCATAGGGACCATCTCTCCGAGCACAACCAAATTATCGCAAAGCTAGACAAAGATTGTAGGTTATACCCCCTCTGATTCCAAGCAGCGGGACATTAGGGTATCCCCCACAACGATCAAAGACAGCAGTGTCTTCCATAGCCCGGGAACACCAAAGAATGTCTGTATGGGCAAGCGACATTATTCTGTAGGACCACCCCAAACCTTCTTCGTTCTTCAGCACAGACTTAGGGAGGTGCGAAATAAACCACCTCGAAAGCAACGGTATGCAACACATAAGAGTCCCTCTTCTTCGCACAGTATGAGTGTAGAGGGCATGCAAGATATCACCCAGCAGAGTAGGCACAGGATTGCGAGAAAGGAAAATCTTGACCGCGTTCACATCTACAAAGGAATCTGGATTCGAGAAGAGAACCAAACCATAGATAAGGAGAGCCAAGACATCTTCAAAAGCCTGAAAGTCCAAATTATCCCAGAATAGCTGAGCCTGGTCTATCAAAAATTTGGCTAAGAAACCTTCGACCCCGCTTCGTGTTTCCCAATTGGATACTACATCAGCCCATTTCAGATGCAGAGCTGAGGCAATGTCTTCTGGTCTAGGAGTCTCTTCCATACCTGTGAAGGTCACCTGTTCAAGGATGGATATGCCCAATAAGTGAGACAACTCTTCCAAAGTGGGAACCAGCTGGTAATCTGGAAAGGTGAAGCAATGATGCACAGGATCAAAGAACTGGAAAAGCACACTCATCATCTGCTCATCAAACTTTGAGGTGACCAGGCTAAGAAGCTGACAATGTCTCTTAATGAACATAGAAGTCTCAGAAACTCTTGAGCCTAACTCTTTAAGTTGAGTAGGTATTTGCACAAAGTTAACTCAGATGGTGTTTTTGCGCACGTAAGCCATAATCTGCAAAACAGAACAAAGATAAATTCCCTCGGTCTTTGAAATGGTTAGTATAATGAAGTATGAATGCCATGTTATGATGCATGAAGTTATGATAAAAAACAACAGGTATAGCAGATAACAGGCATGGCAAAGGCAAACAAGTCACACAAAAGCCCTTAAGTTTAAGGCTTGCATGGGGTCTAAGGTATTACCCTCTTGAAGTTCAGTTGGTTTCAACCTGTCCTAGCAAAAGTAACCGGGTTCTAGAGGTTCTCAATATCACTGACCATCCTCCATCGGTCATGGTTTCAGCTCACACAATCTTTTCTTGCGGCCGGAACTATCTCGAGAGTATGGTCTCAATGAGTGTAGCATCGAGTATCAACCAGTTCTCAGGTTTACACCAAGGCTGACTATCTCACTACTTTCTAATGGCCAAGTTGGTCGATTAAAGGTTCTAAGGTCAGTTGATTCTTAACGACACACGTAGCGACCCCGTATTCTCCTCGTTTCTCCACAAGGGATACCGGTGCCAACCAATGTGCCACATCAACGTAGCTACTGCTTCAACCGTATCGGTCTACACCGTACAATTCCCTCACAATTTATTGCTACTTACCTAAAAGGTGTCCCCAGATCCGGGTTAGGACCTATAGTAACTCCCAAGCAAAACCCTTAAAAGTAAAGCAACCAAAACAAACAAGAGAAGCAATTATGATGAACTAGATCCTAAGGTATACCCCACTTATTTAGTCCCCAGCAGAGTCGCCAGTTTTGTGATACGTTGGCAGAACCGACTGTTTTGAAAAATGATGGTTTGTGTTTTTCATTTTATATTTGCAAAATGTCGCGGTAAGCAAGAGTCGCCACCGACTTTTATTTTATCCAGCCGAAAAGGAAAAAAGCATAGAAAAATTCCTTTTTCGAGATTTTGAGTATGGGGGGTAGATTATAGAAAGGAAAGGTGTTAGCACCCTTTCTATCCATGGTTTTCCATGGGTTCTTAGGTACTTGCTCATCTTTTTAAAATTGCTTGTGTGTGTTTGTTTTGAAAAGTTTTGTTTTACTTCGTTTTAACCCTTGTTTCTGTTCTCAAGTGTGTTACGAAGTTGTTTTTGAAAACTTTAGTTTGAAAAGTGGTTGGTGTGAAAAAGGTTTGTTTGAGCAAGTACTTAAGAACTAATCTACCTACTCAAAAAAAGATTGTTTCTATTCTAGTTTCCTTTAGACAATGCTATCCTACTATTGAGAAATAGGTAGCACCATCGTTGGAGTTTGTAAGGGTCAATTCGTAAGGGACGTACGATCACTAAAGCAATGTTAGGACGTATTAGTAATAAACCTAAAGTCTTAAGATCATATTCGAGGTAACATTTCCGAGGCGATGTTTCCGAGGCAACCTTTTCGAATGGGACTTTTGATCTTTGTTAGACAGGAGGGTAACCACTAAGACACCCTATACTTAATGATCATTTACCGAAGGCAACCGAAGTGAGAGTATACCCTAGGAGTGCGCATGTGCGAGTGATTTGATTTCAGTTATTATCTTTGCACATTAGGGTTTTATAGCCGTTTTAAATTATCATACAATCTTGCCATACAATCTTATTAACATAAATCTAAACAGTTAATATTTGCGAGAATTAAAATGCGGGAAATAAAACCTACGCTATTACAAGGCTTCAGGGTAGGGATTAATTACATAGCCAAAAAACCCGTAAAAGATGATAAATGAAAGAAAATCCTAGATTTAACTATTACATATTGTAGACAGTTACATTAATAATGCAAAAAATAATAAATGCGCACGATGAATCGAAAACGAGAGATTTAGGGTTTTGACCCCAACTACCTAATTGTAATTTAAAAGAAAAATCTTTTTTTTTGTGGTCTTTGTGCTATTTTGAGAAAATAAAGTTTAATTGAATAAATAATAAAAAAACCTAATTACTAATTAATTTAAATTTAAGAAAAAATAATTAAATTAAGAAATAAAATATTTAAACTTACCTATTTTTGTATTTTTTTATTTTATTTGAGAAAGAAATAAAAATTAAATCGCAAGCTAACCCTAACTTTTATAATTGATTTTAATTATACATAAAAAGTTAGAATTACCCTAAATTAAATTTAAACTAATATTAAATTAAATTTGATAAAATAATATAAAAAAAGCTAATTCTAAATTTTGTGAAACTTGATTTTATGATTTTTTGTGTGAAAAATTAATTAGTTTGTAAATTAAATGAATAAAGAAAATTAAAAGAAAAAAGGAAATAAGAAAAGGAAATATAAAGAGAGTTAGTAATGGGCCTGATATTAGCAGAAAGGGGGGGGGGGGGGTGCAGTTTGCAATTCTGAGCCCAACAAGCTCTTGGCCCCTTTGACTTTTTCCAATCCCATGTGTTTGCTTGACCCAGGCGCATGGTGGACCTTCATTGGATAGCCTTGGATCTGGAGCGTTGAGGGATGGGATGGCCCGATCTGGACAGTATACAATGGACCCCTTGCCATGTAACACGCTGGATTGTCTTGAAAATATTGAGAAAATAAAATGCACACGCCTGGGATCGAACCCAGGGCGTGTACATCAAAGGCCAATAGTCTTACCATCTGCGCTAGTCACGTTAGTTGTAATAATAATGCAACAAATAAAATATAATACAAATAATGTGCCACGCCTCCAAAAACGCGCGCAAATTCAAACAAGCCACTCACATACTGCCACGCCATTGTCTTCTTCATGGCTTCCATCATTTTAGATAAAAGGCTTTTACCTACGGACACCAGGCGTATGTATAACCCTTGTTCATTCCAAAATCCTGTGTGTGTATGATAAATCAAAACCAATGGTACCAATCAACTCGTTTCAACCTCACGAGTATCATGGTACCATTATTAAGGTTCAATTTTCCCTGTACATAAAATCCCTAAAAACGAAGCAAGAACCCTAGCCATGGCAGCTTCATGTTCAGTCAACAAAAATACAATTAAATATAACCATTAGCTTGCAAACATCTCAAGGATAAAAAATATGCCAATCAATCATGTTAAAGATGCCAGAATTAAGATATTCGAATTCAAGAAAAGAGATAAACTGTGTGACTCTTACAGGGCGTTTCAAGGCGTGGGAAAGCTTGCTAGCGGTTGAAACACGGTCCTGGGGACTCCAACAATTGATTGGTATGATTAGAATGGCTTGAGATGGCCTGAAACTTGGAAATCAGTTTGCACTTTTTCTTGAATTTTTGCAATTTGTTCTTTGCCTTTGCACGCCTCTAGCCTCTGCTTTTTTGATTTGCCTTTGTTCCTTATGTACCTAGAATGTATTAGGGTTACAATTTGTTTCAAATCTTCTCCAATTATGAATATTGATTCATGATTAAATCCTTGCACCAAATCTTTCCAAATTAAGCAAATTCAATATTTTTGTGTCCAGATGGAGCCTTGCACGATTTGATCTTGTCTCCAGCTGTGTAATGGACCTAATCATGCACAAAATCTCAAGATTTAATTAGTTTTTGATATTTTCACTATTTTATATTGATTTTATTTGATTTAAATGAAATAAAATCAAAATAAATAACAAAAATAAAAGAATGACAAATGGAAGGGCTCATGGGTCGTGGGTCACATTACAAACTCAGTGAAAGCATAAAAAGTTGGGCCCATTTAGCAAAAAATGCAATTTTGGGCACATTTGACTTTTGGCAATTTTCCAAAAAGGGTCAACTTGGCCAATGCATAACTCTTTCAATTTTTACCCTAGAGAGGTGTTATTGGACTTTTTAGGAATCTTAAGATGTCCTCTAAGCAACCTTTTTGGTCTCATCTCAATTGAAACTTCCATGTTCATGTATGAAGCTTTGACCCAAAAGGTGTTCTTGTTGACTTTTCAAAATGACCTATAATGTCCAAATTCATATCTTCTTGTGAGTGCATATTTTGAACTTGGGAGATGAAGATGAATTGTAGGGATTTACATCTTCTTAAAAATGAGCTTTGAATGGGTCATTTTGGATAAAGTATGAGAAAGTTATGATTGGTCAAAGTTGAGTTGTCTTTTCCTACAAAACCCTAATTTAGCAACTTTTGGGTTTTGATGAATTGTGAGCAATTCTTGAGGAATCATGACCAAACCTTGATCAAATGATGAATAATACTTAAAAATGGTAATTTTGACCAAAAATCTTGAAGTTTGACTGTATGTGGGCCATAGTTGACTTTTGCCCTAGCATAGTCGATTTTCAGGCCTTTGAGCAATTGACTGAGCAAACTTCCTCTGCAAGGCTTGAAACTTGACATGGATGATCTTGAGAACATATTAGGATAATGGTGAGCATTTTGGACCCTTTGTATTCAAACATATTGATGCAAAATGAAACCCTAATTTGAGGTAGACTGCTTTAGGAGAGAGTTTGTCTGGTCAACTCTTGGACTTCCTTGAGCAATTTGAAGACCTC
The DNA here is from genome assembly GCA_948472305.1 of Vicia faba. Taxonomy (NCBI): domain Eukaryota; kingdom Viridiplantae; phylum Streptophyta; class Magnoliopsida; order Fabales; family Fabaceae; genus Vicia; species Vicia faba. Next base: position 909,826,839 of record OX451738.1, on the reverse strand, counting down.
ACTTGAAATGCATTGGAAAACATGGGAGGGAAAATTTTTGGGTACAACACCATGTACTTGACTTCAGCCTCTAAGGCCACTATCATCCTATTTTCGGCTACATATGCCGAAATCTTTTGTAGAGCTTGTGACTCAGTCATCATCACCAAACTCACTTCCCCAGCCTATTGGCCGTATATCATCAACTCCTTCATAGTAGATGTTTGACAAGTCCTCTCTATCCCACTGAAACCCATAGTCAGAGTGTAGGTACAGAGAGCAGAAAGCATTGGGTGCTGGAGTCAGATCGAATTCAGGAGGACTGCATGGCCCTATATGAGCCAAATTCCGGTCGAAGCTATTTTTCCCGATGTTGTTCACCTCGACTAGGTAATAGCTTTGATCTGCCTCGATATATTCCATGATGCCATCGGGATGCCAAACCGTAACCCTTTGATGCATCGAAGATGGCACTGCACCAATGCCATGTATCCACTCTCGACCCAAGAGCTGATTATAGTTTGGTTTTACTGAGATCACCATAAACATGGTTGGTCGAAGGATTGATCCCACCTTGAGATCTAGTTGTATGAATCCCATTGTAGTTCCAATGCCTCCTTCATAATTGGAGAGGACCATGTTATAGGGCTTGATGTCAGCATCCCCTTTTCCTAGTTTTCCCAGCATAGATTGTGGAATTATGTTTATGGTCGCTCCACAATCAACCAGGATCTTGTTTATAGTCACTTACCCTATCTTCGCTCTGATAAATAGGGGCTTGAGGTGATTTTCCATCACCTCAGTTGGTGGCTCGAAGAAAGCATTCTGTTCTTCCGCGCAACCATTATTCATTACATAGTAACACATTGGCCTATGTCTGGCCATTTCTTGTTCGACCATCAAGTCGATTTCCTCAACTTTGACCCGACGGTTATATTCCCTAGGCAGCACTGATTTAACATTCACCATGATGTCTAAAGTATCATCAGAGTCAGAGTCACCTTCGTCATTTGACCCACATTCTTCTGGACACGCCAGAGGTTTCCTCTCCAGAGGTTTTCTTTGCTTTCTTTGCACGTTGGTGCTAGCCTTTGGGTGAGGCTCTGTTGCAGCCTCCTTCTCGGCTTTTCTCCGTCTTTGGAATCTCCGCCATTGTGAACGAGACATGGGGTTCTTCCCCTTGTAATTGCTCGATATGTGAGCCATTTTATTTGATGTAGAGGCATGGTACTCTTTTCTGTAGTCCAAAGAGGAGCCTCTTGGTATGTCAAACGTCTGCCATTTTTCTTCATTGGGCCTTTTTCTGCCCATAGTGTTAAGCCAAGTACCCACAGGTACATTAGCTGGAGGCTTATAAGTTGGTGGACTCCTTACCTGGTTCACGGGTCCTCTTTGATGTCCCCTCCTAGGATCGTATCTTTCTTCTGGATCCATTTTTGGTTGAGCATTGCTGCCCCACTTTGCCTTTACTTCTCTCATACCTTGTATGTGCTCCATAGCTTTCTTGTCGAAGATAGAACTGCATCCGGGACACAGCATTACTTCAGACTTTTTCTTCTGGCATCAATGTTAAAACTCTTCCAGATCTTCATTTTCTTTAGGAAATGCAGTTCTATTCACTTCCTCCTGTCGAATAGCCTCTTCTGAAGCCTTGGCATCAGAGACTTCGACCATGTTAACCTCCATGTTTCTCTTGGCAACGAGATTCATTTTCTGCATTTCAGCCTCCAAGTTCTCTGTCGAACCTTTCACGGAAGCCAAGTAAGAACATGTAGTGGCTCTTCTGTTGGAGCTTTCAGCAACTCCCTTGTTTCTGTGTGGGTCTTCAGTAACCCTTTTGCTCGAGCCTTCAACAGCTCCTTTATTCAGTTTCAGGCCTTCAATGGCCTTTTTGTTTGAGCCTTGGGCAGCTCCTTTGTTCAGGTTTAGGCCTTCAGTGGCCTTCCTAACTCCTTCGATAGTTTTCCTGGATATGTTTCCAGTAAAACTACCTAAGATGGGCTTGTTAACGAAATCTTCGGAAACTTCCACCATATGAATGCCGACTGGCTCAGCATAATGTGCCTCCATATGCAGTGGGTTTGCGTCAATTTTTATCACTGGCTTATCAGTGAACTTAAGCTTTCCTTCTTTGAGTGCCTATTGAACAAGATCCCTGAAAAGAAAACATTGTGAGGTTTTATGGCCCAGAAAATTGTGGTATTTACAAAAACCTCTCTTCTTTCTTTGTTCTAAAGGAGGCAACTTTGCCCCTGGGGGGACTATCATTTGGCCATCTTTGACTAATAAATCAAATATTTCATCACATTTGGATATGTCAAAACTATATGTTTTCTTAGGGAATTTGTCGCTGTTTCTTTCAGACTCTACAGGATTTTCCCATTTGATGGCACTAGCAATTTACAAGAATATGGCGGTCCTTGTTTTAATTCTGCTAAGTCTATCTTGCCTTCTTCGACATATATAGGATCACTAAATGTCTCTGGATCGTCATCATCCATTTCGATATAGGTTACTCTTTCTCTTCGATGAGTTTTGGTAGCTTTGGCCTTTTTGGCTGTAAGGCGTTCTACCTATCGAACTCTATCGGCCAGTTGGGCCATGTCTCTCAAGTATTGGGTATCTAACTTTTTCCTAATTGAATAATCCAGGCCTCCTGCTGCCATTTCGACTAGCTCATGTTCAGGCACTTGGGTAAAGCATCTGGCTTTAAGTAATCGAAACCTATTTATATACTCATCTATTGGCTCAGTGAATCTTCTCTTCACACTAGCCAATTCTTTTAGACTTATTTTGGTCTGTCTCATGTAAAATTGTTTATGGAACAATCTTTCCAATTGTGGATCGAATTGGCTGGGAGGGTATTGAACCAAGTAAAAGAATTTTTTGTTAGAGAACTTGGGAAATATTTAATCCTAAGGTTTTTGTTGTTTGCTATTTCCCCATCCTCTATCAAATATCTCGCCACATGTTCGATAGTAGATTCTGTCGTATCCCCTAAAAATTTGGTAAACTTGGGGACTTTTCCCCTAGTGGGTAAGTTTGTTTGTAGAATATATTCTGACAATGGGGATGTGAAGTTTGTTCTGTGAAAACCAACGTTCATCCCATTCTGAATCATAATCCTTTCGATCATGGCAGTCAGATTATTGTCTGTTCCATAATTTTGGTGTCGAACTTGCTGTATCAATTCATCAGCATTTTGGTTCCTATTCACCATAATCACTCCTTGATCGATTTCTTTAGGGATTGGTGGGGGATTTTGAGGTATTTCTAACCTAGGTTGTTCTATTTCTACTCTAGGGATCTGAGGATTTTGATTAACAGTCAAATCCTCTTCCACGATTACCCCTTGGTTTACTCTTATTGGTATTCTTTGGGGTTGTCGAATAGTTTGGGGTACTCCAAAGAATTCATCCATGCGCGTCATTTGTGCAGCCATTTTTCGATTCGAATGGGTAGTATTTTGAATTAGGGGGTTCAACACTGTACTTAAAGTTTGTGCCAACATTTGCACCATATCATGGTTGCTTTCATCCATCTGTTGCCTCAAAATTGTTGTAGAAGCATTTATGAGGCTTGGTATTGCATTAATGGTCCTCCTAAAATCTGGTTTCTACCCAAATTTTCCATACTGGCTCCAGATCCTTGTAATGGCGACGATGCACTTACCAAAGGTTCTGAAAAAGTAAACACAACGTTCATAAGGCTAGCCATTTCAGTGGTTGGCATGCCATATGGCTGTTCTCGACCCATCCAGGCTGTCGAGAATCCTGGGGGAATGTATGGTCGTGATCCTGGATTTGCCCTTGGTGGGGGTGTTCCTAATGGACCTATAGGACCCACATACGAAAGTAAGGGTCCTGTTTGATTTGTGGTTAACGTTTGTACTGAACCAACAACAGTTGGAATATTTTCTCCAACGATAGTCATAACCGCTGTTCCAGTAGTATTTGGTGGAGGTATTTCTCCATGATTTGGCTCATTAGCCATTCTACTTTCGCTATTTCCCTTTCTAACAATACACTCATTGGTTATTCTACCACTTCTTAATAAGATGCAACGCTGTATACTTATACAAGGAAAGTAATAACATGAACAAATAGACGATAAAAACTAGCAACGTCCCATCAGGTGTGCCAATTTGTTTACTGTGGTTTTTGGTAAACAACCGTTGATCCTCCAAAAAGGAAAGTCCTTTTGGTTACTCGTGGGATCGATCAGATTGATCCCAGAACATATGCTAATTTTTATGTTGGTTTGATGTGAAAATAGATATCTAGGAAGAACGCAGTTCGACGAAAGATAAGATGCTTGTGGTTTTAGAAAGTAAGAAAGTTAATAGAAATGCAGGTAAAGATGCAACAAAAGTGACTTTGCAAAATAAGATCAAAGCAGTGTAAAAAAGACTTTATTAATGAAAAGTGGTGTTTCTAACGTACATTTCTCAGTTTATCCTTTCACACACAACGGGTACTTGGACAATATTTGAGTAACTAGCACAATAGGTTGAACACACGGAAAAACTACACAGATTCCTATTTTATACTAAAACTATGTAACCGTCGAGGGTTGGCTTTATTTTAAGATGAAGACAAGTGTCCTCTGCATGTCCCTCAATCTCTATCTTCCAGCCACGTCTCTTTCCTTCAACTGCTGGCGAAACCGTGTTTCCCTCCAACAATTCAAATTCAAATATCCTTCGTCTTTGGTATTGGCACGAAGGTATGTTCTTCTAGTCGAAGGTCATAGGACCTTCTTAGTCGAAATCTTGATGGTGATGCCTGGTCGAAGACCAATGTGTAACTCAGATATTCTCTCTAAGTTTTTTCCATTCGTCGAAATATTTTCCAGCTTGGCTTTATTTGTTCTATTTTTGGCCTATAAGGCCAATATATAGTAGGTTTGGAATTTAGGAGCCAATAGTCTGTACAAGTTAGTTCTTGATAATAAAGGAAAATAAACATAAGGGTAGAAACAAAAACAAACAAAAAGTTATCAATGATGCTTGAAACGAAAGGTTTAAAGTCAGGAAGACTTACCTTGTATCTGGAGTTGGTGTTTTAAACTTTGAGTTGTTGCCCTGAATATTCTTGAATTCGAAGGAAGGAAGGAACCTGAATTCGAAGGAAAGGAAATCTTGGATTCGAAAGAAAAGAAAAGAAGTGTTGTGTTTCTTTGGTTCTGGATTCGAAAGAAAAGAAACAAGTGTTGTGTTTCTTTGGTTCTGGATTCGAAAGAACAGAAAAAAAGGTGTGGGTTTTTTGGTTCTGGGTTTAAGAGTGTTTTAAATGTTCTCTCCTCTCTTTTCTTGCTAACAAACCTCTCTCCAGCCACTAAAAAGTCACCCTTAGATGTGTTGTGAAACATCTTATTTATAGAAGAGTTTGGCTGGGATTTTTTTTTAGGGGGGGGGGGGGGGGACAAATGAAATTTGAACAGTTTGGGTATGCTGTTTTCATAGCTTTCTAGGTGCAGCTCTTATATGCTAGTTTGGTGCAAATTAGGAGCAATATAGCAGGACTGCTTTGCAGCAGTTTTGGAGTGTTGTGGCGGCTTGGTGCAGGACTGTTTCATAGCAGTACACCAGACTTGGACTTGGCAGTATATAGGACTTTGTTCAGCAGCCTTCAACCAAACTCAAAAAAAGATAAAACAATACTTGTTTCCACCAATTGTGTGTTCTTCAAATGGACCTATTATATGTCCTTCAAATGGACCAATTGAATGTTCTTCGAATGGACCATATTGTATGTCCTTCGAATGAACCATATTGTAGGTTCTTCGAATCCACCAAATTCATGTTCTTTGAATAGGCCACCCAATATGTGTTCTTCGAATCCACCAAATTCATGTTCTCGAATGGGCCTTTTGTATGTTCTTCAAATCCAACAATTGTGTGTCATGGTGTAGAAACTATGTGCGTTGAAAGGTTTAAAGGTGGAACCGAAGAAAGCATGAGGGAAGCCATTGCCTTGTGGATCGAAACAAGCATGAAGAAAGCATGAAGGAAGCCATTACCTTGTGGATTCTAGCATGAGGGAAGCCATTGCCTTGTGGATGCTAGCATGAGGGAAGCCCTTGCCTTGTGAATAGAAGCAAGCATGAAGATAGCCAATGCCCAATCGAAGATTTATGAAATCGAAGCAAGCTTGAGGAAAGCAAAAGTCCAGTCGAATCTTGGGAAATCGAAGCAAGCTTGAAGGAGGCCAAAGTCTAGTCGGAGCTTGGGAAATTGAAGCAAGATTGAAGGAGGCCAAAGTCCAGTTGAAGCTTGGGAAATCGAAGCAAGCTTTCTCTTCTTCAATTTGATGCTTGAAAGCCCAATATGATCCATGGAAACTATATGGGGGATTAAAAATCCAATTGTACTTGTGCAAACTTGAACTTTTGAAAATCCTTGTGAGAAAATGTCTTGAGAAAAGAGAAGGCAAATTTTGGGGTACAACAGTGTGTGTCTCTGATTTAGGCAGTTGAGTTTTCTTCTGGTTTTCCTCTTGCTCGTTTCCCACCGCCTCCTTGGTTTTTCCCTATCATTTTTCCTACATTTCTTCTCATTTAACATGTTATCTTTCTTCCTCTTTCCCTCTTGTTGGTATTCGCTTCTCTGTTTCTCTTTGCCCCATTCTTTCCATTTGTTCACCATGGAAGATGCAGACCTAATTCAAAAGAATGACCAAACTTCATCTTCTTCATTCATCTTGATCCCTCCGAAAGAACTAGTTCATACTGAGCAGCAAAACTCCATGACCTCTCAAATTGGGAGTCTCAAACATCGTCATGATTACAAGTTAAACAAAACCCCTCAAGAACTAGCAAACTCATAGAAGCCTGTAAAACAAAGCAACAATATCTTTTCAAGAACGGAAGTTCAAAGAATCTTCATCCCTGAAAGAATCTTGCATTGGTTGATTTGAATCACAAGAAAGAACTCCAGCTTTCCCATCATGCTCATTTCAAACTCATACTCCATTAAATCATAAAATTCTTTGTAAAGAGTAACATTAGTATAACCAAAAATTATATCATCAACATAAACTTGGATAATTAAGATTTCATTTTTCAGTGTCTTTCTGAATAATATAGTGTCAACCGTACCCTTTTGAAAACCATTTTCTAATGATAAATTACTCAGTCTCTCATACCAAGCTTTAGGAGCTTGTTTGAGGCCATATAGTGATTTCATAAGTTTAAAAACATATTCTGGATGGATTGAATCTTCAAACATAGGTGGTTGTTTGAAACACACTTCTTTAGAAATGACACCATTTAAAATGCACTCTTAACATCCATTTGGTATTAAAAAAATATTATGATTAACATCATAAGATAAGAGTAACCTGATTTCCTCTAACCTTGCAACAAATGCAAAGGTTTCAGAGAAATAAATACCTCCTTGTTGACTATAGCCTTGAGCTACAAGTCTAGATTTATTCCTTACCACTTCACCTTTCTTATTGAGCTTGATTTTGAACACCCATTTGGTTCCAATAATGTTCTTCTGATGAAGTTTGGGTATCAGATCCTAGACTTCATTTCTTTGAAATTGGTTCATCTCTTCTTGCATAGCCAAAATCCATCCATCATTTGATAGAGCTTCATCAAAAAAGGTAGGCTCAATCATCGAGATGAGTCCTAACATTGAATGTTCTTCTCTGAATGTAGACCTTGTCTTCAGATGACTATCTTTTTTTCCAATGATCATATTTTTTGGATGTGAAGACTTATATTCGAAAGTATTCTTGAATTGAGTTGCTTCTTAAGAACCATCATAAGCTTCATCATAAGCTTCATCATTTGGATTGAGTCGTTTCTTGAATGAACTTTTGAACCAACGTCTTCTGAGGGGTTGATAACTTCTTAATTGTTAGCTTCTGATGATCTGATAGCTTCTAAACCACTAGTTTCTGATGGTCTAATAGCTTCTTATGTGTCTTCAGATACTTGAATTTTTTCAAAACTTTTAACTAGCTCTGACATTTGTTAGGCTCTTTGACGTTAAATTTGACGGTCTGGTACTGTGGGAGAACTGACTTGAAGGTTTTGCATTTTATCGCAAATGTTACGGTTAGCAAGAATCACCACCGACTTTTCTTTTATCCAAAAGGAAAGGTGAAAAAGCACAAGAAAGACCTTTGAGATTATTTCTTGAGTTCGGGGGGTAGATTATGAAAAGGGAAGGTATTAGCACCCTTTTCATCTATGGTTTTCCATGGGCTCTTAGTTACTTTCTAGATCACTTGCTTTTGTTTGAAATTGTGCTTTGTGTGGTTTTTGAAAGTATTTTGTAAAGAGGCCATTGTTTAGGAAATCTTTGTAATTATTCTCGTTCGTAAGAATGTATACAAAGATGTTTGATCTTTTGAAAATATTTTCAAGTTCATAAGAGGTTTTGAAAGTGTAAGTGGTTGTTTTTGAAAATAGCAAGGATGTTTTGAAATTGAGCAAGTAATTAGGAGCATTCTACCTACTCAAAAGTCTTTCTTGTTTATTTTCTTTTCCTTTGACATTGTTATCTTACTATTGATTTGGTAAGTAACCCTATCTTTGGATGTAAACGGGACGGGCGTGGGTCATCATATAACCATGATTAGCAATGTTGCAAGGTATCTTAGCATTCTCTTTTTAGGGACTAAAATCAATTGAAAGGCAACTTAGATAGCGACGTCGAGGGACTATGATCTTATATTTTTCTTGTTTTTGCTAAGATACCTCACATGCGTAATATGGCCATTTTATAAAGGTAACCAAGTGGATTTACTCTAGGGGGTGCTTGTGTGCAAGTGTATTGTATTCATTCTTGACTTTGTCTTTGATTAGGGTTTTCTAGTTGATTGGTTTTAGTCATTCCATACAAACCCTAATTACTAGCATGTCATATATAAAGCGATAAATTATGGAATTTAAAGTTACTACGCTATTACAATACTTGTGGGAGGGGGGGTGTACAAATTATAAATGGGGATTGCAAGAAAATAAACCTAATTAATCTATTACAACCATATTTAATTTGTACAATAATTGAAATAAATAATGTACAAGATGAATAAATGTACAAAAATGTGAAATGTAAAGTAAGTGGATATTTGTTTGGATTTTTTAGGAAAGAGGAATTTGTTTTAACCTAATTAATTAAAAGAAAATAATTAATTAAACCTAAATTTAATAAGAAATTATTTTAAATAAAACCCTAAATCTATTAATTGATTAAAAAGAAATTAAGCTTAAGAAAGGTATTTTTGGTATTTTTGTCTTGAAAATAATTATAGTGTTATAAAATATTTTTGGCCTTTTTTATATTAAAATAATTTATTTTAATTGGTGTAAAGGAAAATAACTAAAACCTATTTTTAATTAAATTTACCAAGATAATTAGTAAAATAAATAAAGTATTGATTAAATGAAATAATTTTTGTGAGAAGAAATAAATAAACTATGTCAAAATACAAATATACTATTTTTATATTTTTTTATGATTTTTTTAATATTAGAAAAATATTTTAGAAAAAAAATAAATAAATAAATAAGAAAAAGAAAATAAAACTGGGCCATGGGTGTATAAATGAAACAGGGAGGTTAGCAAGAAAAAATAAAAACAACAAGGCCCAAGAAGGCCCAGCGCGTGCCAAAAAAAGAAGTCAGAAAGCAAAACAATGTAAAAAAAATCAAAAGGGTACCACTGGGGCTCGAATCCAAGTCCCTATGGTTACAGGCGCGCGCTTCTACCACGGGGGTGACTATACATCCGTTTATATAAATCAAACAATAAACACATATGGTAAACACGTTCCTAAGGCCAACTTCATCTTCAACTTCACGCCCAGCCAGAAGCTCTGTATCTCAATCAATCCTCAATAAAAATGAAAACTGTAAACATGAAACTTGTAGCAAATTTCCTCACGGTTTCAGAAAGGTAAAGCATTAAAACTATGGATCAAAGACAAACATGAATTTCATTGGCCCTAATCTGAACCCTAAAAATCTCAGAAATTTCAATCTTAAAATTCTCTAAGCTCAAACAAAATTAATGAAAACTATGAACATGGTTAGCTTTAGGGCAATGATATTTACATGTTTCATTCACAAATAAATCATTGATGATGCATGTATGAAAAGTTCCAAAGTTAGAAAACTTACCTTGCAAGTGGGTATCGGGTTTGGAGTTTGAGAAGCTTTCAGTGAGTTCCAATGATTGGGTTAGCTTCCTTAAGTTCCCAGGAAGCTAATGGGATGCTTAGCTTGAGCTGAAATTACATGAGGAGTTATGGAGAAGTCCAAGTGCAAAACTCTGTTTTTGAAAATGGAGGATGGTTTTAATGGTGTTACAATCTTGTAACAGGGTGTGGGATCAGTTCTAAATGATGTTTAGAAGCTTTAGGAACCAAAAGGCTTGAAAACGCACGAGGGGGTTATGAGTTTCAAGTTTTTGGTCAGTTTATGTGAAAATGGAGGTATGAGATGTGATTCTGAGTTCTTGGTGTTTTTAGGGGTCAAGCATGCGTGTGTTTTTGGCAAATGAGTGCATTGGCAAGTCAGAAGTACAAGTTTTTAGCTATTTGTTATGTTACTTGATTTTCAAGAAAAGTGAGAAACCAAGTTTCAATGTGAAGTACAAGCATGGGATGGGTGATTTTAAGTGTCTAACAAGTTTCTTATGGGTTATGGGACTTGTATGATTAGAAGAGAACAAGTGCAGGGCTCAAGAACAAGTTTTTTACAAAAAGTTACTTTATCAAAATGGCAATGTATACTTTCTTCCCAAAATGGACATAAAGCATGGCCTTGCATTGAATGCTTGAAATGAGACCTCTAATTATTGTGCAAGAAATTAATTATGGAGTGCCTAACAAGTTTGAGGCCTGCAAAGTAGAGTTTATTCAGCATAACTTTGAATTTGAATTTTGTTCATCACAAAATGCCTTGTAATTCAAGTGACAAAACCCTAACTTCATCTCTTCGATTCTCCCTACTCAAAAATGATCTCAAGGAGTTCTTGGACATTTTGGAAAGCTTGAAATGTGATCTACAACCCATATTTGAATTGATTTTGAAGATTCCCCTTGGAACTATATGAAAAAGTTCCATGAAGTTGGGTCAAAATGCTGACCAAATTAGGGCAAAATTTCACTAAGTGTTTTGTTTCATGACCACATGTTCTTAAAATTATAACTTGAGATCCAAGAACTTTTGGAAGAATTTGTGTGAAGAAAAGTTGTATATTTCATGGAGATCTATAACTTGCATGTTGTAAGTTTCTCTTGAATCACCTTGCATCATGGTGAAAAGTTTGCTCAAAGTTATGAAAAAATAAGAAATTTCCAATACTTAGAAAAATTTCTAAGTTTAGAAATTTTAACTTTTCAAAACGAAATTTTGAATTTTGGGTTTCTTGATGAATAAGTTTCATATTTTGACATGTTTTTATGAATTGTGATCTTTGGCTTTTGTATTTGACCAAAAGGTCAAAGTTTGACTTTTCAGTATGCAGTTGACTTTTGATCAGTTGACTGCAAAATTCATCTGTCAACCCATTGGAATTGCAATGTTTTGAGCCATGTCATTAGGTAAAAATGATGCAATTGAACTCTTTAAATCATGCCTTAAACCAATTGATCATTTGCTAGGTCAAAATTCAGAAATTGCCCTTTCCTAGTCAAAACCCTAATTTTGACCATTTTGCCCTTTTGAAGATTTGATCAAATTTCTTGAGGAATTATGGTCCAAACTTGATCAAATGATACATATGAGTTTAAAATGTTGATGTGGATAAAAAATTATGAAGTTTGACTGTAAATTGACCATAGTTGACTTTTTCTCTAATACAGTTGATTTTTAGGTCAACTGCTCAATTGACTGAGCAAAAGTGTGATCCAAAGCTTGAAACTTGACATGAGTAATCTTGAGGGTCCATAATGATCCATGAAGGTCATATGGGGCATTATAAGTTCAAATATCCTTGTGCAATCTCAAACACTAATTTTGGCCATCAGTGCTTAAGGAGGTGTCTTGAGCTGATCAACCCTAGTGCAGTCTTGATTCAAGGGAGATCTTGTGAGAAAATTACTGATAAATGAGAGGGAAAATTTTGGGGTACAACATACGGGTATTGACTCTTCAATTATTTTGGTTTCATAGTTATATACCTTGTATGCCTTTGAGCATTTAGATTATCCTATGAAGATACTCTTTTGAGCTTTGGCATAAAATTTCTATAGATATACCTTATTGTTTAAGATGTAACATGTACATCCAAACTGGTAAAAATAAGATATATTTGGTTTTCTTCCTTTGGACATATCATATAATGTTTTGTTCAGAATAAATTCGATGTTAATTATATTATGAACATAACATGTTGTGTTTAGAGCTTCTTTCCACAATTACTTAGATAAATTGTTTTCATGGATCATGGTTCTGACCATTTTTTTGTAAAGATATGTTCTTTCTCTACAAATCCATTTTGTTATACAGTTCTAGGATAATAGAACTCATGGAGAATTCCATATTTTTCACAAAAGTTTTCAAATGGCTCATTTTCAAATTCTCCTCCATGATCACTTCTAACTTTTAAAATATTTTATTCCTTTTCATTTTATAATTGTATGCAAAATATGTTGAAAACATCATGTGACTCATCCTTAGTTCTTAAGAATTTAACCCAAGTCCATTTGCTATAGTCATCAACAATTACTGACCCTATTTTTTCCCATTGATCGATGCAGTATTGACTAGATCAATTAAATCAATGTGAAGTAGTTATAAGGGTCTGGAGGTAGAGGCTATGTTTTTAGTTTTAAAAGAGGTTTCGTTAATTTTTCTACTTGGCAAGCTCCACAAAGAGAACCTGAGTGATAATTGAAATCTAACAAACTCTTAACAAGTTTTAACTTGCTAAGTTTGGAGATTAATCTCCAGTTAGCATGACCTAACCTTTTGTGCCAGAACCATTTCTCTTCACTTAGTGGTAGAAGAAAAAGTACCTTATGATAAGCCAATTCAGAGAAATTAAATATATAAACATTTCCTTTTCTCCTACCTTCAAACACTATTGGCTTGTCCGATATACAACTATTATTATTAAACACTACATCATAACCACTGTCACATAATTGACTAATTCTCAATAGGTTATATTTTATTCCATCTACTAATAAAACATTATTAATATAAATAGAGGAATTACCAATAGTACATGTACCAAGGATTCTTCCTTTCTGGTTTCTTCTAAACCCCACATTTCCTTCCTTTTCAGAGTTACATACCGTAAACCAATGAGTTTTATCTTAGATTCAACCAATCATTCTTGGAAATCCCCCAGCTGTCTTATAACGATTAGATTATATATACACCTAGTTTCACCCCCTCAACCTTTTTAATTTATTTAGTCTCTATTTTTTTTTACAATTCCCTGATAATTGTTTCAATTTTCTTTTTACTTTTTGATTGTTATTAAACCTTTTTAAAATTTCTTTGTATTTTTTATTAATATTCCTTAAGTATATTATCGCGAGCAGAGTTTAGAACATATGCTTTTCTCCTGTCATATCTCATGAGCAGCCATTGTCCAGGTATCATGACTGCTGCTTTATTTCTCCATTAAAGCATATCTCATATTCTTATTTAGAATTTGAACCAGAATCTGAGTAAGAAGATGTTAGAGCCATTAGACTGGCTTCTTCTTCATCAGACTCTTCTTCTTTGTCAAGTTCATCCTATGTTGCCATGATACTCTTCTTGAATTTGTTTTTGAAGCTTCCCTTCTGGAAGCTTCCTTTCTTTAACTTGTCCTTCTGCAACTCTGGACAATTAGCAACGAAGTAACCAGGTTTCTCGCAGCTAAAAAATTCCTTTAGATCATCTTTCTTGTCTCTGGAACTAGATCTTATGAAGCCACTGCTTCTTTCTGAGGGTATTTTGTTATTCTTGGCCAAGTACTGAAATCTCTTGATTAAGAATGCCATTTCTTATTCTTGTTCATCATATGAGCTTTCTTCAGAACCTCCTGCTAAAGCAGCTTCTTTAGATTCCCATATTTGAGAAAATTTGGCAAGTTGACCAACAGATCTCAAAGCAATAGACTTGAGTTTCTTAGGATGTTCATCTCATACAAGCTCCATCTCATGAATATGAAGATTGCATACCAGGCTTTCAAGACTTATTGTTCAAGTCTTTAGCTTCTTGAATTGCTGCCATTTTTAGTCTATATTTGACAAGAAGACTCTTATGAATATTCTTGACATGATCAAAGATTGTATAGCTCTTATTCAGAACCTGAAGCCTAGAAACCAAAACTTGAAACCTTGAGAGCATGGTTTCAATATTTAAATCTTCTTTAATTTTGAATAGTTCATATGTTGGACCAAAATATTTGCCTTTGCCTCTTTAACTTGTTGATTTCCTTCATAGGTAACACACAAATATTGGAAGATGGTTTTAGCAGTAGACTTGTAAATTATCTTGGTGTACTTAGAGTGAGGTAGCGAATCCACCAGAATGCCACACACTCTGTGATGTATTATGTAGATCTTCTTTTGATGAGATGAGAGGCTCTATCTGTCAACAACCATTCCTACTCCATCAACTGGAATAAAAATGACATCTTCAATAATGTTCCATAGCTCATCATCAATACTTATGATATGACTTTACATTTTGCTTTTCTACCATTCAAACTATGTTGAATCTCCACTAAAGGCTAGAAGTCTAGAAATATGATTATTTTTCTCATAGGTACTATAACCATGGTTCATAATATGATTACCAGGATCACTTCCAGCACCACACATGGTTTTCTCTCAGGATCTTTTTTGTACCAATGTTATGTGTTAAAGCACAAACCAGACTTTGATACCAACTGAATGTGAGAAACACACAAGAATGAGAGGTTTAATTATGTTGAATATTTATTTATTTTAAAAACTCTCTTATCATAACATAAACACAAAGTCTATTATCTAATCTAGGGTAAGTTGTTTGTAGCGGATAAAACAATATCAGAGTAGAAAGAGAAAGAGAGACACAAGCAATTATCATGGTTCCTCCCACAAATCATGAGTAACCCTGTCTCCTTGTACTTCCAAGGAATTTCACTATAATCACTTATGATTACAATTTTCTCAAGCACACAAGCAAGAGACTTCCAATGCTCAAACACATAAGTACGAGACTTTAAAATCTCAAGCACATAAGCAAGAGAGTTTGGATTATCAAGCACACGAGCAAGAGATTTCAAATGTTCAAGCATAAAAGCAAGAGACTTCTAAAAATATAACTTAAAAAAGAGAGATTGTTGAGTATTACACTTAATATACAATCGGAGGTGTAGACAGAATATAACACATGAAGACTCTTAAGACTTTAGAATTTCTAGAATATACAAGATTTAAGAATTTCTAAGTTAAAACGTTGTGCTTTTGATTGACCAGAGTAACAAGTCTTTGTTTGTCTATAGTTCATTGTATTTTTTTTCAAGACTTCAGCTTCTTATATATAGAGAGAAGAAAAAAGAGTTATTAAAGAGAACTTCATGCACAGAGAGTATTTAGAAAAGATTTGATTAGAGACGCTAGAATGTTTCTTGATATGGGTAATTCTTTGAAAAAAATCATTTGACCATTCCTTTTGCACCAAAAGGAATTATCTGTTCTATCTATGTTGTTTTTGAACTTGAATCTTCAAGTGATCAGAAGAGACAAATTGCTCTATGAGTCTGATAGTGACCTATCACAGTTTCTTAATCCTAGCACTTGACTGACTTCAGAGTCTGAGTCTTCAGAGTCTAGATCTTCAGAGGTTGACTTTCTTTAGAGTCTGATCTTCTGAAGTTGACATCTTCATAGTCTTTTTGGCCAACTTCAGAGTCTATATCTTCAAAGTTTGACTTTCTTTAGAGTCTGGTCTTTAGAAGTTGACCTCTTTAGAGTATGGGTCTTTAGAGTCTAATGCTCGGATTTCCAATCCTTTGGATTCTGGTTCTTTTGGCTTCTCTTTAATGTTCAACTTACAGTGCCATAACTTAGTTTCTATCATAAATTTTAGTCTATGATCATGCACAATTGAACAAACATTAGCATACCAAATTGTTCTTTAATACTTTTTTTTTATCAGTGCTATGGTGCAAATCAATTTTGTTCCAACATAGAGTATCTTTCAAGAGACATTTTCCCCCCAAGAAAGTTAAAATTGCTTCAATTGGTACATTATGACGTTTGTGTTCCATTAAATGTAAAATACTTTAGTGGTACACTTTATTTGGTTACCTTTATTGATTATTTTTCCAGGAAAATATGAGTTTATGCTTTGATAAGAAAAGACCAAGTGTTTGAAAAGTTCAAAGAGTTCCATGCTTTGGTTGAGAGGCAGACATGCGAGATGCTAAAATTTGTTCGCTGTGAAAATGTTGGTGAGTATTATGGACCATTTGATTCCTATTGTAAGTAACATAGTATGCACATGAAAAGACTCCTCCTAAAACTCCTCAATTGAATGTTTAGCAGAGACGATGAATCAAACACTAATTGAAAGATTTAGGTGTATGATCTCTAAAGCTAAGTTTCCTAATCATTGTTGGGTAAGACACTTTACACGAAGATGCATGTTCTTAATCTCACTTATTATATTGCTTTGAATAATGAAGTTCCAGAAAAAATTTGGTTTGGAAAGAATGTCAAGTATGATAATTTAAGAGTATTTGGTTGTAAGGATTTTTGTGCATATTCCAAGGATGAAAGATCCAATTTGGATGCAAAGTTAAAACATTGTATCTTCATCGGTTTATGGGGAAAGAGACTTTGGTTACATGTTATATAATTTGTTCTACGCTGCCCAAAAAGACCCCAGACGACCTAAGCTGACCATACTGGACCCGACATGCAATTGATAAAGGTTCCACTCCTTCATAAATCTTCCTAATCAGTAGAGGTAATTACTTTTATGATCGCAATATATCACAACCGTAAAGCACATCCAATAGCCTTCCCCAAATAACGACGAACAAATAGATAATTCATGAGAGAGAGAGAGAGAGAGAGAGAGAGAGAGAGAGAGAGGAGAGAGAGAGAGAGAGAGAGAGAGAGGAGAGAGAGAGAGAGAGAGAGAGGAGAGAGAGTGAGAGAGAGAGAGAGAGAGAGAGAGAGAGATAGAGAGAGGGAGAGAGAGAAAGAGGAGAGAGAGAGTATGCGCCAATCTAGGAACAAGTTTCAAATACAATTTTATTTCAGTCTTCTTATTCATATACTGACTTGAGTGTTGGAGTGTTAAGTTTGCAGGCCCCTCCATTCCACCACATCGGAGGCTACCCTCCATCATCACCTACATTCAACTTCTCATCTCTGGTACCATAATGAAACATGATCCTATAGAGAAGAAGCTTATTAGAATTCGCAAATGTGTGTTCAAGGAAGACCAAAAAATTAAACGAAATTGATAAGATGGAGAAGACTACAACCAAGAAAGATATAAATTTGTCTATGTTTACCGTGGTTATTGGTAAACCAACCGCTGATCCTCCAAATGGTTACTTATTTGGTTACTCGCATGATCGATCAGATTGATCCTAAGACATGGTTGATTTTGAGGTTTTGATTAAGTTGGATAATGGTTAAATGACAAGAAAATAAAGAGGCTTTAAGTAAATTGCATGAAGAAGTGGACTTTGATAAATAAATGAAGGCTTGAAATTAAGGGCTTCTCAGGAAAAATAAAGAAGAAAGCAAGTAAAGTTTCTGGAAAGTAAATGACTTTGATTAATAAAAGTGGTGTTTCACACATACATTCTCAACAATTCTTTCTCACACGCTGGGTACTCGAATCTATATGAGTGACTTTGTATATAATTGTGAACACACGCGAAAAACTGCGTGACCTACTACTATTTATACTAAAACATCCCAAGTAACCGTCGGGCAGTTACGCTGCTTCGAGATGACTCACTTGGCACGTTCTCAAGCGTTCGACGCTCCAGATCTTTGCACGTTGCACTTGGTAACCGCTGGAAACCGTTTCCCTCCAAACGCTTGAATTTCAAACCGTTCCACTCTGAACCATCGAACACTCTTCGACGAGAAGCATCTTCGACGAGAAACACCTTCGACATCGAAGGCAACAAACTTCTCCCTTAGAAGAAATCCTCTAAGTACATTGCCATCTTTCGATGGGCATTTCGACAGACCCAGCTGGTCGAAAACATCCTTCAGCTTTAATGGCTGATATTAATAAAACAAGGGTGTCGAATTTAGGAGCCAATAAATTGCCCCCCAAGAATGCCTTATTTCGACTCTGAAAGAAAAAGGCATTCTTTGAAATGCCCATTCGACACCTGTCTTTTCATTCTTAGTCACAAATTAAATTGTGCACTTTTTGTTGTCTTCTACCAACCACTGACAATCCCAAGGAAAAGCCATCATTCATCCGTACCTAAGACGTCACTTCAGTACGGCGTGCAGTGTGGCCAAACGTCTTTTCACAAATTGTCATCATGACAATTCCCAAAAACGAGGGCGCACGCTGCACCCTTCCATTTCTGCAGAACGACTACAACAACAGGGAGACGCCACGTGCCCCACTACCTTCTGCAACATTAAATGGCATTTAATGTCCTCGAATTTGGGGATTTCCCCAACCTACTATAAATAGCGGTAAGTACCCATTGTGGGACTTTTTCCACGCTACCTTGACTTCAGATATTCCTCATTGCATACAAACTCTTGCAACCTTTGCAAACCACCTGTTTTTCGCTTCATCTTCAACCTTAGTATCAACAATGTCATCTGGTTCTTCCAACGCTCCTAGTGCCAACACTCCCTCTGGAAATGTCAAACCCAGGATTTTCTCCACTGCTCCCGTAGTGACTCCCACGGGCCAACGAAGGGTCCCTGAGCCTTTGGACATTGCTGTACGTGATGCTTATTCACGCCACCTCATAATTCCGGTTGGATATTCCAACCAAATCTTTGGCATGTCTGGCCCATTATACCCAAGCATTGCTGAAGCCATGAAGATCAAAAGTTACTTTCCGGTACTTGAGAGACTCAAACCGGTTGGATGCTCCAAGAAAGATGCAGAGGATAATGAAGATCCTGCTAAGGAGAAAATCGAACTCCGTTTCTTCAATAAAGGTGTTAGGGCTTTCAGGTCTGGCCCTAGCCTCACTCCTGATTATAGTGCTTGGCTGGAAAAAATGGAGAAACGCCAGGCTTCGATCTGGAAAGACATGGGGATATTCGACCTGGTTATGCTGTCGAAGACAGGTCTTAACTATTCCCCAGAGATGTTGATAGCTTCTTTACTCTTTTGGGATTACACCCATTTCACCTTCCATCTTCCCTGTGGAATGCTGACTCCCACGCTCTTCGACGTGGCCGCCATCACTGGCCTTCGACCCACTGGGGACTACTTCGACCCGGAGGAAATGTCGGAGGATCAGATTGGATTCTCTGCCACAAAACCAACCTATACCACCTTCATCAATCACTACCACGATAAGTCGACGGACACTGTGTCGGACGTAGAACATATCGCGTTTCTAGCCTTATGGCTGACACGCTTTGTGTTTTGCTCCAAGTCCTTACAGGTGACCAAGAAGATGGTCACTCTCGCCACTCAACTCCACCATGGCCAAAATATCTGTTTGGCAGAATTGATTTTGGCGAGTCTGTACGAGTCGATTAGCAACAGAGCGACTCTTCTGAAGATCATCGAGAACAGAGCCAGTCTGCTGCTTGCTGGACCTTTTTGGCTGCTTCAGCTGTGGCTCAATGCCACCTTCGAGTCTTTCTTGCCTAAGAAGACTCAAATAAATGAGCAGGCTCCAGAAATAGCAAATAGGCGCATCGAAGGCACCAGATTGGCTCTGTTGACTCCAACGGAAGATGGGCTGGAGCTTCGACAAACTTTTACAAACTTCGTCTTGATGTTTGCTAAAAGGAAAGAGTTTGCTTCGACCATGGCTCCGTTTGCTCGACGAAAGGTTGGCCCAGAGTGGTTCACAAGGCCACATCCTAGGGCGTCGAGTGGTCCTCAGGTCGACGAACATACAACAGTGTGGGAGGCATTTCTCACACCAAGAATAATGCCCCTGCAATTCAAGAGCTCCAAGACTCACTTGAGTCTAATCGCGTATCAACCAAACCTGGTGTCTCGCCAGTTTGGTATTATTCAAACACTACCTTCTCTAATTTTTCCCAGGGAGAAGTCTATGTTATACTTCTGCAATGACTACACTGAAGACGCTGCCACTAAGCATATCGGCAGATATGCTGGTCGAACAGTTCTTTCGTTGTTTGACTATCAGCTTAACTTTCTCTGCTCACCATCCTTCGAGGAGTGGTGGAAAAGTTACTACACTGAGGAGTTTTTCGACGAGAAGGACTTCGTGGAAGAACTTCAGAAGTCTTTTGTCCTTGTCTTGGACAAAATAAAGAAATGTAAGTTCATCTTTCCAAAGTACTTTGTCTTTCCCTTTCGACTGGTAGCCTGTTAATTATTTCGTCTACTTTCAGTTGTTCGAAAGCCTGCGGCCAAGAAGGTTGCAGAAGGCCAACAGGGAGGAGGCCCATTAACAAAACTTCCACCACCGGCGAAGACTATAGCGCCGGCGAAGACCACAACAAACCAACAGGGGGAAGGCCCTTCGAAAAAGCCTTCTGCATCGGTAACCAGACTCTTATTATTTTCTTCTGGCTTTAACTTTCTGACTTTCGATGCAACTTCTAAATCGAACTCCAATTGGTTTTTTAGGCACCTTCACCCAAGAAACGGCCAGCACTGACGGTCGGATCTGGGAGTGACGAAGAAGATGATTCTCCCCCTGCTCCTCTTAAAAGGCGAAAGCTGAAGAAGGAAGCTCCTCTTCCTGAGGCTCGAACAATTAGAATAAAGGTTGCTGGGAGAAAACCCAGGCCACCTCCAGTAATCATTGAAGAGCCAACGGAGGAGGAACTAAATGTTCTTCTCAATAAACCTGTCGAAAGCGACAATTCCAGCCCTGGGGCTGAAGCTCCTTTGCTGGTAATCTCTTTGATCCCTTTGTAACTCAGGTGTCGATACCTACGCTCGATTATGTCTCTTTTGAATTTAGAAGATTCTTCTCCTTCTCTTTTCAGGACACCACTGAAAGCTCAGCGCCAAGGACTTCTGAAACATTGGATTCTGCTGAACTCAGCAGGCCACAAGAAAAAGACTTGGCGAACGATGAAGCCAATACTGAAATGAATGAAGCCAATGCTAGGACAGCAGAACAACCAACAGAAGATCCACAAACAGAAGAGCAACAACCAAAAGAGATTCAGGTGGTGGATCTGTCGGAAGAAAATCGTGACGAAGGGGACCGCGGTGACGCTGGCGAAGAGGATCAAGGTGACGCTGGCGAAGGGGATCAAGGTGACGCTGGCGAAGGGGACCATGATGACGCTGGTACTGCCGCAGTCCGAGTCGAAGAGAGTCAAGTCGAGGCAAATGCTACTCAACAGCCTCAAACCCAAGACAACGCTGTTGCAAAGGCTGTCACCTCAACAAAGCATAGGTCGAAAGAAGCCTTAGAACTCTTGAAGCAAACTGATCCTGTTGGCTATCTGAATGCCATCATCGAGAGCAAAAGTTTGTCTGATGTTAGTCAGGAGGCTCCTACTCTGTCGGGGAAGTCCACTGAAACTTCTCCTCTCGATGAGGCTTTGACGAAGGTTAAGGCTCAGTTTTTCAAGAAGGACTTGATGAAAGCTTTGGAGGGGGACCCTACTGCTCCATCATATTTGGGGGCTGTTTTGAGTGTCGTAGACTTGCTAGCTGTGCCTCCGGAAGTTTCAGGCTTTATCATGGAGTTACACTCCATTATTGATCAAGTCTCAGCAGATTATCAGCGACAAAGGGGCTTTAATAGCCAGCTTGAAGTGATATATGGCAAAAGCTCTTCTGCATGGACTGCTATAGCAGAGACAACTTCTCGAATTGCGGAGTTGTCGAAGCAAAAAGCATCTAAACAAGAAGAAGTTGATGCCATCGATCGAGAGAATGCTTCCCTCAAGGCGCAAATCGAAGAAATAGAGGCTAAGATAAATGCCAATACTAAGCGCAAGGAGGAACTTCTCTCGACTGTTCCAGACACCGAAAGTCAAGCTGAAATCACACAAGGCCTAGAATTTGCTGAGCAAGCTCAAGCCTTCGACGATCAAATTGCCAAGCTTGCGCAGGCGAATGCCTTGTGTAACAAAATACTGGAGCTGCAGCAAACCAAATACCTTCGACTCAAGGACTCCATCCCCTTCTGATTGTTTCACCCCTTTAACCATATATTGTAATATGTACTCGACAATATTGCCATTTTGGCTAATTTATAAAAATTTTCCATTTTGGCTTATTTATGGTTAATTTAGTCGTTACTTGTTATTTATTTTTATCTCTTGGAGTGTAGGTTTATACTTTTTCAAATATTTACCATTTAATCTCAAGAGCCTTTTATCTTCACCTAGCTCTTCGACTTCATAAGCTCCACCAGAAAAAGTATGGATAACTCTGAATGGTCCTTCCCATTTGGGTGACCATTTTCCCATGCTTCGATCCCTTCGATCCATGGGAAGAATCACCTTCCAGACTAGTTCTCCAGGCGAAAATGCCTTAGGTTTCACCTTTTTATTATAAGAGTCTTCTACTCTTTTCTTCTGAAGCCTGAGTAGGTCAAGAGCGCGCAATCTTTCTTCGTCTAAATCCACTAGTTCGTCTAACATCATATCCCAATAAATTTCAGAGGGAATATCATAATGTCTCTGAACCCTTGCAGATTGAAGACAAATTTCTGCTGGCAACACTACGTCATGGCCAAAAGTTAGCCTATATGGTGTTGTACCTATGGCTTCTTTTGGGGACGTTCGACAAGCCCACAAAATCTGGTCTAACGTCTTATGCCAATTTTTGGGCTTCTTCCCAACATGCTTTTTTATCAAGCCAATCACTACTTTGTTCGCTGCTTCGACTTGACCATTTGCCTGTGCATAATAAGGCGTTGATGTTAGGAGTTTGAAACCCGTTTCCTGAGTGAATTCCTGCATCTTTCGACCGGTGAAAACTGATCCTTGATCAGTTGTTATAGTCTCAGGGATTCCATATCTAAAGATAATGTTCTTTTGAATAAATTCAATGACATTTTCTTGGTCCACATTGACTAAAGGGATAGCTTCGATCCACTTAGTAAAATAATCAATGCCTACCAATATATACTTCTGACTCTTTGATGATGCTGGTCGAATCTCTCCAATGAGGTCCAACGCCCATCCTCTAAAGGGCCAAGGTTTCACTATCGAGTGAAGTTCGCTTGCTGGTACATGTTGGATGCCTGTATGGACTTGACATTCTTGGCAACCTTTAGCGAACTCGACACAATCTTTCAGCATAGTGGGCCAGTATAGTCCTTGTCGAAACAACAACCATTTCATCTTATGGCCTACTTGGTGAGCCCCACATGCTCCAGCGTGCGTAGTCGAAAGGGCTATGTATGCCTCAGTTTCACTTAAACATTTTAGCAATACCCCTTCAGGCGTCTTTTTAAATAACTCATTACCCATGAGTACGTAACTCAACGCCCTGTACTTTGTTTTTCGTTCTGTCGAAGCTGCTGGATTTTGAAGATAATCCACAATGGGCTTCCTCCAATCTTGCTCTGACAAATTATCTATGAACGAAATTTCGAAGTTACTTTGATCAGCATATCCTAGTCTTGTCGATTCCAAGTCTGTTGGTGATAGACAAGTTGCTTTTATCTTTTCTCGAACTTCGATTGCTCTTTGTAATCTCGTTTTTGAAATCTTGTACCCAGATGCAATTTGTGCCAAGTCGTTAGCTATTTGATTTTCCAATCTGGGTATGTGTCGAATATTGACCATTTCAAATTTTTTCAATAAACGATTTGCTATCACAAAGTACATAATGAGATTTTCTCTTATGCATTTATATTCTTTTGTGACTTGCTTAATGACTAACTCTGAGTCTCCCATTATTTCGACTCGAGTTGCCCCCAATTCCAACAATATTTCAAGGCCAGTAATTAGAGCTTCATACTCAGCCTCATTGTTCGAACAAGAACCTGATATCTTGTACTTGAATGTTGTTGGAATTTTTTCTGGAGAAATGATCAAGACTCCTACTCCTGTTCCATCTTTATGGCTGGAACCATCGAAGTAGAATTTCCAAGGTTCTATCTCCACATAATTAATATCCTCAACTTGAATTGAGTGATCGACTATAAAGTCTGCAACCACTTGTCCTTTCACTGCCTTAAGAGGCATAAAGGTCAAGGAGTATTCAGTTAATGCTAGTGCCCACTTGCCAATTCGACTGTGCAAGATGGGTTTCGACAACATGTACTTGAAAACATCAAAATGAGACGAAACATACACATCAACTGGTTTTATATATTGCTTGAGTTTTGTACAAGAGAAATACAGACATAGACACAATTTTTCAACTTCGCTATACCTAGTTTCTGCATCATTCAAAACTCTGCTAAGATAGTAAATGGGTCTTTCGACTCCATTCTCATCTTCTTGGGCTAACATGCTTCCCAAAGTTTTGTCGGATGCAGCTATGTACAATCTCATACTCCTATTGCTACAAGGAGGCACCAAAATAGGTGGCTTGGTGAGGTACCCTTTGATTTTGTCGAAGGCTTCTTGTTGCTCTTGCCCCCATTCGAATCCCTCTTTATTCAGTCGAAGTAAGGGTGAAAAGGCTTGAGCTTTCCCACTTAGGTTAGATATGAATCTCCTTAAGAAATTTATCTTGCCTAACAGAGATTGCAGTTCCTTCTTATTCGATGGCGCTTTCGCTTCCAGAATAGCCTTCGTCTTGTTCTGGTTGATTTCGATTCCTTTCTTGTGGACAACGAAGCCCAAGAAATCTCCAGCTTTCACACAGAATGCACACTTCAAAGGGTTCATCTTCAGACCATGTCCTCTCATTCTTTCGAATGATTTTCGAAGGTGGTCAATATGATTCTTCCTGGAAACAGATTTTATAACAATGTCATCAATATATACTTGCATAAAAGTGTTAATAAAATCATGGAAGATAGAATTCATTGCTCGCTGGTATGTTGCCCCAACGTTCTTTAGGCCAAAAGGCATCACTACCCATTCGTAAGTGCCTAGAGCCCCAGGGCATCGAAAAGCTGTTTTCAACACATCCTCTTCAGCAATGAATATTTGATTATATCCTGAATAACCATCGAGCATACTCAGGTATTCATAGCCAGCGGCAGAATCGACTAGCATTTCCGCCACAGGCATAGGATATTCATCTTAGGGCGTAGCAACATTCAAATCTCTGAAATCTATGCACACCCTTAATGTACCATTTTTCTTAATTACTGGCACAATGTTTGCAATCCATTCGACATACCTTGTAACGCGTATGAATTTGCACTTCAGCAGTCTTTCGACTTCCTTTTTGATCTTCGACAGTATTTCTGGAGCGAAGCGTCTTGGACTTTGCTTGATTGGCTTCTTCCCAGGTTTGATTGGCAACTGAAGTTCTACCAATCCTCTGTCGAGACCAGGCATTTCGTCGTAATCCCATGCAAAACAGTCCTTGAACTCTTTCAACAATTGGATTACTTCCAACCTAAGTTCTGGGTCAATTTTGGTGCTGATGTAAGTTGGCTTTTTCTCTGACCCTTCGCCTAAGTTGATTTCTTCTAAAGGATCTTGCGCTAACATTTTAATGTTGTTCGCCAAGGGGTCCTTTTCGAAGCCCAAAGGCTCATTGTCATAGATGGCGTCGAGCCTCTGTTCCTGCATTCCTTCTGGCATGATATCAGGAGGTTCTGGATCGAAATCCTTTCCTGGACCTGGAGCAGATAACTGTTGATCATTGGCCTGTGTGGCCATGTACTTTACTTCGGCTTCGAGAGCCGTTATCATCTTTGTTTCGGCTACATAAGCCGAAATTCGCTTCAATGATTGTGACTCAGTCATTATCACTGAATTCACTTCCCCAACCAGTTGGTTGGATATCAGTTAACCCACTGAAGTCTATGTGGGACAAGTCTTCTCTGTCCCATTGAAAACCATGCTCAGGGTGCAGGTATAGGGAACAAAAAGTATTTGGCGCTGGCGCCAAATCGAAGTCAGGTGTTGGACATGGCCCTATGTGAGCCAAGTTCTTGTCGAAATCTGCCAGCCCTAGGTGATTCACTTCGCCCAGGTAATAGCTTTGATCTGCCTCTATGTTTTCGACCATCCCGTCTGGACGCCATAGCAGCAGCCTCTGGTGCATTGATGATGGCACAGCCCCAACACCATGAATCCATTCACGGCCCAACAAGAGATTATAGTTAGGTTTGGCCGATATGACCATAAACATTGTTGGTCGAAGGATAGATCCCACCTTGATATCCAGTTGGATCACTCCCATAGTGGTCCCTATGCCGCCCTCATAGTTCGACAGGACCATGTTGTGAGGCTTGATGTCCTCATCCCTTTTGCCAATTTTCCTTAGCATAGAGTGAGGAATAATGTTGATGGTTGCCCCACAATCCACCAAGATTTTATTCACTGTAGTTTCTTCGAGTTTAGCCCTTATAAATAAAGGCTTGAGGTGATTTTTCATCGCCTCTGTAGGTGGTTCGAAGAACCCATTTTGTTCCTCAGTAGTGCCATTGTCCATGACGAAATAGCACACTGGCCTATGTTTGGCCATTTCTTGCTCCACTTCCCAATCACTTGCTTCGACCTCCACCTGTCGGTCGAACTCTCTGGGCAGCACTGAGACTATATTCACCATGATGTCCAAAGTATCATCAGACTCAGAACCATCTTCATCCTCAATTTCACCTTGGTTAGGCCAAACTAGCCTGTTGGTTACTGGCTCTCTTTCCAGAGGTTTCCTTTGCTTCCTTAGAGGAACATTTGAACTGGTTTCTGCCTTTGGTTCATTGGCAGCCTCCCTCTCAGCTTTTCGTCGCCTCTGGTATCTCCTCCATTGAGATCGAGACATGGGATTTTTCCCTTTGTAGTTGCTTGACACCTGTGTAACTTTAGGGGCAGCAACTTGAGGCTCTTTCTTTTGTGTTAAAGATGAACCCCTTGGCACATCGAAAGAGTGCCATCTCTCCTCGCTTGGCCTCTTTCGACCAGATGTTTTGTACCATGTATCTACTGGCACATTAGTTGGAGGCCTGAAAGTCAATGGCCTATTTTCTTGGTTTGAACCTCTTTGGGAGGCTCTCCTGGGATCATGTCGAAGATCAACATTTCCCCTTCTCTGATTTGCTGCTCTTACGCCTTGAATATGTTCAGCAGCTTTTTTGTCAAAGATCGAACTGCATCTTGGACACAACATCACTTCTGACTTCTTTTTCTGGCATCTTTGCAGGAAATCTGCCAGATTTTCATTTTCCCGAGGGAAAGCAGTCTTGTTAGCTTGTTCTTGCCTCATGGCCTCCTCTGATGCTTTTGGGTCAGAGACTTCGACCATGTTGACATTCATGGTATCTTTGTTGGCAAGAGTCAACTGCTTCATTTGAATCTCCAAGTCCTCTGTCTGGCCTTGAACTGGGGCCAAGTGAGAACTGGGTTTTGGTCCAGATTTTTGGGCTCCAACTGTCTCCAGCTTTGGGCTTTCGACCGCTTTCTGAACCGCTTCAATTGTCTTTCTGGATAAATTCCCAGAAAAACTGCCAAAGATTGGCATGTTGATATGGTCCTTTGAGACTTCGACCATTGTGATTCCTGGCCTCTTCGACTGGCTTCTGGATGCCTCGATCACGTTCACCTCTGAAGGTTCAGCATAGTGGGCTTCAGCCTGCAACGGGTTAGAGTCCACAACCATGGGGGTCTTGTCAGCAAACTTCAACCTCCATTCTTCGATAGCGTCTTGCACAAGATTCGTGAAAAGAAAACATTGAGATGTTTTATAGCCCAGAAAATTATGATATTTACAAAAGCCTCTCTTCTTTCTTTGATCAAGAGGAGGCACTTTTACCCCTGGGGGTATTATCATTTGGCCATCTTTTACAAGCAAGTCAAAGATCTCATCACATTTTGTAATATCAAAACTATAAGTCTTTTTGGGGAACCTATCGTTGGTCCTTTCTGGACCAGTGGGATTTTTCCCACTTGAGGGGACTAACAGTTTGCAAGAGTATGGTGGCCCTTGTTTTAGTTCCGCTAAATCGACTTCTCCTTCTTCGACAGTTATAGTATCGTCGAAGGATTCTGGATCTTCGTCATCCATCTCAACATACGCTATCCTCTCTCTCAAATGAGTTTTCGTTGCCTTTGCTTTTTCAGCTTTGAGGCG
The DNA here is from genome assembly GCA_948472305.1 of Vicia faba. NCBI lineage: Eukaryota > Viridiplantae > Streptophyta > Magnoliopsida > Fabales > Fabaceae > Vicia > Vicia faba. The sequence goes on along the minus strand of OX451738.1, from coordinate 909,798,576 downwards.
TTCTACCTGTCGAACTCTATCGGCCAGTTGGGCCATGTCTCTCAGGTATTGAGTGTCTAACTTCTTCCTAATGGAATAATCTAAACCGCCTGCGGCTATTTCGACTAACTCATGTTCCGGCACTTGTGTAAAACATCTCGCTTTGAGCAACCTAAATCTATTTAGATATTCGTCTATAGGTTTAGTGAAACGTCTCTTTACACTGGCCAATTCTTTCAGGCTTATCTTGGTTTGCCCCATGTAGAATTGCTCGTGGAACAATCTTTCCAACTGGGTCCAATGGTGGATCGAATTGGGGGGGGGGGGAGAGTTGTAAACCAAGTAAAAGCGTTCTTTGTTAAAGAACTGGGGAAGTACTTAATTCTCAGGTTTTCGTTGTTCGAAATATCTCCTGCTTCGATCAAGTATCTCGCCACATGTTCGACAGTAGATTCTGTCATGTCCCCAGAGAACTTAGTGAATTTGGGGACTTTACATCTAGGAGGTAAGTCTGTTTGTAACACGTATTCTGACAGCGGGGATGTAAAGTTGGGCCTTCGAAAGCCCATGTTCATCCCGTTTTGAGTCATGATCCTTTCGATCATGGTTGCCAGATTATTTTCCAGACCCATGTTTTGGTATTGGATATGTTGAACTACTTCGTCAGCATTTTGGTTTCTGTTAACTAACCTTACCTCTAGGGTTATTACCCTAGGTTCCTCGACAGGTTACTCCAATCGTGCCCTAAGGTTTTCTTCGACAGGCTGTTGGACCTGGTTGATAGTGGTTTCTTCCTCTAAGAATACACCCTGGTTTCCCCTTATTTGCGCCCTTTGGGGCTGTCGAATAGGTTGGGGTACTCCAAAGAAATCAGCCAAACGCGTCATTTGCGCTGTCATCTGCTGATTCGATTGAGTAGTGTTTTGTATTAGAGGGTTCAGCAATGTACTTAAAGTTTGTGCCAACATTTGAACCATATCGTGGTTGCTTTCGTCCATTTGTTGCCTCAAGACTGCTGTCGAGGCATTTGTAAGGCCATGTGCTACTTGGGACATTCCTCCTAAGAGTTGGGTCCTATTTCTATTCGCCATACCTACTCCCGAACCTTGGAGTGGCGAAGAGGCACTCACTAAAGGGTCTGAAAAAGTGGACGCAATGTTCGTCAGGCTAGCCAAGTCAGAAGTTGGCATGCCATAGAGTGGTTCTCAATTATGACCGCCTGTCATAAATCCTGGGGGAACATAAGGCCTTGTGCCTAAATTTCCCCTTGGTGGGGGGGTTCCCAAAGGCACTCAAGGGCCTGTGAACGGAGGTAATGGCCCCGTTGTTGTGACCGTTACTGCTGGTGTTGAACCAGCGGTTATCGCTTCACTTACGGTCGGGATAACCGTTGCTCCCACACTTGTTTGTGGGATTTCGTTATTGTTTGGCGGATTCGCCATCTCTTCCCTCCTTCTGGCAGTATTGGTATCGTTAGTGTATATTCTACCACTTCTCAATAACATACAACACTCCTCGAAAAAGATGAGATTATGTTTAAAAGGTTAAACTTCAACAATCAACACACAGTCCCACCGGGTGTGCCAATTTGTTTACCGTGGTTATTGGTAAACAACCGCTGATCCTCCAAATGGTTACTTATTTGGTTACTCGCAGGATCGATCAGATTGATCCTAAGACATAGGTTGATTTTGAGGTTTTGATTAAATTGGATAATGGTTAAATGGCAAGAAAATAAAGAGGCTTTAAGTAAATTGCATGAAGAAATGGGCTTGATAAAATAAATGAAGGCTTGAAATAAAGGGCTTCGACAGGAAAAGTAAAGAAGAAAGCAAGTAAAGTTTCTGGAAAAGTAAATGACTTTGATTAATAAAAGTGGTGTTTCACACATACATTCTCAACAATTCTTTCTCACACGCTGGGTACTCGAATCTATATGAGTGACTTTGTATATAATTGTGAACACACGCGAAAAACTGTGTGACCTACTACTATTTATACTAAAACATCCCAAGTAACCGTCGGGCATTTACGCTGCTTCGAGATGACTCCACTTGGCACGTTCTCAGCGTTCGACGCTCCAGATCTTTGCACGTTGCACTTGGTAACCGCTGGAAACCGTTTTCCCTCCAAACGCTTGAATTTCAAACCGTTCCACTCTGAACCATCGAACACCTTCGTCGAGAAGCATCTTCGACGAGAAACACCTTCGACGTCGAAGGCAACCAACTTCTCCCTTAGAAGAAATCCTCTAAGTACATTGCCATCTTTCGATGGGCATTTCGACAGACCCAGCTGGTCGAAAACATCCTTCAGCTTTAATGGCTGATATTAATAAAACAAGGGTGTCGAATTTAGGAGCCAACAGTCTAATATTGATCTAGTTCAGTTACTTGTTCATAATTTGGATACTATTGGTGATGGTGATCAGAATGGTGAGCCACATGATAATGTTCATGATCAACAACTTGGAGATGAGGTAAATATTCCAATTAATGATAATGAAGAGAAGAATGATATTGTCACAAGATGAGGATCTTGGTGAAGCTCTATAATCATCTCAAGTTCATCTTACGAGGTCTAATAAATAGAGACAACCTTCTAAAAGGTATAATTTTGATGAGTGTGTGATCTTGACTGGTGAGGGTGAATATGAGTGTTTTCAAGAGGCCATGGAAATTGATGAAAATCAAAAGTGGTTGGATGTAATGCATGATGAGATGGAACCATTGCATGATAATCATACTTATGATTTAGTGAAGTTTCCTGAAGGCAAAAGGGATTTGGAAAATAGGTGGGTTTATATAGTTAAACATGGGATAAACTCTAAGTCTCCAAGGTATAAATCCAGATTTGTGGTGAAAAGTTTTTTTCAAAGAAATAATGTTTATATTAACGAGATTTTCTCACATGTGGTAAAGATATCATCAATCAAAACTGTGTTGAGTTTGGTTACGACCATAATTTAGAGGTTGAGCAAATGGATGTGAAAACGAATTTCCTTCATGGTAATTTGGAGGAAGAGATCTACATGAAACAACCCGATGATTTTAAAGTTAAAGGCAAAGAAGATCATTTGTGTAGATTGAGAAAGAGTTTATATGGGTTGAATCAAGCTCTAAGGTAGTGGTACAAGAAGTATGAGCATGTTATGTGTGATCAAGGATACCATAAGACTACTTTAGACTACCGTGTCTTTGTTAGAAAACTTTCTAACAATTATTTCATTATTATATTGTTATATGTTAATGATATGCTTAATATAGTGAAAATATTTTTAACATTGACAAGTTAAAGAAGTAGTTGGGCGATTTATTTTCCATAAAAGACACGGGAATAACTAAACAAATTTTGGGCATTATAATCCTGTGTATAGAAAGGAGAATAAATTTTGGATGTCATAAGAAGAGGGGTATTCTGACTCTGATATGGATGAAGACATTGATTCCATAAAGTCTACTTATCTACATGATCAAATTTGTAGGGGAAGATGTGGCTTAGTAGTCCAAATTGTAAAAATGTGTAGCATTGTCTACTATTGAGGCTGAGTGTATTTCCATTCCTGAAGCCTGCAAAGAGTTTTTATGGTTGAAGAAATCTTTGCAAGAAAAATGTGTTATTTTTTTACAGTTAAAGCATTATTCATCTTTGTAAGAATTTGATTTTTCATAATAAGTACAAATATATTGATGTGTGATATCATTGGATACACGATGTTTTTGATGTTAAGTTGTTGAAGTTAGCTAAAGTTTATATAGATAATAATGGTTCTGATATGATGACTTAAGTGTTACCAAGATGCACGTTTGAAGCTTGTTGTGATATCGCCAGTTTGATGATTTCCTCCACATAGTTGTGAAGGAAGATTTGTTGAGTTTGGACTCTCTTCTTATATGGAGAAAAACTCAAATACGTTAGTCCATTTGTCTCACTTATTTAAGTGGAGAAGCTCAATTTAGGATTGAGAGAGAGAGAGAGAGAGAGAGAGAGAGAGAGAGAGAGAGAGAGAGAGAGAGAGAATAAGACACAACAAATTAGCTTCAAAAGAAAGAAAAGGGGAGAGAAACCTATTCCTATTTTTCTGTGAGCAGTCTCACTAAATTGGAAATTCTAGATTCATTAACCATTGGATCAAACCCATTTTTGGAGGGCAGGTTTGCAACACCGCTATCTACCTTTTGATCATTGGGATCTTCAAAATAAGTCCAAGTTGAGAGATAATTGCTTTGCAGTGAAGCTGCAGATTTTGGTTTTTTTTAGCTTCTTGTTTCTTATTTGTAAACTAGGTTGTTTTGTGATTTTGTTGTTGTTAGCACTAGTTTATGAATCACTTTGAGACTCTCTTGTACCTTATTTAATTATAGTGGGGTTATTTCTTTGGTCTGAATGACCCGTAGTTTTTTACTCACATTGAAGATTTCCCCTTTAAAATATCGATGTTATCTTCTGCTTTTATTTGTTCGATTTGCTGCCATATATTTGTTGTTGATCCTCATAGATTCATTCAAGTTTGAGAAATTTTATTTCTGTTGCGTATTACTATGTTATTATATGTAAATTTCCCATCAATTTTTAGCAATTTTCACTTTGTATACAAATTAGAAAAAAAATTCGAGCCACGGTAAAACTTTAAAAAAGTAGTTTAATAAGTGCACTAGTTAAGGATAATAATTTTTATCCACTTCGCTGCTTTAAAAGAAAACGTCATCAACTGATATGATAAAAAAAACTACATAAAAAATAGGATATTAAACACAATTACACGAGTAATTATCTATTAAAATAAGAAATTATGAGTGTGGATATAGATATTATAATATTTATCTTGTAGGAGTGTTCGTAATGCAGTTTGGGCAATTTTGAAGCTAAAAGTAATCTGAACCGCTAGAGCTTAAACATGTGGTTTGATTTGGTTGACTTTTAGAAATAAACCAAACAAAATCATACCAAATCAATGCGGTTTTAGTTGATTTAGTTTTTCAGAGCCATACATACACATATATAGGACACCATAACTGTGTCTAGTCATTTATACATTACCATAAAATAAATTTATAATTTTCCAAATAAACTTATAATTAGATGCACAAATATTAATTGCGTCTTACAATTATATCATATATCTAAAGTACAATATATATGAAATTGCATTCTTAAATAAATCTGAAATAATATTATATTTTATATATAGAGGAATGAAAAGTAATGTATATCAAGTCTTATCCTTATCAATATTAAAAAATTAAAAATTAAAACAATTTTTTTTTATTTAAATAAATTTTTATAAATAAATAATATTTGTTTTTTATTGATATATTAATTAAAATAAATATCATATAAAGAATACGATAAAATATACACATAATACTTGTTGATTTCACTAAAGAAATTATATATATATATATATATATATATATATATATATATATATATATATATATATATATATATATATATATATATATATATATATATATATATATATATATATATATATATATATATATATATATATATATATATATATAAAAGATTTGGTATCATAAAACGTTTGGTTTGTTTTGTTCCGATTTGCAAAATACAAACCGCAAACCGAACCAAACTACACAATTTTATTAGAAAATGAATCGAACACATCCCAATCAAATTCAGTTTTTTGCGGTTTTTAGTTTAGTTTAGTTCAATTAATAGTTTTTTATTGTATCGATTCAATTTTGAACACCCCTCCTACTACTTTGTCCCATATCCGCATAATATAGATTTTGGTAGAAATTTGGTGCCCATGAAGATATTAGCTCGAGTCAGAGGATTTTTTTCAAAATGGAGATATTACTTAAACTCTACCCATTGTCATGCATTCTAGAGGCTTAGAAATGTTTATCGGAAGTGAACAATTATAATTAAGGTATTACCTTTGTTATTCTTACACCACTTTCCTACACCAATACCTACACCATATACACTATTCACCGTATTTATACGGTGGACAATATTTTTTTAAAAGAACAATATTAAATGGTGAACAATGCCAATGAACACTATCGATGAACAATGTTCGCGAATAGTATATGGACAATGACTTTTAATGGTAAAATAAAGTTAGTTAATGACGTTGGTACACAATATTGAAGATGAAAAATATGAAGATGGAAAAAGAGTGAGAAAGATGGCTACAACAAACTTGTTGAGAAAGAAAATCTATACACAATTTTTTACTCTCTATTAAAACCCTAGTTACAAACTTGTTTAAATACACAAAATAAACTGTCACGTAGACCCTAACAAAAGTATGCTTAATAGTTAATCTAATAAAACAAACTAAGACCCTAGAAGCTAAACATACTTGTGGGATGCAATCTCAGAAGCTTCTGCTTCTGACTAACATAAATACTTCTGAATATGAATTACTTCTAACACAATCCCTTAATTCATATTCAGCTAACTAAATTCTACAACACCAATTCCATTCCTCAAACGAATAAAGTGTTTAGCCTTGACATCCTTTATCAGAACATCTGCAAGTTGCTTTTGGGTGTTACAGTGTACAACTTCTAGCACTTCATTATGGACTTTACTTCTCAAAACGGAACTTCGTGTCAATGTGCTTGCTTTTCCCATGCAGCACCAAATTCTTGGCAAGGTTTATAGGTGATTTATTATCAATCATCAACTTCACATGTTTACTCACCTTGGTCTTTAGATCCTGCAACAAACTCATCATCCAAACAGCTTGACACGTTGTCAAAGCACGTGCAACATATTCAGATTGACAAGTTGACAACGCAACCATAAGTTGTTTTTTGGAGCACCAAGAAATGGGACTTCCCAGATATTTGAAAAATATCCAAAAGCACTTCTTCTGTCAACTCTGTCTCCACACCGATTAGAGTCTAAATAGCATATCGATTCTACGTCAGTTTTAACACCAAAAGGGAACAACACTCCATACCTCAGAGTCCCTTTAATGTACCTCAGAATCCTGACAACATCTTGGTAATGTGACCACTTCAGTTATTCATAAACCTACTCACCATTCCAACCTCATAACAAATGTTAGGTATGGTGTTACACATATACCTCAATGAGCCAACCATTAGTTTGAAAGTTGTAACATCTACATCATCACCCTCAACATCAGAATCCAGCTTGTTATTCGTCTCAGCAAGTGTGATTGCAGTCTTGCAATTTGTTAGCTTAAATATCTTTAGAAGCTCAAGTTCATACTTTAGTTGATGCAAAATGATATCCTTATCAGAGTACATAATCTCCATCCCTAGAAAATACACTATATTTCCCAGATCAGTCATCTCAAACTCATTCATAAGCACCTTCTTGAACTTGACTATCTCTTTTGGATAACTTCCTGTTAGCAATATGTCATCAACATGGAGACACACCATAATCATATTTCCTCCATAAGTATGCTGCACATAAACGTCATACTCCATCTCACACTTTCTGAATCCTTGCAGGTTGAAAAAAGAACCAATTTTCAGTTTCTAAGCTCTAAAAGCTTGTTTTAGTCCATACAACGTCTTATGTAACCTGTACACCATCCCTTCCTGATTTTTTTCATTAATCCAGGAGTTTATGACACATATACCTCTTCCTGTAATGGGCTGTCCAGAAATGCAGATTTCACATCAAGATGTATCAAAGGCAAATTTCTATTATCAGCTATGATAAACACTAGTCTGATTATTTCATGTCTAGCTACAGACGCAAACACTTCAAAGTAATCTAGTCCATATTTATGTAGAAATCCTCTAGCTACTAGCCTTGTTTTGTGTTTTCCAATTGATCCATCTAGCTTTAACTTTATCTTGAAAACCCATATGACGCTGATGGCTTTCTTCCCCTTTGGAAGCTTAGTCAACTCTCAAGTCTTTTTTCTTTCTATAGCCTCAAGTTCTTCTTCCATGTCCTTTGGCCACAATTTTTTCTTGAGAGCTTATTTAACACTAAATGGTTCATAGTATACTAACATGGAAAATTGAATGACTTATCCCTAGAGTCTACTTCAGTATCTTGCAACATGTTAAACTCTACGAATCTCCTTAGTATTTGTATGATTCTTTATGGCCTTTGGACTTGTTCAAAATCTCCTTCTGATTCTGGAACCATATCACCTTCTAAACTTCCCTCAAAAGTTCGACCACCTCTAGAAGCTCCACCTTCAGATGGTTCACCTTCATAAGCGTGACCACCAGAGTTTTGACCACCAGATTCTAGATCATCATTAAAATCTGGATCAAAATCAGATTCACCTTCAGAATCAAAATCGTCTTCTGACTTTGATCCGTCTTCATAGTATTCTCCCGAATCTGACTCAACTTCACAATCTTTAGATTCTGGACTATCTTCAGAAGTTACCTCAGGTGATAACATTACACCACAGTTGGATTAATACTTTCTCCACTCCCATGCTTCTAACTCCTTCATAATTACGTCTCTACTAACTTCCATTTTATTAGTGATTGGATAATAAAGTTTGTACGCACCTGTACTATGTTACCCAATCAGCAACATTACTTTGCTTCTATCATTCAACTTCTTTCTCTTAGAATCTGAACATCTTTGTAAAAAACCGAACCATATACCTTGAAATGACCCACACTTTGCTTATCTCCAGTCCACTTCTCTACATGAATAAATTCCTTCAGCTTCTTCATTGGACACTGTGATATGGTGGGAGAACTGACTTGGGTGTTTTACGTTTGATGCAAATGTTGCGGTTAGCAAGAGTCGCTACCATCTTTTCTTTTATCCAAAAGGAAAGGTGAAAAAGCACAGGAAAGACCTTTGAGATTATTTCTTGAGTTCAGGGGGTAGATTATGAAAAGGGAAGGTATTAGCACCCTTTTCATCCATGGTTTTCCATGGGCTCTTAGTTACTTGCTAGATCACTTGCTTTTGTTTTAAATTGTGCTTTGTGTGATTTTTTTGAAAGTATTTTTTAAAGAGGCCATTGTTTAGGCAAACTTTGTAATGATTCTCGTTCGTAAGAATGTATACAAAGTTTTTGATCTTTTGAAAACGTTTTCAAGTTTGAAATATGTTTTTGAAAGTGTAAGTGTTTGTTTTGAAAATAGCAAGGAGTTTTGTTTTGAAATTGAGCAAGTAATTAGGAGCATTCTACTTACTCAAAAGGTCTTTCATGTTCATTTCCTTTTTCCTTTGACATTGTTATCTTACCATTGATTTGTTAAGTAACCCTATCTTTGGATGTAAACGGGACAGGCGTGGGTCATCGTATAACCATGATTAGCAATGTTGCAAGGTATCTTAGCATTCTCTTTTAGGGAATAAGATCATTTGAAAGGCAACTTAGATAGCGTCATCAAGGGACTATGATCTTATATTTTTGCTTGTTTTTGCTAAGATACCTCACATGCGTAATATGGCTATTTTGTAAAGGCAACCAAGTGGATTTACCCTAGGGGTGCTTGTGTGCAAGTGTATTGTTTTTCATGCTTGATTTTGTCTTTGATTAGGGTTTTCTATTTGATTGGTTTTAGTCTTTCCATACAAACCCTAATTACTAGCATTTGTATATAAAGCGATAAATTGCGGAATTTAAAGTTACTACGCTATTACGATACTTGTGGGAGGGGGGTGTACAAAGTATAAATGGGGATTGCAAGAATTTAAAGCCTAATTATATATTACAACCATATTGAATTTATACAAGAATTGAAATAAATAATGTACAAGATGAATAAATATGCAAGAATGTAAATGTGAAGAAAATAGATATTTGCTTGGAATTTTTTAGAGAAAATGGGTTTTGATTTTAACCTAATTAATTAAAAGAAAATAATTAATTAAAAGTAAAACCTAAATTTACTAAGAAAAGATTTTAAATAAAATCCTAAATCTAGTAATTGATTAAAAAGAAATTAAGTTTATAAGAAAAATATTTTTGGTATTTTTGTCTTGAAAATAATTTATAGTATTATAAAATATTTGTGGTCTTTTTTATATTTAAAAGAGCTTTTTTTTATTATGAGAAAAATAAACTAAAATCCTAGTCTTTAATTAAATTTACAAAATATTTAGTGAAATAAATAAAGTATGATAAAAAAAAATTGTGTGAAAAAAAAACTATGTCCAAATATAAATCTAATAATTTTAAATTTTTTTAGTATTAGAAAAATAATTAAGAAAATAAATAAAATGAAAATAAGAAAAGAAAATAAAAACTGGGCCAGGGGTATGAATAGCCTGCAAGGGGATTAGAGGTAAGAAAAAAACATAAGGCCCAAAGGAGGAGGCCCGACGCTTGTCCAAAAAGTCAGAAAAGGAAAAAAATATGAAAAAAAAATCAAAAGGGTACCATTGGGGCTCGAACCCAGGTCCCTCTGGTTACAGGCACGCGCTTCTACCACTAGGGTGCCTATACACCTGTTAATATAAATCAAACCATAAATATATATGGCAAACACGTTCCTGAGGCCAACTTCATCTTCAACCTCACGCCCAGCCAGAAGCTTTGTAACTCAATCAATCCTCAACAAAAAAGAATACTGTAAACGTGAAACTTGTAGCAAATTTCCTCACGATTTCAGAAATGTAAAGCATTAAAACTATAGATCAAAGACACACATGAATTTCATATGCCCTAATCTGAACCCTAAAAATCTCAAAAATTTCAGTCTTAAAATTCTCTAAGCTCAAACAAAATTAATGAAAACTATGAATATGGTTAGCTTTAGGGCAATGATATCTACATGTTTCATTCATAAATAAATCATTGATGATGCCTGTATGAAAAGTTCCAAAGTTAGAAAACTTACCTTGTAAGAGGGTATCAAGTTTGAAGTTAGAGCAGCTTTCAGTGAGTTCCAATGATTGGGTTAGCCTCCTCAAGTTCCCAGGAAGCTAAAGGGATGCTTAGCTTGAGCTGAAAGTGCCTGAGGAGTTCTGGAGAAATCCAAGTGCAAAGCTATGTTTTTGAAAATGGTGGATGATGATGGAGGTTTTACAGTGGTTCTTTAGGGGTTGGGATTGTTTGTGTATGTTCTTTAGAAACTTTTGAAAGCAAAAGGCCAAGAAACGCACGAGTAGATTTAAAGATTGGCTTCAAAACTCAGAAATGACAAGTTTTGAAGTTTTTTTGGTGATTCTGTGTTCTAGGTGTTTTCAGGGCTTAAGAATTTATGTCCTTTGTGGAAAATGGTTTGTGTATCTATAAGCAAAAGATTTTGAGAGCTTTGGACAATCAGAAGTACCAGTTACAAGCTATTTGCTGGGTTACTTGATTTTCAAGAAAAGTGGGAAACCAAGTTTCAATGTGAAGTACAAGCATGGGATTGGTGATTGTAAGTGTCTAAACCGTTTCTCTTGTGTTATAAGACATGTGTGATTAGAAGAGAACAAGTGCAAGGCTCAAGAACAAGTTTTGTACAAAAAGTCACTTTATCAAAATGGCAATCTGCAAGTTCTTCCCAAAATGGATATAAAGCATGGCCTTTCATTGAATGCTTGAAATGAGACCTCTAACAGCTGTGCAAGAAATTAATTATGGAGTGCCTAACAAAATTGAGGCCTTAAAAGTATAGTTTATGCAGCATAACTTTGAATTTGAATTTTGTTCATCATAAAATGCCTTGTAATTCAAGTGATAAAACCCTAACTTCATCTCTTCGATTCACCCTACTCAAAAATGATCTCAAGGAGTTCTTGGACATTTTGGAAAGCTTGTAATGTTATCTACAACCTATATTTGAATTACTTTTGAATATTCTCCTTGGAACTATATGAAAAAGTTCCATGAAGTTGGGTCAAAATCCTGACCAAATTAAGGCAAAATTTTCACTAAGTGTTTTGTTTCATGACCATGTATTCTTAAAATTATAACTTGAGATCCAAGCAATTTTAGAAGGAGTTAAGTAAATAAAATTTGTAGATTTCATGGAGATATCCAACTTTCATGTTGGAAGTTTCTCTTGAATTACCTTGCATCATGGTTAAAATTTTGCTCAAAGTTGTGAAAAAAATAAGAAATTTCCAACACTTAGAAAAATTTCTAAGTAAAAAATTTCACTTTTTAAAATGAAATTTTGAATTTTGGATTTCTTGATGAATAAGTTTCATATTTTGACATGTTTTGATGAATTGTGATATTTGGAATGTGAATTTGACCAAAAAGTCAAAGTTTGACTTTTCAGTATACAATTGACTTGTGATCAGTTGACTAAAAATTCATCTGTCAATCCATTGGTCTTGGGAAATGTTTTGAGCCATGCCATTAGGTAAAAATGATGCAATTAGAATTTTGAGATCATTCCTTAAACCAATTGATCATTTGCTAGGTCAAATATCAAAAATTACCCTTTCCTAGTCAAAACCCTAATTTTGACCATTTTGCCCTTTTGGAGATTTGATCAAATTTCTTGAGGAAATATGGTCCAAACTTGATTAAATGATGCATATGAGTTTAAAATGTTGATGTGGATAAATAATTATGAAGTTTGACTGTAAATTGGCCATGGTTTACTTTTCCCCCAATACAACTGATTTTTAGATCAACTGCTCAATTGACTAAGCAAAAGTGTGATCCAAGGATTAAAACTTGACATGAGCAATCTTGAGGGTCCATAATGATCAAATAAAGTCATATGGGGCATTGGAAGTTCAAATATCCTTGTGCAATCTCAAACCATAATTTTGGTCATCAGTGCTTAAGGAGGTGTCTTGAGCTGATCAACCCTAGTGCAGTCTTGAGCCAAAGGAGATCTTGTGAGAAAATTCTTGATAAATGAGAGGGAAAATTTTAGGGTACAACAGCTGCCCCTGTTCAATCTTCTTAAACCTGAAGAGTTATATTGGAGAGTTTTTTCCATTCGTGACTCGAAGGTGGAAGATGATTGGACACTAGAGTGCCAAGAAATTTGCACTCGGTGATGTGATGGTCGATGGTAGGGGGAATGGGCTTAAAGATGTCATTTGGAGAGATGATGGAAAGTTATTGGAGATGGGCTTGTAGATGCCATCCATAAATGAGTGTTGAACCGTATCTGTAAGCTGAAATCAAATGAGTATCAGAATGGCGTCCGTGTTTCGGGCGTATCTGAACTGTATCTGAAGGTTGAATTTTGAATGAGTATCAGAATGGCATCCGTATCTGGAGCGTATCTGAACTGTATCTAAAGGTTGAATTTTGAATGAGTATCAGAATGGAATCCGTATCTGGAGCATATCTGAACTGTATCTGAGAGTTGAATCTGAATGAGTATCAGAATGGCATCCCTGTCTGGAGCATATGTGAACTGTATCTGAAAAGCTGAAACTGAAAGAGTATCAGAATGGCATCCGTGTCTGGAGCATATCTGAACTGTATCTGAAAAGCTGAATCTGAATGAGTATCAGAATGACATCAGTGTCTGGAGCGTATATGAACAGTATATGAAAAACTGAATCTGAATGAGTATCAAAAAGACATCTGTATCTGGAGCGTATCTGATCTGTATCTAAAAAACTGAATCTGAATGAGTATCAGAATGGCATCCATGTCTGGAGTGTATCTGAACTGTATCTGAAAAAGCTTAAATCTGAATGAGTATCAGAATGGCATCCGTGTCTGAAGCGTATCTGAACTGTATCTGAGTTGAATCTGAAGAACCCGTGCTGGATTGCTTCAGTTGGTCGTGTAAATAATTATCCTGGCTTGTTTTAGGTATTAATTTCTCACCTTTGTAATTTGTTGATTATAGTAATTGATTAATCTTATCCTGAAAAGGGTAAAAACATTAGCTGTATGCAATGTCTTGATGTATGAAATGCATGGTACAATGAGATTGTGACACATGCATTCGTGTTATCGATGTTTATGATATATAGATGTGATGTATGCGTATGTGAGCTAATCTGATGCACTTCTATTGGATTGGGAAAAATAAATCCCTGACCGCTGCTGAGGATATTGAGTGTAAGTCTTCATGTTGTGAAGCTGAAGTGTTGATGAATTTCCTTTTAGAGAGATAAACTTTGTTGTAAGGGAAACGCTGTGTACTGCTTGTAAAATCCTGTTGGGAAATCCTGAGAAATTTGGTGACTTCTACTGGAGATTGATAACTGGAAGCTTTGTTCCGCTAGGGATTAAACTGCATGCTGTGGGGGATTTTATGGACATAACTTAGAGAGATTTCCCTATCTCTTAAAGCCATCAGTGATTGCCTTTTTACTTTGTTCATCTGTAAACAATAATTATGTTCAAAAGCATATGTTCAAAAATAAATCATTGGACGTTTTTGTAAACAAAACAAAAGTAAATAAAACAGATAGTTTTGCACTTTAAAAGGGATATCTTTGTATTAACTTTGAGTAAGTATTTTTGTAAAATGAGACAAACATTATAGTAAGAGAATTCCGTCGTAAAAAATGAAAGTTTGATACAAAGAAAAGATAACTATGTGAAATAATACCATGGGGTTCCCCTTTTGCTATAGCCTTCGTGTCTCTGAGCATCTTGTCTATTTGTTGCCTTGTCCGAAGTTGATTGAACTGATCAGAACCGTCGAGTTTGCAGGTTGTCTGTAAGGTGATCCAACGGGACATATTCATACGCTTTAATTCCCTAACTTTTTCCTGGACCGCCCTTTCGGGTTTTCAGTCCACCGGGATACCCTTTTTTGCCCAAGCTACCCTTTCAGGGTTTCAACTTGCCGGGTGTACAGATTTTTTTTGTTTTTATCCCTAATTTTTGCCCGAACATTTTTGGTTCGCCAGGATGCCCTTGTTTTGCCTAGGTGTGTCAACCTAGCGGGTCTCTTATGCCTAGTATCTTTTGACTATGTCTGCGTTCACAGGGTGCGGCAGGTCGTCGCCATCCATGGTAGTCAAGATCATTGCTCCACCAGAGAATATGCTTTTGATTACAAACGGTCCTTCGTATGTAGGAGTCCATTTGCCCCTGGGATCACCTTGCGGCAGTATGATACGTTTGATAACTAGATCCCCAACTTGATACACTTGGCGTCTGACCTTTTTGTTGAAAGCTTTGATCATCCATTTTTGATACATTTAACCATGACAGACATCAGTAAGCCTTTTCTCATCAATCAAGTTTAGTTGATCAAGATGAGTTTGGATCCAATCATCTTCGTTCAGACTTGCATCCTTCATAATTCTCAGAGAGGGGATATGGACCTCAATAGGCAAGACAACCTCCATGCCATATACTAGAGAATAGGGTGTTTCCCCAGTTGATGTGCGTGCTGTGGTACAATACCCGTGGAGAGCGAATGGTAGCATCTCATGCGAGTCTTTATACGTGACTCTCATTTTCTGTATGATCTTTTTGATATTCTTATTTGCGGCTTCGACAACACCATTCATCTTCGGTTGGTAAGGGGAAGAATTGTGATGCTGGATCTTGAATTGTTCGCAAAAGGCAGTGATCATAGTATTGTTTAGATTCGTACCATTGTCTGTGATGATCCTCTATGGGATACCATACCGACAAATGAGATTTTGTTTAATGAACTGGGCTACAACATTTTTGGTAATGGAAGCGAAAGAGGCTGCCTCAACCCACTATGTAAAATAGTCAATGGCCACTAAGATGAAGCGGTGTCCATTGGAGGTCGTTGGTTTGATTTCCCCAATCATATCGATGCCCCACATAGCAAAGGGCCAAGGAGCCATCAAGATATTCAGAGGAACCGGAGGTACATGCACCTTGTCAGCATAAATCTGACACTTGTGGCAGATTCAAGAGCGTTGATAGCAATCTGCTTCCATGGTGGACCAGTAATAGCCTGCCCGTAGGATCTTATTTTCCATTGTATGCCCACTGGAATGGGTGCCAAAAGTTCCTTCATGTATATCAGCCATGATCTTTTCTGCCTCAACCTTGTCTATGCAGCGAAGCAAAACTAAGTCATGGTTGCGTTTGTAGAGAATGTCATTACTAAGGAATAATTTAGCAGAGAATCTCCTTAAGAACTTCTTATCATTGACTGAAGCTCCTTCCGGATATTCTTGAGCCTCAAGATACCTTTTGACTTCGTGAAACCAAGGCTGGTCCACTACTTCTTCAATATTAATCTCGTGATAATGAGCTGGTTCTTCCATTCGTTCAATGGTGATCTGGGGAGCCTCGTTATCCCATTTAATTTTAAACATGGATGACATTGTGGTTAGTGCGTCTGCTAGCTGATTTTCTTCTCGCGGGAAATGCTCGAAGGTAATCTTCTCAAAATGTGGGAGCAATGTCAACACGTGTTCTTTGTAGGGGATAAGGTTAGGGTGTTTCGTATCCCACTCCCCTTTGATCTGGCTGATGACCAAAGCTGAATCTCTGAATACATTTAAGGATTTGATCCCCAAATCTATGGCAGCTTTGAGACCAAAAATGCATGCTTCGTATTCTGCCATGTTGTTTGTATAGTTGAAGCAGAGTCTTGCCGTAA
This sequence comes from Vicia faba, assembly GCA_948472305.1. Classification (NCBI taxonomy): domain Eukaryota; kingdom Viridiplantae; phylum Streptophyta; class Magnoliopsida; order Fabales; family Fabaceae; genus Vicia; species Vicia faba. The sequence continues at coordinate 909,782,182 of OX451738.1, read as the reverse complement.
AGGGAGTATGTCATCCTTCAGGAGATATGAGTACAACACCTATACCATTTCCGAGTGCGCTGGATTCCCCATCAAAAACCAGGGTCCATCGGGATCCTTGTCCAGGTCCGTCATATGGTCTGAATTCTTCACAATTGTTTACCATATGATGTCTTCATCTGGGAATTCGAACCTCATGGACGGGTAGTCTTCCACAGCTTGGTGAGCAAGGTGATCAGCTAGTACACTTCCCTTTATTGCTTTTTGGATAGTATATTGTACGTCATATTCTGTCAGGATCATCTTCCATCTCCCAATTCTCCCAGAGAGAGAGAGCAGGTTTCTCGAAGATGTATTTTATTAGATCCATTTTAGATATCAATAAGGTACTATGGGTCAGCATATACTGTCTTAGCCGGCGAGCAGCCCATGCCAGAGCGCAACAAGTTTTCTCGAGCAGTGAATATCTTGTTTCACAGTCGGTAAACTTTTTTCTCAGGTAATAAATAGCATGCTCTTTTTGGCCAGACTCGTCATGCTTCCCCAACACACACCCCATTGAATTTTCCAAAACAGTCAGATACATGATCAATGGTCTTCCCTCAAATGGTGGCATCAAAACAGGAGGCTCTTGTAGGTACTCTTTGATCTTTTCGAAAGCAGTTTGACACTCATCATTCCAATTGACTACTTGATCTTTCTTCAGTAATTTAAAGATTGGTTCACAAGTAGCTGTCAGGTGAGAAATGAATCTGGAAATGTAGTTTAAATGTCCCAAGAATCCTCTGACTTCCTTCTCGGTACGAGGAGTAGGCATCTGTTGTATTGCTTTCACCTTGGCGGGATCCACTTTGATACCTTTATTGCTGACGACAAAGCCTAGGAGCTTACCAGACCTCACCCCAAATGTGCATTTATTTGGGTTCAACCTCAACTTGTATTTCTTTAGTCTCTCAAACAGTTTCTGTAAATGATCAAGATGCTCTTCTTTTGTTTGAGATCTAGCTATCATGTCGTCCACATATACCTCTATTTCGTGATGCATCATGTCGTGAAATAAGGCTACCATGGCACGCTAATAGGTTGCCCCAACATTCTTCAGTCCGAATGGCATAACCTTGTAGCAGAATGTGCCCCACTGTGTGACAAAGATTGTTTTCTCCATGTCCTCAGGTGCCATTTTGATTTGGTTGTAGCCTGAGACGCCGTCCATGAAGGAAAACACTTTATGTTGTGCCGTATTGTCAACTAGAACATCAATGTGGGGAAGTGGGAAATCATCCTTAGGGCTTTCTCTATTCAAATCTCTGTAGTCCATGCACATTTGTACCTTACCGCCCTTTTTAGGCACGGGAACAACATTGGCAACCCATTGTGGATAAGAAGTGACGACAAAGAATCCGGTGTTGAATTGTTTCATGACTTCTACGTTGATCTTCTCTGACATGTTTGGTCGCATGCGACAGACCTTATGTTTTACCGGTGGACAGTCTTCTTTTGTTGGTAGATGATGTACCACAATATCTGCATCAAGTCCTGGATGTCTTTGTACGACCAGGCAAAAACTTCAACATACTTGTGTAGCAACTGAATCTGATGCTCTTTGACACTGGGTTCCAGATTGGCACCCACCTTGACTTCTCTTTTGTCTTCTTCGGTACCTAGGTTAATTGTAGCCACTGGTTCTTCGTGGGGCTGAATGGTCCTCTCTTCTTATTGTAGTAACCTAGCGAGTTCCCCTTGTACTTCACAATCTTCCTCACCTTCGTCTTCGGCTTGGTAGATTAGATTTTCAGAGTCACAAAAGGCCATAGCAGAACTGTTACCCATGGGATCCTGAATGGTGTAGACCTGCATTGTGAGTGTGAGTGTGTGTAAGAGTATATCTATCTTTGAAAGAAATGAAAATGTAAAAAGAAAAACAATGAGCACAAAGTTTGTATGTAAAAACGTCCATGATTCATTGATGTCATATGGAAATAAGATAATAACCCTTACAAATGGACCATTGTGCCTTGGATAAGGCACAAGGTTTTAAGAGTCTGAATTGTTTTAATATTACAGATCCGACAAAATTTAAAGACAAATTACTGTGAGATAAAAGTGATTGGGACAAAATCTCTAGCTTCCAAGTTGCTGAGCCCTCCACTGACAGTTGGGAAAATCCAATCCTCCAAGTCATAGTTTTCTTCATCATCCTCTATTGCGTTGACTTCGCGGTTGCTGATCTTCAAGGGTGGTCCTCCGTCACGAGCGCGACATACAGCCTTCTGGGCACCTGAAGTGAAACCCAAACCAAATTTGTCAAATTTTTATGGGATATCTAGGAGTTATCCCCAAATAGTGCACCCACCTTCTTCTATCACTGCCTTGGCATCCTTCAAAGACGGCATCTTGAGCGGAGGCCTTGTAATCTTTGGGATTTGAGAAAAAACTTTGGTTACTGCCACATCTTGTGGGACTTCTTCAAAGTGCTGGAATGGAGTTTCAATAAATTCACCATCTAATTCCACACATCTGAAGGAATTTAGATGGATAACCATATACTCTTATTCTCCATGAATAGTGATGATTTTCCCTTGAATTGGATATTTCATCATTTGGTGCAACGTAGAGGTGACTGCACCAGCATTGTGAATCCATGGTCGTCCTAACAAGCAGGAATATGAAGGGTGAATATCCATTACATAAAAAGTTGAATCAAATGTTGGGGTTCCAAATTTTATGGGGATGTCCACTTCCCCATGCACCATCCTTTTTGAGCCGTCAAAGGCCCTTACTACTATGTTGCTCGGTTTCAATGTCAATCCCTCACAGTCCAGCCTATCAAGAGCCTTTTTAGGAAACACATTTAAAGATGAACCGGTGTCAACCAAAACATGAGCCAAGGTCGTGACCCTGCATTCAACTGAGACATGTAATGCCTCGTTATGCTTTCTCCCTCTTGGCATTAAATCAACATCCGAAAAACCTAAACCATTATCTGCAGTCAAGCTAGCTACGCAGTCTTGGAACTAATCGACATATGTTTCTTGGGGTACATGGGCAATTTTGAGGAATTTTACCAAGGCCTTTGCATGAGCCTTGGAACATAGTAATAAAGCCAGCATGGAAATTTTTGATGGAGTTTGCCCCAGTTGTTCAACTACATTATAGTCACTTCTTTTTATGATCTTTAGAATTTCCTCCATCTCTTTTCGGGAAGTCTCAGGGATAGCTATTGATCGTGCCTTCGTCCGGACAGGCTCAACCAGAATACCTTTGCCTCGAGTCTCGGTTGACTCAACAGTAGGAATGACAGTAGGGGTGATAACAGGGATTGTAACAGTTTTGTCAACATGAGTATTAGTAGAGATGATTGTAGGACTGGGAATAGCCTTTAGAGGAGCAACAACAACATGAATAATTACAGGTCCAGAAATAGCTTTTGGAGGAGCAATTTCTGGAGATAAAACCCTTCCACTTTGAATGATCTTACTAGTCCCTGTGATGTTACTGACATCAGAGTCATCTTTCTCAGAACTTGAATTTTCAGCAGCTGGCCAATCTTACTTGATATTGTGGTAGTAGACATCACCTCCATAATTCCATGGGACGTTTTTTTATGACGAATACGGGATTGGTCCAGGCATTGTAATTATCAACGGATCCACTTTAGGAAATGATGTAATTCTAACGAGTCTTTTGGTGGAGATCCTGGAAGAATTGTCGGAAATGGTTACGATGGAAACATCATTATAAGAAACAGTTGGAATAGAATTTTTCTCGAACAAAATCTCCTTGTTATCTATTAGGAATTGAACGCCTGCTTTCAACAAAGGACAATTGGTTAGTGAGGATAAATAGAAATGACAGCTTTCATCACAGCCTGGGAAAACACCGACATTCAACAAGTTCTCTTTGATAGTCAGGAGTGGGGTCACAAGTTCATCAACCAAAGTAACAAACATATCTTCCTCAACAGCGTTGACATCACGGCCGTGCTTGGGCATAGGGGCAATAATGACATTAGGCTTTTCTGGCGCGTCGAATGTAATCTCTTTGGCTTCAAGTAGGTATTGTACTTTGTTTTTTAGAGCCCAACATTTGTTAGTGTCATGGCCGAGACTCTCAGAATGGAATGCACAGCGGGCATTAGGATGATAGTGAGGAGAGGTTGTGTTAGGATTCTTTGGAGCTTCTTTCGAGGTCACTAGATTAGATCTTAACAAATGTGGCAATACTTGAGATAGTGTCATATTAATTCGGGTGAACTGTCTGACTGGTCTTTCTGTTCTTGGTTGGTTGCTTCTTTGCTGAGCAGGCGCTGGTTTAGGAATCATGACAGCTCCCACCATTGGACGGCGTTCAACCCTATCTTGATTTCTATGAGGATATACAACAACAACTTCTTTATTTCCAATGAATGGTTTCCTTACTGCAGTAGAGGATGCATCTTTTTGAATCTTCCCATTCTTTATCTCGGCCTCTACTCTTTCTCCGGTCAATATTAATTCAGTAAATCCTGCTGATGAACTCCCAATTAAGTGATTAAAGAAGGGACCAGACAAGGTGCCCAAAAACATGTCTACCAACTCTCTTTTAGATAGGGGAGGCTGGACTCTTCCTGCTAAGTCCCTCCATTTTTATGCGTAGTCTTTGAATCCCTCACTTGAAACCATGGCCATACTCTAGAGTTGAGTACGGGTAGGCGCAAGATCAGCGTTGTATTGGTATTGTTTGTAAATGGTGGCGGCCAGATCTTCCCAGTTATGGACATTGGCTCTTTCTAACTGATAAAACCAATCAAATTGAGTTCCGGACAGGCTGTCTTGAAAGAAGCGTACCCATAAATCCTTGTCGGAAGTGTGAGGCTGGATTTTCCTTACAAAGGACTGAAGATGCATTTTGGGACATGAAACTCCATCATATTGGGCAAACACCGGTGCTTTGAATTTTGGAGGAATGACTATGCCAGATACTAACCCCAACTCCTCAAAGTCCAATCCAGGCACTTTTTGGATTTCCATTGCATTTAATCATTCTTCCAGATACTTATACTTGTCGTCGGCTGAAGGGTATTGTTCTTCAGAATAATCTTCTTCTTCCTCTTCCTCTTCTGAATCTGGCTGGGCAACTGCTTCCCTGCCTTTTCCATCTTGATTGTCTTTCTCACCAGATGACGTTGCAAAGTCTAGGGGTCCTTCTTGCTTGCCCTTGGAATCTTCTTCCCATGTTTAGAACTCCGGTTATTTTCTTTTTCTTCTTTTTCTCTTCCACCAGCAAAGTCTTCAGCTCTTCTTGTCCTTTGGCTAGAGTTAAGAACATCTGTTGAAACTGAGCATTTTGTGCTTGGAGGTCCTTCACGGTTTGCTCGAGATCCATCTTACTGAAATAAACATTAGAAAGATGAGGAGACTTGTTGCAAGAAACCTATTTATAATATGATGAATGGTAGATGCATATGCAATGATTTCAAGGATTTTAAGGATTCAAATTTGTTTTAAACAAAAAGGAAACACACGTTATATTAATAAATTAAAGCTTGAGAACATCAATGCCTCTTTTGGCAACAAAAATACAAAAACTCTAAGAAAAAAAGGTTGTACGCATCCTCTTTGGTGCGATGTAGGCATTCAGAGTCCGCTCCTCATGATGTTGCTTAGTGAGTTCCAAAACCTTCTTCTCGCTAGCGTAGAATTGGGCTTCGAAAGTGTATCGCTCCCAATTGAGTTGTATCCAATCTCTTTGTAAGTATTCAAGAGAGGTGGGCATGTCAGGATGCAGGATAGTGTATGGAACATCTCCTTCCATAACAGGCTCAATGATTACCGGGAGAATGGAGGGATAAGGCATCATAAGAATCTGAGAACGAGTTCGTACCCATTTGAGGTAAGGCTCAAGAGAGATGGAATTCTTATGCCCCAATGTCTTGCTATCTACCTTGTTCAACAACCTCCAAGCTCGGATAAATCTCTGGCGATGACCTTGATCGTCGTTCTCGTAGTCAAATACCAAACCTTGAATGAGCATCTCATGTGGGCCCTCCCTTTGGGCGTAAGCAAACTGTCTTAAGGCTAAGCAAAGGTTGTAGGTGATACGTCCTCTAATGCCAAGTAAGGGGACATTAGGGAATTCTCCACAACGGTCGACGATGATAACATTCTCTATAGATCTGGAGCACCAATGGATGTCTGAATGTTTGAGCGTCATCAACCTTTGTGACCACCTTGAACCTTGCTCATTCTTCAATACAGATCGGGGAAAATGCGAAATAAACCATCTTGCCAAGAGAGTAGTACAACACATAAGGATACCTCTTTTCCTCATAGTGAAAGTGTGAAAATAATGTAGGATGTCCCCTAGCAAAGTGGGTACCGGGTTACGGGATATGAAGATTTTGACGGCGTTCACATCTATGAGTTAGTTCGGATTTGGAAACAAAACCATCCCATAGATGAGGAGAGCCACAATTTCCTCAAAATCTTGCAGATCCAAAGAGTTCCAACAGTTTTGGGCCTTCTCAAACAAGAACTTTTCTAGGAAACCCTTGACACCGCTCCTTGTTTCCCAATTAGTTATGATATCAGACGGTTGCAAGTGTAGAGCTTGAGCAATATTTTCTGGCTTTGGATCTCTTTCCGTACTGTTGAAAGGTAGTTGATTGAGAATGGGAATCCTCAAGAGTTGGGAGAATTCTTCCAAAGTTGGAACAAGTTGATAATCGGGAAATGTGAAGCAATGATGTAAAGGATCAAAGAACTGAAAAAGAACCTTCATCATGTCTTGATCAATGTTGGAGGTGACCAATTTTAGTAGGCGGCCATGTCTTTCGGTGAATGGAGAATTTTCAGGAATCCTTGAAGCTAGTTCTTTAAGTTTAGGAGGAATCCTTACGAGATTGACTTGAATGGTTTTCCTGCGAATAGAATCCATGTCCTACAAAACAGAACAAAGATAAATCCCAAGATCCTTGAAATGATTAGTGAATGTGTATGATGTTATGATGTTTATGATGTTATGTACAAGTAAATATACACAAACAAAGCAAACAAGTCCTTAGGTTTAGGCTTGCATGAAGTCTCATAGGTAAGTACCCTCTTGAAGTTTAGTTGGCTCAAACCTGTCCTAGTAATAGTAACCGGGTTCTGAGGAGCTCAATATCACTGGTTTGTTTCCTTGGTCAGTGTTTCAGCACAAGCCTCTTTAATGGCGACCGAAATATCCCAAAGAACCAAACCTCAATGAGTGTAGTATCGAGTATCTACTAACTCCGAACTGCACCAAAGCCGGTCATCTCACTACATCCTAATTGCCAAGTTGGTCCAGTAAAGGTTCTAAAAGTTCATTAGTGCTTCACGATATGACTCAGCGGCCCCGTATTCTCCTTGATTAACTCAAGGGCTACAGGTACCCACAAATATGGTGCACTAACATAGCTATTGCTTAGACCATATCGGTATACCCCGCACAGTTTCCACAATGTATTGCTACTTACCTATAAGTTATCCCAAATTCGGGTAGATGATTCAAACCCAAACAAAGAACCATAATGTAAAGCATACAAGTCAAACAATGAAATCAAGTAAATGTGATATAACCATAAGGTAACCCCACTTTTATAATATTCCCCAGCAGAGTCGCCGGTTCTGTGATACGGTGGGAGAACTGACTTGGATGTTTTACGTTTGATCGCAAATGTTGCGGTTAGCAAGAGTCGCCACCGACTTTTCTTTTATCCAAAAGGAAAGGTGAAAAAGCACAGGAAAGACCTTTGAGATTATTTCTTGAGTTCGGGGGGTAGATTATGAAAAGGGAAGGTATTAGCACCCTTTTCATCCATGGTTTTCCATGGGCTCTTAGTTACTTGCTAGATCACTTTCTTTTGTTTTAAATTGTGCTTTGTGTGGTTTTTTTTAAAGTATTTTGTAAAGAGGCCATTGTTTAGGCAAACTTTGTAATGATTCTCGTTCGTAAGAATTTATACAAAGTGTTTGATCTTTTGAAAATGTTTTCAAGTTTGAAAGATGGTTTTGAAAGTTTAAGTGTTTGTTTTGAAAATAGAAAGGAGTTTTGTTTTGAAATTGAGCAAGTAATTAGGAGCATTCTACTTACTCAAAAGGTCTTTCATGTTCATTTCCCCTTTCCTTTGACATTGTTATCTTACCATTGATTTGGTAAGTAACCCTATCTTTCAATGTAAACGGGACGGGCATGGGTCATCGTATAACCATGATTAGCAATGTTGCAAGGTATCTTAGCATTATCTTTTAGGGACTAAGATCATTTGAAAGGCAACTTAGATAGCGTCGTCGAGGGACTATGATCTTATATTTTTTCTAAGATACCTCACATGCATAATATGGCCATTTTGTAAAGGAAACCAAGTGGATTTGCCCTAGGGGTGCTTGTGTGCAAGTGTATTGTTTTTTATGCTTGATTTTGTCTTTGATTATGGTTTTCTATTTGATTGGTTTTAGTCTTTTCATACAAACCCTAATTACTAGCATTTGTATAAAGCGATAAATTGCATAATTTAAAGTTACTATGCTATTACAATACTTGTGGGAGGGGGTGTACAAAGTATAAATGGGGATTGCAAGAATTTAAAGCCTAATTATCTATTACAACCATATTGAATTTATACAAGAATTGAAATAAATAATGTACAAGATGAATAAATATGCAAGAATATAAATGCGAAGAAAATGGATATTTGTTTGGAAATTTTTAGAGAAAATGGGTTTTGATTTTAACCTAATTAATTAAAAGAAAATAATTAATTAAAAGTAAAACCTAAATTTACTAAGAAAAGATTTTAAATAAAACCCTAAATCTATTAATTCATTAAAAAGAAATTAAGTTTATAAGAAAAATATTTTTGGTATTTTCGTCTTGAAAATAATTTATTGTATTATAAAATATTTTTGGTCTTTTTTTTATTTAAAAGAGCATTTTATTATCATGAGAAAAATAAACTAAAACCTTAGTCTTTAATTAAATTTACAAAATATTAAGTGAAATAAATAAAGTATGATAAAATAAATTAATTTTTGTGTGAAAAGTAAATAAATAAACTATGTCCAAATATAAATATAATATTTTTATATTTTTTATGATTTTTTAGTATTAGAAAAATAATTAAGAAAATAAATAAAATGAAAATAAGAAAAGAAAATAAAAATTGGTCCAGGGGTATGAATAGCCTGCAAGGGTAGAAAAAAACATAAGGCCCAAAGGAGGAGGCCCAGCGCTTGTCCAAAAAGTCAGAAAAGGAAAAAATATGAAAAAAAATCAAAAGGGTACCACTGGGGCTCGAACCCAGGTCCCTCTGGTTACAGGCGCACGCTTCTACCACTGGGGTGGCTATACATCCGTTTATATAAATCAAACCATAAATATATATGGCAAACACAATCCTGAGGCAACCTTCATCTTCAACCTCACGCTCAGCCAGAAGCTCTGTAACTCAATCAATCCTTAAAAAAAATGAAAACTGTAAACATGAAACTTGTAGCAAATTTCCTCACGATTTCAGAAATATAAAGCATTAAAACTATAGATCAAAGACACACATGAATTTCATTGGCCCTAATATGAACCCTAAAAATCTTAGAAATTTCAATCTTAAAATTCTCTAAGCTTAAACAAAATTAATGAAAATTATGAACATGGTTAGCTTTAGGGATCAAAGCGTAACACTATGTCTCATTGGATCACCTTGCAACCAGACGTCGGTATCAACTATCAAGCTCGGACGACACAAATCAATCTGATCTACCTTCAACCAAGTAGAAAAGTGATGAGATGCTCGAGGACATAAAGGCAATAGCAGAGTTGGAACCCAGTGGGATTGTTCACATATATGTTTTTCTTTGTTTTTCACAAATTGTATAAATTCTATTTTTTCGGCGGCGTTCTCTTACTAGGACGTCAGCCTCTTGTACAAAAACGCCTATTTACAGGCCAAACTTCAAAATCAATACAAGTCATTTTCACAAATAAATTTCAAACTATTTTCCTTTTTCTGTCTTGTTTTGCAAGAACGTCCAATGTTCAATTTTTGATATATGCATTTGACATTGATTGCTGCTCATAAATATTTACATGCGAAACAAAAGACGATTACTTGTAGTATCAGAAACAGGGGGCAAACGAGAAATGTCCAAACCAAGCAGTTGCTTTATCCACCAGGTATATGGATAGACCTAGCTGGAGGAAACGATTGAAGGTACATTCATTCCCCGCAGAGTAAGAGAAAGACTATGGTGATTAGCTCTCCCCAGCTGAGGCTCACAATTGTGAATGAATCGGTAATATTCTCCCCAAGCAGAGTTTATCTACCATCAGCACTGAAAAGTCTTATCATCCCCAGCGGAGTATAAAAATATCCCCAGTGGAGTTGGAAGATCATCCCCAGTAAAGTCTAAAAGGGCTATGCCCGGTAAGGTCGCTATTGGAAAGTCATCCCCGGCGGAGTTCTTTCCTTTCACAAAAACAGGAATGCAATCCTCAACAAAGTTCATTATCACCAGTAGCGGTAATTCATCCCCAGCTGAATTTATCAACGGAATCCTCAGCAGAGCATGTCCTCCCCACAAAGCCATTCTCTCGTCAGTTTATTCCCCAGAGAAGTTATTCTCTCCTGCAGGTTTATTCTCACAATCATCTTCATCCACTATCTCCAGCGGAAACGAAGAATTCAATTCTTTTCTCCAACAACAATCTGGGGTTTATTTTCCCCAGCTAAAAACATCACATTTTCATACATCATGACATGCATACGCATCATACAACACAATCTCATTTATTTTGAGAACATCATCGCTTGATACATATCATGCATTACATACAACTAACCTTTATCTTTCAGGAAGGATACGGTTAAATTCTCACAGAGTTCAAGCTATGAAGCTTCTACCTCAGTTGAATTACAGACAAGTTCCTAAATCTCAACAAAGCTTTTACTCCAGTTGAATTACGGACGATGTTCCTAAATCTCAGCAAAGTAGTTGAATTACGGAAAAGCTCCTAAATCTCAGCGAAGTTGTTGAATTACGGACGAGCTCCTAAATCTCAGCAGATATCACCTCAGTTGAATTACGGACAATGTTCCTAAATCTCAGCAGAGATGCTTCCACAGTCGAATTACGGACGAGTTCCTAAATCTCGACAGATATGTACCTCAGTTGAATTACAAATGAGTTCCTAAATCTCAGTGAAGTTATTTCCCCCAGTTGAACTACGGACAAGTTCCTAAATCTCATCAAAGTTGTTGAATTACGGACGAGTTCCTAAATCTCGACAGATATTTCCTCGGCTGAATTACGGACGAGTTCCTAAATCTCAGCAGAGATGTTTCCTCAGTTGAATTACGGACGAGTTCCTAAATCTCAACAGATGGTTGCTTAGTTGAATTACGGACAGGATCCTAAATCTCGACAAATCCAGTTGAATTACGGACAAGCTCCTAAATCTCGACAAAATACGTTGAATTACGGAAAGCTCCTAAATCTCGACAAAACCAGTTGAATTATGGACGAGCTCCTAAATCTCGACAAAACCAGTTGAATTACGGACAAGCTTCTAAATATCGACAAATCCAGTTGAATTACGGACAAGCTCCTAAATCTCGACAAAACCAGTTGAATTATGGACGAGCTCCTAAATCTCGACAAAACCAATTGAATTATGGACAAGCTCCTAAATCTCGACAAATCCAGTTGAATTACGGACTAGCTCCTAAATCTCAGCAAAGATGTTTTCTTAGTTGAATTACAGACGAGCTCCTAAATCTCAACAAAAAGATGTTCCCTCAGTTGAGTACGAACGATCGAAGTTCCTAAATATCAACAGAGACGACTCACCAGCAGAATAGCGGACAACCGAAGCTCCTAAAATTCTACTTCTCTCAACGGAGATCAGCATTCCCCATTGGGATCTTCCTCAACAATAGGTATACAAGCTCTCGCTAAGGAATCTCTTATGCGATCGAAACTCCTCTAAATGGAATCTGTAAGCCCATTCCCGACATCATAAGACAATTATCATTTCATGCGAGTGCAAATTTCTGGGCACTCTAGTGTTCAATCCACTTCCACCTTCGGATTACGAAAGGCGCGAAAGCCAATCTGCATCCTCAGGTTTAAGAAGATTGAACAGGGGCAGCTGTTGTACCCCAAAATTTTCCCTTCCATATTTCTCAAAACATGGCAAGAAAGATCTCCAAGTTGCTCAAGGTTGCTCAAGGGTTGGCCAGACAAGCTCTCTCCTAAGGCAGTCTACCCCAAATTAGGGTTTCATGTTGCATCAAGATCCTTGAGTACAAGTGGTCCCAAATGCTCAACATTGTCCTAATATGTTCTCAATATCATCCATGACAAGTTTCAAGCCTTGTAGAGGAATTTTGCTCAGTCAATTGCTCAAAGGTCCAAAAATCGACTGTGTTAGGGCAAAAGTCATCTGTGACCTATATACAGTCAAACTTCAAGATTTTTTGTCAACATCCTCATTTTGAAGTATATTTCATCATTTGATCAAGGGTTTATCATGATTCATCAAGGATTGCTCACAATTCATCAAGATTCAAAAGTTACTAAATTAGGGTTTTGTAGGAAAAGTCAACTCAACTTTGACCAAGCATAACTTTCTCATACTTTATGAGAAATGAACCATCCAAATCTCATTTTGAAGAGGATGCATTTACCTATAATCCATCTTCATATCCCAAGATCAAAATATGCACTCACAAGAAGTTATGAATTTGGACATTATAGGTCATTTTGAAAAGTCAACAAAAACACCTTTTTTGTCAAAGCTTCATACATGAGCATGGAATATCAAATTGAGATGAGACAAAAACGGTTGTTTATATGACATCTCAAGCTTTCTAAAAAGTCCAAGAACACCTCCTAAAGTTCAAAATTGAGGAAGTTATGTATTGTTGAAGTTGAACTTTTTTGCAAAATTGCCAAAAGTCAACTATGCCCAAAACTTCAAAATTTGCCAAATGGGCCCATTCTTTTTCACTTGTTTTGAGTTGGCATTATAGCCCACGTTCTCTAGCCTTGGCCATGTGTCCATATCCTAGTTTTATTATTTAATTTGGTTTTTATTTGAATTAATTCATTTTAAATCAAATAAAATCAAAAATATTAAAAACCAAAGATCTTTTGATGATTTCAGGTTTCATTGGACAGCTAGAACCATTCCCAATTCGTATCAAAGCTTGTGTGCACAAAAAGATTCAAATCAAGCCAATTTTGGAAAGCTTTAAAAGAAGAATCAAATCAAATTCAAAGTAATTGATGGAGGAAGATTTGGGCAAGGCAATCAACCCTAATACATTGTGCAATAAATAAGGGTCGTGTGCAGACAAAAATAGGGGTTGGAGATCAGTTATAGAGCACAAACAGAATTTGCAAAAATCAAGAAAAAGTGTGAATTTGAAATCACTCCTAGAGGCAGTTTCAAAGCTTGATACTAGTCTCAATCGTTTCCTGGCAACCTCCACAAGCGAAAGCAAGCAAAACCACACGTTTTCAGACCCTCCCATGCGCTGTAAGTCATTCACGAAGCCGCCCTGTTCTTGATTTCGTATTTTGAAAATTAGGCATTATTAATATGTATTGATGGCATACTCTTAATCTACACATCATTTGCAAGCTTTTGGTATTATTCGATTTCATTTATCTGACCTATATCATGGATCACCATTGCTAGGGTTTTGTGTTTGTTTTTAGGGCTTTTTGTTTCAGGAAAAATTGGCCCTAATAATGGCCATGGTTGCAATCAGGAGGATGAGACGACCTCAACCATGGTCTTAGAATTTATTTACATGGCTTGTACGAGGTTTTGGAATGGACATGACCTATAGTGACGGCTAGCGTCTGTAGGTATAGGTGTTGCATACTTTTAGCTACGAATGGAGGAAGGGGACGATGAGTTGTCACCCATCCATTGGCCTGTTTGAACGAGCGCGCCTTTTTCTTTTTATTCTCCAATAACGTTTATTTTTTTTATATTATATTTAATTTGTATTATATTAACAAAGCAAGTCAAGCAGCGTAGTGGCAAGCATAGCATTGGAATTCCTCTCAGGACCTGGGTTCGAATCCCAAGTCCCCCTATTTTCTCCATATTATTTGTTTTTAGGCAATTCAGTACAAGCAAGGCCAGGAGTTCCATCATACACTCTCACTATCCAACACACCAGATGGCCAGATGGCCAGATCTGGTGGCCAGCGTTGAAGGTGTACCATATGCCAAGTCAATGCACGCGCGTTGGATTGAAAAAAGTCAATGTGGACATCACAATTGGGCCCAAATGTTTTGCTATTGACACCCTTGCAAATCAGGCCCAATCCCTATGTCTCTTTATATTTTTTTTTCTTCATTTAGTTATTTTATTTTATTTATTTTAATTACTAACCAAATTAATTCCTTTTTTTATCAAAAAATCACAAAAATGTTTTTACCCAATTAAAACTCATAAATTTTTATTTTTTTATTAATAAATATTAATTAATTTAATTAGGTAGATTAATTAGGTAACTTAAATTTATTTTGCAAATATTAAAAATCAATTATAATAATTAGGTTTTAATACTAATTTTAATTATTTCATTTTCTTTAATAATTAATATAGCATTTAATTTTAGGATTTAATTTCTTTTCTTAAAAATAAAAACAAAAAAAGCATTTTCTTTAATTAAAAGGGTCAAAACCCTAAACTCGCATTCGATTTAATTCCGCATCGCGCGCTTTATTTTTTATTTATCCAATTATTGTATCTGCTCCCGAATTGTAATAATTAATTAGGACATTTACTTTTACCGCATTTACTTTATTTTCAAAGGGTTGTCTTTTGCGATGTAAATACCCGACGCCTTATAGTAATTTAGTTTAAAATCCCGCACCTTTAATTTCTGCAAATATACAACTGCTAGATGTTTGATAATAGGGCTTGCATGACAAGAATGAATGCTTAATCTTAAAATGGTTAGATCACCCTTAACATGTGCAAAGATAAAAATAACTGAAAACAGCACACTCGCACATGCGCGCTCCTAGGGTACACCCCACTTGGTTGCCTTCGTACACGGTCATTAAGTATAGGTTGTTTTAGAGGGTGCCCTCTTGTCTAAAAGATCATAGTTGCCTCGAAATGGTTGCCTCAGATATTGTTGCCTCGAACAAATGATCTAAGACATTAGGGTTACCGCTAAGACATCCTAACGTTGCTTTAGTGACCGTATGTCCCTCTTTCGAATTGACCCTAAAACTCCAACGACGGTGCTACCTACTCACTAATAGTGGGATAGCATTGTCTAATGGAAATTAGCATAGAACGATTCCTTTTTCGAGTAAGTAGATTAGTTCTTAGATACTTGCTCATCCAAAACAAAACAAAATTTTCACACTTACACTTTCTTTACAAACGAGTTTTCAGAAACACTTCATTACACTCTTGAAGACAGACGCAAGAGTTAAATCGAAGTTAAAACAAAACTTTTCAAAACCCACAAGCACAAAGAAAAAAAATTTTGAAAATGATGAGCAAGTACCTAAGAGCTCGTAGATAACTACGGATAAAAAGGGTGCTAACACCTTCCCTTTCTATAATCTACCCCCCGTACTCAGAAATATCTCGAAAAAGGAATTTTTCTGTGCTTTTTTCCTTTCCTTGTTGGATAAAATAAAAGTCAGTGGAGACTCTTGCTTACTGCGACATTTTGCGAACACAAACGCAAAATGCGAACCAGCATTCCAAAAACAGTCAGTTCTTCCCACCGTATCACAAAGTGCAAGGCTCAAGAACAAGTTTTGTACAAAAAGTCACTTTATCAAAATGTCAATGTGCACTTTCTTCCCAAAATGGATATAAAGCATGGCCTTGCACTGAATTCTTGAAATGAGACCTCTAACAGCTGTGCAAGCAATTAATTATGGAGTTCCTAACAAGTTTGAGGCCTGCAAAGTAGAGGTTATGCAGCATAAGAAATTTCCAACACTTAGAAAAATTTCTAAGTTTAGAAATTTTCACTTTTCAAAATGAAATTTTGAAATTTGGATTTATTGATGAGTAAGTTTCATATTTTGATATGTTTTGATGAATTTTGATCTTTGGCATTTGAATTTGACCAAAAAGTCAATGTTTGACTTTTTAGTATACAATTGACTTTTGATCAGTTGACTGAAAATTTATCTGTCAATCCATTGGACTTGGGCAATGTTTTCAGCCATGTCATTAGGTCAAAATGATGCAATTGGACTCTTGAGATCATACCTTAAACCAATTGATCATTTTCTAGGTCAAAAATCAGAAATTACCCTTTCCTAGTCAAAACCCTAATTTTGACCATTTTGTCCTTTTGGAGATTTGATCAAATTTCTTGAGGAAATGTGGTCCAAACTTGATCAAATGATACATATGAGTTTAAAATGTTGATGTGGATAAAAAATTATGAAGTTTTATTGTAAATTGGCCATGGTTGACTTTTTCCCCAATATAGCTGATTTTTAGGTCAACTGCTCAATTGACTAAGCAAAAGTGTGATCCAAGGCTTGAAACTTGACATGAGAAATCGTGAGGGTCCATAGTGATCCATGAAAGTCATATGGGGAATTGGAAGTTCAAATATCCTTGTGCAATATCAAACCCTAATTTTGGTCATCAGTGCTTTAGGAGGTGTCTTGAGCTGATCAACCCTAGTGCAGTCTTGAGCCAAAGGAGATCTTGTGAGAAAATTCTTGATAAATGAGAGGGAAAATTTTGGGGTACAACAGGCACTTATTGAGCACATACGCGGAAGTAGCAACAACTTCTCCCTACAAAGTGTGAGGCAGCTTCTTCTCTTTAAGCATGCTCCTTGTCATATCAAGCAAATATCTACGTATTCTTTAAGCAAGACCATTGTGTTGAGGAGTGTATGGAGAATTAACCCCATGCTCAATCCCATTCTTCTCACAAAACCTTTGGAAATCTATAGAGGTATACTCACCTCCATTGCCATTTTTGAGAACTTTCAGCTTCTAACCACTCTAATTCTCAGCCTTCACCTTGAACTTATGAAACTCAGTAAACACATAATGGTTAAACTTGATGAGTGCTACTCATGTCATTCTTGTGAACTCATCCAAAAAAGACACAAAATAATTGTTTCCTCCAAGTGAAGGTTCCGGAAATGGTCCACATACATCAGAATGTACTACTCCCATAGCATAATTTGCTCTTCGGGCTACTTCTGAAGTAAATGGCAATCTGGGTTACTTTCCTTTCATGCATACCTCATGTTAACCCATATTTTTTGAGTTAATACATACCTTAATCTTTGTCTTTTTTATATTTTAATTTTCTTTTTAATTTCTATTTTATTGCATTTTAATTGTTTTTACAAGTTTAGCTTGGAGAATAACAGGTGCTCCCTTTTGTTGTTTTAATGTGTTTTTTATTAATTAAAGGTTAACTTTGTCGAGCTAAGACAAGAATGCAATCATCTGTAACGAACAACACAAGCTGAAGAGAGAAGTTGGACTTGGAAAAAGGAAAAATAATAATGAAATCAACTTGTTTCTTGGGTAAACATGGAAGGATGAAAGCATTGGAGGGAATCTTTGTTGTGTTTTGAAGAAATTGCATTTAAATTCAAAAGATAAGGTTTCTAGGAGCTAGAAGACAAAATAAGGTACAATAGTACATTGTGCACCCTGTTGTGGCAGTTTGCCACATGTTACTTTGTCCCCCCACAATTGTCCCTTTGTACCCGATTCTTTGTTGGATAAGAATTAAGGTGATGAAGTTGATCAAATTCAATACAAACCCTAGCTAAAGTCCATAAATAGGACCTTTAAGATTGAAGAAAATAAGTTTAGTTGTTCTAAGAGAAAACACAAAAGTTACTAAGTGCGTGGATAATGGAGTGTGAAAGAGTTTCTCTCCTCACCCAATCCTCCATCAGTTGATAAGTAGTGGGGCGACTAGAGACATCTATTGAAGATTATCCATTTCAAGAAGTCCACGAGTCTCTCTTAGGTTTATATTTCTTATACATTATTTGTTTAAGTATGTTCCTTCTGAGCACCATGCTTGTAGTTTGTGCTCAACTCATTATGAGTTAAACCTTTTTCTAGTTGAGAAATGTGAAGTTAATATTAAAGTGTTTTTATGTTACATGGTGTGTGGTTAAGTGACTCGTTTTATTATATGTTAATCTGTTATAAGTCTATTTCTTTATCTGGCCAACATAGGAGTAGATGACAACTTGTTGTTGTGAGAGATCCAACAACAAGTGATTTTCTTAATAGAAGTAGTTGAATGAGTAGGATAGAGATATTCACTAACCTATTCACTTGGAGATAAGAAGTTGCAACCAATGAGGATTTCATAATACAAAGAGACGTATATTAGGGTTATAAGTGAGGCTTAGAGTTTTGTTCCCTTGCCCTTTATATGCATGCTTTAATGTTGTAGAAATACACCACAAGATCATTCTGACCTTGCATGTCATGACTCCACACGTTATAAACACATGATTACACTAATGATATTAATGGAACATAGCTTAACTCAATCATTCTTAATATATTCCCACTTATCTTCACATTAATTTTGACATTTGTTTTGAGTGAATTTATGAATATAACAACACCAAATATTATTTCTCCCTTTGCTCATGTTTAATTTATAACTTCTTGTATGAAAATCATTATGCTTAATAAAATATTTGTGGAATTGATACTCTTTCTTATCACTTGATACTAATTTGACCGTGTGTTGTACCCCAAAATTTTCCCTCCCATTTTCTTCAAGGCATTCTTTCAAGGCTCTTCAAATACTCAAGAATCTCAAGGGATGACCAGTCAACTCTCCTCCTAAACAAGGAATCTATAACTAGGGTTTTGAGTTTATCAAGGAAATTTAGGTTGCAAAGGTCTCAAGTTGTTTCCATGGTTCTCCATAGGTCTTAAAAAAGGTTCATGTCAAGTTTCAATTCCTTGCATCACAAGTTTGCTCAGTCAATGGCTCAAATGATTGAAAATCAACTATATGGGGTAAAAAGTCAATTATGGTCAACATATAGTCAAACTTCAAGATTTTTGGTCAACATCAACATTTTGAAGTGATATTCATAATTTGATCAAAGGTTGATCATGATTCCCCAAGGAAAGCTCTCAAATCATCAAAAGTCAAGAATTATCAAATTACGGTTTCCTTAGGAGAAGTCAACTAAACTTTGACCAAGAATAACTTTCACATGCTTCATCAACTTTTCCCCAACCAAAGCTAATTTTGAAGAAAATTCAATTCTCTACAAATTTGCTTTTATGCTTAAGTGCAAAAAATTCTTCATTTGAAATATATGAGCTAATACATTATAAGTCATTTTCAAAAGTCAACAAAAGACACTTTTTGTCAAGGAAAATTACATCAAGATTATGTCTCCAAATGCAAAAATGATTAAAAGATAAAGTGTAGAGGACATCTTGAGCTTTTAAAAATTCCAAGATCACCTTCAAAAGGTGAAAATTGAGCAAGTTATGAGTTGCACAAGTTGGGAAATTTGAGGAAATTCATGAAATACAAAATGAGAAAATTTGAGATTTTGAACTAGTGGGCCTAATTTTTTATGTTCAAACATGTTCATAAGATGATATAGGACCTATAAAACCAATTCACATATTTTTTCATGATTTTAGTTCTTTTATTTGGATTTTTATTCATTTAAAAGCAAATAATATAAAAATAAAATATGAGATAAATGGGTAAGGACTTGGGCCTTTTTGTTTCATTCCATTACAAGCCCAATGATGCATACAAGTCAACCACAAACATGGACATATGGCTCAATTCAATCCCATATTTGTCAACCCAAAATACTTCCTCTATATAATGCAAACAAGAGCAGATTCAAAACACACGAAAAACACTGCATTAAACCTCTCTAAAAATTTTCCAAATTTCAAAACATTAGGGCAAGCTCGAAGCCTTTGTTGTAGACAGTCTCGCTCAAAGCCAGTGATTCAACCATCCTCCTAAGGTTTCCAAGAGTCCATTCAGACTCTTTGCCAAGCCAATACACGTCCAAACAAGCTAATGAAACAACAATGATTTGGTAAAATATTCAAAACTGAATATCTTAATTTACGCCTTATTAGCTAATTCCATGTATTCATATATGTTTGTATGCATCTTCAGAACTGATCTAACGCATAACATGTGAGTTATAGCGCAGGAAAAGGTTTATGCCATTTTTAGGGCAACACAAACTGAGGTCTTCGAATATCTGCGCATATGCACTTTCAGATCAAAAGGACCTCACCATTAGACTCATAGGGCTTGTCTTAGAATGATAAGATACTTCTGGATTTTTAAAATGGAATTTTTTGCAGGTTTGGGGTTTTGAATGACCGGAGAAGGCAACCTGAAGGTTGACTCCGGCGTGCTGACTCCAGCGGCTTAAGTTTCATCACCTAGTTGGCTTGTTCAAATCCACCTAGGCGTGCACATTTTGAATCAAATATAATTGATTTATATAATATATTTATTTATTTGTATTTGAATTAACGAATGAAAAATACAGTCCAGTGGCAGCATGCGCGTTCTAAAGACACATCCCCTCCAGGTCCTAGGTTTGATCCAGGCACTAGGGAGTTTTTATTTTTCTTATATTCTCATTACATATATGGTATAAACAAAGGCCAACGCGCGCACGATGTATATAACATCTGGACCTTCAGATCACCAGACATGGTTGAAGTGATGGTTACGTTAGTGCGACACATTGGTTGGTGTCGGTGCCCTTGAGTTAAGTCAATGAGAATGCTGGACTGCCGTGTGGTGTCATAAAGCACTAACTGACTGTAGAACATTAGTTAGCACAACTTAAGCCATTAGAAAGTGGCGAGATAGCCGACTTTGGTGCAGACTAAAGTTGGTTGATACTCGATGCTACACTCATTGAGTTCGGATTCTCGGGATATTTTGGTCACAAATCAAATGCTTGAGCTGAAAAAATGCCCAAGAGAAAGATCGGTGATATTGAGACTCCTAGAACCCGGTTAGTTTCTTTTAGGACAGGTTGAGCCAACTAAAATTTCAAAAGGGTACTTACCTATGACTCCATGCAAGCTTTAACCTAAGGCCTTGTGTGTTTTTCTTTTGTATGATTAAATTCTTCGAACATAACATCATGCATTATAACATTCATACCATTACATTTCTACTAACCATTTCAAGGACTAGGAAATTTATCTTTGTTCTTGTTTTACAAACTATGGCCTCCGCTTGCAAGAACACTATCCGGGTCAGCTTTGTAAGGGCACCCTCTCAACTTAAAGAGTTAGTCTCAAGGGTTCTTGAAAGCTCTTCATTTATAAAAAGGAATGTTCGACTGCTCAGTTTGGTTACTCCAGGTTTTGAGGAAGACACGATGAGTGTTATCTTCCAGTTCTTTGACCCTACACATCACTAATTCACCTTTGTCGATTATCAGTTGGTGCCCACTATGGAGGAGTTCTCTCAATTACTAAGATTACCTATTCTTAATAAGATGCCCTTCACCGGTTTAGAGGAAGCTCCAAAGCCAGAAGTTATTGCAACAACTTTACATCTGAGGCGGTCCGATATTATATCCAACTGGGAAACAAGAAGAAGAGTCAAAGGTTTTCTGGTTAAATTTTAGTTGGAGAAAGCTCAACTATTCCTAGATGCTATGAGTTTCCATGCTTTTGAGGATATCTTGGCTCTTATAATCTATGGGTTGGTATTATTCCCTAATCTAGACCAACTCATAGATGTGAACGTTGTCAAGATTTTTCTCGCTCGTAATCCTGTTCCTACCTTACTCGGAGACATTATGCATTCTCTTCACACTCTTACTATGAAAAGGTGAGGAACTCTCATGTGTTGTATACCTCTTCTATCCAAGTGGTTTATTTCTCACCTTCCATGCTCAGTAATGAAGAATGAACAAGGTTTGAGGTGGTCGCAAAGAATAATGTCACTTTCTCATACAGACATCCATTGGTGTTCCCGATCTCATGAAGACATCACTATCATTGATCGCTGTGGGGAATTCCCTAATGTTCCACTCCTAGAAATTAGGGGAGGTATTACTTACAACCTTCCTTGGCTCTACGTCAGTTTGGTTACGCTCGGAGAGATGGTCCTCATGACGCACTTATCCAGAGTATTATGTTCGATTATGAAAGTGATCTTCAAGGTTATTGTTGGAGGTTTATACGTTCTTGGGGAATGGTAAGCAAGATTGATAGTAAGGCTTTAGGGCAGAAGAATTCCATCCCTCTAGAGCCTTATCTCAAATGGGTACGAGCACGCGTTCAAAACCTTATGATGCCATATCCAGCTATCTTACCAGTGATCATGGAGCCTGTTGTCGAAGGAAACGTTTCTCGCATCATCCTCCATCTGGACATGCCTACTAACCTTGAAGAGTTGCAAAAGTATTGGATCCAACTAAAAGAAGAATAAGACACCTTTGAGACTCAATTCTATGCAAGTGAGAAGAAAGTGTTGGAGCTCACTAGGAAACTTCAAGAGGAGCAGAGTCTTAATGAATACATCAACATAAAGAGGAAGCGTCCATGGGAGACTTGATTCTTAAATTTTAGGGATTCATTTTGTTGTCTCTTTGAGACCTTATTGTAAGCCTAAAAGGAAATAGTAATTTGAATTCACTAATAAAATCTTTGTTTCTGTTTCCTTTTGATTAAGAAAATTTAAATCTCCTATGGTCCTTGAAATATTTGCATTTACATATCACGCATCATTCCATAAAAGGTTTTTCATACATGTTTCTTATTTTCTCGTTGTTTATTTCAGCAGAAAAATGTCCCTCGAACAAACTGTTAAGAATCTCCAGGCCCAACACGCACAATTCCAAGAAACTCTCATGAGTCTAGCACAGGGATAGAAAGAGCTATTAGCACTTGTCGCCAAGAAAAAGAAGACCAAGAAGCCAGCTGTTGTCCTTAATATGGGGAGAAGGTTCAAGGGTCTTGCTCAACCCGTCCAAGTGGAAGATATCTCCTCTAAAGAAGATGACAACCATGATAAAGATGGTAGAAGCATCAAGAATGAAGGACAGAACAATCAGGGTTATGAGAATACTCCTGAAGAGACTTTTCTGACGAATGGTATCCTCTTGCGGATGTCAGATATAAGCAGTTGGAGGATAGACTCAAGGCAATGGAAATCCAGAAGGTGCTTGGACTAGATTTTGGTGAATTAGGTATGGTTTCGGGGGTGGCCATCCCACCTAAGTTCAAGGTCCCCGTCTTTGCTAAATATGATGGGGTCTCTTGTCCTAAACTCCATTTAAGGTTGTATGTTCGAAAGATATTTCCCCACACTGCTGACCGGAAATTATGGGTCTATTTCTTTAAAGAGAGTTTGGATGACACTCAATTGGAATGGTTCTATCAGCTGGAGGGAAACAATATTCATACTTGGGAAGACTTGGCTGCTGCTTTCTATAAGCAGTATCGATATAATGCTGACATGGCACCAACTCGAGTGCAACTGCAGAATATGTCCATGGGCTCTAATGAAGGGTTCAAGGAATATGCACAGAAATAAAGGGACTTGGATGGAAGGGTGCAACCTCCCTTGAATGACCGGGAAATGGTGGATATGTTTATGGCTACTCTGACAGGCCCATTCTTTAATTTGTTGATCGTAAGCTCTTCATCGGGTTTTACAGAAATGATTTTGACAGGGTAAGAATAGAAAGTGGTATCAAGAGAGGGAAGATCCCAATGGCTGCATCTTCTAGTGATGTGAAGAAGCCATTTGGAGGAAAAAAGGAAGTCAATGATGTTTATGGCCACAAAATGTCGTAGAACAAGTAGCCGCCATCAGTCAATGGGATCAGTGTTAATTTCCAATCCGGTGCTTGTTCAATGATGCAGCAGGGTAACTGACAAAGGCAAGATGCTCCGTTGTGGCAGTTTACTAAAACTGGTATGCCTTTATCTCAGGCATTGCAACATTTGCTAAAGGATGAACTCATTTCACTGTGGGATTGTCCTCAAAATCCCAACACCTCCTCTCCAAAGTATAATCCAAACGTGAGGTATGCTTATCATTCAAACAGTTCTAGTCATGACACCAGCAATTGCTGAGCCCTGAAGAGCAAGATTCAGGACATGATTGAAAAGAAATTAATTTAGTTTGACCCTCGAGAGACTTCAAATGTGATCCCCGCACCAATTACCAAGAATGACAAGTGCATAAGCGCTGTTGAAGATGTGTTGTATATTACCTCTGTAGATGATGTGGTTACTCCTCTTTCTACAATTAAGAAAAGTTTGTTACAAGCTGGTTTATTTCCAGGTTGTGCTAAAGAATGTTATTGCTGTGTAGTGCAACCCAATGGTTGTGGGTTACTGAAGGAAGGAGTTCAGTGCCCGATGAACGAGCATGCTATTATGATTGAGAAGATTCTGAATTTATGCCAAGACCTGTCTGTCATCTTCGATACTCCTTTCAGGATCCCCTCCAAAAGTACTATAAGGATTACCGCAAATCCAAAAGCTTCCCCTTTGGTTATTACAACACCGGAGCCTATCCCATATTCCTCCGAGAAGGCTATTCCGTGGAATTATGGGTCTGACGTCTATTTCCATGGCATTAAGCAAGAGTTGTCAGATGAAGAGAATGAAGAAGTTGATCCTAACATTTTCAATATTGCGGGGACTAGCAAAATTACTAGAAGTGGAAGGATTTTATACCCGGAAATATCTCTACCTGCTAGAGTTACGGTTACCAAGAGAACTGCTAGGGCTCGGGGTAAAGAGTCGGTGATAGAACCTACCCGGACGGAGGTGCCAAAGGAAGCTCCAGTCAACGACACCTCTGGACGGGATTTGGAAGAGTTTTTGAAGATCATTCACTAAAGTGATTATAAAATTGTTGAACAACTAGGGCAGACCCCATCCAAAATATCTATGTTGTCACTACTGATGTGTTTTGAGGCCTATGTGAAGGCGTTAGTGAAGTTCTTGAAGACTTCCCATGTGTCGCAAGAAATTTCGGTTGATCAATTTGGGAGCTATGTGGCTAATCAGACAACTGATAATGGTTTGGGTTTCTCCGATGCTGACTTGACTCTAGAGGAGATAAATCATAATAGGGCCCTGTATGTCTCCATTGAATGCAGGGGCACTATCTTGGCCCATGCGTTGATTGATACAGGATCTTCTTTGAATGTTCTGCCAAAGGGAATTCTCGACCGACTAGATTGTGAAGGGGTTGTGCTGAAGCCTAGCAACATCATAGTTCGAGCCTTTGAAGGATCGAAAATAATGATGCATGGAAATGTATACCTCCCAATCAAGGTGGGTTTGCAGATATTTGAGTCCACTTTCTATGTCATGGATATCCAGTCGGCTTGCTCTTGCTTATTGGGACGCCCTTGGATCCATGAGGCAAGTGTTGTCACCTCCACCTTGCACCAGAAGCTAAAATATCCGGTAAAAAGGAAAGTTGTTACAGTTTGTGGGGAGGAAGAATATATGGCAGCCACTTCAATTCGTTCCGATAAGTGGATATGGATGGAGAATTCATTGAAACACCCTGTCAAACCTTTTAAGTGATCTCCCCTGCTGTTGTTGAAGATGTTTCAGCCATTCCGAAGATCACCAAAACACCATACAAGATGGCCTCCTTGAAAGATTCTAAGGTTGCTATAGAAGAATGTGGTAATACTATTTGGGGCCAGCTTCCTGATATCCCTTATAAATCTAACAAGTTCGGTCTGGGATTTACTGCAGAAGGTTAGAGGGTTATTCGATGCGCTCATGTTGGGATACCTCTGTTCCGTATCAGCAATAATGGAGTTAATGCTATAGAGGATGCAAACAATGATTGTGACTTTAACAGTTGGATATTCCCTACCATTGGTGATGGACTGGATAACTGGAAGGCAGAAGACATCTTTCCGATCTCCTTTAGTCAGGAGTAATAGCTATATTCTTGTCTTATTGTTTTCAAAAGTTTTTGGCTATGTAATAAACAATGACTTCAAAATCTCATGTCTTACCCGGCGCACAATGGTTCATTTGTTAAAGGGTTGATAATTCATAAACATTTATTCACTCAATAAAAACATTAGACGTTTTGCATGCAAATTTTGTGATCTTTGTCTTTCTTTTATCTTATTGCATTTTCAAATAGCCATGTGTTCTTACACACACCCACACACTATATTGCAGATCCTCATCCACTCTGGATCTCGTCGATAATGATTCTGCTATTGCCGCATATGACTTTGAAAATCCGATCTACCAAGTCGAGGATGAAGGTGAGGAAGATTGTGAAATACCTGGAGAACTTACCAGACTCTTAGTACAAGAAGATAAGGCTATCCAACCACATGAAGAGCCAGTCAAAGTTGTAAACTTGGGTACCGAGACAGACAAGAAAGAAGTCAAGATAGGTGCCAACTTAGAGGGCAGTGTCAAGAGCAGACTAATACAAATGTTGCATGAATATGTTGAAATCTTTTCTTAGTCATAGGAAGACATGCCATGGCTTGATATTGATTTATGGTTCACCGTCTGCCAACGAAAGAGGGTTGTGCTCCGATAAAACAGAAGGTTCGTCACATGCATCCTGAAATGTCATAAAAGATCAAAGTCGAGGTTATGAAACAGTTCACTGAAGGGTTCTTAGCAGTAAAGTCATATCCTTAATGGGTTGCCAATGTTGTTCCAGTGCAAAAGAAAAAGGGTAAGGTACGTATGTGCGTAGATTACAAGGATCTGAACTAGGCAAGCCCCAAAGATGACTTCCCACTACTACATCGATGTTTTGGTCGACAACACCGCTCAGCACAAGGTATTCTCTTTCATGGATGGCTTCTTGGGTTATAATCAGATTAAGATGGGGCCTGGAGGCATGGAGAAAACTACCTTCATTACATAGTGGGGAGCTTTCTGCTATAAAGTTATGCCTTTTGGGTTGAAAAATGCTAGGGAAACTTATCAGCGTGCCATGGTAGCCTTATTTCATGACATGATTCACCCAGAGATAGAGGTCTATGTCGGAGACATGATAGCCGGGTCACAAACTGAAGAAGAACATCTTGATCACCTGCATAAGATATTTGAAAGACTGAGGAAGTACAAGCTGAGGCTAAACCCGAACAAGTGCACCTTTGGGGTGAGATCCGGTAAACTCCTGGGTTTCTTCGTCAATGGTAAAGGTATTGAGGTTGATCCTTCAAAGGTTAAATCTATTCAAGAAATTCCAGCTGCTTGTATCGAGAAGGAAGTCATAGGTTTCTTAGGACGTTTGAATTATATTGGATGTTTCATTTCTCATTTGACTGCTACTTGTGAGCCAATCTTCAAGCTGCTGAAGAAAGATCAAGTAGTAAAGTGGAACGACGACTGTCAAATAGCCTTTGATAAAATCAAGGAATACCTACAAGAGCCTCCTATTATGATTCTACCAATTGAAGGACGACCTCTAATAATGTACTTAACAGTGCTAGAGAACTCAATGGGGTGTGTACTGGGGAAGCATGACGAGTCTGGTCGAAAAGAGCATGTAATATACTACCTTAGCAAAAAGTTTACCGACTGTGAAACAAGATATTCACTTCTCGAGAAAACTTGTTGCGCTTTGGCATGGGCTGCTCGCCGACTAAGACAGTATATGTTGACCCATACTACCTTGTTGATTTCTAAAATGGATTCCATCAAGTACATATTCGAGAAGCCAACTCTCTCTGGAAGAATAGCACGATGGCAGATGGTCTTAACAAAATACAATATACAATACACCACTCAAAAGGAAATCAAAGGAAGTGTATTGGCCGATCATTTGGTGCATCAGGTTGTAGACGACTATCAGTCTATGAACTTCAAATTCCCAGACGAGAACATTTTGCTAGTAACAGATTTTGAAGAACCTGGACCGAATGAAGGACCTGAGTCAGGATCCCGATAGACTATGATTTTTGATGGAGCTTCCAATGCACTTGGCAATGGAATCGGTGTTGTGATCATCTCCCCCTTAGGTTGCCATACGCCCTTCACTGCCAGACTTTTCTTTGACTGCACCAATAATATGGCGGAATATAAAGTGTGCATCATGTGTCTTAGGGTTGCTATTGACCTAAGAATCAAGTTCTTAAACGTGTATGGAGACTCAACCTTGGTGATCAGTCAACTTAAGGGAGATTTGGACACAAAACACCCAAATCTCATTCCTTATAAAGAGCATGTGTTAACTTTGATCCCGTATTTCAAAGAGTTTACTTTAAAGCATATAGCAAGAGAGGAGAATCAGTTGGAAGACACATTGGAAACCGTGTCATCCATATTTAAGATCAGATGGAACAATGAGGCTCCCAGAATTACCATTGAAAGATTTGACGAACCTGAACACTGTAATGAAATTGACATTGATGGAGTAGAGGGAAAACCTTTGTTTCATGAGTTGAAAAGGTATCTTAAGGCTCAAGAATACCCAGAAGGGGCATCCGTCAATGACAAGAAATTCCTACAGAGGTTCTCGGCTAAGTTCTTCCTGAGCAATGGAATTCTATACAAGTGCAATCATGATTCGAATCTGCTTCGTTGTATAGACAAGAAGGAAGAGGAAGAGATTATGCAAGATATACACGAAGGTGTCTTCGGTACTCACTCCAGTGGGCATACTATGGATAAAAAGATTTTGAGAGCTGGTTACTATTGGTCTACCATGGAAACTGATTGTCACCACCACTCAAGAACTTGTCATACGTGCCAAATTTATGCTGATAAAGTTCATGTGCCTCCAGTACCTTTGAATGTCATGACTGCTCCTTGGCCATTTGCAATATGGGGAATTGATATGATTGAATAAATCAAGCCTACTGCCTCTAACGGACATAACTTCATCCTTGTCTCCATTGATTACTTTACAAAATGGGTTGAAGCAGCCTCATTCGCCTATGTTACCAAGAATGTGGTCGCCCGATTCATCAAGCATAAACTTATCTGTCAGTATGGTATCCCAGAGAGGACTATTACAGACAACGGTACCAATCTAAACAACACAATAATCACTGAGCTCTGCTTGTAGTTCAAGATCAAACACCATAACTCTTCTCTGTATCGACCTAAAAGGAACGGCGCAATGGAAGCTACCAATAAAAACATAAATAAGATCATACAGAAGATGGTTGTGACATACAAAGATTGGCATGATATGTTACTTTTTGCGCTCCATGGCTACCGCACTTCGGGTGGAACATCAACTGGGGCAACCCCATTCTCTCTAGTTTATGGTATGGAAGTTGTCCTACCTGTCGAGGTTCAGATCTCTTCTCTAAGAATCATGAAAGATGCAAACATGGACGAAGACGGGTAGATTCAGACTAGGTTTGATCATTTAAATCTGATTAACGAGAAGAGGCTTGTGGCTTTTTATCATGGTCATATGTATCAGAAATGCATGATTAAGGCATTCAATAAGAAGATCAAGCATCGGATATATCAGGCTGGTGACTTGGTAAGGAAGCATATCATTCTACCAGAGGGTGATCTCAGGGGAAAATGGACTCCCACTTACAAAGGAACATTTGTAATCAAGAAGATATTCTTTGGCGGTGCTATGATACTGACCACCATGGACGGTAAAGATTTCCCGGACCCTGTGAATGCAGACCTAGTCAAAAGATACTACACATAAAAATGACCTGCTAGGTTGACTGGCCTAGACAAAAATAATGGCATCCCGGAGAACTAAAAGAGTTCGAGAAAAAAATCAGGGATATATATGAAAAGATTGTACACCCGACAAGTCAAAAACCTGAATTGGCGACTTGGGAAAAAAAGGGTATCCCGGTGGACTAAAAACCCGAAAGGGAGGTCCAGGAAAAAATTAGGGATCAAAGCGTACGACTAGGCCCCCATTGGATCACCTACAACAAGCTTTATCACCAAATTCAAAACTCAAAAGGTACAAATCAATTCACTCACTTTCTTCCAACAACAAGGGATTAGATTCTTGAAGACATAAGGGTAATAGCAGAGTTGGAACCTGACGAGATTATTCCCACATAGCTATTTATCTTATTTACACATTGTATTATTTTCATTTCACGACAATTTCCTCTTATTGGGATCTCTGCCTCTTTATACAGAATCGCCTGTTTATGGGAAAACTATCACTGAAATACAATTATAAAAAATCAAACTTTTTCAATTTTTCTGTTTTGTTTGAAAATGTCCAATGACTAAAACTGAATGAGCATATGCATATGAATATAATTGACTGTTGACAAATATATGCACAAAAACAGGAATAAGTAGTTACTCAAGACTCTAGGAGTTGGGATAACGTTTAAGCCATCCATAAATCACCACAGAGCCACTTCCATGATATTAGCCTTACAAAGTAATCTTCGCAAGTTCATAAATTCCCCACAATTTCCCCGGAAGATCGCTTTGGCAGATAAAGGAGTATAGTCTTCTTCCCAGTAATATCACCCATCTATGAAATCCCGATCATTACAGTTTATGCAAGTTCTTCTCCCCAGCTGAGTTTTTAAACTGTAAAAACCCCTGCAGACTACTTCTCTCCAGCAGAGCTCATTCTCCTTAAGAAAGGAGTTTCCCTCAGCAGAGTATTCCTCAAAAAACATGTTTTACTTCCCCAACGGAGTTCAGATTTCCGTCAACAGGGTTTATTTCCCCAACAGGGTTTATTTCCCCTATGAAGTTTAATCTCTCCCGGCTTGAGTCAGCTTCTACCATATATTACCGGTAGAGTTCCTGTCTCCAACAAAGAATAGCCCGAATTTCTATCTCCAGGGAGTTACTTCTAAATCTGAAACCAGACCAAATATCAGTCAACCTTATCCTCCCCAGATGAGTCAAAAGGTTATCCATCTCTTGTATCCCCAGTCAGGGTATATAAGAATTAAACTCCCCAGACGAGTCGAAAGGTTACCCATCTCTTTTATCCCTAGTCAGGGTATACAAGAATTATAATCCCCAGTAGAGCAAGGAACAACCAAATTTTTGAACTCTTCTCCCCAAGCAAAAAAATCAACATCCTCTAGCGGAGTTTCCTCAAACAGAGAGCGGGAATCCCCAACCGAAACAATTCCCAGAAGATCGAAGATACACATACTCTTCATCTTCAGCAACAGTCAGGGATTCATCTTCCTCAGACAAAGATGCTGCTCAAATTTACAAATACACTTCAATAACTTTTCATATTCATACATCATTTACGAATAACATAGCATATGCATACAAAACGCATATAACACAAACTCATTTATTTTGAGAACATCGTTACACAATGAATTTCATACATCATGACATTGAATACAACTAACTGTTTACCTTTTCAGGAAAGATCAATTGACAGACAAATATTATCAATTACTTGTATGACAAAACAGTCTTCTCAAAGACAACATCTTCTGGCTCAGATTAAATCGACCAAAGATTTATTCTGATACTTCTTCCAGTTGAAGACGGTCGTAGAATTTTTCTAGCTCATATTGAATCAAGCATGGATTTATTCTGATACTTCTCCCAGTTAAAGTCAAGCACAAACATCTATTGGCTCAGTTTAAATCAAGCGTGTATTTATTATGATACTTCCACCAGTAGATATTTTTCTGACTCAGATTAAATCAACCAAAGATTTATTCTGATACTTCTACTATTATATCTTTTTCTGGCTCAGATTAAATCGACCAAAGATTTACTCTAATTCTTCTTCCAGTTAAAGACAAAGAGACCTCCTCTGGATCAGATTAAATCGACCAAATATTTATTCTGATACTTCTTCCAGCGAACCTTTTTCTGTCTTAAATTAAATCGGCCAAAGATTTATTATGATACTTCTTCTAGTTAAAGACGGTCACAGATAGCTTCTGGCTCAGATTAAATCGACCAAATATTTATTCTGATATATCTACCAGTAGATCTTTTTCTGGCTCAGATTAAATCGACCAAAGATTTACTCTAATTCTTCTTCCAATTAAAGACAAAGAGACCTCCTCTGGCTCAGATTAAATCGACCAAAGATTTATTCTGATACTTCTTCTAG
The DNA here is from genome assembly GCA_948472305.1 of Vicia faba. Taxonomy (NCBI): domain Eukaryota; kingdom Viridiplantae; phylum Streptophyta; class Magnoliopsida; order Fabales; family Fabaceae; genus Vicia; species Vicia faba. Next base: position 909,750,141 of record OX451738.1, on the reverse strand, counting down.
GAGATCCTTTTTCTGGATCAGATTAAATCAAGCATAGATTTATTCTGATACTTCTCCCAGTTAAAGTCAAGGCAATATTTTCTGGCTCAATGTAAATCAACCGTAGGTTTATTCTGATACTTCTTTCAAATAAAGAAAAGCATGAATATATTTTGGCTTAAATTAAATCAACCAAATCTTTATTCTTATACTTCTTCCAGTTGCATACAAGCATAGACATCTTCTGGCTCAGATTAAATCAACCATACGATTTATTCTGATACTTCTTCCAGTTGAATTCAACAATTACTTTAGATGGAATCTATAAGCCCATATTCAATGACTCTCTGACACCTCTCCAAATGGCATCTACAAGCCCATTCTTAGCATCATCAACCAACATCATCACTTCTTGCACATGCGAGTGCAAATTTTTGGGCACGTAAGTGTTCAATCCACTTCTACCTTCAAGTTGCAAAAGGAGAACAAGCCAATCTAACTCTTCAGGTTTAGGAAGATTGAACAGGGGCAGTTGTTGTACCCAAATATTTCCCCTCCCATTTTCTTCAAGTAATTCTTTCAAGGCACTTCAAATACTCAATAATCTTAAGGGATGACCAGTCAACCCTTCTCCTAAACAAGGAATCTACAACCAGGGTTTTGAGTTTCTTAGTGAATTTTGGGTTGCAAAGGTCTCAATTGGTTTCCATGGTTCTCCATAGGTCTTCAACAAGTTTCATGTCATGTTTTAAGTCCTTACATCACAAGTTTGCTCAGTCAATGGCTCAGATGATTGAAAATCAATTGTATGGGGTAAAAAGTAAAATGTGGTCAACACACAGTCAAACTTCAAGATTTTTGGTCAACATCAACATTTTGAAGTGATATTCATCATTTGATCAAGGGTTGATCATGATTCCCCATGGAAAGCTCTCAAATCATCAAAAGTCAAGAATTGTCAAATTACGGTTTCCTTAGGAGAAGTCAACTAAACTTTGACCAAGCATAACTTTCACATGCTTCATTAACTTTTCCCCAACTAAATCTCATTTTGAAGAAAATTCATTTCTCTATAACTTTTCTTTTAAGCGCAAGTCCAAAAAATGCTTCATTTGAAAGATATGAGCTAATACATTATAGGTCATTTTCAAAAGTCAACAAAAGACACTTTTTGTCAAGGCAACTTACATCAAGATAATGTCTCCAAATGCAAAAATGATTAAAAGAGAAAGTTTATACGACATATTGAGCTTTTCAAAAAGCCTAAGATAACCTTCAAAAGGTGAAAATTAATCAAGTTATGAGTTTCACAAGATGAGAAGTTTTGAGGAAATTCATGAAATACAAAATGAGCAAATTTGAGATTTTGAACTAGTGGGCCTAATTTTTGATGTTCAAACATGTTCATAAGATGATATAGGACCTCTAAAACCCATTCACATATTTTTCATGATTTTAGTTCTTTTATTTGAATTTTTTTCTTCATTTAAAAGCAAATAAAATTAAAATAAAATATGAGATAAATAGGTAAGGACTTGGGCCTTTTCATTTCAGTCCATTACAAGCCCAATGATGCATACAAGCCAGCCACAAACTATCCAGGTTCATGCAAAGTCCAAATGAGAAGAAATATTACAAAGATGGCAAGTTTTAAAATGTTTATTCTTGGCTTTATCATGGCCACAATGGCTTGATTCTATCCCATATTTGTCAGCCCAAATACTCCCTCTATATAATGCAAACAAGAGCAGATCCAAAACACACGAAAAACACTGCGTAAAACCTCTCCAAATATTCTCCAAATTTCAAAACATTAGGGTAAGCTCGAAGCCTTTATTGCAGCCTATCTCACTCAAAGCCAATGATTCAATCATCCTCTTGAGATTCCCAGGAATCCATTCAGACCCTTTGCCAAGCCAATACACGTCTAAAGCAAGCTAACGAAACTGCACCAGTTTGCTAAAATGTTCAAAACTGAATCTCTTAATTTACACCTTATTATCTAATTCTATGTATTCAGATATGTTTGTATGTGTTGTACCCCAAAATTTGCCTTCTCATTTTTCAAGGCATTTCTCAGAAGGATTCTCATGGTTCAAGCTTGCGCAATTACATTGGTATTTTCCAGTACCAAGTTAAAAAGGAAACTGTCAAAAATGAGGAAACAGATAAAAATAATCTTTTTGACAAAAGTTGGAGAAAAACAAGCCTCTTCGATTCAGCTCCTTCAATTGGCCTTTTGGCCTCTTTCGATGCAAGCTTGGCTTGCATCCTTCGACTGAGCATGGGCCTCTAGCGCATTGGTTTTGTTTCACAAGGCAGGAGATTCCTACATGCCACCTTCGATTGCACCTTTGGCCTCACAAGGTTCACAATGCAATGGCTGCCTATGTACCTGTTTCATTTGGATGCGTGCATGCCTATGTTGACTGGACAAACATTCCCTCCATGCTTGCCTTAACTCACAAGTTGATGACTAGCTGCGTACAAGCCTTCGTTTGAGCCATAACTTCTTTCTTACGTGCAAAAGGCTTCCCCCATGCTAGCATACACAAGGTACAAAGCATCCTATAGCTTCCTTCGATTCCAAGGCAAAAGGCTCCATTTTGGCATCCTTTGATTTAAACTTTTTTGCCTCCTGTATACCTCTTTCGAATCTGGACATTTTGGCCTCTTGCATGCACCTTTCATTTGGGAATATGGTTCCCTACGTACACTCCTTCGTTTGGCCACATGGACCTTTGGCAGGAAAGCCTTCGACTGGACATAACCACCTTCACAAGGTTTCATTTGTAACTTTAATTCCCTTTGAATCAGCATCTTTCGAACCCAACTCTGGGCATCCCATTCGAAGGACATGCTTGATGGTCCATTCGAATGATTTACAAAGCTAACTTTAAGGCATGTTTTGGTAACCCATCCAAGGGTCACAGTTATGGCTCTTTCGAAGGATGCACAAAAGTAACCCATTTGAAGGACACTTGTTGGAGGAAAATCAAATAATATTGTTGGGAGAAGAATCTGGTCGAAGAAGAGTCAAAACGAAAGGGTGAAATATTCAAAGATGCTTGTTGCCAAGTTCAGGTCTGGTACACTGGCCAAAAATACTGCACAACAGTCCTGAAACACCGCCCCTTTCTTGCACCAAAATAGCACACAAGGCACTGTCTCTTGAAAACTACAAAGAGCAGGTTACTCAAATTGTTCAAACTTTTTGTTTTCCCTCCAAAAGCTTCAGCCAACTTTTCCTATAAATAAAAGGATTCACAACATGTTTGAGGAGAACTTTTTGGACAGAGGAACGAATCATCAAAAATTTCTCAAACACCATAAAGCTCTCAAACACTTAAACATTCATCAAACACAAACCCAGAATCTAAAAACTTGTTCCCTTCGAATATGAAGCATCCCTGTACCTTGTTACCCTTCGAATCCAGCAGGAAGAACCTCACATTTGTTCTTCTCTTTTGAATCCAGTATCAAAGGCCTAACCCCTGGTCCCTCTCTTCGAATCCAGAAGCGCTCAAGGAAACCACTTAAAGGCCCAGCACACGTCCCAACCTCAAGCAAGGTAAGTCATTCTTAACCTTGGATCTTTCGTTTCCAACATAACATGTAAATAAATTTCCTTTTCGTTTCAAGCATGTACATAGTTTTGTTTCCCTTTCATTTACACCCTTTTAGTTTGCTTTTATTGCCTCTCCTTTTGGTTTTGTTCTTTGGTTTGTTACAAATTCTTTAAGAATTAACCTGGCCCTAAGGTAATGCTAGCATGGCCTTAGGCCATGTTGCTATTTAATATCTCAAATGAAAGATACAAGAGACAGGAGTATGAAACTAATCCTCAGGCTTCCTCACTGATTCCAGGCCCAGTCGAAAGGCACTCCCTCACTACTTTCAACCACCAGTCAAAGGAGGCAGAAAGGAAGATTACATCTTGCACTGATTCTAGGCCCAGTCGAAAGGCACAACATGCTGGCCTCCAGGCCCCAATCAAAAGGAACGCCTACACTGGTTCCAACCCCCAGTCGAAGGAGGCAGAAAGTAAAATCGAACGACATGACTCCACTGATTCCAGACCCCAAATCGAAGGAAGCCAGAAAATTCAGAATCGAAGGGTGTTTCTACCTAAATTGAAGGACCCATTTTTCTTGCTTTTATTTTTGCCTCTATATTTTTGTGCTATTCAATATGGTTGTAATGGTGTATGATTTTATCTTTCTGCATTTTATTACTTTTGTATGATTGCTAGTAAAATAGGGTATGTATGACAAGATAAACAACAAGTAAACAACCCCTAATCAAAGACTAAATGCATGCAAATCAAGCACACTATTCACACATGCACCCTTAGGTTAATCTCACTTTTTTCCTCGGAAAAATAGTCATGTCCCTCGAATATGGGCGTCTTAGAAAATACCCATGATAAAAGATTGTAGTACCTCGATGTCCCTCACTGTTGCCTTTGGTAAACGATCTAGTCCCTAAATGACATTGCTAAAATGTCCCATAGGTTGCCTTCTATGACTATACAAACGTCCCACGCCCTTCCCTTCACATCCAATGATGGGGCTTCTTACCAAAACAATGGTAAGATAGTAACACCTCAAGGAGGAGGAAAAGAACACTAAATACCTTTTAACTAGGTAGGATTCTCCTAATTGCTCGCTTGCTCATAACAAAAACATTCTATACACCCACACTTTCATTTGAAACATTTTCAAAAGTTAAAACACTTTGTACGCATTCTTATAGAAACGAGAACCATTACAAAGACACCTTTTCAAAATCACTTTCAAAAACACATTCCACAAACACCTCTTTGAACTATTTTCAAAACAACACTTTGTACGCGTTCTTATAGAAACGATAACTACTACAAAGACGATTTTCAAAAATACTTTCAAAGATCACACCACAAGCACATATTCAAACAAAAGCAAATGATCTTGCAAGCAACTAAGATCCTATAGATAACTATAGATGAAAAGGGTGCTAACACCTTCCCTTTTCATAACCTACCCCCCGAACTCAAGAAATAATCTCGAAAGGTCTTTCCTGCTCTTTTCAACCTTTCCTTATTGGATAAAATAAAAGTCGGTGGCGACTCTTGCTATCTGCAACAATTGCGATCAAACGTTAACACTCAAGTCAGTTCTCCAACCGTATTACAGAACTGGAGACTCTACTGGGGATTTTAATTAAAAGTGGGGTTATCTTAGGGCTAGATCACCTTTACTTGCTTTCTTTTTTTGACTTGCTTGCTTTACATTATGGTTCCTTGTTTGGGCTTGTTTTGATCCTCCACCCGGATCTGGGGCACCTTTTAGGTAAGTAGCAATAGAATATGGAAACTGTACGGTGTAGACCGATATGGTTGAAACAATGGCTACGTTAGTGTGACACATTTGTATCCCTTGTGTTGAATCAAGGAGAACACGGGGCCGCTGAGCGGCGTCATAAAGCACTAACTGACCTTAGAACCTTAGTTGAACAACTTGGCCATTAGGAAGTAGTGAGATAGCCGACTTTGGTGTAAAGCTGAAGATTGGTTGATACTCGATGCTACACTCATTGAGATCGGACTTTTGGGATATCTCGGCCGCAAGAAAAGATTGATTGTGCTGAGACAATGCCTAAAAGAAAGGTCAGTGATATTGAGGTCCACTAGAACCCAGTTACTTTCTAGGATAGGTTGAGCCGACTAAACTTCAAGAGGGTACTTACCTACAAACTCCATGCAAGCCTGAACCTAAGGACTTGTCTGCTTTGTATGTATATGACTATTTGTATATAACAACTTGCTCGCTTTGCGTACTTGTACATAACATCATGACATCATACCATAGCATTTTCAATAACCATTTCAAGGATCTCAAGGGCCTATGATGTAGAGTCCTATTGAACCAGACGCCTATCAAGGGGAAAAAGGATTCATTCTCTAATCGAACACCGTCAAAACCAAAGCACGGTAACAAGAGTCAAGGGCTATGACCCACTTGACATGGTGAGCTTGACTCTTGTGGAAGGAAATCCACTGATACCAAGATCTCAAATAAAATCTATTCAACTTCTAACATTTTCTTGTCTTTATCCCGCGAGATCCTTGAAAACATGAATCCACATATCATGCATCATATCATGACAGGTTTCTCCCATACTGGTCTCCTTATCTTCCTACTGTTTATTTCAGTAAGATGGATATGGAACAAAATGTGAAGGATCTCCAAGCACAAAATGCCCTATTCCAACAAATGTTCCTGGCTATGGCTAAGGGGAAAGAGGACCTGAAGACTCTTCTTCTCAAAGACAAGAAGAAAAACTCAAAGAAGTCAGTAGGCGTCCTAAATTTGGGAAGAAGACTTAGAGGACTAGTCAAGAGAGCTTTCGATCTCTCAACTCCATCAAATGAGGGGAATAATCATGAAGAAGATAACAGTTTGGGGATTGATTAAGTTGAAGCTGACTACTCTAAGGAATAATATCCTCTCGCTGATGATAAATACAAACAGTTAGAGGATCGCCTCAATGCTATGGAGATTCAACAAATACTTGGATTGGACTTTGAAGAGTTAGGATTGGTTTCCGGAGTGGTCATCCCACCAAATTTCAAAATCCCTACTTTTTCCAAGTATGATGTGGTCTCTTGTCCTAAGATGCACCTGAGATCTTACGTCTGCAATATTCAGTCTCACACTGCTGACCGGAAGCTATGGATCCATTTCTTCCAAGAAAGTTTGGCTAGAACTCAACTGGAGTGGTTCTATCAGTTAGAAGGAACCTGCATTCATACCTGGGAGGACTTGGCTGCTGCTTTTTACAAGCAGTATCAATACAACGTTGATCTTGCACCAACCCGTGTGCAATTGCAAAATATGACCATGCGTCTCAACGAGGGCTTCAAAGAATACGCTCAAAAATGGAGAGACCTTACTGGAAGGGTGCAGCCACCCTTAACTGATAGGGAGCTGATCGACATCTTTATGGGAACTTTGACGGGACCTTTCTTCAATCACCTAATCGGAAGCTCCTCGGCCGGGTTCACTGAGATAATACTGACTGGAGAAAGAGTCGAAGCTGGAATCAAAAGCAGAAAGATCCAAGGAGCTACATCCTCTGATGCTCAGAAAAAGCCATACAATGGGAAGAAAGAGTCTAATGTTGTGTACGGCCATAAGGGTCATAACAAGAGAAACCACGACCAACATGTAGGGGTCGTCCTGATCTCTATTCTTGCATCAATGCAACAACGTCAAAAGGGGAATCAATGTAAAGAGGTCGTGCCTAAAAGAAAATTCACCAAGATCAACATGCCCCTGGCTCAAGCATTACAACACATGTAGAAGGCAGATTTGATTACGTTAAAAGCTCCTCTCTGGAATCCCAATACTTCTGCTCATACTTATCATCCCAGTGAGAGGTGTTCATACCATTTTGATAGTCCTGGACACGACACGAACAGTTGTTGGGCTCTGAAGAACAAGATCCAAGACATGATTGATGCCAAGGAGATTCAATTCGACCCTCCCTAGGATCCTAACATGATCACTTCTCCTATGCCAAATCATTGAGCATTCCAGTTCATTTTGAATTTTCAATTGTAATTTCTTTTGTTACTCAAACACTTATCTATTAATGTTAAATTGTGTTTCATTAATGCATCGTATATGTTTGTCTTGAATTCATCCATTTGTTTTCACTATATTTAAGCTATGCTTTTTACTCTCTTTATGACATTCAACTCTTGCTAAAAGTTACAAGCCTTTAGAGGGAGGATGACGAAAACAATGCTATAATCTCATACAGTATGCTTTTGGCCAGACATTGCTGACGATGTACATGCGTTTCTTTCAATTCCTAAACACAGGAGTTAAAAGGAAGGTAATCCCTAGTCAACCCCTTTGAGCCAAAGAAGTAGTAGTTTCCTTTTTACACAAACTGAAACCTTTAATCAAAACCTGGGACAGGGTAGTCTCTCAGTTAATTCAAACGTGCGTTCAATCACAAACTTTCACTTCGTATACAAAAAATGACATCAAAAACATTCCTCTGGAATCAAAAGACGGTGATGGTTCCCTTCTAAATAGGCAATTATTATCTCTCAAGAGAAATTCCCACTAAGTCAAAACCTACGAAGGAGACTTAAGAAAAACGGGGGCATCTCGCTGACTTTAATATAAAAAACAAGAACAGTCAGGCAAAATCAGAGATAATAAATCAAAAATAGGTCACTACAAACCCTCAACAACATGGAAAATATGGCAAAATTGAATGCCTTCCAACAAACCTAACTTGTCTGAACCATCACCAAAACGTCATTCCAGACTCAATTGGAATTCAAACGCACAATTAACCGGGTTTAGGGCTGAAGAACATCACAAAAAATAGGCGGGTACAAACAAACTTTGAGCCTTATCCTTTGTTTCTTAAACCGTGAACCAAGCCACGTTACTACCCTTCAAAAGTCCTAATTGAAGCATGGGTTAATTCGAAAGCATACTATTACAAAAGGTATCCTGACTCCCGTAAGGCTTAGTCCAAATCCTGAGTTGAATTTTCTTACAAAAATTCTTTTATCTGCTAAAATGCATTTTCAAAACTTTAAGACAAGCATAAAATCTGCATTATTTGAATATCGTTGTTTGCATATGACTAATTGCTAGATAGAGAATAAATTCACACAATGAATGTCCAACGAACGAAAGCTCTCTCAGCGAACAAAATCACTTCAAATGGGATGACACTCCCAATGACAGATCTCCTGTAAGCAAGGGGACATGACACGATTATTGTCTAGCACATCTGGGACAGTCAAGTCAAGGTTCCAAGAAATATTTCAAGAAGTGTTGAGTAACCAGGGGCAGGTATTTATCTGAATCACTTGGGGTATTGAATATGATTTCCAACAAAGGGTTGTATGCAGTTAAGAAAACATTTCCTAGCAATACTACAAACACTTGCTACTAGGGGAAGTGACAAATTTCCCATAAAGTCCTTTTCATAACATGATCCCCCCATCCAGAGTTTCAATCTCTGAAAACTTCTCCCCAACTGAGTTCATCTCAAGAATACTCGAGGAGCTCTGCCAAAAGAAAACACCTCTCCAACAGATTGGCAACAAGGTTTATTTCCCCAATAAACGGCAAGTCTCCCCAGCTTGAATTTGCCTCACAGACTATCAAAAATCAAGGGACCACAACTCCTCTTCCCCATTAGACTTTTCTATAATCCCCAGTGAACTGCTACAAAACTTGGAAAAGCAACCAAATAACCGTCAACTTCTTTATCCCCAGCAAGTCATTATGAAGCCTGGAATCTGACCAGATAACAACTAACTTTCAAGAGATAACTCCCCAGTAGAGCAATGAACGGCTAAGACTCCTGAACTCTTTTCCCCAAGCAGGAATTAACACTCTCTACAAAGTTTTCTTCTCGAGCAAAATCAACATTCCTCAACAGAGTTCTCCTCAAAACAGGAATCCCCAACGAAAACATTCTAAAAAGCAAAGTCTGGAAAGGTGTGCATACTCTTCATCCCCAACGGCCTTCCGGGATTCAGCTTCCCAAAACTCCACATCACTTGTTAAGGATTTATTTTCCAAGACAAAATTACATTTGGACAATATTTCATGCATAATATTTACATACATGATAAATGCAAACATCATAATCTCATTTATTTTGAGAACGTCATTACGCCATGCACATCATACATCATGACATTGCATGCAGCTAACCCTTTACCTCTTCAGGAAAGATCAGTTAACAGATGGCTATCATCAACAATTTTCAAAAGGTCAGAGATTAATACCTGAAACAAGCCAGGATAATTATCTACACGACCAGCTGAAGCAATCCTACACGAGCTCCCTCTCATACACTCTTCTAGAAAGAATTCAGATACGATCTAGAGATGGTATTGTACCCCAAAATTTTCCCTCCAATTTTCACACAAGACATACTCCTAGAGGTCCTCAATTGCTCAAGGTTGACCAAGAATTGATCAGACAAATTCTCCACCTAAGCATTGGCCTTCCAACTAGGGTTTAATTTTTCACCAAGATGTGTAAGCTCCAAAGTATCAAATGTCTTCCATGGTCCTAATATGTCTTCAAGATTATCCATGATAAGTTTCATGCCTTGCGCAACCAAGTTGCTCAGTTTATTGCTCAAATGGTTGAAAATCAATTGTGTTAGGTCAAAAGTCAACTTGGGCCTATATACATTCAAACTTAAAGATTTTTGGTCAACATCAACATTTGGAAGTGATATCCATCATTTGATAAATGGTTGATCATGATTCCTCAAGAAATTCTCCTAATTCATCAAAAGTAAAAAATTACTAATTAGGGTTTCTATAGGAAAAGTCAACCAAGCTTTGACCAAGCATAACTTTCTCATACTTTATCAGAAATTTTTCCACCAAGGCTCATTTTGAAGAGAATTCAATTCCCTAAAACTTTTATTCATCCCATAAGTTCAAGAGATGCACCATTTGAAAGACACAAGCTTATACATTACAAGTCATTTTAAAAAGTCAACAAAAGGCATTGTTTATCAAGACCATGTACATCAAGATAAAATCTTCAAATTCAAAATTGATAAAATTAGGGATTGAAGTAGACATCTTGGGATTTCCAAAAAGTCCAAGATAATCATCATGAGATAAAAATTGAGCAAGTTATGGCTTGCCCAAGTTGGGGAAATTTGGGAATTTTTAAGAATTATGCATTGAGGAAATTTGAAATTTTAAGGCAAGGGCTCAATTTCTTGGATTTCAAACATCTTACTAAGATTATAGAGTACCTCCAAAAACACTCTTACCATGCCTTACATTTTTTACTTATTTTGTATACATTTATTTTAATTTATTTCAAATAAATAAAAAATAAGTGTATAAAATAATTGGAAATAGGTTTCGGCATTTGGTTTGGTGTTTTAGCTTGCCTTGAAGCCCAAGATTTTGTGCAGCCATGTCCACATTCATTCATATTCAAAAAATGACAAGTTTCCTTGTTTTTGGCCAAAGTTACAAATTTCCTTCATGGCTTTGAAACGTTTGCTTTAAGGTTGTTTAAACCTTTATTTTCTTGTCTCCTCATTCCTCTCTATATAAACAAGCATCTAGCAAGCATTTCAACAGGCCTACACAGCCTAGAGAGAGCTCTATCATTTTTGCAAAATTATCAAAAGTGGTAAAAACTCGAAACCCATTTTGTAGTTACTTTTGGTCCGAACTAGTAATCATACACTGCTCTTGAGGTTCCCAGGGACTTGTTCCAACCATCCTCAAATCTTGCATGGTCCTAGATCACCGGATCCAAGCTATCACCGTTTTGGTATAATCTCAAATTCAAATCTCTATTTTTATTAATTGTTGAATGTTCTAATGTGTGTATATGAGTTCCTGGATATCCTTAGAGCAGGTTAGGGGAATTACATGGAATGTATGACGTCTAGAACATGAGATACCATGTACCATCAAGTACTTCCCACACTGGATCCAAGGATGGACCTGGGCTTCACAATCTGGGCTTAGCGAAATTTCAATTGCAACCTCCATTCTACTTCAGCCATCAAGCCCAATCTCTTTTCTTTTTGTTTTATTTAGTTATTTCATTTCTTAATCTTTTTTAATAATAATAATAATAATAAAAAACTCACAAAAAAATTAGGCATAGATTTTTTTTAATTAAATAATTAATTTTTTTAATTAATTAATTAATTAATTAATTAATTAATTAATTAAATTTTAACTATTTTTCTTAATTTAAAATGAACTAGAATTTAGGAATTAATTTAGATTTAATATTTCTTTTCATAAATATAAAAAACCAAAAAAAGAGTTTAGTTTATTTTTCTTAAGTTATTTTTCTAAATAAACTTTAGAATAATTAATTTAGTTATTTTCTTAAATTAAAAACAACATAAAAAAGATTTTTCTCACTAGGTTTTAGAATTTATTTTCATTCTTTCGGGTATTATTCATTTTTCGCATTTTTTTATATATTTTCATTTAGCTGTTATTTGGGATGTAATAGTTTTAAATAGGAATTTTCATTGTTTTCTTTATTTTCCCCCCCAATTGTTTATACATTGTAAATACCCCATCCCCGAAGCCATGTAATAGTATAGGTTTATATTTCCGCACTTTATTTTTCTGTGCAATATTACTGCTAGTAATTAGGCATGTGTGACAAGACTGAAAAATTAAAACGTTAGAAAACTAAACAATGCAAGATAAATAACTGAACTTAACACATATGCACATATGCACCTCTAGGGTATCTCCACTTCGGTTGCCTTCGGAAAATAGTCACAAATCTCGAAACGTGAGAGATTTTAGTGGCTACCCTCCAGTTTAAAGATCACTAGTCCCTCGATGACCCTCTCGATGTTGCCTCGGTTTAAAAGTGATCTAGAACTTTAGGGTGGTTACTAAAGCCTCTTGCCAAGTTGCCTTCGTGACTGTAAACGTCCCTTCGATTGTACCTCAAACATCCAACGATAGGGCTACCTACTCACTAATAGTAGGATAGCACTGTCTAAAGGATAAGGAGAAAAAGAACTACCTTTTCGAGTACAAGTAGATAGTTGTTAGATGCTTGCTCAAAATAAACTATTTTTACACTTACACCTTTCAAAATCCACTTTCAAAAACATTCTCTTTGTCAACACTCTTGAGGATTGATACAAGAGTTAAACGCAAAGCAAATCTCCGCACTAAGGCATTTTCCAAACATTTTCAAAACACACAAAGCACAAAGGTATTTTCAAAATGAGAAAACCTCTAAGAGCCCGTAGATAACTACAGATGGAAAGGGTGTTAACACCTTCCCTTTCCATAATCTACCCCCTTACTGAGAAAACTCTCGAAAAGGTCTTTTTCTGTTCTTTTCACCCTTTCCTTAATTTGGATAAAAGAATGGTGGCGAATCTTCCTTACCGCAACATTTGCGAATACAAAATGCAAAACCAGTATATTAAACAGTCGATTCTGCCATTGTATCATAGAACTGGCGAATCTGCTGCGGAATAATAAAAAGTGGGGTTACCTTAGAGTTAGTTCATTTTAAAATTGTTTTAATTGCTTTCTTTACCTTTGAGGGCTTGTTTGGGTTGTTACTAAAAGATCCTACACCCGGATCTGGGGCACCTTATTAGGTAAGTAGCAATAAAACATGGAAGTTGTACGGTGTAGAACGATATGGACGAAGTGATAGCTACATTAGCGTGATACTTTGGTTTGTACTAATGTTTCTTGAGTCAGTCAAGGATAACATTAGGCTTCCTTAGTGTCATTAAGGCTAACTGACCTTTAGAACCTTTAATTGACTCATCCTAAGCCATTAGAAAGTAGTGAGATATCCGGATTTGGTTTCGACCGAAGATCGGTTGATACTCGATACTACACTCATTGAGATTTGACTCCCGAGTTTTGTTTGGTGGCAAGTCAGTTGTCGATCGGAACAAAACTTGTGTGAAAAATCAGTGATATTGAGACACCTTAGAACCCGGTTACTATTTCGAGGACAGGTTAGGCAAACTAAACTTCAAGAGGGTACTTACCTATGGAATCCATGCAAGCATAAACCTAAGGCTACTTGTGTGACTTGTTTGCTTTCTTTTCCTAACAATTTGAACTCATTGCAGGGCTTTGTTTGTATAAATCCAATAAATTGGTTTCTTACCCTGCACTTTTGCTTGATGCATATCATACACATCATAGCATCCTACCATAGCATTTCCTTAACCATTTCAAGGATCTCAAGGCCTTGTGGTGTAGGTTATGATAAAGCAGACGTCTAGAAAGGGGAAAGGGGATTTATTTTCCTCTAACCAATGCCTTCAAAAGACCAAAACACGACAACTTGAGTAAGGAGATATGACCCACTCGATATGGTGAGCTTGAATCTCGTAGAAGGACCTTCAAATTATATGAAAGTTATGCAGTTGTGAAATGGTGGGAGAACTGACTTGGGTGTTTTGCGTTTTAGCGCAAATGTTGCGGTTAGCAAGATTCGCCACGGGCTTTTCTTTTATCCAAAAGGAAAGGCTGAAAAGAATAGGAAAGACCTTTGAGATTATTTATTTAGTTCGGGGGGGTAGATTATGAAAAGGGGAGGTGTTAACACCCTTTTCATCCATAGTTATCTATGGGCTCTTAGTTGCTTGCTAGATCACTCGCTTTTGTTTGAAAATGTGCTTTGTGTGGTTTTTGAAGGTATTTTGAAAAGGCGCCATCGTTTAGGCAAACTTTGTAATAGTTCTCGTTCGTAAGAACGTATACAAAGTGTTGAGGTTTTGAAAATGTTTCAAGTTTGGAAAATGTTTTGAAAGTGTTTTTGAAAGTGTTGGTGTTGGTTTTGAAAATAAGCAAGAGTGTTTGATTTGAAATTGAGCAAGCAACTAGGAACAATATACTTACTCAAAAGTCTTAGTTCATTTCTTCCTTTCCTTTGATATTGCTATCTTACCATTGATTTGGTAAGAAGCCTTATCTTTGGATGTAAACGGACGGGTGTGGGTCATCGTATAGCCATGATAGCAATGTTGTGAGATATCTTAGCATTTCTCTTTGAGGGACTAAGATCATTTTGAAAGGCAACATTTGATAGCATCATCGAGGGACTATGATCTTGTATTTTTTATTCCTTTTGATAGGACATCTCACATGTATAACATGGCCATTTTTGTAAGGCAACAAAGTGGAATTACCCTAAGGGTGTAAGTGTGCAAGTGTGTTTGATTTTCATGTATTGTTTATCTTGAATTAGGGTTTGCTAACTTGTTGATTTTAATCTTTCCATACAAACCCTAGTTTACTAGCATTTATATAAAGCGATAAATTGCGGAAAGTAAAATTACTAAGCTATTACATCATTAGGGGAAGGGGTATACAAATTTACAGATGGGGATTTTGCAAAAAATTAAACCTAATTAACTATTACAACCATATTGAATATTGTACAAGAATTGAAAATATAATACAAATGCAAATGGAAAAAGAAATGATTTTTGTTTGGTTTTTTATGAAAGGGGTTTAGTCTTGACCTAATTAAGAAAATGGCTAGTTAAAAATAAACAAAATTAAATTTAAACTAATTAAGAAAGAAATTAAATTAAAAAGATTTTTTAGGTTTTTTATGAAAATGTTTTAGATTAATAATAATAATATGAAAATTAATTAATTAAAAGAAACCTAAATTCTAAGTTAATTTTAATTAAAAAACTAAAATAATATAATAATTAAACCTAGGTCTAAATATTTATTATTTAAGAAAAAAAGAAATTAATTTGTTTAAGAAAATGTTTTTTAGTCTTTTTGTTTTATAAAGTGTAAATAACAAAAATATTTTTATATTTTTATTAATAAAAAATAATAATAATAATAATAATATAATAAATTAAAAAAAGATAAAAAATAGAATAAGAAAAAAGAAAATGGGCCAAGGGTGCAAAAATAGTCCGGGGTTAGAAAAAGAAAAAATGGAAGGCCTATCTATTTGGAGGCCCAACGCATGTTGCTGAAACAAAAAAAGAGCGAAAAATGTTGAAAAATGAGAAAAGGTAGCGCTGGGTGTTGAACCCATGACCTCCAATACACATGCGCACTACCTTTGTCACTGGGGTGGCTGTACATCCATTAACTTAACTGAAATAATAAATACATAATGCAAAACAAGTTCGAGAAATGAATTTCATCTTCAACCTCCAGCCATGGATCCTATAACTTCACCATTTCTCAACAAAAATGAAAAATGCAAACATGAAAGTTGCTCCATTTTTCCATACGAATCCAACCATATAAATATCATAAGCTATAAATCAAAGATGAATGAGAATTTTTGAAAGTACCAAATTCTAACCTAATTTTTTTCAAAGGTTCAATCCTAAAATTCTCCTAGCTCAATCAATATAAATGAAATCTATGGACATGTAAAACTTCAGGGCAATGATGTCTATATTTTATCTCCACAAATACAAGCCTAACAATGCCTAAATGAGAAGATAGAAGTTCAAGAAATATACCTCAAAACTGGAAATTGTGAAATGAGTTTGAGCTTGATTCAAGGTGCTGATCAGGTTAGCTTCCTCAAGTTCCCAGGAAGCTAATGCAATGCTTAGCTTGAGTTGAGAGTGGCTGAAATGGCCTGGAGAAGTCAAGTTGCAGACTCTGTTTTTTGGTTATGGAGGTTATGGTAAATGGTGTTACAGTGATGAAACAGGGTCAGGGATAAGTTGTATTTGATGTAAGGAAGCATTAGGAACTAAAAGACCAAAGAACACACGAGGGAAATGTGAGTTACAAGTCCAAGGTCAGAAGCTGTGCAACAATGGAGTTTTTGGGAAATTTATGGTTTTAGAGAGTTTGGGAGTGTTTCAGGGTGTTAATGCTCGTGTGTTAGCTCACAAGTAGTGACTCTATTTATAAGCAACAAGTTTGGAGACTCGTTGTTGATCAGAATTCAAAAACAAATGTTTAAACTCAACATGTGATTTTTGAGAAATCCAAGTTTCAAAGTCTTGTGTACTTGCTAATGTAGAGTGGTTATGCTTTAAAAAAGTTTTCTTCTAACTTTGTAGATGGAGTTTGATCAGAGGGAACAAGTTAGAGGCTCAAGAATTGACTTTGTGCATAAAGCTTGCTTTTCAAGAGTGGCATTCTTCACTTTCTTCCCAAAATGGCAATGTGAATTGGATAAAGCTTAAACCACTTGGATTATAGCTCAAAAGTTTATGTAATCCATTAATGATGGATAGATGCACAAGTTAGAAGTCCTGCAAAGCAAGATTATGCAGCCTAACATTGAAATTGTATTATGTGTTCATCAAGAAATGACTTGTAAATCAAGAATGAAACCCTAACTTATTGCCTTTGATTCTCCTTGCTCAAGTATGATCTCAATGAGTTCTTTGAAATTTTGGAAAGCTTGTAACATCCTCTACAACCTCTATGTTGGAAATTTTTGAAGATTCATCTTGGAACAATGTGAAACATTTCCATGAAGTTAGGTCAAAATCCTGCCTAAACTAGGTCAAAATTTCACTAAGTTTCCATGTTTCATAAACATGTATTCACAAAATCATAACTTGAAATCCATGCAATTCTAGGAGAAGTTATGTTATACAATGTTTTAGATATCATTGATATCTACAACTTTCATGTTCGAAGTTTCCTTTGAATCATCTTGCATCATGGTGAAAAATTGGCTCAAAGTTGTGAAAAAATATGAATTTTCACAATGAAGTCTTGAATTTATGATTTCTTGATGAACAAGTTTCATATTTTGACATGTTTTGATGAATTGTGATCTTTGATACTTGATTTTGACAAAAAAGTCAAAGTTTGACTTTTCAGTGTACAATTGACTTTTCATCAATTGACTGAAATTCATCTGTCAACCAATTGATCTTGAGAGATGTTTTGAGCCATGCCATTAGGTAAAAATGGTGCATTTGAATCCTTGATATCATAACTTAATCCAATCAATCATTTGCTAGGTCAAAAATCAGAAATTGCATCTTCTCAGTCAAAACCCTAATTTTGACCATTTTGCCCTTTTGATGATCTGATCAAATTTCTTGAGGAATTATGATCCAAACTTGATAAAATAACATATATGAGTTCATAATGTTGATATGGACCAAAAATTATGAAGTTTGACTTTAAATTGACCACAATTGACTTTTTCCCCAATATAGTTTATTTTAGGTCCACTGATCAATTGACTGAGCAAAAATGTGATCCAAGACATGAAACTTGACATGAGTAATCTTGAGAGTAAAAAATGATCCATGAAAGTAATATGGGGCATTAAAAGTCCATTTGTCCTTGTGCAATCTCAAACCCTAATTTTCAGTCATCAGTGCTAGAGGAGGTGTTTTGAGCTGATCAACCCTTGTGCAGTCTTGAACCAAAGGAGATATTATGAGAGATTATTTTAGAAATGAGAGGTAAAGTTTTGGGGTACAACAACTTCCCTTGTTTTATCTTCTTAAACCTGAAGAGTTAGATTGGAAGATCTGCCATTCGTGACTTGAAGGTGGAAGATGATTGAACACTAAAGTGCCCAGAAATTTGCACTCAAAGATGGATTGGGAATGGATTTATAGATTCCATTTGGAGGAATGATTTTAAACACTAGTATAAGTATTAGCACAAATCTTTGGTTGATTTATACTGAAAATCGATGTTTTACCTGTGGAAAAAAAGGTTAGTTAAATGTAGATGTATGCATGATGTTCACAAGATGAATGAGATCATGCTAAATGCACTTTATATGTATATGCTATGATGTATGAATGTGAGATGTATGTTTGTCTGGGAAAATAAATACCTGACTGCTGCTGAGGAGTTCCTGGGAAGTTGAATCCCGAATCGTTAATGGGGATGAAGAGTATATATATATATATCTTCAAACTTTGTTGAAAGGATGCCTCCGCTAGGGAATATCACTTGAACGTCAGTTGTTATCTAGTCGAATCAAGGCTTCACAACTTGCTGAGGATGAGGAAGTCAAATGCTATCTGGTCGGAACCAGGCTTCACGATAACTCACTAGGGAAGAAATAAATTAACTATTATCTGGTCGGATCCAAGCTTTGCAGAAAATTTCTTGGGGAGAGTAAAGTTGAGTTGTTATCTGGTTGGATTCCGGCTTCACAACATCTTGCTGGTGATAAGGAGGTTAACTGCTATCTGGTCGGATCCAGGATTCACAGTAACTGTCTAGAAAGGATAAAGTTGAACTGATATCTGGTCGGTTTTAGGCTTCTTAGTAATTTGAAGTGGTAACTACTATATGGTCGGGCCCAGGCTTCATGGTTTTTGAAAAGTTACGCTATTATCTGGTCGGGTCCAGGCTTCATAGTGTCTTGCTGGGAATCGTAGCTAGTTGTTATCTGGTCGGACTCTAGGATTCACAATAATTGCTTGAATAGTAGGGCTACTGGGAAGGAACCTGGGTCGTAGGGTTACTTCGGGATGAAAGCCTGGATAGTAGGGCTTATGGGAAGGAACCCAGGTCGTAGGGTTACTTCGGGATGAAAGCCTGGATAGTAGGGCTTATAGGAAGGAACCTGGGTCGTAGGGTTACTTCGGGATGAAAGCCTGGATAGTAGGGCTATGAGAAGGAACCTGGGTTGTAGGGTTACTTCGGGATGAAAGCCTGGATAGTAGGGCTTGTGGGAAGGAACCTGGGTTGTATGGTTACTTCGAAATCAAAGCTTGGATAGTAGGGCTTATGGGAAGGAACCTGGGTCGTAGGGTTACTTCGAGATGAAAGCCTGGATAGTAGGGCTTATGAGAAGGAACCTGGGTCGTAGGGTTACTTCGGGATGAAAGCCTGGATAATATGGCTATGAGAAGGAACCGGGGTCATAGGGTTACTTCGGGATGAAATCCTGGATAGTAGGGCTATGAGAATGAACCTGGGTCGTAGGGTTACTTTGGGATGAAAGCATGGATAGTAGGGCCTGTGGGAAGGAACCTAGGTCGTAGGGTTACTTTGAAATGAAAGCCTGGATAGTAGGGCTTATGGGAAGGAGCCTGGGTAAGGTTGCTTCGTGAGGAGTTTGGGTAAAACTGCATTTGAATCGAGAAGGGACCTGGGTAAGGTTGCTTCGTGAGGAGTTTGGGTAAAACTGCATCTGAACCAAGAAGGAACCTAGGTAAGGTTACTTCGTGAGGAGTTTGGGTAAAACTGCACCTGAACCGAGAAGGAACCTGGGTAAGGTTGCTTCGTTTAATCACGTGGGTTGGTTTACCTGTTTGGTTTCAGGAACTGGTTTTCCATTAATTTCCTGCAAATGTGATGTGTACAGCTGCTGGAATTATTGATGATAATTATCTTTTCTGAAAAGATAATAGGGTTAATTATATGCAATGCATGAAATGAATTGTGGGATGATATTCTCAAAATAAATTAGATTATGTTGTATGTGGTATGTATGTGCATGTCATGATATATGAACATGAGATGCTATTGTGACATATCCGAGTCTGGGAAAATAAATCCCTGACTGCTGCTGGAGAGTATTGGAAATAGCATTCCCGACTGTTATAGAAAACCGTGGTTCTTCTACTTCCGCTGGGGATAGTGAACAAAGATGACTATGCTGGAGATTTGCTCCTTGTTTACGCATATTCTTCCGGGGAGAGACTCTTCTTGAGAATAAATCTGCGGGGAAATAACTCTGTTGGGGATTGAGCTTCTGTGCAAAGATAAATAAACTCTTATCGGGAGAGAACTTTATGACCCGCTTGCGATTATGAAATTCGGATGGGGAATATAGATGTCTGTTTTATGAAGGAATTCGGCTGTGGAGAGTACCTCTTGTTTTGGGGAAGTCGATGATAAAGCTCTTATTACCTTTACTCTGTAGGGAGTACAGATGTCACAGGGTCGTATGTATTG
Source organism: Vicia faba (assembly GCA_948472305.1). Taxonomy (NCBI): domain Eukaryota; kingdom Viridiplantae; phylum Streptophyta; class Magnoliopsida; order Fabales; family Fabaceae; genus Vicia; species Vicia faba. The sequence goes on along the minus strand of OX451738.1, from coordinate 909,729,743 downwards.
ATGACTTTGTTTCAAAGTTGTCTCTGCCCAGGTACCTACTGGACAGAGTAACTATCGGGTTTGGCATTTTTTAGTTTTTTGCCCCTGTTTCGTAAGTTACGAGCAATTGTATTTCAGTTTCTTATGTGAATATTTGTGAACAGAAATCATATTCAAATGCATATGTCAAGAATAAACCATTGGCGTTCTTGTAAAACAAAACAGAAAAAGAAAAAAACACATAGTTTTTGTAAAAATGATTTGTATTGATTTTTGAAGTTGGCCTATAACAGGCGTTTTTCTACAAGGAACCTGACGCTCTAGTAAGAGAACGCATCCATAAAAGCGGAAGCTATACAATATTGTGTACAAAAAACTTAGCTATGTATAACAATCCCATTGGGTTCCAAGTCTGCTATTGTCGATATGTCTTCGAGCGTCTCATCACTTTGCTACTTGTTTGAAGCTGATTAGATTGATCTATGCCGTTCGAGCTTGATAGTTGATACTGAGGTCTAATTGCAAGGTGATCCAATGGGACATAGTGATACGCTTTCCGTCCCTAACTTTTTCCTGGACTTCCCTTTCGGGTTTTCAGTCCACCGGGATACCCTTTTTTTCCCAAGCCGCCTTTTCAGATTTTCGACTTGCCGGGTGTACTAAATTTTTCGTTTTCATCCCTTATTTTTGCCCGAACCCTTTTGGTTAGCCGGGAAGCCCTTATTTTTTCCTAGGCCAGTCAACCTAGCGAGTCTTTTATCATGCGTAGTATCTTTTCACTATGTCCGCGTTGACAGGGTGAGAAAGGTCGTCACCGTCCATGGTGGTTAGAATCATGGCTCCACCCGAGAAAATATTTTTAAATCATAAATGGCCCTTCGTATGTGGGAGTACATTTTCCCCTGGGATCACCTTGCGACAGTATGATGCACTTGATTACTATATCCCCGACTTGATACTCTTGGCGTCTGACTTTTTTGTTGAAAGCCTTGATCATTCGTTTTTGATACGTTTGACAATGACAGACAGCAATAAGTCTCTTCTCATCGATCAAATTCAGTTGGTCAAGTCGAGTCTGGATCCAGTCATCTTCATTCAAACCCGCATCTTTCATAATCCTTAAAGAAGGAACCTGGACCTCAATGGGTAGGACTGCCTCCATGCCATATACCAGAGAGTAGGGTGTTGCCCCTGTTGACTTCTGTGCTGAGGTGCGATACCCATGAAGAGAGAATGGTAACATCTCATGCCAGTCTTTGTATGTCACTGTCATCTTCTGTATAATCTTCTTGATGTTCTTGTTTGCTTCTTCAACGGTGCCATTCATCTTCGGCCGGTAGGGAGAAGAGTTATGATGTTGTATCTTGAATTTCTTACAGATCTCAGTGATCACCGTGTTATTGAGATTGTTACCATTGTCAGTGATAATTATCTCTGGCACACCATACTGACAGATTAGATTATACCTGATAAACCGCGCCACAACGTTCTTGGTAACGGTAGCAAAGGAGGCAGCCTCAACCCATTTTGTGAAGTAATCGATGGCCACCAGGATGAAGCAATGCCCATTGGAAGCGGTGGGTCTGATTTCCCCGATCATGTCAATGCCCCACATCGCAAAGGGCCAAGGAGCCATCAAGACATTTAAAGGAACTGGAGGCACATGCACCTTATCAGCATAGATTTGGCACTTATGACAGGTTCGGGAGTGCTAATAACAATCTTCTTCCAAAGTGGACCAGTAGTATCCTGCCCGTAGGATCTTCTTGGCCATGGTATGTCCACTGAAATGGGTTCCAAAGATGCCTTCATGTAAATCTGTCATAATCCTTTCTGCTTTTCTCTTATCTACACACCACAGTAAGGTAGAGTCATAGTTGCGCTTGTAGAGGATTCCATTACTGAGGAAGAATTTCGCGGCGAGCCTTCTCAAAAACTTCTTATCGTTGACAGATGCCCCTTCGGGATACTTTTGAGCCTCGAGGTACCTCTTTACTTCATGAAACCAGGGTTTATCTGCTACCTCTTCAATATCAATCTCACAACAGTGTGCTGGTTCATCCAACCTTTCAATGGTGATTCGGGGAGCTTCGTTGTCCCACTTGACTTTGAACATAGAAGACATGGTAGCTAGCGCATCCGCTAACTGATTCTTCTCTCATGGGAAATGTTCAAAGGTTACCTTCTCAAAGTGCGGGAGCAATGTCAACACGTGTTCTTTGTACGGGATGAGATTCAGATGCTTTTTATCCCACTCTCCTTTGATTTGGCTTATCACCAAGGCTAGATCCCTGAAAACATTCAAGAACTTGATCCTCAGGTCGATAGCAGCTTTGAGACCCATGATACAAGCTTCATACTTTGCCATGGTGTTAGTACAGTTGAAACATAGTCGGGAACTGAAAGGAGTATGACAACCCTCAGGAGATGTGATTACAGCACCAATTCCGTTACCGTATGCGTTCGAAGCTCTGTCAAAAACCATAGTCCATCGGGATCCTTCTTCAGGTCCTTCATCTGGTCTAGGTTCTTCGTAGTCAGTCACTAGCATAATATTCTCATCCGGGAACTCAAAATTCATGGACTGGTAGTCATCCACGGCCTGATGAGCCAAATGATCAGCCAATACACTTCCCTTGATTTCTTTCTGGGTTGTATATTATATATCGTATTCAGTTAAGATCATCTGCCATCTCGCTATTATTCCGGAGAGTGCGGGCTTCTCGAAGATGTATTTGATTGGATCCATCTTAGATATTAACAGAGTAGTGTGGGTCAGCATATATTGTCTTAGTCGTCAAGAAGCCCATGCCATAGCGCAACAAGTTTTCTCGAGCAGTGAGTATCTTGTCTCACAGTCGATAATTTTTTTGCTAAGGTAGTATATATGGTGTGCTCTTTTCAACTAGACTCGTCATGCTGCCCCAGCACACACCCCATTGAATTGTCTAGAACTATTAAGTATAATATCAAAGGTCTTCCTTCAACTGGAGGCATCAGAATTGGTGGTTCTTGAAGGTATTCCTTGATTCTTTAGAAAGCGGTCTAGCATTCATCATTCCACTTTACCACTTGATCTTTCTTCAGGAGCTTAAAGATTGGCTCACAAGTAGCAGTCAGATGTGAAATGAACCTGACAATATAATTTAAGCATCCCAAGAAACCTCTAACTTCCTTCTCAATACGGGGAGCCGACATCTCTTGTATGGCCTTTACCTTCGTAGGATCCACCTGAATACCTTTGTCACTGACTATGAACCCCAAAAGCTTACCAGACCTTACCCCGAAGGTGCACTTGTTCGGATTCAGCCTCAGCTTATATATCTTTAACCTGTCGAACAACTTTTGCAGATGATCAAGGTGTTCTTCCTCGGTTTGGGATCTGCCTATCATGTCGTCAACATAAACCTATATCTCATGGTGAACCATGTTGTAGAACAAGGCAACCATGGCTCGCTGATAATTCGCCCCAGCATTCTTCAACCCAAAAGGCATCACCTTGTAACAGAAGGTGCCCCACTGCGTGACAAAGGTTGTCTTCTCCATGTCTTTAGGAGCCATCTTGATCTGGTTGTAGCCAGAGAAACCATCCATGAAGGAGAAGATTTTGTGTTGTGCGGTGTTGTCAACCAGAACATCAATGTGGAGGAGCGGGAAATCATCCTTGGGGCTTGCCCTGTTCAAGTCTCTATAATCCACACACATCTGTACCTTACCATCCTTCTTAGGTACCGGGACAACGTTAGCAACCCACTGCGGATATGAGGTAACAACTAAGAACACAGTGTTGAACTGTTTCATGACCTCTGCCTTGATCTTCTCTGAAATTTCAGGGCACATACGGCGGACCTTTTGCTTAACCGGAGAACAATCTTCTTTAGTTGGCAGACGATGTACCATAATATCAGTTTCTAAACCAGGCATGTCTTCATATGACCAGGCGAAGATCTCAACATATTCGTGCAACATCTGTATCAACCTCTATTTGACATTAGTCTCCAAATTTGTTCCGATCTTGACTTCTTTTCTGTCTAACTCCGTGCCTAAGTTTATCGTCTCAATTGGCTCTTCATGAGGCTGTATAGCCCTCTCTTCCTGTTGTAACAGTCTAGCAAGTTCTCCGGGTACCTCACAATCTTCCTCACCTTCGTCTTCGGCTTGGTTGATCGGATTTTAGAAGTCATGACTGGAAATAGAAAAATTGTTATCAATGAGATCCAGAGTAGATATGGATCTGCAGTTTGATATGTGAGTATGTGTAAGAGCATAGCTGTATTGATAAAGTGAAAAGCAGAAAAGAAAAACAGAGAGCCCAAAATTTGTATGCAAGAAAAGTCCAATGTTTTATTGATGACATATGAAAATGGCATATAATAGCCCTCACAAACAAAACCATCGTACCTCGGGTAAGACACAAGGCCATAGAGTTTAAATTTTTTATTACAAATTTGAAAAATGAGCAAGACAATTACTGCTGAACAAAATAAATTGGTATAAAATCTCTGGCCATCCAGTTACTCGGTACACCGTTGGTAGTCGGGTAGATCCAGCTATCAATATCGGAATCTTCCTCACTGTCTTCAATAGCATTGACCCCGCGATTGCTGATGTGTAGGGGAGGTCCTCCAGCCTGAGCGTGTCGCACAGTCCTTTGAGCTCTTGAAGTAAAGCCCAAACCAAATTTGTCATTTTTATGAGGAAAATCAGGGAGCTGACCCCAATTGGTACACCCACCTTCTTTAACTACTACTATGGCGTCTTTGAGAGAAGTCATCTTCAGAGGAGGTTTGGTGCTGGTGGTAGTCTCCGTTGACGCCAAAATCTGGGGAACCTCTTCAAAGTTTTGACAAGGAGTCTCTATGAATTCCCCGTCCATTTCCACATACATGAAGAAGTTCATGTGGCTCACGATATACTCCTCTTCACCATGCACAGTGACAATTTTCCCCTTCACCGGATATTTCAGTATTTGGTGCAGTGTAGAAGTAACGGCCCCAGCTTCATGGATCCAAGGATGACTCAACAAACAAGAGTACGATGGCCTAATGTCCATCACGTAGAAGGTGGACCCAAAGGTCTGAGATCCCACTTTGACAGGGATGTCCACCTCCCCATGCACCATTCTTTTCGACCCGTCAAAAGCCCTCACCACAATGTTACTGGGCTTTAGGGTCAAGCCTTCACAATCTAGTCGATCGAGAGCCTTCTTAGGAAGAACATTCAGTGAAGATCTAGTGTCCACCAACACATGATCCATGGTAGTTCCCTTGCATTCGATCGGGACATGCAGAGCATCATTATGCTTCCTCCCCTTTGGTATCAAGTCGGCATATGAAAAACCCAACCCATTGTCAGTAGTCAAGTTGGCCACACAGTCTTTGAATTGATTGACTAAGGTTTCTTGCGGCACATGCGCAGTCTTGAGGAATGCAATCAAAGCATTTGCATGGGCCTCGAAACATAACAACAAAGACAACATCGATATCTTTGAAGGGATCTGCTCCAGCTGCTTGACCACATTGTAGTCGCTCTTCTTGATTATTTTTAAGATTTCCTCTATTTCTTGCTTAGAGGATTCCACAAAAAAAATTCTAGGTGCCTCCGTCCGGGCAGGCTCACCTATAGCTTCTTTGCCCCGAGTCCCAGATGACTCATCGACAGGGGTAACAATTAGAGTAAAAACGGGACTAGTAACGGAAGTACCAGTAGGAACAACAGATGAAATAACAACAGGCTTAGTGACAGTCTTCGGGGAGATATCGGGAGAGAAAACCCTTCCACTTTTGGTAATATTACTGGTCCCGACAATGTTACTGACATCGGGATCAGCCTCTTCAGTCTTCAAATCCTGTTTAACGCCATGATAGTAAACATCGGCGCCATAATTCAAAGGGACGGCTTTATCTGAGGAGTATGGTACGGGACCAGGAAAACTGATTATCAACGGAGCGATTCTTGGAGAAGGTGTAATCCTAATAGGTCTTTTAGAGGAGACCTTGGAAGGATTGGCAGAAATGGTTATAATGGCAACATCTTCACACGGAACAGTCAGAATCAAAGCCTTTTCGAACAAAATCTCTCTATTATCCATCAGGTGTTGAACACATGCTTTCAGCAAATAGAAACAAGAGGGCAGAGATGAACACATGTGGCAACCTTCACCACAGCCTAGAAATAAACCGGCAACCAACAAATTCTTCTTGACAGTCATGATAGGAGTGGAAACTTCATTAACAGAGGTAACGAACAGATCAGTATCAATGGCATTAACTCCACGGTTGTGCTTGGGCATGGGAGAAGTTATGACATTAGGCTTCTCCGGAGCATCAAACTCAATCTCCTTGGCTTCAATTAGATCTTATACCTTATTTCTCAGAGCCCAGTAGTCATTTGTATCGTGGCCAAGACTCTCAGAATGGTATGCACACCGAGCATTTGGATTGTACTGAGGAGATGTGGTGTTAGGATTCTTGGGAGCCTCTTTCAAGGATGCCAAGTTGGATCTTAGCATATGGGGTAAAACTTCAATCAATGTCATATTAATCTTGGTGAATTTCCTTTGCGGTCTTTCTACCCTTTGCTGATTGTTTCGTTGTGGGGTAGTCGCAAGTCTAGGTATCATCACATCACCTACCGTTGGACAGTGCTCAACTCAGCTCAGACCTCTTGTGCTATAAATGGCACTAACCTCCTTCTTACCCATGAAGGGCTTCTTCATTGAACTTGAAGAGGTATCTTTCTGTATTTTTCCACTCCGGATCCAAGCTTTTACCCTTTCTCCGATTAATATCAGCTCGGTGAAACCAGCTGAGGAGCTACCAATCACGTGATTGAAGAATGGACCGGACAGTGTCCCAAGAAACATGTCAACCAACTCCCTATCAGATAAAGAGGGTTGGACTCTCTCTACCAGATCTCTCTATTTCTCCGTATAGTCCTTACAACCTTCACCTGCACCCATGGACATACTCTTGAGTTGAGTATAGGTAGGGACAAGGTCAGTGTTATATTGATACTGCTTATAAAAAGCAGCAGCCAAATCCTCTCAGTTACGGACATTGGTTTCCTCCAGTTGATAGAACCATTCAAGCTGAGTCCCAGACAGACTATCCTGAAAGAAATAGACCCATAAGTTCCTACAGCAGTGTGAGGCTGGATCTTCCTCACATGGGAACAAATATGAAGCTTGGGGAAAGACACCCCATCATACTTCACAAAAACCGTAGCTTTAAACTTCTGTGGGATGACTACCCCAGATACCAAACCCAACTCTTCAAAATCCAGCCCTGGTATTCTCTGGATCTCCATTGCACTCAGCCGATCCTCTAATTGCTTGTATTTATTCTCAGTGGGAGGATACTAATCATCATTGTAGTTTGTGTAATTATCATAAACTTCAGGGCTAAGGTCCTCCTCCCTTGTCTCTTTCTCTTGATTCTCCCATTCTTTGGACGAGGAGGACAGATCAACTGGTTGCTTTAATGGCCCCCTGAACCTTTTGCCCAGATTCAGAACACCAAAGGTCTTCTTCTTCTTTTACTTCAGAATAAGGGCCTTCAGATCTTCCTGCCCTTTTTCCAAAGCTATGAACATTTGTTGAAATTGGGCATTTTGTGCCTGGAGATCTTTGATGCTTTGTTCAGAAGACATTATTGCTGAAATAAACAGCGAAGAAGATGAGAAACCTGTAATGGTACCTATTTATGCAATGTCATGGATGGTGTGCGTATGCAATGATTTCAAGGATTCTTAAAGACTCAAATTTATTTAACCAAAAGAAACACACGTTAATTATATTAATAAGTTCGTATTGTTACAAAGAATGCCTTTTAGGCTTACAATTTAAACAAAACAAAACTTAAAGCAAAAAGAAAATTAGGTTTCCCAGGAGCGCATCCTCTTTGGTGCAATGTAGGAATTTATGTTCCTCTCTTCATGAAGTAGCCTAGTGAGCTCCAGGACTTTCTTCTTGCTGGCATAGAATTGAGCTTCAAACGTATCCCGCTCCTCTTTAAGTTGAACCCAGGATTTTTGTAACTCATCATGATCAGTTGGCATGTCAGGATGGAAAACAAGATAAGGAGTGTCTCCTTCAGCAACTGGTTCCACAATCGTTGGTAGGACAATAAGGTAAGGCATCATAAGACTTTGGGCGCGGGCTTGTACCCATCGGAGATAAGGCTCGAGAGGGATGGAAATCTTGTGCCCCAGTGTCTTTCTATCAATTTTATGTACCATGCCCCAAACTCGCATGAACCTTTTGCGGTGACCCTGAGCATTATTCTCATAGTCGAAGGCGATTCCTTAGATAAGTGTATCATGAGGACCATCCCTTCTCGCATAACAAAACTGATGCAGTGCCAAACAAGGGTTGTTGCACCCCAAAATTTGCCCTCCCATATTCTCCAAGAAATTGCCAAGCCAAGCTGCAAAATTCCCCAAGGGTTGCACAGTGCAAAGGTCTCCTATACAGTCAAAACTAGGGTTTGTGTTATGATCAAAGAAATGAAGTTTTCAAAGGTCCAACCAAGTCTCACATGCCTACAAATATGGTCAAGCATCCTCATATCAAGTTTCAAGACATTCAGCTCAAAATTGCACAGTCAAAACCCTAAATTGCACTACAGTCAACTGTAGGGGCAAAATGGTCATTTGGCAGTCAAAAGTTCAAATTTTTGGTCAACATATCATTTTGAAGCCACAAACATCATTTGATCAATTCTTGATCATGATTCTCAAAATTTGGCTCAGAAATCATCAAGATGCAAAAGTTTCCTTATTTGGACAGTTGAAAAAGTCAACTGAAATTGACCAGGGCATAACTTTCACATGGATTATCAGAAAAATTCCATCCAAAGCTCATTTTGAAGAGAAAGACATTTCCTACAACTCATCTTCATACTTCAAGTCCAAGAAATTCTCTCACAAAAAGTTATCAATTTCAACATTATAGGTCATTTTCAAAAGTCAACAAAAAGGGACTTTAAGTCAAAGGCCATAACTTGAGATTGGTAAATCAAAATGACATGGGACCAAAGGCATTGGTTAGAGGACTCAAAGACCTTTCCAAAATGTCCAAGAACATGAGAAAAGCTTAAAAATTGAGCAAGTAATGCCTTGTGGAAGTTGGGAAATTTTTGGATATTTTGAAAAGTCAACATTACTTCAAATGACCTAAAATTGCTAATGGGCCCATTTTTCTTCCATGATTCATCATTCCAAGCATGTGCACGACCACTTGGCCCAAAGGGAAGTATTTTCTCATTTTTTATTTATTTATTTGAATTATTATTCATATTAATTCATTTAAATCATTTAAATATGTGAAAAATATATAACTTGACCTAATAAATCTTTTCATGCATGTTTTGCCCTCAATATTTCGTGTACATTCAAAAATAGGAAGATTTGATTTGATTTGAGCATAATTGATACAAGAGCACATGGAAAAGATTGAAAACATAATGGTGAAAAATCAAATCTCCAAATCCATGAATGAAAGATATTTGGATCAATTTTGTTAACCTAATCTATTCAGTACATAAGCCTGAGTGAAAACCTAATGCTAACACACATTGAAGCTGCGCCTCAGACCATAACCAAAACTTGAAATTCTTGCCAAAAGTTCAAAACTGAAAACCACTTTTTAGGTTGATTCAAGGCATAATTCATATTCCATTGGCTTCCTGAAGCTTCACTGATCATATTCCAATCCAGAACATTCATCAAAAGGCAAGGAATCAGTATACAGAACTCAACATATTCCATGAAAATTTCATAATCGTATTCTATAATCCATGCATTTTCATGACATTTCAATTATTGATTCTTGTTCCTGGTGTGATTCTAAAGCTAACCCATATGTTTGATTGAATTTTTGCAAGCCATACGCGATTATGCCATAACTGGTTTTCTAGGGTTTACAGAGCTTGAAATTGGGGTTTCTCAAATAAGGCAAAATTGGGACACCTCAATGCCATAACTGGATTTAGCACGTCTAGACGATCTTGAACCACCCATCGCGCCAAATTTCTGAATGACACAGGCCTATTCGCTATTTTCTAATAGCATGCCTAAGAAAACGTCCCAAAAACCGTGGCTTAATGTTTATGTTTCAGGGAAAAGGAAGAAGATGGACTCGTGGCAGTGTGTGATACGTGGGTTTGAATTTCACGCGTTTTAACCCATTAACGTGTTGTCTTCTTTTATTATATTTATTGTTTACTTGTTTAACAAACGCGTGATGATGGTTCAGTGGTAGACGTACACGTTTGCAATGTCCATGACCTGGGTTCGAACCCCAGGTCTTTCATATATTCATATTATTTTTCACGTTCTAATCATATGCAGTTTCCACAATAAAGTACACCATGTACCTTCATCATCTATCCATCCACGTGCACGCTGAGATCCATCCAAAGGCATAGAATGGAGGAACATCATAAGCCTGGTCAAAGGTGCCACATGGTGCCTGGAAAAGTCAACGAATTTGAAGGTTATTGGGCTCAGATTGCTAAGGCCTATACCTCCATATTGGGACTTCCACCCCCCCTGGTTTGCAATTTTCTATCTTTTTCTTATATTTTATTTTTAATTATTATTTTATTTATTTTGTTGTTTTGATTTAATTAATTATTTTTACAAAATACAAAAAATGCCTAAAAATCAGAAAAGATAAAAAATATAATGATTATTTATTTTGATATTTTCTTGTAAATAAATTAGCATGTAAATAAATTAATTTAAATTAGGGTTTGCAATATTAATTCTTTTCATAAAAAATCTAAAAAATGTAGAAATAGGTTTAATTAATTTTTATTCCTTTTTTAATTTTTTCCTTTTTTACCATAATATTATTTATTTATTTATTTTTATAATTAAATTTGCTTGTAAATAAATTAGGGTTTCATTTAGGTTAAAAAACTCCAATATTTTTCTTAATAACTTAAAAGCCGTTAGAATTAGGGTTAGCGTTTTATTTTAATTTTTATTAACTCCTTTTGTCATTAAATCTTAAACACATAAAAATACCAAAAACAAAAACAATTTTTTTTCTTAATTAATTAATTCATGTAATTTTAATTTTTTGCAAAAGGGTCCAACGCCCTCGTTCGTAATTTATTTAAGTCGCGTATTTATTTTATGTCATTTAAATAATTATGTATCTCTCCCGAAGCCTTGTAATTACTTCTCGCATTCTTTTCAATTCTTTTAATTCTTTTAATTCTTTACTTTTCTGTCAAATCGGGTCCGGTTTAATTTTGGCGATGTGGACCCGCGCCATTTGTAATAGCTTTAGATTTATTTTCCCTCGCGACTTTTAACTGTTAACAATGCATGCAAGAATGAATGTCTAAATAAAAACAAAATCGTAGATCACCCATGACATGACAAAAGACAAAAATAAATGAAAACGACACACAAATCGCACACACCACCCCTAGGGTACGCCTCATTGTTGCCTTGCCTCGAAAGGTGATCGTCGAGTAGAGGATGGCTTAGTAAGTCCTCATGATCCGGGAACCTGGCATGAGGGTAGCTTCTAAGGTGTCTTCCCATTGCTCTGGTGATCACCATGTCCCGAACTTCGAATTGACCCGAACACCTCCAACGGTGGTGCTACCTACCTTTCAATGGTGGGATGGCACTACTTTAAAGGACATTTACACAGACGAATTCCTTAGGGTAGGTAGGTTCTCGTAGATACTTGCTCTCTTCAAAAACAAACAAAAATCTTTTCACACTGACACTTTTCAAAAGCTTTCAAAGCAATTTTTCAAACACTCTGACACAAGAGTCGAACTGAAATTTTCAAAGAAACTTTTTAAAACCCACAGTTGAAAAGCAAACAAACAATTTTGAAAACACAAATGAGCAAGTATCTAAGAGCCCATGGATAACCATGGATAGAAAGGGTGCTAACACCTTCCCTTTCTATAATCTACCTCCCGAACCGAGAGCGATCTCTTTAAGGAATTTTTCTGTGCTTTTGTCCTTTCCATTTGGAGAAAATAAAAGACGGTGGCGACTCTTGCTTCCGCGACATTTCGCGAACCAGCGTTAACAGTCAGTTCCAGATCCACCGATCACAGAACTGGAGACTCTGCTGGGGAATTAAACTTAAAGTGAGGTGTACCTTAGGGTTAGTTCATAACTGTGTTTTCAATTGCTTTCCTTGTTTGCTTTAAATTGTGGGACTGTCTTGGGAGTTCTATAGATCCTAACCCGGATCTGGGGATACCTTCTTAGAAAGTAGCAACAAGGCTGTGAGGGAACTGTGTGGGGTATACCGACATGGTTGAAACAGTCTGCTACGTTGATGTGGCACTTTGGTGTGTACCGGTAACCCTTGAGTTCAGTCAAGGAGAGTACGGGGCCTCCGCGTGGTGTCATGAAGCATCAACAGACCTTAGGAACCTTAATTGAACTATCTTGGCCTCTTTAGGGTAGTGAGATAACTGACTTTGGTGCAGTCCGAGGTTGGTTGATACTCGATACTACACTCAATTGAGGGTTGCTTTCCTGGAATATTTCGGTCGCCAGTTCAGTGGCTAAATCGAAACGATGAACAATGAAAGCAATCCCGTGATATTGGGAACCTTAGAACCCGGTTACTTTGATTAGGACAGGTTGGACCCACCAACTTCAAGAGGGTACTACCCAGACCCCATGCTGGCCTTAAACCTTAAGGGCTTGTCTTGTGTGTCCTGTGTGCCTTATATGTTTGTCTTTGTAAATATCTGTGGTGTGTTTAATCATAGCATCATGACATCATCCAGCATCATATGCATTGACTAACCATTTCAGGGGTTCGAATTTTCATCTTTGTTCTTGTTTTGTAGGACATGGAAACTGTTCGTAGAAAGACAATTCAAATCAGTCTTGTAAGGATCCCTCCTCAGCTTAAGGAGCTTATATCCAGGATTCCCGAGAACTCTTCATTCAGTGAAAGGCATGGAAGCCTCATCAGCTTGGTCAACACCAACATTGAGGAAGATATGATCAAGGTCCTGTTCCAATTCTTTGACCCTCTGCATCACTGTTTCACCTTCTTGGACTATCAGTTGGTACCTACATTGGAGGAGTTCTCTCGGCTCCTGAAGATCCCTATCCTTGATCAGCTACCCTTCAACGGTACAGAAAAGGAACCTAAGCTTGAAGAGATTGCTAAAGCCTTGCACCTACAGTCATCTGACCTCAAGGGACATTGGGAAGTTAGAAGTGGTATCAAAGGGTTCTTAGCCAGGTTTCTGTTTGAAAAGGCCCTTGAATGTTGGAACTCCCTTGACTTGCAAGCTTTTGAAGAAGTGGTAGCCCTCCTTGTCTATGGTTTGGTGTTGTTCCCTAACCCAGATCAGCTTATTGATATCATAGTTGTTCAGATCTTTATGTCTAGGAGTCCTATACCTACATTGCTGGGGGACATCCTTCACTCATGTTACACTCGAACCATGAGAAAAAGAGGTGTCCTTATGTGTTGCACTCCTCTCCTGGGAAGGTGGTTTATTTCGCACCTTCCACAATCAGTCCTGAAGAATGAGCGGGGTTTGAGATGGTCACAACGGTTGATGACTCTTACACATGCAGATATACATTGGTGCCCTAGGTCCAGAGAAGCTGTCACTATCATTGATCGTTGCGGGGAGTACCCTAATGTTCCTTTACTTGGAATCAGAGGAGGTATTACTTATAGCCCATGCCTGGCTTGGAGACAGTTTGGTTATGCTCGGAGGGATGGTCCTCACGACATGTTAATTCCTGACATAGTTTTTGACTTCGACAATGATACTCAAGGACTTCGCCAGAGATTTATCAGAGCTTGGAGGATGCCCAGTAGGATAGACAGCAAAACACTGGGGCATAGGAATTCCATCCCTTTGGAGCCTTATCTCAAGTGGGTACGCGCCCGCTCCCAGAAGTTAGTGATGCCTTATCCTCATATGCTCCCGGTAATCAAAGAACCAGTCCTGGAAGGGGAAGTGTCCTACACTATTCAGCACCCTGATATGCCCACATCCTGGGAAGAGATGCAGAAGAGCTGGATCCAACTTAAGGAGGAAAGGAATTCTCTTGAGACTAGTCTGCATGTCAGTGAAAAGAAGGTCTTGGAACTCACCCGCCTGTTGCATGAGGAGAGGAATCTCAACACTTACATAGCTCCAAAGAGGATGCGCAGTGTATTTTGGGATTGATTTGATCTTTGTACTTTTGCCCATGAGGCCTTGATGTATTAAACAATGATTTCTCTAATGATAACGTGTGTTCCTTTCTGTCTATAACAAATTTGAACTTTCGAACCCTTGAATGCATTGCATGAACACATCTCATTCATCATGTGCATAGCAGGCTTTTCCCCTTTTCAGGTTGCTTACAGTTCTTCGCTGTTTATTTCAGCATCATGAATCCCGAATCTGCATCAACTGAGACATCAATCAAGGCTCTCCAGGTGCAGAATGCACAATTCCAAGAATTAATCAAGGGTCTGGCTCAAGGCCAAGAAGAACTGAAGGCTATGCTCCTGAAGAAGGAGAAGAAGAAGAAGAGAAGAACTGTTATATTCAACTCGGGCCGAAGGTTTGGCAATACTCTGCAGCATGAAGAGGCTGGTTCTTCTGTTGGCAAGAGTCCTTCTCAGGCAGAAGTAAAGGTCCCTAGTCTGGTAGTCTCCGACAACGAGACAGATTTTGATGAAGAGCAGTACCCTCCTGCAGACGACAGATATAAGCAACTGGAGGACAGATTGAAAGCTATGGAGGTTCAACAGGTACCTGGGCTGGATTTCGGAGATCTGGGTTTGTCAACTGGTGTGATCATCCCTCACAAGTTCAAAGCACCATCCTTCTCTAAGTATGACGGGGCGTCTTGTCCCAAGCTGCATCTGAGATCCTATGTTCGGAAAATTCAGCCGTACTCTGCGGATAAGAATTTATGGATCCACTTCTTCCAGGAGAGTCTTTCAGGGACTCATCTCGAATGGTTCTATCAGCTGGATGGGACCAAAGTTCGTAACTGGGAGGAGTTGGCTACTGCTTTCTACAAGCAGTATCAATATAATGCCGACCTTGCCCCCACACGTACCCAACTCCAGGGTATGTCGTTAGGTGCAAGCGAAGGTTTTAACGAGTACGCTCAGAAGTGGAGAGACCTGGCTGGCAGGGTGCAGCCACCGTTGACTGATCGGGAGTTGGTGGACATGTTCTTGGGGACCCTATCTGGGCCATTTTTCAACCACCTCATTGGGAATTCATCTGTAGGGTTCACGGATCTAATCTTGACTGGAGAGAGGATTGAAGCTGGGTTAAAGTCTGGAAAAATTCCGAAGGGTACATCATCTAGTTCTGAGAAGAAACCCTTCAAGAAGGAGTCTAGTGCCGTATATGGTTCCAGGAAATCAGAGAGACATGAGCACCGCCAATCTGTCAGTGCGGTAATGATTGCTAAACCTGCTGCCGCTCCTCGGCCAAACAATCCTCAGAAGGTTGAAAGACCCCGGAGAGAATTCACCCGCTTAAGCATGACTTTGTCGCAGATCCTGCCACAGTTGCTCTCAACCAATTTAGTGACTGTCAGGGAGGCGCCGAAGTTTCCAAATACTGCGTCCCCCAAGTACAACCCGAATGCTCGTTGTGCTTACCATTCAGATAGCCCGGGGCACTCTACTGATGACTGTTGGGCGTTAAAAAATAAGGTGCAAGACCTTATCGACGCAAAGGAGATACAGTTCGAAGCGCCTGCGAAGCCGAATGTAGTTACTGCCCCTATGCCTCAACATGGGGTAAACGCTGTTGATGAAGACGTTTATGCTGTTTCTGTGGATGATCTAGCCACTCCTCTAAAGATTGTCAAGAAGAGCCTACTGCAGGCCGGTTTATTTCCGGGTTGTAGTAAGAGTTGCTTGTTCTGCGCTGTGTCCCCATCTGGTTGTCCCTTGCTAAAGTTAGACATCCAAAGCTTAATGGATAGCAAGGAGATTCTATTCAAGAAGTCTGCTGTTCGGTTGGTTCCAGTGGAAGAAGTTTCTGTGGTAACTATCTTCAATAATCCGATCCCGGCTCTCCCGAGGAAGCCTGTTCAAATCATGACCATTGCACCTGTTATTATCATCGTTCCAGGGCCCCTGCCCTATGTATCTGATAAAGCTGTCCCTTGGCACTATGGGGCAGACGTATATGTAAATGGGATTAAACAAGAGCTCAACGCTGGCGCCAGCATTTGTGACATCACTGGCCCAGCCAAAGTTACCCGCAGTGGCAGGCTCTTCTCGCCTGACATTGCACCGCCTGCTGCCCGAAGACCACTTCTCATAACCCCTGCAAGTATACCTGTTCCTGCTGCTGATCCGATTGTTTCTCCTGCTGCCGAGTTATCCAATGCTCGGGGCAAGGGAATTGAAGTTGAGCCTGCCCAGATGGAGGCACCCGTACCCATAGCTGCTGAGGCCTCCCCACAAGAGATGGAGGAGATTCTGAAGATTATAAAGAAGAGAGATTTTAATGTTGTGGAACAACTGGGGCATACGCCCTCCAAGATCTCCATGCTCTCTTTATTGCTGTGCTCCGAGGCCCATGCTAAGGCCCTAATCTCATTCCTCAAGACGGCCCATGTGCCACATGAAACCTCTGCAGTCCAGTTCACTGATTGCGTGGCAAGTCTAACGGCAGACAATGGCTTGGGTTTCTCAGACGCTGACTTGACCGCAAAGGAAAGAGACCATAATGATGCTCTGCATGTCTCTATTGAATGCAGAGGCACTACCTTGGCACATGTGTTGGTGGATACTGGGTCATCCTTGAATGTGCTACCCAAGAAGGCTTTGGACCGTCTAGATTGTGAAGGACTGGAATTAAAACCCAGCAATATCATCGTCAGGGCCTTTGATGGTTCAAAGAGGATGGTTCATGGAGAGGTTGACATTCCGATTCGTGTGGGCTCTCAGGTGTTCGATTCCACTTTTTATGTGATGGATATCCGTCCATCTTACTCTTGTCTATTGGGCCGACCGTGGATACATAAGGCTGGGGCAGTGACCTCTACCTTGCATCAGAAGCTGAAATACCCCGTCAGAGGGAAGATTGTCACTGTGCAAGGAGAGGAGGAATATATGGTGAGCCACCTGAACTCCTTCAGGTACATTGAGATGGATGGGGAGTTTATTGAAACCCCCTTTCAGCATTTCGAGGAGGTGTTTCCAATTGCGGCAGAAACAGCAACAGAAGGAAGTGGTCCTTTGAAGATGGCTTCCCTGAAGGATGCCCGGGCTGTGGTTCAGAAGGGTGAATGTGCCGACTGGGGCAGACTTCAGAACTTTACTCAGAAGACTGATAAACTTGGGCTGGGTTTTACCACAGAAGGTCAGAGAGCTATGAGGAAAGCGAAGATCGGAAGACCTCCGGTATTTATTAAAGGTTCAGGGGTGAATGCTGTTGAGGAAGACCATGAAGTGGACGAAGCTGAATTCAACAGCTGGATTCATCCGACGACCGAAGGCGGATTGAACAACTGGATTGCTAAAGACCATACCCCTATTACCTTTGTGACGCAGTAATATATTTCTTTGTTTCGTTATTTTGTAATAAACAATAAATAAACTCTATGGCCCGGTGTCTTACCCGAGGCACCGTGGTTCTATTTGTGAGGGCATACAAACTGTCATTTCATATATCATGAATGAAAATCTTGGACGTTTTTTCGCATTGCAAATATTGTGCTCCTTTTCTGTCTTTCCTTTCCTTTACATATATTTCAAAACAGCTGTATTTACACACACACACTCACTCATACAGGTTTCAATCCACTCTGGATCTTACTGATAACAACTCTGCTACTGCCAATTATGACTTCGAAAATCCGATCAACTTAGCCGAAGACGAAGGTGAAGATGATTGCGAAGTGCCTGGCGAGCTTGCAAGACTGTTGCTTCAGGAAGAGAGGGCAATTCAACCCCATGAAGAGCCAGTGGAAACAATCAACCTGGGTACTGAGGCAGACAGGAAAGAGGTAAAGATTGGTGCCAACCTAGAGCTCAGCGTGAAGCAACGGTTAACCAAGATGTTGCATGATTATATGGAGATCTTTGCCTGGTCCTACGAAGACATGCCCGGGTTGGATACCGATATTGTGGTCCATCACTTGCCAACCAAGGAAGACTGCCCTCCAGTTAAACAAAAGGTCCGTCGGATGCGTCCAGAGATGTCTGAGAAGATTAAGGCCGAGGTTATGAAACAGTTTGATGCTGGGTTCCTTGCAGTGACTTCTTACCCTCAGTGGGTTGCTAATGTGGTGTCGGTGCCTAAGAAGGATGGAAAGGTCAGAATGTGTGTCGATTACAGGGATCTGAACAGGGCCAGCCCCAAGGATGACTTCCCCTTGCCTCACATTGATGTCCTTGTTGACAATACAGCTCAGCACAAGGTGTTCTCTTTCATGGATGGCTTCTCGGGTTACAATCAGATCAAAATGGCACCTGAAGACATGGAAAAGACTACGTTTGTTACTCAGTGGGGCACCTTCTGTTACAAGGTCATGCCATTTGGATTAAAGAACGCCGGGGCAACCTACCAACGTGCCATGGTTGCCTTATTTCATGATATGATCCATCATGAGATAGAAGTGTATGTGGACGACATGATCGCGAGGTCCCAGACTGAGGAGGAACACCTAGATCATCTGCAGAAGTTGTTTGACCGGTTGAAACTGTACAAGCTGAGATTGAACCCGAACAAGTGCACCTTCGGAGTAAGATCTGGGAAGTTGCTAGGCTTCGTGGTCAGTGACAAGGGAATTCAAGTGGACCCTGCTAAGGTCAAAGCTATTCAAGAGATGCCAGTTCCTAAGACAGAGAAGGAAGTCAGAGGTTTTTTAGGACGCCTGAATTACATCGCTCGGTTCATCTCACATCTGACTGCTACCTGTGAGCCAATCTTCAAGCTGCTGAAGAAAGATCAGGTAGTACGTTGGAATGATGAATGTCAGGCTGCTTTTGACAGAATCAAAGAGTATCTCCAAGAACCACCTATCCTTATGCCACCGGTGGAAGGGAGACCTCTGATACTATACCTAACAGTGCTTGACAACTCAATGGGGTGTGTGCTGGGGCAGCATGACGAGTCTGGCCGAAAAGAGCATGCCATTTATTACCTTAGCAAAAAGTTTACCGACTGTGAGACCCGATACTCACTGCTTGAGAAAACTTGCTGCGCTTTGGTATGGGCTGCTCGCCGGCTGAGACAGTATATGCTGACTCACACTACCTTGTTGATCTCAAAGATGGATCCTATAAAGTACATATTCGAAAAGCCTGCTCTGTCTGGGAGGATTGCAAGATGGCAAATGATCTTGACAGAATATGACATTCAGTACACAACCCAGAAAGCCATCAAGGGAAGTGTATTGGCAGACCACTTGGCACATCAGGCCGTAGATGACTATCAGTCAATGAACTTCGAGTTTCCAGATGAAAGCATCATGATAGTGACAGATTGTGAAGTACCTGGACCGGATGAAGGACCTGAACCAGGATCCCGATGGTCTATGCACTTTGACGGAGCCTCCAATGCTTTGGGAAATGGTATCGGCGCCATAATCATATCACCTCAAGGTACTCATACTCCACTCACTGCCCGGCTATATTTCAACTGTACCAACAACATGGCGGAGTATGAAGCGTGCATCATGGGTCTTCAAGCTGCGATCGACCTAAGGATCAAATTTCTAAGTGTCTTCGGAGATTCCGCTCTTGTGATCAATCAGATCAAATGAGAGTGGGATACGAAACATCCAAACTTGATTCCTTACAGAGAATGTGTGTTGACCCTGATCCCCCACTTCACAGAGATAACCTTTGAGCACTTTCCAAGAGAAGAGAATCAGTTAGCGGACGCGTTAGCTACAATGTCTTCAATGTTCAAGGTCAAATGGGATAATGAGGCTCCCCGGATCATCATCTGGAAACTGGACGAACCGGCATACTGTTGTGATCTCGAAACTGAATTGGTGACTGAGAAGCCTTGGTACCACGAAGTGAAGAGATATCTGGAAGCTCAGGAATACCCTGAAGGTGCCTCTATCAATGATAAGAAGTTCCTGAGAAGGTTCGCCGCCAAGTTCTTCCTTAGCAACGGCATCTTGTATAAGCGAAACCATGATTCAACCTTACTGCGTTGTGTGGATAAGACTGAAGCAGAAAGGATCATGGAAGAGCTACATGAAGGGACCTTTGGTACACATTCCAGTGGACACACTATGGCTAAGAAAATCCTACGGGCAGGATATTACTGGTCCACAATGGAAGCTGACTGTTACCAACACTCCAGGACATGCCACAAGTGTCAGATCTATGCAGACAAGGTGCATGTTCCTCCGGTTACCCTAAATGTTCTGACTGCGCCTTGGCCGTTTGCAATGTGGGGCATAGACATGATTGGCGAGATTAAACCTACGGCATCCAATGGACATCGCTTCATCCTAGTGGCGATTGATTATTTTACGAAGTGGGTTGAGGCAGCATCCTATGCTACGGTAACCAAGACTGTGGTGGCACGGTTCATTCGACACAACCTGATCTGTCGGTACGGCGTCCCTGAACGGATTATTACGGACAACGGTACCAATCTGAACAATAAGATGATTGCTGAGCTCTGCGAACAGTTCAAAATACAGCACCACAACTCTTCTCCTTACAGACCGAAGATGAATGGGGCTGTAGAAGCAGCAAATAAGAACATCAAGAAAATCGTGCAGAAGATGACAGTGACCTATAAAGATTGGCACGAGATGTTACCGTTCGCTCTACATGGGTACCGTACCTCAGCTAGGACGTCAACCGGGGCAACTCCTTTCTCTCTGGTTTATGGCATGGAGGCAGTCTTGCCAATCGAAGTGCAAATACCCTCTCTCCGGATAATGAAGGATGCAAATCTGAACGAAGATGATTGGATCCAGACACGACTTGATCAATTCAACCTCATTGACGAAAAGAGACTTGCCGCTATCTGTCATGGTCAGACGTATCAGAAACGGATGATCAGGGCATTTAACAAAAAGGTCAGACCACAGGAATATCAAGTTGGGGATCTGGTAATCAAGAGAATCATCCTTCCTCAGAGTGATCCAAGGGGCAAATGGACCCCTACGTACGAAGGACCATTTGTGGTTAAGCATGTGTTCTCAGGAGGAGCAATGATATTAACCAACATGGATGGTGACGACCTCCCTCACCCCGCCAATGCAGACATAGTAAAAAGATACTACGCATAAAAAAGACCCGCTAGGCTGACATGCCTAGGCAAAAATTAGGGCTTCCCGGCGAACCAAAAGGGTTCGGGCAAAATGAAGGGATGAAAATGAAAAAATCTGTACACCCGGCAAGTCGAAAACCTGAAAAGGCGGCTTGGGCAAAAATGGGTATCCCGGTGGACTGAAAACCCGAAAGGGCAGTCCAGGCAAAAATTAGGGATAAAGCGTAATACTATGTCTCATTGATCACTTTGCATCCAGAATCCGGTATCTACATCAAGTTCAAACGGCATCGATCAGTCAGCTTCACCTTCAACCAAGGTCATCAAGTGATGAGACACTCGGAGTTATAAAGGCAATAGCAGAGTTGAAACCCAGTGGGATCATTCATTTCACACAGCTGTTTTATTTTTCTTTTGTACAAAATTTGTATAAACTCTCTTGTTCGGCGACGTTCCCCTTACTAGGACGTCAGCCTCTTGTATACAAAACGCCTATCTTCAGGCCATTCAAAAATCAATATAAATATGTTTCAGTTAAACGTGCCAAGTGTTTTTCTTTTTCCGTTTTGTTTTGCGAAGAACGTCCAAGGTTCAATTTGTGATATATGCATTGACAATAATTTGCTAACTCATAAATATTTGCGTACGAAACAAAGGAACTAATTGCAGGTGACACTAGAAACAGGGGCAATAAAGAGTTGTCTGAGCAGTCTAATTGTTCTGTCCTCCAAGGTACCAAGGTAGGTTCAGCTAAAGAACATGATCAGTACATCTTAATTCCCCAGAGAGCCAGTACATTCTTCTCCAAGCAAAATTATCAAATCTCAAAGAGATTGGGTATCCACCCGTAGATCTCAATAATTCCCCAGCAGCATATATTCTTAACAAGCATCCCCGACAGTCTTGGCCTAAAGATTGTTCCCCGGCGGTATACCAACATTCAAAGGAATCACTTCCCCCGCAGTTCCAAAACTCCCCAGAAGAATCCAATCCAGCTTCCCCAGGAAAGTTGGAATTCATATCCCCAAGCAATAAGCTTATCCCCAGTAGATTCTGGAAGCTTATCCCTCGCAGAGCACGAACGCGTCGTCCGGCTTTATTCAAAGAGTTATTTCCTTAACAGGATATAACTGGGTTATCCTCAGCCAATAACCACGGAAAGAGCGTCGTCGACAAAGTCTTCTTATCCCCAGCAAGCTATTATCAACATTCAGCAAGGCATTCCTCTTCCCCACAGAGTATTGCTTCCCAGCATGGTCGCTAGAGTATCTTTTCTCCCTGCAGAATCCTCCATTTGCCAAGTTTATTCCGCAACGGAGTCATCTTCTCCTACCGGTATTCTTGCAGTTACCATCCCCAGCGGAAGCAGAAGCTTATTCTTCAACATCAGCCCAGGATACGACTTCCCGGCACCCGTCAAGGATTTACTTTCCTAGACAAAAACATACATAAGACATCACGTACATCATTATAGCATGCATAGACGCATCATATCATACGAATCTCATTTATGTTGAGAACATCATTGCTTGATCCATATCATGCATTACATATGACTGACTTTTACCTTTCAGGAAATATGCAGTTTAAATTCTCAATCACATTTCAAGACCTAGACCGGTTCAGTTAAATCGACCCTAAGATTTTCCTGATGCTTATCCAGTCAAAGGCCTTCTCTGGTTCAGTCAGATCGACCCCAAGATCTCCCTGATGCTTATCCAGTTGAAGATATTTCAAGACCTTGTCCGGTTCAGTTAAATCGACCCTAAGATTTTCCTGATGCTTATCCAGTCAAAGGCCTTCTCTGGTTCAGTCAGATCGACCCTAAGATCTCCCTGATGCTTATCCAGTTGAAGATATTTCAAGACCGAGACCGGTTCAGTTAAATCGACCCCTAAAATTTTCCCGATGCTTATCCAGTCAAAGGCCTTCTCTGGTTCAGTCAGATCGACCCTAAGATCTCCCTGATGCTTACCCAGTTGAAGATATTCCAAGACCTTGTCCGGTTCAGTTAAATCAACCCTAAGATTTTCCTGATGCTTATCCAGTCAAAGGCCTTCTCTGGTTCAGTCAGATCGACCCTAAGATCTCCCTGATGCTTATCCAGTTGAAGATATTCCAAGACCTTGTCCGGTTCAGTTAAATCGACCCTAAGATTTTCCTGATGCTTATCCAGTCAAAGGCCTCCTCTGGTTCAGTCAGATCGACCCTAAGATCTCCCTGACTCTTATCCCAGTAGAAGACACCCAAGATTTTTCTCAACGAGCGTTGTTGAAGTTAAAGTCGCCCAAGGTTCTCTTACCATTCATGCTAAAGCAGTAACCATCCCTGGTTCATTCATCACCGTTTGAAGCTCCAGACTCAACTCCTGTAACCAGTCAGGACACATCTATACCAAGCATCTGAAGATCAACTCCTGCAACGTGTCAGGTACTCATTTGTTCTTTTGCAGGTATGCAGGCCCTCGCTAAGGAATCTCCTACGCGATCAACATCCAGATGGCATCTATAAGCCCATCATCCTATCCAGCAATCTCCAAATGGCATCTATAAGCCCATTCCCTCATCACACTGCTAACATGTGAGCGCAAATTTCTGGGCACTCTAGTGTTCAATCATCTTCCACCCTCGGATTACGAAAGGCGCGTCAGCCAATCTGCATCCTCAGGTCTAAGAAGATTGAACAGGGGCAACTGTTGCACCCCAAAATTTGCCCTCCCATATTCTCCAATAAATTGCCAAGCCAAGCTGCAAAATTCCCCAAGGGTTGCACAGTGCAAAGGTCTCCTATACCGTCAAAACTAGGGTTTGTGTTCTGATCAAAGAAATGAAGTTTTCAAAGGTCCAACCAAGTCTCACATGCCTACAAATATGGTCAAGCATCCTCATATCAAGTTTCAAGACATTCAGCTCAAAATTGCACAGTCAAAACCCTAAATTGCACTACAGTCAACTGTAGGGGCAAAATGGTCATTTGGCAGTCAAAAGTTCAAATTTTTGGTCAACATATCATTTTGAAGCCACAAACATCATTTGATCAATGCTTGATCATGATTCTCAAAATTTGGCTCAGAAATCATCAAGATGCAAAAGTTTCCTTATTTGGACAGTTGAAAAAGTCAACTAAAATTGACCAGGGCATAACTTTCACATGGATTATCAGAAAAATTCCATCCAAAGCTCATTTTGAAGAGAAAGACATTTCCTACAACTCATCTTCATACTTCAAGTCCAAGAAATGCTCTCACAAAAAGTTATCAATTTCAACATTATAGGTCATTTTCAAAAGTCAACAAAAAGGGACTTTAAGTCAAAGGCCATAACTTGATATTGGTAAATCAAAATTACATGGGACCAAAGGCATTGGTTAGAGGACTCAAAGACCTTTCCAAAATGTCCAAGAACATGAGAAAAGCTTAAAAATTGAGCAAGTTATGCCTTGTGGAAGTTGGGAAATTTTTGGATATTTTGAAAAGTCAACATTACTTCAAATGACCTAAAATTGCTAATGGGCCCATTTTTCTTCCATGATTCATCATTCCAAGCATGTGCACGACCACTTGGCCCAAAGGGAAGTATTTTCTCATTTTTTATTTATTTATTTGAATTATTATTCATATTAATTCATTTAAATCATTTAAATATGTGAAAAATATATAACTTGACCTAATAAATCTTTTCATGCATGTTTTGCCCTCAATATTTCGTGTACATTCAAAAATAGGAAGATTTGATTTGATTTGAGCATAATTGATACAAGAGCACATGGAAAAGATTGAAAACATAATGGTGAAAAATCAAATCTCCAAATCCATGAATGAAAGATATTTGGATCAATTTTGTTAACCTAATCTATTCAGTACATAAGCCTGAGTGAAAACCTAATGCTAACACACATTGAAGCTACGCCTCAGACCATAACCAAAACTTGAAATTCTTGCCAAAAGTTCAAAACTGAAAACCACTTTTTAGGTTGATTCAAGGCATAATTCATATTCCATTGGCTTCCTGAAGCTTCACTGATCATATTCCAATCCAGAATATTCATCAAAAGGCAAGGAATCGGTATACAGAACTCAACATATTCCATGAAAATTTCATAATCGTATTCTATAATCCATGCATTTTCATGACATTTCAATTATTGATTCTTGTTCCTGGTGTGATTCTAAAGCTAACCCATATGTTTGATTGAATTTTTGCAAGCCATACGCGATTATGCCATAACTGGTTTTCTAGGGTTTACAGAGCTTGAAATTGGGGTTTCTCAAATAAGGCAAAATTGGGACACCTCAATGCCATAACTGGATTTAGCACGTCTAGACGATCTTGAACCACCCATCGTGCCAAATTTCTGAATGACACAGGCCTATTCGCTATTTTCTAATAGCATGCCTAAGAAAACGTCCCAAAAACCGTGGCTTAATGTTTATGTTTCAGGGAAAAGGAAGAAGATGGACTCGTGGCAGTGTGTGATACGTGGGTTTGAATTTCGCGCGTTTTAACCCATTAACGTGTTGTCTTCTTTTATTATATTTATTGTTTACTTGTTTAACAAACACGTGATGATGGTTCAGTGGTAGACGTACACGTTTGCAATGTCCATGACCTGGGTTCGAACCCCAGGTCTTTCATATATTCATATTATTTTTCACGTTCTAATCATATGCAGTTTCCACAATAAAGTACACCATGTACCTTCATCATCTATCCATCCACGTGCACGCTGAGATCCATCCAAAGGCATAGAATGGAGGAACATCATAAGCCTGGTCAAAGGTGCCACATGGTGCCTGGAAAAGTCAACGAATTTGAAGGTTATTGGGCTCAGATTGCTAAGGCCTATACCTCCATATTGGGACTTCCACCCCCCCTGGTTTGCAATTTTCTATCTTTTTCTTATATTTTATTTTTAATTATTATTTTATTTATTTTGTTGTTTTGATTTAATTAATTATTTTTACAAAATACAAAAAATGCCTAAAAATCAGAAAAGATAAAAAAATATAATGATTATTTATTTTGATATTTTCTTGTAAATAAATTAGCATGTAAATAAATTAATTTAAATTAGGGTTTGCAATATTAATTCTTTTCATAAAAAATCTAAAAAATGTAGAAATAGGTTTAATTAATTTTTATTCCTTTTTTAATTTTTTCCTTTTTTACCATAATATTGTTTATTTATTTATTTTTATAATTAAATTTGCTTGTAAATAAATTAGGGTTTCATTTAGGTTAAAAAACTCCAATATTTTTCTTAATAACTTAAAAGCCGTTAGAATTAGGGTTAGCGTTTTATTTTAATTTTTATTAACTCCTTTTGTCATTAAATCTTAAACACATAAAAATACCAAAAACAAAAACAATTTTTTTTTTCTTAATTAATTAATTCATGTAATTTTAATTTTTTGCAAAAGGGTCCAACGCCCTCGTTCGTAATTTATTTAAGTCGCGTATTTATTTTATGTCATTTAAATAATTATGTATCTCTCCCGAAGCCTTGTAATTACTTCTCGCATTCTTTTCAATTCTTTTAATTCTTTTAATTCTTTACTTTTCTGTCAAATCGGGTCCGGTTTAATTTTGGCGATGTGGACCCGCGCCATTTGTAATAGCTTTAGATTTATTTTCCCTCGCGACTTTTAACTGTTAACAATGCATGCAAGAATGAATGTCTAAATAAAAACAAAATCGTAGATCACCCATGACATGACAAAAGACAAAAATAAATGAAAACGACACACAAATCGCACGCACCACCCCTAGGGTATGCCTCATTGTTGCCTTGCCTCGAAAGGTGATCGTCGAGTAGAGGATGGCTTAGTAAGTCCTCATGATCCGGGAACCTGGCATGAGGGTAGCTTCTAAGGTGTCTTCCCATTGCTCTGGTGATCACCATGTCCCGAACTTCGAATTGACCCGAACACCTCCAACGGTGGTGCTACCTACCTTTCAATGGTGGGATGGCACTACTTTAAAGGACATTTACACAGACGAATTCCTTAGGGTAGGTAGGTTCTCGTAGATACTTGCTCTCTTCAAAAACAAACAAAAATCTTTTCACACTGACACTTTTCAAAAGCTTTCAAAGCAATTTTTCAAACACTCTGACACAAGAGTCGAACTGAAATTTTCAAAGAAACTTTTTAAAACCCACAGTTGAAAAGCAAACAAACAATTTTGAAAACACAAATGAGCAAGTATCTAAGAGCCCATGGATAACCATGGATAGAAAGGGTGCTAACACCTTCCCTTTCTATAATCTACCTCCCGAACCGAGAGCGATCTCTTTAAGGAATTTTTCTGTGCTTTTGTCCTTTCCATTTGGAGAAAATAAAAGACGGTGGCGACTCTTGCTTCCGCGACATTTCGCGAACCAGCGTTAAACAGTCAGTTCCAGATCCACCGATCACAAGGGTTATAAGTGATTCCTCCCCTAATGCCTAAGAGAGGGACATTAAGGAATTCACCACAGCGATCGATGATGGTAACATCTCCGAGGACCGTGAACACCAATGAATGTATGAACGTGTAAGGGACATCAGCCTATGAGACCATTTCATACCTTGCTCATTCTTCAAAATAGACTTGGGTAGGTGCGAAATAAACCACCTAGCCAATATAGGGGTGCAACACACGAGGGTCCCCCTTCTCTTTAGAGTGCGAGCATGCTAAGAGTGTAGAATATCCCCAAGTAATGTAGGCACCAGATTATGAGACAGAAAAACCTTAATTGTATTCACATCTACGAGTTGGTCCGCGTTATGGAATAGTACCATCCCGTAGATGAGGAGTGCCAATACCTCTTCAAAAGCTTGTAAGTCTAGGGTATCCTAAAAACAGTGATCTTTCTCGAATAGAAATTTAACCGGGATTCCTTGGACACTTCCCCTAGTTTCCCAATTTATCACTACATCGGACCATTGTAAGGATAGAGCTCGAGCAATCTCTTCAGGCTTTGGGTGTCTTTACATACCGTTGAAAGGTAACTGATCAAGAATAGGTACCCCCAATAACCGAGAAAATTCCTCCATAGTGGGCACTAGCTGGTAATCCGGGAAGGTGAAGCAGTGGTGCAAAGGATCAAAGAACTGAAATAGCACCTTTAACAATTCTTCTTCCGGTTTTGAAGTGACCAGGTTGAGCAGCCGACCATGTTTTTCAGTGAAGGGAGAGCTTTCAGGAACCCTTAATGCTAAGTACTTTAGTTGAGGAGGTACTTTCACAAGGTTAATCTGGATAGTATTCCCGCGGGCGGATGCCATGTTCTACAAAACAAAGAAAAGATGAGCCCTAGAAAATCCTTGAAATGGTTAGTATGATATGCCATGCTTCTGATGTCATGATTATGATGAAAAATCACATGTATAGCAAGAAACAAACAAGTCACACTAAGTCCTTAGGTTTAAGGCCTGCATGAGTTTTAAGGTTATACCCTCTTGAAGTTGGATTGGTTCAACCTATCCTATAAATAGTAACCGGGTTCTAAGGGATCTCAATATCACCAATGTTTCCCCCGAGCTTCGTTCAATAGGAGATTGACTCGCAACCAAACAAAACTCAGGAGTCAAACCTCAATGAGTGTAGCATCCAGTATCTGTCGACCTTGGAAATACACCAAATCCGACCATCTCGCTACGTCCTACTGGCCAAATTGTGCAATTAAAGGTTTTAAGGTCAGCTGATGCTTTATGACACCATGCAGCGGCCCCGTACTCTCCTTGATTGACTCAAGGGTTACCGCTACCAACCAAAGTGTCACATCAACAAAGCTATTTCTTCAACCGTGTCAGTATACCCCGCGCAGTTCCCTCACAGTTTATTGCTACATACCTAAAAGATGTTCCCAGATCCGGGTGTAGGATCTACATAACCCCAACAGATGCCCTTAAAATAAATCAATCAAGACAAGCAATGAAAATGACCTATGTAGGTGTTTAGATATTGGCTTGCATTTTTGGTAAATCCTAAGTGTATGTATGAATGTCATGACTGATGTCATAACATTCTAGTTCAGGTTGTACTAACTCATTAGGTACATGTGCAGAAAAATATTGTAATTCAAATACTGATGTTTATAAGTGTGTATCTGAGCATGTTTGCAAAATGATCACATTTTGCTAAATCAGTAGACGGGTTTTCTCAGATGTCATAACAGATGTTATGACATCCTGTTCTGAACTAACAGGATTGCAGGATTGGATAAGTCTGAGTTTTTTCAGGAAATAACTCAGTCCTTTCTAAACAGAATCCTGCGTTTTCTGAGGAGTAATCTAGCCCAATCCTAACCTGATCAATAAAGTCCTGTGACCTGGTCTTTAGGTCAAACGGAATCAACCCTAGGTTTTTGGAAACCCTAACTGAAGTTGCAGCTGCTATATATTCAACAGAGCTGCGGTTTTTCAAGATATCCCTGCTGATTGATTAGAAGATCAATTTTGTAATCTGTATAGATTTGTTTATTATACTCCAAGCAATTATCATTGTGATAAGTGCCTTGGAATAGGTTTCAATTGTAAGGGTTGTGTAGCACTCAAAGCTTTGAAGCAAGAGTGTTTGAATGTCACTTGACTAAAGCTGTGAAGCAGAGTCAAGTTAGTTGTGTACATCACTCAAAGCTATGAAGCACGAGTGATTGTGTTACTTGATTAAAAAGCTGTGAAGCTTAATCAAGTGTGTGTTTTGAAGAGTGTCTTCATCAATTCTTAAGTCAAATTGGTTTATGTATCACTGCTGTGATTGAGGGGGAGTGAGTAGGAACTCAGGTTTAAGTTGTACTTAGATTAGAATTGCATTGGGTAGGTCTTAAGTGAAGGATAAACTGGTTGGTTTATTCCTGAATTAACATCTCTTATAGTGGATTCTCTCCCTGGCTTGGTAGCCCCCAGAGTAGGTGTTGTTGCACACTGAACTGGGTAAACAATTGACTGTGTTATTTACTGCTTTTGTATTTACTGTCATATAGTAAGTCAGATACGGTGTCATAACATTGGACGTGACATTGAGTATCTGCAGCCAGAATTTCAATTGGTATCAGAGCAGGAACCCTGCCTGTATTACTGGGTGAGATCTAGGGATATCACTTTCTGGCACTATGGACAAAGAAGGAGTTTTTGGAAATAGACCACCCATTCTGGATGGAACCAATTATGACTACTGGAAACCTCGTATGATTGCCTTCCTAAAATCTCTGGACAAAAAGGCTTGGAGAGCTGCTGACAAAGGATGGATTCATCCCACCATAACTGAAAGAGATGGGACAATCAGTCTGAAGCCTGAGGAAGACTGGAGTAAAGAAGAAGATGAGTTAGCTCTGGGAAATTCAAAAGCTTTAAATGCCTTGTTCAATGGAATTGATAGAAACATATTCAGACTAGTACATCAATATGAACTGGCCAAGGAAGTTTGGGACACTCTCAAAACTACTCATGAGGGCACTTCCAAAGTAAAAATGTCAAGGCTTCAGATGTTGACCACTAAGTTTGAGAATCTAAAAATGATGGAAGATGAAACCATTCATGAGTTTCACATGAACATCTTGGAGATTGCCAACACCTCAGGAGCACTGGGAGAAAAAATGTCAGAAGAAAAACTGGTGAGGAAGATTCTCAGATCCTTGCCTAAAAGATTTGCAATGAAGGTAACTGCCATAGAGGAAGCCCAGGACATTAGCAAGTTAAAAGTGGATGAACTTATTGGGTCTCTTCAGACATTTGAGATGGGGATCACTGATAATGGTGACAAGAAGAACAAAAGCATAGCACTTGTATCCAACACTGATGTTGAATACAAGGAGGATGAAGAAGAAAACATATCAGAAGCCATTGCCATGCTTGGAAGACAGTTCAACAGGCTCATCAAAAGAATGGACCCAAAGTCAAGGTCTAATGTTCATAACATTCCTTCTGACATTGACAGTTCCAGCAGAAGACCAAGGTCAGAAGATAAGGGAAACCAAGGCAGAGGTATTCAATGCCATGGATGTGAAGGATATGGACATATTCGAGCTGAATGTCCTACCTTTCTTAAGAAGCAAAAGAAAGGAATGACTGTTACTTGGTCTGACTATGATTCAGAAAGCAATTCTGAAGAAGAATCTGCCAAACTAGTTACTGCCCTAACTAGTGTTTGTACTTCTGAAAGTGACACCAGTGATGAAGAAGTGACATTTGAAGAACTGGCTGATACCTACAAGAAATTGTGTATCAGAAGTGGTGAAGTCTGTGTGCAAAATGAGAAACAATCAAAACTCATTATAAAGCTGGAGGCTGAAAAGAGGGCAAATCTTGAAACTATAAGTCATTTAGAAGGAGAAGTTCAACTGCTGAACTCACAACTGAATCAAATGACCAAATCTGTCAAGATGTTGACCAATGGAACAGACAAATTGGAAGAGATCCTTCAGGCTGGACAAAATATGGGAAATAAATCTGGCATAGGATTTGTGGAAACAAAGAAATTTGGTACTGGGAAGCAAATGTCAAAACGGATGTCTCAACATTACTCTCAACATCAGGGACAGAGACATATGAAGAAGAGGTACCAAAGATGGAGATGTCATCATTATGGGAAATATGGTCACATAAAGCCCTTCTGCTTCAGATTACATGGATATCCTAATCAGAACTCATATGTCAAACCTAAGCCTAAAAAGGTACTGCATGCTCCACAATGGAAGAAAAAGGCTACTGCACTGATAGCTCACACTTCCCTGAGGGTCACTGCAAAGGAAGATTGGTACTTTGACAATGGATGTTCCAGAAACATGACTGGATTCAAAAATCTCCTCAATAATGTTATGCCTCACACCACCAGTTTTGTGACCTTTGGGGATGGTGCTAAAGGAGAAGTCAAAGGAGTTGGTAATGTGGACTGCCCTGGAGTTCCAAGTCTGAATAAGGTACTGCTGGTAAAAGGGTTGACTACTAATCTCATTAGCATCAGTTAACTATGTGATCTAGGATTCATGGTCAACTTCTCAAGATCTGAATGTCTAGTGTTTAATGAAAAACTAGATGTTGTAATGAGAGGAGTCAAATCCAAAGATAACTGTTATGTGTGGCAGCCTGAGAACACTGATATCTCCACTATGAGTCAAATCATCAAAGAAGAAAAAGAGATGAAACAGTGGCAACATAAGCTTGGAAGAATGAAAAGAGCTATTCCTATGGAAGCTGTCAGAAGAACTCCAAAACTACAGGCTGATAATATATGTGATGTGGCAAATAAACTTGAAGAAGAATGTGTTGTCAGAACCTTAAGTCATCTTGACAAGGATGTCGGAAAGAACAAGTCTCATAAATTCTGTTCAAAACAGATGCTCCCTGAGTACAATGTTACACAAGATGTTGTGACATTGTGGTGTGATAATCTGAAAACATTCAACATTTCCTTGAACCCTATTGACTTTGAAGAGAAGAAGTCATTTGAACTGGAACATAGTTTCTCTAAGCTTCAGCTGACTGATTCTTCTACCAAGGCGCTTGTTGGAAATAAATTTGAAAAATTGAGGGGCAGATTGGGTATTCACCAACATGAGAAATTATAGCAATCAGTTTTGCTGAAAACAAGGGTTGAAGGGATTAATTCTATTAAGTCTGTATTTAGTGGGTTAATCATATTCATTCACAATTCCTTCAAAAGCCTTGAGAAGTTGAAGAGACTCCCTTTTACTCCCTACCTCTCTCATCCTTGCAACCTGTTTCCTCCTCCCAATCAAAGATTTTTCTCAAACTGCTACTATTACTCAAAGTTACACAAAATGTCTCAGACATCGTCTTCCACCATGGCGGCTTCGTCTTCCTCATCATCGTCATCATCTGATCAAGATTCTAGGGCAATCACTACATGCATAGAATCTGAAGTTCTTGAGGTCACTCCTCTCAGGGAGATGGCAACTGACCCAGCCAGAGTCAAAAAGCTCAGAACCAGACATGCAGGAAGAGCTCAAGCTACAGTCTCTGGTAATTCTTCTCATCCTTCGTCTTCTATACCTAATAGAGAAGGATCAGTTCAAGTACACCAAGCTATTGCTAGGCTGGTTACTAGAATTCTGAGTGGCAACCAATCTGTACCGGGGATTTCCATCCCTTTGAATCAATCAGAAAGTCCAAATGTGGAAGGTGCTGAAAATGTAGATGTCACTGAGGATGTTGTGACACCAAAAGACAACATTCAGAACACCTCTGAAAAGGCTGCTGATCCACCTATCATTGATGTGGATGAAGATTACTCTGATAATGAACTGATTGCTAATGTGAACCCTAGCATTGCTAGGAGATTGATGAAAAGAAAGAGTAGTCAGAATGTTAAACCTGATGCTAAGAAATCCAAGGCTGAAGGGATGGCTGAGAAAATTCAGACAAAAGGAAAGAAGGCACAGGTGCAGACTGCTAGACAACCAATCTCTAAGAAAAGTAAAGAACCTGAAACTTCTGATTCTGATGATGAATCAGAATTTGAGATTGATATTGAAGATACTCCCATCAGAAGGAAGCTCCCCTCCAGCAAGATTTCTAGAGTGCCTGAAGTGCCAACAGACAACATCTCCTTTCATCATCCTGACAATGCAAACAGATGGAAGTATGTCTGCTTGAAGAGAATAGCCTTGGAGAGAGAACTCAACAATGATGCCTTGGAGTGCAAGGACATCATGGATCTGATCAGGAATGCTGGGCTAATGAAGACAGTGATGAAGTTTAACAAATGTTATGAAAATCTGGTTAAGGAGTTTGTAGTGAACTTGTCCAATGATTGTGCTGATGGGAGGTCAGCTGACTTTGAGAGTGTGTTTGTTAGAGGAAGAAGGGTCAAGTTCTCTCCATCAGAAATCAACAAGTTTCTTGGAAGAACAAATAAGGACTGTCCTGATTTAGAGGCAACTGACAATGAAGTGTGTTTAACCATCACTGCCAGGCAAGTAAAGTGCTGGCCATTGAAAGGGAAGCTGAATGCTAGTAAACTCAGCATGAAATTTGCCATCTTGCATAAAATAGGTGCAGCAAACTGGGTGCCTACAAACCACAAATCAACCATCTCCACAGGATTGGGGAGATTTATCTATGCTGTAGGAACCAAGACTGCCTTTGACTATGGAAGGTACATCTTTGAACAAACTTTGAAGCATGCTGGCAGTTATGCTGTCAAAGGACCAATTGCTTTTCCCTCCCTCCTTTGTGGAATCATCCTTGCACAATACCCTGACATCCTTGTAGCAAGAGATACAGTCTGCAAAAGAGCTCCTGCCCTTGGCCTGCACTACAAACTGTTTCAGGGATCCCATGCTCCAGACATTGTCATAACATCAGCTGAGACATCGTCTGCAAAGACCCAGTCCAAGACATCAGATGTCATAGCTGTTTTAAAAGAAACTTGCAAAGATCTGGATGCTAGAAAAAGGACCCTAGAAGCTCTAATTGCCAGGCTAAAAAAGGAGGAAGCTGAAGAAAGCAGAAGGGAAGAAGGTATAGAAGCTGAAGGACAGCTCAACATTGAAGAAACTGGCTCCTCTGAGTCTGATGACAGTGCTTGAAGGTTGATTGATGCTTGGTGGTGTTGCTGGTGGAGTTTGGAAGTGTCTTCTGCTGTTGTCAGATGCTGATCTCATTATTTTTGTTTTGGATAACTGTATAACTTTATGAACATGTATCTTTGGCCCATTTGTGGCTAAAGAGGGGGAGAATACTTTGGTACTTGCTTAATTAGTACTTGACTTTATATTTTTCTGCTGTCACTTATTTCTGCTGCTATCCATCTATCTCTGATTGTTTAGGGACTTTAGCCAAAAATCTGCCAAAGGGGGAGTTTGTAGGTGTTTAGATATTGGCTTGCATTTTTGGTAAATCCTAAGTGTATGTATGAATGTCATGACTGATGTCATAACATTCTAGTTCAGGTTGTACTAACTCATTAGGTACATGTGCAGAAAAATATTGTAATTCAAATACTGATGTTTATAAGTGTGTATCTGAGCATGTTTGCAAAATGATCACATTTTGCTAAATCAGTAGACAGGTTTTCTCAGATGTCATAACAGATGTTATGACATCCTGTTCTGAACTAACAGGATTGCAGGATTGGATAAGTCTGAGTTTTTTCAGGAAATAACTCAGTCCTTTCTAAACAGAATCCTGCGTTTTCTGAGGAGTAATCTAGCCCAATCCTAACCTAATCAATAAAGTCCTGTGACCTGGTCTTTAGGTCAAACGGAATCAACCCTAGGTTTTTGGAAACCCTAACTGAAGTTGCAGCTGCTATATATTCAACAGAGCTGCGGTTTTTCAAGATATCCCTGTTGATTGATTAGAAGATCAATTTTGTAATCTGTATAGATTTGTTTATTGTACTCCAAGCAATTATCATTGTGATAAGTGCCTTGGAATAGGTTTCAATTGTAAGGTTTGTGTAGCACTCAAAGCTTTGAAGCAAGAGTGTTTGAATGTCACTTGACTAAAGCTGTGAAGCAGAGTCAAGTTAGTTGTGTACATCACTCAAAGCTGTGAAGCACGAGTGATTGTGTTACTTGATTAAAAAGCTGTGAAGCTTAATCAAGTGTGTGTTTTGAAGAGTGTCTTCATCAATTCTTAAGTCAAATTGGTTTATGTATCACTGCTGTGATTGAGGGGGAGTGAGTAGGAACTCAGGTTTAAGTTGTACTTAGATTAGAATTGCATTGGGTAGGTCTTAAGTGAAGGAGATAAACTGGTTGGTTTATTCCTGAATTAACATCTCTTATAGTGGATTCTCTCCCTGGCTTGGTAGCCCCCAGAGTAGGTGTTGTTGCATACTGAACTGGGTAAACAATTGACTGTGTTATTTACTGCTTTTGTATTTACTGTCATATAGTAAGTCAGATACGGTGTCATAACATTGGACGTGACATTGAGTATCTGCAGCCAGAATTTCAACCTAGATCCTAAGGTATACCCCACTTCATTATGTTCCCCAGTAGAGTCGCCAGTTTTGTGATATGGTGGTAGAACTGACTGTTTAATACTGGTTTTCATTTTGTATTTGTAAATGTCGCAGTAAGCAAGAGTCGCCACCGACTTTTATTTCATCCAACAAAGGAAAAGGAAAAAGAACAGAAAAAACCTTTTTTCGAGATGTTTATGAGTACGAGGGGGGGGGAGGGGGGGTAGATTATAGAAAGGGAAGGTGTTATCATCCTTTCTATCCGTGTTTTTCCACGGGCTCTTGAGTTCTTGCTCATTTTGAAATTGCTTGTGTGTGTTTTGAATAGTTTTTGTTTAACTTCGTGATAACCCTTGTATCTGTCCTCAAGAGTGTGACGAAATTGTTTTTGAAAACTGTTTTGAAAGTGTTTGTGAAAAAGTTTTTGTTTTTTTGAGCAAGTACTCAAGATTTCTACCTACTCGAAAAAATACTTTTCATTCTCGTTTCCTTTAGACAGTGCTATCCCACTATTAAGGAGTAGGTAGCCCCATCGTTGGAGTTTTTAAGGGACGTTCGAAGCGACAAGCTCGGTCACAAAAGCAATGGTTAGGAAATTTTAGTAATTATCCTAAAGTCCTAAAGATCTTTCCGAGGAAACGTCCGAACGAGTCATTTTTTATCTTTTGGGACTAGAGGACGACCTCTAAAATTTCGTATGCTTCATGGTCGTTTACCGAAGGAAACCAGAGTGGGGCAAACCCTATGAGTGAACATGTGCAAGTGCGCTTTTTTTCAGTTAATTATCTTTGCATAATTAGGGTTATCTACCTTTTAATCGACGATTTATCTTTCGCATACAATCCTAATATCCATGCATCTAGGCAGTTTTATGGTTGCGGAAATTAAAAAGTGCGAAAAGTTAAAGCCCTAACAATTACAAGGCCTCGAGGAAGGGGTTACATAACCAAAACTTAGGGAATGAAAACAGTAAGTAGGGAATGACAGTAAATGACTTAATTAAACTATTACAATCTTGAAAAAGTTACAATAATTAAATTAAAAAAAGGTAAATGTGCGCGAGACGAATTAAATACGAGAATAGATTAGAAGCCTAAAATCTAATTAATTAAAAAATACTTTTGTGTATTTTTTTATGAAAAAAATAATTTAATTGCAAATTAAACCTAATTTCTATTAATTTTAATTAATAGAAAAAAAATGAAGTTAATCTAATTAAACTAATTTATTTTCAATAAAATTAATTTAAATAAAAAAAACATAATCCTATATTTTTTTGTGATTTTATATTTCATAACAAAAAAATGATTTTGTTTTTTTTTTGTAAAAAAAATAATTAAGCAAATAATTTAAACAAGAGAAATTAAAAAGAAAATAAAATGGGACTGTGGTGAAAGCAGATCTGGGGGTGTATTACTGATTTTTACCAAGCCCAAATCATTTGGCCCAATCAATTGTTTGGATCCAGTGAGGGTCACGCCTGAGGGTGCACCATGGACCTTGCTTGCATGAGACATTGGATCTGGGAGGAGATTGATCCAATGGATGGATCTGAGGTGCATGATAGGTGCTTAGAATGTGAGGAGCATAGGATCCTGTAACGCTTGTTAGGAAAATAATAAAATGTTTGGACCTGGGATCGAACCCAGGTCCTTCCACTGATACGCTCGCCTACTTTACCGTCTGGGTTGGATGGTTCATCTGTACATATAATCAAACAAATAAAATACAAAGGAAATAAAATGATCTTTCCCAAACGTGTGCGCGGAATTCAAATTAGCCAACCGGGCTTTGACACGCACTGGTCTTCTTCCTACAACCGTCGTTTTAGGCCTGCACCTTTACCAACAGACACAAGTCGTAACTATAACCCTACAAATCTCAAAAATCAATACCAGGAAAGATAAATTAAATCCAAACATACAGATCAACTTCTTTTGATCTCATGAGTATGATGGCATCCATATTTTGCCCTGATTTTACCTGCATCAAAAAGCCCTAAAACGCAACCTCAAACCCTAACAATGGCAACTATCCATACATGCGCTAAAACTCCTAATTAATCATACCAATACATTCTAAATGATGATACAAACATGAAGGCATGCTTAGAAATTATTTATAATGCGTAAATTTGCAGAACCAAATTCGAGAAAAGTGGAAAACCGTCTGTAAGGTGATGATTCCTGGAGCTTTTATGCATGCAAACGATGTTGTTAGCTTCAGGAGACGTCCAGGAGTGGATTGGTGGCTTTGAATCACCTTGAACCGCCCTCTAA
This sequence comes from Vicia faba, assembly GCA_948472305.1. Classification (NCBI taxonomy): domain Eukaryota; kingdom Viridiplantae; phylum Streptophyta; class Magnoliopsida; order Fabales; family Fabaceae; genus Vicia; species Vicia faba. Next base: position 909,691,334 of record OX451738.1, on the reverse strand, counting down.
ATCAGATTTCGAACAACACTTTTCTTGTCAAAATTTGGAGTTTTTCTGGACTTATGGAGGCAGTCTTTTCGTGTCCTCTAGGTCTAGCCTCGTTGTGTATATGTTTAGAATGCATTAGGTAAACAAAAACAGATTGAATCTTGAACAATCATGGAGAAAATATTTTATTTGTTCCTTGCATTATTTGTTTCCAAAATAAGCCAAATCATGCCATTCTTATTCCAATCATCCTTTACACGATGTGATCTTGATTTTATTATATTTTATTTGAATTTTAAATGAATAAAATCACAATAAATTAAATACATAAGTTAATGAGGCATGGAGTGGTTCATGGGTCGTGGACCATGTTAGGAACTAGCTCTAAACTTTAAAAGATAGGCCCATGTGGAGAAAATACCATTTTGGGTATTGTTGACTTTGTGCAAATTTCCAAGAATGGTCAACTTTGAAAAGGCACATCTATTTCAATTTTGACCCTAAGAGAGTGTTCTTTGACTTTTTAGAAAGCTTAGGATGTCCTCTAAACAACCCTTTTGGTTTCACCTCCTTTGGATCTTCCATGTTCATGTAAGGAGCTTTGACCCAAAAGGTATTTTTATTGACTTTTTGAATGGACCTATAATGTCTGAGCTTATATCTTTTGATTGAGGAATTTCTTGAACTTGAAGGCTGAAGATAAGTTGTAGGAAATTGGATTCTACTCAAAATGAGCCTTGGAGGAAAAATTTCTGATAAAGTATGAGAAAGTTATGCCTGGTCAAAGTTTGGTTGACTTTTCCTATAGAAACCCATACTTAGCAACTTTTGAGTTTTGAGGAATTTGGGGTATTCCTTGAGGAATCATGATCAAACCTTGATCAAATTATGGATGTCACTCCAAAATGTTGACGTTGACCAAAAATCTTGTAGTTTGACTGCATGTGGGTCACAGTTGACTTTTGACCTAACACAGTTGATTTTTAGGCATTTGAGAAGTTGACTGAGCAAACTTCTTATACAAGGCATGAAACTTGACATGGATGATCTTGAGAACATATTAGGGCAATGTAAACCATTTAGGACCCTTTGAACTCAAACATCTTGATGAGGAGTGAAACCCTAATTTGAGGCTCATTATCTTAGGAGGAGGATTTGCCCGGTAAATCGTGAGGCAGCCTTGGGCAAGTTGAGGACTTCAATGAGTATGTTTTGAGTAAAATGGGAGGGTAAATTTTGGGGTACAACACAGTGGATAGCTGGTTTCACAGTCGGTAAACTTTTTGCTCATGTATTAAATAGCATGCTCTTTTCGGCCAAACTCGTCATGTTGGCCCAAAACACACCCCATAAAGTTCTCTAGTATTGTCAAGTACATGATCAAGGGTCTTCCTTCAACTGGAGGCATGAGAACAGGAGGTTCTTGTATATATTCTTTTATTTTGTCGAAGGCAGATTGGCATTCATCATTCCATCTGACTACTTGATCTTTCTTCAAGAGTTTGAAGATTGGCTCACAAGTAGCAGTCAAGTGAGATATGAAGCGGGCAATGTAATTGAGACAACCCAAGAATCCTCTAACTTCCTTTTCATAATGAGGGACTGGAATTTCTTGGATGGCCTTCACCTTGGCAGGATCAACTTCAATGCCTTTATTGTTGACAACAAAACCTAGAAGCTTTCCAGATCGTACTCCAAATGTGCACTTGTTAGGGTTTAACCTCAACTTGTACTTTTTCAACCTCTCGAATAGTTTGTACAGGTGATCGAGATGTTCCTCTTAAGTTTGTGATCTGGAAATAATATCATTCACATATACCTCTATTTCATGATGGATCATATCATGAAACAGAGCTACCATAGCTCTTTGATATGTTGCCCCTGTATTCTTCAATCCGAACGACATGACCTTGTAACAGAAGGTGCCCCTTTGTGTGACAAAAGTAGTCTTCTCCATGTCTTCGGGGGCCATCCTTATATGATTATAGTTGGAAAAACCATCCATGAAGGAGAAGAGCTTATGCTGAGCAGTATTATCGACCAAGACATCAATGTATGGTAGAGGGATGTCGTCCTTGGAGCTTGTCCTATTCAGATCCATATAGTCTATGCACATGCAAACTTTTCCGTCTTTCTTTGGTACTGGCACGACATTTGCAACCCATTGGGGGTAAGATGTTACAGCTAGGAGCCCTGCATCAAATTATTTCATCACTTCAGCTTTTATCTTCTCAGACATAGCATACCTCATGCGACGAACTTTTTGTTTGATAGGAGGACAATCTTCTTTTGTCGGTAGACGATGAACTACGATATCGGTATCCAACACTGACATATCTTTATAAGACCAAGAAAATATTTCCATATAATCATGCAACGTCTGAACCAACCTGCTCTTGACACTATCTTCTAATTTAGCCCCGATCTTGACTTCCTTCTTATCTGCCTCAATACCCAGATTGATGACTTTAACTGACTCTTCGTGCGGCTGAATATCTTTTTCCTCTTGTAATAGAAGTCTAGCTAGTTCTCCCGGTATTTCAAAATCTTCCTTGCCTTCATCTTTGGCTTGGTTGATTGGACATTAGAAGTCATAGTCGGAAATAGTAGAGTCATTAGCAATAAGATCCAGAGTGGATGAGGACCTGCAAGAGTGTGTGTGTGCATGTAAGATACATGGCTATTTTGAAAAATGTATTTGAAAGAAAAGAAATACAATGAGCATAAAGATTTGAATGCAAAAGAGTCCAATGATTTGTATTGAATGATCATATGATTAGATGCACATAAATAAAACCCTTCACATATAGACCAAAGTGCCCTGGGCCAGGCACATGGCTTAAAAGTCATTGTTAAATATTACAGACAAAATGGTCTTGAATTGAAAGAAAGGCAATAACAAGTAGATTAATCCTTAAGGAAGGAGATGGGCGCGAAGTCCTTGGCATGCCAATTCTTTAGCCCCGTTGTAGTAGGATACACCCAATCTTCAAATGCAGCTTCTTCATCAGAATCACCTACAGCGTTGACTTTGTTGACACCCTTGTCATGTTCTGGCATGGGCGTGGTGATTACATTCAGAGTTGGAGGAGGTTCAAACTCAATAGTATTGTTATCAATAAAATCCTGAATTTTATTCTTCAAGGCCCATCATTGGTCAGTCTCATACCCGGGGCTACTTGAGTGGTAAGCACATTTAGTGTTCGGATTATACTTTAACGAAGAGGTATCTGGATTGGCAGGAGGATCGCGTAATGTCACTAAATTATCCGTTAGCATGTGTTGTAAGGCTTGAGATAGTGACATTCCTATCCTCGTAAGTTGTCTTCTCGGAGTTTCAAAACGTTGATGATTAGCATATGATCTTGGAGTAGGGGCTGGATTGGAGATTCAGACAGTGTTAACAGACGGATGATCATTCTTCTTGGTACGGGCCCTTTCCCCGTACACAACATTGATTTCCTTCTTTGCGGTAAAAGGTTTTACAGGATTTGAAGTGGAGGCAGATGCCATGGGAATCTTTCCGCTTTTTATGCTGCTTTCAATTCTTTCACCAGTTAAGACTAGCTCGGTGAAACCAGAAGAGGAACATCCAACCAACAAGTTAAAGAATGGACCAGATAAAGTGCCCATAAACATGTCAATGTGCTCTCTATCGGTCAAAGGTGGTTGAACCCTACTGGCGAGGTCTCTTCCCTTTTGTGCATATTCTTTAAATCCTTCATTCTTTCCCATGGTCATATCTTGCAACTGAACCCTTGTTGGCGCAAAGCCGATGTTATACTGGTACTTATGGTAGAAAGAGGTAGATAAGTATTCCCAAGTATTGATGCGGGAACCGTCCAACTGGTAGAACCATTCGAGTTGCGTTCTAGTCAAGCTCTCTTGAAAAAAGTGAACCCAGAGTTTCTTATCAGCGGTGTGCGGCTGTATCTTGCGCACGTAAAATTTCAGGTAAAGTTTTAAACAAGAAACTCCATCGTACTTTGCAAACACTAGTATTTTGAAATTATGGGGAATAACAACCCTAGAGATTAAACCCAAATCATCAAAATCTAAATTAGGGACGGCTTGGATGTCAACAGCCTTTAATTTGTCTTCTAACTTCTTGTATTTGACATCGGCGGGTGGATACTGCTCGTTAAAATAATCATCATCAGATGTTTGATCATTAACACAGTCAACCGGGGTACTCTTAACCTCACCAATCTGATTCTCTTCCTCTTCAGATGAGTCTTCCATTACTGGGATCTGACGAACCGACTCTTTGAACGTTCTACCCATGTTGAGCAGAGCATTCTTCTTGGGTTTCTTCTTAACTTTTTAGCAATTCCATCATATCTTGTTGTCCCTTGGCTAGGGCCAGTAGAGTCTCTTGGAATTGAGAGTTTTGTGCCTGAAGATCCTTCACAGCTTTCTCTAGATCCATCTTGCTGAAATAAACCGCAGAAAGATAAGGAAACCTGTTGTGTGAAAACCTGTCATGTTATGATGCATGAAAGATGTATATGAAAATGATTTCAAGGATTTATGGAATTTAAATTTGTATAGACAAAGCATGAAAAAATGTCAATTTTCATTAATTAGCTTGAAAAGATTACAACATGCCTCTTGGGCTTACAAAATAACTCTCTAAGATAAAAAGACTGAACGCATCCTCTTCGACGCGAGGTAGGCGTTCACACTTTGCTCTTCTTGTAACGTCTTTGTAAGCTTCAAGACCCACTTCTCACTAGAGTAGAATTGAGTTTCGAAAGTATCATGTTCTTCTTTTAGCTGAATCCTACCCTTTTGTAGGTCTTCAAGAGAAGTAGGCATGTCAGGATGGAGGACAGTGTATGGGACGTCTCCTTCAAGCACAAGTTCCATGATAACTGGTAAGATGGAGGGATAAGGCATCACAAGTTTTTGAGCACGAGTTCGTACCCACGTAAGTTAAGGCTCAAGGGGAATGGAATTCTTGTGTCCCAACGTCTTACTGTCCACTTTTCTCACCATCCTCTAAGCTTGGATAAACCTCTGACGGTAGCTTTAATCATCGCTCTCGTAGTCGAATACCACTCCTTGGATGAGCATCTAATGTGGGCCATCTCTTCGGGCGTAACCAAATTGTCGCAAGGATAAGCAAGGGTTGTAGTGATAACTCCTCTAATGCCAAGCAAAGGGACATTAGGGAATTCCCCACAATGGTCGATGATAGTAACATTCTCCAAGGATCGGGAACACCAATGAACATCTGAATGTCTGAGCATCATCAACCTATGGGACCATCTCGAACCTTACTCCTTCTTCAACACAAACCGAGGAAGATATGAAATAAACCATCTTGACAAGAGAGGAGTGAAACACATGAGAAACCTCTCTTCCTCATAGCGTGGGAGTGAAAAGAATGTAAGATATCTCCCAACAAAGTAGGCACTGGATTGCGAGACATGAAGATTTTGACAGCGTTCACATCAATGAGTTGGTCAGGGTTTGAAAACAAAACCAACCCATAGATGAGAAGGGCCAAGATTTCTTAAAAAGCTTGTAAGTCCAAAGAGTTCCAACAATCTTGAGCTTTCTCGAACAAGAACTTGGCTAAGAAAACTTTGACACCACACCTTGTTTCCCAATTAATTGTGATATCAAATTGTTGCAACTGTAGTGCTTGGGCAATGTCTTCAATTTTGGATCTCTTTCCGTACCGTTGAAGGGCAGTTGATTAAGAATGGGAATCCTCAAGAGTTGAGAGAATTCTTCCAAAGTTGGTACAAGCTGATAATCGGGGAAAGTGAAGCAATGGTGTAGAGGATCAAAGAATTGGAAGAGCACCTTCATCATATCTTCATAAGTGTTGGAGGTAACTAAGCTTAGGAGGCGACCATGTCTTTCGGTGAATGGAGAATTCTCAGGAATCCTTGATTCTAACTCTTTGAGTTGAGGAGGAATTCCTACGAGATTGACTTGGATAGTATTCCTGCAGATATAAGCCATGTCCTACAAAACAGAACAAAAATAAATCCCAAAAATCCTTGAAAAGGTTAGTGAGAATGAGTATGATGTTATGATGATTATGATGTTATGATGATTATGATGTTATGTACAAGTAAGTATATATAAATAAGGCAAACAAGTCCTTAGGCTTAGGCTTGCGTGGAGTCTCATAGGTAAGTACCCTCTTGAAGTTTAGTTGGCTCAAACCTGTCCTAGAAATAGTAACCGGGTTCTAAGGGATCTCAATATCACTGATCTGTATTCTCGGGAATTGTTTCAGTGCAAGCCTGTTTCACAGCGACCGAAATATCCCGAAAAGCCAAACCTCAATGAGTGTAGCATCGAGTATCAACCAACTTCGGACTGCACCAAAGTCGGTTATCTCACTACGTCCTAATGGCCAAGTTGGTCAAGTAAAGGTTCTAAAAGTCAGTTAGTTCTTCATGACATCACACAGCGGCCCCGTATTCTCCTTGACTACTCAAGGGCTACCGGTACCCACAAATATGTCACACTAACATAGTTATTTCTTAGACCATGCCGGTATACCCTGCATAGTTTCTACAACGTATTGCTACTTATCTATAAGGTATCCCAAATCTGGGTAGAGGATTAGAACAAGCCCAAACAAGGGACCAAAATGTAAAGCAAACAAATCAAACAATGAAAGCAAGTAAAGGTGATCTTAGCCCTAAGGTAACTCCACTTTTAAGTTTTTCCCCAACAGAGTCGCCAGTTCTGTGATACGGTGGGAGAACTGACTTGGGTGTTTTGCGTTGTATCGTAAATGTTGTGGTTAGCAAGAGTCACCATCGACTTTTCTTTTATCCAAAAGGAAAGGCTGAAAAGAACAGGAAAAACCTTTGAGATTATTTCTTCAGTTCGGGGGGTAGATTATGAAAAGGGAATGTGTTAGCACCCTTTTCATCCATAGTTATCTATGAGCTCTTAGTTGCTTTCTAGATCACTCGCTTTTGTTTTAAAATGTGCTTTGTGTGGTTTTTTAACGTATTTTGAAAAGGCGCCATCGTTTAGGCAAACTTTTTAATAGTTCTCGTTCGTAAGAACGTATACAAAATGTTGGGCTTTTGAAAATGTTTCAAGTTTGGAAAATGTTTTGAAAGTGTTTTTGAAAGTGTTAGTGTTGGTTTTGATAATAAGCAAGAGTGTTTGATTTGAAATTGAGCAAGCAACTAGCAACAATCTACCTACTCAAAATTCTTAGTTCATTTCTTCCTTTTCTTTGATATTGCTATCTTACCGTTGATTTGGTAAGAAGCCTTATCTTTGGATGTAAAGGGGCGGGCGTGGGTCATCGTATAGCCATGATAGCAATGATGTGAGATATCTTAGCATATCTCTTTGAGGGACTAAGATCATTTTGAAAGGCAACATTTGATAGCTTCGTCGAGGGATTATGATCTTGTATTTTTTATTACTTTTGGCTAAGAAATATCACATGCATAACATGGCCATTTTTGTAAGACAACAAAGTGGAATTACCCTAAGGGTGTAAGTGTGCAAGTGTGTTTGATTTTCATGTATTATTTATCTTGAATTAGGATTTGCTAACTTGTTGATTTTAATCTTTCCATACAAATCCTAGTTTACTAGCATTTATATAAAGCGATAAATTGCGGAAAGTAAAATTACTAAGCTATTACATCATTAGGGGAGGGGGTATACAAATTTACAAATGGGGATTTTGCAAGAAAATTAAACTTAATTAACTATTACAACCATATTGAATATTGTACAAGAATTGAAAATATAATACAAATGCAAATGGAAAAAGAAATGATTTTTGTTTGGTTTTTTATGAAAGGGGTTTAGTATTGACCTAATTAAGAAAATGATTAGTTAAAAGTAAACAAAATTAAATTTAAACTAATTAAGAAAGAAAGTAAATTAAAAAGATTTTTTAGGTTTTTTTATGAAAAGGTTTTAGATTAATAATAATAATATGAAAATTAATTGATTTAAAGAAACCTAAATTATAAGTTAATTTTAATTAAGAAAATAAAATAATAATAATTAAACCTAAGTCTAAATGTTTATTATTTAAGAAAAAAAGAAATTAATTTGTTTAAGAAAATGTTTTTTAGTCTTTTTATTTTATAGAGAAAATAAAATATATAAGTGTAAATAATAAAAATATTTTTATATTTTTTATTAATAAAAATAATAATAATAATAATAATAATAATAATAATAATAATAATAATAATATTAATAATAATAATAATAATATAATAAAGAAAAAAAGAAATAATATAGAATAAGAAAAAAGAAAATAATAATAATAGAAAATGGGCAAGTGGTGCAAAAGTAGTCAGGGGTTAGAAAAAGAAAAAATGGAAGGCCATCTGTTTGGAGGCCCAGCGCATGTTGCTGAAACAAAAAAAAAAGAGAGAGAAAATTTAGAAAAATGAGAAAAGGTAGCGCTGGGTGTTGAACCCATGACCTCCAATACACACGCACACTACCTTTGCCACTGGGGTGGCTGTACATCCGTTAACTTAACTGAAATAATAAATACATAATGCAAAAGAAATGAACTTCATCTTCAATCTCCAGCCATGGATCCTGTAACTTCACCATTTCTCAACAAAAATGAAAAATGCAAACATGAAAGTTGCTCCATTTTTCCATATGAATCCAACTATATAAATATCATAAGCTATAAATCAAAGATGAATGAGAATTTTTGAAAGTACCAAATTCTGACCTAATTATTTTCAGAGGTTCAATCCTAAAATTCTCCTAGCTAAATCAATATAAATGAAATCTATGGACATGTACAACTTCAGGGCAATGATGTCTACATTTTATCTTCACAAATGCAAGCCTAAAATGCCTAAATGAGAAGATAGAAGTTCAAGAAATATACCTCAAAACTGGAAATCGTGAAATGAGTTTTAGCTTGATTCAAGGTGCTGCAATGATCAGGTTAGCTTCCTCAAGTTCCCAGGAAGCTAATGTAATGCTTAGCTTGAGTTAAGAGTGGTTGAAATGGCCTGGAGAAGTCAAGTTGCAGACTCTGTTTTTTGGTTATGGAGGTTATGGTAAATGGTGTTACAATAATGAAACAGGGTCAGGGATAGGTTCTATTTGATGTAAGGAAGCATTAGGAACTAAAAGACCAAAGAACGCACGAGGGAAATGTGAGTTACAAGTCCAAGGTCAGAAACTCTGCAACAATGGAGTTTTTGGGAAATTTCTGGTTTTAGGGAGTTTGGGAGTGTTTCATGGTGTTAATGCTCGTCTGTTAGCTCACAAATAGTGACTCTATTTATAAGCAACAAGTTTAGAGACTTTTTGTTGATCAGAATTCAAAAACAAATGTTTAAACTCAACATGTGATTTTTTAGAAATCCAAGTTTCAAAGTCTTGTGTACTTGCTAATATAGAGTGGTTATGCTTTAAACAAGTTTGCTTCTGACTTTGTAGATGGAGTGTGATCATAGGGAACAAGTTTGAGGGTCAAGAATTGACTTTGTGCATAAATCTTTCTTTTCAAGAATGGCATTCTTCACTTTCTTCCCAAAATGGTAATGTGAATTAGATAAAGCTTAAACCACTTGGATTATAGCTCAAAAGTTTGTGCAATTCATTAACGATGGATAGATACACAAGTTAGAAGGCCTGCAAAGCAAGATTATGAAGCCTAACATTGAAATTGCATTATGTGTCCATCAAGAAATGACTTGTAAATCAAGAATGAAACCCTAATTTCTTGCCTTCGGTTCTCCTTTCTCAAGTATGATCTCAAAAAGTTGTTGGACATTTTGGAAAGCTTGTAACATCCTATAAAACCTCTATGTTAGACATTTTTGAATATTAATCTAGGAACTATGTGAAAAATTGCCTTGAAGTTTGGTCAAAATCCTGCCTAAACTAGGGCAAAATTTCACTAAGTTTCCAAGTTTCATGAACATGTATTCACAAAATCATAAATTGAAATCCATGAATTTCTAGGAGAAGTTGTGTTCTGAAATGTTTTAGATCTCATTTATAACTACAACTTTCATGTTGGAAGTTTCCTTTGAATCATCTTGCATCATGGTGAAAAATTGGCTCAAAATTGTGAAAAAATATGAATTTTCAAACACTTAGAAAAATTTCTAAGTTTAGAAAATTTGACTTTTCAAAATGAAATCTTGAATTTTTAATTTCTTGATGAACAAGTTTCATATTTTGACATGTTTTGATGAATTGTGATCTTTGATACTTGATTTTGACCAAAAAGTCAAAGTTTGACTTTTTAGTGTATAGTTGACTTTTCATTAGTTGACTGAAATTCATCTGTCAACCAATTGATCTTGAGAGATGTTTTGAGCCATGGCATTAGGTAAAAATATTGAATTTCAATCCTTGATATCATAACTTAATCCAATCAATCATTTGTTAGGTCAAAAATCAGAAATTGCACCTTCTCAATCAAAACCCTAATTTTGACCATTTTGCCCTTTTGATGATCTGATCAAATTTCTTGAGGAATTGTGATCCAAACTTGATCAAATGACATATATGAGTTCATAATGTTGATATGGACCAAAAATTATTATGTTTGACTGTAAATTGACCATAACTTACTTTTTCCCCAATATAGTTGATTTTAGGTCCACTAATCAATTGACTGAGCAAAAATGTGATTCAAGACTTGAAACTTGACATGAGCAATCTTGAGAGTCCAAAATGATCCATGAAAGTCATATGGGGCATTAAAAGTCAATTTGTCCTTGTGAAATCTCAAACCCTAATTTTAAGTCATTAGTGCTAAAGGATGTGTCTTGAGCTCATCAACCCTTGTGCAGTCTTGAACCAAAGGTGGTCTTGTGAGAGATTATTTGAGAAATGAGAAGGAAAATTTTGGGGTACAACAGCAGTCAAGGTCATAATTCAACTCCTAACATCTTCTTGTGTTTACCTCGCGAGATCCTTGAAAACATTTGCATATCATACATGTCATTGCATAACAGGTATTCCAGGTACAAGCTTCTTATCCCTTCGCTGTTTATTTCAGCAAGAAGAAATGGTTCTTGAACAAACAATAAAAGACCTTCAGGCTCAAAATGCTCAGTTCCAACAAATGTTCCTGACTCTGACCTATGGGCAAGAAGACCTGAAAGCTCTCGTTATCAAAAAGAAGACTAAGAAGGAAAAGAAACCAGTTCGTGTTTTGAGTGTGGGAAGAAGAAGACCAGCTAACCGAGCTCTAGATTTGGCAACCCCATCAAATAGAGGGCATAATCAAGAGGAAGATAACGAGGAATCAGAGGAAGGAGACAACAATCCAGCGTCTGAAGAAGATGAACCTGACTATTCTGAGGAGCAATCCCCCCCTGCTGATGATAAATACAAACGGTTAGAGGGTAGGCTCAATGCCATGGAGATCCAAAGGGTGCCCGGTCTAGATTTTGAAGAATTAGGTTTGGTTCTAGGGGTGGTAATCCCACCTAAGTTCAAGGTCCCTATCTTCGTAAAATATGACGGTGTTTCCTGTCCCAAGCTTCACTTCAGATCATATGTCAGAAAGATCCAGCCTCACACTACTGACCGGAAGCTATGGGTCCATTTCTTCCAAGAAAGTTTGGCTGGAGCTCAACTGGATTGGTTCTATCAGCTAAAAGGAACTGACATCCATACCTGGGAAGACTTGGCTGCTGCATTCTACAAGCAGTACCAATACAACACTGACCTGACACCAACTCGAGTGCAACTGCAAAATATGTCCATGAGCTCAATAGAAGGGTTCAAGGAATATGCGCAGAAATGGAGGGATCTAGCTGGCAGGGTACAACCTCCTCTGAATGATTGGGAAATGGTAGACATGTTCATGGGTACTCTAACAGGACCGTTCTTTAATCTACTGATTGGGAGTTCCTAATCCGGGTTCACAGAGATGGTTTTGACTGGAGAAAGGATCGAAAGTGGTATCAAGAGTGGGAAGATCCCGATGGCTGCATCTTCCAATGCTGAGAAGAAGCCATTTGCTGGTAAGAGGGAAGCCAATGATGTGTATGGCCAGAAGGGTCGTAATAAGACAGACTACCACCAATCTGTAGGGGCATTGTTGATCTCTAATTTGACACGCATGCAACGACCACAACAACAGGGTAATCAACAAAGGCAAGACGAGCCTAAGATACAGTTTACCAACATCAACATGCCACTGTCCCAAGCACTGCAACACTTGTTGAAGATAAATCTGATTACGTTGATAGGACCTCATCCAAACCCCAAAACTTCCTCTCCTAACTACAATCCTGATGCAAGGTGTGCCTATCATTCAGGCAGTCATGGGCACGATACTAACGATTGTTGGGCACTGAAATACAAGATTCAAAATATGATTGACGCCAAGGAGATTGGTTTCGACCCTCCTGAGACTCCCAACATGATCACTGCTCCCATGCCAAATCATGGCTAGGATTGAGAGCATTTTTGTTCATTTGAATACTCAAGTTGTATTTTCTTTGTTTGTTCAAACAATTATTGTCATGTCAAACTTGGTTATTTCATTAATGCATTGCACATGTTTGTCTTGAATTAATTTATTTTCATTATGCTTAAACTGCTTCCTTACTTCCTTTTTTGATATTCAATTCTTGATTAAAAGCTCTAAGCCTTTAGAGGGAGGATGACGAGAACGATACCATAATCTCTATAGTATGCTTTTGAACAGACCCCGCTGATGATGTACAGGCGTTGTTTCAAATCCTAAACAGTGGAGTTATATGAAAGAAAATCCCTAGTCAACCCCTTTGAGCCTAAGAAGTAGGAGTTTTCTTTTCACACAAATTAAAACCCTTAATTATAACCTGGGGCAGGATAGTTTTCTCAGTTAATTCAGATGTGCATTCAGTCGCAAGCTTTCCCTTCATACATGACAAATAGTGTAGAAGATGCTCTCCAAAAGATGGTGATGGTTCCACATAATCATTAAGACTAAACAGTTATTATCTCTCAAAATAAAAGCCCATTAAGTCAAAACCTATGAAGGAGACTTAAGAAAAAAACTGGGGCATCCCGTTGGCTGTAATCACAAAAGAAACAGTTTAGGAAAAAGACAGGGATAGCAAAATCAAAAAAGAAAGAGATCCTACAAATTCTCAAAAAAAAAAGAAAAGGTCACAAAATGATTGCCTTCTCAAACAAACGTTCAATTTTTGAACCATCACCGGAATATCGGGGCCAACATTCCAGAACTCAACTGGGATTCAAAACGCACAATTGACTGAGCATAGGATTGAAGAACATCACGAAGAACGGGTGGGTATAAATAAATTTTGAGCATTTATCCTTTGTTTCTTAAACCGTGAACCAGGCCACATTACAATCCTTAAAAGTTCCATCTCAAGCATGGGTTAGTTCGAGAGCATACTGTTACAAAGTATCCTGACTCATGTAAGGTTTGCTATAAATCATGAGTTGATATCACATTCTTGCAAATTTTGTTTTACTACAAAAAAAATGCATTTTAAAAAAATTTCAAGACAAACATAAACTTTGCATTCTTTAAATGACATTGTTTGCATATGGTTAATTATTCAAATGGTAGAGAAATTCACACAACGAATATTAAGTGAACGAAGACCCCCTCAATGGCTAGAATCACCTCATACGGAAAAAAAACATTCCCAATAACAAGCCTTTCATAATCAAGGGGCATGACATGGTGTCTAAATAATCTGGGGCAGTTAAGCCAATATGCAAAGAATCTCTCCAAAAATACTGAATATCCAGGGGAAGATCTCCATCTGAATCACTCGGGGGCTGTTACATTGATCGGGAATTCCAGCAGAAAATCACTGAAATTTGAATCTTTGGTACCACCAAATTGCTTGTCTGTGCCAGTAGTATCAGATGGTGTCAGTATCATGTCTTTGAATCCTTCCATGACAGTTCTTAGAAAAGATACCTATGAAATTCAAGACTATCAGAAACTTGATCAAACATCAGGTGCACCAGATTCATCGTGAAGCAGCCCCACACAGACTCCCACATATAAAAGGGCACATACATAAACATTTTCTGGAATTTCTACAACACTTATTGTCATAGACGGTGACAACTCTCCACATCCTATGAGCACAGACATAGTCAAAAAATACTACACATGAAAAAGACCCGCTAGTTTGACAGGCCTAGGAAAAATTAAGGGCATCCCGATGAACCAAAAGAGTTCGGGAAAAAATTAGGGATATATACAAAAAAATTGTACACCCGGCAAGTCGAAAACCTGAAAAGGCGGCTTGAGCAAAAAAGGGTATCCCGGTGGACTGAAAACCCAAAAGGGAAGTCCAGGCAAAAGTTAGGGATTAAAAACGTACGACTATGTCCCGTCATCTTGTTACCTGTTTATTAGTAGAAGACTTATCACCCTGATCAGCATTTACCAAGCACCCGAGGAGTTGTGATGACACACAAACCATCCACAAAGTCTCTGCAGTTACTTTCTCCAGCAGGTACAGAGGTAGGGGCATCTTACTAAAAATTCGTCGCCATATCCTCAGCTTACAACCTAGTGATGTCAGGTGTTCTTGTATCCCCAACAGAAAAAAAAATTTCAACTACTGCTCCAACATCAGGTTTTCCCCAGTAAAGTCGTCAAACTTCTCAGGATTTCACAAAATACTCAGGCAGTGCATAGAGCTTTCCTTCCCTAACAGAGTTTATTTCTTTAACAACGGAAGATCATCTCCCAGCAATTCATCTTCAACAAAATCTGAAGACCTACATTCTTCATCGCCAGCTGCAATCATGGATTTATTTTCCTGAATTCAACAGCACTGCAATAGAACAACTAATACATTCGCATATTGCATTCATACATCATTCTACAAACGTCATAGCATTTGCAGTACAAATGCATACATCCCAGTCTCATTTATTTTGAGAACACCATTACACAATGCATTTCATACATCATGATATTGCGTACAACTAATGCTTTACCTTTTCAAGAAATATCAATCAACAAATATTTATCATCAACAATTTTCAACAGGTCCAGAATTAGCTCCTGAAACAAAACAAAGTAATTATCTGTGCGACCAAATACAGCTTTACACGGGCTCATCATGAAGCAATCTTACATGAGTTTCTTCTGACTTCCAAATATAACTTTACACGGGCTCAACATGAAGCAATCTTACACGGGTTTCTTATGACTTCCAAATACAGCTTTACACAGGCTCATCATGAAGCAATCTTACACGGGTTTCTTCTGACTTCCAAATACAGCTTTATACAGGCTCATCATGAAGCAATCTTACACGGGTTTCTTCTGACTTCTAAATACAGCTTTACACGGGCTCATCATGAAGCAATCTTACACGGGTTTCTTCTGACTTCCAAATACAGCTTTACACAGGCTCATCATGAAGCAATCTTACACGAGTTTCTTCTGACTTCCAAATACAACTTTACACGGGCTCATCATGAAACAATCTTACACGGGTTTCTTCTGACTTCCAAATACAACTTTACATGGGTTCATCATGAAGCAATCTTACACAGGTTTCTTCTGACTTCCAAATACAGTTTTATACGAGCTCTTCATGAAGCAATCTTACACGGGTTTCTTCTGACTTCCAAATACAGCTTTATACGGGCTCTTCATGAAGCAATCTTACACGGGTTCCTTCTCCCTCCTTCTGAAGTTTTACACTGACTCATCCTGAGGAAACCTTACCCAGGTTCCTTCTCTTGAATTTCCAGATGCAGTTTTACACTGACTCATCCTGAGGCAAGCCTACCCAGGTTTCTTCTCTTGAATTTCCAGATGCAGTTTTACACGGACTCAGCCTGAGGCAACCCTACCCAGGTTCCTTCTCTTGAATTTCCAGATGCAGATTTACACTGACTCATCCTGAAGCAACCCTACCCAGGTTCCTTCTCACAATCTCCAAATGCAGTTTTACACGAACTCATCCTGAAGAAACCCTACCCAAGTTCCTTCTCACAATCTTCAGATGAAGTTTTACACGGACTCATCCTGAGGCAACCCTACCCAGGTTCCTTCTCTTGAATTTCCAGATGCAGTTTTACACGGACTCATCCTGAGGCAACCCTACCCAGGTTCCTTCTCTTGAATTTCCATATGCAGTTTTACACGGACTCATCCTGAGGTAACCCTACCCAGGTTCCTTCTCTTGAATTTCCAGATGCAGTTTTACACGGACTCATCCCGAGGAAACCCTACCCAGGTTCCTTCTCTTGAATTTCCAGATGCAGTTTTATATCGACTCGTCCTGAAGGAACCATACCCAGGTTCTTTCTCATAATCTCCATATGCAGTTTTACACGGACTCATCGTGAGGCAACCCTACCCAAGTTCCTTCTTACAATTTCTGGATGCAGTTTTACACGGATTCATCCTAAAGAAACCCTACCCAGGTTCCTTCTCACAATCTCCAAATGAAGTTTTACACGGACTCATCCTGAGGAAACCCTACCCAGGTTCCTTCTCTTGAATTTCCAGATGCAGTTTTACACAAACTTGTCCTGAGGCAACCCTACCCAGGTTCCTTCTCTTGAATTTCCAGATGCAGTTTTACACTGACTCAACCTAAAGCAACCCTACCCAGGTTCCTTCTCACAATCTCCAGATGCAGTTTTACATGGACTCATCCTGAGGCAACCCTACCCAGGATCCTTATCTTGAATTTCCAAACGCAGTTTTACACGGACTCATCCTTAGGCAACCCTACCAAAGTTCCTTCTCACAATTTCCAGATGTAGTTTTACACGGACTCATCCTGAGGCAACCTTACCCAGGCTCCTTCTTACAATTTCCAGATGCAGTTTTACCCGGACTCATCCTGAAGCTTCCTACCTAGGCTCCCTCTCACATATCTCCTAAAATAGCCCTACCCAGATTCCTTCTCATACACTTCCAGATGAAGTCTTACCCAGACTCATCCTGAAACAGCCCTACACAGGTTTCTTCTGATACATTTCCAGATATCAGTTAATTTCATTCTCCCCAGCAAATTACTGCAAAGCCTAAATTTCAACTAGAAAATAGCAAACTTTCATCTCTCCAATCCAGAGATAACCCCTCAGTAGAGCCATGGACAACTGATGTTCCTAGACTCTATTCCCCACAGACTTTTCCTCAAACAAGAAAACAACAAAAATCAACATCCCCCAGTGGACTCCTCTTCAGACAACAGGAACATGAAACCCCACAAAGAGACCTCTTATAAAGTCAACTTCTACTTTGGATGGCATCTTTAAGCCCATCTCCGTCGAGTCTTCGTCATTTTATTGATGGCATCTTTAAGCCCATCTCCAACGACTTTCAGTCATCTTCTCCAAATGGCATTTGTAAGCCCATTCCTGACGTCATCAACCATCAGTATTACTTCATGTGAGTGCAAATTTCTGGACACTCTAGTGTTCAATCATCTTCCACCTTCAGATCATGAAAGGCAGACAAGCCAATCTAATCCTCAGGTTTAAGAAGATTGAACAGGGGCAGTTGTTGTACCCTAAAATTTTCCCTCCCATTTTCACACAAGACATACTCCTAGAGGTCCTCAATTGCTCAAGGTTGACCAAGAATTGATCAGACAAATTCTCCTCCTAGGCATTGGCCTTCCAATTAGGGTTTCATTTTTCACCAAGATGTGTGATCTCCAAAGGTCTCAAATTTCTTCCATGGTCCTAATATGTCTTCAATATTATCCATGACACGTTTCATTCCTTGCACAACAAGTTTGCTCAGTCAATTGCTCAAATGATTGAAAATCAATTGTGTTAGGTCAAAAGTCAACTAGGGCCTATATACAGTCAAACTTTAAGATTTTTGGTCAACATCAACATTTTGAAGTGATATCCATCATTTGATCAAGGATTTATCATGATTCCTCAAGAAATGCTCCTAATTCATCAAAAGTAAAAAATTACTAATTAGGGTTTCTATAGGAAAAGTCAACCAAGCTTTAACCAGGCATAACGTTTTCATACTTTATTAGAAATTTTTCCACCAAGGCTTATTTTGAAGAGAATTCATTTCCCTACAACTTTTCTTCAGCCCACAAGTTCAAGAGATACACCATTTGAAAGATACAAGCTTATACATTACAGGTCATTTTTAAAAGTCAACAATCCAGCCACTCTTCTAGAAACAATCCAGATTCAATCCAGAGACGGATATTATTCTGATACTTACTCCATATTCTCTTCTAGAAACAGTTCAGATGCGATCCAGAGACGGATATTATTCTGATACTTACTCCAGATTCTCTTATAGAAACAGTTCAGATGAGATCCAGAGATGGATATTATTCTGATACTTACTCCAGATTCTCTTCTAGAAATAGTTCAGATGCAATCCAGAGACGGATATTATTCTGATACTTACTCCATATTCTCTTCTAGAAATAGTTCAGATGCGATCCAAATACGGCTGACATTCTGATACTTATTCCAAATTATCTCTCAAATATTGTCCAGATACGATCCAGATATGAATGTCATTCTGCCACTCATTCAACACACCTTTCAAATACAGTCCAGATACGATCCAGATACGGATGTCATTCTGACACTCATTCAACACACCTTTCAAATACAATCCAGATATGATCTAGATATGGATTCCATTATAATATTCATTTAGATTTAACTTTCAGTTACAATTCAGATACACTCTAGATACATGTCATTCTGACACTCATTCAGTACATATTTCAGATATGAGTCAGATACAATCCATTCATGGATATTATTCTGATACTCATTCCATTACATCTATTGTTTCAGTATAGATCAACCAGAGAATTGTTCTGATACTTCAATATAATTTTGGTAACTAATCACTCTCCAAATGGAATCTTTAAGCCTATTCCTTACACAATCAACCATCACATCGTAAAGTGCAGATTTCTGGGCACTCTAGTGTTCAATCATCTTCCACCTTCAAGTCACAAATGGCAGATTTACCAATCTAACTCTTCAGGTTTAAGAAGATTGAACAGGGGCAGTTGTTGTACCCCAAAATTTTCCCTCTTATTTTTCAAGGCATTTTTCACAAGGATTCTTAAGGTTCAAGCTTGCGCAATTACATTTGGATTTTCCAATACCAAGTTAAAAAGGAAACTGTCAAAAAAGAGGAAAACAGATAAAAATAATCTTTTTGACAAAAGTTGGAGAAAAACAAGCCTCTTTGATTCAGCTCCTTCGATTGGCCTTTTGGCCTCTTTCGATGCAAGCTTGGCTTGTATCCTTCGGCTGAGCATGGGCCTATGGCCTATTAGTTTTGGTTCACAAGGCAGGAGCTTCCTTCATGCCACCTTCGATTGCACCTTTGGCCTCACAATGTTCACAATGCAATGGCTACCTATGTGCATGTTTCGTTAGGATGTCTTCATGCCTATGTTGACTGGACAAACATTCCCTTCATGCTTGCCTTGAGTCACAAGTTGATGACTAGCTGTGTACAGGCCTTCATTTAAGCCATAACTTCTTTCTTACGCACAAAAGGCTTCCTCCATGCTAGCATACACAAGGTACAAAGCCTCATATAGCTTCCTTCGATTCCAAGGCAAAAGGCTCCCTTTTAGCATCCTTCAATTTACACTTTTTTGCCTCCTATATGCCTCTTTCCAATCTGGACATTTTGGCCTCTTGCATGCACCTTTAGTTTGGGCATATGGTTCCCTACGTACACTCATTCATTTGGCCACATGGACCTTTGGCAGGCAAGCCTTCGACTGGACAGAACCACCTTCACAAGGTTTCGTTTGTAACTTTAATTCCCTTCGAATCAGCATATTTTGAACCCAACTCTGGGCATCCCATTCGAAGGATATGCTTGATGGTCCATTCGAAGGATTTACAAAGCCCACTTTAAGGCATGTTTTGGTGATCCATCCAAGCGTCACACTTTTGGCTCCTTCAAAGGATGCACAAAAGTAACCCATTTGAAGGACACTTGTTGGAGGAAAATCAAATAATATTTTTGGGAGAAGAATCTGGTCAAAGAATGGTCAAAACGAAAGGGTGAAATATTCAAAGATGCTTGTTGCCAAGTTCAGGTCTGGTACACTGGCCAAAACTGCTGCGCAACAGTCCTAAAACACTTCCCCATTCTTGCACCAAAATAGCACACAAGGCACTGTCTCTCAAAAGCTACAAAGAGCAGGTTACTCAAATTGTTCAAACTTTTTGTTTTCCCTCCAAAAGCTTCATCCAGCTTTGCCTATAAATAAAAGGCTTCACAACATGTTTGAGGAGGACTTTTTGGCTAGAGGAACGAATCTTCAAAAATTTCTCAAACACTTAAACATTTATAAAACACAAACCCAGAATCCAAACACTTGTCCCCTTCAAATCTGAATCATCCTGGTACCTTGTTACCCTTCGAATCCAGCAGGAAGAACCTCACATTTGTTCTTCTCTTTTGAATCCAGTATCAAAGGCCTAACCCCTGGTCCCTCCCTTCGAATCCAGAAGCGCTCAAGGCAACCACTTAAAGGCCCAGCACACGTCCCAGCCTCAAGCAAGGTATGTCATTCTTAACCTTGGATCCTTCGTTTCCAGCATAACATGTAAATAAATTTCCATTTCGTTTCAAGCATGTACATAGTTTTGTTTCCCTTTCGTTTACACCCTTTTAGTTTGCTTTTATTGCCTCTCCTTTTGTTTTTATTCTTTGGTTTGTTACAAATGCTTTAAGAATTAACCTGGCCCTAAGGTAATGCTAGCATGGCCTTAGGCCATGTTGCTATTTAATATCTCAAACGAAAGATACAGGAGACAGGAGTATGAAATGAAGCCCCAGGCTTCCTCACTGATTCCAGGCCAAGTCGAAAGGCACTCCCTCACTTCTTTCAACTCCCATTCGAAGAAGGCAAAAAGGCATATTACATCTTGCACTGATTCCAGGCCCAGTCGAAAGGCACAACATGTTGGACTCCAGGCCCCAATCGAAAGGCACACCTACACTGGTTCCAACCCCCAGTCGAAGGAGGCAGAAAAGCAAATCAAAGGGCATGACTCCACTAACTCCAGACTCCAAATCAAAGGAAGCCAAAAAATGCAGAATTGAAGGGTGTTTCTACCTAAATTGAAGGACCCATTTTTATTTCTTTTATTTTTGCCTCTATATTTTCATGTTATTCAACATGGTTGTAATAGTGTAGGATTTTATCTTTCTGCATTTTATTACTTTTGTATGATTGCTAGTAAAATAGGGTATGTATGGAAAGATAAAAACAACAAGTAGACAACCCCTAATCAAAGACTAAATGCATGTAAATCAAGCACACTATTCACACACGCACCCTTAGGGTAATCTCACTTGTTGCCTTGGAAGAATAGTCATGTCCCTCGAATATGGGCGTCTTATCAAAGACCCTCGATAAAAGATCGTAGTCCCTTGATGTCCCTCACTATTGCCTTCGGTAAACGATCTAGTCCCTAAACGATATTGCTAAAACGTCCCATAGGTTTCCCTCTATGACTATACAAACGTCCCACGCCCGTCCCTTCACATCCAATGATGGGGCTTCTTACCAAAACAATGGTAAGATAGCAACACCTAAAGGAGGAGGAAAAGAACACTAAAGACCTTTTAAGTAGGTAAGATGTTCCTAGTTGCTCGCTTGCTCATAACAAAATGATTCTATACACCCGCACTTTCATTTGATACATTTTCAAAAGTTAAAACACTTTGCACGCGTTCTTATAGAAACAAGAACCATTACAAAAACACCTTTTCAAAATCACTTTAAAAACACATTCCACAAACACCTCTTTGAACTATTTTCAAAACAACACTTTGTACGCGTTCTTATAGAAACGAGAACCATTACAAAGACGCTTTTCAAAAATACTTTCAAAGCTCACACCACAAGAACATTCTCAAACAAAAGCAAATGATCTAGCAAGCAACTAAGAGCCTATAGATAACTACGGATGAAAAGGGTGTTAACACATTCCCTTTTCATAACCTACCCCCCGAACTCAATAAATAATTTCAAAAGGTCTTTCCTGTTCTTTTCAACCTTTCCTTATTGGATAAAATAAAATTCGGTGGCGACTCTTGCTATCTGCAATAATTGCGTTCAAACGCAAAACACCCAAGTCAATTCTCCTACCGCGTTACAGTATGCATCTTCAGAATTGATCTAATGCATAACATGTGAGTTATAGTGTATGAACATGTTTATGCCATTTTTAGAGCAACACGAACTGAGGTCTTTGAATCTCTGTGTATAGTAACTTTCAGATCAAAAGGACCTCACCATTAGCCTCGTAGGGCTTGGTTTAGTAGGATAGGATACTTCTGGATTTTTAAAGTGGACGTTTTTGCAGGTTTGGTGTTTTGAATGACCGGAGAAGACCACCGGAAGGTTGACTCGGCGTGCTGACTCTAGCGGCTTAAGTGTCATCACCTGGTTGGGTTGTTCAAATCCACCTGGTGCACGCGTTTTGAATCAAATATAATTGATTTATATAATATTTTTTTTCATTGTATTTGAATTAATGAATGAAAAATACAGTCCAGTGGCAGCATGCGCGTTCTAAAGACAAATACCCCCTAGGTCCTAGGTTCGATCCAGGTGCGAGGGAGTTTTTATTTTTCTTATATTCTCATTACAGATCTGCTACAAACAAAGGCCAGCGCGCGCACTGTGCATATAACATCTAGAAAATCAGATTACCAGAACTCCAGAACCAATGCTTCAGAGAAATCATGACCATGGTGCACCCTAAGGAGTTTCCTTCACCAGATCTCCAGACACCTGGGCCCTCTTGCTAATGGACCTAGGGATTTGTTTTGAAACACCCCCCCCCCCCCCCCCATTTGCTTTAAATCAGGCCCATCTGAATTTCATTTTTTTTTGTTTTTTTTATACTTATTGATCTTTTTTTCTTCTTTATTTAATCAGAAAATCAGAAAATCACAAAAATATTAGATTTAGGTACTTTATTAATTAATTTAATTTAATTAATTAATTTAATCACTTCAAGTTTATTTTGTTAATTAAAATTTAATTAGAATTTGGTTTATAATTCAATTATCTTTCTAAACAAAAATACCAAAAACATCTTTATACTTAGAAGTTTTTTAGGGTTTTTTAGATATCTTCCCCTTTTCCATCTCTGCGCGTTTATTTAATTTTTCCGCATTTGTCAATTTATGTAACTGTCAAAAGGGATGTAATAACTTAAACTAGGACTTTTTACATTTTTCTCCCCATTTGAGGTTTTGTATTCCACATCCCTAAAGCGATGTAATAGCGTAGTTTACTTCCCGCACTTTTATTTTCTGCCCTTGTATATATCTAATTGCTAGATTAATAGGCGTGCATGACAAGATTTAAAAGAAAACTATAGAAAAACTAACATCCAAGATAAAAATTATTGAACATAACACATTTTGCACACACACACCTCTAAGGTACCTCCACTTGTTACCTTCGAAAAACAACAGTCACGTTTCCCGAACGTAGGATGTTTTAGCAAAAACCTTTTGGTTAAGAGATCATAGTCCCTCGATGATCCTTCGATGCTGCCTCGATAAATGATCTTAGTACCTTATGTTAATTGCTAAAATGTCTTACGAGTTGCCTTCGCGGCTGTACGATGACCTGCGTTCGTCCCTCAAAAACATCCAATGATAGGGCTACCTACTAACTAATGGTAGGATAGCACAGTCTAAAGGAAAAGAGGAAAAGAACAAAGATCTTTCGAGTAGGTAGATAGCTTGCAGTTGCTTGCTCATAAAACAAAACAAATATCTCACACATACACTCTCTTTTCTAAATATTTTCAAAGACGAAACACTTTGTATGCGTTCTCAAGGATACGAGAATCATTATAAGTTTTTCGCACTAAAGGCATATTTTCAAAATATTTTCAAAAACACTTACACAAAAAGCATTTTCAAAAGTGAGCTAGCAACTAAGAGCCCGTAGATAACTACAGATGAAAAGGGTGTTAACACCTTCCCTTTTCATAACCTACCCCCCTTACTCAAAATTCTCGAGAGGTATTTCCTGTTCTTTTCACCCTTTCCTTTATTGGATAAAATAAAAGTCGATGACGACTCTTGCTAACTGAAAATAGAAAGAGGAAATCCTCGACAAAATATCCCCAAAGAGAAAGAGGAAATCCCCTTCAAATCATATCCATTCATCATCCCCAGCAGAAATGAAGGATCCAGCTTCCTTATACTCTCCAGCAGCAATTAGGGATTTATTTTCCCAGATTGGGAAATATCGCAACAGCATCCCATGTTCATACATCATGGCATGCACATACACATCGCATACATCATAATCTCATTTATTTTGAGAACATCACCACAATGCATTTCATACATCATGACATTGCATATGACTAACTCTTTGCCATTTTAGGGAAAAGATCAAATAAATAAATACCATTGGCAACCTATGAGACCTGGTAGTCTTCTCAAAAGCTATGTCTGATGAAGGGCTACTTCATCTTTTTCCTCATAAAGATATTAAAAAAACCATCCCTTGTTCAGCCAGATCAACACTAAGATCTCTCTGATTTCTCTTCCAGTTGAAGATGACCCAAGACTTTTGTCTGGTTCAGTCGAATTGATCCTAAGATTCTTCTGATTTCCATTCCAGTCAAAGTTAATTAAAGACCTTCTCTAGTTCAGTCAGATCTACACAAAGATCTCTCTGATTTCTATTCCAGTTGAAGATATCCCAACACTTTGTTTGGTTCAGTTGAATCGGTTCTAAGATTCTTCTGATTGTCATTCCAGTCAAAGTTGATTAAAGACCTTATATGGTTCAGTCAGATCGACACTAAGATCTCTCTGATTCCTATTCCAGTTGAAGATATTCCAAGAATTTTGTCTGGTTCAGTTGAATCGATCCTAAGATTCTTCTGATTTCCATTCCAGTCAAAGTTAATTAAAGACCTTCTCTGGTTCAGTCAGATCGCCACTAAGATCTCTCTGATTCATATTCCAGTTGAATATATTCCAAGACTTTTGTCTGGTTCAGTTGAATCGATCCTAAGATTCTTCTGATTTCCATTCCAGTCAAAGTTAATTAAAGACCTTCTCTGGTTCAGTCAGATCGCCACTAAGATCTCTCTGATTCCTATTCTAGTTGAAGATATTCCAATACTTTTCTCTAGTTCAGTTGAATCGATCCTAAGATTATTCTGATTTACATTCAAATCAAAGTTAATTAAAGACCTTCTCTGGTTCAGTTAGAGCGACACTGAGATCTCTCTGATTCCTATTCCAGATGAAGATATTCCAAGACTTTTGTCTGGTTCAGTTGAATCGACCCTAAGATTCTTCTGATTTCCATTCCAGTCAACGTTAATTAAAGACCTTCTCTGGTTTAGCAAGATCGACACTAAGATCTCTCTGATTCCTATTCTAGTTGAAGATATTCCAAGACTTTTGTCTTGTTCAGTTGAATCGATTATAAGATTCTTCTGATTTCCATTGCAGTCAAATTTAATTAAAGACTTTTCGCTGGTTCAGTTAAATCGACACTAAGATTTTTTTTATTTCTATTCCAGTTTAAGAAACTGCAAAGCCTGGAGCACGACCAAATAGCATTTAATATTTTATTTCCCCAGTAAGTCGTTGTCAAGCCTATAATATGACTGGATACCAGCCAGCCTTACTATCCTTAGCAAGTCACTGTGAAGCCTGGATCCGGACGAGATAGTAGTTCACTTCCATCTCTTCAGTCAAGAGATAACTCCCCAGTAGAATAATGGAAAAATGAAGCTCCTAAACTCTATTTCCCAAGCAGAGACCAACATTCCTCAGCGGAGTCCTCCTCAATAACAGGAATAAGGATTCCCACAAAAGAGTATCTCATCAACATTGTTCTGGATGGCATCATTAAGCCCATCTTTGACGATCTTCCCTCACCTTCTCTAGATGGCATCTTTAAGCCCATCTCCGACGATCTTCCGTCACATTCTCCAAATGGCATCTGTAAGCACATTCCCAACATTATCTACACATTCAAGTATCATTTCAGATGAGTGAAATTTCTGGGCACTCTAGTGTTCAATCGTCTTCCACCTTCAGATCATGAAAGGCAGACAAGCCAATCTACACCCTCAGGTTTAAGAAGATTGAACAGGGACAGCTATTGTACCCCAAAATTTTCCCTCCCATTTTCACTCAAGACATGCCTCTAGAGGTCCTCAATTGCTCAAGGATGGCCAAGAATTGACCAGACAAATTCTCCTCCTAAGGCAACAAGCCTCAACTAGGGTTTCAATTTTAAGCAAGATGTATGAGTCCAAAGGATCCCAAATGTTCTCCATTGTCCTAATATGTCCTCAAGATCCTTCATGCCAAATTTCATGCCTTGAACAACAAGTTTACTCAGTCAACGGCTCAAATGCCTGGAAATCAACTATACTAGGTCAAAAGTCAAATGTGGCCCAAATACAGTCAAACTTCAATATTTTTGGTCAACATCAAAATTTTGAAGTAATATCCATCATTTGATCAAGGGTTGATCATGATTCCTCAAGAAATGCTCCTAACTCATCAAAAGTAAAAAATGGCAAATTAGGGTTTCTATAGGAAAAGTCAACCAAACTTTGACCAGGCATAACTTTCTCATACTTTGTCAGAAAGTTTTCCTCAAAGGCTCATTTTGAAGAGAATCCAATTCCCTATCATTTCTCTTCATCCCTAAAGTTCAATAAATGCATCAATCAAAAGATACAAGCTCATACATTATAGGTCCTTTCAAAAGGTCAACAAAAACACCTTTTGGGTCAAAGCTCCTTACATGAACATGGAAGATCCAATTGAGATGAAACCAAAAGGGTTGTTTAGAGGACATCCTAAGCTCTCTAAAAAGTCCCAGAATACCCTCATAGGTTAAAAATTAAGAACGATGTGCATTGCTAAAGTTGACCAATTTTAGGAAAATGCACAAAAGTCAATGTGAGCAAATTGGATCTTTTGGACTAATGGGCGTGGGTTTTGGATCTCAAACATATATATGGACTTATTTAAGATATTTAATCCATTATTTTATTTTTATGAGATATGGTTTTATTTATTTGAATTTTTATTCATTTAAATCATAATAAATCAAATAAAATAGTGAAATAATGAAATAAAATCCAAAGATTTGTTTTATGATCATATAATGAGTCTAGAATCTGATGAGCAAATCATGATTTTGTGCAAGAGTTGGTTGGAAAGAAAAGAACATGTTTTGGCCAAGTTTAGAAACTTAAAATTCCAAAGGCAAATCAAATATTTTCTACATAAATCTTCAATTCCATCCAATTTTATTGACCTAATGCATCCTAGTATATATGCATAACATTGCCAGACCAAAAAAACAAGGATTGGACGCATAAAACACACAAAAAGTTCCAATTTTTTCACAAAAAATGGCAATCGGATTGATAGTTGCAGAGGGATTCAAGGAGTTTTGATGTTTGCAATCCATTCCTGGGACATTCTGAAGCTAACAGCATCATTCCCAAGCATCAAAGCACCCAGAATCATCACTTACATCATCACAGTTTGCACCTTATTTTTTGAAATCGATTTTGATCATACATGCGTTAGAAATAGATTTTGAGTATGCATTCTTGTTTGTATGAGCATTTAGAACGTATCTGAATGGTTAATTTCCAATTTTGATGCATATATGATAACCTGTCATTGTTAGGGTTTAAACGTTCATTTTAGGGTTTTCAGGTACATGCGAAATTGGGCCTAATAAAGGATACCATCATGCTCAGGGGATCAAACCCAATTGATTCATGTCCTTAAATTGAATATATATTGCCTGTTGTGAATTTTGGATATTTTCAGGTGTTTTAGTGACGGATATAGTCTGTAGGTAAAAGTGTTAGGCTAAAACGATGGACAACTGAAGAAGATGAAGGCGTGGCACAACCTGGTTGGCCCATTTGAAACAAGCGCGCGTTTTTTTTAAAAAGAATTTCTGGCCATTTATTTGAATTATATTGTTTTGTGTTTGTTTCATATAACGAATGAACAGATTGGCGTGATGGTAGAGGGAGCGCTTAGCAAAGGGAAAGACCCTGGTTCGATTCCCAGGTCTTGAATATTATATTTTTCTGACCAATTCCTTGCAGATCCAATATGTTTCACCCTCAGGCGAGTATCATGCACCCTCAGATCCAACCATCAATTATGCATGGTTTTGGATCTAGCGCCTCTAGCATGAAGGCACACCATGGACTTCCCTTACACAATAACATAAGATCACATGCTAGCAGTGGGCCACCAGTTTCTGGGCTTTGCAAAAATTCAACAACACACTCCAGTCTGGGTTTCACACCCCCCGTTTCAGGCCCATTTCTCAATTTAATTCTTTATTCTTTTTTATTTAGTTTTATATTATTTTGTTTATTCATTATTTTTTTAATCAGAAAATTACCAAAAAATAATAGACTTAGGTTTTCTAATTAAATTTAATTTTTGATAAATAAATTAATTTAACCTAATTATTTTGACTTATTTCATTAATTAAAATTAATTAGAGAATTAGGTTAAAGTTCAAATTATTTTTCATAAAATACAAAAAAAAAAAACATTTTTGATAAATAATTAGATTTTTTAGGTTTTAAAAATTTTTCCCGTCTTAACTTTACGCGCTATTATTTTTTCCATACGATTATTTTTTACCATTTATGTAATTCAGCCCGGTTTGTAATAGTTAACTAGGGTTTTTTATTTTCGCATTTTACTTTTCAGTCCATTACTTATGTATCTACACCAAAGCCTTTTAATAGCGTAGGAAGTTATATTTCTCGCTCTTTATATTCTTATATGCTTGTATATAACTATTAGTAACTTAGACGTGCATGACAAGATTAATCAAATAACCATTAGATCACTAATTGCAAGATAAACATAACTTAAAAAACACATTGTTGCACACTTGCACCCTTAAGGTATACCTCACTTGGTTGCCTCGGAAAATAATGGTCATGTCCCTCGAACGTAAGGATATCTTATCAAAGACCCTCTGTTGTACCCCAAAATTTGCCCTCCCATATTTCTCAAAATATTTCAAGAAAAATTCAGAAGTCCAACCCGGCGCGTCATATTCAGGTATTCTTTCGCCAAGATATCTCTGATAACATATTCTCAAATCCAGGTTCGGCTCAAGAGTCAATTCTTTAAAGAAGGTATCCGAATATGTGGGTTTTCTCGAAGAAATATGGTGAAAAAGTGTGCTGAAAGTGCAGTTTTTACGCGCTAAAAAATTCATAACTTGAAGATCGTGGCTCGTTTTGAACCCGTTCCGGTGGCCAAAATTCCATCTTGACATTATCTACGTTTTCATCTCTCACGGCTGGAAGCCAATTTCGATCAGAAGGTCTTCAAAAATGTGGATTTATCAAGTATTTTCGTGCAGAAAATTTGTGACAGAAGTTTATTTGCGTCATTTTCAAAAAATCATAACTTGGTCGATTTTCATCGTATCGAGCTGGTTCCGGTGCCAAAATTTCACAAATTGAGTTGGCTACATTTTCACAGAAGGTATTGAGTTCAAACGGTATTCAAAAGGCCTTCGTTTTTTGCTCAGAGTGCATGACACGCTGAAAATCCTGAATACTGAATATTATTTTATCTGGGCCGAAACTTCGAAAATTCATAACTCGGTCAATTTTTATCGGATTGGACTCATATTTTTACACAAGGTCCCTGACTTGTAGATCTACAACTTTGCTTCAAAAGTCGAGACCAAATTATGCACCGATCAATACCAGTTTTTTATTGAAGAACGTGTCAGAGTCGACACTGAAGCCCAAAATAAGTTTGTCTGAGCTGAAACTTCAAAAATTCATAACTAATTCACCGTTTATCCGATTGAGTCGATTTTCGGACAGGAGTTAGTTCTTGATGTCGGCTACATTTTGTTTTCACATTTCAACTTCAAAAATTGCACTTAAGTCCCTGCGATTTAGCCTGGAAAGTGACGAACTCAAGTGGACATTGGAGGCCCAATTGCACATTCAAAGCCCATTTTCTTTACCCTAATTTCCATTATATAATCACCTTCTTTTCACACAAACCAGAGAGGAGAAAAAAGAGATAAAAAACCTTGCCACAACACTGCTAGAATATCAAATTCTTTCAAGAACCCTAAAACCTTGAAATCCTTATTACAAATCCCTCTCACATTTTCAAAAAGCCATCTCAGTTACAAACCAACATCTTATTACTTATTCAGTAAGGGTAAGGCTGGCTTGATCTCCATGATCCAAAGGGCATAAAAGCATTCATGTCACTACTTTTCCAGTAAGGGTAAGGTTGATTTGATCTCCATGATCAAAAGGGTATAATCATTCATACATGCCATATTGTGCCTAAACATTAAATTTCTTCATATATTGGCTTTATTTGCATTTTTTATGATTTTATTTAATGTGTTCATGAGATTCAACACTGCAGATTTTAGACAGGATCTCATGCAGGTTCATTAAGGAACGTTGAGGCCAAAAGCCAAATGGCCAAAAGCCAAAAGCCAAATGGCCAAAACAGAACATTTTACACATGACACCAATACATGGCGAGGCAGACATTAAGCCAGACATTAAGGAACGTTGAAGCCAGAACACAAATGGCCAAAAGCCAAAAGCCAAATGGCCAAACTAGAACAACTTATGCATGAAACTCAATCCAATGGCCAAAGAATGCAGACCACGGTACTCAGGAGTCAATACTTCAAAAAAACCTCCCCTTGGGCCAGACACCCCCTATGGTTTGCTCAATTTTTTAATTTTTATTTGTTTTTCCTTTTTATTCTTTTAATTATTTTTTAATTGTTTTCTTTTAATTCCATAAAATAATTTTCATAATAAATATAAAATACAGAAAAATCAAAAAAATGTTTATTTTATTAATATTAATTTCACTATTATTATTTTTGTAAATAAAGTTTAAACAATTAATTAGATTAATTTAGGTTTCAAAACTTTAATATTTTTCTTAATAAATTAAATATGTAGAAATTAGGGTTTTTAACTTTTTCATCATTTTTTTTTATAAATAATTTTCTCATCATTATTATTATTATTAATTACTAATTTATTTTGTAAATAAACATGTACATAAATTCTTTAGTAAATTAAGTTAAACTTTAACATTTTTCTCAAATAATTAAAAATAACTTAGAATTAGGGTTTCTTTTAATTTTAATTTTAATTTTCTTATTTCATAAATACAAAAAACCTAAAAAACACTTCTTTTATTTCAATAAATAATTAATTAATTTTTAATTTCAATTTAACTTCAAAAGGGTCCAACGCCCTCGAACGTTCAACTTTAGTTTCTTTCGCGCATTTATTCTTATTATTTCTTGTAAATATTAATGTAATTCTCCCAAAGCCTTGTAAACTCGGACATTTTATTTCTCGCACTTTATTTATTTTTCTGTCAAATCGGGTCCTGGATTTTAATTTGGCGATGTGGACCCGCGCCTTTGTAATAGCTTAGAACTTTTAATTTCCGCAACTTTTTAACTGTTAACAAATGCATGCAAGAATGAATGACAAAAATAAAAACAAACGCTTAGATCACCAATAACATGAACAAGACAAAATATCTGAAAACGACACACAAATCACACACCACCCCTAGGGTACGCCTCACTGTTGCCTTGCCTCGAAAGGTGATCGTCGAGTAGAGGATGTCTTAGTAAGTCCTCATGATCCGGGAACCTGGCATGAGGGTAGCTTCTGAGGTGTCTTCCTATTACTCCGGTGATCACACTGTTGCCTTGTCCCTCGAAACGTGGTCGCCGACTATAGGACGTCTTAGTGAGTCCTTATGTTCCATTGATCTAGTTGCCTCAAAACGGTTGCCTCGGAATAGTTGCCTCGGAATAGTTGCCTCAGAATAAAAGATCAATGGCATAAGGGTAGCTCCTAAGGTATCTTACCTTTGCTTGGTGGCCACACTGTCCCTTAATCGAATTAACCCGAACACCTCCAACGGTGGTGCTACCTACCTCTCAATGGTGGGATGGCACTACTTTAAAGGACATTTACACAGACGAATTCCTTAGGGTAGGTAGACAACTCTAAGATACTTGCTCTAAATTTCAAAACAAATCAAAAATACTTTTCACACCGACACCTTTTCAAAAAGCTTTCGAAAGCAACTTTTCAAACACTCTTGAGGACCGATACAAGAGTCGAACTGGAATTTTCAAAGAAACTTTTTAAAACCCACAGTTGAAAAGCAAACAAACCATTTTTGAAAACACAAATGAGCAAGTATCTAAGAGCCCATGGATAACCATGGATAGAAAGGGTGCTAACACCTTCCCTTTCTATAATCTACCTCCCGAACCGAGAGCAATCTCTTTAAGGAATTTTTCTGTGCTTTTGTCCTTTCCATTTGGAGAAAATAAAAGACGGTGGCGACTCTTGCTTCCGCGACATTTCGCGAATCAGCGTTAAACAGTCAGTTCCAAATCCACAGATCACACCCTCAACTTAAAAAGTCATCATAAAGATCATGGTCCCTTAAACGTCCCTTGGGTTACCTACGAGAAATGATCTTGTCCCTCGATGTTGCCTATATGATGACAGTCCCTTCGAAATGCTAAGGTATCCTTACATGTTGCCTTCAATGACCATAACGCCCCTTTTGATAGTCCCTCAACATCCAACGATAGGGCTACCTACTCAGTAATAGTAGGATAGCACTATCTAAAGGAAAGGAGGAAAAGAACACCTTTTTTCGAGTAGGTAGTTAGTTCTTAAGTACTTGCTCAAAACAAATTTCTTTTTTTACACTTACACACTTTCAAACTTCTTTTCAAAAACGCTTTATCACACTCTTGAGGACTGATACAAGAGTTACCATAAAGAAAACAAAATATTTCAAAACACACGAACACAAATAATTTTCAAAAATGAGTAAGTACCTAAGAGCCCGTGGAAAACCACGGATGGAAAGGGTGCTAACACCTCCCCTTTCCATAATCTACCCCCCTTACTCAGAAAAATCTCAAAAAAAGGTATGTTTCTGTTCTTTTCACCCTTTCCTTTGTTGGATAAAATAAAAGTCAGTGGAGACTCTTGCTTACCGCGACATTTGCGGGAAAAAAACGCAAACCAGTATTAACAGTCAATTCTGCCATCGTATCACAGAACTGATGACTCTAATGGGGAAAAATAATAAAGTGGGGTTTACCTAAGGGTATAGATCATTTCTAAATTGTTTTCTTTATCTGTCTTGATTGCTTTATTTTTAAGGATACTGTTTGGGTTACTATAGATCCTACACTCGGATCTGGGGAAACCTTTTAGGTAAGTAGCAATAGATCGTGGATACTATGTGGGGTATACCAACACGGTTAAAGCGATGGCTACATTGATGCGACACTTTGGTAGGTACCGGTAGCCCTTGAGTTAATCAAGGAGAATATGGGGCCGCTGCATGGTGTCATGAAGCGTCAACTAACTGTAGAACCTATAATTGAACAACTTGGCCATTAGGACGTAGTGAGATGGCCTTCTTTGGTGTATTCCTAAAGTCGGAAGATACTCGATGCTACACTCATTGAGATTTGACTCCCGAGTTTTGTTTGGTTGCGAGTCAGTCGCCTATCGAACGAAACTTGTGGGAAAGGTTAGTGATATTGAGATTCCCTAGAACCCGGTTACTATTTAGAGGACAACTTGAACCAATCCAACTTCAAGAGGGTATGGCCTTAAAACCCATGTAAGCCTTAAACCTAAGGTTTTGGTGTAATTTGCTTGTGCTTGCCATGTATGTGATTTCTTAGCATAATCATGACATCATAACATGGCATATCATACTAACCATTTCAAGGATCTCAAGAGTTTGTGATGCAGGTTATGGTAAATCAGACGTCTAGCAAGGGGCAAAGGGGATTTATTTTCCTCTAGCCAATTCCGTCAAAAGATCAAAACTCAACAACTTGAGTCAGGGGCTATGACCCACTTGATATGGTGAGCTTGACTCTCGTAGAAGGACACTCAACGATACGAATTTATTCAATCAAAGCTGTAAATGTTGACATTTTCTTGTTTACCCCGAGAAATCCTTGAAAACATTGCATACATATATCATATATATCATTGCATAAACAGGTTTCAAAGCAGGTTTCTCATCCTCTTCGTTGTTTATTTCAGCAATGGCTCTCGAACAAACAGTGAAAGATCTACAGACTCAATGCTCAGTTTCAATAGATGATCATGGCTCTAGCCAAGGGGCAAGAGGAACTGAAAGCCCTGATTGTCAAAGAAAAGACTAAGAATCCAAGGAAGACAGCTGGTGTGGTAAATTTGGGAAGGAGGTTCAAAGGACCACTAAGACAAGTGGTTGAGTTAAAATCTTCATCAAAAGAAGGAGAAAATCAAGAAGGGGAGACAAGAGAGGAAGACCCCAGTCCAACGGAATTTGATAATGAGACTGACTACAATGAAGAGCAGTATCCTCCGGCCGGCGAAAAGTACAAGCAACTAGAAGAACGTCTGAGTGCAATGGAAATCCAGAAGGTGCCTGGGCTGGATTTTAAAGAGATGGGTTTGGTTTTTGGGGTTGTCATCCCACAAAAGTTCAAGGTTCCGGTATTCTCCAAATATGATGGGGTTTCATGTCCCAAGATGCACCTCTGATCTTATGTGAGGAAGATCTTACCTCACACTGCTGACAAGGACTTATGGGTCCACTTCTTTCAAGATTGTCTATTCGGAACTCAATCAGAGTGGTTCTATCAGCTAGAAAGGACCAACATTCGCAATTGGGAAGACCTGGTTGCTTCTTTCTACAAGCAGTATTAGTATAACGCAAACCTTGCTCCCACCCGTACACAACTCCAAAGTATGTCTATGGGTTCGAGCGAGGGCTTTAAAGACTATGCTCAGAAGTGGAGGGACTTAGAAACAAGAGTCCAGCCTCCCCTATCTTATAGGGAGCTAGTGGATATGTTTCTGGGTACCCTATCTGGTCCATTTTTCAATCACCTGATTGGAAGCTCCTCAATCGGCTTTACTGAATTGATTCTGACAGGAGAAAGAGTGGAAGTTGGGATTAGGAGTGGTAAGATCCAGAAGGATGCGTCCTCCAGTACAGTAAGGAAGCCATTTTCAAGAAAGAAAGAGGTTAGTAATATGTAAAATCAAAGGAATCAGGACAGAATTGAACGCTGTCTGGCGGTAGGGCCTGTTATGATCTCTAAACCTGCACCTACTCAACCAAGGAACAATCAGCCTAGAGCGGAAAGGCCGGTAAGACAGTTTACCCGAATAAATATGACTATGTCTCAAGTCTTGCCTTGTCTACTGAAGTCTAACTTGGTAACCTTGCGGGAAGCTCCAAAGAATCCCAACACTGCCTCTCCCCGCTACAATCCAAATGCTCGCTGTGCATACCATTCAGAAAGTCCAGGCCATGATACCAACGACTGCTGGGCTTTGAAAAAAAAGCTGCAAGACCTTCTCAAGGTGAAGGAAATTGAATTTGACGCCCCTGAAATTCCCAATGTTATCACTTCTCTTATGCCCAAGCATGGCCGTGGTGTTAACGCCATTGAAGATGATATGTTTGTTACTTCTGTTGAGGAACTTGTTACTCCTCTCCTGACCATCAAGTGGAACTTATTGAAGGCCAGTTTATTTCTAGGATGTGGTGAAGGTTACCACTCATGTTTATCTCTATCGACTGGTTGTCATTTGTTGAAGACATGTGTTCAACGCCTGATGGATGATAGAGAGATTTTGTTTGAAAAGACTCCCGTTCCAAGCATTTATTGCAAGGATGTTTCAATAATAACCATTCCCTCCAATCCTCCCAGGGTCTCCACCAAAAGACCCGTCAGGATTACATCTGCTCCGAAGTTGGCTCCATTGATTATCACCATGCCAGGGCCAATCCCATACTCCTCGGACAAAACTCTTCGCTAGAACTATGGGGGTGGCGCCTACTATCACGGCGTCAAACAAGACATGTTGGCTGTTGAAGACCAGGTTTCTTAAAACGCTGATCCCGACATTGGCAACATTGTTGGAACCAGCAAAATAACAAGAAGTGGAAGAGTATTCTCCCCTGAGATTTCTCCTCCAAAAGTTGTTACTGGTCTTGTGATCATTCCTACCTTTGTTCCTATTGATACCACTACTGCAATTCATGTGATTACCCCTGTCGACACCCCTATCACTGAGTCAGCCAAGGCTCGGGGCAAATACATATTGATTGAGCCTGTCCAGACGAAGGCGCAATCAATATCTATCCCAGAGGCTTCCAAGAAAGAAATGGAATAAATTTTGAAAATTATAAAGAAGAGGGGCTACAATGTGGTCGAACAGCTAGGGAAGACCCCTTCTAAAATTTATATGTTGGCCTTATTGTTGTGCTCTGAAGCTCGTGCAAAAGCTTTGGTGAAGTTCCTTAAGATTGCCCGTGTGCCACAGAAAACCTCTGCTGACCAATTCGAAGATTGTGTGGCCAGTTTGACGGCTGATAACGGTCTGGGTTTTTCTAATGCTGATCTGACACCCAGAGGGAGAAAACACAATGATGCGCTGCATATTTCTGTCGAATGCAGGGGCACTACTTTGGCCCATGTCCTAGTGGATACTGGTTCATCATTGAACGTGCTTCCTAAGAAGGCTCTAGATAGACTAGACTGTGAAGGTTTGACCTTGAAGCCCAACAACATTGTAGTGTGGGCTTTTGACGGATCAAAGAGAATGGTGCACGGGGAAGTGGACATCCCCATCAAAGTTGGTTCTCAGACCTTTGACTCCATATTCTACGTGATGGATATCAGACCATCCTATTCTTGTTTGTTGGTTCACCCTTGGATCCATGGGGCGGGAGCTATCACATCCACTCTGCATCAGATGATGAAATACCCGGTGAAAGGAAGAATTGTCACTGTACATGGAGAAGAAGAGTATATGGTAAGCCATTTGAATTCCTCCAGGTATGTGGAAATGGATGGCGAGTTCATCGAGACTCTGTGTCAAAACTTTGAAGAGGTGCCTCAAACTATGGTTGCAACCAAAACTGTCACCAATCTGCCAAAGATCACCAGACCTCCCTTGAAGATGGCTTCTCTCAAGGATGCAAAAGCGGTTATTGAAGAAGGTGGGTCTACCATTTGGGGCCAGCTCCCTGACATTCCATACAAATCTGATAAGTTTGGTTTGGGTTTCTCTTCAGGGGCTCAAAGGGTTGTTCGCCGTGCTCATGCTGGAAGACCTCCCCTACACATCAATAATCATGGGGTCAACGCCTTAGAAGACGGTGATGGTGACGATGACATGGATAGCTGGATCTTCCCTACTACCAACGGTGGACTCAGTAACTGGACGACAAAAGACTTTGTACCGATTACTTTTGTTCAAAAGTAATTGTCTTTCTTGTTTTTGGATGTGTAATAAACAATATAAACTCTATGGCCATGTGTCTTACCCAGGGAACAATGGTTTATTTGTAAGGGTAATCATGTTTCAATTTCATATGGAATTAATAAAGCATTATACATTTGTCATACAAATTTTGCGCTCTCTGTTTTTCTTTTCTTCCTTTACTTTGTCTATACAGCTATGCTCTCACACACACTCACGTATCAAACTGCAGATCCATGTCCACTCTGGATCCCATTGATAACAGTTATGCTATTGCCGGTTAGGACTTTGAAAATCCAATCAACCAAGCCGAGGACGAAGGTGGGGAAGATTGTGAGGTACCTGGAGAACTTGTTAGATTGTTACAGTAGGAAGAAAGGGCTATACAACCTCATGAAGAGCCAGTTGAGACAATAAACTTGGGAACAGAAGAGGATAGAAAAGAAGTTAAGATAGTCACAAATCTGGAGCTTAGTGTCAAACAACGGTTGATACAGATGTTGCATGATTATGTCGAGATCTTTGTCTGGTTATATAAAGACATGCCAGGACTAGACACGGATATTGTGGTTCATCATCTCCCAACTAAAGAGGATTGCCCTCCGGTAAAGCAGAAGGTCCATTGTATGCGCCCTGAAATGTCAAAGAAGATCAAAGTAGAAGTTATGAAGCATTTCAACGTTGGGTTTCTAGTTGTCACTTCTTATCCCCAATGGGTTTCCAATGTAGTACCAGTGACTAAAAAAGACAGCAAGGTACAGATGTGTGTGGACTACCGAGATTTGAATAGGGCAAGCCCCAAGGATGACTTTCCACTTCCCCACATTGACGTTCTGGTTGACAACACCGCGCAACACAAGATATTTTCCTTCATGGACATTTTCTCTAGCTACAATCAGATCAAGATGGCACCCGAAGACATGGAAAAGACAACCTTCGTCACGCAATAGGGGACTTTCTGTTACAAAGTGATGTCGTTTGGGTTGAAGAATGCTGGGGCAACGTATCAGCGAGCCATGGTAGCTTTGTTTCATGACATGATTCACTATGAGATAGAGGTCTACGTTGATGACATGATAGCCCGATCTCAAACTGAGGAAGAGCACCTTGACCATTTGCAAAAGCTGATTGATAGGTTGAAGACGTACAAGTTGAGGTTGAATCCGAACAAGTGCACCTTCGGGGTAAGGTCTGGTAAAATGCTAGGTTTCATTGTTAGTAGCAAGGGTATTCAGGTAGACCCTGCAAAGGTGAAAGCCATACAAGAAATGTCGGCTCCTCGCACTGAGAAGGAGGTTAGAGGTTTCTTAGGACGCCTAAATTACATTGCCAAGTTCATTTCCCATCTAACTTCTACTTGTGAGCCAATCTTCAAACTCCTGAAGAAAGATCAAGTGGTAAAATGGAATGACGAATGCCAGATCTCCTTTGAGAGAATCAAGGAGTACCTTCAAGAGCCTCTGTTCCTGATGCCTCCGATTGAAGGAAGACCTTTGATAATGTACCTGGAAGTGTTAGATAATTCAATGGGGTGTGTGTTGGGGCAACATGACGAGTCCGGTCAAAAAGAGAATGGAATATACTACCTTAGCAAAAAGTTTACCGACTGTGAAACAAGATACTCACTGCTCGAGAAAACTTGTTGCGCTTTGGCATGGTTTGCTCGCCAACTGAGACAGTATATGTTGACCCACACCACTTTGTTGATATTTAAGATGGATCCGATCAAATACATCTTCAAGAAGCCTGCTCTCTCCGGAAGAATAGCAAGATGGAAAATGATCATGATCGAATACGACATACAATACACGACCTAGAAAGCGATCAAGGGAAGCGTATTAGATGATCATTTGGCTCATCAGGCCATAGATGACTACCAGTCCATGAATTTTGAGTTCCCGGACGAGAATATTATGCTAGTGACGGACTGTGAAGAACCTAGACCGGATGAAGGACCTGAGGAAGGATCCCGATGGACCATGGTTTTTGATGGAGCCTCCAATGCACTCGACAATGGAATCAGTGTTGTAATCATATCCCCCGAGGGCTGTCATACTCCTTTCACTGCCCGATTATGTTTCAATTGTACCAACAATATGGCAGAGTATGAAGCATGCATCATGGGTCTCAAAGCTGCTATTGACCTGAAGATCAAGTTCTTGAGAATTTTAGGGGATTCAGCCTTGGTAATAAGTCAAATCAAAGGGGAGTGGGACATGAAGCACCCTAATCTCATCCCCTACAAAGAACATGTGTTGACATTGCTTCCACACTTTAAAGAGGTCACCTTTGAACATTTCCCACGAGAAGAGAATCAGTTAGCAGATGCGCTAGCTACCATGTCATTTATGTTCAAGGTCAAGTGGGACAACGAGGCTCCTCGGATCACTATTGAGAGGTTGGATGAACCTGCATACTGCTATGAGATTGACACTGAAGAAGCAGCAGACAAACCTTAGTTTCATGAAGTAAAGAGGTATCTTGAGGCTCAAGAATATCCTGAGGGGGCATCTGTTAATGATAAGAATTTTCTGAGAAGGTTCTCCGCAAAGTTCTTCCTCGGTAATGGAATCCTCTACAAGCGCAATCATGACTCTACTTTACTTCGGTGCGTAGACAAGAGCGAAGCAGAGAGGATCATGGCAGATTTACACGAAGGTACCTTTGGCACCCACTCTAGTGGACATACCATGGATAAAAAGATCCTACGGGCAGGATACTATTGATCCACTATGGAAGTAGACTTTTATCAAGATTCCCGTACTTGTCACAAATGCCAGATATAAAATGATAAAGTCCATGTACCTCCGGTTTCCTTGAATGTCTTGACGGCTCCTTGGCCCTTTCCAATGTGGGGCATTGACATGATCGGAGATATTAGACATGTCGCTTCCAATAGGCACTGCTTCATCCTAGTGGCCATTGATTATTTCACGAAGTGGGTTGAGGCTACCTCTTTTTCTACGGTTACCAAGAATGTTGTGGTGTGGGTTATCAAGCATAACCTAATTTGTCGATATGGTGTGCCAAAAAGAATCATTACAGACAATGGTACAAATCTCAACAATACAATGATCACGGAACTCTGTAAACAATTCGAGATCCAGCATCATAATTCTTCCCCTTACCGGCCTAAGATAAATGGCATTGTGGAGGCTGCTAACAAGAATATCAAGAAAATCATACATAAGATGATGATGACATACAAAGACTGGCATGAGATGTTACCATTCGCTCTTCATGGTTATCGTACCTCAGCACGTACGTCAACAGGGGAAACACCTTATTCACTGGTATATGGTATGGAGGTTGTCCTGCCTATTGAGGTCCAGATCCCTTCTTTGAGGATCGTGAAGGATGCGGGTTTGAATGAAGATGATTGGATCCAGACTCGACTTGATCAATTGAATCTGATTGATGAGAAAAGGCTCACTGTTGTCTGTCATGGTCAAATG
The DNA here is from genome assembly GCA_948472305.1 of Vicia faba. Classification (NCBI taxonomy): domain Eukaryota; kingdom Viridiplantae; phylum Streptophyta; class Magnoliopsida; order Fabales; family Fabaceae; genus Vicia; species Vicia faba. The sequence goes on along the minus strand of OX451738.1, from coordinate 909,650,544 downwards.
TATCAAAAATGGATGATCAAGGCTTTCAATAAAAAGGTCAGACATCAAGTGTATCAAGTGGGTGATCTATTAATCAAGCGCATCATACTGTTGCAGGGTGATCCCAAGGGAAAATGACTTCCATGTACGAAGTTCCATTTGTGATCAAAATCATATTTTCCGGTGGAGCCATGATTTTGACCACCATGGATGGTGACGACCTTCCTCACCCTGTTAATGTGGACATAGTGAAAAGATACTACGCATGAATAAAGACCTGCTAGGTTGACTGGCCTAGGAAAAAATAAGGGAATCCCAACGAGCCAAAAGGGTTCGGGAAAAAGTTAGGGATAAAAACAAAAGAAATCTGTACACCCGGCAAGTCGAAAACCCGAGAGGGCGGTTTGGGAAAAAAAGCGTATCCCGGTGGATTGAAAACCCGAAAGGGCGGTCCAGGAAAAAATTAGGAATTTGAAGCGTATCACTATGTCCCATTGGATCACCTTGCGACCAGACTTCAGTATCAACTATCAAGCTCAAACGGTACCGATCAATCCAGTCAGCTTTGGACGAGTAGCAAAGTGATGAGACGCTCGAAGACATAGGGGAAATAGCAGAATTGAAACTCAATGGGATTATTACACATATCTGTTTTCTCTTTATACACTATTTTATATATTTTTCACTTTCACGGCGGCGTTTTCTTACTAGAACGTCATTCTCTTTGTACAAAATGCCTGTTATAGGAGAACTTCAAAAATCAATACAAATCATTCTTTTAAAAGTACAAAACTGTTTGCTTTTCTTTTTTCTGTTTTGTTTTGCAAAAACGTCCAAAATTTATTTTTGACATATGCATTTGAATATGATTTCTGTTCACAAATACTTGCATAAAAAACAGAAAGGCAGTTGCTAATGACTTTAAGAAGCGGGGCAAAGTCTAAAAAACAATTTGTAGTCCCGACAGTTACTCCTTCCATCATGGTGCAGGGGTAGAGACAGTTTGAGACGAAGTCACCGCTGCATACGACCCTGTGACATCTATGTTCCCCACAGAGAAGAAAACAACCAAGGTTTTAATCTCTCCCTCCCCAAGCAGGAATTACTTCCTCCATTCAAGAGTGGAAATCTGTTTTCCCCAGCCGAGTTTTATAACTTCAAACAGTTTACAAAATCTCCTCCCAGGTAGAGTTTATTTCTATAATTGTAGAAGTTCAGGCCCCAACAGAGTTTACATCTCTACATCAGCATAATCTCCCAATAAAGCATCTCCCTCCATAGAGTTATTCTCAAGCAGAGTCAATCCCCGGCAAAATATCCTCAAACAGAAAGAGGAAATCCCCGACAAATCATATCCATTCATCATTCCCAGTGGAAATGAAGGATTCAAATTCCTTATACTCTCCAACAGTAGTTAGGGATTTATTTTCCCATATTGGGAAATATCGCAACAGCATCCCATGTTCATACATCATGGCATGCACATACACATCGCATACAGCATAATCTCATTTATTTTAAGAATATCACCATAATGCATTTCATACATCATGACATTGCATATGACTAACTCGTTGCCTTTTTCAGGGAAAAGATCAAATCAATAAATACCGTTGGCCACCTAAGAGACCTGGTAGTCTTCTATAAAGCTACGTCTGATGAATGGCTATTTCAACATTTTCTTCAGAAAGATATTAAAAATACATTCCCTGGTTCAGCCAGATCGACACTAAGATCTCTCTGATTTCTATTCCAGTTGAAGATGACCCAAGACTTTTGTCTGGTTCAGTCGAATCGATCCTAAGATTCTTCTGATTTACATTCTAGTCAAAGTTAATTAAACACCTTCTCTAGTCCAGTCAGATTGACACTAAAATCTCTCTGATTTCTATTCCAGTTGAAGATATCCCAAGACTTTGTCTGGTTCAGTTGAATCGATTCTAATATTCTTATGATTGCCATTCCAGTCAAAGTTGATTAAAGACCTTCTCTGGTTCAGTCAGATCGACACTAAGATCTCTCTGATTCCTATTCCAGTTGAAGATATTCCAAGACTTTTGTCTGATTCAGTGTAATCGATCCTAAGATTCTTCTGATTTCCATTCCAGTCAAAGTTAATTAAAGACCTTCTCTGGTTCAATCAGATCGCCACTAAGATCTCTCTGATTCCTATTCCAGTTGAAGATATTCTAAGACTTTTGTTTGGTTCAGTTGAATCGATCCTAAGATTCTTCTGATTTCCATTCCAGTCAAAGTTAATTAAAGACCTTCTCTGGTTCATTCAGATCGTCACTATGATCTCTCTGATTCCAACTCCAGTTGAAGATATTCCAAGACTTTTGTCTGGTTCAGTTGAATCGACCCTAAGATTCTTCTGATTTCCATTCCAGTCAAAGTTAATTAAAGACCTTATCTGGTTCAGCCAGATCGACACTAAGATCTCTCTAATTCCTATTCCAGTTGAAGATATTCCAAGACTTTTGTCTGGTTCAATTGAATCGATTCTAAGATTCTTCTGATTTCCATTCCAGTCAAAGTTAATTAAAGACTTTTCTCTGGTTCAGTTAAATCGACACTAAGATTTTTTTTATTTCTATTCTAGTTTAAGAAACTGCAAAGCCTGGAGCACGACCAAATAGCAGTTAATATCTTATTTCCCCAGTAAGTCACTGTGAATCCTATAATACGACCGGATAGTAGCCAGCCTTATTATCCTCAGCAAGTCACTGTGAAGCCTAGATCCGGACCAGATAGCAGTTCACTTCCGTCTCTTTAGTCAAGAGATAACTCCCCAGTAGAGTAATGGACAACTGAAGCTCCTAAATTCTATTTCCCAAGCAGAGACCAACATTCCTCAGCGGAGTCCTCCTCAATAACAGGAATAAGGATTCTCACAAAAGAGTATCTCATCAACATTGTTCTAGATGGAATCTATAAGCCCATCTCTGACAATCTTCTGTCACCTTCTCTAGATGGCATATTTAAGCCCATCTCCGACGATCTTCCATCACATTCTCCAAATGGAATCTGTAATCACATTTCCAACATTATCTACACAGTCAAGTATTGTTTCAGATGAGTGAAATTTTTGGACACTCTAGTGTTCAATCGTCTTCCACCTTCAGATCACGAAAGGCAGACAAGCCAATCTACATCCTCAGGTTTAAGAAGATTGAACAGGGGCAGCTGTTGCACCCTAAAATTTTCCCTCCCGTTTTCCCTCAAGACATGTCTCTAGAGGTCCTCAATTGCTCAAGGATGACCAAGAATTGACCAGACAAATTCTCCTCCTAAGGCAACAAGCCTCAACTAGGGTTTCAATTTTAAGAAAGATGTATGAGTCCAAAGGATCCCAAATGTTCTCCATTGTCCTAATATGTCCTCAAGATCCTTCATGCCAAATTTCATGCCTTGAACAACAAGTTTACTCAGTCAACGGCTCAAATGCCTGGAAATCAATTGTACTATGTCAAAAGTCAATTATGGCCCAAATACAGTCAACCTTCAAGATTTTTGGTCAACATCAAAATTTTGAAGTAATATTCATCATTTGATCAAGGGTTGATCATGATTCCTCAAGAAATGCTCCTAATTCATCAAAAGTCAAAATTGGCAAATTAGGGTTTCTATAGGAAAAGTCAACCAAACTTTGACCAGGCATAACTTTCCCATACTTTATCATAATTTTTTCCTCAAAGGCTCATTTTGAAGTAAATCCAATTCCCTACAACTACTCTTCAGCCCTTAAGTTCAATAAATGCCTCAATCAAAAGATATAAGCTCATACATTATAGGTCCTTTCAAAAGGTCAACAAAAACACCTTTCGGGTCAAAGCTCCTTACATGAACATGGAAGATCCAATTGAGATGAAACCAAAAGGGTTGTTTAGAGGACATCCTAAGCTATCTAAAAAGTCAAAGAATACCCTCATAGGGTTAAAATTGAGAAAGATATGCATTTCTAAAGTTGACCAATTTTAGGAAAATGCACAAAAGTCAATGTGAGCAAATTGGATCTTTTGGACTAATGGGCGTGGGTTTTGTATCTCAAACATATCCATGGACTTATTTAAGATATTTAATCCATTATTTTATTTTCATGAGATTTGTTTTTATTTATTTGAATTTTATTCATTTAAATCATAATAAATCAAATAAAATAGTGAAATAATGAAATAAACTCCAAATATTTGTTTTATGATCATATAATGAGTCTAGAATCTGATGAGAAAATCATGATTTCGTGCAAGGGTTGATTGGAAAGAAAAGAGCATGTTTTGGCCAAGTTTAGAAACTTAAAATTCCAAAGGCAAATCAAATCTTTTCTACATAAATCTTCAAGATTCCATCCAATTTTATTGACCTAATGCATCCTAGTATATATGCATAAAATTGCTAAACCAAAAAAACAAGGATTGGCCGCATAAAACACACATAAAAAGTTCCAATTTTTTCACAAAAAAAGTGGCAATCGGATTGATAGTTGCAGAGGGATTCAAGGAGTTTTGACGTTTGCAATCCATTCATGGGGACTTCCCTTACACAATAACACAAGATCACGCGCTAGCATTGGGCCACCAGTTTCTGGGCTTTCCAAAAATTCAACAACACACTCCAGTCTGGGTTTCACACACCCCGTTTCAGGCCCATTTTTCAATTTAATTCTTTATTCTTTTTTATTTAGTTTTATATTATTTTGTTTATTCATTATTTTTTTTAATCAGAAAATCAACAAAAAATAATAGACTTAGGTTTTCTAATTAAATTTTATTTTGATAAATAAATTAATTTAACCTAATTATTTTGACTTATTTCATTAATTAAAATTAATTAGAGAATTATGTTAAAGTTCAAATTATTTTTCATAAAATACAAAAAAAAACATTTTTGATAAACTATTAGATTTTTTAGGGTTTAAAACTTGTTCCCGTCTTAACTTTACGCGCTATTATTTTTTCCATACGATTATTTTTTTACCATTTATGTAATTGCGCCTGATTTGTAATAGTTAACTAGGGTTTTTATTTTCGCATTTTACTTTTCAGTCCATTACTTATGTATCTACACCAAAGCCTTATAATAGCTTAGGAAGTTTTATTTCTCGCTCTTTATATTCTTATATGCTTGTATATATCTGTTAGTAACTTAGGCTTGCATGACAAGATTAATCAACTAACCATTAGATCGCTAATTGCAAGATAAACATAACTGAAAAAATACATTGTTGCATACTCACACCCTTAGGGTATACCTCACATGGTTGGCTCGAAAAATAATGGACATGTCCCTCGAACGTAGGGATATCTTAGCAAAGACCCTCAACTTAAAGAGTCATTATAAAGATCATGGTCCCTTAAACATCCCTCGAGTTTCCTACGAGAAATGATCTTGTCCCTTGATGTTGCCTATATGATGACAGTCCCTTCGAAATGATAAGGTATCCTTACATATTGCCTTCAATGACCATAATGTGCCTTTTGATAATCCCTCAACATCCAACGATAGGGCTACCTACTCACTAATAGTAGGATAACACTATCAAAAGGAAAGGAGGAAAAGAACACCCTTTTTCGAGTACGTAGACAGTTCTTAAGTACTTGCTCAAAACCAAATCCTTTTTTTACACTTACACACTTTCAAAATTCTTTTCAAAAACGCTTTATCACACTCTTAAGGACTAATACAAGAGTTACCATAAAGTAAATAAAATCTTTCAAAACACACAAACACAAACAGTTTTAAAAAATGAGCAAGTACCTAATAGCTCGTCGAAAACCACGGATGGAAAGGGTGCCAACACCTTCCCTTTCCATAATCTACCCCCCCTTACTCAGAAAAATCTCGAAAAAAGGTCTTTTTCTGTTCTTTTTACCCTTTCCTTTGATGGATAAAAGAAAAGTTGGTGGCGACTCTTGCTTACCGTGACATTTATGAACAAAAAACATAAACCAGTATTAACAGTCGGTTCTGCCACCGTATCACATGCCACTTCAAAAGATTTTAGTACAATGTGTTTCAAAGAATAAGCATGGGAAGGCCTTTGTGTCCTCTCTAAAACTAAAGAAAAAGATGCTGATATTAAAGGATGTTGTTGTCTAGGAGATGACCTTTGTCATGCCTCCTGAGGTTGAAGAAAGTTGGATGAAGGAAGTAGAGAAAGTATGGAAGAAAAGAAGAAAAAAAGTCTCGAAAATTTGGAATGAGGAAAACCATCAAGTTTGTAGCCTGAAAGGTATTTCTCACTTAACGTACCAACCATTTCATGATTAATTTTAATTTTATATTCTTAGTTATTGTCTTGTCCTGTCGTGTCATGACCCGTCAGGCTAATAGTGAGGAAACTATTCTTGCTTTAAGTTTAGGGGTGTGACACTTTTCTTTGCTGCAATTTTATTTTAACTTCCTTTGAATTAATGGGAAAAAAATTGTATGTATCTATGTATGTGAAAAAAATAGAACAATATGATTTTAATACACCTTCTTAAGAAGAACAACCTTAGGAAAGAACTAGAAGGAATTTTGTTGGGTCTCTAACAATTTAGGATACAAAGAATTAAGGAGTATCTATTGCACTAAATCTTTTGTTACTGATAACCCCAGTCGTGACTTTGGTAGTCTAGGAAGTAGGCAGCCTATAAAAAAAATATTGATTTGTTTTTTATTATGGAATAATAAGTTAGTTGTAAAGTTTAGTTGGGGTAGTTAATACTTGAAGGTAGAGAAAACATAAGAAAGGGGCTTTGAATTATGTTCATAGAAAACACCCCCTTTAGAAAATCTAAGCACTCAAATGATAATAGCGATAAAAACAATGAAGAGTAAAAGACACAAGTGATTTATCCAGGTTTACCGTTAACTAGGCTACTCATGTCCATCCCCTCAAGGATGATTTCGCCTTATCCAAGGACTTAATCCACTATAACCAAACTGATTTCAAATGCACGAGCAACAACCGGTGACTAGCAAGCAATGACACGTTCAATGATCTGATTTAACAAATATAGAGTTCATTGACCCAATAGAATTTGATCACTTAAAATCTCCTATCAGGGTTTCCCACAATGATCACATCCATTGTCTTCAGATCATACCTACACAAGATCACTCAATGAACTTCTCAATGATATATTCAGTGATTCGATTTAACAGATATAACAATCATTGACCCAACAGAATATGATCACTTAAGACCACCTGTTAGGATTTCCCATAATGATCACAACCATTACCTTCTTGAGATCAGACCTTTACAAATTCACTCAAGAAACCTTTCAATGATATGCTCATCGATCCGATTTAACAAATATAACAATCATTGACTTCTATCAGGAATCTGACCAACCAGGTCATCCAAGAGGATTTTCTCTACAATGATATCCATCAGTGATCTCACAAGAGTCTGACCTTCACCCCCCCCCCCCCCCCCCCGCCCTTTGAGATATGACTATCATTGATACAACAAAATTTGATTTGTTAAGATCTTCTATTAGGATTTCCTATAATGATTGTAACCACTATCTTCTTGAGAGTAGACCTTCACCAAGTCTCTCAAGGAATCAATCAACAACAGTTGATAGGGTTCTTGTGTTTACATGATTGCTTCTTCTAAGAAGATTACACAAGTTTTAAGCACATGTTATTTAACACTTTTTCGAGAAACAACTCAAGTGTTAAAACAATTTACATGAAGAGATTCGAAATGAAACACAATACGAGCAACAACTCTTATGTTCATTATAATGTTCTATAAAGATGTATATGATCAGAAGTTGAGTAGCATCTTATAGTGTTCTTCTTCATCTTCTTGTTAAGCAAGTTCCGAGCAACAACTCCTTGCTTCTTTGAGATCTATCAAGATGTATGTGATTGGAAGTTGAGTAACATATTGTAGTCTTCTTCTTCATCTTTCTTTTCTCTCTTATATGGTGGTCTTCATAATGTGTAGCATTGCAACTTTAACATCTCTAGTATCAACTATTTTCCTTTCACATGATGAAGCTTTATTTTGCCAAAGGTGGCTTATGGAAGCTAACAACAACATTCTTATTTGAATATTTGATCTTCTTTTATAGCCTTGACAGTGAGAGACGTTGTGAGGATAGAAAAGACTTTTCCTGCACCAACAGTTAGTTCCCAACAGGTAGAATAAGGTGTAAGAGTTTAGGCATTGTAAAATAATATTTTTGTATCCTGTCGGTGTTTAATGATAGCTTTCCACCTTTTCTCTGAAAAATGTTTTTCTATTAAGCTTGTAAACAGAGATTCGTTAAGTAAAGAAAGATAGCTGGAAATTCAGCCGTTTGTTCCCAACGGTCACGATGAGAGTGGTTGAAAATACAATATAAAGGCATGTCCTTATGCCACCCAAGAGGGTAGAGGTCATAGACACTTTATGTACCTTTTGTACACCATCACACGTTAACCATTTGAACTTTCTTCTTATCTTTAGAGGCTTCAGATGATTTGAATGTTGAATATTGTTGTAGAATAATCACTCTTAAGTATTAGAACCTAAGTCTTGGAGTCTTTAGTACTTGTCCAATCAGAACCTTTTTCTTCAGAGTCTTCATCACTTGGTTGTAAGAACTTTCTTTTCTTCAGATCATTTGAACTTATTCAACAGAACCTCGTCTTCAAAATATTTAGAACTTGTAACACAATAGAAGCAAAGCTTTAGAAGGCCTCCAAAGTTTAACCATAAAGTCACAGTCAAAACCTCTTATACTAACGTTCCTTAGACACGTTGTAGAAGATGATATCAGAATATTGACTTCAACTGTAACATGTAACCACATGTTTTCTTTTGATGAATTCCAGAACCTTACAGTTATACTAGCTTCTGATGGAATACTTCTGATGTTGAATAAAAGCATGTATTTCATGAAATCTCCGAGTTTTAAGAATCTTGACTTTGTCTTCAGAACTATGAGTAACAACTCTTCTGATGAGAAAATCTTGACTTCTGGTCTTGTAGAGAATCTTTCTTCTCACATGTTCAGAGTCTTGACTTTGTAATGAGAATCCATGCAACAGCTCTTCTAATGACTGAATCTTGATTATTGATCTTCTGCGTTGTAAGCTGATTTCTTGTATACTCTTGAATTTTGATCTTGTAGAAGCAGCTTATTAGAAATTCTTTCTTATTGGAGACTCATTAAGATTTTTTCCTTGCCGAACATTCAACATTCCATAGAACTACTGATGTTTCATTAGAAACAGAACTCAGTGGCTCTTCTTCTGAGATGTAATTTGATTATGATGATTTCTTGATTAAAATTATCCAGAATTCTAATCATGTATCTGCATACTTAATGAAACCATTAGAACTAACATTTTTGTTCATAAAATATATGTTTTTTGCCATCAAAACTTAGAGATTAAACAGAGATCCAAATCTTGTTCTTACAATCTCCCCCTTTTTGATGATGACTGTAACACGATGGGAGAACTGACTTGGGTGTTTTGCATTTTATCGCAATTGTTGCGGATAGAAAGAGTCTCCACCGACTTTTCTTTTATCCAATAAGGAAAGGTTGAAAAGAACAGGAAAGACCTTTCGACATTATTTCTTGAGTTTGGGGGGTAGGTTATGAAAAGGCAAGATATTACCACCCTTTTCATCTGTAGTTATCTACGGGCTCTTAGTTTCTTGCTAGATTACTTGCTTTTGTTTGAAGATATGCTTGTGGTGTGGGTTTTAAAAGTATTTTGAAAAGTGTTTTTGTAATGGTTCTCGTCTCTATAAGAACGCGTACAAAGAACTTTATCTTTTGAAAATGTTTCAAATGCAAGTGTTGGTGCATAATATGTTTTTGTTATGAGCAAGCGGGCAACTAGGAGCATCCTACCTACTTAAAAGGTCTAATGTTCTTTTCCTCCTCCTTTAGATATTTCTATCTTGCCATTGATTTGGTAAGAAGCCCTATCGTTGGATGTGAAGGGACGGGTGTGGGATGTTTGTATAGTCATAGAAGGCAACCTATGGGACATTTTAGCAATTTTCGTTTAGGGACTAGATCGTTTACCGAAGGCAACATTGAGGGTCATTGAGGGACTGCGATCTTTTATCGAGGGTCTTTGCTAAAACGCCCATATTCGAGGGACATGACTATTTTTCTGAGGCAACAAGTGGGATTACCCTAGGGGTGCATATGAGTGAATAGTGTGTTTGATTTGCATGCAATTAGTCTTTGATTAGGGGTTGTCTACTTGTTATTTTTATCTTGCCATACATCATATTTACTAACATTTAGATAAAAGCAATAAAAAATGCAATAAATAAATCCTACACTATTACAACCATATCGAAATAGCAAGAAAATATAAAGACAAAGTAAAAATATAAAGAAGAAATATGAGCTCTTTCGATTCAGGAAAAAGCATCCTTCGATTCTGCACTTTTGACCTCTTTCGATTTGGACCTGGAGTCAGCAAGATTATGTCCTTCGACTGGGAGTTGGAAGTCAGCAAAGTTCTGTCCTTCGATTGGGAGTTGGAAGTCAGCAAAGCCACCTTTCTGGTTACTTCCTTCATTTGAGGCCTAAAGTCAGTGTGAGGTGTATTTTCCCCCAGGCCCCTTGCTAGCTCTTTCGACTGTAAGCATGCTGGGCCCTCAGATTGATATTTGAAAGGCTTGTGCAGCTAGCCAATTGAAGGGTATAGTAAACCGGTCTTAAATTCTTAAAATACAACATTCAAGTGTAACTACAAGCCATGGGTTAGCACAAAATCATTGGTTCTCAAAGTCCAAAGCCTAACTAGTCAGAGTTGAGATTTCAGCATATGGGCAGTCAGAATCGAAGGTTAAAACATGGTTAAGATCCCTATATGAAATATCTACATTTCTCTTTATTGGCATGTGCACATGATATTGAAATTAAATAGATTCAAGTTTAAAGGGAACTTACCTCTTTAAGTTCTTAGATCGAAAGAAACTGCAAGTATCTTCCTTGGTGGTGAATAGAAGTTCATTGGGACCCTCTTGAGACTAAACCAGTCACTACTTTGTGCAAGCAGTCACTGAATCGAAGGAGGGTGTGTGAGTGGATCTAAGGTTCTTTTCATAACAAGCAACAAAATGAATCAAAGGGTGACTGTATTGTAGTTAGGGAAGTGGGTCGAAGGCTACCTAGATGGTTACGTAGGGTGTGAATCGAAGGACTCACTTAGTGTACAAAGGGGTTGAGTTTTTTAGAAGTGTTTGAAAAATGTTGGGAAGTGTTTGAGAGTTTTGGGAATTTTCACAAGTGTTCTATTGCAATCCTTCAGGCGTGCCTAACATGTATGGTGGAGTCTCTTATTTATAGATGGTATGGGCTGATGTTTTAGGAGGGAAAACAAAATATTTAAACAAAAAAAGGTGTGATGTGTTTGTAGCTTTTGAGGGGCAGTGTTTGTATTCCATTTTGGTGCAAGTATCAAGGCAGTGTTGTAGGACTATTATGCAATAGTTTTGGAGTTTTATGGCCAGTGTATCAGGCCTGAACCTGGCATCACATGGGAGTTGGTCAATAAGTACCTTTGGCATCTCAACCTTTTATCTTGACCCCTTATCCCTGTCTTTTGACCAGACTCTTCAACAACCATTTCTTTTTTCAAATTGAAGTGTCATTCGAATGGCTCATGTGGATATCCTTTGAAGGGGCCGAAAAAAGTGTCTTTCGACCAGGCCCTTCATGGGTTCCTTCGAATGGTCCAAATACATGCTCTTGGGGTGGGTCAACAGAACATGTCATTCAATTGGGACATTCATACATGTCTGGAAAGTCCTTCTAATGTGCCACCATGGTACTTCTTTCGCATGAGACAATGGCATAATGTAGAATTTGTGTGTTGAAGCAAGCCATTTCCAAGGGAGATACTGCCCACTCAAACTTGCCTGCAAAGGGTCATATGGCCAAACGAAAGGGTGTATGTAGAAGGTCCCTGCCTTATGACCTTATGCTCAAACGAAGGTTTGTAAAAAGAGGGCCACGTGCCCAAATGAAAGGTATGAGCAAGAGCTTATGCTGAAGGATTCACACGCCCCAAACGAAGAATACATGCAGAGGATGAAAGGCACAATCTAAAATCGCAACACTGGAAAGGCAATATGCCTCAAACGAAGGAGGCCTGCAGGAGGCAAGATGTGTAATCGAAAGAGAGCATAAGAGAGGCTTTGGCCTCCTAAATCCAAGGACATCATCATGAGGCTTTTTGCCTTGTGAATTAAAGCTAGTTGATGATAAGTGTTTCCCTGTCGAAGCTTGTAACAAGTTACTTCAAAGGGTGACTTTAGCCTTGTACATGTTAACATGGTAAGGAATTATGCCTTGTAAATCTTGGGTAACACGCAAGAAAGATGCTATGTGGCTAAACGAAAGATTTGCACAAAGAGAATAAAAAGTTCAAACAAAGTCTAGTGCCCAAACGAAGCAGGAAATAAATTTGCCCAAATGAGTCCAATACCCCAATCGAAGCAGGAAATGAATTTGCCCAAAAGGAGTCCAGCGCCCAAATGAAGGATGCAACCAAAGCCTACATCGAATGAGCCAAAGTACCCAATCGAAGGATGTAAAATCAAAGACAGCTTATTTTTCCTTTAATTTTTTCAAAAAGATTATTTTCATCTATTTTGTCCTTTTTTAGCAATTTCCTCTTTAATCTTGATGCTGAAAAATCCAAATGTATTTGTGTAGGCTTGAATTTTTGGGTGCCCCTTGTGATAAATGCCTTGAGAAATGAGAGGTAAAATTTTGGGGTACAACAACTGCCCCTGTTCAATCTTCTTAAACCTGAAGAGTTAGATTGGCGAATCTTCCATTTGTGACTTGAAGGTTGAAGATGATTGAACACTAGAGTGCCCAGAAATTTGCACTTGATGATATTTTGGTTGAGGTGTAAGGAATAGGCTTAAAGATTCCGTTTGGAGAAATGATGGAGAGTTTTTGGAGATGGGCTTATAGATGCCATCCAAAGGTGATTGTTGACAGAAATTAGACTAAGTCTAAGCTTGACTTTAACTGGAAAAGAATCAGGATAAACCTTTAGTCGATTTAAACTGAACCAGCAGAAGTCTTGGATAATCTTTAACTGGAAAGAATCAAGATAAATCTTTGGAGCGATTTGTCTAAACCGAGGAAAGTGTCTACTGGGAAAGAATCAGGATAAACCATTGATCAATTTAAACTGAACCAGCAGAGTTCTGGAAAAGAATCAAAATAAATCTTGGAGCGATTTATTTGAACAAGAGAAAATGTCTATGGGAAAGAATCAGGATAAACCGTTGAGAGATTTAAACTGAACCAGTAGAGGTCTTGAATATTTTTTAACTGGAAAGAATCAAAATAAATCTTGGAGCGATTTATCTGAACCAGAGAAAGGGTCTACGGGAAATAATTAGGATAAACTGTTGAGGGATTTAAACTGAACCAGCAGAGGTCATGAATATTTTTTAACTGGAAAGAATCAGAATAAATCTTGGAGCGATTTATCTGAAAAAAAGAAAGTTTCTATGGGAAAGAATCAGGATAAACCGTTGGGGGATTTAAACTGAACCAACATAGGTCTTGAATATTTTTTAACTGGAAAGAATCAGAATAAATCTTGGAGCAATTTATCTGAACTAGAGAAAGTGTCTACCGGAGAAGAATCAGGATAAACCATTGGTTGATTTAAATTGAACCAATAGAGGTCTAAAAGAAGTATTAGTCATATAGATATTCACCTTGTCCTATTTCGGGAATTGATCTACAATTTATTTGTTCATAGATAGTTGACTTGTCTTATCAAAAAGTTGTTGATGATAATTTTCTATTGATTGATTTTTCCTGAAAAGGTAAAGAGTTAATTGTATGCAATGTCATGATGTATGGAATGCATGGTGTGATAATGTTTCTCAAAAATAAATCAGATTGATATATGCATTTGTGTTGTCGATGTTATGATGTATGAATGCAATGTATGCACATATTAGTTGTTCTGCTGCAGTGTTGTTTAGATTGGGGAAAATAAATCCCTGACCGCTGTTGGGGATGTGGAGTGTAAGCCTTTATTTTTTTTGTTGAAATTGAAGTATTGATAGATGGGTTTCCGTCATTAGAGAAGTAAACTCTGTTGGAGAAGGGAAACATCGTGCATTGCTTGTGGACTTGGTGAAATCCTGCTTAGGAATCATGAGAAGCTGGGTGACTTTCACTGGGGAATCTTTGGTGCGGAAATTGGAAATTTTGCTCCGTCGGGGATATGAGAACACCTTATACCATTAGACTGCATGCAGGAGATACGCCAGTGATCCTGTAGCAGGATGTCCTTACTTCTGCTCTTGCTGGAGAAAGTACCTGCGGGGATTTTATGGAATGGCCCATAGATATTATCTTGTTTCTTAAAGCCATTAGTAATTGTCTTTCTATTTTCTATTCCCTTTTTATGCGCTCATTTGTAAACAGTAATTACGTTCAAATGCATATGTTTAAAAATAATCATTGGACGTTTTTGCAAACAAACAGGAAAGTAAAAGAAAAACAGATAGTGTTGCACTTTTAAAGGAATAGCTTTGTATTAACTTAAGTAAGTATTTTTGTACAAAGAGACGAACATCCTAGTAAGAGAATGTCGTCGTGAAAATGAAAACTAATACAAAGAAAGAAAGCTATATGAAATAATCCCATGGGGTTCCCATTATGCTATAGCCTTCATGTCTCTGAGTGTCTCATCCACTTCCTTCTTTGTCTGAAGCTGATTGGATTGATTAGAACCATTTGAGTTTGAAGATTGATACTGAAGATTGGTTGTAAGGTGATCCAACAGGACATAGTCATACGCTTTAAATCCCTAACTTTTTCCTGGACCTCCCTTTCGGGTTTTCAGTCCACCGGGATACCCTTTTTTGCCCAAGCCGCCTTTTCAGGTTTTCAGCTTGCCGGGTTTACAGATTTTTTTATGTTTTATCCCTAATTTTAGCCTAGGCCAGTCAACCTAGCGGGTCTTTTCATGTGTAGTGTCTTTTAATTATGTCCATGTTTACAGGGTGCGGAAGGTCGTTGTTGTCCATAGTGGTTAAGATCATTGCCCCACCAGAAAATATTTTTTTTATCACAAATGGTCCTTCGTATGTAGGAGTCCATTTGCCCCTGGAATCACCTTGTGGCAGTATGATGCGCTTGATTACCAAGTCACCAACCTGATATACCTAACGTCTGACCTTCTTGTTAAAAGCTTTAATCATACGTTTTTGTTACATATGGCCATGGCGAACATTCGTAAGCCTCTTCTCATCAATCAAGCTTAAATGGTCAAGTCGAGTTTGAATCCATTCATCTTCATTCAACCCTACATCCCTCGGGATTCTCAAAAAAGTTATTTGGACTTCAATTGGTAAGACAGCTTCCATGTCGTATACCAAAGAGAAAGGAGTTTCCCTTGTTGACGTGTGCGCTGTGGAATGGTAGCAGTGGAGATAAAATGGTAACATCTCATGCTAGTCCTTGTAGGACACTGTCAATTTTTGTATGATCTTCTTGATGTTTTTATTAGCAGCTTCTACAGCGCCATTCATATTCAGCCAATAAGGAGAAGAGTTATGATGTTGGATCTTGAAATGCGCGCATAGTGCGATGATCATAGTATTGTTGAGATTGGTACCATTATCTATAGTGGTTCTCTCCGGAATACCATACCGACAGATAAGACTCTATTTGATGAATCGGGCCACAATGTTCTTGGTAACAGAAGCGAATGAAGATGCTTCGACCCACTTCGTGAAGTAATCAATGGCAACCAAGATGAAACGGTGTCCATTAGAAGTTGTAGGTTTTATCTCTCCAATCATATCAATGCCCCACATTGCGAATGGCCAAGGAGCAGTCAGGAAGTTTAGAGGAACTGGAAGCACATGTACTTTGTCGGCGTAGATCTGGAACTTGTGACAGATTCGTGAATGCTGATAACAATCTGCTTCCATGGTGGATCAGTAGTATCTTGCCCGTAGGATCTTTTTAGCCATCATGTGCCCACTAGAATGGGTGCCAAAGGTGCCTTCGTGTAAATCAACCATGATCTTGTCTACCTCACTCTTGTCTATGCACCGAAGCAAAGTAGAGTCATAGTTGCGCTTATAGAGAACTCTGTTATCAAAGAAGAACTTAGTAGAGAATCTTCTCAGGAATTTCTTATCATTAACTGAAGCTCCCTCTGGATATTCTTGGGCCTCGAGATATCTCTTAATTTCATGGAACCAAGGCTTATCCATTACTTCTTCAGTATCAATCTCGTGACACTAAGTTGGTTCGTCCATCCTCTCAATGGTGATCTGAGGAGCCTCATTATCCCACCTGATTTTGAACATGGATGACATAGTGGCTAGCGCGTCCGCTAGTTGATTTTCCTCTCGTGGAAAATTCTCAAGGGTAACTTCCTGAAAATGTGGGATTAATGTCAACACATGTTCTTTGTAAAGGATTAGATTAGGATGCTTCGTGTCCCATTCTCCTTTGATCTGACTGATGACTAAGGCTGAGTCTCCAAATACACTTAAGGACTTGATCCCCAAATCTATGGCAGCTTTGAGACCCATAATACATGCTTCATATTCCGCCATATTATTGGTACAGTTGAAACATAGCCTAGTAGTGAATGGAGTATGACAGCCTTCAAGGGATATGATTACAGCGCCGATGTTGTTGTCGGGTGCGTTTGAAGCTCCGTCAAAAACCATGGTCCATCGGGATCCTTGTTTAGGTCCGTCATATGGTCCGAGTTCTTCACAATCGTTTACCAACATGATGTCTTCGTCTGGGAATTAGAAATTCATGGATTGATAGTCATCCACGGCCTGATGAGCCAGGTGATCATCTAGCACACTTCCCTTTATTACTTTTGGGGTAGTGTACTGAATGTCGTATTCGGTCAAGACCATCTGCCATCTTGCAATTCTTCCAGAGAGGGCAGGCTTCTCAAATATGTATTTAATTAGATCCATATTGGATATCAATAAGGTAGTGTGAGTCATCATATACAATCTTAGCCGGCGTGAAACCCATTCCAGAGCGCAACAAGTTTTCTCGAGCAGTGAATATCTGGTTTCGCGGTCGATAAACTTTTTGCTCAGGTAGTATATTGCATGCTCTTTTCGGCCAGACTCGTCATGCTGCCCCAGCACACACCCCATTGAATTTTACAAGACTATTAGGTACATGATCAGAGGCCTTCCCTCAATTGGCGACATCAAAATGGGAGGCTCTTGAAGGTACTCTTTGATCCTATCAAAGTCAGCCTGGTAATTGTCATTCCATTCCACCACTTGATCTTTCTTCTGTAATTTGAAGATTGGTTCACAAGTAGCGGACAAATGGGAAATAAATCTGGCGATGTAATTTAGTTGTCCTAAGAATCCCCTAACTTCCTTCTCAGTGCGAGGAGCAAGCATTTCTTGTATTGCTTTTACCTTTTCATGGCCCACTTTAATACCTTTACCGTTGACAACAAAGCTTAAGAGCTTACCAGACCTTACTCCAAAATTGCATTTATTCGGTTTTAGCCTTAGTTTGTATTTCCTCAGTCTTTCAAACAGTTTCTGTAGATGGTTAAGGTGTTCCTCTTCAGTTTGATATCTGGATATCATGTCATCCACGTAGACCTCTATCTCGTGATGGATCATATCATGAAACAAAGCTACCACCATGGCACACTGATAGGTTGCCCCGATGTTCTTCAGCCCAAATGGAATAACTTTGTAATAGAATGTGCCCCACGGTATGACGAAGTTCGTTTTTTCCATGTCCTCAGGTGCCATTTTGATTTGATTGTATCCGGAGAAACCATCCATGAAGGAGAATACTTTATGTTGTGCGGTGTTGTCAACCAGGATGTCGATGTGGGGAAGAGGGAAATCATTCTTTGGGCTTGCCCTATTCATGTCTCTATAATCCACACACATACGTACCTTACCATCCTTATTAGGCACTGGAACAACATTGGCGACCCATTGTGGATAGGAGGTGACAGCTAAGAATCCGGTGTTGAACTGCTTCATGACTTCAGTCTTGATTATTTCTGACATTTATGGCCGCATACGAAGAACCTTCTGTTTCACCGGAGGGTAGTCTTCTTTTGTCGGCAGACGATAGACCATGATATCAGTGTCGAGTCCTGGAATGTCTTCGTATGACCAAGCAAAGACGTCAACATAGTCATGTAGTAACTGAGCTAAGAGCTTCTTGACACTATGCTTCAGGTTGGCACCTACCTTGACTTCTTTCTTGTCCTCTTCAGTACTTAAGTTACATGTTTCAACCGGCTCTTCGTGGGGTTGTATGGTCCTTTCTTCCTGTTGTAATAACCTGACCAGTTCCCCTGGAACCTCACAATCTTCTTCACCTTCGTCTTCGGCTTGGTAGATCGGATTTTCAAAGTCATGATAGGCCATAGCAGAATCGTTACCCATGGGATCCTGAGTGGATGTGGATCTGCATTTCGATATGTGAGTGTGTGTAAGAGCATAGCTATCTTTGATAAAATAAAAGGTAGAAAAAGAAAAACAAAGAGCGTAAAATTTGCATGCAAAAACGTCCCATGATTTATTAATGACATATGAAGATGAAGTAACAACCCTCACAGATGGACCATTGTGCCTCGAGTAAGACACAAGGTTTTAAAGTCTAAATTGTTTAAATATTACAAGTCCAAAAAAAAATTTAAAGACAATTACTCTTGAATAAAAGTAATAGGAATAAAATCTTTGGCCTCCCAATTGTTGATCCCTCCGCCGATGGTTGAAAAAATCCAGTCGTCCATGTCAAAAATCTGATCACTGTCTTCCAATGCATTGACTCCTTGATTGCTGATGCGTAAAGGTGGTCCCCCAGTGCGAGGACGTCGAACAACTCTTTGGGCCTCCACAGTAAAACCCAAACCAAATTTGTTGGATTTGTAGGGAATATCCGGAAGTTGACCCCAGATGGCACATCCATCTTCCTTAACTACTGTTATAGCATCTTTTAGAGAGGCCATTTCCAATGGAGGTATGGTAACCTTCAGAGTCTTGGTAGTAGTCCTGGTTGCTACAAATGTTTGTGGGACCTCCTCAAAATTATGACATGGGGACTCAATGAACTCACTGTCCATTTCAACATACCTGAAAGAGCTCAGTCGGCTAACCATGTATTCCTCCTCCCCATGGAGTGTGATGATATTTCCCTTAATTGGGTACTTCAACATCTGATGTAGGGTAGAAGTGACGGCACCAGCGCCATGGATCCAGGGTTGGCCTAATAGACAGGAATTAGAAGGGTGAATATCCATCATAATGAAGGTTGAATCAAAAGTCCGAGTCCCAATTTTGATAGGGATGTCTACTTCTTTGTGCATTATTCTTTTAGAACCATCGAAGGCCCTCACCACAATGTTGCTGGGATTTAATGTGAGTCCTTTGCAATCTAACCGGTCAAGAGCATTCTTGGGCAAGACATTCAGCGATGAACCTGTATCCACCAGAACGTGGGCTAACGTAGTGCCCTTGCACTCAATGGAGACATGTAAGGCATTATTGTGTTTCCTTCCTTTAGGAGTTAAATCAACGTCAGAAAAACCCAGTCCATTATTAGCAGTTAGACTGGCCATACAATTCTCGAATTGATCAATGGATGTCTCTTGGGGAATGTGGGTGGTCTTCAGAAATTTTGCTAAGGCTTTGGCATGGGCCTTAGAGCATAAAAGCAAAGCCAACATTAATATTTTTGAGGGGGTCTGCCCCAACTGCTCTACGAATTTGTAGTCACTTTTCTTGATTATCTTTAGTATCTCTTCCATATCCTTGCTAGAAGCTTCAAGAATGACCTTTGGATGTGCCTTCTTCTGGACAGGCTCAAACAATACCTCTTTGCCCCTTGTCTTGGTGGCAGGGATAACAGTAGGACTATCAACAGGAGTATCATAGGGAATGTTTGTAGGAGATGTAGCGGGAATAATTACAGGAGTAGCAATGGTCTTTGGAGATATCTCAGGGGAGAAAACCCTTCCACTTCTTGTTATCTTACTTGTCCCAACGATATTGTCGATGTCAGGATCAATGTCTTTCGCAACTTTGTCTTTGAAAGCCAATAGATTTTTCTTGACGCCATGGTAATAGACGTCAGCCCCATAGTTCCAGGGAACAACTTTATCCTAATAATATGGTATTAGCCCCGGCATGGTGATGATTAGGTGAACATACTTTGAAACAGATGTAATCCAGACGGGTCTTTTGGTGGAGACCCTGGGAGGATTTTCGGAAATGGTGATTATTGAAACATCTTCACAGGAGTTTCTGGTAAGAGGAACTTTCTCGAACAGGATTTCTTTGTTAACCATTAGGCGTTGGACGCCCATCTTCAATAACAAATGGCCATCTGGTAGAGACATACATAAGTGACAACTTTCATCACAGCCCGAAAATAGACCGGCTTGCAATAGATTACGTTTAACAGTCAAAAAGGGAGTAGTTAAATCATCCACGGAGGAAATAAAATAGTCATCATCAATAGAATTGACACCTTGACCATGTTTGGGCATTGGCTTCATTATTACATTAGGTATTTCTGGGGGGTCAAACTCAATCTCTTTTGCCTTGATAAGGTCTTGTACCTTATTCTTCAAGGCCCAACAATCGTTTGTATCATGCCCCAGGCTTTCAAAATGATAGGCATATCGAGCATTCGGGTTGTAGTAGGGAGAAGCAGTATTGGGGTTCTTGGGAGCTTCCTTTAGAGTCACCAGATTGGACTTCAGTAGATGCGGCAAAACTTGGGACAAGGTCATGTTGATCCGGGTGAATCGTCTCATGGGTGCCTCTGGCCCGCGTTGATAGTTTCGTTGTTGATTTAGTACAGGATTGGAAATCATAACAACCCCTATCTTCGGGTGACTTTCAGTTTTGCTTTGATTTCTGTGGTCATATGTGTTGTACCCCAAAATTTTCCCTCCTCTTTTTCACAAGAAATCACAGCACAGCTTCGGGTTTTCCCTGACTTTTCAGAATGGCGTAAGAATCAGTCAAACAGACTTTTTCTTATCAGTCTATCCCAATTAGGGTTTCCATTAACTTTTGAAGCAGTTCAAGCAGATTTCTAGGGTTTGGTTGAGTTGGCTCAGGTTTTAACCAGGCAGGCGCTTCTTCGACATTAAATCAAGAATCATGGTTTTGTGCGCACATTTCTCAGAAAGAATTAATTCTACCGTTCTTTTTCAATTTACTCTGGGATATGGGTTGAGGCATTTGAATTGAGAACTTGCAGTGTTCGGTTTAATCAGTAAAGGCAAAGGAATATGGATGTTTGTTTGATTTGACTGTGCAATGCTTATGGCTATTTGAAACTTCGGGTTTATTATTGATTGATATCAAGACCACAGTGTTTATTAATTGTTTATTTATTCTGAGTTAGAATAATTGGGATTTATTTCCATTTATTATAATTTAAGAATTATAAATAATTAAATAAACATTTGAAGAAGAATTAAAAAAGGATTAAACTTTTATTTACTTTTAATCATTGAGTACAAATGTTATTTGAATACATTTACGGTATTTACAAATAACGTTATTACAAATAATTAAAAGTAAAATAAAGCTATGTCCTAAGTTTTCTAAATCTTCATCTTCTACTGCTCCCCATTGCTCAATTGATTTTACCTGAAAAAGAAAAAGAATAGAAGTCAATACAGATGAAATAATCAAAAGCAGACAGTTAATTTAAAAAGCTCATCATTAAAAGTGACTGGCCGGAATCAGTTGTTCACCCTCTCTGCAAATCACAAGAAAATTCTTGGTTCACAAAGAGGGATAGAAATATGCTTGCAAAAGAATTTGAAATGCACAAAGCTACAATTGCACAAATTCAAATTGTCAAACATACTGCATAAATTCAAATTGTCAACAAGCTGCACAGTTCAAAACAAACAGCATGTACAAACTATAAAGTCCAAAATGCCTAACTAAGTTCAAAAGGCAAACTGAATGTCAAAGGAAATTGTCCAAAGCTGTCCAAGAGATATAGAAAGATATCAAGCTATCAACAAGTACAAAAAGCTGTCAACAATATGCAGGAAAGCAGGAATTATGCAGAGGAAAACAACTAATGCAAGCAAATATTCAAAATGTCATCACTTTCCAGCCTGTCACTTTTTCAGAAAAGACAAATTTAAGCAATAAAAATGCTTTTTAAAATCTGTGGAGAGAGAAAGAGAGAGGAGAGAAAGGCTTACAGCAGGCTTGAAGACAAAGATATAACAAAGTTATCAGAACACAATAGAGAGAGGCAAAAAACACATGACAAAAAAAGAACACAAACTGATATAGAACACAAGCAGGAGCCTGCCTCCAAAACTAGTTCAACCCTTCAAACCTGTGATTCAAAACCAGAAGCATACAAGCCAAAAAGCCCATACAGTTTCAAGAGCCTCAAAACTGTCAAGCAAGTAAACACATGCCAACTTGCATAACCAGCCCTGAAGCCTGCTTCAAAGAAAATCTAAAATCCTGTCAAGCAAACCAGAAATATACAAAGCCTCATGCCTGCCTAAAAACCATAACCCTCTAAACCCTGTCAAAGACAAATCTCACAAAGCCATCCAAACTGATAAAGCCTATACCAGAAAACTGTAACACAAGCCTGTACCAGAATCTAAGCACACAAGCATTCAAGGCAAGCTCAGATCCCACAAATCAAAATCAAAATAGCCAACTAAAGCAATTTCCAACCAAAGCCTAAAAGCCAAGGCCCTCAAACCTTTCACAACCAAAGCAAACATAACCTAAATCCAAAACCCTCAGAATATGTTCATCACAGGGTTAATATATCCGGCTCTGAATCAAAGCTAAAAGGGAGAGGAAAAGCATACAGAAGCAAATCATACAAGCATTCAAATACTCAAGATCAGAACCAACAACAACTGAAGCGACGCCACCCTCAGAGTAACCTCATCATAGGGCCATCAAGCAAGTATCTCAGAGGCAAACAGAAGAAGAGGAAAATAAGCAAAAGAGAAGAAAGAAGCAAGTGAACTAGGGGTTTTTAGAAAGCTCATCACAAAACCACAAAAGCGAGATAAAGGTACCAGTTTTTCCAAGCAAGCTCAGCATCGTATCCCTCCGTCTCCGGCCACCCTACGCGCCTCCAAGTCTGCCTCTCCTCCTCTCCAAGCAGCGATCCAGCAAAGGTATAACTCCTTTTCTTTTCTTTTCACACCTCATACAAGACATAATAATAATCAAGATCAGAACACATAGAACTAGTTAATCATGCAAATCTGGAAACCCTAAGAATGGTTAGAAGCGGAAATTATACATCTTTTATCACTGCTTGAATGAACACAAGGAGATGATAGACGGTGGCACTGGGTGGTCGTAAGCGGAGGGGAAGCTTGTCCAGAACCATGGCTCAAAGGATGAAGACGAAGGGAGCAAAGTGAGGAACGGCGCCGCTCTCAAGCGTTGTAACCCTAATCTGTTACCCTAATGAAAAAAACCCTTACAAATTTGCAAAACGAGCACATGGGCCTTGCCCCATCCAGATAGCCTTAAGCCCATTTCAGATTTGGCATACCCCCTTTTGTCTTAACTCTGTCTAATTTTTTATTGGGCCAAGCAAATTCCTTAAGGCCCATTTCCTTTTCTTCACATAAACCAATATCCTTTTTCACCTATCATTTTATTTTTATTTTTACTAATATATTTTATTTTTGTTTGTAAATAAAATAATACCTTAACTCTTTTTTTAAATAAATAAAACACTAATTTCTCATATAAAAAATGTTGTTAATACTTTTCATTATAATTAAAATATTAGATTTTATTAAGATTAAACATTTTCTTTTTTTATTAAAACCCTTTTTTATTTCTTGTACATAGAAATACTAACTAAAATACATTAACCTTAATACATAAAAAATAGAATCTCTTAAAGCATTTTCTTTTCTTTTATTAAAACTTTTGTTTGTACATATTAACAAAAATACAAAAAAGACAAAAATAAATAACAATACTTAATAATACATTTTTACTCATTTGTAAATATTCACATACACTTTTATAATACACATTTTGTTTCTCTTTGATTCTTGTATATTGATACATATTACATTGCGATTGATTTGATTTGGTTGTAAATATATTTGGACACTACTCTCCTAATAAGTCTCATCCCCATTTGTAAATATTTGTACCCCCATTCCCGGATACTTATTTGTAATAGTTTAGGACTTTAAATTCCCGCAATTTATCGCTTTCAATTATACCATTTTTAGACCTAGGGTTTGTATGTAAATAAAATCAACCGCTAGATAACCTAATACAAGACAAATGCATGACAATCAATACACAATCCACACTTGCACCCCTAGGGTAATCCCACTCGTTGACTTCCAAAATGGGTCATGCTTGCACGTTGAGTTTCTTTGGCAAAACAATTCAAATGATCATAGTCCCTCGATGACGCTTTCGAAGTTGCCTAAACAAAATGATCATAGTCCCTTCAAGCAAAATTGCCAAAGAAACTTGGCACCATTGCATTCATGGTCCATACGATGACCCGCGCCTGTCCCGTTAACATCCTAACACAAGATTGTCCACCAAATATAATGGTGGAACAAAACTGTTAAAAGGGTTAAAACATGAGAAAAAACCTTTGAGTAAATTTAGGGGTAGACAACTCTTAGTTACTTGATCAAACTTGCAAAACACACTTGCCTACTTTTCAAAACCCACTCCACAACACCTTCAAAACAACTTTCAAAAACATTTGAAATATCTTTTCGAAAAGACACACACCTTTGTAAAACATTCGAGTAAAGAATTGTTACAACGGTTGCCTAGACAAGGCATCTTTTTCAAAACATTTTCAAACACACACACACATCACCATTTCAAGCAATTGAAAATCAAAGGCAAGTGATCTAAACTAAGTAACTAAGAGCCCATGGATAACCATGGATGAAAAGGGTGCTAATACCTTCCCTTTTCATAATCTACCCCCCGAACCCACGAAACATCTCAAAAGGTTTTTCCTGTGCTTTTTAACCTTTCCTTTGGGATAAAATAAAAAGTCGGTGGCGACTCTTGCTAAACCGAACAATTGTGAATACAAACGCAAACCTCAAGTCAGTTCTCCCACCGTATCACAAAACTGGCGACTCTGCTGGGAACAATAGTTTAAAAGTGGGGTTACCTTAGGGTTTAGATCACCTTTACATTCTTGCTTTGATTGCCTTGATTGCTTTACTTTTTGGATCCTTGTTTGGGTTTGTTGTAAATCCTACACCCGGATTTTGGGGCACCTTCTTAGGTAAATAGCAATAAAACTGTGAGGGAACTGTGCGGGGTATACCGACATGGTTGAAGCAGTAAGCTATGTTAGTGTGACATATTTGTGAGTACCGGTAACCCTTGAGTTCAATCAAGGAGAGTACGGGGCCGCTGAGTGATGTCGTGAAGCACTAACGAACTCTTAGAACCTTAATTGACCATCTTAGCCTTTTTAGGGGTAGTGAGATGACCGACTTTGGTGCAGTCCAAAGTTGGTAGATACTCGATACTACACTCATTGAGGGTTGTTTTCTTGGAATATTTTGGTCGCCAGTTAAGTGGCTAAACCAAAACAATGAACACAGAAAACAATCCGATGATATTGAGCTCCTTAGAACCCGGTTTCTATTTCTAGGACAGGATGAGCCAACTAACTTCAAGAGGGTACTTACCTACAAACCCCATGCAAGCCTAAACCTAAGGACTTGTTTGCTTTGTGTGAATATAATTACCTGTATATACACTTACTTGCTTTTGCATACATGTACATAACATCATGACATCATACCATGGCATTTTCACTAACCATTTCAAGGATCTCGAGGGTCTTTTGATGCAGGGTCACATTGAACCAGACGTCTACCAAGGGGCAAGAGGTTTCTCCTCTAAACAAACGCCATCAAAGATCAAGTGCAACAACTTGAATCAGGGGCTATGACCCACTTGACATGGTGAGCTTGATTCTTGTGGAAGGACATCCACCGGTGCAAAGTTCTCCGATCAAGGATCAAAGTTCAACCTCTAACATTCTCTTGTGTTTACCCCAAGAGACCTTTGAAAGCATGCATCCACATATCATGCATTGCATCATGACAGTTTTTCCTTTTTCAGGTTTCCTTACTCTCCTACTGTTTATTTCAGTAAGAGATGGCCCTAGAGAGGACTGTCAAGGATATCCAGGACCAAACTGCTCAGCTTCAGGAAATGTTCTTGAACTTGTCTTTGGGGCAAGAAGAAGTGAAGGCTCTCCTCACAAGGGGGTTGGTCCAGGAGAATTCAAACAATGCCAGGAGTGATCAGTTGGAGGCACTGCAGTCTGAGCTGACAACAATGAGGATCCAAATGACGGGGCAACTGGTGGGCCAGATGGCTCTCATCCAGGACTTGGCTCAAAGACAAGAGGAACTCAGAGTTCTCGTCAACCAAATGCTTCGGAACAACCAACTGGGGAAAACAACTGAGGTTGAAGAGCAAGTCACCACTCAACCCCCTCCCATACAAGAAGACAAGGGGAAGGCTCCTCTACTTGCTTCAGGGTCACAAACCCATCAACAACCTCGTCAGCATCAACGGGGTAATCGGTGTAAGCAAAATACGTTGGGAAGACAGTTCACTGAGACTGACATGCCGTCATCTCTAATACTGGAGCGCTTGTTGGAGGTCAATCTGACTGCTTTGAGGGATCCTATTCGGAAGCCCAATACCTCTGCTCCTAACTATCATCCCGACGCATTTTGTGTATACCACTCTTATAGCCCGGGACATGAAACTGATGACTGTTGGGCCTTGAAGAACAAGATCCAAGATCTAATCGACATTGGAGTGTTGAGGTTCATGCCAGATGGCGAGATGAAAATCTTCCGTTAAGGAGTTCTCCACCAGAATTGACAAGGCTCAAACTAAGAGGCTTTTGTTTCATTTGAATTTCCAAGTTGTAATCTCTTTGTTATTCAAACAATTATCTTTTAATGTCAAACTTTGTTTCATTAATGCATTGCATATGTTTGTCTTGAATTCATCCATTCGTTTTCACTACTCTTATTCTTTCTTTAGGATATTTAACTCTTGATAGAAAGTTTCAAGCCTTTAGAGGGAGGATGACGAAACAATACCATAATCTCATACAGTATGCTTTTGAACAGACCTTGCTGATGATGTACAGGCATTTCTTTCAATTCCCAAACACTGGAGTTATAAGGAAGATAATCCCTAGTCAACCCCTTCGAGCCAAAGAAGTAGGAGTTTTCTGTTCTAAACAAATCAAAACCTTTGATATAAACCTGGGGCAGGGTAGTCTCTCAGTTAATTCAAAAGAAAATGTGCATTGAAGTCGCAAACTCTCAGTTCGTAATACGACGAACGACGTCAAAGAAAAGCATTCCTTTGGAATCAAAAGACAGTGATGGTTCCTTATCTCATAGGCAGTCATTATCTCTCAAAAAAGAAAAATCCCACTGAGCCAAAACCTACAAAGGAGGCTTAAGAAAGTTGGGGCATCCCGCTGACTGTAAGCCCGAAAACAGGAACAGTCAGGCAAAAGTTAGGGATAACAAATCAAAAGAAAGAGGTCATTACAAACCCTCAACAACATGAAAAATGTTGCAAAAGAAAAGGAGATGATGACTGTCTTCCAAAATTCAATTGATGAACCATCACCCAAAAAGTCGTTCCAAACTCAAATAGAGTGCGACGCACAATTAACTGAGCTTAGGATTGAAGAACATCACGAAGAGCGGGTGGGTACAAATACACTTTGAGCCTTTATCCTTTGTTTCTTAAGCCGTGAACCGAGCCACATTACAACCCTTCAAAAGTCCTAATTGAAGCATGGGTTATTTCGAAAGCATACTGTTACAAAAGGTATCCTGACTCCTGTAAGGCTTTGCTCTAAATCTTGTGTTGAATTTGTCTTATAAAAAGTTTTCAGCTAAAAAACGCATTTTTTCAAAAAACTTCAAGACAAGCATAAAATTTGCATCATTTGAGTATCATTGTTTGCACATGGTTATTTGTTTGACAGCGAAGAAATTCATACAGCGAATGTTCGGAGGAACGAAAACTCTCTCAGTGAATAAAATCACTTCAAAAGGATGACACTTCCATTGCAAAAATCTCCTATCAATAAAGGGGTATGACATGTCTCTATCCAGCACACCTGGGGCAGTCCAGTCAAGGTCTCAACAGATCTTTCAAAGTTCAGTTAACCTGGGGCAGTCCAGTCAAGATTTCAACAAAATCTCTCAATTGCAGACTAACCTGGGGCAAGTCTCCGTCACCATCACTTGGGGCATTTGAATGTCAATCTCAAGGGTTACGAACAGTCCAAGTTTCCTGGAAATATCACATGCATCTGATATTGGGGGCAGTGATGAAACCCCTCTAGCAGACCTGCAATCATGGGTTTATTTCCCCAACATTTGTCAAGGATTTATTCTCCAGAACAAATTACATTTCAGCAGCATTCTTAACATATGCAGTCTGATCGACAGGTTCCTTCATCTTTTAAAGTAGTAATCATCAAGGTTCCTCCATATTTTGAAGTAGTAATCATCGAGGTTCCTTCATCTTTTGAAGTAGTAATCATAAAGGTTCCTTAATCTTTTGAAGTAGTAATCATCAAGGTTCCTTCATCTTTTGAAGTAGTAATCATCAAGGTTCCTTCATCTTTTGAAGTAGTAATCATCAAGGTTCCTTCATAATTTGAAGTAGTAATCATCAAGGTTCCTTCATCTTTTGAAGTAGTAATCATCAAGGTTCCTTCATCTTTTGAAGTAGTAATCATCAAGGTTCCTGCATCTTTTGAAGTAGTAATCATCAAGGTTCCTTCATCTTTTGAAGTAGTAATCATCAAGGTTCCTTCATCTTTTGAAGTAGTAATCATCAAGGTTCCTTCATCTTTTGAAGTAGTAATCATCAAGGTTCCTTCATCTTTTGAAGTAGTAATCAAGGTTCCTTCATCTTTTGAAGTAGTAATCATCAAGGTTCCTTCATCTTTTGAAGTAGTAATCAAGGTTCCTTCATCTTTTGAAGTAGTAATCATCAAGGTTCCTTCATCTTTTGAAGTAGTAATCATCAAGGTTCCTTCATCTTTTGACGTAGTAATCATCAAGGTTCCTTCATCTTTTGAAGTAGTAATCATCAAGGTTCCTTCATCTTTTGAAGTAGTAATCAAGGTTCCTTCATCTTTTGAAGTAGTAATCATCAAGGTTCCTTCATCTTTTGAAGTAGTAATCAAGGATCCTTCATATTTGGAAGTAGTAATCATCAAGGTTCCTTCATCTTTTGAAGTAGTAATTGTGATCGGTGGGAATAGAACTGACTGTTTTTTAAGCTGGTTCGCGAAATGTCGCGGTAAGCAAGAGTCGCCACAGTCTTTTATGTTCTCCAACATGGAAAGGACAAAAGCACAGCAAAATTCCTTCTTTGAGAATGTTTCTCGGTTCGGTAGGTAGATTATAGAAAGGGAAGGTGTTGTACCCCAAAATTTGCCCTCCCATATTCTTCAAGATTTGCCAAGAGCATGCTTTAAAATCTCCCCAAGGGTTGCACAGTTCAAGGGCCTCCTAACAGTCAAAGATTAGGGTTTTGGTTCTGACAAAGAAAATGAAGTTTCCAAGGGCCCAATCAAGTCCCATATGCCTATAAACATGGTCAAGCATCCTCATGCCAAGTTTCAAGACTTACAGCACAAAATTGCATAGTCAAAAACCCTAATTGCCCTACAGTCAACTGCAGGGGCAAAATGGTCATTTGACAGTCAAAAGTTCAAATTTTTGGTCAACATCTTATTTTGAAGCCACAAACATCATTTGATCAATTCTTGATCATGATTCTCAAGGCATGGCTCAAAAAGTCCCAAGATGCAAAAGTTTCCATATTTGGACAGTTGAAAAAGTCAACTGTAACTTGACCAAGGCATAACTTCCACATGGTTTATCAGAAAAATTCCATCCAAAGCTCATTTTGAAGAGAAAGACATTTCCTACAACTCCTCTTCACACTTCAAGTCCAAGAAATGCTCTCACAAAAAGTTATCAATTTCAACATTATAGGTCATTTTCAAAAGTCAACAAAAAGGGACTTTAAGTCAAAGGCCATAACTTGAGATTGGTAAATCAAAATGACACGGGACCAAAGAAATTGGTTAGAGGACTCAAATACCTTTCCAAAATGTCCAAGAACATGAGCAAAGCTTAAACATTGAGCAAGTTATGCCTTGTGGAAATTGGGAAATTTTTGGATATTTTGAAAAGTCAACATTGCTTCAAAGGCCTTAAAAATGCTAATGGGCCTCTTTTTCTTCCAAGAATCATTATCCAAGGCATGTGCACGACCATTTGGCCCAAAGGGAAGTTATTCATCATTTTTATTTATTTATTTGAATTTTTAAATGCTAATAATTCATTTAATTAAAATAAATATGTGGAAAATACTAAACCTAAGTTTTTAAATCTTTTTATGCATGGAATACACTCAATATTTCGTGCATGATCAGATTTGGAAAGAATCTTGGTAATTGGACATGATTTGAAGCAAATTTGCATGAAAAAGATTGGAAAATATATGCCATAAAAATCAAATATCTCTTCATCAATACAAAGGTTCTTTGGATCAATTTCTCAACCCTAATCACTCATACATATATATATACATGCTAACCCTAGTGATCAGAACCTCCCAGCTGCGCCCCATCTCAAGAATCAAACTTGCAATTTTATCAAAAAAGTTCAAAACTGAAAGTGGCTTTAGAGGACGATTCAGAGGCAAAGATTAATCCCAATAGCTTGCAAAAGTGTTACTGAAGCTAACTGAATAGTTTTCCACGCGCATAGCACCCTGGATTGGTATACAGAACTCAGAATTTTTCATATAATATGCATATTCGTGTTTTGATTTTCAAGCATTCTCATTGCATTTTATTTATGGATTTATACTAATTGGACCTTTCCGAAGCTAACCAGATGATTTAATTGAGTTTTTATGCATTGTATGAAGAATCACCATGAACGATTATTAGGGTTCTTCAAGTTTCAAATTGGGAACTTTCACCTACTGTAAAATTGAGACACCTTAATACCATGGTTGAATTCAGAAAGCTTGGACGATTCTAATACAATGCTCGCGCCTAATTTATGTGATACCATGGCCTATTCGCTATTTTAGAAAACTGCATGTTTTTTGGGGGGGTTTAAAACCCCCGCTAACCTTTGTTATGTTTCAGGAAAAAAACAAAACGAGGAAGAAGACGCTGATGTGTGAGGCAGTGATTGGGTTATTTGAATTTTCGCGCTAAAAGTTCCATTAACCATTGTTTTATCTTATGTCATTTATTTCCTATTATGTAATCAAAACGCGTAGTTGGAGCAGTTGGCAAAGCATAGTGTTGGTAATCTCCAGGACCTGGGTTCGAATCCCAGGTCCCCCACCCCTTTCCATATTATTTTTCTACTCACGCTTCTGTGCAGTTTCATTACAAGGGTGCATCATACACTCCCCACTCAAACGTGCCACACGTGCCACAATCTCCATCCAAAGGCCAAGATCTGAGGCTTATGATATGCTGCAGTCAACGCACCTACACGCTAGCCAAAAAGTCAATAGGGCCAGGGCTTAATGGGCCAGAATTGCTAGGGCTTTACCTCCAGTTGGGGACAGAAACCCCCCAAGGTATTGTATTTTCTTTCTTTTCCTTATTTTATTTATTTCAATTATTTCTTTTTTTTTAATTAATTTCCTTTAAATTCTTCAATTAATTTATTTTCATAAAATATAAAATAATACAAAAAATCAGAAAAAGGCAAAAGTTAAAATATGTTTTATTTAAATATTATCTTTTTGTAAATAAAATCTCACCAATTAATTAGTTTTATCCTAGGGTTAATTTTAAAATCTTTTCTTAATAAACTTAAAAACTTGTAGAATTAGGTTTAATTAGTTTAATTACTTTTTTTCTTTTCTTTTTCTCATCACTAATAATTATTTATTTTTATAAATCAAATTGCCATTAATTAATTAATTTAATTTTAGGTTTAATTTTAACATGTTTTTCTTAATAAATAAAAGTTGTAGAATTAGGGTTAATTAGTTAATTTCATTTAATTCATATAAAAAACCATAAATCCAAAAAATCTCAAAAATAATTTCTTTTTTCATTTTTATTTAATTTAATAATTTAATTTAATTCCTTTAAAAAGGGTCCAACGCCCTCGCTTTCAATTTAATTCCAATTCGCGCATTTTATTTTATTTCTTATAATATTTATGTAACTCTCCCAAAGCCGTGTAAATATTTATCTTTCGCACTTTACTTTATTTCTTTATTTTATGTCAAATCGGGTCCTGGATTTTAATTTTGGCGATGTGGACCCGCGCCTTTGTAATAGCTTAGGAATTTTATCTTTCCGCACTTTTTTAACTGTTAATAAATGCATGCAAGAATGAATGACAAAAATAAAAACGAACGCGTAGATCACCCATGACATGACAAAAGACAAAAATAAATGAATCTGACACACGAATCACACACCACCCCTAGGGTACGCCTCACTGTTGCCTTGCCTCGAAAGGTGATCGTCGAGTAGAGGATGTTTTAGTAAGTCCTCATGATCCGGGAACCTGGCATGAGGGTAGATTCTAAGGTATCTTCCCATTGCTCTGGTGATCACCATGTCCCGAACCTTCGAATTGACCCGAATACCTCCAATGGTGGTGCTACCTACCTCTCAATGGTGGGATGGCACTACTTTAAAGGACATTTACACAGACGAATTCCTTAGGGTAGGTAGACGACTCTAGATACTTGCTCTCATTTCAAAAACAAATCAAAAACACTTTTCACACCGACACTTTCAAAAAGCTTTCGAAAGCAATTTTTCAAACACTCTTGAGGACCGATACAAGAGTCGAACTGGAATTTTCAAAGAAACTTTTTAAAACCCACAATTGAAAAGCAAACAAACCATTTTTGAAAACACAATGAGCAAGTATCTAAGAGCCCATGGATAACCATGGATAGAAAGGGTGCTAACACCTTCCCTTTCTATAAATCTACCTCCCGAACCGAGAAACTATCTCATAAGGAATTTTTCTGTGCTTTTGTCCTTTCCATTTGGAGAAAATAAAAGACGGTGGCGACTCTTGCTTCCGCGACATTTCGCGAACCAGCGTTAAACAGTCAGTTCCAGATCCACCGATCACAGAACTGGCGACTCTGCTGGGGATAAACTTAAAGTGAGGTGTACCTTAGGGTTTAGTTCATAACTGTGTTTTCAATTGTATTGACTTGCTTGCTTTAAATTGTGGGTTGCTTGGGAGTTCTATAGATCCTAACCCGGATCTGGGGGATACCTTCTTAGAAAGTAGCAACAAGGCTGTGAGGGAACTGTGCGGGGTATACCGACATGGTTGAAACAGTCTGCTACGTTGATGCGGCACTTTGGTGTGTACCGGTAACCCTTGAGTTCAGTCAAGGAGAGTACGGGGCCTCCACGTGGTGTCGTGAAGCATCAACTGACCTTCGGAACCTTAATTGAACTATCTTGGCCTCTTTAGGGTAGTGAGATAACTGACTTTGGTGCAGTCCGAGGTTGGTTGATACTCGATACTACACTCAATTGAGGGTTGCTTCCCTGGAATATTTCGGTCGCCAATTCAGTGGCTAAATCGAAACGATGAACAATGAAAGCAATCCCGTGATATTGGGACCCTTAGAACCCGGTTACTTCTGATAGGACAGGTTGAGCCCACCAACCTCAAGAGGGTAGTACCCCAAACTTCATGCTGGCCTAAACTCTAAGGGCTCTCTGTGTGACTTGTGTGCTTTCATACTTGACTACTTGCATGCTTGTTATCTGACACTTGAGTTCCCTGCAGGTTTTGTTTGTAGTCCTTAATTAGGACTCATAGCAGGTTGTACTAAGTTTCTTGCAGGTTTTGTTTATAGTCCTTAATTGGGACTCATGACAGGTCTTACTTGAGTTGCTTGCAGGTTTTGGTTTGCAGTCCTTAATTGGGGCTCACAACAGGGTTACTTACATTACCCCATGCATCATGACATCATACCATTGCATACATCCTAACCCATTTTAAGGATCTCTAAGGCTTGTGATGCAGGTCATGATAAATCAAACACCTAGCAAGG
The DNA here is from genome assembly GCA_948472305.1 of Vicia faba. Taxonomy (NCBI): domain Eukaryota; kingdom Viridiplantae; phylum Streptophyta; class Magnoliopsida; order Fabales; family Fabaceae; genus Vicia; species Vicia faba. The sequence continues at coordinate 909,616,394 of OX451738.1, read as the reverse complement.
GGCAGAGAGGATTTATTTTCCTCTAGCCAAAGCTGTCAGGGGCTATGACCCACTTGATATGGTGAGCTCTGACTCTTGAAGAAGGTTCCCTTAACCAAGGTTGTTTGGAAATCAAAACCAGACATGATGACGAAAGTCAGGGGCTATGACCCACTGGATATGGTGAGCCTTTGACCCTTGAAGAAGAATTCTCAACAACATGGGTGTCCTTCAATCAAGCTATAAATTCCAATGCTAGCAATTTTCTTGTTTACCCTGCGAGGTCCTTGAAAACATTACATGCATGTCATACACATCATTGCATAACAGGTACCCTTTTGACAGGTCACTTACCATCTCCGCTGTTTATTTCAGCAATGGCTTGCCAGCCAGATAACCAGGACCTTCTTGCTCAAGAGACTCGGTTCGGGGAAATCCTTTTGAATCTATCCAAGGGGCAGGAGGAGCTAAGGACACTTCTCGTGGAGACTATGGTCAGGAACAGTGCTGAGGATGAACGACTGAAACACCTGCAAACTGAGATGGATGCAATGAAATCCCAGATGCAGGGGCAGGTGACTTCTATTCAAGGGTTAGCTTAAAGACAAGATGAGCTCGGGGCTCTCGTCAACCAATTGCTTCATAATAACCAACTGGGGCAAACGTCTAAGGGTAAAAAGCCAGTCATCGTTCAACCACCTTTGAGACAGGGAGATGAGGGGAGAGCTCCTAAAATGGCTCCAATGTCACAAATTCAGCATCAACCTCACCGGCTTCAGCCAGACAAGTCCAGGAGGCAATTCACCCCGCTCAACATGTCGTTGTTTCAAGCTTTACAACGCCTGCTGAGATTGAATTTGATCACATTAAGGGCTCATCCCCAGAATCCCAACACAGCACATCCTACTTATGATCCCAATAAAAGGTGTGCTTACCACTCTGCCTGTCCAGGACATGATACAAATGAGTGTTGGGCTCTGAAGAACAAGATCCAGGACCTGATTGATGAAGGAGCACTGGAGTTCACTCAAGATGGTCAGGCTGAATTTTTCTACCATCCCTCCAAGGCTCACCATTTGGAGTGACAAGCCCTGAGACTAGAAAGCTTTTGTTCATTCGAATGTTCAAGTTGTAATTTTCTTTTGTTCAAACATTTATTCATGTTAAACGTTGTTATTTCATTAATGCATCGCATATGTCTGTTTTGAAGCAATATATTCGTATTCACTATATGCAAATTATTTTCATATTTTTTCTGATATCAACTCTCATTAATTCTAAGCCTCTTGAGGGAGGATGACGAAAACGATACCATAATCTACAGTATGCTTTTGAACAGACCCCGCTGATGAGGTACAGGCATTGTTTTAATCCCTAAACACTAGAGTTATAAGGATGATAATCCCTCGTCAACCCATCTGAGCCAAAGAAGTAGGAGTTTTTCTTTTCGAAATTTAAAACCCTTAATTATAACCTTGGGCAGGGTAGTTCTCTCAGTTGATCCAAGTGCACAACGAACGGCATCAAATGGATCCTTACAAAAAAAGAAAGACAGTGATGATTCCGAATAATCATAAAGAAAGGCAGTCATTATCTCAAAAAATAAAAAACCCATTAAGTCAAAACCCGTGAAGGAGACTTACAAAACTGGGGCATCCTGTTGACAGTAATTCCAAAAAGGAAACAGTTCAGGCAAAAAAGAAAGGGATAACAAAAATCAGACAAGAAATAGGTCTTACAAACCCTCAACAAAAAAGGAATGACTGCCTATTCAAAATAAGTTATCAACATCCGAATCATCACCGGAAAATCAGAGCAAAGACTCAAACAAGGTCTAATGCACGATCAACTGAGTTTAGGTTTGAAGAACATCACGAAGAGCGGGTGGGTACAAATAATTTGAGCCTTTATCCTTTGTTTCTTAAACCGTGAACCAGGCCACGTTATAACCCTTAAAAGTCCTAGCTGAAGCATGGGTTAGTTCGAAAGCATATTGTTACGAAAGGTATCCTGACTCCTTAAGGCTTACGGTAAATACGGAGTCGACATCACGTTTTACAAACATTCACTTGTTTTATGAAAAAAAATGCATTTTCAAAATCTTCAAGACAGACATAAGCTTTGCATTTTTAACATAACTTTGTTTGCATATGACTTTTTGTTTGAACAGCATAGCAATTTGCACGACGAATGTCTAATAAACAGAAGCACTTCCAATCAAGGGGCATGACATGACCATGGTCTATTATCTAGGGCAGTCCAATCAAGATTCGGAGAATCTCTCAAAGGCCAAATAGCCTGGGGCAAATCTCCGCCTGAGTCACTTGGGGCATTCCAACAACGAATCTTGCCTGATCAAACACCTTCTGGTGGCATGACAAAACATTTCTAACAGGGGCAACTCCCTACATCCGGAGAGTGTGGACATAGTCGAAAAAATACTACGCAAAATCAAAGACCCGCTAGGTTGACAGACCTAGGCAAAAATAAGGGCTTCCCGGCGAACCAAAAAGGTTCGGGCAAAATGAAGGGATGAAATGAAAAATCTGTACACCCGGCAAGTCGAAAACCCGAAAAGGCGGCTTGGGCAAAAATGGGTATCCCGGTGGACTGAAAACCCGAAAGGGAGGTCCAGGCAAAAGTTAGGGATAAAAGCGTACGACTATGTCCTGTCATCTCGTCACTTGCCTACCAGAAGAAGGTTTGTCCATCAACAACTATCAGCACCTCACAGGTCTTCCTCTTCCACCTCCGAAACAGGGGCAATAATGAGTTATCCAGGCAATCTAATTGTTCTGTCCTCCAAGGTACCAAGGTAAGTTCGGCTGAAGAACATAACCAGTATATCATAATTCCCCAGAGAGTGAGCCAGTAAGTCCATGCACTCTCCCCAAGCAAACTATATTCAAACCTTAAGGAAGTTGGGTATCCTCCCGCAGATCTCAGCATTCCCCAGCAATATACAAACATTCCTAACAAGCATCCCCGGCAGTCTCGGGCTAAAGATTATTCCCCGGCGGTATATCAGGCATTCAGTGGAGTCACTTCCCCGATTACAGTTCAAAACTTCCCCAGGAGAGTCCAATCCAGATTTCCCCAGGAAAAGTTGGAATCCATCTCCCCAAGCAGTAAGCTTATCCCTAGTAGATTCTGGAAGCTTATCCTCGCAGAACACGAACGCGTCTCCCGGCTTCATTCAAAGAGTTATTTCCTTACCAGGATATAACTGGGTTATCCTCAGCCAAAAGCCACGGAAAGAGCGTCCTCGACGAAGTCTTCTTATCCCCAGCGAAGTCTATTAACACTTCCAACACAACAAGGGTATCCCCAGCAAGTTACTATCAGCCACTCAACAAAGTACCTCTCTCCCCACAGAGTATTGCTTCCCAGCAAGATCGCTAGAGTACTTCTCTCCCCGCAGAGTAATCCATTCGCCAAGTTTATCCCCAACGGAGTTATCTTCTCCTACCGGTATTCTTGCAACTATCACCCCCAGCGGAAGCAAAGATCAATACTTCAACATCAGCCCAGGAGTTAACTTCCCGGCACCCGTCAAAGGATTTATTTTCCTAAGGCGAAAACATACATTCGTAAACATCGCATTTCCATCATTATAGCATGCATATACGCATCATATCTTACAAATCTCATTTATGTTGAGAACATCATTGCTTGATTCATATCATGCATTGCATATGACTGACCTTTACCTTTCAGGAAAGATCCAGTTAAGTTCCCAGCTATATTCCAAAACCTAGACCGGTTCAGTTAAATCGACCCTAAGATTTTTCTGTTTCTTATCCAGTCAAAGACCTTCTCTGGTTCAGTCAGATCGACCCTAAGATCTCCCTGTTTCTTATCCAGTTGAAGATTTCAAGACCTAGACCGGTTCAGTTAAATCGACCCTAAGATTTTTCTGTTTCTTATCACGTCCAAGGCCTTCTCTGGTTCAGTCAGATCGACCCTAAGATCTCCCTGTTTCTTATCCAGTTAAAGATTTCAAGACCTAGACCGGTTCAGTTAAAACGACCCTAAGATTTTTCTGTTTCTTATCCAGTCAAAGGCCTTCTCTAGTCCAGCTAAATCGACCCCTAATAGATTTTCCTGATAAAGACTCAGTAGAAGATATCCAAGATTCTCTCAATGATTACTGTTGAGGTTGTAGTCGCTTGTGGTTCTCTCCCCGTTACTGCGGAGGTAGTAATCGCCCCAAGATTCTCTCAGGGTCACTGTTGAAGTAGAAGATATCCAAGATTCTCTCAATGATTACTGTTGAGGTTGTAGTCGCCTGTGGTTCTCTCCCCGTTACTGCGGAGGTAGTAATCGCCCCAAGATTCTCTCAGCGTCACTGTTGAAGTTGAAGATATCCAAGATTCTCTCAATGATTACTGTTGAGGTTGTAGTCGCCTGTGGTTCTCTCCCCGTTACTGCGGAGGTAGTAATCGCCCCAAGATTCTCTCAGCGTCACTGTTGAAGTAGAAGATATCCAAGATTCTCTCAATGATTACTGTTGAGGTTGTAGTCGCCTGTGGTTCTCTCCCCGTTACTACGGAGGTAGTAATCGCCCCAAGATTCTCTCAGCGTCACTGTTGAAGTAGAAGATATCCAAGATTCTCTCAATGATTACTGTTGAGGTTGTAGTCGCCTGTGGTTCTCTCCCTATTATTGCGGAGGTAGTAATCGCCCCAAGATTCTCTCAGCGTCACTGTTGAAGTAGAAGATATCCAAGATTCTCTCAATGATTACTGTTGAGGTTGTAGTCGCCTGTGGTTCTCTCCTCGTTACTGCGGAGGTAGTAATCGCCCCAAGATTCTCTCAGCGTCACTGTTGAAGTAGAAGATATCCAAGATTCTCTCAATGATTACTGTTGAGGTTGAAGTCGCCTGTGGTTCTCTACCCGTTACTGCGGAGGTAGTAATCGCCCCAAGATTCTCTCAGCGTTACTGTTGAGGTTGAAGTCGCCCAAGATTCTCTCAATGATTACTGTTGAGGTTGAAGTCGCCTATGGTTCTCTCCCCGTTACTGTGGAGGTAGTAATCGTCCCCAGATTCTCTCAGTGTTACAGCTGAGGTTGAAGTCGCCCAAGTTTCTCTCAGCGTTACTGTTGAGGTTGAAATCGTCCAAGTTTCTCTCACCGTTCCTGTTGAGGTACGCAAGTTCTCGCTAAGGAATCTCTTACGCGATCAACACCCAGATGGCATCTATAAGCCCATCCACCATCCATCATCTCCTAGCATGGCATCTATAAGCCCATCATCCTATCCATCAATTTCCAAATGGCATCTATAAGCCCATTCCCGTCATCACACTGCTACTATGTGAGCGCAAATTTCTGGGCACTCTAGTGTTCAATCATCTTCCACCTTCGGATTATGAAAGGCACGTCAGCCAATCTGCATCCTCAGGTCTAAGAAGATTGAACAGGGGCAACTGTTGTACCCCAAAATTTGCCCTCCCATATTCTTCAAGATTTGCCAAGAGCATGCTTCAAAATCTCCCCAAGGGTTGCACAGTTCAAGGGCCTCCTAACAGTCAAAGATTAGGGTTTTGGTTCTGACAAAGAAAATGAAGTTTCCAAGGGCCCAATCAAGTCCCATATGCCTATAAACATGGTCAAGCATCCTCATGCCAAGTTTCAAGACTTACAGCACAAAATTGCATAGTCAAAAACCCTAATTGCCCTATAGTCAACTGCAGGGGCAAAATGGTCATTTGACAGTCAAAAGTTCAAATTTTTGGTCAACATCTTATTTTGAAGCCACAAACATCATTTGATCAATTCTTGATCATGATTCTCAAGGCATGGCTCAAAAAGTCCCAAGATGCAAAAGTTTCCATATTTGGACAGTTGAAAAAGTCAACTGTAACTTGACCAAGGCATAACTTCCACATGGTTTATCAGAAAAATTCCATCCAAAGCTCATTTTGAAGAGAAAGACATTTCCTACAACTCCTCTTCACACTTCAAGTCGAAGAAATGCTCTCACAAAAAGTTATCAATTTCAACATTATAGGTCATTTTCAAAAGTCAACAAAAAGGGACTTTAAGTCAAAGGCCATAACTTGAGATTGGTAAATCAAAATGACATGGGACCAAAGACATTGGTTAGAGGACTCAAAGAACTTTCCAAAATGTCTAAGAACATGAGCAAATCTTAAAAATTGAGCAAGTTATGCCTTGTTCCCATTCTGAAATATTTGGATATTTTGAAAAGTCAACATTGCTTCAAAGGCCTTAAAAATGCTAATGGGCCTCTTTTTCTTCAAAGAATCATTATCCAAGGCATGTGCACGACCATTTGGCCCAAATGGAAGTTATTCATCATTTTTATTTATTTATTTGAATTTTTAAATGCTAATAATTCATTTAATTAAAATAAATATGTGGAAAATACTAAACCTAAGTTTTTAAATCTTTTTATGCATGGAATACACTCAATATTTCGTGCATGATCAGATTTGGAAAGAATCTTGGTAATTGGACATGATTTGAAGCAAATTTGCATGAAAAAGATTGGAAAATATATGCCATAAAAATCAAATATCTCTTCATCAATACAAAGGTTCTTTGGATCAATTTCTCAACCCTAATCACTCATACATATATATACATGCTAACCCTAGTGATCAGAACCTCCCAGCTGCGCCCCATCTCAAGAATCAAACTTGCAATTTTATCAAAAAAGTTCAAAACTGAAAGTGGCTTTAGAGGACGATTCAGAGGCAAAGATTAATCCCAATAGCTTGCAAAAGTGTTACTGAAGCTAACTGAATAGTTTTCCACGCGCATAGCACCCTGGATTGGTATACAGAACTCAGAATTTTTCATATAATCGGCATATTCGTGTTTTGATTTTCAAGCATTCTCATTGCATTTTATTTATGGATTTATACTAATTGGACCTTTCCGAAGCTAACCAGATGATTTAATTGAGTTTTTATGCATTGTATGAAGAATCACCATGAACGATTATTAGGATTCTTCAAGTTTCAAATTGGGAACTTTCACCTACTGTAAAATTGAGACACCTTAATACCATGGTTGAATTCAGAAAGCTTGGACGATTCTAATACAATGCTCGCGCCTAATTTATGTGATACCATGGCCTATTCGCTATTTTAGAAAACTGCATGTTTTAGGGGGGTTTAAAACCCCCGCTAACCTTTGTTATGTTTCAGGAAAAAAACAAAACGAGGAAGAAGACGTTGATGTGTGAGGCAGTGATTGGGTTATTTGAATTTTCGCGCTAAAAGTTCCATTAACCATTGTTTTATCTTATGTCATTTATTTCCTATTATGTAATCAAAACGCGTAGTTGGAGCAGTTGGCAAAGCATAGTGTTGGTAATCTCCAGGACCTGGGTTCGAATCCCAGGTCCCCCACCCCTTTCCATATTATTTTTCTACTCACGCTTCTGTGCAGTTTCATTACAAGGGTGCATGATACACTCCCCACTCAAACGTGTCACACGTCCCACAATCTTCATCCAAAGGCCAACATCTGAGGCCTTTGATATGCTGCAGTCAACGCACCTACACGCTAGCCAAAAAGTCAATAGGGCCAGGGCTTAATGGGCCAGAATTGCTAGGGCTTTACCTCCAGTTGGGAACAGAAACCCCCCAAGGTATTGTATTTTCTTTCTTTTCCTTATTTTATTTATTTCAATTATTTCTTTTTTTTTAATTAATTTCCTTTAAATTCTTCAATTAATTTATTTTCATAAAATATAAAATAATACAAAAAATCAGAAAAAGGCAAAAGTTAAAATATGTTTTATTTAAATATTATCTTTTTGTAAATAAAATCTCACCAATTAATTAGTTTTATCCTAGGGTTAATTTTAAAATCTTTTCTTAATAAACTTAAAAACTTGTAGAATTAGGTTTAATTAGTTTAATTACTTTTTTTTCTTTTCTTTTTCTCATCACTAATAATTATTATTTTTATAAATCAAATTGCCATTAATTAATTAATTTAATTTTAGGTTTAATTTTAACATGTTTTTCTTAATAAATAAAAGTTGTAGAATTAGGGTTAATTAGTTAATTTCATTTAATTCATATAAAAAACCATAAATCCAAAAAATCTCAAAAATAATTTCTTTTTTCATTTTTATTTAATTTAATAATTTAATTTAATTCCTTTAAAAAGGGTCCAACGCCCTCGCTTTCAATTTAATTCCAATTCGCGCATTTTATTTTATTTCTTATAATATTTATGTAACTCTCCCAAAGCCGTGTAAATATTTATCTTTCGCACTTTACTTTATTTCTTTATTTCATGTCAAATCGGGTCATGGATTTTAATTTTGGCGATGTGGACCCGCGCCTTTGTAATAGCTTAGGAATTTTATATTTCCGCACTTTTTTAACTGTTAATAAATGCATGCAAGAATGAATGACAAAAATAAAAACGAACGCGTAGATCACCCATGACATGACAAAAGACAAAAATAAATGAATCTGACACACGAATCACACACCACCCCTAGGGTACGCCTCACTGTTGCCTTGCCTCGAAAGGTGATCGTCGAGTAGAGGATGTTTTAGTAAGTCCTCATGATCCGGGAACCTGGCATGAGGGTAGCTTCTAAGGTATCTTCCCATTGCTCTGGTGATCACCATGTCCCGAACCTTCGAATTGACCCGAATACCTCCAATGGTGGTGCTACCTACCTCTCAATGGTGGGATGGCACTACTTTAAAGGACATTTACACAGACGAATTCCTTAGGGTAGGTAGACGACTCTAGATACTTGCTCTCATTTCAAAAACAAATCAAAAACACTTTTCACACCGACACTTTCAAAAAGCTTTCGAAAGCAATTTTTCAAAAACTCTTGAGGACCGATACAAGAGTCGAACTGGAATTTTCAAAGAAACTTTTTAAAACCCACAATTGAAAAGCAAACAAACCATTTTTGAAAACACAATGAGCAAGTATCTAAGAGCCCATGGATAACCATGGATAGAAAGGGTTCTAACACCTTCCCTTTCTATAAATCTACCTCCCGAACCGAGAAACTATCTCATAAGGAATTTTTCTGTGCTTTTGTCCTTTCCATTTGGAGAAAATAAAAGACAGTGGCGACTCTTGCTTCCGCGACATTTCGCGAACCAGCGTTAAACAGTCAGTTCCAGATCCACCGATCACAGAACTGGCGAATCTGCTGGGGATAAACTTAAAGTGAGGTGTACCTTAGGGTTTAGTTCATAACTGTGTTTTCAATTGTATTGACTTGCTTGCTTTAAATTGTGGGTTGCTTGGGAGTTCTATAGATCCTAACCCGGATCTGGGGGATACCTTCTTAGAAAGTAGCAACAAGGCTGTGAGGGAACTGTGCGGGGTATACCGACATGGTTGAAACAGTCTGCTACGTTGATGCGGCACTTTGGTGTGTACCGGTAACCCTTGAGTTCAGTCAAGGAGAGTACGGGGCCTCCGCGTGGTGTCGTGAAGCATCAACTGACCTTAGGAACCTTAATTGAACTATCTTGGCCTCTTTAGGGTAGTGAGATAACTGACTTTGGTGCAGTCCGAGGTTGGTTGATACTCGATACTACACTCAATTGAGGGTTGCTTCCCTGGAATATTTCGGTCGCCAGTTCAGTGGCTAAATCGAAACGATGAACAATGAAAGCAATCCCGTGATATTGGGACCCTTAGAACCTGGTTACTTCTGATAGGACAGGTTGAGCCCACCAACTTCAAGAGGGTAGTACCCCAAACTTCATACTGGCCTAAACTCTAAGGGCTCTCTGTGTGACTTGTGTGCTTTCATACTTGACTACTTGCATGCTTGTTATCTGACACTTGAGTTCCCTGCAGGTTTTGTTTGTAGTCCTTAATTAGGACTCATAGCAGGTTATACTAAGTTTCTTGCAGGTTTTGTTTATAGTCCTTAATTGGGACTCATGACAGGTCTTACTTGAGTTGCTTGCAGGTTTTGGTTTGCAGTCCTTAATTGGGGCTCACAACAGGGTTACTTACATTACCCCATGCATCATGACATCATACCATTGCATACATACTAACCCATTTCAAGGATCTCTAAGGCTTGTGATGCAGGTCATGATAAATCAAACACCTAGCAAGGGGCAGAGAGGATTTATTTTCCTCTAGCCAAAGCTGTCAAGGGCTATGACCCACTTGATATGGTGAGCTCTGACTCTTGAAGAAGGTTCCCTTAACCAAGGTTGTTTGGAAATCAAAACCAGACATGATGACGAAAGTCAGGGGCTATGACCCACTGGATATGGTGAGCCTTTGACCCTTGAAGAAGAATTCTCAACAACATGGGTGTCCTTCAATCAAGCTATAAATTCCAATGCTAGCAATTTTCTTGTTTACCCTGCGAGGTCCTTGAAAACATTACATGCATGTCATACACATCATTGCATAACAGGTACCCTTTTGACAGGTCACTTACCATCTCCGCTGTTTATTTCAGCAATGGCTTGCCAGCCAGATAACCAGGACCTTCTTGCTCAAGAGACTCGGTTCGGGGAAATCCTTTTGAATCTATCCAAGGGGCAGGAGGAGCTAAGGACACTTCTCGTGGAGACTATGGTCAGGAACAGTGCTGAGGATGAACGACTGAAACACCTGCAAACTGAGATGGATGCAATGAAAGCCCAGATGCAGGGGCAGGTGACTGCTATTCAAGGGTTAGCTCAAAGACAAGATGAGCTCGGGGCTCTCGTCAACCAATTGCTTCATAATAACCAACTGGGGCAAACGTCTAAGGGTAAAAAGCCAGTCATCGTTCAACCACCTTTGAGACAAGGAGATGAGGGGAGAGCTCCTCAAATGGCTCCAGTGTCACAAATTCAGCATCAACCTCACCGGCTTCAGCCAGACAAGTCTAGGAGGAAATTCACCCCTCTCAACATGTCATTGTTTCAAGCTTTACAACGCCTGTTGAGATTGAATTTGATCACATTAAGGGCTCATCCCTAGAATCCCAACACAGCACATCCTACTTATGATCCCAATAAAAGGTGTGCTTACCACTCTGCCTGTCCAGGACATGATACAAATGAGTGTTGGGCTCTGAAGAACAAGATCCAGGACCTGATTGATGAAGGAGCACTGGAGTTCACTCAAGATGGTCAGGCTGAATTTTTCTACCATCCCTCCAAGGCTCACCATTTGGAGTGACAAGCCCTGAGACTAGAAAGCTTTTGTTCATTCGAATGTTCAAGTTGTAATTTTCTTTTGTTCAAACATTTATTCATGTTAAACGTTGTTATTTCATTAATGCATCGCATATGTCTGTTTTGAAGCAATATATTCGTATTCACTATATGCAAATTATTTTCATATTTTTTCTGATATCAACTCTCATTAATTCTAAGCCTCTTGAGGGAGGATGACGAAAACGATACCATAATCTGCAGTATGCTTTTGAACAGACCCTGTTGATGAGGTACAGGCATTGTTTCAATCCCTAAACACTAGAGTTATAAGGATGATAATCCCTCGTCAACCCATCTGAGCCAAAGAAGTAGGAGTTTTTCTTTTCGAAATTTAAAACCCTTAATTATAACCTGGGGCAGGGTAGTTCTCTCAGTTGATCCAAGTGCACAACGAACGGCATCAAATGGATCCTTACAAAAAAAGAAAGACAGTGATGATTCCGAATAATCATAAAGAAAGGCAGTCATTATCTCAAAAAATAAAAAACCCATTAAGTCAAAACCCGTGAAGGAGACTTACAAAACTGGGGCATCCCGCTGACAGTAATTCCAAAAAGGAAACAGTTCAGGCAAAAAAGAAAGGGATAACAAAAATCAGACAAGAAAGAGGTCTTACAAACCCTCAACAAAAAAGGAATGACTGCCTATTCAAAATAAGTTATCAACATCCGAATCATCACCGGAAAATCAGAGCAAAGACTCAAACAAGGTCTAATGCACGATCAACTGAGTTTAGGTTTGAAGAACATCACGAAGAGCGGGTGGGTACAAATAATTTGAGCCTTTATCCTTTGTTTCTTAAACCGTGAACCAGGCCACGTTATAACCCTTAAAAGTCCTAGCTGAAGCATGGGTTAGTTCTAAAGCATACTGTTACGAAAGGTATCCTGACTCCTTAAGGCTTACGGTAAATACAGAGTCGACATCACGTTTTACAAACATTCACTTGTTTTATGAAAAAGAATGCATTTTCAAAATCTTCAAGACAGACATAAGCTTTGCATTTTTAACATAACTTTGTTTGCGTATGACTTTTTGTTTGAACAACATAGCAATTTGCACGACGAATGTCTAATAAACAGAAGCACTTCCAATCAAGGGGCATGACATGACCATGGTCTATTATCTGGGGCAGTCCAATCAAGATTCGGAGAATCTCTCAAAGGCCAAATAGCCTGGGGCAAATCTCCGCCTGAGTCACTTGGGGCATTCCAACAACGAATCTTGCCTGATCAAACACCTTCTGGTGGCATGACAAAACATTTCTAACAGGGGCAACTCCCTACATCCGGAGAGTGTGGACATAGTCGAAAAAATACTACGCAAAATCAAAGACCCGCTAGGTTGACAGACCTAGGCAAAAATAAGGGCTTCCCGGCGAACCAAAAAGGTTCGGGCAAAATGAAGGGATGAAATGAAAAATCTGTACACCCGGCAAGTCGAAAACCCGAAAAGGCGGCTTGGGCAAAAATGGGTATCCCGGTGGACTGAAAACCCAAAAGGGAGGTCCAGGCAAAAGTTAGGGATAAAAGCGTACGACTATGTCCTGTCATCTCGTCACTTGCCTACCAGAAGAAGGTTTGTCCATCAACAACTATCAGCACCTCACAGGTCTTCCTCTTCCACCTCCGAAACAGGGGCAATAATGAGTTATCCAGGCAATCTAATTGTTCTGTCCTCCAAGGTACCAAGGTAAGTTCGGCTGAAGAACATAACCAGTATATCATAATTCCCCAGAGAGTGAGCCAGTAAGTCCATGCACTCTCCCCAAGCAAACTATATTCAAACCTTAAGGAAGTTGGGTATCCTCCCGCAGATCTCAGCATTCCCCAGCAATATACAAACATTCCTAACAAGCATCCCCGGCAGTCTCGGGCTAAAGATTATTCCCCGGCGGTATATCAGGCATTCAGTGGAGTCACTTCCCCGATTACAGTTCAAAACTTCCCCAGGAGAGTCCAATCCAGATTTCCCCAGGAAAAGTTGGAATCCATCTCCCCAAGCAGTAAGCTTATCCCCAGTAGATTCTGGAAGCTTATCCTCGCAGAACACGAACGCGTCTCCCGGCTTCATTCAAAGAGTTATTTCCTTACCAGGATATAACTGGGTTATCCTCAGCCAAAAGCCACGGAAAGAGCGTCCTCGACGAAGTCTTCTTATCCCCAGCGAAGTCTATTAACACTTCCAACACAACAAGGGTATCCCCAACAAGTTACTATCAGCCACTCAACAAAGTACCTCTCTCCCCACAGAGTATTGCTTCCCAGCAAGATCGCTAGAGTACTTCTCTCCCCGCAGAGTAATCCATTCGCCAAGTTTATCCCCAACGGAGTTATCTTCTCCTACCGGTATTCTTGCAACTATCACCCCCAGCGGAAGCAAAGATCAATACTTCAACATCAGCCCAGGAGTTAACTTCCCGGCACCCGTCAAAGGATTTATTTTCCTAAGGCGAAAACATACATTCGTAAACATCGCATTTCCATCATTATAGCATGCATATACGCATCATATCTTACAAATCTCATTTATGTTGAGAACATCATTGCTTGATTCATATCATGCATTGCATATGACTGACCTTTACCTTTCAGGAAAGATCCAGTTAAGTTCCCAGCTATATTCCAAAACCTAGACCGGTTCAGTTAAATCGACCCTAAGATTTTTCTGTTTCTTATCCAGTCAAAGACCTTCTCTGGTTCAGTCAGATCGACCCTAAGATCTCCCTGTTTCTTATCCAGTTGAAGATTTCAAGACCTAGACCGGTTCAGTTAAATCGACCCTAAGATTTTTCTGTTTCTTATCCCGTCCAAGGCCTTCTCTGGTTCAGTCAGATCGACCCTAAGATCTCCCTGTTTCTTATCCAGTTGAAGATTTCAAGACCTAGACCGGTTCAGTTAAATCGACCCTAAGATTTTTCTGTTTCTTATCCAGTCAAAGGCCTTCTCTAGTCCAGCTAAATCGACCCCTAACAGATTTTCCTGATAAAGACTCAGTAGAAGATATCCAAGATTCTCTCAATGATTACTGTTGAGGTTGTAGTCGCCTGTGGTTCTCTCCCCGTTACTGCGGAGGTAGTAATCGCCCCAAGATTCTCTCAGCGTCACTGTTGAAGTAGAAGATATCCAAGATTCTCTCAATGATTACTGTTGAGGTTGTAGTCGCCTGTGGTTCTCTCCCCGTTACTGCGGAGGTAGTAATCGCCCCAAGATTCTCTCAGCGTCACTGTTGAAGTAGAAGATATCCAAGATTCTCTCAATGATTACTGTTGAGGTTGTAGTCGCCTGTGGTTCTCTCCCCGTTACTGCGGAGGTAGTAATCGCCCCAAGATTCTCTCAGCGTCACTGTTGAAGTAGAAGATATCCAAGATTCTCTCAATGATTACTGTTGAGGTTGTAGTCGCCTGTGGTTCTCTCCCCGTTACTGCGGAGGTAGTAATCGCCCCAAGATTCTCTCAGCGTCACTGTTGAAGTAGAAGATATCCAAGATTCTCTCAATGATTACTGTTGAGGTTGTAGTCACCTGTGGTTCTCTCCCCATTATTGCGGAGGTAGTAATCGCCCCAAGATTCTCTCAGCGTCACTGTTGAAGTAGAAGATATCCAAGATTCTCTCAATGATTACTGTTGAGGTTGTAGTCGCCTGTGGTTCTCTCCCCGTTACTGCGGAGGTAGTAATCGCCCCAAGATTCTCTCAGCGTCACTGTTGAAGTAGAAGATATCCAAGATTCTCTCAATGATTACTGTTGAGGTTGTAGTCGCCTGTGGTTCTCTCCCCGTTACTGCGGAGGTAGTAATCGCCCCAAGATTCTCTCAGCGTCACTGTTGAAGTAGAAGATATCCAAGATTCTCTCAATGATTACTGTTGAGGTTGTAGTCGCCTGTGGTTCTCTCCCCGTTACTGCGGAGGTAGTAATCGCCCCAAGATTCTCTCAGCGTCACTGTTGAAGTAGAAGATATCCAAGATTCTCTCAATGATTACTGTTGAGGTTGTAGTCGCCTGTGGTTCTCTCCCCGTTACTGCGGAGGTAGTAATCGCCCCAAGATTCTCTCAGCGTCACTGTTGAAGTAGAAGATATCCAAGATTCTCTCAATGATTATTGTTGAGGTTGTAGTCGCCTGTGGTTCTCTCCCCATTATTGCGGAGGTAGTAATCGCCCCAAGATTCTCTCAGCGTAACTGTTGAAGTAGAAGATATCCAAGATTCTCTCAATGATTACTGTTGAGGTTGTAGTCGCCTGTAGTTCTCTCCCCGTTACTGCGGAGGTAGTAATCGCCCCAAGATTCTCTCAGCGTCACTGTTGAAGTAGAAGATATCCAAGATTCTCTCAATGATTACTGTTGAGGTTGAAGTCGCCTGTGGTTCTCTCCCCGTTACTGCGGAGGTAGTAATCGCCCCAAGATTCTCTCAGCGTTACTGTTGAGGTTGAAGTCGCCCAAGATTCTCTCAATGATTACTGTTGAGGTTGAAGTCGCCTATGGTTCTCTCCCCGTTACTGTGGAGGTAGTAATCGTCCCCAGATTCTCTCAGCGTTACTGCTGAGGTTGAAGTCGCCCAAGGTTCTCTCAGCGTTACTATTGAGGTTGAAATCGTCCAATTTTCTCTCACCGTTCCTGTTGAGGTACGCAAGTTCTCGCTAAGGAATCTCTTACGCGATCAACACCCAGATGGCATCTATAAGCCCATCCACCATCCATCATCTCCTAGCATGGCATCTATAAGCCCATCATCCTATCCATCAATCTCCAAATGGCATCTATAAGCCCATTCCCGTCATCACACTGCTACTATGTGAGCGCAAATTTCTGGGCACTCTAGTGTTCAATCATCTTCCACCTTCGGATTACGAAAGGCACGTCATCCAATCTGCATCCTCAGGTCTAAGAAGATTGAACAGGGGCAACTGTTGTACCCCAAAATTTTCCCTCCCATATTCTTCAAGATTTGCCAAGAGCATGCTTCAAAATCTCCCCAAGGGTTGCACAGTTCAAGGGCCTCCTAACAGTCAAAGATTAGGGTTTTGGTTCTGACAAAGAAAATGAAGTTTCCAAGGGCCCAATCAAGTCCCATATGCCTATAAACATGGTCAAGCATCCTCATGCCAAGTTTCAAGAGTTACAGCACAAAATTGCATAGTCAAAAACCCTAATTGCCCTACAGTCAACTGCAGGGGCAAAATGGTCATTTGACAGTCAAAAGTTCAAATTTTTGGTCAACATCTTATTTTGAAGCCACAAACATCATTTGATCAATTCTTGATCATGATTCTCAAGGCATGGCTCAAAAAGTCCCAAGATGCAAAAGTTTCCATATTTGGACAGTTGAAAAAGTCAACTGTAACTTGACCAAGGCATAACTTCCACATGGTTTATCAGAAAAATTCCATCCAAAGCTCATTTTGAAGAGAAAGACATTTCCTACAACTCCTCTTCACACTTCAAGTCGAAGAAATGCTCTCACAAAAAGTTATCAATTTCAACATTATAGGTCATTTTCAAAAGTCAACAAAAAGGGACTTTAAGTCAAAGGCCATAACTTGAGATTGGTAAATCAAAATGACATGGGACCAAAGACATTGGTTATAGGACTAAAATACCTTTCCAAAATGTCCAAGAACATGAGCAAATCTTAAAAATTGAGCAAGTTATGCCTTGTGGAAATTGGGAAATTTTTGGATATTTTGAAAAGTCAACATTGCTTCAAAGGCCTTAAAAATGCTAATGGGCCTCTTTTTCTTCCAAGAATCATTATCCAAGGCATGTGCACGACCATTTGGCCCAAATGAAAGTTATTCATCATTTTTATTTATTTATTTGAATTTTTAAATGCTAATAATTCATTTAATTAAAATAAATATGTGGAAAATACTAAACCTAAGTTTTTAAATCTTTTTATGCATGGAATACACTCAATATTTCGTGCATGATCAGATTTGGAAAGAATCTTGGTAATTGGAC
The DNA here is from genome assembly GCA_948472305.1 of Vicia faba. Taxonomy (NCBI): domain Eukaryota; kingdom Viridiplantae; phylum Streptophyta; class Magnoliopsida; order Fabales; family Fabaceae; genus Vicia; species Vicia faba. Next base: position 909,599,260 of record OX451738.1, on the reverse strand, counting down.
ATGATTTGAAGCAAATTTGCATGAAAAAGATTGGAAAATATATGCCATAAAAATCAAATATCTCTTCATCAATACAAAGGTTCTTTGGATCAATTTCTCAACCCTAATCACTCATACATATATATACATGCTAACCCTAGTGATCAGAACCTCCCAGCTGCGCCCCATCTCAAGAATCAAACTTGCAATTTTATCAAAAAAGTTCAAAACCGAAAGTGGCTTTAGAGGACGATTCAGAGGCAAAGATTAATCCCAATAGCTTGCAAAAGTGTTACTGAAGCTAACTGAATAGTTTTCCACGCGCATAGCACCCTGGATTGGTATACAGAACTCAGAATTTTTCATATAATATGCATATTCGTGTTTTGAATTTCAAGCATTCTCATTGCATTTTATTTATGGATTTATACTAATTGGACCTTTCCGAAGCTAACCAGATGATTTAATTGAGTTTTTATGCATTGTATGAAGAATCACCATGAACGATTATTAGGATTCTTCAAGTTTCAAATTGGGAACTTTCACCTACTGTAAAATTGAGACACCTTAATACCATGGTTGAATTCAGAAAGCTTGGACGATTCTAATACAATGCTCGCGCCTAATTTATGTGATACCATGGCCTATTCGCTATTTTAGAAAACTGCATGTTTTAGGGGGGTTTAAAACCCCCGCTAACCTTTGTTATGTTTCAGGAAAAAAACAAAACGAGGAAGAAGACGTTGATGTGTGAGGCAGTGATTGGGTTATTTAAATTTTCGCGCTAAAAGTTCCATTAACCATTGTTTTATCTTATGTCATTTATTTCCTATTATGTAATCAAAACGCGTAGTTGGAGCAGTTGGCAAAGCATAGTGTTGGTAATCTCCAGGACCTGGGTTCGAATCCCAGGTCCCCCACCCCTTTCCATATTATTTTTCTACTCACGCTTCTGTGCAGTTTCATTACAAGGGTGCATCATACACTCCCCACTCAAACGTGCCACACGTCCCACAATCTCCATCCAAAGGCCAACATCTGAGGCCTATGATATGCTGCAGTCAACGCACCTACACGCTAGCCAAAAAGTCAATAGGGCCAGGGCTTAATGGGCCAGAATTGCTAGGGCTTTACCTCCAGTTGGGAACAGAAACCCCCCAAGGTATTGTATTTTCTTTCTTTTCCTTATTTTATTTATTTCAATTATTTCTTTTTTTTTTAATTAATTTCCTTTAAATTCTTCAATTAATTTATTTTCATAAAATATAAAATAATACAAAAAATCAGAAAAAGGCAAAAGTTAAAATATGTTTTATTTAAATATTATCTTTTTGTAAATAAAATCTCACCAATTAATTAGTTTTATCCTAGGGTTAATTTTAAAATATTTTCTTAATAAACTTAAAAACTTGTAGAATTAGGTTTAATTAGTTTAATTACTTTTTTTTCTTTTCTTTTTCTCATCACTAATAATTATTTATTTTTATAAATCAAATTGCCATTAATTAATTAATTTAATTTTAGGTTTAATTTTAACATGTTTTTCTTAATAAATAAAAGTTGTAGAATTAGGGTTAATTAGTTAATTTCATTTAATTCATATAAAAAACCATAAATCCAAAAAATCTCAAATAATTTCTTTTTTCATTTTTATTTAATTTAATAATTTAATTTAATTCCTTTAAAAAGGGTCCAACGCCCTCGCTTTCAATTTAATTCCAATTCGCGCATTTTATTTTATTTCTTATAATATTTATGTAACTCTCCCAAAGCCGTGTAAATATTTATCTTTCCCACTTTACTTTATTTCTTTATTTCATGTCAAATCGGGTCCTGGATTTTAATTTTGGCGATGTGGACCCGCGCCTTTGTAATAGCTTAGGAATTTTATCTTTCCGCACTTTTTTAACTGTTAATAAATGCATGCAAGAATGAATGACAAAAATAAAAACGAACGCGTAGATCACCCATGACATGACAAAAGACAAAAATAAATGAATCTGACACACGAATCACACACCACCCCTAGGGTACGCCTCACTGTTGCCTTGCCTCGAAAGGTGATCGTCGAGTAGAGGATGTTTTAGTAAGTCCTCATGATCCGGGAACCTGGCATGAGGGTAGCTTCTAAGGTATCTTCCCATTGCTCTGGTGATCACCATGTCCCGAACCTTCGAATTGACCCGAATACCTCCAATGGTGGTGCTACCTACCTCTCAATGGTGGGATGGCACTACTTTAAAGGACATTTACACAGACGAATTCCTTAGGGTAGGTAGACGACTCTAGATACTTGCTCTCATTTCAAAAACAAATCAAAAACACTTTTCACACCGACACTTTCAAAAAGCTTTCGAAAGCAATTTTTCAAACACTCTTGAGGACCGATACAAGAGTCGAACTGGAATTTTCAAAGAAACTTTTTAAAACCCACAATTGAAAAGCAAACAAACCATTTTTGAAAACACAATGAGCAAGTATCTAAGAGCTCATGGATAACCATGGATAGAAAGGGTGCTAACACCTTCCCTTTCTATAAATCTACCTCCCGAACCGAGAAACTATCTCATAAGGAATTTTTCTGTGCTTTTGTCCTTTCCATTTGGAGAAAATAAAAGACAGTGGCGACTCTTGCTTCCGCGACATTTCGCGAACCAGCGTTAAACAGTCAGTTCCAGATCCACCGATCACAGAACTGGCGACTCTGCTGGGGATAAACTTAAAGTGAGGTGTACCTTAGGGTTTAGTTCATAACTGTGTTTTCAATTGTATTGACTTGCTTGCTTTAAATTGTGGGTTGCTTGGGAGTTCTATAGATCCTAACCCGGATCTGGGGGATACCTTCTTAGAAAGTAGCAACAAGGCTGTGAGGGAACTGTGCGGGGTATACCGACATGGTTGAAACAGTCTGCTACGTTGATGCAGCACTTTGGTGTGTACCGGTAACCCTTGAGTTCAGTCAAGGAGAGTACGGGGCCTCCACGTGGTGTCGTGAAGCATCAACTGACCTTAGGAACCTTAATTGAACTATCTTGGCCTCTTTAGGGTAGTGAGATAACTGACTTTGGTGCAGTCCGAGGTTGGTTGATACTCGATACTACACTCAATTGAGGGTTGCTTCCCTGGAATATTTCGGTCGCCAGTTCAGTGGCTAAATCGAAACGATGAACAATGAAAGCAATCCCGTGATATTGGGACCCTTAGAACCCGGTTACTTCTGATAGGACAGGTTGAGCCCACCAACTTCAAGAGAGTAGTACCCCAAACTTCATGCTGGCCTAAACTCTAAGGGCTCTCTGTGTGACTTGTGTGCTTTCATACTTGACTACTTGCATGCTTGTTATCTGACACTTGAGTTCCCTGCAGGTTTTGTTTGTAGTCCTTAATTAGGACTCATAGCAGGTTGTACTAAGTTTCTTGCAGGTTTTGTTTATAGTCCTTAATTGGGACTCATGAGAGGTCTTACTTGAGTTGCTTGCAGGTTTTGGTTTGCAGTCCTTAATTGGGGCTCACAACAGGGTTACTTACATTACCCCATGCATCATGACATCATACCATTGCATACATCCTAACCCATTTCAAGGATCTCTAAGGCTTGTGATGCAGGTCATGATAAATCAAACACCTAGCAAGGGGCAGAGAGGATTTATTTTCCTCTAGCCAAAGCTGTCAGGGGCTATGACCCACTTGATATGGTGAGCTCTGACTCTTGAAGAAGGTTCCCTTAACCAAGGTTGTTTGGAAATCAAAACCAGACATGATGACGAAAGTCAGGGGCTATGACCCACTGGATATGGTGAGCCTTTGACCCTTGAAGAAGAATTCTCAACAACATGGGTGTCCTTCAATCAAGCTATAAATTCCAATGCTAGCAATTTTCTTGTTTACCCTGCGAGGTCCTTGAAAACATTACATGCATGTCATACACATCATTGCATAACAGGTACCCTTTTGACAGGTCACTTACCATTTCCACTGTTTATTTCAGCAATGGCTTGCCAGCCAGATAACCAGGACCTTCTTGCTCAAGAGACTCGGTTCGGGGAAATCCTTTTGAATCTATCCAAGGGGCAGGAGGAGCTAAGGACACTTCTCGTGGAGACTATGGTCAGGAACAGTGCTGAGGATGAACGACTGAAACACCTGCAAACTGAGATGGATGCAATGAAATCCCAGATGCAGGGGCAGGTGACTGCTATTCAAGGGTTAGCTCAAAGACAAGATGAGCTCGGGGCTCTCGTCAACCAATTGCTTCATAATAACCAACTGGGGCAAACGTCTAAGGGTAAAAAGCCAGTCATCGTTCAACCACCTTTGAGATAAGGAGATGAGGGGAGAGCTCCTCAAATGGCTCCAGTGTCACAAATTCAGCATCAACCTCACCGGCTTCAGCCAGACAAGTCCAGGAGGCAATTCACCCCTCTCAACATGTCGCTGTTTCAAGCTTTACAACGCCTGCTGAGATTGAATTTGATCACATTAAGGGCTCATCCCCAGAATCCCAACACAGCACATCCTACTTATGATCCCAATAAAAGGTGTGCTTACCACTCTTCCTGTCCAGGACATGATACAAATGAGTGTTGGGCTCTGAAGAACAAGATCCAGGACCTGATTGATGAAGGAGCACTGGAGTTCACTCAAGATGGTCAGGCTGAATTTTTCTACCATCCCTCCAAGGCTCACCATTTGGAGTGACAAGCCCTGAGACTAGAAAGCTTTTGTTCATTCGAATGTTCAAGTTGTAATTTTCTTTTGTTCAAACATTTATTCATGTTAAACGTTGTTATTTCATTAATGCATCGAATATGTCTGTTTTGAAGCAATATATTCGTATTCACTATATGCAAATTATTTTCATATTTTTTCTGATATCAACTCTCATTAATTCTAAGCCTCTTGAGGGAGGATGACGAAAACGATACCATAATCTACAGTATGCTTTTGAACAGACCCCGCTGATGAGGTACAGGCATTGTTTCAATCCCTAAACACTGGAGTTATAAGGATGATAATCCCTCGTCAACCCATCTGAGCCAAAGAAGAAGGAGTTTTTCTTTTCGAAATTTAAAACCCTTAATTATAACCTGGGGCAGGGTAGTTCTCTCAGCTGATCCAAGTGCACAACGAACGGCATCAAATGGATCCTTACAAAAAAATAAAGACAATGATGATTCCGAATAATCATAAAGAAAGGCAGTCATTATCTCAAAAAATAAAAAACCCATTAAGTCAAAACCCGTGAAGGAGACTTACAAAACTGGGGCATCCCGCTGACAGTAATTCCAAAAAGGAAACAGTTCAGGCAAAAAAGAGAAAGGGATAACAAAAATCAGACAAGAAAGAGGTCTTACAAACCCTCAACAAAAAAGGAATGACTGCTTATTCAAAATAAGTTATCAACATCTGAATCATCACCGGAAAATCAGAGCAAAGACTCAAACAAGGTATAATGCACGATCAACTGAGTTTAGGTTTGAAGAACATCACGAAGAGCGGGTGGGTACAAATAATTTGAGCCTTTATCCTTTGTTTCTTAAACCGTGAACCAGGCCACGTTATAACCCTTAAAAGTCCTAGCTGAAGCATGGGTTAGTTCTAAAGCATAATGTTACGAAAGGTATCCTGACTCCTTAAGGCTTACGGTAAATACGGAGTCGACATCACGTTTTACAAACATTCACTTGTTTTATGAAAAAGAATGCATTTTCAAAATCTTCAAGACAGACATAAGCTTTGCATTTTTAACATAACTTTGTTTGCATATGACTTTTTATTTGAACAGCATAGCAATTTGCACGACGAATGTCTAATGAACAGAAGCACTTCCAATCAAGGGGCATGACATGACCATGGTCTATTATCTGGGGCAGTCCAATCAAGATTCGGAGAATCTCTCAAAGGACAAATAGCCTGGGGCAAATCTCCGCCTGAGTCACTTGGGGCATTCCAATAACGAATCTTGCCTGATCAAACACCTTCTGGTGGCATGACAAAACATTTCTAACAGGGGCAACTCCCTACATCCGGAGAGTGTGGACATAGTCGAAAAAATACTATGCAAAATCAAAGACCCGCTAGGTTGACAGACCTAGGCAAAAATAAGGGCTTCCCGGCGAACCAAAAAGGTTCGGGCAAAATGAAGGGATGAAATGAAAAATCTGTACACCCGGCAAGTCGAAAACCCGAAAAGGCGACTTGGGCAAAAATGGGTATCCCGGTGGACTGAAAACCCGAAAGGGAGGTCCAGGCAAAAGTTAGGGATAAAAGCGTACGACTATGTCCTGTCATCTCGTCACTTGCCTACCAGAAGAAGGTTTGTCCATCAACAACTATCAGCACCTCACAGGTCTTCCTCTTCCACCTCCGAAACAGGGGCAATAATGAGTTGTCCAGGCAATCTAATTGTTCTGTCCTCCAAGGTACCAAGGTAAGTTCGGCTGAAGAACATAACCAGTATATCATAATTCCCCAGAGAGTGAGCCAGTAAGTCCATGCACTCTCCCCAAGCAAACTATATTCAAACCTTAAGGAAGTTGGGTATCCTCCCGCAGATCTCAGCATTCCCCAGCAATATACAAACATTCCTAACAAGCATCCCCGGCAGTCTCGGGCTAAAGATTATTCTCTGGCGGTATATCAGGCATTCAGTGGAGTCACTTCCCTGATTACAGTTCAAAACTTCCCCAGGAGAGTCCAATCCAGGTTTCCCCAGGAAAAGTTGGAATCCATCTCCCCAAGCAGTAAGCTTATCCCCAGTAGATTCTGGAAGCTTATCCTCGCAGAACACGAAGGCGTCTCCCGGCTTCATTCAAAGAGTTATTTCCTTACCAGGATATAACTGGGTTATCCTCAGCCAAAAGCCACGGAAAGAGCATCCTCGACGAAGTCTTCTTATCCCCAGCGAAGTCTATTAACACTTCCAACACAACAAGGGTATCCCCAGCAAGTTACTATCAGCCACTCAACAAAGTACCTCTCTCCCCACAGAGTATTGCTTCCCAGCAAGATCGCTAGAGTACTTCTCTCCCCGCAGAGTAATCCATTCGCCAAGTTTATCCCCAACGGAGTTATCTTCTCCTACCGGTATTCTTGCAACTATCACCCCCAGCGGAAGCAAAGATCAGTACTTCAACATCAGCCCAGGAGTTAACTTCCCGGCACCCGTCAAAGGATTTATTTTCCTAAGGCGAAAACATACATTCGTAAACATCGCATTTCCATCATTATAGCATGCATATACGCATCATATCTTACAAATCTCATTTATGTTGAGAACACCATTGCTTGATTCATATCATGCATTGCATATGACTGACCTTTACCTTTCAGGAAAGATCCAGTTAAGTTCCCAGCTATATTCCAAAACCTAGACCGGTTCAGTTAAATCGACCCTAAGATTTTTCTGTTTCTTATCCAGTCAAAGGCCTTCTCTGGTTCAGTCAGATCGACCCTAAGATCTCCCTGTTTCTTATCCAGTTGAAGATTTCAAGACCTAGACCGGTTCAGTTAAATCGACCCTAAGATTTTTCTGTTTCTTATCCCGTCCAAGGCCTTCTCTAGTTCAGTCAGATCGACCCTAAGATCTCCCTGTTTCTTATCCAGTTGAAGATTTCAAGACCTAGACCGGTTCAGTTAAATCGACCCTAAGATTTTTCTGTTTCTTAACCAGTCAAAGGCCTTCTCTAGTCCAACTAAATCGACCCCTAACAGATTTTCCTGATAAAGACTCAGTAGAAGATATCCAAGAGTCTCTTAATGATTACTGTTGAGGTTGTAGTCGCCTGTGGTTCTCTCCCCGTTACTGCGGAGGTAGTAATCGCCCCAAGATTCTCTCAGCGTCACTGTTGAAGTAGAAGATATCCAAGATTCTCTCAATGATTACTGTTGAGGTTGTAGTCGCCTGTGGTTCTCTCCCCGTTACTGCGGAGGTAGTAATCGCCCCAAGATTCTCTCAGCGTCACTGTTGAAGTAGAAGATATCCAAGATTCTCTCAATGATTACTGTTGAGGTTGTAGTCGCCTGTGGTTCTCTCCCCGTTACTGCGGAGGTAGTAATCACCCCAAGATTCTCTCAGCGTCACTGTTGAAGTAGAAGATATCCAAGATTCTCTCAATGATTACTGTTGAGGTTGTAGTCGCCTGTGGTTCTCTCCCCGTTACTGCGGAGGTAGTAATCGCCCCAAGATTCTCTCAACGTCACTGTTGAAGTAGAAGATATCCAAGATTCTCTCAATGATTACTGTTGAGGTTGTAGTCGCCTGTGGTTCTCTCCCTGTTACTGCGGAGGTAGTAATCGCCCCAAGATTCTCTCAGCGTCACTGTTGAAGTAGAAGATATCCAAGATTCTCTCAATGATTACTGTTGAGGTTGTAGTCGCCTGTGGTTCTCTCCCCGTTACTGCGGAGGTAGTAATCGCCCCAAGATTCTCTCAGCGTCACTGTTGAAGTAGAAGATATCCAAGATTCTATCAATGATTACTGTTGAGGTTGAAGTCGCCTGTGGTTCTCTCCCCGTTACTGCGGAGGTAGTAATCGCCCCAAGATTCTCTCAGCGTTACTGTTGAGGTTGAAGTCGCCCAAGATTCTCTCAATGATTACTGTTGAGGTTGAAGTCGCCTATGGTTCTCTCCCCGTTACTGTGGAGGTAGTAATCGTCCCCAGATTCTCTCAGCGTTACTGCTGAGGTTGAAGTCGCCCAAGGTTCTCTCAGCGTTACTGTTGAGGTTGAAATCGTCCAAGTTTCTCTCACCGTTCCTGTTGAGGTACGCAAGTTCTCGCTAAGGAATCTCTTACGCGATCAACACCCAGATGGCATCTATAAGCCCATCCAACATCCATCATCTCCTAGCATGGCATCTATAAGCCCATCATCCTATCCATCAATCTCCAAATGGCATCTATAAGCCCATTCCCGTCATCACACTGCTACTATGTGAGCGCAAATTTCTGGGCACTCTAGTGTTCAATCATCTTCCACCTTAGGATTACGAAAGGCACGTCAGCCAATCTGCATCCTCAGGTCTAAGAAGATTGAACAGGGGCAACTGTTGTACCCCAAAATTTTCCCTCCCATATTCTTCAAGATTTGCCAAGAGCATGCTTCAAAATCTCCCCAAGGGTTGCACAGTTCAAGGGCCTCCTAACAGTCAAAGATTAGGGTTTTGGTTCTGACAAAGAAAATGAAGTTTCCAAGGTCCCAATCAAGTCCCATATGCCTATAAACATGGTCAAGCATCCTCATGCCAAGTTTCAAGACTTACAGCATAAAATTGCATAGTCAAAAACCCTAATTGCCCTACAGTCAACTGTAGGGGCAAAATGGTCATTTGACAGTCAAAAGTTCAAATTTTTGGTCAACATCTTATTTTGAAGCCACAAACATCATTTGATCAATTCTTGATCATGATTCTCAAGGCATGGCTCAAAAAGTCCCAAGATGCAAAAGTTTCCATATTTGGACAGTTGAAAAAGTCAACTGTAACTTGACCAAGGCATAACTTCCACATGGTTTATCAGAAAAATTCCATCCAAAGCTCATTTTTAAGAGAAAGACATTTCCTACAACTCCTCTTCACACTTCAAGTCCAATAAATGCTCTCACAAAAAGTTATCAATTTCAACATTATAGGTCATTTTCAAAAGTCAACAAAAAGGGACTTTAAGTCAAAGGCCATAACTTGAGCTTGGTAAATCAAAATGACATGGGACCAAAGACATTGGTTAGAGGACTCAAAGACCTTTCCAAAATGTCCAAGAACATGAGCAAATCTTAAAAATTGAGCAAGTTATGCCTTGTGGAAATTGGGAAATGTTTGGATATTTTGAAAAGTCAACATTGCTTCAAAGGCCTTAAAAATGCTAATGGGCCTCTTTTTCTTCCAAGAATCATTATCCAAAGCATGTGCACGACCATTTGGCCCAAATGGAAGTTATTCATCATTTTTATTTATTTATTTGAATTTTTAAATGCTAATAATTCATTTAATTAAAATAAATATGTGGAAAATACTAAACCTAAGTTTTTAAATCTTTTTATGCATGGAATACACTCAATATTTCGTGCATGATCAGATTTGGAAAGAATCTTGGTAATTGGACATGATTTGAAGCAATTTTGCATGAAAAAGATTGGAAAATATATGCCATAAAAATCAAATATCTCTTCATCAATACAAAGGTTCTTTGGATCAATTTCTCAACCCTAATCACTCATACATATATATACATGCTAACCCTAGTGATCAGAACCTCCCAGCTGCGCCCCATCTCAAGAATCAAACTTGCAATTTTATCAAAAAAGTTCAAAACTGAAAGTGGCTTTAGAGGACGATTCAGAGGCAAAGATTAATCCCAATAGCTTGTAAAAGTGTTACTGAAGCTAACTGAATAGTTTTCCACGCGCATAGCACCCTGGATTGGTATACAGAACTCAGAATTTTTCATATAATATGCATATTCGTGTTTTGATTTTCAAGCATTCTCATTGCATTTTATTTATGGATTTATACTAATTGGACCTTTCCGAAGCTAACCAGATGATTTAATTGAGTTTTTATGCATTGTATGAAGAATCACCATGAACGATTATTAGGGTTCTTCAAGTTTCAAATTGGGAACTTTCACCTACTGTAAAATTGAGACACCTTAATACCATGGTTGAATTCAGAAAGCTTGGACGATTCTAATACAATGCTCGCGCCTAATTTATGTGATACCATGGCCTATTCGCTATTTTAGAAAACTGCATGTTTTGGGGGGGTTTAAAACCCCCGCTAACCTTTGTTATGTTTCAGGAAAAAAACAAAACGAGGAAGAAGACGCTGATGTGTGAGGCAGTGATTGGGTTATTTGAATTTTCGCGCTAAAAGTTCCATTAACCATTGTTTTATCTTATGTCATTTATTTCCTATTATGTAATCAAAACGCGTAGTTGGAGCAGTTGGCAAAGCATAGTGTTGGTAATCTCCAGGACCTGGGTTCGAATCCCAGGTCCCCCACCCCTTTCCATATTATTTTTCTACTCACGCTTCTGTGCAGTTTCATTACAAGGGTGCATCATACACTCCCCACTCAAACGTGCCACACGTCCCACAATCTCCATCCAAAGGCCAAGATCTGAGGCCTATGATATGCTGCAGTCAACGCACCTACACGCTAGCCAAAAAGTCAATAGGGCCATGGCTTAATGGGCCAGAATTGCTAGGGCTTTACCTCCAGTTGGGGACAGAAACCCCCCAAGGTATTGTATTTTCTTTCTTTTCCTTATTTTATTTATTTCAATTATTTCTTTTTTTTTAATTAATTTCCTTTAAATTCTTCAATTAATTTATTTTCATAAAATATAAAATAATACAAAAAATCAGAAAAAGGCAAAAGTTAAAATATGTTTTATTTAAATATTATCTTTTTGTAAATAAAATCTCACCAATTAATTAGTTTTATCCTAGGGTTAATTTTAAAATCTTTTCTTAATAAACTTAAAAACTTGTAGAATTAGGTTTAATTAGTTTAATTACTTTTTTTTCTTTTCTTTTTCTCATCACTAATAATTATTTATTTTTATAAATCAAATTGCCATTAATTAATTAATTTAATTTTAGGTTTAATTTTAACATGTTTTTCTTAATAAATAAAAGTTGTAGAATTAGGGTTAATTAGTTAATTTCATTTAATTCATATAAAAAACCATAAATCCAAAAAATCTCAAAAATAATTTCTTTTTTCATTTTTATTTAATTTAATAATTTAATTTAATTCCTTTAAAAAGGGTCCAACGCCCTCGCTTTCAATTTAATTCCAATTCGCGCATTTTATTTTATTTCTTATAATATTTATGTAACTCTCCCAAAGCCGTGTAAATATTTATCTTTCGCACTTTACTTTATTTCTTTATTTCATGTCAAATCGGGTCCTGGATTTTAATTTTGGCGATGTGGACCCGCGCCTTTGTAATAGCTTAGGAATTTTATCTTTCCGCACTTTTTTAACTGTTAATAAATGCATGCAAGAATAAATGACAAAAATAAAAACGAACGCGTAGATCACCCATGACATGACAAAAGACAAAAATAAATGAATCTGACACACGAATCACACACCACCCCTAGGGTACGCCTCACTGTTGCCTTGCCTCGAAAGGTGATCGTCGAGTAGAGGATGTTTTAGTAAGTCCTCATGATCCGGGAACCTGGCATGAGGGTAACTTCTAAGGTATCTTCCCATTGCTCTGGTGATCACCATGTCCCGAACCTTCGAATTGACCCGAATACCTCCAATGGTGGTGCTACCTACCTCTCAATGGTGGGATGGCACTACTTTAAAGGACATTTACACAGACGAATTCCTTAGGGTAGGTAGACGACTCTAGATACTTGCTCTCATTTCAAAAACAAATCAAAAACACTTTTCACACCGACACTTTCAATAAGCTTTCGAAAGCAATTTTTCAAACACTCTTGAGGACCGATACAAGATTCGAACTGGAATTTTCGAAGAAACTTTTTAAAACCCACAATTGAAAAGCAAACAAACCATTTTTGAAAACACAATGAGCAAGTATCTAAGAGCCCATGGATAACCATGGATAGAAAGGGTGCTAACACCTTCCATTTCTATAAATCTACCTCCCGAACCGAGAAACTATCTCATAAGGAATTTTTGTTTGCTTTTGTCCTTTCAATTTGGAGAAAATAAAAGACGGTGGCGACTCTTGCTTCCGCGACATTTCGCGAACCAGCGTTAAACAGTCAGTTCCAGATCCACCGATCACAGAAGGTGTTAGCACCCTTTCTATCCATGGTTATCCATGGGCTCTTAGGTACTTGCTCTTATGTTTTCAAAAATTGTTTGATTTTCAAGTGTATGTGGGTTTTGAAAAAAAGTTTCGTTTGAAAAATTTATAAGTAACTCTTGTATCTGTCCTCAAGAGTGTATGAAAAATTTGTTTGAAAACTTTTGAAAGTGTCAGTGTGAAAAGTTGTTTTTGTTTGTTTTGAGAGAGCAAGTACCCAGGAGAATCTACCTACTCTAAGGAATTAGGCTGTGTAAGAGTCCTTTAGACAGTACTATCCCACTATTGAGAAGTAGGCAGCACCGTCGTTAGAGTTATTCGGGTCAATTCGATTATTAGGGACATGTGTGGTCACCAAAGCAATGGTAGGACACCTTAGCGGTAACCCTAATGTCCTAGATCCTTTTTTTATCCAAGGCAACAGTTTCGAGGCAACTGGATCTTAGACAAGAGGGCAACCTCTAAAACACCCTATACTTGACGACCACGTTCGAGGCAACCAGTGAGGCGTACCCTAGGAGTGGCATGTGCATGTGTGTTGTTTTTCAGTTTATGTTTATCTTGTACATGCATTTGTGAGCTACGAGTTGTTTTTAATTTTCATCCAAGTCTTGCATGCATATTAACAGTTAAGAGTGCGGAAAATAAAGTGCGGAAAGGTAAATCTACGCTATTACAAGGCGCTGGTCTATACATCGCCAAAAATATAACCCGTTTTGAAAAATAAATGCGGAAAATAAATAAAGCGGTAAAATCCTAATTAACTATTACATCCTCGGAAACAGATACATCAATAATCAAAATAAATAATAATGCGCGAATAGAAATTTAATCGGGACGTCCTTAGGGTTTTGACCCTTTTTGAGAAAAGAATTAATTTCTTGTCCTTTTTTTTGCAATTTAATGAAAATGTTAAACCTAATTTACTAATTAATTATTTAATTAAAAGAAAAAGAATATTTTTGTGTTTTTTATGTTTTTAATGAAAATAAAATAAAAGGGATTAAAAAGTTAGTAAACAAAACCCTAATTCTAAACTAATTTTATTTATTGTAAAAAAATGTCAAAATTACCTAATTAAAACTAAGTCAATTTGGTTAGTATTTATTTACAAAATAAGTTAATAAATAAGAATAATAATTAACAAAATATTTACATTTTTTATTCTCTGAATTTATTATAAAAAATATTAATTTATGAATTAATAATAATACTAATAATTAATAAAAGAAATTATAAAAGAAAAGAAAATAAAAAGAGTAACAAAACCAGTGGGGGTGTTGACCCAAGAATGGAGGTTAGTTTAGAAATTCTTGCCCATCAAGAATCAGGCCACGTTGACTTTCTGGAATTGCCCATGCTTGCTTTGACTGGGGAACACCATGATCTTCATCTCTGGCCCTTGGATGTATGCTTGTAGACACATGTCACATGGATGCCTAGAGCTCTTGGTGGAACGCGTTTAGGAAGTTGCATGTGAATTTATTAGAAAAAATATGAACAAAGGTTTGGGGGACCTGGGAATCGAACCCAGGTCCCAATGGTTACCAAGCACGTCACCTTCCACTAAGCCAAGCGCATGTCTTTGTTATTATAATGGACAATGAAATTAATGTATAAAAAATCAATTATGCTAGAAACCAAGAAAAAGCGCGCATTATATTTGAATGCTCCAATCACCAGCCAACACGTCCTTCGTCTCCTACCTTTTTCCTGTAGAACAAAAGCAATTAGCGGGGTTTTTAACCCCCACAAAATAACAAAAGGAAAAATAGCGATTAGGATTCTGGGTTATATAAATAGGGCGCGAGGGTTGGGTTGAGTTCGTCTGGCCTTGACGAATTCAACCATATGCGTTTCAAGGTCCAATTTTGCTTATGCTGTAAAGCCCTAATTTCAGAGCTTGGAAACCCTAGAACGTGTTCATGGCAACTTCTGATTTAAGGCCTCTTAATCCAATTGACTTATGCCAAAAGCTTCCTATGATTGCTAGCAACACAAAACACACAGTAAATCATGTTAATGATGCATAATTTTGGAGTTTCGATTCTGAAAAAGATTGACAAACCGTGAGTTCGTGTATGGGGATTTCTTGAGTGTTGGCACGTGATTTTGATTGCAAAAGGCTTCTGGGAATCCCTGCAATAGGTTTGAATCAAGAGAAAGCTTTGAATCGTGCTGGAAGGTTGAATTCAGTTTTGACTTTATTCTTGGTTTTTTTGGAATTAGTTTGTGGCTTTTTGCAGCAGCTTTCACCTTCAAGGCTTTAGGGTTTGGTTATGTTCTTATAGTAGAATGGAATTAGGGTTCAATCTTGACCAAGAATCCATTGCATTCATGTTTTCAATATTTGATTTCCAATCAAATCTTTTTGCATATTTTTGATTGATAAAGCTTGCCAAACATGGAGATTTTTGCCTCTTGATTGATACACGAAATCTTCAGCATGTGTTGAGTTTATTTGCATCACAAAAAGATTTGAAAACCATATCTTGGTATTTTCCTACAATTAAATCAATTAAATGAATTAATATTAATAAAAAACTCAATTAATTAATTAAAAATAAGAAAATAAATCAATTTAAGCTCAATGGGTCGTGCATAGGCCTTGGACAAAGATTCAAGAAAGAATTTGAGGCCCATTAGCAAAAACAAGGTGTTTTAGGCAAAGTTGACTTTTGCAAGTTCCCAAAAATTTCCCAACTTCTCCAATGCATATCTTGCTCAATTTTGATCCTATGAACATGTTCTTGGACATTTTGGAAAGGTCTTGAAGTCCTCTAACCAATTACTTTGGTCCCATGTCATTTTGATTTACCAATCTCAAGTTATGGTCTTTGACTTAAAGTTCCTTTTTGTTGACTTTTAAAATTGACCTATAATGTAGAAATTGATAACTTTTTGTGAGAGCATTTCTTGGACTTGGAATGTGAAGATGAGTTGTAGGAAATTTCATCCCATTCAAAATGAGCATTGGATGGGATTTTTATGATGAACCATGAAAAAGTTATGCCTTGGTCAAGTTACAGTTGACTTTTTCAGCTGTCCAAAAATAGAAACTTTTGCATCTTGATGATTTTTGAGCCATGCTTGTGGAATCATGATCAAGACTTGATAAAATGATGATTGGGGCTTAAAAATAAGATGTTGACCAAAAAATTTGACTTTTGACTGCCAAATGACCATTTTGCCCCTGTAGTTCATTGTGAACCAAATAGGGCTTTTGACTGTGCAACTTGATGCTGTGAGACTTGCAACTTGGCATGTAGATGCTTGACAATGTATATAGGCATATGGGACTTGATTGGACCATTGAAAACCTCAACTTCCTTGCAAGAAACAAAACCCTAATTTTGACTGGCTTAGGAGGATGTTTGACTGTGCAATCCTTGATCCATTTGAAGATTGATCTTGACAAATCTTGAAGAATATGGGAGGGAAAATTTTGGGGTACAACAGTTGCCCCTGTTCAATCTTCTTAGACCTGAGGATGTAGATTGGCTTGCGTGCCTTTCGTGATCCGAAGGTGGAAGATGATTGAACACTAGAGTGCCCAGAAATTTGCACTCGCATAGTAGAATATCAGCAATGTGATGTCGGGAATGGGCTTACAGATGCCATTTGGAAATGTAATGGATAGTTGTAGAGATGGGCTTAAAGATGACATCCAGGTGCTTCGATCGCGTAAGAGATTCCTTAGCGAGAACTTGCGTACCTGAGAAAAAAAGATAATTTCCTGGCCTGTTACAGGTGTTGATCTTCAAACTCTTCATGCAGATATGCCCTGGCTAGATACAGGTATCGAATATACAATCGATTGCTCACAGATATGCCCTGGCTAGATACAGGAATCGAATCTGGAACATCAAAAGGTTGCTTACAGACGTGCCCTGGCTGGATACAGGTATCGAATCTACAAACAATCGCTCACAGATATGCCCTAGCTAGATACAGGAATCGAATCCGGAACTTCAAAAGGTTGCTTACAGATGTGCCCTGGCTAGATATAGGAATCGAATCTCTAAACTCTTCATGCAGACATGTCCTAGCTGGATACAGGTATCGAATCTACATTCAATTACTCACAGATATGCCCTGGCTAGATACAGGAATCGAATCCGGAATTAGTCATTTACAGATATGCCCTGGCTGGATACAGGTATCGAATCTCTAAACTCTTCATGCAGACATGCCCTGGCTGGATACAGGTATCGAATCTATAATCAGTCACTCACAGATATGCCCTAGCTAGATACATGAATCGAATCCACAATTAGTCGTTTACAGATATGCCCTGGCTGGATACAGGTATCGAATCTCTAAACTCTTCATGCAGATATGCCCTGGCTGGATACAGGTATCGAATCTACAATCAGTAACTCACAGATATGCCCTGGCTAGATACAGGTATCGAATCTGGAATTAGTCGTTTACAGATATGCCTTGGCTGGATACAGGTATCGAATCTCTAAACTCTTCATGCAGATATGCCCTGGCTAGATACAGGTATCGAATCTGGAACTTCAAAGGGTCGATGGGTTGTCTCTACTGACAAGTTATCTTAGAAAAATCCTTAGGGATTGATTTAACTGAATCGGGGGAGGTTTTGTCCTCTTTGACGAGTTGTCTCTTTTAACGGGTTTCCTTCAAGGACGGGTTGTCTTTAACAACGTGTGTCTATATTGACGGGTGTCTATAACGACGAGTGTCTATAACGACGAGTGTCTATAACGACGAGTGTCTATAACGACGGGTGTCTATAACGACGGGTGTCTATAACGACGGGTGTCTATAATGACGGGTGTCTATAACGACGGGTGTCTATAACGACGGGTGTCTATAACGACGGGTGTCTATAACGACGGGTGTCTATAACGACGGGTGTCTATAACAACGGGTGTCTATAACGACGGGTGTCTATAACGACGGGTGTCTATAACGACGGGTGTCTATAACGACGAGTGTCTATAACGACGAGTGTCTATAACGACGAGTGTCTATAACAACGGGTGTCTATAACGACGAGTGTCTATAACGACGGGTGTCTATAACGACGGGTGTCTATAACGACGGGTGTCTATAACGACGGGTTTGTATTTAGAAAGATCTTTAAGAATTGATTCAACTGGATTTATCTTCTTTGACTGGATTTGTCTTCTTTGACTGGATTTGTCTTCTTTGGCTGAATTTGTCTTCTTTGACATAGCTGATCATTTAACTGTATCTTTTCTGAAAGGTAAGAGTCAGTCATATGCAATGCATGATATGGATCAAGCAATGATGTTCTCGATACAAATGAGATTGTATGATATGATGCGTATATGCATGTATCATGATGTATAACAATGTGATGTTTATGAATGTATCTTCGTCTGGGAAAATAAATCCTTGACGAATGCCGGGAGTTGAATCCTGGGCTGCTGTTGAAGAGTAGAGTTCTTCGTTTCCGCTGGGGAGGATGAACAAAGATGTTTGCAAGAATAAACCGGTAGGAGAAGATGACTCCGTTGGTGAATAAACTTGGTGAAGAGATTACTCTGCGGGGAAATACTCTGTGGGGAAGAGATACTTCGCTGAGATTTGATGATAACTCCGCTGGGGATTCTGTTGATAAGTTATGTTGAGGGAATTTGATGAACTCCGCTGGGGGTAGGAAGAACTTCGCCGGGGACGATCTTTCCGTGGTAAATAGCTAAGGATAACCCAGTTATAGGCTCTGGTGGGGAATAACCTTTGAATATGGTCGGGGAGAGACGTATGTACTCTATAGGTGATAAGCTTCCAGAATATACTGGGGATAAGCTTCCAGAATCTACTAGGGAGGATGATTCAACTCTCCTGGGAAACTTTGGACTGTACTGGGGAATAGCTCCACTAGGGTGTCTGGATTCCGCCGGGGAAAAATCTTATATTTGGACTATCGGGGATACTTGTTGAGGAACATCTGCATATTCTGCTGGGGAATGTTGAGATCTTCTGGGGATACCCAACTTCCTTAAGGATGACAGTAGACTAACTCTGGTTGGGGAAAGTGTTGCTGACTTGCTAGGGATATTGTGCCTTTTTTAGGGCTGAGGGTAGACCAACTCTGCTTGGGGAGAGCGTGGCTGAATCTTGTCTTACTCTGCAGGGAGTGAAGGTGTCTTGGTTGCATTCTTCATCTGAATCTACCTTGTACCTGATGGACAACGCGGCTTGATCACTTAGACAATTCTTATTGCCCCTGTTTCTGCGGGAGAAGGTACCTGTGGGGGTGCTTGATAAATCTTCTTCTGGTAGGCGAGTGACGAGATGACGGGACATAGTCGTACGCTTTGATCCCTAACTTTTGCCTGGACCGCCCTTTCGGGTTTTCAGTCCACCGGGATACCCTTTTTTGCCCAAGCCTCCTTTTCAGGTTTTCGACTTGCCGGGTGTACAGATTTTTCATATTTTCATCCCTTATTTTTGCCCGAACCCTTTTGGTTTGCCGGGAAGCCCTTATTTTTGCCTAGGTGTGTCAACCTAGCGGGTCTTTGATTATGCGTAGTATTTTTTTCGACTATGTCCACGCTCTTAGAATGTAGGGAGTTATCAGCGTCAGTAGCATTGTGTTGCCATACTACCAGAAGATCTTCGTTTGATCGTCCAATGCCCTAAGTGACCCAGATGGGGATTTACCCCAAGCTGGTTGGCCTTTTGAGAGATTCTCCGAATCTTGACTTAACTGCCCCAGATGATGGACAATGATCATGCCATGCCCCTTGATTGGAAGTGTTTTTCCATTTGAGGTGACCTTGAGAAGATTTTTGTTCACTAGATATTCGTCGTGCGAACTTTTTTGCTGTTCGAACAAAAAGTCATATGCAAACAATGTCATTTAAAAATGCAAAGCTTATGTCTGTCTTGAAGTTTTTTGAAAATGCATTTTTCAGTAAAACAAGCTAATTTTGTAAAATGTGATGTCAACTCAAGATTTTACCGCAAGCCCTAAGGAGTCAGGATACCTTTCGTAACAGTATGCTTTCGAACTAACCCATGCTTCAGCTAGGACTTTTTGAGGGTTATACCGTGGCCTGGTTCACGGTTTAAGAAACAAAGGATAAAGGCTCAAATTTTATTTGTACCCACCCGCTCTTTGTGATGTTCTTCAATCCTAAACTCAGCTGATCGTGCGTTTGATCTTGTTGAGTCTTTGCTCTGATATTCCGGTGATGGTTCGGATATTGACAGTTTATTTTGAATAGGCAGTCATTTCCTTTTGTTGAGGGTTTGTAGGACCTCTTTCTTTTTGATTTCATTATCCCTGTTTTTTTCCTGAACTGCTTCTTTTTGTATTTACAGTCAGCGGGATGCCCCAGTTTTTGTAAGCCTCCTTCATAGGTTTTGACTTATTGGGCTTTTATTTTTTTTGGGAAATAATGACTGCCTGTCTTTATGATTATTCAAAATCATCACTATCTTTTGTTTTGGAAGGATTCCTTTGATGCTGTTCATTGTGCACCTGGATCAACTGAGAGAACTACCCTGCCCCATGTTATGATCAAGGGTTTTAATTTTTTTGTGAAAAGAAAAACTCCTACTTCTTTGGCTCAAAGGGGTTGACGAGGGATTATCTTCCTTATAACTCTGGTGTTTAGGAATTGAAACAATGCATGTACCTCATCAGCGGGGTCTGCTCAAAAGCATACTGTAAATTATGGTATTATTTTCGTCATCCTCCCTCAAGAGGCTTAGAATTTTTAATCGAGAGTCGAACATCAAAAATAAAAGCAATTTTAAGCATAGTAAATTAATTACTTCAAAACAGACACGTGTAATGCATTAATAAAATAACAATGTTTGACATGAATAAAATGTTTGAACAATCAAAGAAAAATACAACTTGAACATTCGAATGAACAACAGTTTTTTCAATCCTAGCCATGTTTTGGCAAGGGAGCAGTGATCACATTGGGAGTCTCGGACGCTTCAAGCTCGACCTCCTTTGCATCGATTAGGTCCTGAACCTTGTTCCTCAAAGTCCAACAATCATCTGTAGCATGCCCCGGGCTGTCAGAATGATAAGCGCAGCGGGCGTTGGGGTTGTACCTTGAAGGTGTCCTGTTGGGATTCTTAGGAGGGTCCCTTAGAGCTACCAGATTAGTCTCCAGCAACTGTGGCAATATCTGGGACAAGGTCATACTGAGTCGAGTGAATTGCCTTTTAGGTCTCTTTTCCCTTTGTTGGTTGCGATGCTGAGGAGCGCTGGCCAGTTTTGAAATAACTACCGCGTTGACAGCACTAGATTCTTTCTTGGATGGTTTCTTCTCAGTGTTCGAGGAGTCACCCTTTTGTATCTTCCCAGACTTTATACCAGCTTCTATCCTCTCACCAGTTAAGATCAGGTCTGTAAACCCAGCAAAAGAATTCCCAATCAGATGGTTGAAGAACGGACCAGACAGGGTCCCCAAGAACATGTCAACGAGCTCACGGTCAGTCAAAGGTGGTTGCACCCTTCCAGCAAGGTCTCTCCACTTTTGCGCATATTCCTTGAATCCTTCACCCATCCCTAGTGGCATACCCTGGAGTTGGGTACGCGTAGGAGCGAGGTCGGAATTATACTGATACTGCTTGTAGAATGTAGTAGCCAAGTCCTCCCAGTTACGAATGCTGGTTCCATCCAGCTGATAGAACCATTCGAGTTGAGTCCCTGAAAGACTATCCTGGAAGAAATGGATCCACAAATTCTTGTCAGCCGTGTAGGGCTGGATCTTCCTTACGTATGAACGGAGGTGCAGCTTAGGACAGGAAGCTTCGTCGTACTGTGCAAAGGCAGGTGCTTTGAACTTGTGAGGAATCACCACCCCAGAGGATAAACCCAGATCTCCAAAATCTAACCTGGGCACGTGTTGAATCTCCATAGCACTTAATCGGTCCTCCAGATGTTTGTACCTGTCCTCAGCAGGAGGGTACTGTTCATCATTGTAATCGGTCTCGTTGTCGGAGACCACTGGACTAGGAACCTCTCTCTCTTGGGGACTGTCTTTCCCAACAGATGGGGTAGTCAGCTCAGCTTCATTTTGTGATCCATTCCCAGATCGGCGTCTAGGGTTGAACAAAACAGTCCTCTTCTTCTTCTTTTGTATCAGAGTCTTCAAATCCTGTTGACCCTAGGCTAGGCTCATAACCATCTCTTGGAATTGGGCATTCTGGGCCTGGAGGGCCTTGATAGCTTGTTCATTGGATGATTCAGGATTCATGATGATTGCTGAAATAAACAGCAAAGAAGATAAGTGACCTGTCAAAAGGGTACCTGTAATGCAATGATATGTATGTATGCATGCGATGTTTTCAAGGATCTCGCGGGGTAAACAAGAAAATTGTTAGAATTTGAATTTTGTAGCTTGATTGAAGGAACTTCATGTTGTTGAGAGTCCTTCTTCAAGAGTCAAAGCTCACCATATCGAGTGGGTCATAGCCCCTGACTCAAGTTATCAACCTTGGCTAGAGGAAAATAAATCCCCTTTGCCCCTTGCTAGACGGTTGATTTATCATGACCTGCATCACAAGCCCTTGAGATCCTTGAAATGGGTTAGTCCTTATGCAGGATGTATGCAATAGTATGATGTTATGCTATGCATGGAGTGATGTAAGTAAACCCTGTTATGAGCCCAGATTAAGGACTGTAAACAAAACCTGCAAGAAACTCGTGTGTCAGATAACAAGTATGCAAGTAGTCAAATTTGAAGGCACACAAGTCACACCAGACAGCCCTTAGAGTTTAGGCCAGCATGAAGTTTAGGTATTACCCTCTTTCAGTTTCGTTGGTTAAGACCTGTCCTAGAAAATAGTAACCGGGTTCTAGGGGATCTCAATATCACTGACTACCCTCAATCAGTCATAAATCCAGCGTCGCAATCTTTTCTTGCGGCCAGAACCATCGCGAGAGTTTAGCCTCAATGAGTGTAGCATACTGCTACTGTTCTATGGCCAAGTTGGGTCAGTTTAGGGTTCTAAGGTCGGTTGGTGCTTAATGACTCCTCAGAAGACCCATATTCTCCTCGTTGCAACACAAGGGATATCGGTACAGACCAAGGTGCCACACCAACGTAGCCACTTTTTCACCCGTGTCGGTCTACGCCGGACAGGTCCCTCACAGCTTATGCTACCTAAAAGGGTATTCCCCAGATCCGGGTTAGGATCTATGAAACTTCCGATGCAAAGCCCACAAATATAAAAGCAATCAAGTCATACAATTGAAAACATAAGAGTGGTCTAATCCTAAGGTACACCTCACTTTAAGATATCCCCAGCAGAGTCGCCAGTTCTGTGATCGGTGGGAATAGAACTGACTGTTTTTTAAGCTGGTTCGCGAAATGTCGCGGTAAGCAAGAGTCGCCACCGTCTTTTATATTCTCCAACATGGAAAGGACAAAAGCACAGCAAAATTCCTTCTTTGAGAATGTTTCTCGGTTCGGGAGGTAGATTATAGAAAGGGAAGGTGTTAGCACCCTTTCTATCCATGGTTATCCATGGGCTCTTAGGTACTTGCTCTTATGTTTTCAAAAATTGTTTTTTTTCAAGTGTATGTGGGTTTTGAAAAAAAGTTTCGTTTGAAAATTTTCTAAGTAACTCTTGTATCTGTCCTCAAGAGTGTATGAAAAATTTGTTTGAAAACTTTTGAAAGTGTCAGTGTGAAAAGTTGTTTTTGTTTGTTTTGAGAGAGCAAGTACCCAGGAGAATCTACCTACTCTAAGGAATTAGGCTGTGTAAGAGTCCTTTAGACAGTACTATCCCACTATTGAGAAGTAGGCAGCACCGTCGTTGGAGTTATTCGGGTCAATTCGATTATTAGGGGCATGTGTGGTCACCAAAGCAATGGTAGGACACCTTAGCGGTAACCCTAATGTCCTAGATCCTTTTTTTATCCGAGGCGACCGTTTCGAGGCAACTGGATCTTAGACAGGAGGGCGACCTCTAAAACACCCTATACTTGACGACCACGTTCGAGGCAACCAGTGAGGCGTACCCTAGGAGTGGCATGTGCATGTGTGTTGTTTTCCAGTTTATGTTTATCTTGTACATGCATTTGTGAGCTACGAGTTGTTTTTAATTTTCATCCAAGTCTTGCATGCATATTAACAGTTAAGAGTGCGGAAAATAAAGTGCGGAAAGGTAAATCTACGCTATTACAAGGCGCGGGTCTATACATCGCCAAAAACATAACCCGTTTTGGAAAATAAATGCGGAAAATAAATAAAGCGGTAAAATCCTAATTAACTATTACATCCTCGGAAACAGATACCTCAATAATCAAAATAAATAATAATGCACGAATAGAAATTTAATCGGGATGTCCTTAGGGTTTTGACCCTTTTTGAGAAAAGAATTAATTTTTGTCCTTTTTTTGCAATTTAACGAAAATGTTAAACCTATTTTACTAATTAATTATTTAATTAAAAGAAAAAGAATATTTTTTTGTTTTTTATGTTTTTAATGAAAATAAAATAAAAGGGATTAAAAAGTTAGTAAACAAAACCCTAATTCTAAACTAATTTTATTTATTGTAAAAAAATGTCAAAATTACCTAATTAAAACTAAGTCAATTTGGTTAGTATTTATTTACAAAATAAGTTAATAAATAAGAATAATAATTAACAAAATATTTACATTTTTTATTCTCTGAATTTATTATAAAAAATATTAATTTATGAATTAATAATAATACTAATAATTAATAAAAGAAATTATAAAAGAAAAGAAAATAAAAAGAGTAACAAAACCAGTGGGGGTGTTGACCCAAGAATGGAGGTTAGTTTAGAAATTCTGGCCCATCAAGAATCAGGCCACGTTGACTTTCTAGAATTGCCCATGCTTTCTTTGACTGGGGAACACCATGATCTTCATCTCTGGCCCTTGGATGTATGCTTGTAGACACATGGAACATGGATGCCTAGAGCGCATGGTGGAACGCGTTTAGGAAGCTGCATGTGAATTTATTAGAAAAAATATGAACAAAGGTTTGGCGGACCTGGGAATCGAACCCAGGTCCCAATGGTTACCAAGCACGTCACCTTCCACTAAGCCCAGCGCCTGTCTTTGTTATTATAATGGACAATGAAATTAATGTATAAAAAATCAATTATGCTGGAAACCAAGAAAAAGCGCGCATTATATTTGAATGCTCCAATCACCAGCCAACACGTCCTTCGTCTCCTACCTTTTTCCTGTAGAACAAAAGCAGTTAGCGGGGGTTTTTAACCCCCACAAAATAACAAAAGGAAAAATAGCGATTAGGATTCTGGGTTATATAAATAGGGCGCGAGGGTTGGGTTGAGTTCGTCTGGCCTTGACGAATTCAACCATATGCGTTTCAAGGTCCAATTTTGCTTATGCTGTAAAGCCCTAATTTCAGAGCTTGGAAACCCTAGAACATGTTCATGGAAACTTCTAATTTAAGGCCTCTTAATCCAATTGACTTATGCCAAAAGCTTCCTATGATTGCTAGCAACACAAAACACACAGTAAATCATGTTAATGATGCATAATTTTGGAGTTTCGATTCTGAAAAAGATTGATAAACCGTGAGTTCGTGTATGGGGATTTCTTGAGTGTTGGCACATGATTTTGATTGCAAAAGGCTTCTGGGAATCCCTGCAATAGGTTTGAATCAAGAGAAAGCTTTGAATCGTGCTGGAAGGTTGAATTCAGTTTTGACTTTGTTCTTGGTTTTTTTGGAATTAGTTTGTGGCTTTTTGCAGCAGCTTTCACCTTCAAGGCTTTAGGGTTTGGTTATGTTCTTATAGTAGAATGGAATTAGGGTTCAATCTTGACCAAGAATCCATTGCATTCATGTTTTCAATATTTGATTTCCAATCAAATCTTTTTGCATATTTTTGATTGATAAAGCTTGCCAAACATGAAGATTTTTGCCTCTTAATTGATACATGAAATCTTCAGCATGTGTTGAGTTTATTTGCATCACAAAAATATTTGAAAACCATATCTTGGTATTTTCCTACAATTAAATCAATTAAATGAATTAATATTAATAAAAAATTCAATTAATTAATTAAAAATAAGAAAATAAATCAATTTAAGCTCAATGGATCGTGCATAGGCCTTGGACAAAGATTCAAGAAGGAATTTGAGGCCCATTAGCAAAAACAAGGTGTTTTAGGCAAAGTTGACTTTTGCAAGCTCCCAAAAATTTCCCAACTTCTCCAATGCATATCTTGCTCCATTTTGAACCTATGAACATGTTCTTGGACATTTTGGAAAGGTCTTGAAGTCCTCTAACCAATTCCTTTGGTCCCATGTCATTTTCATTTACCAATCTCAAGTTATGGTCTTTGACTTAAAGTGCCTTTTTGTTGACTTTTGAAATTGACCTATAATGTAGAAATTGATAACTTTTTGTGAGAGTTTTTATTGGACTTGGAATGTGAAGATGAGTTGTAGGAAATGTCATCCCCTTCAAAATGAGCATTGGATGGGATTTTTCTGATGAACCATGAAAAAGTTATGCCTTGGTCAAGTTACAGTTGACTTTTTCAGCTGTCCAAAAATAGAAACTTTTGCATCTTGATGATTTTTGAGCCATGCTTGTGGAATCATGATCAAGACTTGATAAAATGATGATTGGGGCTTAAAAATAAGAATTTTACCAAAATTTTTGACTTTTGACTGCCAAATGACCTCTTCGCCCCTGCAGTTCATTGTGAACCAAATAGGGCTTTTGACTGTGCAACTTGATGCTGTGAGACTTGCAACTTGGCATGTAGATGCTTGACAATGTATATAGGCATATGGGACTTGATTGGACCATTGAAAACCTCAACTTCCTTGCAAGAAACAAAACCCTAATTTTGACTGGCTTAGGAGGATGTTTGACTGTGCAATCCTTGATCCATTTGAAGATTGATCTTGACAAATCTTGAAGAATATGGGAGGGCAAATTTTGGGGTACAACAGTAATCATCAAGGTTCCTTCATCTTTTGAAGTAGTAATCATCAAGGTTCCTTCATCTTTTGAAGTAGTAATCATCAAGGTTCCTTCATCTTTTGAAGTAGTAATCATCAAGGTTCCTTTATCTTTTGAAGTAGTAATCATCAAGGTTCCTTCATCTTTTGAAGTAGTAATCAAGGTTCCTTCATCTTTTGAAGTAGTAATCATCAAGGTTCCTTCATCTTTTGAAGTAGTAATCAAGGTTCCTTCATCTTTTGAAGTAGTAATCATCAAGGTTCCTTCATCTTTTGAAGTAGTAATCATCAAAGTTTCCTTCATCTTTTGAAGTAGTAATCATCAAGGTTCCTTCATCTTTTGAAGTAGTAATCATCAAGGTTCCTTCATCTTTTGAAGTAGTAATCATCAAGGTTCCTTCATCTTTTGAAGTAGTAATCAAGGTTCCTTCATCTTTTTAAGTAGTAATCATCAAGGTTCCTTCATATTTTGAAGTAGTAATCAAGGTTCCTTCATCTTTTGAAGTAGTAATCATCAAGGTTCCTTCATCTTTTGAAGTAGTAATCATCAAGGTTCCTTCATCTTTTGAAGTAGTAATCATCAAGGTTCCTTCATCTTTTGAAGTAGTAATCATCAAGGTTCCTTCATCTTTTGAAGTAGTAATCATCAAGGTTCCTTCATCTTTTGAAGTAGTAATCATCAAGGTTCCTTCATCTTTTGAAGTAGTAATCATCAAGGTTCCTTCATCTTTTGAAGTAGTAATCATCAAGGTTCCTTCATCTTTTGAAGTAGTAATCATCAAGGTTCCTTCATCTTTTAAAGTAGTAATCATCAAGGTTCCTTCATCTTTTGAAGTAGTAATCAAGGTTCCTTCATCTTTTGAAGTAGTAATCATCAAGGTTCCTTCATCTTTTGAAGTAGTAATCATCTTGGTTCCTTCATCTTTTGAAGTAGTAATCATCAAGGTTCCTTCATCTTTTGAAGTAGTAATCATCAAGGTTCCTTCATCTTTTGGAGTAGTAATCATCAAAAAATTCCCACATCACCTGTTGGAAATTACAAACCACCAACAGGATAACAGACAACTGAAAAATCTGTTTCTCTCAAGAATGAAGACTCTCATCCTTAAAACCTCAGAAGATTGGTATACTCCCAGTTTCTGACCGTTAACAGCATGAAGATTCTCATCACCTCAGAAGATTGGTACACTCCCAATTTCTGAAACCCCCCCCCCCAACAGAATGAAGATTCTCATTCTCAAAGTGGCATATAACCTGAGTTCTCAAACAGAGTTTAACTTCAGGATCCTCAGCAGAACAAGAGCTTTCTCAAAGCTAATTTCCCCAGCCAGAGAGCCTTGCAGAATCTAATTCCCCTCATAATCAAAAGATTCTTGCAATCCCCAGCGGAGCTAAAACTTCCAACTATCAATCCCCCAAGCAGAATGGAGACTCTCATTCTCAGTTCCTCACAGAATATTCGAATATTCTCCAGTGAAGATCCCCTCAAGACAGGAATCCCCAGTAGATTGGCATACAACCCAAGCTCCTGGTTCCCCAACAGTGGTCCCAGGACTTCTCACTTTCAACAATCAAAGATTCTTGCCCTCCCCTGCAGCAGTCAAGGATCACTTTCCCCGACAGCAGTCAAGATTCTATTATCTACAGCTATCCAGGATTCATCTATCCTCAACAAGACAGCTCATCAGCTTACATGCGCATTCATCACATTCATATCAAAAACATTGATATAACATACATTACATCATGCATCATGACATTGCATACAACTAACTCTTTACCTTTTCAGGAAAGATCAGTCAACAGACAAAGATCATCATCTTCCGAGATTCTTTCTAGAAATAGTTCAGATGTGACCCAGACATGGCGACATTCTGATACTTATTCCAAATTCACCCAGAGATAGTTCAGATGTGACCCAGACATGGAGACATTCTGATACTTATTCCAGATTCATTCAGATGCAGTTTTACACGGACTCATCGTCAGGAAACCCTACACCGGTTCCTCCTCCACTTCAAGACTTCTGAAAACAGTTCACGGGTTCTCCAGTAACGGATGTTAACCTATCGCTTGTTCAGATTCTTCTCAACTTTTGAAAACAGTTTACAGACGCTTCCCAACAACGGATGCTGCTCTATTGCTTATTCAACTTCAAGACTTCTGAAAACAGTTCACGGGTTCTCCAGTAACGGATGCTAACCTATCGCTTGTTCAGATTCTTTTTTCAACTTTTGAAAACAGTTTACGGACGCTTCCCAACAACGGATGTTGCTCTATTGCTTATTCAACTTCAAGACTTCTGAAAACAGTTCACGGGTTCTCCAGTAACGGATGTTAACCTATCGCTTGTTCAGATTCCTCAACCGCTGAAAACAGTTTACGGATTCTCCAGTAACGGATGTTAATCTATCGCTTGTTCAGTCTCAACTTTTGAAAACAGTTTACAGACGCTTCCCAACAACGGATGCTGCTCTATTGCTTATCCAACTTCAAGACTTCTGAAAACAATTCACGGGTTCTCCAGTAACGGATGTTAACCTATCGCTTGTTCAGATTCTTCTCAACTTTTGAAAACAGTTTACGGACGCTTCCCAACAACGAATGCTGCTCTATTGCTTATTCAACTTCAAGACTTCTGAAAACAGTTCACGGGTTCTCCAGTAACGGATGTCAACCTATCGCTTGTTCAGATTCTTCTCAACTTCTGAAAACAGTTTACGGACGCTTCCCAACAACGGATGCTGCTCTATTGCTTATTCAACTCCAACTCCTGAAAACAGTTCACAGATTCTCCAAACATGGACGTCAATCTATTGCTTATTCAGATCCCCAGTTCAGAGATGTTCCAAAACATGGACACCTTTCTGATACTCGTCCACTCACCAATGACATACAGTTCAACAAACATTTCCAGATGGCATCTCTAAGCCCATCCTCCTACCAGCAACTTCCAGATGGCATCTCTAAGCCCATCCCCCGACAAGATTCTGTCACATCTCCAGATGGCATCTTTAAGCCCATCACCAAATGGCATCTCTAAGCCCATTCCCTCTACCATCACATCACCGAGTGCAAATTTTTTGGGCATTCTAGTGTCCAATCTCCTTTTACCCTCGAGTCGCGAAAGGCAAACTTGCCAATCTAACTCTTCAGGTTCAAGAAGATCGAACAGGGGAAACTGTTGTACCCCAAAATTTGCCCTCCTCTTTTTCACAAGAAATCACAGCACAACTTCGGGTTTTCCCTGACTTTTCAGAATGGCGTAAGAATCAGTCAAACATACTTTTTCTTATCAGTCTATCCCAATTAGGGTTTCCATTAACTTTTGAAGCAGTTCAAGCAGATTGCTAGGGTTTGGTTGAGTTGGCTCAGGTTTTAATCAGGCAGGCGCTTCTTCGACATTAAATCAAGAATCAGGGTTTTGTGCGCACATTTCTCAGAAAGAATTAATTCTACCGTTCTTTTTCAATTTACTCTGGGATATGGGCTGAGGCATTTGAATTGAGAACTTGCAGTGTTCGGTTTAATCAGTAAAGGCAAAGGAATATGGATGTTTGTTTGATTTGACTGTGCAATGCTTATGGCTATTTGAAACGCCGGGTTTATTATTGATTGATATCAAGACCACAGTGTTTATTAATTGTTTATTTATTCTGAGTTAGAATAATTGGGATTTATTTCCATTTATTATAATTTAAGAATTATAAATAATTAAATAAACATTTGAAGAAGAATTAAAAAAGGATTAAACTTTTATTTACTTTTAATCATTGAGTACAAATGTTATTTGAATACATTTACGGTATTTACAAATAACGTTATTACAAATAATTAAAAGTAAAATAAAGCTATGTCCTAAGTTTTCTAAATCTTCATCTTCTACTGCTCCCCATTGCTCAATTGATTTTACCTGAAAAAGAAAAAGAAGAGAAGTCAATACAGATGAAATAATCAAAAGCAGACAGTTAATTTAAAAAGCTCATCATTAAAAGTGACTGGCCGAAATCAGTTGTTCACCCTCTCTGCAAATCACAAGAAAATTCTTGGTTCACAAAGAGGGATAGAAATATGCTTGCAAAAGAATTTGAAATGCACAAAGCTACAATTGCACAAATTCAAATTGTCAAACATACTGCATAAATTCAAATTGTCAACAAGCTGCACAGTTCAAAACAAACAGCATGTACAAACTATAAAGTCCAAAATGCCTAACCAAGTTCAAAAGGCAAACTGAATGTCAAAGGAAACTGTCCAAAGTTGTCCAAGAGATATAGAAAGATATCAAGCTATCAACAAGTACAAAAAGCTGTCAACAATATGCAGAAAAGCAGGAATTATGCAGAGGAAAACAACTAATGCAAGCAAATATTCAAAATGTCATCACTTTCCAGCCTGTCACTTTTTCAGAAAAGACAAATTTAAGCAATAAAAATGCTTTTTAAAATCTGTGGAGAGAGAAAGAGAGAGGAGAGAAAGGCTTACAGCAGGCTTGAAGACAAAGA
Organism: Vicia faba; assembly: GCA_948472305.1. Taxonomy (NCBI): domain Eukaryota; kingdom Viridiplantae; phylum Streptophyta; class Magnoliopsida; order Fabales; family Fabaceae; genus Vicia; species Vicia faba. Next base: position 909,568,041 of record OX451738.1, on the reverse strand, counting down.
TATAACAAAGTTATCAGAACACAATAGAGAGAGGCAGAAAACACAAGCCTGTACCAGAATCTAAGCACACAAGCATTCAAGGCAAGCTCAGATCCCACAAATCAAAATCAAAATAGCCAACTGAAGCAATTTCCAACCAAAGCCTAAAAGCCAAGGCCCTCAAACCTTTCACAACCAAAGCAAACATAACCTAAATCCAAAACCCTCAGAATATGTTCATCATAGGGTTAATATAGTCAGCTCTGAATCAAAGCTAAAAGGGAGAGGAAAAGCATACAGAAGCAAATCATACAAGCATTCAGATACTCAAGATCAGAACCAACAACAACTGAATCGGCGCCACCCTCAGAGTAACCTCATCATAGGGCCATCAAGCAAGTATCTCAGAGGCAAACAGAAGAAGAGGAAAATAAGCAAAAGAGAAGACAGAAGCAAGTGAACTAGGGGTTTTCAGAAAGCTCATCACAAAACCACAAAAGCGAGATAAAGGTACCAGTTTTTCCAAGCAAGCTCAGCATCGTATCCCTCCGTCTCCGGCCACCCTACGCGCCTCCAAGTCCGCCTCTCCTCCTCTCCAAGCAGCGAGCCAGCAAAGGTATAACTCCTTTTCTTTTCTTTTCACACCTCATACAAGACATAATAATAATCAAGATCATAACACATAGAACTAGTTAATCATGCAAATCTGGAAACCCTAAGAATGGTTAGAAGCGGAAATCATACCTCTTTTATCACTGCTTGAATGAACACAAGGAGATGATAGACGGCGGCTGTGATACGGTGGGAGAACTGACTATGGTTTTGTGTTTGTTTTCGCAAATGTTTCGGTTGAGCAAGAGTCGCCACCGACTTTTTATTTTATCCTAAGGAAAGGTTTAAAAAGCACAGCAAAAACCTTTGAGATGTTTTCTTGGGTTCGGGGAGTAGATTATAGAAAGGGAAGGTATTAGCACCCTTTCTATCCATGGTTATCCATGGGCTCTTAGTTACTTGCTTAGATCAACTTGCCTTATTTTTCAATTGTTTGAAATGGTGCTTTGTGTGTGTGGTTTGAAAATGTTTTGAAAAGAGGCCAATGTGGTGGCGACCTTTGTAATGATCCATGTTGGGATGTATACAAAGATGTATGTCTTTTGAAAAGGTTTTCATTTGTTTTTTGAAAGTGTAGTGATGTGTGGTTTGGAAAATAGGCAAGTGTTTTGTTTTGCAAGTTTGATTCAAGTAACTAAGAGGTTATCTACTCCTAAATTTCTCAAAGATTTCTCCTATGCTTTTAACCCTTTTAACAATTTTGTTCCACCATTACATTTGGTGGACAATCTTGTGTTAGGATGTGAAAGGGACGGGCGCGGGTCATCGTTTAGACCATGATTGCAATGGTGCCAAGTATCTTTGGGCAATTTTTCCTTTAAGGGACTTGACCATTTTTTAGGCAACTTTTGAAAGCGTCATCAAGGGACTATGATCATTTGATTGTGTTTGTTTTGCCCAAAGAGACCTAACATGCAATATGGCCCATTATTGAAGGCAACAAGTGGAATACCCTAGGGGTGCAAGTGTGATTAGTGTTGTCCATTCTCATGCTTGTTGTGATACGGTGGGAGAACTGACTGTGTTTTTGCGTTCGTATTCGCACTTGTGCGGTTGAGCAAGAGTCGCCACCGACTTTTTATTTTATCCTAAAGGAAAGGTTAAAAAAGCACAGCAAAAACCTTTTGAGATATTTCGTGGGTTCGGGGGGTAGATTATGAAAAGGGAAGGTATTAGCACCTTTTTCATCCATGGTTATCCATGGGCTCTTAGTTACTTGGTTTTTTAGATCACTTGCCTTGATTTTTGATTGCTTGAAAATGGTGTGTGTGTGTGTGTGTGTGTGTGTGTTTTGAAAAATGTTTTTGAAGAAGATGCCTTGTCTTAGGCGACCAATGTATTTGACTCATGTTTGAGTGTTTTACAAAAGTGTGTATCTTTTCGAAAAGATGTTTCAAATGTTTTTTTTGAGAGTTTGTTAGAAAGTGTTGTGGATTGTGGTTTTTGAAAAGAAGGCAAGTGTTTTTGCAAGTTGATCTCAAGTAACTAAGAGTTTTTTCTACCCTATTGTACTCAAAGGTTTTTGTTATGTTTTAACCCCTTTTTAACAATTTTTGTTTCACCATTGAATTTGGTGGACAATCTTGTGTTTAGGAAGTTTATTCGGGACGGGCGCGGGTCATCGTATGGACCACGAATGCAATGGTGCCAAGTGTCTTTGGCAATTTGCTTTGAAGGGACTATGATCATTCCATTTAGGCAACATTTTGAAAGTATTATCGAGGGACTATGATCATTTTGAATTCGTTTTGCCAAAGATACTCGACGTGCAAGCATGGCCCATTTTGGAAGGCAACATGTGGGATTACCCTAGAGGGTGCAAGTGTGATTGTGTATTGATTTCATGTATTTGTCTTGTATTAGGTTATCTAGCGTTTGATTTTATGTACATGCAAACCCTAGGTCTAATCATGGTATAATTGAAAGCGGTAAATTGCGAAAATGTAAAATCTACGCTATTACAGAATAAGCGTCCGGGAGTGGGGGTACAATATTCACAAATGGGGATGAGACTTATAGTATCCAATAAGTTACAACCAAATCGAATTTGCGATCAAATGTAAATGACGAATATCAATGTATGGAAATAGAAATTGTATATGTGTCAAGTGTATAATGTTAAATGTATTGTAAGTGTACAAGTATATGCGTATGTGATTATTTACAGGTGCGGAATGTGAAATTGACATGTATTAAGTATTGTTTTAATCTTAAATTAAATGTTTATTTAATTAACTAGTGATCTTGTATTTTTTAATATGCACAAAAGAAAATGTTTTAATTGAATGCTTAAGTTCTAATTAAATTATGTATAAAAATGATGTTTTAAGAAAAGGAAATATTTCTAAGTTTTAATTATGTATACGAAAAAGTATTTTTATTAAGTGTTTAAGAATTTAAATTAGAAAAAAGGTATTTTTATTTGTTTATGTACAAAAATATTTTAAAGAAAAAGGGAAATGTATTTATTTTAAAAAGAATTTAAAATATATCTTTAGGCATTTTTAGTATTAATGTATTAGTATATCAATTAGATGTTAATCTTAAGAAACAAATTATATTCTTTGTATATAGGAAATAAAAAAGATAATTTTAAATATAGAGAAAATAAGTTTCTAAATGAAACAAAAAAAAAAGAATATTGTTAGTGTTTGTATTTTGTTAATAAAAAAAGGAAATAATGTTTTTGAAAACTGAATAAAAAATAAAAAGAAGAAATGGGCTGAAAGAGGGGTGTGAACGGATCAGGCCCATTGTTCTGAGGAAAACGTTTTTAGGGTTAGAGGTTTTTTTGTTCAGTAAAGGAATTTAGGGTTTGGGAGTGTGGCCGCGGCGCTGTTCATGGAGGTTTCGTTCATCGTCTCCGTTCGTCTTTTGCCAGCACCTCCTCTTTGCCCAGCCATCAGCACCTCCGCCTCCTTCCTTCTTCCTTGATGCAGTGAAGCGCACAAAAGGGTAATCTCTTCCCTCTTATTTTCGCGTCTAAGGTTTGATCTCTTTTACATGCTTATGAATCATGATCTTCTCTGATTGAATGTTTTGATTTTTGTGTTTGCTTAACGAGGATTAAAAGGAAAAGGGAAGAGAGCTGGACTACCTTTCGTTTGGAGGGAGGAATGATGGAGATGCTCGAAGGCTGGATGGTGAAGGGTTTGCTTGAACGATGCTTGGTATTTCTGTGTCTTTTCTCAGGCTTTATGATATTGCTTCTTTTCTTCTTTGCTTTTGCTGCCTCGATTTTGCCTTTGGAATTTTTTACACCTCAGTTGCCTTGAACTGGCTTTTGAACGTTGAGCTCGATAGTCTTACGCCCAGTGATGTGTTTACTGAGGGCTTGCCTGTGTTGAATGCCTCTTTTCCTCTTCTTCTTACAGTTGCCCTGAACTTGCCTTGAGCTTTTCTTTGAATGGCCTTCTGAGATTGATGCCTTATTCTGCTTGCTTATGCCTCTTCCTTGCCCAAGGATGAACCTAAGGTTCTGAGGGCTTTGTATGTATGCTTGGAATGTTATTGTTACTTCTGAACGAATTTTGGTTTATGTTTCCCCTGAATATTTTCTCTCTTCTTCTCTTACTACCTTGAGCTTTTCTTTGAATGGCCTTTTGAGATTGATGCCTTTGGAATGTTTTATTTATTGCCCAATGATGTGTTCTTACTGAGGGCCTGATGTTTGGGTTTGGAAATGGTGTTTTTGATGCTTAGACCAAGGTTTGTGAAAGAGCAGGTTTGGAAATAGTGTTTTTGGGTTTAAGCCATATTGTTTTTTGACAGTAGTAATGGTATTGGACTTGGTTCAGAACAGGTTTTGTGCTTTTTGGTTTAGGTTTTGCATATGCAGGTTAGGCTTTTTAGGTTATGCTGGTATGGTTGTTCAGGTTTGAGGTTATGAATGATGCAGGCAAGGCTTCAGCAGGTTATGCTTGCAGTAGGTTTATGCTGATGCTTTGGTTGGTAACTGGTTTTTTATGAACTTGAGCAGGTTTTCTATGCTTCAGGTTTGAGACTTAGCAGGTTATCTCCTTTTTTGAGGTTATGCTCGCTTGGCAGTTTTTTGTATATCCTTTGTGTTGGTTTGCCCTCCTCTTATCCTACTGTGTTCAGTCTTTTTGCATATGTTTCTATGCTTCCTGCCTAAAGCCTAAAAACCTGCATTCTTCTTTTTCTCTCTCTCTTCTAGTACAGTTAAATATTTAACATGTTTCACTACTACGGAAAAGGGCTACTAAAGCGCTTATTTTGGCCTTTAAAAGCGCTTAAAAGCGCTTTAATAGCTTGCGCTGGCGTAGGTAACAAAAGCGCTTCTAAAAGCGCTCTGGTAGACCCCCCCTTTAAGAGCGCTTCCTGGAAAAAGCGCTCTGGTAGGACCCCCTATAAGAGCGCTTTCCTGGAAAAAGCGCTCTGGTAGACCCCCCTTTAAGAGCGCTTTTTAAAAGCGCTGCCAAAGACCAGTAAAAAAGCATAAAAAATTAAAAAAAAACGCAGCATACAAAAGCGCTTTTGTAAAAGAGCTCTGGTAGGCCCCCCTATGAGAGCGCTTTTTCTGGAAAAAGCGCTCTGATAGGCCCCCCTATAAGAGCGCTTTTCCAAAAGCGCTTTTGTATGCTGCGTTTTTTTTTTAATTTTTTATGCTTTTTTACTGGTCTTTGGCAGCGCTTTTACTAAGAAGCGCTCTGATAGGCCCCCCTATAAGAGCGCTTTTCCAAAAGCGCTTTTGTATGCTGCGTTTTTTTTTTAATTTTTTATGCTTTTTTACTGGTCTTTGGCAGCGCTTTTACTAAGAAGCGCTTTAGTAGGTGGACCTTTAAGAGCGCTTTTTAAAAGCGCTGTCGTTTCTAAATGAGGTATTTTTATGTGCAGCCTATTATTTAATCCTCCCAGTCGACCTGTAATGTTTTCGACCTGTAATATTTTCGACCTGTAATATATTTTTGACCTGTAATATATTTTCGACGCTATTATTTCAGCCATCAGTAAGACAATATATATACTAATATAATACCATTATAATATCCAAAATTATATATATACATCATTACATCAATAATATTATAGTTCAAATCGACACAAATCCTACATGAAAAATTGCTTAATATAATATTGACACAAATCTTCTTTAATTTCTTCCAACTTAAGCTTCGGGTACGCAGCAGCACGGAATTCGTCAAGGTACTACAAAACAAAAACATAATATAAATGATATATTTAGTTAAATGTAATAAATTATATGAAATTATCTTAAGTTATAAATTCATACCGTGAGCGGAATCTCTAATTGATTCACCTGAAGGATTTCTTTCATGAACCTCAAAACAAAGTATCCGCAATCATGACTGTTTCGCTGTTGCGGACACTACATAATAAAACAAATAAGATTCTATAGTTGTCTTGTTTTACCAAGTAGCATAAATATTATAAGCAAAATTGTGAAAAGTAATGTACCTGCACTTGGATCCAAGTGATGTTGTTTGATTTAGTCCGGGATACCTGTGCGTCCCGTTGACTACGGAACACTTGTATTGATCTAATTATTAAATATATAAAAGCATATGTTTAAATCAATCCCACAAATAAGAAAATATATAAATATACACGAATATATATTTAGAACGATCCCACTTACAAATCAACGATTTCCTTCATAGCCGGATAATTGGTCCATTCACCATTTACCGAATTCAGATAATACACGACTTCTCTTATCGGGTTGATAGCAAGCAGCAACCAGTGTGCTCTATAAATTAAAACAATAGGTTATATGAAAATTTTGCTATACACAAAAGAAACAGAGATTAGATGAACCAAGAATGAGAAACTAACCCTACTGGTCGGGTATTATACGCCCAAAGATGCAGACTTTCTGTATTGCCGGTGGACATGAATCTATCTACTAAGCGCTGTCTAACTGATTCCGGTTCCGAAGCAATTGTCATTCCGCTGCAATGGGCGGAAGACACGAAACGGAATCTGTTAGACAATGCAGTCCCGCGCAACACTCTGTCATACAACAACCTTAAATAAAAACATAATAAACATTAGATTATTTTCATTGAAATGTGTAAATAAATTATATTGTGGGACTAATTAAATAATATATCGGATGAGTGAATATTACCGGATGTATGAGTGCATATTACTGACGCCTAGTTGATCATGCCTAAAAATCTCTTCCAAGTCATCAAATGTAATATGTGACTGGAATTCAATACCGAAGACACTTTCATCCATGTTGATTTCACGTAAACCACCATCCTTCAAATCGGACATATCAACCATTGTTGCGAGTGTCGAACGGTATCGAGGCACAAAAGCACCGCCTTTTTTTGCCGCTTGCTTCGGAGGACCAGTGGGTGGTAAGCTACGAACCTGCTGCACTTGATCCCGTTCGACCATTGATACTGTCACAACTTTATTTCCAATTAGCCTTTTTCCTTCTTTTTTTTCGACAATATGAGATTTGGGGAGTCCAATTGATTGAACATTTGACAGATATTCAGTACAAAACTCAACCGCTTCTTCAGCAACGTATCGCTCGGCAATACAACCCTCTGGTCGACTTCTGTTTTTCACGTGCCCTTTTAATATTTTCATATAACGTTCAGCAGGGTACATCCATCTCATATAAGCTGGTCCGCACAGTTGTGTCTCTTTCACAAGATGAACGACTAGATGAACCATTATGTCAAAAAACGAGGGAGGAAAATACATTTCAAGATCACATAAAGTAACAACTATCTCATTTTGCAATGTTGGTAAGATCGCGGGATCGACCACCTTACTGCAAATAGACCTGAAGAAGAAACACAGCTTAGTTATTGCGCTTCTTACTTTTTCTGGCAGAATAGAACGTATACCTATTGGTAAAAAATGTTCCATTATAACATGGCAATCATGCGTCTTCAAACTCTTTAACTTGAGGTCTTTCATGGACACAAGTCTTCTAATATCTGAAGAGTAGCCTTCTGGAACTTTTACTTCACTGAGGAACTTACACAATGTTTTCTTCTCCTTTCTAGATAGAGTGTAAACAGCAGGTGGCAGATATGTTCGTCTTCCTTTCATCACGGGCCCCAATTCAGTTCTCATCCCCATGTTTACCATGTCATTCCTTATGTTAACGCCATCCTTAGACTTTCCTTGTATATTGAGTAGCGTACCTATAACGCTGTCAAATACATTTTTTTCAATATGCATAACATCCAGGAAATGTCTTACGTACAACGACTTCCAATATGGAAGTTCAAAGAAAATTGACTTCTTCTTCCACCCACCCTTGACAATTGAATGTGCAAAAGGCTTGCCAAACTGAGTGCTCACATCTTTCACCTTTTCAAAAATTTGATCACCTGACAAAAATGGCGGGGCTGTACGATGTTCGGCCTCTCCATTGAATGATTTTCTCCACCCACGGTAGTGATGATTAGAATTTAAGAATCTACGATGGCCGAGAAAGACATTCTTCTGACAAAGCGCCAATCGTGTCGTATCGGTTTCATCTTCACAAACAGGACACGCCTTTTGACCCTTGTTGCTGTACCCGGATAGATTTCCGTATGCTGGAAAATCATTAATTGTTCCAAACAACATCGCCCTCAAGTTGAAACTTTCTTTCCTATACCCATCGTAAACCTCCACACCTCTCTCCCACAAAAACTTTAAATCTTCGATTAAGGGTGCCAAGTATACGTCTATGTCATTCCCTGGTTGTTTAGGCCCAGAAATTAGCATAGATAACATCATGTACTTACGCTTCATACATAGCCACGGAGGTAAGTTATAAATCATAAGAATCACAGGCCATGTGCTATGCGAGATACTTTGAATACCATGCGGGTTCATTCCATCAGTAGACAATGACAACCGAAGGTTTCTTGCTTCTTTTCCAAATTCAGGATATTCAGTATCAACTTTACTCCATTGTGGTGAGTCTGCCGGATGTCGCAACTTTCCATCAATAATTCTTTCATCTGCATGCCAAGTCAAGTGTCTTGAATCGGTCTCACTACGATACATGCGTCTAAATCTCGGAATTATAGGAAAATACCATAAGACTTTAGCAGGAGACAACTTTTTCTTATATCGAGGGGCACCACATTTAGGACACTCATTCAACGTTGCATACTCGTTTCGAAACAAAACGCAATCGTTTGGACATGCATGTATCTTATCATAGCTCATTCCAATAGAAGACAACATCTTTTTGGCTTCATACGTTCGATTGGGAAGAACATTATCCTCTGGTAGCATATCTTTCATAAGGGCTAATAACTCTGTGAAACTTTTATCCGACCATCCATTGTCCGCCTTTAAGTTGTACAACTTTAACACCGCAGACAATCTTGTGAATTTTGAACAACCAACATACAACGGTTTCTCTGCATCGCTTACCAACCTCTCAAACATTTTGGGACAATCCGCAAGATCTTCTTCAAGCGCTTCTGCAATCTCTTCGACTCGATCACAATCGTATGTGTCTGTGCAATCGTCGTTTGAAGCATACTTCCTATTACAACTCGACTCAGCATTCCCGGTACTTTTCTCACCATGCATTGTCCAACATGTATAACTTCTATCAATTCCAAACCGTAGTAAATGAGATCCCAACTGATTCCCGTCAACCTTACCCCCGGCATAACAGCAACCCAAGCAAGGACACGGCATTCGAAGCGGGTCTTTGGAGTGCGCAACCGCAAACTCAACAAATTCCCATACCCCTTTCTCGTACTCTTTCGACAATCGGTTTGAATTCATCCATGTCTTATCCATGTCTTAATTAAGCTAAACAAAAACGGTCAAACTTTCACTCTTCACAAGTAACCCCTATGGCGAATTCAATTCACAAAGTTAGTAAGTACCTCACTTAACGATAGATAAATATATGAAATTAAAATTGTAAGAAATCTCTTTTAAATAAAAAGATGTTTTAAGTTTGAACTTAATTTTTGATAGTCTTGTTTAAAATTTTTATTGTATGTGTAGTAGATGTGTCAACAAATATCAAAATACAATAACTAAAATTATGAGTCCACGAGGAAAGATGATAATACAATTTATATGTAATAATTACTATTCTAAGCAAACAAGAGCTTTGTTTGAAAAATGTTTTGAACATAAAAAAAAGAATTTTACAAAACGCATAAAACTAGTATTGGTATGAGAAATATTTTTTATTACTTACTACTTCCATAAAAAAATCTTAATCGATCAAACTAAATCCGATACATTAATTTTTTGACTTCTAAATATAATAGCATTCCTATAGAACCCACATTAATTTTTTGACTTCTAAATATAATAGCATTCCTATAGAACCACAAACTCCAAATAAGCACCATCTAAGACTTTTCTTAATAGAAACACCAAACCACAATGTCTTGTTCATTCTTCAAAGGAATATGCATAATTATAACAGAGCTCTCTTTATTTATAGGCAAAAAAGACAATCTTAAACTTAAAAAGAGGTTGGTAACATTGAATATATTGAATTTCATCTTATTAGATGATATATAACAAGTTTCGTTTCTTCCAAGCGCTTATGCTTAATTTTACTAAGGCTCTAATAAGTTCAATATTTAAGCATAACTTTTCACACACACGAACAGAAAACCACCAAGAAATAACTTATTACTTAGATACTTAGAGATACATTATATAAAACATAAATCACTCGGTAAAGCTTGATCGACAAAAACTGGAAAAAAAATATTTTCAATCTCCGAATTTTGAACACTTAAAATTAAAATCAACCAAATTTACATTATGCCTCAAGTAAGACACTTTTACTGAATTCAAACCAAATCTATATTATGCCTTAAATAAGATACTTTTATTGAATTCAAAACCCTTTTTTTGTTGAAGATTTTATCTGACATCAATGGATTGTTATCTCATAACCATAAATTCAGCCACATAATAGTTAGATTTTCACAAGAAGGAGTGTTGTAAATTGTGATATAAATTTTATTAGAGATTTTAAAAAACAAATCAATTTTAATGATTTTTTGAAGATGAGCAGAAGAAAAAGACAAATACAAGAAAATAAAAGTATAAAATAAAGACATAAGAGAACACATCAAATTTTATCATTATTTATTTTATCCACAAGAATTAGACGATACGATCTTGAATGAATTGTTTTAAAAAGTTTTTAACTAGACATGCAAAAATAATTCCGAATCAACAATCGTAAAATCTCTTTTTTCTTTCTGCTGACCTAGATTTCACTTAACTTTATCTATATATACTAATCTAATATTCCATTTTAACTTTTCGCCTCCTACTTACACCCACACTCCCAATGATAACTTTAAAAAAAAAACTTCTAACGATAATATAGATAAAGTTAAAATGGTATGTTTCCTAAACTTCAGAAAGATATATCAAGCTAACCTTATAGGCAGAGCACCCAAAATCAAGCTAACCTTATAGGCAGAGCACCCAAAATCACGCCACTGCAGCTTAGGGCGGCAATTGCACTGTCAGCCTGAAAGAATGAGGCAAGAAAATCTTCAGACAGCCAATAAAGAAATGACGCAGGGGAAAACAAACAGTAGAGAAAAGAAATATTGAGACAGCTGCTTTTGCTAACATACAGCCACGATATATAATCTTAAAAGCAAATGTCAAAGAAATAAACAGCTTAGAGGGGATTTACAGTACAAATCTTCAGAGAAAATAATTTGCACGGTGAAATTAATTTTCAAAAGTTCGACTAAATTGAAATCTGCATGCTCAAAACAAAAGCCAAATGAACTTATAATTAATAACTCCGCTAATTCAAACTAGGGAAGCCCAGGCATTGAAATCTGCCGGTTCTGATTTAATTCTCTTTGGTTTTGTAGATAGTGATTAGGCAACATGCCCAACAACAAGAAGATCAATAACAAGATTTGCTATTTTCTTTGGGAAATCATTTATCTCATGGAAATCTAAGAAGCAAACAACATCTATCTAATGTGACAACCTCTTTAAACATCATTGACAAATGAAGAATAAAATAAAATGCAAGTAATAGGAACACATCATGCCTCTACATTAGTGTCAAATCAAAGAGAAGAATAAGAATGAAGAAATGCAAGGAATCAAAGACTATAAACATACATATACTAATGTCAAAATTTCAACTAGTAAAAAACAAATCCCAAGAAAATAAAATCCATCCTTAGCTCCATTATCACACTCTCTAAATTACTCCTAAATATTTTTCTACATTAAGATATCAAAACCAAGATAATATCCTTTTTATTTGATTCCTTTCTTCACTGAATTCATAGTGAATCAATACACTCTAGTAACCTTGCACGAGATTTTAATAAAATTACCTCTCTTTTTTATCTCAGTTTTCACATTAAGTTCATTTTCTTCTTTGTTAACTTGATTTTGTTCATGTCAATTATATATTTTATAATTGAGACGAAAATTAAATTATTCATGCATTTTTATATTGTCAATTTATATATATCGTAGGTTAAACTTGTAGTAGTCGCGTTTACAAGTCAATTTTATATAGGTAAAACTGATTTTCATAAACTCTTGATTTTAACAACTTTTTGCTGCCTATTCAAGCTAAAACAAGGTAAACTACAATCAGCTTTGCATTATAAATACAACATCTAGTTTAGTGTCGTTTGAGCTGCAAGCTATCAGTTCTATACATTTAACTTTATTTCTTGTGAAATTAACAAGACATCTTAACTGAACCTCTCACAGCATGACCAGAGGTTTTCTCTTACATCTGAAAAAATGGTTTCCCTTTCAAATAAATGGTATGTTTTAGTTTCATTATACTTGAGAACCTGGTGTTCATAAGTAATGGAAAAATCTAAAATACAGTTTCATGTTCATAACAACAACAACACAAACCCTAACTTCCCAACCATGGATTTTTCTCTCAAAGCTAAAATTTAACTATGAACTCACCTCTAGGAAGAAGATGATGATGAAATATTGGAGACGACTTGATGAAGCAAGCTCTTGATCCTTAAGTATTCCAAGCTTTTTTTCTTTCGAAGAAGACGATTGAGAACGGAGAAGACGATTCCAAGCTTAGGGATTTGGAAACGATTGAAGACGATTCCAAGCTTAGGGATTTGGAAACGATTTTGTGAGTTTTCTGAGAATGCAAGATTTTGAAACGATTTTGTGAGTTTTCTGAGAATGCAAGAGTTTTCTGAGAATGCAAGATTTTGTGAGAATGAACGATTTCTTGTTTTAAAAATTTTTAATTGTAAAGAGGGTATGACAGCGCTTTTGAAAAGCGCTTTCGTAACTAAGGCTATACCAGCGCTTTTGAGGATAAAAGCGCTCTTGTACCCCACCCCCTATATCAGCGCTTTTGAAAGCGCTTTCATAAGCCCCCTATAAGAGCGCTTTCAGAAAGCGCTTTCATACCCCCCCACTATAAGAGCGCTTTTCAAAAGCGCCTTCGTACCCCAGCCTCTAAGAGCGCTTTCTGAAAGCGCTTTTGTAACCCCCCCCTTTAAGAGCGCTTTTTTAGCGTGTTTTTTTTTATTTTGTTTTTAGCGCAACCTATACCAGCGCTTTTACAAAAAGCGCTTTAGTAGGGGTGCTGCTAAAAGACAAATTTGGTGTAGTGTTTTGTGCTGTACCTAGTTCTGAAAGTGGCCATTTATTGGGAAATGATGAAAAGATAGTGTCTTGCTTGCTTGCATAACTTTCCTCTGCATATTTTATCTTTTCTTTTGACAGCTTTTGTACTTTTCTCCTTTTAATATCTTTGCCCAAATCCTCTTTTCTTTGACAGCTTGGGTGGACTTTTTGGTATTTTTGACAGCAAACTGTACTTCTTGGCCTTTTTGACATAAAGTAGGAAATTGGATTTTTTCAGTTTGGTTGAACTTGAACTATGCAGTTTGACATTTTGAATTTATGCACTTTGACATTTTGCATTCATGATTAAATGAATAAAATTCTTCCCTCTTTGTGAACCGGGAGAAATCCCGTGATTTGCAGAGAGGGTTAACTGATCCCAATCAGTGGCCCTTAATGATGAATTTCTTTTTATCTGTCTTTTCAATTTAACTGTTATTTGACTTTTCTCCTTTTCTTTTGCAGATGCATATTTGGATGGAGAGGAACAAAGTGAAGAATGAAGAATTAGAAAACAAATAGGATAGCTTTTCTTTTTATTTAAATTTAAATCAATGTAAAACCATTGTTTGTAATTAAATTATAAACAATAATTGTACAGTTAATTTAAGAATAAATAAAAGTTTCCATTATCCAATTTAATTCTGTTTTCTCTTTATTGTTTATTTATTATTTAAAACTCTTTGAATTAAAATAATTGAAAAATAAATTTCAATCATTTAATTTAGAATAATAAATAATTAAAATAAACAATGCTTTAGCACATTGATCAATTAATCCTGGCCTTTCCAAAGCAAATCAACAGTTAATCAAAACACTGATCAGGCGCATTCCCTTTTCACTGATTTTCAACAAACACTGTAAATCCAAACTGCGTATTTCTTTTGACTGGCTCAAACAAAACAACATGAATTCAAACCAACTGCCTCTTTTACTGATTAAATCAAAACAATGCGAATTCAACCCGAATCTTGGAATAACTTGCAAAGTGCTGTGGAATTTTAATTTTTCTGAGAATATGCCCATAAAACCTTAATTCCTGATTAAATACCGAAGAACGTTCACCTGATCAAAATTCATTCAAAGTCAACCAAAACCCTAAGCCAAATGTGTGAGACATTCCGGAGCCCTGAAAATCAGTAAAACCCTAATTGTGTCCTGACTGACGAGAAAAGTCTGTTTGACCGATTCTTGAGCCAGTTTGAAAAAATCAGGAAACGCCTGAAGCTGAGATTGCTTGTGGAAAAATGCGAGGGCAAATTTTGGGGTACAACACTTGTTTATCTTGAAATTAGGTCAAACTATTTTTGTTGTTTTTGATTCGCATACAAACCCTAATTCTAACATGGTATATTTAGAAAGCATTAAAGTGCGAAAAATAAAGTTCCTAAGTTATTACAACACAATATATGGGAAGGGGGGTACAAATGTTCAAATGGGGGTATTTTGACAAGGAATTTAAACCTAGACTATTACATCAAATTTTGAATTATACAAATTATTAAATAAACAATAATTAAATAGAAATGGAATAAATGTGCAAGATGCAAAAAATGTTTTTTATGTGTATGAAAAAAGGTATTTTTTCTTTATGTGTCAAATAAACAAAATAAAAAGTATTAATTTTTGGATTTTTATGTATTTAGGGCAAAACCCTAATTTATTAAATAAAAGTATTAATTATTTAATATGTACAATATTTATTTATTATATACAAAAATAAAATAAAAATGAAGTATATTTGTAAAAAAGGTATTTTTAATATTAAATATTAATAAGAATAAAAATGTATATATTTTGTATTTTTTTCTAAATATGCTAATAAATATGTATGTATTTATATTATATGATAAATATATTAAACATGTATAAAAATAAAATATTTAATATTTACAAGAAAAAGTATATTTTCATAAAATATTTTCACAAGACAAAATAAAATAAAAATCAGAAAAATAAAATGTATTGGTATTAATTTTAGTATTTTTAAATAATAGTATGTAAGTATTTATTTATGTACAAATATCAATTTAAACAAATAAAAGCCTAATAAATATAAAAATGGTGTAAAAATATTTTTTTAGATTTTTAATATTGTGAGGAAAAATAAATAAGTCAGAACAAAAAAGAAAAGGTCAAAAAATCATAAAAATAAGCATAATGGGCCAAGGGGGTTTAAAAGTAACAAAAGGGTGCAAATAGAAATATGAAACAGAGCCCAGCCCAAAAAGTCCTTCTTCAACCTCTGAACCTGTATGAACAACAATCAACACGCGTTTTCTATCTCCCAATTCCTGGACTTTAAAGCAAAACTCACAACATGAAAAATGTAGAGCATTAAGAGACGAATCCAGACATATGAAGAACTTGACTTAACTCTCTAAGATGAGAGAGAATTTCTTCTCCCCCAATTCCTGACCTAGTTTTTGTTCCATGTTCAGACATTAAATTCTCACAGCACACATAATATAAATGAAAACTAATTACATGGGCATGTTCAGGGCTATGAATGTGACATATTTTCTTCACAACCCTAAAGCTAATAATGCCTGGATAGAGAGATACGAGTTCATGAACTTACCTGTTCAGCTTGAATCGTATCTGGCAGTGGAGGTACTTTCAGTGCAAGGTGATGATTGGTACAGCTTCCTTGATGTCCAGGGATGCTATTCCAAGTTTTACTTTGCTTTGAAACTAGCTGAATCGAGTTATAGAACTCCACCTGCAAATCAGAAAAATGAAAATGGTGATGTTGATTGGGAGTGTTACAGGTCGTGTTTGAGGTTTGGAATAGCTTCAAGGGATGTTGTGGGATGTGTTTGAAGTGTTTTTAGCAAGAATGCACGAATGGAATGAGTTATGGAACTCAATCTGCAGCAGGTCCCCTGTTTTGGCAGTTTGAGGGTGATTCTGTGAATGGGGAGGTATTGGAGGTGATAGGCTCGTGTTTTAGGCCAGGATGGAGGTTTAGAATGTGTTTGATAAGTTTGCTTAAGCTTGTGTTAGCTGAGATGAGAGTTGTGTATGGTTATGCTATGTTTCTTCAACTTTAAGCAACAAATGTCCACTTGAGTTTTTTGACTGATAGAGGCCCCCCTAATGTGTTGCATACCTTGGCCTTGATCAGTGTAATTAGCTCATAAACTTGTGCCAAAGAGATTTGCACTGTACTTGCTTGGATTGCTATTTGACATAAAGCTTACTTTTGCAAAAATGGACATTATGCTTTTTCTATTTTGGGACTAAACCTTTATGTAATGCTTGAACACATAAAATATGGTCTTGGCACAATGAGTTTGCATTAAATTTATGAGTGCAAAAGGGATATAGGACCTGTAATCAAGTTGTGTAAGCTGATTTCAAAATGGCCTAGATGTATGAACATGTAACTTGGCCAAATCAAAAGTGAGTTTTTCCCAACTTGCCAAATTTGATTCTCCCTAACCATGAGGTTGTTTGATGAGTTCTTGGACATTTTGGAAAGCTTGGAATGTGTACTACAATCCATCTTTGAAATGAAAATTGAAATTCCAAGTGGAAGTATGTGAAACATGGTCTTGAAGTTAGGTAAAAACCTTGCCTAAAATAGGTCAAATTTTCTCTAAGTTAAGAATGGTTTGGTACCCTTGTTCCAAAAATTGTAACTTGAGCTACAAGCTTCTTTTGGGAAAACTTTGTGAATCAAAGTTGTAGATTTTGCAATAGGCTACAACTTTCATGTTTTGACTTTTTCTTGAATCCAAATGAATCTTGGTGAGAAAGTGGGACAAAGTTAGGAAAAAATTAGGGTTTTTCATAACTTAGAAAAATTCTAAGTTATGAAAAATCTTCATTTCAAACCCTAATTTGCAATTCTTGATTTCTTGATGAACAAGTTTCATGATTTGGCATGTTTTGATGAAAAATGAATCTTGACACTTGATTTTTACCAAAAAGTCAAAGTTTGACTTTTCAGTATACAGTCAAAATTGATCAATTGACTGGGAAATTCAACTGTCAATCTTGTGTATTTGGGATCTTTTGAACTTGTTGAGCATGTCAAGATAATTTCATGGGGTCCTTGAGTCCATATGTGAGCTTGATTTGCCATTGGCTAGGTCAAACAGTCAAGAATTGCCTTTGTGCAGTCAAAACCCTAAAAATGACCATTTTGCCCTTTTGGTGATCTGATCAAATTTCTTGTGGAATTGTGGTCCAAACTTGATCAAATGATCCATATCAGTTCATAATGTTGATGTGGGTCAATTTTCATGAGATTTGACTGTCAATTGGCCACAGTTGACTTTTTCCCCAATACAGTTGATTTCTAGGTCAACTGTCCAATTGACTGGGCAAAATTTGGAATCAAGACTTGAAACTTGGTATGGATAAACTTGGGAGTCCAACATGAAGCATGAAAGTCATCTTAGGCATTTTAGGTCAAAATATCTTTGTGCAAACACAAACCCTAATTTGGGTCAACAGTGCAAGGAGAAGTCTTGAACAGAGGAAACCCTAATTGGATCTTGAGCTCCAAGGGTCTTGTGATGAGAAAATGTTGAGGAAATGGGAGGGAAAATTTTGGGGTACAACAGTTGCCCCTGTTCAATCTTCTTGAACCTGAAGAGTTAGATTGGGAAGTTTGCCTTTCGTGACTCGAGGGTAAAAGGAGATTGGACACTAGAGTGCCCGGAAATTTGCACTCGCATGTTGGAGTATCAGCAATGTGATGTCGGAAATGGGATTATAGATGCCATTTAGAGAGATGGTGGATAGGGAGATGGGCTTATAGATGCCATCTGGAGACGTGACAGAACCTTGTCGGAATGGGCTTATAGATGCCCTTTGAAAGCGTTGATCGCATAAGAGATTCCTTAGCGAGAACTTGTGTATTTTGAGAAAGACAAATGTTTTCCTGGCTTGTTACAGGTGTTGATCTTCAATCTTTTCATGCAGATATGCCCTGGCTAGATACAGGTGTCGAATCTGCAATCGGTTGCTCACAGATATGCCCTGGCTGGATACAGGAATCGAATCTGGAAATAGTCGTCAACAGATATGCCCTGGCTAGATACAGGAATCGAATCTGGAAACTCTTCAGATGTGCCCTAGCTAGATACAGGAATCGAATCTGGAATTGGTCGTCAACAGATATGCCCTGGCTGGATACAGGAATCGAATCTTCAAACTCTTCAGATGTGCCCTGGCTAGATACAAGAATCGAATCTGGAATTGTTGTCAACAGACATGCCCTGGCTGGATACAGGAATCGAATCTGGAAATAATCGTCAACAGATATGCCCTGGCTGGATACAGGAATCGAATCTGGAATTGGTCGTCAACAGATATGCCCTGGCTGGATACAGGAATCGAATCTGGAAATAGTCGTCAACAGATATGCCCTGGCTGGATACAGGAATCGAATCTTCAAACTCTTCAGATGTGCCCTGGCTAGATACAGGAATCGAATCTGGAAACTGATCACTCACAGATGTGCCCTGGCTAGATACAGGAATTGAATCTGGAAACTGTGACAGTTGAAGGTAGTTGTCTTTTTCCTGAAAAGGCAAAACATCAGTTGTATGCAATGTCATGATGTATGACATGTATGATGTCATGACGTTCAAAATGAGATAGTGTCGTATGCACTTTATCATGTATGTAAGCAAGATGTATGAAATGCGAAATGTTTATGAATGTATTTTCGTCTAGGAAAATAAATCCTTGACGATCGTCCGTGGAATTAAATCCTGGGCTGACGTTTGAAGAGTAGAGCTCTTCATTTCCGCTGGGGATGACGGTTGCAAGAATACACCGGTAGGAGAAGGTGACTCCGTTGAGGAATAAACTTGTTGGAGAGATTACTCTGCGGGGAATTGCTCTGTGGAAGAGATACTTTGCTGAAGTTTGACGAGAGCTTCACTGAGGATTTCAATGATGGACTCCGCTGGGGATAACAATGATAAACTCCTCTGGGGATGACAATGATAAACTCCGCTGGGGATTGCGTTGATAAGTTATGTTGGGGAACTTTGATGAACTCCGCTGGGGATAGGAAGAACTTTGCCGAGGGCGATCTTCCGTGGTAATTAGCTGAGGATAACCCAGTTATAAGCCCTTGTGAGGAATAACTTTGAATAAAGCTCGGGAGAGACGTCCGTACTCTGCAGGGGATAAGCTTCAAGACCTGCCGGGGATAAGAATTCCACTTTCCTGGGGAAACTTTTCAGACTGTACTGGGGTGTTGATATTCCGCCGGAGAACAATCTTAGGTCAAGACTGCCGGGGATGCTTGCTGATGAATGCCTAAACTCCGTTGGGGAATGTTGATATCTTCTGGGGATACACAACTTCCTTCATGCTGACCGTAGACTAACTCTGTTGGAGGAGAGTATTGCTGACTTGCTAGGGGAATATTGTGCCTTTTCAGGATTGATAGGGAACCAACTCTACTTGGGGAAAGTATTGCTGAATCTTGTCTTACTCTGCGGGGAGTTGAGATAATTTGGTCACATTCTTCAGTTGAACCTACCTTGGTACTTCGGCGGACAAAGCAACCAGACTGCATCAGACAACTTTACATTGCCCCTGTTTCTGATGTCACCTGTAAGTAGTCTTTTGTTTCATATGCAAATATTTATGAATCATCAATTTAATGTCAAATGCATATATCAAAAATGAACATTGGACGTTCTTCGCAAGACAAAATAGAAAAAAGGAAAAACAATGGGCAATTTGTTTGGAAAAGTGAACTTGTATTGATTTTGAAATTTGCCTGTAAATAGGCGTTTTTGTACAAGAAGTCGACGTCCTAGTAAGAGAACGCCGCCGAATAACATAAAGTTTATACAATTTTGAAAAGGAAACAAAACAGCTATGTGCATAATATTCCCACTGGGTTCCAACTCTGATATCGCCTTTATATCTTCAAGCGTTTCATCACTTTGCTGCTTAGTTGAAGATGAAGTTGATTGATCGATGCCGAAGTCTGAGCCAGATAGTTGATGCCGAATTCTGGATGCAAGGTGATCCAATGAGACATAGTGTTACGCTATATCCCTAATTTTTTCCTGGACCGCCCTTTCGGGTTTTCGGTCCACCGGGATACCCATTTTTGCCCAAGCCGCCTTTTCAGGTTTTCGACTTGCCGGGTGTACATATTTTTTTTCATTTCATCCCTTATTTTTGCCTGAACCCTTTTGGTTCGCCGGGAAGCCCTTATTTTTGCCTAGGTATGTCAACCTAGCGGGTCTTTTATTCATGCGTAGTATCTTTTTACTATGTCTGCATTGGCGGGGTGAGGAAGGTCGTCACCATCCATGGTGGTTAGAATCATGGCTCCTCCTGAGAACACATGTTTAACCACAAATGGTCGTATGTAGGGGTCCATTTGCCCCGGGGATCACTTTGAGGAAGGATGATGCGTTTGATTACCAGGTCTCCAACTTGATACTCTTGTGGTCTGACTTTCTTGTTAAATGCCCTGATCATCCGTTTTTGGTATGTCTGACTATGACAGATAGCAGTGAGTCTCTTTTCGTCAGTCAAGTTTAATTGATCAAGTCGAGTCTGGATCCAGTCATCTTCACTCAAGTCTGCATCCTTCATTATTCAGAGAGAGGGTATCTGGACTTCAATCGGCAAGACTGCCTCCATGCCATAGACCAAGGAAAAAGGAGTTGCCCCGGTTGACGTCCTTGCTGAGGTACGGTACCCATGAAGAGCAAATGGTAACATTTCGTGCCAATCTTTATATGTCACTGTCATCTTCTGCACAATCTTCTTGATGTTTTTATTCGCTGCTTCTACAGCCCCATTCATCTTCGGCCGGTAAGGAGAAGAGTTGTGGTGTTGTATCTTGAATTGCTCGCAGAGCTCAGTGATCATCTTGTTGTTAAGATTGGTACCATTGTCCGTAATGATTCTTTCTGGGACGCCATACCGACAGATCAGGTTATGCCGAATGAAACGTGCCATGACGCTCTTGGTTACCGTGGCGTAGGAAGCTGCCTCAACCCACTTCGTGAAGTAATCAATTGCTACTAGGATGAAACGATGCCCGTTGGATGCCGTTGGTCGAATCTCACCGATCATATCGATGCCCCACATTGCAAAAGGCCAAGGTTCCGTCAGGGCGTTCAGAGGAACCGGAGGGATGTACACCTTATCAGCATAGATCTGGCATTTATGACAAGTTCGAGAATGTTGGTAACAGTCGGCTTCCATTGTGGACCAGAAATATCCTGCCCGAAGGATTTTCCTTGCCATGGTATGTCCACTGGAATGTGTTCCGAATGTACCTTCATGCAGTTCTATCATGATCTTCTCTGCTTCAGCCTTATCCACGCAACGCAGTAGAGTTGAATCATGATTCCGTTTGTAGAGAATGTCGTTGCTGAGGAAGAATTTTGCCGCAAACCTTCTCATGAACTTCTTGTCGTTGACAGATGCACCTTCAGGGTATTCCTGAGCTTCCAAGTATCTCTTCACCTCATGATACCAGGGTTTTTCAGTCACCTTTTCGGCCTCAAGATCGCAGCAGTATGCAGGTTCGTCCAACTTCCAGATAATGATCCGGGGAGCCTCATTGTCCCACTTGACTTTGAACATTGAAGACATCGTAGCTAGTGCGTCCGCTAACTGATTCTCCTCTCTTGGGAAGTGTTCAAAAGTTATCTCTTCAAAGTGGGGAAGCAAAGTCAACATATACTCCTTGTAAGGAATAAGATTTGGGTGTTTCGTATCCCACTCGCCTTTGGTCTGATTGATCACGAGAGCGGAATCTCCGAAGACACTCAGAAACTTGATCCTTAAGTCGATTGCAGCTTGAAGAACCATGATACATGCCTCATATTCTGCCATGTTGTTGGTGCAGTTGAAACACAGTCGGGCAGTGAGTGGAGTATGAGTTCCTTTGGGGGATATGATTACAGCGCCGATACCGTTACCCAAGGCATTTGAGGCTCCGTCGAAATGCATAGACCATCGGGATCCTTCCTCAGGTCCTTCATTTGGTCCAGGTACTTCACAATCAGTTACTACCATGATATCTTCGTCCGGAAATTCAAAGTTCAATGATTGGTAATCGTCCACAGGTTGGTGTGCCAAATGATCTGCCAATACACTTCCTTTGATTGCTTTTTGAGTTGTGTACTGGATATCATATTTTGTCAAGATCATTTGCCATCTTGCTATTCTTCTAGACAGAGCAGGCTTTTTGAATATGTACTTGATGGGATCCATCTTTGAAATCAACAGAGTAGTGTGAGTCAACATATACTGTCTCAGCCGGCGAGCAGCCCATAGCAGAGCGCAGCAAGTTTTCTCGAGCAGTGAGTACCGAGACTCACAGTCGGTAAACTTTTTGCTCAGGTAATAAATAGCGTGCTCTTTTCGGCCAGACTCGTCATGCTGCCCCAGCACACACCCCATTGAATTGTCAAGTACTGTCAAGTATAGTATCAGAGGTCTCCCTTCCACCGGTGGCATAAGAATGGGTGGTTCTTGGAGATACTCCTTTATCTTTTCGAAAGTCGCCTGACATTCATCGTTCCAACGTACTACTTGATCTTTCTTCAGTAATTTGAAGATTGGCTCACAGGTAGCAGTTAGATGTGAGATGAATCGGGCAATGTAATTCAGTCGTCCCAGAAAGCCTCTGACTTCTTTCTCTGTCTTGGGAGTCGGCATCTCTTGTATGGCTTTTACCTTGGCAGGGTCCACCTGAATACCTTTATCGCTTACAATGAAACCTAGCAATTTTCCAGACCTCACCCCAAAGGTACATTTGTTTGGATTCAACCTCAGCTTGTACAACTTCAGTCGGTCAAACAGCTTCCGCAGATGGTCAAGGTGTTCCTCCTCAGTTTGGGACCTTGCAATCATGTCGTCAACGTATACCTCAATCTCATGATGGATCATGTCATGAAATAAAGCAACCATGGCATGTTGGTAGGTTGCCCCAGCATTTTTCAACCCGAATGGCATGACCTTGTAGCAGAAGGTGCCCCACTGAGTCACAAAGGTAGTCTTTTCCATATCTTCCGGAGCCATCTTGATCTGATTATACCCTGAAAAACCATCCATGAAGGAGAACACCTTGTGTTGAGCAGTATTGTCAACAAGAACGTCGATGTGAGGCAGAGGGAAATCATCCTTAGGGCTTGCCCTGTTTAGATCCCTGTAATTGACACACATTCTGACCTTACCGTCCTTCTTCGGCACTGGCACCACGTTGGCAACCCACTGAGGGTAAGAAGTCACTGCTAGAAACCCGGCATCGAATTGCTTCATAACCTCAGCTTTGATCTTTTCGGACATCTCTGGACGCATACGGCGGACCTTTTGCTTTACCGGAGGGCAGTCTTCCTTGGTAGGCAGGTGATGAACCACAATGTCGGCATCTAAACCAGGCATGTCTTCGTAAGACCAAGCAAAGATCTCCATGTAATCATGCAGAATCTGGGTCAATCGTTGCTTCACGCTGAGCTCTAGATTGGCACCAATCTTGACTTCTTTTCTATCTGTCTCAGTACCCAGGTTCACTGTTTCCACGGGCTCTTCATGCGGCTGAATGGCCCTCTCTTCCTGGAGTAGCAGTCTTGCAAGTTCACCAGGCACTTCGCAATCATCTTTACCTTCGTCTTTGGCCAAGTTGATCGGATTCTCGAAGTCATAACTGGTGGTAGCAGAGCCGTTACCAGTGAGATCCAGAGTGGATTGGAACCTGTATAAGTGAGTGTGTGTAAATATAGCTGTTTTGCAATATATAACACAGAAAGAAAAAAGAGCACAAGATTTGAAATGCAACAAACGTCCAATGTTTTGATTAATGATATATGGAAATGTCATACAAAAAAGCCCTCACAAATGGAGCTACGATGCCCCGGGTAGGACATCGAGCCAATCAAAGTTTCAACATATTGTTTGTTACAAATTGAAAATCAAAAGAGTTAATTACTGCGTGACAAATGTAATAGGTGTAAAATCCTTTGCCGTCCAGTTGCTTGGTCCGTTGCTGGTGGTTGGATAGATCCAACTGTCAAACTCCGCTTCCTCTACGTCCTCCTCGATAGCATTCACCCTTGGATTGGTGATGAACACCGGAGCCTTTCTGATCCTTTCCTTGCGAACAACCCTCTGAGCCTCTGCAGTGAAGCCCAGCCCAAACTTGTCGTTCTTTTGAGTGAAGTCAGGAAGTTGACCCCAGTTTGCGCACTTGCCTTTCTCGATTACAGCCCGGGCATCCTTCAGGGAAGCCATCTTCAGAGGAAAGTCTTCTTCAACCACTGTCTCAGCCGACGCCAATGTTGGAGGTACCTCCTCAAAATGCTGAAAGGGGGTTTCAATAAACTCCCCGTTCATCTCGATATACCGGAATGAATTCAAGTGACTTACCATGTATTCCTCCTCACCCTGCACAGTAACAATCTTCCCTTTGACAGGGTATTTGAGCTTCTGGTGTAGAGTGGATGTTACTGCCCCAGCCTTGTGAATCCAGGGTCGACCCAACAAGCAGGAATAAGATGGACGGATATCCATTACATAGAACGTTGAGTCGAAGACTTGGGAACCCACACGAATAGGAATGTCTACCTCACTGTGCACCATCCTCTTAGAACTGTCGAAGGCTCTAACGATGATGTTACTAGGTTTCAATTCCAGGCCCTCACAATCCAACCGATCCAAGGCCTTCTTGGGCAATACATTCAGGGAAGAACCGGTATCCACCAACACGTGTGCGAGAGTAGTGCCCCTGCATTCTATGGAAACATGCAGGGCATCATTGTGATTTTTCCCTTTGGCGGTAAGGTCAGCATCTGAGAACCCCAAACCATTGTCAGCTGTCAAATTAGCCACACAGTCAGTGAATTGATCTGCAGAGGTCTCTTGCGGCACATGGGCCGTTTTCAGAAATGAAATCAGGGCCTTTGCATGGGCCTCTGAGCATAGTAGCAATGATAGCATAAAGATTTTGGAGGGGGTATGCCCCAACTGTTCAACAACATTGAAGTCACTCTTTTTAATGATTTTAAGGATTTCCTCCATTTCTTGTTGGGAGGCTTCAACAGCAGTCTTTTTTGGTGCCTCCGTCCTGGCAGGCAAATCGGTAGCAACTTCTTTACCCCGGGCATCAGAGGACTCGGTGGCAGTAGTAGACACAAGAACTTGATTTGGAACATGCACACTTGCGGGTGTGATGATAAGAGGCTTTCGGATAACCGGCGGTGCAATGTCAGGCGAGAAGAGCCTGCCACTGCGAGTAATCTTGGAGGGACCAGTGATGTTACTGATACTGGTACTGGTGTTGAACTCCTGCTTCACTCCAAGCACATACACGTCTGCCCCATAGTGCCATGGGACAGCCTTATTAGATTCATAGGGGAGAGGCCCCGGAACAGTAATAGTAATGGGTGCAACAGACATAATTTGGACTGGCTTCCTTGGGAGAGCCTTGGTAGGATTGTTGAAAATTGTGACGACAGATACTTCTTCAGCGGAAACAAACGGAACAGCAGTTTTCTTGAACAGAATTTCTTTGCTATCCATCAGGTTTTGGATGCCTGATTTCAGCAGCGGACAACCGGTAGGGATAACAGCACACAGGAGGCAACCCTTGCTATAACCCGGAAATAAACCGGCTAGTAGTAAGTTCCTTTTAACAGTCAAAAGAGGGGTAGCAACATCATTCACTGAAACAGCATACAAATCTTCCTCGACAGCATTTACTCTATGTTGGGGCATAGGAGCAGTTACAACATTTGGCCTCTCAGGCGCCTCAAACTGAATTTCCTTCGCGTCGATAAGGTCTTGCACTTTATTTCTCAGGGCCCAGCAATCATCAGTAGTATGCCCGGGGCGCATTTGGGTTATACTTAGGAGATGCAGTATTCACGACCTTCGGAGCCTCTTTGATGGTCACCAAGTTGGTTGATAACAGTTGCGGTAAGATTTGTGACAAGGTCATACTCAGCCGAGTATACTGCCTCTTGGGCCTTTTACCTCTTTGTTGATTGTACTGCTGAGGAGCAGCAACAGGCTTTGAAATGACCAAGGCATTGACGGCTTGGCGGCTTTCTGGCTTGACTTGTCTTCTAGGACCATAGACGGCACTTGCTTCCTTCTTGAAAGGCCTCTTCTCAGTACTTGCGGAGGCAGCTTTCTGTATTTTTCCTGACCGGATGCCGGCTTCTATCCTTTCACCCGTTAGAATCAAATCCGTAAACCCAGTTGAGGAATTGCCAACCAGATGATTGAAAAATGGACCAGACAAGGTCCCTAGAAACATATCAACCAGCTCACGATCAGTCAATAGAGGCTGCACCCTGCCAGCCAAATCTCTCCATTTTTACGCATATTCTTTGAACCCTTCGCCCGTTCCTAGAGACATACCCTGAAGTTGGGTACGCGTAGGAGCGAGGTCAGAATTGTATTGATATTGCCTATAAAATGCGGTCGCCAAATCTTCCCAATGTCGGATACTAGTTCCATCTAGTTGATAGAACCACTCAAGCTGTGACCCCGAAAGGCTATCTTGGAAGAAGTGGATCCAAAGATTTTTATCTGTCGTGTAAGGTTGGATCTTCCTTACGTATGACCTGAGATGCAGCTTTGGACAGGAGGCCCCGTCATATTTGGCAAAGGCAGGCGCCTTAAACTTGTGTGGGATTACTACCCCAGAAGATAAGCCCAAATCTCCGAAATCCAGCCCCGGCACATTATGAATCTCCATGGCACTCAAGCGGTCTTCTAATTGCTTGTATCTGTCAGCAGCGGGAGGGTATTGTTCGTCATTGTAATCCGTCTCGTTGTCAGAGACTGCAGGACTAGGAGCTCCTCCCCCTTGGGGACTATCTTTCTCTGCAGAGGAAGTAGTTGGATCAGCCTCGTTATGGAGTGTGTTCCCAAACCTGCGTCCAGTGTTGAATAACGCAGTCCTCTTTTTCTTCTTCTTCTTTAGGAGAAAAGCCTTCAACTCTTGCTGACCTTGGGCCAGGCTCATGACCATTTCTTGAAACTGAGCATTTTGGGCCTGAAAGGCCTTGATTGCTTGCTCACTGGAGGATTCTGGATTCATGATGACTGTTCAAATAAACAGCGAAGAAGATTAAGCAACCTGTGAAAAAAGGGTACCTGTTATGCATATGGTGCAATGAGATGCGTATGTTTTATGTTTTCAAAGACAAACGAGATTCAACTTTGTAGACAAAAAGGGAAACACACTTCATTAGATTCAAATTTTAAATTGTTCAACAACTTGCCCTTAGGCATTACAGGAATGAAAAATACTGAAAAGGAAATAAAAGCTGTAAAAGTAAATATTCAAAGCCCATCAGTGCTCCCATGGCCTCCTCTTCTCAGTATGGATATAGTCATTCAGGACCCGCTCCTCCTCCAATTGTTTAGTCAGCCTCTGGATCTTCCGTTCCTGTTCGTTGAACTTTTCCCCATAAAAATCCCGTTCTTCCTTTAGCTGCGCCCAAGATCTCTTCAGTGTGTCAAAATCAGTGGGTATCTGAGGAGGGAGGACAGTTGGGGGAACCCCGTCTTCATCAGGAGATTCAAGAATGACAGGTCTGATAGCTTCGTACGGCATACCTAACTTCTGAGCACGGATGCGGACCCATCTGCAATAGGGTTCCATTGGTAGAGAAGTTTTTGGTCCCAACTCATGTGGGTCAGCTTTGTGAATCCTGTCCCAAGCCTTAATGAATCCATGGCGTAGTTTGTCACTTTCTACCTGAAATTCAAAATGGAAGTGAGGAACCAACATCTCATGAGGCCCCACTCTTCTGGCTCTTCCAAACTGACGGAGAGCTAAACATGGATTATAAGAGATTCCTCCCTGGGTGCCGATCAATGGAACATTAGGGTATTCTCCGCAACGATCAATAACAGCCACCTCATCCAAACCTCTGAGAGTCCAAGTGATGTCACTATCAGTGAGAGACATTAACCTATGAGCCCACCCCTTTCCTTCTTCATTCTTCAGCACGAACTTAGGAAGGTGCGAAATAAACCACCTCACTAGCAAAGGAGCACAACACCACGGAGTTCCCCGTTTTCGGGCAGTACGAGCATACAGTTGTTGCAGGATATCACCCAAAAGAGTGGGTACAGGATTCCGAGACATGAAGATCCTTATGGCATAGATACTGATAAAGGTGTCAGGATTGGGAAACAATACCAGACCATAGATTAAAAGCGCTAGAATGTCTTCGTACGCCTTGAAGTCTAAGTCATTCCAGAAATCATTAGCTTTGCCAACCAGAAATTTGACCAAAAAGCCCTTAACTCCACTTCTAGTTTCCCAGTTAGCCAATACATCTTCTTTGGTCAAGGGGAGAACTGCAGCAACCTCTTCAGGCCTAGGAGTCTTTTCCCAACCAGTGAATGGAGTTTGTTCCAATACAGGGATACCAAGCAAAGTAGAGAATTCTTCCAGGATAGGGACCAGCTGGAAGTCTTGAAAGGTAAAGCAATGATACAGGGGATCATAAAACTGGGTCAGGACACTCATCAGTTGTTGGTCCCACTTTGAAGTGATCAAACCAAGGAGAGAACCATACCTCTTGATGAAGGAAGTAGTGTTTGGAATCCTATCAACCAAATCTTTGAGCAAAGCTGGTGGTTGAACAAAGTTAAGCCGGATAGTATTCCTACGCACGGGCATCATGATATCCTACAAAACAGATCAAAGATGAAACCTTTTTGTCTTTGAAATGGGTCAGTCCTTATACAGGATGCATGCAATGGTATGATGGTATGATGCTATGATGAAGCACACCACAAGTATTCACAAAGGCAAGCATGATAAGGCACACAAGTCACACAAGACAACCCTTAGGTTTTAGGCCAGCATGAAGTTTAGGTATTACCCTCTTTTAGTTTCGTTGGTTAAAACCTGTCCTATCAAAAGTAACCGGGTTCTAGAGGATCTCAAATCATTGACTACCCTCAATCGGTCATAACTCCAGCATCGCAATCTTTTCTTGCGGCCAGAACCATCGCGAGAGTTTAGCCTCAATGAGTGTAGCATACTGCTACTGTTCTATGGCCAAGTTTGGTCAATTTAGGGTTCTAAGGACGGTTGGTGTTTAATGACTCCTTAGAAGACCCATATTCTCCTCGTTACAACACAAGGGATATCGGTACAGACCAAGGTGCCACACCAACGTAGCCACTGCTTCACCCATGTCGGTCTACGCCGGACAGGTCCCTCACAAATTATGCTACCTAAAAAGGTATTCCCCAGATCCGGGTTAGGATCTATGAAACTCTGATGCAAAGCCCACAAATATAAAAGCAAACAAAGCAAACAATTGAAAACAAAGGTGATCTAAGCCCTAAGGTTACTCCACTTTTAAGTTTAGTCCCCAGCAGAGTCACCAGTTCTGGTGATACGGTGGGAGAACTGACTATGGTTTTGCGTTTGTTTTCACAAATGTTTCGGTTGAGCAAGAGTCGCCACCGACTTTTTATTTTATCCTAAGGAAAGGTTTAAAAAGCACAGCAAAAACCTTTGAGATGTTTTCTTGGGTTCGGGGAGTAGATTATAGAAAGGGAGGGTATTAGCACCCTTTCTATCCATGGTTATCCATGGGCTCTTAGTTACTTGCTTAGATCAACTTGCCTTATTTTTCAATTGTTTGAAATGGTGCTTTGTGTGTGTGGTTTGAAAATGTTTTGAAAATAGGCCAATGTGGTGGCGACCTTTGTAATGATCCATGTTGGGATGTATACAAAGATGTATGTCTTTTGAAAAGGTTTTCATTTATTTTTTGAAAGTGTAGTGATGTGTGGTTTGGAAAATAGGCAAGTGTTTTGTTTTGCAAGTTTGATTCAAGTAACTAAGAGGTTATCTACTCCTAAATTTCTCAAAGATTTCTCCTATGCTTTTAACCCTTTTAACAATTTTGTTCCACCATTGCATTTGGTGGACAATCTTGTGTTAGGATGTGAAAGGGACGGGCGCGGGTCATCGTTTAGACCATGATTGCAATGGTGCCAAGTATCTTTGGGAAATTTTTCCTTTAAGAGACTTGACCATTTTTTAGGCAACTTTTGAAAGCGTCGTCGAGGGACTATGATCATTTGATTGTGTTTGTTTTTCCCAAAGAGACCTAACATGCAATATGGCCCATTATTGAAGGCAACAAGTGGAATACCCTAGGGGTGCAAGTGTGATTAGTGTTGTCCATTCTCATGCTTGTTTATCTTGAAATTAGGTCAAACTATTTTTGTTGTTTTTTATTCGCATACAAACCCTAATTCTAACATGGTATATTTAGAAAGCATTAAAGTGCGAAAAACAAAAGTTCATAAGTTATTACAACACAATATATGGGAAGGGGGGTACAAATGTTCAAATGGGGGTATTTTGACAAGGAATTTAAACCTAGACTATTACATCAAATAATGAATTATACAAATTATTAAATAAACAATAATTAAATAGAAATGGAATAAATATGCAAGATGCAAAAAATGTTTTTTATGTGTATGAAAAAAGGTATTTTTTCTTTATGTGTCAAATAAACAAAATAAAAAGTATTAATTTTTGGATTTTTATGTATTTAGGGCAAAACCCTAATTTATTAAATAAAAGTATTAATTATTTAATATGTACAATATTTATTTATTATATACAAAAATAAAATAAAAATGAAGTATATTTGTAAAAAAGGTATTTTTAATATTAAATATTAATAAGAATAAAAATGTATATATTTTGTATTTTTTTCTAAATATGCTAATAAATATGTATGTATTTATATTATATGATAAATATATTAAACATGTATAAAAATAAAATATTTAATATTTACAAGAAAAAGTATATTTTCATAAAATATTTTCACAAGATAAAATAAAATAAAAATTAGAAAAATAAAATGTATTGGTATTAATTTTAGTATTTTTAAATAATAGTATATAAATATTTATTTATGTACAAATATCAATTTAAACAAATAAAAGCCTAATAAATATAAAAATGGTGTAAAAATATTTTTTTAGATTTTTAATATTGTGAGGAAAAATAAATAAGTCAGAACAAAAAAGAAAAGGTCAAAAAATCATAAAAATAAGCATAATGGGCCAAGGGGGTTTAAAAGTAACAAAAGGGTGCAAATAGAAATATGAAACAGAGCCCAGCCCAAAAAGTCCTTCTTCAACCTCTGAACCTGTATGAACAACAATCAACACGCGTTTTCTATCTCCCAATTCCTGGACTTTAAAGCAAAACTCACAACATGAAAAATGTAGAGCATTAAGAGACGAATCCAGACATATAAAGAACTTGACTTAACTCTCTAAGATGAGAGAGAATTTCTTCTCCCCCAATTCCTTACCTAGTTTTTGTTCCATGTTCAGACATTAAATTCTCACAGCACACATAGTATAAATGAAAACTAATTACATGGGCATGTTCAGGGCTATGAATGTGACATATTTTCTTCACAAACCTAAAACTAATAATGCCTGGATAGAGAGATACGAGTTCATGAACTTACCTGTTCAGCTTGAATCGTATCTGGCAGTGGAGGTACTTTCAGTGCAAGGTGATGATTGGTACAGCTTCCTTGATGTCCAGGGATGCTATTCCAAGTTTTACTTTGCTTTGAAACTAGCTGAATCGAGTTATAGAACTCCACCTGCAAATCAGAAAAATGAAAATGGTGATGTTGATTGGGAGTGTTACAGGTCGTGTTTGAGGTTTGGAATAGCTTCAAGGGATGTTGTGGGATGTGTTTGAAGTGTTTTTAGCAAGAATGCACGAATGGAATGAGTTATAGAACTCAATCTGCAGCAGGTCCCCTGTTTTGGCAGTTTGAGGGTGATTCTGTGAATGGGGAGGTATTGGAGGTGATAGGCTCGTGTCTTAGGCCAGGATGGAGGTTTAGAATGTGTTTTACAAGTTTTCTTAAGCTTGTGTTAGCTGAGATGAGAGTTGTGTATGGTTATGCTATGTTTCTTCAACTTTAAGCAACAAATGTCCACTTGAGTTTTTTGACTGATAGAGGCCCCCCTAATGTGTTGCATACCTTGGCCTTGATCAGTGTAATTAGCTCATAAACTTGTGCCAAAGAGATTTGCACTGTACTTGCTTGGATTGCTAATTGACATAAAGCTTACTTTTGCAAAAATGGACATTATGCTTTTTCTATTTTGGGACTAAACCTTTATGTAATGCTTGAACACATAAAATATGGTCTTGGCACAATGAGTTTGCATTAAATTTATGAGTGCAAAAGGGATATAGGACCTGTAATCAAGTTGTGTAAGCTGATTTCAAAATGGCCTAGATGTATGAACATGTAACTTGGCCAAATCAAAAGTGAGTTTTTCCCAACATGCCAAATTCGATTCTCCCTAACCATGAGGTTGTTTGATGAGTTCTTGGACATTTTGGAAAGCTTGGAATGTGTAATACAATCCATCTTTGAAATGAAAATTGAAATTCCAAGAGGAAGTATTTGAAACATGGTCTTGAAGTTAGGTAAAAACCTTGCCTAAAATAGGTCAAATTTTCTCTAAGTTAAGAATGGTTTGGTACCCTTGTTCCAAAAATTGTAACTTGAGCTACAAGCTTCTTTTGGGAAAACTTTGTGAATCAAAGTTGTAGATTTTGCAATAGGCTACAACTTTCGTGTTTTGACTTTTGCTTGAATCCAAATGAATCTTGGTGAGAAAGTGGGACAAAGTTAGGAAAAAATTAGGGTTTTTCATAACTTAGAAAAATTCTAAGTTATGAAAAATCTTCATTTCAAACCCTAATTTGCAATTCTTGATTTCTTGATGAACAAGTTTCATGATTTGGCATGTTTTGATGAAAAATGAATCTTGACACTTGATTTTGACCAAAAAGTCAAAGTTTGACTTTTCAGTATACAGACAAAATTGATCAATTGACTGGGAAATTCAACTGTCAATCTTGTGTATTTGGGATCTTTTGAACTTGTTGAGAATGTCAAGATAATTTCATGGGGTCCTTGAGTCCATATGTGAGCTTGATTTGCCATTGGCTAGGTCAAACAGTCAAGAATTGCCTTTGTGCAGTCAAAACCCTAAAAATGACCATTTTGCCCTTTTGGTGATCTGATCAAATTTCTTGTGGAATTGTGGTCCAAACTTGATCAAATGGTCCATATGAGTTCATAATGTTGATGTGGGTCAATTTTCATGAGATTTGACTGTCAATTGGCCACAGTTGACTTTTTCCCCAATACAGCTGATTTCTAGGTCAACTGTCCAATTGACTGGGCAAAATTTGGAATCAAGACTTGAAACTTGGTATGGATAAACTTGGGAGTCCAACATGAAGCCTGAAAGTCATCTTAGGCATTTTAGGTCAAAATATCTTTGTGCAAACACAAACCCTAATTTGGGTCAACAGTGCAAGGAGAAGTCTTGAACAGAGGAAACCCTAATTGGATCTTGAGCTCCAAGGGTCTTGTGATGAGAAAATGTTGAGGAAATGGGAGGGAAAATTTTGGGGTACAACAGTGGCGTTGGGTGGTCGTAAGCGGAGGGGAAGCTTGTTCAGAACCATGGCTCAAAGGATGAAGACGAAGGGAGCAAAGTGAGGAACGGCGCCGTCTCAAGTGCTGTAACCCTAATTTGTTACCCTAATGAAACAAACCCTTACAAATTTGCAAAACGAGCACATGGGCCTTGCCCCATCCAGATAGCCTTAAGCCCATTTCAGATTTGGCATACCCCCTTTTGTCTTAACTCTGTCTAATTTTTTATTGGGCCAAGCAAATTTCTTAAGGCCCATTTCCTTTTCTTCACATAAACCAATATCCTTTTTCACCTATCATTTTATTTTTCTTTTTACTAATATATTTTATTTTTGTTTGTAAATAAAATAATACCTTAACTCTTTTTTTAAATAAATAATACACTAATTTCTCATATAAAAAATGTTGTTAATACTTTTCATTATAATTAAAATATTAGATTTTATTAAGATTAAACACTTTCTTTTTTTATTAAAACCCTTTTTTATTTCTTGTACATAGAAATACTAACTAAAATACATTAACTTTAATACATAAAAAATAGAATCTCTTAAAGCATTTTCTTTTCTTTTATTAAAACTTTTGTTTGTACATATTAACAAAAATACAAAAAAGACAAAAATAAATAACAATACTTAATAATACATTTTTACTCATTTGTAAATATTCACATACACTTTTACAATACACATTTTGTTTCTCTTTGATTCTTGTATATTGATACATATTACATTGCGATTGATTCGATTTGGTTGTAAATATATTTGGACACTACTCTCCTAATAAGTCTCATCCCCATTTGTAAATATTTGTACCCCCATTCCCGGATACTTATTTGTAATAGTTTAGGACTTTAAATTCCCGCAATTTATCGCTTTCAATTATACCATGTTTAGACCTAGGGTTTGTATGTAAATAAAATCAATCGCTAGATAACCTAATACAAGACAAATGCATGACAATCAATACACAATCCACACTTGCACCCCTAGGGTAATCCCACTCGTTGCCTTCCAAAATGGGTCATGCTTGCACGTTGAGTTTCTTTGGCAAAACAATTCAAATGATCATAGTCCCTCGATGACGCTTTCGAAGTTGCCTAAACAAAATGATCATAGTCCCTTCAAGCAAAATTGCCAAAGACACTTGGCACCATTGCATTCATGGTCCATACGATGACCCGCGCCTGTCCCGTTAACATCCTAACACAAGATTGTCCACCAAATACAATGGTGGAACAAAACTGTTAAAAGGGTTAAAACATGAGAAAAAACCTTTGAGTAAATTTAGGGGTAGACAACTCTTAGTTACTTGATCAAACTTGCAAAACACACTTGCCTACTTTTCAAAACCCACTCCACAACACCTTCAAAACAACTTTCAAAAACATTTGAAATATCTTTTCGAAAAGACACACACCTTTGTAAAACATTCGAGTAAAGAATTGTTACAACGGTTGCCTAGACAAGGCATCTTTTTCAAAACATTTTCAAACACACACACATCACCATTTCAAGCAATTGAAAATCAAAGGCAAGTGATCTAAACCAAGTAACTAAGATCCCATGGATAACCATGGATGAAAAGGGTGCTAATACCTTCCCTTTTCATAATCTACCCCCCGAACCCACGAAACATCTCAAAAGGTTTTTCCTGTGCTTTTTAACCTTTCCTTTGGGATAAAATAAAAAGTCGGTGGCGACTCTTGCTAAACCGAACAAGTGCGAATACAAACGCAAACCTCAAGTCAGTTCTCCCACCGTATCACAATATGCAACACTGACCTCCTTATTTCCGGTAAAGGGTTTCTTCATCGTGCTCTAGGATACATACCTTTGGATTTTTCCGCTCTTAATATGACTTTTACCCGCTCACCGGACATGATTAGTTCAGTAAATCCAGACGAAGAGCTTCTGATCAGATGGTTGAAGAATGGACCAGACAACGTGCCTAAGAACATATCCACCAATTTTCTGTCAGATAAAGGGGGCTAGACTCTTCCCGCGAGATCCCTCCATTTTTGGGCATAAATTTTGAAACCTTCACCAGCACCCATAGACATGCCTTGCAATTGTGTTCGAGTTGGAGCTAAGTCAACATTATACTGGTATTGCTTGTAGAAAGCGGCATCCAAACCTTCCCAATTATGAATATTGGTTCCTTCCAACTGATAGAACTAATCCAACTGCGTCCCTGACAAACTTTCTTGGAAGAAGTGTACCCATAGGTTCCTATCAGCAGTATGGGGCTGAATCTTCCTGACGTATGACCTTAAATGCAGCTTAGGACAAGAGACACTGTCATATTTAGCAAAAGTGGGGACCTTGAATTTCTGCGGGATGACAACCCCTGAGACAAGTCCTAGCTCTTCAAAATCTAACCCGGGTACCCTCTGGATCTCCATAGCATTGAGGCGATCCTCCAGCTATTTGTATTTATCATCAGCAGGAGGATATTGTTCTTCAGAATAATCAACCTCTTATTCTTCTTCAGACTCAGGGTGGTCATTTCCTTCCTTGTTTTTTCCTTCTTGATTGTCTCCCTCACCCGACGAGGTTGCAAAATCTAGAGTTCGCCTGGCTGGTCCTTTGAACCTCCTTCCCAGATTCAAGACACTGATTGGTTTCTTTGCCTTCTTCTTCTTGTCTTTGATCATAAGAGCCTTCAAGTCCTCTTGTCTTTTAGCCAAAGCTAAGAACATTTGTTGGAATTGAGCGTTCTACGCTTTGAGATCCTTTATTGTCTGTTCAAAATCCATTTCACTGAAATAAATAGTAGAAAGATAAGGAGACCTGTTGTAAGAAACCTGTTTGTGTTGTGATGAATGAAAATCCATATGCAAATGATTTCAAGGAAATTAGAGATTTAAATTTGTTTAAAAAAAAAAGAAACACACGTTGTATTAATAACTCCAATTTCGAGTACATCATGCCTTTTTGGGCTTACAATGGAATAAATAAAATACAAAAACTCCTACGATAAAAAGGTTGAACGCATCCTCTTCGGTGCGATGTAGCCGTTCAAACTCCTCTCTTCATGAAGCTGCTTGGTGAGTTCCAGAACTTTCTTCTCACTGGCGTAGAATTGGGCTTCGAAGGTGTCTCGTTCTTCCTTTAGCTGAATCTAATCCTTTTGCAAGTATTCAAGAGAGGTAGGCATGTTGGGATGAAGGACAGTATACAGGACATCTCCTTCAGCAACAGATTCCATGATAACAGGGAGGATGGAGGGGTAAGGCATTACGAGACTCTGAGCACGAGTTCGTACCCACCAAAGGTAAGGCTCAATGGGAATGGAATTGTTGTGTCCCAATGTCTTACAATCCATTTTGTTTACCATCCTATAAGCTTGTATAAACCTCTGACGGCAGCCTTGATTGTCGCTCTCGTAGTCGAACAACACACCTTGGATGAGCGCATCATGTGGACCATCTCTTCATGCGTACCCAAACTGTCGCAAAGCTAAGCAAGAGTTATAAGTGATACCTCCCCTAATGCCAAGAAGAGGGACATTATGGAATTCCCCACAATGGTCGATGATAGTAATGTCTTCCAAGGATCGAGAACACCAGTGGATATCCGAATGTCTGAGTGACATCAACCTATTGGACCATCTCAAGCCTTGATCGTTCTTCACAACGGATCAGAGGAGATGCTAAAAAAACCACCTAGACAAAAGAGGAGTACAACACATGAGGGTTCCTCTTCTCCTCATGGTGCGAGAGTGGAGAGAATGCAGAACATCTCCCAACAAAGTAGGCACTGGATTGTGAGATATGAAGATTTTGACAGTATTCACATCTATAAGTTGGTTAGGATTTGGAAATAGTACCATCCCATAGACGAGAAGAGCCAATATTTCTTCAAAAGCTTGTAAATCCAGAGTGTTCCAACAATCTTGAGCTTTTTTCCAATAGGAACTTGGCTAGGAACCCTTTGACACCACTTCTTGTTTCCCAATTAGCTGTGACGTTGGATTGTTACAAGTGTAAAGCTTGGGCAATCTCTTCAGGGCTTGTGTCTCTTTCAGTATCATTGAAAGGTAGTTGGTTGAGAATAGGAATTCCCAAGAGTTGAGAGAATTCTTCCATAGTAGGTACAAGCTGGTAATCGGGGAAGGTAAAGCAATGGTGCAAAGGGTTAAAAAACTGGAAAAGCACCTTCATTATATCTTGATCAAAGCTTGAGGTAACCAAATTGAGAAGTCTTTCATTTCTTTTGGTTAACGGAAAGTCCTCAGCGACCCTTGATGCTAACTCTTTGAGCTGAAAAGGTACTCGTACAAGGTTGACTTGGATTGTATTCCTGTGAGTGGGAGTCGTGTCCTACAAAACAGAACAAAGATGAATCTCAAAATCCTTGAAATGGTTAGTCTAAAATGTTATGGTATGATGCCAAGATGTTATGTACAAGAATATGTGCAAGTTAATCAAACCACTCCTTAGGTTTAGACTTGCATGAGGTTCATAAGTAAGTACCCTTTTGAAGTTTAGTTGGTTCAACTTGTCCTAGAAAGTAAATGGGTTCTAGGGAATATCAATATCACTGATCTTTCTTCATCGGGCATTGTTTCAGCGCAAGCCTCTTTATTGGAGACCGAAATATCCCGAAAGTCTGATCTCAATGAGTGTAGTATCAAGTATCAACCAAGTTCGGACTGCACCAAAGTCGACTACCTCACTACTTCCTAATGGCCAAGTTGTTCAAGTAAAGGTTCTAAGGTCAGTTAGTGCTTTATGACATCACACAACGGCCCCGTATTCTCCTTGACTACTCAAGGGCTGCCGGGTACCAACAAATGTGTCACACTAACTTAGCTATTTCTTAGACCATGTCGGTATACCCTGCACAATTTCCACAACTTATTGCTACTTACCTAAAAAGGTGCCCCAGATCCGGGTAGAGGATCAAAACAAACCCAAACAAGGAACCATAATATAAAGCAAAAAAATCAAACAATGAAAAGCAAGTAAAGGTGATCTAGCCCTAAGGTAACCCCACTTTAAAGTATTTCCCCAGTAGAGTCGCCAGTTCTGTAACATGGTGGGAGGACTGGCTTGGGTGTTTTGCATTTTATCATAATTGTTGCGGATAGCAAGAGTCGCCACCGACTTTTCTTTTATCCAATAAGGAGAGGTTGAAAAGAACAGGAAAGTCCTTTCGATATTATTTCTTGAGTTCGGGGGGTAGGTTATGAAAAGGGGAGGTATTAGCACCCTTTTCATCCGTAGTTATCTACGGGCTCTTAGTTACTTGCTAGATCACTTGCTTTTGTTTGAAGATATGCTTGTGCTGTGGGTTTTGAAAGTATTTTGAAAAGTGTTTTTGTAATGGTTCTAGTCTCTATAAGAACGCGTAGAAAGAGATTTATCTTTTGAAAATGTTTTAAATGCAAGTGTTGGTGTATAAAATGTTTTTGTTATGAGCAAGCGAGCAACTAGGAGCATCCTACCTACTCAAAAGGTCTAATGTTATTTTCCTCCTCCTTTAGATGTTTCTATCTTACCATTGATTTGGTAAGAAGCCCCGTCGTTGGATGTGAAGGGATGGGCGTGGGACATTTGTATAGTCATAGAAGGCAACTTATGGGACGTTTTAGCAATTTTTGTTTAGGGACTAGATCGTTTACCGAAGGCAACATTGAGGGTCATCGAGGGACTACGATCTTTTATCGAGGGTCTTTGCTAAAATGCCCATATTCGAGGGACATGATTATTTTTTTGAGGCAATAAGTGGGATTACCCTAGGGGTTCTTGTGTGTGAATAGTGTGTTTGATTTGCATGCATTTAGTCTTTGATTAGGGGTTGTCTACTTGTTGTTTTTATCTTGCCATACATCCTAGTTACTAACATTTAGATAAAAGCAATAAAAATGAAAAAAATAAATCCTACACTATTACAACCATATTTAAATAGCAAGAAAATATAAAGACAATAAAAATAAAAAGAAGAAAAATGAGCTCTTTCGATTCAGGAAAAAGCATCCTTCGATTCTGCACTTTTGACCTCTTTTGATCTAGACCTGGAGTCAGCAAGGTTATGTCCTTCGAATGGGAGTTGGAAGTCAGCAATGTTATGTCCTTCGACTGGGAGTTGGAAGTCAACAAATCCACCTTTCTGGTTATTTCCTTAGTTTGAGGCCTAGAGTCAGTGTGAGGTGCATTTTTCCCCCATGCCCCTTGCTAGCTCTTTCGACTGTAAGCATGTTGGACCCTCAGGTTGAGATTCGAAAGGCTTGTGCAGTTAGCCAATCGAAGGGTATAGTAAACCTGTCTTAAATTCTTAAAATGCAACATTCAAGCGTAACTACAGGCCAGGGGTTAGCGCAAAATCATTGGGTCTCAATTTCCAAAGCCTAACTAGTTAGAGTTGAGATTTCAGCATATGGGCAGTCAGAATCGAAGGTTAAAACATGGTTAAGATGCCTATATGAAATATCTACATTTCTCTTTATTGGCATGTGCACATGATATTTAAATGAAATAGATTCAAGTTCAAAGGGAACTTACCTCTTGAAGTTCTAAGATCGAAAGAAACTACAAGTATCTTCCTTGGTGGTGAATGGAAGTTCACTGGGGCCCTCTTGAGAATAAACCAGTCACTACTTTGTGCAAGCAGTCACTAAATCGAAGGGGTTGTGTGAGTGGATCGATGGTTCTTTTTATAACAAGCAACAGAATGAATCAAAGGGTGACTGTATTGTAGTTGGGGAAGTGGGTCAAAGGCTATCTATATGGTCACTTAGGGGGTGAACCGAAG
This sequence comes from Vicia faba, assembly GCA_948472305.1. Lineage (NCBI taxonomy): Eukaryota > Viridiplantae > Streptophyta > Magnoliopsida > Fabales > Fabaceae > Vicia > Vicia faba. The sequence goes on along the minus strand of OX451738.1, from coordinate 909,527,582 downwards.
GACTCACTTAGTGTATAAAGGGGTTGAGTTTTTTAGAAGTGTTTGAAACATGTTTGGAAGTATTTCAGAGTTTTGGGAATTTTCACAAGTGTTCTCTTGCAATCCTTCAGGCGCGCCTAACATGTGTTGTGGAGTATCTTATTTATAGATGGCCTGGGCTAATGATTTAGGAGGGAAACAAAAGATTTAAACAAAAAAAGGCGTGTTGTGTTTGTAGCTTTTGAGGGGCATTGTTTGTATGCCCCTTTGGAGCAAGTAACAAGGCAGTGTTTCAGGACTGCCGTGCAGCAGTTTTGGAGTTTTATGGCCAGTGTATCAGGCCTGAACCTGGAAGCGCATGGGACATGGTCAACAAGTACCTTTGGCATCTCAACCTTTTGTCTTGACCCCCTAGCCCGTCTTTTGACCAGACTCTTCAACAACCATTTCTTTTTTCAAATCGAAGTGTCATTCGAATGTCTCATGTGGATATCCTTTGAAGGGGCCCAAATAAGTGTTTTTCGACCAAGCCCTTCATGGGTTCCTTTGAATGGTCCAAATACATGCTCCTGGGGTAGGTCAGCAGAACATGTCATTAGATTGGGACATTCAGGCATGTCTAGCAATTCCTTCAAATGTGCCACCATGGTACTTCTTTCGCATGAGACAATGGCATAGTGTAGAATTTGTGTGTTGAAGTAAGCCATTTCTAAGGGAGATACTGTCCACTCAAAATTGCATGCAAGGGGTCATATGGCAAAACTAAAGGGTGTATGCAGGAGGTCCCTGCCTTGTAACCTTATGCTCAAATGAAGGTTTGTAAAAAGAGGGCCACATGCCCAAATGAAAGGTATGACCAAGACCTTGTGCTGAAGGATTCACACGCCCCAAACGAAGAATACATGCAGAGGATGAAAGGCGCAATCGAAACTTACAACACTGGGAAGGCAATATGGCCCAAACGAAAGAGGCCTGCAGGAGGCAAGATGTGTAATCGAAAGAGAGCAGAAAAGAGGCTTTGGCCTCCTGAATCGAAGGACATCATCAGGAGGCTTTTGCCTTGTGAATTGAAGCTATTTGATAAGAAGTGTTTCCCTGTCGAATCTTGTAACAAGTTGCTTCAAAGGGTGACTTTGGTCTAGTGCATGTTAACATGGTAAGGAATTCTACCTTGTAAATCTTGGCTAACACGCAGGAAAGATGCTATGTGGCCAAACGAAAGATTTGCACAAAGAGAATAAAAAGTTCAAACGAAGTCTAGTGCCCAAACGAAGTAGGAAATGAATTTGCCCAAATGAGTACAATACCCCAATCGAAGAAGGAAATGAACTTGCCCAAAAGGAGTCCAGCGTCCAAACGAAGGATGCAACCAAAGCCTACATCGAAGGAGCCAAAGTGCCAAATCGAAGGATCTAAAATTGAAGAGAACTTGTTTTTCCTTTAATTTTTTCAAAAAGAGTATTTTCATCTGTTTTGTCCTTTTTTAGCAATTTCCTCTTTAATCTTGATGCTGAAAAATCCAAATGTATTTGTGTAGGCTTGAATTTTTGGGAGCCCCTTGTGATAAATGACTTGAGAAATGGGAGGGAAAATTTTGGGGTACAACAATGACAAAATCATGTATTTTGATGAAACAATTTTACAGGGTTAAATCATAAATAAAGTGAAGTAAGAGTTTTATAAAACCCCCCTTGAGTTGAAAACTTCCCCTGGGATTAACCATATCTCCCTAAATCATAAACTTGTGATTTTTTCAGAGCTTAGGAGCAATGTTATCCTTTTTGAATTTGATCTATCATTAGATTTATCCTTTTGAGTTAATCAGATTATTCGTGCTTTTTTAGAATATTATAAATGAGGCCGTTCTTTATCAGAGTGAATACAGTGTTTTCTTATAGCAATGAATACATGGTTTAGAGAAATGTTGTTAATAAAACTCCTTATTCTTTCTCCCCCTTTTCGTCATAATCAAAAAGATAAAAAAAAATACTTGATTTAAGAAACGAAAAACAATGCGAAAAGATAGGATTTGAAAATTATAACAAAAAAATTTGAATTCATTAAAAATATAGAGAATACAAAGCACAAAGATTAAACATAGAGCAGACAAAAGACAACACATACTAAGATAGGAGACAATAGATCTCAGAAAAGAGGGACACACAAGAAATAACCAGAAGATATAATGAACACTACATAAAGAAATTTAATAAGCTAATTGAACCACTGATTATCAAACCTCTCACATCACTCATCTTTAAATTTGACGTCAGGACCACCACCTATCCTACGAATGATTTCCATAATACTTGCTTTGATAAGGACTTCTGTTAGAACTCTTCCATATGGAATGAAATATTTGTTCTAAGGTAGATTAAACGCGTACGCTTAAGCATACAGAGGATTAAAAGTTTATCATTGTGATACAAAAAGTCTTTGTGGAGACCACAGGGACGAAGATTCGATAGAATGAACCAAAACTGTCCCTTAGAGACAGGTAGAATTTTCTCAAGGTTTGTGGGTTCAAAAGCGCCAGAAGAGACATCAAAGGTAGAGGTCATGTTAGCATAAAATGTGCATTTAATGGATTTATGACTAGTGGTGATGCTCTTCTAAGGAGACTCAATTGTTTCAGCTGTGTTTGCCACAATAAAGGAGACCGGTTAACCATAGATAATAGAAGAGATAGTGAGACCATCTAGAGTGACAAAAGCATTAATCCAGAAGGATTTTACGATGTTTAGATAGATAGGTCCTCCTAGCATAGAGATGTATCCATTCCAATCGTGAAAGTGAATACCGAGATGAAAATTTTGTCCAGCACCAGCTGGAATAGTGGGACGCTTTTCATTTATGACTTCTAAGAGGTCATAATTACCATGAAAAGTTCTTGGTGTTAAGGTAAGAGATGTTTTGGAAAGGATTTTAGAGGGTAAAGGTGTGAGATGAATGGAGGATAAAGAGTGTATAAATAAGAAAAGAGAACTTGTGAATCAATAAGAAAGATGATTTTCTTACTAAAGGTAATCAGACTTAGGAAGACGCAAAAAAATGATAGGGAAAAGAAAAAGACAAAGTACAACTTCCAATGTATTTTGAACAGAAAATGATGAAGTCAAAACAAACAAAGAAATGGGTAATTCGGGAATATTAAGATCTCTTAAAAATAAGGATATATTTTCTTAGAGGAGTACAATTTATTAGGTCAGCATGAATTGGATTAAGTTTATCATATGGATAACATATTTTATATTCAAGCAGGAAGATGTGTACACACATCATTCAATTTTAGACATGAGATGAAATAGACAAGACATTATTAGAAAACTTAGACACTCACTTAATTAAAAACTTATTAAAGGAAAATAGGGAGACTTAAATGAGAAATAGAAAACGTATATATAGAGAGAGAAAATATTTGATGTAGAGGTTTGAAATAGCACATCAATGAATGATATACATATTGACAATATTCAAAAAGATGATAGGACATATAAACAGATATAAGTTACAACTATTTCCAAAGACTATTTTTAAGATTACTTCTCATTGTATCATATCAAACATTAGGCATGATTCAAGAAAGACAGTTGTCTTTAGGTTGAAATATATCCCTTTTACTTTACTGACACCAAGTTTTAATACATTAATATTTTCAATAGTTCTTTATGCTATATGTAAAAAGATTTTAGTTAATTCTATTTATCTATTTATTTATTACTAAAATTTGAAAGCAAAAATACTCTATATAAAAACATGTAAATTCTAACCTGGCATGACCTACTTGTGAAGATTTTACCTTTGTTTTTGATCATCCATTCAGTTGAGCACTTCTTGTATTTCTCATTTCAGTCTTTATCCTAGAGACGGTTCTTCAGAAGATGTATCCTTTTCCTAAATACTTGAACTAATGCAACGACTTCATTACTTCTGAGATTAGGCAAACTAGCTTAACTCCCGGCAGAAGACTTCTCTTATATTTGAATTCCTTTTACTAACGTATATTCTTTATGACGAGAATGGACAAAGGTGCTAATATGTTGTCTGAAGATAGATGCTCATTCTTCCATAATATGGTTTTTCTAATCATCCATCAATATAAGCAAATATATGAGTAGATGCTTCATTTGAGTTATCCTTTCTGGAGATCTGATTTTGCTTCTTTCATTCTTTATACTTAAGAAGCAGTTGTCATTTGGATGAAATGCTTCAGGTGAAAATCTACATAGCAATGATCTTTGTTCATTACTTCTGATGGAGTACTTCTAATATTGAGAAGGTAATTCCATTATCCATCAGGTACTTGAGCCTTCAGAATCCTGAGAACTTGTTTCCAGGGATTTTGTCTTCACATTTTCTGATTCTTGCCCAGAGTTTTGATTCCTCTACATATTGAGTGTTGAATCAGAAAACCTTTTCAATCATTTGAGTGAATGGCAGCTGAAGAATTTTCTCTTGCTGGATCTCTCTACATGGTTAAGTGTTTGATCTTTGAATCAATAACAGAGTCGGGCTCTGATAACAATTAAAGGTAGAGAAAACACTAGAAAGGAGGGTTTGAATTATGTTTATAGAAAACATTCCCCTTTAGAAAATATAAGCACTCAAATTATAATAACGATAAATACAATGAAGAGTAAAGGACATAAGTGATTTACCCAGGTTCGCTATTAACTAGGCTACTCCTATCCATCCCCTCAAGGATGATTTCTCCTTATCCAAGAACTTAATCCACTATAACCAAACTAATTACAAATGCACGGGAAACAACTGGTGACTAACAAATAATGACATGTTTAGTGATCGGATTTAATGAATATAACATTCATTGACCCAATAGAATCTGATAACTTAAGATATCCTATCATGGTTTCCTACAATGATCACAGACATTGTCTTCTTGAGATCAGAGCTACACAAGATCACTCAAGGAACTTCTCAATGATATGTTTAGTGATCCAATTTAACGGAAATAACAATCATTACCCCAACAGAATCTGATCACTTAAGAACTCCTGTTAAGATTTCCCAAAATGACCGCAACCATTACCTTCTTGAGATCATACCTTCACAAAGTCACTCAAGGAAACTTTCAATGATATGTTCAGTGATCCGATTTAACAAATATAATAATCATTGACCTCTATTAGGAATCTGATAACCAGGTCATCCAAGAGGATTTTCTCTACAATGATATCCATCAGTGATCTCACAAGAGTCTGGCCTTCACTCGGTCCCCTTTGAGATATGATTATCATTGACCCAACAAAATATGATCACTTAAGATCTTCTATTATGATTTCCTATAATAATCGTAGCCACTATCTTCTTGAGATCAAACCTTCACCAAGTCTCTCAAGGAATCAACCAATAATAGTTGATAGGGTTCTTGTGTTTACATGATTGCTTCTTCTAATAAGATTACACAAGTGTTTTAAGCATATATTGTTTAACACTTTTTCGAGCAACAACTCAAGTGTTAAAATAATTTACATGAAGAGATTCAAACTAAAACACAATACAAGTTGTTGCGACTGATTTTTTAATCATAGTCGCCATTACTAGTTTTTATCCTAAGAAAGGGAATCTAATAGGAAACCCTAATTTGCAAGACAAAGATTCTAAGTTTCGAACCTCATTAGACGAAAGGAAGGTGTTAGGAACCTTTCATCTACCTTATTCTTAAGGATATTAGGTTTAGGTGTAAGTTTCGGGTGAAATAGGGTTTTAATTTTTAATAGGGGAACTCGCCATGATTTTAAGTGTATGCATACGTGTCCTCTTATGAGGAATCAGAGTCCCAATTCGTAGTTCGTATGGGTTTGTGTTTTTTAGGGGTTGCAAAAGTATTTTGAATTGCCTCGCATTTTGACCGGGAGTAGAGATTGTGGAATTTTGGACTAAATGCGCGATTACTCAAAATAAATTTGAAACCCTTTTTCAAAAATTAGTTGTTTAGATTAGTTTATTGAGAAAAAGAATTTGGTATTTGTTGTATATTTTTAATATTAATTGCAAAAACTTGCATGATATAAAAAATATTTTAATGCAATGTATAAAATATAATATATAAGTTTTAAATAAAATAATTTATTTTAAATGATAATAATAATAATAATAATAAAAAATAAAAAATAATATTAACAATAATTATTATTATAAATAATAATAATAAGAAGAAGAAGAAGAAATAATAATTATAATAAGAAAATTATAACAATTAGAAAACATAAAAAATAGAAAATAACTAATTGGGTTTCAGGGGGGTGCGGTTTATTGTTAAGCAGTAAAAGATAGGGGTGTAAAAAGGAGGCTGGCCCAAACGCAAATTGGAGAGTGTTGTACCCCAAAATTTTCCCTCTCATTTATCAAGTATTTTCTCACAAGATCTCTTTAGGTTCAAGAATGCACAAGGTTTGATCAACTCAAGACACCTCCTTAAGCACTGATGACCCAAATTAGGGTTTGAGATTGCACAAGGATAATTTAACTTCCAATGTCTCATATGACTTTCATGGATCATTATGGACTCCCAATAGTACTCATATCAAGTTTCAAGCCTTGAATCATATTTTTGCTCAGTCAATTGAGCAGTTGACCTAAAAATTAGCTGTATTGGGGAAAAAGTCAACTATGGCCAATTTACAGTCAAACTTCATAATTTTTAATCCACATCAACATTATAAACTCATATGTATCATTTTATCAAGTTTGGACCACAATTCCTCAAGAAATTTGATCAAATCATCAAAAGGGCAAAATGGTCAAAATTAGGGTTTTGACTAAGAAGGGGCAATTTCTGATTTTTGACCTAGCAAATGGTTAATTGGTTTGAGGAATAATCTTAAGAGTTCAATGGCATAATTTTTACCTAATGGCATGACTCAAAACATTGTTCAAAATCAACTGGATTGATAGTGAATTTTCAGTCAACTGATCAAAAGTCAATTGTACACTGAAAAGTCAAACTTTGACTTTTTGGTCAAAATCAAGTGTCAAAGATCACCATTCATAAAAACATGTCAAAATATGAAACTTATTCATCAAGAAATCAAAAAGTCAAGATTTCATTTTGAAAAGTCAAATTTTTCAAACTTAGAAATTTTTCTAAGTGTTTAAAACTTCATGTTTTTTCACAACTTTGAGCCAATTTTTCACCATGATGCAAGATGATTAAAAAGAAACTTTCAACATGAAAGTTGTAGATCTCCATGAGATATACAACATTTCTTTACATAACTTCTTCTAAAAGTTCTTGGATCTCAAGTTATTAATTCATAAAGTCATGATCTTGAAATTAAACACTTAGTGAAATTTTGCCCTAGTTTAAACAGGATTTTGACCTAACTTCATGGAACTTTTTCATATAGTTCCAAGGGTAATTTCAAAAGTAATAAAAAGGTGGGTTATAGAGCACATTACAAGCTTTCCAAAATGTCCAAGAACTCCTTGAGATCATTCTTGAGCAGGGAGAATCAAAGAGAGGAAGTTAGGGTTTCAAACTAAAATTATAGGTCATTTTCATGATGAACAAAAATGAAATTTCAATGTTAGGCTGCATAATCTTGCTTTGAAGGCATTCTAACTTATTTATCTATCCATCATTAATGGATTACACAATCTTTTGAGGTTTAATCCAAATGGTTTAAGCTTTATCCAATCCATATTTCCATTAATGGCATAAAGTGGACACTTCCATTTTTGAAAAGCAAGATTTATGTGCAAAGTCAATTCTTGAGCCTCTAACTTGTTCCCTCTACAGTACACAAAGCATTGAAACTTGATTTCTCAAAAAATCACATGTTAAGCTTAAACACGTGATTTTGAATTTTGATCAGATACAAGCCTCCATACTTGTTGCTTATAAATAGAGGCGCTATTTGTGAGCTAAAGGACGAGTTTAAGCACCCTAAAATACACCAAAACTCTCTCAAATCAGAAATTTCCAAAAAACTCCATTGTTGCACAGTTTCTGACCTTGAACACCAAACTCATATTTCCCTCGTGCGTTTCTTGGCCTTTTAGTTTCTAAAGCTTCCTTACATCAAGTGTAACTTATCCATGTCCCTGTTTCATTACTGTAACATCATTTACCATATCCTCCATAACCAAAAACAGAGCATTGCACATTGACTTCTCCAAGACATTCCAGCCATCCATTGCTCAAGCAAACCATTGCATTAGCTTCCTGGGACCTTGAGGAAGCTAACCTAATCATTACAGCACCTTGAATCAAGCTCATTTGTATTTCATAATTTCCAGTTTTGAGTTCATGATATTTATATGGTTGGATTCGTATGACAAAATGGAGTAACTTTTATGTTTATATTTTCACAAATGGTTAAGAAATGAACAAGTTGCAGGACTTTTGGCTGGAGGTTGAAGATGAAGTATATTTAGGGCAAGATTTGTGTTATATATTTATGGTTTGACATAAATTAACGGGTGTATCACTACCCCAGTGGTTAAAGCGTGGGCCTGTCACCATGAGGTCCTGGGTTCAAGCCCCAGCGTGACCTTTTGTGTTTTTTTACATTTTCTCACATTTTTGACACTTTTTTTGCAGCGCTTGGAGCCAGCAGTTTGGGCCTGATTTTTTTCTCTTACAATACTCCATGTTTCACTTATTAACCCCCTCTGACTTTATTTTTTATTTTATTCTATTTTTACTTTTTGTATCTTTCATTTATATTATCATCAATATTATTATTATTATTACTATTTTCATTAATAAGAAAAATCCAAAAAAAAAAACTATTTTTTTTTATTATTTAATTTTTTTATTTAATTTTTTTATTTAACAAAAATAAAAGAACAAAAACATTTATTTAATTAATTTCTTTTTTAATACTTAGATAATTTAATTGTAAATATTATTATTTATTTTGTAAAATTAAAATCAATTTAGAACTTAGAATTTTTATTTAATTATTTTATTTTACTAGTTTAATTAAATTCACAAAAAACCCTAAAAAATCCTTTTTAAACTTAATTTATTTCTTATTTAGTTTAAATTAAATTTTGTTTATTTTTAACTAATCATGTTCTTAATTAGGTTAAGACCAAACCCTTTCATTAAAAACTAAAATAAAAATCATTTTCTTTTTCCATATATATCCTTGTACGTTATTTATTCAATTCTTGTATATTATTCAATATGGTTGTAATATTTATTTAGGTTTAAATTCTTGCAATATTCCTCATTTCTAATTTGTACACCCCCTCCCCTAAGTATTGTAATAGCGTAGTAATTTTAATTTCCGTAATTTATCGCTTTATATACAAATGCTAGTAATTAGGGTTTTGTATGGAAAGACTAAAACCAATCAATAGAAAATCTTAATCAAAGACAAATCAAGCATGTAAATCAATACACTTGCACACAAACACCCCTAGGGTAAATCCACTTGGTTGCCTTACAAAAATGGCCATATTATGCATGTGAGGTACCTTAGAAAAAACAAGTAAAATACAAGATCATAGTCCCTTGATGACCCTATCTATGTTGCCTTTCAAAATGATCTTAGTCCCTAAAGAAAAATGCTAAGATATCTTGCAACATTGCTAATCATGGTTATATGATGACCCTCGCTCTTCCCTTTTACATCCAAAGATAGGGTTACTTATCAAATCAATGGTAAGATAATAATGTCAAAGGAAAAAGGAAATGAACATGAAAGACTTTTGAGTAGGTAGAATGTTCCTAGTTACTTGCTCCATTTCAAAACAAAAACATCCTTGCTATTTTCAAAACAAACACCAACACTTCCAAAACATCTTTCAAAACTTGAAGACATTTTCAATAGATCAACACCTTTGCATACATTCTTACGAACAAGAATCATTACAAAGTTTGCCTAAACAAATGGCCTCTTTTCAAAAATACTTTCAAAAACCACACAAAGCACATTTTCAAACAAAAGCAAGTGATCTAGCAAGTAACTAAGAGCCCATGGAAAACCATGGATGAAAAGGATGCTAATACCTTCCCTTTTCATAATCTACCCCCCGAACTCAAGAAAACATCTCAAAAGTATTTCATGTGCTTTTTCACCTTTCCTTTTGGATAAAAGAAAAGTCGGTGGCGACTCTTGCTAACCGCAACATTTACGATCACACGCAAAACACCCAAGTCAGTTCTCCCACTGTATCATAGAACTGGCGACTCTGCTGGGGAGAATTCTTAAAGTGAGGTTACCTTAGGGTTAGATCATATTTACTTGCTTTCATTGTTTGACTTGTATGCTTTACATTATGGTTCTTTGTTTGGCTTTAAATCCTTTACCCAAATTTGGGATACCTTATAGGTAATTAGCAATACATTGTGGAAACTGTGTGGGGTATACTGATATGGCCTAAGAAATAGCTACGTTAGTGCGACATATTTGTGGGTACTGGTAGCCCTTGAGTAGTCAAGGAGAATATGGGGCCGCTGAGTGATGTCATGAAGCACTAATAAACTTTTAGAACCTTTACTTGACCAACTTGGCCTTTAGGACGTACTGAGATGACCGGCTTTGGTGTAGTCCGAAGTTGGTAGATACTCGATACTACACTCATTGAGGTTTGGTTTTTTGGGATATTTCGGTCGCCATTAAAGAGGCTTGCGCTGAAACAATGCCCAAGGAAACAAATCAATGATATTGAGCTCTTTAGAACCCGGTTACTATTGCTAGGACAGGTTTGAGTCAACTAAAGTTCAAGAGGGTACTTACCTATGAGACTCCATGCAAGCCTAAACTTAAGTACTTGTTTGTTTTGTTTGTATATATTTACTTGTACATAACATCATAAACATCATAACATCATACTCATATTCACTAACCATTTCAAGGATCTTGGGATTTATCTTTATTCTGTTTTGTAGGACATGGATTCTATTTGTAGGAAAACTATTCAAGTCAATCTTGTAAGGATCCCTCCTCATCTTAAAGAGCTAGCATCAAGAATTTCTGAAAACTCTCCATTTACCGAAATACATGGTCGCCTACTAAACCTGGTCACCTCCAACACTGATGAGGACATGATAAAGGTGCTATTTCAGTTCTTCGATCCTTTACCCTATTGCTTCACATTTCCCGATTATCAACTTGTGCCAACTTTGGAAGAATTATCCTAACTCTTGAGGATTCTCATTCTCAATCAACTACCTTTCAAAAGGTACGGAAAGAGATCCAAAGCCGGAAGAGATTTCTCAAGCCCTACACTTGAAATCATCTGATATCACAACTAATTGGGAGACAAGAAGTGGTGTTAAAGGTTTCCTAGCAAAGTTCTTGTTTGAGAAAGCCCAAAATTGTTGGAACTCTTTGGATTTACAAGATTTTGAGGAAATTGTGGCTCTCCTCATCTATGGGATGGTTTTATTTCCAAATCCTGACCAACTCATAGATGTGAACACTGTCAAAATCTTCATGTCTCGTAACCCGATGCCTACTTTGTTAGTGGACATCCTACATTCTCTTCACACTCGCACTATGAGGAAAAGAGATATCCTTATGTGTTGTACTCCTCTTTTGGCAAGATGGTTTATTTCACATCTTCCCCAATCTGTACTACAGAACGAGCAAGGTTCAAGGTGGTCACATAGGTTGATGACACTCAAACATTCAAACATTCATTAGTGTTCCCGATCTATAGAGAATGTTACTATTATTGACCATTGTGGAGAATTCCATAATGTCCCTTTACTTGGCATTAGAAGAGGTATCACCTACAACCCCTGTTTAGCCTTAAGACAATTTGGTTACGCCCGAAGGGATGGCCCACATGAGATGCTCATTCAAGGTTTGGTATTTGACTACGAGAACGACGATCAAGGTTATCGCCAGATATTTATCCGAGCTTATAGGATGTTGAAAAAGGTGGATAGCAGGACATTGGGGCATAAGAATTACATCCCTCTTGAGTCTTACCTCAAATGGGTATGAGCTCGTGCTCAAAGTCTTATAATGCCTTACCCCTCCATTTTCCAGGTAATCATAGAGCCTGTTGTGGAAGGAGATGTTCCATACACTATCCAGCATCCTGACATGCCCACCTCTCTTGAAGACTTACAAAGGGATTGGATGCAGCTTAAGGGGGAGTGAGACACTTTCGAGGCCCAATTCTATTCCAGCAAGAAGAAGGTTTTGGAACTCACTAGGCAACTTCATGAGGAGCGGAGCCTGAACGCCTACATCGCACCAAAGAGGATGCGTACAACTTTTTTATCTTAGAGTTTTTGTATTTCTTTGTAAGCCCAAAAGAGGCATGATGTACTCAAAGCTTTGATTTATTAATATAATGTGTGCTCCTCTTTGGTCTAAAGCAAATTTAAATCTTTAATTTCCTTGAAATCATTGCATATGCATTTACCATTCATCATAACATAAGCAGGTTTCTCACAATAAGTCTCCTCATCTTTCTATTGTTTATTTCAGTAAGATGGATCTCGAGCAGACAGTAAAAGACCTTCCGGCGCAGAATGCTCAATTTCAACAGATGTTCTTGACTCTAGCCAAAGGACAAGAGGATTTGAAGACTTTCCTGGTTAAAGAAAAGAAGAAGAAAGAAAAGAAAATAACTGGAGTTCTGAATATGGGAAGAAGGTTCCAAGGGCAAGCCAAACGGACCCTAGACTTTGCAACGTCGTCTGGTGAAAAGGATAATCAAGAAGTGAAGGGCAAGGAAGCAGTTGTCCAGCCAGAATCTGAAGAGGAAGAAGAAGAAGATTACTCTGAAGAGCAATATCCCCCGGATGACGACAAATATAAACATCTAGAAGAATGTCTAAGTGCAATGGAAATTCAGAAAGTGTCAGGGTTGGACTTTGAAGAATTGGGTTTGGTGTCTGGGATTGTTATTCCCCCAAAGTTCAAGGCACCAGTATTTGCTAAGTACGACGGAGTTTCATGTCCCAAGATACATCTCTGATCTTATGTGAGGAAAATATAGCCCCACACTGCTGACAGAGATTTGTGGGTCCACTTCTTTCAAGACAGTCTATCCGGGACTCAACTAGATTGGTTCTATCAACTAGAGAGGGCCAATATCCATAACTGGGAAGACCTTGCCGCTGCTTTCTATAAACAGTATCAATACAACGCATATCTTGCTCCCATCCGTACTCAACTCCAAAGTATAGCAGGAAGAGTCTAGCCTCCCCTTTCTGAAAGAGAACTAGTAGACATGTTTCTGGGTACCCTGTCTGGTCCTTTCTTCAATCATCTAATTGGGAGCTCCTCAGCAGGCTTTACTGAATTAATCTTGACCGGAGAAAGAGTGGAAGTTGGGATTAAGAGTGGGAAGATTCAAAAAAATGCATCCTCTACTGCTGTAAGAAAACCATTTATTGGGAAGAACGAAGTTGATGCTGTGTATCCTCAAAGAAATCAAGATAGAACTGAATGTCGACCAATGGTAGGGGCTGTCATGATCCCTAAGCCTGCACCTACTCAACAAAGAAGCAATCAACCGAGAACAGAAAGACCAGTAAGACAATTTACTAGGATTAATATGACACTATCTCAAGTCCTGCCACATTTGTTGAGATCTAATCTGGTAACTTTGAAAGAAGCTCCGAAGAATCCTAACACAACCTCTCCTCACTACCATCCTAATGCTCGTTGTGCTTACCATTCAGAGAGTCCAGGCCATGATACCAACAACTGTTGGGCTTTGAAAAACAAGGTGCAAGACCTTCTTGAAGACAAAGAAATTGAATTTGATGCTCCCAAAATCCCCAATGTTATCACCGCTCCTATGCCCAAGAATGGTCGTGATGTTAACGCTGTTGAAGATGATATGTTCGTTATTGTTGTTGATGAACTTGTTACTCCTCTCCTGACTATCAAGAGGAACCTATTGAATGCCGGTTTATTTCAGGGTTGTGACGAAAGCTTCCACCTCTGTTTATCCATACCAACTGGTTGTCATTTATTGAAAGTAGGTGTTCAACGCCTGATGGACGACAGAGATTTTGTTTAAGAAGACTCTTGTTCCAACCATTTCTTACAATGATGTTTCAATAGTAACCATTTCCGCCAATCCTTCCAGGGTCTCCACCAAAAGACCTGTTAGGATTACATCAGTTCCTAAAGTGGCTCCACCGATAACTATTATGCCTGGACCAATCCCATATTCATCAGATAAAACTGTCCCATGGAATTATGGGGGTGATGTCTACTATCACGGTGTCAAGCAGGATTGGATGGCTGTTGAAGACTCAATTTCTGAGAAGCCTGACCCCGACATCAGCAACATTGCGGGAACCAGCAAGATAACCTGAAGTGGCAGAGTTTTCTGGCCCGAGATTGCTCCTCCGAAGACTGTCACCGGTCCTATGATCATCCCTGTTCCTGTTCCTGTTGACACTACTACTATAGTTCCTATAGTTACACCTGCTGATACTCCTACCAACGAGTCGACCGAGACTCAGGGAAAAGGCATCCTGGTTGAGCCTGTCTGGATGAAGGCGTAATCAGTATCTATCCCTGAGGCCTCCCAAAAGGAGATGGAAGAAATTCTGAATATTATAAAGAGAAGCGACTACAACATAGTCGAACAACTAGGGCAGACTCCGTCAAAGATTTCCATGTTGGCTTTATTGTTGTGCTCTGAGGCTCATGCAAAGGCCTTGGTGAAATTTCTTAAAACTGCCCATGTACCACAAGAAACTTCTGTCGATCAGTTCCAAGACTGCGTGGCCAGTCTAACCGCTGACAATAGTTTAGGCTTTTCTGATGTTGACTTGACACCTAGAGGGAGGAAGCACAGCGAGGCATTGCATGTCTCTGTTGAATGCAGGGGCACAACTTTGTACCATGTCTTGGTTGATACCGATTCGTCTTTGAATGTGCTGCCTAAGAAGGCTCTTGATAGAATCGACTATGAAGGTTTGACCTTAAAACCTAGCAATATAGTGGTAAGGGCCTTCGACGGTTCAAAGAGAATGGTGCATGGGGAGGTAGACATACCCATAAAAGTTGGAACTCAAACCTTTGATTCAACTTTTTACGTGATGGACATTTTCCCTTCCTATTCCTGCTTATTGGGCCGACCATGGATTCACAACGCTGGTGCCATTACCTCTACATTACATCAAATGCTGAAATATCCGACCGAGGGGAAAATCATTACTGTCCATGGAGAAGAGGAATATATGGTCAGTCACTTAAACTCCTTCAGATACGTGGAATTGGATGGTGAATTCATTGAAACTCTATTTCAGCATTTCGAGGAAGTACCATAAACCGTGGCAGTAACCAAGGCTGTTTCCCAAGTCCCGAAGATTACAAGACCTCCGCTAAAGATGTCTTCACTGAAAGATGCCAAGGTAGTGATCGAAGAAGGTGGGTGTACTATTTGGGGCCAGCTCCCGGATATCCCATACAAATCTAAAAAATTTGGTTTGGGTTTCGCTTCAGGAGCCCAGAAAGTTGTACGCCGTGCTCGTGCAAGGGGACCACCCTTAAAGATCAGCAACCACAGAGTCAACGCAGTGGAGGATGATGAGGACAGCTACGACCTGGAGGAATGGATTTTCCAAATTGTCAATGGAGGACTCAGCAACTGGGAAGCTAAAGATTTTGTCCCAATTACTTTTATCCAACAGTAATTGTCTTTAAATTTTGTCGGACCTGTAATAATTAAACAATTCAGACTTTTAAAACCTTGTGTCTTAACCGAGGCACAACGGTCCATTTGTAAGGGTTGTTACCTCATTTTCATATATCATCAATGAATCATGGACGTTTTTGCATACAAACTTTGTTCTCTTTGTCTTTCTTTTTACATTTTTAGATATACTCTTACACACACTCACATTCAAAATGCATATCTACATCCATTCGGGATCCCATGGGTAACGATTCTGCTATGGCTTTCTGTGACTCTGAAAATCTAATCTACCAAGCCGAATACGAAGTTGAGGAAGATTGTGAAGCGCCAGGGGAACTTGCCAGGTTACTACAAGAAGAAGAGAGGACCATACAGCCCCACGAAGAACCAGTGGACACAGTTAACCTAGGTACCAAAGAGGACAAGAAATAAGTCAAGGTGGGTGCCAATCTGGAACCCAGTGTCAACAACTGTCTGACTCAGTTGCTACATGATTATGTCGAAGTCTTTTCCTGGTTGTACGAAGACATGCCAGGACTTGATGTTGATATTGTGGTACATCATCTACCAACAAAAGAAGACTGCCCTCCGGTAAAACAGAAAGTCTGTCGCGTGCGACCAGACATGTCAGAGATGATTAAGGCTGAAGTCATGAAACAATTCAACACCGGATTCTTGGTCGTCACCTCCTATCCACAATGGGTCTCCAATGTTGTTCCCGTGCCTAAAAAGGACGGAAAAGTACGCATGTGCGTGGACTACATAGATTTGAATAGGGAAAACCCTAAGGATGATTTCCCACTTCCCCACATTGATATTCTGGTTGACAATACAGCACAACATAAGGTATGTTCCTTCATGGATGGTTTCTCAGGCTATAATCAAATCAAAATGGTGCCTGAGGACATGGAGAAAACAACCTTTGTCACACAATGGGGCATATTCTGTTACAAGGTTATTCCATACGAGTTGAAGAACGCTGGGGTAACCTATCAGCGTGCCATGGTAGCTCTATTTCACGACATGATACATCACGAAATAGAGTTCTATGTGGACGACATGATAGCTAGATCTCAAACTGAAGAGGAACATCTTGACCATTTACAGAAACTCTTTAAGAGACTAAAGAAATACAAGTTGAGTTTGAACCCGAATAAATGCACATTTGGGGTGAGGTCTGGTAAACTCCTAGGCTTTGTCGTCAGTAGTAAAGGTATTGAAGTGCACCCTTCCAAGGTGAAAGCGATACAAGAAATTCCTGCTCCTCGTATTGAGAAGGAAGTCAGAGGATTCTTGGGACGTTTAAACTACATTTCCAGATTCATTTCTCACTTGACCGCTACTTGTGAACCAATCTTCAAATTATTGAAGAAAGATCAAGGGGTCAAATGGAATGATGAACGCCAAACTTCCTTCGACAAGATCAAAGAGTACCTGTAAGAGCCTCCTGTTTTAATGCCACCAGTTGAGGGAATACCTTTGATCATGTATCTAACTGTTTTGGAAAATCCAATGGGGTGTGTGTTGGGTCAGTATGACGAGTCTGGCCGAAAAGAGCATTCTATTTATTACCTGAGGAAAAGATTTATCGACTGTGAAACAAGATATTCACTGCTCGAGAAAACTTGTTGCGCTCTGGCATAGGCTGCTCGCCGGCTAAGACAGTATATGCTGACCCATACCACCTAATTAATATCCAAGATGGATCCAATAAAATACATATTCGAGAAACCTGCCCTCTCTGGGAGAATAACAAGATGGCAGATGATCCTGATGGAATATGACATTCAGTACACTACCCAAAAAGCAATAAAGGGCAATGTACTAGCCGATCACCTTTCCCATCAAGCTGTGGATGACTACCAGTCCATGAAGTTCGAATTCCCGGATGAAGATATCATAATGGTAAACAACTGTGAAGAATTCAGACCATATGACGGACCTGAACAAGGATCCCGATGGACCTGGTTTTTGATGGGGCGTCCAACGCACTCGGCAATGGCATTGGTGTTGTACTCATATCCCCTGAAGGATGTCACACTCCCTTCACTGCAAGACTCTACTTCAACTGTACAAATAACATGGCAGAATATGAAGCGTGTCTTTTTGGCCTCAAAGCTGACATAGATTTGGGGATCAAGTCCTTAAGTGTATTCGGAGATTCAGCCTTGGTCATCAGTCAGATCAAAGGAGAATGGAACACTAAGAACCCTAACCTCATCCCCTACAAAGAACATGTGTTGACATTAATCCCACATTTTGAGAAGATTACCTTTGAGCATTTCCCGCGAGAAGAAAATCAGCTAGCAGACGCACTAGCCACGATGTCATCCATGTTTAAACTCAAATGGGATAATGAGGCTCCCCATATCACCATTGAACTAATGGATGGACTAGCTCATTGTCACGAGATCAATGCTAAAGAAGTAGTGGACCAACCTTGGTTCCATGAAGTCAAGAGGTATCTCGAGGCTCAAGAATATCTGGAAGGAGCTTCAGTCAACAATAAGAAGTTCCTAAGGAGATTCTATGCTAAGTTCTTCATCAGTAATGGCATCCTTTACAAATGCAACCACAACTCTATATTGCTTCGTTACGTAGACAAGGTTGAGGCAGAAAAGATCATGGCTGACCTACATGAAGGCACTTTTGGAACCCATTCCAGTGGGCATACGATGGCAAAGAAGATCCTACGGGCAGGTTATTACTGGTCTACCATGGAAGAAGATTGCTATCAGCACTCTCGAACTTGTCATAAGTGTCAGATCTATACTGATAAAGTGCATGTACCTCCAGTTCCTCTGAATGTCCTGACTGCTCCCTGGCCATTCGCGATGTAGGGCATTGATATGATTGCAGAAATCAAGACTACAGCCTCTAATGGACACCGCTTCATCTTAGTGTCCATTGACTATTTCATAAAGTGGGTTGATGCAGCTTCTTTCGCTTCCGTCACCAAAAATGTCATTTCCCGATTCATCAAACAGAATCTCATATGTCGGTACGCTATCCCAGAGAGGATCATCACAGACAATGGTATGAATCTCAACAATACTATGATCACCGTGATATGCGCGCAATTCAAGATCTAGCACCATAATTCTTCTCCTTACCGGCCAAAGATGAATGGCTCTGTCGAAGCTGCAAATAAGAACATTAAGAAGATCATACAGAAAATGAGAGTAACCTACAAGGACTGGCATGAGATGCTACCATTCTCTGTCCACAGTTATCGTACCACGGCACGCACATTAACCGGGGCAACACCTTACTCTTTGGTATACGGCATGGAAGTTGTCTTGCCTATTGAGGTTCAGATCCCTTCTCTGAGAATCATGAAGGATGCAGGGTTGAATAAAGACGATTGGATCCAAACTCAACTTGATCAACTGAACTTGATTGACGAGAAAAGGCTTACTGTTATCTGTCATGGTCAAATGTATCAAAAACGGATGATCAAGGCTTTCAACAAAAAGGTCAGACACCAAGTGTATCAAGTCGGGGATCTGGTGATCAAGCGCATCATACTGTCGCAAGGTGATCCCAGGGGCAAATGGACTCCTACATATGAAGGACCATTAATGATCAAAAGCATATTCTCTGGTGGAGCAATGATCTTAACCACTATGGATGGCGACGACCTTTCGCACCCTGTAAACACAGACATAGTCAAAAGATACTACTCATAAGAGACCCGCTAGGTTGACACACCTAGGAAAAATAAGGGCATCCCGGTGAACCAAAAAGGTTCGGGAAAAATTAGGGATAAAACAAAAAAATATGTACACCCGGCAAGTTGAAAACCTGAAAGGGAAACTTGGGCAAAAAAGGGTATCCCGGCAAGTTGAAAACCCGAAAGGGCGACTTGGGCAAAAAAGGGTATCCCAGTGGACTGAAAACCCAAAAGGGCGGTCCAGGTAAAAGTTAGGGATTTAAAGCGTACGACTATGTCTCGTTGGATCACCTTACAAACAACCTTTAGCTTCGACTGACAAACTCAACGGTTCTAATCAATCCAATCAACTTCCGACAAGGCAGCAAGTGGACAAGACGCTCAGAGACACGAAGGCTATAGCAGAATGGGAACCCCATGGGATCATTACACATAGCTATCTTTTCTTTGTATCAAATTTCCATTTTTTACGATGACATTATCTTACCAGGATGTTCGTCTCATTGTACCAAATACTTATTCAAGTTAATACAAAGATTTCCTTTGAAAGTGCAAAGCTATTTGTTTCTTCTTTATTTCTGTGTTTTGTTTACAAAAACGTCCAATGATTTATTTTTGAACATATGCATTTGTATGTAACTATTGTTTACAAATGAACAAAAAATAGAAAGACAATCGCTAATGGCTTTAAGAACTAGGATAATATCTTTAGACTATTCCATAAAATCCCCCACAATATGCAACTTAATGATATCAAGCTCTCTCACATCCCCGGTGGAACAAAACTTCCAGTTATCACTCCCCAGTAGAAGTCGCCCAATTACTCAGGATTCCCTAATAGGATTTCACCAGCAATACACGGTGTTTCCCTTACAACAGAGTTTATAGAAGCTCATCAACTCATCAGCACTTCAAAGCGTGAAGACTTACACTCCACATCCCCAACAATAGTCAGGGATTTATTTTCCCTAATCCAATAATATTACAGCAACATAACTTACATGCCCATACATTGCATCCAAATGTTATTAACAATACAAATGCATACAACATAATCTCATTGATTTTATTGAGAATGTTATTATACAAAGCACTCCATACATCATGACATTGCATACAACTAATCTTTCATCTATTCAGGAAAGATCAGTCAACAGATGGCTATCATCAACAATTTGCAAAAGGTCAGAGATTGATACCTGAAAACAAGTCGGGACAATTATCTACACGACTCGCTGAAGCAATCCTACACGGGTTTCTTCTCATTCAGCTTTCAGATACAATTCAGATATGCTCCAGACACAGATTCCACTCTGATACTCAGTTCAAATTCAGCTTTCAGATACAGTTCAGATACGCTTCAGACACAGATGCCATTCTGATACTCATTCAGATCCAGCTTTCAGATAGAGACACCATTCTGATACTCATTCAGATTCAGCTTTCAGTTACAGTTCAAATACGATCTAGACATGGATTCCATTCTAATACTCATTCAGATTCAGCTTTCAGATACAGTTCAGATTCAGCTTTCAGATACAGTTCAGATACGCTCCAGACACAGATGCCATTCTGATACTCATTCAGATTCAGCTTTCAGATACAGTTCAGGTATGCTCTAGATACGGATGCCATCCCGATACTCATTCAGATCCAGCTTTAAGATACAGATGTCATTCTGATACCCATTCAATATAAATCAACCAGAGATTTATTCTGACACTTCTTCTATTCCTGCCAGCAATCATTTTAGATGGCATCTACAAGGCCATCTCCAACAAATTTCCATCACCTCTCTGAATGGAATCTTTAAGCCCATTCCCTACACCATCAACCACCACATCCTCGAGTGCATATTTCTGGGCACTCTAGTGTCCAATCATCTTCCACCTTCAAGTCACGAATGGCAAATCCGCCAATCTAAATCTTCATGTTTAAGAAGATTGAACAGGGGCAGCTGTTGTACCCCAAAATTTCCCCTCTCATTTATCAAGTATTTTCTCACAAGATCTCCTTAGGTTCAAGACTGCACAAGGTTTGATCAGCTCAAGGCACCTCCTTAAGCACTAATGACCCAAATTAGGGTTTGAGATTGCACAAGGATAATTGAACTTCCAATGTCTCATATGAATTTCATGGATCATTATGGACTCCCAAGATATCAAGTTTCAAGCCTTGAATCACATTTTTGCTCAGTCAATTAAGCAGTTGACCTAAAAATCAATTGTATTAGGGAAAAGTCAACTATGGCCAATTTACAGTCAAACTTCATAATTTTTAATCCACATTAACATTATAAACTCATATGTATCATTTGATCAAGTTTGGACCATAATTCCTCAAGAAATTTGATCAAATCATCAAAAGGGCAAAATGGTCAAAATTAGGGTTTTGATTGAGAAGGGGCAATTTCTGATTTTTGACCTAGAAAATAGTTATTTGTTTTTAGGCTTAATCTCAAGAGTTCAATGGCATCATTTTGACCTAATGGCATGACTCAAAACATTGTTCAAAATCAATTGGATTGATAGTGAATTTTCAGTCAACTAATCAAAAGTCAATTGTACACTGAAAAGTCAAACTTTGACTTTTTGGTCAAAATCAAGTGTCAAAGATCACCATTCATCAAAACATGTCAAAATATGAAACTTATTCATCAAGAAATC
This sequence comes from Vicia faba, assembly GCA_948472305.1. Lineage (NCBI taxonomy): Eukaryota > Viridiplantae > Streptophyta > Magnoliopsida > Fabales > Fabaceae > Vicia > Vicia faba. The sequence goes on along the minus strand of OX451738.1, from coordinate 909,505,664 downwards.
AAAAAGTGAAGATTTCATTTTGAAAAGTCAAAGTTTTCAAACTTAGAAATATTTCTAAGTGTTTAAAACTTCATGTTTTTTCACAACTTTGAGTCAATTTTCCACCATGATGCAAGATGATTCAAAAGAAACTTTAAACATGAAAGTTGTAGATCTCCATGATATCTACAACACTGCTTTACACAACTTCTTCTAAAAGTTCTTGGATCTCAAGTTATTAATTCATAAAGTCGTGATCTTGAAATTAAACACTTAGTGAAATTTTGCCCTAGTTTAGGCAGGATTTTGACCTAACTTCATGGCACTTTTTCATATAGTTACAAGGGGAATTTTCAAAAGTGATTTAAAGGGGGGTTGTAGAGCACATTACAAGCTTTCCAAGATGTCCCAGAACTCCTTGAGATCATTCTTGAGCAGGGAGAATCGAAGAGAGGAAGTTAGGGTTTCAAACTAAAATTATAGGTCATTTTCATGATGAACAAAAATGAATTTTCAATGTTAGGCTGCATAATATTGCTTTGTAGGCCTTCTAACTTGTGTATCTATCTATCATTAATGGATTACACAAACTTTTGAGCTATAATCCAAGTGGTTTAAGCTTTATCCAATCCACATTTCCATTAATGGAACAAAGTGGACACTTCTATTTTAGAAAAGCAAGCTTTATGTGCAAAGTCAATTCTTGAGCCTCTAACTTGTTCCCTCTAATCACACTTCATCCACAAAGTCGTTTGTTTAAAGCATAACCACTCTATCTTAGTCAGTACACAAAGCATTGAAACTTGATTTCTTAAAAAATCACATGTTAAGCTTAAACATGTGATTTTGAATTCTGATCAGATACAAGCCTCCATACTTGTTGCTTATAAATAGAGGCACTATTTGTGAGCTAAAGGATGAGCTTAAGCACCCTGAAATACACCAAAATTCTATCAAACCAGAAATTGCCCAAAAACTCCATTGTTGCACAGTTTCTAACCTTGAACACCAAACTCATATTTCCCTCGTACGTTTCTTGGCCTTTTAGTTTCTAAAGCTTCCTTACATCAAGTGTAACCTATCTCTATCCATGTTTCATTACTGTAACATCATTTACCATATCCTCCATAACCAAAAACAGATCATTGCACATTGACTTCTCCAAGCCATTCCAGCCATCCATTGCTCAAGCAAACCATTGCATTAGCTTCCTGGGAACTTGAGGAAGCTAACCTGATCATTGCAACACCTTGAATCAAGCTCATTTGCATTTCACGATTTCCAGTTTTGAGTTCATGATATTTATATGGTTGGATTCATATGACAAAATAGAGCAAAGTTCATGTTTACATTTTCGCAAACGATTGAGAAATGAACAAGTTGCAGGACTTCTGGCTGGAGGTTGAAGATGAAGTATATTTAGGGCAAGATTTGTGTTATATATTTATGGTTTGACATAAGTTAATGGGTGTATCACCACCCCAGTGGTTAAAGCGCGTGCCTGTCACCATGAGGTCCTGGGTTCAAGCCCCAACTTGACCTTTTATGTTTTTTTTACATTTTCTCACATTTTTGACACTTTTTTTGCAGCGCTTGGGCTAGCAGTTTGGGCCTGATTTTTTTTCTTACAAAACTCCTTGTTTCACTTATTAACCCCCTCTAACTTTTTTTTTTTACTTTTTTTTTATCTTTTATTTATATTATCATCAATATTATTATTATTACTATTTGCATTAATAAGAAAAATCCAAAAAATATATTTATATTTTATTATTTATATTTTTTATTTTATTTTTTTCTTTAACAAAAATAAAAGAACAAAAACATTTCTTTAATTAATTTCTTTTTTAATACTTAGATAATTTAATTTTAAATATTATTATTTATTTTGTAAAATTAAAATCAATTTAGAACTTAGGATTCTTATTTAATTATTTTATTTTACTAGTTTAATTAAATTCACAAAAACCCTAAGAAATCCTTTTTAAACTTAATTTCTTCCTTATTTAGTTTAAATTAATTTTTTTTATTTTTAACTAATCATGTTATTAATTAGGTCAAGACCAAACCCTTTCATTAAAAACCAAAATAAAAATCATTTTCTTTTTCCATATATATCCTTGTACATTATTTATTTAATTCTTGTATATTATTCAATATGGTTGTAATATTTATTTAGGTTTAAATTGTTGCAATATTCCCCATTTGTAATTTGTACACCCCCTCCACTAAGTATTGTAATAGCACAGTAATTTTAATTTCTGCAATTTATCGCTTTATATACAAATGCTAGTAATTAGGGTTTTGTATGGAAAGACTAAAACCAACCAATTGAAAACCCTAATCAAAGACAAATCAAGCATGTAAATCAATACACTTGCACACCAACACCCCTAGGGTAAATCCACTTGGTTGCCTTATAAAAATGGTCATATTATGCGTGTGAGGTACGTTAGCAAAAACAAGCAAAATACAAGATCATAGTCCCTCGATGACGCTATCTATGTTGCCTTTCAAAATGATCTTAGTCCCTAAAGAAAAATGCTAAGATATCTTGCAACATTGCTAATCATGGTTATACGATGACCCTCGCTCGTCCCTTTTACATCCAAAGATAGGGTTACTTACCAAATCAATAGTAAGATAACAATGTCAAAGGAAAAAGGAAATGAACATGAAAGACTTTTGAGTAGGTAGAATGTTCGTAGTTAGTTGCTCCATTTCAAAATAAAAACATCCTTGCTATTTTTAAAACAAACACCAATACTTCTTAAACATCTTTCAAAACTTGAATACATTTTCAAAAGATCAACACCTTTATATACATTCTTACGAATGAGAATCATTACAAAGTTTGCCTAAACAAATGGCCTCTTTTCAAAAATACTTTCAATAACCACACAAAGCACATTTTCAAACAAAAGCAAGTGATCTAGCAAGTAACTAAGAGCCCATGGAAAACCATGGATGAAAAGGTTGTTAATACCTTCCCTTTTCATAATCTACCCCCCCGAACTCAAGAAAATATCTCAAAGGTCTTTCCTGTGCTTTTTCACCTTTCCTTTTGGATAAAAGAAAAGTCGGTGGCGACTCTTGCTGACCGCAACATTTGCGGTCATACACAAAACACCCAAGTCAGTTCTCCCACCGTATCACAGAGAGAGGTCTGTATTGATTGTGTGTGGCGTTGAGTACGGGGTTATGGTGGACCTGGCCTATAAGTCATCCACCGATGATCAAACAGGTGAAAACACAGGTGTATGCTTATTACGATATATGTGCGTGTATACGATGACGATAACATTTAAGTTTTGTTTTATTTATTTTACAATTAATTCTTTTTTGCTTACAGTACTCACTGTCTCGCTTCTCTTACACCCTTCACCTTATTCTTCTCTAAACCCTAGACAAATTGGTGGCGCCTCATTGAATCCCCCCCCCCCCCCTTTTCCTATTGTAAATCCAATAGCTCTTAATCAATCAACAATATCAAAACAAAAAAAAGCTAAGAATTTTACCCCCTTCTCCGATTATCGTTCTCTGATTTCACGCCTCTGGTCCGCTAATCTTTCTTCTTCTCCTTGCTTGTAGGTTCCAAAGGTGGTGGAGACAGTAACGGAGGCGATGATAGAGATTAGGGTTTCAGATGTTGAAACCCTAATTGCTCCTTGATTCGTCTTCAACAGAAAAATGGTTTCTTATTCAACCTTTGTTCTTCTGATTTTCTTCGCAATTATGTCTTTTCAGTTTCAATTTCTCCCTCTCTAATTTGTATATCTGTCCCTCCTCTGTTAATTCTTTTCTTTCTTTCTGTACTGTATTTTCAATTTAGTATTTATAGAGTTGATTTTAAGGCTTTATGGTTACAATTTGGGCTTGCTTAGATTTAGGGTTTGTAGAACAATTAGAGATTGATTATGTACATTGATTCAATTGGTAATGTAATTGATTTAGTATTTGTAATTGGATTTGGATTGGAATCGGTTCTGTAATTTTTCAGATTTTATTAGATTATTTCCAGATTCTGCGAATTTTTTAGATTTGCTTTTGTAACATATTTTCCTGAGAATTGATTTGGGTTATGTGTTGTTCAAGATTTGATTCTACTGTATTTTCATTTTTTTTAATGCAATTCTAGATGAGATTTATTTTGTATATACGTTGAAAGATTTGATTCAGTTTCATCCCTTTTCTGAGATTTGATTCTAATGAAGATTGAGATTTAGTTTAATTTCTACAATGAGTGTTAGTAGCAGAAAACGTGCACATTTTTCTTTCAATCAATACGGTATTTGTTTAATGGTATGAAACATGCGTAAATTTTAGTAAGTTTGATACAGTAGCCTTTTATTATTTGGGCCAGCGCTAATTATTCTTTGTCCATCCCAGCAAATGCATAAACGACATTGGGCCTAAGCTTTCTTAAAAATGATCCAACAGATTTTCTTCTAAACAACAATCTTTAATAAATGAATTATAAAAACAATAATGTCTTTTAATAATAAAAATGAAATATTATAAATTTCTTAATAAAAAGTTAATAGTAATAACAATACGTTTTCTTAATACAAAAATATATTCATTTTTTATTAAAATACTAATGAGAATTTTTTGATAATAATGTCCCTTTTTTCTAAAACAAAACAACAAATGGGCTGTTGAAAAACACAATGGGCCTATAACTTGCAAACGCACCCCCCTTTGCCCAAAATAGAAATGGACCAAACAAGATTGAATTTCCACCTCCCTTTTTACTTAACAAAAACAATACTTACATGGGCTTAGTTAGAAATTATTTAATAATCATTTTTGAAATAATTTTCCATTTTCGAATCTCCTGAATTAAAATTCACCCCCTGGTCGTCTCAGATTTAAGAATGAGCCATCAGATATTGCTGAACCATCCTTAATTAAGATATCTTCTTCTATCTTTAAATATTGAAAATATAATCGTAAGGGTAGGGCAAATTTGGGGTACGACAGCTGCCCTTATTCAATTATCTTCCAATCGAATAGCATGAGAATACACGAGTCTTGCGCATTCTAATTGGGAGTTTATTGAATACTTGGAATACCCCAAAATTTGTTCGACAAACATAAGGTTACGCTGATATAACATACCCGTAAGAGTCTTGAGGAAGTAGGCAAAGCTGATGATATATCGCTTACCAGGGTTTGACGACGAGGCAAATGGTCTTGAGCTTGAGAGAGTAATTTTGTATGTCTTGGTTTGATTTTGCTTATTCATCCATTTGGGGGGATGAATAAAACAACACTTGATAACACATGGCTGCTTGGAGACTGAGGCAATGGGTTATGTTTGTGAATCGCTGCATGGAGTCTTAGGCGACGAGCTAGGTTTAGATTTCGAACACCACAGCATGGAGTCTTAGGCAATGATCTATATTGGGGATTTTCGCACATTACTGCGTGGAGTCTTAGGTAATGGCTGAAGAGAGGGAAACACATCACTACATGGATTCTTAGGCAATGGGTCATGTTACACTGTTGCATGGAGTCTTAGGCAATGAACTAAGTTTCACGCATTACTTCCTGGGGTCTTAGGTAATGGGTAAGGTGAGGAGAATACATCGCTGCATGGAGTCTTAGGAAATGTGCCGAGCTTCGTACATTACTGAATGGAGTCTTAGGTAATGAGCTACATTGTAGAGAGAAAACATCAATGTGTGGAGTCTTAGGTGATGGGTTGAACGCGTCACGACATGGAGTCTTAGGTGGGAGATCTTATTTGGATTTTGAACATTGTGGCATGGAGTCTTAGGCAATGTATCGAGATTAGTACATTACTGCATGGAGTCTTAGGTAATGAACTACATTATGGATGGAAAACATCACTACATGGAGTCTTAGGTGATAGGCTGAACACGTCACGGCATGGAGTCTTAGGTGGCGGATCTTATTTGGCTTTTGAACATTGTGGCGTGGAGTCTTAGGTTATGTAATGGGTTTTGTACATTACTGCATGGAGACTTAGGTAATGCTATGTTTTAGGGAATACATCACTACATGGAATCTTAGGTGATGGATTGGATTTGTAGAAAAAGTGTGCTTTGATGACTGACCCTTAGATGGCTAAATCGAGGGTGATATTGTTTTTTTGCTGTATGACGCATGTGTATGCCATCTGATATTGATATAGAACCCTGAGTGTATGTGTGTTGAATGTCTGATATTGATATGGAACCCTGAGTGTATGTGTGTCGAACGTCTGATATTGATATGGAACCCTGAGTGTAGAATGTCTGATATTGATATGAAACCCTGAGTGTATGTGCATTGAATGTTTTTATATGCAAAATGCATGCAGATGTGTGTGTATGCTTTATAATGTTATGAATATGCTTACGACATTCTCTCCTTTAAACCATTGATTTTGAATTACCAATTCCCTGGAGTTGTATGTTGCATTGTTGTGGCGTCTTTGAATTGATTTGAATATGTTGAAAAGTGTTATCAAGATTTTGATTTTTTGTATTGTAAGCGCAGGCGTAGGTGTAGACATATGTGTAGAAGTGTGTAGACTTTTGTGTTGTAAGTGCAGGCATATGTATTGGCATATGTGTGGACGCATGTATTGGACGCATACTTTTGTGTTGTGAGCATAGACGTAGGCGTAGACATGTGTATGGACGTAGATGTGGATTTTCTTTTGATGTTTTTCTAACCAAAATGCTTTTTCGATGTTTTATCAAATGCTTTTATTTGTAACTTCCCCCGAAATGATTTCGAAACAATATTCATAAGAAATAAGCGCAGTATTTTGTAAACAAGTCTGAAAAGGAAAAATGCAATTTGAAAGATGAAAAGAAAGCAAATGTTTTATTGATATGCCTCTGAATAGGCGAAATTACAAGATGTAATTCCTTAAAAGAGGTAATTATAGAGATTTTCGAAACTGTAAATGGCAATGAAAATGATAATTGCTACTGTTGTTTCCCCAATGTCCTTTTAATGGCTCTTGTCTCCTTTGCTTTTGAGTCATATGATTTAGATCCATCTCTCCCTTCGTGGTTCGTAGTTGCAGTTCTTAGATCGCATTCTTTTTGTTCTTTATTTCTTTTGTATAAGATCCCTAATTTTTGCTTTGATCACCCTTTTGGGTTTTCAATCCACCGAAATAGTTTTTTTGTATGTCCCTACTTTTTACTTGGATCTCCCTTTAGGGTTTTCGATCAACCGGGATGCTCCTTTTTTGCCTAAGTCACCCGTTTAGGGTTCGATCTTAGCGAGCTTTTTTTTATACATAGTATTTTTTGACCGCGTCTAAATTTTTTGGGTGCGGTAGTTCTTCCCCATCCATTATTGTGAGGATGAGACCACCACCGAAGAATGTTGTTTTTACTATGTACGGACCTTCATAGTTGGATGTTCATTTACCACGTGAATTGAGGCGAGGTAGCAGAATTTTCTTGAGCACTAGATCTCCTTCTTTGAATATCTGAGGATGAACTTTCTTGTTTGAAGGCTCTCTTCAATAACAGAGCAATGTGCGGGCTCTTCGAAGTGTGTGATTGTAATGCGTGGTTCGTGGTTTGGCCAGGTTATTTTGAACATAGCTGAGAGAGTTTCCAGGGAATCTGCCATTTGATTTTCTTCTCGTGGGATGTGACTGAAAGTGATCTCTATGAATTCTGTAGCCAATTTTAAAACATGATCCCGATATGGAATCAGTTTTGGATGTTTAGTATCCTATTCGTCGTTGACTTGGTATATGACTAGTGAGGAGTCCCCAAATACTTTGATGTGCTTTATTCTTAGATCAATGGTAGCTTTCAGTCCTAGTATACAGGTGTTGCACCCCAAAATTTTCCCTCTCATGTTTTCCAAAGTCTTCCCCCTGCCTGGTTGATCACAAACTCTTGCCTAAGGAAAAAGAAGATTTTTGAGTGGTGCTTCAAATACCTTTCGATTGGCATCCTGAAAGACACTTCGATTGACATTCTGGACAAGCATTTCGATTGGCATCCTGAAAGACCCTTCGATTGGCATTCTGAAGGAGTATTTCGATTGGCATTATGGACAAGCATTCGATTGGAATTATGTCAAGGCAATTTCGACAGGCATGTCAACCATGTCCTTCGATTGGCATGAACAACACCTTTTGATTGGCCTGTTAGCAGAGCCTTTCGATTGGAATCCTTCGATTGATATTTGGGCCAGGCCCATTCGAAGGGTACGCAGGGAGTCCATTCGAAAGAGGCAAATCAGGACTAATCGAAGAGCATGGCCTGAAAGAATTTGAAATCCAAGCGTCCAGGTTCATTCAAGGGACACGAATGTTTCAAAAGAGGAAATAATTTAATGTGTTTGATTCTTGTCCAGAGCGTTAAAGGCCTATTTTAATGGATGTCCCTTTCCATTACTGCACCCTCAGACCCCTATAAATACAGAGGCCAGCATACATTACCAACACAAAAAATCACATGAAAATCATAGAACGAAAATTATACACACACAAAAAAATCTGCAGGAGAACAAAACATTGGAGAGACGCTGCCCAGAATTTTCCAAGCCAAAGCAGTCCCTCAGATCGAAGGTGCCTACGGCCAGAAGCCCTCAAATAAAAAGTGCCTACATCCAGGAAGTGCCCAGATCGAAAGTACCTGCTTCCAGGAAGTGCCCAGATCGAAGGTGCCTACATCCAGCAAACGTCCAAATCGAAGATCCAATCTGCTGGTAAGAAAGGGTAAATTATTCAACCTCATATTTTCATAATACATTCATACTTGTTGTTACTTTCTATTTTCCATCCTAGACAGGATCAAAGGGCCTGGGTTTGGCACCCAGGTCATGTTTTTTTCGTTTGCTAAACACTTACTGCAGATTTAGCCTGAAGAGACCCCAACAAGTGTAGAATCAAAGGGCCTGGGGTTCAATACTCAGGCCCTACATTTTTGTTTTGCTCACATACTTTTGCAGGTATAACATCCCAGATCGAAGGAGAACCCTTCTCTGAATCGAACCCTTTAGCATGCTGGATCGAAAGAGGCACCTCATCCCTGGATCGAAAGCCATGACCTCCATGATCGAAGGGCAATCCTCTTCCCTGGATCGAAGGCTACTCACGCCTTACTGTCTGGCCCAATCGAAAGGACCATGACCTTCTCTGGATCGAAGCAGTCCATTCCCTCCCTGGGTCGAAGCTCCTTTTTTCCTTGGATCGAAGGATCCCTCTTGCATTTTATTTTTGTTTTCCATAGACTTCATTTTTTATCTTTTTAATTAACCTTAAAATCAAAAACCACAAAAACATTAGGCTAGTTCTTTTTTCTATTAAATTAATCTTGTTAATTAACCTTTTAATTATCTTAACATTTTTCCAAAACTAAAATTAAATAGATTTAGATTATTCTTCCAAAATAAAACAACAAAAAGAGTTCTTATTCTTAGGATTTTTTTTAATTCACGCGCGTTTATTTTATTGGGATGTAATAGCTTAAACTAAGACCCTTTACTGCTTTTGTTTCCCCAGTTTTTGGACATGTAAATAATCCCCCTCCCCGAAAGCCTTGTAATAGCGTAGGATTTACAATTCCCGCACTTTAAATTTCTGTACATATATTAACTGTTTAGATGCATGCTAACTAGGATTGTATGGCAAGATTAACTCTTAACTTAAAATCAACAATAGCTCACCATGACATGCAAGAGTAAAATAACTGAAAATTGACACACTTGCACATGCCACTCTTAGGGTACACCTCACTTGGTTTCCTCGAACGTGGTCATTAAGTATAGGATGTTTTAGAAGTCGTCCTTTTGTCCCAAGATCATAAGTTGCCTCGAAACGGTTGCCTCGGAAAAATGATCTAAGACATTAGGATTACCACTAAAGCGTCCTAACGTTGCTTTAGTGACCACACGTCCCTAAAATTGAATTGACCCGAAAACTCCAACAACGGTGCTACCTACTCCTCAATAGCAGGATAGTACTGTCTAAAGGACATTTGCACAATTAAATTCCTTTTTGAGTAGGTAGAGGTTCTTAAGTACTTGCTCTCTTTTAAAACAAAACAAAAACTTTTCGCACTTACACTTTCTTCAAAAATAAAACTCTTTTCAAAACCCACAAACACAAAGAAAAGCAAACCTTTTGAAAATATAGTGAGCAAGTACCTAAGAGCCCGTTGATAACCACGGATAGAAAGGGTGCTAACACCTTCCCTTTCTATAATCTACCTCCCGAACCCGAGAAACAATCTCGAAAAGGAATTTTTTCTGTGCTTTTGTCCTTTCCCTTGTCGGATAAAATAAAAGACAGTGGCGACTCTTGCTTACCGCGACACTTTGCAAAAACAAACGCGAACCAGCATTCCAAAAACAGTCAGTTCTCGTTCCCACCGACCACAGAACTGGCGACTCTGTTGGGGAATAATTAATAAGTGAGGTATACCTTGGGATTAGATCACTTGTGTTTTCAATTGTATTGCTTTGTATGCTTTTAATTTTGTAGGCTTGTATCGGAGTTCTATAGATCCTAACCCGGATCTGGGGGTACCCTTTTTAGGTAAGTAGCAACAAACTGTGAGGGAACTATGCGGGGTATACCGACATGGTTGAAACAGTAGCTACGTTGATGTGGCACTTTGGTGAGTACCGGTAACCCTTGAGTTAAGTTAAGGAGAGTACGGGGCCGCCGCGTGGTGTCGTGAAGCATCAATTGACCTTATAACCTTACTTGACCATCTTGGCCTTTTTTAGGGGTAGTGAGATGACCGACTTTGGTGCAGTCCGAAGTTGGTAGATACTCGATACTACACTCATTGAGGGTTGTTTTCTTGGAATATTTTGGTCGCCAGTTAAGTGGCTAAACCAAAACAATGAACATAGAAAACAATCCAATGATATTGAGCTCCTTAGAACCCGGTTACTATTTATAGGACAGGTTTTGAGCCAACTAAACTCAAGAGGGAAATACCTATGAAACTCCATGCCAGCCTAAACTTAAGGCTATTTGTGTGACTTGTGTGCCTTCAAATCTGAACTACTTGCACATTCTTGTTATCTGACAACATGAGTTCCTTGCAGGTTTTGTTTACAGTCCTTATCCAATAATTTGGACTTATTGCAGGGCTTACTTACATCACCTCACACTTTTGCATATCTGGACATAACATCATAACATCATACCATAGCATTTTTCCTTAACCATTTCAAGGATCTCAAGGGTCTGTGATGCAGGTTATGGTAAATCAAATGTCCAGCAAGGGGCAAAGGGGATTTATTTTCCTCTAACCAAGTTTGTCTAGAAATCCAAGCATGATAACTTGAGTCAGGGGCTATGACCCACTCGATATGGTGAGCTTGACTCTTGAAGAAGGACTCTCAGCAACATGAAGTTCCTTCAATCAAGCTACCAGATTCAGATTCTAACAGTTTCTTGTTTACCCCGCGAGATCCTTGAAAACATTGCATACATATATCATACATATCATAACAGGTCTTCCAATACAGGTCTCTCATGTTCTCGCTGTTTATTGCTGCAATGGCTTTCCAACCAGACAACCAAGATCTTCGGGCTCAAAACGCCCAACTTCAAGAAATGTTCTTGAACCTGTCCCAGGGGCAAGAAGAAATAAAAGCTCTCCTCACAAGGGGCTTCGTCCTAGGGAATCCAGGAGGCATCAGGAATGATCAGTTGGAAGGGCTATAAATTGAGTTGGCAACAATGAAGATCCAGGTGATGGGACAGCTGGTGGGCCAGATGGCTCTCATTCAAGACTTAGCTCAAAGACAAGAAGAGCTCAGGGTCCTCGTCAACAAGCTGCTTCAAAATAACCGAGTGGGGCAAACAACTAGGGTTGAAGATCAAGTCATCATTTAACCACCTTTGGGGCAAGAAGACAAGGGAAAATCTCCCCAGCTTGCTTCAGGGTCACAAGCCCAGCATCAACCTCACCAAAAGCAACGGGTTGACCGGAGGAAATTTACCAAGCTCAACATGCCGCTGTCTCAAGCTTTACAACACATGTTAAGATTGAATCTGGTGACATTAAGGGACCCTCCTAAGAATCCCAACACAACCTCCCCAAGGTACAATCCTGATGCAAGGTGTGCATACCATTCTGACAGTCCTGGATATGACACCGACGACTGTTGGACTTTGAAGAACAAAATTCAAGACCTGATTGATGAGGGAGCATTGGAATTCACACAAGATGGTCAGGCTGAGTTCTTCTACCATCCCTCCAAGGTTCACCATTTGAAGTGACAAGTACTGAGATGAGAAGACTTTTGTTCATTTGAATTTTCAAGTTGTAATCTCTTTGTTATTTAAACAATTATCCATTAATGCCAAACTTTGTTTCATTAATGCATCGCATATGTTTGTTTTGATTTGATCCAATCATTTTCATTACATTTAAACTATGTTTTTTACTCACTTTATGACATTCAACTCTTGCTAAAAGTTACAAGCCTTTAGAGGGAGGATGACGAAACAATGCCATAATCTCATACAGTATGCTTTTGGACAGACCTTGCTGACGATGTACAGGCATTTCTTTCAAATCCTAAACACTGGAGTTATAAGGAAGATAATCCCTAGTCAACCCCTTCGAGTCAAAGAAGTAGGAGTTTTATGTTTTTAAACAAATTGAAACCTTTGATTTAAACCTGGGGCAGGGTAGTCTCTCAGTTAATTCAAAAGATGTGCGTCAAAAGCATTCCTCTGGAATCAAAATACAGTGGTGGTTCCTTATCTCATAGGCAGTCAATCTCTCAAAAGAGAAAAGCCCACTGAGCCAAAATCCATAAAGGAGGCTTAAGAAAGTTGGGGCATCCCGCTGACTGTAATCTCGAAAACAAGAACAGTCAGGCAAAAGTTAGGGATAACAAATCAAAAGAACGAGGTCGCTAAAAATCCTCAATAACATGAAAAAATGTTGCAAAAATGACTGCCTTCCAACAAATTCAACTTGTGTGAACCATCACCAAAAACGTCGTTCCAGACTCATTTGGAGTTCAAATGCACAATTAACTGAGTTTAGGATTGAAGAACATCACGAAGAGCGGGTGGGTACAAATATACTTTGAGCCTTTATCCTTTGTTTCTTAAACCGTGAACCAAACCACATTACAACCCTTCAAAAGTCCTAACTGAAGCATGGGTTATTTCGAAAGCATACTATTACAAAAGGTATCCGGACTCCTGTAAGGCTTTGCCCTAAATCTTGTGTTGAATTTGTCTTATAAAAAAAAAGTTTTCTGCTAAAAAACACACTTTTCAAAACTTCGAGACAAGCATAAACTTTACATTATTTAAATATCACGGTTTGCATTTGGCTATTTGTTTGACAGCGGAGAAATTCACACAACGAATATCTGATGAACGAAAACCCTCTCAGTGAACAAAATCACTTCAAAAAGGATGACACTTCCAATCAAGGGGCGTGGCATGATCATTGTCCATCACCTGGGGCAGTCCAATCAAGATTCCAGGACATCTCTGAAGAAGTGAGTAACCAAGGGCAACTCTCCATCTCCGTCACTTGGGGAATTGAACGTCAATCTTAGTGAAAGGTTACGTACAGTCAAACATTTCCTGGCAGTGTCGCAAACATTCGCTGCTAGGGGCAATGAAAAATCTCCCCAGATCCTTCTCATAGGATGACTCCCAGCAAGGGTTTAATCTCTGAAAACCTTTCCCCAACTGAATCCACCTCAAGAATCCTCGAGGACTTCCCCCAACGAAGATGTCACCTCTCTAGCGGACTGACGACAGAGTTTATTTCCCCAACAACACCAGGATTCCCCAGCTTGAGTTTGCCTCCCCGACTACTACAAATCAAAGGACCACAACTCCTCTTCCCCAGTAGACTACTCTGCAATCCCCAGCAAGTTACTGTGAAACCTGGACCCGACCAGATGTCAGTTTAACTTTGACTCCCCAGTAGAGAAACGGACAACCGAGACTCCTGAACTTGTTCCCCAAGAACGAATCAATACTCTCCACATAGTTCACAACTTTCCCCAACGGAGTTCTCCTCAACAAAATAAGGATCCTCAGTGGAAACATTCTAAGCAAAGTTTGAAGACATACCTACTCTTCAACAGTAGTCCGGGATTTAATAACTCCCCAACGCTTGTCAAGAATTTATTCTCCAAGACAAAATTACATTTCAACAACATTCATAACATGTGCATACAAAATGCATATAACATAAATCTCATTTATTTTGAGAACATCATTACACAATGCATACATCATGACATTGCATACAACTAACTCTTTACCTTTTCAGGAAAGATCGATCAACAGATAAAAGTCATTACCTTTTGGAGTAGCAGTCGTCAAAGATTCCTTCACCATCCCGTTGAGGTAGTAATCGTCCAAGATTCCTTCACCATCCCGTTGAGGTAGTAATCATCCAAGATTCCTTCATCATCCTGCTGAGGTAGTAATCGTCCAAGATTCCTTCACCATCCCGTTGAGGTAGTAATCGTCAAAGATTCCTTCACCATCCCGTTGAGGTAATAATCATCCAAGATTCCTTCACCATCCCGTTGAGGTAGTAATCGTCCAAGATTCCTTCATTATCCCGTTGAGGTAGTAATCGTCAAAGATTCCTTCACCATCCCGTTGAGGTAGTAATTGTCCAAGATTCCTTCACCATACCGTTGAGGTAGTAATCGTCCAAGATTCCTTCATCATCCTGCTGAGGTAGAAGTCATCCAAGATTCCTTCATCATCCCGTTGAGGTAGTAATCGTCAAAGATTCCTTCACCATCCCGTTGAGGTAGTAATCGTCCAAGATTCCTTCATCATCCTGCTGAGGTAGTAATCGTACAAGATTCCTTCATTATCCTGCTGAGGTAGAAGTCATCCAAGATTCCTTCATCATCCTACTGAGGTAGTAATCGTCCAAGATTCCTTCATCATCCTGCTGAGGTAGAAGTCATCCAAGATTCCTTCATCATCCCGTTGAGGTAGAAGTCATCCAAGATTCCTTCATCATCCTATTGAGGTGGTAATCGTCAAATATTCCTTCACCATCCCGTTGAGGTAGTAATCGTCCAAGATTCCTTCATCATCCTGTTGAGGTAGTAATCGTCCAAGATTCCTTCATCATCCTGCTAAGGTAGAAGTCATCCAAGATTCCTTCATCATCCCGTTGAGATAGTAATCGTTAAAGATGCCTTCACCATCCTGCTGAGGTAGTAATCGTCCAAGATTCCTTCATCATCCTGCTGAGGTAGAAGTCATCCAAGATTACTTCATCATCCTGCTGAGGTAGTAATCGTCCAAGATTCCTTCATCATCCTGCTGAGGTAGAAGTCATCCAAGATTCCTTCATCATCCCACTGTTGTAGTAATCGTCCAAGATTCCTTCATCATCTGTTTGGAGTAGCAATCCTCTCAGATTCCTTCATCACACATCATTATCAAAAAATACCTCCTCTGGTTAGATTTATTTCTCCCAGTTAATGACAGGCAATCGGAGACCTTCAAATAACAGTCCAGATACGATCCAGATTCGGATGTAATTCTGTCACTCATTCAAATACAGTCCAGCAATCGCCCCTGGATGGCATCTTTAAGCCCATATCCAATGACTATCCATTACCTCTCCGGCAGATGGCATCTATAAGCCCATCCTCCTACCAACCA
This sequence comes from Vicia faba, assembly GCA_948472305.1. NCBI lineage: Eukaryota > Viridiplantae > Streptophyta > Magnoliopsida > Fabales > Fabaceae > Vicia > Vicia faba. The sequence goes on along the minus strand of OX451738.1, from coordinate 909,490,054 downwards.
TCTCCAAATGGAATCTGTAAGCCCATTCCCGACGTCACAATGTTGATACTACACCATGCGAGTGCAAATTTATGGGCACTCTAGTGTTCAATTATCTTCCACCTTCGGATCGCGAAAGGCTAGAAAGCCAATCTATATCCTCAGGTTTAAGAAAATTGAACAGGGGCAACTGTTGCACCCCAAAATTTGCCCTCTCATGTTTTCCAAAGTCTTCCCCCTGCCTGGTTGATCATAAACTCTTGCCTAAGGAAAAAGAAGATTTTTGAGTGGTACTTCAAATACCTTCGATTGGCATCCTGAAAGACACTTCGATTGACATTCTGGACAAGCATTTCGATTGGCATCCTGAAAGACCCTTCGATTGGTATTCTAAAGGAGTATTTCGATTTGCATTATGGACAAGCATTCGATTGGAATTATGTCAAGGCAATTTCGACAGGCATGTCAACCATGTCCTTCGATTGGCATGAACAACACCTTTTGATTGGCCTGTTAGCAGAGCCTTTCGATTGGAATCCTTCGATTGATATTTGGGCCAGGCCCATTCGAAGGGTACGCAGGGAGTCCATTCGAAAGAGGCAAATCAGGACTAATCGAAGAGCATGGCCTGAAAGAATTCGAAATCCAAGCGTCCAGGTTCATTCAAGGGACACGAATGTTTCAAAAGAGGAAATAATTTAATGTGTTTGATTCTTGTCCAGAGCGTTAAAGGCCTATTTTAATGAATGTCCCTTTCCATTACTGCACCCTCACACCCCTATAAATACAGAGGCCAGCATACATTACCAACACAAAAAATCACATGAAAATCATAGAACGAAAATTATACACACACAAAAAAATCTGCAGGAGAACAAAACATTGGAGAGACGCTGCCCAGAATTTTCCAAGCCAAAGTAGTCCCTCAGATCGAAGGTGCCTACGCCCAGAAGCCCTCAAATCAAAAGTGCCTACATCCAGGAAGTGCCAAAATCGAAAGTACCTGCATCCAGGAAGTGCCCAGATCGAAGGTGCCTACGTCCAGCAAACGTCCAAATCGAAGATCCAATCTGCTGGTAAGAAAGGGTAAATTATTCAACCTCATATTTGCATAATACATTCATACTTGTTGTTACTTTCGATTTGCCATCCTAGACAGGATCAAAGGGCCTGGGTTTGGCACCCAGGTCATGTTTTTTTTGTTTGCTAAACACTTACTGCAGATTTAGCCTGAAGAGACCCCAACAAGTGCAGAATCAAAGGGCCTGGGGTTCAATACCTAGGCCCTGCATTTTTGTTTCACTCACATACTTTTGCAGGTATAACATCCCATATCGAAGGAGAACCCTTCTCTGGATCGAACCCATTAGCGTGCTAGATCGAAAGAGGCACCTCATCCCTGGATCGAAAGCCATGACCTCCATGATCGAAGGGCAATCCTCTTCCCTGGATCGAAGGCTACTCACGCCTTACTGTCTGGCCCAATCAAAAGGACCATGACCTTCTCTGGATCGAAGCAGTCCATTCCCTCCCTGGGTCGAAGCTCCTTTTTTCCTTGGATCGAAGGATCCCTCTTGCATTTTATTTTTGTTTTCCATAGATTCATTTTTTATCTTTTTAATTAACCTTAAAATCAAAAACCATAAAAACATTAGGCTAGTTCTTTTTTCTATTAAATTAATCTTGTTAATTAACCTTTTAATTATCTTAACATTTTTCCAAAACTAAAATTAAATAGATTTAGATTATTCTTCCAAAATAAAACAACAAAAAGAGTTCTTATTCTTAGGATTTTTTTTAATTCACGCGCGTTTATTTTACTGGGATGTAATAGCTTAAACTAAGACCCTTTACTGCTTTTGTTTCCCCAATTTTTGGACATGTAAATAATCCCCCTCCCCGAAAGCCTTGTAATAGCGTAGGATTTACAATTCCCGCACTTTAAATTTCTGTACATATATTAACTGTTTAGATGCATGCTAACTAGGATTGTATGGCAAGATTAACTCTTAACTTAAAATCAACAATAGCTCACCATGACATGCAAGAGTAAAATAACTGAAAATTGACACACTTGCACATGCCACTCTTAGGGTACACCTCACTTGGTTGCCTCGAACGTGGTCATTAAGTATAGGATGTTTTAGAGGTCGTCCTTTTGTCCCAAGATCATAAGTTGCCTCGAAACGGTTGCCTCGGAAAAATGATCTAAGACATTAGGATTACCACTAAAGCGTCCTAACGTTGCTTTAGTGACCACACGTCCCTAAAATCGAATTGACCCAAAAACTCCAACGACGGTGCTACCTACTCCTCAATAGAAGGATAGTACTGTCTAAAGGACATTTGCACGATTAAATTCCTTTTTGAGTAGGTAGAGGTTCTTAAGTACTTGCTCTCTTTTAAAATAAAACAAAAACTTTTCGCACTTACACTTTCTTCAAAAATAAAACTCTTTTCAAAACCCACAAACACAAAGAAAAGTAAACCTTTTGAAAACATAGTGAGCAAGTACCTAAGAGCCCGTGGATAACCACGGATAGAAAGGGTGCTAACACCTTCCCTTTCTATAATCTACCTCCCGAACCCGAGAAACAATCTCGAAAAGGAATTTTTTCTGTGCTTTTGTCCTTTCCCTTGTTGGATAAAATAAAAGATGGTGGCGACTCTTGCTTACCGCGACACTTTGCAAAAACAAACGCAAACGTGAACCAACATTCCAAAAACAGTCAGTTCTCGTTCCCACCGACCACAATAGGCTTCGTACTTGGCGACATTGTTGGTGCAGTCAAAACACAACCTTGTAGTATAGGGCTTGTGATAATTCTTTGGAGAAGTCAAGACTTCCCCTATACCGTACCCCAGTGCATTTGAGTCCCCATTGAACTTGAGTGTCCAACGTGACCCGGGCTCGGGTTCTTCTGAGTTTTTGCCTAACTGGAGAACAACCTTCTTTGAGAGGTAGTTTGTGCACCACAATGTCGGTATCTGGTCCTGGCATGTCCCTGTAGGACCAAGCGAGTATATCCATGCATTCATATAATAGTTTGATCAGACTCTCTTTGACACTCTGCTCTAACATTGCCCCTAGCTTGATTTCCTTCAGATCTTCCTTTGTGCCTAGATTAATGGTCTCAATAGCCTCTTGATACGGTTGTATGTTGTCAGCCTTTTGCTCTATTTCCCTTGCCATTTCTTCAAAGAGTTGAAGATCTTCATCACCTTCTGTGATACGGTGGGAGAACTGACTAGTGTTTTGCGTTCGTATTCGCACTTGTGCGGTTGAGCAAGAGTCGCCACCGACTTTTTATTTTATCCTAAAGGAAAGGTTAAAAAAGCACAGCAAAAACCTTTTGAGATATTTCGTGGGTTCGGGGGGTAGGTTATGAAAAGGGAAGGTATTAGCACCCTTTTCATCCATGGTTATCCATGGGCTCTTAGGTACTTGCTTAGATCAATCTTGCCTTGGTTTTAAATTGTATGAAATGGTGCTTTGTGTGTTGTTTTGAAAATGTTTTGAAAAGATGCCTTGTGCTAGGCTAACCTTGTAACAATTCTTTACTCGAATGTTTTACAAAAGGTGTTTTATCTTTTAAAAAGATGTTTCAAGGGTTTGAAAAGTTTGATTTTTGAAAGTGTTTGCGAAGTGGGTTTTGAAATTAGGCAAGTGTTTTCTTTGCAAATTGACAAGTACTTAAGAGTTTATCTACCCTAAAGCTTTCTCAAAGGTTTTCGTCGTGTTTTAACCCCTTTGACAATTTTGTTCTACCATTGAAATTGATAGGCAATCTTGCATTTAGGAAGTTTATTCGGGACGGGCGTGGGTCATCGTATGGACCATGAATGCAATGGTGCCAAGTGTCTTTGGCAATTACTTTGAAGGGACTATGATCATTCCATTTAGGCAACACTTTGAGGGACTTGTGATCATTTGATTTTGTTTTGCCAAAGATACTCGACGTGCAAGCATGGCCCATTTTGGAAGGCAACATGTGGGATTACCCTAGAGGGTGCAAGTGTGATTGTGTATTGATTACATGCGTTTGTCTTGTATTAGGTTATCTAGCGTTTGATTTTATGTACATACAAAACCCTAGGTCTAATCACGGTATAATTGAAAACTGTAAATTGCGGAATGTAAATCTACGCTATTACAAAATAATATCAGGGAGTGGGGGTATAAATGTACAAGGGGATGAGACTTATAGTATTTACAACAAAATCGAATGTCGCAACCAAAATGTAAATATCGAATGTACAAATATAAGATAAAATGTGTATAGGGCAATATATTGTGTAAGTGTAAATGTGAGATGTATATGTATATGAATTGTGTAATTGTGTACAAGTGCGATAATGTGAAGTTGAATCGTATTAGGGTTTGACCTAGAGAAATGTTTTTAAATGTATTTTTGATTTATATGTTAATTATGAAAAGAAAAAAAAAGTGTTTTTTAATTGAATGTTTGTGAATTTCAATATTAGAAAATAAATGTATTTAAATTGGTATGTACAAATGTATATGTTAATTGAAAAGTTTCATTTTAATCATGTATAAAAAGAGTATTTTGTTATTTTATATACAAATGTGTATTAATCTAAAGAAAATGTTTTCAAATTTAATTTATATGATATGTACAAAATTAATTTTTAATATAATATGTATGTACAAAATATCTATCTAAAAAATGTTTTAACCTTATGATAAAAAAATGTATTTTTAATTAAGTGAATATTTTACAAAGGATAATAAAAAAACATTGTTTATAAAATGAAATAAAAAAAGGGTTAGTGTTTTATGAAAGAAAAAACAAAAGAGGTAAGTATGGTTTATGAAATAACAAGAGGGTTAATGTTTTGAAAAACGTAGTTAAGTGTTAACTTGGGCTTAGAATAATTAGGAGCGGGTCAGGCCCATGTTTGTCTTTGAACGAAATTTAGGGTTAGGCATTTGGTATGTTCAGAACGAAGGTTAGGGCTTGAGCGGCGTCGTGCGTTCGCCTTCTCCGATTAGGCTTCCTGAGCTTCCTCCGGCCACCAGCATTATTCCAACGCCTTTCTTCCCTCCAAGGCATGAGCTCAGCGCCTTCGAAACATGGTTCGTTTTAATGTCTTATGCTTCTTTCTTCTTTTCTGGATTCACATGTGTTGTTTTAAGTTCTTATTTTTTCGTTTTTTATGAGGTGAACGGGAAGAGATAGAAGGCGAAGATTATACTACCTGAGCTTTGGAGATGGAGGAAGGGTGGAGAGCGTGATGCTTAGGAGGCCGGAAGCTTGCTTTCCTTTTGACCCTGGTAACTTTGTCTGATTGATATTTTTCTAGGGTTTGATGATGTATACTGAGAACCCTGATATGTTCACTTCTTCATCTTCTTCTACTTCCACTATGTGTCGATTGCCTGAGTATCTGCTTGAGATTTGCTTGAGATTTGCTTGAGATGTTTGCTGGCCTTGAATTTCTGTTGAGGGGTTATGTTGGTTATTGACAGTGGGATGTAGGCAGGTTCTGATGTTTTTAACTGGTTTTGCAAGGTTATGGTGTTAGCTTGGCTTGATAACTCAGTTTTTTTGGTTATGTGAGGTTTGGGACAGGGTGTACTGGTATATTGCTTATCAGGTTTTTTTGACAGGGAGTTTTGGCTTGAGATTGTGAGACTGATGCAGGTTATCTGTTGCTTTGGACAGGTTCAGGTTTGATAGTTTTTGGTTATGACCTTTGCTTAGGCTGAACTGAGTTGCGTTTTCATGACTTGTGGCTTGGGTTTGAGATATGTTATGTTTTTTTAAAAAACTCAGAGGCTTGTGTTTGTATCCTTTTTTTTTATCTCCCTTTTTCTGCCTTGTATTGGCTTGTGTCTATTGTGGTGAGGCAGAGTGGGTAAGTTTCGTATATTTTTCCCCTTGAACTGTCCTAACCTGCTATGCTGAACTGAACTTTTGATTATATCTTTTTCTCTTCCTTTCCTACTGTCTGCTGAGCTGAGTTGCTTGTGGATTTGTATAATCTTTTTTGTCTTGCTCCTACTGTCTATGCCTGGAAACCTGCCTTGCTGCCTTTATCTCTCTTTTTCTCACTTTACAGTACAATAAAGAATTCTATATAATTTATGTTGTACTTGCTCTGAAGGGGCCTACTATGGGAAATGATGAAAAGATTTCTTGCATAATACATTACTGCATCTTTATCTCCAGCTTTTGTGCTTTCTTGATTTTCTTTGAGTGGACTTTGAGTAAACTTTGAGTATTTTGACAGTAGTGCCTTTTGCTTTGGATGGAAAGTTGAGATTGGATTTGAACTATATGGTTTTGAATTGGAAATTGAGATTTTATGCAGCTTGAATTTTTAGAAACTTTGACATTTGCATTTCATGAAATAAAAATCTTCCCTCTCTGTGAACCGGGAGAAATCCCGTGATTTGCAGAGAGGGTCAACTGATCCCAGTCAGTGGCCCCTAATGATGAGCAATTTTAACTGTCTTTGCTATTAACTGCTTTCTGACTTTTCTTGTTTCTTTTCGCAGATAAAAAATGGAGCACCGGAGCGGAGTGAAGAATGAAGAATATTAGAAAATAGGATAGTTTTAATTTTATGTAATATTTAAATTAATGTATATCATTGTTTATAATTTAAATTATAAACAACAATTTGTACAAATAATTCAATTATTCAATAAAATCTAAATTATCCAATTAATTCCAATTTTCTTTATTGTTTATTTATTTATTTAAAATTCTTAGAATTAAAACAATTGAAAAATAAATTCAATCATTCAATTTCAGAATAATAAATAACTAAAATAAAACAACATTGATCAATTAATCCTGTCTTATTCAACATCCAAAGCAAAGCAGCAATTAACCCAAATGGACTGATCAAACGCATAAACACTGTGAATCCAATACTGCACATATCTTCTTTGATTGGCCCAAACAAAACGTACTGAATTCAAACCACTGTCTCTTTTACTGATTAAACCAAGATAACGCGAATTTTAATCCGAATCTTGAAATAAACCGCAAAGTGCTGTGGAATTTAAATTCTTCTGAGAATATGCCCATAAAACCCTAATTCCCGATTAAATGCCAAATCACGCTCGCTTGATCAAAATTGAACCAAAAATCAACTAAACCCTAAGCCCACTGTATGAAACAATTCAGAGCTCTGAAAATCAGTAAAAACCCTAATTTTGATTGACTGTCAAGAAAAGTCCGTTTGTCCGATTCTTGAGCCAGTTTTAAAAGTCAGGAAATGTTTGAAGCTGAGATTTCTTGTGGAAAAACGCGAGGGCAAATTTTGGGGTACAACAGTTGCCCCTGTTCAATCTTCTTTGACCTGAAGAGTTAGATTGGCAAGTTTGCCTTTCGTGACTTGAAGGTAAAAGGAGATTGGACACTAATGTGCCCAGAAAATTTGCGCTCGTCGATGTGACGGTGGAGGTGAATGGGCTTAAAGATGCCATTTGGTGATGAGCTTAAAGATGCCACCTGGTGCGAGAGAATTTTGTCGGGGGATGGGCTTAGAGATGCCATCTGAGAATGGGCTTACAGATGCCATTCGGCGACTGCTGGTAGGGGGACGGGCTTATAGATGCCATCTGGTGATGTTGAACTGTACGTCAATGGTGAGTGGACGAGTATCAGAAGGGGCCTCCATGTTTTGGGACATCTCTGAATCGGGGTCCGAACAAGCAACAGATTGACGTCCATGTCTGGAGAATCTGTAAGCTATCTCAGGAGTTGAGATTGAATAAGCGATAGAGCGACATCCGTTGTTGGGAAGCGTCCGTAAACTATTTTCAGAAGTTGAGAAGGGTTTGAATTAGTTGGTAGATTGACATCCGTTGTTGGGAAAAATCCGTAAACTGTTTCAGAAGTTGAGAAGTTGAAGAGGAACCGGTGTAGGGTTTCTGCTGATGTGTCTGAATGAATCTGGGATAAGTATCAGAATGTCGCCGTGTCCGGGTCACATCTGAACTATCTCTGGATGAATCTCGGGAAATGATCTGCGTCTGTCGACTGATCTTTCCTAAAAAGGCAAAGGGTTAGTTGTATGCAATGCTATGATGCATGATGCAATGTACGTGACATTGATGTTTATGATATGAATGTAATGAATGCGCTTGTAAGCTGATGAGCCAATCCTGCCGAGGATACACGGATCCAAGATGGCTGAAGATAAAGGCGTCTTGACTGCTGCCGGGGAAAATAAATCCCTAGCTGTCGCTGGGGAAGAGAATTCCTGATGACCTCTACTGGGGAGTACCAAACTAGTAGACTCATGCTGAGGAGGCCAGATTGAGAATCCTCGGCTTGATGGGAAGTAACTCTGGAGACTTCACTGGGGAACTCAAGATTTGTCCTTCCAAAACTCTGTGGGGAGAAGGTTTAAAAGTCTGACTCCGCTGGGGATTGTCCACTTGAAGCTTTCGATCTGCTGGGGGTACAGAAGCTTAATTCTGAGGGAAAATGATTTCCGGAAGATTCTTTGGCTGGGGATTTGCAAAGATAAGTTACTGCTGGGGAATTTTGATGAACTCCGCTGGGGATAGGGAGAATTCTGGCGAGTGCGATCTTCTGTGGCTGTTAGCTTGAGAAGAACCTGAACAAGCGATAGGTTAACATCCGTTTACTTGGAGAACCCGTGAACTATTTTCAGAAATCTTGAAGTTGAGTCAGCAATAGAGCAGCATCCGTTGTTGGGAAGCTTCCGTAAACTGAATTCAAAGGTGCATCTGAACAAGCTGATAGATTAACATCCGTTACTTGGGAAGAATCCATGAACTGTTTTCAGAAGTCTTGGGAAGAATCTGAACAAGTGATAGGTTAACATCCGTTTACTTGGAGAATCCGTGAACTGTTTTCAGAAATCTTGAAGTTGAATCAGCAATAGAGCAGCATCCGTTGTTGGGAAGCTTCCGTAAACTGAATTCAAAGGTGCATCTGAACAAGCTGATAGATTAACATCCGTTACTTGGGAAGAATCCATGAACTGTTTTCAGAAGTCTTGGGAAGAATCTGAACAAGTGATAGGTTAACATCCGTTTATTTGGAGAACCCGTGAACTGTTTTCAGAAATCTTGAAGTTGAATCAGCAATAGAGCAGCATCCGTTGTTGGGAAGCTTCCGTAAACTGAATTCAAAGGTGCATCTGAACAAGCTGATAGATTAACATCCGTTACTTGGGAAGAATCCATGAACTGTTTTCAGAAGTCTTGGGAAGAATCTGAACAAGTGATAGGTTAACATCCGTTTACTTGGAGAACTCGTGAACTGTTTTCAGAAATCTTGAAGAGGAACCGGTGTAGGGCTTCCTGATGATGAGCTTGTGTAAAACTGCATCGGTTTTGAACACTTTTGACATTCGAATGCCCCAAGTGGTGAAGAAGGAATCTTGAATCAGATTACTCTGCATATTGAGAGATTTCTTGAAATCTTGACTGGACTGCCCCAGGTTGACTGAACTTTGAAAGCTCTGTTGGACCTTGACTGGACTGCCCCAGGTTGACTGAACTTTGAAAGCTCTGTTGGACCTTGACTAGACTGCCCCAGGTTAACTGGATGGTGACATGTCATGCCCCTTGCTGATAGGAGATTTGATGGAAGTGTCATTCTCTTGAAGTGATTTTGACTTACTGAGAGAGTTTTCGTTCCTCCGAACAATCGCCGCATGAATTTCTTCGCTGTCGAACAAAAAAGGGGTAAATGCAGACAGTGATATTCGAATAATGCGAAGTTTATGTTTGTCTCGAAGTTTTTTTTTTTGAAAAATGCGTTTTTAGCAGAAAACTTTTCATAAGACAAGTTAACACAAGATTTAGAGCGAAGCCCTACAGGAGTCAGGATACCTTTTGTAACAGTATGCTTTCGAACTAACCCATGCTTCAATTAGGACTTTTGGAGGGTTGTAACGTGGCCTGGTTCACGGTTTAAGAAACAAAGGATAAAGGCTCAAAGCATATTTGTACCCACCCGCTCTTCGTGATCTTCTTCAACCTAAGCTCAGTTAATCGTGCGTTACACTCTGTTTTGAGTTCGGAACGACTTTTGGGCGATGGTTCACCGGTTTGAATTTGGGAGACAGTCATCATCTCCTTTTTATTTTCCAACACTTTTCATGTTGTTGAGGATTTTGTAATGACCTCACTATTTTGATTTTGATTTGTTATCCCTAACTTTTGCCTGACTGCTACCGTTTTCGGGATTACTGTCAGCGGGATGCCCCAGCTTTCTTAAGCCTCCTTTATAGGTTTTGGCTCAGTGGGCTTTTCTCTTTTGAGAGATTGACTGTCTATGTGATAGGGGACCACCCTTGTCTTTTGATTCCAAAGGAATGCTTTCTTTTTTTTTTGACATCGTTCGTTGTATTAAGAACTGAGAGTTTGCGACTTCAATGCGCATTTTCTTTTGAATTAACTGAGATACTACCCTGCCCCAGGTTTATATCACAGGTTTTGATCGTTTAGAACAGGGAACTCCTACTTCTTTGGCTCGAAGGGGTTGACTAGGGATTAACTTCCTTATAACTCCAGTGTTTGGGAACCGAAAGAAATGCATGTACATCATCAGCAAGGTCTGTTCAAAAGCATACTGTATAAGATCACGGTATTATTTCGTCATCCTCCCTCTAAAGGCTAGCAGCTTTTTATCAAGAGTCAGATATCATAAAGAAAAGCATAAGAGTAGTGAAACGAATGGATGAACTCAAGACAAACATACGTAATGCATTAATGAAAAAAGAGTTTAACATCAACAGATAATTGTTTGACAGCAAAAGTAAATTACAACTTTGAAAAAAGAAATAAAAGTCTTTCAGCTCGAGCTTCGTCACTTCAAGTGGAGAACCCTTTAACGGAAGATTTTCATCTCGCCGTCTGGCGTGAACCTCAGCACTCCAATGTCAATCAGATCTTGAATCTTGTTCTTCAAGGCCCAACAGCTATCGGTGTCATGTCCTGGGCTATAGGAGTGGTAAACACAAAATGCATCGGGATGATAGCTAGGAGCGGAGGTATTTGGGTTCCGGATAGGATCCCTCAAAGCAGTCAGATTAACCTCCAACAAGCGCTCCAGAATTAGAGATGACGGTATGTCAGTCTCCGTGAACTGCCTTCCCGACGTTTCTTGCTTACGCCGATTACCCCGCTGACGCTGGCGAGGTTGTTGATGGGTTTGTGACCCTGAAGCAAGCAAAGGAGCTTTCCCCTTGTCCTCTTGAGTGGATGGAGGCTGAGCGGTGACTTGCTCTTCGACCTCAGATGTTTGCCCCAGTTGGTTGTTTGGAAGCAGTTGGCGGACAAGAACTCCGAGTTCCTCTTGTCTTTGGGATAGGTCTTGAATGAGAGCCATCTGGCCCACCATCTGTCCCATCATTTGAGTCCTCAGTGTTGTCAGATCAAACTGCAGCTCCGCAATCTGATCACTCCTGGCATTGCTGGAATTCCCCAAGTCCTTGGTGAGGAGAGCTTTCATCTCCTCTTGCCCCAGAGACAAGTTCAGGAACATCTCCTGCAGCTGAGCAGTCTGGTCTTGGATGTCTTTGACAAACCTTTCTAGAGCCATCTCTTGCTGAAATAAACAGCAGGAGAGTAAGGAAACCTGAAAAAGGAAAGATTGTTAAAATGCAATATGGATGCATGCTTTCGAGGATCTCTTGGGGTAAACACGGGAAAATGTTAGAGATTGAACTCTGCTCTTGGATTGGAGATCTTTGTACTGGTGGACGTCCTTCCACTAGAATCAAGCTCACCATGTCAAGTGGGTCATAGCCACTGATTCAAGTTGTTGCACTTGAACTTTGACTGGATTGGTTGGAGGAGAGATCTCTTGCCCCTTGATAGATGTCTGGTTCAACGTAACCCTGCATCAAAAGAACCCTCAAGATCCTTGAAATGGTTATTGAAAATGCTAAAATGCTATGGTATGATGTTATGATGTTATGTACATGTATGCACAAGTAAGTGAGTGTATATACAGGCAAACATATTCACACAAAGCACACAAGGCCTTAGGTTTAGGCTTGCATGAGGTCTGGGTATTACCCTCTTGAAGTTGGTGGGCTTAACCTGTCCTATTAGAAGTAACCGGGTTCTAGAGGTCCCAACGTCACTGGATTGCTTTCATTTGTTCATCGTTTCGATTTAGCCACTGGACTGGCGACCGAAATATTCCAGGAAAGCAACCCTCAATTGAGTGTAGTATCGAGTATCAACCAACCTCGGACTGCACCAAAGTCAGTTATCTCACTACCCTAAAAAGGCTAAGATGGTCAATTAAGGTTCTATGGTCAGTTGATGCTTCGCGACACCACGCGGCGGCCCCGTACTCTCCTTGACTGAACTCAAGGGTTACCGGTACACACGAAAGTGCCACATCAACGTAGCAGACTGCTTCAACCATGTCGGTATACCCCGCACAGTTCCCTCACAGCCTTGTTGCTACCTAAAAGGGTTTCCCCAGATCCGGGTTAGGATCTATAAAACTCCGATACAAAGCCCATAAATGTAAAGCAAACAAAGCAATCAATTGAAAGTAAAGGTGATCTAAACCCTAAGGTAACCCCACTTAAAAAACTATTCCCCAGCAGAGTCGCCAGTTCTGTGATACGGTGGGAGAACTGACTAGTGTTTTGCGTTCGTATTCGCACTTGTGCGGTTGAGCAAGAGTCGCTACCGACTTTTTATTTTATCCTAAAGGAAAGGTTAAAAAAGCACAGCAAAAACCTTTTGAGATATTTCGTGGGTTCGGGGGGTAGGTTATGAAAAGGGAAGGTATTAGCACCCTTTTCATCCATGGTTATCCATGGGCTCTTAGGTACTTGCTTAGATCAATCTTGCCTTGGTTTTCAATTGTATGAAATGGTGCTTTGTGTGTTGTTTTGAAAATGTTTTGAAAAGATGCCTTGTGCTAGGCTAACCTTGTAACAATTCTTTACTCGAATGTTTTACAAAAGGTGTTTTATCTTTTAAAAAGATGTTTCAAGGGTTTGAAAAGTTTGATTTTTGAAAGTGTTTGCGAAGTGGGTTTTGAAATTAGGCAAGTGTTTTCTTTGCAAATTGACAAGTACTTAAGAGTTTATCTACCCTAAAGCTTTCTCAAAGGTTTTCGTCGTGTTTTAACCCCTTTGACAATTTTGTTCTACCATTGAAATTGATAGGCAATCTTGCATTTAGGAAGTTTATTCGGGACGGGCGTGGGTCATCGTATGGACCATGAATGCAATGGTGCCAAGTGTCTTTGGCAATTACTTTGAAGGGACTATGATCATTCCATTTAGGCAACACTTTGAGGGACTTGTGATCATTTGATTTTGTTTTGCCAAAGATACTCGACGTGCAAGCATGGCCCATTTTGGAAGGCAACATGTGGGATTACCCTAGAGGGTGCAAGTGTGATTGTGTATTGATTACATGCGTTTGTCTTGTATTAGGTTATCTAGCGTTTGATTTTATGTACATACAAAACCCTAGGTCTAATCACGGTATAATTGAAAACTGTAAATTGCGGAATGTAAATCTACGCTATTACAAAATAATATCAGGGAGTGGGGGTATAAATGTACAAGGGGATGAGACTTATAGTATTTACAACCAAATCGAATGTCGCAACCAAAATGTAAATATCGAATGTACAAATATAAGATAAAATGTGTATAGGGCAATATATTGTGTAAGTGTAAATGTGAGATGTATATGTATATGAATTGTGTAATTGTGTACAAGTGCGATAATGTGAAGTTGAATCGTATTAGGGTTTGACCTAGAGAAATGTTTTTAAATGTATTTTTTATTTATATGTTAATTATGAAAAGAAAAAAAAAGTGTTTTTTAATTGAATGTTTGTGAATTTCAATATTAGAAAATAAATGTATTTAAATTGGTATGTACAAATGTATATGTTAATTGAAAAGTTTCATTTTAATCATGTATAAAAAGAGTATTTTGTTATTTTATATACAAATGTGTATTAATCTAAAGAAAATGTTTTCAAATTTAATTTATATGATATGTACAAAATTAATTTTTAATATAATATGTATGTACAAAATATCTATCTAAAAAATGTTTTAACCTTATGATAAAAAAATGTATTTTTAATTAAGTGAATATTTTACAAAGGATAATAAAAAAACATTGTTTATAAAATGAAATAAAAAAAGGGTTAGTGTTTTATGAAAGAAAAAACAAAAGAGGTAAGTATGGTTTATGAAATAACAAGAGGGTTAATGTTTTGAAAAACGTAGTTAAGTGTTAACTTGGGCTTAGAATAATTAGGAGCGGGTCAGGCCCATGTTTGTCTTTGAACGAAATTTAGGGTTAGGCATTTGGTATGTTCAAAACGAAGGTTAGGGCTTGAGCGGCGCCGTGCGTTCGCCTTCTCCGATTAGGCTTCCTGAGCTTCCTCCGGCCACCAGCATTATTCCAACGCCTTTCTTCCCTCCAAGGCATGAGCTCAGCGCCTTCGAAACATGGTTCGTTTTAATGTCTTATGCTTCTTTCTTCTTTTCTGGATTCACATGTGTTGTTTTAAGTTCTTATTTTTTCGTTTTTTATGAGGTGAAGGGGAAGAGATAGAAGGCGAAGATTAAACTACCTGAGCTTTGGAGATGGAGGAAGGGTGGAGAGCGTGATGCTTAGGAGGCCGGAAGCTTGCTTTCCTTTTGACCCTGGTAACTTTGTCTGATTGATATTTTTCTAGGGTTTGATGATGTATACTGAGAACCCTGATATGTTCACTTCTTCATCTTCTTCTACTTCCACTATGTGTCGATTGCCTGAGTATCTGCTTGAGATTTGCTTGAGATTTGCTTGAGATGTTTGCTGGCCTTGAATTTCTGTTGAGGGGTTATGTTGGTTATTGACAGTGGGATGTAGGCAGGTTCTGATGTTTTTAACTGGTTTTGCAAGGTTATGGTGTTAGCTTGGCTTGATAACTCAGTTTTTTTGGTTATGTGAGGTTTGGGACAGGGTGTACTGGTATATTGCTTATCAGGTTTTTTTGACAGGGAGTTTTGGCTTGAGATTGTGAGACTGATGCAGGTTATCTGTTGCTTTGGACAGGTTCAGGTTTGATAGTTTTTGGTTATGACCTTTGCTTAGGCTGAACTGAGTTGCGTTTTCATGACTTGTGGCTTGGGTTTGAGATATGTTATGTTTTTTTAAAAAACTCATAGGCTTGTGTTTGTATCCTTTTTTTTTATCTCCCTTTTTCTGCCTTGTATTGGCTTGTGTCTATTGTGGTGAGGCAGAGTGGGTAAGTTTCGTATATTTTTCCCCTTGAACTGTCCTAACCTGCTATGCTGAACTGAACTTTTGATTATATCTTTTTCTCTTCCTTTCCTACTGTCTGCTGAGCTGAGTTGCTTGTGGATTTGTATAATCTTTTTTGTCTTGCTCCTACTGTCTATGCCTGGAAACCTGCCTTGCTGCCTTTATCTCTCTTTTTCTCACTTTACAGTACAATAAAGAATTCTATATAATTTATGTTGTACTTGCTCTGAAGGGGCCTACTATGGGAAATGATGAAAAGATTTCTTGCATAATACATTACTGCATCTTTATCTCCAGCTTTTGTGCTTTCTTGATTTTCTTTGAGTGGACTTTGAGTAAACTTTGAGTATTTTGACAGTAGTGCCTTTTGCTTTGGATGGAAAGTTGAGATTGGATTTGAACTATATGGTTTTGAATTGGAAATTGAGATTTTATGCAGCTTGAATTTTTAGAAACTTTGACATTTGCATTTCATGAAATAAAAATCTTCCCTCTCTGTGAACCGGGAGAAATCCCGTGATTTGCAGAGAGGGTCAACTGATCCCAGTCAGTGGCCCCTAATGATGAGCAATTTTAACTGTCTTTGCTATTAACTGCTTTCTGACTTTTCTTGTTTCTTTTCGCAGATAAAAAATGGAGCACCGGAGCGGAGTGAAGAATGAAGAATATTAGAAAATAGGATAGTTTTAATTTTATGTAATATTTAAATTAATGTATATCATTGTTTATAATTTAAATTATAAACAACAATTTGTACAAATAATTTAATTATTCAATAAAATCTAAATTATCCAATTAATTCCAATTTTCTTTATTGTTTATTTATTTATTTAAAATTCTTAGAATTAAAACAATTGAAAAATAAATTCAATCATTCAATTTCAGAATAATAAATAACTAAAATAAAACAACATTGATCAATTAATCCTGTCTTATTCAACATCCAAAGCAAAGCAGCAATTAACCCAAATGGACTGATCAAACGCATAAACACTGTGAATCCAATACTGCACATATCTTCTTTGATTGGCCCAAACAAAACGTACTGAATTCAAACCACTGTCTCTTTTACTGATTAAACCAAGATAACGCGAATTTTAATCCGAATCTTGAAATAAACCGCAAAGTGCTGTGGAATTTAAATTCTTCTGAGAATATGCCCATAAAACCCTAATTCCCGATTAAATGCCAAATCACGCTCGCTTGATCAAAATTGAACCAAAAATCAACTAAACCCTAAGCCCACTGTATGAAACAATTCAGAGCTCTGAAAATCAGTAAAAACCCTAATTTTGATTGACTGTCAAGAAAAGTCCGTTTGTCCGATTCTTGAGCCAGTTTGAAAAGTCAGGAAATGTTTGAAGCTGAGATTTCTTGTGGAAAAACGCGAGGGCAAATTTTGGGGTACAACAGTTGCCCCTGTTCAATCTTCTTTGACCTGAAGAGTTAGATTGGCAAGTTTGCCTTTCGTGACTTGAAGTTAAAAGGAGATTGGACACTAATGTGCCCAGAAAATTTGCGCTCGTCGATGTGACGGTGGAGGTGAATGGGCTTAAAGATGCCATTTGGTGATGGGCTTAAAGATGCCACCTGGTGCGAGAGAATTTTGTCGGGGGATGGGCTTAGAGATGCCATCTGAGAATGGGCTTACAGATGCCATTCGGCGACTGCTGGTAGGGGGACGGGCTTATAGATGCCATCTGGTGATGTTGAACTGTACGTCAATGGTGAGTGGACGAGTATCAGAAGGGGCCTCCATGTTTTGGGACATCTCTGAATCGGGGTCCGAACAAGCAACAGATTGACGTCCATGTCTGGAGAATCTGTAAGCTATCTCAGGAGTTGAGATTGAATAAGCGATAGAGCGACATCCGTTGTTGGGAAGCGTCCGTAAACTATTTTCAGAAGTTGAGAAGGGTTTGAATTAGTTGGTAGATTGACATCCGTTGTTGGGAAAAATCCGTAAACTGTTTCAGAAGTTGAGAAGTTGAAGAGGAACTGGTGTAGGGTTTCTGCTGATGTGTCTGAATGAATCTGGAATAAGTATCAGAATGTCGCCGTGTCCGGGTCACATCTGAACTATCTCTGGATGAATCTCGGGAAATGATCTGCGTCTGTCGACTGATCTTTCCTGAAAAGGCAAAGGGTTAGTTGTATGCAATGCTATGATGCATGATGCAATGTACGTGACATTGATGTTTATGATATGAATGTAATGAATGCGCTTGTAAGCTGATGAGCCAATCCTGCCGAGGATACACGGATCCAAGATGGCTGAAGATAAAGGCGTCTTGACTGCTGCCGGGGAAAATAAATCCCTAGCTGTCGCTGGGGAAGAGAATTCCTGATGACCTCTACTGGGGAGTACCAAACTAGTAGACTCATGCTGAGGAGGCCAGATTGAGAATCCTCGGCTTGATGGGAAGTAACTCTGGAGACTTCACTGGGGAACTCAAGATTTGTCCTTCCAAAACTCTGTGGGGAGAAGGTTTAAAAGTCTGACTCCGCTGGGGATTGTCCACTTGAAGCTTTCGATCTGCTGGGGGTACAGAAGCTTAATTCTGAGGGAAAATGATTTCCGGAAGATTCTTTGGCTGGGGATTTGCAAAGATAAGTTACTGCTGGGGAATTTTGATGAACTCCGCTGGGGATAGGGAGAATTCTGGCGAGTGCGATCTTCTGTGGCTGTTAGCTTGAGAAGAACCTGAACAAGCGATAGGTTAACATCCGTTTACTTGGAGAACCCGTGAACTATTTTCAGAAATCTTGAAGTTGAGTCAGCAATAGAGCAGCATTCGTTGTTGGGAAGCTTCCGTAAACTGAATTCAAAGGTGCATCTGAACAAGCTGATAGATTAACATCCGTTACTTGGGAAGAATCCATGAACTGTTTTCAGAAGTCTTGGGAAGAATCTGAACAAGTGATAGGTTAACATCCGTTTACTTGGAGAACCCATGAACTGTTTTCAGAAATCTTGAAGTTGAATCAGCAATAGAGCAGCATCCGTTGTTGGGAAGCTTCCGTAAACTGAATTCAAAGGTGCATCTGAACAAGCTGATAGATTAACATCCGTTACTTGGGAAGAATCCATGAACTGTTTTCAGAAGTCTTGGGAAGAATCTGAACAAGTGATAGGTTAACATCCGTTTATTTGGAGAACCCGTGAACTGTTTTCAGAAATCTTGAAGTTGAATCAGCAATAGAGCAGCATCCGTTGTTGGGAAGCTTCCGTAAACTGAATTCAAAGGTGCATCTGAACAAGCTGATAGATTAACATCCGTTACTTGGGAAGAATCCATGAACTGTTTTCAGAAGTCTTGGGAAGAATCTGAACAAGTGATAGGTTAACATCCGTTTACTTGGAGAACCCGTGAACTGTTTTCAGAAATCTTGAAGAGGAACCGGTGTAGGGCTTCCTGATGATGAGCTTGTGTAAAACTGCATCGGTTTTGAACACTTTTGACATTCGAATGCCCCAAGTGGTGAAGAAGGAATCTTGAATCAGATTACTCTGCATATTTAGAGATTTCTTGAAATCTTGACTGGACTGCCCCAGGTTGACTGAACTTTGAAAGCTCTGTTGGACCTTGACTGGACTGCCCCAGGTTGACTGAACTTTGAAAGCTCTGTTGGACCTTGACTGGACTGCCCCAGGTTAACTGGATGGTGACATGTCATGCCCCTTGCTGATATGAGATTTGATGGAAGTGTCATTCTCTTGAAGTGATTTTGACTTACTGAGAGAGTTTTCGTTCCTCCGAACAATCGCCGCATGAATTTCTTCGCTGTCGAACAAAAAAGGGGTAAATGCAGACAGTGATATTCGAATAATGCGAAGTTTATGTTTGTCTCGAAGTTTTTTTTTTTGAAAAATGCGTTTTTAGCAGAAAACTTTTCATAAGACAAGTTAACACAAGATTTAGAGCGAAGCCCTACAGGAGTCAGGATACCTTTTGTAACAGTATGCTTTCGAACTAACCCATGCTTCAATTAGGACTTTTGGAGGGTTGTAACGTGGCCTGGTTCACGGTTTAAGAAACAAAGGATAAAGGCTCAAAGCATATTTGTACCCACCCGCTCTTCGTGATCTTCTTCAACCTAAGCTCAGTTAATCGTGCGTTACACTCTGTTTTGAGTTCGGAACGACTTTTGGGCGATGGTTCACCGGTTTGAATTTGGGAGACAGTCATCATCTCCTTTTTATTTTCCAACACTTTTCATGTTGTTGAGGATTTTGTAATGACCTCACTATTTTGATTTTGATTTGTTATCCCTAACTTTTGCCTGACTGCTACCGTTTTCGGGATTACTGTCAGCGGGATGCCCCAGCTTTCTTAAGCCTCCTTTATAGGTTTTGGCTCAGTGGGCTTTTCTCTTTTGAGAGATTGACTGTCTATGTGATAGGGGACCACCCTTGTCTTTTGATTCCAAAGGAATGCTTTCTTTTTTTTTTTGACATCGTTCGTTGTATTAAGAACTGAGAGTTTGCGACTTCAATGCGCATTTTCTTTTGAATTAACTGAGATACTACCCTGCCCCAGGTTTATATCACAGGTTTTGATCGTTTAGAACAGGGAACTCCTACTTCTTTGGCTCGAAGGGGTTGACTAGGGATTAACTTCCTTATAACTCCAGTGTTTGGGAACCGAAAGAAATGCCTGTACATCATCAGCAAGGTCTGTTCAAAAGCATACTGTATAAGATCACGGTATTATTTCGTCATCCTCCCTCTAAAGGCTAGCAGCTTTTTATCAAGAGTCAGATATCATAAAGAAAAGCATAAGAGTAGTGAAACGAATGGATGAACTCAAGACAAACATACGTAATGCATTAATGAAAAAAGAGTTTAACATCAACAGATAATTGTTTGACAGCAAAAGTAAATTACAACTTTGAAAAAAGAAATAAAAGTCTTTCAGCTCGAGCTTCGTCACTTCAAGTGGAGAACCCTTTAACGGAAGATTTTCATCTCGCCGTCTGGCGTGAACCTCAGCACTCCAATGTCAATCAGATCTTGAATCTTGTTCTTCAAGGCCCAACAGCTATCGGTGTCATGTCCTGGGCTATAGGAGTGGTAAACACAAAATGCATCGGGATGATAGCTAGGAGCGGAGGTATTTGGGTTCCGGATAGGATCCCTCAAAGCAGTCAGATTAACCTCCAACAAGCGCTCCAGAATTAGAGATGACGGTATGTCAGTCTCCGTGAACTGCCTTCCCGACGTTTCTTGCTTACGCCGATTACCCCGCTGACGCTGGCGAGGTTGTTGATGGGTTTGTGACCCTGAAGCAAGCAAAGGAGCTTTCCCCTTGTCCTCTTGAGTGGATGGAGGCTGAGCGGTGACTTGCTCTTCGACCTCAGATGTTTGCCCCAGTTGGTTGTTTGGAAGCAGTTGGCGGACAAGAACTCCGAGTTCCTCTTGTCTTTGGGATAGGTCTTGAATGAGAGCCATCTGGCCCACCATCTGTCCCATCATTTGAGTCATCAGTGTTGTCAGATCAAACTGCAGC
Organism: Vicia faba; assembly: GCA_948472305.1. Lineage (NCBI taxonomy): Eukaryota > Viridiplantae > Streptophyta > Magnoliopsida > Fabales > Fabaceae > Vicia > Vicia faba. Next base: position 909,469,297 of record OX451738.1, on the reverse strand, counting down.
TCTGCAATCTGATCACTCCTGGCATTGCTGGAATTCCCCAAGTCCTTGGTGAGGAGAGCTTTCATCTCCTCTTGCCCCAGAGACAAGTTCAGGAACATCTCCTGCAGCTGAGCAGTCTGGTCTTGGATGTCTTTGACATACCTTTCTAGAGCCATCTCTTGCTGAAATAAACAGCAGGAGAGTAAGGAAACCTGAAAAAGGAAAGATTTTTAAAATGCAATATGGATGCATGCTTTCGAGGATCTCTTGGGGTAAACACAGGAAAATGTTAGAGATTGAACTCTGCTCTTGGATTGGAGATCTTTGTACTGGTGGACGTCCTTCCACTAGAATCAAGCTCACCATGTCAAGTGGGTCATAGCCACTGATTCAAGTTGTTGCACTTGAACTTTGACTGGATTGGTTGGAGGAGAGATCTCTTGCCCCTTGATAGATGTCTGGTTCAACGTAACCCTGCATCAAAAGAACCCTCAAGATCCTTGAAATGGTTATTGAAAATGCTAAAATGCTATGGTATGATGTTATGATGTTATGTACATGTATGCACAAGTAAGTGAGTGTATATACAGGCAAACATATTCACACAAAGCACACAAGGCCTTAGGTTTAGGCTTGCATGAGGTCTGGGTATTACCCTCTTGAAGTTGGTGGGCTTAACCTGTCCTATTAGAAGTAACCGGGTTCTAGAGGTCCCAACGTCACTGGATTGCTTTCATTTGTTCATCGTTTCGATTTAGCCACTGGACTGGCGACCGAAATATTCCAGGAAAGCAACCCTCAATTGAGTGTAGTATCGAGTATCAACCAACCTCGGACTGCACCAAAGTCAGTTATCTCACTACCCTAAAAAGGCTAAGATGGTCAATTAAGGTTCTATGGTCAGTTGATGCTTCGCGACACCACGCGCCGGCCCCGTACTCTCCTTGACTGAACTTAAGGGTTACCGGTACACACCAAAGTGCCACATCAACGTAGCAGACTGCTTCAACCATGTCGGTATACCCCGCACAGTTCCCTCACAGCCTTGTTGCTACCTAAAAGGGTTTCCCCAGATCCGGGTTAGGATCTATAAAACTCCGATACAAAGCCCATAAATGTAAAGCAAACAAAGCAATCAATTGAAAGTAAAGGTGATCTAAACCCTAAGGTAACCCCACTTAAAAAACTATTCCCCAGCAGAGTCGCCAGTTCTGTGATACGGTGGGAGAACTGACTAGTGTTTTGCGTTCGTATTCGCACTTGTGCGGTTGAGCAAGAGTCGCCACCGACTTTTTATTTTATCCTAAAGGAAAGGTTAAAAAAGCACAGCAAAAACCTTTTGAGATATTTCGTGGGTTCGGGGGGTAGGTTATGAAAAGGGAAGGTATTAGCACCCTTTTCATCCATGGTTATCCATGGGCTCTTAGGTACTTGCTTAGATCAATCTTGCCTTGGTTTTCAATTGTATGAAATGGTGCTTTGTGTGTTGTTTTGAAAATGTTTTGAAAAGATGCCTTGTGCTAGGCTAACCTTGTAACAATTCTTTACTCGAATGTTTTACAAAAGGTGTTTTATCTTTTAAAAAGATGTTTCAAGGGTTTGAAAAGTTTGATTTTTGAAAGTGTTTGCGAAGTGGGTTTTGAAATTAGGCAAGTGTTTTCTTTGCAAATTGACAAGTACTTAAGAGTTTATCTACCCTAAAGCTTTCTCAAAGGTTTTCGTCGTGTTTTAACCCCTTTGACAATTTTGTTCTACCATTGAAATTGATAGGCAATCTTGCATTTAGGAAGTTTATTCGGGACGGGCGTGGGTCATCGTATGGACCATGAATGCAATGGTGCCAAGTGTCTTTGGCAATTACTTTGAAGGGACTATGATCATTCCATTTAGGCAACACTTTGAGGGACTTGTGATCATTTGATTTTGTTTTGCCAAAGATACTCGACGTGCAAGCATGGCCCATTTTGGAAGGCAACATGTGGGATTACCCTAGAGGGTGCAAGTGTGATTGTGTATTGATTACATGCGTTTGTCTTGTATTAGGTTATCTAGCGTTTGATTTTATGTACATACAAAACCCTAGGTCTAATCACGGTATAATTGAAAACTGTAAATTGCGGAATGTAAATCTACGCTATTACAAAATAATATCAGGGAGTGGGGGTATAAATGTACAAGGGGATGAGACTTATAGTATTTACAACCAAATCGAATGTCGCAACCAAAATGTAAATATCGAATGTACAAATATAAGATAAAATGTGTATAGGGCAATATATTGTGTAAGTGTAAATGTGAGATGTATATGTATATGAATTGTGTAATTGTGTACAAGTGCGATAATGTGAAGTTGAATCGTATTAGGGTTTGACCTAGAGAAATGTTTTTAAATGTATTTTTGATTTATATGTTAATTATGAAAAGAAAAAAAAAGTGTTTTTTAATTGAATGTTTGTGAATTTCAATATTAGAAAATAAATGTATTTAAATTGGTATGTACAAATGTATATGTTAATTGAAAAGTTTCATTTTAATCATGTATAAAAAGAGTATTTTGTTATTTTATATACAAATGTGTATTAATCTAAAGAAAATGTTTTCAAATTTAATTTATATGATATGTACAAAATTAATTTTTAATATAATATGTATGTACAAAATATCTATCTAAAAAATGTTTTAACCTTATGATAAAAAAATGTATTTTTAATTAAGTGAATATTTTACAAAGGATAATAAAAAAACATTGTTTATAAAATGAAATAAAAAAAGGGTTAGTGTTTTATGAAAGAAAAAACAAAAGAGGTAAGTATGGTTTATGAAATAACAAGAGGGTTAATGTTTTGAAAAACGTAGTTAAGTGTTAACTTGGGCTTAGAATAATTAGGAGCGGGTCAGGCCCATGTTTGTCTTTGAACGAAATTTAGGGTTAGGCATTTGGTATGTTCAGAACGAAGGTTAGGGCTTGAGCGGCGCCGTGCGTTCGCCTTCTCCGATTAGGCTTCCTGAGCTTCCTCCGGCCACCAGCATTATTCCAACGCCTTTCTTCCCTCCAAGGCATGAGCTCAGCGCCTTCGAAACATGGTTCGTTTTAATGTCTTATGCTTCTTTCTTCTTTTCTGGATTCACATGTGTTGTTTTAAGTTCTTATTTTTTCGTTTTTTATGAGGTGAAGGGGAAGAGATAGAAGGCGAAGATTATACTACTTGAGCTTTGGAGATGGAGGAAGGGTGGAGAGCGTGATGCTTAGGAGGCCGGAAGCTTGCTTTCCTTTTGACCCTGGTAACTTTGTCTGATTGATATTTTTCTAGGGTTTGATGATGTATACTGAGAACCCTGATATGTTCACTTCTTCATCTTCTTCTACTTCCACTATGTGTCGATTGCCTGAGTATCTGCTTGAGATTTGCTTGAGATTTGCTTGAGATGTTTGTTGGCCTTGAATTTCTGTTGAGGGGTTATGTTGGTTATTGACAGTGGGATGTAGGCAGGTTCTGATGTTTTTAACTGGTTTTGCAAGGTTATGGTGTTAGCTTGGCTTGATAACTCAGTTTTTTTGGTTATGTGAGGTTTGGGACAGGGTGTACTGGTATATTGCTTATCAGGTTTTTTTGACAGGGAGTTTTGGCTTGAGATTGTGAGACTGATGCAGGTTATATGTTGCTTTGGACAGGTTCAGGTTTGATAGTTTTTGGTTATGACCTTTGCTTAGGCTGAACTGAGTTGCGTTTTCATGACTTGTGGCTTGGGTTTGAGATATGTTATGTTTTTTTAAAAAACTCAGAGGCTTGTGTTTGTATCCTTTTTTTTTATCTCCCTTTTTCTGCCTTGTATTGGCTTGTGTCTATTGTGGTGAGGCAGAGTGGGTAAGTTTCGTATATTTTTCCCCTTGAACTGTCCTAACCTGCTATGCTGAACTGAACTTTTGATTATATCTTTTTCTCTTCCTTTCCTACTGTCTGCTGAGCTGAGTTGCTTGTGGATTTGTATAATCTTTTTTGTCTTGCTCCTACTGTCTATGCCTGGAAACCTGCCTTGCTGCCTTTATCTCTCTTTTTCTCACTTTACAGTACAATAAAGAATTCTATATAATTTATGTTGTACTTGCTCTGAAGGGGCCTACTATGGGAAATGATGAAAAGATTTCTTGCATAATACATTACTGCATCTTTATCTCCAGCTTTTGTGCTTTCTTGATTTTCTTTGAGTGGACTTTGAGTAAACTTTGAGTATTTTGACAGTAGTGCCTTTTGCTTTGGATGGAAAGTTGAGATTGGATTTGAACTATATGGTTTTGAATTGGAAATTGAGATTTTATGCAGCTTGAATTTTTAGAAACTTTGACATTTGCATTTCATGAAATAAAAATCTTCCCTCTCTGTGAACCGGGAGAAATCCCGTGATTTGCAGAGAGGGTCAACTGATCCCAGTCAGTGGCCCCTAATGATGAGCAATTTTAACTGTCTTTGCTATTAACTGCTTTCTGACTTTTCTTGTTTCTTTTCGCAGATAAAAAATGGAGCACCGGAGCGGAGTGAAGAATGAAGAATATTAGAAAATAGGATAGTTTTAATTTTATGTAATATTTAAATTAATGTATATCATTGTTTATAATTTAAATTATAAACAACAATTTGTACAAATAATTTAATTATTCAATAAAATCTAAATTATCCAATTAATTCCAATTTTCTTTATTGTTTATTTATTTATTTAAAATTCTTAGAATTAAAACAATTGAAAAATAAATTCAATCATTCAATTTCAGAATAATAAATAACTAAAATAAAACAACATTGATCAATTAATCCTGTCTTATTCAACATCCAAAGCAAAGCAGCAATTAACCCAAATGGACTGATCAAACGCATAAACACTGTGAATCCAATACTGCACATATCTTCTTTGATTGGCCCAAACAAAACGTACTGAATTCAAACCACTGTCTCTTTTACTGATTAAACCAAGATAACGCGAATTTTAATCCGAATCTTGAAATAAACCGCAAAGTGCTGTGGAATTTAAATTCTTCTGAGAATATGCCCATAAAACCCTAATTCCCGATTAAATGCCAAATCACGCTCGCTTGATCAAAATTGAACCAAAAATCAACTAAACCCTAAGCCCACTGTATGAAACAATTCAGAGCTCTGAAAATCAGTAAAAACCCTAATTTTGATTGACTGTCAAGAAAAGTCCGTTTGTCCGATTCTTGAGCCAGTTTGAAAAGTCAGGAAATGTTTGAAGCTGAGATTTCTTGTGGAAAAACGCGAGGGCAAATTTTGGGGTACAACACCTTCCTCTTCAGCTTGGTTGATGGGAGCATCAAAATTATATCGGGTCATAGCAGTAACATTATTAGTGGTTTTGGGCATGGATTTGCATGTTTATCATGTTTTGGTGCAAATTTTAGTATATGAACTTTGAAAATACATATGCAGAGAAAGTATTGCCATTTTTAAATTTGAGAGATAAATGCAAGCGAAAGACAAGGATCTTAATTGAAAACAAAATATAACTTTTATTAATTGTAAATATTTCTTGAAATAAAATGGGGGAACCCTTACAAGCAACCCCTATGCCTCGGGCTTGACATAGGTTCTTTCAAAAACAAGAAAAATTACTTAGGAAAGAAAAAGATCTCAAGAATATCCACGATAGTCCATCTTTTGAGTTCTTCTCCTAGGGTGCATTCTCGGATGAAGCCAGTTGCCCTTTGGGTGTTGACTCTGTTGGATATCATCACCACATGTTTGCCATGCTCTATTCCTTTGTTGACAAAGGTCTCTTGGATCGGAGGAAACTGTGGTTTACCCTTCAGAGTAGATTTCGATGATTCATAGCCCAAACCGAAGCAATTCTTCTTTTCAGGAATTTCCGGGAGCTTTCCCCAAATTTTCGAGGCACCACCTTCCATGGTTGTTTGCAAATCTCTCCACGAGGTTACCTTAGGCTTATTATTTTTCTCCACTGGTAAAGTCACCATTGAAACAATTTCCAGGGCTTGAAATGGGGGTGGGTATATAGTCTTCGTCGGAACTGATATATCTGTATGATTCGATGTGACTTACGAAGATATCCTCCTCACTGTCGATTATGATTAATTTCCCTTCCACCAAGAACTTCAACTTTTGATGTAAGGTCGAAGTAACCGCCCCTGCTGCATGAATCCAAGGTCTCCCTAGTAAGCAAGTGTATGCCGAATTTATGTCCACGACTTGGAAAGTAATATAGAAGATATGGGGCCCAATTTTGAATGGTAGGTCCACCTCTCCCAATACCGAACTTTGAGAACCGTCAAATTCTTTCACTATTATAGTGCTTGGAATCATCACAACGTCCTCCATTGTTAACTTCATCAGACTTGATTTTGGTAACACGTTGAGGGCTGAGCCCGTATCACTGAGTACCCTGGATAGGCTGGTAGTACCTATCTACATAGAGATATGGAGTGCTTTGTTGTGCGCTCGTCCTTGTGGTGGCAGTTCATTGTTACTAAAACCCGGGTAGGAGGCGTATGTCAGGTTTTCTACAACATTGTCGAATTGATTCACAGAAATCTCTTCCACGATATGAGATGAACTAAGTACCTTCAATAGAGAATCTCGGTGCGCTTCAGAGTTGATGAGTAGTGAGAGTATGGAGATTTTAGCTGGAGTTTGGTGAAGCTGATCCACCACCCTATAGTCACTTCTTTTGATTATTTTAAGAAACTCCTTTACCTCTTAATTAGTAAAGTTTTTGCTTGAAGGCTCTTTTTCGTGACTTGTTTCTACCACTGCTTCTCCCTTGTCTTTTATTGAGGTTTCATCCTTCTTCTTTGGTGGTTCATATCCAAAGACTCGACCACTTTGGGTCATACCCCCTGCCCCTGCTATATTTGAAATTACAGGTCCTTGACTTGACGATGGCTCATTTTCTTGTTTTACTCTGTTAATGTATACGGTTGAGTCATAACTCCATGGTACTGCTTTGTTATTTTCATAAGGAGTGGGTGACGGTCCCTTAATTATCATTGTGGTCTTCAGAAATGCTGATATTTAGAGAGCCTTCTTTGGTGCCATCCTTGGGGTTTCTGTCGATTCTTCCCACGGGATTACTAGAGTCTTCTTGTTAAGATTTGGACCTTGGCAATGGATTACCAATGGCTTATTCCCTTCAATCGCTGCTACATATCTATCTTCAGGGTATGGTCCAAATTGGACCATCCCCTGGTCCACTAGCTTTTATAGCGTTCTTTCAAAGGCTTCATTATGTTCCAGCGGGAACCCACATTCCAATAGATATTCTTTCAACAAGTTTATCGAGGATTTTGCTTGTGTGGTTTCTCCACAACCAGTGACTACTTAAATTGCATTTATTGTGGGTCCACCATGCGGAGACATAGGGTTTGATTTGATGTTAGGCTTTTCAAATGTGATGTCTTGAGATTCTAACAAATCTTGAACCTTGTGCTTGAATGCCCAACATTGTTCTATGGTGTGCCCAGGAGAATTAGCATGGTATTCGCATCTGGAATTGGCATTATACTTTCACAGGAGTGGCCCGACCGGAGGAGCTAGGGGTTTTAATTCCACCAAGGATGCCTTAACTAAGTGGTGTAATAACTGGCTAGGTGGCATAGGGAGTGGATCAAAATTTATTTACGGCCTTCCAAATCTGCCTTGTTGTTGTCCTTGTGGGATCATTAATGGTTGTTGTGCCCTTAGTTGTGAGGCTACAACATTAATTTCTCCCTCTTTTCTTTTGGGGAAGCTTGAAGCAGACCTTCTTGAATTGTAGGAGGCATTTCATTGTCCCCCTGGTATTTTCCCACTCTTTATTCCATTTTCAATTCTTTCTCCGATAGTCACCAGGTCTGCGAATCCGGAAGAGACACTTCCAACCATCTTCTCATAATATAGCCCCTGCAAAGTTCCCATGAACATATCGACTAAATCCTTTTCCAACAAAGGTGGTTGCACACAGGATGCCATCTCTCTCCATCTCTGAGCATACTCTTTAAATGGCTCTTCATTCTTCTGGGACAGATTCTAGAGTTGCATACGGGTAGGCGCCATGTACAGGTTATATTTATAATGCTTTAAGAAAGCATTAGCAAGATCTGCCCATGTTCAAATATGTGCTCGCTCCAATTGCATATACCAGTCTAAAGATGCCCTGCTTAAGCTGTCTTGAAAATAGTGAACCATTAGCTTTTGATCATGGGCATGGGCATGCATCTTCCTGCAATACATGCGCAAATGATTTCTTGGACAAGTGATCCCCTTGTAATTTTCAAAGTCAGGCACTTTGAACTTCTACGGTATTACCACATCAGGAACTAGGCCCATTTCGAGAGCATCTACTTTAAAAGCATCAAAACCCTCCATAACTTTAAACCTTTCTTCCAGAGCCTTATATTGATTAATCATCAGTGGGTTATCGACAGCATGAGTACCAATCGTCTTTAAGGGAGCCTGGTTGACATCCTCTATGTTGTGGTCTCTATACTGCAGGTCCAAGTAGTGGACTGTATTGTTGATTGGAATTTGTAGGGTATGTGATGCCCTTGATTTTGATGGCGGTGGGACAAACCCTTCAGTTTCAGCTTCTCTCGTCTCTTGTTGGGCCATGACGGACTTTTAGGGTCCTTCTTCTGGCTCTTTTCTTAGTTGGGTGACCGCTTGATGCACCAATCGTTTAGGCTACTTCTTCGAAAGCTACTATGGGAATTTGATCTTGTCTGTCAATGATGTTCTTTAATGCTAGGAGAACTTGACTCAGGTCTCCTTTCATTTAACTTATATCACCCTTTACTTGGTCGAGATATTCCTTGAATGCAACCTGATTCTCCTTGATTTGTTCCATTACTTTTTGTTGGTATGCCCTTGTTTTCTATGGAGGCAAAGGAGGCGGTGATCTTTTTCTACCAATGATTTAACTGGAGAGATTTTTGAAAAAACAGAGATGAGCTTTGATATGGTATGTAGGTGTTTGCAAATGCATGCATGCGAATGAATATGTATGAGCATGAAAAGTTTCTTATTTTAAATGTCTTATTCACTTGAGTATATATTCTACTTCTCTTATTATTTTTTATTTGGTGAATATCTTAAAAATAGATACGCAATCGAGATATGGAAACAAAACGCCTTTATTGAAAGTAACATGATTCAAATATTGAAAGATATTACAATCTTAAACCAAAACTTGTTTGCATGAAATTAAGCAAAGGGAAACCAATCTTCTAGGTGCGCTTGCAGATGTATACTCTGAAATCATCGTCTGTTTCTTGAGAAAGCTTGAGAAAGTCTTCAACGTCCTTAAGATCAAGGGTATCTCCACAACAGCGAGCGAACATCTTCAGGGCTCTTTCATATAGTTTCTGTTTTGTGGCTTTGATTTCATACATGTCTGGCGCATTGACGCGGATAAGTTGTTTCCCTTTGGTATCCATTTTCAAAGATAATCACCAAAATCTTGATTTTATTAATTTTTGTTTTTTTACCCTGTGAATAAGACAACTAAAAGAAACAGATGATGAATATATGCAATGTATGAATGCATGGATGTATAGTTTAGTGACGGGATTTTGTGATAGGTTTTTTGTGACAGGTACCCTTATAAGGCATGGTCTTAATTTTGTCCTACGATTAGTCTACCCTCCCAAAAGGTGGCTTCCTTAAGGGTATCATGAATAACACCATAGGGAAAAGGCACAAGGGTCTCCCTTAGGTGGAGCCTCTTTACGGACCGAGACTTTCGTCTCAAAGTCGTGAAAGGTCTCATCATGAGATTTTGGTTAAGGTCGTTACAAAGAGTCATGGGTGGCCTTCCAAAATCCCACTCGTCAAGAGGATATCTCTTGATAAGTATTCTTTTTGCGGAATTCTACTGACTCTAGGAGAAGTCGTCACATAAACTCACAGGGATGATGTATCCCCTAAGCTAATAGATGAACCTTCTTGCTAAGGGTTATTTGAGAATATTTTTTTGAAACAAAAACCCTTCACATAGAAAATATATAATGATAAAGAAAAGTAGACAAGAAATAAATAAATGTAATAAATAAATAAAGGCAAATAAATAAATAGAAATAAAAACCCAAAATAAAACCTAAAACCTAAGGTTGAGGTCCCCAGCAGAGTCGCTAGCTGTTGCGACTGGTTTTTTAATCAGAGTCGCCACTACTAGTTTTTATCCTAAGGAAGGGCATCTAATAGGAAACCCTAATTTACAAGACGGAGATTCTACGTTTCGGACCTCATTAGAAGAAAGGAAGGTGTTAGGCACCTTTCATCTACCTTATTCTTAAGGATATTAGGTTTAGGTATAAGTTTCGGGTGAAATAGGGTTTTAATTTTAATAGGAGAACTCGCCACGATTTTAATCGTATGCCTACGTATCCTCTTATGAGGAATCAGAGTCCCAATTCATAGTTCGTATGGGTTTGTGTTTTTTAGGGGTTGCAAAAGTATTTTGAATTGCCTCGCATTTTGATCGGGAGTAGAGATTGTGGAATTTCAAACTAAATGCGCGATTAGTCAAAATAAATTTGAAACCCTTTTGCAAAAATTAGTTATTTAGATTAGTTTATTGCGAAAAAGAATTTGATATTTGTTGTATATTTTTTAATATTAATTACAAAAACTCTTGATTAATGCATGATATAAAAAAATATTTTAATGCAATGTATAAAATATAATATATGAGTTTTAAATAAAATAATTTATTTTAAATGATAATAAGAATAAGAATAATAAAAAATAAAAAATAATATTAACAATAATAATTATTATAAATAATAATAATAATAATAATAATAATAATAATAAGAAATAATAATTATAATAAGAAAATTATAACAATAAGAAAACATAAAAAATAGAAAATAACTAATTGGGTTTCAGGGGGGTGCAGTTTATTGTTAAGCAGTAAAAGATAGGGGGTTTAAAAAGGAGGCTGGCCCAAACGTAAATTGGAGAGGAGTCTGGATTGATTGTGTGTGGCGTAGAGTACGGGGTTATGGTGGACCTGGCCTATCCGCCGTCCACCGATGATCAAACGGGTGAAAACGCATGTGCATGCTTATTATAGTATATGCACGAGTATACGATGATGATAACATATAAGTTTTGTTTTATTCATTTTACAATTTATTCTTTTTCGCTTACAGTACCCAGCGTCTCTCTTCTCTTACACCTTTCACCTTCTTCTTCTCTAAACCCTAGACAAATCGGCGGCGCCTCATTGAGTCCCCTCTTTTCCTACTGTAAATCTGATAGCTCCTAATCAATCAACAGTGTCAAAACAACAAAAATAGATAAGAATTTTACCCCCTTTTGCGATTATCGTTCTCTGATTTCACACCTCCGATCCTCTAATCTTTCTTCTTCTCCTCGCTTACAGGTTTTGAAGGTGGTGGAGAGAGTAACGACGGTGATGATAGCGATTAGGGTTTCAGATGTTGAAACCCTAATCGCTCCTTGATTCGTCTTCAACAATAAAACGGTTTCTTCTTCAACCTTTATTCTTCCAATTTTCTCCGCGGTTTCAAGTTCTCCCTCTCTACTGTATATATCCGTCCCTCCTCTGTTAATTCTTTTCTTTCTTTCTTTACTATATTTTCAATTTAGTATTTATAGAGTTGATTTTAGGGCTTTGCGGTTACAATTTGGGCTTTCTTAGATTTAGGGTTTGTAGAACAATTAGAGATTCATTTTGTACATTGATTCAAATCGTAATGTAATTGATTTAGTATTTGTAATTGGATTTGGATTGGAATCGGTTCTGTAATTTTTTAGATTTTATTAGATAATTTCCAGATTCTGCGAATTTTTTAGATTTGCTTTTGTAACATATTTTCTTGAGATTTGATTTGGGTTCTGTGTTGTTCAAGATTTGATTCTACTGTATTTTTGTTTTTTACTGCAATTGTTGAAAGATTTGATTCAGTTTCATCCTTTTTCTGAGATTTGATTATAATGAAGATTGAGATTTAGTTTAATTTCTACAGTGAGTGTTAGTAGCAGAAAACATGCGCATTTTTCTTTCAATCAATACAATATTTGTTTAATGGTACAAAACATGCGTAAATTTTAGTAAGTTTGATACAGTAGCCGTTTATTATTTGGGCTTGCGCTAATTATTCTTTGTTCGGCCTAACAAATGCATAAACCACATTGGGCCTAAGCTTTCTTAAAAATGATCCAACATATTTTCTTCTAAACAACAATCTTTAATAAATGAATCACAAAAACAATAATGTCTTTTAATAATAAAAGTGAAATATTATAAATTTCTTAATAAAAAGTTAACAGTAATAACAATACATTTTCTTAATAAAGAAATATATTCATTTTTTATTAAAATACTAGTGAGAATTTTTTGATAATAATGCCCCTTTTTTCTAAAACAAAACAACAAATGGGCTGCTGAAAAACACAATGGACCTATAACTTGCAAATGCACCCCCCCCCCCCCCCCCCTTGCCCAAAACAGAAATGGACCAAACAAGATTGAATTTCCACCTCCCCTTTTACTTAATAAAAATAACACTTACATGGGCTTAGTTAAAAATGATTTAATAATCATTTTTGAAATAATTTTCCATTTTCGAATCTCATGGGTCATTAGCCAACATGCTTCACGAATGGGCTTACAGATACCTGGGTCTTTTTGATTTAGAAAGCCCCTACTCTCCCGAATTAAAATGCACCCCCTGGTCGTCTCAGATTTAAGAATGAGCCATCAGATATTGTTGAACCATCCTTAATTAAGATATCTTCTTCTATCTTTAAATCTTGAAAATATAATTGTAAGGGTAGGGAAAATGTGGGGTACGACACGATCAACAACTCTTGTGTTCATTACAATGTTCTACAAAGCTGTATATGATCATAAGTTGAGTAGCATCTTGTAGTGTTCTTCTTCATCTTCTTGTTGAGCAAGTTCTGAGAAATAATTCCTTGCTTCTTCTGAGATCTATCAAGATGTATGTGATTGGAAATTGAGTAACATCTTGTAGTCTTCTTCTTCATCTTTCTTTTCTCTCTTCTATGGTAGTCTTCAGAATGTGTAGCATTGCAGCTTTATCATCTTCAACATCTATTACTTTCCTTTCACATGATGAAGCTCTATTTTGCCAAAGGCAGCTTACGGCAACTAACAACAACATTCTTCTTTGAATCATTGATCTTCTTTTATAGCCTTGATAAAGAGAAACATTGTGAGGATAGAAAAGACTTTTCCTGCACCAACGGTTAGTTCCCAATGGATATAATAAGGTGTAAGAGTTTAGACAGTATAAAATAATATTTTTTATATCCTGTCACTGTTCAATGATAGCTTTCCACCTTTTCCATGAATAATGTTTTTCTATTAAGCTTGTATACAAAGATCTGTTAAGTAAATAAAGATAGTTGGAAATCTAGTAGTTTATTCCCAACGGTCACAATGAGAGTGGTTGACAATATAGTATAAAGGATTTTCCTTATGCCACCTTAGAGGGTAGAGGTCACAGACACTTTATGTACCTTTTTCACACCATCACACGTTAACCATTTGAACTTTCTTCTTATCTTCAGAGGCTTCAGATGATTTGAATGTTGAAGCTTGTTGTAGAAGAATCACTCTTAAGTCTTAGAACCTAAGTCTTGGAGTCTTCATAACTTGTCCTATAAGAACCTTGTTCTTCAGAGTCTTTAACACTTGGTTATAAGAACTTGTTTTTCTTTATATCATCAGAACTTGTTCAACAGAACCTCGTCTTCATAATCTTCAGAACTTGTAACACAATAGAAGCAATGCTTTAGAAGGCCTCCAAATCTTAACCATAAATTCACAATCAGAACCTCTTGTACTAACGTTCCTTAGACACGTTGCAGAAGATGAATTCAGAATCTTGACTTCAACTGTAACATGTAACCGCATGTTTTCTTCTGATGATATCCAGAACTTTGCAGCTATACTAGCTTCTGATGGAATACTTCTGATGTTGAATGAAAGTATGTATTTCATGAAATCTTTGAGTTTTCAGAATCTTGACTTTGTCTTCAGAACTATGAGTATCAACTCTTTTGATGAGCAAATCTTGACTTCTGATCTTGTAGAGAATCTTTCTTCTCACATGTTCAGAGTCTTAACTTCGTCTTTAGAATCCAAGCAATAGCTCTTCTAATGACTGAACCTTGACTACTGATCTTCTGCGTTGTAAGCTTGTTTATTGTATACTCTTGAATTCTGATCTTGTAGCAGCAGCTTATCAGAAATTATTTCTTCTTGTAGACTCATTATGATTCTTTTCTTGTCGAACATTCAACGTTCCTTAGAACTACTGATGTTTCATTAGAAACAAAACTCAATGGCTCTTCTTCTGAGTGGTAATGTGATTCTGATGATATCTTGATTAAGATTATCTAGAATTATAATCATGTATTTGTACACTTAATGAAACCATTAGAACTAACATTGTTCTTCATAAAATATATGTTTGTTGTCATCAAAACTTTGAGATTAAACATAGATTCAAATCTTGTTCTTACAATACTTTTGTTATAAGGACTAGAACACTTCGATAGCACCGCATTAGCTTGAAAATAAACACACAAAAGTGTGTAAAATAAGTTTCCAAATAGAACTTCTCAATACGTTCTCGTTCCCGTGTATGGAGGAACAACTCTTGTGCCCGAAACTGGAAGATCAAATAATTTTTTTAAGTTCTTGTGCCCGAAATTGGAGGAACGGTAGTTATTCCCACCATTATTAACAAGATTGAACTCATTTCAAGTGAGATCATTTCAAGTGAAAAGGTGGGGGCAACTACAAACATTTTGAATAAATGCAAGTGTGGTCCTAGGTGTATGTTCAAAGAACAAGAAGTCAAAACCCCCTACTAAAGTTGAAATCTAAAGAACGTACGCACAAATAAGATTGTGCCTCAGGACTGAGTGGTACCTGTTTTGGGACAAGTCCCTTGAGAAGAATTCTGGATTTTGAGAAAGAATGGTTCTATTAAAGTAGGGGTAGTTATTTGAATATTTTTTTGTCTGTCTTTTCCTGTCGCATCACCTGAGGACACATAATGATTAAAGTTTGGGGTTGTGTTAACCCACATTTTGTGAGTTAATACATACCTTAACCTTTGTCTTTATTAGATTTTAATTTTCTTTTTAATTTCTATTTTATTGCATTTTAGTTGTTTTACAAGTTTATCTTGGAGCATAATAGGTGCTCCCTTTTGTTGTCTTAATGTGTTTTTGTTAATTAAAGGTTAACTTTGTCACCTGAGACAAGACTGCAGTCGTCTGTAACGAACAACACAACCTGGAGAGAGAAGTTGGACTTGGAAAAAGGAAAAATAATAATGAAGTCAACTTGTTTCTTGGGTAAACATGGAAGGATGAAAGCATTTGAGGGAATATTTGTCGTGTTTTGAAGAAATTGCATTTGAATTCAAAAGATAAGGTTTCTAGGTGCTAGAAGACAAAGGAAGGTACAATAGTACATTGTGCAGTCTGTTGTGGCAGTCTACCATATGTTGCTTTGTCCCCACAATTGTCCACCTGTACCTGATTCCTTGTTGGCTAAAAATTGAAGTGATGGAGCTGATCCAATGCAACACAAACCCTAGCTCAAGTCTATAAATAAGACCTTGAAGATTGAAGAAAAGAAGTTCAATTGTTCTAAGAGAAAACACATAAGTTACTAAGTGCTTGGATAGTGGAGTGTGAAAGAGTTACTCTTCTCACCCAATCCTGTAGCAGCTGATGAGCAGTGGTGCGACTGGAGACATTTCTTGAAGATTATCCATTTCAAGAAGTCCTCAACTCTCTCTTAGGTTTATATTTATTTTATATTATTTATTTAAGGATGTTCCTATTGAGAACCATGCTTATAGTTTGTGCTCATATCATTATGTGTTAAACCCTTTGTAGTTGAGCAATGTGAAGTTAATATTAAAGTGTTTTTATGTTACGTGGTGTGTGCTTAAGTGACTCATTTTATTATATGTTAATCTGTTATAAGTCTATTTCTTTGTCTGGCCAACTTAGGAGTAAATGAGATTTTTTTGTTGTGAGAGATCCAACAACAAGTGATTTTCTTAATAAAAGTAGTTGAACGAGTAGGATATGGATATTCACTCACCTAGTTCACTTAGAGATAAGACGATGCAACCATTAAGGATTTCAGAATACAAACAAACGTATATTAGGGTTATAAGTGAGGCTTAGAGATTTGTTACCTTGCTCTTTATATGTATGCTTTAATGTTGTAGAAATACACCACAAGATCATTCTGACCTTGTCTGTCACGACTCCATACGTCATAAACACATGATTACACTAATGATATTAATGGAACATAGCTCAACTTAATCACTCTTAATATATTTCCACTTCTTTGCACATTACTTTTAACATTCGTTTTAAGTGAATCTATGAATATAACAACACCAAATATTATTTCTCCCCTTGCTCGTGTTTACTTTACAACTTATTGTTTGAAAACCATTATGCTTAATACAATATCTGTGGGATTGATACTCTTTCTTATCACTTGCTACTAATTTGATCATGTATACTTGCACGTGCATAAATTAGCCCATCACCTCACATAACTTCCCATGCTTCATAATCTTTAGAATGCCATGTACTAGCTGTTAGAACAAAGTTTGATTCTACAGTCCTTAATTAGAGTTTTGATGATAACAAACACAAAGAACAAATATGCACTCTAAATTTGTGTTGTATTTTATACATAAGTTCTGACTGAAACAATATCAGAAGTTAAGCCACAGAAGCTTTCAAGCTGAGCAAATCAGAATGTTCTGAAGAATGATGATCAAAATCTGCGCTAAAGTAAAAGATACTCTGATTGTGAACAAAAGTCTAACGCGTCAACAGATCCTCATATCTATGAGTTATCAAACTTCTAAAGTAAAGCAGCATGTAAGATTCCCAAGTTCTGAAGTGTTATGTTTCAATTAAAACAGTATCATATGCAACAGCTTCATTCAGACAAGAATCTTCTCAGTATGGAAAGTGTATTGAGTGTCCATTATCACGTTTTATTTTGGATAGATTTCCATGCCTATATAAACAAGCTCAAAGGATAAATCGTTTACGATTTTTCACGAACGACTGCTCATACATCTCAAAAAGCTGCAAATATCCATATTCTTTCATATACTCAAATTGTATAATACATCACAGTAGTGATACAGTTTTTGTAACGAAAAACATATGGTACACAATTAATTGTTCTTTGATTAAGATATTGTTCCTTGAGATAAACTGGGTTGTGGTCATACTCAAGAAGACTTTGGCAGTTGTCAAAGTAGTTTTGTAATCTCTTTGATTAGTGGATTAAGTCCTCGTTGGAGAGAGGCGAAATCACCTTTGCGGGTGGACTGGAGTAGTTTAAGATCAAGCGAAGCAGGATAAAAATCTTGAGTCTATTGCATTTGTTTTTTTAAGTTTCAATTCAACCCCCCCCCCCCCCCCCTTCTTGTGTTTTTCACTTCTTCAATTGGCATCAGAACGCCTGGTTCTGAGTTCATACACTTAACCGTGTCAGTACAAGATCCAAGCTTTATAAAAACACTATGGTGGGACCAAGCCAAAACATCAGCAATGACTATCATGATGACAAGGATAGAATCAGCGGCAAACCTCCAGTATTTGATGGAGAAAATTTTGACAACTGGAAAGACAAAATTGAGAGCTTCTTTCTGGCTCATGATGCTGATCTATGGGACATGGTAATTGATGGATACACACATCCAGTGGATGAAAGTGGTCAGAAGATAAATATAAAAAGAATGTATGACCAGCAAAAGCGTGATTTCAGAAACCATCATAAAGCCAGAACAATACTTCTCAGTGCCATCTCATACTCAGAATATGAGAAGATCTCAAACAGAGAGACAACCAAAAACATGTTTGACTCTCTGAGAATGACGCATGAAGGCAACATACAAGTTAAAGAAACCAAGGCCCTTGCGCTCATTCAGAAATATGACACTTTCAAGATGGAAGACAGTGAATCCATAGAAGCGATGTTCTCAAGATTCCAGATTCTTGTTGCTGGGATGAGAGTTCTTGACAAAGGGTATTCTACTGCTGATCACGTAAAGAAGATCATCATAAGTCTACCAAAGCAATGGAGGCCAATGGTCACTGCGCTTAAGCTGGCTAAAGATCTCAACAAGATATCTCTGGAGGAACTTGTTAGCTCCCTCAGAAGCCATGAGATAGAGCTAGAAGATGACGAGCCTTAGAAGCAAGGTAAGCCTTTAGCATTAAAATCTAACAAAAAACTTGATTCTAAGGTTTTGCAGGCTATGGAAGAAATCTCTGATGGATCCTCATCAGAAGAAGATGAACTGTCTCTTCTCTCCAGAAGGGTGAATCAGCTGTGGAAGCAGAGGCAAAGAAAATTCAAGAATTCCAGAAGGTCAGGGAATCAGAATGAATCTTCCTCCGGATACAGAAAGTCTGAGTCCTCCTCTGGACACAGAAGATCTGAAGCTTCATCTGGTCACAGGAAGTTAAACAATAGAGACATCATCTGCTATGAGTGCAATGAATAGGGGCACTACAAAAGTGATTGTCCAAGGCTTCAGAAGGAGAAGCCCAAAAAGAAGTTCTTCAAAGAGAAGAAGAAAAGTCTCATGGCAACATGGGATGACCCAGATACTTCTGACATAGACTCAGAATCAGATGATGAAAGAGCCAACATTTCTCTTATGGCTAATGTGACAGAAGACAGCGAAGCATATCAGTCAGACTCAGAATTAGACACATAAGAGGTATTTCCTGATTTTACTGTTAATTTCACTAAAGTTGAACTAGCAGAAAGCCTGAATGAGATTCTGGAAGGATATCAGCACATCAGAGTCAAATTCAAGAACCTAAAAAGGGATCTTGTCTCTGACTCTGAAGAAACTGTGAGTCTAAGATTAGAAAATTCTGAGCTAAAAGAAAAGATTTCAAAACTAGAAATTGATTTACAAAACTCTCAGAAAGTAATAATCTCAGAGGCTCCGAGTAGCGCTGATAAAATCATAAAAGAATATGATCACAACTTTCAGAAGTTTCTGGCTAAAAATATAGATAGAAGCAAGATGGCTTCAATGATCTATGGAGTTAGCAGGAATGACAGAAAAGGAATAGGATACCAAGGTAAGGTATCTCCACCTAAGAAAGTCATGGACCTAGTAATAAAACGCACACCACTAAAATCACACTTCACATATGGGCACACACATGACCTGAAATACACTAGCAATGATTATTCTGCCAAACCAAAATTCAAACAGAATTTTGGTAAAACTAACAAACCAGGACCCAAAAAGATATGGGTACCTAAGGACAAAATTATATATGTAGCAGATATCTTTAGCAGCAAGGCTAAAACACCAGTCATGGTACCTGGACTCTGGATGCTCTCGACACATGACGGGAAGAAAGCATATGTTCCTGGAACTTAAACCTGGAGGCTACATGGGCTTTGGAGGCAACCAAAGAGGGAAGATCATTGGCTCTGGAACAGTAGGTAATGGTAATCTTCCTTCTATTAATAATGTGATTTTAGTTGATGGATTGATGCATAACCTGTTATCCATAAGTTAGTTAAGTGATAACGGTTATGATATAATATTTAATCAAAATTCATGCAAAGCTGTTAGTCAGAAAGATGGAACTATCCTGTTTAATGGAAAGAGGAAAAACAACATTTATAAGATAAAAATTTCTGAACTAAAAAGTCAGAATGTAAAATGCCTTCTCTTTGTTAACAATGAGCGATAGGTCTGGCACAAAAGATTGAGGCATGTTAGTATGAGAAGAATATCTCAGATTAACAAACTCAATCTGGTTAGAGGACTTCCTAATCTGAAGTTCAGCTCAGATGCTCTATGTGAAGCATGTCAGAAAGGAAAATTTGCAAAACCTACTTTTAAAGCTAAAAATGTTGTTTCCACCTCTAGGCCATTAGAACTTCTGCACATAGACTTATTTGGACCAGTGAAAACTACGTCTTTTAGTGGCAAGAAGTATGGGTTAGTGATCGTAGATGACTATAGCAGATGGACATGGGTAAAGTTCTTAATACACAAGGACGAGTCACATTCTGTGTTCGTTGCTTTCTATAACCATGTTCAGAATGAAAAGGATCTTAGAATTATCAAAGTCAGAAGTGATCATGGTGGAGAATTTGAAAATAAAAAATTTGAAACATTTTTTAATGAAAAAGGAATTTCACATGACTTCTCTTGTCCTAGAATTCCCCAATAAAATGGAGTTGTAGAACGAAAGAACAGAACATTGCAAGAAATGGCCAGAACCATGATCAATGAGACTAACATTTCCAAGATCTTCTGGGCAGAAGCAATTAACACAGCGTTTTATATTCAGAATAGAATCTCTATAAGACCTATTATGGAAAAGACTCCATATGAATTGTGGAAGACCAGAAATCCCAACATTTCTTATTTCCATCCTTTTGGATGTACATGTTTTATTCTGAATACTAAAGATCATCTGAATAAGTTTGACTCTAAAGCACAAAAGTGTATTATGTTAGGATACTCTGAATGCTCAAGAGGGTACAGAGTATACAATACAGAAACACAGATTGTTGAAGAGTCAATCAGTGTTATATTTGATGATAAGCTTGACCCTCAAAAGTCAAAGCAGAATGAATCTTTTGCCGATATAGAAGTTGAATTCACAAGTGCTGAAGATAACTCATCATAAGTCCCTAACAGAGACGCTCCAACAACTTCAGAAGGAAATGTCACAAATGTTCCAGTACCTTCTGTTGATCAACTCCAGAAAAAGTTATCCAGAAGCAGCATAGCTCACCCAGAAGATAAGATTCTGGGAAAGAAGGATGATCCAATCAGAACAAGATCAACATCCAGAAACTCTGAAGAATCCCTCATGGGATTGGTATCTCTGATTGAACTAACAACAATTGATGAAGCTCTTCTAGACAATGATTGGATTCTGGCAATGCAGGAGGAGTTAAACCAGTTCACCAGAAATGACGTATGGGATCTGGTTCCCAAACCAAAAGGATTTAACGTCATTGGAACAAAGTGGTTGTTCAGAAACAAACTGAATGAGCAAGGAGAAGTCATCAGAAACAAGGCACGACTGGTGGCACAAGGTTATAGTCAGCAAGAGGGGATATACTATACATAAACCTTTGCTCCAGTCTCCAAGTTAGAATCTATCAGACTCTTAATCTCTTTTGCTATAAATAATGGCATCACTCTGTATCAGATGGATGTCAAAAGTGCATTCTTAAATGGTTACATTGATGAAGAGGTATATGTGCACCAACCCCCTGGGTTTGAAAATTCCAAACACCCAGAATATGTTTTCAAACTAAAGAAGTCACTCTATGGTCTGAAACAAGCTCCCAGAGCTTGGTATGAAAGGCTAAGTAAATTTTTGTTAGAAAAGGAATTCACCAGAGGGAAAGTGGACACAACCCTGTTCTGTAAGACATTTAAGAATGACATTTTAGTTTGTCAAATTTACGTAGATGACATTATTTTTGGATCTACTAAACCTTCTCTGGGAAGAGAATTTGCTAAGTGCATGCAGGCAGAGTTTGAGATGAGCTTAATAGGGGAACTTAAATTCTTTCTGGGCATTCAGATAAACCAGACTTCAGAAGGAACTTACATTCACCAGAGCAAATACGTCAGAGAACTTCTGAAGAAATTTGACCTCTCAGAATGTAAGCCCTCAAAGACTCCAATGCATCCCACGTGCATTCTGGAAAAGGAAGAGGTAAGTAAAAAGGTAGAATAGCAAATTTACAGAGGTATGATTGGCTCTCTCCTTTATCTGACGGCTTCAAGGCCTGATATTTTATTCAGCGTTTGTTTATGTGCTAGATTCCAATCAGATCCTAGAGAATATCACTTAACAGCAGTTAAGCGAATTTTCAAGTATCTGAAAGGTACTAATAACCTAGGTTTGTTTTATAGAAAATCCAATGAATACAACTTAGTAGGATACTGTGATGCTGACTTTGCTGGAGACAGAGTAGAGCATAAAAGCACTTCTAGAAGCTGCCAGTTTTTGAGAGGCAATCTGATATCATGGACCAGCAAGAGACAGTCCACAATTGTGTTGTCAATAGCAGAAGCTGAATACATAGCAGCTGCCAGATGTAGCACACAAATGCTCTGGATGAAAAGTCAGCTTGAAGGCTTCAACATATTTGAGAGTAACATCCCTATCTTATGTGATAATACTTCTGCCATCTGTCTATCCAGAACTCCCATTTTTCATTCTATGGCTAAGCATATAGAAATAAAACATCATTTTATTAGGGATTATATTCAGAAAGGAATTCTCACTTTAAAATTTATTGACACAGACCATCAATGGGCTGATGTGTTTACAAAACCCCTCTCTGAAGATAGATTCAATTTCATTCAGAAGCATCTCAGCATGAAATTGTGTCCAGAACAAAATGTTTTATTTGCATATTCTAACCCTCAGAATTCTATTGTTTTCTGTGGACATCTGATAAACTTATCTTCAGAAGTTAGGAGTACAGTTGCCTCAAAATCTATCTATGAAGATCTAAAATTTTCATTTCAAGGATAAAGGCATGCAGTTCACACCATCAAACATATGTCATCCTCTCACAAGTTACCTTCCAAGGCTGAAAATGCATTCAAATTCTGAAGGGTTCAAGGCTCTGATTGGATGCATTGAGACACTTGTCATTGGTAATTGTTCAATATCTCACGAAATCCCCTAATTTCAGGTTTCATTAATTAAGTATAATTTTTACTTATTTTCTCTTTCTTACTGATTACGTTTCAAAAGTGTTTATAAAACTCAATTTACTATTTCATTCACGTTTTACTGCTTTCAATATTCTCTCTTGCTCTAGTTTTTCAAAAACCCTTTCTATCAGTTTTCTTCAAAGAATCCGTGTGAACAATGGCATCCTCATTAAGCCTCAAGAATCTCAACAATGCTCCTGGTTCTTCATCAACTGAACAATATGAGGAGCCCATTAGAACACTGCTCACTCCGGTCGACAACCTTGAAGTTCTATGTGAACTGATCATCGACTTTGAGAGTTTATAGGAAAATGGGTTTGATATGTATGAAGATGTAACTGCACAGGGATGGAACAAATACTTTGATCGTCTGTTGGGTCCAACTTTTCCCATTCTTGTTAAAGAGTTTTGGATTCATGCTACTTCATCCAACCACCAGGTCACGTCATATGTTATGGGGAAGAAGATAGTGATTACAGAAGATTTGATTGGGAAACTCATTGGATACAATGGCGGCAGAGTCAGATGTATTGATATGGCTGATAAGTGTTCTGACCTAAAATCCATTGTTAGGATCATTTTCACTTCTGGACAGCCATCCAGCAAGATTAGAGACTTAAAAGATTATTACAGAATCTGGGCTAGGATCATTCTGGGATGTATCAATCACAGGAAGCCTACAAGCTCCCCTGATTACATCAATATTGATCAGCAATTTCTGTTATACTTCATTACAAAGAAGACCAAAATAAATCTTCCATATTTCTCTTCAACCATCTGAGAACAAGTGTGAAAGATACAAGAGAAGAAGAAAGAACCAAGAGGGATTGGATTCCTCTGGGAAGATTAATTTCAGATATTCTGACGGAAAACAGGTTGATAGAACATCTGACAGAGGCTCAAGAGATCAACACTCTAGAAGAAACTGCTGGGAAACCAGTGAATGCCAAGAATCTGAAGAAAATGAAGATTATTGAAATCATTAAGAAGGAACCAACAATTTCCTCTCACAGGGTCATCACATCTAGGAGAATCCCTCTGAAGGATTTTCCACTATTCTCTGAGATAGATGCTTCTCCAGAGATTATGGTCAGATACCTTAAAGCTTGCAAGGAAGATGGGACTATTCCATAAATCAACATCGGTGACCTGCACAAGCCAGCTCCAGAGGTTGTGCTAAAGAAATCCAGAAAGAGGAAGGCAGCAGGAGAAGGATCCTCTCAGAGGACACCCAAAGCTGCGAAAAAGAAAGAAATATAGGAATGGGTTACTTCTTTGAAGCAAGCAAGTCCAGAGAATTCTAATCCTGCTGCTTTTGATTCTCTGTGGGATAGATTCAGAAAATGGTTCAACTCTGAATCCCAGAGGCTAAAAGAATTGAGCTATGAGATGGCTCAGCAGAACTTCAGTGATCAGCTGAAAGCCTTCAAAGATCAAGTTCTGAGTCACTGGGACAAGAAATAAATTCTTCTGCTGGAAAATGCTCCCTGGAAAGAGAACCAACCTTTAGAAGCCACTGAACCAGATTCTGATAATCACCCTCTGACTACTGCTCCAGAAAAGGAAATTGCAACAGAAGAAGTTGTTCAATCAGAAGAGGCTGCAGAGTGTTTTGAACGACATGCAACCCCTGAAGATACACCAGCTTCGTCTCTAGTCATGCAAACTCTGGAAGAGTTGAAGAAGGAGAATACTTTAATCCACGTTAGGCTAGATAAGCAAGAATACACAAACAAAGAGATCGGGGATATATTGGACAAACAAGAAGATACAACAAAAGAAATCAAAGATATTCTGGGAAAGCGGGAAGAATCAAGTACTCAGATTAAGATCTTGCTGGAAGTGTTGTTCACACGACTTCCCCCTCCATCTTAGATTTTCTTTAACTTATATTATGTATTCTTCATCTTATCATCTTTGTTTCTGAAAAATGTCATTGCATTCTTTTTTCAATACAAATCATCTTTTTGACTCTGATTATATTGCTTTTTGATACCTGACAAAAAGGGGGAGAACGTAAGATATTTTCAATAACAGTATACCGGGACAAAGTCTCAAACATTATGAATATCTTAACTTCTATTTTTTTCTGAAAGCATGAACAGGAACATATTCTGATAAGGACAGAAGGAGATGCATCAAAAGCTCTGACGAGAAGGAACTTCAGGGAAGTAACTCATCTCTATCTGAGTACTCAACTCAGGGGGAGACTCTCTTAAGCTTTTTGTTCTATATTTTTTTATTGAAAGTCCTAGTTTTTGTCATCATCAAAAAGGGGGAGATTGTTAGAACATAGTTGGATTCTACAACCCTTAATTAGAGTTTTGATGATAACAAACACAAAGAACAAATATGCACTCTAAATTTGTGTTGTATTTTATGCAGAAGTTCTGACTTAAACGACATCAGAAGTTAAGCCACAGAAGCTTTCAAGCTGAGCAAATCAGAATGTTCTGAAGAATGATGATCATAATCTGCGCTAAAGTAAAAGATACTCTGATTCTGAACAGAAGTCTAACGCGTCAACATATCCTCATATCTCTGAGTCTTCAAAGTTCTAAAGTAAAGCAGCATGCTAGATTCCCAAGTTCTGAAGCGTTACGTTTCAATTAAAACAGTATAATATGCAACGACTTCATTCAGACAAGAATCTTCTCAGTATGGAAAGTGCATTAAGTGTCCATTATCACGTTTTATTTTGGACAGATTTCCACGCCTATATAAACAAGCTCAAAGGATAAATCGTTTACGATTTTTCATGAACGACTGCTCATACATCTCAAAAAGCTGCAAATATTCATATTCTTACATATACTCAAATTGTGTAATACATCGCAGTAGTGATACAGTTTTTGTAACGAAAAACATATAGTACAGTTAATTATTCTTTGATTAAGATATTGTTCCTTGAGATAAACCGGGTTGTGGTCATACTCAAGAAGACTTTGGAAGTTGTCAAAGTAGTTTTGTAATCTGTTTGATTAGTGGATTAAGTCCTCGTTGGAGAGAGGCGAAATCACCTTGGCGGGTGGACTGGAGTAGTTTGAGATCAAGCGAACCAGGATAAAAATCTTGAGTCTATTGCATTTGTTTTTTAAGTTTCAATTCAACCCCCCCCCCCCTTCTTGTGTTTTTCACTTCTTCACTGGCTTCTTAGAACTCAGATGCCCTAAGCTTCTGAAGTTCTAATGCCCCAATCTCGTGTGCCATAAATCACTATCACCTTTAGTGCCTTCTGCACTAAGGAATTTAGTTTCTCCTGTCTCCATATTCACCTTGAATGTTCTATTGCTTCCTAGATCAAATTGCATAATAAAATTTTGATTGCAGTCATACAACTTCAAGAGATTATTCTTCATAGTAACTGAGAAATCTTTTTCAATGAATTGACCCACACTCATCAAATTTCTCATCATTCTAGGAACATACCAAACGTCTTTGATCAGAACGGTTCTTCCATTCTTCACTTTGATTTTGGCATTTCCCATAGCTTATGCATTAAAGTACTTATCATCAGCACACCTAATCTTTGTCCTCCTTTTATAGTCAAAATCAACCAACCATTATTTGTTTCCAGGTAAGTGATTTAAGTAGCCAGTGTCCATACACCACCAGTCTACCAAATATTTATCATCAAACTCAGAAGCCATCAATAGCACAGGTTCATCATCAGAATCTATTTTGTCTATATTTACTTCTTCTAATTTCCTTCCCTTATTTGACCAACAATTATTAGCAAAGTGGCCAAACTACTTGCAGTAGTAACATTGAATATTCTTCTTGTCAAACTTCTCATTTCCTTTCTTATACTTTTTATCATCATAGTTGGAGGCTTATGACTTCGGAGAACTACCACCATGTCTCTTCTTGACTTCTGACCAAGAATGCTTATGTTCCTTCTTGACAAAAGAAGCTTTCAGAGCCTTCTCAACCTCTCTTTCAGAAGTTATCTCAGTCATATGTAACTCTTGCGCCTCTAGATTGTTTGCAGCTCTTTCATTCTCTTGGTGCTCAGATCTTTAGAATGTTCAATTGCTACAATAATGTAATCAAACTAAGAAGTAAGGGATCTCAATACCTTCTCAATGGTTACTTGTTCAGAAAGAGTTCTCCACAAGATTTCATTTCATTTGTGATCAAGATAACTCTAGAAATTTAATCAGGTACCTTCTCGTTGTTATTCATATTGAGATTCTCATACTGCTTATGTAGAGATTGAAGTTTCACCTTCTTCACTGACGCATCACCGATGTAGTACCGTGTCAATATATCCCATGTAGTCTTCACCGTCGTTGAATAAGCGATTTTCTCAAATATGTTCGCATCCATACACTGATGGATGTAGAACAACACTTTCTGATCTTTCTTCCTAGTATCTCTCTGCGTGTTTCTCTGTTCGTCTGTCACATCAGTTGCAACCGGAACATAACCTCCAGTAACAAGATCAAGAACATCTTGAGCACCGAACAATACACACATTTGGATCATCCACCGATTCCAATTTTTTCCATCAAATACCGGAAGCTTAGTATTCAAATTGTCTCTGTCGCTCATCTTCTTTTTGTGAACTCAAACTCAAACTCAGATCTCACCAAACGCTTGTGTTTTCCGACCTTGCAAAATCAAGAAATGCTATTCTGCCACGATAATGATAATGAATTCAGCGCGAATTCAAAAAATGAAATCAATTAAGCACGCCTTAGGTACACTCATGTTTCCCGTTGAATCGAACCGGAGCTCTAGATATCAATTGTTGGTGCACAAGATTGAAGATGAAAAATATGAAGATGGAAGAAGAGAGAGAAAGGAGAGAGAGAGAGAGAGAGAGAGAGAGAGAGAGAGAGAGAGAGAGAGAGAGAGAGAGAGAGAGAGAGAGAGAGAGAGAGAGAGAGAGAGAGAGAGAGAGCTACAAAAAATTTATTGAGAAAGAAACTATATACACAATTTTCATTCTACTAAAACCATATTTACAAACTTGTTTAAATACACAAAATAAATTGTCACGTAGGCCCTAACAAAAGTATGCTTAATAGATAAGCTAACAAAATAAACTAGGACCCCAGAAACTAAATATACTTCGGAAACGCAACCTCAGAAGCTTCTACTTCTGACTAACACAAATAATTCTGAATATGAATTACGTCTAACAAATGAAATGTAAAAAATTGATTAATGAAGTGATGAAGTTGTTTAATAAACATCCATATATTAAAAATAATTTTTAGTAGTAAAATAAAGTTGGTTAATGAAGTTATGAAATTGGTTAATGAACTGCCCAAATTTTTAATAATTATGAAATTGATTAATAAAATTTAAAATGTTATTTAATAAAGTTATAAAATTGGTTAATCACATAATTTTATTTCCATCCTCTTTTAATAAAAAAAATATTTTCTTTTATTTTAAAAAAAATAAATTATTATTAAAATATTTAACTGTTTACCGTATTAGCGAACAATGAAATATGATATAGGTGTAGAAATGTGGGGGAAGTATAACATTTTTCTTAAGTCATTCGATAAAAACAAGTGATTACAGTGGGTTAATAAAAATAAATAAATAACGAACTTTAACATTTGGGTCTTCAAAATTTTGAAATGAATGGCCAAGATTGAATTACTGAACAAAAGTGGGAATCACACAGATTTGATAAAAAGCATAGTACAATGTTTGTCCTTTCATTTTTCTCCCATATGGAAATCTCAATACTGGCAACCAAAACTGATATATGTACTTCTTATAGAGAAATTTTGTTGCTTTTTCATGTGCACCAATTATGAATTCATTCAGACATATGTATACTATGTTTTGTTTTCTTCTGCTTCTGACCAATCTCAATTTGTTTATGAGACTATGACAAGTTCTGATCAATTTCTAACATTAATTTGTTGTAAGCTTATCACATAACCTTACTTAGCTTGTTACATAAAGTTTAAAACAATGTCCATTAATGTTGATAAATTCATGTAATCCAAATAAGGTGCATCATAATCATTTTGATCCAGAAATGCTAAAGAAAACAAGAACTTTTTCTTATGGCCTAAAAAATTACAACATCCAATCATCAAAAAACTGATTCCTGAACACAAAAATCCTAGTAAAACTGGCTCCTAGGAGTCATATAAAGAGCTTCATCATTACTAACCCAATCACAACCATCATTTTGTGTTTCTGGTGCTTCATCAGGATAAATAGGCCTAATCCTCACCCTTGGTTTACATGGTGGCAACAATGGAACTGATGCTTCATTCTTAATCATCCTAGCTGCATCCCTCACTCTAGGCCTCTTTTCATTATCAGGATGAACACAAACAAGCCCTACCAATAACACCCTTTCCATCTCCACAATATCGAATTCGCCCATCAGTTTCGGATCCGCCGCGTCCACGAGCCTATTCTTTTCCCACAGATTCCAAACATAGTCGCCTACGACAGTTCCGTCGTCTCCAACGGGTTTCCTCCCCGTCGCGACTTCAATCACCACGACTCCAAAACTATACACATCGGTCTTCACGGTAGGAATCCCGGTATAAACGTATTCCGGTGCTAGATACCCCATTGTTCCTGCTGGTATAGTAGCATCCCTTGTGCTGGAACTGTGTTCATACACTTCTGCAAGCCCAAAATCACCTAACTTTGCATTGAAATCTACATCAAGCATTATGTTACATGTCTTCACATCTCTATGAATGATCTGTCTCTCACATTCTTCATGAAGATAGGTAAGAGCAGCCGCGACGCCGAGAATTATATTAACTCTTTGTTTCCATGAAAGCACAAATGAAGATCTTAAATTCTTATGCAGAACTTTATCTAGGCTTCCATTTGGTAGATACTCATAAACTAAAACCAATTCATTCTCTTCACAGCACCATCCTTTGAGCTGAACCAGATTCTTGTGCCGCAAGCAACCAACCATTGTAGCGAATTCTGTTGCAAAAGGATTGTGTAAACGATCCAAATCATCGACTTTTTCGAATCTCTTGACAGCTACATCACCTCCAAATGGAAGTGACCCTTTATAAACTTTTGCAGAAGCACCTTCACCAACTAGTCTATCTCTATTAAACCCCATTGTAGCTGATGTTATCTCTGAAAGTGCTAACCTCATTGGAACTTTATTTGTTTGAAATCTACAACTTTGTCCTTCTCTAATCTTTCTAATTACACCCCCCTCTTTCCTTTTCATGTAAACACATATCACAACAACTAATGCCAATGCTGACACAACAAAAGCTGTTATTCCACAGATTCCAAGAGCTAAATCACCAATCTTCTTCCCTTGATAATTTTCACCTTTTTTCTTGGACGCTTTCGAATCGCCGGCGTAGCACAAGAAACAATCACCTTCTTCTAAATTGTCCATAGGACTAACAGAATGAGAATAACTCAAAGTTTTGAACTGCCAATGATGAACAAGGTGAATACTTGAACCTTTTCCATTAGAAGCCGAGAAACCAACATGCATAAACTCTTTGAATATCTCAGAAAGATCAATGAGTGAAGCAAGAATCGGTGTTGGTGGCCTAGTAGACGAATAACCAATCCAAACACGAACCATTTTCATGTCATCTCTATACTCAATCCATGCAGTGATGATTTTCCCACTTTTCAAATCAACCCCACGTGAAAGAACATCAACAGAAGCAAAAGAAACAACACTGCTAAGATCAATACCAACATGGTTACCATTAATATCACCAAGAGAAGGATCAAAACTCGTGTCAAATTCAACCGCAAAGTAAGAATCTTTGTCCGAACTCGGAAGACCCATGTAACCATTAGAGAGAGACGAGAAATCAGTGGTTGAAGAAATGAGAAAAGCAATGCCGTCACCAGAAGAGGAAGGGCAGGAAGGTGATGAATGGATTGAGAAAGAGAAACGACATGAAAAAGAAGCGGTTGAGTTTGTTAAAGGATCAAGAAAACGAACAGGGTAGAGGTAGAAAGCTCTTCCCGTTCCAGAAGACGAAGAAGAAAGACAAGTGAGTTTTTGTTTGGTGAGAGCAATGGAGGTGTCTGTGAAAGAAGCATCACCAAAGAGTGTGATGTTTTGTGAAGGGAGAGAAAGTAAAGGGAGAATGAAAGTGATGAAGAGAAAGAAATGGAGGATGAATAGAGTGTGATAAAGCATTGTGAAGGGTTAAAGGTGGTGAAATTTTCAAGAATTTTTTGTCACGGTAAAGTGGTAGGTAAAGTAGGTAGGTAGTTTAGTTTAGTTGTTCTCGTTGAGAGATGGAAGAGAGAGATACACAGTCTCTCACTGTGCGAATAGAGAAACCATCAACCATGAGATGGGTCTTGCTTGGCATACTCTTTCTTCTAAGCCCAAAAAATATGAAAAAGTTTTTCCTTAGAGAAACAAAATCTTGATTCTGATATTTTTATAAATATAAATTAGACACTCTTATGAGCAATTTTATAGATTAATATGTGGGATGAAAATTTTCTAAAGAGTACATGTTAAAAATTGAATTTAAATTTAAAACTATATGGCATTGGTTGACAAATGACCTATTAGACTATATAAAATATATAAAGGATATTATTAGATTTTATTGTAAATAATTACTGAATATTTATTTAGAATTATTAGGAATATATTTGATACATCTTTCCATTATCAATAGCATCTTCTTTTCCACACTTCTCCTATGTCCAACGAAAAGTAACAACACTTCCTACATCCACTTCAATAACAATAATTCCACATTTCAATCTCAACTTTCCACTATTCTCACGCCTATTTCTATTCATCCTGTTTTATTTGTGTCCAATATTACAAAATTCATCAAAATCACACTGAATATTGAAAAAGAACAATATAATAGATGATATGAATGATTCAAAATTCATGCTCATGTCTATCAAGTGCGTGATCATATAATCCCATATTCCCCCTCTACATACCTGCATCTCCCTCACTCAAAGACACTAATCTTGAACTCTGACTTTGCCTTGATGTTGTCATGTTACAGTGGATATACAACACAACTTCTAATGACCTTCTCAATACTATTATTGAACATTACTCAACTGCAGAACTTGCTTGGAACAGGCTGTTTGATATGTTCTATGACAATAAAAGTTCTAGGGCATTTTACCTAAAGAAAGGGTCTTCACGCTTTCATGTGGAATAATTATCTGATGCATCCTCTTATTGTCAGCATCTTAAATTTCTCTCCGACCAACTACCTGATGTCGGGGATCCTCTCCCCAATGAACATTCGATTCTTCAACTCAGCCTAATCGATGCCAGTGCTACTGTAGGCTCGCAAATTCGTCATACTGATTCTCTTCTTCCCTTTTACAAAGTGCGCTCCATGGTCATCTTAGAAGAAACATTCAGAGCAAAAAAGGTAGCCAACAACACTGACAATGTTGCCTTCATCGCCTCACACAGTGGTGTATTATCTCATACTCCTGCCGACAACACCAACTGCGATAGAGGTAATAGCAATCGTGGCAGAGGAGGTAATGGTCACGGCTACCGTGGAAGAGGATGAAACAATGGATATAGTGGCAGTCAATCCCAACATCCACAGTGGACTTTACCACCCTACCCATATCAACAACAACAATGGACATATTCATCATATCCCACTAGTGTAGGAAAGACTTTTTACATCGGTATTCAGTATTAAAAATGAAAATTTAAACTCATTTCATCACTTTTGCTTATGGAGGTTCATGAACACTTTTTAACTCTTGTTTAAAATCAATTGAGTTTTCATGCAAAATGGTGATGATTAAGGTACTAAATCTATAAAGCAAGAGTAAAAATTCAATATAATTAAATAAATAAAAAGCATAAGAGCTCACATATTCAATAAAAAGAAATAAATGACTTGAGAGAAACGAAGAGAGTTTTAGCTTAGTTTAGTGAATGATTGGTAGTGAGATTTGTGAATGAGGATGGATTTATTTATAGGCTCCATCAAGGATGGTTTAGGAATTAAAAAAACAGAGGTGACAAATGTGTGAGTGAGTTCTAGAAGGTTAATTAATTAAATCATAAATTATGATGCAATAAATCAACGAAATGATTATGTCATATATGCATGTAATATTTTAGATACTTTTGACCTTCTAGAAGCTTGATTTTTATTTTATGATTCATGAAAATGATTAATTAAATTCAAATGGATATAATGGTGATAAATCAAATGATTATGAATTTATTTTCCAAAATGCATAATGAAATAATGTAATTTTCGTCAACTTCTTTCAACATGTAATATGTTGACTTTTCTTTGACCTTGTATTATGATGTATGATATGTTAATGAATATTCCTAAAAGAATAGTGTGGTGATTTAAATGATTTTTCAACAATGATCAATGATGCATGAATTTTAGTCAAATTTCACAACACATAAAATGTTGACTTTTTGGTTGACTTTTGGTCAACCTAATGCACGAATGACCGACTAATGGTACAAATGCAATGAATGAATGACTCTGGAGTCATCAGTGAAGTTTTGGTACCACATGCATGAGTCTAATGAAGTTGCATTGAATTACTTGTGGCACTGCATGATACTTGATTAAGTGATGCTTTGTGAATGTGTGAATTAATGATGTTGTAGGGATAACTATTGACTAATGATATGATGATGCTATAAATGAATAATGAAGTGACTGTGTGAGTATAACATGAAGTTTTGATGATGTTTGGTTTCTTGCTAATGTGTTATAACTACTATATTTATTCCTTATATCTTTTATAATGATTATGATTACTCGCTCTTTCTGCTTGAAAATGTTGCCTCTTTACGAGGGTAACTTACAAGTGACCAAGAATAGTTCGTTTGAAGCTTAGAGGATAGCTTCAGAGTGCGTCATTTATTTCTGTTGAATATGAGAGTCTTGTTATGATATGTAACATCGGAGTTGAGAACATTTGTTTTGAAACTATTATGCTCTTGATTTATAGATGATGGATTACCTTTCTTAATATTTAAATTGTTCTTGGATTATAAACCTTGAAAGATGTTTTGAGACTATGATTCTGCTGCGATAATTTAAATATGATATTGATGATATTAAAGAAATAGTGGTTCTAAATATTTTGAAAATTCGTGTTA
The DNA here is from genome assembly GCA_948472305.1 of Vicia faba. Lineage (NCBI taxonomy): Eukaryota > Viridiplantae > Streptophyta > Magnoliopsida > Fabales > Fabaceae > Vicia > Vicia faba. The sequence continues at coordinate 909,435,431 of OX451738.1, read as the reverse complement.
CGGAGCATGATATTTTATATAATGTTTATATGAAGACGTGACATCCTTGTTCTGATATTATTTGATTTATTTTAGTAAAATATATGCGAAATACATGTGGATTTAGAAGAGTGTTACAATGATTCTTTGTATATCCTTTGAAAATATTCATGTACGCTCCACAAGATACATTCACCGTAAATAAACTGGACCACAAATTCTAATCTTCCTTACTAGATGAACAACTAAGTGAACCATGATGTCAAAGAATGATGGAGGGAAAAACATCTCTAATTGACACAAGATAATTGCAGCTTTGTGTTCCAATTCATCTAAATTTCCAGGATCTATAACTTTACTACGTATAATATTGAAGAATAAGCACAATCTGATTATAGTCACCCTTACATTTCTTGGTAAGATGCCACAGATAGCTACTGGTAGAAGTTGTTACATCAACATATGACAATCATGAAATTTTAAGTTAATTAATTTGTGATCGTTCTCTGACACAAGTTTCTTCACATTTGATGAGTACCATTTGGTAACTTTGACACCCTACAAATAATCACAAAAACTTTTCTTTTTCTTTTTTAGACAGAGTGTAACATGCTGGAGGCAACTAGGTTCTATTTTCTACTTTTTTTGGAGCTAATTCTTTCGTATATCCATCACAACCATATCTTCACAGAATTTTTTAGTATCTTTTGTCTTGCCTTTAATATTGAGAAGTGTTTCAATCAAACTATCACATATATTTTTCTCCACGTGCGTCACATTAAGACAACGTCATACATCAAGATGACAATGTCGATACCAAACTCCTGCTCTCCATTAAAAGCCTTGCGCAATCTACGATATATATGATTAGGCCTTAGAAATCTTCGATGACCAAGATAAATTATCTTTTTTTCCTTTTGATAGTTGGTGGTGACATGTATCAACTTCACATATAGGACACACTTTATGACCCTTGAAGCCGTACCCAAACAAATTAATGTATATAGGAAAGTCATTGATTGTGCAAAACAACATGGCACATAACTTAAATTTATCACTTGTATATGCATCATCAACATCAACACCTTCCTCCCACAAAAGTATTAAATCTAAAATCAATGGCGATAAATAAATATCTATGTCATTTCCTGGTTGTTTTGGACTCGAAATAATCATCGATAACATCATATACTTGCGTTTCATTTACAACCATAGAGATAGATTGTAAATTAAATATTTTTTAATATGAATAATATATTTATTTTTATATTATAAATAACAAGTTAAAAAAATAAATTTTAAAAAAGAAAAAAATGTTAAATAGAATTTTAAACATAAGAAATTGTAATAAGTTAAATTATTCTTTATTAATTAATTTATGACATTGTAAATATTATTGTATTAAATTATTTTTATATAATAATTTTATTTTATTTTTATTATTTTCCTAATAAATATGTAAATATGTTTTAGAATTAATAATCTTTTTTATTTTAATATCCAAAATATAATTTATCCATGTTACTTCTTTAACTCTAAGTGTATGTTTTTTTTTTGTTTTTTTTTTAATTTTAAGTCCAATTTCAAATTTTTTTTGTCCATATTAATTTTATTTAATAATATTTGTAAGGACCTCATAAATATCATTAGAATTTTAAAAAATTAAGATAATGTATTTGTAAATAATCTGAAACTAATATTTATAATAATATATTATTAAGTCCTGTTAAAGCAGCCAATTGAGAGCTGCGACCCCAGGACATAAGATGTAAATGCAAGAATTTGAGGAAAAAAGAATTACCAATGTTGGATGAATTGCTAAGAGACAAGGATGATATAATTGTGGCTACACCTTATACCGCTTCTATTTCGGAGTAGCATGTTGTTATTCATAGCGAAATAGAAAACTTGACTGTGATATACAAGTGTCATAATAATGTGCAGATTTAAAGGACTGGAAAGTATCAACTAATTTAACATTATTTATTTTGTCTATAACATGCATACAAAAAAAAAAAAAAAGGAACTTCTGTCTAAATTGTGTAAAAACTGTTTCATAATATAGAAAATGACATAAACTTTTACAAGTAACAAAGACGTATAAGCCAGTGATTACACTATTAACTTGATTACAGAAGTAATAACATTTCCAATTAAAAACAGACAAACTTAAAAGTTTTGACAAAATGCCATTTTTCAATGTATTCTACCAATAACCAATAGGGCGTGGACTCCATTTCATGCAGTAGGATTATGAGATCCTGGTACTTATCCTCTTTCATACTTTTTTCATGGTGTATTTCATCGAAACTGCACTATGTAGATTCATTGCTTCCACCACATGAAGAGTTTCAATATCAAAGTATTCAAGAATTTGAAGTAAGTTTCTCTCCAAGAAGGTAGTAACAATATTGAGCTTACAAAGCCAACAAAACTAGTGAAGAATCCTATGCCCATGCTCATGTATAATGCTTCCAAAAATATTGAATTGTGATCTCCAGCATCAGTTGTTGGCACTTGACGGTTTGACGTCTCTTCTCCAGGACATTTTGTAACAAGGGGTTCTCCACACAGATTAGAATTACCTTCAAAACTTGAAGCATTAAATGTCTGCAACTGTGTTCCAATTGGAATTTTTCCATGGAGCTGATTGTTTGACAAATCCAACATAGTCAGACGGTCAATGTGAGCTAGACTTGAAGGAATTCTGCCTGAAAGATGGTTTCTTGACAGATCAAGAAATTCAAGTGACTTTAAGTTTCCTACTTTTGAAATGATTTCTCCACTGAGATTGTTCCTTGACAAATTTAAGGAAGTCAATCCAAATAAGTACTCCATTTCTATTGGTATTTCCCCTGTAAGATGGTTGCTTGAGAGATCAATGCTTTTTAAAAACCTATCTGCATGTTGGTATTTCTCCAATAAATTTATTACCGTAAAGATACAGGAGTCTCAAAGAAGAGAGGCTTGAAAGGTCAGGTAACATGCCTGAAAGCTGATTATTCGACAACCATATAACTTGTAAGGAAGATGAATTTTGCATGCATTGGGAAATGTTATTATGGATGATAAATTCTGAAATCTCTCCGCTCAATTGGTTGTCGTCAGCGGCAAATTCCTGCAAGGTGCATATATTTCCAATAGATTTTGGGATCGTTCCTTCTAGTAGATTCCCCATGAGAGCGAGAGTTACAAGTGAACGCATAGTGTTTCCAAAATCATTAGGAATAGTACCTTTTAACAAGTTATTATCAAGGTAGAGCTGTTGAAGATTGGAGGTGTAGTTAAGCATCCATTGAAATATCTTTGATGATGTCAAGTGATTATGAGAAAGCTGTAGGACAGTGAGAGAAGTGGAAAAGTTCATGTAAGAATCAGATAATCCAGGGATGTTGTCATCAGTAAGGTTACAATCATTTAGATATAACTTTTCAAGGATTGGAAGCTTTGCTAGGAGTTGAAAGGTGTGATGACAAGTATTGCTGAGACTTTGAACATCACTCAAGTCAAGATATCTCAAATAAGAGAGATTTAATAGCCATTCAACATTTGCGCATTGGAAAGGATTTGCTCCAATGAGTTCATTCCCACCAAGACCAAGGTGTCGCAAATGTGAAAGATTCCCCATTTGAGAAGGAATCTTCCCATGATAACCACCATATGAGAGATCAAGATATCTTAAGTTACTAAAGGAGCCAATGAACTTTGGGATTTGAATGTTTCCTTTCAAATAACTGAGGTCTAAATATTTTAGATGTTGTAGCTCAGTTATTGAGGAACTCATGTTACCATTGAAAGTGAAATCGTCTGTATATGAAAGATTAAGATCAAGCCTTTGAACATAACCTGTTTCTCTGTTGCATTCAATTTCGGGCCATTTGCAGCAATCTTCATTTCGATTGTCCTTCCACGAAGACAATATGTCAAAATCTAAATGAAGCTCTTTTTTGAAATTGAGCAAAGCATGTCTCTCCTTCTCTTTGCACATCGTTTTTCCATTCTGTATTGATGACTTGAATCCAAAAATGGCAGGCAACACAACCAATGCATAGAATACTAAAATAATATAGTTTCTCATCATGGTTATTTATCAACAAAATAATGATGCTATTTTATAATGAATATACTATGTTCTCAAGAGTTATATAAAAAAAAGACACACACATATATATATATATATATATAAATTCTGTGAATTCCTTTTATTTACTTAATATGAGTCCCAACATGAATTCAGCAAATAATTAAATAATACTATGTTTGTATTTGGATTGACGGTGAACATAATTGATTTCAATAAAATTGAGTTTTGTAAAATTTATTAAATTGTAATTTATAGTGTCGAAAAGATTAGATTTGTTTAGATTTAAATAGATTTGATTTAAATCTAGAATAGATTTGATTTGATTCAGTAACAAAATAGATATTTTTGGGCTTTGGACTTAGGATGCAAGCTCAATTATAAATAGAGGGAGTAACTCCTATTTTTTGTAAGCAAGTCAAGCAAGTCATTCACATTTACAGTTGCAAAGTGAATAAGAAAATTTTTACAGTTTGTGAGCAGAGAGAAACTTTGCAGAAATTATTTGTCTTGTCTTCTTTCTTTGTTTGTCTCATAATTAAATTGTCATTGTGGTAGAAATTCATCATAGACTTTGGTGAGTTTTCAACATCTGATATCAAGAGCTTTTGTTTCGATTCAAGGGAAGTGTCAATCAAGAACGATTGAAGAATTTACGATGGCAAATTATGGGAATGCAGATTATCCAACAACTCTACCAATTCTAAAAGTAGACAACTATGAGAATTGGTGTAAACAGATGAAAGTCTTATTCAGGTGTCAAGGTCTTTGGGATCTTGTAAAAGATGGAGTCGAAGCGCTTAGAGAAAATGCTTCAGAAGAAGAAAAGAAGAAATACAAAGAATATGAGAAGTTGAGTTATAAAACATTATTTATAATTCATCAATGTGTCAGCCCATACAATTTCAAAAAGGTTAGTGATTCAGAATCAGCAAAAGAAGCTTGGGAAATCCTTGAGAAGTCTTTTGGAGGCGCTGAGAAGGTGAAAGAAGTGAGGTTACAAACTCATAAAAGGACGTATGAACTGCTTCAGATGCAAGACAGTGAAAGCATATCTGATTTCTTCACCAGAGTTACAAAACTAGTAAATCAAATCAAGATATGTGGAGAAAGGTTAACAACAAGAGTTGTTGTTTCGAAGATCTTGAGACCTTTAGCTCCTAAGTTCGACCACATAGTGGTGGCGATAAAAGAGAGGAAAGACTTGTCGAAATAGACAAAGGAAGAGCTTCAAGGGACGCTTGAATTTCATGAACAAAGAATGAATGAAAGAGCTGCAGGCAAATCGAAGAGTGATGTGGCCTTGCAGACACATTCAACAAAAGAGATCAAAGGAAACGTGATCGAAGGAAACCAGATCGAAGGAAATGTGTCGAATCAAAGAAGACCATACCAAGACAATCAAAGAGGTGGTGTTGCAAATAGAGGAAGAGGTGGTGGTCGAAAACCTGATAAGAGTCACATTTAATGTTACAATTGTCAGAAGTATGGACACTATTCGAGTGATTGTCCAGAAAAACGAAAGAATCAAGAAAGTGATGCAAAGCTTGCAAAACATGAAGAAGAAGAGATGATGTTGATGGTCACAACAAAAGATGAAGATAGATTCAAGGACCAGTGGTACTTGGATTCAAGATGTTCATCACATATGTCTAGAAGGAAAGATTGGTTTGTCAACATAAAGCCCTCAACAAAAAATATGGTAAAATTTGCAAATGACAATACCCTGGAAGCTGAAGGTATTGGTGATGTTATGATTATGAGGAAAGATGGTAAAAGGTCAGTAATCTCCAATGTGTTATACATATCAGGCATGAAGAGCAATTTGCTCAGTATAGGGCAGTTGGTCGAAAAGAATTATAAAGTTTCAATCGAAGATAAGATGATGAGAGTCGTTGATGCAAATGAGAGATTAATCTTGAAGTCTCCTATGTCTCAGAATCTAACCTTCAAGATTGAACTAAATATGATGGAGCACAAGTGCCTTTCGACTGCAGCTAGTAGAGATGAATGGATATGGCATTATAGACTAGGTCATCTCAACTTCAGAGACATTAGAGATTTGAAGAGAAGAAATATGGTTTCGGGATTGCCAGAAATCGACATTCTAAACGAGGTATGTGAGGAATATGTGCAGGCGAAGCAACACAAGAATAGCTTCAGCAAGGATGCAGGAAGCAGGTCGAAGGCTAGTTTTGAAGTCATATACTCTGATGTATATGGACCAATTCAGGTGGATTCGATGGGAGGTAAGAAATACTCTGTTACATTCATAGATGATTTCAGTCGAAAGCTATGGACTTATCTGATCAAGAAGAAAAGTGAAGTGATCGAAGTATTTACCAAGTTTAAGTCTATGGTCAAAAGAAAAAGTGGTCTAAAGCTCAAAGTTTTGAGAATTGATGGTGGTAGAGAATATGTGTCGAAAGACTTTGACAGGCTATGTGAAAAGGAAGGGATTATGCATGAGGTTATGCCACCCTATACTCCACAACAAAACAAAATTGCAGAAAGGAAGAATTGAACCATCATGAATATGGTGAGAAGTATGTTGAAAGGCAAGAATTTACCTAAAGAGTTTTGAGATGAAGCTGTTTCGACTGCAACATACATTTTGAACAAATGTGCTACAAAGAAGCTAGAAGGAATTACTCTAGAAGAATGTTATTCTGGTGTGAAGCCTAGCTTAAGTCATCTGAAGATATTTGGATCTATTTCACATAGACATGTGCCAGATCAGTTGAGAAGAAAACTTGATGACAAGTCAAGTCAAATGATTCTAGTTGGATATCATTTGACAGGAGGCTACAAGTTGTTTGATCCAGTGAAAAAGCAGATTGTGATCAGCAGGGACATGATCATAGATGAGTTTAAAGAATGAGATTGGACTGAAAACGTTTAGAAAGATTCAGTGGGAATCCTATTCGAAAAACCAGAAACTCAAGTCGAAAGAGAAGTTCGACAAGAGGAACCAACAAATATACCAAGTACAAGCAGACCTCAAAGAACAAGACGCATGCTTGCAAGATTGCAAGGATATGTGATTACATCAGATGATGTGATATATGATGTGATAGATGATGAAGGTGAGCAGGTACATTATGCTTTCTATGCAAATGTCGAACCTGTTAATGCAGCTGAAGCATTGAAGGGTTCGAAGTGGGTGAAAGTAATGAACGAAGAAGTGAAGTCTATCGAAGACAACAACACTTGGTTACTTGTCGAATTTCCTCAAGGAAAGAAGGCAATTGATGTCAAGTGGGTATACAAAGTGAAAACGAATTCGAAAGGGGAAGTAACTCGACACAAAGCAAGGCTTGTGGCGAAAGGATTTCTAAAAAAAGAAGGAATAGACTTCGATGAAGTTTTTGCACCTGTTGCTAAGATCGAAACAATCAGGTTGGTTGTTGGTCTAGCAGAAATAAACAGTTGGCACATATGTCAGATGAACGTGAAGTTTGTATTCCTAAATAGAACCTTAGACGAAGAATTCTATGTTAAACAACCAGTTGGGTTTGTGAAACATGACGAAGAAAGAAAGGTGTACAGGCTGCCTAAAGCCCTGTATGGATTGAAACAAACTCCAAGGGCTTGGACTAATAAAATTGATAGTTTCCTAAGGGAGAAGGAATTTGTGAAGTGCACAACTGAACATAGAGTATATGTAAGAAGAAGCAAGAGTAAATTGCTTATACTATGTCTCTATGTAGATGATTTGTTGATAACAGGTAGCTGTAAAAGTGAGATCGAAGACTTCAAAGGTGATCTCAGTAAGAAATTCGAAATGTCTGATTTGGGTGAGATTTCATATTTCCTTGGTATCGAATTCTACAAGAGCAGTAAAGTTTTGATGATGCATCAAAAAAGATATGCAGGAGAAATTCTCAAGAGATTTGAGATGGAAGAATGCAACTCAACTTCGACACCTGCAGAACCAAGACTGCAACTGTCGAAAGATGCAGATGAAGATGATGTTGATCCAACCCAATACAAGAGACTTATTGGATCATTGAGATACCTTTGTCATACAAGGCCTGACTTAGCATATAGTGTAGGTATGGTAAGTAGATTCATGCAGAAGCCAAAGGTAGCTGTAAAAGTGAGATCGAAGACTTCAAAGGTGATCTCAGTAAAAAATTCGAAATGTGTGATTTGGGTGAGATTTCATATTTCCTTGGTATCAAATTCTACAAGAGCAGTAAAGGTTTGATGATGCATCAAAAAAGATATGCAGGAGAAATTCTCAAGAGATTTGAGATGGAAGAATGCAACTCAACTTCGACACCTGCAGAACCAAGACTGCAACTGTCGAAAGATGCAGATGAAGATGATGTTGGTCCAACCCAATACATAAGACTTATTGGATCATTGAGATACCTTTGTCATACAAGGCCTGACTTAGCATATAGTGTAGGTATGGTAAGTAGATTCATGCAGAAGCCAAAGGTATCACATCTAGCAGCAGAGAAGGGGATACTAAGGTATCTCAAAGGAACTTTCGATTATGGCATTTTGTTTCCTGCAGCTGATAAAGGAAACGAATGCGAGTTAGTGGGATATACTGATTCAAGTTGGTGTAGTGATGCTGAAGATCGAAAGTCAACAACAGGATATGTGTTTATGCTAGGTGGTGCACCGGTTTCTTGGAATTCAAGAAAGGAACCAGTAGTGACATTATCATCATACAAAGCAGAATATATAGCTGCTTCTCTTTGTGCATGTCAAGCAACTTGGATGGTGAACTTGGTCGAAGAGATAACAGGGAAAGATCATGGAGCAATTACCATAAAATCGACAGCATGTTAGCTATCAGTATGGAGAAGAACCTAATAGCACATGGTCGAAGTAAGCACATCGAAATGAGGTTCCATTATCTTCGAGAGCAGGTAGCAGATGAGAAGGTGAATTTGGAACACTGCAGAACTGAGAATCAGATTGCAGACATCATGACGAAGGGAGTGCAAATCGAAGTATTCAAAAGGCTAAGAGTCATGATGAATATAGATAGTTTAGACACAATGAATTAGGTGGTGTGTTAAATTGTAATTCATAGTGTCGAAAAGATTAGATTTGTTTAGATTTAAATAGATTTGATTTAAGTCTAGAATAGATTAGATTGATTTAGTAGCAAAATAAATATTTTTGAGCTTTGGGCTTAGGGTGCAAGCTCAGTTATAAATAGAGGGAGTAACCCCTATTTTTTGTAAGCAAGTCAAGCAAGTCATTCACAGTATTTTGCAGTTGCAAAGTGAATAAGAAAGTTTTCACAGTTTGTGAGAAGAGAGAAACTCTGCAGAAATTATTTGTCTTGTCTTTTTTCTTTGTTTGTTTGTTTCATAATTAAATTGTCATTGTGGTAGAAATTCATCATAGACTTTGGTGAGTTTCCAACAAAATTGATTTTAACAAAATTGAGTTTAATTGACTTATATTTGAATACATTTAATTAAAAATGAGTTGAACAATAAATTTTTGCATAACAGTCATATTTAAACTAAAAAGTTACAAATTATAACTTCAATTAAAATCAAATCCGAAAATAGAATTATTCTAGTTTAGAAAAATCAAACACCTCAAAATCAATTAAGAATTAATTTTACATTTCTAAAATTACATTTGCCATTTAAAAAAACGAGCCCAAACATGCTATAGAACATGTTAGTACGTGGACCCTTGATGATTGTATTCTTTCCGGATAAACGGTTTATTTATCCACCTTTATGTCATTTTGGAGATCTTTGACGTAATTCTCGTAATACTCCTAGAATTCAGATATGCATATTCAAACAAATTAAATTTTAGTTTTTTAGGAGTTAATATGCATATCCGAAATAATCCAATAACTTAATATTTAAATATTTCAAATTTGTATATCCGAAATATATATATATATATATATATATATATATATATATATATATATATATATATATATATATATATATATATATATATATATATATATATATATATATATATATATATATATATATATATATATATATATATATATATATATATATATATATATATATATAGATGATCCTTGTAATTTATATATTATTCATCATTTTTTTACAAGAAATTAACATATTATCTATTCATTTAATATTTAATGTCTTATTTTATTATTATTAATTATTAATAATATTTAACTTTTAATTATAATATAAATATTTTTTAATATAATAAAAATTTTAATTACAACTTAATAATTAATTATCAATTCTATAATAAAAATTAAAAAATAAATTTTAATTTAAAATGTCAGTTTTATTTCTCAAAATAAAAGTGTCATCTAATTTAGTTTTAAAGTTACAACTAAAAAATATTTCTTATATTTTTATCCAAAAATTGTTCATAATTTTAAATAAAAAATTAAAAGACAATTATATTTGACTATTACAATTAAAAAATTTATTATTATATTTATTATTTAATTTCATATTATAAATTTATTTTAATATTTAATTTTCAATTATAAATTTAAGTTATTTTTTATTAATAAAATTTACTTTAATTATATTATGACATATTATAAATAAACGCCTTTTTTTAAAATAAAATCAAAAAAATCTGAAATCTAAAATTATTTTAAATATATATATTTGAAAATTCTCTAAAAATAAAATATAAAAATTTATTTGAACATACATACTCGAAGAATATTTTTGAAATTTTAAATATGTTTTTCACTCCTATAAGAGTCCACAAAGAAATCTATTAGGTGATAAAAACAAAGTATGAAAGAATACATATTATACTGAGGGCTTGACCATTCCTACAAATTTAAAACAGATGACGTACGTGGCTTGTATAAAAAAATATAAGTCATTGGAATTTAGAGATATTTTGACCACATATAAATGAAAACATCATAAATGATAAAAATTCAGGTCAACATCAGTGAGTTGTTTCTACGAAACCTCCATGAAGGGTAATAAAGGCCCCACCCATTCCTTTTGTATAAAATCAAACACAACGCAATTCAAAGTTCAATGATTTTATAATTTCAATTTCAACCACCCGTTTTGACTATAGTAATATACGTTATCAGGACACATTTATAAATAATAATTTTTTTTTTAATTTATTAAATAATTAATATATCTAATATAAAATAATGATTAAATATACCATTTATTCCGTGCGTGTTTGAATTGGCTTTTACAAGTCTCAAGAATCAATTTTAGAGGTGTGAAATTGATTCAGGATAATTTTGAGATGCTTTGTATATCAAAAGTAGAATTGATTTTGGCTCCAGAATTGATTCTATTTTAAGTTAAAATTTGTAGTTTCTGTCTCCAGAATTGATTATGAGTGATTTTTACACCGAAATTTATTATTCAACTAACTTTTACATAAATGTATTCATACATAAATCAATTCGACTAAACTCAATTCTGTTAAAATCAATTCTATCAAACTCAATTCTACTCTAATCAATTATGTCCACCGCCAATCCAAATACATACTCAATTAATCTAAAAAGTTTTTTTTATTGTTTATAAATGTGTTCGGAACGTGTATTAGACATGTAATATTTTTAGCCTTTAGTAATACTTTAATCTAAATTAAATAGTCTTATATATATATATATATATATATATATATATATATATATATATATATATATATATATATATATATATATATATATATATATATATATATATATATATATATATATATATATATATATATATATATATATATATATATATATATATATATATATATATATATATATATACTCTATCTGTTTCAAAATAACAGTCGTTTTATCAAATAAATTTTATTTCAAAATGATTGTCGTTTTTACTTTTTAATATAATAATGATTACTATTTTTTCAATTGTGTCATTTATTTTTTACTCTGTACACTACTTCTAATATATTAATATGGTTAATTTTGTAAAAGTCTAATGTCTTAGGATTACATTTCTTAATTTGTGTGCAAATTCTTTAAACGACAGTATTTCAAAACGGAAAAAGTATAAAAGAGACATGACAATTACTATATTTGTGACTTTTTGACTTGCGGTGGAAGGGTGAATTTGATAATGTTGAATTCATTGTTTCCCCCTGCTTTTCAAGTATAATGGCACACTCAGTCGGAGATGATGTTCTGCCCGCCAACTATGAAGATGAAACACACGTCGATGAGGACCCCTTGGCCTGGGTCTCACTTGAGCCTTGAAATAAAAGGTCGTACTTTTGTCATGACGCAACAAACGCGTTCAACTCTCTGGAGGTACGAGCGGAAGGCCCCCTGCCAACTGGATCCTTCAAATTCCCCATCGCAACCAGAGAATCTACTCGACGTATCCGGGAAAATGTTTTCCTATGTACGAGTTTGCGTTTAAAGAGACGGGGATGCGTTTTCCCTTCAACAATTTCCAAGTGGGAGTTTTACAATGGCTTCAATTGGCGCCCTCTCAACTTCACCCAAACGCGTTGGCGTTCATGTGGGCGTTCGAGCTTGTCTGACAGTATCTGCAAATAGGGGCCACACTGCCCCTCTTCTTCTATATCTTTCACCTTCAAAGACAATCGATTGGAGGAGGGAAAGCATGGGTGTCCTTCAAACAGTTCGGAAAGCTCTTTAGGCCTTATCTGGAAAATGTTCGACACTTCAAAGAGAAGTACTTTGTTGTGAAACCTTTGACAGACGCGGCCATAGACTCCCTATACACCCGCAGGAGGAAGTGGAGGATGGGGGACCAGTTACCCGGCTTGTGGCCAAATTTCCGCTCGAGTGGCAATGGAAACACTTCGAGCAAAGGCCTGATATTATGTTGTGAAGCCCGAGGACTTGGACGCTCAGGACCAGCTCTCCTATGAGAAGCTGGCGGCCTATGTTAGGAGCTTCTCCCCCACGAGGTGTGTGGACGTGAACAACAACTTCCTCTTCGACAACAAAAAAGAGTACCTCTTAGTTAATAGATTCATCAACACGAAGGCCCTGCTCGAATGTTCCTCAAACTAGGAAGCCATGAGGCTTTTAGGTAGGGGACGCGGTCGCAATGATTACTTTTGCTTGCCTTTCATGGGGGACGTGCCCTTGTTATTATCCTTGTTTAACCCATGTCTGATGGTTTCTTTTTTATTGCAGGTCGAATGACATCCCTCTCTGAGCGCTTATTGAAGTTGAGGCCCAAGAATGCATCCACTTTGGGGCCAAAGAATAGGGTCACCCAACTCCAAGAGCAGGCCAAATCTGCGGCCCGTGTTAGCGGTTCCCTCTCTTCATCAAAAACCCAGGTTCCCCCTGGCGAGCCCGCCCAGATTCCCGTCAGCGAGCCTGCGAGGAAGAGGAAACGCGTGGAGGATGTCGAAGGTGTCGTTCCCGAAGGTGACAAAGTGTCTGCGGGGGTCTTCGTGCTGCCTCCTTGATATCTAAACTGTGACCTCTTCAGTGGGGAGAGCTCTTTGGGCGTGCACGAGGAGGAGAATTTCTCTGAGGATAAGGAAGTTTGTCAAAAGAATTTGGCGGAGGATGTGGCCGCTGTTATGAGGATGCTTGAGACAGCCCTACCGCTGAATGACGAGGCTGCGATTTCTCATGCGTCTCTCGATGCAGCATATGCTAAGATTCAGAAGCTGAAGGCCAAGAATGAGAAATTAAAGTGCAACATCCTTAATCACGAGTCAAAGTTTAAGGCCCAAGTTCGACTTCTCAAGGACCTAAACAAGTTGCGGCCCCAGCTGGAGGGCGTGACCAAAGAGAACGAGTGCCTGGTTGCCCGAACGAAGGAGTTAGAAGGGATCACGACCCCGGCCGAAGAAGAAACTGATGCAGAGAAGGGCATGGCGTCCAGAGCAGAGCTAATTACGCGCATTCGAGTGCTCAAGCAAGACATCATGGACACCCTCGACCATGGTTTCAACACGGCCGTTGAGCAACTGAGGATTCTGAACCCGGGGAACGAGATTATGGTCAAAGAAGCGGGTCCGTTCAACCAAGTGATTGATGGAAAAATCTTTTATCCCCTCGAAAACAGTGACGGGGAAGATGAGATTTGATTAGTTTTTAGGGTCTGCATGCCCGTTCTCATTTTATTTTGGATTTGTGGCCGTCGTGCCTAATTTTGTAATTATTTAAACAACATATGCCTTCGTGGTCGGAATTTATAAATGTCATCATTTTTTTTCATGCTTATTTATTTATAAATAATTCCTCATCATTGTTTCTGCCTTGCTTATTGTATGAAGGTTCGTATTGCTAAGGTTAGAGATTTGTGCTCGACCTTGGTTGTGGTCGACACATGTCAAATGTGTCAAGGAAAACGGAGTAGGGATCCGACGAGTTCAAGATCGCGATTGGGATCTTAAACTCTTGGCCTGGATTGCCCATCGCGAGCTGGGTGTTTTTCCTATTGGGTACTTCGACAACAGAGCTCGATTGAGGTGTCTCTGCCGGGCTAAGGTTCTGCTCGACAAATGAACATCAACCCATTGGCGTTGATATTCGAAGTCATGTCCATACCTTAACATGCCTACATGGTCGATCTCATTTCGTTGTCGGTTGGATGGGACTGGTCGAATGCCAATGTCCATAATAGGATAAGGACTTAACTGTAATATTGTTTCCGTTATGTGGAGTTCCATGGTCGAGGTAGTGGTTTTCCATTTAAATGCTCAAGATAGTCTGCCCCGGTGCCCGTGGCCCCGTGGACGCAGTATGGTCCTTCCCAGTTCACGGTCAGCTTCCCTTCGCGAGAATCCTTCTGGTTTCTTTGCAAGACTAGGTTGCTGACCTGAAATTCGCGCTTTATGACTTAGTTGTCGTTACGTAGGGCAATCTTTTGTTTAAGCGTGGCCTCACGAAGAGCTGCTTCTAAATGGATTTCTTCGACTAGGTCGAGCTCATCTTTGAGGGCCTCGTCGTTCATCTCCTCGTTGAGCGGCATTTCAGTTCGTCTGGATGGCTCCATGATTTCTACAGGGATGACGGCCTCGGTGCCGTAGGTTAGTTGGAATGGTGTCTCGCTAGTCGTTGAATGGGGCGTTATTTGATAAGCCCATTGGATATTGTGTAGTTCTTCGATCCAACCCCTCTTGGCTTCGCCCATCATGCGTTTGAGTCCTCGCAAGATGACTCTACTCACGGCCTCGGACTGCCCGTTAGTTTGAGGGTGTTCGACTGAGGTGAAATGCTGCTTGGTGCCGAGTTTGGCGACGAAGTTCTAGAAACTTTGATCGGTGAACTGTGTCCCGTTGTCGGTGACGAGCGCTCGCGGTATTCTGAACCAGGCAAGTATGTTTCACTTGTAGAAATTGAGGATGTTGTGTGAAGTGATTTTAGCCAGAGCTTCGACTTCTATCCATTTCGTGAAGTAGTCGACGACTACGATAAGGAAACTGTTTTGATATGTTCCTTGCACGAAAGGTCCGAGGATATCCATTCCCCACCATGTGAATGGCCACAGGGAGGATAGTGTTGTGAGCTCGTGTGGAGGTGTGAGGTGCATGTCCGCATGTTTTTGGCACTTGTCACATTTCTTGACATGCTCTTTGGTATCTTGTTGCATGGTCGGCCAGTAGTACCCTGCCCGCATCGCCTTTCGTGCTAGGGATCTTTCGCCCATATGTTGGGCGTTGATTCCCTCATGGATTTCCCGCAGTATCTCGGAGATTGCGGACTCTTCGACACATTTTAAGAGTTGGATGGAGAATCCTCGACGGTAAAGTTTGTGTTTGAGTACAATATACGAGAAGCCAAGTCGTTTGGTCACGGTCGCCTCTCTTTGATCTACAGGAAGCTTCCCCTTTGTCAGGAAATTGAATACTGGGGTCATCTAACATGAGTTGTCCCCGGTGGCATTTACTTCGGGCGGCACATTAGACCTTTCAATGCTCGAGCGAGAAAGGGATTCTTGTATGACAGTTTTGTTCCTGCCTTTCTTCTTCGTGCTCGTGAGCTTTGAAAGTATGTCGGCACGCATGTTCTGTTTGTGTGGCACGTGCGTGATTTCTGTCCGGTCAGACTTTTTCATATGTTCTCTGACCAAGTTTAAATATTCAATGAGGCTGTTGTTCTTAGCCTGGTATCCCCCTTGAACTTGAGATGCGACAAGTTGGAAATCAGTGAAAATGTGTCTCTCGGGCGCCAAGGTCTTCGGCTAGTCTTAATCCTGCAAGCAAGGCCTCATATTCAGCCTGATTATTCGAGGTCAGAAAGAAAAGAGTGAGAGAATGTTTAATACCCGACCCTCTCGAAAGAGAAGGTATTTATAGTCCCCAACGCTGGTCCAAGGTCCCCATTATTGGACCACGTTGAGGCCCAATAATGGAGACTGTTGAGGCTTACGTGTGTATGGAGTCCAACAAGTGGACTTCTGATGGGGTCTGCGATCGACTTAATGTCTGACGGTATCTTAACTGCAAGCGCACAGCCTATCGAGGTAGTAATAAAAGATTGTCGAATCCACAGAGACTTTGTAATCACGCTAGTGTTGTAAAACAGGTTGGTTTAGCTAAGGCAGAAATTGTCACGTTGGTTTTGGGAAAATTAAGGAAGGTAAATTAATTGATTTTAAAGTAATTATAAAATGAACGGCCGGTATGCAATAGATTCGACCTAAAGGATCTAATCGGACCTAGGCATATAAGGATGGTCAACTTGGTTTATCTGTAGAATTAATCAGTTTAAAAACCCTCAACTCACACTTTCATGGTCTTATCTCAGATTATACGTCTAAAGCCTTATACCTGCTTTCGCTAGCCTATAAGTGTTTAGAAGTATTTTTTGGAAACTTAATTAATTCTAATTTGGTTTAAAGCGCTTTCACTGTATTTAAATCAAATGCCTAACTTTAGCTATCCGGTTAAAAACCTCACACTTTCGTGGTCTCGATCTAACCTATTTACTCTTCTTACTTTCGTAACAAAGATTTTATTATTAAGCGTAAAAAGTTACAACCAGAGTTAAGTTGATTAAAGTTTTAGCCTAAGTTTGATAGATGCCTAATGTCTCTTACTATCCCATACCGACACTAAAGGTTTAGCTAGCCATAGAAATTATAATAAACATACTGTAAATAAAAGCAAACAAATATAAATTGGACATTATAAATAATAAATAACAAGCATGCATTAATTAATTAATTAAAATGAATTTAATACAATTGCGAAATAAAAACCTGACAGTAAAGCCAATACTTCAATCCTTCTTCCACAAATCGGAAACTCGGACTTGGTATCGGGAATATGGCAAATTCTGAAGCTTGAATGATAAATCCTAAACTATAATAATAATTCCCTAATGTTGGAAATTATTATTTGGACAGTGGAATTAAAAGAATTGAAATAAACAAATGCTGGAAAATAATAACTGAAATAATACTGGTTTTGATTTTGGCAGAGCTTCGGCACAATTAAGCTGTAATGAACTCCGTACTTCGGGTTCGTGACCGTCTGGAAGGAGTAGCTTCAGGGTCAGTGTCCTGGGGTCCAAGAGATGTAACATCCATCCTCAAAGCATTAAGCTCGCATAGCACTTCATCAAGCCTTTCATTTGTCGAGCGTTGACCACTCAGGATTTGGACATTTTGCTGATGTAAGGCGTCGAAACGCTCCTGATTCTTCCTTTCAAGAGCTACAACCATCTGATTTTGCTGATGGAGGGTCCTAAGGACGTCCTCCATAGTAAAAGGAGGTGGTGCAGAATAGGACGACTCAGGAATGTCAGGCGCGGGGGCAGCTCGATCCATTTCTTCCTGCATCTCATCAGCGGGGCCGACATGAGGTTCTTCTTGAGCAGCAGCAGGGCCTTCAGGGTTGAATAGCCAGTTGGCTCGGTTCTGAGGGTCGATTTTGTCCCTGCAAGGCAAAACAATATTAGTGTAAACTCGGTTTTGTATCACTGGATGAAATCTTCCATCGTCCCGCTCGTGGATGAGGTGGGCCGATTTGCAATGATCCAAAGTGAGCAGAACCGGTGGTCGGGATGGCAGATGAACAAGGGTGTCACCATGGTTTAGTGCTAAAGCAAGAGAAGTGACAAGCCCTCCAAAATAGAAAGGTTTTCCGCCTCTGGTGCAGATGGAGTGAATATGAGCCAGGAGGAAAGGCGCGACATTAATTTTCTGACCCGAGAATGCACAATGCATGAAAAATAGCTCCTTTGAGTTGAGCTTGTGGTTACTATCCCTTGCAAAGATTGTGTTGGATAGGATGCGGTGGAAGTAACGAATGGCGGGGTTGTGGATTTGGGTGGCATTTAGGTGATCGTATGAATCAGCCCGATTATTGGTCAAGCTATGCCACAGGTTGAAAGATTCCTCATGAAAAGTGCCAGGCACACGTAGGTGAGCGCCTTCATCGGTACAGAAATCTAGCAGGCGACCGAATGCATTCTGAGGGAATTCGTATTCGGTGCTGAAAATTCGGAACCTTACCACACCGGTAAGTTGATTTCTCGCACCGTTTGGAGTAATGTAGCAAAATGAACTGAGAAACTCAAGTGTGAGAGTCTCGTACGTCGGTTGTGGCTGGCTACATAGCGTCCAAAGGTTGACACTTTGTAATAGGTGTTGGACACTTTCGAGCAACCCGAGGTTTCAGAGGCAGTCAGTGTCGACGAACCTCGTAGGGTGGATGCCTCGGTGTTGGAACTTTAGGAACCGTGTCCGTTGAGTTTCACCTGCTTCGCCATTTCGTAGGGTAATGCCAGGAATGAGATTGTTCGCCATTTGCATGCAAAGTGTTTGAGTGAAAATGGGTCTTGGTTGGTGAATGAGAGAATGAGAATGATGATACGGGTAATGGATGTATATATGGTGGAAGGAGGTAGTGGAAGTTTGAAAATTGATAGGGATTAATTTTGGGTTGAATGGGGTTAATGGGGAGTTATGGAAGAAGAAGAGAGAAAGGTGCAGGAAAAGGGAACGTTCTGCTAACAGGGTTACTGATGTAACCCGTGTTACGGTCGTAACACCTGGCTGACGAGCGTAACGCTCTGAAAGGCGCGTTACGGTCGTGGGGGATAGATGACGATCGTGGCAGCTACAAGTTTTGGTTTTTCACAGAACAGAACACAATACAATTGCACAGAGTATATTTTTATAGCAGCAGAACATCTCAGGCATTCCAACATAAACACAACATTAATTAATTCAACATATAATCCAACATATATAATTCGCAATAGAGTAGAAAACCATAAAACATTGTAAGCGGCATAATGATTGTAAGTTTAAAACTGAAAACAAACAATTGCATTAATTTAAATTGAGTAACTTGTTCTTTTTGACAGAAAATAAGTGACGCGTAAATTGAAATGCAGTAACTTAACAAAAATTTTGAAACTAACTAAGAACAAAGCATAATGGAAAAAAAATCTAAAAACAAAGAATTGAAAAACTGAAAACTGAAAACTAAGAAACTATAGAATGCTTCATCCAATCTTTTCTTTTAATATTTCCAAAGCTTGAGTGATGTTATAGAACTGTTCCACCGAGATGTCAGTTAAACCAATTAGATCCAAACGCATAGTCTTCAATTCATTCTTTATTCCATCAATGTCAATTTTATAAGCATCCAAAGTGGTCAGAATGGTGTTTAATTGTGTAGCATATTCTCCTTGGTTTTTATCAGGGGCTGCTTGTGCTTCAGCCATATTTGTGAAGTCATGATAACCAGGAGGGGTTTCAGGATCTGTTTCGTTTTCAGACATGAAATTATTATCAACAAAATATGATTGTGGTGTTTCTGGTGTCGAAGGGTGATCGGGTGGATTCAATTCGTACAACCAATTTTCACGGTTGTGGACACTTATTCGGGCATGGTTCGGGAGGGTAAAAAGAGTAACAACTTCGTCTCTGATCAGGTAATCATAAGGTGCAGGGCCTAAATTTCCTATTATCCGGTTGTTAAAACAGAAATTAATATTCATAGGCTTAATTGATCCAAATGGTGCACAGTTATTAAGTTGGCAACGAGGTCCAAGAGCATGTGCAATCATTGTAACTAATCCTCCCACACTGACAGGAACATTAGGGTCCTCACTAATGCGGGTAAAGGTCTTCATCAGGAGTGGGACCGCATTGACAGGGCGTCCTAGGTTCATACAATAAAGCAGAGATAATTCATCCTTGGATACAGCATTTTGATTTTGTTCTTTTCCAAACAGAGTGTGGGCAAGAATCCTATGGAAATAACGGATGGCTGGGTTATGTATTTCATTGTTATCCATACTTTCTGGGTCAGGGTGATAGTTTCCGGTTAAAGTACCCCAGAAGTAATCCAACTCAAAATCCAATATATCGGCCTCAGGGGTGGTGAAAGCTAAGGGTCCACTGGGGAATCCTAATAAAGCAGCTAAGTCCCTATGGTTATAGGTGAACTCAATACCAAAAAGTCTGAAGGTAATGAATCCTTTTCGGGCTCCAACACCGTGTTCAGGGATGTGAACTAGAGAACGTAAGAACTCAAGGGTAAGCTCTCGGTAAGTGACGAACCTATTTTTCAGGTGGGATTTCTCCCATCCCAACCGGTTAAACATGTAGTAAACACTGTCAGTAATGCCTAAGGAGTCCATAGTGGGTACATCATGGTACAGGGTTAAACTGATGTCTCGCTGAGACAAAGCCTCAAATCTTCTTTGTTGGTTTCTACCTCTAAAGTTCTATGGAGGATCCATAGCAAAAACAAAGCGGGGAAACAGAGTAGAGGAGAAAGTAAAGAGAAAAAGATTATTCAGAAATCCTGTGTCAAGTAAAATTGATTTGAAATCAGCAGTAGTTTCATAAAAAATTAAAAAAAAAAGAAAGAAAAATAAAATTTAAATAGGAAAAATGTAAAAAGCGAAAAGTATAATAAATAAATAAAAACAAATAACAATTAACAAATAAGTGTGTTGCCTCCCACTAAGCGCTGTGTTTAACGTCATAAGCTTGACGAAATGCCTAGTGAAAGATTAGTCGGAAGAAATAGGTAGCAGTTCTACGAGTTTAAGCTTATTCGTATAATCTCTATTATCTATAAGATGATATTGTTTTAACCGCTGCCTGTTTACAATAAATGAGGCGCTATTTCTATCCTTGATTTCTACCGCTCCGCTAGGAAAAACTCTTGTAATTTCGAAAGGACCGGACCATCTAGATTTAAGTTTTCCAGGGAAAAATCTAAGTCTAGAATTAAATAGAAGTACGGCATCTCCCACACTAAGTTCTTTCCGCGATAAACGCTGATCGTGCCATTTTTTAGTTCATTCTTTGTATATTTTAGCGTTTTCGTAAGCGTCTAGTCTTAATTCTTCCAGTTCATGTAAATTGAGGATTCGTTTCTCGCCAGCAGCTGTGTAATTAATATTGAGTGTCTTTATCGCCCAATAAGCTTTATGCTCTAATTCTACCGGGAGATGACATGATTTTCCGTAAACAAGTTTGAAAGGTGTAGTTCCGATAGGAGTCTTATAAGCCGTCCTATAAGCCCATAAAGCTTCGTTAAGCTTGGATGACCAATCTTTTCGAGATATCGCGACGGTTTTTTCTAATATTTGTTTAATATCTCTATTTGAAACTTCGACTTGTCCGCTAGTTTGCGGATGATAAGGTGTTGCTACGCGGTGGTTCACTCCATATTTAGATAGTAATTTATCAAATATCTTTGAAATAAAATGAGATCCACCGTCACTGATAACAAGTCGGGGAACACCAAAACGCGGGAAAATTATATTCTTGAAAAGCTTTATCACTACTCGTGTGTCATTTGTAGGAGAAGCTATTGCCTCGATCCATTTTGAAACGTAGTCGACAGCGACGAGTATAAACTTGTTTCCAAAAGAAGATGGGAAAGGTCCCATAAAATCTATTCCCCAAACGTCAAAGATTTCAACTTCAAGTATTCCTTTCTGAGGCATTTCATCGCGTCTTGAGATATTACCGGTGCGTTGGCATCGGTCACAGTTTTTAACGGCGACATGGACATCCTTCCACAGGTTAGGCCAGAAAAGGCCGGCTTGGAGAATTTTGGCACACGTTTTAGAGGTGCTAGTATGTCTGCCACAAGGAGATGAATGACAATGGGAAATGACGTTTTCTATTTCTTCGTCGGGTATACACCGGCGGAAAATTCCATCAGGTCCTCGTTTAAATAAAAGTGGTTCGTCCCAATAGTAACTCTTGAGATCATGGAAGAATTTCTTTTTCTGTTGGTAAGTTAAGTCAGGTGGAAGTGCTCTGACAGCTAAATAATTAACGATGTCAGCATACCAAGGCAATCCTATGGTCATGTTGATGGCGTCCATGACTTATTTAGCTTATGGTTTATTTAAATTCAATTGAGCTAGGTCGCCTATCATGTGTGCTATCAGATGTTCATACGGAAAATCGTCGTTAATTGGCACTGGTTCGGGTTTTATACCTTCTAAACGGGATAAATGATCTGCCACGACGTTTTCGGTTCCTTTCTTATCTTTAATTTCCAAGTCGAATTCTTGTAAAAGTAAGATCCATCGGAGGAGTCTGGGTTTTGCATCTTTCTTGGCAAGTAAATATCGGATAGCAGCATGGTCCGTGTAAATGATGATTTTCGCTCCTACAAGGTAAGAACGGAATTTGTCGAGTGCGAAGACCACGGCTAAGAGTTCTTTTTCAGTGGTGGCGTAGTTCATCTGAGCTGAGTCTAGCGTTCTGCTGGCATAGTAAATTGCATGAAGTTTCTT
This sequence comes from Vicia faba, assembly GCA_948472305.1. Lineage (NCBI taxonomy): Eukaryota > Viridiplantae > Streptophyta > Magnoliopsida > Fabales > Fabaceae > Vicia > Vicia faba. The sequence continues at coordinate 909,412,701 of OX451738.1, read as the reverse complement.
ATCTTTCCTTTGTCCAAGAACTGCGCCTACAGCGAAATCACTTGCATCGCACATGATTTCGAAAGGTAACCTCCAATCGGGCGGTTGCATGATTGGTGCATAAATAAGTGCGGCTTTAAGGGTTTCAAAAGCTTGAAGACAATCGTCATCGAATATGAACTCAGCATCCTTCATTAATAACCCAGTAAGTGGTTTTGTAATTTTCGAGAAATCTTTAATAAAACGTCGGTAAAAATCGGCGTGTCCTAGAAAGCTTCGTATCTCTCGAACGGTCTTTGGTGGTTGGAGTTCTTTAATCACTTCTATCTTAGCTTTATCAACTTCAATCCCTTTATTAGAAATAACATGTCCAAGTACGATTCCTTCTCTGACCATGAAATGGCACTTTTCCCAGTTGAGCACAAGGTTTACTTTCACACATCGTTCTAAAATACTTTCTAAATTTGATAGACATCCTTCAAAGCTTTGTCCACACACAGAGAAGTCGTCCATAAACACTTCCATGATGTCGTCAATGAAATCTGCAAAGATGGCCATCATACATCGTTGGAAAGTTGCGGGAGCATTACATAATCCAAATGGCATTCGTCTGTACGTGAACGTTCCATAGGGACACGTGAATGTAGTCTTCTCTTGATCATCAGGGTGAATCGGAATTTGGAAAAATCCGGAATAACCGTCTAAATAGCAGAAATAGGAGTGTTTGGCTAATCGTTCTAACATTTGATCAATAAAGGGTAAAGGAAAATGGTCTTTCCGAGTAGCTTTGTTCAGTTTTCGATAATCAATGCACACTCTGTGTCCACTAACTACTCTTTGTGTTATTGATTCTCCTTGTGCGTTTTTCACGACAGTGACACCTCCTTTCTTAGGTACGACATGCACTGGGCTAACCCATTTACTGTCGGAGATCGGGTATATAATTCCAACTTCCATTAGCTTTTTGATTTCATCTCTGACTACAGTGCTTAGAATCGGATTAATTCTTCTTTGAGGTTCTTGAGAGGTTTTGCAATCCTCTTCTAATAGAATACAGTGCATACAAATTGAAGGACAAATTCCTTTTAAGTCTGATATGTTGTAACCTAACGCAGTAGGGTATTTCCTTAGAACGTCTAAAAGTTTTTGAGTTTCGAGCGTTCCTAAACTAGAATTCACTATTACAGGTCGAGTTTGTTCAGTATCAAGGAATTCGTATCGTAGATTTTTAGGTAGAACTTTCAATTCTAGTTTTGGTTTCTTGGAACATGGCATACGATCGGGTGTAAGTGCTAGACTTTCGCTTAGACTGTCATCTTTATATGGTTCTCGCCAATTGTCGTCTTCGAATATCAGAGGGGTTTCGATTTTCATTATTTTGGAATATGTGGTTTGTTCAACTTCCATCTCTCTTACGCACTCGTCTATAATATCGAGTAAATAACATGTGTCATTCATGGCGGGTGCTTGTAGAAATTGAGTGAGGATGAATTCCACTTTTTCCTCTCCGACTTCGAATGTTAATCTGCCCTTCTTTACATCAATTATCGCTCCAGCTGTGGCTAGGAACGGTCTTCCTAATATGATAGGGGTAACTGAGTCCTCGGTTATGTCCATGATGATGAAATCGGTAGGGATATAGAATTGACCTATTCTAACTGGAACGTTTTCCAGTATACCTACGGGGTATTTAACCGATCGGTCGACTAATTGGACGGATATTTTCGTGGGTCTGAGTTCTCCCATCTCTAGCTTTTTGCAAATAGATAAGGGCATGACACTAATGCTTGCTCCTAAGTCACATAGAGCTTTGTCTATGACAAATTTTCCAATATTACAAGGTATGGAGAAACTACCCGGGTCTTTTAGCTTAGGAGGCATATTGTTTTGAATGATCGCGCTACACTCGGCAGTGAGTGTAACTGTTTCGTTATCCTCTATCTTCTTCTTGTTGGATAGGATTTCCTTAAGAAATTTAGCGTACGAGGGCATCTGAGTAATGGCTTATGTAAAAGGTATTGTTATATTGAGTTGTTTCAGAAGTTCAACGAATTTCTTGAACTGGCCCATCGTTTTGGAATTTGTAAGTCTCTGAGGATACGTGATTGGTGGTTTATAAGGTGGTGGAGGTATATAAGGCTTCTCTTGCTCCACTGCCTCTTGCGTTTCGCTTTCCTTTTCTTTTTCTTTAGGCTCATTGGCTTGTTCAGGCGGCTCGCTCTGCTTTTGGTACATGGCTGGATTTTCTAGTCTCGGGTCAACAGGTCCGTCGAGTTCTTTTCCACTTCTCAATTCACAGCATTAGCATGTCCTTTCGGGTTGGGCTGTGGTTGACCAGGAAAAATTCCAGCTGGTGCCGCAGTAGATGCTTGTTGTTGAGCTACTTGTGAGATTTGCGTCTCAAGCATTTTGTTATGGGTGGCTAAAGCATCAACCTTGCTAGCTAATTATTTTATCTGCTCATTAGTATGTAAATTCTGATTCATAACGTCTTTATTAGTCTGAGCTTGGGAAGCAACGAAGTGTTCGATCATGATTTCTAGGTTAGATTTCCTAGGAGCATTAGGTCCATTACCAGGATGATTTGGGATAGCTTTTGGATAACCGGGTGGTGTGGCAGGAGCTTGTACAGGCGCGTATAATACGTTGTTACTTTTGTATGAAAAGTTCGGATGATTTTTTCAGCCTGGGTTATAGGTATTGCTATAAGGGTTCCCTTGTACATAGTTTGCTTGTTCAGCTGGAACTCCTGTTAGAAGTGGGCATTCTGGAGCAAGATGTGATTGAAGACCACATAGATCGCAAGTTTGGACAACTACAGCTACGGTAGCTGCAGGAGTAGTGGTAAGGTTTTCTAGCTTTTGGGTAAGAGCTTCCACTTTAGCGTTGACTTGGTCTAGCATATTCACTTCAGACATTCCACCTTTGGTTTGGGATTTCTCCACATTAGCTCTTTCGCTTCCCCATTGATAGTGGTTCTGGGCCATACTTTCGATAAGTTGATTTGCTTCGGCATATGGTTTATCCATCAGTGCGCCACCAGCAGCGGCGTCTATAGTCATTCGTGTGTTATACAACAGACCGTTATAAAACGTATGAATGATTAGCCATTCTTCTAAACCATGATGAGGACAGAGTCTAATCATATCCTTGTAACGTTCCCATGCTTCGAAAAGTGATTCGTTATCTTTTTGTCTAAAACCGTTGATGTTAGCTCTAAGCATAGCAGTTTTGCTTGGTGGGAAATATCTAGCCAAGAAGACTTTTTTCAATTCATCCCATGTGGTGATTGAATTTGAAGGAAGGGATTGGAGCCAGGCTCGGGCTCTGTCTCTTAAAGAAAAAGGAAATAGGCGCAATCGTATCGTCTCGGGGTTTACACCATTCGCTTTTATAGTGTTTGCGTACTGCACAAACACTGACAGATGTAGGTTAGGGTCGTCAGTAGGAGATCCAGAAAATTGGTTCTGCTGAACGGCGGATAGAAGCGAAGGTTTCAGATCGAAATCGTTTCGAGCGATAGCAGGGGCGACAATGCTGTTGTGAGGCTCCGCTTGCGAAAGAACTGCGTAGTCCTTAAGAGCGCGAGGCGGATTTGGTACGTCAGCCATTGTCGATTCTTCGGTAGATTCTGATAACGGGATATCAGGAATTTTTGTTGGAGGAAGATTATTGAGAGATCGGTATTCTTGAATTCGGCGTCTTAATCTTAAGTAACGCTCGATATCGTTAATTTGTAAATGCAAAGGCTTGTTTTGAGAACGAGTGTTTGGCATACACAGAGGGAAATATAAAAAGTTGCCTTAGTCTAGACAGCGTTGTTTTCAGATTACACTAGTGACTAAACTAAAGTCCCCGGCAACGGCGCCAAAAACTTGATGGGGTCTGCGATCGACTTAATGTCTGACGGTATCTTAACTGCAAGCGCACAGCCTATCGAGGTAGTAATAAAATATTGTCGAATCCACAGGGACTTTGTAATCACGCTAGTGTTGTAAAACAGGTTGGTTTAGCTAAGGCGGAAATTGTCACGTTGGTTTTGGGAAAATTAAGGAAGGTAAATTAATTGATTTTAAAGTAATTATAAAATGAACGGTCGGTATGCAATAGAGTCGACCTAAAGGATCTAATCGGACCTAGGCATATAAGGATGGTCAACTTGGTTTATCTGTAGAATTAATCAGTTTAAAAATCCTCAACTCACACTTTCATGGTCTTATCTCGGATTATACGTCTAAAGCCCTATACCTGCTTTCGCTAGCCTATAAGTGTTTAGAAGTATTTTTTGGAAACTTAATTAATTCTAATTTGGTTTAAAGCGCTTTCACTGTATTTAAATCAAATGCCTAACTTTAGCTATCCGGTTAAAAACCTCACACTTTCGTGGTCTCGATCTAACCTATTTACTCTTCTTACTTTCGTAACAAAGATTTTATTATTAAGCGTAAAAAGTTATAACCAGAGTTAAGTTGATTAAAGTTTTAGCCTAAGTTTGATAGATGCCTAATGTCTCTTACTATCCCATACCGACACTAAAGGTTTAGCTAGCCATAGAAATTATAATAAACATACTGTAAATAAAAGAAAACAAATATAAATTGGACATTATAAATAATAAATAACAAGCATGCATTAATTAATTAATTAAAATGAATTTAATACAATTGCGAAATAAAAACCTGACAGTAAAGCCAATACTTCAATCCTTCTTCCACAAATCGGAAACTCGGACTTGGTATCGGGAATATGGCAAATTCTGAAGCTTGAATGATAAATCTTAAACTATAATAATAATTCCCTAATGTTGGAAATTATTATTTGGACAGTGGAATTAAAAGAATTGAAATAAACAAATGCTGGAAAATAATAACTGAAATAATACTGGTTTTGATTTTGGCAGAGCTTCGGCACAATTAAGCTGTAATGAACTCCGTACTTCTAACATTCAATGTTGAGGTATTTATAGAAGAATAAAATCTGGCAGTTGGTTTGAAAACTTGTAACTCAGTCTTCCTTTAAAATCTCCAAAAATATAGTAACGTGAGTAGTTGAGGGAGAAATGGTGAACGTGGTGTTTGACTGGAGAGAATTAAGGAGTTTGGAAACTCCTTCTGTTTTGATTTGCCACGTTCTGCATTCTTGAGATAAACTATATACGCGTTACGTTCGTTAGTTTGGCGTTACGAGCAGATTTTGGTCTTTCCCGTGTTACGGTCGTGGCCACTGTGTTACGGTCGTAACACTCTTCAAACTGGCTTACGGGCGTGGCAGCTTCATTACGACCGTCGCAGCTACAAAAATGCAGTTCTTTGACAGATTTCTCTTTTTCTTCTATTCTTTTGATGCTTTCTTGCATTGTTTCATGTTTTCTTCTGTTTTGAGCTCAGTTATGAATACCTGCAAAAAGTGATGACAAACTCGAAATATTCGAGAATTAATCGGGTCAAAATAATACAGAACGGGCGAATTTCATAGAAAATAAATGATACGATTTCGTGTTATCAACTTCCCCCTGGTCAACTGCTCCGTGAGAGTAAGGGTTGGACCCATGATTTTCGGAGGGCAGTTAAGATGACGGTGATGTGGGTCACGTTCCCCAAATAATGTGTGGGGAGTTGCCCAACGGTCCCTAGCTTGGACTGCTTGCTTTTGGGCCTTATACAAGGGTGTTGGATTAAGCCTCCCAATCGGGGACAAGTGCAGGCCCAGTCCAGATCATTAACTACCTCTATCTTAAAACTTTTTGATACTTGAACACTTAGCAAGAGAGATATTTCTCTTTAAGTTACATACATATTTATTTTATTTATTACATCATTTTATTATGGTATCTTATAGATTGAGAAATGCCTTTGAATATCGTATTTCTTTTACATAATTTCTTGAAATTTGAATCATTATACTATATCCCACTACCAGACAACAAATACTTAGTTTTCGTGTTTTTTGTCTTTTTTACTATTGTCTTCCACAACTTGAATTTGGCACAGAAACGAAAATAAAAGACAACAAACATAATAAATATTTATTAATGCAATTCAGTCAATAGTGTCTATCTCCACAACTATTGAGCATGTATTGTTCTGTTTTATCACGGTGATGAAATTATGGTTACAATGTTATACACAATATATATAATAATACAATCCAGTTTACAAAAATACAATTGAATTTTATTGTTCCTTGTTGATTCCTTTCTTCATATACGAGTCGTACTCAATAATTAGCAGTTCTAGCAAATGATACACAACCAAAATGCATGTTCCCACATTAAAAAATTAAAGGAAGTTAGTTAGAAAATAATAAGGAATATTACAAATATGCTAGGGTAGGTGAGAAGTTTAAATAATTAATTATTTAATTAAATTAATAAAAAAAAAATTAGAAGAAAAGAGGGTTGAAATCTCAAGAGAAAATATTTCATAGCAATCAACCTAGGAGTAAAGACTCCACTACCAATCAGCTAACACAAGAAGAGAAATTTGAGCATGAACTTGTTCATAAAGTATCAAATTAGGACTCAGATCACACCCCTAGTTAGATAGTGCATTTGCAAAAGTGTTCGACTCACGATATATATGATGAACACACACCACCAAATCCAATTTGAGCAATTGTTGAATTTGTTGTACCAATCAAAATATTTTGAACAACCAATATCGACAAAATGTTTTGAAAACTACTTTGGAATTTATATGAATCTCAATAGCTCAAAACTCAAACTCTTTTGTTAATCATAATTCTTCTAGTACACCATAAAGTTCAACGGTATATGCACTACAAAAGCTCAAAGGTCACTACTTCTAGCTATCAAACTATTCTTACTAGCAACAACAATATTCAATATCACTCAACTCGAAGGAGGAGACCACTTTATTTGCTTAGCCTCTCGAGTCAAATGCTTCTTACTACCACGTGGCTCTATTGCCAAAAAAACACTCATAAGAAACTTTAGTAACACGCCTCCACAGAATTCTAGATCTCACAAAATTCTCATAATGTTTTTTCTTATTCCTCCACATCTAAAGTTCATGGCAAGAGGTTGTCCAAAGTTTCAATCACGATGGATCAACACTAATACTAAAACCCAAACTCTAATTAGTATCTATCCACTCCTTAATATTATTAGTGAAAAAAGACCCACTCATATTCAATTTAATCATACTAGTCTAAATAAAAAAAGTCAAAGAACAGTCATGTAAAAAAACATGTATAGTAAATTCTACCTTTATTCTCCAATTTATTATAATGTTAATATGATTTTATTTTAGTTTTATTTTCCCAATTTGAAGTCTAGATGAAGTAAGTTTAGGATTAACCATGTTTTATATATACAACTTATAAAATATATTTTTGCAAGATTTGTTTCGAATGAGCCATATGAAGCTCGAATTATATGTCGAGATTTACTTTTCTCATCACTGATAACACCGAATCGCACTATATTTCTGACTCGAATATCACATGTTTTCCTTAGTTTTATTATTGTTTTTCTAGTATTATGCCCTTGTTTCCTTTGTTTTCAGGTCACATGTCCTTTCAGATCCTTCAGAGAAGAAACGAGCGAAAACGCCAGAAAAATAGGGTTTTTCTAAGAAAATACACACATGGCGTCCAGCTCCGCGCCGGCTACAGGGAACGCGCTGACATGGCGCACTTTCACCCAGGGGCCAACTGCCACGTTCCCACGATCTCTCCATTTTCACTCACCGCGCCTGCGGGGAGGGTGGCCGTGCCCGCGGCCTTCACAAACCATTTCCCGCTCAGAAGGAGTTGAGGGGCATGCTCGTCTTTACAGAGTTTCAGGATCTTCTATAAATAGCAAGTTCATTTCATTTTTGTTTTCATCCAAACTTAGATGCAAACTTAGATCCAGTCAAGTTACCGCTTAGGCATATATTACTACTTTGTAAAGTGATAATCTTCTCACATCAGGAAGTTATCACACTTGAGTGTGCGAGTTTGTATTCAAGTTTGGAGCACTTTGGTTAAAGTTCATCATACTATCTTTTACATTTCCACGACTTGTATCAGATTCAAGCCTCCGATTGGAGCAAAGTTCTAATTTAATTGCTTTCATTTATTTTATGCTCTTACCATAGTCTACATGTTTTATAAACTCTAAATGCTCTTACCATAGTCTACACGTTTTGTAGACTCTAAATGCTCTTACCATAGTCTACACGTTTTATAGACTCTAAACGCTCTTACCATAGTCTACACGTTTTATAGACTCTAAACGCTCTTACCATAGTCTACACGTTTTATAGACTTTAAACGCTCTTATCATAGTCTACATGTTTTATAGACTTTAAATGCTTACCATGTCTAGCTAAATTTATTAGGGTTAGAATGTAAGGATCGAATCATAACTATGTTCTGCATGCCATGCTAATAGAAATACCTTTGGGATGTTTTAGTTTTTAATACTGGTTTAAATGTGTTTAAAAGTTTATGGGTAAGATCGAAAGCCGTCCATACTTGAGATTAAGCCAGATTAGTTCTTGACCAAACGAAAAGAGCGAAATCAGTTCGTTTGGTTAAGTAGGATTACTTGATATAATTTTAGGAAACGATTTTGAAACTATTTGCGGACGCGTTTGTGGGATTAAAATATGATTCTTGGTCAAAAGCCAAGGATCTCTTTAAGTTAAGTTTTCCAAATTAAAACACTTTTTCACTAAGTCAAAATAACTTGTTTCTTAAAAATAGGTTTACTTCTTTAACGCGTTAGGCACCCTTTATAAGTGACAATAAAGGAATTTAATTTAAAGAGTAAACTCGGTTCTTAGTATGCGAAAGCTACAAGTTCCTGTTAAACAGTTCTTTGCTATAAATGGAAAATATTGCCCAAAAGTAAATACTATACATGCATGCTAGGACACTGTCCGATCTCGTGATTTACATTCGATCCCGTTTGTTTTATCTCTTTAATTTTATTCGCTTTTATTTCCCTGTACTGAACTCAATCCCTTACTGATCTGCCTTAGATAAACACCTTAACAATAGAGTCGATAGATTGACAATTGGTCTCTGTGGTTCGATAATCTTATATATTACTTCGATAGGCTGTGCACTTGCAGTTATAATTTAGACTATACAGTAAAAGCCCATCAAGTTTTTAGCGCCGTTGCCGGGGACCAACTTTGCAAAATTTCGTACCCTTTTTGTTATCCCATTTAGACTAAGGCTACTTATTTAGCCGATAGATGCGTAGAAATCGTAGCACCAGTAACCTAATTGATCCTTTAGTAGAACCTGAACGTTCGCTCGAGCCCGTCTCTTTATACGAAAGTTGAAGAAAGATATGGCCGAGGACCGTAATCAAAGACCGCTTAAGGAATTTGCCCAACCATCTAACGAGCAACCTAGTTCTAGTATAGTAAATCCAGCTATAACAACTAACAACTTTGAACTAAAACCCTCGCTATTACAATTAGTTCAACAAAACCAATTCACTGGTCTCGCTACCGAGAACCCGAATCAACACTTGAAGGAATTTATCCAATTAGCTGACACCCTCAAAGCAAATGGTGCCACATCTGAAGCAATACACCTAAGATTGTTTCCATTCTCTCTAAGAGGGAAAGCTCACGATTGGTTAGATTCCCTCCCTGCCAATTCGATAACAACTTGGGAGGACCTTAGAAGAGTGTTCCTTGTCAGGTATTTTCCCCCCTAGCAAAACCGCTATTCTTAGAAACCTGATCACTAGATTCACCCAAAACCAGGGAGAATCTCTATTTGAAGCTTGGGAAAGATATAAAGACCTTTTAAGAGCTTGTCCACACCATGGCCTAGAGCAATGGTTGATCATTCACACCTTCTATAATGAACTCCATTATAATACCAAAATGTCTATCGACGCTGCCGCTGGTGGTGCGCCGATGAACAAACCTTACCCTGACGCTTGTGCCCTGATCGAAGATATGGCCCAAAACCATTACCAATGGGGGGCAGAATGAGCGACAGTGGAGAAGAAGGAGACCCAAGGAGGGGTGCATGAGATAAGTAGCATGAACATAATGCAAGCTAAAATAGACGCCCTAGCCTTAAGAGTAGATAACATATCCCAAAACCCTGCCACAATAGCTGCACTCCACTCGGAATGCGAACTCTGTGGAACCCAAGGACATCCAACTTCAGATTGTTACCTGTTGAATGAGTCTAGATCAGAACAAGTCAATTATACCCAAGGAAACCCGTTCTCGAACACCTATAACCCTGGATGGAGGAATCACCCGAATTTTTCCTATAAAAATAACAATCCAATCCAACATCCTGGAACACCCAGACCGCAAGGTTTTCAACCTCAAAAATCAAACCAACCTATGCAAGCTGTGCCACCAAGACCAAATCTTAGGGAAACCCTAGATACTTTTATCGCAACCCAGACTCAGCAAAACAAAGAATTTATGAACCAAAACGCCCATACAAATGAACTAGTAACACAACTAACAACTAAGTTTGACCAAATAATGACCCATCATAAGATGCTCGAGACTCAGATCTCGCAAGTAGCTCAAACACAAACCACGCAAACCACACCTGGAGGACAATCCCCTGGACAAACTCAACCTAATCCTAAAGGACAATCGAATGCTATCACTCTAAGAAGTGGAACCGCTTACGATGGACCGAAACTTCCAACGATGTGTGTACCCGAAAAACCAAAAAAAGATAGCATACCTGAGGACCAAGTAGAGAAACTAGAGGAACCAAGAACCTAACAAAACCAGGTGGAAGAATCGAAAGATAAAACTTATACACCACCTCCACCCTATAAACCTCCAATACCATACCCATAAAGACTTAAACAAACCAAGATAGAAAACCAATACCAAAAATTCATCAAAGTAATAGAGAAACTCCATGTAGAGATTCCCTTTACCGAAGCGATTACCCAAATACCATCATATGCTAAATTCTTAAAAGACATCCTGTCAAACAAACGCATACTCGACGATCCTAAACCCCTAGAATGTCATTCCATCTCTGAAAATAAACTTGCAAAAAAGGACAAAGATCTGGAAGTTTTTCTATTCCTTGCATCCTAGGAAATCATATGATCGACAAAGCTTTCTTAGACCTAGGAGCAAGCGTAAGCTTAATGCCTTTGGCAATCTGCAAGAGGTTAAACTTAGGAGAACTACAACCAACCAAAATGTCTTTACAACTAGCTGATAGATCTGTCAAGTACCCCACAGAGATATTAGAGGATATACTAGTTAGAATAGGTCAGTTGTATATTCCAACCGATTTTGTGGTAATGGATATTAAAGAAGATGACGAAATCCCGATTCTCTTAGGAAGACCATTCTTGTCAACCTCCGGAGCTATAATCGACGTTAAGAAAGGAAAACTTACGTTCGAAGTAGGAGATGAAAAGATGGAAATTATCCTCTCTAAATTCCTTATGGCACCTGTGATAGGAGATGCATGTTATGCAATCGACATCATTGATGAATGCGTAAACGAACTTGAGCAAGATGAATCCTTAATTAAACTACCACCAACACCCATTCTAGAGGATGATGAATATAAAGAACCTTACATTGATGACAACCTCTTTGAATGTTTAGCTCTTACACACGATCCTATGCCGTGTCTTAAAAAGCCATCTCTAGAACTCAAAGAACTACCCAAGAATCTAAGATATGAGTTTTTGGACGAAGAGATGAATCGCGCAGTTATAATTAACGCAACTCTAGGCCAAAACGAAACAAATCAACTCTTAGATACCTTGCGAAGATACCCTTCAGCATTAGGATATAAAATCTCTGACTTGAAAGGGATACACCCGTCCGTATGCATGCATCGGATCATGCTAGAAGAAAATTCGAAACCCTCTAGAGAGCATCAGAGAAGAATAAATCCTATTATGAGTGATGTAGTTAAGAAAGAAGTTCTTAAGTTACTGGAAGCTGGTATAATATATCAGATATCAGATAGTGAGTGGGTAAGTCCTGTACATGTGGTGCCGAAGAAAGGAGGCATAACGGTTGTTGAAAATGATAAGGGAGACAAAGTAGCAAAACGAACAGAAGGAGGATGGCGTATGTGCATCGATTACAGAAAGCTAAATAAGGCGACTAGGAAAGATCATTTCCCACTTCCATTTATAGATCAGATGCTCGAACGTCTAGCTAGGCATTCGTATTTCTGTTATCTAGATGGATATTCCGGATTTTTCCAAATCCCTATTCACCTAGAGGACCAAGAAAAAACTACATTCACCTGTCCTTATGGAACGTTTGCCTATAGGCGGATGCCCTTTGGACTCTGTAATGCACCTGCCACCTTCCAACGTTGTATGATGTCCATTTTCACGGACTATCTTGACGGAATTATGGAAGTATTCATGGATGATTTTTCTGTATGTGGATTCGATTTCAAAAATTGTCTCTCGAACCTTGAGAAAATCTTAGAAAGATGTGTGGAAGTGAACCTTGTGTTGAATTGGGAGAAGTGTCACTTTATGGTCAACGAAGGAATAGTTTTAGGGCATATCATCTCCGAGAGAGGGATAGAAGTTGACAAAGCCAAAATAGAAGTTATAGAGAACCTCAACCCACCTAAAATCGTTAGGGAAGTACGAAGTTTTCTAGGACATGCTGGATTCTACCGACACTTTATAAAAGATTTCTCCAAAATAACAAAACCCTTAACTAACCTTCTTATGAAAGATGCTGAATTTGAGTTTAATGAGAAGTGTCTTGAAGCCTTCAACATTCTAAAACAAGCGCTGATTTCAGCTCCTGTCATTTAACCCCCTGATTGGGAGCAACCATTTGAAATCATGTGCGATGCTAGTGACTATGCAGTTGGGGCTGTCTTAGGGCAAAGAAAAAGACAAGAAATTACATGTCATTTACTATGCCAGTAGAACCCTAGATACCGCCCAAATTAACTACACAACTACAGAGAAGGAATTGCTAGCTGTAGTATTCGCAATCGATAAGTTCCGATCTTATTTAATAGGAGCTAAGATTGTAGTTTATACTGATCACGCAGCAATCTGATATCTGTTAAATAAAAAAGACGCTAAGCCGAGATTGCTCAGGTGGATTCTCTTACTCCAAGAATTTGACTTAGACATTAAGGATAAGAGAGGTACTAAGAATTTGGTAGCCGATCATCTATCTAGGCTAGAACATTTGAAACCAGATCTAATACCAATAGACAATCACTTCACTTACGACGGACTGATAGCTAGGATAAACATAATGAGAGAGGATGACTCTGAAACCTATAAAGAATTTAAACCGGAAAAGTCTCAATGATAAGAAACGTACCTTGGTACGCAGACATTGTGAACTATCTAGCTGCTGACATCATACCCCCAGACTTAAGTTTTCAACAAAAGAAAAAGTTCTTCAATGACATCAAAAGCTTTTATTGGGACGAACCACTCTTGTTCAAAAGAGGAATAGACAACATCTTTAGACGATGTGTTCCAGAGGAGTAAGTGGAAAGCGTCATCAAACATTGTCATGCCGCGCCTTATAGTGGACACGCAAGCACATCAAAGACATGTGCCAAAATCTTTCAAGCAGGCCTTTACTGGCCAACTTTATGGCGAGATGTCCACACTTACATCACCAAGTGTGACCGGTGTCAACGCAATGGGAACATTTCAAGGTGTGACGAAATGCCATTAAGAAATATTCAAGAGGTAGAACTCTTTGACGTATGGGGTATAGATTTCATGGGGCCTTTTCCATCATCAATGGGAAATAAATATATTCTTGTGGCAGTTGACTATGTGTCCAAGTGGATAGAAGCAATAGTGGCCCCCACAAACGACACGAGAGTAATGATCAAATTGTTCAAGAACATCATACTCCCTAGATTTGGAACACCCCGTCTAGTCATAAGTGATGGAGGATCGCACTTTATATCCAAGATATTTAATAAACTTTTAAACAAATACGGAGTCAAACATAGAGTAGCAACACCATATCACCCTCAAACCAATGGCCAAGTGGAGGTATCGAATAGGGAAACCAAGCAAATCCTAGAAAAAACCGTATCAATATCCAGAAAGGATTGGTCCGGAAAGCTGAAAGATGCACTTTGGGCCTATAGAACAACTTACAAAACCCCTATTGGAACTACCCCATATTAATTGGTCTATGGAAAATCCTGCCACTTACCTTTCGAGTTAGAACACAAAGCCTATTGGGCTATAAAATCCTTGAATTTTGACTACCTAAGAGCTGGAGAGAAACGAATTCTGGACATACATAAGTTGGAAGAACTCCGCCTAAATGCTTATGAGAATGCCACCATCTATAAAGAAATAACAAAGATATGGCACGACAAGAAAATTACTAAGAAAGAATTCTATGTAGGCGATCCTGTTCTTCTGTTTAATTCCAGATTACGACTTTTTCCTGGCAAGCTACGTTCAAGATGGACATGTCTATTCGAGGTATCAAAAGTGTTAGTATTAGGAGCTGTAGAAATCAAAAATAACTCAAGCGCTCCTTTCGTGGTAAATGGATAACGACTGAAGTTGTATAGAGGAGGTGACCTACCTATTGACTACTCTAGTTAGACTCTGATAGACCCACCAATCCCAACGTGAAAAGTAAGATCTTATCATCAAGCTAACGACGTTAAACAAAACGCTGCGGGGGAGGCAACCCACGATCTTTTTTCTTTATTTTTAATTTTTTAAATTTTAAATTTTCTTTTATGTAATTAAATTTGTAATTTTGGACTGACTCATCTATCTTTTTCAGGACCAAGTGCTCTTATAACACCTTTTTCAGATGGATTTCGTTGATGGACTCGATGTCATCTTCAGAGACGACGCTCAGAGGGAGCGATTTGCTACACTGTCTGCTCGACCGATGCTTCCGACTAGATACCCTGATTCTGCTTGCATGGATGCACTAGGCATTGAGGCCAGTATCCGTTATTTGTGCCATCGGGTCAGTTGGGATGCATATGCTGACGAGGTCCACGTGACCTACAGGAACCTCAACTTGGAGTTCCTCAGCTCACTGGAGTATGAGCCCTATGTTGGCACCAGAGAGGACCGTGGGTGGATTAGTTTTCGCATGTTCGGAGCAAAGTATGCTTTTACTTTGAAACAGTTTGGAGATCTGCTTGGATTCGAGACTTCACTTACTGCCATCCCTGAGCTTCCTCTAGGGTATTTCATGAGTAGTGATATAGACAGATTCTAGAGAGCTATTACCGACGGGGGCAGCCTCGACCCATCTGAGCAACTGTCTAAGAGGATTCATAACCCAGCTTTCAGCTACTTTGAGATGATTCTTTGTCATACCTTCTTCGGGAGGAGCTATTGCGATCATTTAGTGACTGCAGAGGAGATACTATTTTTATACTGCGCTAGTCAGTCGCGTCCCATTGCGAGTGGAGCTTTCTTGATAGAAAGTCTAGATATGTCTGCACCATCCTCTAAGGGATACTTGCACGCTGGTGGGAATGTGATGCTGATTGCATCTGCTCTGGGCTTGGATAGCCAGTTACTCCGTCTGACACCATATTGTGGTAGTACACGCATCGACATTGACTTTTGCTTAGACCATGGCCTTATGCACCGAGCTTCTTTTCATCCATATCAATACAGGCTCCTTATTGACGATTAGACTGTCTACTATTTCACCCTGCCTGATCCACAGATGACCTGCGTCTCCAACCGGGCAAACTGGAACTACACTTTAGAGGGTTGGGGCGAGACAGTTATAGACATCACTGACCTGCCAGAGCCAGAGTATTCACCAGAGTCAGATGACCCGATCACTGAGGATTCGGTTACAGAGAATCCTACTCCAGAGTACAGGCCTGCACCTGATGTTGAGCATACCGTTGTTTATACTAATAACTTGACCTTACAAGAGCCCGACATGAGAGCGCAGATGGCAGCCATGAGAGCTGAGATGGCTACACTTCGCCAGGAGGTGGATGATCTCACCCTACAGGTAGAGCTAGATGGTGCCATATATGCTGGCGAGATCGACGATTTGACACACGAGATTGCTGAGCTCAGACGCCAAGTGGCTGAGCTGCGAGGACGTGACTTTGCTGATACCTGATCATGAGACGTCCACCATTGCTATTATTATTATTATACTATTTTTATTTTATTTCTCAGACTTACTTTTTTCTGTTTTTCAGTTCAGTTGCACTTCGTACTCACTTACATTTACATATATATTGTGTGTTTATTTTATTTTCTCTTAACTTGTTTTATTTTATTTTTCAAAAATTAGAAAATAAAATGTATGTGTATGATATACACATATATTTTACAAAAGAAATAATATATTTTCATCTTAAAACGCTAGGTACACCCCAAGTGACAAGAGCAAGCCACCATTTTTGAAGCCCAATTGCCCAAAGAACAAAATCCGGCCCAGCTAGAAATTCAACAGGCCGCACCCGCGGAGGGAGGGACCGCGCCCGCGGATCTCCAACGGTAATAAACGGATACTTTTCGGAAAACTCACCATTTACTCCATTTTTTCCTATTTAAACCCCATTTTTTTCCTCATTTTATCCACATTTTCATACCTTACCTTCCATAATTTCTCCACTTCAACTAATTCTCTATTATATTTATTTTCCCACTACAAACCTTCCAAATCTATAAAAAACATTATTTTCTTCCTCCACCATACTATTTTTCTTTCTCCAAATCATTCAAAACAATCAAAATGGACTTCAATGGGTATGTTCTTCGAAGCGGCAAACTGGGATCCACACTAAGGAAGCTGCTCGAAAAGCTACAGTTTACGGCAATTTATTCAACCAGGTATATTGACAAAGACTGTCTCTACACTTTAGGTATTTATCATAGTGTTTTTCATTTATTAGATAAAATAGGCATGCATAATATTTTCTCTGCAAAAGAACCTACCTACCCAAGGTTGACATATGAGTTTTTAAGTTCACTTATTTATAATGTCACACCTAACACTGCTAGTACCGTAGGTGGGGTACAATTTAGAATGTTTAACCGTGAATATAATTACTCCACCGACGGTTTAGCTGAGTTGTTAGGGATGCCTGTTGGGGAATGTGCTATTTGTGAAGCACCCTTGGATAGGGAATGGACAACCGCTGGCTATGCTTTCTGGAAAAAACTTACAAACCAAGAAGCAAATTATTTTGATGGCCTGCTAGCCTCGAGTGTCCATAATCCGGCCATCCGTGTCTTCCGATACCTTTTAGCATCCACCATCTTTGCTCGGGAAAACCCGAACAAGGTGAATGCTAAAGAGTTAATTATTATGCAAGCATGCCTCACCGACACCAAAATTAACCCGGTGCCCTTTATGATTTCTCACATGAGCTATGTCCGAAAAAAGGGGGCACCGATTTCTTTTGGTGGCCTGGTTACTACTATCGCTCATGCCCTTGGCTTGGCCACCGAGCTTTCTACTTTAGAGCCACTTCCTCCTCGTACTGCAGGCCTGAAAATTTTGAAAGATATGCGCCTCTGCAAAGCGAGAAGGGAAGGTGGCTATTACCTTATGATTGGTAATGCTGCTGTACTAAGTGTTGTCCTCCCTTGTACCCGTCGCACTGATGTTAGATTGGAGCATAACTGGACCTATGATTTAAGCGCTCCCGCTTTCACTGGTCCGTTATCTCCGAATGTTCCTTTAGAGGAGGGGAACAACACTGATGACGAGTATGACTTTCAAACAGAGTCACCTCCTCGATTTACACCATCACACACTGCACCATCTTCTTCTAACCCTCCTGCAGGTACCGTCCCGAGCTTCCATGTCAATGAGGACATGTGGAGAGAGCATATGGCTAGAGAGGAGAGGCGTGATGCCCTCCTTTCTACGATCCAGCAACAGGTTGCCGACAACATGGCTTTCATGCAGGCGTCTCAAATTCAAAATGCCCGCTCTCTGACTACCATCATGGAAAGTCAATTGGCTTTCCAGAACCAGCAACACCGTCAGTAGACTAGCTTTGCTACTCACTTCCAATTAATGGAGGCCACACAAACTGCAAATGCTTCTCTCACTGAGCGCATGGCACAGTTTAGCCTCGATAGAGATCACCGCCGCCGTAGTCGTAGCCACTGTTCCGGACGTTCACCTCAGGATGGCGAGGGTACTAGTGGACCTCACTAGTTTTACCAGGTATCTCCTACCTAGACTTGTTTTGGAACATTGGGGACAATGTCCAATTCAAGTGTGGGAGGAGCATTTTATCGCTTTTATTTCCTTTCCGTTATTTCTTTTTCTGTTATTTCCCTTTTCAGTACTTAATTTTCAGTATCTTTTAGTTATTTCCCTTTTAGTAGTTTAGCCGTTAAATAAAATACATGTGATTGACGAGTCATTTTGCGCAGTGTATCCTTAAGTTCTCCACCACTTCCTAGCCTTGAGAAATTTTTTTGCTAAAAATGAATACAACATGTTTTTAGTTTTTTGAGCCATAAGTAAAGTTTTTAGGTTTAGGATAGAGTGTGATTAGTCTTAGGTACCCTTTTTGAAAAATCAACATCGTCTTTTACACCATAGACCTTGTAAATATTAGAGTTAATTCCGTCTTCTCCTCATGCTATGATTTTAATTTTACAAAACGGGTCCTAAGTAGTTTATTCTCGTAGTCGGCTCCGGCCTAAGCATGCGCTACGTGTAGGATCGATGAAAATAAGTGAATGATCTTTTTGCCTTGAATATATATATATATATATATATATATATATATATATATATATATATATATATATATATATATATATATATATATATATATATATATATATATATATATATATATATATATATATATATATATATAAAAGCAAAAATATATGGTTACGACCATGAATTGGGTGATCCTCACACGATCATTTAATTCCACTGGTCGCGAACATCCATAAAAAAATAAAATGTGAAAAATAATAATAAAAGACATTACCCATTATGGCTGGTTCAGAGGTATCTTGTGCTGAACTCGGTAGGGCAGATTACGATCTGATCCCCACATCTATAATTGGGGAATAACGGGATTACACCAATTCTTGTACCAGAATCCCATTGCAAAGATCAGAATCACTAACCGGTCACTACACTATGAGTATGCACGGATAACGGGCTTAATGTGATTACACCTGAATGAGAAGGACCCTACCTAGAAGAGAAGTCTTAGCATAGTGGGAGTAATAGAAGTTGACTTGTATAGGAATAAGGTTTATGTCTGCATTCTGCGGTGAAGTGTCACTTCGATGTTCTTAGTTCAAATAGTTGGTACCTGTCGAACACACTCTCACTTGAACCTTACTTCTTTAGCTCGATAACTAGAAAAAACACTTGTATCCCTTTGACTACTTCTGAGAGTTTTGCTTGAGGACAAGCAAAGGTTTAAGTGTGGGAGAATTTGATAACACTGAATCGCACTATGTTTCTGACTCGAATATCACATGTTTTCCTTAGTTTTATTATTGTTTTTCTAGTATTATTCCCTTGTTTCCTTTTTTTAGGTCACATGTCCTTTCAGAGCCTACAGAGAAGAAACGAGCAAAAACGCCAGAAAAATAGGGTTTTTCCAAGAAAATACACACATGGCGTCCAACTCCGCGCCAGCTACAGGGAACGCGCTGACATGGCGCACTTTCACCCAGGGGCCAACTGCCACGTTCCCACGATCTCTCCATTTTCACTCACCGCGCCCGCGGGGAGGGTGGCCGCGCCCGCGGCCTTCACAAACCATTTCCCGCTCAGAAGGAGTTGAGGGGCATGCTCGTCTTTACAAAGTTTCAGGATCTTCTATAAATAGCAAGTTCATTTCATTTTCGTTTTCATCCAAACTTAGATGCAAACTTAGATCCAGTCAAGTTACCGCTTAGGCATATATTACTACTTTGTAAAGTGATAATCTTCTCACATCGGGAAGTTATCACACTTGAGTGTGCGAGTTTGTATTCAAGTTTGGAGCACTTTGGTTGAAGTTTATCATACTATCTTTTACATTTCCACGACTTGTATCAGATTCAAGCCTCCGATTGGAGCAAGGTTCTAATTTAATTGCTTTCATTTATTTTATGCTCTTACCATAGTCTACATGTTTTATAGACTCTAAATTCTCTTACCATAGTCTACACGTTTTATAGACTCTAAATGCTCTTACCATAGTCTACACGTTTTATAGACTCTAAATGCTCTTACCATAGTCTACACGTTTTATAGACTCTAAATGCTCTTACCATAGTCTACACGTTTTATAGACTCTAAACACTCTTACTATAGTCTACACGTTTTATAGACTCTAAACGCTCTTACCATAGTCTACACGTTTTATAGACTCTAAACGCTCTTACCATAGTCTACACGTTTTATAGACTCTAAACGCTCTTACCATAGTCTACACGTTTTATAGACTTTAAATGCTCTTATCATAGTCTACATGTTTTATAGACTTTAAATGCTAACCATGTCTAGCTAAATTTATTAGGGTTAGAATGTAAGGATCGAATCATAACTATGTTCTGCATGCCATGCTAATAGAAATACCTTTGGGATGTTTTAGTTTTTAATACTGGTTTAAATGTGTTTAAAAGTTTATGGGTAAGATCGAAAGTCGTCCATACTTGAGATTAAGCCAGATTAGTTCTTGACCAAACAAAAAGAGCGAAAGCAGTTCGTTTGGTAAAGTAGGATTACTTGATATAATTTTAGAAAACGATTTGAAACTATTTGCGGACGCGTTTGTGGGATTAAAATCTGATTCTTGGTCAAAAGCCAAGGATCTCTTTAAGTTAAGTTTTCCAAATTAAAACACTTTTTCACTAAGTCAAAATAACTTGTTTCTTAAAAATAGGTTTACTTCTTTAACGCGTTAGGCACCCTTTATAAGTGACAATAAAAGGAATTTAATTTAAAGAGTAAACTCGGTTCTTAGTATGCGAAAGCTACAAGTTCCTGTTAAACAGTTCTTTGCTATAAATGGAAAATATTGCCCAAAAGTAAATACTATACATGCATGCTAGGACACTGTCTGATCTCGTGATTTACATTCGATCCCGTTTGTTTTATCTCTTTAATTTTATTCGCTTTTATTTCCCTGTACTGAACTCAATCCCTTACTGATCTGCCTTAGATAAACACCTTAACAATAGAGTCGATAGATTGACAATTGGTCTCTATGGTTCGATAATCTTATATATTACTTCGATAGGCTGTGCACTTGCAATTATAATTTAGACTATACAGTAAAAGCCCATCAATCACATATTGGATGGATGAAAGAATTCGAGAATCATATTTTGTATCAGTGTGCGTATGTGTGGCTTAGTGGTGAAAATTTGAGTCTAAAGGGTGTACTCCCCTCAAAGTGTCAGTTTTAAATTCTGTTAGGCACAAATAGTTTATTAAAATAAATATATATTTTGTATTAACTCATTGAGGCGACGAAAGAAAAACTGAGCAAGTAACCTTATGTCAAAATAACTCTATATTTTGTATCAACTCATATTTTGAATTATATTAGAATGAGTTTAATCAAAATAACTTTTATTTCAAGCAAGGATAAACCATTGATAGGAGTACTAGGGGTACTCAATTCCAATTACAAAAAACTCAACCAAAACTCGGAAAAAAAAGAAATTACCAACCAATTGAAACTTATCTTACCACATTCCTCTTCAACCATATACTCCAACAAACCGCTAACCACATTATTCCTTCATAACCATCATTCACTTTCTTTGTTTTGAAAGAATAGTGAGTTTGGAGAAAGCTTCTCCAAACATTATGCTCTGATCCCATCACTACCACAATCCAAAAGAGGAGCAGATCACCTTATTTGCTTAGTCTCTCAAGTCAAATGCATCTTATGCCATGTGACTCTGCTGCCAAAAAAATACTCATGAAAAACTTTTCTAACACGCCTCCATGGAATTTTAGGTTTCACAAATTTTTTATCATGTTGTTTCTTATTCTTCCACATCTAAAATTAATAGCAAGAGGTTGCCCAAATTTAATATGATTTCATTTTAGTTTTATTTCCCCAATTTGAAGCCTAGATGAAGTAGGTTTAGGATTAGCCATGTTTTATATATATTAGCAAGAGACAGTCAAAAATATATTAAAAAATATATAAAATATAAATTTACTAATTATGTTTCAAAAATGAATGTTATCGTATATGAAGAGGAAAATAATGTTTTACATAAGAATTTTTTTATAAATATGATGGAGAAATTCCTTCTCAACTTGGGAAACTCTCACAACTACGTCAGTTAGATCACTGGAGCAATCCCTTTCCAACTCGGGAATCGTTCATTGTTGCAGTCTCTTATACTCGGTTACAATTCTGATCTTAGAATCAATGGCCAAACTCAAGGTAATGTAGAGTGGCTCATTGAAGAATTGCTCAAACAAGTTGGCTTTTTTGGTCCAATACCTTCTTGGATTGGAGATAGATTGCAACAATTAGTCATCTTAAGTCTTCGATTCAATAACTTCTATGGAAACATACCTTCGAATCTGTGTTATTTGAGAAAACTTGGAGTGTTGGATTTATCTTTAAATAACTTATCAGGAGGTATTCCAACTTGCGTACAGAATTTTACTTCAATAGCTCAGAACTTTGTGAACTCAACTACATCATCGAATCATTCTTACAACATAATCTTACGAGAAGTGATATACCATACACTCTGTTTTCTATCATTTAAAGGAAAGTTTGTATCTTTGGATGCATTTATTAGCCAAAATTAATAATTTTGAATTTAGTTGATTTTTTCAATCCTTTAAACATGCAATCGGGGACATTGTTTTGACAGTTGTATAAAAAAAAACAAATCAAGTTTTCGAAGTCATATCTTCAATTTAATGAAATACAATTATTTTGATTAAACTCATACTACTCATTTTGTCAACAAAAAGAACTCCTTTTCATGTAACTAAAGCTTAGCATATGCTTCATTCTACACAAATTGTAACAAGGGTGGACATGGAGGCAAGTGAAATATATATATATATATATATATATATATATATATATATATATATATATATATATATATATATATATATATATATATATATATATATATATATATATATATATATATATATATATATATATATATATATATATATATATATCCAATCAAAATATACATGATTGATATTGGTTGATAGAGTAAATGATTTTTATGCAAAAATATATTTTTAATAACAATATATGTGTTGACATATATAAATGATTTTTATGTAAAAATATATTTTTAATAACAAATGTCGACCTATATGAGATCTTTGTGTCGACACATAGTTACAGACCCTATATGCTTTATATTGAACTGCATGTGTCGACATGTAGTATGGATGTGTCGAGACATCCAACTAATTTTTATGCAGAAAATCATTTTTGATGCATGATATCTTTCGACATCCTTTTCAAAAACATGTTCTAGATGCATTCTAAGATCCTAATGCAATGGTACACACGATGACTCAGAGATATCGTTCAACAAACGTAAAAGCTAAATCTATCCTAATTTTTGTGAGTACAACTTCACTATTAGATGTTTTGCATGATGTCAAAATTAGGGAAACTTAACATTTATGTATATTGAATGATATATTTATGTCATATGGTGTCCCTTGCATCAGAGGTCTTAGGAATCACTCAAAATCATCTTGAAATTGGACAAAAACATCAAAATTCATTTTCTGCATAAAAATCATCTGCTTGTGCCGACACATGTAACTCAATAATAAAGTCTATAACTTTTATTTGGTACTGGCTGACACATGCAGTCTTCAGACCAACACATACTATATGTTTCAGTTTAATGTACCGACATATACGATTTTCAAATCGACATATCTGCTTAAATATTAAAGGTTGTAGCCTCTGTTTCGCATATACCGACACGTAAGCCTTTTCAGGCCGACACTTACTGTTATTTTTAACCTTATATTTCGGCACATCCGTATTTCAGGCCGACATATACTGTTTGTTTGTGTCAACTTTTCAAATTGTTTTAATTCCAAAAATTACGTCTTTGCCAACAAACTTCCACAATTATAAATACATCATTTATGCATATTTCCAACTTGATAAAACTATAAACACTAACCACCATTTCTCTTCACCATCAACCTTCAACCTCCAACCTTCAACCTCCAACCTATGCATACACACTAATAAATCACACATAACCATCTTTTGTCGGGGTGCCATCTAGGCAAGGTTTGATAACATCCAATTAGGTTTTGTGTAACCGAGAATATTGGGTTGTGAATTATGGGGGGTTGCATCCGGAAAAACCTAGGATTTATCCTCCAAGATATTTGATAGATTTGGGGTTTTTTTTCAAAAATTTCAAAAGAGGATCGCTGCCAACTGAAAGCTTTGGAGTTAGGATAACCCAAAGGAGTAGCGAGAGAATGATAAATTAAATTGGAAGTTCTTGTGTTCAATACGTATAATCGATCGTGCTCGAAGAGCTTTGGAGTTAGGGTACCCAAAGAGTAGAAAGATTCTATAAATCAATTGGGAGCTATTGTGTCTTGGTCTAGTTGAAGATCAAAAGAAGAGAAAGGGTTGAATCAGCAACAAACAATTAGGGTTTGTAGTGAATAAGTGAAAAACACAAGAAGGGGGGTTGAATTGTAAAAACTTGAAATCAATTGCAGTCAACACAGTATTTTTATCCTGGTTCGTTTGATCTCAAACTACTCCAGTCCACCCGTCAAGGTGATTTCGCCTCTCTCCAACGAGGTCTTAATCCACTATATTCAACTGAATATTACAACTGCTTTAACAACTGCTAAAGCCTTCTTGAGTCAAACCACAAACCGGTTTCTCAAGGAAATACTTTCTTACAGATAATTGAAATCTAAGTGTGTTGAATGTTTTCTACAAAAACTATTTATCACAACTGTGATACTACACAATTTAAGCTTATGAGAACTAGAGTGCTAAAATAATTGAGTAAAGAATTTGAGAGCTTTTAGAAAACTGAGAGTGAGAAAGATGATGAATAGCTTTAGGCGTGTAGAGTGTTGTAGAGCATTAGCCAATTCAATCTTTACTGACTTGTTTATATAGCATTGGAAAATGGTACATTGGAGTCAGTAATTCCGTTTCAATGCCAATAACATTCTTTCCATATTAAGCAGATCTTTGTCTGGAATAATGCCGTTGATGATAAATAGTCTTGAATGCACAGTACCGTTGCCACTAAAACGTGTTCTGGCTTTGGCGTATTCTGACGCTGCTTAGGTGCTGATGAAGTGTTGTTGTCTTGATCAGAGTTCAGATTGTTATGCGCATATATGTTCATCACGCTTCAGCGTAAGCACATGTTGATCTTCTGATTCTGGCATCTGATATAACATCTTCTGATGCTGATGTTGATATCTCATCTTCTGATGCTGATGATGATGTTCTCTTGCTGATGCCCATCAGAGTTTCTGTAAAACAGAGTGTAATTTTTTAGGCAGCATATGTGTCTTACATGAATCATACAATTAATATATCTTTGCATTTTGTTATCATCAAAACTTAAACTTAGGGTAGTAGATTCAAACTTTGTTCTAACAATCTCCCCCTTTTTGATGATGACAAAAACTAGATTTTTTCAATTGAAAATTAGCGTGAAAAGTATCAGAGATAACCAAATAGTAAAGAGTATCAGAATTAAATAGGATCAAAGATAAGGAGGAATAAAAGGTATCAGAGCTTAAGGGGATAAGAAAACAACTATCAGAGTTATGATCAGAAAGACTCCCCCTGAGTTTATTACTTCCCTTTTTAATTCCTTGAGTCCTTCAGGATCAGATCTTTATTGACTTTCTTTGAACATCAGAACATCAGAGCTTCAGTGTATCAGAGATGATTAACTTCTTGTACCTGTAGGCTTATGCAAAACAAAAAACATTCAAGTATATCAGAGTGTTAGAATGTTTGAGACTTTTGTCTCAGTAATCCGTTATTGAAAAAATATCATTCTTGTTCTCCCCCTTTTTGTCAGCAATCAAAAAGTGTAAGTAAGATAAGCTAAAACGATCAGAGCAGAAAAACGGTTATATTCAATTCAAAGCTTAGAAGAGAGTACATAAAACATGGAAAGAAAATAATGAAAATATCATGAATGAAAAACTAAGGTTGGGGTGGAAAGCGTGTGAACAGAGTCTCTAGCATTGTCTTAATCTGATCAGCAGTTTCATTATGCTTGTGCACCATGCTGACTACCGTATCAATCTTGCTGTCTTGCACATCCATCCTTTCCTTCATCTTCTGATCATTCTCATCCATTCTTTGCTGCAGACGAATATCATTCTGCTTCAGCTCTTCAAGAGTCTTCCTGTCCAAAGCAGCTTGAGAGACATCAGAAATTGGATGCTTCTGAGAGCTTTCTGCAACATCTTCTATTTGACTAACCTCTTCAGCTTGAATTGTCTGATCTTCTGCTGGCTGGACTTTTGAAGCTGGACGCTTTTCAGACCATGGCTCACTATCCAGAAAGAGCACTTCCTCCTTCAGCAGCTGACCTTCAGCTTCCTTCAGCAGCTTGCTGAAGTTCTGCTGGGCCTGTTCATAATTGATGTCTTGCAGCTTGAGGGCTTCAGCGCATACCCACATTCTGAATTGTGTCAAGAGTTGTTCTGAAGCAGCATGATCAATCATTCCAGGACAAACCTGCTTTAGAGAAGCAATCCAATTCTGCAAGCCTGTTTCAAAATTCAAAATGCCAGAGCCAACATCTAGCTGTTTGGGTTTGGGGATGGCTATTTTATTTTTAAGATCAGCAAGACGGTCAAGGATTGTTAAATCAATGAAGGTCCTGATGTGGTCTTCTGTATTTTGTTTGGGAGATGGAGTGGGAGAGTCAGAAATGATAATTGGACTGTTTGGAGTATTTGGAGGGGTAGTTTCTGGTGAGGATGGCAGCTGGGGTATGTTTACAGTTGTACCACATGGCAGTTGAATTGCCAAGGGTTGAGGTTCAGAGGATTGAGGAGAATGAGGTTCAGGGGTTTGAGGTTCAGGTGATGGAGTTTTAGAGTGTTGAAACTCAGGTTGTGGAGATGATGGTTGAGGTGAAGGTGGATGAAGTTCTGGTTGAGGAGAGGGAGGTGGAATTTCTGGTTGTGGAGAGGGAGGTGGAATTTCTTGTTGTTCTGGTATTGGGGATAGTGTGGTTGCTGGTTGTGGTGAATGGGGAGTTTCTGGTTGAGTGTTTGGATTTTCTGGGAGGGGAGCGGAAGAACGTTGATCAATTTCAGAAAGAACTTTGTCAAGTTCTGACTCTGTTGATGGTGTGGGTTTTCAATTTTTGGATTTGGTGCGGGATCTCCTGAGAGTTAGTGACTCAGAAGGGCCAGCCTCTGGTTCGATGTCATCAATGGTTGGTATGGGGATTGGAAGTTCATATGAAGCTGGGGTTGGGATTGATGTTGGAATAGCAGAAGAATTTAAAACATTAGCAGCAGATAGATTACCTCTCTTCTTAGGGGTCTGCTGAGATGGTCCTTCTGAAGTAGCCTTTCTTTTCTTCGTCTTCTTCACAGTAACTTCTGGATTTTGCTGGTGCAGATCTTTAATGTTCAGAGTGGGATCTGTGCCATTAGCCTTGCAAGCATCCAAGTATCTGAGAACAATGACTGGTTTAGAGTCAATCTCAGAAAATATTGGAAAGTCGTCCAGAGGGACTCTTCTGCTGGTGATGTCAGCAAGAGGAGTGACGCTGGGCTCCTTTCTGATATTCTCTATCAGTTTCATTTTCTTCAGATTCTTGGCATTCAGAGGCTTGCCAACAGTAGGTTCAATAGAGCTTACTTTCTGAGCTTCTGTAAGGTGTTCTATCAGCCTATTCTCAGTCAGAATATCTGATATTAACCTGCCAAAGGGTATCCAATCCCTTTTTGTCCTTTCTTCCTCTCTTGTCTCCTTGACGCTGGTCCTGAGGTGATTAAACAGAAGATGAGCCAAGTTAATCTTTACCTTCTGATTAATAAAATAGATCAGAAACTGCTGATCTATGTTTATATAATCAGGAGAGCTTGTGGGCTTCCTGTGATTAAAGCACCCCAGTATAATCTTCGCCCATATTCTGTGCTGATCCTTTAAGTCTCTGATTTTGCTGCTGGGAACCCCATGGGTGAAAATCTCTCTTGCAATGACAGCAGCATCTGAGCATCTTTCTGCCATGTCGATACAGAGGATGCCACCACCGTTGTATCCAATCAGTCTAGCAATGTGATCCTCAGTGATCACAATCTTCTTTCCCATGATGTAGGAAGTAACTTGATGTGTTGATGAAGACGCATGAATCCAGAATTCCTTGACCAATACTGGGAATGTTGGACCCACCAACCTATCAAAGTATCTCTCCCATCCTTGTGCCCTAATTTCTTCTGTCAAATCGAATCCATTTTCTTTCAGACTGGTGAAATCAACAATCAGTTCAGACAGAACTTCCAAGTTCTTCACTGGTGTAAGGAGCGTTCTGAAGGGAATTTGGTATTGTTCAGATGAAGTCTCCTTCTGAGAACCTGCAGAAACACTGCTAGAGGTTGCCATGTTCACACTGGTTTTTCTGAGAAAAAGTTTGAGAAAGGGTTTCTTTTGAAAAAGGATGAACACACAAGAAGAATGCAGAAAATATTTTGGATGATTGTAAGAAACGGTAAAAGTTTAATGAATGATGTTAATGTGCTTAAATAGATTTCAAAAAGTGTTTTTGAAAACGTAAACGGTTTTAAAAAAGAGAATTAATTCATGATTACAGTTTAACTCATGATTACGTGCATTTAATGCTTGCTGATTTTAGGGGATTTGAGAAAGATATTTGAAACGGTTACCAGACATGTGTCTCAATGCACCCAATCAGCATTTTGCCTTCTCAAAAGCGTGCACGCGTGTTCTGCTTCAGAGATTTGCTGATGATTGGATGACACTTGTTTGATTTAGTGAGCAGCACGTCTATCCTTGAGCTGAAACACTCAGATCTTTAAGAATAGAATCTGATACAATCTGCATGTCTATCTTTCTGAAAGGATATTGATCAGAACTTCACAGTAAAAAGAAAACACATTATGAAGGTTAATATATAAAATTAAAACATTTTCACTCTTGGCAGAGCTTCATGCTGAGATGTTTCAGAATGAAATTGAACCTATCTTCAGAAAGAGGTTTAGTGAATATATCAGCCCATTGATGGTCTGTATCAATAAATTTTAAGTTCAAAATTCCTTTCTGAATATAGTCCCTAATGAAGTGATGTTTTATTTCTATATGCTTAGCCCTAGAATGCAAAATAGGATTTTTACTTAAGCAAATGGCGGAGGTATTGTCAGAGTATAGGGATGTTACTCTCAAAAATCTGGAAGTCTTCAAGCTGACTTTTCATCCAGAGTATTTGTGTGCTACAACCTGCTGCTGCTATGTACTCAGCTTCTGCTGTTGATAGCGCAATTGTGGATTGCCTTTTGCTGGACCAAGAGATCATATTTTCTCCCAGAAACTGACAGCTTCCAGAAGTACTTTTACGCTCTACTCTGTCTCCAGCAAAGTCAGCATCACAGTAGCCTACTAAGCTGTAATCACTAGATTTTCTATAAAATAAACCTAGATTAGTAGTACCTTTCAGATACTTGAAAATTCGCTTAACAGCTGTTAAGTGAGATTCTCTAGGATCTGATTGGAATCTAGCACAAATACATACGATGAATAAGATATCAGGCCTTGAAGCCGTCAGATAAAGGAGAGAACCAATCATACCTCTGTAGACCTTCTGTTCTACCTTTTTGCTTACCTCTTCTCTTTCCAGAATGCACGTGGGATGCATTGGAATCTTTGATGACTTACATTCTGAGAGATCAAATTTCTTCATAAGTTCTCTGACATATTTGCTCTGATGAATGTAAGTTCCCTCAGGATTTTGATTGATCTAAATTCCCAGAAAGAATTTCAGTTCTCCCATGAGGCTCATCTCAAATTCTGCCTGCATACACTTAGCAAATTTTCTTCCAAGAGAAGGATTAGTAGATCCAAAAATAATATCATCAACATAAATTTGGCAAACTAAAATGTCATTCTTAACTGACTTACAGAATAAGGTAGTGTCCACCTTCCCTCTGGTGAATTCTTTTTCTAACAGAAAGTTACTTAGTCTTTCATACCAAGCTCTGGGAGCTTGTTTCAGACCATATAGTGACTTCTTTAGTTTGAAAACATATTCTGGATTTTTTGTACTTTCAAAACCAGGGGGTTGGTGCACATAAACCTCTTCTTCTATATAACCATTTAAGAATGCACTCTTGACATCCATCTGATACAGAGTGATGCCTTTATTAACAGCAAACGAAATTAAAAGTCTGATAGATTCTAACCTGGTAACTGGAGAAAAGGTTTCTGTATAGTATATCCCCTCTTGCTGACTATAACCTTGTGCTACCAGTCGTGCTTTGTTTCTGATAACTTCACCTTGTTCGTTCAGCTTATTTCTGAACACCCATCTTGTTCCAATGACGTTGAATCCTTTTGGTCTGGGAACAAGATCCCATACGTCGTTTCTGGTGAATTGATTCAGCTCTTCTTGCATTGCTAGAATCCAGTCGTTGTCCAGAAGTGCTTCATCAATAGAAGAAGGTTCAATCAGAGACACAAGTCCCATGAGGGATTCTTCAGAGTTTCTGAAGCTGGCTCTTGTTCTGATTGGATCTTCCTTTCTTCCTAAGATAGTTTCTTCTGGGTGATCCAAGCTGCTTCTGGGTAGTCTTTTTTGAGGTTGATCAGCAGCTGTTGCTGGATTGCTTGCAGTGCTCCTTTCAGATGTTGAAGGAGTGTCTTTGTTGAGAGCTTTTGATGACTTGTCTTCAGAACCTGTAAATTCAACTTCCATACCTGCAAAAACTTCATTCTGCTTTGACTTTTCAGAGTCAAGCTTATCATCAAAACGAACACTGATTGATTCTTCCACAATCTGTGTTTCTGTATTGTATACTCTGTACCCTCTTGAGTGTTCAGAGTATCCTAACATAATACACTTCTGTGCTTTAGAGTCAAACTTGTTCAAATAATTTTTTGTATTTAACATAAAACAAGTACATCCAAATGGATGAAAATATGAAATGTTGGGCTTTCTGTTCTTCCACAATTCATATGGAGTCTTTTCCAGAATAGGTCTTATTGAGATTCTATTCTGAATGTAGCACGCTGTGTTTATTGCCTCTGCCCAGAAGATCTTAGCAACGTTTGTCTCATTGATCATGGTTCTGGCCATTTCTTGCAATGTTCTGTTCTTTCGTTCTACAACTCCATTTTGTTGGGGAGTTCTAGGACAAGAGAAATCATGCAGAATGCCTCTGTCATTAAAGAATGACTCAAAATCTTTGTTTTCAAACTCTCCACCATGATCACTTCTGACTTTAACGATTCTAAGATCCTTTTCATTCTGAACTTGGTTACAGAAGGTAACAAACACAGAGTGTGACTCGTCCTTGTGTCTTAAGAACTTTACCCATGTCCATCTGCTATAGTCATCTACGATTACTAACCCATACTTCTTGCCACTGACTGAAGCAGTTTTAACTGGTCCAAATAAGTCAATGTGCAGAAGTTCTAATGGCTTAGAGGTAGAAACAACATTTTTAGATTTGAAAGAAGGTTTTGCAAACTTGCCTTTCTGACATGCTTCACACAGAGCATCTGAATTGAACTTCAGATTAGGAAGTCCTCTGACCAGATTGAGTTTGTTAATCTGAGATATTCTTCTCATACTAACATGCCCCAATCTTCTGTGCCAGATCCATTGCTCGTTGTTAACAGACAGAAGACACTTTACATTCTGACTTTTCAGTTCATAAAGTTTGATTTTATAAATGTTGTTTTTCCTCTTTCCATTAAATAGGATAGTCCCATCTTTCTGACTAACAGCTTTACATGATTTTTGATTAAAGATTATATCATAACCGTTATCACTTAATTGACTTATGGATAATAGATTATGCATTAATCCATCTACTAGCAGAACATTATTTATAGAGGGAAGATTTCCATTACCTACAGTTCCATAGCCAATGATCTTTCCCCTCTGATTGCCTCCAAAACCAACGTGGCCTCCAGGCTTAAGTTCCAGGCTTTGGAACATATTCCTTCTTCCCGTCATGTGTCGCGAGCAGCCAGAGTCCAGGTACCATGACTGGTGTTTCTGATTTGCTGCTAAAGATATCTGCAACATGTATTATTTTATCCTTAGGTACCCAGATTTTCTTGGGTCCTGATTTGTTAGATTTACCAAAACTCTGGTTGAATTTTGGTTTCACAGAATACTTACTACTAGTATATTTAATATCATGTGTGTGACCATACACAAAATGTGAGTTCAGAGGAGTGTGTTTAATAATTAAATCCATGGCATTCTTTGGTGTAGGTACCTTACCTTGGTATCCTATTCCCTTTCTTCCGTTTCTGCTAACTCCATAGATCATTGAAGCCATGTTGCTTCTATCTATGCTTTTAGCAAGGAACTTCTGAAAACTATGATCATACTCCTTGATGATCTCATCAGCGCTGCTGGGAGTTTCAGAAATTTTTTCCTTCTGAGAGTTTTGTAAAACATTTTCCAACTTTGAAATTTTATTTTTCAGCTCAGAATTTTCCAATTTAAGACTCTCAGTCTTATCAGAGTCAGATTCAAGATTCATTTTCAGGTTTCTGAATTTAACTCTAATCTGCTGGTACCTTTCCAGAATTTCGTTAAGGCTTTCAGCAAGTTCAGCCTTAGTAAAATTAATTGCAAAGTCAGGAAATACCTCTTCAGTGTCTGATTCTGAGTCTGATTCAGAAGCTTCACTGTCTTCTGAAATGTTGGCCATGAGAGATATGTTTTCTCTCTCATCATCTGATTCTGAGTCAGCTTCAGATGAGTCAGAGTCATCCCATGTAGCCATGAGACTTTTCTTCTTTTCTCTTCCAAACTTATTTTTGGGCTTTTCCCTCTGAAGCTTTGGGAAGTCACTCTTGTAGTGTCCTTGCTCATTGCATTCATAGCAAATGATGTCCTTGGTGTTTGGCTTTCTACTTCCTGAGGAGCCTTCAGATCTTCTGTATCCAGAGGAAGAATCTGACCTTCTGTATCTGGAAGAAGACTCATTCTGATCAGATCTTCTGGGATTCCTGAACTTCCTTTGCCTCTGCTTCCATAGTTGGTTCACTCTTCTGGAGAGGAGGGAAAGTTCGTCTTCTTCTGATGAGGATCCATCAGATGTTTCTTCAACTGCCTGCAAAACTTTTGACTCATATTTTTTGTTAGATTTTAATGCTAAAGGCTTACCTTGCTTCTGAGGTTCATCAGCTTCCAGCTCTATCTCATGACTTCTGAGGGAGCTGATAAGTTCCTCCAGAGAAATTTTGTTGAGATCTTTAGCTAGCTTCAACGCTGTAACCATTGGCCTCCACTGCTTTGGCAAGCTTCTGATGATCTTCTTGACATGATCAGTAGTAGAGTATCCTTTGTCCAGAACCTTGAGACCAGCCACCAGAATTTGGAATCTTGAGAACATTATTTCAATGGATTCACTTTCTTCCATTTTGAATGCCTCATACTTCTGAATGAGCGCAAGAGCTTTAGTTTCTTTGACCTGAATGTTGCCTTCATGCGTCATTCTGAGTGAGTCAAACATGTTATTTGCTGTGTCTCTGTTAGAGATATTTTCATATTCAGCGTAAGAGATGGCGCTGAGAAGAATGGTTCTGGCCTTGTGGTGATTTTTAAAGTCACGCTTTTGTTGATCAGACATTGCTTTCCTGTCAATCTTCTGACCGCTTGCATTCACTGGGTGCGTGTATCCATCTGTCACCATGTCCCACAGATCAGCATCATGTGCCAGAAAGAAGCTTTCAATTCTGTCTTTCCAGTAATCAAAATTTTCTCCATCAAAGACTGGAGGTTTACCGCTGAATCTGTCTCTGTCTTCATTGTTGTCATTGCTGGTGTGTTGATATGTTCCTGCCATTGTGTTTTTCTGACGCTGGATCTTGTACTGACACGGTTAAGTGTTTTAGCTCAGAACCAGGCGCTCTGATGCCAATTGAAGAAGTGAAAAACACAAGAAGGGGGGTTGAATTGTAAAAACTTGAAATCAATTGCAGTCAACACAGTATTTTTATCTTGGTTCGTTTGATCTCAAACTACTCCAGTCCACCCGTCAAGGTGATTTCTCCTCTCTCCAACGAGGTCTTAATCCACTATATTCAATTGAATATTACAATTGCTAAAGCCTTCTTGAGTCAAACCACAAACCGGTTTCTCAAGGAAATACTTTCTTACAGATAATTGAAATCTAAGTGTGTTGAATGTTTTCTACAAAAACTATTTATCACAACTGTGATACTACACAATTTAAGCTTATGAGAACTAGAGTGCTAAAATAATTGAGTAAAGAATTTGAGAGCTTTTAGCAAACTGAGAGTGAGAAAGATGATGAATAGCTTTAGGCGTGTAGAGTGTTGTAGAGCATTAGCCAATTCAATCTTTACTGACTTGTTTATATAGCATTGGAAAATGGTACGTTGGAGTCAGTAATTCCGTTTCAATGCCAATAACATTCTTTCCATATTAAGCAGATCTTTGTCTGGAATAATGCCGTCGATAGTAAATAGTCTTGAATGCACAGTACCGTTGCCACTAAAACGTGTTCTGGCTTTGGCGTATTCTGATGCTGCTTAGGTGCTGATGAAGTGTTGTTGTCTTGATCAGAGTTCAGATTGTTATGCGCAGATATGTTCATCACGCTTCAGCGTAAGCACATGTTGATCTTCTGATTCTGGCATCTGATATAACATCTTCTGATGCTGATGTTGATATCTCATCTTCTGATGCTGATGATGATGTTCTCTTGCTGATGCCCATCAGAGTTTCTGTAAAACAGAGTGTAATTTTTTAGGCAGCATATGTGTCTTACATGAATCATACAATTAATATATCTTTGCATTTTGTTATCATCAAAACTTAAAATTAGGGTAGTAGATTCAAACTTTGTTCTAACATGTAGGGTTGCCGTTGTTAGTATTTTCAACACAAGTTTTTATATTATCCTTTTCCTCAAGGATTGGTGTGATATTAATGTTGTTGTATAGTTTTAGTGAATTTAAGTGTTTGAATTATCAACAAAGTTTTGGTATTTGCTTTTAGTAATAAAAGATTAAGTTCCATGCACTAGATTGTGATTTGGATAAAATAGAGGTTTTTGTTTGAAAAAGATTGTTTTTATAAAAGACATGTCAAGATTAGTTTTCATCAACCTATTCCAAATATATTTTGTTGTACCCCAAAATTTTCCCTCCCATTTTACTCAACATATGTTCATTGAGATCCTCAACTTGCTCAAGGATGCCCAAGAGTTGACCAGACAAACTCTCTCCTAAAGCAATAAACCTCCAACTAGGGTTTCCATTTTCATCAAGATGGGGGAGCTCCAAAGGCCTCATATGCTCTCCATAGTCCTAATATGTTCTCAAGACCATCCATGCCAAGGTTCATGCCTTGCACAAGAAGTTTGCCTAGTCAACTGCTCAGATGCTTGAAAATCAACTACATTAGGTCAAAAGTCAATTGTGGCCCATATATAGTCAAACTTCAAGATTTTTGGTCAACATCAACATTTTGAAATAATATCCATCATTTAATCAAGGGTTGATCATGATTCCCCAAGGAATGCTCCTAATTCATCAAAACTCAAAAGTTGCTAAATTAGGGTTTCTTAGGAAAAGTCAACCAAACTTTGACCAAGCATAACATTCTCATACTTTATCAGAAATTTTCCATCCAAGGCTCATTTTGAAGAGAATCCAATTCTCTACAACTCATATTCATCCCTAAAGCTAAAGAAATGCACTCAGGAAAAGATATGAATTCAGACATTATAGGTCATTCCAAAAGTCAACAAAAACACCTTTTGGGTCAAAGCTTCTTACATGAACATGGAAGATCCAATTGAGATGAAACCAAAAGGGTTGTTTAGGGGACATCCTAAGATTTATAAAAAGTCCAAGAACACCCTCTTAGGATCAAAATTGAAGGAGATATGCATTGTCAAAGTTGGCCATTTTTAGAGAATTGTCAAAAGTCAACAATGCCCAAAATTGCATTTTTTTGGCAAATTGCCCTAACTTTTTATGCTTGCATCTTACTTCTAGCAATGTCCACGACCCAAAAACTCTCTCATATATTATTGACTTTATTTATTTGATTTATTTTGATCTTAATCATTTAAAAATCAAATTAAATCAAATAAATGATATAAAATATAGAAGATTTGTTTTTGATCTGATTTTGAATGAAAATGCAATCCATTTATGCTGTCAAAACAGAATCAAATCGTGCCAAGGTTGATTGGGATGAGAATGGAATGATTTAGCTTGATTTGGAAAGAAATAATGCAAGGATGGAATAAAATCAAATCTTGATAATTGGCAAATATTTGAAGCCTTTTTGTTAACCTAATTTAATCAGATACATATACAGAACAAATCCCAAGCACAAGGATGAAGGTTAATCGCGTGAAACGACCAAGAACAAATTGCATTTTTGTCAAAAAAATATCAAATCGAATTCCATATTACAGCCATCCTCAAGGAGATTCAAGGCTTGCAATACGTTCCTAGACACATTCAGAAGTTGTTCCGATCATTTGCACGCACTAAGACGCCTAGAACCAACCTCCATATCCCTCACAGTTTGCCATATTTCTTGATTTTGGTTTTGATTATTTGCGCATGGTTAAAATTTTTTAAGCATACATTCATGTTTGTGTTGTCCTTTGGAACGTGTTAGCATGATTAATTGTAAGTTTTGATGCACACAGGAACGATTGCCATTGTTAGGGTTTAAGGTTGAATTTTAGGGTTTTATTATACAGGTAAAATTAGGGCCAAATATGGGCACCATCATGCTCACGAGACCAAGCCTGGTTGATTGGCATACTTGGATTTTATTTATCTTGTTTGGTTAAGTTTTTTGAGATGAACAAGTTCTAGCTACAGGCGTGGAACCGTAGGGAAAAGTCCAGCCTCTAAGACGACAGTACTAAGGAAGAAGAAGGCTAGGTGGCAAACTCCCGTTGGGCAATTTGAATCTTGGCGTGTTTTATGGATATCACGTGCTTGTTTTGCTTATATTATTTTTGTTTGATTATATATATGAATTGACATCCAGCGCAGTTGTCAAGGGAAGTGGACGCGTGAAAGGGAGGACCTGGGTTCGATCCCAGGTCCAGATCTTTTATATTTTGAGTTTCCAATTCCAGATCCAGCGTGCCTCACCGTCCAGAGTCCATCATACGTCTCAGATGCGCAATCATCAGATCTAGCTCCAGCCAGATCTAACCCCAGCATACACAGGTTCATGATAGGCCATGGGAAGCAAGGTGCACTGGATCAGACGCAGGGTCCTTGGGCCACCAGCTTTGGGCCTAACATAAATTTGACAGCACACCCCCTGTTCACTAACAACATCTCCAGGCCCAAGTTTCTTTCTTTTTTCTTTATTTTTCTTTTGTTTGTTTGATTAATTATTTTCTCATAAAAAATAAAACATTAAAAATAATTTTTTTATTATTAAATCATAAAATCAGAAAATCACTAAAAAATTAGATTTAGTAGTTTTTATAAAATATTTAATTGTAATTAATTGATTAATTAAATTAGGTTAATCTAAATTACTTTTTTTTTTGTAATTAAAATTTAATAGAAATTAGGGTTAACTTAAAAACTTTTTTTAATTTAAAAGTAAATTGAAATTAGGTTAATTTGCAGGATTAATTATTTTTTACAAAAATCCAAAAATATCTTTTCTTCGTTCACGTCTTAATTCTTCGCGCACGTTTTTAATTATTTTCGAATTATTGTAACTGTTTCAAGTTTGTAATAGATTAATTAGGATGTTAATTTCTACATCTATATTTTCAGACAAATATTGGTGTATCTGCCCAAAAGCCTTGTAATAACGTAGATTTTATTTTTGCACTCTTTAAATTCCACAATTGTTAACTGCCTAGATGTATGAATAATAGGATTGAATGGCAAGACAAATAACTTTTAAAACGGTAGATAACCCTAATTGTGCAAAGATAATTAACTGAAAAAAACACACTTGCACATTCTCACTCCTAGGGTTTTCCCCACTTGGTTGCCTCGGAAAAACAATGGTCGTGTCCCTCAAATGTAGGGATATCTTAGCAAAGACCCGCGATTCAAAGTCGTCATAAAGATCACGGTCACTCCTTGTCCCTCGAGTTGCCTAAGAAAAATGATCTTATGACGATAATCCCTTCGAAATGCTAAGGTATCCTTACTTGTTGCCTTCAGAGACCATTTCGTCCCATTCGATAGTCCCTCAACATCCAACGATAGGGCTACCTACTCACTAATAGTAGGATATCATTGTCTAAAGGAAACGAAAAAATGAACAATCTTTTTCGAGTAGGTAAAAACTCGTAAGTACTTGCTCAAAACAATAAAAACTCTTTTTCACAAACACTTTCAAAACAGTTTTCAAGAACAACTTCGTCACACTCTTGAGGACAGATACAAGGGTTATCACGAAGTTAAACAAAAATTTTTCAAAACAAACACAAGCAATTTAAAAAAAAAAGAGCAAGTACCTAAGAGCCTGTGGAAAACCACAGATAGAAATGGTGCTAACACCTTCCCTTTCTATAATCTACCCCCCGTACGCAGAAACATCTCGAAAAAAGTTTTTTTTGTTCTTTTTCCTTTTCCTTTATTGGATGAAATAAAAGTCGGTGGAGACTCTTGCTTACCGCGACATTTGAGAATACAAAATGCAAACCAATATAACAGTCGGTTCTGCCACCGTATCACAGAATTGGCGACTCAGCTGGTGAAAAAATAAGTGGGGTATACCTTAGGATCTAGGTCATTTTTAAAATTGCTTTCTTATTTTGCTTTTCTTGCTTTATATTCAAGGGTTTTGTTGGGGTTATGTGGATCCTACACCCAGATCAGGGGACACCTTTTAGGTAAGTAGCAATAAACTGTGAGGGAACTGTGCGGGGTATACCGACACAGTTGAAACATTAGCTACGTTGATGTGGCACTTTTGTTGGTACCGGTAACCCTTGAGTCAATCAGGGAGAGTACGAGGCCGCCGCGTGGTGTCATAAAGCATCAACTGACCTTAGAACCTTTAATTGCACAACTTGGCCAGTAGGACGTAGCGAGATGGCCAACTTTGGTGTATTCCCAAGGTCGACAGATACTCGATGCTACACTCATTGAGGTTTGACTCCTTAGTTTTGTTTGGTTGTGAGTCAATCGCCTATTGAACAAAGCTTGGGGGAAAGATCAATGATATTGAGATCCCTTAGAACCCAGTTACTATTTATAGGACAGGTTGAAACCAACTAAACTTCAAGAGGGTACTTACCTACAAACCCCATGCAAACCTAAACCTAAGACTGCTTGTGTGACTTGCTTGCCTTTATTGTCTAACAACTTAAATTCTTTTCAGGGTTGTGTTTGTCACCTTACATCTTTGCTTAATGCAAGCATACGCATCATAACATCATGCCACAACATTTCCTTAACCATTTCAAGGATCTCAAGGGTTTGTGATACAGGTTATGGTGAATCATACGTCTAGCAAGGGGCAAGGGGATTTATTTTCCTCTAGCCAATGCCTCCAAAAGATAAAAACATGATAACTTGAGTCAGGGGATATGACCCACTTGATATGGTGAGCTTGACTCTCGTAGAAGGACATTCGACGATATGAAGTTTTTCAATCAAAGCTGCAAATCTCAACTTCTTACATTTTCTTATTTACCCCGCCAGATCCTTGAAAACATTGCATATCATACATGTTATTGCATAACAGGTAGTCTCCAGTACAGGTCTCTCATGTTCTCGCTATTTATTTCAGTAATGGCTCTCAAACAAGACAACAAAGAT
Organism: Vicia faba; assembly: GCA_948472305.1. Lineage (NCBI taxonomy): Eukaryota > Viridiplantae > Streptophyta > Magnoliopsida > Fabales > Fabaceae > Vicia > Vicia faba. Next base: position 909,372,783 of record OX451738.1, on the reverse strand, counting down.
CTCCAAATTCCAGAGGCTCAGTTCATAGAAATGTTCCTAAACCTATCCGAGGGGTAGGAAGAGTTGAAAGCACTCCTCGCTAGGGACCTGGCCAAAAAAATTCCTGAAGACAATAAGGACGAACGGTTGGAACAACTGCAAGCTGAGGTAGAAGCAATGAGAACCCAGATGCTGGGGCAGATGGATCTTATCCAAGGCCTAGCCCGGGGACAAGAAGAGCTGAGAGCCATTATCAAGAAACTTCATTAAGACGGCTGCAGCCGTATGAAGCAAATAGTTGAGGTTGGGGACCAAGTCATTGATCAACTTCGGAGAAGACAAGAGGCTGGTTTGGTGAAGAGTGGACTTTTCCAAATTGCTACCACATCACGGGTCCAACAACAACCTCTCCAAAAACAATTGTTAATTAGAGTAAGTCGGATATACCCAAAAGGCAGTTTACCAAACTCAACATGTCATTGTCTCAAGCTTTGCAACACCTGTTGAGGATGAATATGATTACGTTGATAGGACCTCATCTGAATCCCAAGACTTCTTCCCCTAACTACATTCCTAATGCAAGGTGTGCATACCACTCCAACAGCCCGAGGCATGATACTGATGACTGTTGGAGGTTGAAATATGAAGTTCAAAACTTGATTGATGAAGGGGTGTTGGAGTTTATACAAGATGGTCAGGCTGAGTTCTTCTGCCATCCCTCAAAGACACACCATCTGAAGTGACAAGTTCAGGCAAAGAGGCTTTTGTTCATTATAATTTTTAATTTGTAATTTTCTTTTGATTGTTTGAACATCTATTCATGTCAAACTCTATTACTTTATCAATGCATTACATATGTCTATTTTGAATCAATTCATTCGTATTCACTATATTTAAACTGCTTCCCTTTTTGTGATATTCAACTCTCGATCAAAAGCTCTAAGCCCTTAGAGGGAGGATGACGAAAATGATACCACAATCTCCACAATATGCTTTTGAACAAACCCCGCTGACGATGTACAAGCGTTGTTTCAAATCCTAAACAGTGGAGTTATAAGGAAGATAATCCCTAGTCAACCCCTTTGATCCAAAGAAGTAGGAGTTTTTCTTTTCACACAAATTAAAACCCTTAATCATAACCTGGGGCAGGGTAGTTTTCTCAGTTAATTCAGACGAGCATTCAGTCGCAATCTTCCGCTTCGTGCATAATGAATGGCATCTGAGACGTCCTTCCAAATCAAAAGATGGCGATGGTTCCGCATAATCATCAAATAGGCAGTCATTATTTTTCAAAAGAAAAACCCGTTAAGTCAAAACCTATGAAGGAGACTTAAGAAAAAACGGGGGCATCCCGCTGACTTTAACCGCAAAAGAAACAGTTCAGACAAAAGAAGGGATAACGAAAAACAAAAAAAAAGGTTACTACAAATCCTCGACAAAAATAAGATTACAAAAACGACTGCCTCTTCAAAATAAACTTTCAGTATCCGAACCATCACCGGAACATCAAGGACAAGATGCCAGACTCAATTGGGATTCAAAATGCACAATTAACTGAGCATAAGACTGAAGGACATCACGAAGAACGGGTGGATACAAATAAAATTTGAGCCTTTATCCTTTGTTTCTTGAACTGTGAACCAGACCACATTATAACCCTTAAAAGTCCTAGCTGAAGCATGTGTTAGTTCGAGAGCATACTGTTACAAAAGGTATCCTGACTCCTGTAGGACTTGCTATAAATCCTGAGTTGACATCACACTTTTATAAAATTTGTTTGTTTTACTAAAAAAATGAATTTTCAAACTTCAAGACAGACATAAGCTTTTCATTCTTAAAATACCATTGTTTGCATATGACTATTTGTTCAACAACAGAGAAATTTGCATGACAAATATCTAGTGAACAAAAACCTTTTCAATGAAAAGGATCACCCCAAGTGGAAAAACACTTCCAACCAAGGGGCACGGCATGATTATTGTCCATCATCTGGGGCAATCAAGTCAAGATTCAAGGAATCTCTCAAAGATGCCAAATAGCCAGGGGCAGATCTCCATCTGAATCACTTGGGGAATTCGACATGAATTCCGAAAATGAATCATGTACAATCAAACAAACATCTTTTGGCAGTGTGGAAACAGTTACTACTATGGACAGTGACAATTCTCCGCACCCGATGAACGTGGACATAGTCAGAAAATACTACGCATGAACAAAGACCCGCTAGGTTGACTGGCCTAGGAAAAAATAAGGGCTTCCCGGCGAGCCAAAAGGGTTCGGGCAAAAATAAGGGATGAAAATGAAAAAAATCTGTACACCCGGCAAGTTGAAAACCTGAAAAGGCGGCTTGGGCAACAAAGTGTATCCCGGTGGACTGAAAACCCGAAAGGAAAGTCCATGCTAAAATTAGGGATGTAAAGCGTATCACTATGTCTCACTGAATCACCTTGCGATCATACCTCATTATCAACTGTCAAGCTCAAACGACACTGATCAATCTAATTAGCTTCAGACAAGTAGCAAAGTGATGAGACGCTCGAAGACATAGGGGCAATAGCAGAATTGGAACCCAATGGGATTGTTGTACATAGCTGTTTTCTTTTTACACAATATTATATAACTTCTATTTTTACGGCGACATTCTATTACTAGAGCGTCAACCTCCTTGTACAGAAACGCCTATTATAGGCCAACTTCGAAAATCAATACAAATCATTTTTACAAAAACTATGTGTTTTTTCCTTTTCTGTTTTATTTTGCAAGAACGTCCAATGATTTATTCTTGACGTATGCATTTGAATATGATTACTGCTCATAAATATTTACATAAGAAACGGAAAGACAATTGCTCGTAACTTAAGAAACAGGGGCAAAAACCAGAAATGTCAAAACCCGACAGTTACTCTGTCCAGCCGGTACCAGGGAAGAGATAACTTTAAAGCACAATCATCAGTGTATATGACCTTGTAACATTTGTACTCCCCACAGAGTAAAAGCAATCAAGGCATTTGATATCAGCTCTCCCAAAACAGGAAGTAATCTCCCTAGCCAGGGTCTTTCAGAAACCTGACATCTATATCCCCCAAACGAATTTCATAATCCCGAGCGGGTCATAAAATTTGTCTCTCAAGCATAGTCTATTTATATGAATACAGAAGTTCAATCCCCAACAGAGCTTATTACTTTAGCTACGGAAGTTCACCTTCCAACAAAGTCATTCCCCCGCAGAGCTATTCTCATACAAAGTCTTTCCCTGGAAGAATATTCACAAACAACAAAGAGTAAATGTCCATCACAGTCATTTCCGTTCACCATCCCTAGCGGAAGTAGAAGAACCACAGTCCTCAACAACAGTCAAGAATTCTATACTCTCTAGTAGCAGTCAGAGATTTATTTTCTTAGACTCGGATATGTCAATATAGCATTTCGTGCTCATATATCATGACATGCACATACATATTACATATAGCATAATCTCATTTATTTTGAGAACATCATCTCACAATGCATTGCATGCATCACATATAATTAACCCTGTTATCTTTTCAGGAAAAACAATTGTCACCAACAATTCCAACAGTTATACAGGTCACATCTGCAGACAACTAATGGAAACCCAGTTCCCGAAACCAAATAGGTCAACTAATCTACATGATCAAATTAAGTAACCCTACTGTTGTACCCCAAAATTTTCCCTCTCATTTCTTCAACATTTTCTCATCCCAAGACCCTTAGAGCTCAAGATCAAGTTAGGGTTTGCTCTGCTCAAGACTCCTCCTTGCACTGCTGACCCAAATTAGGGTTTGAGTTTGCACAAAGATGTTTTGACCTAAAAGGCCCAAAGTGACTTTCATGCTTCATGTTGGACTCACAAGTTTATCCATACCAAGTTTCAAGCATTGATTCCAATCTTTGCCCAGTCAATTGGACAGTTGACCTAGAAATGAACTGTATTGGGGAAAAAGTCAACTATGGCCAATTGACAGTCAAACTTCATGATTTTTGACCCACATCAACATTATGAACTCATATGAACCATTTGGTCAAGTTTGGATCATAATTCCACAAGAAATTTGATCAGATCACCAAAAGGGCAAAATGGTCATTTTTAGGGTTTTGACTGCACAAAGGCAATTTTTGACTGTTTGACTTAGCCAATGGCAAACCAAGCTCACATATGGACTCAAGGACTCAATGGAATGGTCTTGACACATTCAACATATTCAAAAGGTCCCAAATGCACAGGATTGACAGATGAATTTTTCCAGTCAACTGATCCAAATTTGACTGTATACTGAAAAGTCAAACTTTGACTTTTTGGTCAAAATCAAGTGTCAAGATTCATTTTTCATCAAAACATTCCAAATTGTGAAACTTATTCATCAAGAAACCAAAAATTACAAATTAGGGTTTGAAATGAAGAAATTTCATAACTTAGAAATTTTCTAAGTTATGAAATTTCCTAACTTTTTCCTAACTTTGTCCCATTTTTTCATCAAGATATATTTGGATTCATACAAAACTCAAAACATGAAAGTTGTAGTCTATTGAAAAATCTACAACTTTTATTCACAAAGTTTTCTCAAAAGAAGCTTGTATCTCAAGTTATGATTTTTGGAATAGGGGTGCAAAACATTCTTAACTTAGAAATTTTTTGACCTATTTTAGGCAGGATTTTTTCCCAACTTCATGGCCACTTTTCACATGCTTCCACTTGGAATTTCAACTTGCATTACAAATATGGATTGTAGTACACATTCCAAGCTTTCCAAATTATCCAAGAACTCATCAAACACCCTTGTGGTTAGGGAGATTCGAATTTGTCAAGATGGGCAAAAGTCACTTTGTTCATGGCCAAATTCATGTACATAACATTGGCATTTCAAACTCAGCTTGCACAAGCTAGATTACAGGCCTCTAATCCCATTCTCACTCAATAATTTAATGCATATACTTTGTGTTCAAGCCTTATTTTGTGTGTTTAACCATTACTTGCAAGATTAAGCCATATTTGGAAAAAGCATTTTAGCCATTCTTGTAAAGAAGCACTTTATGTCAAAAAGCAAATCAAAGAGGTACACGCCAGATCTTTTGGGCACAAGATTATGGACATATCCCACTGATCAAGAAGCAATTTTGCAGCATGCTTGAGGGGCCTGTATGAGCCTACAATCTAACTTGACAACTCTTGCTTAGATAAGAAGAAAACTTGCATTTTGTACAACCACATTCACTTCCTGCAAGCAAGAGCCAGAACAAACTTTGTCCACACATTGCATACTCCCTAACCAACTTAGAACACGAGCCCTTAACCCTCAATACCTCCTCATTCACAGAAACACCATTTTTCTGCAAGAAACAGGGCATTCTGTATTTTAACTTGGCCAGCATCATTCTATCGTGCGTTTTCATCCAAACCAGTTCAAACACATCCTACATCATCCATACAAACTATCCCAAGCCCTAGCTACAGACTGTAACACCCCTAACCAAGTTTGCCATTTTCATTTTTTCAGTTGTGCAGGTTGAGTTACATAGCTCGATTCAGTTAGTTTCAAAGCAAGCTAAAGGTTGGAAGAGCATCCTTGGACCTCAAGCAAGCTGTACAAGTCCTCAAACTTCATTGAAAGTGCCTCCATTGTTGTACACGACTCAAGCTGAACAGGTAAAAGTTTGAACTTCTATCTCTCTATCCAAGCATATCTAGGCTTAGGTTTGTGAAGAAAGTATGTTCTATTCATGGCCCTGAAGCTACCTATATCCTCACTTTTCATTTATATTGTGTGTGTTAAGAGAATTTGGAACCTGAACATTAGAAAAAAGTTAGGTCAGGAATTGGGGGAGAAGAAATTCTCTCTCATTTCTGAGAGTTAGAACAACTTTTTTATATATTTGGAATCGTGACAAGATGCTCTACACTTTTGATGTTGTAAGTTTTTGTTAAAAATGAAGGAATCAGAAGTTAGCAGGTTGAGCAAGGAACGCGCGTTTTCTTTGTTTCAAACAATGGCTGGAGGTTGAAGACAAGCCCCTTGGGCTGGGCCTGACTTATTTTTCTGTTTGCACCACTATTTTTCACTTACACCCCCTTGACCCATTGTGTGTTATTTTTATCATTTTTGATTTTTTCTTTTTGATTCTGACTTGTTATTTTTTGTCAAAATATAAAAAAACATTAAAAATATTTTTCACCCATTTTTACATTTATTTTGAATTTATTTGCTTTATTTATACTTATGTGTGCAAAATAATACATTTACTTTTATTTAAAATACTAAAAAATAATACAAAATAATATTTATTTTCAGCTATTATTTTATTTTACCTTTTGAAAACATTTCCTTAAAATATACTTTTTTTATATAAATAATAAATATTTTATTTTTGTATATATTTAATATGTTTAATATATAATATAAATACTTATATATTTATTAGAATATTTAGGATAAATATACAAAAATAATACATTTTTATTTTTATTAGTATTTGACCTCAAAAATTACTTTTTTACAAATATACTTCTCTTTTATTTATTTTTGTGTATAATTAATAAATATAAATAATAAATACTTTTTATTTAGAAAATTAGGGTTTTGCCCTAAAATATGAAAATGTCCAAAATTAACTTTTTTTATTTTTTATAGGTCACATGAAAAATACTTTTTACATACACATAAAAACATTTTTGTGCATAATACATTTTACATTTTTTATTTGTATTTATTCAATTATTGTATAATTAAATAACTTGCATATTCAATTTGGATTGTAATAGCTTAGATTTAAATTTCTTGCTAAATATCACCATTTGAACATTTGTACCCCCATCCCCATAATTATGTTGTAATAATTTAGGACTTTAAATTCCGCATTTTAAAGCTTTCTAAATATACCATGATAGACTTAGGGTTTGTATGCAAATCAAAAATATCAAATAGCTTGACCTAATTCAAAGACAACAAAGCATGAAAATAGATAACACCAATCACACTTGCACCCCTAGGGTTACTCCACTTGTTGCCTTCAATAATGGGCCATGTTGCATGTTGAGTTTCTTTGGCAAAACAAAACAATTCAAATGATCATAGTCCCTCGACGACGCTTTCGAAAGTTGCCTAAAAATGATCAAGTCCCTTAAAGGAAAAATTGCCAAAGACACTTGGCACTATTGCAATCATGGTCTAAACGATGACCCGCACCCGTCCCGTTAACATCCTAACACAAGATTGTCCACCAAATACAATGGTGGAACAATACTGTTAAAAGGGTTAAAACATAGGAAAGATCTTTGAGAAATTTAGGGTAGATAGCTCTTGGTTACTTGACCAACTTGCAAAACAATCCTTGCCATTTTTCAAAACACACATCACAACACACTTTCAAAACAATTTTCAAAAACATTGAAAACTTTTCAAAAGACAAATACACCTTTGTATACATTCAAACATGGATCATTATAAAGGTTTCCACGACAATGGCCTCTTTTTTTCAAAACATTTTTCAAACCCACACACAAAGCACCATTTCAAACAATTGAAAGCACCATTTCAAACAATTGAAAATGCAAGGCAAGTGATCTAAGCAAGTAACTAAGAGCCCATGGATAACCATGGATAGAAAGGGTGCTAATACCTTCCCTTTCTATAATCTACTCCCCGAACCCAAGAAAACATCTCAAAGGTTTTTGCTGTGCTTTTTAACCATTCCTTAGGATAAAATAAAAAGTCGGTGGAGACTCTTGCTAAACCGAAACATTTGCAAAAACAAACGCAAAACCAAAGTCAGTTCTCCCACCGTATCACAGAACTGGCGAATCTGCTGGGGAAAAATTTAAAAGTGGAGTAACCTTAGGGCTTAGATCACCCTTTTGCATGACAAATTGTTTGCTTTGATTGCTTTAACATCTTGGATATCTTGTTTGGGCTTGAAATCCTACACCCGGATTTGGGAAAACATTCATAGATAGCAATACGTTGTGGAAACTATTCGGGGTATACCGACACAGTTGAAGCAATAGCTATATTAGTGCGACATATTTGTGAGTACCGGTAACCCTTGAGTTCAATCAAGGAGAGTACGGGGCCGCTGAGTGATGTCACTAAGCACTAATGACCTAGAACCTTACTTGACCATCTTGGCCTTTTATTAGGGGTAGTGAGATGACCGGCTTTGGTGCAGTCCGAAGTTGGTAGATACTCGATACTACACTCATTGAGGGTTGTTTTATTGGAATATTTTGGTCGCTAGTTAAGTGGCTAAACCAAAACAATGAACATGGAAAACAATCCAATGATATTGAGCTCCTTAGAACCCGGTTACTATTTATAGGACAGGTTTTTAAGCCAACTACACTCAAGAGGGTACTTACCTATGAAACCTCATGCAAGCCTGAAACTAGGGTTTTGTGTGAATTGCTTGTACATATGTTTGTGCATACATCATGAACATCATAAAGCATCATATGCATCCACTAACCATTTCAAGGGTTTGGATCTTCATCTTTGTTCTTGTTTTGTAGGTCATGGAAATTATTCGCAGGAAAACTATCCAAGTCAACCTTGTGAGAATCCCTCCTCAACTTAAAGAGCTCACATCCAGAATTCCGGAAAGCTCTCCCTTCAGTGAAAGACATGGTAGACTGCTCAGCCTAGTCAACACCAGCATTGAAGAGGACATGGTGAAAGTGTTGTTCCAGTTCTTTGACCCTCTTCACCACTGTTTCACATTCCCCGACTACCAATTGGTGCCCACTTTGGAGGAATTTTCTCAACTCTTGAGAATTCCTATTCTTAATCAACTACCCTACAACGGTACGGAAAAAGAACCAAAGCCTGAAGATGTTGCTCAAGCCCTACACTTGCAACCATCTGACATCAAGGGGCATTGGGAAACTAGAAGTGGTGTCAAAGGCTTCTTGGCAAAATTCTTGTTTGAGAAGGCACAAGAGTGTTGGAATTCATTGGATCTACAAGCCTTTGAAGAAATTGTGGCACTCCTCATTTATGGGTTGGTCTTGTTCCCAAATCCTGACCAGCTTATAGATGTCAACACCGTCAAGATTTTCCTATCCAGGAATCCCATACCAACATTACTTGGGGACATCCTTCACTCATTTTACACACGAACAATGAGAAAGAGGGATGTTCTCATGTGCTGTACTCCTCTCCTTGCAAGGTGGTTTATTTCGCACCTTCCACAATCTGTTTTGAAGAATGACCAAGGCTTAAGGTGGTCACAACGATTGATGACCCTCACACACTCTGATGTACATTGGTGTTCTCGGTCCAGAGAAAATGTCATCATCGTCGATCATTGTGGAGAGTTCCCTAATGTTCCATTGCTTGGCATTAGAGGAGGCATTACCTACAACCCTTGTCTAGCTTTGAGACAATTTGGATATGCACGGAGGGATGGCCCTCACGACATGTTGATTCCTGACCTAGTTTTTGACTTCGACAACGATGCGCAAGGACTTCGCCAAAGATTCATCAGAGCTTGGAGGATGCCTAACAAGGTAGATAGCAAGACACTGGGGCACAAGAACTCCATTCCTCTTGAGCCTTATCTCAAGTGGGTACGAACCCGAGCCCAGAGTCTAATGATGCCTTACCCTCATGTTCTCCCTATGATTAAAGAGCCCGTTAAGGAAGGAGAGGTTCCCTACACCATCCTATATCCTGACATGCCAACATCGTGGGAGGAGATGCAGAAGAGTTGGATCCAACTCAAGGAGGAACAAAATACTTTTGAAGCCAGCTTCTACGCCAGTGAGAAGAAGGTTTTGGAGCTTACCCGCCGACTCCATGAGGAAGAGACCCTCAACACCTACATCGCACCAAAGAGGATGCGCAACGTCTTTTTACCTTGAGAAGTTTTTTGTAATATTTGGCCCATGGGGCATTTATGTACTGACAAAATTTCTTCTTATTAATATGACGTGTGTTCTTTTTGTCTGCAACAATTTTGAATTTCTAAACCCTTGAATGCATTGCATAAATAAGCATATCATTCATCATGCGCATAAGCAGGTCTCCACACCAGGTTTCCTTATCTTTCTGCTGTTTATTTCAGTAAGATGGATCTCGAACAGACGGTCAAGGATTTGTAGTCTCAAAACTCACAGTTTCAACATCTCCTGATGACCTTGGCAAAGGGTCAGGAGGATCTAAAAGCCCTGCTTGGGAACAAAGAGCAAGTGAAAAAGAAGAAGAAAAGAGTTGGGGTGGCTACCCTAGTAAGAAGGTTTGAGGGTGAAGCCAGAAGAGTTCTTGAATTTCCCTCTGCATCCGAAGAAGAAACCAGTAAAGGAAAAGGGGCTGCGGTACCGTCTGAATCCGAAGCTGAAGAAGAAGAGGCTGAAGAAGACGAAGACTACTCAGAGCAACAATACCCGCCCGCCGATGATAAGTACAAAAACTTGGAAGACAGGTTGGCAGCTATGGAGCTGCAGAGAGTTCCTGACTTAGATTTCGAAGATTTGGGATTAATTGCTGGAATTGTGATCCCCCCGAAGTTCAAAGTGCCAATTTTTGCAAGATATGACGGGCTGTCCTGCCCAAAAATGCACCTAAGGTCGTATGTCCGAAGAATCCAACCTCATACTTCCGACAGAAACCTTTGGGTACACTTCTTTCAAGATAGCCTATCTGGTACTCAGCTAGACTGGTTTTACAAGCTGGAGAGGTCGGAGATACATAGTTGGGAGGATCTGGCAGCTGCTTTTTATCGCCAATATCAGTATAACTCTGACTTGGCGCCAACCCGTACTCAGCTACAGAGTATGGGGATGGCCTCAGGTGAGGGATTCAAGGATTACGCCCAGAAGTGGCGCGATCTGGCCGGAAGAGTGCAGCCACCTATTTCTGATAGAGAACTTGTGGATATGTTCCTGGGGACCCTGTCTGGTCCATTCTTTAACCATCTGATTGGCAGCTCTTCCGCAGGGTTTACTGAATTAATTCTGACTGGCGAGCGGGTAGAAGCCGGTATCAAGAATGGGAAGATTCAGAAGGATGCCTCTGCATCTACAACTGTTAAGAAATCATTTCCAGCGAAGAAGGAAACAACTGTTGTGTACTCTCAGAGAAGAGCGGGGAAGAATGAGCGCCGACCGACTGTAGGGGCCGTGATGATCCAAAATTCATCAAATGATCAGCCTCGCGGAAATCAGTCCAGACCTAAACAGCAGTGGGGAGAACGGCCACCACGGCAGTTCACCCGCATCAATATGACGCTCGCGCAAGTTCTTCCGCACTTGTTAAAGCTGAATCTCAAAAATATCAAAGAAGCGCCGGAAAATGTGAATACAACCTCACCAGCTTACAATGCCAATGCCAAATGCGCCTACCATTCTGATAGCGCCGGACATGACACAAACAATTGTTGGGCGCTAAAAAATAAAATTCAAGACTTGATAGATGCAAAAGAGGTGGAGTTCAATGCTCCAGAGAAGCCAAACGTGATATCTGCTCCGATGCCGAAGCATGGTCGAAATGTCCATGCTATTGAGGAAGATTTGTATGTTTCTGATGTCAATGACCTGATAACTCCGCTGTTAACCATCAAGTTAAATCTGCTAAGGGCTGGGATTTTCCCGGGATGCAAAGAAGATTGCTACTGTTGTTACTCTCTACCAATCGACTCTCCACTACTGAAGAAAGGCATCCAAGGCCTAATGGACAGTCAACAAATTCTGTTTGAAAAAGTTCATGCTATTCCAATCCCTACTGAAGATGTTTCAATTATCACCATTCACACCAATCTTTCCAAGGCCGTCAAAAAGCCTGTTAAGATTACATCCGCTACAAAGTCTGTTCCTCTGAAGATAACTATGCCAGGGCCTGTCCCCTACAGTTCTGAAAAATCAATACCATGGAATTACGGCAGAGAAATCTACTACCATGGTATTAAACAAGTTGAAATAACCGAAGGAAGCTCTGATGAAGAAGATGCCAACATTGGAAACATTTCCGGCACAAGCAAGATCACCCGAAGTGGGAGAATATTTTCTCCAGAGATTGCCCCCCCAAAGGCAATTTTTGGACCCTCAGCTGCTGCCAAAGTTATTCCTGCACCAATAAAACTTTCCGCTAGAACCCCGTTGATTGAAGAAACTGTTATTCCTGTTGTTGTCCCTCCTACTTCTGCTGATAAGGGTAAAGGGACCCAAGATGAGCTCGTCAGGACGAGGGCTCAACCTTTGGTCATCCCGGAAACCCCTAAGAAAGAGATGGAGGAGATCCTGAAGATAATTAAAAAGAGTGATTATGATGTGGTAGAGAAACTGGGGCAAACCCCCTCGAAGATCTCCATGTTAGCATTGCTACTTTGTTCTGAGGCGCACGCCAAGGCATTGATAAAATTCCTGAAGACAGCCCATGTGCCCCAGGAAACCTCTGCCGACCAATTCCAAGACTGTGTAGCCAGTCTTACAGCAGACAACGGTTTAGGTTTCTCTGATGCTGACCTAACCTCAAAAGGAAGAAAACACAACGACGCATTACATGTGTCAGTAGAATGCCAAGGAACTACTCTGGCCCATGTTTTAGTCGACACTGGTTCTTCTCTGAACGTGCTGCCTAAGAAGGCTCTCGACCGATTGGACTACGAAGGCTTGGAACTAAGGCCAAGTAATATCATTGTAAGGGCGTTTGACGGATCAAAGAGAATGGTACATGGGGAGGTAAACATTCCCATTAAAGTAGGCACAGAAGTGTTCCCCTCAACTTTCTATGTGATGGACATCCGTCCGTCATACTCTTGCTTATTGGGGAGACCATGGATACACAATGCTGGGGCGGTCACCTCCTCCCTACATCAAATGCTGAAATACCCTGTCAAAAGAAAGATCATAACCGTGCACGGTGAAGAGGAATATATGATCAGTGACTTGAACTCCTTCCGGTATGTAGAGGTAGAGGGTGAATTCATTGAGACACCATTCCAACACTTCGAGGAAGTCTCTCCTAAGGTGGCAGTAGCAAAAGTGGTAGCTGAGGTACCAAAGCAGATGACCAGGATGGCATCTCTAAAAGACGCGAAGGCCGCAATGAAGGAAGGAAAGAGCTCAACATGGGGGCAGTTGCCGGATATTCCTCACAAAACAGACAAGTTTGGTTTAGGATTCACTACTGCGGGGCAGAAAGCTATGCGCCGCTCAAAGGTTGAAAGAACACCCATCAAGATCTCTCCTTATGGGATCAATTCTTTGGAAGGTGAAGATGAAGAGGCCAACATTGAAGATTGGATCTACCCAACCATCGAAGGGGGACTACGCAACTGGGAGGCAAAGGACTTTGTTCCCATTACTTTTATTAATCAGTAATTATCTGTCAAACATTTCCTGTGGTCTGTAATAGTTACTTTTGAACAATCCGTACACTACTTTTTCACCTCATGCCTTGCCCGGGGCATGTAGGTCCATTTGTAAGGGTTTTGATTATCTTCATATCCATATGCCATGTTTAATGATTCATTGGACGTTTTTCATTGATAAACTGCGGTGTTCATTTTCTTTCCTTTTGCATTTTTTTGTTTAAGGATGGCTATCCCTTACACACACCCACACTCACAAATGCAGGTACCCATCCACTCTGGATTCTATGGGTGACTATTTTGCTATGCCCTTCAATAACTCTGAAGATCTGGTCAATCAGGCTGAGTATGAAGATGACGAAGGTTGTGAAGTACCAGGAGAGCTAGCCAGACTTTTACAGCAAGAAGAAAGGGCCATCTTGCCTCACGAAGAGTTGTTGGAAACTGTCAACTTAGGAACAGAGGAAGACCGGAAAGAAGTACAAGTGGGTGGCAATCTGGAACCAAGTGTCAAGGAGCGTCTGATACAGCTGTTAAATGAAAATGTTGAAATCTTCGCCTGGTCTTATGAAGACATGCCGGGTTTAGACACAGACATCGTGGTTCACCGTCTCCCTACAAGAGAGGATTATCCACCGATCAAGCAAAAAGTCCGCCGAATGAGGCCCGACATGTCTGAGAAGATCAAAGCAGAAGTGATGAAGCAATTCAACGCTGGTTTTCTGGCTGTTACATCCTATCCACAATGGGTTGCTAACATCGTGCTAGTACCTAAAAAAGACGGCAAGGTCAGGATGTGTGTGGACTACCGGGATTTGAATAGGGCTAGCCCTAAAGATGATTTTCCGCTACCGCATATCGACATTCTGATTGACAACACAACTCAGCACAAAGTGTTTTCCTTCATGGATGGATTCTCGGGCTACAACCAAATTAAAATGGCCCCCGAGGACATGGAGAAAACAACCTTTGTTACACAATGGGGTACTTTCTGTTACAAGGTGATGCCGTTCGGACTGAAGAACGCAGGGGCAACTTATCAACGCGCCATGGTAGCTTTATTTCATGATATGATACATCATGAGATCGAAGTTTACGTAGACGATATGATAGCTCGGTCACAAACAGAGGAGGAACACCTTGAACACCTGGAAAAGCTGTTTGCCAGGTTGAAAGAGTACAAACTCAGGCTGAATCCAAGTAAGTGTACTTTTGGAGTTAGGTCTGGAAAACTTCTAGGGTTTATCGTCAGCAACAAAGGCATTGAGGTCGATCCAGCAAAAGTGAAAGCAATACAAGAGATGTCTGCTCCCCGTACTGAAAAGGAGGTTAGAGGGTTCTCGGGGCGCTTGAACTATATTGCCAGATTCATCTCTCATCTGACTTCTACCTGTGAGCCAATTTTCAAATTATTAAAGAAAGATCAGGTAGTCGAATGGAACAACGATTGCCAAGCTGCTTTTGATAAGATCAAGGAGTATTTGCTAGAACCTCCTATTCTGATGCCACCCGTCGAAGGAAGACCATTGATCATGTATCTGATCGTCTTGGATAACTCAATGGGGTGTGTTTTGGGCCAGCATGACGAGTCTGGTCGAAAAGAGCATGCTATTTATTACCTTAGAAAAAATTTTACCGACTGTAAGACTCGCTACTCACTGCTCGAGAAAACTTGCTACGCTTTGGTATGGGCTGCTCGCCGACTAAGGCAGTATATGCTGACTCATACCACCTTGTTGATTTCCAAAATGGATCCTATCAAGTATATCTTCGAGAAGCCTGCTTTATCTGGAAGAATAGCTAGATGGCAAATGATCCTAACTGAGTATGACATCCAGTACACCACTCAAAAAGCTATAAAAGGGAGTGTACCAGCTGACCATCTAGCTCATCAAGCTATTGAAGATTATCAACCCATGAGATTTGACTTCCCAAACGAGGACATCATGAATTTGGACAACATTGAAGGTAACAGACCATATGACGGACCTGAAAAGGGATCCCGATGGACCCTGCACTTTGATGGTGCTTCAAATGCACTTGGAAACAGTATCGGTGCGGTACTCATTTCCCCGGAAGGTTGTCACACACCTTTCACGGCTCGACTTTGTTTCAGCTGCACAAACAACATGGCTGAATATGAAGCTTGCATTTTTGGTCTCAAGGCTGCTATAGACTTGGGGATCAAATCTTTGATCGTATTTGGGGACTCGGCTTTGGTTATCAGTCAAATCAAAGGAGAGTGGGATACCAAGCATCCTAATCTTATCCCATACAAAGAACATGTCCTGACATTGTTGCCTCATTTCGAGCAAATTACCTTCGAGCATTTCCCGCGAGAAGAGAATCAGCTAGCAGATGCTCTGGCTACAATGTCTTCCATGTTTAAACTCAACTGGGATAACGAGGCTCCCCAAATCACCATCGAGCGAATGCATGAACCTGCGCATTGTCACGAGATTAATACCGAAGAAGTAGTGGAACAACCCTGGTTTCACGAAATCAAAAGGTATCTCCAGACTAGAGAATATCCCGAAGGAGCTTCCGTAAATGACAAGAAGTTCCTAAGGAAATTTGCTGCCAAGTTCTTCCTGAGCAATGGCATCCTCTATAAGCGCAACCATGATTGTGTTTTACTCCGATGTGTAGACAAAGCTGAAGCAGAGTTAATCATGACCGAGATGCACAGCGGTACATTTGGCACCCATTTGAGCGGGCATACAATGGCTAAGAAGATCCTAAGGGCGGGCTATTACTGGTCTACCATGGAAGCAGATTGCCATCAGCATTCCCGTACCTGCCACAAATGTCAAGTCTACGCTGACAAGATTCATATTCCTCCAGTTCCTCTCAACGTGCTGACAGCTCCTTGGCCATTTGCAATGTGGGGCATTGACATGATTGGAGAGATCAAGCCCACGGCATCCAACGGACATCGCTTCATCCTGGTTGCCATTGACTACTTCACCAAATGGGTCGAAGCAGCTTCCTTCGCCTCTGTTACCAAAAATGTGGTTGCCCGCTTCATCAAGCAAAACCTCATATGCCGGTATGGTGTTCCGGACAGGATCATCACAGACAACGGTACAAATATGAATAATACTATGATCACCGCATTGTGCGAACAGTTCAATATTTGTCATCACAATTCATCTCCCTATCGACCGAAGATGAACGGTGCTGTTGAAGCTGCGAACAAAAACATTAAGAAGATCATTCAGAAAATGACAGTCACTTACAAGGACTGGCATGAGATGTTACCGTTTGCTCTGCATGGATACCGTACGACGACACGTACTTCAACCGGGGCAACCCCATTTTCTTTGGTATATGGCATGGAAGTTGTCCTGCCCATGGAAGTTCAGATTCCTTCTCTAAGGATTATGAAAGACGCAGGTTTGAATGAAGATATTGGATTCAGACCCGACTTGATCAACTCAATTTGATCGACGAAAAGCGACTCGCTGCTGTCTGCCATGGTCAAACGTATCAAAAACGGATGATCAAAGCTTTCAACAAGAAAATCAGATATCAAGTATATCAAGTCGGAGATCTCGTAATCAAGCGGATTATCCTGCGGCAAAGTGATCCCAGGGGCAAATGGACTCCTACATACGAAGGACCATTTGTGATCAAGAGTATATTTTCTGGTGGTGCAATGATCCTGACCACCATGGACGGCGACGATTTGCCGCACCCTGCGAATGCAGACATAGTCAAAAGATACTACGCATAAAATAACCCGACAAGTTGAAAACCCGAAAGGGCGGCTTGGGCAAAAATGGGCATCCCGGTGGACCAAAAACCCGAAAGGGCGGTTCAGGCAAAAATTAGGGATAAAACAAAAAAATTTGTACACCCGGCAAGTTGAAAACCCGAAAGGGCGGCTTGGGCAAAAAGGGGTTTCCCGGTGGATCGAAAACCCAAAAGGGCGATTCAGGAAAAAGTTAGGGAATTAAAGCGTATGACTATGTCTCGTCGGATCACTTTAAAGACAATCTCTTCATCAACCAACTCCAAGCTTCTGATCAATCCAGTCATCTGCAGACGAAGCATTGAATGGACAGATATTCAGAGTTGTGAAGGCTATAGCAGAATGGAATCCCATGGAATTATTTCACATAGCCATCTTTCTTTTGTATAAATTTTTTCAATATTTACGACGACATCCTCTTACTAGGATGACTGTCTCCTTTGTACAAATATACTCATAAAAAATTAATACAAATACTTTTCCAAATACAGAAATTCGCGTTGTCTTCCTTTTCTCTTTTCTTTTGCACTTATGTTTTATTTGAGAAACGTCCAATGTTTTGTTAAATAGGCATATGCATTTGAACATAATCATTTCCTTATGAATCAAGAAAGATGATTACTGATAGGTTGAAGGTGCAGATAGATGTCTTGATGCCCTTTCAGAGGAAATCCCAAGCAGATTTGAAATCCAAATTCTTCAGTCAGAACTTAATTCCCTAAACAGAGTAAACTTCTGGATCCTCAGCAGAGAAAGCTTCCTCAAAACTGATCTCCCCAGCCAGAGGGCCTTCCGGAACTCAATTCCCCTCAGAGTTAAGTTTCAGTATCCCCAGTGGAGCCTTAAAAATCTGAAAATCCAACCCCCAGTGGAACTAAAGCTTCCAACTATGAATCCCCAGCTGAACCAGACTAGTGAACCTTTTCCCCACATAGATACTTCCCACCAAGCTGAAGATTCTCAGTCATACCTCTCCAGCATGAGTCTACCAGATTCTGAACTCCCCAGTAGAGATTATCAGAAGTTCTCATTTCCCGCAAGTCACCAAGGAATGCCAGTTCCCCATCAGTGGTCCTAAGATCCCTCAACAATTGAAGATCTTGAATTTCCCCAAGCAGAGTGAAGGCTCATTCTCAGTTCCTCACAGGGTAGTCAGATGTTCTCCAGTGAAGATCTCTTCCAGACAAGAATCCCCAGAAGATTGGTATACAACCCAAGCTCCTAATTCTCCAGCAGTAGTCAACAAGGATGTCTCATCCTCAGTAATCAAAATTCTTGTCTTCCCCTGCAGCAATCAATGATTCACTTTCCCTGACAGCTGTCAAGATTCTTTATCTCCAGGATTCATCTATCCTCAGCAAGACAGCTCTTCAGCTTACATGCGAATTCATTTACATTCATATCATAAACCTTGATATAACATATATTGCATCACACATATCATGCAACATAACTTTGTGTTTTAGCTAACATTTCACCCTTTTCAGGATGAGATTAAAAGGCTATCGTTAACAATTATTCAGATACAGTATGGATACACCCCAGACACGACGGTCATTCTATTACTCATTCAGAATTTCAAGTCAGATACAGTACAGATACACCCCAGACACGACGGTCATTCTACTACTCATTCAGACTACAGCAATCAGATACAGACTAGATACGCTCCATACACGGTAGCCATTCTATCTCTCATTCAGATTCACTTATCCACCT
This sequence comes from Vicia faba, assembly GCA_948472305.1. Classification (NCBI taxonomy): domain Eukaryota; kingdom Viridiplantae; phylum Streptophyta; class Magnoliopsida; order Fabales; family Fabaceae; genus Vicia; species Vicia faba. The sequence goes on along the minus strand of OX451738.1, from coordinate 909,354,014 downwards.
CAAGGTTCAATGCATTCCAAACACGGATACCATTCTGACCCTTACAACAGCAGTTTGATTCTCCCCAGTGCGTTCGCCACAGAAGTCATTCTGTCATTTATTTAGATCCCAGTTACAGTTTCAGATACACTTCAAACACAGAAGTCATTCTATTACTCATACAGATCTCAATCCCAGTTACAGTTTCAGATACACTCCAGACACGGAAGTCATTCTGCTACTCATACAACTTTCAACTTCAGATACAATCCAGATACGCTCCAGACACGGTTGCCATTCTGTCACTCATTCAGAATTTGTCCCCAGCACGCAGTTGCTCCATACAGATGTTTCTCTGTTACCCAGATACAATACAGATACACTCCAGACACGGCAGTCATTCTGATATTCATTCTTCAAGCACAGTTATAGCTCAGACACGCCCCAGACACGGAGGCCATTCTTCTGCTCATACAAACTCAGTCCTTAGATGCAGTTCAAATGCATTCCAGACACGGATACCATTTTGATCCTCATTCTTCTGACCTATCACAATGCAGTTCAACAAACATTCCAGATGGCATCTTTAAGCCCATCTCCGACAAGATTCTGTCACCCTTCAGATGACATCTTTAAGCCCATCTCCAAATGGCATCTCTAAGCCCATTCCCGCATCCATTGTTCTGACGAGTGCAAATTTAAGGGCACTCTAGTGTCCAATCTCCTTTTACCTTCGAGACGCGAAAGGCAAACTTGCCAATCTAACTCTTCAGGTGCAAGAAGATTGAACAGGGGCAACTGTTGTACCCCAAAATTTTCCCTCTCATTTCTTCAACATTTTCTCATCCCAAGACCCTTAGAGCTCAAGATCAAGTTAGGGTTTGCTCTGCTCAAGACTCCTCCTTGCACTGCTGACCCAAATTAGGGTTTGAGTTTGCACAAAGATGTTTTGACCTAAAAGGCCCAAAGTGACTTTCATGCTTCATGTTGGACTCACAAATTTATCCATACCAAGTTTCAAGCCTTGATTCCAATCTTTGCCCAATCAATTGGACAGTTGACCTAGAAATCAGCTGTATTGGGGAAAAAGTCAACTATGGCCAATTGACAGTCAAACTTCATGATTTTTGACCCACATCAACATTATGAACTCATATGAACCATTTGGTCAAGTTTGGATCACAATTCCACAAGAAATTTGATCAGATCACCGAAAGGGCAAAATGGTCATTTTTAGGGTTTTGATTGCACAAAGGCAATTTTTGACTGTTTGACCTAGCCAATGGCAAACCAAGCTCACATATGGACTCAAGGACTCAATGGCATGGTCTTGACACATTCAACAAATTCAAAAGGTCCCAAATGCACAGGATTGACAAATGAATTTTCCAGTCAACTGATCCAAATTTAACTGTATACTGAAAAGTCAAACTTTGACTTTTTGGTCAAAATCAAGTGTCAAGATTCATTTTTCATCAAAACATGCCAAATTGTGAAACTTATTCATCAAGAAACCAAAAATTACAAATTAGGGTTTGAAATGAAGAAATTTCATAACTTAGAAATTTTCTAAGTTATGAAATTTCCTAACTTTTTCCTAACTTTGTTCCATTTTTTCATCAAGATATATTTGGATTCATAAAAAACTCAAAATATGCAAGTTGTAGTCTATTGCAAAATCTACAACTTTGATTCACAAAGTTTTCTCAAAAGAAGCTTGTAGCTCAAGTTATGATTTTTGGAATAGGGGTGCAAAACATTCTTAACTTAGAAATTTTTTGACCTATTTTAGGCAGGATTTTTGCCCAACTTCATGGCCACTTTTCACATGCTTCCACTAGGAATTTCAACTTGCATTACAAAGATGGATTGTAGCACACATTCCAAGCTTTCCAAATTGTCCAAGAACTCATCAAACACCCTTGTGGTTAGGGAGATTCAAATTTGTCAAGATGGGCAAAAGTCACTTTGTTCATGGCCAAATTCATGTACATAACATTGGCATTTCAAACTCAGCTTGCACAAGCTAGATTACAGGCCTCTAATCCCATTATCACTCAATAATTTAATGCATATCCTTTGTGTTCAAGCCTTATTTTGTGTGTTTAACCATTACTTGCAAGATTAAGCCATATTTGGAAAAAGCATTTTAGCCATTCTTGTAAAGAAGCACTTTATGTCAAAAAGCAAATCAAAGAGGTACATACCAGATCTTTTGGGAACAAGATTATGGACATATCCCACTGATCAAGAACCAATTTTGCAGCATGCTTGAGGGGCCTGTATGAGCCTACAATCTAACTTGACAAGTCTTGCTTAGATAAGAAGAAAACTTGCATTTTGTACAACCACATTCACTTCCTGCAAGCAAGAGCCAGAACAAACTTTGTCCACACATTGCATACTCCCTAACCAACTTAGAACACGAGCCCTTAACCCTCAATACCTCCTCATTCACAGAAACACCATTTTTCTGCAAGAAACAGGGCATTCTGCATTTTAACTTGGCCAACATCATTCTATCGTGCGTTTTCATCCAAACCAGTTCAAACACATCCTACATCATCCATACAAACTATCCCAAGCCCTAGCTACAGACTGTAACACCCCTAACCAAGTTTGCCATTTTCATTTTTTCAGTTGTGCAGGTTGAGTTACATAGCTCGATTCAGTTAGTTTCAAAGCAAGCTAAAGGTTGGAAGAGCATCCTTGGACCTCAAGCAAGCTGTACAAGTCCTCAAACTTCATTGAAAGTGCCTCCATTGTTGTACACGATTCAAGCTGAACAGGTAAAAGTTTGAACTTCTATCTCTCTATCCAAGCATATCTAGGCTTAGGTTTGTGAAGAAAGAATGTTCTATTCATGGCCCTGAAGCTACCTATATCCTCACTTTTCATTTATATTGTGTGTGTTAAGAGAATTTGGAACCTGAACATTAGAAAAAAGTTAGGTCAGGAATTGGGGGAGAAGCAATTCTCTCTCATTTGAGAGTTAGAATAACTTTTTTATATATTTGGAATCGTGACAAGATGCTCTACACTTTTGATGTTGTAAGTTTTTGTTAAATATCAAGGAATCAGAAGTTAGCAGGTTGAGCAAGGAACGCGCGTTTTCTTTGTTTCAAACAATGGCTGGAGGTTGAAGACAAGCCCCTTGGGCTGGGCCTGACTTATTTTTCTGTTTGCACCACTATTTTTCACTTACACCCCCTTGGCCCATTGTGTGTTATTTTTATCATTTTTGATTTTTTCTTTTTGATTCTGACTTGTTATTTTTTGTCAAAATATAAAAAAACATTAAAAATATTTTTCACCCATTTTTACATTTATTTTGAATTTATTTGCTTTATTTATACTTATGTGTGCAAAATGATACATTTACTTTTATTTAAAATACTAAAACATAATACAAAATAATATTTATTTTCAGCTATTATTTTATTTTACCTTTTGAAAACATTTCCTTAAAATATACTTTTTTATATAAATAATAAATATTTTATTTTTGTATATATTTAATATGTTTAATATATAATATAAATACTTATATATTTATTAGAATATTTAGGATAAATATACAAAAATAATACATTTTTATTTTTATTAGTATTTGACCTCAAAAATTACTTTTTTACAAATATACTTCTCTTTTATTTATTTTTGTGTATAATTAATAAATATAAATAATAAATACTTTTTATTTAGAAAATTAGGGTTTTGCCCTAAAATGTGAAAATGTCCAAAATTAACTTTTTTTATTTTTTATAGGTCACATGAAAAATACTTTTTACATACACATAAAAACATTTTTGTGCATAATACATTTTACATTTTTTATTTGTATTTATTCAATTATTGTATAATTAAATAACTTGCATATTCAATTTGGATTGTAATAGCTTAGATTTAAATTTCTTGCTAAATATCACCATTTGAACATTTGTACCCCCATCCCCATAATTATGTTGTAATAATTTAGGACTTTAAATTCCGCATTTTAAAGCTTTCTAAATATACCATGATAGACTTAGGGTTTGTATGCAAATCAAAAATATCAAATAGCTTGACCTAATTCAAAGACAACAAAGCATGAAAATGGATAACACCAATCACACTTGCACCCCTAGGGTTACTCCACTTGTTGCCTTCAATAATGGGCCATGTTGCATGTTGAGTTTCTTTGGCAAAACAAAACAATTCAAATGATCGTAGTCCCTCGATGACGCTTTCGAAAGTTGCCTAAAAATGATCAAGTCCCTTAAAGGAAAAATTGCCAAAGACACTTGGCACTATTGCAATCATGGTCTAAACGATGACCCGCGCCCGTCCCGTTAACATCCTAACACAAGATTGTCCACCAAATACAATGGTGGAACAATACTGTTAAAAGGGTTAAAACATAGGAAAGATCTTTGAGAAATTTAGGGTAGATAGCTCTTGGTTACTTGACCAACTTGCAAAACAATCCTTGCCATTTTTCAAAACACACATCACAACACACTTTCAAAACAATTTTCAAAAACATTGAAAACTTTTCAAAAGACAAATACACCTTTGTATACATTCAAACATGGATCATTACAAAGGTTGCCACGACAATGGCCTCTTTTTTTCAAAACATTTTTCAAACCCACACACAAAGCACCATTTCAAAAAATTGAAAGCACCATTTCAAACAATTGAAAATGCAAGGCAAGTGATCTAAGCAAGTAACTAAGAGCCCATGGATAACCATGGATAGAAAGGGTGCTAATACCTTCCCTTTCTATAATCTACTCCCCGAACCCAAGAAAACATCTCAAAGGTTTTTGCTGTGCTTTTTAACCTTTCCTTAGGATAAAATAAAAAGTCGGTGGCGACTCTTGCTAAACCGAAACATTTGCGAAAACAAACGCAAAACCCAAGTCAGTTCTCCCACCGTATCACACCTACGACCCAGATTCCTTCTTATAGCCCTACTATCCAGGCTTTCATCTCGAAGTAACCCTACAATCCAGGTTCCTTCTTATAACCCTACTATCCAGGCTCTCATTTTGAAGTAACCCTACTATCCAGGTTCCTTCTTATATCCCTACTATCCAGGCTTTCATCTCAAAGTAACCCTACTATCCAGGTTCCTTCTCATAGCCCTACTATCCAGGCTCTCATTTCGAAGTAACACTACTATCCAGGTTCCTTCTCATAGCCCTACTATCCAGGTTTTCATCTCGAAGTAACCCTACTATCCAAGTTCCTTCTCATAGACCTACCATCCAGGCTCTCATTTCAAAGTAACCCTACTATCCAGGTTCCTTCTCATAGCCATACTATCCAGGCTTTCATCTCGAAGTAACCCTACTATACAGGTTCCTTCTCATAGCCCTACTATCCAGGCTCTCATTTCGAAGTAACCCTACTATCCATGTTCCTTCTTATTGTACCCCAAAATTTGCCCTCTCATTTTATCAAGATTTCCCCTCACAAGACTCTTTGAACTCCAGACAGGATTAGGGTTTTGCTCTGCTCAAGAACTCTCCTTGCACTGATGACCTAAATTAGGGTTTGAGTTTGCACAGGGATTTTTGGTTTTCCAATGCTCAAAGTGACTTTAATACTTCATGTTGGACTTATAAGATTGCCTCTACCAAGTTTCAAGCTTTGAATCAAATTTTTGCCCAGTCAATTGGACAGTTGACCTAGAAATCAGCTGTATTGGGGAAAAAAGTCAACTGTGGCCAATTTACAGTCAAACCTCACAAATTTTGATCCACATCAACATTATAGACTCATATTAACCATTTGATAAAGTTTGGACCACAACTCCTCAAGAAATTTGATCAGATCATCAAAAGGGTAAAATGGTCATTTTTAGGGTTTTGACTACACAAGGGCAATTTCTGATTTTTAAGTTAGCCAATGGCAAATTGGGTTCAGGTATGGATTCAAGGACTCAATGGCATCATCTTGACCTATTCACAAGGTTCAAAAGATCTCAATGGCATTGGATTGACAGATGAATTTTTCAGTCAACTGATTAAAATTTGACTGTACACTGAAAAGTCAAACTTTGACTTTTTGGTCAAAATCAAGTACCAAGGGTCATTTTTCATCAAGATAAGTACCAACATGAAACTTGTTCATCAAGAAACCTAATTTTGCAAATTAGGGTTTAAGATTGAAAAATTTCATAACTTAGAATTTTTCTAAGTTATGAAATTTTCTTATTTTTTCCCAATTTTGCCCAACATTTTCACCATGATGCAATTGGATTCAAACAAAACTTCAAACATGAAAGTTGTAGTCTTCCACAAAATATACAACTTTTATTCACAAAGTTTTCCCAAAATAAGCTTGGATTTCAAGTTATGATTTTTTGAACAAGGGTCCATGAAACTTTAAACTTAGTGAAATTTTGCCCTAGTTTAGGCAGGATTTTGACCCATCTTCATGGCAATTTTTCACCTAGTTCCACTTGGAATATCAATATGAATTTCAAAGATAGATTGTAGATCATGTTACAATCTTTCCAAAATGTCAAAGAACTCTCCAAAATCATTTATGGTTAGGGATAATCGAAGGTTTGAATTTGGCAAAAACTCACTTTTGATCCATGGCATTTTCATGTTGATACAAGTTGCAACTTCTATCCAGCATTGTTTGTACTTGATTAAAGGTCCCTAAACTCTTTAATACTCAATAATTAAATGAAAATCCATTGGTTTGAGTCTTTGTTCTGATCATGGGAGGATGACACAAGAGATTAATCCAAAAATAGCAAAAAGGCAACATTGGCATTTTTGTCAAATTTGCTTTATGTCAAATTGCATCCTTGAGCCTTGAACCAAATCTTGGACAACAAACAATACCCACAAACTTGAGGGGCCAAGAACACAAAGTGAAAGCTGGTAGCTAGCCTGTACAGGCCTGTCTTGAATCACTTGTTACTTTTGCTTAAAATACAAGAAAACTTGCCAAAGAGCCACAACTTGCATATCTGAGAGAACCAACTCTTGCAAGCTTTTGAAACAAGTTTGGTGCATTGCCTTGAGCTAAAAACACAAATTGTTGAACCCTCAAGCCTTCTAAAACACCAAATCACATTCTTCTTGCAAAACAGGGCACTCCCTGCAGTTTCACTTCCATCTCACAAGTTACTCGTGCGTTTTGCCCTAAACTTGTTCCAATACATTCCACATAACCTATCCAAGATATCCCAATCATTGGCCACTGATTGTAACTCCATTTGCAAGCTTCACCATTTCTGTTTTCAGCTTATGCAGGTTGAGTTCTACAAGCTTGTTCAAGCACATCTAAGGCAAACTAGGCATTAGGGAAGGTCAAAGGAAGTTCAAGCAAGCTCTCAAGCACCTCCGGCCTCATTGAAAAGCTCCACATTTCCATACTCGTGTTCAACTAAAACAGGAAAGTACAATCAAATTCTCACAAAGTTCAAGCTATGAAGCCTGGAGTCGACCGAATACTATCTTGATTTCTACAGCATATTGTGAAGCCCGGAGAACGACTGGATAACAGTATCAAATACCGCGAAGCCTGGATTCAAACAGATAGTGGTTTATCTTTAAGCTATGAAGCCCAGATTCGACCGGATAATAGTTTAATCCCCAGCAAGCCGTAAAGCCCGGATTACAACTGGATAACAACTCAGTAAGTTATTGTGAAGCTTAGATTACGACCAGATAGCAATACAAGTTTCTGTGAAGCCTGAATTACGACCAGATAGCAGCCAAAGACACTGCGGAGCCTGGATTACGACCAGATAGTGGTATATCTTTAATACAAGTTATGAAGCCCGGATTACAACCGGATAGTATCTTGATTTCTCCGAACACCGTGAAGCCTAGATTCGACCAGATAATGGTATGAGACATCACGAAGCCTGGATTACGACCAGATAGCGGTAAGAGACACTGAAGCCTGGATTACGACCAGATAACTGTGAGGGACACTGTGAAGCTTGGATTACGACCAAATAGCATGTCACCCGGCCAATTACTATGAAGCCCAGATTCGACCGGATATTAGTAGGCCCAAAAATCAAATGGAAGCCCGGAGGCGACCGGATAACCACTTGATTTTCTTCTGAAGCCTGGATTACGACCAGATAGGAAGTAAGGTATTGTGAAGCCTGGATTACGACCATATAGCAGTACAGAACACCATGAAGCCTGAATTCGACCAGATAATGGTATAAAGCATCGTGAAGCCTGGATTACGACCAGATAACGATAAAAGGACTGAAGCCTGGATTACGACCAGATAACAGTACAAGACACTGTGAAGCTTGGATTTCGACCAAATAGTAGTTTACCTGGACAGTTACTAAGAAGCCCGAAGTCAACCGAATATTAGTGTGCCCTAAATTCAAGTTGAAGCCCGAATGCGACCGGAAAACAACTTAATTATTTCTGGAGCCTGGATTACAACCAGATAAGAATCGAGAAATTGAGAAGCCTGGATTATGACCGGATAGCAAGCTTAATCTCATCTCCCCAGTAAGTCACTGTAAAGCCTGGATTACGACCAGATAGCAGTCGGTCTTATCACTATGAAGCCTGGATCACGACCAGATAATAGTTCTTTTTCACCTCCTCGACTAAGAGACGATTCCTCAGTAGAATAACGGACGACCGAAGCTCCTAAAATTCTATTTCTCTCAAGACAGAGATCAGCACTCCCCAGCATAGTCTTCCTCAACAATAGGTATACAGACTCTCACTAAGGAATCTTTTATGCGATCGACACTCCTTCGAATGGCATATTTAAGCCCATCTCCTATCATTCGTTTCCAAATGGCATCTGTAAGCCCATTCCCGACATCACAAGACGATTACCACTTTATGCGAGTGCAAATTTCTGGGCACTCTAGTGTTCAATCATCTTCCACCTTCGGATCACGAAAGGCAGAAAAGCCAATCTACATCCTCAGGTTTAAGAAAATTGAACAGGGGCAGCTGTTGTACCACAAAATTTTCCCTCCCATATTTCTCAAAACATTTCAAGAAAGATTCTCAAGTTGCTCAAGGAAGTCCAAGAGTTGACCAGACAAGCTCTTTCCTAAGGCAGTCTACCTAAAATTAGGGTTTCACATTGCATCAAGATACTTGAGTCCAAGGGATACAAAATGATCACCATTGTCCTAATATTTTCTCAAGATCATCCATGTCAAGTTTCAAGCCTTGCAGAGGAAGTTTGCTCAGTCAATTGCTCAAAGGCCTAAAAATCGACTGTGCTAGGGCAAAAGTCAACTATGGCTTACATACAGTCAAACTTCAATATTTTTGGTCAACATCCTCATTTTGAAGTTAATTTCATCATTTGATCAAGGGTTGATCATGATTCATCAAGGATTGCTCATAATTCATCAAGAACCAAAAGTTGCTAAATTAGGGTTTTGTAGGAAAAGTCAACTCAAGTTTGACCAAGCATAACTTTCTCATACTTTATGAGAAATGACCCATCCAAAGCTCACTTTTAGGAGGATTAAATTACCTATAATCCATCTTCATCTCCCAAGTTCAAAATATGCACTCACAAGAAGTTATGAATTTGGACATTATAGGTCATTTTTGAAAAGTCAACAAAAACACCCTTTTTGTCAAAGCATCATACATGAACATGGAATACTCAATTTAGATGATACCAAAAGGGTTGCTTAGAGGAAATCTCAATCTTTCTAAAAAGTCCAAGAACACATTCAAAGAGTCAAAATTGAGGAAGTTATGCTTTGGTGAAGTTGACCCTTTTTGCAAAATTGTCAAAAGTCAACTATGCCTCAAATTGCAATTTTTGCTAAATGGGCCTAATCTTTTGCACTTGTTTTGAGCTGGTAGAATGGTCCACGAGTCCTAGCTCTTCCCACTTGTCTTTATCTTAATTTTATTATTTATTTTGATTTTTATTTGAATTAAATATATTTAAATCAAAACAAATCATAGAAAATCCAAATCATTGAAACCTCAAGATATTGTGCATGTTTCAGGTTCTATATCCAGCTAGCAAAAGATTGAAATCGTGCAAAGCCTTTGTGTGCGCAAAAAGATTGGTTTTAACCTATTTTAAGAAAGATTTTCAAGTGAATCAAATCCAAATCAAAAGCTATAATGGAGGAAGATTGAGAGCATAATTTTAAACCTAATTCATTCCTCAGTATATAGGGAACATTTGCAGACAAAAATCACAAGGTTTGGGGGGCGCAAAAGAGAGAACAAAACTTGGAAAAAACAAAGAAAAGTGGTAAACTAATTTTGTACTTCCAGGCACTTTTAAGCCCCCCTGACCATCTCATTCACTTCCTGGGATCATAAGCAAGCTGTACCAATCAAGAACAAGGACTTTCCAACGCTAAAACTCACTGTAAGTCAGTCACGACCTTGAACTTTTCTTGAAATCAAATTGCATGATTCTGGCATCTATAGCATGAAATATTTATATATTCTTGCTCCTTGAAACATTTGCAAGCTATCTATAACATTCAATTTCATTTTTGTGGACTATATCAGGATTTGCCATTGTTAGGTTTTTTAACTTCGATTTAGGATCTTTGTGTACAGGTAAAATTATCCCTCAATAAGGGTACCATAATGCTCAGCAGGTGCAGACGAATTGATTCATGGCACTAGATGTCATTTATCATGCCCATGGAAGATTTTGAAATAAGCCAGGGTTATAGCTACGAACATATGTCCGTAGGTAAAAGTCTATGACTTTTACCAACAGAGCAAGGTTGGGGACAACTTGCATGGCACTATGTTATTTGTCCATTTGAATTTTGGAGATTTTCTTTCCCACTAACCCACATCATTATATATTATCATTTATTATTATTCTACATACAAATAAAATGTGCAGCGCAGTTGGTAATGGTGCAGGTGAAAAAGGCTTTGGGGCCTGGGTTCGAATCCCAGGTCCCCCCATTATTTCACATATTTTTTCTTTCCATAATCAGGCGTGTGTATAGGTGGGGTGACCACCATAGTTCATCATCATCCAACTAGCCATGTGTCCAGAAGGCCAGATCTAAAGGCTATCATATGAGGGTCCATCAAAAGCTCAGTCAACGCGTAGCATGGGAATATGGAATTCAATGTGGACCATTTTCTAATGGGCCCAAAATTGCTTTTAACACACCTCCCAATTACTCACAACAGGGCCCAATTCTTCTTTCTTTCTCTTTATTTTTTCTTTATATTTTCTTTATTTATTCATTTAAATTATTTTTACTAACACAAATTAATAATTCTTTTTATAAAAAAATCATAAAAATAATGTTTTTCACCCAATTAGATTTAGGATATTTATTTTTTATAAATTAATTAGTTTAACTAGGATATTTAATTTTAGGTAACTTTAATTATTTTGTAAATAAATTAAAAACAATTAGAAAATTAGGGTTTTAGTTTAATTTAATTCTATTTTCTTTTTCTTAAAAATAACAAAAATACAAAAATAGGCCATGTAAATTATTTTCTTTAAATTAATTTAATTATTAATTAGATTTGTATTTAATTTAAAAACCTAATTCTTTTTCTTAAAAATAATCAAAAAACAACAAAAACAATTTTTTCTTTCAATTAGGTTAGAAAGGGTCAAAACCCTAGTTCTCTCTCGTTCTTAACTCATCGCGCGCGCTTTATTTATTTTTACCATATTTATGTAATCGCTCACAAGTTGTAATAGATTAATTAGGACCTCTTACTTTCATTTATCGTTTTTTTTACGGGTTGTTTTTGGCTATGTAATTAATACCCGAAGCCTTGTAATAGCGTAGCTTTACTTTCCGCACTTTAATTTCCACAAAATATTAAACTGTTAGATGTATGATATTAGGGTTGCATGACAAGAATGTATGATTGACTTTAAAACGGTTAGCAAACCCTAAATGTGCAAAGATAATAACTTGAAATTGAATCACACGCACATGCGCACTCCTAGGGTACACTCTCACTTCGGTTGCCTTCGGTAAACGATCATTAAGTATAGGGTATTTTAGTGGTCGCTCTCTTGTCTAAACAAAGATCAAAGTCCCGTTCGGAAAAGTTGCCTCGGAATGGTTGCCTCAGAATTGTTGCCTCGAATAATTGATCTAAGACATTAGGGTTACTACTAAGACGTCCTAACATTGCTTTAGTGATTGTACGTCCCTTTCTAATTGACCCTCAAAACCCGACGACGATGCTACCTACTCACTAATAGTGGGATAGTGCTGTCTAAAGGAAACAAGAATAGAAACATTCTCTTTTTCGAGTAGGTAGATTAGTTCTTAAGTACTTGCTCAAAACAAACAAACTCATTTTTCACACATACACTCCTTTCAAACACAGTTTTCAAAACGACTTCGTAACACTCTTGAAGACAGAAGCAAGAGTTAAATTGAAGTAAAACAAAAACTTTTCAAATCACAAACACAAGCAATTTTGAAAATGATGAGCAAGCACCTAAGAGCCCGTGGAAAACCACAGATAGAAAGGGTGCTAATACCTTCCCTTTCTATAATTTACCCCCCGTACTCAAAATCTCGAAAAAGGGAATTTTTCTGTTCTTTTTTCCTTTCCTGTTGGATAAAATAAAAGTCGGTGGCGACTCTTGCTAAACCGAAACATTTGCGAACACAAACGCAAAACCTCAAGTCAGTTCTCTCACCGTATCCCAAAACTGGCGACTCTGGTGGGGAAAATTAATCTAAAAGTGGGGTTACCTTAGGGTTTAGATCACATTTGCATGCTTACTTTGTTTGTTTTGATTGCTTTACAAGTAGTTCTATTGTTTGGGTTTGAAATCCTCTACCCAGATTTGGGAAACATTCATAGGTAAATAGAAATACGTTGTGGAAACTATGCGGGGTATACTGACATGGTTGAAGCAATAGCTATATTAGTGCGACATATTTGTGGGTACCGGTAGCCTTTGAGTCAATCAAAGAGAATACAGGACCGCTGAGTGATGTCATGAAGCACTAATGGACTTTTAGAACCTTTACTTGACCATCTTAGCCTTATTAGGGGTAGTGAGATGACCGGCTTTGGTGCAGTCTGAAGTTGGTAGATACTCGATACTACACTCATTGAGGGTTGTTTTCTTGGAATATTTTGGTCGCCAGTTAAGTGGCTAAACTGAAACAATGAACACAAAAAATAATCCAGTGATATTGAGCTCCTTAGAACCCGGTTACTATTTATAGGACAGGTTGAGCCAACTAACTTCAAGAGGGTACTTACCTATGAAACCCCATGCAAGCCTAAAACTAGGAACTTGTGTGACTTGCTTGTACATATACTTGTGCATACATCATGAACATCATAAAGCATCATTTGCATCCACTAACCATTTCAAGGGTTTGGATCTTCATCTTTGTTCTTGTTTTGTAGGTTATGGAATCACTCTGCAGAAAAACAATCCAGGTCAAACTTGTGAGAATCCCTCCTCAACTCAAGGAGCTTGCTTCCAAGATTCCAGAGAATTCTCTCTTCAGTGAAACACATGGTAGACTTCTCAACTTGGTCAACTCCAACATTGAAGAAGACATGGTGAAAGTTATCTTCCAGTTCTTTGACCCCCTACACCACTGTTTCACATTCCCTGATTACCAACTAGTGCCTACTTTGGAGGAATTTTGTCAACTCCTGAAGATTCCTATTCTCCATCAACTACCCTACAATGGTACGGAAAGAGAACCAAAGCCTGAAGATGTTGCTCAAGCCCTACACTTGCAACCATCTGATATCAAAGGTCATTGGGAAACCATAAGTGGAGTCAAGGGTTTCTTGGCAAAGTTTCTGTTTGAGAAGGCACAAGAATGCTAGAATTCTCTAGATCTACAAGCTTTTGAGGAGATTGTAGAACTTCTCATCTATGGGTTGGTCTTGTTCCCAAACCCTGATCAGCTTATAAATGTGAATGTTGTCAAAATTTTCATATCTCGGAATCCTGTGCCTACGTTGCTTGGGGATATCCTCCACTCATTTCACACAAAAACAATGAGGAAAAGAGGTGTTCTCATGTGCTGTACTCCTCTTCTAACAAGTTGGTTTATTTCTCATCTTCCCCAATCAATCTTGAAGAATGAGCAAGGTTTGAGGTGGTCACAATGGTTGATGACTCTTACATATTCTGATGTTCATTGGTGTTCTCGATCCAGAGAAAATGTCATTATCATTGATCATTATGGGGAATTCCCTAATGTCCCACTACTTGGCATTAGGGGAGGCATCACCTACAACCCCTGTTTAGCTCTGAGACAATTTGGGTATGCCCGAAGGGATGGCCCTCATGACATGCTGATTCCAGACTTGGTTTTTGAATTCGACAACGATGCTCAAGGACTTCGACAAAGGTTTATCTGAGCTTGGAGGATACCCAACAAAGTGGACAGTAAGACACTGGGGCACAAGAATTCCATCCCCCTTGAGCCTTACCTCAAGTGGGTACGAACTCGCGCCCAGAGTCTTATGATGTCGTACCCCTACATTCTGCCTATGATCAAAGAGCCTGTTATGGAAGGAGAGGTTCCATACACCCTCCTACATCCTGACATGCCAACATCATTGGAAGATTTACAAAAGAGTTGGATACAGCTCAAGGAAGAACATAATACTTTTGAAGCCAGCTTCTACGCCAGTGAGAAGAAGGTTTTGGAACTTACTCGTCGACTCCACGAAGAGCAGATTCTCAACACCTACATCACACCAAAGAGGATGCGCAACGTCTTTTTACATTAGAATTTTGTATTTATTTTGCCCATGGGGCATTTATGTACTAACAAATTCTATCTTATTAATATGACATGTGTTCTTTTTTGTTTGCAACAAATTTGAATTTATGAATCCTTGAATGCATTACATGAATACATATCATTCATCATATGCATAAACAGGTCTTCACACCAGGTTTCCTTATCTCTCTGCTGTTTATTTCAGCAAGATGGATATAGAGCAGACTGTCAAAGATCTACAAGTGCAAAATTCGCAGTTCCAACAACTACTCATGACCTTGGCAAAGGGTCAGGAGGAGCTCAAAGGTCTACTGGAAAAAGAAAAGGAGAAAAAGAAAAAGAAAAGAGTTGGTGTGGCCACTATGGGAAGAAGATTTGAGAACCAAGCTAGAAGAGTCCTGGATTTCCCCTCGACGTCTGATGAAGGGGTTGGTAAAGGAAAGGGAGCTGCTGTGCCCTCCGAGTCCGAGGCTGAAGAAGAAGAAGAAGAGGATGAAGATTACTCTAAGCAGCAGTATCCTCCTGCGAACGATAAGTATAAGAATCTGGAAGATAGGCTGGCAGCCATGGAGGTACAAAGAGTACCTGGGCTGGATTTCGAAGAACTAGGGTTGGTTGCTGGGATTGTGATTCCCCTTAAATTCAAGGTGCCTACATTGCTAAATATGATGGTTTGTCTTGTCCGAAGATGCATCTGCGGTCTTACGTCAGAAAGATCCAACCTCACTCTTCTGATAAGGATCTGTGGGTCCACTTTTTTCAAGATAGTTTGTCGGGTATGCAATTGGATTGGTTCTATCAGCTTGAAAGATCTGATATACATAACTGGGAGGATTTGGCTGCTGCCTTCTACTGACAATATCAATATAATGTATATTTAGCGCCTACTCGTACTCAATTACAAAGTATGGGTATGGTCTCTAATGAAGGCTTTAAGGAGTATGCCCAGAAGTGGCGGGACTTGGCTAGAAGGGTGCAGCCATCATTGTCTGAGAGAGAGCTTGCGGATATGTTTTTGGGGACCCTATCAGGTCCATTCTTTAATCACTTGATCGGGAGCTCATCTGCAGGGTTCACCGAATTAATTCTGACCGGTGAAAGAGTCGAAGCTGGTATTAAGAGCGATAAAATTCAGAAGGAGGCATCTGCTTCCGCTGCTATCAAGAAGACCTTTCCAGCTAAGAAATAAGTTTCCGCTGTTTACACCCAGAGGAATCAAGAAAGAATGGAGCGACGACCAGCGGTGGGTCTGTGATGATTCAGAATTCCGCAGCCGATCAACCTCGAAGCAGTCAACCCAGAGCTAATCATACAAGGGTGGAAAGGCCTATACGGCAATTTACCCGGATCAATATGACGCCTACTCAGGTTCTCCCTCGTCTACTGAAGTTAAACCTTACAAACTTGAAAGAGGCGCCGAAGAACCCAAATACCTCTTCTCCCTATTACCATTCAAATGCAAAGTGTGCCTATCATTCGAACAGTGTGGGGAACGACACCAACAACTGTTGGGCCCTTAAAAACAAGATCCAGGATTTAATAGATGCCAAGGAGGTGGAGTTTGACGCACCTGAAAAACCTAATGTGATATCCGCTCCAATGCCAAAACATGGTCATAATGTCCATGCTATTGTAGAAGATCTTTATGTTACTGCTGTTGATGACTTAATGACTCCTTTGCCAATGATCAAGATAAATTTGTTAAAAGCTGGGATTTTCCCGGGCTGTGAAAAAGATTGTTACCTTTGTTCGACCTTGCAATCTGACTGTCCGCTATTAAAGTCAGGAATCCAACACCTGATGGATAATCAAGAAATCCTCTTTAAGAAAACTCCTGTTACTCCTGTTACTCCAATCAATGATGTTGTTATAATCACCATTTCCGACAATCTTTCCAAGGTCTCTAAAAGACCTGTTAAGATTACACCCGATCCAAAGTTTGTACCTCTGAAGATAACAATGCCGGGGCCTATCCCATACAAGTCCAACAAGACAATACCATGGAATTATGGAGGAGATATCTTCTACCACGGTGTTAAGCATATCGAATCAGTTGAAGAAAGTTCCGATGAAGAGACTCCTGATGTAGGAAATATTGCGGGGACAAGTAAGATCACCCGCAACGAAAGAATCTTCTCTCTGGAGATTGCTCCTCCAAGGACAATCTTCGGACCCTCAAGTGCTCCTAAGGTTACTCCGGTGCCCGTCAACGCATCTGTACGAACTCCATTGATTGAAGAGATCATAACTCCCGGAGTTGTACCCTCTACCATTACTGTTGATAAAGGTAAGGGGATCCAAGAAGCGCCCGTCAGGACGAGGGCTCAGCCTTTGGTCATCCCCAAGAACACTCAAAAGGAAATGGAGGATATTTTAAAAATAATTAAGAAAAGCGACTATGATGTCGTAGAACAAATGGGGCAAACCCCTTCAAAAATATCTATGCTGGCCCTATTGCTCTGTTCCAAAGCCCATGCCAAAGCTTTGATCAAATTCCTGAAGACGGCCCATGTGCCTCAAGAAACTTCTGCGGATCAGTTTCAAGAGTGTGTAGCCAGCCTAACCGCCGACAATGGTCTTGGCTTATCCGATGCCGATCTAACATCTAAGGGGAGAAAGCATAACGACGCACTACATGTCTCAGTGGAATGCAGGTGGACCACACTTGCTCACGTTCTGGTTGATATCGGGTCGTCTTTAAATGTCTTGCCTAAGAAAGCATTGGACAGATTGGACTGTAAAGGATTGACCTTAAAGCCCATCAATATCATTGTAAGAGCTTTTGATGGTTCTAAGCGGATGGTCCACGGGGAGGTGGACATCCCAATTAAAGTGGGTACTGAAACTTTCCACTCCACATTTTATGTCATGGATATCCGTCCCTCCTACTCTTGCTTATTAGGAAGACCATGGATTCATCATGCTGGGGCTGTTACGTCCACTCTGCATCAGAAGCTTAAGTACCCAGTCCAGGGGAAATTTGTGATAGTTCGTGGAGAGGAGGAGTATATGATAAGCCATCTGAATTCATTCCGCTATGTTGAATTAGATGGTGAATTCATCGAGACCCCCTTTCAGCACTTTGAAGAAGTTTCTCCTGAGGTTGCGGTAGCCAAGACAATGACTTCTGTGCCCATCATTACCAAACCTGTGTCCCGGATGCCATCCCTTAAAGATGCGGAGGCTGTGATCAAGGAAGGAGGAAGCACAATATGGGGTCAACTGCCAGATTTTCCTTACAAGACAGATAAGTTCGGCTTAGGTTTCACTGCTGCTAGCCAGAAGGATGTACGTCGCTCCTGGGCTGGAGGACCGCCATTGATAATCACGCATCATAGAGTTCATGCTTTAGAGGAGGATGAAGAAGAAAGCAATTTTGAAGACTGGATCTTTCCAACTATTGAAGGAGGACTGAACAACTGAGAGGTGAAATACTTTGTTCCCATTACTTTCATCAATCAGTAATTTATCTTTTGAACATTTTCCGTTGGTCTGTAATAATTTTAAAACAATCCGTACACTTGTTGCCTTATGCCTTACCCGGGGCATATAGGTCCATTTGTAAGGGCTTGATTTTTCATCTTCATATGCCATTTTTAATGAATCATGGACGTTTTCATATATAAACTTTTATGTTCATTTTCTTTCTTTTTACATTTTATTTGTTTAAAGGTGGCTATCCCTTACACACACACACACTCACAAAATGCAGGTACCCATCCACTCCGGGTTCCATGGGTAACAATTCTGCTATGGCCTTCAGTAACTCTAAAGATCTGGTCAATCATGCCGAATACGAAGGTGATGAAGACTGTGAAGTTCCTGGAGAGTTGGCCAGACTTTTACAATAGGAAGAGAGGGCTATTCTACCTCACGAGGAGTTGTTAGAGACTATCAACTTGGGAACAGAGGAAGACAGAATAGAGGTCAAAGTGGGTGCCAACCTAGAGCCAAGTGTCAAAGCGCGTTTAGTTCAGCTATTGAATGAATATGTTGAGATCTTCGCCTGGTCCTATGAAGACATGCTGGGACTAGATACAGACATTGTGGTTCACCGACTCCCTATAAGAGAGGACTGTCCACCAATCAAACAGAAAGTCCGCCGAATGAGGCCCGACATGTCCGAAAAGATCAAAGCTGAAGTGATGAAGCAGTTCAATGTTGGCTTTCTTGCCGTTACTTCCTATCAACAATGGGTTGCTAACATTGTGCCCGT
Organism: Vicia faba; assembly: GCA_948472305.1. NCBI lineage: Eukaryota > Viridiplantae > Streptophyta > Magnoliopsida > Fabales > Fabaceae > Vicia > Vicia faba. Next base: position 909,335,112 of record OX451738.1, on the reverse strand, counting down.
GCCTAAGAAAGATGGCAAAGTCAGAATGTGTGTGGATTACAGAGACTTAAATAGGGCTAGCCCTAAAGATGACTTTCCACTACCACACATTGACATCTTAGTCGATAATACAACACAGCATAAGGTATTCTCTTTCATGGATGGATTTTCAGGGTACAACCAGATCAAAATGGCCCCTAAAGACATGGAGAAGACTACTTTTGTTACGCAGTGGGGTACCTTCTGCTATAAAGTGATGCCATTCGGACTGAAGAATGCCGTGGCAACCTATCAGCGAGCCATGGTAGCTTTGTTTCATGACATGATACATCATGAAATTGAAGTCTACATAGATGATATGATAGCCCGTTCACAGACATAAGAAGAACACCTCGACCATCTGCAAAAGCTGTTTGTCAGGTTAAAGGAATATAAGCTCAGACTAAACCCTAATAAGTGCACTTTCGGAGTCAGGTCCGGTAAACTTTTGGGATTCATCGTCAGCAACAAAGGCATTGAGGTTGATCCTGCCAAAGTCAAAGCCATACAAGAAATGCCTGCCCCTCGCACTGAGAAGGAGGTCAGAGGTTTCTTGGGACGCCTAAACTACATTGCAAGGTTCATCTCTCACCTAACATCTACCTGTGAACCAATCTTCAAGCTGTTGAAGAAAGATCCGGTGGTTAAATGGAATGATGATTGTCAAGTTGCTTTCAATAAAATCAAGGAGTATTTGCTGGAACCTCCTATCTTGATGCCTCCCGTCGAAGGAAGACCTTTAATCATGTATCTGACTGTCTTAGATAATTCAATGGGGTGCGTATTGGGCCAACATGACGAGTCTGGCTGAAAAGAGCATGCCATTTATTACCTTAGCAAAAATTTTACCGACTGTGAGACTCGCTACTCACTGCTCGAGAAAACTTACTGCGCTTTGGTATGGGCTGCTCGCCGGCTAAGGCAGTACATGTTGACACATACCACTTTACTGATCTCTAAGATGGATCAGATCAAGTACATCTTCGAGAAGCCTGCTTTATCCGGAAGAATCGCTAGATGACAGATGATCATCACCGAATACGATATACAGTACACGACCCAAAAAGCTATAAAGGGGAGTGTACTAGCTGACCATCTGGATCATCAAGCTGTCGAAGATTAGCAATCCATGAAGTTCGACTTCCCCGACGAGGATATCATGACATTGGACAACATTGAAGATCTCAGACCATATGACGGACCTGAACAAGGATCCCGATGGACCCTGTACTTTGATGGTGCCTCAAACGCACTTGGAAACGGTATCGACGCTGTACTTATCTCTCCACAAGGTTGCCATACACCTTTCACTGCTAGAATCTGCTTCAGCTGCAGCAACAATATGGCCGAGTATGAAGCTTGTATCTTTGGTCTCAAGGCCGCTATTGACTTGGGAATCAAATCTTTGATTGTATTTGGGAACTCAGCTTTGGTTATTAGTCAAATCAAAGGAGAGTGGGATACTAAACATCCAAACCTCATCCCTTAAAAAGAACATGTCCTGGCATTGTTACCACACTTCGAGCAGATTACCTTCGAGCACTTCCCGCGAGAAGAGAATCAGCTAGCATATACGCTAGCTACAATGTCATCCATGTTTAAACTTAACTGGGATAACGAGGCACCTCAAATCACCATCGAACGAATGGACGAACCTGCACATTGTCACGAGATTAATACCGAAGAAGTAGTGGACCGACCTTGGTTTCATGACGTCAAAAGGTATCTCGAAGCACAAGAATACCCTAAAGGAGATTCAGTCAATGATAAAAAGTTCTTAAGGAGGTTCGCGGCCAAGTTCTGTCTGAGCAATGGTACCTATACAAGCGCAATCTTGATTGTGTCCTACTCCGTTGTGTGGACAAGGTTGAAGCTGAGCAGATCATGGCTGAACTACATAATGGCACTTTTGGCACCCACTCAAGCGGTCATACGATGGCTAAGAATATTCTAAGGGCAGGCTACTACTGGTCTACCATGGAAGCTGATTGTCATCAACATTCCCGTACTTGTCACAAATGCCAAATCTATGCTGACAAGGTACATATTCCTCCAGTTCCTCTCAATGTCTTAACAACTCCTTGGCCATTCGCGATGTGGGGAATCAACATGATTGGAGAGATCAAGCCTACAACATCCAATGGACACCGTTTCATCCTGGTGGCCATTGATTACTTTACCAAGTGGGTCGAAGCAGCTTCCTTCGCCTCCGTTACAAAGAATGTGTTTGCCCGCTTCATCAAGAAAAACCTCATATGCCGATATGGTATCCCCGATAGGATCATCACTGACAACGGTACAAATTTGAACAATACTATGATCACCGCTCTGTGCGAGCAATTCAAGATTCAACATCACAATTCATTTCCCTATCGGCCTAAGATGAACGGTGCTGTCGAAGCCGCGAACAAAAATATCAAGAAGATCATTCAAAAGATGATAGTCACCTACAAGGACTGGAACGAGATGTTACCGTTTGCTCTGCACGGGTGCCGTACCACGGCACACACTTCAACTGGGGCAACACCATTTTCTTTGGTATACGGCATGGAGGCTGTTTTACCTATCGAGGTTCAAATTCCATCCTTGAGAATCATGAAAGATGTTGGTTTGAGCGAAGACGATTGGATTCAAACCCGACTTGATCAACTTAACTTGATTGACAAAAAGCGACTTACTGCTGTTTGCCATGGTCAGGCATATCAAAAACGTATGATCAAGGCCTTCAACAAGAAAGTCAAGGGACAAGTATATCAAGTCGGGGACCTTGTAATCAAGCGGATTATCTTGCCGCAAAGTGATCCCAGGGGCAAATGGGCTCCTACTTACGAAGGACCATTTGTGATCAAAAACATCTTTTCTGGTGGGGCAATGATCCTGACCACCATGGACGGCGACAACCTACCGCACCCTGCGAATGCAGACATAGTCAAAAGATACTATGCATAAACGACCCGATAAGTTGAAAACCCGAAAGTGCGACTTGGGAAAAAATGGGCATCCCGGTGAATCGAAAACCCGAAAGGGCGGTTCAGGCAAAAGTTAGGGATAAATAAAAAAAATCTGTACACCCGGAAAGTTGAAAACCCGAAAGGGCGACTTGGGCAAAAAAAGGGTTTCCTGGTGGACTGAAAACCCGAAAGGGCGGTCCAGGCAAAAGTTAGGGAAATAAAGCGTATGATTATGTCTCGTCGGGTCACTTTGAGGACAATCTCTTCAACAAGACAAGCTCCGGGCTTTTGATCAATCTAATCATCGTCGAACGAAGCTACGAATGGACAAGACACTCAGAGTTACAAAGGCTATAGCAGAATGGGAACCCCATGGAATTGTTACACATAGCCATCTCTCTTTGTATACATTTTTCTCAATTTTTATGACAACATTCTCTTACTAGGATGTTTGTCCCCTTTGTACAAAATACTTACACAAAGTTAATACAAAGATACCTCAAAGTGCAGAAATTTGTTTGCCTTTTCTTTCTTTTTTACGCTTATGTTTTATTTGAAAACGTCCTGATTTATTAAATGAGCATATGCATTTGAATATAATCACTGCTTACAAATAAAGTGAAATGAGAAAGAATAATTACTGACATGTTGAAAGTATGGGAAAACATCTTTAGGCCATTCCAGGAGAAATCCTCAGCAGAGCTAAAGCCTTGAAATACATATCCCCAGCGGAGTTAAGTTTCAAAATCCCCATCAGAACTAAGTTTCCAAACTCCCAATCACCAGTGGAGCCAGAAAACTTTGAACTGCAAACCCTCAGTGAAGATAAAACTTTCTTCCCCAACAGAGTCCAAAACTTCAACCCTTAAACCCCGGTGGAAGACCATCCAGTTTCCTCCAATTCCTCAGAGATTTGTCTTAAAATCAGAAGATTTCCTTACAAGTTATCTTAGAAACCATACAACAGCTTCAGATAATTCCTCAATAGATTGGTATACAACCCAAACCCTTGAGAAGTCTCCAACAAAATAAACATTTTCCCTACAGAGTTATTTCCCAGCAGATCGAAGATTCTCTGTCTTATTTCTCCCGTTGAAGCCTCCCAGGTTTTAATTCCCCAGTAGAGATCGTCAAAGTTTTCCTTATTCCCCAGGAAAGTCATGAAGGATTCTCACATCCCCACAGAAGTTGTAAAAGTTCTTGTTAATCCCCACAAGTTGCCCAAGATTTTCTATCTTCAACAGTGGTCCAAGGATTTCTCATTCTCAGCAATCAAAGATCTTGAATCTCCAACAGTGTTCAAGGGTTTATTATCCCCGACAGCAGTCAAAGATTTCATTATCTCTAGCTATCAAGGATTTGTTTTCCTCAGTAAGACAGCTAATCAGCTTACATGCACATCCATTACATTCATATATCATAAACATCGATAGAACACATTTTATTGCATCATACATGTCATGCAACATAACTTTGTGTTTTAGCTAACATTTTACCCTTTTTCAGGATAAGATTAAAAGCTACCTTTAACAAATGTTCAAAGATTTCAGATATAGTATGGATACACCCCAGACACGGCGGTCATTCTATTATTCATTCAGATCTCTTATTTCAGATATAGTATGGATACACCCCAGACATGGCGGTCATTCTACTACTCATTCAGAATTATTTCAGATATAGTATGGATACACCCCAGACACGGCGGTTATTCTACTACTCATTCAGACTTCAGCAATCAGATACAGACTAGATACGCTCCAGACACGGAAGCCATTCTATTTCTCATTCAGATTCAACTATCAACTTCAAGTTCAGATACACTCCAGACACGGACGTCATTCTGTCACTTGTCCAGATCCCAGTTACAGTACGGATACACTCCAGACACAAAAGTCATTCTGCTACTCATACAGGTCTCAATTTCAGATACAGTCCAGATACGCACCAGACACGGTTTCCATTCTGTCACTCATTCGGGATTTATCCCCAGCCCAGAAATGCTCCATACACGGATGTTTTTCTGTCGCCCATTCAGAATTCAGATAAAATATAGATACACTCCAGACACGGCAGTCATTCTGATATTCATTCAAGAATCAAATACAGTTACAGCTCAGATACGCTCTAGACGCAGACGCCATTCCTTTGCTCATACGAATCCAGTCTCCAGATACAACTCTGATACGTTCTAGATACGGATACCAATCTGGTGTTCATTCTCCTAATTTTCAACAAACAAGTCTTGGATGGCATCTTTAAGCCCATCTCCAGCAAGATTCTACCATCTCCAAATGTCATCTTTAAGCCCATTCCCTCAGCTACATTTTGACGAGTGCAAATTTACGGGCACTCTAGTGTCCAATCATCTTTTACCTCCGAGTCACGAAAGGCAAACTCGCCAATCTAACTCTTCAGGTTTAAGAAGATTGAACAGGGGCAACTGTTGTACCCAAAAATTTGCCCTATCATTTTATCAAGATTTCCCCTCACAAGACTCTTTGAACTCCAGACAGGATTAAGGTTTTGCTCTGCTCAAGAACTCTCCTTTCACTGATGACCAAAATTAGGGTTTGAGTTTGCACATGGATTTTTGGAATTCCAATGCTCAAAGTGACTTTCATACTTCATGTTGGACTTATAAGATTTACTCTACCAAGTTTCAAGCTTTGAATCAAATTTTTGCCCAATCAATTGGACAGTTGACCTATAAATCAGCTGTATTGGGGAAAAAAGTCAACTGTGGCCAATTTACAGTCAAACCTCACAAATTTTGATCCATATCAACATTATAGACTCATATGAACCATTTGATCAAGTTTGGACCACAACTCCTCAAGAAATTTGATCAGATCACCAAAAGGGCAAAATGGTCATTTTTAGGGTTTTGACTGCAGAAGGGCAATTTCTGATTTTTCACCTAGCCAATGGCAAATTGGGTTCAAGAATGGATTCAAGGACTCAATGTCATCATCTTGACCTAATCACAAGGTTCAAAAGATCTCAAATGCATTGGATTGACAGATGAATTTTTCAGTCAACTGATCGAAAATCAACTGTACACTAAAAAGTTAAACTTTGACTTTTTGGTCAAAATCAAGTTCCAAGGGTCATTTTTCATCAAGATATGTCAAAACATGAAACTTGTTCACCAAGAAACCTAATTTTGAAAATTAGGGTTTAAAATGAAAAAAATTTCATAACTTTGAAATTTTCTAAGTTATGAAAATTTCTTATTTTTTCCCAACTTTTTCACCATGATGCAATTGGATTCAAACAAAACTTCCAACATGAAAGTTGTATTCCTCCACAAAATATACAACTTTGATTCACAAAGTTTTCCCAAAAGATGCTTGGATCTCAAGTTATGAGTTTATGAACAAGGGTCCATGAAACTTTTAACTTAGTGAAATTTTGCCCTAGTTTAGGCAGGATTTTGACCTATCTTCATGTCAATTTTTCACATAGTTACAAGATGGATTGTAGAGCATGTTACAAGCTTTCCAAAATGTCAAAGAACTCTCCAAAATAATTTATGGTTAGGGAGAATCGATGAAAAGAAAATGGCCATTTCTCACTTTTGTCCATGGCATTTTTCATGTTGCTACAAGTTGCAAATTCTGTCCAACCATGCTTGTACTTGGTTTACAGGTCCTTAAACCATTCCACACTCATAAATTAAATGCAAACACATTGTTTAGAGGCATTGTTCTGATCAATGAAGCATTACACATTGATTTAATCCATTTTTGGCAAAAAAGATAACAATGCCATTTTGATAAAGGTTGCTTTATGCAATTTTGTTTATCTTGAGCTGTGAACCCAATCTTTTGCAGCAAACTAACTCCATAAACTTAGGCAAAAGTACACCAACTTTGTGCATGCTTGGAGCTGGCCTGTACAGACCATAGCATGGTCACTTCTCACTTTTACTTCAAAAACAAGTCAACTTGCAAAATCACCACAACTCTGGTATCTGTTATAACCAAGCTTTGTAAACATTTCAAACAAGTTTTATACATTGCCTAAGGTCAGAAACACGAGCTCACCATCTCTCAAACACCCTTGTACACCAAAAACCCCATTTTCTGCCAGAACAGGGAAGGATCTGCAAATCACAAGCCATCTTCACATTGCCTCGTGCGTTTGGTCCCAAACCAGTTCCAACACACTCCATACAACTTACCTAAACTATCCAAACCATTCCCAAGTCACTGTAACTCCATTTACACACTTCACCATTTTTGCTTTGAAGCTTTGCAGGTTGAGTTCTATAGAGACATCCAGGCCATTTCACTGAAAACTAAGCATTGGGAAAGGTCAAGGGTACATCAAGCAAGCTCAAAAGCACCTCAGGCCTCACTCACAACCCCTACATTGCCATACTCGAGCTTGACTGAAACAGGTAAAGTTCAAACTTCTATCTCTCTATTTAGGAATCATTAGGCTTAGGTTTGTGAAGGAAAAATGTAGTCCTCATTGTCCTTAAGCTGTACATATGCATAAAATTCATTTAACCTAGAAAATGGAAAATTGGGTTCAGGCATGGATTTAAGGACTCAATGGCATCATCTTGACCTATTCACAAGGCTCAAAATATCTCAATTGCATTGGATTGACAGATGAATTTTTCAGTCAACTGATCAAAATTTGACTATACACTGAAAAGTCAAACTTTGACTTTTTGGTCAAAATCAAGTACCAAGGGTCATTTTTCATCAAGATAAGTCAAAACATGAAACTTGTTCATCAAGAAACCTAATTTTTCAAATTAGGGTTTAAGATTGAAAAATTTCATAACTTAGAATTTTTCTAAGTTATGAAATTTTCTTATTTTTTCCCAACTTTGCCCAACATTTTCACCATGATGAAATTGGATTCAAACAAAACTTCCAACATGAAAGTTGTATTCCTCCATAAAATATACAAATTTGATTCACAAAGTTTTCCCAAAAGAATCTTGGATTTCAAGTTATGATTTTTGGAACAAGGGTCCATGAAACTTTAAACTTAGTGAAATTTTGCCCTAGTTTAGACAGGATTTTGACCCATCTTTATGGAAAATTTTCACCTAGTTCCACTTGGAATCTCAAAATTAATTTCAAATATGGATTGTAGAGCATGTTACAAGCTTTCCAAAATGTCCAAGAACTCTCCAAAATCATGTATGGTTAGGGAGAATCAAAGGTTTGAATTTGGCAAAAACTCACTTTTGATCCATGGCATTTTCATGTTGATACAAGTTGCAACTTCTATCCAGCATTGTTTGTACTTGATTACAGGTCCCTAAACCCTTTCATACTCAATAATTAAATGCAAATCCATTGGTTTGAGGCTTTGTTCTGATCATGGGAGGATTACACAAGAGATTAATCCAAAAATAGCAAAAAGGCAACATTGCCATTTTTGTCAAATTTGCTTTATGTCAAATTGCATCCTTGAGCCTTGAACCAAATCTTGGACAGCAAACAATATCCTCAAACTTGAGGGGCCAAGATCACAAAGTTCAAGCTGGTAGATAGCCTGTACAGGCCTGTCTTGTATCACTTGTTACTTTTGCTTAAAATACAAGAAAACTTGCCAAAGAGCCACAACTTGCATATCTGAGAGACCCAACTCTTACAAGGTTTTGAAACAAGTTTGGTGCATTTCCTTGAGCCAAAAACATGAATTTTTGAACCCTCAAGCCTTCCAAAACACCAAATCACATTCTTCTTGCAAAACAGGGCACTCCCTGCAGTTTCACTTCCATCTCACAAGTTACTCGTGCGTTTTGCCCCAAACTTGTTCCAATACATTCCACATAACCTATCCAAGCTATCCCAATTATTGGCCACTGACTGTAACGCCATTTGCAAGCTTCACCATTTCTGTTTTCATCTTGTGCAGGTTGAGTTCTACAAGCTTGTTCAAGCACATCTAAGGCAAACTAGGCATTGGGGAAGGTCAGAGGAAGTTCAAGCAAGCTCCAAAGCACCTCAGGCCTCATTGAAAAGCTCCACATTGCCATACTCGTGTTCAACTGAAATAGGAAAGTACAATCAAATTCTCACAAAGTTCAATCTATGAAGTCCGGAGTCGACCGGATACTATCTTGATTTTACATCATATTGTGAAGCCCGGAGAACGACCGGATAACAGTATCAAACGCCGCGAAGCCTGGATTCGACCAGATAGTGGTTTATCTTTAAGCTATGAAGCCCGAATTCGATCGGATAATAGTTTAATCCCCAGCAAGCCGTGAAGCCCGGATTACAACCGGATAACAGCTCAGCAAGTTATTGTGAAGCCTGGATTACAACCAGATAGCAATACAAGTTTCTGTGAAGCCTGGATTACGACCAGATAGCAGCCAAAGACACTGCGAAGCCTGGATTACGACCAGATAGTGGTATATCTTTAATACAAGTTATGAAGCCCGGATTACGACCGAATAGTATCTTGATTTCTCCGAACACCATGAAGCCTGGATTCGACCAGATAATGGTATGAGTCATCGTGAAGCCTGGATTACGACCAGATAGCGGTAAGAGACACTGAAGCCTGGATTACGACCAGATAACAATGAGGGACACTGTGAAGCTTGGATTACGACCAAATAGCAGTTCACCCGACCAATTACTATGAAGCCCGGATTCGACCGGATATTATTAGGCCAAAATATCAAATGGAAGCCCAGAGGCGACCGGATAACCACTTGATTTTCTTCTGAAGCCTGGATTACAACCAGATAGGAAGTAAGGTATTGTGAAGCCTGGATTACGACCAGATAGCAGTACAGAACACCATGAAGCCTGAATTCGACCAGATAATGGTATAAAGCATCGTGAAGCCTGGATGACGACCATATAACGATAAAAGGATTGGAGCCTGGATTACGACCAGATAACAGTACAAGACACCGTGAAGCACAGATTTCGACCAAATAGCAGTTTACCTGGATAGTTACTAAGAAGCCTGAAGTCGACCGGATATTAGTGTGCCCTAAATTCAATTTGAAGCCCGAATGCGACAGGATAACAACTTAATTCTTTCTGAAGGCTGGATTACGACCAGATTAGAATCGAGAAATTGTGAAGCCTGGATTACGACCGGATAGCAAGTTTAATCTCATCTCCCCAGTAAGTCACTGTAAAGCCTGGATTACGACCAGATAGCAGTCGGTCTTATCACTATGAAGCCTGGATCATGACCAGATAGTAGTTCTTTTTCACCTCCTCGACTAAGAGACGATTCCTCAGTAGAATAACGGACGAACGAAGCTCCTAAAATTCTATTTCTCTCAAGACAGAGATCAGCACTCCCCAGCGTAGTCTTCCTCAACAACAGGTATACAAACTCTCGCTAAGGAATCTCTTATGCGACCGACACTGCTTCGTATGGCATCTTTAAGCCCATCTCCTATCATTCATTTCCAAATGGCATATGTAAGCCCATTCCCGACATCACAAGATGATTACCACTTCATGCGATTGAAAATTTCTGGGCACTCTAGTGTTCAATCATCTTCCACCTTCGGATCACGAAAGGCAGAAAATCCAATCTACATCCTCAGGTTTAAGAAAATTGAACAGGGGAAGCTGTTGTAGCCCAAAATTTGCCCTCCCATATTTCTCAAAACCTTTCAAGAAAGATTCTCAAGTTGCTCAAGGAAGTCCAAGGGTTGACCAGACAAGCTCTTTCTTAAGGCAGTCTACCTCAAATTAGGGTTTCACATTGCATCAAGATACTTGAGTCCAAGGGATCCCAAATTCTCAACATTGTCCTAATATGTTCTCAAGATCATCCATGTCAAGTTTCAAGCCTTGCAGAGGAAGTTTGCTCAGTCAATTGCTCAAAGGCCTGGAAATCGACTGTGCTAGGGCAAAGGTTAACTGTGGCCTACATACAGTCAAACTTCAAGATTTTTGGTCAACATCCTCATTTTGAAGTTAATTTCATCATTTGATCAAGGTTTGATCATGATTCATCAAGGATTGCTCATAATTCATCAAGAACCAAAAGTTGCTAAATTAGGGTTTTGTAGGAAAAGTCAACTCAACTTTGACCAAGCATAACTTTCTCATAATTTATGAGAAATGACCCATCCAAAGCTCACTTTGAGGAGGATGCAATTACCTACAATCCATCTTCATCCCCCAAGTTCAAAATACGCACTCACAAGAAGTTATGAATTTGGACATTATAGGTCATTTTTGAAAAGTCAACAAAAACACCTTTTTTGTCAAAGCTTCATACATGAACATGGAATACCAAATTGATATTAGACAAAAAGGGTTACTTATAGGACATCTCAAGCTTTCTAAAAAGTCCAAGAACACATTCAAAGAGTCAAAATTGAGGAAGTTATGCATTGGTGAAGTTGACCCTTTTTGCAAAATAGTCAAAAGTCAACTATGCCTCAAATTGCAATTTTTGCTAAATGGGCCTAATCTTTTGCACTTGTTTTGAGTTGGTAGCATGGTCCACGAGTCCTAGCTCTTCCCACTTGTCTTTATATTATTTTTATTATTTATTTTGATTTTGATTTGAATTAAATCAATTTAAATCTAAACAAATCATAGAAAATCCAAATCATTGAAACCTCAAGATATTGTGCATGTTTCAGGTTCTATATCCAGCTAGCAAAAGATTGAAATCGTGCAAAGCCTTTGTGTGCACAAAAAGATTGGTTTTGACCTATTTTTAGAAAGATTTTCAAGTGAATCAAATCCAAATAAAAAGTTATAATGGAGGAAGATTGAGAGCATAATTTTAAACCTAATTCATTCCTCAGTATATAGGGAACATTTGCAGAAAAAAATCACAGGGTTTGGGAGGCGCAAAAGAGAGAACAAAACTTGGAAAAAACAAAGAAAAGTGGTAAAATGATTTTGTACTTCCAGGCACTTTCAAGTCCCCCTGACCATCTCATTCACTTTATGGGATCATAAGCAAGCTGTACCAATCAAGAACAAGGACTTTCCAACGCTAAAACTCACTATAAGTCAGTCACGACCTTGAACTTTTCTTGAAATCGAATTGCATGATTCTGGCATCTATAGCATGAAATATTTATATATTCTTACTCCTTGAAACATTTGCAAGCTATCTATAACATTCAATTGCATTTTTGTGGACTATATCAGGATTTGCCATTGTTAGGCTTTTTTTGCTTCGATTTAGGATCTTTGTGTACAGGTAAAATTAGCCCTCAAGAAGGGTACCATAATGCTCAGCAGGTCCAGACGAATTGATTCATGGCACTAGATGTCATTTATCATGCCCATGGAAGATTTTGAAATAAGCCAGGGTTGTAGCTATGGACATATGTCCGTAGGTAAAAGTCTATGACTTTTACCAACGGAGCGAGGTTGAGGACGACTTGCGTGGCACTATGTTATTTGTCCATTTGAATTTTGGCGCTTTTCTTTCCCACTAACCCACATCATTATAAATTATCATTTATTATTATTCTACATACAAATAAAATGTGCAGCGCAGTTGGTAATGGTGCAGGTGGAAAAGGCTTTGGGGCCTGGGTTCGAATCCCAGGTCCTTCCATTATTTCACATATTTTTCTTTCCATAATCAGGCATGTGTATAGGTGGGGTGACCACCATAGTTCATCATCATCCAACCAGCCATGTGTCCAGAAGGCCAGATCTAAAGGCTATCATATGAGGGTCCATCAAAAGCTCAGTCAACGCGTAGCATGAGAATATGGAAGTCAATGTGGACCATTTTCTAATGGGCCCAGAATTTCTTTTAACACACCTCCTAATTACTCACAACATGGCCCAATTCTTCTTTCTTTCTCTTTATTTTTTCTTTATATTTTCTTTATTTATTCATTTAAATTATTTTTACTAACACAAATTAATAATTCTTTTTATCAAAAAATCATAAAAATAATTTTTTCACCCAATTAGATTTAGGATATTTATTTTTTATAAATTAATTAATTTAACTAGGATATTTAATTTTAGGTAACTTTAATTATTTTGTAAATAAATTAAAAACAATTAGAAAATTAGGGTTTTAGTTTAATTTAATTCTATTTTCTTTTTCTTAAAAATAACAAAAATACAAAAATAGGCCATGTAAATTATTTTCTTTAAATTAATTTAATTATTAATTAGATTTGTATTTAATTTAAAAACCTAATTCTTTTTCTTAAAAATAATCAAAAAACAACAAAAACAATTTTTTCTTTCAATTAGGTTAGAAGGGGTCAAAACCCTAGTTCTCTCTCGTTCTTAACTCATCGCACACGCTTTATTTATTTTTACCATATTGATGTAATTGCTCACAAGTTGTAATAGATTAATTAGGACCTCTTACTTTCATTTATCGTTTTTTTACGGGTTGTTTTTGGCTATGTAATTAATACCCGAAGCCTTGTAATAGCGTAGCTTTACTTTCCGCACTTTAATTTCCTCAAAATATTAAACTGTTAGATGTATGATATTAGGGTTGCATGACAAGAATGTATGATTAACTTTAAAACGGTTAGCAAACCCTAAATGTGCAAAGATAATAACTTGAAATTGAATCACTCGCACATGCGCACTCCTAGGGTACACTCTCACTTCGGTTGCCTTCGGTTAACGATCATTAAGTATAGGGTATTTTAGTGGTTGCTCTCTTGTCTAAACAAAGATCAAAGTCCTGTTCGGAAAAGTTGCCTCGAAATGGTTTCCTCGGAATTGTTGCCTCGAATAATTGATCTAAGACATTAGGGTTACTACTAAGACGTCCTAACATTGCTTTAGTGATCGTACGTCCCTTTCAAATTGAACCTCAAAACTCGACGACGGTGCTACCTACTCACTAATAGTGGGATAGTGCTGTCTAAAGGAAACAAGAATATAAACATTCTCTTTTTCGAGTAGGTAGATTAGTTCTTAAGTACTTGCTCAAAACAAACAAAATCATTTTTCACACATACACTCCTTTCAAACAAAGTTTTCAAAACGACTTCGTAACATTCTTGAAGACAAAAGCAAGAGTTAAATCGAAGTAAAACAAAAACTTTTCAAATCACAAACACAAGAAATTTTGAAAATGATGAGCAAGTACCTAAGAGCCCGTGGAAAACCACAAATAGAAAGGGTGCTAATTGTGATCGGTGGATTTAGAACTGACTGTTTAACGCTGGTTCGCAAAATGTCGCGGAAGCAAGAGTCACCACCTTCTTTTATTTTCTCCAACATGGACAGGACAAAAGCACAACAAAATTCCTTATGAGATAGTTTCTCGGATCGGGAGGTAGATTTATATAAAGGGAAGGTGTTAGCACCCTTTCTATCCATGGTTATCCATGGGCTCTTAGATACTTGCTCTTATGTTTTCAAAATGTTTGCTTTTCAATTGTGAGTGGGTTTGAAAAAGTTTCTTTGAATGTTTTCTGAATAACTCTTGTATCAATCCTCAAGAGTGTTTGAAAAATTGTTTTGAAAGCTTTTTGAAAGTGTCGGTGTGAAAAGGTTTTTGTTTTGTTTTTTAGAGAGCAAGTATCTATGAGTCATCTACCTACCCTAAGGAATTAAGTTGTGTAGAAGTCCTTAAAGTAGTTCCATCCCACCATTGAGAGGTAGGTAGCACCACCGTTGGAGGTGTTCGGGTCAATTCGAGTGTAGGGACAGAGTGGTCACCGAAGCAACGGTTAGGACACCTTAGAAGCTACCCTTATGTCCTTGATCCTTTTTAATTCGAGGCAACCGTTTCGAGGCAACTATTCCGAGGCAACTGTTTCGAGGAAACTTGTATCAAGGCAACTGGATCATGGACATAAGGACTTACTAACACGTCCTATACTTGACGACCACATTTCGAAGGCAACAAGTGAGGCGTACCCTAGAAGTGGTGTGTGTATTTGTGTGTTGTTTTCATGTTAAGTTTATCTTTGATCATGGCATTTGTGAGCTACGCTTGTTTTTAATTAACCATACATTCTTACATGCAATTTAGAATTTAAGAGTGCGGAAGATTAAAAGACGGAAAGATAAAGCTACGCTATTACAAGACGCGGGTCTATACATGGCCAAAGTACAAAGACCCGTTTAAAAAATGCGGAAAGTAAAAAGACCTAATTACTATTACAATCCTTGAGCAGTTACATAATATTCAAAAAGAAAATAATGCGCGAAAAGAAATTAAAATTGAACGTCCGAGGGTTTTGACCCTTTGCTTGAAATTAAATGAAATTAAAGTCTATTTAATTATTTAATTAAAGAAATAAGGAAAAGAAAATGTTTTTATGTTTTTGGTATTTATGAAAATAAAGAAAATTAAAATTAAAAGGAAACCCTAATTCTAGATTATTTTTAGTTATTAAAGAAAATATCTAAGTTAACCTAATTTACGCTAATTAATTAATTTACATGTTTATTTACAAAAATAAATAGTAATTAACAATAATAATAAATAATGAGAAAAATGATTTAATTAAGAAAAAGATGAAAATGTCAAAAAAACCCTAATTCTACAGATTTTATTTATTAAGAAAAGATTAAAGTTTAAAACCTAAATTAACTAAATTAATCGTTAGTTATTTATTTACAAAAATATTTTAGTGATGAATTAATAATAATTAAATATATTTTGTATTTTTGATTTTCTGTTTTTATTATGGAAAATTATTTTATGGTAAAAAAACAATTAAAACAATTAGAAAGAATTAGAAAAGAAAAGAAAATAGAATTAAAAAATATGCAAACCAATGGGGGGTATCAGGCCCAAATGGAGGTGTTTTGAAGCAATTCTGGCCCAAGAGACAAGGCCTTGTTTGACTTTTCTGATCATGCATATGCTGGTTGACTGGACCATATGATGGTCTTCATCTTCTGACTCTTGGATGGAAGCTCATGGCCATGTGGCAAGCTTGGACGTGAGGCTGCATGATGGACCCTGGGGCGTGCACTGTATGGGAATGGATTAGAAAAAATAATAACAATTGTATGGGGGACCTGGGAATCGAACCCAGGTCCCAGCGTTTACCAAGCGTGTCCCTTGCCAAATGAGCTGTTGTGCGCGTTTGTATACATAATGAAGAGAAAATATAATATACAAAAACAATGGTTAGTTGTATGAGACAAAAAATTACGCGCCAGATTTGAATGCTCCTATCATGCCTGGACACCTCAGCTTCTTCTTCATCTTTTTCCTGTAATTATAAAACAAGTAGCGGGGGTTTTAAACCCCCACTAAGCATATCCACGAAAAATAGCGAATAGAAGATGCGTTAACATAAATTGAGCGCGAGGTCATCATCAATTCGTATGGAGCTCCTGAATTCAACTGCATAGGTCTCAAGGTCCTATTTTTCCATACAAGGAAAACCCTATTTTGAAGCTTTGGAAAACCTAATTTTCGTCCATGGTGGATTTGGCTACAGGCAGTGTTAGTCTAATTAAACGTTACCAATTGCTTCAGAAAGATGTTAGGAGCATAAATCAATAATTAAAACACATGAATGATGCGTGGAAATTAAAAATCGATTATGGAAATGTTTGTGAAAAAGGTGATTCTGTTCTACCGATTCTTGGAATATGGGGACTTGTTCTTAATGCCAATAGCTTCCTGGAAGGTCCAGCAACGTGTTGGAATACTTTTTATGCTTTGAAACGTGCTCCAACTATGAAATCAGTTTCACAATTTCTTTGGAATTTTGGCAACTTGGTTATGCAGTTTCAGCAGCTTTTTCGTGTATCCATGAATTAGGTTTCACTCAGCCTTTGTATGTGAACGAATTTAGGTCAAGAAACAAGCCCATAAGTCCATGAATTGATGTTTTGAATATTTGATTTTAATCATATCTTTTTCAATCTTTTTTTTCATGAAACCCTGCCAATTTTGGAAGATTTTGTCTTGTTGATTGATGCACGAAATCTTTAGCATATTTGGAACATATTTGCTGCACAAAAAGATTTGAAAAAAGCATTATTTGATATTTTCTCATAATTAAATCTAATTAAATGAATTAATAAGAATAAAAATTTAATTAATTAACTAAAAATAAGAAAATAAATCCCTTTGAGCTCAATGGGTCGTGCATAGGCTTTGGGTAATGATTCAAGGAAGAATTTGAGGCCCATTAGCAATTTTGAAGGGTTTTAGGCAAAGTTGACTTTTTAAAATTCCCAAAAATTTCCCAACTTCTCCAAGGCATATCTTGCTCAATTTTGAGGCTATGGTCATGTTCTTGGACATTTTGGAAAGGTCTTGAAGTCCTCTAACCAATGCCTTTGGTCCCATGTCCTTTTGATTTACCAATATCAAGTTATGGTTTTTGACTTAAAGTGCCTTTTTGTTGACTTTTGAAAATGACCTATAATGTTGAAATTGATAACTTTTTGTGAGAGCACTTATTGGACTTGAAGTGTGAAGATGAGTTGTTGGAAATGTCATCCTCTTCAAAATGAGCTTTGGATGGGATTTTTCGGATAAACCATGAGGAAGTTATGCCCTGGTCAATTTGCAGTTGACTTTTCAACTATCTAAAAATAGAAACTTTTGCATCTTGAGACCTTTTGAGCCATGCTTTGAGAATCATGATCAAGAATTGATCAAATGATGATTGTGGCTTCAAAATAAGATGTTGACCAAAAATTTTGACTTTTGACTGTCAAATGACCATTTTGCCCCTGCAGTTGACTGTGGAGCAATTAGGGTTTTTGACTGTGCAATTTGATGCTGTGAGTCTTGAAACTTGACATATGGATGCTTGACAATGTATATAGGCATGTGGGACTTGATTGGACCCTTGAAAACCTCAATTTCTTTGCCATAACCAAAACCCTAATTTTGACTGTGTTAGGAGGCAATTGGACTGTGCAACCCTTGAGAGATTTTGAACCATGATCTTGGCAAATCTTGAAGAATATGGGAGGGCAACGTTTGGGGTACAACAGTTGCCCCTGTTCAATCTTCTTAGACCTGAGGATGTAGATTGGCTGGCGTTCCTTTCGTGATCCGAAGGTGGAAGATGATTGAACACTAGAGTGCCCAGAAGTTTGCGCTCACATAGAGTGTGTTAGCAGTGTGACGGCGGGAATGGGCTTACAGATGCCATTTGGAGACTGAGGGATATGAGAATGGACTTATAGATGCCATCTGGAAGCTGTTGGTATGTGGATGGGCTTACAGATGCCATCTAGGTGTCGATCGCGTAAGAGATTCCTTAGCGAGAACTTGCATACCTGAGAAAGAAAAATAATTACCTGGCCTGTTACAGGGGTTGATCTTCAAACTCTTTGTGTAGATGTGCCCTGGCTGGATACAGGAATCGAATCTTTAAATTCTTCAGACGTGCCCTGGCAAGATACAGGAATCGAGTCCGGAGAATAGTCGTCAACAGATACACCCTGGCAAGATACAGGAATCGGATCTTCAAACTCTTCAGACGTGCCCTGGCAGGATATAGGAATCGAGTCTGGAATTAGTCATCAACAGATACACCCTGGCAAGATACAGGAATCGGATCTTCAAACTCTTCAGACGTGCCCTGGCAGGATACAAGAATCGAGTTTGGAATATAGTCGTCAACAGATACACCCTGGCAAGATACAGGAATCAAATCTTCAAACTCTTCAGACGTGCCCTGGCAGGATACAGGAATCGAGTCTGGAATTAGTCGTCAACAGATACACCCTGGAAAGATACAGGAATCGGATCTTCGAACTCTTCAGACATGCCCTGGCAGGATACAAGAATCGAGTCTGGAATATAGTCGTCAACAGATACACCCTGGCAAGATACAGGAATCAGATCTTCAAACTCTTCAGACGTGCCCTGGCAGGATACAGGAATCGAGTCTGGAATTAGTCGTCAACAGATACACCCTGGCAAGATACAGGAATCGGATCTGGAATCACGACAGTTGATAGTATTTATCTTTGTATTGACCTTTGTCCTGAAAAGACAAAACGTTAGTTGGATGCGATGTCATGATGTATGAGACGCACGATGTTCTCAGAATAAATGGGATTGTATGTTCATGATGCGTACGTGCATGCTATAATGTATGAAGATGTGATGTTTATGAGCGTATTTTTTTGTCTAGGAAAGTAAATCCTTGACGAATGCCGGGAAGTCAAATCCTGGGCTGATGTTCGAGGAATAGAATTCTTTGTTTCTGCTGGGGATGATGGTTGCAAGAATACCGGTAAGAGAAGATGACTCCATTGGGGAATAAACTTGGCGAATAGATTACTCTGCGGGGATGAACTCTGTGGGGAGAGATACTTCGCTGAGGTTTGATGATAACTCCGCTGGGGATACCATTGTTGAGCTATGTTGGAAGTTTTGATGAACTCCGCTGGGGGATAGGAAGAACTTCGTCGGGGACGATCTTTCCGTGGCAATTAGCTGAGGATAAACCAGTTATATCCTGGTGGGGAAATAACCTTCTGAATAAAGCTGGGAGAGGCGTTCGTGCTTTGCAGGGGTAAGCTTCCAGAATCTACTGGGGATAAGCTTCAAGACCTACTGGGGATATGGATTCTCCTGGGGAAACTTTTCAGATTGCACTGGGGAAGTGGCTCCACTGGATGTCTGGTATTCCGCCGGGGAACAATCTTAGATCAAGATTGCCGGGGACGCTTGTTAGGAATGTTTGCATACTCCGTTGGGGAATATTGTGATCTTCTAGGGATGATCCAACTTCCTTAAAGCTGACAGTAGACTAACTCTGCTTGGAGAGAGCGTTGCTGACTTGCTGGGAGATACTGTGCCTTTTAGGGCTGATGGGAGACCAACTGCTTGGGAGAGAATTGTTGAATCTTGGCTCACTCTCTGGGGAATTAAGATATCTTGGTTACACTCTTTAGCCGAACTTACCTTGGTACCTTGGTGGACAGAGCAATTAGATCGCTTTAGACAACTCATTATTTCCCCTGTTTCTAATGTCACCTGTAACTAATCCTTCGTTTCGTATGCAAATATTTATGAGTTAGCAATTAGTGTCAAATGCATATATCACAATCGAACATTGGACGTTCTTCGCAAAACAAAACAGAAAAAGGAAAAAACAATTGGCAATTGATCTGAAAGTGAATTTATATTGATTTTTTTGAATTCGCCTGTAAATAGGCGTTTATGTACAAGAAGCTGACGTCCTAGTAAGAGAACGCCGCTGAACAACAGAGTTTATACAATTTGTACGAGGAAAACAAAACAGCTATATGAAAAGAATAATCCCACTGGGTTCCAACTCTGCTATCGCCTTTATATCTTCGAGCGTCTCATCACTTGGCTGCTCGGTTGAAGATGAAGCTGATTGATCGATGCTGTCTGAACTTGATGTTGATACCAGATTCTGGATGCAAGATGATCCAATGAGACATAGTATTACGCTTTAATCCCTAACTTTTGCCTGGACCGCCCTTTCGGGTTTTCAGTCCACCGAGATACCCATTTTTTCCCAAGCCACCTTTTCAGGTTTTCGACTTGCCGGGTGTACAGATTTTTTTCATTTCATCCCTCATTTTGCCCAAACCCTTTTGGTTCGTCGGGAAGCCCTAATTTTTGCCTAGGTATGTCAACCTAGCGGGTCTTTTATCATGCGTAGTATCTTTTTACTATGTCTGCATTGGCGGGGTGAGGAAGGTCGTCACCATCCATGGTGGTTAGAATCATGGCTCCTCCTGAGAAGACATGTTTAACCATAAATGGCCCTTCGTATGTAGGGGTCCATTTGCCCCTGGGATCACTTTGAGGAAGAATGACGCGTTTGATTACCAGGTCCCCAACTTGATACTCTTGTGGTCTGACTTTCTTGTTAAATGTCCTCATCATCCATTTTTGGTACGTTTGACCATGACATATAGCAGTGAGTCTCTTTTCGTCAATTAGGTTTAACTGATCAAGTCGTGTCTGGATCCAGTCATCTTCGCTCAAACCTGCATCCTTCATTATCCGGAGAGAGGGTATCTGGACTTCAATCGGCAAGACTGCCTCCATGCCGTAGACCAAGGAAAAAGGAGTTGCCCCGGTTGACGTTCTTGCTGAGGTACGGTACCCATGAAGAGCGAATGGTAACATCTCGTGCCAATCTTTATAAGTCACCGTCATCTTCTGCACAATCTTTTTGATATTCTTATTTGCCGCTTCGACAGCCCCATTCATCTTCGGTCGGTAAGGAGAAGAGTTGTGGTACTGTATTTTGAATTGCTCGCAGAGCTCAGTGATCATCTTGTTGTTAAGATTGGTACCATTATCCGTAATGATTCTTTCCGGGACGCCGTATCGACAGATCCGATTATGCCGAATGAACCGTGTCACGACGTTCTTAGTTACAGTGGCATAGGAAGCTGCTTCAACCCACTTTGTAAAATAATCAATCGCTACCAGGATGAAGCGATGCCCGTTGGATGCCGTAGGTTTAATCTCGCCGATCATATCAATGCCCCACATTGCAAAGGGCCAAGGTGCAGTCAAGACATTCAGAGGGACTGGAGGAACGTGCACCTTATCAGCATATATCTGGCACTTATGACATGTCCGAGAATGTTGGTAACAGTCGGCTTCCATTGTGGACCAGAAATATCCTGCCCGAAGTATTTTTTTTGCCATAGTGTGCCCACTGGAATGCGTTCCGAAGGTACCTTCATGCAGCTCTGCCATGATCTTTTCTGCTTCAGTCTTATCCACACAACGCAGTAAGGTTGAATCATGGTTTCACTTGTATAGAATGCCATTGCTGAGGAAGAACTTCGCCGTGAACCTTCTCAGAAACTTTTTATCATTGACAGATGCACCTTCAGGGTATTCTTGAGCTTCCAAGTACCTCTTCACTTCATGATACCAAGGTTTTTCAGTTACCTCTTCAGTCTCAAGATTACAACAATATGCAGGTTCGTCCAGTTTCCAGATAATGATCCGGGGAGCCTCGTTATCCCACTTGACTTTGAACATGGAAGACATCGTAGCTAACGTGTCCGCCAACTGATTCTCCTCTCTTGGGAAGTGTTCAAAAGTTATCTCTGTGAAATGGGTGATCAATGTCAACACACACTCTTTGTAAGGAATAAGGTTTGGGTGTTTCATATCCCACTCGCCTTTGATCTGATTGATCACGAGAGCGGAATCTCCGAAGACACTCAGAAACTTGATCCTTAAGTCAATCGCCGCTTGAAGACCCATGATGCATGCCTCATACTCCGCCATGTTGTTGGTGCAGTTGAAACATAGCCGGGCAGTGAGTGGAGTATGAGGCCTTGAGGGGATATGATCACGGCGCCAATATCGTTACCCAAAGCGTTGGAGGCTCCATCAAAGTGCATAGACCATCGGGATCCTTCCTCAGGTCCTTCATCCGGTCCAGGTACTTCACAATCAGTCACTATCATGATGCTCTCGTCAGGAAATTCAAAGTTCATTGATTGGTAGTCGTCCACTGCTTGGTGTGCCAAATGGTCTGCCAGTACACTCCCCTTGATAGCTTTCTGATTCGTATAGTGGATGTCGTATTCTGTCAAGATCATCTGCCATCTTGCTATTCTTCCGGACAGAGCAGGCTTTTCGAATATGTACTTGATCGGATCCATTTTAGAAATCAATAGAGTAGTGTGAGTTAGCATATACTGTCTCAGCTGGCGAGCAGCCCATACCAAAGCGCAACAAGTTTTCTCGAGCAGTGAGTATCGGGTCTCACAGTCGGTAAAATTTTTGCTAAGGTAATAAATGGCGTGCTCTTTTTGGCCAGACTCGTCATGCTGCCCCAGCACACACCCCATTGAGTTGTCAAGTACTGTTAGGTATAGTATTAGAGGTCTCCCTTCAACCGGTGGCATAAGAATGGGTGGTTCTTGGAGATACTCTTTGATTCTGTCGAAAGATGCTTGACATTCATCATTCCAACGTACTACCTGATCTTTCTTCAACAGCTTGAAGATTGCTTCACAGGTAGCGGTTAGATGCGAGATGAATCGGACAATGTAATTCAGGCGTCCTAGAAAGCCTCTGACTTCTTTCTCTGTCTTGGGAACTGGCATCTCTTGTATGGCTTTAACCTTGGCAGGGTCCACTTGAATACCCTTGTCACTTACGACGAAGCCTAGCAACTTTCCAGATCTTACCCCAAAGGTGCACTTGTTTGGGTTCAACCTCAGCTTGTACAACTTCAGATGGTCAAACAACTTCTGTAGATGGTCAAGGTGTTCCTCCTCAGTGTGGGACCTTGCAATCATATCATCGACATACACTTCAATCTCATGGTGGATCATGTCATGAAATAAAGCAACCATGGCACGCTGGTAGGTTGCCCCAGCATTCTTCAGTCCAAAAGGCATGACCTTGTAGCAGAAGGTGCCCCACTGAGTAACAAAGGTAGTCTTTTCCATATCTTCAGGAGCCGTCTTGATCTGATTGTAACCGGAGAAGCCGTCCATGAAGGAGAATACCTTATGCTGAGCGGTGTTGTCAACCAGAACGTCGATGTGAGGCAGAGGGAAGTCATCCTTGGGGCTCGCCCTATTCAGATCCCTGTAATCGACACACATTCTGACCTTACCATCTTTCTTCGGCACCGGAACCACGTTGGCAACCCACTGAGGGTATGAAGTCACTGCTAGAAACCCGGCATCGAATTGTTTCATAACCTCAGCTTTGATCTTCTCAGACATCTCTGGACGCATACGGCGGAGCTTTTGTTTAACCGGAGGGCATTCTTCCTTGGTAGGCAAGTGATGAACCACAATGTCGGTATCCAACCCAGGCATGTCTTCGTAGGACCAGGCAAAGATCTCCACATAATCATGCAACATCTGAATCAACCGTTGTTTCACGCTGAGCTCTAGATTGGCGCCAATCTTAACTTCCTTTTTATCTGTCTCAGTACCCAGATTTACCGTTTCCACTGGCTCTTCATGTGGCTGAATGACCCTCTCTTCCTGGAGTAACAGTCTTGCAAGTTCACCAGGCACTTCGCAATCATCTTCACCTTCGTCTTCGGCTAAGTTGATCAGATTTTCGAAGTCATAACTGGCAGTAGCAGAGTCGTTACCAGTGAGATCCAGAGTGGATTAAAACCTGTATGAGTGAGTGTGTGTAAATATAGCTGTTTTGCAATATATAAAGAAAGAAAGAAAAGGAGCACAAGATTTGAAATGCGAAAAACGTCCAATGTATTTATTCATGATATATGGAAATGACAAGTAATAAGCCCTCACAAATGAAGCCACGGTGCCCCGGGTAAGACACCGGGCCGTAAAGTTTCAATTTATTGTTCATTACAAATAAATAAAAACAAAGGAATTCATTACTGCGTAACAAAAGTAACAGGTATGTGGTCTTTTGCAGTCTAATTGTTCCGTCCACCGTCAGTCGTCGGGAAGATGCAGCTGTTGAACTCAGATTCTTCCACTTTGTCACCATCCCTGATAGCATTCACCCCGTGGTCAGGTAGGGGAGCTGTTACCACATTAGGCTTCTCAGGTGCCTCGAACTGAACCTCTTTAGCGTCGATAAGGTCTTGAACCTTATTTCTCAGGGCCCAACAATCATCAGTAGAATTCCCCGGGCTATCAGAGTGATAAGCACAGCGGGCATTTGGATTATACTTCGGAGAGGTCGTGTTCACCACCTTTGGAGCCTCTCTGACGATTACCAAGTTGGTCGATAGCAGTTGCGGCAAGATCTGTGACAAGGTCATACTAAGCCGAGTATATTCTCTTCTGGGTCTCTCACCCCTTGGTTGGTTAGGTTGCCGAGGAGCGGCAGCAGGCTTTGCAATTACCACCGCGTTGACAGCTTGGCGGCGTTCCGGTTTGTTTTGCCTCCTAGGCCCATACACAACACTGGCTTCCTTTTTGAAAGGCTTCTTCTCAGAATTTGAGGATGCACCTTTCTGAATTTTCCCTGATTTCAACCCAGCGTCTATCCTTTCCCCAGTCAGAATGAGATCTGTAAACCCTGCAGACGAATTGCCAATGAGATGATTGAAGAATGGCCCGGATAGGGTCCCTAAGAACATATCCATGAGTTCACGGTCGGTTAATGGTGGCTGCACCCTGCCAGCCAGGTCCCTCCACTTCTGCGCATACTCTTTAAAACCTTCTCCCGATCCTAGCGACATACCCTGGAGTTGGGTACGTGTAGGAGCGAGGTCGGCATTATACTGATACTGCTTATAAAAAGCAGTAGCCAATTCCTCCCAGTTACGAACCTTGGTTCCATCCAGCTGATAGAACCATTCGAGATGAGTCCCTGAAAGACTCTCCTGGAAGAAATGGATCCACAAGTTCTTGTCCACAGTATACGGCTGGATCTTCCGCACATAAGATCTGAGATGTAGCTTAGGGAAGGACGCCCCGTCATACTTTGCGAAAGATGGTGCTTTGAACTTGTGTGGGATTACCACACTAGAAGATAAACCCAAGTCTCCGAAATCCAAACCAGGCACTTTTTGAATTTCCATGGCATTCAGGCGATCCTCTAACTGCTTGTACTTGTCTTCAGCTGGAGGATACTGCTCCTCATTGAAATCAGTCTCGTTGTCAGAGACCACAGGACTAGGAACCCTTCCCCCTTGGGGACTGCCTTTCCCTACAGAAGAACCAGCTTGATCAACCTCATTCTGCAGTGTGTTACCGAACCTCCGACCAGTGTTGAATAGTACAATTCTCTTCTTCTTCTTCTTGACCAGCAGAGCCTTCAATTCCTCCTGTCCTTGGGCTAAACTCATGATCAACTCTTGGAATTGGGTGTTCTGAGCCAGGAGGGCCTTGATGGATTGCTCAGTAGATGATTCAGGGTTCATGATGGCGAGCGAAATAAACAGCGAAGAAGATTAAACCACCTGTAAAAAAAGAGTACCTGCTATACACATGATGCATGATATGTGTTTATGCAATGCATTCAAGGGTTCGAAAGTTCAAATTTGTTGTAGACAAAAAGGAACACACGTTATCATTAAGAAATAATTGTTCAGTACATCAAGGCCTCATGGGCAAACATTACAAAGCAAATCAATCCCAGAAGACACTGCGCATCCTCTTCGGGGCAATGTAAGTGTTGAGAGTCTTTTCCTCGTGCAGTAAGCGGGTGAGTTCCAAGACCTTCTTCTCACTAGCATGTAGACTGAACTCAAGAGAATTCCGTTCTTCCTTAAGCTGGATCCAGCTCTTCTGCATTTCTTCCCAGGATGTAGGCATGTCAGGATGTTGAATGGTGTAGGACACCTCTCCTTCCAAGAATGGCTCTTTGATCACAGGGAGAACATGAGGATATGGCATCACTAACTTCTGGGAGCGGGCTCGTACCCACTTGAGATAAGGTTCCAACGGGATGGAGTTCCTGTGCCCCAGTGTCTTGCTGTCTACCTTGTTGGGCATCCTCCAAGCTCTGATAAATCTCTGGCGAAGTCCTTGTGCATCATTGTCGAAGTCAAAAACTATGTCAGGAATTAACATGTCATGAGGGCCATCCCTCCGAGCATAACCAAACTGTCTCCAAGCCAGACACGGGTTGTAAGTAATACCTCCTCTGATTCCAAGTAAAGGAACATTAGGAAACTCCCCGCAACGATCAATGATAGTGACATCCTCTCTGGACCGAGAGCACCAATGTATATCTGCATGCGTAAGAGTCATCAATCGTTGTGACCATGTCAAACCCCGCTCATTCTTCAAAACTGATTGTGGAAGGTGCGAAATAAACCACCTTCCCAGGAGAGGAGTGCATCACATAAGAACACCCCTTTTTCTCATGGTTCGAGTGTAACATGAGTGAAGGATGTCCCCAAGCAACGTAGGTATAGGATTCCTGGACATGAAGATCTTGACAGCATTGATATCTATAAGCTGATCTGGATTCGGGAACAAAACCAATCCATAGACAAGGAGGGCCACAACTTCTTCAAAGGCTTGTAGGTCAAGGGAATTCCAACATTCTTGGGCCTTCTCAAACAGAAACCTGGCCAAGAACCCTTTGATACCACTTCTAACTTCCCAATGTCCCTTGATGTCAGATGGTTGTAGGCGTAATGCTTTAGCAATCTCTTCAAGTTTGGGTTCCTTTTCCGTACCGTTGTAGGGTAGTTGACTAAGAATAGGGATCTTCAGAAGCCGGGAGAACTCTTCCAATGTAGGCACCAGTTGATAATCCAGGAAAGTAAAGCAGTGGTGCAGAGGGTCAAAGAACTGGAAGAGGACCTTTATCATATCTTCCTCAATGTTGGTGTTGACCAAGCTGATGAGTCTTCCATGTTTCTCACTGAAAGAAGAGCTCTCGGGAATTCTGGATATAAGTTCCTTAAGCTGAGGAGGGATCCTTACAAGGCTGATCTGAATGGTCTTTCTGCGGATAGTTTCCATGTCCTACAAAACAAGAACAAAGATGAAGATTCGAACCCCTGAAATGGTTAGTCAATGCATATGATGCTATATGATGTTATGATGCTATGATAAAACACACCACAAGTATCCACAAAAGCAAACATGGTAAGGCACACAAGTCACACAAGACAGCCCTTAGAGTTTAGGCCAGCATGGGGTCTGGGTATTACCCTCTTGAAGTTGGTGGGCTCAAACCTGTCCTATCAGAAGTAACCGGGTTCTAAGGGTCCCAATATCATTGGATTGTTTTCTGTGTTCATCGTTTCGATTTAGCCACTGAACTGGCGACCGAAATATTCCAAGAAAACAACCCTCAACTGAGTATAGTATCGAGTATCAACCAACCTCGGACTGCACCAAAGTCAGTTATCTCACTACCCTAAAGAGGCCAAGATGGTTCAATTAAGGTTCCTAAGGTCAGTTGATGCTTCACGACACCACGCGGCGGCCCCGTACTCTCCTTGACTTGACTCAAGGGTTACCGTTACTCACCAAAGTGCCACATCAACGTAGCAGACTGCTTCAACCATGTCGGTATACCCCGCACAGTTCCCTCACAGTCTTGTTGCTACTTTCTAAGAAGGTATCCCCCAGATCCGGGTTAGGATCTATAGAACTCCCAAGACAGTACCCACAATAATAAAGCAAACAATTCAGACAATTGAAAACACAAGTATGAGCTATCCTAAGGTACACCTCACTTTAAGTATCCCCAGCAGAGTCGCCAGTTCTGTGATCGGTGGATTTAGAACTGACTGTTTAACGCTGGTTCGCGAAATGTCGCGGAAGCAAGAGTCGCCACCGTCTTTTATTTTCTCCAACATGGACAGGACAAAAGCACAGCAAAATTCCTTATGAGATAGTTTCTCGGTTCGGGAGGTAGATTTATAGAAAGGGAAGGTGTTAGCACCCTTTCTATCCATGGTTATCCATGGGCTCTTAGATACTTGCTCTTATGTTTTCAAAATGTTTGCTTTTCAATTGTGAGTGGGTTTGAAAAAGTTTCTTTGAAAGTTTTCTGAATAACTCTTGTATCAGTCCTCAAGAGTGTTTGAAAAATTGTTTTGAAAGCTTTTTGAAAGTGTCGGTGTGAAAAGGTTTTTGTTTTGTTTTTTAGAGAGCAAGTATCTATGAGCCATCTACCTACCCTAAGGAATTAAGTTGTGTAGAAGTCCTTAAAGTAGTGCCATCCCACCATTGAGAGGTAGGTAGCACCACCGTTGGAGGTGTTCGGGTCAATTCGAGTGTAGGGACAGAGTTGTCACCGAAGCAACAGTTAGGACACCTTAGAAGCTACCCTTATGTCCTTGATCCTTTTTAATTCGAGGCAACCGTTTCGAGGCAACTATTCCGAGGCAACTGTTTCGAGGCAACTTGTTTCAAGGCAACTGGATCATGGACATAAGGACTTACTAACACGTCCTATACTTGACGACCACGTTTCGAAGGCAACAGGTGAGGCGTACCCTAGAAGTGGTGTGTGTATTTGTGTGTTGTTTTCATGTTAAGTTTATCTTTGATCATGGCATTTGTGAGCTACGCTTGTTTTTAATTAACCATACATTCTTTCATGCAATTTAGAATTTAAGAGTGCGGAAGATTAAAAGACGGAAAGATAAAGCTACGCTATTACAAGGCGCGGGTCTATACATCGCCAAAGTACAAAGACCCGTTTAAAAAATGCGGAAAGTAAAAAAGACCTAATTACTATTACAATCCTTGAGCAGTTACATAAAATTCAAAAAGAAAATAATGCGCAAAAAGAAATTAAAATTGAACGTCCGAGGGTTTTGACCCTTTGCTTGAAATTAAATGAAATTAAAGTCTATTTAATTATTTAATTAAAGAAAGAAGGAAAAGAAAATGTTTTTATGTTTTTGGTATTTATGAAAATAAAGAAAATTAAAATTAAAAGGAAACCCTAATTCTAGATTATTTTTAGTTATTAAAGAAAATATCCAAGTTAACCTAATTTACGCTAATTAATTAATTTACATGTTTATTTACAAAAATAAATAGTAATTAACAATAATAATAAATAATGAGAAAAATGATTTAATTAAGAAAAAGATGAAAATGTCAAAAAACCCTAATTCTACATATTTTATTTATTAAGAAAAGATTAAAGTTTAAAACCTAAATTAACTAAATTAATCGTTAGTTATTTATTTACAAAAATATTTTAGTGATGAATTAATAATAATTAAATATATTTTGTATTTTTGATTTTCTGTTTTTATTATGGAAAATTATTTTATGGTAAAAAAAACAATTAAAAAAATTAGAAAGAATTAGAAAAGAAAAGAAAATAGAATTAAAAAATATGAAACCAATGGGGGGTATCAGGCCCAAATGGAGGTGTTTTGAAGCAATTCTGGCCCAAGAGACAAGGCCTTGT
The DNA here is from genome assembly GCA_948472305.1 of Vicia faba. NCBI lineage: Eukaryota > Viridiplantae > Streptophyta > Magnoliopsida > Fabales > Fabaceae > Vicia > Vicia faba. The sequence goes on along the minus strand of OX451738.1, from coordinate 909,305,428 downwards.
TTGACTTTTCTGATCATGCATATGCTGGTTGACTGGACCATATGATGGTCTTCATCTCCTGACTCTTGGATGGAAGCTCATGGCCATGTGGCAAGCTTGGACGTGAGGCTGCATGATGGACCCTGGGGCGTGCACTGCATGGGAATGGATTAGAAAAAATAATAACAATTGTATGGGGGACCTGGGAATCGATCCCAGGTCCCAGCGTTTACCAAGCGTGTCCCTTGACAAGTGAGCTGTTGTGCGTGTTTGTATACATAATGAAGAGAAAATATAATATACAAAAACAATTTTTAGTGGTATGAGACAAAAAATTACGCGCCAGATTTGAATGCTCCTATCATGCCTGGACACCTCAGCTTCTTCTTCATCTTTTTCCTGCATTTATAAAACAAGTAGCGGGGGTTTTAAACCCCCACTAAGCATATCCACGAAAAATAGCGAATAGAAGATGCGTTAACATAAATTGAGTGCGAGGTCATCATTCAATTCGTATGGAGCTCCTTAATTCAACTGCATAGGTCTCAAGGTCCAATTTTTCCATACAAGGAAAGCCCTATTTTGAAGCTTTGGAAAACCTAATTTTCGTCCATGGTGGATTTGGCTACAGGCAGTGTTAGTCCAATTAAACGTTACCAATTGCTTCAGAAAGATGTTAGGAGCATAAATCAATAATTAAAACACATGAATGATGCGTGGAAATTAAAAATCGATTATGGAAATGTTTGTGAAAAAGGTGATTCTGTTCTACCGATTCTTGGAGTATGGGGACTTGTTCTTGATGCCAATAGCTTCCTGGAAGGTCCAGCAACGTGTTGGAATACTTTTTATGCTTTGAAACGTGCTCCAACTATGAAATCAGTTTCACAATTTCTTTGGAATTTTGGCAACTTGGTTATGCAGTTTCAGCAGCTTTTTCGTGTATCCATGAATTAGGTTTCACTCAGCCTTTGTATGTGAACGAATTTAGGGTAAGAAACAAGCCCATAAGTCCATGAATTGATGTTTTGAATATTTGATTTTAATCATATCTTTTTCAATCTTTTTTTCATGAAACCCTGCCAATTTTGGAAGATTTTGTCTTGTTGATTGATGCACAAAATCTTTAGCATATTTGGAACATATTTGCTGCACAAAAAGATTTGAAAAAAGCATTATTTAATATTTTCTCATAATTAAATCTAATTAAATGAATTAATAAGAATAAAAATTCAATTAATTAATTAAAAATAAGAAAATAAATCCCCTTGAGCTCAATGGGTCGTGCATAGTCTTTGGGTAATGATTCAAGGAAGAATTTGAGGCCCATTAGCAATTTTGAAGGGTTTTAGGCAAAGTTGACTTTTCAAAATTCCCAAAAATTTCCCAACTTCTCCAAGGCATATCTTGCTCAATTTTGAGGCTATGGTCATGTTCTTGGACATTTTGGAAAGGTCTTGAAGTCCTCTAACCAATGCCTTTGGTCCCATGTCCTTTTGATTTACCAATCTCAAGTTATGGTTTTTGACTTAAAGTGCCTTTTTGTTGACTTTTGAAAATGACTTATAATGTTAAAATTGATAACTTTTTGTGAGAGCACTTCTTGGACTTGAAGTGTGAATATGAGTTGTAGGAAATGTCATCCTCTTCAAAATGAGCTTTGGATGAGATTTTTCTGATAAACCATGAGGAAGTTATGCCCTGGTCAATTTGCAGTTGACTTTTCAACTGTCCAAAAATAGAAACTTTTGCATCTTGAGACCTTTTGAGCCATGCTTTGAGAATCATGATCAAGAATTGATCAAATGATGATTGTGGCTTCAAAATAAGATGTTGACCAAATTTTTTGACTTTTGACTGTCAAATGACCATTTTCCCCCTACAGTTGACTGTGGAGCAATTAGGGTTTTTGACTGAGCAATTTGATGCTGTGAGTCTTGAAACTTGACATATGGATGCTTGACAATGTATATAGGCATGTGGGACTTAATTGGACCCTTGAAAACCTCAATTTCTTTGCCAGAACCAAAACCCTAATTTTGACTGTGTTAGGAGGCAATTGGACTGTGCAACCCTTGAGAGATTTTGAACCATGATCTTGGCAAATCTTGAAGAATATGGGAGGGCAAATTTTGGGGTACAACACTAATACCTTCCCTTTCTATAATCTACCCCCGTACTCAAAATCTCGAAAAAGGGAATTTTTCTGTGCTTTTTTCCTTTGCTGTTGGATAAAATCAAAGTCGGTGGCGACTCTTGCTAAATAGAAACATTTGCGAACACAAACGCAAAACCTCAAGTGAGTTCTCCCACCGTATCACACTTCTCATAGCCCTACTATCCAGGCTTTCATCTCGAAGTAACCCTACTATATAGGTTCCTTCTCATAGCCCTACTATCCAGGCTTTCATTTAGAAGTAACCCTACTATCCAGGTTCCTTCTCGTAGCCCTACTATCCAGGCTTTCATCTCTAAGTAACCCTACTATCCAGGTTCCTTCTCATAGCCCTACTACCCCGGCTCTCATTTCGAAGTAACCCTACTATCTAGGTTCCTTCTCCCTCATCTCCAGACAACAGTTTATAACACTGTAAGACCTAGACCCGGCCAGATACGGTCGATTTCACATTTCCCCAGTAAGTCGTTGTGCAGCGTAGATCCTAACCATGATATGCAGTGTACTCCCACTTCCTCAACCATGAGTTAATTCCCTATTAGATTAATGTACAACCGAAGCTCCTATACTCTATTTTCCGAGACGTAAATCAACATTCTCCATCGAAGTCCTTCTCAGCAGCAGGTACAAGAATTCTCGCAAAGGAATCTCTTATACAACCGATAGCTTTTTTTGGATGGCATCTTTAATCCCATCTCTGACGACTCTCTGTTGACTTCCAAATGGCATCTCTAAGCCCATTCCCGATATCAGTGATCAATATTACTTCGTGCGAGTGCAAATTTTTGGGCACTCTAGTGTTCAATCATCTTCCACCTTCAGATCACGAAAAGCAGACCAGCCAATCTAGATCCTCAGGTTTAAGAAGATTGAACAGGGGCAGCTGTTGTACCCCAAAATTTTCCCTCCCATTTTACTCAACATATGTTCATTGAGATCCTTAACTTGCTCAAGGATGCCCAAGAGTTGACCAGACAAACTCTCTCCTAAAGCAATGAACCTCCAACTAGGGTTTCCATTTTCATCAAGATGGGGGAGCTCCAAAGGCCTCATGTGCTATCCATAGTCCTAGTGTGTTCTCAAGACCATCCATGCCAAGTTTCATGCCTTGCACAAGAAGTTTGCCCAGTCAACTGCTTAGATTCTTGAAAATCATCTGTATTAGGTCAAAAGTCAACTGTGACCCACATACAGTCAAACTTCAAGGATTTTGGTCAACATCAACATTTTGAAATAATATCCATAATTTGATCAAGGGTTGATCATGATTCCCCAAGGAATTCTCCTAATTCATCAAAACTCAAAAGTTGCTAAATTAGGGTTTCTCAGGAAAAGTCAACCAAACTTTGACCAAGCATAACTTTCTCATACTTTATCAGGAATTTTCCATACAAGGCTCATTTTGAAGATAATCCAATTCCCTACAACTCATTTTCAGCCCTCAAGCTAAATAAATGCACTCATGAAAAGATATGAATTCAGACATTATAGGTCATTCCAAAAGTCAACAAAAACACCTTTTGGGTCAAAGCTTCTTACATGAACATAGAAGATCCAATTGAGATGAAACTAAAAGGGTTGTTTAGGGGACATCCTCAGATTTCCAGAAAGTCCAAGAACACCCTCTTAGGGTCAAAATTGAAGGAGATATGCATTGTCAAAGTTGACAATTTTTAGAGAATTGTCAAAAGTAAACAATGCCCAAAATTGCATTTTTTGGCAAATGGGCCTAATTTTTTATGCTTGGATCTTACTTCTAGCAATGTCCACGATCCAAACACTCTCTCATATATTATTAACTTTATTTATTTGATTTATTTTGATTTTAATCATTTAAAAATCAAATTAAATCAAATAAATGATATAAAATATGGAAGATTTGTTTCTGATATGATTTTGAATGAAAATGCAATCCATTTATGCTGTCAAAACAAAATCAAATTGTGCCAAGGTTGATTGGGATGAGAATGGAATAATTTAGCTTGATTTGCAAAGAAATAATGCAAGGATTGAATAAAATCAAATCTTGATAATTGGCAAAGATTTGAAGCCTTTTTGTTAACCTAATTCAATCAGATACATATACAGAACAAATCCCAAGCACAAGGACAGAGGTTAATCGCGTGAAACGGCCAAGAACAAATTGCATTTTTGTTTCAAACAAATATCAAATCGAATTCCATATTACAACCATCCTCAAGGAGATTCAAGGCTTGCAATACGTTCCTGGACAAATTCATATGTTGTTCCAATCATTTGCACACACTAAGACGCCCAGAACCAGCCTCCATATCCCTCACGGTTTTCCATATTTCTTGATTTTGCTTTTGATTATTTGCACATGGTTAACATTTTTTAAGGATACATTCATGTTAGTGTTTTCCTTTGGAAGGTGTTAGCATGATTAATTATTAGTTTTAATGCACACAGAGACGATTGCCATTGTTAGGGTTTAAGGTTGAATTTTAGGGTTTTATTATACAGGTAAAATTAGGGCCAAATATAGGCACCATCATGCTCACGAGACCAAGTCTGGTTGATTGGCATACTTGGATTTTATTTATCTTGTTTGGTTATGTTTTTTGAGATGAACAGGTTCTAGCTATAGGCGTGGAACCGTAGGGAAAAGCCCAGCCTCTAAGACGACAGTACTGAGAAAGAAGAAGGCTAGGTGGCAACTCCCGTTGGGCAATTTGAATCTTGATGCGTTTTCTGAATATCACGTGCTTGTTTTGCTTATATTATTTTTGTTTGATTATATATATGAATTGACATCCAACGCAGTTGGCAAGGGAAGTGGACGCGTGAAAGGGAGAACTTGGGTTCGATCCCAGGTCTAGACCTTTTATATTTTCTGAGTTTCCAATTCCATCATACACCTCAGATGCACAATCATCAGATCCAGCTTCAGCCAGATCTAACGCCCAACATACGCAAGTTCATGATAGGCCATCAAAAGCAAGATGCACTGAATCAGACGCATGGTCCTTGGGCCACCAGCTTTGGGCCTAACACAAATTTGGCAGCACACCCCCTGTTCACTAACAGCATCTTCAGGCCCAAGTTTCTTTCTTTTTTCTTTATTTTTCTTTTGTTTATTTGATTAATTATTTTCTCATAAAAAATAAAACATTAAAAATCATTTTTATTATTAAATCATAAAATCATAAAATCACTAAAAAAATTAGATTTAGTAGTTTTTATAAAATATTTAATTGTAATTAATTATTTTAATTAGGTTAATCTAAATTCCTTTTTTTTTGTAATTAAAATTCAATAGAAATTAGGATTAACTTAAAATTTTTTTATTATTATTTAAAATTAAATGGAAATTAGGTTAATTCTCAGGATTAATTATTTTTTACAAAAATCCAAAAATATCTTTTCTTCCTTCCTGTCTTAATTCTTCGCGCGCGTTTTTAGTTATTTTCGAATTATTGTAACTATTTTAAGTTTGTAATAGATTAATTAGGATGTTAATTTCTGCATCTTTATTTTCAGTCAAATATTGGTGTATCTGCCCAAAAGCCTTATAATAGCGTAAATTTCATTTTCGCACTTTTTAAATTTCGCAACTGTTAACTGCCTAGATGTATGAATAATAGGATTGAATGGAAAGAAAAATAACTTTAAAACGGTAGATAACCCTAATTGTGCAAAGATAATTAACTGAAAAAAACACACTTGCACATTGTTGTATCCCAAAATTTGCCCTCTCTTTTCCACAAGAAATCACAGCTTCGGGCTTTTCCTGATTTTTCAGATTGGCTCAAGAATCGGTCAAACAGACTTTTCTCGCCAGTCAAGCAAAATTAGGGTTTTTATTGATTTTGAATCAGTTCAAGCAGATTGTTAGGGTTTGGTTGAGTTGGCTCAGGTTTTGATCAGGCGGACGTTTCTTTGATGATAAATCAAGAATTTAGGGTTTGCGCGCGCATTCTCAGAAGGAATTGATTTTGCAGTTCTTTTCAAATGGCTCTGGGACATGGTTTGAGGCTTCTGATTGAAGGTTTGAAGTTTAAGTTTGATCAGTGAGAAAAAGGACATGTGGACGTTTGTTGTTTAACTGTGCAATGCTTTGGTTATTCAGAACGCTGGACGTTTATTGATTATTTATAATTTCTAAGTTAAAATTATTGGATAATTTCCAATTATTATAATTCAACAAATTAAAGTAATTAAATAAATGAATGCAGAAGAATTAAAGAAATATCTGACAAAGAAGGATTTTTATTCATCTTTAATTGTTTGTTACAATTATTATTTGAACACTGTAAATTTATTTACAGATGTTTACATTAATACTGTTACAATGATTAAAGGTAATTTAAAACTATATCCTAAATCTCCTAAATCTTCATCTTCTACTGCTTCTCCCCATTGCTCAACTGACATTTATCTGCAAAGACAAAAAAAGAAGAAGTCAAACACGGATAAATTTGAAATTAAAGGTATTTTCTCAGACAGATAAGTAAAGACTCATCATTAAAAGTGATTGGCCGGAATCAGTTTGTTCACCCTCTCTACAAATCACAAGAGGACTCTTGGTTCACAAAGAGGGAAAGGGAAATATGCTTGCAAATATATGAAATGCACAAAGCTACTGAATATGCACAAAAAATGCATAATTTCAAACAAGGCAAACTGAACAGCCAAGTGAAAATTCAAACAAGCTGTCAACTAAATTGCAAAACTAAGTCAAAAGGACAAACTAAGTTGTCCAAGGAAATGCAAAGCTGTCAAAACTGTCCAAAAGAGATGTCAACCAAGCTACCCAAAGAAACTATCAAAAGGCTGTCAAAGAGATATCAACAAGTACACAAAATGCAGAAAATCTGAAGAAAGAAGAAAGTACACAGAGCAAAGCTAACAATGCAAGCAACATATTCAAATATCATCATTTTCCAGCCACACTTTTTCAGAGTAAGTACAGTCTAAAGCAATAAAAAATGCTTTTTATCTGTGGAGAGAGAAAGAGAGAAAGAGGTGGAGAGGCTTACAGGAAGGCTTAGAAAAAGATATAACAAACATATCATAACTGGAAAAAAGGGGGCAGAACCACATAGAAAGAAATAACATAGCTTGTAATCTCCAAACTGTGTCAAAAACTTCAAGCCTGTAGCCTCAAACCACAAACAAACAACTTGCAACCTCAAGCCTGCTTCAGGCTCACAAACCTGCATAATACATCAAGCCATACAAGCCCATAAGCCTAAACCTTAAGCCTATCAAAACCAGTACAGCAAACCTCAAACCAGAAGCCTGTAACCTCAAGCCTTAACCTGCATAAATGGCCACTAAAACAAAACCACTTCAAGCCTCATGCCTCCCAAACTGTATCAACACAAGCCTGTAACCAAGATATCAGCAGGCCTGTTTTCCTCCAAGCCATACAAGCATATCAAGCCTAAACCTTAAACCTGCTTCAAGCTAAACCAGAAAAACCAGTGTCAAGCAAACAAATAACCTGTTCAAGTCTAAGCCAACCTCAGCTGGTTCAACCTCAAGCCAAAACACCAAACCAGAACAAACCAGAAAAACCTGCTTAAGCTTGCTTCAAAACCGTTTGCCTGCATAAAACCTGCTTCAAGCCAGCCTGTGACCCCAAATAAGCAAAAACTGTTAAGCATTTCCAACCTGTGTTTAAAACAAGCCAGAATACCACAAACCTGCATAAACTTTCAATAAACATGTCCAAAACACAACCCAAAAATATGCCTCAAACTCAGTAAATTGCAAGCCCTCAGACAAGCCTCAAAAACTGCCTTGAAACCAAAGCAAAGCTGGTAGAAACAAGCTCTGAAGCTATAACCACCTAGACCATAAACCCAAACCAACATCAAAATCAAAACACCAACAAAAACCCTCAGAATGTGTTCATCATAAGGTTAGTATATCCAACTCAAAATCAAAGCCAAAAGAGAGAGGAAAAGCAAATTTCAGAGTTATCATCATCAAACTCAGAAGCAACAAACCAATCCAAACTCTCAGAACTTAGTTCATCATCGAGTAAAAAAGCCAGAAGTATAAGCAATCAGAGCAAGCAAGCAGAAGAGGAAAAGAAGTTTCAGAAACAGATAAGCTAGGGTTTTCAGATATTCATCATTAAACCTAACAAAAAGCAAGATACAAGTACCAGGAATACCAGAACAAAGCTCATCAGCATCATACTCCCTCCGCCTCTGGCCGCCTAAAACGCCTCCAGTCCACTCCTCGTCTCCAAAGGTTAATTTCTTCTTCCCTTTTCTTTCACACCTCACACCACAATAATAACATAGAAGATCAGAGCTTGCTAAAAAAGGAAGGGAAATCAATAACATGCAAAACTTGAAACCCTAAAACTTGAAAGAACAGAAATCATTACCTTTCTTTTTGTCACTGCTTGAACAAACGCGGAGAGGAGGTGGACGGTGGCGCATGATAGCCTGAGGCGAGGAGAGTTCGTTCAGAAGCCATGGCTTGAGAAGATGAAGAGGACAACGAAGCAAAAGATGGAGAAGCAGCACCGTTCGTACCACTCTAAACCCTAGTCTGAGCCAGAACAAACGAAACCCTAAAAAAATGTTTGTGGAGCGTTGGGCCTGTCCCACTGAAATGCTTAAGCCCATCTCAATTGCTGGCGTGTACCCCCCTATTGACCTCTTTCACACACGTTTTGGGCCCAACATGATACTCTAAGGCCCATTTAATCTTTTATCCATTTTTATTTATTTATTTCAAACTAATACTATTTTCTCTATCACTTTATTTTTTATAAATAACTTATACTAATATTTTTTGCTAAATAAAAATGATACATTAATTTCTTTTTTTTGTAAAATGTTTATTAATACTTTTTTATCACATTTAAGAGTATATAAAAATAGGATTTTTTCTAAATTAAATAATTTTCTTTTTTAGAATTTTTGTTTAATAAACCTTTGTATACAAACTAAAATACATAAACACTAACTTTCTTTAAATTAAAACATTTTTCTTTCCTTTTCTTTAAAACCCTTTTGTATATAAAACATTAACAAAATATGCAAACAATGGATTTTTGTTAAGTTAAGATATTTTCTCTTTAAAAAAACCCTTTTTTGTTTATAATTAACAAAAACCCAAAAATAAATAAATACTTAATACATTAGGTTAACATTTTTATCACTTGTAAATAATCACATACACTTTCACAAATACTTTTGATACATTGCTTTTATTCTTATACAGTGCCACATTTTACATTGAGAATGCGATTCGATTTGGTTATAAATATTATTTGGACACTACTATCCTGATAAGTCTCATCCCCATTTATAAACATTTGTACCCCCATCCCCGGATACTTATTTGTAATAGCTTAGACTTTAAATTCCCGCAATTTATCGCTTTCTATATACCGTATAGTAATTAGGGTTTGTATGCGAAGATTCAAAATCAACCGCTAGATAACCTAATACAAGACAAATGCATGACAATCAATACACAATTCACACTTGCACCCCTAGGGTAATCCCGCTTGTTGCCTTCAAAAATGGGCCATGTTGCATGTTGAGTGTCTTTGGCAAAACAAAAACAAATCAAATGATCATAGTCCCTCGATGACGCTTTCTCAAGTTGCCTAAAAAATGATCAAGTCCCTTAAAGGAAAAATTGCCAAAGACACTTGGCACTATTGCATTCATGGTCTAAACGATGACCCGCGCCCGTCTCGTTAACATCCTAACACAAGATTGTCCACCAAATACAATGGTGGAACAATACTGTTAAAAGGGTTAAAACATAGGAAAGATCTTTGAGTAAATTTAGGGGTAGACAACTCTTAGTTACTTGATCAAGCTTGCAAAACACACTTGCCTACTTTCAAAACACACTTCACAAACACAACTTTCAAAACAACTTTCAAAAACATTGAAACATCTTTTCAAAAAGACAAACACCTTTGTAAAACATTCGAGTAAAGAATTGTTACAATGGTTGCCTAGACAAGGCATCTTTTTCAAAATATTTTCAAAACCACACACACAAAGCACCATTTCACACAATTGAAAATCAAGGCAAGTGATCTAAAACAAGTAACTAAGAGCCCATGGATAACCATGGATGAAAAGGGTGCTAGCACCTTCCCTTTTCATAATTTACCCCCCGAACCCACGAAAACATCTCAAAGGTTTTTCCTGTGCTTTTTAACCTTTCCTTTAGGATAAAATAAAAAGTCGGTGGCGACTCTTGCTAAACCAAACAAGTGCGAAAACAAACGCAAAACCTCAAGTCAGTTCTCCCGCCGTATCACACACATGCTCACTCATAGGGTTTGCCCCACTTGGTTGCCTCGGAAAAACAATGGTCGTGTCCCTCGAATGTAGGGATATCTTAGCAAAGACCCGCGATTCAAAGTCGTCATAAAGATCATGGTCCCTCCTTGTCCCTCGAGTTGCCTACTGTTGTACCCCAAAATTTGCCCTCCCATATTTCTCAAAATATTTCAAGAAAAATTCACAAGTCCAACTCGGCGTATCATATTCAGGTGTTCTTTCGCCAAGATATCTCTAATAACATATTCTCAAATTCAGGTTCAGTTCAAGAGTCAATTCTTTAAAAAAGGTATCCGAATGTGCGAGTTTTCTTGAAGAAATATGGTGAAAAAGTGTGCTGAAAGTGCAGTTTTTACGCGCTAAAAAATTCATAACTTGAAGATCGTGACTCGTTTTGAACCCGTTCCGGTGGCCAAAATTCCGTCTTGACATTATCTACGTTTTCATCTCTCACGGATGGAAGCCAATTTCGATCAGAAGGTCTTCAAAAATGTGGGTTTATCAAGTATTTTCATACAGAAAATTTGTGACAGAAGTTTATTTGCGTCATGTTCAGAAAATCATAACTTGGTCGATTTTCATCGTATCGAGCTGGTTCCGGTGTATCGAGTTCGAACGGTGTTCAAAAGGCCTTCGGTTTTTACTCAGAGTGTGTGACACGCTGAAAATCCTGAATGCTGAATATTATTTCATCTGGGCCGAAACTTCGAAAATTCATAACTCGGTCAATTTTTATCGGATTGGGCTCATATTTTTACACAAAGTCACTGACTCATAGATCTACAACTTTGCTTCAAAAGTCGAGACCTGATTATGCTCCGATCAATACCAGTTTTTTATTGAAGAACGTGTCAGAGTCGACACTGGAGCCCAAGATAAGTTTGTCTGAGCTGAAACTTCAAAAACTCATAACTAATTCACCGTTTATCCGATTGAGCCGATTTTCGGACAGGAGTTAGTTATCGATGTCGGCTACGTTTTGTTTTCACATTTCAACTTCAAAAATTGCACTTAAGTCCCTGCGATTTAGCCTGGAAAGTGACGAACTCAAGTGAACATTGGAGGCCCAATTGCACATTCAAAGCCCATTTTCTTTACCCTAATTTCCATTATATAATCACCTTCTTTTCACACAAACCAGAGAGGAGGAAAAGAGAGAAAAAACCTTGCCACAACACTGTTAGAATATCAAATTCTTTCAAGAACCCTAAAACCTTGAAATCCTTATTACAAATCCCTCTCTCACTACAAACAAGTCATCACAGTTACAAACCAATACCTCACTACTTCTTCAGTAAGGATAAGGCTGGCTTGATCTCCATGATCCAAAGGGCATAAAAGCATTCAGGTCACTAATTTTCCAGTATGGGTAAGATTGATTTGATCTCCATGATCAAAAGGGTATAATCATTCATACATGCCATATTGTGCCTAAACATTAAATTTCTTCATATATTGGCTTTATTTGCATTTTATGATTTTATTTAATGTGTTCGTGAGATTCAACACTGCAGATTTAGACAGGATCCCATGCAGGTTCATTAAGGAACGTTGAGGCCAAAACACAAATGGCCAAAAGCCAAAAGTCAAAAGCCAAATGGTCAAAAGAACAACTTATGCATGACACCAATACATGGCGAGACAGACATCCTGAGAATGTTAAGGAACGTTGAGGCCAGAACACAAATGGCCAACAGCCAGAACACAAATGGCCATGAAACCCAATCCAATGGCCAAAGAATGCAGACCACTGTACTCAGGAGTCAATGAACACGCACGTGACGCCAGAAATTCAAACAAGGCTTTTTGTCTAATGGGCCAGAATACTCCAAAAAAACCCCCCCTTGGGTCTGAATACCCCCATGGTTTGCACATTTTTAATTTTTATTTGATTTTCTTTTCTAATTCTTTTTTAATGTTTTAATTATTTCTTTTTACCATAAAATAATTTTCATAATATAAAATACAGAAAAATCAAAAAATGTTTATTTTATTAATATTAATTTCACCATTATTTATTTTGTAAATAAACTTTAATAATTAATTAGTTAATTTAGATTTTAAAACTTTAATGTTTTTCTTAATAAATTAAAATAGGTAGAATTAGGGTTTTGATATTTTTCACCTTTTCTTTTTTTGAATAATTTTCTCATCATTATTATTATTTTTAATTATTAATTATTTTGTAAATAAATATGTAAAATAATTAATTAGAATAAATTAGGTTAAACTTTAATATTTTTTCATTAATGATTAAAAACAACTTAGAATTAGGGTTTCTCTTCAAATTTTAATTTCTTTATCTCATAAATACCAAAAACTTAAAAAAAACATTTCTTTTCTTTAATAAAATAAATAATTAACTTTCTTATTTCAATTAAATTCCAAAAGGGTCCAACGCCCTCGAACGTTCTATTTTTATTCTTTTCGCGCATTTATTTTATTTTCCTATGAACATTATGTAACTGCTCAAGCCATGTAATAGTAATTAGGTTTTACTTTCCGCATCTTTTATCAAACGGGTCTTTGTAATTTGGCGATGTATAGACCCGCGCCTTGTAATAGCGTAGGATTTATCTTTCCGCATTTAAATTTCCGCACTTTTAAATTCTAAACTTTGCATGAAAGAATGAATGGCTAAATTAAAAACAAGCGTAGCTCACGATATAATGATCAAAGATAATTGTTAAACTGAAAACAACACACAAATTCACACACCACTCTTAGGGTACGCCTCACTGTTGCCTTGCCCTCGAAACGTGGTCGTCGAGTATATGACGTTTTAGTAAGTCCTTATGTCCGTTGATCCATATGCCTCAAAACAAGTTGCCTCGGAAAAGTTGCCTCGGAATAAAAAAGGATCAATGGCATAAGGGTAGCTTCTAAGGTGTCCTACTGTTGCTCTGGTGACCACACTGTCCCTCCAAACGAATTGACCCGAACACCTCCAACGGTGGTGCTACCTATCTCTCAATGGTGGGATGGCACTACCTTAAGGACATTTACACAGCCTAATTCCTTAGGGTAGGTAGATGACTCATAGATACTTGCTCTGTTAAAAAAAAAACAAATCAAACTCTTTTCACACCGACACTTTCAAAAAACTTTCAAAACAATTTTTCAAACACTCTTGAGGACTGATACAAGAGTCGATCTTAAATTTTTAAACGAAACTTTTTCAAACCCACTTACAATTGAAAAGCAAACACTTTTGAAAACACAAATGAGCAAGTATCTAAGAGCCCATGGATAACCATGGATAGAAAGGGTGCTAACACCTTCCCTTTCTATAAATCTACCTCCCGAACCGAGAAACCATCTCATAAGGAATTTTGCTGTGCTTTTGTCCTGTCCAAGTTGGAGAAAATAAAATACGGTGGCGACTCTTGCTTACCGCGACATTTCGCGAACCAACGTTAAACAGTCAGTTCCAGATCCACCGATCACAGAACTGGCGACTCTGCTGGGGACTCTATAAAAGTGAGGTGTACCTTAGGAATAAGATCACTTATGTTTTCAATTGTCTGAATTGCTTGCTTTATTATTGTGGGCCTGTTTTGGGAGTTCTATAGATCCTAACTCAGATCTGGGGATACCTTCTTAGAAAGTAGCAACAAGGCTGTGAGGGAACTGTGCGGGGTATACCGACATGGTTGAAGTAGTCTGCTATGTTGATGTGGCACTTTGGTGAGTACCGGTAACCCTTGAGTTCATTCAAGGAGAGTACGGGGCCGCCGCGTGGTGTCGTGAAGCATCAACTGACCTTAGGAACCTTAATTGAACCATCTTGGCCTCTTTAGGGTAGTGAGATAACTGACTTTGGTGCAGTCCGAGGTTGGTTGATACTCGATACTACACTCAGTTGAGGGTTGTTTTCTTGGAATATTTCGGTCGCCAGTTCAGTGGCTAAATCGAAACAATGAACAATGAAAGCAATCCAATGATATTGGGACCCTTAGAACCCGGTTACTTTGATAGGACAGGTTTGAGCCCACCAACTTCAAGAGGGTAATACCCAGACCCCATGCTGGCCTAAACTCTAAGGGCTGTGGTGTGACTTGTGTGCTTTCATACTTGACTACTTGCATGCTTGTTATCTGACACTTGAGTTTCTTGCAGGTTTTGTTTATAGTCCTTAATTGGGACTCATAACAGGGTTTACCTACATTACCCCATGCATAGCATAACATCATACTATTGCATGCATCCCGCATAAGGACTAACCCATTTCAAGGATCTCAAGGGCTTGTGATGCAGGTCATGATGAACCAACATGTCTGGCAAGGGGCAAAGGGGATTTATTTTCCTCTAGCCAAGGTTGTCAGGGGCTATGACCCACTCGATATGGTGAGCTTTGACCCTTGAAGAAGGACTCTCAACAACATGAAGTTCCTTCAATCAAGCTACCGGATCCCAACTCTAACAATCTTCTTGTTTACCCCGCGAGATCCTTGAAAACATTACATGCATATCATACATATCATTGCATTACAGGTACCCTTGTTACAGGTCAGTTACCTTCTCCGCTGTTTATTTCAGCAATGGCTTGCCAACAAGATAACCAGAATCTTCATGCTCAAGAGACTCAGTTCAGGGAGATCTTCTTAAGCCTATCCAAGGGGCAAGAAGAGTTGAGGACACTCCTCACGGGGAATTTGGCCATGAAAAGTCCCGAAGATGACAAAGACGAACGACTGAAACGTCTGCAAGCTGAGGTAGATACAATGAAAACCCAGATGCTGGGGCAAAGGGCTCTCATCCAAGGTTTAGCTTGGGAGCAAGAAGAGTTGAGGACCATGATCAGTCAGCTCCACCAAGACAGATCAGACATGAAGCAATCAGTCCAAGTCAGGGACCGGGTCTTTGATCAGCTTCCAAGAGGAAAAGAATCTGGTCTGGTGAAGAATAGAACTCTCCAAATTGGTACCACTTCACAAGCCCATCATCAACCTCGCCCAGAGCAACAGGTTGATCAGAATAAGCCAAGCAGGTCCAAGAGGCAGTTCACCCAGCTTAACATGTTGTTGTTTCAAGCTTTACAACTCCTGTTGAGACTGAATCTGATTACACTAAGAGCTCCTCCCCGGAATCCCAACATCTCTGCTCCTAACTATCATCCCAACAAAAGTTGTGCATACCACTCTGATAGTCCCGGACATGACACTGCCGACTGCTGGGCGCTGAAAAACAAGGTCCAGGACCTGATTAATGAAGGAGCAGTGGATTTCACCCAAGTGGGTCAGGCTGAGTTCTTCTACTATCCCTACAGGATGCATCATTTGAAGTAACAAGTCCTGAGATGAGAAGACCTTTTGCCCATTAGAATTTTCAAGTTGTAATTTTCTTTTGATTGTTCAAACATTTTATTCATGTCAAACGTTGTTATTTCATTAATGCATCGCATATGTCTGTTTTGAATCAATATATTCGCATTCGCTATATTTAAAATTGCTTTCATTTTTTGTGATGTTCAATGCTCGATTAATAATTCTAAGCCTCTTGAGGGAGGATGACGAAAATGATACCATGATCTTTACAGTATGCTTTTGAGCTGACCCCGCTGATGAAGTACAGGCATTGTTTCAAATCCTTAAACACTGGAGTTATAAGGAAGATAATCCCTCGTCAACCCTTCTGAGCCAAAGAAGTAGGAGTTTTTCTTTTCGAAAATTAAAACCCTTAATCATAACCTGGGGCAGGGTAGTTCTCTTAGCTGATCCAGGTGCACAACGAATGGCATCAAAAGAAGTCCTTCTGAAACAAAAGACAGTGATGGTTCCAAATAACCATAAAAACAGGCAGTCATTACCAAAATCAAAAAGCCCATTAAGTCAAAACCTATGAAGGAGACTTACCAAACTGGGGCATCCCGCTGACTGTAATCACAAAAGAAACAGTTCAGGCAAAAAACAGGTATAACGAAATCAAAAAAAAGGAAAGAGGTCACACAAACCCTCAATAACAAAAAGGAATGACTGCCTATTCAAAATAAACTATCAACATCCGAACCATCACGGGAATATCAGGACAAAAACTCAAATAAGGTCTAACGCACGATCATCTGAGTTTAGGATTGAAGAACATCACGAAGAGCGGGTGGGTACAAATAATTTGAGCCTTTATCCTTTGTTTCTTAAACCATGAACCAGGCCACGTTATAACCCTTAAAAGTCCTAGCTGAAGCATGGGTTAGTTCGAAAGCATACTGTTACGAAAGGTATCCTGACTCCTTAAGGCCTACGGTAAATACGGAGTTGACATCACGTTTTACAAACATTCACTTGTTTTATGAAAAAAAATGCATTTTCAAAATCTTCAAGACAGACATAAGCTTTGCATTTTTGATATAACATTGTCTGCATATGACTATTTGTTTGAACAACAGGGAAATTCGCACGATGAATACCTAGTGAACAAAAGCACTTCCAATCAAGGGGCATACGTGATTATTGTCCATCATCTGGGGCAATTAAGTCAAGATTCGGAGAATCTCTCAAAAGGCCAAACAGTCGCGGGCAAACCTCCATCTGGATCACTTGGGGCATTGGACGATCAAACGAAGATCTTCTGGTATGGCGACACAACGCCACAACAGGGGCACCTCCCTACATCCTGAGAGCGTGGACATAGTCGGAAAAAAATACTGCGCATAATCAAAGACCCGCTAGGTTGACACACCTAGGCAAAAATAAGGGCTTCCCGGCGAACCAAAAGGGTTCGGGCAAAATAAGGGATGAAATGAAAAAAATCTGTGCACCCGGCAAGTCGAAAACCTGAAAAGGCGGCTTGGGCAAAAAAGGGTATCCCGATGGACTGAAAACCCGAAAGGGAAGTCCAGGAAAAAGTTAGGAATCAAAGCGTACGACTATGTCCCGGCATCTCGTCACTTGCCTACCAAAAGAAGATTTGTCAATCGGCAGTCACCAAGCACCTCCACAGGTAACATCAGAAACAAGGGCAATAATGAGTGGTCCAGGCGATCCAGTTGCTCTGTCAACCAAAGTACCAAGGAAAGGTCAATCAAAAGATGATTACCATCTACCTTTACAGCTTCAGATCAACACTGGTAACAAGCCAGGAAAATTCGGTGAACGACTGATCGTGGGTTAATATCCGAAACCAAACAGGACAATTATCTACTTGATCATCCTCAGGCAACCCTACACCGGTTCCTTTTCGTTCAGAAGAAGTCTTACACGGGCTCATCAACAGGCGACCCTACACCGGTTCCTTCTCAACCTCAGATGTAGTTTCACACGAACTCATCATCAGGCAACCCTACACCGGTTTCCTTCTCAATCTTCAGACGAAGTCTTACACGGACTTATCTCAAGATGACCTTACCTCGGTTCATCCAGAAGTCTTACACGGACTTATCTCAAGATGACCTTACCCCGGTTCATCCAGAAGTCTTACACGGACTTATCCCAAGGTAACCTTACCCCGGTTCCTCCAGAAGTCTTACGCGGACTCATCACCAAGTAACCTTACCCCGGTTCCTCCAGAAGTTTTACACGAACTTATCCAAAAGTAACCCTACACAGGTTCCTTCTCCATTTCAGATGCAGTCTTATACGGACTCATTATCAGTAAACCCTACACAGGTTTCCTCCCTCCAAATATGCAGTTGTACATGAGCTCATCATCAGGCCTCCACCAGTATCTTCTCCCACAGAAACAGGGGCAGTAATGATTTGTCTAAGCAATCTAGTTTCTCTGTCCATCAAGGTACCAAGATAGGTTCGGCTGAAGGATGTAGCCCAGATGCCTTAATTCCCCAGAGAGTGAGCCAGCAAGTCAACGATACTCTCCCCAAGCAGAGTTAGTCCACTGCCAGCCTTAAGGAAATTGGGTATCCCCAGCAGATCTCAACATTCCTCAGAGGAGTATACAAACGTTCTTAACAAGTATCCCCGGCAGTCTTGATCTAAGATTGTTCCCCGGCGGTATACCAGACATTCAGTGGAGCCATTCCCCAGTGCAATCTGAAAAGCTTCCCCAGGAAAGTGGAATCAATCTCCCCAGCAGGACTTAAAGCTTATCCCCAGTAGATTCTGGAAGCTTGTCACTCGCAGAGTACAAACGCTCCCCCGGCTTTATTCAAAGGTTATTCTCCACCGGAGCTTATAACTGGGTTATCCTCAGCTGAAAACCACGGAAAGATCGTCCCCGGTGAAGTCTTCCTATCCCCAGCGGAGTTCATCTTCCAACATAATACATCAATGGTATCCCCAGTGGAGTTATCATCAACATCTCAGCAAAGTGCCTCTTTCCCCACAGAGCACTCCCCGCAGAGTAATCTATTCGCCAATTTTATTCCCCAACGGAGTCATCTTCTCCTACCGGTATTCTTGCAACCATCACCCCCAGCGGAAACGAAGAATCTCACTCTTCAACACCAGCCCAGGATTTGACTTCCCGGCATCCGTCAAGGATCTATTTTCCCAGACGAAGATACATTCATAAACATCACATTGTTATACATCATGATACATGCATATACGCATCATATCATACAATCTCATGTGTTGAGAACATCATTGCTTGATTCATATCATGCATTGCATATGACTGACCTTTACCTTTCAGGAAGGATACAGTTAAATGATCAGCTATGTAGACGAATACAGTCAAAAGAGACCAACCCAGTCAAAGAATACAAATCCAGTTAAATCAATGCCTAAAGATTTCTCTGATACAACTCGTCGTTATAGACACTCGTCGTTA
Organism: Vicia faba; assembly: GCA_948472305.1. Taxonomy (NCBI): domain Eukaryota; kingdom Viridiplantae; phylum Streptophyta; class Magnoliopsida; order Fabales; family Fabaceae; genus Vicia; species Vicia faba. Next base: position 909,286,252 of record OX451738.1, on the reverse strand, counting down.
TAGACACTCGTCGTTATAGACACTCGTCGTTATAGACACTCGTCGTTATAGACACTCGTCGTTATAGACACTCGTCGTTATAGACACTCGTCGTCATAGACACTCGTCGTTATAGACACTCGTCGTCATAGACACTCGTCGTCATAGACACTCGTCGTCATAGACACTCGTCGTCATAGACACCCGTCGTTATAGACACCCGTCGTTATAGACACTCGTCGTTATAGACACTCGTCGTTATAGACACTCGTCGTCATAGACACTCGTCGTCATAGACACTCGTCATTATAGACACTCGTCGTTATAGACACTCGTCGTCATAGACACTCGTCGTTATAGACACTCGTCGTTATAGACACTCGTCGTCATAGACACTCGTCGTTATAGACACTCGTCGTTATAGACACTCGTCGTTATAGACACTCGTCGTTATAGACACTCGTCGTCATAGACACTCGTCGTTATAGACACTCGTCGTTATAGACACCCGTCGTTATAGACACTCGTCGTTATAGACACTCGTCGTTAAAGACCACCCGTCCATGGAAATAACCTGTCAGTAGAGACAACTCACCAACCTTTTTGGATTCCAGACTCGATTCTTGTATCTTTCCAGGGCACGTCTGAAGAGTTTGAAGATCCGATTCCTGTATCTCGCCAGGGTGTATCTGTTGACGGCTAACATTACCAGACTCGATTCCTGTATCCTTCCAGGGCACGTTTGAAGAGTTCGAAGATCCGATTCCTGTATCTTGCCAAGGTGTATCTGTTGACGACTGTATTCTCCGGACTCGATACCTGTATCCAGCCAAGGCACATCTACATGAAGAGTTGAAGATCAACCCCTGTAACAGGCCAGATAATTATCTTTCTTTCTCAGGTACGCAAGTTCTCGCTAAGGAATCTCTTACGCGATCGACAACCTCCCGATGGAATCTATAAGCCAATCTCTCCACTTACCAACAGTCTCTAGATGGAATCTATAAGCCCATCCTCCTATCCATCATCTCTCAACATGGCATCTGTAAGCCCATTCCCTACATCATATTGCTAACACACTCTATATGAGCGCAAATTTCTGGGCACTTTAGTGTTCAATCATCTTCCACCTTCGGATCACGAAAGGCACGCAAGCCAATCTACATCCTTAGGTTTAAGAAGATTGAACAGGGGCAACTGTTGTACCCCAAAATTTGCCCTCCCATATTTCTCAAAATATATCAAGAAAAATTCACAAGTCCAACTCGGCGTATCATATTCAGGTGTTCTTTCGCCAAGATATCTCTGATAACATATTCTCAAATTCAGGTTCGGCTCAAGAGTCAATTCTTTAAAAAAGGTATCCGAATGTGCGAGTTTTCTTGAAGAAATATGGTGAAAAAGTGTGTTGAAAGTGCAGTTTTTACGCGCTAAAAAATTCATAACTTGAAGATCGTGACTCGTTTTGAACCCGTTCCGGTGGCCAAAATTCCGTCTTGACATTATCTATGTTTTCATCTCTCACGGATGGAATCAATTTCGATCAGAAGGTCTTCAAAAATGTGGGTTTATCAAGTATTTTCATACAGAAAATTTGTGACAGAAGTTTATTTGCGTCATGTTTAGAAAATCATAACTTGGTCGATTTTCATCGTATCGAGCTGGTTCCGGTGCCAAAATTTCACAAATTGAGTTGGATACATTTTCAAAGGAGGTATCGAGTTCGAACGGTGTTCAAAAGGCCTTCGTTTTTTGCTCAGAGTGTGTGACACGCCGAAAATCCTGAATGCTGAATATTATTTCATCTGGGCCGAAACTTCGAAAATTCATAACTCGGTCAATTTTTATCGGATTGGGCTCATATTTTTACACAAAGTCACTGACTCATAGATCTACAACTTTGCTTCAAAAGTCGAGACCTGATTATGCTCCGATCAATACCAGTTTTTTATTGAAGAACGTGTCAGAGTCGACACTGGAGCCCAAAATAAGTTTGTCTGAGCTGAAACTTCAAAAATTCATAACTAATTCACCGTTTATTCGATTGAGCCGATTTTCGGACAGGAGTTAGTTATCGATGTCGGCTACATTTTGTTTTCACATTTCAACTTCAAAAATTGCACTTAAGTCCCTGCGATTTAGCCTGGAAAGTGACGAACTCAAGTGAACATTGGAGGCCCAATTGCACATTCAAAGCCCATTTTCTTTACCCTAATTTCCATTATATAATCACCTTCTTTTCACTCAAACCAGAGAGGAGGAAAAGAGAGAAAAAACCTTGCCACAACACTGTTAGAATATCAAATTCTTTCAAGAACCCTAAAACCTTGAAATCCTTATTACAAATCCCTCTCTCACTACAAACAAGTCATCACAGTTACAAACCAATACCTCACTACTTCTTCAGTAAGGATAAGGCTGGCTTGATCTCCATGATCCAAAGGGCATAAAAGCATTCAGGTCACTAATTTTCCAGTATGGGTAAGATTGATTTGATCTCCATGATCAAAAGGGTATAATCATTCATACATGCCATATTGTGCCTAAACATTAAATTTCTTCATATATTGGCTTTATTTGCATTTTATGATTTTATTTAATGTGTTCGTGAGATTCAACACTGTAGATTTAGACAGGATCCCATGCAGGTTCATTAAGGAACGTTGAAGCCAAAACACAAATGGCCAAAAGCCAAAAGCCAAAAGCCAAAAGCCAAATGGTCAAAAGAACAACTTATGCATGACACCAATACATGGCGAGACAGACATCCTGAGAATGTTAAGGAACGTTGAGGCCAGAACACAAATGGCCAACAGCCAGAACACAAATGGCCATGAAACCCAATCCAATGGCCAAAGAATGCAGACCACGGTACTCAGGAGTCAATGAACACGCACGTGATGCCAGAAAGTCAAACAAGGCTTTTTGTCTAATGAGCCAGAATACTCCAAAAAAACCTCCCCTTGGGTCTGAATACCCCCATGGTTTGCACATTTTTAATTTTTATTTGATTTTCTTTTCTAATTCTTTTTTAATGTTTTAATTATTTCTTTTTACCATAAAATAATTTTCATAATATAAAATACAGAAAAATCAAAAAATGTTTATTTTATTAATATTAATTTCACCATTATTTATTTTGTAAATAAACTTTAATAATTAATTAGTTAATTTAGATTTTAAAACTTTAATGTTTTTCTTAATAAATTAAAATAGGTAGAATTAGGGTTTTGATATTTTTCACCTTTTCTTTTTTTGAATAATTTTCTCATCATTATTATTATTTTTAATTATTAATTATTTTGTAAATAAATATGTAAAATAATTAATTAGAATAAATTAGGTTAAACTTTAATATTTTTTCATTAATGATTAAAAACAACTTAGAATTAGGGTTTCTCTTCAAATTTTAATTTCTTTATCTCATAAATACCAAAAACTTAAAAAAAACATTTCTTTTCTTTAATAAAATAAATAATTAACTTTCTTATTTCAATTAAATTCCAAAAGGGTCCAACGCCCTCGAACGTTCTATTTTTATTCTTTTCGCGCATTTATTTTATTTTCCTATGAACATTATGTAACTGCTCAAGCCATGTAATAGTAATTAGGTTTTACTTTCCGCATCTTTTATCAAACGGGTCTTTGTAATTTGACGATGTATAGACCCGCGCCTTGTAATAGCGTAGGATTTATCTTTTCGCATTTAAATTTCCGCACTTTTAAATTCTAAACTTTGCATGAAAGAATGAATGGCTAAATTAAAAACAAGCGTAGCTCACGATATAATGATCAAAGATAATTGTTAAACTGAAAACAACACACAAATTCACACACCACTCTTAGGGTACGCCTCACTGTTGCCTTGCCCTCGAAACGTGGTCGTCGAGTATAGGACGTTTTAGTAAGTCCTTATGTCCGTTGATCCATATGCCTCAAAACAAGTTGCCTCGGAAAAGTTGCCTCGGAATAAAAAAGGATCAATGGCATAAGGGTAGCTTCTAAGGTGTCCTACTGTTGCTCTGGTGACCACACTGTCCCTCCAAACGAATTGACCCGAACACCTCCAACGGTGGTGCTACCTATCTCTCAATGGTGGGATGACACTACCTTAAGGACATTTACACAGCCTAATTTCTTAGGGTAGGTAGATGACTCATAGATACTTGCTCTGTTAAAAAAAAAAAACTCAAACTCTTTTCACACCGACACTTTCAAAAAACTTTCAAAACAATTTTTCAAACACTCTTGAGACTGATACAAGAGTCGATCTGAAATTTTTAAACGAAACTTTTTCAAACCCACTCACAATTGAAAAGCAAACACTTTTGAAAACACAAATGAGTAAGTATCTAAGAGCCCATGGATAACCATGGATAGAAAGGGTGCTAACACCTTCCCTTTCTATAAATCTACCTCCCGAACCGAGAAACCATCTCATAAGGAATTTTGCTGTGCTTTTGTCCTGTCCATGTTGGAGAAAATAAAAGACGGTGGCGACTCTTGCTTACCACGACATTTCGCGAACCAGCGTTAAACAGTCAGTTCCAGATCCACCGATCACACCTACGAAAAATGATTTTATGACGATAGTCCCTTCGAAATGCTAAGGTATCCTTACTTGTTGCCTTCAGAGACCATTTCATCCCTTTCGATAGTCCCTTAACATCCAACGATAGGGCTACCTACTCACCAATAGTAGGATAACACTGTCTAAAGGAAACGAGAAAATGAACAATCTTTTTCGAGTAGGTAGAAACTCTTAAGTACTTGCTCAAAACAATAAAAACTCTTTTTCACAAACACTTTCAAAATAGTTTTCAAAAACAACTTCGTCACACTCTTGAGGATAGATACAAGGGTTATCACGAAGTCAAACAAAAACTTTTCAAAACAAACACAAGAAATTTCAAAAAAAATGAGTAAGTACCTAAGAGCCTATGGAAAACCACAAATAGAAAGGGTGCTAACACCTTACCTTTCTATAATCTACCCCCCGTGCTCAGAAACATCTCGAAAAATGGTTTTTTCTGTTCTTTTTCCTTTTCCTTTGTTGAATGAAATAAAAATCGGTGGCGACTCTTGCTTACTGTGACATTTGCCAATACAAAATGCAAACCAGTATAACAGTCGGTTCTGCCACCGTATCACATATTCGATTAATCATGCATATGAACTAATTAATTATCGATACATTCACGTATCCTCTCAATATTTCTCATGTTTGAGAAATATTGTGAGTGTTATCATGTTAATCATTAAATGATCTCTCAACCTAACTATTAACATGATAATCTTTAAATCTTGATACAAGTGAATACTAACTCACAAATCTATGTATAGAGCTTGTTTATTAGTAGATGAATATCTTAGGTCAAACTTGGAACTTACTTCTCAATAATGAACCAAACCATAAAAAGAACAATGATACAAAGATATTCAACATGTATTAATCTTCAACCAAGTTCATATACAAATGATTAAAAGAAATACATAAATTCTAGGTTGACTACTTCTAACCTTGACACAAAAAGTGCTTAGCTACTCATGATCATGATACCTTGATCAATGAATAAACAATGAGTGTTGATGAACATCAATCTTCAAGTCTCCTTGATTCAAGATTCAAGAGTGTTTTTTTCCATAAAGATAAGAACCAAGGGTTTCTATGTTAAGATGTTATGATATGTAGAACAAAAGGTTTCTACCCCTAAATCATATTTTCTTCCCTCAAAGTACAAAAAGTTGGTGAAAAGTTTCCCTAAAAGGTGGCAAAAGTAGCCAAAAAGTATGGCCATCTGTGCACCATCACGGGCGATATTAAAGCATCATCGGGCGACGCTGGCTAGATGCCACACGTGATAGCTGGGCATGATATATCCTCAGGAGAGCATCTTTCATTGTCGGGTGACAAAGATGCTTTACCGGGCGATCCTTCTTTTGCTAGGAGATCCAGAAGCGAAGCATTACATAAGCGAACCCAAAAAGACTCAAAATTTCTTCACAAATTTCATCGGGCGATGCATCTTATCGCCGGGAGATCCTTTGCAAAATCAAAACCTTTGTTTCTTTTTCTTAGAAAGCATAAAGTCTTCCTTTGGAGATCTTATCTGCATAAAATTTGCTAACACACTAACAAACAAATTAAAACATTTGCAATTCTTTGTACTCATGCAAAATGACTTAAAATAAGTATTTAACCTAATTAAAATTAAATAAAGGGTTTGAAAGTGTGAAACAACCAGCTGAACAATCAACTGATAATTAAATCAATGAAGTCGTCATCAAACATTTTTTATCCCACAGGAAGGGAAAGGTAAATATCGAGTAAACTTGAAAAGGGTGAAATCAAGGTCGAATGACCGAGAGATATGGGTAACGGAGTATGTTACACGAGGGGAAGGTATTATCACCCCACACGCCCATAGTACTCTATGGTATCCACTCTTGTTGTTTATCTTATGGGTGTGTTAGGATCTATATCTAAGCTGTACAAGGAATCCATGCAAAAGAAAGGAGAAAAGAATGTAGAGAAAATAAAATTTGTGCTTGCTCGGGCCCTACCCCAATGCCTACGTATCCCCTTTAAGGAATCAGAGCAGCCGTAGTTCGGCTTCAAAAGTTTTTGTTGGTTTGTATTTTTTAATGAACAATATTAGTTTCTCCTTCTGCCGCAACTCGACCATTGGAGATTTTACGCATCAGCACAGAAGTGAATTAACATGTTCTTTCTGAAAAAGTTTGAAAGAAAATCCTAAAGGCATAAGAGAGTTTGCATTTATTGGTATTTTTTACCTTAAAGAAGGATTTGAAAGTTGTTAGATGTTTTATGCTTTTTTAAGAAAAAGAGTTTTTGTCTTAATGCATGTACGCAAAAGAAAGAAAAATCATCTAAGGGAGACTAACCTAGATCTATCCCTAATGTTATCATACAATGATTAATCCTAAGGTTCAGTTTTGAAGGGAAATCTCTACCCTAAATGGACATGCTTGGATAACAATCCTAATGTCTATCTCAACTCATCATCTATAGATGAATCAAGAAGTCCTAAAGGAGCATAGCAAGGGTCTATCACCTAAAACTATGTCACACAAAGATGAAATCAAACAAGAAATCCAATAAGCTCAAGAAAGTTAGCTTAAGAGAGAACACCTAGATATATCCTATATAGGCTAACATACCAAAGAAAGTCTAATAAAACTATCCTATGGGGAACATGCAATGAGAGCGAAGTCGTGATCACAATTTCTAAATTGAGTGACTCATCGATCAACAAGAAATAAAGGAAAACAATGAATTCCTATAGGGAGCATGCACTGAGAGCGAAGTCGTGATCTCAATTCCTAAATTGAGTGACTCATCAATCAAAAACAAAGGAAACAAACACAAGCACAACAAATATAGCAAATGAAGTGCGAAATTCCTGCTACAGATCTATAAACAGCGACTTCGAGAGGATTCTCTTTATTTCCTACTTCTCATGATATCTAGAAAGCAATAAAATGCGAAATGAGATAAACAAGAGAAATTACCAAACATATATCAATTCATGAAAAAGCCTATCAAAACAAAGAATCCCGACGATCTTCGCGAAAAGCTTCAGAAATCAAAGAAAAGGATCATAAATCAAATGCTCGGAATAAGTGTTAAAGCATCATCGATGTGAAAATAAATCACAATTGAAATCTCAAGCATATCCGTATATCACACAATAAACCTGCATAAGACTCAAATCTCAACAAGCAAAGGTGAATCACAAGTCTGAAGTAACAAAATGGTGACTAAACATAATCGATAATAGAAAATTCTAAACAAAATTCTACAAAGAAATTCTAGAAAAATTCTATTATATTCTGTGATACGGTGGTAGAACCGACGGTTTTGAAAATGCTGGTTTTCATTTTGCATTTTGTATTCACAAAATGTCGCGGTAAGTAAGAGTCGCCACCGACTTTTATTTCATCCAATTGGAAAGGAAAAAAGTACAGAAAAAAAATCCTTTTTTGAGACATTCTGAGTACGGGGGGGGGGTAGATTATAGAAAGGGAAGGTGTTAGCACCCTTTCTATCCATGGTTTTCCATGGGCTCTTAGGTACTTGCTCATCTTTCAAAATTTCTTGTGTGTGTGCTTTGTTTTGAAAAGTTTTTGACTTCGTGGTAACCTTTGTATCAGTCCTCAAAGGTGTGACATAGTTGTTTTGAAAAGTGTAAGTGTGAAATGTTTGATTTGAGCAAGTATCTACTAGCATCTACCTACTTGAAAAAGGACCGTTTCTATTCTCGTTTCCTTTAGACAATGCTATCCTACTATTGAGAAATAGGTAGCACCGTCGTTGGAGTTGTAAGGGTCAATTCGTAAGGGGCGTACGATCATTAAAGCAATGTTAGGACCCCTTAGTAATAACACTAGAGTCTTAAGATCATATTTGAGACAACATTTCCGAGGCGACGTTTCCGAGGCAATATTTCCGAACGAGACTTTTGATCTTTGTTAGACAGGAGGGCAACCAGTAAGACACCCTATACTTAATGATCGTTTACCGAAGGCAACCGAAGTGAGAGTATACCCTAGGAGTGCATATGTGCGAGTGATCTGATTTCAGTTATTATCTTTGCACATTAGGGTTTTGTAGCCGCTTTAAATTATCATGCAATCTTGTCATACAATCCTATTAACATACATCTAAACAGTTAATATTTGCGAGAATTAAAATGCGAGAAAATAAACCTACGCTATTACAAGGCTTCGGGATAGGGATTAATTACATAGCCAAAAAACCCGTATAAGACGATAAATAAAAGAAAGTCCTAGATTAAACTATTACATACCGTGTACAGTTACATCAATATTGCAAAAAATGATAAACACGCGCGATGAATCGAATACAAGATAATTAGGGTTTTGACCCTAACTATACCTAATTGTAATTTAAAGGGAAAATCATTTTTGTTGGTTTTGTTATTTGAGAAAATAAAGCTCAATTGAATAAAACAAGAACCTAATTATAAATTAATTTTAATTAAGAAAAATAATTAAATTAACCTATTTTTTGTATTTTTATTTTGAGAAAGAAATAAATATTAGATCAAGTGCCTAACCCTAATTTTTCTAATTGGTTTTAATTAAAAAAAGGGTTAGAATTTCCCTAAATTAAATTAAACTAAATTAAATTTGATACAAAAAACTATTTCTAATTTTCTATGGTTTTTGATTTTATGGTTTTACCTATAAAAAGTGATTAATGGTGTTAATTAAAGTAATTAATTAAAAAATATTAAAATAATTAAAAGAAAAACAAAGAAAAAAATAAAAAGAGTGAAGAGATGGGTCTAGATGTTGTTGCTAAACAGGGGGTTCAGAGCTGAATTTCTGGGCCTAAATGTTGATGGCCCAAACCTTTCGTTGGATCCTATGCACTGACCTTCTGATGGTCCATGGTACACCTGCATGTATGGGATGTTGGATCTGAATCAAGAACAATTTACTGGCTAGATCTCGTAAGCGCATGGTATAGACCTGGGCTTGAGGCGCATGGAATCTACGTGAGATAAGTTAGAAAATGTGAAAATGTTTGGACCTGGGGTCGAACCCAGGTCCTTCCTCTCACATACTTCCATCTGGACCATCTACGCTAGCTATTGAATCATAAGTATAATTACCTAAATAAAACATATAGGAAACAAAGCTACTAAGTCTAGTCAGCAAAATTAATTGAGTCAGCAATTTGAAGGGCCAATTAAAACACGGGAAAAGGCCATGCATGCATACACCAGGGTCAGCCAGAGTCAACGACACCGGAGCTGTGCTCCGGTCGTCTTCTCCGGTAGGGGCAATTCTTGAACCCTGTGAAAACAACAAAAATAAGCCATACGAATAACTAGATCCAATAATTAGGGCATGACAATCATCATGATGGTATTTTCATAGTTTAATACGGCCTGCTTTCATCAAAATGAAGCTTCAATCGATATGAGCCCTAAAAAATGGTGATTTATGTTTTGGCCACTAGAAATCTTAAACGATGGTCCATTCCTGTTCTAAACATTCACTTGAACTCAATGGCATTGTTAGTATGAATTGAATCAAGCTATAAACGAAAGTACGATCTATAGAAATTTTGCAAGGTATGTGTTCATGTATGTATAGTCTCAACATGCATGGCTATGTAAAAAGGGTGTGTTGACACCTTGTCTTACCTGTGGATCACAACGGAGTGGATGAAAGGTCTCGTAGACGGCTGAAACTTTGAATTCGATCTTGATCCACTTCTTTGAAATTTTGAAAGAAATCTACCCTTGGGAGGCTGCTGCTGAACCGTGCTAGGGTTTTGGGATGGCTTTATTTATATATGGAGGGAGAATTAGGGTCATAATAACCACCCAATATCTCTCCATTAAGAAGAGAATAATCTTGTTTCTTAAAAAAGCCAAAGTTTCCAAAAGTGATAAAAGATCTAATTTGTGCTTGTTTTGATGCCTTCCACGATTTGATTTTGTCTCCAGCTGTATAATGAATCTAATCTTGCATAAAATCTCAAGGTTTTATTGATTTTTGATATTTCCATTATTTTATATTGATTTTATTTGATTTAAATGAAATAAAATCAAAATAAATAACAAAAATAAAATAATGACAAGTGGAAGGGCTCATGAGTCATGGATCACATTACAAACTCAATGCAAGCATGAAAAGTTGGGCCCATTTAACAAAAATGCAATTTTGGACACATTTGACTTTTGGCAATTTTGCAAAAAGGGCCAACTTGGCCAATGCATAACTCTCTCAATTTTGACCCTAGAGAGGTGTTCTTGGACTTTTTAGAAATCTTAGGATGTCATCTAAGCAACTCTTTCGGTATCATCTCAATTGAGTCTTCCATGTTCATGTATGAAGCTTTGACCCAAAAGGTGTTTTAGTTGACTTTTCAAAATGACCTATAATGTCCAAATTCATATCTTCTTGTGAGTGAATATTTTGAACTTGGGAGATGAAGATGAATTATAGGGAATTATACCCTCTTCAAAATGAGCTTTGGATGGGTCATTTTTGATAAAGTATGAGAAAGTTATACTTGGTCAAAGTTGAGTTGACTTTTCCGACAAAACCCTAATTTAGCAACTTTTGGGTTTTGATGAATTGTGAGCAATCCTTGAGGAATCATGATCAACCCTTGATTAAATGGTGAATAACACTTCAAAATGAGAATGTTGACCAAAAATCTTGAAGTTTGACTGTATGTGGGCCACAACCCTAGCACAATCGATTTCTAGGCACTTGAGCAATTGACTGAGTAAACTTCCTCTGAAAGGTTTGAAAATTGATATGGATGATCTTGAGAACATAATAGGACAATGGTGAGCATTTGGGATCCTTTGGACTTAAGCATCTTGATGAAAAATGAAACCCTAATTTGAGATAGACTGCCTTAGGAGAGGGTTTGTCTGGTCAACTCTTGGACTTCCTTGAGCAATTTGAGGACCTCAATTGACATGTATTGAGAAATATGGGAGGGAAAATTTTGGGGTACAACAGCTGCCCATGTTCAATCTTCTTAAACTTGAGGATGTAGATTGGCTTGTCTGCCTTTCATGATCTAAAGGTGGAAGATGATTGAACACTAGAGTGCCCATAAATTTGCACTCGTATGAAGTGATACTTGTCTTGCGATATCAGGAATGGGCTTACAGATTCCATTTGGAAGTCAATGACGGAAGATGGGCTTAAAGATGCCATCCGAAGACGTGTCAATCGTATAAGAGATTCCTCTGCGAGGACCCGTGTACATGTTGTTAAGGAGGACTTCACTGGGGAATGCTGATCTCTGTCTTGAGAATAATAGAGTTTTAGGAGCTTCAGTTGTCCGTTACTCTACTGGGGAATAATTCCGGTTTGGGAAGCGGCAGTGAACTGTATGCTTGGTCGGGGTATATGTTGCATCGCGACTTTCTGGGGAAATGTGAAATCAATTGTGTTTGATCGGATCCCGGTCTCACAGTGTCGTGGACTGCTGTCTAGGGATAATAGAGGAAGAAAACCCAGATAGTAAGGTTATGGGAAGGAACCTGGATAGTAGGGCTGTGAGAAGGAACTTGGATAATAGGGTTTCTTCGATATGAGAGCCTGGATAGTAGGGCTGTGAGAAGGAACCTGGATAGTAGGGTTACTTCGATATGAGAGCCTGGATAGTAGGGCTGTGAGAAGGAACCTGGATAGTAGGGTTACTTCTATATGAGAGCCTGGATAGTAGGGCTTTGAGAAGGAACATGGATAGTAGGGTTACTTCGATATCAGAGCCTGGATAGTAGGGCTGTGAGAAGGAACCTGGATAGTAGGGTTTCTTCGATATGAGATCCTGGATAGTAGGGCTGTGAGAAGGAACCTGGATAGTAGGGTTACTTCGATATGAGAGCCTGGATAGTAGGGCTGTGAGAAGGAACCTGGATAGTAGGGTTACTTCGATATGAGAGCCTGGATAGTAGAGCTGTGAGAAGGAACCTGGATAGTAGGGTTTCTTCGATATGAGAGCCTGGATAGTAGGGCTGTGAGAAGGAACCTGGATAGTAGGGTTACGTCGATATGAGAGCCTGAATAGTAGGGCTGTGAGAAGGAACCTGGATAGTAGAGTTTCTTCGATATAAGAGCCTGGATAGTAGGGCTGTGAGAAGGAACCTGGATAGTAGGGTTACTTCGATATGAGATCCTGGATAGTAGGGCTGTGAGAAGGAACCTGGATAGTAGGTGTTGTACCCCAAAATTTGCCCTCCCATATTTCTCAAAACATTTCAAGAAAGATTCACAAGTCCAACCCGGCGCGTCATATTCAGGTGTTCTTTCGCCAAGATATCCCTGATAACGTATTCTCAAATTCAGGTTCAGCTCAAGAGTCAATTCTTTAAAGAAGGTATCCGAATGTGTGAGTTTTCTCGAAGAAATATGGTGAAAAGTGTGCTGAAAGTGCAGTTTTTACGCGCTAAAAAATTCATAACTTGAAGATCGTGACTCGTTTTGAACCTGTTCCAGTGGCCAAAATTCCGTATTGACGTCATATATGTTTTCATCTCTCACGGCTGGAAGCCAATTTCGATCAGAAGGTCTTCAAAAATGTGGATTTATCAAGTATTTTCGTACATAAATTTTTGTGACAAAAGTTTATTTGCGTCATGTTCAGAAAATCATAACTTGGTCGATTTTCATCGTATCGAGCTGGTTCCAGCGCCAAAATTTCAAAAATTGAGTTGGCTAAGTTTTCACAGAAGGTATTGAGTTCAAACGGTATTCAAAAGGCCTTCGTTTTTTGCTCAGAGTGCGTGTGACACGCCGAAAATCCTGAATGCTGAACATTATTTCATCTGGGCCGAAACTTCGAAAATTCATAACTCGGTCAATTTTTATCGGATCGGGCTCATATTTTTACACAAGGTCACTGACTCAGATATCTACAAATTTGATTCAAAAGTCGAGACCAAATTATGCTCCGATCAATACCAGTTTTTTATTGAAAAACGTGTCAGAATCGACACTGGAGCTCAAAATAAGTTGGCTTGAGCTGAAACTTCAAAAATTCATAACTAATTCACCGTTTATCCGATTGAGCCGATTTTCGGACAGGAGTTAGTTCTCTATGTCGGCTACATTTTTTTTTCACATTTCAACTTCAAAAATTGCACTTAAGCCCCTGCGATTTAGCCTGCAACGTGACGAATTCAAGTGGACATTGGAAGCCCAATTGCACATTCAAAGCCCATTTTCTTTGCTCTAATTTCCATTATATAATCTCATTCTTTTCACACAAACAAAGAGGAAAAAAAACCCTTGCAACAACACTGTCAGAATATTAAATTCTTTCAAGAATCCTAAAACCTTGAAATCCTTATTACAAATCCCTCTCTCACTACAAACAAGCCATCCCGGTTACAAACCAACATCTCACTACAAACAAGCCATCCCGGTTACAAACCAGCATCTCACTGTTAGAACAATGTTTGAATCTACTACCCTATATTTGAGTTTTGATGATAACAAAGTGAAAAGATATAGTATTTATAAGTTTCATGAATGAACTATCTGCTGCCTAAAATTATTATGTTCTGACTTGCAGATACTCTGATTGATATAAGCAAGATCACGTCTATTCAGCATCAGAACTTGATTTCAGACACCAGCATCAGAAGTTGCTATATCAGAACGTCAAAATCAGATGATCAACTCACGTACATGCTGAAGCCTGATGAACAAGACTGCGCTCAACACTCTGATACAGAAACACAATAGTTCATCAGCAGCGAAGCAGAATCAGAATGAGCCAAGCCAGAACGTGCATTAAGGAAGCAACGGTACTGTGCATTGAAAGCTAATTAATTCCAACGGCCTCATTCCAGACAAGATCTGCTCAATAAGGAAAGCTTGTTATTAGCATTGAATCAAGAATATTGCATCCAACGTTCATCATCCCAATGCTATATAAACAAGGCTTTGAAGATTATAATGGCTAATGCTCTCCAAATCTCTACACGCACAAAAGCTAAACCATAATCTTCGTTCTACCAGCTTTGCTAAACCACATACTCTGATATTCCATTATTGTTTAGCAATCTAGTTTCTAAGCTTCATTTTGTGTATACATCACAGTTGTGATACAGTTTTGTAGAAAACATCCACACACATTGTTTTATATCCTTGTAAGAAAGTGTTACCTTGATAAACCGGGTTGTGGTTTGAATCAAGAAGGCTTTAGCAGTTGTTAAAGCAGTCTGTAATATTCAGTTGAATATAGTGGATTAAGACCTCGTTGGAGAGAGGCGAAATCACCTTGACGGGTGGACTGGAGTAGTTTGAGATCAAACGAACCAGGATAAAAATATCGTGTTCATTGCTTTAGATTTCAGTTTTACAATTCAACCCCCCCTTCTTGTGTTTTTCACCACTTCAATTGGCATCAGAGCGCCTGGTTCTGAGCTAAAACACTTAACCGTGTAAGTACAAGATCCAGCGTCAGAAAAACACAATGGCAGGAAACAATTCTCACATCAGCAATGACAACAATGAGGACAGAGACAGATTCAGTGGCAAACCTCCAGTCTTTGATGGAGAAAACTTTGATTACTGGAAAGACAAAATTGAAAGCTTCTTTCTAGCACATGATGCTGATCTGTGGGATATGGTGACAGATGGATACACGCACCCTGTGAATGCAAGTGGTCAGAAGATTGATAGAAAAACAATGTCTGATCAACAAAAGCGTGACTTCAAGAATCACCACAAGGCCAGAACCATCCTCCTCAGTGCCATCTCTTATACTGAGTATGAAAAGATCTCCAACAGAGACACAGCAAAGAACATCTTTGATTCTCTCAGAATGACGCATGAGGGCAACGTTCAGGTCAAAGAAACAAAAGCTCTGACGCTCATTCAGAAGTATGAGGCGTTCAAAATGGAAGAATCTGAATCCATTGAAACTATGTTCTCTAGATTCCAGATTCTGGTAGCTGGTCTCAAAGTTCTGGACAAAGGATACTCTACTGCTGACCATGTCAAGAAAATAATCAGAAGTTTACCCAAGCAGTGGAGGCTTATGGTTACTGCTCTGAAGCTAGCTAAAGATCTCAACAAAATCACTCTGGAGGAACTTATCAGCTCCCTCAGAAGTCATGAGATAGAGCTAGAAGCTGATGAGCCTCAGAAGCAAGGTAAGCCTTTAGCATTAAAATCTAACAGAAAATTTGAGTCTAAAGTTTTGCAGGCAGTTGAAGAAACATCTGATGGATCCTCATCAGAAGAAGACGAACTTTCCCTTCTCTCCAGAAGAGTAAATCAACTGTGGAAGCAAAGACAAAGGAAGTTCAGAAATCCCAGAAGATCTGATCAGAACGAGTCTTCTTCCAGATACAGAAGGACAGATTCTTCCTCTGGATACAGAAGATCTGAAGGCTCCTCAAGTAGCAAAAAGCCAAATACCAAAGACATCACCTGCTATGAGTGCAATGAGCAAGGACACTACAAGAGTGACTGCCCAAAGCTTCAGAGGGAAAAGCCCAAAAAGAAGTTTGGAAGAGAGAAGAAGAAGAGTCTCATGGCTACATGGGATGACTCTGACTCGTCTGAAGCTGACTCAGAATCAGATGATGAGAGGGCAAACATAGCTCTCATGGCTAACATTTCAGAAGATAGTGAAGCCTCTGAATCAGACTCAGAATCAGACACTGAAGAGGTATTTCCTAACTTCGCTGTTAACTTTACAAAGGCTGAACTTGCTGAAAGCCTTAATGAGATTCTGGAACGTTATCAGCAGATTAGAGCTAAATTCAGAGACCTGAAAAGGAATCTTGAATCTGACTCTAATAAGTCTGAGAGTCTCAAATTGGAAAATTCTGAGCTGAGAAATAAGATTTCAAAATTAGAAAACACTTTACAAAACTCTCAGAAGGAACCAATTTCTGAAACTCCCAGCAACGCTGATGAGATCATCAAGGAGTATGATCACAGTTTCCAGAAGTTCCTAGCTAAAAGCATAGATAGAAGCAGAATGGCTTCAATGATCTATGGAGTTAGAAGAAACGGCAGGAAAGGAATAGGATACCAAGGTAAGGTTCCTACGTCTAAGAATGTCATGGACTTAACCATTAAACACACTCCTCTGAATTCACACTTTGTGTATGGTCACACACATGATATCAAATATACTAGCAGTAAGCACTCTGTGAAACCAAAATTCAACCAGAGTTTTGGTAAAACTAACAAATCAGGACCCAAGAAAATCTGGGTACCTAAGGATAAAATAATACATGTTGCAGATATCTTTAGCAGCAAGTCAGAAACACCAGTCATGGTACCTGGACTCTGGCTGCTCACGACACATGACGAGAAGAAGGCATATGTTCCAAAGCCTGGAACTTAAGCCTGGAGGCCACGTTGGCTTTGGAGGCAATCAGAGGGGAAAGATAATTGGCTCTGGAACTGTAGGTAATGGAAATCTTCCCTCTATTAATAATGTTCTGCTAGTAGATGGATTGATGCATAATCTGTTATCCATAAGTCAATTAAGTGATAACGGTTATGATATAATCTTTAATCAAAAATCATGTAAAGCTGTTAGTCAGAAAGATGGGACTATCCTGTTTAATGGTAAGAGGAAAAACAACATTTACAAAATCAAACTTTCTGAACTAAAGAGTCAGAATGTAAAATGTCTTCTGTCTGTTAACAACGAGCAGTGGATCTGGCACAGAAGATTGGGGCATGTTAGTATGAGAAGAATATCTCAGATTAACAAACTCAATCTGGTCAGAGGACTTCCTAATTTGAAGTTCAATTCAGATGCTCTGTGTGAAGCATGTCAGAAAGGCAAATTTGCAAAACCTTCTTTTAAATCCAAAAATGTTGTTTCCACCTCTAAGCCATTAGAACTTCTGCACATTGACTTATTTGGACCAGTTAAAACCGCTTCAGTCAGTGGTAAGAAGTATGGGTTAGTAATCGTAGATGACTATAGCAGATGGACATGGGTAAAGTTCTTAAGACACAAGGACGAGTCACATTCTGTGTTTGTTACCTTCTGTAACCAAGTTCAGAATGAAAAGGATCTTAGAATCGTTAAAGTCAGAAGTGATCATGGTGGAGAATTTGAAAATAAAGATTTTGAGTCATTCTTTAATGACAAAGGCATTCTGCATGATTTCTCTTGTCCTAGAACTCCCCAACAAAATGGAGTTGTAGAACGAAAGAACAGAACATTGCAAGAAATGGCCAGAACCATGATCAATGAGACAAACGTTGCTAAGACTTTCTGGGCAGAGGCAATAAACACAGCGTGCTACATTCAGAATAGAATCTCAATAAGACCTATTCTGGAAAAGACTCCATATGAATTGTGGAAGAACAGAAAGCCCAACATTTCATATTTTAATCCATTTGGATGTACTTGCTTTATATTAAATACAAAGAATTATTTGAACAAGTTTGACTCTAAAGCACAGAAGTGTATTATGTTAGGATACTCTGAACGCTCAAGAGGGTACAGAGTATACAATACAGAAACACAGATTGTGGAAGAATCAATCAGTGTTCGTTTTGATGATAAGCTTGACTCTGAAAAGTCAAAGCAGAATGAAATTTTTGCAGGTATAGAAATTGAATTTGCAGGTTCTGAAGACAAGTCATCAGAAGCTCCCAACACAGACATTCCTTCAACGTCTGAAAGGAGCACTGCTAGAAATCCTACAACAGCTGCTGATCAACCTCAGAAGAGATTACCCAGAAGCAGCTTGGATCACCCAGAAGAGACTATCCTAGGAAGAAAGGAAGATCCAATCAGAACAAGAGCAAGCTTCAGAAACTCTGAAGAAACTCTTATGGGACTTGTGTCTCTGATTGAACCTTCTTCTATTGATGAAGCACTTCTGGATAATGACTGGATTCTGGCAATGCAAGAAGAGCTGAATCAATTCACCAGAAACGACGTATGGGATCTCGTTCCCAGACCAAAAGGATTCAACGTCATTGGAACAAGATGGGTGTTCAGAAACAAACTAAATGAACAAGGTGAAGTCATCAGAAACAAGGCACGACTGGTTGCACAAGGTTATAGTCAGCAAGAGGGGATAGACTATACAGAAACCTTTGCCCCAGTCGCCAGGTTAGAATCTATCAGACTTTTAATTTCATTTGCTGTTAATAGAGGCATCACTCTGTATCAGATGGATGTCAAAAGTGCATTCTTAAATGGTTATATAGAAGAAGAAGTTTATGTTCACCAACCCCCAGGTTTTGAAAATACAAAACATCCAGAACATGTTTTCAAACTAAAGAAGTCACTGTATGGTCTGAAACAAGCTCCTAGAGCTTGGTATGAAAGGCTAAGTAACTTTCTGCTTGAAAATGAATTCACCAGAGGGAAAGTGGACACTACTCTATTCTGTAAAACAGTTAAGAGTGACATCTTAGTCTGTCAAATTTATGTTGATGATATTATTTTTGGTTCTACTAATCCTTCTCTTGGAAGAAAATTTGCTAAGTGTATGCAGGCAGAATTTGAGATGAGCCTCATGGGGGAACTGAAATTCTTTCTAGGAATTCAGATCAATCAAACTCCAGAAGGAACTTACATTCATCAGAGCAAATACATCAGAGATCTTCTGAAGAAATTTGACCTCTCAGAATGTAAGCCATCAAAGATTCCAATGCATCCCACGTGCATTCTGGAAAGAGAAGAGGCAAGCAAAAGTGTAGAACAGAAAGTCTACAGAGGTATGATTGGCTCTCTCCTCTATCTGACTGCTTCAAGACCTGACATATTATTCAGTGTTTGTATCTGTGCTAGATTCCAATCAGATCCTAGAGAATCTCACTTAACAGCTGTTAAGCGAATTTTCAAGTATCTGAAAGGTACTACTAATCTGGGTTTGTTTTATAGAAAATCTAGTGATTACAGCTTAGTAGGCTACTATGATGCTGATTTTGCTGGAGACAGAGTGGAACGTAAAAGTACTTCTGGAAGCTGCCAGTTTCTGGGAGAAAATCTGATCTCTTGGTCCAGCAAAAGGCAATCAACAATTGCTCTGTCAACAGCAGAAGCTGAGTACATAGCAGCAGCAGGATGTAGCACACAAATGCTCTGGATGAAAAGTCAGCTTGAAGACTTCCAGATTTTTGAGAGTAACATTCCTATACTTTGTGATAATACTTCTGCTATTTGCTTAAGTAAAAATCCAATTTTACATTCTAGAGCTAAGCATATAGAAATAAAACATCACTTCATTAGGGACTATATTCAGAAAGGAATTTTGAACTTAAAATTTATAGATACAGACCATCAATGGGCTGATATCTTTACTAAACCCCTTTCAGAAGATAGGTTTAATTTCATTCTGAAACATATCAGCATGAAAGTATGCCCAGAGTGAAAATGTTTTAATTCCATATATTTACCTTCAGAATGTAATTATTTTACTGTGAACTTCTGATCAATCTCCTTTCAGAAAGATAGAACATGCAGATTGTATCAGATGCAAGTCTAAAGATCTGAGAGTCTAAGCTCAAAGACAGACATGCTGATCACTACATCAAACAAGTGTCATCCAATCATCAGCATATCTCTGAAGCAGAACGCGTGCACGCTTCTGAGAAGGCAAAGCGCTGATTGGGTGCATTGAGACACATGTCTGGTAACCGTTTTTAAGTATCTTTCTCAAATCCCCCAAAATCAGCAAGCATTTAATGAAAAGTAATCATGCTTTTAAATGGCAATCATGATTTTTCTCTCTCTTAAAAACATTTATCTTTTCAAAATAATTTTAAAAAACTCTATTTAAGCACATTAATCTCTTATTCTTATTCTTTACGCTTTCTCACTAACACTCAAGCATTTTCTGCATATTTCTGAGTTCATCCCTTGCAAACCTTTTTCCTCAGTTCTTTCTCAAAACTCTTTTAGTGTGAACATGGCAACCTCCAGTAGCGTTTCTGCAGGTAATCAGAAGAAAGCAACATCTGATCAATATCAAGTGCCACTCAGAACTCTCCTCACTCCGGTAAAGAACCTTGAAGTGCTCTCTGAGTTAATCATTGATTTTGAAAGCTTGAAGGAGAACGGTTTTGACCTAACTGAAGAAGTTAGGGCTCAAAAGTGGGAAAGGTATTTTGATAGGTTGGTTGGACCAACATTCCCAGCGCTGGTCAAGGAATTTTGGATTCACGCCAAGGTTTCAAAACACCTAGTCATCTCCTCTGTCATGGGGAAGAAGATTGTGATTTCTGAAGATCTCATTGCAAAGCTAATCGGTCAAACTGGTGGTGGCGTCCGTTGTGTGGACATGGCTGAAAGATGTGCTGATACAGGTGTGGCTGTGGTAGCTTCAAGGATTTTCACTCTTGGAATGCCCAGCAGCAAGATTAAAGATCTGAAGGATCACTGCAGAGTATGGGCTAAGATTGTTCTGGGGTGCTTCAACCACAGGAAACCAACAAGTTCTCCTGATTACATAAACGTGGATCAGCAGTTTCTGATCTACTTTATTGATCAGAAGATAAAGATCAATCTGGCTCACTTCCTGTTCAATCATCTCAAAACCAGTGTGAAAGAAACAAGGGAAGAAGAAAGAACCAAGAGGGATTGGATACCCTTTGGAAGATTGATATCAGATATTCTGACAGAGAATAAGCTGATAGAGTATCTGAGTGAAGCTCAAGTGCTGAGCACTATTGAACCAACTGTTGGGAAACCTCTGAACGCAAAGAACCTGAAAAAGATGAAGCTGATAGAGAATATTCAGAAGGAACCCAGAGCTACTTCCACTGCTGATATCTCCAGCAGAAGAGTGCCTCTGAGTGATTTTCCGTCGTTCTCTGAAGTTGAATCCAAACCAGAGATGTTTCTCAGGTACCCAGATGCGTACAAGGTAGATGATACAGATCCAAAGCTGAACATCAAAGATCTGCATCAACCCCAACCAGAAGTGACTATGAAGAAGACAAAGAAGAGGAAAGCGCCATCAGAAGGACCATCTCAGCAGACTCCAAAGAAAAGAGGTATTTCATCTGCTGCCCCTATTTCAAATTCTTCTACTATTCCAACATCTATCCCTCCTCAAACCTCTCATAGAATATCAATCCCAATCCCTACCATAGATGAAACCATACAAGAAGAAGAAGACCCTTCTGAGGCATTAAAACTCAGAAGACCTAGAACCAAACACCCCAAACAACCAACAATTTCAACAACAACAGCACTTGACCAAGTGCTGGCTGATATTGAGCATCAACATGCCTCTGCTCAACCAAACTCTGAACCACAAAATGTTCTTCCTCCACAACCAGAACAACAACAACAACCAGAACCAGAACCACAACAACAACAACCACTCTCATAAGAACCTCTGATCCCTGAGCAATCAGAGATTCCACCTCCCTCTCCCCAACCAGAAATTAATCCACCTTCACCATAAACAAAGTCTCACCAATCTAAACCTCACTCACCTCAACCATCACCATTGGCAATTCAGTTGCCATGTGGAACAACCGTTGTCATGGCCCAGTTGCCATCCTCATCAGAATCAACACCACCAAAGACTCCCAAAACACCATCCAGTCCAATCGTAATCTCTGATTCTGATACCCCTTCTCCAAAACAAACAGCCTCTCAGCAAACCTCTGAAAACCCCAGCAGGACTTTCATTGACTTAACCAGTCTTGACCGTCTTGCTGATCTAAAACACAAAATTGCCATCCCAAAACCAAAGCAACCAGATGTTGGCTCTGGTATTTTGAATTTTGAAACAGGTGTGCTGCAATGGATTGCTTCTTTGAAGCAAGTCTGTCCTGGGATGATTGACCCAGCTACTTCTGATCAGCTCTGGTCACAGTTCAGACTTTGGGTACGTGCTGAAGCCCTCAAGTTGCAGGATATCAACTATGAGCAGGCCCAACAAAATTTCAGCAAGCTTCTGAATGAAGTTGGAAGTATGCTTCTGAAAGAGGACGTGCTCCCTCTGGACAGTGAACCTTGGTCTGAGAAACAGCAAGCTGCAAAGGTGCAACTATCAGAAGAAAACAAGACCATTCAGGCTGAAGAAAATCAAGCAGAGGACGTCGCTGAAAGTTCTGAGAAGCCTCCTCCCTCTGATGCTTCTCAAGCTGCCTTGGACAGGCAGACTCTGGAAGAACTAAGGCTGAATGACATGCGTCTGCAGCAGCGGATGGATGAAAACGATCAGAAGATGAAAGAGAGAATGGATGTGCAGGACAGCAAGATTGACACTGTTGTCAGCATGGTTCATAAACAGAATGAGACTTCTGAAAAGATTCAAGCCATGCTGGAGAACCTGTTCACACGCTTGCCTCCTCAACCTTAAATCTTTTTCATGCATGACCTTTTTTTATGTTTTCTTGATTTTCTGATGTACTGTTTTGATTATGCTCTGTAACATTTTCTTGCTCTGATTCTGAACTATTAATATGATTAGTTTTTCTGATCTTAATTATTTTAGCACATCACCAACACTTTTTGATTGCTGACAAAAAGGGGGAGAACAAGAATGATATTTAAATCAATAACGGCTAACTAGACAGAAATTCTCAAACATTCTAACTCTATTACTTGAAATGTTTTTCTGTTTTGTTTAAAGTCTACAGGCACAAGGAAGCTCCTGGACACTCTGAAGACTAGAAGCTCTGATCAATATGAAGCTGCTCTGATCAATATGAAGTTCTGATCCAAAGCAAAGCTCTGACAAGAAAAGCTCTGAAGCTCTGCTCTGACATAAAGCTTCTGATAAGTCAAAGACTCTGATAATCTGATGTTCAAAAGAAAGAAAAAGATCTGATCCTGAAGAACACGTATAATCAAAGGGAAGTAATCAACTCAGGGGGAGTATCTCTTAACTCTGACTTCTCCGTACTTCTTAACTCTGATACATTTCCCAGATGCCTTTTCACGTTATTTTTCATTTAAAATATCTAGTTTTTGTCATCATCAAAAAGGGGGAGATTGTTAGAACAATGTTTGAATCTACTACCCTATATTTGAGTTTTGATGATAACAAAGTGAAAAGATATAGTATTTATAAGTTTCATGAATGAACTATCTGCTGCCTAAAATTATTATGTTCTGACTTGCAGATACTCTGATTGATATAAGCAAGATCACGTCTATTCAGCATCAGAACTTGATTTCAGACACCAGCATCAGAAGTTGCTATATCAGAACGTCAAAATCAGATGATCAACTCACGTACATGCTGAAGCCTGATGAACAAGACTGCGCTCAACACTCTGATACAGAAACACAATAGTTCATCAGCAGCGAAGCAGAATCAGAATGAGCCAAGCCAGAACGTGCATTAAGGAAGCAACGGTACTGTGCATTGAAAGCTAATTAATTCCAACAGCCTCATTCCAGACAAGATCTGCTCAATAAGGAAAGCTTGTTATTAGCATTGAATCAAGAATATTGCATCCAACGTTCATCATCCCAATGCTATATAAACAAGGCTTTGAAGATTATAATGGCTAATGCTCTCCAAATCTCTACACGCACAAAAGCTAAACCATAATCTTCGTTCTACCAGCTTTGCTAAACCACATACTCTGATATTCCATTATTGTTTAGCAATCTAGTTTCTAAGCTTCATTTTGTGTATACATCACAGTT
This sequence comes from Vicia faba, assembly GCA_948472305.1. Taxonomy (NCBI): domain Eukaryota; kingdom Viridiplantae; phylum Streptophyta; class Magnoliopsida; order Fabales; family Fabaceae; genus Vicia; species Vicia faba. The sequence continues at coordinate 909,262,128 of OX451738.1, read as the reverse complement.
GTGATACAGTTTTGTAGAAAACATCCACACACATTGTTTTATATCCTTGTAAGAAAGTGTTACCTTGATAAACCGGGTTGTGGTTTGAATCAAGAAGGCTTTAGCAGTTGTTAAAGCAGTCTGTAATATTCAGTTGAATATAATGGATTAAGACCTCGTTGGAGAGAGGCGAAATCACCTTGACGGGTGGACTGGAGTAGTTTGAGATCAAACGAACCAGGATAAAAATATCGTGTTCATTGCTTTAGATTTCAGTTTTACAATTCAACCCCCCCCCCCCCCCCCCCCTTCTTGTGTTTTTCACCACTTCACTCACTACTTCTCCAGTAACGGTAAGACTGGCTTGATCTCCATGATCAAAAGGCATAAAAGCATTCATATCACTACTTCTCTAAGGGTAAGGCTGATTTGATCTCCATGATCAAAAGGGTATAATCATTCATACATGCCATATTGGACCTAAACATTAAATTTCTTCATATATTGACTTTATTTGTATTTTATGATATATAGTAATTTATTTAATGTGTTCATGAGATTCAACACTGCAGATTTAGGGAGGATCCCGTGCAGGTTCATTAAGGAACATTGAGGCCAAAACACAAATGGCCAAAAGCCAAAACACAAATGGCCAAAATAGAACGGTTTATACATGACACCAATACATGGCGAGACAGACATCCTGAGAAGGTTAAAGAACGTTGAGGCCAGAACACAAATGGCCAAAAGGCAAAACACAAATGGCCAAAACAAAACAGTTTACACATGATGCCAACAACTGTTTCACCCCTCCAATCAGGCCCGTATACTCCTAAATTCTCTCTCTATTTTTATTATTTTCCTTTAATTAATTAATTGTTATTCTTTTTATTAATCACTAACCAATTAATCTTTTTTCTTAATAAAATCAAAAACAAAAAAATATATTTTATTTATTAAAATTAAATTCAGCACTTTATTTTTGTAAATAAATATTAATTCAATTAATTTAGTTTAATTAGGAAATAACTTTAATATTTTTGCAATAATTAAAATTAATTTAGATAATTAGGTTTTTATTAGCTTTGATTAATTTATTTTATTTCTTTAAATACTCAAAAATCCAAAAATATTTTAATTAATTAATTAGTTTATTAATTTAATTATTAACTTAGATCTAACTTCTTTTTAATCCAAAAATAAACAAAAAAATGCTTTCTTTAAATAAAAAAGGGTCAAAACCCTAAAAAATATGCTCGATTTAATTTTCCGCACGCGATCTATTTTACCATATTGATGTAACTGTTTCCCGGAATGTAATAGTTATATTAGGACTTTGATTTATTTATCGCTTTATTTTACTTTCCACAATTTAAATTAAAGGGTTGTTTTTGGCGATGTAAATACCCGACGCCTTGTAATAGTTTAGATTTAATTTCCGCAATTTAAATTCCGCAACTATTAACTGTTAGATGTTTGATAAATAGGGAATGCATGACAAGATCAAATCTTTAACCTAAAATCAACATAGCTCACCCATGACATGTATAAAGATAAATAACTGAAAAATAACACACTCGCACATGCGCACTCTTAGGGTACACCTCACTTGGTTGCCTCGAACGTGGTCATTGAGCATAGGAAGTTTTAGAGGTCGCCCTCTTATCCAAAGATCATAGTTTCCTCGAAACGGTTGCCTCGGAAAAATGATCTAGGATATTAGGGTTACCGCTAAGGCGTCCTAACATTGCTTTAGTGACCATACGTCCCTTAATCGAATTGACCCTCAAAACTCCAACGACGATGCTACCTACTCATCAATAGTGGGCTAGCATTGTCTAAAGGACATTTGTACAGATTAATTCCTTTTTCGAGTAGGTAGATGGTTCTTAAGTACTTGCTCCTTTTAAAACAAAACAAAACTTTTCGCACTTACACCCCTTTCAAAAAAAAACTCTTTCAAACCCACAAACACAAAGAAAAGAAAATTTTGAAAACACAATGAGCAAGTACCTAAGAGCCCGTGGATAACCACAGATAGAAAGGGTGCTAACACCTTCCCTTTTTATAATCTACCCCCCGAACCCGAGAAATATCTCAAAAAGGAATTTTTCTGTGCTTTTGTCTATTCCTTGTTGGATAAAATAAAAGATAGTGGCGACTCTTGCTTACCGCGACATTTTGCGAAAACAAACACAAAACGCGAACCAGCATTCCAAAACAGTCAGTTCTCATTCCCACCGATCACAGAACTGGCAACTCTGCTGGGGAATTAATAACTGAGGTGTACCTTAGGATTAGATCATTGTGTTTTCAATTGTATGCTTTGTATGATTTATATTTGTGGGCTTGTATCGGAGTTCTATAGATCCTAACCCGGATCTGGGGGATACCCTTTAGGTAAGTAGCAATAAACTATAAGGGAACTGTCCGGCGTAGACCGACACAGTTGAAGCAGTAACTACGTTGGTGTGGCACTTTAGTCTGTACCGATATCCCTTGTGTTGGAACGAGGAGAATATGGGTCTTCTAAGGGGTCATTAAGCACCAACTGACCTTAGAACCTTTAAATTGACCAACTTGGCCATAGAACAGTAGCAGTATGCTACACTCATTGAGACTAAACTCTCGCGATGATTCCGACCGCAAGAAAAGGTAGCTAAACTGGAATTATGACCGATTGAGGGTAGTCAGTGATATTGAGATCCTCTAGAACCCGGTTACTATTTTTAGGACAGGTTTAAGCCAACTGAACTGAAAGAGGGTAGTACCTAAACTCCATGTCATCCTAAACTTAAGGCTGTTTGTGTGACTTGTGTGCCTTCAAACTTGAACTACTTGCACATTCTTGTTATCTGACAACATGAGTTCCTTGCAGGTTTTGTTCACAGTCCTTATCCAATAATTTAGATTTATTGTAGGGTTTACTTACATCACTTCACACTTTTGCTTAAACGCATAACATACACATCATAACATCATGCCTTAACATTTCCTTAACCATTTCAAGGATCTCAAGGGTTTGTGACGCATGTTATGGTAAATCAAATGTCTAGCAAGGGACAAAGGGGATTTATTTTCCTCTAGCCAAGGTTGTCTAGAGGTTAAAACATGATAACTTAAGTTAGGGGCTATGACCCACTCGATATGGTGAGCTTGACTCTCGAAGAAGGACTCTTAATGACACAAAGTTTCTTCTAACAAATTCTAACAGTTTCTTGTTTATCCTGCGAGATCCTTGAAAACATTTCATATATAGATATCATTGCATAACAGGTCTCCCAGTACAGGTCTCTCATGTTCTCGCTGTTTATTTCAACAATGGCTTTCCAACCAGACAACCGAAATCTTCAAACTCGAGAAGCTCAATTCAGGGACGTATTCCTAAACCTATCCAAGGGGCAGGAAGAGTTGAGAACACTCCTCATGGGGAACTTGGTCAAGAAAAGCCCTGAAGACAATAAGGACGAACGACTGGAACAACTACAAGCTGAGTTAAGTGCCATGAAAACCCAGATACTGGGGCAGATGGCTCTTATCCAAGGCTTAGCTCGGGAAAAAGAAGAGCTGAGAACCATTGTCAACCAGCTTCGTCAAGACAGATACAACGACATGAAGCAAATAGTCAAGGACGGGGACCAGGTCATTAATCAACTTCCGAGAAGTCAAATGTTTGGTTTGACGAAGAATAGACCTCTCCAAGTTGTTACTACCTCACAGGTCCAACAACGACCTTGCCAAGAACAATGGTTTGATCAGAGTAAGCCAAATATGCCCAGGAGGCAATTTACCAAGCTCAACATGTCGCTGTCTCAAGCTTTACAACACCTGTTGAGATTGAATCTGGTGACGTTAAGGGACCCTCCTAAGAATCCCAACATAGCCTCCCCAAGGTACAATCCTGATTCAAGGTGTGCATATCACTCCAACAGCCCGGGGCACAATACTGACGAATGTTGGAAGTTGAAGTACAAAATTCAAAACCTGATTGATGAAGGAGCATTGGAATTCACACAAGATGGTCAGGCTGAGTTCTTCTACCATCCCTCTAAGGCTCACCATTTGAAGTGACAAGTTCTGACAAGAGAGGGCTTTTTGTTCATTATAATTTTCAAGTTGTAATTTTCTTTTGATTGTTCGAACATTTATTCATGTCAAACTTTATTACTTTATCAATGCATTGCATATGTCTGTTTTGAATCAGTCCATTCGTATTCACTATATTCAAATTGCTTTCATTTTTTGTGATGTTCAACTCTCGATTAAAAAATTCTAAGCCTTTTGAGGGAGGATGACGAAAATAATATCAAAATCACTACATTATGCTTTTGAACAGACCCCGCTGACGAGGTACATGCATTGTTTCCAATCCTAAACAGTGGAGTTATAAGGAAGATAATCCCTCGTCAACCCCTTTGAGCCAAAGAAGTTGGAGTTTTTCTTTTCACAAATTAAAACCCATAATCACAACCTGGGGCAGGGTAGTTTGCTCAGTTGATCCAGGTGCACAATGAATAGCATCAGAGAAGTCCTTCCGAAACAAAAGACGGTGTTGGTTATGTATAATCGTAAGGACAAGCAGTCATTATCTCTCAAAATAAAAGCCCAATAAGTCAAAACCTGTGAAGGAGACTTAAGAAAAACTGGGGCATCCCGCTGACTGTAATCACAAAAAGAAACAGTTCATGCAAAAAATAGGGATAATAAAAACCAAAAAGAAAGAGATCCTACAAACTCTCAACAAAAATGACTGCTTGTTCAAAATAAACTGTCAGTATCCGAACCATCACTGGAATATCAGAGCAAAGACTCAAACAAGATCTAAATGCACGATTAACTGAGTTTAGGATCGAAGAACATCACGAAGAACGGGTGGGTACAAATAAAATTTGAGCCTTTATCCTTTGTTTCTTAAACCGTGAACCAGGCCACGTTATAACCCTTAAAAGTCCTAGCTGAAGCATGGGTTAGTTCGAAAGCATACTGTTATAAAAAGGTATCCTGACTCCTGTAGGGCTTGCTGTAAATCCTGAGTTGACGTCACATTTTACAAAATTTTCCTATCTTACTGAAAAAATGCATTTTCAAAAACTTCAAGACAGACATAAGCTTTGCATTCTTAAAATAACATTGTTTGCATATGACTATTTGTTCAAACAACAGAGAAATTCGCACGACACATATCTAGTGAACAAAAACCTTCTCAATAAAAAGGATCACCTCAAGTGGAAAAACACTTCCAACCAAGGGGCACGGCATGAGCATTGTCCATCATCTGGGGCAGTTAAGTCAAGATTCAAGGAATCTCTCAAAATGCCAAATAGCCAGGGGCAAATCTCCATCAGAATCAATTGGGGCATTGGACATGAATTCCAACAACGAATCTTGCATGATCAAACGAAGATCTTCTGGTAGTATGGCAACACAACACTACCGACAGTGACACCTCTCTGCATCCTGAGGGCATGGACATAGTCAGAAAATACCGTGCGTGAATCAAAGACCCGCTAGGTTGACTGGCCTAGGAAAAAATATGGGCTTCCCGGCAAACCAAAAGGGTTCAGGCAAAAATAAGGGATGAAAATGAAAAATTTGTACACCCGGCAAGTCGAAAACCTGAAAAGGCGGCTTGGGCAAAAAAGGGTATCCCGGTGGACTGAAAACCCGAAAGGGCGGTCCAGGAAAAAATTAGGGATCTAAGCGTACGACTATGTCTCGTCATCTCGTCACTGGCCTACCAGAAGAAGACTTGTCATTTTGGCCGAAAGATACCAAGCACCTCATAGGTGGGGATAATACTCGATCCACAGGGCCTCCGCAGGCACCTTCTCCCGCAAAAACAGGGGCAAATAAGAATTGTCTGAACTGTACAAGTTGCTCTGTCCACCAGGTACCAAGGTATATATTCAGCTCAAGAATATGGCTAAGATACTTTCACTCCCTGCAGAGCAAGACAATAATGGTATCTCTCTCTCAGCTAAGAATTGCAACTATGGACGAATCAGCAATACTCTGCCCAAGCAGAGTTAGTCTACCATCCGCCCTAAAAAGGCTTGGTATCCCCAGAAGGTCTTAATATTCCCCAGCGGAGTATAAGAATATTCTCCAACAAGTATAAGAGTATCCCCGACAGTCTTAAAATTCCTCCATAGAGTATAAGAATGTTCCCCGGTAGCATACAAGATACCCCCAGTGAAGTCAATATTTCCCCAGCACGGTCTGAAAAAGCTGTCCCAACATAGTTGAATCATCTTCCCCAGTAGACTCTGGAAGTTTATCCCCAGCGGAGTACAAGAATAAATCTCCCCAGCAAGTTGCAACCAAAAGATCATCCCCCAGCGAAGTTCTTTCCTTTCATAAGCAGGAATTCAATCCTCAACAGATTTAATATCACCAGCAACGATAATCCATCCCCAGCGGAGCTTATCATTGAAATCCCCAGTGGAGCTTATCAGCTGAATCCCCAGCGGAGTTTATCGTTAAAATCCTCAGCAGAGCATCTCTTCCCCACAGAGTAATTCCCCTCGGAGTAATCTCTTCCTCAGTTCATTCCCCAACGGAGTTATCCTCTCCTACAGGTTTATCATCTTTGTTCATCATCCCCAGCGGAAACGAAGAACTCAACTCTATTCTCCAGTAGTTCCGGGATTTATTTTCCCCAGCTAAAACATTACATGTCCATACATCATGATACATGCATATACGCATCATACCATACAATCTCATTTATATTGAGAACATCATTGTTTGATCCATATCATGCATTGCATAAGAATGACCTTTACCTTTCAGGAAAGGTACAATCAAAATTCAAGTTATGAAGCCCGGGTACGACCGGATAGTATCTTGATTTCTACAGCATATTGTGAAGCCCGAATTACGATCGGATAACAATATCAGACTACCATGAAGCCTAGATTACGACCAGATAGTGATATCTCTCAAAAGTAAGCTATGAAGCCCGGAGAATGACCAGACAATTGTTTATTCCCCAATGATCCGTGAAGCCCGGATTACGACCAGATAGCAGCTCAGTAAGCACCATGAAGCCTGGATTCGACCAGATAGTGGTATATCATAAACACAAGCCGTGAAGCCCGGATCACGACTGGATAGCAGCTCAGTAAGCACCATAAAGCCTGGATTCGACAAGATAGTGGTATATCATAAACACAAGCCGTGAAGCCCGGATCACGACCGGATAAAAGCTCAGTAAGTTATTGTGAAGCCTGGATTACGACCAGAAAGCAATACAAGACCATGAAGCTTGGATTATGACCAGATAATGGTAGAAGATGTTGTGAAGACTGGATTACGACCAGATAGCAACCAAGAGTACTATGAAGCCTAGATTTTGGCCAGATAGTGGTATGATACATCGTGAAGCCTGGATTACGACCAGATAGCATTAAGGGACACTGTGAAGCTTGGATTGCGACCAAATAGCAGTTTACCCAGCCAGTTACTATGAAGCCCGGATTCGACTGGATACTAGTAAACCCAACAGTCAAAGGGAAGCCCGGATGCGACCGAATAACCACTTGATTTATTCTGAAGCCTGGATTTCGACCAGATAAGAAGTGAGGTATTGTGAAGATTGGATTCGACCAGATAGCAGTACGTGACACCATGAAGCCTGGATTCGACCAGATAATGGTATAACACATCGTGAAGCCTGGATTACGACCATATAGCGGTACAAGGCACTGTGAAGCTTGGATTCCGACCAAATAGCAGTTTACATGGACAGTTACTAAGAAGCCCAGAGTCGGCCAGATATTAGTGTGCCCTAAATTCAAGTTGAAGCATGGATGCGACCAGATAACCACTTGATTTATTCTGAAGCCTGGATTTCGACCAGATAAGAAGTGAGGTATTGCAAAGCCTGGGTTGTGACCGAATAGAATGTTTAATATCATCTCCCCAGTAAGTCACTGTAAAGCCTGGATTACGACCAGATAGCAGTCGGTCTTATCACCATGAAGCCTGGGTTACGACCAGATAGTAGTTCACTCTCACCTCTTCAACATAGATGATTCCTCAATAGAATAACAGACGACCGAAGCTCCTAAAATTCAACAGAGATGATTCCTCAATAGAATAACGGACGATCAAAGCTCCTAAAATTCAACAGAGATGATTCTCTAGTAGAATAACGGACGACCGAAGCTCCTAAAGTTCTGTTTCTCCTAAGATAAAGAACAACATTCCCCAGCGGAATCTCCCTCAACAACAGGTATACAAGCTCTCGCTAAGGAATCTCTTACGCGATCGACACTCTTTCGGATGACATCTTTAAGCCCATCTCCTACCAACAATCTCCAAATGGCATCTGTAAGCCCATTCCCGACATCACCAGGCTGATACCACTTCATGCGAGTGCAAATTTCTGGGCACTCTAGTGTTCAATCATCTTCCGCCTTCGGATCACGAAAGGCCCGAAAGCCAATCTACATCCTCAGGTTTAAGAAGATTGAACAGGGGTAGCAGTTGTACCCCAAAATTTGCCCTCCCATATTTCTCAAAACATTTCAAGAAAGATTCACAAGTCTAAACCGGCGCGTCATATTCAGGTGTTCTTTCGCCAAGATATCCCTGATAACGTATTCTCAAATTCAGGTTCAGCTCAAGAGTCAATTCTTTAAAGAAGGTATCCGAATGTGTGAGTTTTCTCGAAGAAATATGGTGAAAAAGTGTGCTGAAAGTGCAGTTTTTACGCGCTAAAAAATTCATAACTTGAAGATCGTGACTCGTTTTGAACCCGTTCCGGTGGCCAAAATTCCGTCTTGACGTCATCTATGTTTTCTTCTCTCACGGCTGGAAGCTAATTTTGATCAGAAGGTCTTCAAAAATGTGGATTTATCAAGTATTTTCGTACAGAAAATTTGTGACAGAAGTTTATTTACGTCATGTTCAGAAAATCATAACTTGGTCGATTTTCAGCGTATCGAGCTGGTTCCGGTGCCAAAATTTCACAAATTGAGTTGGATAAGTTTTCACAGAAGGTATTGAGTTCAAAAGGTATTCAAAAGGCCTTCTTTTTTTGCTCAGAGTGCGTGTGACGCGCCGAAAATCCTGAATGCTGAACATTATTTCATCTGGGCCGAAACTTCGAAAATTCATAACTCGGTCAATTTTTATTGGATTGGACTCATATTTTTACACAAGGTCACTGACTCAGATATCTACAAATTTGATTCAAAAGTCGAGACCAAATTATGCTCTAATCAATACCAGTTTTTTATTAAAGAACGTGTCAGAGTCGACACTGGAGCCCAAAATAAGTTTGTCTGAGCTGAAACTTCAAAAACTGATAACTAATTCACCGTTTATTCGATTGAGCCGATTTTCGGACAGGAGTTAGTTCTCGATGTCGGCTTCATTTTGTTTTCACATTTCAACTTTAAAAATTTCACTTAAGCCCCTGCGATTTAGCCTGCAACGTGATGAATTCAAGTGGATATTGGAGGTCTAATTGCACATTCAAAGCCCATTTTCTTTGCTCTAATTTCCATTATATAATCTCATTCTTTCCACACAAACAAAGAGAAAAAAAACCTTGCCACAACGCTGTCAGAATATCAAATTCTTTCAAGAACCCTAAAACCTTGAAATCCTTATTACAAATCCCTCTCTCACTACAAACAAACCATCCCGGTTACAAACCAACATCTCACTACAAACAAACCATCCCGGTTACAAACCAGCATCTCACTACTTCTCCAATAAGGGTAAGGCTGGCTTGATCTCCATGATCAAAAGGCATGAAAGCATTCATATCACTACTTCCCCAACATACATGCCATATTGGACATAAACATTAAATTTCTTCATATATTGGCTTTATTTGTATTTTATGATATATAGTAATTTATTTAATGTGTTCATGAGATTCAACACTGCAGATTTAGACAGGATCTCGTGCAGGTTCATTAAGGAACGTTGAGGCCAAAACACAAATGACCAAAAGTCAAAACACAAATAGCCAAAATAGAACAGTTTACACATGACACCAATACATGGCGAGACAGACATCCTGAGAAGGTTAAGGAACGTTGAGGCCAGAATACAAATGGCCAAAAGTCAAAACACAAATAGCCAAAACAAAACAGTTTACACATGACGCCAACAGTTGTTTCACCCCTCCAATCAGGCCCGTATACTCCTAAACTCTCTCTCTATTTTTATTATTTTTCTTTAATTAATTAATTGTTATTCTTTTTATTAATCACTAACCAATTAATCTTTTTTCTTAATAAAATCAAAAACAAAAACATATATTTTATTTATTAAAATTAAATTCAGCACTTTATTTTTTTAAATAAATATTAATTCAATTAATTTAGTTTAATTAGGAAATAACTTTAATATTTTTGCAATAATTAAAATTAATTTAGATAGTTAGGTTTTTATTAGCTTTGATTAATTTATTTTATTTCTTTAAATACTCAAAAATCCAAAAATATTTTAATTAATTAATTAGTTTATTAATTTAATTATTAACTTAGATCTAACTTCTTTTTAATCCAAAAATAAACAAAAAAAATGCTTTCTTTAAAAAAAAAAAGGGTCAAAACCCTAAAAAATGCGCTCGATTTAATTTTCTGCACGCGATCTATTTTACCATATTGATGTAACTGTTTCCCGGAATGTAATAGTTAAATTAGGACTTTGATTTATTTATCGCTTTATTTTACTTTCCGCAATTTAAATTAAAGGGTTGTTTTTGGCGATGTAAATACCCGACGCCTTGTAATAGTTTAGATTTAATTTCCGCAATTTAAATTCCACAACTATTAACTGTTACATGCTTGATAAATAGGGAATGCATGACAAGATCAAATCTTTAACCTAAAATCAACATATCTCACCCATGACATGTATAAAGATAAATAACTGAAAAATAACACACTCGCACATGCGCACTCTTAGGGTACACCTCACTTGGTTGCCTCGAACGTGGTCATTGAGCATAGGAAGTTTTAGAGGTCGCCCTCTTGTCCAAAGATCATAGTTGCCTCGAAACGGTTGCCTCGGAAAAATGATCTAGGATATTAGGGTTACCGCTAAGGCGTCCTAACATTGCTTTAGTGACCATACGTCCCTTAATCGAATTGACCCTCAAAACTCCAACGACGATGCTACCTACTCATCAATAGTGGGCTAGCATTGTCTAAAGGACATTTGTACAAATTAATTCCTTTTTCGAGTAGGTAGATGGTTCTTAAGTACTTGCTCCTTTTAAAACAAAACAAAACTTTTCGCACTTACACCCCTTTCAAAACAAAAAAAACTCTTTCAAACCCACAGACACAAAGAAAAGCAAATTTTGAAAACACAATGAGTAAGTACCTAAGAGCCCGTGGGTAACCACGGATAGAAAGGGTGCTAACACCTTCCTTTTCTATAATCTACCCCCTGAACCCGAGAAATATCTCAAAAAGGAATTTTTCTGTGCTTTTGTCCTTTCCTTGTTGGATAAAATAAAAGACGGTGGCGACTCTTGCTTACCGCGAAATTTTGCAAAAACAAACGCAAAACGTGAACCAGCATTCCAAAACAGTCAGTTCTCATTCCCACCGATCACAGTAGGGTTTCTTCGATATAAGAGCATGGATAGTAGGGCTGCTCCTATTGGACCGATGATTACCTTGTTTAGCTTCGAGTGTCGATCACGGGCTTGCTGGAAATTGTTGATAATAATGTCTTTCCTGAAATAAATACAGGGTTAGTTATATGTGATGCATGAGATGTATTATGTGTTGACGCTCTCAAAATAAATGAGACCATGTTATGTGTGGTGTATGCATATGTCATGATGTATGAACATGAAATGTTGACGTAATAATCGGAATTGGAGAAAATAAATCCTTTATTGCCATGAAAACCATAGTTCCTCCACCTCTGTTAGGGATGGTGAACAAAGATGACCGTGCTGGGGATTTGCCCCTTGGCTGGTAAATCTTCTGCCCGATGAGACTCGGTTTGAGTATGACTCTGCAGGGAATAACTCTGTCGGAGATGAGACACTCTGTTGACGGATCATGCTGATTTGGAGAAATAAACTCAGCTGGGGATGAATTTCCATTGCTGGTGATAATGAATTTTGTTAGAGACTGAATTCCTGCTTGTGAGAGAAATAAACTCTGCTTGGGAAAAAATTTACTGACCCGTTCGCGATCGTGAACCTTAACTGGGGAGAGTCGTGCCCTGTTGGGATAGTTAACACCACTATTTTTGGATACTTCTTATCCTGTGGGGAGTGTATGTACCACTTCTCATGTTCTCCAGCTGGCTTTATCCCTGTACCTGATGGGCAGAGTAACTGTAAGGCTCAGACACTTCTTGTTTGTCCCGGTTCATGGAATCACGAGTAATCGTCTTTTGTTTCTTCATTTAAACATTTATGAGCAGCAATTATTCTTAAATGCATATATCAACAATGAATCATTGGACGTTCTTTGCAAAACAAAACAGAAAAAGAAAAAGAAATTGAAATTTCTTGTAAAATGAATTGTATTGATTTTTAAGTTGGCCCATAATAGGCGTTTTGTACAAAGAGGCCGACGTCCTAGTAAGAGGACGCTGCTGAAAGATAGGAATTGTACAATTTGTGTAAAAGAAAGAAAAACAGCTATGTGAAACAATCCCATTGGGTTCCAACTCTGCTATTGCCTTTATATCCTCAAACATCTCATCACTTTGCCACTTGATCGAAGGTGGATCAGGTTGATTGGCGCCATTCGAGCTTGATAGTCAATACCGAAGTCTGGTTACAAGATGATCCAACGAGACATAGTGTTACGCTTTAATCCCTAATTTTTTTCTGGACCGCCCTTTCGGGTTTTCAATCCACCGGGATACCCTTTTTTTCCTAAGCCGCCTTTTCAGGTTTTCGACTTGCCGGGTGTACAGTTTTTTCATTTTCATCCCTTACTTTTGTCCGAACTCTTTTGGTTCGCCGGGAAGCCCTTATTTTTGCCTAGGCCAGTCGACCTAGTGGGTCTTTGATTATGCATAGTATCTTTTCACTATGTCTGCATTGACGGGGTGAGGGAGGTCGTCACCATCCATAGTGGTTAGAATCATAGCTTCTCCCGAGAAAATGTTCTTAACCACAAATGGCCCTTCGTATGTGGGGGTCTATTTTCCCCTGGGATCACCTTGCGGTAGTATGACGCGTTTGATCACCAGATCCCCGACTTGATATTCTTGGCGTCTGACTTTCTTGTTAAATGACTTAATCATTCGCTTTTGATATGTCTGACCATGACAAATAGCAGTAAGCCTTTTTTTATCAATTAGATTCAGCTGATCAAGTCGGGTCTGGATCCAGTCGTCTTCTCTCAAACTAGCATCCTTCATAATCCTGAGAGAGGGTATCTGGACTTCGATGGGTAGGACTGCCTCCATGCCATATACCAGAGAGTAGGGTGTTTCCCCTGTCGACGTCCGTACTGAGGTACGGTACCCATAAAGAGCGAATGGTAACATCTCGTTCCAGTCTTTGTATGTCACCGTCATCTTCTGTATAATCTTCTTGATGTTCTTGTTAGCTGCTTTAACGGCCCCATTCATCTTCGGCCGGTAGGGAGAAGAGTTATGATGCTGAATCTTGAACTATTTGTAGAGCTCGGTGATCATTGTATTGTTCAGATTTGTACCATTGTCCGTAATGATCCTTTACGGTACACCATATCTACAGATCAGATTGTGTCGGATAAACCACGCCACGACGTTCTTGGTTACTGTAGCAAAAGAAGCTGCCTCGACCCACTTCATAAAGTAATCAATAGCTACCAGAATGAAATGATGCCCGTTGGACACAGTAGGTCTGATCGCACCGATCATGTCGATGCTCCACATTGCGAAAGGCCAAGGAGCTGTCAAAACATTCAGAGGAACTGGAGGTACATTCACCTTATCAACATAGACTTGGCACTTATGACAGGTTCGAGAATGCTGATAACAATCGGCCTCCATAGTAGACCAGTAATATCCTGCCCGTAGGATTTTATTTTCCATGGTATGTCCATTGGAATGAGTTCTGAAGGTACCTTCATGTAACTCTTCCATGATCCTTTCTGCCTCGCTCTTGTCCATGCACCGCAGTAAGGTCGAATCATGGTTACGCTTATAGAGGACATCATTACTGATGATGAACTTTGCAACGAACCTTCACAAGAACTTCTTATCATTAACAGATGCACCCTCGGGGTACTCTTGGGTCTCAAGATACCTCTTTACCTCATGAAACCACGGTTTATTTGTTACCTCTTCAGTCTCAATGTCATAGCAATGTGCGGGTTCATCCAACCTCTCAATGGTAATCTGGGGAGCTTCATTGTCCCACCTGACTTTGAACATAGAAGACATGGTAGCTAGCGCATCCGCTAACTTGTTCTCCTCTCTTGGGAAGTGTTCAAAGGTTATCTCCTCAAAATGTGGGAGCAATGTCAGTACATATTCTTTGTAAGGAATAATATTTGGGTGCTTTCGCCTTTGATCTGACTGATCACTAGGGCAGAATCTCCGAATACACTCAAGAACTTAATTCTTAGGTCAATAGCAGCTTGAAGACCCAAGATACATGCTTCATACTCCGCCATATTGTTGGTGCAGTTAAAACATAATCGGGCGGTGAATGGAGTATGACAACCCTCAGAGATATAATTACAGCGCCAATTCCATTACCTAACGCGTTCGAGGCTCCATCAAAATACATAGACCATCGGGATCCTTCCTCAGGTCCTTCATCTGGTCCAGGTTCTTCGCAGTCGGTTACCAACATGATATTCTCATCCAGGAACTCGAAATTCATGGACTGATAGTCATCCACGGCTTGATCCTCCAATACACTCCCCTTGATTGCTTTTTGGTGGTTTATTAGATTTCGTACTCGGTTAGGATCATCTTCCATCTCGCTATTCTTCCGGACAAGGCATGCTTTTGGAAGATATACTTGATTGGATCCATTTTCGATATCAATAAGGTGGTGTGAGTCAGCATATACTGTCTTAGCCGGCGAGTAACCCATGCCAAAGCGCAACAAGTTTTCTCGAGCAATGAGTATCGGGTCTCACAGTCGGTAAAATTTTTGCTAAGGCAGTAAATAGCATGCTCTTTTTGGCCAGACTCGTCATGCTTCCCCAGCACGCACCCCATTGAATTGTCCAGCACTGTCAAGTATAAGATCAAAGGTCTTCCTTCAACTGGAGGCATCAGAATTGGTGGCTCTTGGAGGTATTCCTTGATTCTTTTGAAAGCGGTCTGACATTCATCATTCCATTTTACCACTTGATCTTTCTTCAGCAGCTTGAAGATTGGCTCACAAGTAGCAGCCAGGTGTGAAATGAACTTGGCGATGTAATTTAGACGTCCCAAGAAACCTATAACCTCCTTTTCTGTGTGGGGAGCCGGCATCTCTTGTATGGCTTTTACCTTTGCAGGGTCCACCTGAATACCTTTATCACTGACAACAAAACCCAGAAGCTTACCAGACCTTACTCCGAAGGTACACTTGTTCGGGTTCAATCTCAGCTTGTACGTCTTCAACCTGTCAAATAATTTCTGGAGATGATCTAGGTGCTCTTCCTCAATTTGGGACCGGGCTATCATACCATCAACATAAACCTCGATCTCAGGGTGAATCATGTTGTGGAACAAAGCGACCATGGCACGCTGATAAGTTGCCCCAGCATTCTTCAACCCGAAAGGCATTACCTTGTAACAGAAGGTGCCCCACTGTGTAATGAAGGTTGTCTTCTCCAAGTCTTCAGGAGCCATCTTGATCTGGTTGTAGCCAGAAAAACCATCCATGAAGGAGAAGATCTTATGATGCGCGGTGTTGTCGACCAGAACATCAATGTGAGGAAGTGGTAAATCATCCTTGGGGCTTACCCTGTTCAGATCTCTATAGTCCACACACATCCGTACCTTACCATCCTTCTTAGGCCCCGGAACAACATTGGCAACCCACTGCGGATAAGAAGTGACAACTAAAAATCCCACGTCGAACTGTTTCATGACCTCAGATTTTATTTTCTCAGACATCTCAGGGCGCATACGGCGAACCTTCTTCTTTACCGGAGGACAGTCTTCTTTTATTGGTAGGCGGTGTACCACAATATCAGTGTCCAAACCAGGCATGTCTTCATAGGACCAGGCGAAGATATCACCATAGTCGTGTAGAATCTGTATCAACCGTTGTTTGACACTAGGCTCCAGATTCGCACCTATCTTAACCTCTTTCCTGTCTTCCTCTGTACCCAAATTCACTGATTCAACTGGCTCTTCATGAGGCTGTATGTCCCTTTCTTCCTGCAGTAATAGTCTAGCAAGTTCTCCAGGCACCTCACAATCATCCTCTCCTTCGTCCTCGGCTTGGTTCATCGGATTTTCAAATTCATAACTGGCAGTAGCAGAGTTGTTATCAATGGGATCCATAGTGGATATGGATCTGCATTATGATACGTGAGTGTGTGTAAGAGAATAGCTGTTGATAGAGTGGGAGACAAAAAAGAAAAACAAAGAGCACAAAATTTGTAATGCAAGAAAACGTCCAATGTTTTATTAATGATATATGAAAAATGACAAATAATAAGCCCTCACAAGCAATGCCAAGGTGCCTCGGGCAAGGCACCGGGCCGTAAAGTTTCAAACTGTCTATTACAACTCTTAAAACAAAAGTCAATTACTGTGGAATAAAAGAAACAGGCATGAAGTCCTTCGCCATCCAGTTGTTTAGTCCACCATTGGTTGTAGGGTAGATCCAATTATCGATATCTGAATCTTCTTCACCATCTTCAATTGCATTAACTCCCTGATTGTTGATGTGCAGAGGAGGTCTTCCGATCCGTGCGCGCCTAACAGCCTTCTGAGCCCCTATAGTAAAGCCCAAACCAAATTTGTCAGTTTTGTGAGTGAAATCAGGGAGCTAACCCCAATTAGTACACCCACCTTCTTCAATTACAGCCCTGGCGTCCTTGAGAGAAGCCATCTTTAGCGGAGGTTTGCTGGTAGCAACTTCAGTTGACGCCAAAGTCTGAGGGACCTCTTCAAAGTTCTGACAAGGGGTTTCGATGAATTCCCCATCCATCTCCACGTAGCGGAAGGAATTGAGATGACTCACCATATACTCCTCTTCACCTTGTACCGTGACAATCTTTCCTTTCACCGGGTATTTCAGCATTTGATGGAGCTTGGAGGTAACCGCCCCAACCCTATGGATCTAAGGATGACCCAGCAAACAAGAATATGATGGTCGGATATCCATCACATAAAAGGTGGATGCAAAAGTCTGAGAGCCAACTTTAACAGGGATGTCCAACTCCCTGTGCACCATTCATTTTGACCCGTCGAAAGCCCTGACCACAATATTTCCCGACTTCAGAATCAAACATTCACAGTCCATGCGGTCTAATGCTTTCTTTGGAAGAACATTCAATGAGGACCCGATATCCACCAGTACACAGGCCATAGTAGTGCCCCTGCACTCGATCGATACGTGCAGAGCGTCATTATGATTTCTCCCCTTAACAGTCAGATCCGCATCTGAAAATCCTAACCCATTGTCAGTAGTTAGGCTAGCCACATAATCTTTGAACTGATCGGCTGAAGTTTCCTGCGGCACACGCGCAGTCTTGAGGAATGTAATTAGAGCCTTTGCATGGGCTTCAGAACACAACAACAAGGACAACAAAGAGCCTTTGACGGGATCTTTGAAGTTTCTTAATTATTTTCAAAATTTCCTCTATCTCTTGTTTCGAGGTTTCTACAATGATCTTCTTAGGTGCCTCCGTCCGGGAAGGCTCACCTATGATTTCTTTGCACCGAGTCCCAGACGGCTCAGCGACATGGGTGATAACTGGAGTAGGAACCGGGACAGTAGTTGGTGTAACATCAGACAGAATGACAACAAGTTTGTGAACAGTCGGAGGGTAAATCTCGGGAGAAAAGAGTCTTCTACTTCTGGTGACCTTTCTTGTCCCAACAATATTACTGATGTCCATATCGGCCTCTTCAGCCCTCAAATCTTGTTTAACACCATGGTAATACACATCAACACCATAATGCCATGGGATAGCTTTATCTAAGGTATATGGAATGGGACCCAGAGCGGTGATTATTAACAGAGCAATTCTTGGAATGGGTGTAACCTTAACAGGTTTTCTCGAGGACACCTTGGAAGGGTTGGCGAAAATGGTGATAATGGCAAAATCTTCAAACATAATCATAGTCTTCTCAAACAAAATTTCCTTATTATCCATCAGGCGCTGAACACCTGACTTCAATAAATAGCAACCGGAAGGCAGAATTGTACACATGTGGCAACCTTCACCACAACCCGGAAATAAACCAGCCAACAACAAATTCTTCTTAACCGTCATCAAAGGAGTAGATATCTCTTCCACAGAGGTTACAAATGAATCGGTGTCCACAGCATTGACTCCACGACCATGCTTGGGCATAGGAGCAGTTATAACGTTGGGTTTTTCAGGAGCATCAAACTCAATCTCTTTAGCTTCCAGCAAATCTTGCACTTTATTCCTAAGAGCCCAACAATCATTTGTATCATGACCTAGACTTTCAGAGTGATAGGCGCAACGGGCATTGGGATTGTATCTGAGAGAAGCAGTGTTGGGATTCTTAGGAGCCTCTTTCAAGGTTGCCAAGTTGGACTTTAACAGATGAGGCAGAACTTCAGCCAAAGTCATGTTGATGCGGATAAACTGCCGTTGTGGTCTTTCCACCCTTTGCTGATTGTTGCATTGGGGAGCAACTGCGGGTCTTGATATCACTACAACATTTACCGTTTGATGGTGTTCAGGTCTGCTTTGGCCCCTCGGGCCGTAGACTGCACTATCTTCCTTCTTACCGGTGAAAGGCTTCTTTACTGCACTTGATGAAGCATCCTTCTGTATTTTACCACTTCGAATGCCAGCTTCTACTCTTTCTCTAGTCAAGATCAACTCAGTAAACCCAGATGACGAACTACCGATCATATGATTGAAAAATGGACCAGATAGTGTCCCTAGAAACATGTCAACCAACTCCCTATCAGACAAAGGGGGTTGGACTCTTCCAGCCAAGTCTCTCCACTTTTGAGAATAGTCCTTAAAACCTTCACTTGCACCCATAGACATACCCTGGAGCTGAGTACAAGTGGGAGGAAGGTCGGCATTATACTGATACTGCCTGTAAAAAGCAGCAACAAGGTCTTCCCAGTTTTGGACACTGGCTCCTTCCAATTGATAAAACCATTCAAGCTGGGTCCCTGACAGACTATCTTGAAAGAAATGCACCCACAAATTTCTATCAGTAGTGTGAGGTTGGATTTTTCTGACGTACGAGCGGAGATGGAGTTTTGGACAGGATACTCCGACGTACTTGGCAAAAACCGGAGCTTTGAACTTATGAGGGATCACCACTCCCGATACCAGTCCCAGCTCTCTGAAATCCAAACCAGGGATCTTCTGAATCTCTATAGCACTCAGACGGTCTTCTAGCTGCTTGTACCTATCCTCAGCAGGAGGACACTGCAAATCCAGAAATTCGACCAAATACCAGTTAAATTTTTACTCTCCCCAATCAAGTTATAATTCCTCAGTAGAGTAATGGACAACCAAGGTTCCAGATCTCTATCCCTCAAGTAGAAATTGACATTTCCCGCAAAATTTCCTCAAAAAATGAGACAGGAATCCCCAACGGAACACTCTAAACAAAGTCGAAGATACACATATTCGCCATCTCCAACAGTAGTTCAAGATTTAGCTTCCCAAATCTCCCCAGCAGTTGTCAAGGATTATTTCCAAACAAAGATTTACTTCAATAACATTTCACATTCATGCATCATGACATATGCATACAAAATGCATATAGCATAATCTCATTTATTTTTAGAACATCATTACGCAATGCATGCATCGTGACATTGCATCACAACTAATTCTTTACCTTTTCAGGAAATATCAATTATCAGATAAATATCATCAGCGACAAACAGACCTCTACCAGTTCAGTTTAAATTGATCAATAGTTTATCTTGATTCTGTTCTGGTAGACACTTTCTCTGGTTCAGTTAAATCACTCAGAAGATTTATACTGATTCGTTCTCCAGTTAAAGATTATTCAAGACCTCTGCTGGTTCAGTTTAAATTAATCAATGGTTTATCCTGATTCCATTTTGGTAGACACTTTTTCTGGTTCAGTTAAATCACTCCGAAGATTTATACTGATTCATTCTCCAGTTAAAGATTATTCAAGACCTCTTCTAGTTCAGTTTAAATTGATCAATGGTTTATCCTGATTCCATTCTGGTAGACACTTTCTCTGGTTTAGTTAAATCGCTCCGAATATTTATACTGATTCGTTCTCCATTTAAATATTATTCAAGACCTCTGCTGGTTCAGTTTAAATCGATCAATGGTTTATCCTGATTCCATTCTGGTAGACACTTTCTCTGGTTCAGTTAAATCGTTCTGAAGATTTATATTGATTCATTCTCTAGTTAAAGATTATTCAAGGCCTTTGCTGGTTCAGTTTAAATTGATCAATGGTTTATCCTAATTCCGTTTTGGTAGACACTTTCTCTGGTTCAGTTAAATCGCTCCAAAGATTTATACTGATTCATTCTCCAGTTAAAGATTATTTAAGACCTCTGGTGGTTAAATTTAAATTGATCAATGGTTTATCCCGATTCCGTTCCGGTAGACACTTTCTCTGGTTTAGTTAAATCGCTCCGAAGATTTATACTAATTCATTCTCTAGTTTAAGATTATTCAAGACCTCTGCTAGTTCAGTTTAAATCGATCAATAATTTATCCTGATTCCGTTCTGGTAGACAATTTCTATGGTTAATTTAAATCTCTCCGAAGATTTATACTGATCCGTTCTCTAATAAAAGATTATTCAAGACCTCTGCTGGTTCAGTTTAAATCCATCAATGATTTATCCTGATTTTGTTCCGGTAGACACTTTTGCTGGTTCAGTTAAATCGCTCGGAATATTTATACTGATTAATTATTCAGTTAAACAATACAAAGGACATCTATTATTTCAGTGTAAATCGACCAAAGATTTATTCTGATACTTCTTCCTATCTCTATCAAAAATCACATTGGATGGCACCTATAAGCCCATCTTTGGTTCAGTTAAGTCACGAATGACGTACCCGCCAATCCGACTCTTCAAGATTAAGAGGATTGAACAGGGGCAGCTGTTGTACCCCAAAATTTACCCTCTCATTTATCAAGATATTTCTTACAATATCTTCAATAGCCCAAGCCTGTACAAGTGTTGACTAGGTCAAGCCATCTCCTAAACACTGATACCTCAAATTAGGGTTTTCGTTTTCTCAAATACAATTGGACTTCTAATGCCTCAAGTGACTTTCATGTATCACTATAGACCTCCAAGAATATTCATGTCAAGTTTCATGTCTCGAATCACAATTTTGCCCAGTCAATTGACCAAATGACTGAAAATTAGTTGTTTTGGGTAAAAATTAATTGTGGTCAACCTACAGTCAAACTTCATGATTTTTGGCCAAAATCAACATCTTAAAGTCATATTCATAATTTGATCAAGTATTGATCACAATCTCTCAAGAAAAGCATTCAATTTACCAAAAGGGCAAAATGGTCAAAATTAGGGTTTTGATTATATTTGACTGATCAAGGGCTTTTGACCTAATACATGCCCTAATGGATTGAAGTATAATATCAAGGACTCAAACATAACATGTTTACTGAATTTCATGGTTCAAAATATTCCTCAAGATCAATGGATTGATAGTTGAAATTTGATCAACTGATGCACAAAAAGTCAAACTTTGACTTTTTGATCAAGATTTGATTTCAAAGATCACAATTCTTCAAGAAATTAAAAAATATGAAGCTTGATCGTCAAGAAATCAAGAAAGTCAAAAGTCAATGTGAAAAGTCAAACTTTTCAAGACTTCGTAATTTTTCGAAGTTATTTTTATACATGATAATTTCATTACTTCATGCCAATTTTTCACTAAGATGCAAGATGATTCATATAAAACATTCAACATGAAAGTTGTAGATAATGATGAGATCTACAAATTTACTTTGCTGATCAAGTCCTAGAAGTTCTTGGATTTTGAGTTATAAATTCCTAAAGTCATGACATTTTTCATAAAACACTTAGAGAAATTTTCAACAGGTTCTGGTCAGTTATTATCTCAACTTCTTGGCCAATTTTCATCAGGTTCCAAATTGATTTATCCAAAATGGTCAACATGAAAGTTGTAGACAATGTTTCTAGCTTTCCAAAAAATCCAAGAGCATGAATATATCATACTTAACTTAGGAGATTCAAAGGCATGAAGTTGGACATCCATTCTTGAATTACAAATCATTTTTGGTGAAGAACACATAATCCAATCTGCATGCTATGCTGCATAATATTATGTTGCAGGGCTTCTAACTTGCCAATCTCACCATAATTTAATGATTACACAAACTTTTGAGCTATGGACCATTTAGTTTAAGCATTGTCCAAGTGATCTTTCCATTTTTGGCATAAATTTAACATTACCATTCTTGCAAAGTAGCTTTAATCACAAAGTCAACTCTTCTTGAGCCTCTAACTTGTTCCTTCTACACATACTCAACACACAAAATCAGATGAGCATGATTAAAGTGTCCAACAAATCTATGCAATAAAGTACAAAGCATTGGAACTATGATCTTCAAGCATGCTTCATTGACAATCCAACCTAGCTACAACATGTGATCTTTCAAAATCTGATCAACCTTGTCCCAAACCTTTTGCCTATAAATAGAGAGATCAATTGCAAGAGATATAAGTCAGAAAAAATAAGAAGATAAATAATCACTCAAAACTCCTATACTCTCAAAAAACCAGATTTGTCCACAAAGCCTCCATTTTTGAGCTTTGAAGTTCTAATCTTTGAACCTCTTAGACCTCGCAAGTTTTGCCCACACAAACTATCCAAATACTTCATATAGAAGTTGTTCAAACACAAGAACAACTTCTGTAACATCACTATCACCATTTTCCAAAACCAAAAAACAACCACCTGTAACTTGATTTCTCCAAGACAATACAACAACTCTAAATCAAAATACGAATTTCAGCTTCAAGGTAAGTTTTCTTGACTTTGAACTCTTCATACAAACATCATTAGTGGTAATTTTGTGAAGAAAAAATGTAGATATAATTAACCTTATGCTAACCATATGCTTACTTTTCATTTTCATTAATCATGTGTTGAGAACTGACTTATATACGTAATAGAAAAATGTTTGAAAGTAAAACGGTAGTATGAGTCGATGCATATCTCATATGAGTCGACTCATATTAGTTATAAAACAGGGGATGAGCCGATACAATGCATTATGTATCAATACATACTGTTATCAAGACACATTATAGAGAGACAAAATGGGTATGAGTCGATGCGAAACACGAATGAGTCGATGAAAAACAGAAATGAGTCGATGTAAACCATTATGTATCAATACATACTGGGTTTTTTTTTTATTTCTAGGAGTAAGGAGTGATATGTATTGATGCATAAGTGCATGTGTCGATGCAAAATAGAAATGATCCGATGCAAACCATTATGTATCAATACATACTGAGTTGGTTTTGATTTCCAGGGCAAGAAGTGATATGTATTGATGCATAAGCGCATGTGTTGATGCATAATGTTTTTTTAAACAATTTTCCTTCCTTTTTACATTATCTTTATATTTTTGGATGTTGTTATTCATTATTCAATTTGGTTGTAATAGTAATTAGGTTTTAATTGCTTTCATCCCCCATTTTGTAAATTTGTACCCCCATCCCCAAATGATGTAATAGCGTAGAATTTTACATTTCCACAATTTGTCGCTTTTAATATAAATGCTAATAATTAGGGTTTGTATGGAAATACATAGAATCAACAAATATAAAACCCTAATTCAAAGACAAAAATGCATGGAAAACAAACACTTTGCACACTTACATCTCTAGGGTTAACCTCACTTGTTGCTTTACGAATAAATAGTCATGTTACGCAAACGTGGGATACTTTAGAAAAAACAATCAAATACAAGATCATAGTCCCTCGATGACCCTTCAAATGTTTCCTTCATAAATGATCTTAGACCCTTACAAAATTGCTAAGGTATCCTACAATGTTGCTTTCTATGACTATACAATGACCCACGCCTGTTCCTTCACATCCAATGATAGGGCTTCTTATCAATCAATGGTAAGATAGCAATATCTCAAGAAGGAGGAAAAGAACTAAGACCTTTTGAGTAGGTAGAACGTTCATAGTTGCTTGCTCACAACCATTTTCAAAACATCTTTCAAAAATCACCAACACTTTCAAATGAAATTTTTTCAAAAGTCGACACTTTGTATGCATTCTTATAGAGACGATAATCATTACAAAGTTTGCCTAAACAAAGACACTTTCCAAAAATACTTTAAAAAACAATCATAAACACATTTCAAATAAAGCATTTCAAAGTGAGCTAGCAACTAAAAGCCCGTAGATAAATACGTATGAATAGGGTGCTAACACCTTCCCTTTTCATAACCTACCCTCCAAACTCAAGAATATTCTCAAAAGGTCTTTCCTGTTCTTTTCACCCTTTCCTTTATTGGATAAAAGAAAATTCGGTGGCGACTCTTGCTATTCGCAACAATTGAGATCAAACGTAAAACACCCAAGTCATTTCTCCCACCGTATTACAGAAATGGCGACTCTGTTGGGGATAAACTTAAAAGTTGGGTTACCTTAGAGACTAGATCACATTTAAATGTTTTAATTATTTGACTTGTTTGCTTTATATTTTTGGGTCCTTGTTTGGGTTTTGATTGATCCTCTACCTGGATCTGGGAACATCATTAGGTAATTAGCAAAGATTGTAGAGACTGTACGACGTAGACCGATATGGTTCAAGAAATAGCTATGTTAGTGTCACAAATTTGTGGGTACTGGTATCCCTTATGGCGAATTAACGAGAATACGAGGCCACTGTGTGGTGTCATAAAGCACTAACTGACCTTAGAACTTTTTGTTGAACAACTTGGCCATTAGGAAGTAGTGAGATAGCCGACTTTGGTGCAATCTAAAGGCTGTTGATACTCGATACTACGCTCATTGAGATCAGACTTTTGGGATATTTCGGTCGCCAAAATAGTGGCTTGCACTGAAACAATTCCCAATAGAGAAAGATCAATGATATTGAGATTCACTAGAACCTGATTACTTTGTTGGATAGGTTGAACCAACCAAACTTCAATAGGGTACTTACCTATGAACCTCATGCAAGCCTAAACCTAAGGACTTGTTTGCTTCACTTGTATATGTTTACTTGTACATAACATTATGACATCATACCATGATATTTTGCAATAACCATTTCAAGGACCTTGGGATTTATCTTTGTGATATTTTGTAGGACATGGCTTACATGCAAAGAAATACTATCTGAATCAACCTTGTGAAAGTGCCTCCATAACTCAAGGAGTTAGCATCAAGAAGTATGTTCGTCTCATCAACTTGGTTACATCAAACTTTGAAGAGGACATGGTACATGTGATTTTTCAATTCCTTGATCCTAAACACCATTGTTTTACATTCCCTGATTACCAATTAGTACCTACCATGGAGGAATTTTCTCAGTTATTGGGAGTGCCTATTCTTGATCAACTACCTTTCACCGATATTGAGAAAGTCCCAAGACCTGAGGAGATTGCTCGAGCTTTGCATTTACAACGGTCCGATGTTATAGAAAATTGGGAAACAAGAAGTGGTGTTAAGGGTTTTCTAGCCAAGTTTCTGTTTGAGAAGGCTCAGTTCTTTTGGAATGCTCTGGATTTGCAAGATTTTGAAGATATTTTGGCTCTTCTAATCTATGGGATGGTACTATTTCCTAACCCGGACCAACTTATAGATGTGAATGCGGTCAAAGTTTTTCTATCTCGTAACCCGACTCCTACCTTACTCGGAGACATCTTGCATTCTCTTCATGCTCGCACCATGAAGAGAAGGGGGATTCTTATGTGTTACACTCCTCTATTGGTTAGGTGGTTTATTTCGCACCTTCCTCGGTCTATTTTGAAGAATGAGAAAGGCATGAGATGGTCTAATGGGTTGATGTAACTCTCGCATTAGGATATTCATTGGTGTTCTAGATCTTTGGAGGATGTTATCATTATTGACCGTTATGGGGAATTACCTAATGTCCCTCTCCTTGGCATTAGGGAAGGTATCACTTATAATCCTTGCTTGGCTCTACAATAGTTTGGGTATGCTCGAAGGGATGACCTTCACGACACGCTTGTCCGAGGAATTGTATTTGACTATGAGAATGATGTTCAAAGTTACCGACAAATATTTGTACGAGCTTAGGGCATGGTGAACAAAGTTGATAGCAAAACTCCGGGGTATAAGAAATCCATTCCTTTGGAGCCTTATCTCAAATGGGTGCGAGCTCGCAGTCAAAGGCTCATGATGCCGTATCCTTCCATCTTATCTATCGTCATGGAGAAAGTTAATTTTTACCATATGACTTGGATGTATGGGACTTGGTAGTTGATGGCTACACTCACCCAATAGATGATAAAGGTCATAAGATTGCAAGAAGTGTATTGACGGAAGCACATAAGGAAGTATGCAAAAATCACTACAAAGCAAGAACCATTCTTCTAAGTGTTATCTCATATAATGAATATGAGAAAATCATAGATAGAAAGATTGAAAAGTCTATTTTTGATTCTCTTTAGATGAAACATGAAGGGAACGCACAAGTAAAAGAAACAAAGGCTTTGTCCTTAATTTAAAAGTATGAAGCCTTCAAGATAGAAGGCGACGAATCTGTGGAAAAAATGTTTTTTTTAAGATTTCAGACTCTCGTGGCAGGACTTAAGGTTCTAAACAAAGGTTACTCCACCACGGATCATGTTTAAAAGATTACCAGAAGTCTTCCTATTAAATGGAGACCAATGGTAACTGCCTTAAAATGGGAAAAGAAGATGAACAACACCTCTCTTAGGGAGCTGATTAGCTCTTTAAGAAGTCATGAAATAGAGCTGGAACAAGATGAACCTCATAAGAGGGTAAAATCAGTTGCTCTAAAGTTTACTTATAGGAAAACCAAGGCTTAGCAAGCTAAGGAAGAATCAGAAGAATGATAAGAAGATTTAGATGATGATGAACTCTCTTTGATATCCAGAAGAATAAGTCAAATCTGGAAGCACAGACAAAGAAAGTTCAGAGGTCAAAGAAGGACATATGGAAGAGGTGAATCCACTTCTAGTCAGAGAAATTATTCTAGAAAATAAATTACTTGTTTTGAATGCAACAAGCCTGTACATTACAGGAGTGTAGAATCCATACGATGGTAACCAAGTCAGTCTTCCTTCTGTCAAAAAATCCGGTCTGATACGGGGTAACAAGTACTCAAATAGATGTATCGAGTGGATAACAGCTTTAATTGCCGACAACGAGAGAGGTATTTTCCGCAGTTGTACCAAATGTCAAGATTGCAGATTCCCTTCCTTCTAGCGACAATTGAAGGTGTCTATCAAAGTATCCGTTAAAAAAAGATAAGCGATGTTTACTTATTTTATTAATTGATTGTCGTCTTTGGACTGATGTGTATTTGATGTTAGTTTTGATGTTATTATATAAGACACACACAAAGGTATTCACAAATACACAACACTACCAACGCCTCAGAAAGACCATCAAGTCGGCGTGTGGGTCTCAAATTATGATGGTTTCCTTATGTAATACCCTAAATTCACCGACAATTAATAATAAATAAAAAGAGTAAATATATATTTTTTCCTTCACAACACATATAGGATGCTACATCTTCTTAAAACAATCATAATTTGCTCAAGGTAATAAAAGGGATACATAACACCTTTCGGATAAACAATAAGTACCATAAGCTTAAAAGTCAACTTTATTAAGCAGCGGAAAATTATTCATGTATGTTATTCAAAATAATCTTCAATTTAACAAGAAACATAAATCAAATTATCCAGGAGTTTACGATATTCCACAACAATCACCAAAAAAATTAAAACATAATGAGCGTTTATCCCCCAACCCGATGTTACGTATCAGAGCACACCACTGATTCTAAAATAAGACTGAAGAGCAACCTCTTCGAACTCTGCAACAACAAACTACTCCTAACTATCTGCATATTAGCCGCGTAGAGGTAACATTCAAACAGAAGGGGTGAGATATCACAACAATATAAAGAAAAGTATAATAATAAGTATACATAAATATATCATGCATAGTTATTATATCCATATCTCACACCTTTACATCATCAACAAAATTAACAGACATAAACAACCATACATAACACCATTATGCCAACAACAAGGCATGCAATGAGACACAACACTGACTCTATAGATGTGGTACCAATATCGCTCTCAAATCTACACTATTTAGGATCGGAGCCACCATCATTTGTGAACAATTTGGTTCAATTTGCTTCCGATCCACTCCATATAGAATCAAAGCCAACAACGATAACATGAATATTTATATTCACCTCGCTCTCTATCAATGCCATCTAGGGTTTGAGCCAACAATAAAATATTGGTGTATAAAATGTTTTTGTTGTAAGCAAGTGAGCAACTAGGAGCATCCTACCTACTCAAAAGTTCTTTAGTGTTCTTTTCCTCCTTCTTTGGATGTTGCTATCTTACCATTGATTAGTAAGAAGCCTCATCATTGGATGTGAAGGAACGGGCGTGGGTCATCGTATAGTCATGATAGCAATGTTGTGAGATATCTTAGCATTTTCTCTTGAGGGACTAAGATCATTTGTAAGGCAACATTCAAAGCGTCATTGAGGGACTATGATCTTGTATTTTTAAATTGTTTTTGCTAAGATGTCTCGCGTGCATAACATGACCATTTTTATAAGGCAACAAGTGGAGTTAACCCTATGGGTGCATGTGTGAATAGTGTGTTTGATTTGCATGCATTTAGTCTTTGATTAGGGGTTGTCTACTTGTTGTTTTTGTCTTCCCATACAAACCCTAATTACTAGCATTTATATGAAAGCAATAAATTGCGGAAAGTAAATATTCTACGCTATTACAATCACTTGGGGAATGGGGTGTACAAATTTACAAATGGGGATTGCAAGAAATTAAAGTCCTAATTATATATTACAACCATATTGAAATAATGTACAAGAAATGTAAAATAGACTTGTTTTGTTTTTGTTAAGAGAAGAAACAAATTTGCTTAAGAAAATATTTTTAGTATTTTTGTTTTAAAAGAAATAAAGCATGTGAATATAAAGTATTTTTTGGTGTTTTTGATTAATGAAAATAAAGTGATGATAAAATAATAAGAGAGAGTAGAAGTTCTGACTCAGGCGCACTGCAAATCAGAAAGCAAATGTTAGTAAAAAAGGGAAAGCCAGAAGTTCTGAGGTTGCTGGGAGTGGAGGAGAGTCTAGAAGTTCTGATCTACTGAGAACCTAGAAGTTCTGATGTTACAGGAAGGTTAATAGTTATGGTTGTTGAGGGAGTCTAGAAGTTCTGATGCAGCTGGAAACCTAGAAGTTCTAGTGTCACTGGCAAGCTAGAAGTTCTGATAATGGGTCAGTGAGGTGTCAATGCTGTTGGATGGGAATATCTGGAAGTTCTGGTCCAGGATCACTATTTTGACAAACAAACTGAAGGGGTTTATCTAGAAGTTCTGGTCCAGGGTTATTGTTTGACAAATAATGGGGAAAATGTCAAGGAATAAACATAAAAAGGTGTTTCTGGGGATAGAACTCAGGACCCTTAACACTAATGCCTTATGTGTATGCTCTCTACCACTAGGGTGGCTGTACATTCAGTATTAGAAACAAAAACGTAAACATGTATCACAAAGTAAGTTCTGATGATGAACTTCATCTCCTTCTCCATACCAGCTAGAGTATCTGCAACTTAGTCATTTCTCAACAAAAATGGAAAATGCAAACATAGCAGTTATGGAAAATTTCATCATGTTTTCAGAAATACATAGCAACAAAACTGTAAATCAGAAGAAACATGAATTTTGCTAATCCTAATTCTGAACCCTAATTTTCTCAAGAAGTTATGATCTGAAAGTATCTCTACTTAGGCCATGGAAATGAAGTCTATAAATATGTACAGAATCAGAGCCATGATATCTACATTGTATCTTTGAAAGTGAAAGCCTAACAATGCCTAAGTAATGAGATGAAGATCAGAAGAAACTTACCTTGCAGTTGGAAGTTGTTCTATAAATTAGAGCCTGGTTCAGATTGCTGTGATGTTCTGGTCAGCTTCCTCAAGTTACCATAAAGCTAAAGCAACCCTTAACTTGAACTATGAATGGTTAGAAAGTTCTAGATCAGTCAAGGTGCAAAGTTCTGATTTTTGAAATGGAGATTGGTGAAGATTGTGTTACAGTCTGAAAGCAGAAGTTGGGACGACTTCTAAGTGTATATCATAAATTGTGTGGGTGATTTGGCCAATTAATGCACAAGGAAAATTATAGTTTGGATGCAAACACAAGAAATTAGCAGGTGTTGTACCCCAAAATTTTCCCTCTCATTTATCAAGAATTTGCTCACAAGATCTCCTTTGACTCAAGACTGCATTAGGGTTGATTAGCTCAAGACACCTCCTTAAGCACTGATGACCAAAATTAGGGTTTGAGATTGCACAAGGATATTTTAACTTCCAATGCTACATATGACTTTCATGTATCATTATGGACCCTCAAGATTACTCATGTCATGTTTCAAGCTTTGGATCACACTTTTGCTCAATCAATTAAGCAGTTGACCTAAAAATCAGATGTATTTGGAAAAAAGTCAACTATGGCCAATTCACAGTCAAACTTCATAATTTTTTATCCATATCAACATTTTAAACTCATATGTATCATTTTATCAAGTTTGGACCACAATTCCTCAAGAAATTTGATCAAATCTTCAAAAGGGCAAAATGGTCAAAATTAGGGTTTTGATTTGGAAAGGGCAATTTCTGATTTTTGACCTAGCAAATGATCAATTGGTTTAAGGCATGATCTCAAGAGTCCAATTGAATCATTTTGACCAAATGATATGACTCAAAACATTGCTCAAGTCCAATGGATTGACAGATGGATTTTCAATCAACTGATCAAAAGTCAACTGTATACTGAAAAGTTAAACTTTGACTTTTTGGTCAAATTCAAATGTCAAAGATCACAATTCATCAAAGCATGTCAAAATATGAAACTTATTCATCAAGAAATAAAAAATTCAAGATTTCATTTTTAAAAGTTGAAATTTCTGAACTTAGAAATTTTTCTAAGTGTTGGAAATTTCTTATTTTTTCACAACTTTTGGCAAAACTTTCACCATGATGCAAGTTGATTCAAAAGAAACTTCCAACATGAAAGTTGTATATCTCCATGAAATCTACAACTTTTCTTCACAAAAAATTCTTCCAAAAGTGCTTGGATCTCAAGTTATAATTTTAAGAATACATGGTCATGAAACAAAAACACTTAGTGAAATTTTGCCCTAATTTGGTCAGGATTTTAATCTAACTTCATGGAACTTTTTCATATAGTTCCATGGGTAATTTTCAAAAGTGATTCAAAGATGGGTTATAGATCACATTCCAAGCTTTCCAAAATGTCTAAGAACTCCTTGAGATCATTTTTGAGTATGGAGAATCGAAGATATGAAGTTAAGGTTTTTTTCACTTGAATTACAAGTCATTTTGTGATGAAAAAATTCAAAATTGAAACTTATGCTGCATAACCTCTACTTTGCAGGCATCAAACTTGTTCGGAACTCCATAATTAATTGCTTGCACAGCTGTTAGAGGTCTCATTTAAAGCATTCACTGCAAGGCCATGCTTTATATCCATTTTGGGAAGAAAGTGCACATTGCCATTTTGATAAAGTAACTTTTCGCACAAAACTTGTTCTTGAGCCTTGCAATTGTTTTCTTCTGATCATACAAGTCCCATAACTCAAGAGAAACTTGTTGAGACACTTACAATCACTCAGCCCATACTTGTACCTCCTCTTGAAACTTGTTTTCCCACTTTTCTTCAAAATCAAGTAACCTAGCAATTAGCTTGTAACTTGTACTTCTGACTTTCAAAACCACTCAAGACCTTTTGCGTATACATACACAAGCCATTTTCCACAAATCCCACGCATGCTTAAGCCCTGAAAACACCTAGAACACATAATCACCAAAAACACCTCAAAACTTGTCATTTCTAAGTTTTGAATCCAATCTCCAAATTTGCTCGTGTGTTTCTTGGCCTTTTACTTTCAGAAGCTTCTAAAAAACATATACAAACAATCCTAACACCTGCAACACCACTATAACACCTCCATCATCATCCACCATTTTCAAAAACAGCACCTTGCACCTTGACTTCTCCAGAATTCCTCAAGCATTTTCAACTCAAACTAAGCATCCCATTAGCTTCCTGGGAACTTGAGGAAGCTAACCCAATCATTGGAACTCACTGAAAGCTTCTCAAACTCCAAACACGATACCCTCTTCCAAGGTAAGTTTTCTAACTTTGGAATTTTTCATACATGCATCATTAATGGTTTATTTGTGAATGAAAAATGTAGATATCGTTTACCTATAGCTAACCATGTCTAGAGTTTTCATTTATTTTGCTTGAGCTTAGAGAATTTTAAGAATGAAGTTTCTGAAATTTTTAGGGTTTAAATTAGGGCCATTAAAATTCATTCTTATCTTTGATCTATAATTTTATTGCTTTGCATATCTGATATCGTGAGGAAATTTGCTACAAGTTTCCTGTTTACAGTTTTTATTTTTGTTGAGATTTGAATAAGATACAGAGGCTCTGGTTGGGCGTGAGGTTGAAGATGAAGTTCAGGCCATGGACTTGTTTACTATCATGTATTTATTGTTTTAATTATATAAACGGATGAATAGCCACCCCAATGGTAGAAGCGCGCGCCTGTGACTATATGGACCTGGGTTCGAGCCCTAGTGGTACCCTTTTGATTTTTTTTACACATTTCTATCTTTCCGACTTTTTTGGACAGACGCATGGGCCTCCTTTGGCCTTTTATTTTTTTTCTTACTGCTAACCCCCTTTGCTGGCTATCCACACCACTGGCCCATTTTATATTCTTTTTCTTATTTTTACTTATTTTTTTCTTAAATATATTTTATTTAATACAAAAATCATGAAAAAATAGATTTAGGCCTTTATTTAATTAATTTAAATTTTTACATAAAAATAAATTTATTTTAATCATCTTTTATTTTATCTTTGATAATTAATTTGTAAATTAATTAAAAGTTATGGTTTTGATTATTATTTTCACACATTAAAAGTATTCTCTTAAAACAAATTAATTCCTTTTCCCAAAATAAATTAACATTAAAACCAAGTTTGTTTTATTTTATTAAAAATTTAATTAAAACCTTTTCACAAACAAAACCTTAAAAAAAAATTTCTTTAATAAATTAATTTCTTTTATTAACTTAATTTTAATTCTCTTATTTTAGTTAATTATTTTCTTTTAAGTTAATTAGGTCAAAACTATTTTTCTTAACAAAATTCATTCCTTATCCATTCATACTTGTACATTATATTCATTTAATTTCTTGTACACTTATACAAATTCAATATGGTTG
This sequence comes from Vicia faba, assembly GCA_948472305.1. Lineage (NCBI taxonomy): Eukaryota > Viridiplantae > Streptophyta > Magnoliopsida > Fabales > Fabaceae > Vicia > Vicia faba. The sequence goes on along the minus strand of OX451738.1, from coordinate 909,228,462 downwards.
TAATAGATAAACAGGCTTTATTTTCTTGCAATCTCCATTTATAATTTGTACCCCCCTCCCACAAGTAATGTAATAGCGTAGTAATTTTAAATTCCACAATTTATCACTTTATATACAAATGTTAGTAATTAGGGTTTGTATGGAAAGACTAAAACCAATCAATTAGAAAACCCTAATGAAAGACAAAACCAAGCATGAAAACAATACACTTGCACACAAGCACCCCTAGGATAAATCCACTTGGTTGCCTTACTAAATGGGCATATTACGCATGTGAGGTATCTTAGCAAAAACAAGAAAAATACAAGATCATAGTCCCTCAATGACGCTATCCATGTTGCCTTTCAAATGATCTTAGTCCCTAAAAGAGAATGCTAAGATACATTGCAACATTACTAATCATGGTTATACGATGATCCACGCCCGTCCCGTTTACATCCAAAGATAGGGTTACTTTCCAAATCAATGGTAAGATGACAATGTCAAAGGAAAGAGGAAATTAACATGAAATACTTTTGAGTAGGTAGAACGCTCCTAATTACTTTCTCAACTTCAAAACAAAACATCCTTTCTATTTTCAAAACAAACACCTACACTTTCAAAATATCTTACAAACTTGAAAGCATTTTCAAAAGATCAACATCTTTGTATACATTCTTACGAACGAGAATAATTACAAAGTTTGCCTAAACAATGACCTCTTTATGAAATACTTTCAAAAACCACACAAAGCACAATTTCAAACAAAAGCAAGTGATCTAGCAAGTAACTAAGAGCCCGTGGAAAACCATGGATGAAAAGGGTGCTAATACCTTCCCTTTTTATAATCTACCCCTCGAACTCAAGAAACAATATCAAAGGTATTTCCTGTGATTTTTCACCTTTCCTTTTGAATAAAAGATAAGTTGGTGGCGACTCTTACTAAACCGCAACATTTGCGATAAAACGCAAAACTCCCAAGTCAGTTCTCCCACTATATCACAACAAATTTTGTGTTTGGGCTGCAATTTCAGGTTCTTGGAATTTTCAGCAAGGTTTCAAGGCTTTTTTTCAATGTCTCCCCCGTTTTTTTCAGTTTGCAAGTGAGTTTAATTTATAGGAAAAGTGTGATACGGTGGGAGAACTGACATGGTGTTTTGCGTTTCGATCGCATTTGTGCGGATAACAAGAGTCGCCACCGACTTTTATTTTATCCAAAAGGAAAGGTAAAAAAGCACAGGAAAGACCTTTTGAGATTATTTCTAGGGTTCGGGGGGTAGATTATGAAAAGGGAAGGTATTGGAACCCTTTTCATCCATGGTTTTCCATGGGCTCTTAGTTACTCGTTTAGATCACTAGCTTTTATTTGACAGTGTGCTTGTGGTGTGGGCTTTGAAAATGTTTTGAAAAAATTCTTTGTAATGGTTCTCGTTTCTATAAGAACGCGTACAAAGTTTTGTTTCGAAAAGTGGTTCAAAGATGTGTTTGTGGATTGTGTTTCGGAAAGTGTTTTGAAAAGATGTTTTGCAATGATTCTCGTCTCTATAAGAACGTATACAAAATGTTTTGTCTTTTGAAAATGTTCGAAATGAAAGTGTAGGTGTAAAAATATTTTTATCGTGAGCAAGCGAGTAACTAGGAACGAATCTATCTACTCGAAAGGATTTCAATTGTTCTTTTCTTCCTCCTTTTAATGTTGCTATCTTACCATTAATTTGGTAAGAAGCCCCATCGTTGGATGTGAAGGGACAGACGCGGGTCTATTTTACAGTCATCGAAGGCAACTTATGAGACGCTTTAGCAATTTTCGTAAGGGACGAGATCGTTTTATCGAAGGCAACGCCGAGGGTCACCAAGGGACTACGATCTTTTTATTGAAGTGTCTTTGCTAAAGCCTCCCATATTTGAGGGACATGACTGTATTTCCGAGGCAATGGGCGAGGTTACCCTAGAGGTGCGCGTGTGAAAGAGTGTGTATGTTTCAAGTTTTTTGTTCTTTGATTAGGTTATATAGCGATTGATTTTTTGAATCTTGCCATACACGCTTAATTACTATACAATATAAGGAAAACAGTAAATTGCGAGAATTGAAATTCTACGCTATTACAAAGTGTTCAGGAATGTGGGTACAATTTTTATAAATGGGGATGAGTCAAATGCGATTAAAAGTCCAAATAGAAAACAATACAACCAAATTGAATTCGAGCGATTAATTAAAGTTATAACAGTCTAAATAATGTGATTAAATGACAAAGTATAAGAACTTGGTATTTTGTTTTTATGAAAAAAAAATTTGAAAAGAAGAAAATAAAACCTATTCTAAAAATAAAATAATTGACTAAAAGAAATTAAATCATATGTATTATTTTGTATTTTTACGTATTTAAATAAAATCTAAAGAAGGATAAAATTAAATTCTAATTTTTTTGGTGTTTTACTATATGTAAATTAATTAATAATTTTACCTAAAACAAAGTTTATTTTAAAAAAGAAGTTGATAAAAAAATTAATCACAAAGTCTAGATCAAATTAATTATGTATAAAAAAGAATGTATGTTTTTTTTTTAAAGTTTAGTTGAATTATTTTATTAAAACTAAAATATAAATAAAAAATTAGAGAAGATAAGGTTGAAATAATTAAGCAAAAACAAAAAATGCCCACAAGAGGAATCGAACTCAGGCCACATGGGTTATCAAGGATGCACTCTGCCAACTGAACTGTACTACTTATTTGTAATTCAAACGGCTTAAGTGATAAATAAGAAGGCGCGGTGGCATGATTGGGCCAAAAGGCCCAAGGGGCCTGACCCGGTTGGGAAGTAATTTGGGAAAAAAGTAACCCTAAAATAGAACAAAAAGCGTTGCCGGTGTTTAGCATAGGAAAATGGGAAGACAATAACCCAATTAGTGTTTTTTTATTCCAAAATTTTGAACAAACTCTTAAAGTGACATTATTCTCTCTCCCTTTAACACACGTTTCTTTCTCTTCCTTACTGTAAACGCGTTTTCTATGAACCTCCATTTTTATCTCTAACTCAGTTTTCAATGATTTCTTTTTCTCTCTCTCTCACTCTAACCCATCGTTCTCCTCTCTCTCTCTCTCTCTCTCTCTCTCTCTCTCCGAACTTGGCCGCATCACCCCTCACTGAACTCGGTCGCGAATCAAACGACCGCTCTCCGATTGACAGAGGGATCACTGTCTGAAAATGATCTATCCTACCACGGTTTTCCACTCTTCTATTCTGCATGTTGCCAGCTACGGTGATGATGGACAGAGGGAGTTACAGAATCTGTTTGGAAGGAATTTCGAGCGGCTAGCGTACTGGGTTTTTGACTGTGGGTTGGTGATGGTTTGAGATGGTGACAGATTTGTTGGCTTTCTTGGATGTTATATTTTTCTGGTCTTTGGATGATGATGGTTTGAGATGGTGACAAATTTGTTGGCTTTCTTGGATTGTTATATTTTCTTATGTTTTTTTTTGGTGATGACGGTTTGAGATGGTGACGGATTTGTTGGCTTGTTGGTTTGTTGGTTTGTTCTGTTCTGGTTTTTACTGTTTTTTTCTTTATCTGACTATTTAACAAAAACAAAATATATGCAGATGAGAGATTTCAAGATAAATGCAGAGAAGTGATAGGGATTTTACCTTGTTGCTGGCTTTTGCTTGACAGGGAAGTTGATTTCTATCCTTTTTCTGTATTTTCTTCTTTTCTGAAGGGTGGTATTAAGAAAATGATGATGAGATCCTTTGGGGTTTTGTATGCTTTTTTGTATCTCTTCTTGCTGCTGGTTCTTTTTTGAAATATGAAAATGTTCTTCCTGTTTTTTTGTGTGTATCTGTTCTTGTTGTTTCCCTTTTTTGAATAAATGAATCCTCTCCCTTGCTGTCCCGAATGGCCCTGTTATATGCTTATACTCTTCATCTGGAAAACACACTTTTGGGGGGAAAAGGAAATTGGGTTTGAACATATTTGTTATCCTGCTTTGCCTCTTTCTTGTTACAGTTCTGACTTGGCCTATATATGTGCAATTCTGGCTGTATGTTTGCAGCTATTCTTGACAGATTTTGGCCTCTTATGGACAACCTATGGAGGGCTGCAATGCAGTCCATTTTTGACAGCATTTTAGCTTCTTATGGTTGTTCTTTTTTTTACTGTGATGTAAACTATTTTTGCAGCATTTGAAACCATGATGAACTTATTGATTTTGACTTGCATTTCTCCTCATTTTGATTTGCAATGGACCAAATACGGATGAAACATTGCCCCCCCCCCCCTTATTTCTGATTCTTCTTACCAATCCCTAATGATGAAAATGTAGAGATTTCTTTGAAAATTTCTTATTCTTATTCCGTCATGAATTTTGCTAACTAATGCTCTCCTCTTGTTTACATGTACGGGCACATTGGACGATAGGGAGAATTGACGAAGAGTGACTTGCTGTGTTTGATGAAGACTTGAAGATGACAAGAAAAATCAATATCTTAGGAATTTGTATTGTTGCAACTTTTGTAACATTGTGGTTTTCATTTGTAATTTGAATTTGAAGACTTGGGGAATTGTGAAATATATTCAAATAAAAATGACGCTTTGTTGTAAATCTTAAGTTTTTGAATAACTTGAATAACTTCAAATTCTTGAATAAACATTGAATAGTCTTGAATTCTTGAATAAACTTGAATAGTCTTGAATTCCAAAGTGGCTTAAAAAAGTCTTGCATTAGGTTCAACAATTGATTTGATTCATGAGAATTGTGACTTAGATAAACCATGAATCACAACATAGCTTTAATCATGTTTGCATTCCAAAGTTCGAATGAATTTGAAGAAACTTTAGAGAATTCGTTCTCTGATACCTTGAATTCAAAACCAACCACGCGAATCAACCGTAACAGATTTGGACAAAAGCTTGTGATGTCGTGTAATTCTTTGCTAATCAAAACAATATTCAAATGAAAACTCAAGTAATTTTCAACAAGATCATAAATCAATTTTCGGCATGGAAGCTTGTGTCATAAACAAACATCTTCTTCGAACTCAATATGAATCTCCGAATTCAACCTCTCGCTCTATGGACAGTCTTAACATAAGAATCGCAGCCTTTGAGAAATCAACTAGAAATTGAAAATACTCTAAATCAAGAAAATGACTCATGAAAAATTGATAATCTCCAAGGTCTTTACAATTTCCTTCGATTCTTAAAAAGGACTTGTTGATGACGTCGCTCATGACAATGTACAAAAATAGTCGTCCCGAGATCTTGAAAATTGAGGACATTACGACTCTTGAAAGGCAGACCACAATTATCTGAAATTAGGTCAGAAACAGAAAGTGACCTCTAAAATATTCGAATTTCCGATGATCTTTCGCACATAATCAGCTCTTGACTTGTGAAGATAAATTGGAGATGACGTCAAGGAGATTCATATGCAAACAGAAACGCTCAAGAATATCGATTAATGAAGAAGTTACAATTGTTTGAATTTGATACTGAAAAGGCCAACTTTTGCAATTGATTTTTAGTCACCTGAACCATTGAATGAGCAAACTCACGACACGAGGCCTGAAACCTGGCACAAACATCCTTGATAACACATGAAGGACCATAAAGACCATTTGAAACTTTGAAAACTCATTTTCTTTTGAGAACTGCAAAACCCTAATTGCTGATTTACTGCCTCGGAAGAGAATTTGTCTGATCGATTTCTGAGCCAACTTGAATATCCGAGAAACCCTAGGATTGTATCTTGTATGAAAAATGGGAGGGAAAATTTTGGGGTACAACAGCTGCCCCTGTTCAATCTTCTTAAACTTGAAAAGGGAGATCGACGCGTTTGTCGTTCGTGGCTTGAAAGTAGAAGGTGATTGAACACTAGAGTGTCCAGAAATTTGCACTTGATGACACGCTGGTTGATTGTGTAAGGAAATGGGATTAAAGATGCCATTTGGAGAAACAAAGGAAAATTTTCGGAGATGGGCTTATAGATGCCATCCAAAGACGAATACTGACAGAAAATTTGAACTCGATCTTAAGCAGAGAACAAATCAGAAAAACCGTTGAGAGATTTATCTGAACCAGTGAAATAATCTGGAGATGAATCAGAATAAACCGTTGAGAGATTTATCTGAACCAGTGAAATAATCTGGAGATGAATCAGAATAAACCGTTGAGAGATTTATCTGAACCAGTGAAATAATATGGAGACGAATCAGAATAAACCATTGAGAGATTTATCTGAACCAGTGAAATAATCTGGAGATGAATCAGAATAAACCGTTGAGAGATTTATCTGAACCAATGAAATAATCTGGAGACGAATCAGAATAAACCGTTGAGAGATTTATCTGAACCAGTGAAATAATCTGGAAATGAATCAGGATAAACCGTTGAGAGATTTATCTAAACCAGTGAAATAATCTGGAGATGAATCAGAATAAACCATTGAGAGATTTATCTGAACCAGTGAAATAATCTGGAGACGAATCAGAATAAACCATTGAGAGATTTATCTGAACCAGTGAAATAATATGTAGACGAATCAGAATAAACCGTTGAGAGATTTATTTGAACCAGTGAAATAATCTGGAGATGAATCAGAATAAATCGTTGAGAGATTTATCTGAACCAGTGAAATAATCTGGAGACGAATCAGAATAAACCGTTGAGAGATTTATCTGAACTAGTGAAATAATCTGGAAACGAATCAGGATAAACCATTGAGAGATTTATCTGAACCAGTGAAATAATCTTGTGATGAATCAGAATAAACCATTGAGAGATTTATCTGAACCAGTGAAATAATCTGGAGCTGAATCAGAATAAACCGTTGAGAGATTTATCTGAAATAGTGAAATAATCTGGAGACGAATCAGAATAAACCGTTGAGAGATTTATCTGAAACAGTGAAATAATCTGGAGACGAATCAGAATAAATCATTGAGAGATTTATCTGAAATAGTGAAATAATCTGGAGACGAATCAGAATAAATCATTGAGAGATTTATCTGAACCAGTGAAATAATCTGGAGACGAATCAGAATAAACCGTTGAGAGATTTATCTGAACCGGCAAGAACCAGCATTTTCTCAGAAACTGATCTGTATTTCACTTGTTGAAAATTTGTGTCTGTCGGAAGTTTGGTGATAATAACCGTCTAATGACTCTTTCCTGCAAAAAGGCGAAGAGTTAATTGTATGCAATGCTATGATGTATGTGATGCATGATGTGATGTTTGCCTCTCAAAATAAATGAGATTGCACTGTATGTACTTAAGTTGTCAATGTTATGACGTATGGATGCAAATGTATGGAATTAAAGATTGTTTGTGCCGTAGCGTTGTTGGAAGCGGGGAAAATAAATCCCTTTTGAAGCACTGATGGGTGAGTTTCCAAGTATAAACTCTGTTGCAGAAGAGAAAAGCCAGACATTGTTTGTAGTCTTCGTCATATCCTGTTGGGGAAATCTGAGAAGTTGGGCAACTCATTTGGGACATTTTGGACCGGTGGTTGGAAATTTTTGCTCTGGCTGGAGAAAGTACTTGCGGGGGTTTTATGGAATGGCTTACAGATATTATTATATTTATTAAAGTCATTAGTAATTTCCCTTCCATTTTTCTTTTATTTACTTGTAACAGTAATCACGTTCAAATGCATATGCTCAAAAATAAATCATTGGACATTTTTGTAAACAGAAACACAGAAAAACAAATGGTTTTGTTCTTTCAAAAGGGATATCTTTGTATTAACTTGAATAAGTATTTTTTGTACAATGATACAAGCATTCTAGCGAGAGAATGTCGTCGTAAAAAAATGAAAATTGATACAGAGAAAAGATAGTTATGTGAAATAATCCCATGGGGTTCCTATTCTGCTATAGTCTTCATGTCTCTGAATGTCTTGTCCGCTTGTCACCTCAGCGAAGTCGATTGGATTGATTTAGAGCCAATTGAGTTGATTGGTTGATGCTGAAGATTGTCTTCCAGATGATACAACGGGACATAGTCATACGCTTCAATCCCTAACTTTTGCCTGGACCGCCCTCTCGGGTTTTCAGTCCACCGGGATACCGCTTTTTGCCCAAGCCGCCCTTTCGGGTTTTCGACTTGCCGGGTGTACATTTTTTTATTTTCATCCCTTATTTTTTCCCGAACCCTTTTGGTTCACCGAGAAGCCCTTATTTTTGCCTAGGTTAGTCAACCTAGCGGGTCTTTGATCATGCGTAGTATCTTTTAACTATGTCCGTATTTACGGGGTGCGGGAGGTCGTCGCCATCCATAGTAGTCAATATCATTGCTCCACCAGAGAAAATGCTTTTGATTATAAACGACCCTTCATATGTAGGGGTCCATTTTCCCATGGGATCACCTTGTGGCAAAATTATACGCTTGATTACCAAGTCACCGACCCGATATACATGACGTTTGACCTTTTTATTAAAAGCTTTGATCATGCATTTTTGGTACATCTGACCATGACAGATAGTTGTAAGCCTCTTCTCATCAATCAAGTTTAGTTGGTAAAATCGAGTCTGGATCCAATCTTCTTCATTCAAACCAACATCCTTCATGATTCTTAGAGAGGGGATCTGGACCTCAATAGGCAAGACAACTTCCATGCCGTATACGAGAGAAAAATGTGTTGCCCCAATTGATGTGCGAGCTATGGTACGATACCTGTGGAGAGCGAACGGTAGCATCTCATGCCAGTCTTTATATGTGACTGTCATTTTCTGTATGATCTTCTTAATGTTTTTGTTAGCAGCTTCTACAACACCATTCATCTTTGGCCGGTAAGGGGAAGAATTGTGATGCTGAATCTTGAATTGCTCACACAAGGAGGTGATCATAGTGTTATTCAGATTTTACCATTATCAATGAGGATTCTCTCTGGGATACCGTACCGACAGATGAGATTCTGTTTGATGAATCGAGCGACCATATTTTTACTAACGAAAGAAAAGGAAGCTGCCTCAACCCACTTTGTAAAATAGTCGATGGCCACTAAGATAAAGCGGTGTCCATTGGAGGCTGTTGGCTTGATTTCCCCAATCATATTGATTCCCCACATAGCAAAGGGCCAAGGAGCCATCAAGACATTAAGAGGAACCGGAGGTACGTGCACTTTGTCAGCATGGATTTGACACTTATGGCAAGTCCGAGAGTGTTGGTAGCAATTTGCCTCCATGGTAGACCAATAATAGCCTGCCCATAGGATTTTCTTTGCCATTGTATGCCCACTGGAATGAGTACCAAAAGTGCCTTTGTGTAATTCACCCATGATCCTTTCAGCCTCAGCCTTGTCTATGCACCGAAGCAAAACAGAGTCATGACTGCATTTGTACAAAATGTCGTTACTAAGGAATAATTTAGCCGAGAACCTTCTTAGGAACTTATTGTTATTCACTGAAGCTCCTTCTGGATATTCCTGAGACTTGAGATACCTCTTGACTTCATGAAACCAAGGCTGGTCCACTACCTCTTCAGTATTAATCTCGTGACAGTAGGCTGGTTCATCCATCCGCTCAATGGTGATTTGAGGTGCCTCGTTATCCCAATTAAGTTTAAACATAGATGACATTGTAGCTAATGTGTCTGCTAGCTGATTTTCTTCTCGCGGGAAATGCTCGAAGGTAATCTTCTCGAAATGCGGAAACAATGTCAACACATGTTCTTTATAAGGGATAAGGTTGGGGTGCTTGGTGTCCCATTCCCCTTTGACCTGACTAATGACCAAAGTCAAATCTCCAAATACATCCAAGTATTTGATCCCCAAGTCTATAGCAGCTTTGAGACCGAAGATGCATGCTTCGTATTCTACCATGTTGTTTGTACAGTTGAAACAAAGTCTGGCAGTAAAGGGAGTATGACATCCTTTTGGAGACATGAGTACGGAATAGATACCATTGCCAAGTGCGTTGGATGCCCCATCAAAGAACAGGGTCCATGGGGATCCTTGTTCAGGTCTGTCATATGGCCTGATTTCTTCACAGTTGTCTAACGTCATGATGTCTTCGTCCGGGAATTCAAACTTCATGGACTGATAGTCTTCTACAGCTTGGTGAGCAAGATGATCAGCCAATACACTTCCCTTTATAGCTTTTTGGGTAGTATATTGTATGTTGTCAGGATCATCTGCCATCTCGCTATTCTCTCAGAAAGAGAGGGCTTCTCAAAGATGTACTTTATCGGATCCATTTTAGATATCAACAAAGTAGTGTGGGTCAGCATATACTGTCTCAGCCGGCAAGCAGCCCATGCCAGAGTGCATCAAGTTTTCTCGAGCAGTGAATATCTTGTTTCACAGTCGGTAAACTTTTTGCTCAGGTAATAAATAGCATGCTCTTTTCAGCCAGACTCGTCATGCTGCCCCAGCACACACCCCATTGAGTTTTCTAAAACAGTTAGATATAAGATCAATGGCCTTCCCTCGACAGGTAGCAACAACACAGGGGGTTCTTGTAGGTATTCTTTGATTTTGTCAAAAGCAACTTGGCATTCTTCGTTCCATCTGACTACTTGATCTTTCTTCAAGAGTTTGGAGATTGGCTCACAAGTAGCTGTCAGGTGAGAAATAAACCTAGCTATGTAATTCGGATGGCCCAAGAATCCTCTGACTTCTTTCTCAGTATGAGGAGACGGCATTTCTTGTATCGCTTTAACCTTGACAGGATCAACTTCGATACCCTTGTTGCTAAAGACAAAGCCTAAGATTTTACCAGACCGTACTCCGGATGTGCACTTGTTTGGATTCAATCTCAACTTGTACTTCTTCAGCCTTTCAAACAGCTTTTGTAAGTGGCCAAGGTGCTCTTCTTCCGTCTGCGATCTGGCTATCATATAGTCTACGTAGACCTCTATATCATGATGTATCATGTCATGAAATAAAGCTAACATGGCGCGTTGATAGGTTGCCCCAACATTCTTTAGTCCGAATGGCATGACCTTATAGAAGAAAGTGCCCCACTGTGTAACAAAGGTCGTTTTCTCCATATCCTCAGGCGCCATTTTGATTTGGTTGTAGCCCGAGAAGCCGTCCATGAAGGAAAACACTTTGTGCTGGGCTATATTATCAACCAGGATGTCGATGCGGGGAAGTGGGAAATCATCTTTGGGGCTTGCCCTATTCAAATCTCTATAGTCCACACACATCCGCACTTTACCATCTTTCTTGGGTACAGGGACGACATTAGCCACCCATTGGGGATAAGAGGTGACAACCAAAAATCTGGCATTGAATTGCTTCATAACTTCAGCTTTGATCTTTTCAGACATATCGGACCTCATGCGACGAACCTTTTTCTTTACCGGGGGACAATCTTCCTTTGTAGGAAGACGATGTACCACAATGTCTGCATCCAGTCCCGGAATGTCTTCATACGACCAGGAAAAGATCTCAACATAATCATGCAATAACTGAATCAGACGCTCCTTGACATTATGTTCCAAGTTGGCACCCACCTTGACCTCTTTCTTATCTTCCTTAGTTCCCAAGTTAATTGTTTCGACCGGTTCTTCGTGCGGCTGAATGGTCCTTTCTTCCTGTTGCAACAACCTGGCCAACTCTCCCGGCACTTCATAATCTTCCTCACCTTCGTCGTCGGCTTGGTAGATCGGATTTTCAAAGTCACAATTGGCCATAGCAGAACTGTTACCCATGGGGTCCTGAGTGGATGTAGATCTGCATTTTTAATATGTGAGTGTGTGTAAGAGCATAGCTATCTTTGAAAGAAATAAAATGTAAGAAAGAAAAGACAAAGACAAAAAAATTTGATGCAAAAACGTCCATGATTCATTAATGACATATGAGAATGAAGTGACAACCCTCACAAATGGACCGTTGTGCCTCGGGTAAGACACAAGGTTTTAAAAAGTCTGAATTGTTTAAATATTCCAAGCCTGAAAGTATTAAAAGACAAATTACTCTTGAATAAAAGTAATAGGAATGAAATCCTTGGACTCCCAATTGTTGAGCCCTCCGCCGATGGTTGGAAAAATCCATTCGTCCATGTCATAACTGCCATCACTATCTTCTATTGAATTGACTCCTTGATTGCTGATATGTAGAGGTGGTCCCCCAGCGCGAGAACGTCGAACAACTTTCTGAGCCTCTGAAGTGAACCCCAACCCAAATTTGTCAGACTTGTAGGGAATATCTGGAAGCTGACCCCAGATAGTATATCCTCCTTCTTCAACTACTGCTCGAGCATCTTTCAAAGAGGCCATCTTCAATGGAGGTTTGGTAATCTTCGGGACCTTTGGAGTAGACTTGGTTGCTGCGACCGTTGCTGGAACCTCCTCAAAGTTCTGACAGGGAGTCTCTATGAATTCACCATCCATTTCAACATACCTGAAAGAGTTCAAATGGCTAACCATGTATTCCTCTTCTCCGTGAACTGTGACAATCTTCCCTCTGATCGGGTATTTTAGCATTTGGTGTAGGGTGGAAGTGACGACACCAGCACCATGGATCCAAGGTCGACCCAAGAGACAAGAGTACGAAGGGCGGATGTCCATCACATAGAAAATTGAGTCAAAAGTCTGAGTCGCAATTTTTATGGAGATACTAACTTCTCTGTGCACTGTCCTCTTGGAACCATCAAAGGCCCTCACTATGATGTTGCTAGGTTTTAAGATGAGCCCCTCGCAATCCATTCGGTCGAGAGCATTTTTGGGCAAGACATTCAATGATGAACCGATATCCACCAAAACATGGGCCAGTGTGGTGCCCCTGTATTCGATGGAAATATGTAAGGCATCGTTGTGCTTCCTTCCCTTAGAGGTTAAATCAGCATCGAAAAATCCCAATCTGTTATCAGCAGTCAGACTGGCTACACAGTCTTCAAATTGGTCGATGGAGGTGTCTTGGGGCACGTGAGCGGTCTTAAGAAACTTTACCAAGGCTTTGGCGTGAGTTTCAGAGCACAAAAGTAAGGACAACAATGATATCTTCGAGGGGGTTTTCCCCAACTGTTCGACAATGTTGTAGTCACTTTTCTTGATTATCTTTAGGATTTCTTCTATTTCTTTTCTAGAAGCTTCAAGGGTGATCTCAGGACGTTCTCTTGCTTGGGCAGGCTCAACCAAATCCTCTTTTCCCCTTCTATGGGTAATAGGGATAACAGTAAGAGTATCACTGGTGGTGTCGATAGGAGTAGCAGTAGTGATGATCACAGGAGTAGCAACGGTCTTTGGAGAAATCTCAAGTGAGAAGACTCTTCCACTTCTTGTTATTTTGCTGGTTTCAGTGATGTTACCGATATTAGGATCAATATCTCTCACAACTTCATTCTTGACAGCCAACTGATCTTTCTTAACGCCATAGTAATAAACTTCAACCTCATAGCTCTAGGGAACAACTTTATCCAAGGAGCATGGTATTGGTCTTGGCATAGTAATGATTAAGGGTGCAGATCTGGGAGCAGATGTAATCCTGACGGGTCTTTTGGTGGAGACCCCGGGAGGATTGTCAGAAATGGTGATTATCGAAACATCTTGATAAGAGCTTTTGATAAGAGGTAGCTTTTCAAATAGGATTTCTTTACTAGTCATCAGGCGCTGGACACTTATTTTTAGTAACAAACAACCATTCGGTAGAGACTTGCATAAGTGGCAATTTTCATCGCAACCTGGGAATAGGCCGGCTTGCAGTAGATTCTGTTTAATGGTCAACAGAGGAGTAACCAAGTCATTCACGGAGGAAACAAAACAATCATCCTCAATGGCGTTGATACCTTGGCCATGTCTGGGCATTGGTGCCGTTATTACATTGGGCGTTTCTGGGGGCTAAAATTCAATCTCTTTTGCATCGATAAGGTCTTGAACCTTATTCTTTAAGGCCCAACAGTCATTTGTATCGTGCCCCAGGCTTTCAGAATGATAGGCACATCGGGCGTTCGGGTTGTAGTGAGGAGAAGCAGTATTGGGATTCTTGTGAGCTTCCTTTAAAGTTTCCAGATTGGTCTTGAGAAGGTGTGGCAAAACTTGAGACATAGTCATGTTAATCCGGGTAAATCGTCTCATGGGCGCTTCTGGTTTGCGCTGATAATTTCGCTGCTGATTTGGAGCAGGATTAGAAATCATGACAGCCCCTACTGCCGGACGACGGTCGGTTTTGTTTTGATTCCTATGCTCATATGCAACACTGACCTCCTTCTTTACCACAAAGGGTTTCCTCACCATACTCGAGGATGCATCTTTTTGAATTTTGCCGCTTTTTATACCGGCTTTGACCCGCTCACCAGTCATGATTAATTAAGTAAACCCAACTGAGGAACTCCCAATCAGGTGATTGAAAAATGGTCCTGACAAGGTGCCTAGGAACATATCCACTAATTCTCTGTCGGATAAAGGGGGCTGGACCCTGCCTGCGATATCCCTCCATTTTTGAGCATAGGTTTTGAAACCCTCATCTGTTCCCATATACATGCTTTATAACTGTGTCCTAGTCGGAGCCAAATCAGCATTATACTGATACTGTTTGTAGAAAGCGGAGGACAACTCTTCCCAGTTGTGAACATTGGACCCTTCTAATTGGTAGAACCAATCCAACTGAGTCCCAGATAAACTCTCCTAGAAGAAATGCACCCACAAATTCTTGTCAGCAGTGTGGGGTTGAATCTTTCTGACATATGACCTCAGATGTAGTTTCGGGCAAGAGACACCATCGTACTGGCGAAAGTTGGGACCTTGAATTTTTGTGGGATGACAACCCCCGAGATGAGTCCTAATTCTTCAAAGTCCAAACCAGGTACCCTCTGAATCTCCATGACATTCAAACGATCCTCTAGCTGTTTGTATTTATCATCAGCAGGAGGATATTGTTCCTCAGAGTAATCAAGCTCTTCCTCTCCTTCGGGTACTGGGTCGTTATTCACTTCTTGGGTCTCGGCTCCTTGATTATCTCCTTCACCCGATGATGTTGCAAAGTCTAAAGTTCGCCTGGTTTTTCCTTTAAACCTTCTTCCCATGATCACAACATCGGTTGGTTTCTTAGTTTTCTTCTTCTTCTCTTTGGCCAACAGAGTCTTCAACTCCTCTTGTCCTTTCATCAGAGCCATGAGCATTTGTTGAAACTGGGAATTCTGCGCCTGAAGATCTTTCACAGTCTGTTCAACATCCATCTCATTGAAATAAACAGTAGAAGGATAAGGCGACCTGTTATGAGAAACTTGTACGATGTTATGATGAATGAAGATGCAATATGCAAATGATTTCATGGAAATTCAGAGATTTAAACTTGTCCCAACAAAAAAAGAACACATGTCATATTAAATAAAACCAAGTTTGAATACATCATGCCTCCTTGGGCTTACAAGGAAAGAAACAAAATACAGCAAAACTCCTAAGACAAAAAGACTGAACGCATCCTCTTTGGAGCAATGTAGGTATTCATATTTTTCTCTTCATGAAGCAGTTTGGTGAGCTCCAGAACCTTCTTCTCACTGGCGTAGTACTGGGTTTCAAAGGTGTCTCATTCTTCTTTCAACTGAATCCAAGCTTTCTGCAGGTCTTCGAGAGAAGTAGGCATGTCAGGATGAAGAATGGTGTATGGGACGTCTCCTTCAATAACAGGCTCAATGATGACGGGAAGGATGGAAGGGTAAGGCATCAAGAGACTCTGGGCACAAGTCCGCACCCACTTGAGGTAAGGCTCGAGAGGGATATAGTTTTTATGTCCCAAAGTCCTACTGTCCACCTTGTTCACCATTCCCCAAGCACGTGTAAACCTCTGGCGGTAACCTTGGTCTTCTTTGTCGTAGTCGAACACCAAACCTTGGATGAGCATCTCATGAGGGTCGTCCCTTCGGGCATACCCGAACTACCGAAGTGCTAAGCATGGGTTGTAGGTGATACCTCCCCTAATACCTAGTAGAGGTACATTAGGGAACTCCCCACAGCGGTCAATGACAGAAATATCTTCCAAGGATCTCGAGCACCAACGGATATCAGAGTGGGTGAGAGACATCATCCTTTGAGACCAAGTCAATCTTTGCTCGTTCTTCAATGTTGACTGAGGCAGGTGCGAAGTGAACCACTTAGCGAGTATGGGGATACAACACACAAGGGTACCTCTTTTCTTCATGGTATGAGTGTGAAGGCAATGCAAGATGTATCCTAGTAAGGTAGGTATATGATTGCGAGAGAGGAAAATTGATGGCATTAACGTCTATGAATTGGTCCGAATTGGGAAACAGAACCAAACCATAAATGAGGAGAGCTAGCACGTCTTAGAAAGCTTTGAAATCCATGTCATCCCAGAATGAACGAGCTTTTTCCAATAGAAACTTAGCTAGAAAGCCTTTAACCCCACTTCTTGTCTCCCAATTCGCTATGACGTCAGCCCTCTTGATAGGCAAAGCATAGGCGATAATTTCAGGTTTTGGAATCCCTTATAGACCGGTGAACGGTATCTGATTAAGCACGGGCACCCCTAAGAGTAGAGAGAACTCTTCTAGTGTAGGTACCAACTGATAGTCCGGGAAAGTGAAACCATGATGTACGGGATCAAAGAATTGGAATAGTACACACATCATATCTTCTTGGAAGTTGGATGTAGCCAAACTGAGGAGTCGACCATACTTCTTGGTAAAAGGAGAATCCCTGGGCACTCTTGAAGCTAACTCTTGAAGTTAAGGATGTGCTTTTACAAAGCTGATTCAGATGGTGTTTCTTCAGAGAGAATTCATGTCCTATAAAACAAAAACAAAGATAAATTTCTAAATCCTTGAAATGGTTAGTGAGCATGTATATGATGTTGATGATGTTTATGATGTTTATGTACAAGCAAACATATACATGCACAACAAACAAAACCCTACGTTTTAGGCTTGCATGTGTTTTGTAGGTAAGTACCCTCTAGAAGTCTAGTTGGCTCAACCTGTCCTAGAAATAGCGATCGGGTTCTAAAGGATCTCAATATTATCGACCTTTCTCTTAGGCATTATCTCAGCACAACAATCTTTTCTTGCGGCCGAGATATCCCAAAAGTCTAGCCTCAATGAATGTAGTATCGAGTATCAACCAATTTTCAGCTTTACACCGAAACCGGCTACCTCACTACGTCCTAACGGCCAAGTTTGTTCAATTAGGGTTCTAAGGTCAACTAGTGCTTCACGACGCCACTCAGCGGCCCCGTATTCTCCTCGATTCACCACGAGGGATACCGGTACCCACAAATGCGTCACACTAACATCGCCATTGTCTCAACCATATTGGTCTACGTTGTACAGTCTCCACAATCCATTGCTATTTACCTAAAAAGGTGCCCCAGGTCCAGGTGGAGGATCAAAGCAAGCCCAATACGAAGAACTAAATATAAAGCACACAAATCAAATAATGAAAGCGAGTAAAGGTGATCTAACCCTAAGGTAACCCCACTTTTTTTATTAGTCCCCAGCAGAGTCACCAGTTGTGTGATACGGTGGGAGAACTGACTTGGTGTTTTGCGTTTCGATCGCATTTGTTCGGATAGCAAGAGTTGCCACCGACTTTTATTTTATCCAAAATGAAAGGTAAAAAAGCACAGGAAAGACCTTTCAAGATTATTTCTCGGGTTCGGGGGGTAGATTATGAAAAGGGAAGGTATTAGCACCCTTTTCATCTATGGTTTTCCATGGTCTCTTAGTTACTCGTTTAGATCACTTTCTTTTATTTGACAGTGTGCTTGTGGTGTGGGCTTTGAAAATGTTTTGAAAATTTTCTTTGTAATGGTTCTCGTTTCTATAAGAACGCGTACAAAGTTTTGTTTCGAAAAGTGGTTCAAAGACGTGTTTGTGGATTGTGTTTCGGAAAGTGTTTTAAAAAGATATTTTGCAATGGTTCTCGTCTCTATAAGAACGTATACAAAATGTTTTGTCTTTTGAAAATGTTCGAAATGAAAGTGTAGGTGTAAAAATGTTTTTATCGTGAGCAAGCGAGTAACTAGGAACGAATCTATCTACTCGAAAGGTTTTCAATTGTTCTTTTCTTCCTCCTTTTAATGTTTCTATCTTACCATTAATTTGGTAAGAAGCCCCATCGTTGGATGTGAAGGGACAAGCACGGGTCAATTTTACAGTCATCGAAAGCAACTTATGAGACGCTTTAGCAATTTTCGTAAGGGACAAGATCGTTTTATCGAAGGCAACGTCGAGGGTCATCAAGGGACTACGATCTTTTTATTGAAGGGTCTTTGCTAAAGCCTCCCATATTCGAGGGACATACTGTATTTCCGAGGCAACGAGCGAGGTTACCCTAGAGGTGCGCGTGTGAAAGAGTGTGTTTGTTTCAAGTTTTTTGTTCTTTGATTAGGTTATCTAGCGATTGATTTTTTGAATCTTTCCATACACGCCTAATTACTATACAGTATAAGGAAAACAATAAATTGCGGGAATTGAAATTCTACGCTATTACAAAGTGTTCGGGAATGGGGGTACAATTATTACAAATGGGGATGAGTCAAATGCGATTAAAAGTCCAAATAGCAAACAATACAACCAAATTGAAATCGAGCGATTAATTAAAGTTATAACAGTCTAAAGAATGTGATTAAATGACAAAGTATAAGAACTTGGTATTTTATTTTTATGAAGAAAAAAAATTGAAAAGAAGAAAATAAAACCTATTCTAAAAATAAAATAATTGACTAAAAGAAATTAAATCATATGTATTATTTTGTATTTTTACTTATTTAAATAAAATCTAAAGAAGGATAAAATTAAATTCTACTATTTTTTGGTGTTTTACTATATGTAAATTAGTTAATAATTTTACCTAAAACAAAGTTTATTTTAAAAAAGAAGTTGATAAAAAAATTAATCACAAAGACTAAATCAAATTAATTATGTATAAAAAAGAATGTATGTTTTTTATTAAGTTTAGTTGAATTATTTTATTAAAACTAAAATATAAATAAAAAATTAGAGAAGATAAGGTTGAAAGAATTAAGCAAAAACAAAAAATGCCCACATGAGGAATCGAACTTAGGCCACTTGGGTTATCAAGGATGCACTCTGCCAACTGAACCGTACTACTTATTTGTAATTCAAACAGCTTAAATGGTAAATAAGAAGGACGCGGTGGCATGTTTGGGCCAAAAGGCCCAAGGGGCCTGACCCGGTTGGGAAGTAATTAGGGAAAAAAAGTAACCCTAAAATAGAACAAAAAGCGCTGCCGGCGTTTAGCATAGGAAAATGGGAAGACAATAACCCAATTAGTGTTTTTTTATTCCAAAATTTTGAACAAACTCTTAAAGTGACATTATTCTCTCTCCCTTTAACACACGTTTCTTTCTCTTCCTTACTGTAAACGCGTTTTCTCTGAACCTCCATTTTTATCTCTAACTCAGTTTTCAATGATTTCTTTTTCTCTCTCTCACTCTAACCCATCGTTCTCCTCTCTCTCCGAACTTGGCCGCATCACCCCTCACTGAACTCGGCCGCTAATCAAATGACCGCTCTCCGATTGACAGAGGAATTACTGTCTGAAAATGATCTATCCTACAATGGTTTTCCACTCTTCTATTCTGCATGTTGCCGGCTACGATGATGATGGACAGAGGGAGTTGCAGAAGCTGTTTGGAGGGAATTTCGAGCGGCTAGCGTACTGGGTTTTTGACTGTGGGTTGGTGATGGTTTGAGACAGTGACGGATTTGTTGGCTTTCTTGGATGTTATATTTTTCTGGTCTTTGGATGATGATGGTTTGAGATGGTGAAGTATTTGTTGGCTTTGTTGGATTGTTATACTTTCTTCTGGGTTTTTTTTGGTGATGGCGGTTTCAGATGGTGACGGATTTGTTGGTTTGTTCTGTTCTGGTTTTTTGGTGATGACGGCTTGAGATGGTGACGGATTTGTTGGCTTGTTGGTTTTTTGGTTTGTTCTGTTCTGGTTTTTACTGTTTTTTTATTTATCTGACTATTTAACAAAAACAGAATATATGCAGATGAGAGATTTCATGATAAATGTAGAGAAGTGATAGGGATTTTACCTTGTTGCTGGCTTTTGTTTGACAGGGAAGTTGATTTCTACCCTTTTTTTGTATTTTCTTCTTTTCTGAAGGGTGGTATTAAGAAAATGATGATGAGATCCTTTGGGGTTTTGTATGCTTTGTTGTATCTCTTCTTGCTGCTGGTTCTTTTTTGAAATATGAAAATGTTCTTCCTGTTTTTTTGTGTGTGTATCTGTTCTTGCTGTTGCCCTTTTTTGAATAAATGAATCCTCTCCCTTGCTGTCCCGAATGGCCCTGTTATATGCTTATACTCTTCATCTGAAAAACACACTTTTGGGGGGAAAAGGCAATTGGGTTTGAACATATTTGTTATGCTGCTTTGCCTCTTTCTTGTTACAGTTCTGACTTGGCCTATATATGTGCAATTCTGGCTGTATGTTTGCAGCTATTCTTGACAGATTTTGGCCTCTTATGGACAACCTATGGAGGGCTGCAATGCAGTCCATTTTTGACAGCATTTTGACTTCTTGTGATTGTTCTTTTTTTTACTGTGATGTAAACTATTTTTGCAGCATTTGAAACCATGATAAACTTATTGATTTTGACTTGCATTTCTCCTCATTTTGTCCTCTGCGTACCAATTAATAGATTGTGATTTGCAATGGACCAAATACGGATGAAACATTGTCCCCCTTATTTCTGATTCTTCTTACCAATCCCTAATGATGAAAATGTAGAGATTTATTCGAAAATTTCTTATTCTTATTCCGTCATGAATTTTGCTAACTAATGCTCTCCTTTTGTTTACATGTACAAGCACATTGGACGATAGGGAGAATTGACGAAGAGTGACTTGTCGTGTTTGATGAAGACTTGAAGATGACAAGAAAAATTAATATCTTAGGAATTTGTATTGTTGCAACTTTTGTAACATTGTGGTTTTCATTTGTAATTTGAATTTGAAGACTTGGAGAATTGTGAAATATATTCAAATAAAAATGATGCTTTGTTGTAAATCTTAAGTTCTTGAATAACTTGAATAACTTCGAATTTTTGAATAAACATTGAATAGTCTTGAATTCTTGAATAAACTTGAATAGTCTTGAATAGTCTTTGTTGTACCCCAAAATTTGCCCTCCCATATTCTTCAAGATTTGGCAAGATCAAGCTTCAAAATCTCCCAAGGGTTGCACAGTCCAATGGCCTCCTAACAGTAAAAAATTAGGGTTTTGGTTCTGGCAAAGAAGTTGAAGTTTTCAAGGGTCTAAACAAGTCTCACATGCCTACATACATTGTCAAGCACCTACATGTCAAGTTTCAAGGCTCACAAGGTCAAGTTGCACAGTCAAAAACCCTAATTGCCCCACAGTCAACTACAGGGGCAAAATGGTCATTTGGTAGTCAAAAGTCAAATTTTTTGGTCAACATCTTATTTTGAAGCCACAATCATCATTTGGTCAAGTCTTGACCATGATTCCACAAGAATGGTTCAAAAATCATCAAGATGCAAAAGTTTCTATTTTTGGACAGCTGAAAAGTCAACTGTAACTTGACCAAAGCATAACTTCCACATGGTTCATCAGAAAAATCCCATCCAATGCTCATCTTGAAGGGGAAGACATTTCCTACAACTCATCTTCACACTCCAAGTCCAAGAAATTCTCTCACAAAAAGTTATCAATTTCAACATTATAGGTCATTTTCAAAAGTCAACAAAAAGGGACTTTAAGTCAAGGACCATAACTTGAGATTGGTAATTCAAAAGGACATGGGACCAAAAACATTGGTTAGAGGACTTCAAGACCTTTCCAAAATGTCATAGAACATGTTCATAACTTCACAATTGAGCAAGATATGCATTTGAGAAGTTGGGAAATTTTTGTGAAATGGCCAAAATCATTTATCCTTGAAATTTCATTTTTGACAAAAGGGGCCCACTTTTTCCACTTGATTCAGCTTGGCCATGCTTCCCACGTGCCCCACAAATTATTCCAAAATTTAAAATTAATTTTTTCATTTTTATTTAATTTTATTTGATTTAATTTATTTTAAATCATTTAAAATCAAATAAAATCAAAGAAGTTAATTAAGGGGATATTTCTTGTATTGAATTGCTTTGACACATCATCATTGACATTCCACTTTCGTGCAAGGGCTAAATGAGGCAGGAATTCAAATTTTGGCTCAAAAGTGGAAGGTGTTTTAATGGAGTTCATAGCAAAATCTTAAGCATGAATGCATTGCATTATTGACCATAATTTTGATCAAGACTCATTACATAATACATATACAAGTTAACACAAGCAAGTTCACGACCTAAGAAGCTCCCAAACTGCAAATCACATTTCAAAATTTTCAAGCAAAAGAGCAAAACTGTAAACCTCCTTACAGCACGTTTTAAGTCCCCATTCCCATCCAAACACATTCCTGGCATCTCAAGGAAACTTTTGCAATCAAAAACCAATCCAAACGTGCCCAGAATCTCAGCACTCAGGCCCAAACGGTTTGCTTTTTTTCTTGAATTCTATGTGATTACTCATGCGTTTTTTGACATTTTTTTGAATTGGTTTACACTCATACTAACATCCTGAAGCTTTTGGTATTACTTAATTGAGCAATGGCATCCCATATCAAAAGTTTCCATTTATGGACATTAGGGTTTCAGAAGTTTGAAATTAGGCGTTTGCACATACTGTAAAATTGGGACATCAAACTGCCATGGTTGGAATCGTGACATCCAAACGAACATAACGGACCCATCGCGCTCAATTTATGGTCAAGCATGGCCTAATCGCTATTATCTACAGGGCTTTGTTTTGGGGGGGTTTAAAACCCCCGCTATCTCTTTTTGTTACAGGGGCAAACGGAGAAGAAGGTTGGCGTGGCAAGACCTGAGTGGAGGGTTCAAATCCACGCGCGCATTTTTTTGTTTTTTGGCATATAATGTTTTTATTCTATATATTATTTCATTCCTATGTTACTTACAAACGCGTTGCATTGGATCAGTTGGTAGGCAGGTGGCTTGGTAAACGCTGGGACCTGGGTTCGAATCCCAGGTCCCCTCAAATAATTTCTATTATTTTGTTTCACATGTTTCCATGCAGTGCACGTCCCAGTAGTACACCATACGCCCAACGCCTTGGCTTGCCACGCGCCCAGTAAGTCTCATCCAAAGGCCAGAACCTGGAGTCCACCATGCACGCTAGTCAACAGACGCACACGCAACCACAAAAAGTCAACAAAAGGCCTAGCTTGCAGTGGGCCAAATTGCTTCATAACATCTCCTAAATTGGGTTAACACCCCCATGGTTTGCATCACCTTTTCTTTTTTCTTTTTCTTTTCTTCTTTTTATTTTAATTGTTTTCTTTTGTTTTGTTTAATTCACAAAAAAATAAAATTTTCACAATAATAAAAAATCAGAAATCAAAAACTAAAAAATATGTTATTTAATATTTAGTTTATTAATATTTTTGAAAATAAATCTTTAAATCACAATTTAGTAAAATTAGGTTTTAATTTTAATGTTTTTTTTCTTTCTTAATAACTAAAAAAGGGTAGAAATTAGGTTTAGCATTTTATTCTTTTCTCTCAATAAATAAATTCTTCTTATTATTATTATTAACTATTAATTATTTTGTAAATACTCATGTAATTAAATAATTAGGATAAATTAGATTAAAACTTAAATATTTTTTCTTAACAATTAAAATAGTTTAGAACTAGGGTTTTATTTAATTTCTATTTCAATTAATTTTCTTTATTCCATTAAATACCCAAAAAACATAAAAATAATTTCTTTTCTTCATTTAATCATTAATTCACTTTCAATTTCAATTTAATCTTTAAAGGGTCCAACGCCCTCGCATATTCGATTCTAGTTTCTTTTCGCGCGTTTGTCCTTTATCTTTTTTTGTTTCAAATATTATGTAATTGCCCAAAGCCTTGTAATAGTAATTAGGAAATTTATTTACTTTTCGCATTTTATTTCAAAACAGGTCTTTTGTTAATTTGGCGATGTATAGACCCGCGCCTTGTAATAGCGTAGGACCTTTATTTTCCGCATTTTAGTTTCCGCTCCTTTAAACTGCTAATCACATGAAAGAATGAATGGCCTAAATAAAAACAACGCGTAGCTCACCAAATGCATGACAAGACAAATATTAACTGAAAATAACACACAATTCACACACCACTCGTAGGGTACGCCTCACTGTTGCCTTGCCCCCGAAACGTGGTCACCAAGTACATGACGTTATAGTAAGTCCTTATGTCCATGACACATGGCATAAGGGTAGCTTCTAAGGTATCCTACTGATGCTCTGGTGACCACACTGTCCCTACAAACGTGGCCGTCGAGTATAGGACATTTTAGTAAGTCCTTATGTCCGTTGATCCATATGCCCCAAAACAAGCTGCCTCGGAAAAGTTGCCTCGGAATTAAAAAGGATCAATGGCATAAGGGTAGCTTCTAAGGTGTCCTACTGTTACTCTGGTGACCACACTGTCCCTAAACCGGAATTGACCCGAACACCTCCAACGGTGGTGCTACCTACCTTTCAATGGTGGGATGGCATTACCTTAAGGACTTCTACACAGCTTAATTCCTTAGGGTAGGTAGATGACTCGTAGATACTTGCTCTAATTCAAAACAAATCAAAACAAACTTTTCACACCAACACTTTCAAAGAAGCTTTCAAAACAATTTTTCAAACACTCTTGAGGACTGATACAAGAGTCGATCTGAAATCTTTCAAAGAAACTTTTTCAAACCCACTCACGATTGAAAAGCAAACACTTTTGAAAACAAAAATGAGCAAGTATCTAAGAGCCCATGGATAACCATGGATAGAAAGGGTGCTAACACCTTCCCTTTCTATAAATATACCTCCCGAACCGAGAAACTATCTCATAAGGAATTTTGATGTGCTTTTGTCCTGTCCATGTTGGAGAAAATAAAAGACGGTGACGACTCTTGCTTCCGCGACATTTCGCGAACCAGCTTAAAAAACAGTCAGTTCCAGATCCACCGATCACAGAACTGGCGACTCTGCTGGGGAATTACTTTAAAGTGAGGTGTACCTTAGGATAGTTCATAATTGTGTTTTCAATTGTTGTGCTTTGTTTGTTTTATTATTGTGGGTTGCATCGGAGTTACATAGATCCTAATTCGGATCTGGGGATACCCTTTTAGGTAGCATAAGCTGTGAGGGACCTGTCCGGCGTAGACCGACATGGGTGAAGCAGTGGCTACGTTGGTGTGACACCTTGGTCTGTACCGATATCCCTTGTGTCGCAACGAGGAGAATATGGGTCTTCTGAGGAGTCATTAAGCACCAACCGACCTTAGAACCTTAAATGACCCAACTTGGACAATAGAACAGTAGTAGTATGCTACGCCCATTGAGGCTAAACTCTCGTGATGGTTCTGGCTGCAAGAAAAGGTTGCGATGCTGGAGTTATGACCGATTGAGGGTAGTCAGTGATATTGGGATCCTCTAGAACCCAGTTACTTCTGATAGGACAGGTCTTAACCAACAAACTAAAAGAGGGTAATACCTAGACCTCATGCTGGCCTAAACTCTAAGGGCTGTGGTGTTACTTGTGTGCCTTATCATGTTTGCCTATGTGAATATTTGTGGTGTGCTTTATCATAATATCATGCCATCATATCATTGCATGCATCCTGCATAAGGACTGACCATTTCAAAGACAAGAGGGTTCACCTTTGCTCTGTTTTGTAGGACATCATGATGCCTATGCGAAGGAACACTATCCAGTTCAATTTTGTTCACCCACCTGAGTTGCTTGAAGAGTTGGTTAGCAGAATTCCAAATACTACTTCCTTCATCCAGAGGCATGGTTCTCTTCTCAGTTCAGTCACAGCAAAGTGGGACCAACAACTGATGGGTGTCCTGACCCAGTTCTATGACCCTCTGTACCAGTGCTTCACCTTTCAAGACTTCCAGCTGGTCCCTACCCTGGAAGAGTTCTCTGATTTGCTGGGTATCCCTATCTTGGATCAGACTCCCTTCACTGGTTGGGAAAAGACTCTTAGGCTCGAAGAGGTCGCTGCAGCCCTTCCCTTGACCAACCAAGAGGTAATAGACAACTGGGAGACTAGAAGCGGAGTTAAAGGCTTCTTGGCTAAGTTTCTGATTGGTAAAGCTAACAGTTTCTGGAATGACTTAGACTTCAGGGTGTACGAGGACATTCTGGCTCTCTTAATCTATGGGCTAGTATTGTTTCCAAATCCTGATAACTTTGTCAATATCACTGCCATAAGGATCTTCATGTCTCGGAACCCTATACCCACTCTCTTGGGTGATATCCTGCAACAACTCTATGCTCGTACTGCCCGAAGACGAGGAACTCTGTGGTGTTGTACTCCTTTGTTAGTGAGGTGGTTTATTTCGCACCTCCCCAAGTTCGTGCTAAAGAACCAAGAAGGAAGAGGCTGGGCTCATAGGTTAATGTCTCTCACTGATAGTGACATCATTTGGACTCTCAGAGGTTTGGATGAGGTAGTTGTTATTGATCACTGCGGAGAATATCCTAATGTTCCATTGATTGGCACTCAGGGCGGAATCTCTTATAATCCATGTTTAGCTCTCCGTCAGTTTGGAAGAGCCAGAAGAGCAGGGCCTCAGGAGATGCAGGTGCCTTACATCAGCTTTGAGTTTCAGAAAGATAGTGACGAACTGCGCCGTAGATTCATCAAAGCTTGGGACAGAATTCACAAAGCTGACCCACAAGAGTTGGGACCGAAGACTTCTCTACCTATGGAACCCTATTGCAAGTGGGTCCGCATCCGTGCTCAGAAGTTAGGTATGCCTTATGAAGCTGTCAGGCCTATCATTCTTGAAAGTCCTGATGAAGATGGGATTCCTCCAACTGTTCTCCCTCCTCAGATACCCACTGATGTTGATACACTAAAGAGATCTTGGGCGCAGCTACAAGAAGAGCGGGATTATTATCGGGAAAAGTTCAACGAACAGGAACAGAAGATCCAGAAGTTGACCAAGCAACTGGAGAACGAGCGGGCCCTAAATGACTATATCCGTACTGAGAAGAGGAGGCCATGGGAGCACTGATGGGCCTTGGATGTTTCTTTTACAGCTTTATTTCCTTTCAGTATTTTCATTCTTGTAACTCCTAAGGGCAGATTGTTGAACAATTTAAAGTTTAAATCTAATAAAGTGTGTTCCTTTTGTCTACAAAGTTGATTCCCGATTGTCTTTGAAAACATAATTCATACGCATTTTCATTCATCATATGCATTACAGGTACCCTTTTCCTACAGGTTGCTTAATCTTCTTCGCTGTTTATTTCAGCACTCAAGCATCATGAATCTTGAACTCACTACCGAGCAAGCTATCAAGGCCCTCCAGGCCCAGAATGGCCAATTTCAGGAGATGGTCATGAACTTGGCCCAGGGATAATAAGAGCTGAAGGCTTTGCTTCTGAAGAAGAATAAGAAGGAGAAGAGGACTGTGCTATTCAACACTGGGCGCAGACTTGGGAACACATTACAGAATGAAGCTGAGAGGACTACTCCATCTGTGGGGGAAGGTAGTCACCAAGGGAGAGAGGTCCCTAGTCCTGTGGTCTCTGACACTGAGACAAACTTCAATGACGAACAGTACCCTCCTGCTGAGGACCGGTACAAACAACTGGAGGACAGATTAAATGCTATGGAGATTCAACGTGTGCCTGGGTTGGATTTCGGAGACTTGGGGTTATCTTCTGGGGTGGTGATCCCACACAAGTTCAAGGCACCTGCCTTTGTGAAGTATGACGGGGCTTCATGTCCTAAGATGCACCTCCGTTCTTATGTAAGGAAGATCCAGCCTTACACAACAGACAAGAACTTATGGATCCACTTCTTCCAGGAGATTCTTTCAGGGACTCACCTCGAATGGTTCTATCAGCTGGATGGAACCAACATTCGTAACTGGGAGGATTTGGCCACTGCTTTCTACAAGCAGTATCAATATAATTTCGACCTCGCTCCCACGCGTACCCAACTCCAGGGTATGTCACTGGGAACGGGTGAAGGTTTTAAGGAGTACGCACAGAAATGGAGAGATCTGGCTAGCAGGGTGCAGCCACCATTGACGGACCGGGAGCTGGTGGATATGTTCTTGGGGACCCTATCTGGTCCATTTTTCAACCATCTCATTGGTAATTCCTCTGCTGGGTTTACTGACCTGATCCTGACTGGTGAGAGGATCGAAGCTGGTATAAAATCGGGAAAGATACAGAAGGGTACCTCCTCCAATGCTGAAAAGAAGCCATTCAAGAAGGAGGCAAGCGCTGTGTATGGTCCAAGAAGACAGGACAAACCTGAACTCCGCCAAGCTGTCAACGCGGTGGTTATTTCTAAGCCTGCTGCTGCTCCACAACAGTACAACCAACCCAGAGCTGAGAGGCCCAAACGGCAGTATACTCGGCTCAGCATGACTCTCTCTCAGATCCTGCCGCAACTACTGTCAACTAGCCTAGTGACTGTCAAAGAAGCTCCGAAGATGGTAAACACAGCATCTCCGAAATACAACCCCAACGCCCGCTGCGCGTATCACTCTGATAGCCCGGGACATTCTACTGATGATTGCTGGGCCCTGAGGAATAAGGTTCAGGACCTTATTGATGCCAAGGAGATAGAGTTCGAGGCTCCCGAGAGGCCAAATGTTGTGACCGCTCCCATGCCCCAGCATGGAGTGAATGCTGTTGAGGAGGATTTGTATGTAGCTTCTGTGGATGATGTTTCTACTCCGCTGCTGACTGTCAAGAGGAACCTGTTGCTAGCCGGTTTATTTCCGGGGTGTAGCAAAGGTTGCCCTTTATGTGCTGATTCCCCTGCTGGTTTTTCTTTGCTGAAATCAGGCGTCCAAAACCTGATGGATAGTAAAGAGATATTGTTCAAGAAGACTGCCGTTCCTGCTGCCCCTGTTGAGGAAGTTTCAATTGTTACCATTTTCAATAACCCTTCCAAGGCTCCTTCAAAGAAGCCTGTCCAAATTTTTCCTGTTCACAAGATTGCTCCCATCACCATTAATGTTTCGGGGCCCATCCCCTACAAGTCTGATAAAGCTGTCCCATGGCACTATGAGGCAGATGTTTATGTTCTGGGAGTGAAGCAAGAGTTCAATACTGACACCAGTGTCACCAACATCACCGGGCCTGCTAAGGTCACTCGTAGTGGAAGACTGTTCTCGCCAGACATTGCTCCTCCAACCATTCAAAGGCCTCTTGTCATCACACCTGCCAGTGTGCCTGTTTCTCCCCCTGATCAAGTTTCTACCCCTGCTGCCGAGTCATCTGACGCTCGGGGCAAGGGAATTGTTGCTGATATGCCTGCCCGGACGGAGGCACCAAAGACCATTGTTGAGGCTTCCAATAAAGAGATGGAAGAGATCCTCAAGATTATAAAGAAAAGTGATTTCAACGTCGTTGAACAGCTGGGGCACACCCCCTCCAGAATCTCCATGCTATCACTGCTGCTGTGTTCAGAGGCCCATGCCAAGGCCCTGATTGCTTTCTTGAAGACGGATCACGTACCCCAAGAAACGTCTGCTGATTAATTCACCGACTGTGTGGCCAACCTAACTGCTGATAATGGCCTGGGTTTCTCTGATGCTGATCTGACGGCCAAGGGGAAGAACCATAATGATGCCCTACATGTCTCCATTGAATGCAGGGGCACTACTCTTGCTCACGTGCTGGTTGACACTGGTTCTTCTCTAAATGTGTTACCCAAGAAGGCTCTAGACAGGCTGGACTGTGAGGGTTTAGAGCTCAAACCAAGTAACATTGTTGTTCGGGCCTTTGACGGGTCCAAAAGAATGGTACATGGTGAGGTTGACATCCTAATCAGGGTTGGGTCACAGGTCTTTGATTCAAAATTCTATGTGATGGACATCCGTCCATCCTATTCTTGTTTGTTGGGTCGCCCGTGGATCCACAAGGCTGGAGCTGTGACTTCAACTTTACATCAGAAGCTCAAATACCCGGTCAGGGGGAAAATTGTAACAGTGCAAGGGGAAGAGGAATACATGGTCAGCCACCTCAACTCCTTCAGGTACGTGGAAATGGACGGGGAGTTCATTGAGACCCCCTTTCAACATTTTGAAGAGGTGCCACAAACATTGGCAGCAGCAGAAGCAGTGACTGAAGAGAGTTCTCCCTTGAAGATGGCCTCCTTAAAGGACGCCCGGGCTGTGATTGAAAGAGGTGAATGTGCAAACTGGGGCAGGCTCCCGGATTTTACTCCTAAGACTAACAAGTTTGGGTTGGGTTTCACTGCAGAGGCTCAGAAGGTTGTGCGCAAGGCAAGGATTGGAAGACCTCCTGTGCTCATCACCAATCCAGGAGTGAACGCCATTGGGGATGAAGACGAAGTGGAAGAATCCGAGTTTGACAGCTGAATCTACCCAACGACTAACGGTGGACCTAGCAACTGGACTGCAAAAGACTTTACACCCATTACTTTTGTCACCCAGTAATGAACTTCTTTGTTTTGGATTTGTAATAAACAATAATTTAAAACTTTATGGCCCGGTGTCTTACCCGGGGCACCGTGGTTTTATTTGTGAGGGCTTTTGTTTGTCACTGTCATATATCATGAATAAAAGCATTGGACGTTTTTCACATTTCAAATATTGCGCTCCCTTTCTTTCTTTCTTTATATTGCAAAACAGTTGTATTTACACACACTCACTCGTACAGGTTTCAATCCACTCTGGATCTCACTGGTAACGACTCTACTACTGCCAGTTATGACTTCGAAAATCCGATCAACTTAGCCGAAGACGAAGGTGAAGATGATTGCGAAGTGCCTGGTGAGCTTGCAAGACTGTTACTCCAGGAAGAGAGGGCCATTCAGCCACATGAAGAGCCAGTGGAAACGGTGAATCTGGGTACTGAGACAGATAGAAAGGAAGTCAAGATTGGTGCCAATCTAGAGCTCAGCGTGAAACAACGGTTGATTCAGATGCCGCATGACTACATGGAAATCTTTGCCTGGTCCTACGAAGACATGCCTGGGTTGGATACCGACATTGTGGTCCATCATTTGCCTACCAAGGAAGACTGCCCTCCGGTTAAACAAAAGGTCCGCCGTATGCGTCCAGAGATGTCCGAGAAGATCAAAGCTGAGGTTATGAAGCAATTTGATGCCGGGTTTCTAGCAGTGACTTCTTACCCTCAGTGGGTTGCTAACGTGGTTCCGGTGCCAAAGAAGGATGGTAAGGTCAGAATGTGTGTCGATTACAGGGATCTGAACAGGGCAAGCCCCAAGGATGACTTCCCCTTACCTCACATTGATGTTCTGGTTGACAATACTGCCCAGCATAAAGCGTTCTCCTTCATGGACGGCTTTTCAGGTTATAATCAGATCAAGATGGCTCCTGAAGATATGGAAAAGACTACCTTTGTTACTCAGTGGGGCACCTTCTGCTACAAGGTCATGCCATTCGGGTTGAAAAATGCTGGGGCACCCTACCAACGTGCCATGGTTGCTTTATTTCATGACATGATCCACCATGAGATTGAAGTGTATGTCGACGATATGATTGCAAGGTCCCAAACTGAGGAGGAACACCTTGACCATCTGCAGAAATTGTTCGACCGTTTGAAACTGTACAAACTGAGGTTGAACCCGAACAAGTGCACCTTCGGGGTAAGGTCTGGAAAGTTGCTAGGCTTCGTCGTGAGTGACAAAGGTATTCAAGTGGACCCTGCCAAGGTTAAAGCCATTCAAGAGATGCCAGTTCCTAAGACAGAGAAAGAGGTCAGAGGCTTTTTAGGACGCCTGAATTACATTGCTCGATTCATCTCGCACCTAACTGCTACTTGTGAACCAATCTTCAAGCTGCTGAAGAAAGATCAGGTAGTACGTTGGAATGATGAATGTCAGGCCGCTTTTGACAGAATCAAAGAGTATCTCCAAGAACCACCCATTCTTATGACACCGGTTGAAGGGAGACCTCTGATATTATACCTGACAGTACTTGACAGCTCAATGGGGTGTGTGCTGGGGCAGCATGACGAGTCTGGCCGAAAAGAGCACGCCATTTATTACCTCAGCAAAAAGTTTACCGACTGTGAGACCCGATACTCACTGCTCGAGAAAACTTGCTGCGCTTTGGTATGGGCTGCTCGCCGGCTGAGACAGTATATGCTGACTCACACTACCTTGTTAATCTCAAAGATGGATCCAATAAAGTACATATTTGAAAAGCCTGCTCTGTCTGGGAGAATAGCAAGATGGCAGATGATCTTGACGGAATACGACATCTAGTACACGACTCAGAAAGCTATCAAAGGAAGTGTATTGGCAGACCACTTGGCACATCAGGCAGTAGACGACTATCAGTCAATGAACTTCGAGTTTCCCGACGAGAGCATCATGATAGTGACTGATTGTGAAGTACCTGGACCGGATGAAGGACCTGAGGAAGGATCCCGATGGTCTATGCACTTTGACGGAGCCTCCAACGCTTTGGGTAATGGTATCGACGTTGTGATCATATCCCCTCAAGGCACTCATACTCCCCTCATTGCTCGGCTATGTTTCAACTGCACCAATAACATGGAGGAGTATGAGGCATGCATCATGGGTCTTCAAGCTGCGATTGACTTAAGGATCAAGTTTCTGAGTGTCTTCGGAGATTCCGCTCTCGTGATCAATCAGATCAAAGGCGAGTGGGATACGAAACATCCGAATCTTATTCCTTACAGAGAATGTGTGTTGACATTGATCCCCCATTTCACAGAGATAACTTTTGAACATTTACCAAGAGAGGAGAATCAGTTGGCGGATGCGTTAGCTACGATGTCTTCCATGTTCAAAGTCAAATGGGACAATGAGGCTCCCCGGGTCATTATCTGGAAACTGGACGAACCGGCATACTGTTGTGATCTTGAGGCTGAGGTAGTGACTGAAAAACCCTGGTACCATGAGGTGAAGAGGTACTTGGAAGCTCAAGAGTACCCTGAAGGTGCATCTGTCAACGACAAAAAGTTTCTGAGAAGGTTCGCAATGAAGTTCTTCCTTAGCAACGACATTCTGTACAAGCGAAACCATGATTCAACCTTACTGCGTTGTGTGGATAAGACTGAAGCAGAAAGAATCATGGCAGAGCTGCATGAAGGTACCTTCGGAACGCATTCCAATGGACATACCATGGCAAAGAAGATCCTTCGGGCAGGGTATTTCTGGTCCACCATGGAAGCTGACTGTTACCAGCATTCCCGGACGTGTCATAAGTGCCAGATTTATGCTGATAAGGTGCATGTTCCTCCAGTTCCTCTGAATGTCCCGACTGCACCTTGGCCTTTTGCAATGTGGGGCATTGATATGATCGGCGAGATCAGACCTACGGCATCCAACGGGCATCGCTTCATCCTGGTGGCGATTGATTATTTTACAAAGTGGGTTGAAGCAGTTTCTTACGCCACTGTAACCAAGAACGTTGTGGCACGGTTCATTCGTCATAATCTGATCTGTCGATACGGCGTCCTAGAAAGGATTATTACAGACAACGGTACCAATCTCAACAACAAGATGATCACTTAGCTCTGCGAGCAATTTAAGATATAGCACCACAACTCTTCTCCCTACCGGCCGAAGATGAACGGGGTTGTAGAAGCAGCGAATAAGAATATCAAAAAGATTGTGCAGAAGATGACAGTGACCTACAAAGATTGGCACGAGATGTTACCGTTCGCTCTCCATGGGTACCGTACCTCAGCAAGAACTTCAATCGGGGCAACTCCTTTTTCCTTGGTCTACGGCATGGAGGCAGTCTTACCGATTGAAGTGCAAATACCCTCTCTCCGGATAATGAAGGATGCAGATCTGAGCGAAGATGATTGGATCCAGACACGACTTGATCAGTTAAATCTAATTGACGAAAAGAGACTCACCGCTATTTGTCATGGTCAGACGTATCAAAAACGGATGATCAGGGCATTTAACAAGAAAGTCAGACCACAAGAATATCAAGATGGGGATCTGGTAATCAAACACATCATCCTTCCTCAGAGTGATCCCAGGGGCAAATGGACCCCTACGTACGAAGGGCCATTTGTGGTTAAACATGTGTTCTCAGGAGGAGCCATGATTCTAACTACCATGGATGGTGACGACCTTCCTCACCCCGCCAATGCAGACATAGTAAAAAGATACTACGTATGATAAAAGACCCGCTAGGTTGACATACCTAGGAAAAAATTAGGGCTTCCCGGCGAACCAAAAGGGTTCGGGCAAAATGAGGGATGAAATGAAAAAAATCTGTACACCCGGCAAGTCGAAAACCTGAAAAGGCGGCTTGGGCAAAAATGGGTATCCCGGTGGACTGAAAACCCGAAAGGGCGGTCCAGGAAAAAGTTAGGGATTAAAGCGTAATACTATGTCTCATTGGATCACTTTGCATCCAGAATCCGGTATCAACATCAAGTTCAGACGGCATTGATCAATCAACTTCATCTTCAGCTAGGTCGTCAAGTGATGAGACGCTCGAAGATATAAAGGCGATAGCAGAGTTGGAACCCAGTGGGATTATTCTTTTCACATAGCTGTTTTGTTTTCCCTTTGTACAAATTGTATAAACTCTTTGATCGACAGCGTTCTCTTACTAGGACGTCAGCCTCTTGTACATAAACACCTATTTACAGGCAAATTCAAAAATCAATACAAATTCACTTTTCAGACCAATTACCAATTGTTTTTCCTTTTTCTGTTTTATTTTGCGAAGAACGTCCAAAGTTCAATTTTTGATATATGCATTTGACACTAATTGCTAACTCATAAATATTTGCATACGAAACAAAGGATTAATTACAGGTAACATTAGAAACAGGGGCAATAATGAGTTGTCTAAGCGATCTAATTGCTCTGTCCATCAAGGTACCAAGGTAAGTTCAGCTGAAGAATGTAACCAAGATATCTTAAATCCCCAGAGAGTGAGCCAGCAAGTCAATACACTCTCCCCAAGCAAAACTATACTATCAGCCTTAAGGAAGTTGGGTATCCCCAGAAGATCTCAACATTCCCCAACACAATATACGAACATTCCTAACAAGCATCCCCGGCAGTCTTGATCTAAGATTGTGCCCCGACGGAATACCAGACATTCAGTGGAGCCACTTCCCCAGTACATCTCAAAAACTTCCCCAGGAGAGTCCAGTCTGAAGATTTCCCCAGGAAAGTGTAATCCATCTCCCCAGCAGTAAGCTTATCCCCAGTAGATTCTGGAAGCTTATCCCCAGCAGTAAGCTTATCCCCAGTAGATTCTGGAAGCTTATCCCCTGCAGAGCACGAACGCGTCCCCCGACTTTATTCAAAGGTTATTTCCCTACCAGGATATAACTGGGTTATCCTCAGCCAAAAGCCACGGAAAGATCGTCCCCGACGAAGTCTTCCCATCCCCAGCGGAGTTCATCCAATCTTCCAACAAAACTTAACAATGGTATCCCCAGCGGAGTTATCATCAAACTCAGCAAAGTACCTCTCTTCCCACAGAGTATTGTTCCCCAGCAAGATCGCTAGAATAATTTTCCCCCACAGAGTAATCTCCAAGTTTATTCCCCGACAGAGTTATCTTCTCCTACCGGTATTCTTACAACCATCACTCCCCAGCGGAAACAGCGAAATGCTATTCACATCAGCCCAGGATTTAACTTCCCGGCATCCGTCAAGGATTTATTTTCCTAAGACGAAAACATACATTCATAAACATCACATCTTCATACATTATAGCATGCATATACGCATCATGAACACATAATCTCATCACGCATGTCATACATCATGACATCGCATACAACTAACGTTTTGTCTTTTCAGGACAAAGGTCAATACAAAGATGATTACCATCAACAGTCGCAACTAAAGATCCGATTCCTGTATCTTGCTAGGGTGTATCTGTTGACGACTACATTTCCAGACTCGATTCCTGTATCCTGCCAGGGCACGTCTGAAGAGTTCGAAGATCTGATTCCTGTATCTTGCCAGGGTGTATCTGTTGACGACTATGTACCAGACTCGATTCCTGTATCCTGCCAGGGCACGTCTGAAGAGTTCGAAGATCCGATTCCTGTATCTTTCCAGGGTGTATCTGTTGACGACTATGTACCAGACTCGATTCCTGTATCTTGCCAGGGCACGTATGAAGAGTTCGAAGATCCGATTCCTGTATCTTGCCAGGGTGTATCTATTGACGACTATGTACCAGACTCGATTCCTGTATCCTGCCAGGGCACGTCTGAAGAGTTCGAAGATCCGATTCCTGTATCTTTCCAGGGTGTATCTGTTGACGACTAGCATTACCAGACTCGATTCCTGTATCCTGCCAGGGCACGTCTGAAGAGTTCGAAGATCTGATTCCTGTATCTTGCCAGGGTGTATCTGTTGACGACTAGCATTACCAGACTCGATTCCTGTATCCTTCCAGGGCACGTCTGAAGAGTTCGAAGATCCGATTCCTGTATCCTGCCAGGGTGTATCTGTTGACGACTAGCATTACCAGACTCGATTCCTGTATCCCGCCAGGGCACGTCTGAAGAGTTCGAAGATACGATTCCTGTATCTTGCCATGGTGTATCTGTTGACGACTACATTACCAGACTCGATTCCTGTATCTTGCCAGGGCACGTCTGAAGAATTTAAAGATTCGATTCCTGTATCTGGCCAGGGCACATCTACATAAAGAGTTTGAAGATCAACTCCTGTAACATGCCAGGTAATTATTTTCTTTCTCAGGTACGCAAGTTCTCGCTAAGGAATCTCTTACGCGATCGACACCTAGATGGCATCTATAAGCCCATCCTCCCATTTCAGTTCCAAATGGCATCTATAAGCCCATTCCCGACAAGGTTCTGTCACACCTCCAGATGGCATCTATAAGCCCATCCACCTATCCATCACCTGTCAGCATGGCATCTGTAAGCCCATCTTCCTATCCATCAATCTCCAAATGGCATCTATAAGTCCAATCCCACCATCACACTTCTAACATGCGAGCGCAAATTTCTGGGCACTCTAGTGTTCAATCATCTTCCACCTTCGGATCACGAAAGGCAGGACAGCCAATCTACATCCTCAAGTTTAAGAAGATTGAACAGGGGCAACTGTTGTACCCCAAAATTTGCCCTCCCATATTCTTCAAGATTTGGCAAGATCAAGCTTCAAAATCTCCCAAGGGTTGCACAGTCCAATTGCCTCCTAAAAGTAAAAAATTAGGGTTTTGGTTCTGGCAAAGAAGTTGAAGTTTTCAAGGGTCTAAACAAGTCCCACATGCCTACATACATTGTCAAGCACCTACATGTCAAGTTTCAAGGCTCACAAGGTCAAGTTGCACAGTCAAAAACCCTAATTGCCCCACAGTCAACTGCAGGGGCAAAATGGTCATTTGGCAGTCAAAAGTCAAACTTTTTGGTCAACATCTTATTTTGAAGCCACAATCATCATTTGGTCAAGTCTTGACCATGATTCCACAAGAATGGTTCAAAAATCATCAAGATGCAAAAGTTTCTATTTTTGGACAGCTGAAAAGTCAACTGTAACTTGACCAAGGCATAACTTCCACATGGTTCATCAGAAAAATCCCATCCAATGCTCATCTTGAAGGGGAAGACATTTCCTAAAACTCATCTTCACACTCCAAGTCCAAGAAATGCTCTCACAAAAAGTTATCAATTCCAACATTATAGGTCATTTTCAAAAGTCAACAAAAAGGGACTTTAAGTCAAGGACCATAACATGATATTGGTAAATCAAAAGGACATGGGACCAAAGAAATTGGTTAGAGGACTTCAAGACCTTTCCAAAATGTCCAAGAACATGTTCATAACTTTAAAATTGAGCAAGATATGCATTGGAGAAGTTGGGAAATTTTTGTGAAATGGCCAAAATCATTTATCCTTGAAATTTCATTTTTGACAAAAGGGGCCCACTTTTTCCACGTGATTCAGCTTGGCCATTCTTCCCACGTGCCCCACAAATTATTCCAAAATTTAAAATTAATTTTTTCATTTTTATTTAATTTTATTTGATTTAATTCATTTTAAATCATTTAAAATCAAATAAAATCAAAGAAGTTAATTAAGGGGATATTTCTTGTATTGAATTGCTTTGACACATCATCATTGACATTCCAATTTCGTGCAAGGGCTAAATGAGGCAGGAATTCAAATTTTGGCTCAAAAGTGGAAGGTGTTTTAATGGAGTTCATAGCAAAATCTTAAGCATGAATGCATTGCATTATTGGCCATAATTTTGATCAAGACTAATTACATAATACATATACAAGTTAACACAAGCAAGTTCACGACCTAAGAAGCTCCCAAACTGCAAATCACATTTCAAAATTTTCAAGCAAAATAGCAAAACTGTAAACCTCCTTACAACACGTTTTAAGTCCCCATTCCCATCCAAACACATTCCTGGCATCTCAAGGAAACTTTTGCAATCAAAAACCAATCCAAACGTGCCCAGAATCTCAACACTCAGGCCCAAACAATTTGCTTTTTTTCTTGAATTCTATGTGATTACTCATGCGTTTTTTGACATTTTTTTGAATTGGTTTACACTCACACTAACATCCTGAAGCTTTTGGTATTACTTAATTGAGCAATGGCATCCCATATCAAAAGTTGCCATTGATGGACATTAGGGTTTCAGAAGTTTGAAATTAGGCGTTTGCACATACTGTAAAATTGGGACATCAAACTGCCATGGTTGGAATCGTGACATCCAAACGAACATAACGGACCCATCGCGCTCAATTTATGGTCAAGCATGGCCTAATCGCTATTATCTACAGGGCTTTGTTTTGGGGGGTTTAAAACCCCCGCTATCTCTTTTTGTTACAGGGGCAAACGAAGAAGAAGGTTAGCGTGGCAAGACCTGAGTGGAGGGTTCAAATCCACGCGCGCATTTTTTTGTTTTTTGGCATATAATGTTTTTATTCTATATATTATTTCATTCCTATGTTACTTACAAACGCGTTGCATTGGATCAGTTGGTAGGCAGGTGGCTTGGTAAACGCTGGGACCTGGGTTCGAATCCCAGGTCCCCTCAAATAATTTCTATTATTTTGTTTCACATGTTTCCATGCAGTGCACGTCCCAGTAGTACACCATACGCCCAACGCCTTGGCTTGCCACGCGCCCAGTAAGTCTCATCCAAAGGCCAGAACCTGGAGTCCACCATGCACGCTAGTCAACAGACGCACACGCAACCACAAAAAGTCAACAAAAGGCCTAGCTTGCAGTGGGCCAAATTGCTTCATAACATCTCCTAAATTGGGTTAACACCCCCATGGTTTGCATCACCTTTTCTTTTTTCTTTTTCTTTTCTTCTTTTTATTTTAATTGTTTTCTTTTGTTTTGTTTAATTCACAAAAAAATATAATTTTCACAATAATAAAAAATCAGAAATCAAAAACTAAAAAATATGTTATTTAATATTTAGTTTATTAATATTTTTGAAAATAAATCTTTAAATCACAATTTAGTAAAATTAGGTTTTAATTTTAATGTTTTTTTTTTCTTAATAACTAAAAAAGGGTAGAAATTAGGTTTAGCATTTTATTCTTTTCTCTTAATAAATAAATTCTTCTTCTTATTATTATTAACTATTAATTATTTTGTAAATACTCATGTAATTAAATAATTAGGATAAATTAGATTAAAACTTAAATATTTTTTCTTAACAATTAAAATAGTTTAGAACTAGGGTTTTATTCTATTTCAATTAATTTTCTTTATTCCATTAAATACCCAAAAAACATAAAAATAATTTCTTTTCTTCATTTAATAATTAATTCACTTTCAATTTCAATTTAATCTTTAAAGGGTCAAACGCTCTCGCATATTCGATTCTAGTTTCTTTTCGCGCGTTTGTCCTTTATCTTTTTTTGTTTCAAATATTATGTAATTGCCAAAGCCTTGTAATAGTAATTAGGAAATTTATTTACTTTTCGCATTTTATTTCAAAACGGGTCTTTTGTTAATTTGGCGATGTATAGACCCGCGCCTTGTAATAGCGTAGGACCTTTATTTTCCGCATTTTAGTTTCCGCTCCTTTAAACTGCTAATCACATGAAAGAATGAATGGCCCAAATAAAAACAACGCGTAGCTCACCAAATGCATGACAAGACAAATATTAACTGAAAATAACACACAATTCACACACCACTCGTAGGGTACGCCTCATTGTTGCCTTGCCCCCGAAACGTGGTCGCCAAGTACAGGACGTTTTAGTAAGTCCTTATGTCCATGACACATGGAATAAGGGTAGCTTCTAAGGTATCCTACTGATGCTCCGGTGACCACACTGTCCCTACAAACATGGCCGTCGAGTATAGGACGTTTTAGTAAGTCCTTATGTCCGTTGATCCATATGCCCCAAAACAAGCTGCCTCGGAAAAGTTGCCTCGGAATTAAAAAGGATCAATGGCATAAGGGTAGCTTCTAAGGTGTCCTACTGTTACTCTGGTGACCACACTGTCCCTAAACCGGAATTGACCCGAACACCTCCAACGGTGGTGCTACCTACCTTTCAATGGTGGGATGGCATTACCTTAAGGACTTCTACACAGCTTAATTCCTTAGGGTAGGTAGATGACTCGTAGATACTTGCTCTAATTCAAAA
This sequence comes from Vicia faba, assembly GCA_948472305.1. Classification (NCBI taxonomy): domain Eukaryota; kingdom Viridiplantae; phylum Streptophyta; class Magnoliopsida; order Fabales; family Fabaceae; genus Vicia; species Vicia faba. The sequence goes on along the minus strand of OX451738.1, from coordinate 909,187,902 downwards.
CAAATCAAAACAAACTTTTCACACCAACACTTTCAAAGAAGCTTTCAAAACAATTTTTCAAACACTCTTGAGGACTGATACAAGAGTCGATCTGAAATCTTTCAAAGAAACTTTTTCAAACCCACTCACGATTGAAAAGCAAACACTTTTGAAAACACAAATGAGCAAGTATCTAAGAGCCCATGGATAACCATGGATAGAAAGGGTACTAACACCTTCCCTTTCTATAAATCTACCTCCCGAACCGAGAAACTATCTCATAAGGAATTTTGATGTGCTTTTCTCCTGTCCATGTTGGAGAAAATAAAAGACGGTGGCGACTCTTGCTTCCGCGACATTTCGCGAACCAACTTAAAAAACAGTCAGTTCCAGATCCACCGATCACAGTCTTGAATTCCAAAGCGGCTTAAAAAAGTCTTGCATTAGGTTCAACAAGTGATTTGATTCATGAGAATTGTGGCTTAGATAAACCATGAATCACAACATAGCTTTAATCATGTTTGCATTCCAAAGTTCGAATGAATTTGAAGAAACTTTAGCGAATTCGTTCTTTGATACCTTGAATTCAAAACCAACCACGCGAATCAACCGTAACAGATTTGGACAAAAGCTTGTGATGTCGTGTAATTCTTTGCTAATCAAAACAATATTCAAATGAAAACTCAAGTAATTTTCAACAAGATCATAAATCAATTTTCGGCATGGCAACTTGTGTTATAAACAAACATCTTCTTCGAACTCAATATGAATCTCTGAATTCAACCTCTCGTTCTATGGACAGTCTTAACATAAGAATCACAGCCTTTGAGAAATCAACTAGAAATTGAAAATACTCTAAATCAAGAAAATAACTCATGACAAATTGATAATCTCCAAGGTCTTTACAATTTCCTTCGATTCTTAAAAAGGACTTGTTGATGATGTCGCTCATGACAATGTACAAAAATAGTCGTCCCGAGATCTTGAAAATTGAGGACATTACGACTCTTGAAAGGCAGACCACAATTATCTGAAATTAGGTCAGAAACAGAAAGTGACCTCTAAAATATTCGAATTTCCGATGATCTTTCGCAAATAATCATCTCTTGACTTGTGAAGATAAATTGGAGATGACGTCAAGGAGAGTCATATGCAAACAGAAATGCTCAAGAATATCGACTAATGAAGAAGTTACAATCGTTTGAATTTGATACTGAAAAGGCTGACTTTTGTAATTGATTTTTAGTCACCTGAACCATTGAATGAACAAAATCACGACACGAGTCCTGAAACCTGGCACAAACATCCTTGATAACACATGAAGGACCATAAAGACCATTTGAAACTTTGAAAACTCATTTTCTTTTGAGAACTGCAAAACCCTAATTGTTGATTTACTGCCTCAGAAGAGAATCTGTCTGATCAATTTCTGAGCCTACTTGAATATCCGAGAAACCCTAGGATTGTATCTTGTATGAAAAATGGGAGGGAAAATTTTTGGGTACAACACAAAGGATTTAGAAGCTTGGGGAAACCAAGGGTACAACCATCAAGGGTTATGGATTATTTACTTGTTTTTGAAGCATGTTTAGCCAAGCATGTTTCAAGGCAAGGTAGGGTGGTTAACAACTTTAAGCACACCTAATCTGAGATTGTAAGCATGATTTGTGGGAGAAGTACACTCAGAATCAAAGTGAAGCATGGGCTCAAGATAAACTTTGTACAAAAGTTTGCTTTTCAAGGACAACCATGGTACTTTCATGCCATACGTGGGAAGATCCTTTGGATAAAGACTCAAACGTTGGTGTAAGCATTAAATGATGATGAGATTTAACAAGCAAGAAAGCCTGCAACATGATATTGTGCAGCAAACTTGAATCTGGATCAGAAGTTCAGCATAAACGTAAGTTAGATTAAGAACATATGTCCAACTTCTGATCTTTGAATCTCCCTGCTCCAGCATGATCTGAAGGAGTTCTTATACTTTTCAGAAAGCTTGTAACAGGCTTTGCAACCTCTCTTTGAATCATATTAGCAAACTCTAATTGAACCTACGTGAAAACTGACCCAGAAGTTCTAACCAAATTCTGACTTGGAAATGCTCAGAATTTACTAAGTGTTTTAGCTTCATGGGCGTGCCTTCAAGGATGTATAACTTGAAATCCCAGCATTTCTAGGAGAAGTTTTGTTCTGCAATGTTTTAGATCTCATTGAGATCTACAACTCTTGTGTTAGAAGTTCTTCCTAAATCATCTTGCGTCATGATGAAAATCTGGCCAGAAGTTCTGAACTTATCATATTCCTTAACACTTAGAAAAATTTCTAAGTGTTTAGAAATTTGACTTTTTCAAAGTAATTTTGACTTTTGATTTTCTTGATGAACGAACTTCATATTCTACCATGTCTTGATGAAATGTGATTCTTGAAACTTGATTTTGATCCAAAAGTATAAGTTTGACTTTTCAGTGTGCATTTTGACCACTTTGCCCTTGTGCCAATTCCAAACTTAAATTGATGTATCAGTGCTGCAAACTTGGTTCATGGAAGATCTTGTGAGAAATTTCTTGAGAAATGAGAGGGAAAATTTTGGGGTACAACAGCTGCCCCTGTTCAACCTTTTTAAACCTGAAGAGTTAGATTGGAGAGCCTGCCATTCGTGACTTGAAGGTGGAAGATGATTGAACACTAAATGCCTAGAAATTTGCACTTGATGGTGTGGTGATTGATTGTGTAGGGAATGAGCTTAAATATTCCATTTGGAGAGATGCTGGAGGGTTGTCAGAGATGGGCTTATAGATGCCATCAAAAAGCGATTGGCGACAAATTTTTAAAAAAAGTATCAGAATAAACCTCTGGTTGATTTATACTAAAATAGTAGATGTAGTGGGATGAATATCAGAATAATATCCATAAATGGATTGTATCTGACTCGTATCTGAAAGATGTACTTGATGAGTGTCAGAATGGCATCTGTATCTAGATCGTATCTGGACTGTATTTGAAAAATGCGTTGAATGAGTGTCAGAATTATATCCGTATCTGGACTGTTTCTAGAAGGGAGTCTGGAATCAGTATCATAATGTCAACCGCATCTGGATCGCATCTGAACTATTTCTAAAAGAGAATCTGGAGTAAGTATCAGAATGTCACCCATATCTGGATCGCATCTGAACTGTTTCTAGAAGGAATCTGGAGTAAGTATCATAATGTCAGCCATATTTGGATCACATTTAAACTGTTTCTAGAAGAGAATCTAGAGTAAGTATCATAATGTCATCCATATCTGGATCGCATCTGAACTGTTTCTAGAAGAGAATATCGAGTAAGTATCAGAATGTCAGCCATATTTGGATCTCATCTAAACTGTTTCTAGAAGAGAATCTGGAGTAAGTATCAGAATGTCAGCAATATCTGGATCAAATCTGAACTGTTTCTAGAAGGAATCTGGAGTAAGTATCAGAATGTCAGCCATATCTAGATCGCATCTGAACTGTTTCTAGAAGAGAATCTGGAGTAAGTATCAGAATGTCATCCATATCTGGATCGCATCTGAAATGTTTCTAGAAGAGAATCTGAAGTAAGTATCAGAATGTCAGCCATATCTGGATCGCATCTGGACTGTTTCTAGAACAGAATATGGAGTAAGTATCAGAATGTCAGCCATATCTGGATTTCATATGAACTATTTCTAGAAGAGAATCTGGAGTAAGTATCAGAATGTCATCCATATCTAGATCGCATCTAAACTATTTCTAGAAGAGAATATGGAGTAAGTATCAGAAGGTTAGACATATCTGGATCACATCTGAACTACTTCTAGAAGCGAACTGGAGTAAGTATCAGAATGTCAGCCATATCTGGATCGCATCTGAACTGTTTCTAGAAGAGAATCTGGAGTAAGTATCAGAATGTCAGCCATATCTGGATCGCGTCTGAACTATTTCTAGAAGAGAATCTGGAGTAAGTATCAAAATGTCAGCCATATCTGGATCGCATTTGAATTATTTCTAGAAGAGAATCTGGAGTAAGTCTCAGAATGTCAGCCATATTTGGATCGCATATGAACTGTTTCTAGAAGGAATCTGGAGTAAGTATCAGAATGTCAGCCATATTTGGATCGCATCAGAACTATTTCTAGAAGAGAATCTGGAGTTATTATTAGAATGTCACCCATATATAGATCGCATCTGAACTGTTTCTAGAAGAGAATCTGGAGTAAGTATTAGAATGTCAGCCATATTTGGATCCAATCTAAACTATTTCTAGAAGAGAATCTGAAGTAAGTATCAGAATGTCAACCATATCTGGATCACATCTGAACTGTTTCTAGAAGGAATTTAGAGTAAGTATCAGAATGTCATCCATATCTGAATCGCATCTTAACTGTTTCTAGAAGAGAATCTAGAGTAAGTATCAGAATGTCAGCCATATTTAGATCGCATCTGAACTGTTTCTAGAAGAGAATCTGAGAAAGAGCCCGTGTAGGATTGCTTCAGTTGGTCATGTAGATAATTTCCCTGGCTTGTTTTAGGAATTGATCTTTGACTTTGGAAATAAATATAGTTTTCCTGGCTTGTTACAAGTATTAATCTTCAATCGGTCGTCCATAGATAGTTGTCTTGTCTTGTTACAGGTATTAATCTGAAATTGTTGAAAATTGTTGACGATAGTTATTTGTTGTTTGGTCTTTCCTGAAAAAGTAAAGAGTTAGCCTTATGCAATGTCATGATGTATGAAATGCATGGTGTAATGATGTTTCCCAAAATAAATAAGATTATGTTGTATGCATTTATCATGTATGTAAATGTGATGCATGAAATGTTGTTGGAGTGTAATTTTGTCTTGGAAAATAAATCCTTGACAAGTGTTGGGGAGTTTTGGGAAGCTGAATCCCGGATGACCATTGGGGATGAAGAGTATGTACACCTTTTCAGACCTAACTTAGAATGTTTCCACTGGGTATTCCTGTTTTTGTTGTTTGAGGAGAACTCCGTTGGGGAAGTTGACCTTGCTTGAGAAGCTTTTTCCTTAAGTAGGACTCCTCAATGATTCCTCTTGAGATCAACTTAGTTGGGAGACATTTTCAGAGATTAAGACTCTGGCTGGGGACCATCCTATGAAAAGGATTTTGTGGGAGATTTGTCACTGCCCCTGGTAGCAGGTGTTGTCACACTTCCAGAAGATGTTTGTTTGATCGTGCATGATTCGTTGCTGGAATTCATATCAAATGCCCCAAGTGATTCAGATACAGGCCCGCCCCTGGTTATTCAGTGTTTCTTGAGAGATTTCTTGGAATCTTGACTGGACTGCGCCGATGTGTTGGATGATGACTCGTCGCGGCTTCTTTCTTATAGGAGATTTATCATTTTGGAGTGTCATCCCATTTAAAGTGATTTTGTTCATTGAGAGAGTTTTTGTTCATTGGATATTCGTCATGTGAATTTCTCCGCTATTAAACAAATAACCATATGCAAACAATGATATTCAAATAATGCAAAGTTTATGCTTGTCTTGAAGTTTTGAAAATGCGTTTTAGCAAGTAAATAATTTTTGTAAGAAAATTCAACTCAGGAATTGGAGTAAAGCCTTACAGGAGTCAGAATACCTTTTGTAACAGTATGCTTTCGAACTAACCCATGCTTCAATTAGGACTTTGGAAGGTTGTATTGTGGCCTGGTTCACGGTTTAAGAAACAAAGGATAAGGCTCAAAGTGTATTTGTACCCGCCTGTTCTTCTTGATGTTCCTCAGTCCTAAACTCAGTTAATTGTGAGTTTGAACTCTAATGACGTTTTGGTGATGGTTTAGACAAATTAAGTTTGTCAGAAGGCAGTCATTTTTGCAATGTTTTTCGCATTTTTGAGGATTTGTAGTGACCTCTTTTGATTTATTATCCCTGGTTTTTCCTGACTGCTTTTGAGATTACAGTTAGCGGGATGCCCAAGTTTTTCTCAAGTCTCCTTCATAGGTTTTGACTTAATGGGCCTTTCTTTTTGAGAGATAATGAATTCCTATTTGGTAGGGAGCCATCATCGTGTTTTGATTCCAGAGGAATTGTTTTGATGTCCTTCGTTGTATACGGAATGAGAGTTTGCGACTGAATGCACATTTGAATTAACTGAGAGACTACCATGCCCAAGGTTTTGATTAAAGGTTTAAATTTGTGTACAAAAGAAAACTTCTACTTCTTTGGTTCGAAGGGGTTGACTAGGGATTATCCTCCTTATAACTCCAGTGTTTAGGAATTGAAAGAACGCATGTACATCATCAGCAAGGTCTGTCCAAAAGCATACTGTATGAGATTAAGGCATTGTTTTCGTCATCCTCCCTCTAAAGGCTTGCAACTTTTAAAACAAGAGTTAAATATCATAAAGGGAGTAAAAAACATAGTTTAAATATAATGAAAACAAATAGATTAATTCAAGATAACATATGCAATGTATAATGAAACAAAGTTTGACATTAATGGATAAGTGTTTGAACAACAAAAGAGATTACAATTGAAAATTCAAAATGAACAGGACACTGTCAATGATTTGGCATAGGAGCAATGATCACGTTAGGAGCCCCTGGAGGATCGAACTAAATCTCATTGGAATGAATCATGTCTTGGATCTTGTTTTTCAGAGCCCAACAACTGTTCGTGTCGTGTCCAGGACTATCAGAATGGTATGCACACCTTTCATTGGGATGATAGGTAGGAGTAGAAGTGTTGGGGTTCCGGAGAGGAGCCTTTAACGTAATCAACTCTGCTTTTAACATGTGTTGTAGAACTTGAGCCGGTGGCATGTTGATCTTCGTGAATTGTATTTTAGGTGCGACCTTCTTACGCTGATGCCCATGTTGCCTTTATTGAACTGATGCAGGATTGGAGATCAGAACTGCCCCCACGTGCTGGTCGTGGTTACGACCTTTTTGATCATATGTAACATAAGACTATTTCTTCCCCATGAATTGTTGTTTCCCTGCACTCGAAGATGCACCCCATTGGATTTTACCGCTTTTGATGCAAGCTTTGACTCTTTCGCCAGTCAGTTTTATCTCAGTGAACCCGGCCGAGGAGCTTCTGATTAGGTGATTGAAGAAAGGCCCCGTCAAAGTTCCCATGAATATTTCAATCAGCTCCCGATCAGTTAATGGGGGTTGCACCCTATCAGCCAGGTCTCTCCACTTTTGGGTGTATTCTTTGAAGCCCTCGTTGGAACGCATGGTCATATTCTACAACTGCACACGAGTTGGTGCAAGATCAATGCTGTATTGATACTGCTTGTAGAAAGCAACAACTATATCTTCCCAAGTGTGAATGTGTGAACTCTCCAAATGATAGAACCACTCAAGTTGCGTCCCAGCTTAGCTCTCTTGGAAGAAATGGATCCGGAGCTTCTGATCAGTTGTGTATGGTTGAATCTTGTGGACATAAGACTTTAGATGCATCTTAGGACAAGAGACTCCATCATATGGGGAAAAGGTAGGGATTTTGAACTTTGGTGGGATGACCACCCCAGAAACCAAACCCATGTCTCCTATGTCCAAGCCAGACACAACTTGGATCTCCATAACTTTTAGTCTGTTTTCAAGCTGTTTGTATTTTTCATCCGCCAGTGGATACTGCTCCTTAAAATAGTCTTCGTCATCAGTAGCTATGTTAGCCCTAACGCTTCTAGCTTCCTCTTCTTGATTGTCTTCTTCTTCAGAAGAAACATCTTCTTTTTGGGCATGCGCCTTGGACCTTCTCCTCACGTTCAGGATGACAAATTTTTCTTCTTCTTGCTCTCTTTGGTGAAGAGTGTTTTCAGATCTTCCTGCCCCTTGACCAAGTTCATGAGCACTTGTTGGAACTGAGCGTTTTGAACTTGGAGATCTTTAACTGTTTGCTATAGATCCATCTCTACTGAAATAAATAGTAAGCAGATGAGAAAACCTGTACGGGAAAACCTGTTATGATGACATGCATATTATGTGATGTTTTCAAGGATCTCGTAGGGTAAACACAAGAAGATGTTAGAATTTGAACTTTGATCAAAAACATTGATTGGGGAACTTCGTATCAGTGGATGTCCTTCCACGAGAATCAAGCTCACCATGTCAAGTGAGTCATAGCCCTTGACTCAAGCTAACGTGCTTTAGTTTTTTACGGTGTTTGATTAGAGAACCAATCTTTTTTTCCCCTTGATAGGCGTCATGTTTAACATTTCCCTGCATCATAGACCCTTGAGATCCTTGAAATGGTTATTGAAAATTCTATGGTATGATGTTATGATGTTATGTACAAATATGCAAAGTAAGCAAGTTGTTATGTACAAATAGTCATATACATACAAAGCAGACAAGTCCTTAGGTTTAGGCTTGCATGGGGTTCATAGGTAAGTACCCTCTTGAAGTTTAGTTGGCTCAACCTGTCCTAGTAATAGTATTCGGGTTCTAGAGGATCTCAATATCACAGACCTTTCTTTTAGGCATTATCTCAGCACAATTAATCTTTTTTTGCGGTCGAGATATCCCAAAAGTCCAATCTCAATGAGTGTAGTATCAAGTATCAACCAATTTTCAGCTTTCCACTGAAACCAGCTATCTCACTACTTCCTAATGGCCAAGTTGTTCAATTAAGGTTCTAAGGTCAGTTAGTGCTTCATGACGCCGCTCAGTGGCCCCGTATTCTCCTCGATTCAACACAAGGGACACCCGTACCAATAAATACGTTACACTAACATAGCCATTGCTTCAACCGTGTCGGTATACGCTATACAGTTTCCAAAATCTATTGCTATTTGTGATACGGTGGCCAGAATCGGGACTATTTTAGTAAAATGCTGGTTTGCATTTTGCGTTTGTGTTTGCAAAATGTCGCGGTAAGCAAGAGTCGCCACCGACTTTTATTTTATCCAACAGGAAAGGAAAAAAGCACAGAAAATTCCCTTTTTCGAGATTTTTAGTACGGGGGGTAGATTATAGAAAGGGAAGGTATTAGAACCCTTTCTATTTGTGGTTTTCCACGGGCTCTTAGGTACTTGCTCATCATTTTCAAAATTGCTTGGGTGTGTTTGATTTGAAAAAAAAAATTGACTTCGATTTAACCCTTGCTTCTGCCTTCAAGAGTGTTACAAAGTGTTTTTGAAAGCTTTGTTTAAAAGAGGAGTGCAAGTGTGAAAAAGTTTGTTTGGATTGAGCAAGTACTTAAGAACTAATCTACCTACTCGAAAAATAGAATTGTTCTATGTTTGTTTCCTTTAGTCAGTGTTATTCCACTATTAGTGAGTAGGTAGCACCGTCGTCGGAGTTTTGAGGGTCAATTCAAACAGGGACGAACGATCACTAAAGCAATGTTAGGATGTCTTATTAATAACCCTAATGTCTTAGATCAATTATTCGAGGCAACAATTCTGAGGAAACCATTCCGAGGCAACTTTTCCGAATGGGACTTTGATCTTTGTTTAGACAAGAGAGCGACCACTAAAGCATCCTATACTTAATGACCGTTTACCGAAGGCAACCGAAGTGGGAGTGTACCCTAGGAGTGCGCATGTGCGAGTGATTCAATTTCGAGTTATTATCTTTGCACATTTAGGGTTAGCTAACCGTTTTAAAGTTAATCATACATTCTTGTCATGCATCCCTATTATCATACATCTAACAGTTTAATATTTTGCGGAAATTTAAAGTGCAGAAAGTAAGCTACGCTATTACAAGGCTTCGGGTATTTACATAGCCAAAAACAAACCCATAAAACAAAGCGATAAATGAAAATAAAATATCCTAATTAATCTATTATAACTTGTGAGCAATTACATTAATAGGGTAAAAATAATAATAAAGTGCGTGATATGAAATTTAGAACGAGAGCGAACTAGGGTTTTGACCCCGTCTAACCTAATCGAAAGAAAAAATGTTTTTGTTGTTTTTAATTATTTTTAAGAAAAAGAAACATGGTTTTAAAATTAAATACACAATTAACTAGCTAATTAAATTAATTAATGAAAATAAATAAATGACCTATTTTTGTGTTTTGTTATTTTTTAAGAAAAAGAAAATAGAATTAAATTAAAATCCTAATTGTTCTAATTAATTTTAATTTATTTACAAAAAAAACAATTAAAGTTACCTAAAATTAAATAACCTAATTAAATTAATTAATTTTTGTATAAAAAATAAATATCCTAAACTTAATTGGATGAAAATATTTTTTATGATTTTTTTGATAAAAAGAATATTAATTTGTGTTAGTAGAATAAATAAATAAATTAAATAAAACAAAATATAAAAAGAAAAGATTAAAGAGATTGGGCCTGAAATAGCAATCTGAGGGGGTGTGAATAGCCAAGTCTGGGCCCAAAACAGGTTGGTCCATGTTTGACTTGCCAGATTCCCATGCGTTGTGTTGACTGAAGCCTATGATGCTCCTTCATCTGATGGACTTTAGATCTGGCCATCTGGACACTTGGCAGATTAGATTATGAGAGCGCATGGTAGTCTCTTGGCTTGTGTGCACGCTAGATTACCTGAAGCAAAATAACATGGAATAATTGGGGGGACCTGGGATTCGAACCCAGGCCCTAAAGCACTTTCCAACACTTGGCCACCAACTGAGCTACGCGTTCAGTTTGTACATATAATAATAATAGATAATATGCAATAAAAGGGAGTTAGTGGAGAGAGAAAAAATAAATCGTGCCAGAATTTAAATGACCCAATAGAAGGGTGCCACACAGGTCATCCCCAACCTTGCTCCGTTGGTAAAAGTTGAAAACTTTTACCTACGGACATATGTCTGTCGCTACATCCCTGCAACTTCTCAAAATCAAGCACAAGCAAGATGAATAAAAACCAAGTCCATGGATAGATTCGTCTGGACCTGCTGGGAACGATGGTGCCCCTTTTATGGCCCAATTTCACCTGTACACAAAGATCCCAAATTGAAGCCACAAACCCTAACAATGGTGAAATCTCATACAGTCCATAAAAATGCAATTAAACGTTCCAGATAGCTTGCATATATGATGGTGAACAAGAATACGTGATTAGAATGTTATGAATGTGCAAGAATTACACAATTCGATTTCAAAAATAACCCAAGGTCGTGGATGACTTACAGTGAGTTATAGGGCTGAAAACTCCTTGTTCTTGATTGGTTTCGCTTGCTTGTGATCCCAGGAAGTGATTGGGATGGCTAGAAGGTCTTGAGGATGCCTGGAAATATGAAATTGTGTCTTCACTTTTTGTGATTTTTTTCAAGTTTGTTTTGACCTCTCACGCCTCTCTCACGCCTTGTTTTAGGTCTGCAAATGTTCAATATATATCAAGGATTGGATTAGGGTTCAAAACATGATCTCAATCTTCCTTCATTATTGATTTTGATCTTGATTTGATTCCTTTGAATATCTTTCCAAAAATAGCCAAAACCAATCTTTTCATGCACATAAAGGCCTTGCACGAATTCAATCTCTTGCTAGCTGGATATAGGACCTGAAACATGTACAAAATCTTGAGATTTCAATGTTTTGGATTTTTCCATGATTTGTTTTGATTAAAATTGATTTAATTCAAATCAAAATCAAAATAAATAATAAAAACAAGATAATGACAAGTGGCAAGGGCTAGGGCTCGTGGACCATGCTACCAACGCAAAACAAGTGCAAAAGATTGGGCCCATTTGGCAAAAAATTGCAATTTTAGGCATAGTTGACTTTTGACAATTTTGCAAAAAAGGCCAACTTCACCAATGCATAACTTCCTCAATTTTGTCTCTTTGAAGGTGTTCTTGGAATTTTTAGAAATCTTGAGATGTACTCTAAGAAACCCTTTTGGTCTCATCTCAATTTGGTATTCCATGTTCATGTATGAAGCTTTGACAAAAAAGGTGTTTTTGTTGACTTTTCAAAATGACCTATAATGTCCAAATTCACAACTTCTTGTGAGTGCATATTTTGAACTTAGTAGCTGAATATGGATTGTAGGGAATTTAATCCTCTTCAAAATGAGCTTTGGATGGGTCATTTCTCATAAAGTATGAGAAAGTTATGCTTGGTCAAAGTTTAGTTGACTTTTCCTACAAAACCCTAATTTAGCAACTTTTGGTTCTTGATGAATTGTGAGAAATCCTTGATGAATCATGATCAAACCTTTATCAAATGATGAAATATACTTAAAAATGAGGATGTTGACCAAAAATCTTGAAGTTTGACTGTATGTAGGCCACAGTTGACTTTTGCCCTAGCACAGTCGATTTTCAGGCCTTTGAGCAATTGACTGAGCAAACTTTCTCTGCAGGGCTTGAAACTTGACATGGATGATCTTGAGAACATATTAGGACAATGGTGAGCATTTGGGATCCCTTGGACTCAAATATCTTGATGCAACATGAAACCCTAATTTGAGGTAGACTGCCTTAGGAGAGAGCTTGTCTGGTCAACCTTTGGACTTCCTTGGGCAACTTGAGGATCTTTCTTGAAATGTTTTGAGAAAAATGGGAGGGAAAATTTTGGGGTACAACAGCTGCTCATGTTCAATATTCTTAAACCTGAGGATGTAGATTGGCTTGCGTGTCTTTCGTGATCCGAAGGTGGAAGATGATTGAACACTAGAGTGCCTAGAAATTTGCACTCGCATGAAGTGGCACTTGTCTTGTGATGTCGGGAATGGGCTTACAGATGCCATTTGGAAATTGATGAAAGAAGATGGGCTTAAAGATTCCATCCGAAGGAGTGTCGATCGCATAAGAGATTCTTTAGCGAGAGCTTGCATTCCTGTTGTTGAGGAAGATTCCGCTGGGGAAAGATGATCTCTGTCTTGAGAGAAATAGAATTTTAGGAGCTTCGGTCGTCCGTTATTCTACTGGGGAATCATCTATGTTTTGAGAAAAGTTGAATTTTAGGAACTTCGGTCGTTCATTATTCTGAAGAGGTGAAAATGAACTACTATCTAGTCGTGATCCAGGCTTCATAGTAATAAGACCGACTGCTATATGGTCGTAATCCAGGCTTTGCAGTGACTTACTGGGGAGATGAGATTAAACTTGCTATCCGGTCGTGATCCAGGCTTCACAATTTCTTGATTCTTGTCTGGTCGTGATCCAGGCTTCAGAAGGAATTAAGTTGTTATCCGGTCGCATCCGGGCTTCAACTTGAACTTAGGGCACACTAATATCTGGTCGACTCCGGGCTTCTTAGTAATTGTCCAGGTAAACTGCTATTTGGTCGAAATCCAAGCTTCATAGTGTCTTGTACTGTTATCTGGTTGTAATCCAGGCTTCAGTCCTTTTATCGTTATCTGGTCGTAATCCAGGCTTCACGGTGCTTTATACCATTATCTGGTCGAATCTAGGCTTCATGGTGTTCTGTACTGCTATCTGGTCGTAATCCAGGCTTCACAATACCTTACTTCTTATCTGATCGTAATCCAGGCTTTAGAAGAGATCAAATGGTTATCCGGTTGTAATTCGGGCTTCCCTTTGGCTTTGGGCCTACTAATATCTGGTTGTAATCCGGGCTTCATAGTACTTGGCCGAGTAAACTGCTATTTGGTCGTAATCCAAGCATCACAGTATCCCTCACTGTTATCTGGTTGTAATCCAGGCTTCAATGCTTTTTTACCGCTATCTGGTCGTAATCCAGGCTTCACAATGTCTCATACCACTATCTGGTCATAATCTAGGCTTCATGGTGTTCGGAGGAAATTAAGATAATATCCGGTCGTAATTCGGGCTTCATAACTTGTGTTAAAGATATACCACTATCTGGTTATAATCCAGGTTTCGCAGTGTCTTTGGCTACTATCTGGTCGTAACCCAGGCTTCACAGAAACTTGTATTGCTATCTAGTCATAATCCAGGCTTCACAATAACTTGCTGAGCTATTATCCGGTTGTAATCTGGGCTTCACGGCTTGTGTTTATTACATACCACTATCTGGTCATAATCTAGGCTTCATGGTACCTCGCACTACTATCTGGTCATAATCCAGGATTCACAGTAACTTGTTGTGATCGGTGGGAATAGAACTGACTGTTTTGGAATGTTGGTTCGCGTTTTGCGTTTGTTTTCGCAAAATGTCGTGGTAAGCAAGAGTCGCCACCGTCTTTTATTTTATCCAACAAGGAAAGGAAAAAAGCATAGAAAAATTCCTTTTTCGAGACATTTCTCGGCTTCGGGAGGTAGATTATAGAAAGGGAAGGTGTTAGCACCCTTTCTATCCGTGGTTATCCAAGGGCTCTTAGGTACTTGCTCAAAGTGTTTTCAAAAGTTTGCTTTTCTTTGTGTTTGTGGATTTGAAAGAAGATTTTGTTTGAAAGGTGTAAGTGCGAAAAGTTTTGTTTTGTTTTAAAAGGAGAAAGTACTTAAGAACCATCTACCTACTCGAAAAGGGAATTAAACTGTGCTAATGTCCTTTGGACAATGCTAGCCCACTATTGATGAGTAGGTAGCATCGTCGTTGGAGTTTTAGGGTCAATTCGATTAAGGGACGTGTGGTCACTAAAGCAATGTTATGACGCCTTAGCGGTAACCCTAATGTCTTAGATCATTTTATCTGAGGCAACTATTTCGAGGCAACTATGATATTTGGACAAGAGGGCGACCTTTAAAACTTCCTATACTCAATGACCACGTTCGAAGGCAACCAAGCGAGGTGTACCCTAAGAGTGCGCATGTGCGAGTGTATTATTTCGGTTAATTTTATCTGTACATGTCATGGGTTATCTATGTTGATTTTAAGTTCATACATTGGATCTTGTCATGCATTCCCTATTATCAATCATCTAACAGTGTATAGTTACGGAATTTAAATTTGCGGAAATTAAATCTAAACTATTACAAGGCGTCGGGTATTTACATCGCCAAAAACAAACCCTTTAATTTAAATTGCGGAAAGTATAATAAAGCGACAAATAATTAAAGTCCTAATTAAAAGCTATTACATACCGGAAGCAATTACAATATTGTAAAAATGATACGCGTGCGAGAAAATTAAATCGGGCGAATTTTTAGGGTTTTGTACCTCTTTGAAAGAAAGCATGTTTTTGTTGTTTTTTGAATTAAATGGAAATTAAATTAAGCTAATTATTAATTAATTAATTAATGAAAATATTTTTGGGTTCTTGAATATTTAAGGAAATAAAATAAAATGGATTAATGTTAATAAAAACCTAATTCTACATTAATTTTAAATTATTGCAAAATTGTTAATGTTATTTCCTAATTAAAACTAAATCAATTAAATTAATTTATTTACAAAAATAAAATGATGAATTTAATAAAAATAAAATTTTTTTGTTTTCTGATTTTATGGGAAAAAGAATTAATTGGTTAGTGAAAATATAAAAAATAAATTAACAAAAACAATTAAATAAAAGAAATATAAAGAGAAAAGAAATAACCAAAGAAGGGGGTGTTGGGCCTGGATCAGGGTGTGAAGAGCAATTGTTTGGCCCAATTCATACAAGCCTTGTTTGACTTTCCAGGATCTCACGCGCGCCTGTTGACTAGAGTTAATGGTAGGCGCTCAATCTTGGCCATTGGATTTGGCCTGGAGGCCATCTGGTGCCTGATGGGATGAGGAGTATGGTGGACCACGCTTTGGAAATCACATGCAATTGCCTAAAGAAAAATTAAACAAATGTATTGGGGGACCTGGGATTCGAACCCAGGTCCCATTGGACAATCCACTAACGCCTTCACCAACTGAGCTATTGCACGCTTTTGTTAAATGGATAAGTGGAGAATATTATATGCAAAAAAACAATCAATATGCTGTAAATAAAAAAATAAAGCGCGCAAGATTTGAAAGGACGAATGGGAGGGACACGCGTCAGCGTCTTCTTCGTTGAAACACTGGTTTCTTTCCTGCGGATTTTTATCTGTAGTAAGATCTGTGGGTTCATCCTAAAACAACTTCCAGGCCATATAAATGCGAACTAAGATCATCCCCATGCTCGTTTCTCCTCCCTGAACACAACCATGGCCATTATTTGACCTAATTTTTCCTGAAAACAAAACGCCCAAAAATGAAAACCAAAAACCCTAGAACCGGCTAGGGGGTTACAAGCTATAAAAACTCAATTGAATATTGCAGAATGTTTAGAAATCATGCAAGAGTCATGAATATACCAACGTTTTGTCAAAAAGATGCAAGAATGAGAGGTTATGTTTTCGTGTACAGGGCCATGTTCATGAGGACTTACATCGCGATTGGGGATGTTTCAGGGCTTGATTCTGATTGCTTTGGCTTCAGTGGACGTTAGGCAAGAAGGCTACGTTGAGCTTTTGCCTTGAATTGGACTCCAAACAAGATTTCGATCTCCATTTTTTTCAAGCTTTTTTCAGTTTTGGTTTGGTGATTTTGCATCCTCTCTTGTCGTGTATTGTGTGTCTCACTTGTGTATGTAACAAGGGTTGTATTAGGTTAAAAATTTGGGCTTGAATCCATGAGCATTGAGCATTTTGGATATGATATGATTCACCATGAACAAGCTTCCTTATTTGTCAAAAAATCCAATATTTGGTCATGATATGCCTTGATTCGAATTTGGTCATATCCATAATGATATTAAAGACCTGTAATGATCAAAAAGATACATTTGATTAAGATTTGGATTTTATTTGGATTTAAATTGATTTAAAATGAATTAAATCAATAAATATCAAATAAAATAGAAAATTTAATAATTGGACATAAAATTGAAGATAGGACACGTGTGTGGTGTGACAAGATCAAATCAAGTGGAAAAAGTGGGGCCATTTGGCAAAATTTGAAGTTTTGGGGATAGTTGACTTTTGGCAATTTTGGAAAAATGCCCAACTTTAACAATGCATAACTTCTTCAATTTTGAACTTTTGGAAGTGTTCTTGGACTTTTTAGAAACCTTGAGATGTCCTCTAACCAACCCTTTTGGTCTCATCTCATTTTGATATACCATGATCAAGTCATAAGCCTTGGAAAAAAAGGTGTTTTTGTTGACTTTCAAAAATGACCTAAAATGTCCAAATTTTTAACTTTTTGTGAGTGCATTTCTTGATCTTGGGGTGTGAAGATGGATTGTAGGAAATTGCATCCTATTAAAAATGAGCTTTGGATGGGTCATTTATCATAAAGTAGGAGAAAGTTATGCTTGGTCAAAGTTGAGTTGACTTTTCCTACAAAACCCTAATTTAGCAACTTTTGAATCTTGATGAATCTTAAGCAATCCTTGATCAATCGTGATCAACCCTTGATCAAATGATGAATTATCCTTCAAAATGAGAATGTTGAAAAAAAATCTTGAGGTTTGACTATTTGTAGGCCACAATTGACTTTTGCCCTAGCACGGTCGATTTTTGGGCCTCTTGAGCAATTGACTGACCAAACTTTCTCTGCAAGGCTTGAAATTTGACATGGATGAACTTGAGAACATATTAGAACATTGGGGAGCACATGGGGTTATTTGGATGCAAAGACCTTGATGCAACACAAAACCCTAATTTTGAATTGACTGCCTTAGGAGGTGATTTGACTGTCCAACTCTTGAGCTAACTTGAGTCACTTGGAGATTATTCTTGACAAGTCTTGAGAAATATGGGAGGGAAAATTTTTGGGTACAACAATTGCCCCTGTTCAATTTTCTTAAACCTGAGGATATAGATTGGCTTTCGAGCCTTTCGTGATCCGAAGGTGGAAGATAATTGAACACTAGAGTGCCCAGAAATTTGAACTCGCATGGTGTAGTATCAGCATTGTGATGTCGGGAATGGGCTTACAGATGCCATTTGGAGATTGTTGGTAGGAGGATGGGCTTACAGAAGCCATCTGCAGGAGTGTCGATCGCATAAGAGATTCCTTAGCGAGAACTTGCATACGTGTTGTTGTAGAAGATTCTGTTGGGGAAGCCTAACTTTTGTTGAGATTTAGGAACTTGCCTGTACTTCAACTGAGAGAATGCCTCGGCTGAGTCTTAAGAACCTATCCATAATTCAATTGGGGGGAAACATCTTCATCAAGATCTAGGAACTGTCTAGTTTTCAACGTAGTATACCGTTGAGATTGTAGAACTCGTCCACACTTTGACGGAGGAAAACATCAAGATCTAGGAACTGACTAGTATTCAACGTAGTATACCATTGAGGTTATAGTACTCGTCCATACTATGACATAGGGAAACATCTTCATCAAGATCTAGGAACTATCTGGTCTTCAACGTAGTATACCGTTGAAATTAGAGAACTCGTCCACACTATGACGGAGGAAAGCATCAAGATCTAGGAATTGACTAGTGCTCAACGTAGTATACCGTTGAGGTTATAGTACTCGTCCACACTATGACGTAGGGAAACATCTTCATCAAGTTCTAGGAACTGTCTGGTCTTCAATGTAGTATACCGTTGAAATTACAGAACTCGTCCACACTATGACAGAGGAAAACATCAATATCTAAGAACTTACTAGTGCTCAATGTAGTATACCGTTGAGGTTATAGCACTCGTCCATACTATGACATAGGGAAACATCTTCATCAAGATCTAGGAACTGTCTGGTCTTCAATGTAGTATACCGTTGAAATTAGAGAACTCGTCCACACTATGACGGAGGAAAGCATCAAGATCTAGGAACTTACTAGTGCTCAACGTAGTATACCGTTGAGGTTATATTACTCATCCATACTATGACGTAGGGAAACATCTTCATCAAGATCTAGGAACTGTCTAGTCTTCATCGTAGTATACCGTTGAAATTACAGAACTCATCCACACTATGACGGAGGAAAACATCAATATCTAGGAACTGACTAGTGCTCAACGTAGTATACCGTTGAGGTTATAGCACTCGTCCATACTATGACGTAGGGAAACATCTTCATCAAGATCTAGGAACTGTCTGGTCTTCAACGTAGTATACCGTTGAAATTAGAGAACTCGTCCACACTATGACGGAGGAAAGCATCAAGATCTAGGAACTGACTAGTGTTCAACATAGTATACCGTTGAGGTTATAGCACTCGTCCACACTTTGACGTAGGGAAACTGTTGAGATTGAGAACCTTATCTGAAATTCAACCGAGGATAATTCAATTGAGATTTCAGAACCGGTCAGGTCTTCGACGTAACTGAGAACTTTAACTGTATCTTTCCTGAAAGGTAAAGGTCAGTCATATGCAATGCATGATATGGATCGGGCAATGATGTTCTCAAAATAAATGAGATTGTATTCGTATGATGCGTATATGCATGTATCATGATGTATGGGAATATGATGTTTTAGCTGGGGAAAATAAATCCCGGAGCTGCTGGAGAATAGAGTTAAGTTCTTCGTTTCCGCTGGGGATGATGAACGAAGATGATTGTGAGAATAAACCTGCAGGAGAAAAGAACTCCGTTGGGGAATAAACTGATGAAGAGATTACTCTGTGGGGGATTACTCTGTGGGGAAGAGATGTTCTGCTGAAGATTTTAACGATAAACTCCGTTGGGGATTTCAACGATAAACTCCGCTGGGGATGGATTACCGTTGTTGGTGATATTGAATCTGTTGAGGATTGAATTCCTGCTTGTGAAAGGAAAGGACTTCACTGGGGGATGATCTTTCAGCTGCAACTTGCTGGGGATAAACCTGTTAGACTCTTGCGGGGATAACCCTCTGAATTTGGCTAGGGATGATCTATTTGTGCTCTGCAGGGGATAAGCTTCCATAGTCTACTGGGGATGGTGATTCAACTCTGTTGGGGAAGCTTTTTCAGACTGCGCTGGGAAAATGTTGACTCCACTAGAGGTATCTTGTATTCCGCCGGGGAACATTCTTATACTCCGCCGGGGAATATTAAGACTGTCGGGGATACTCTGATACTTGCTGGAGAATATTCTTATACTCCACTGGGGAATATTAAGACCTTATGGGGATACCAATCCTTTTTAGGGCCGATGGTAGACTAACTCTGCTTGGGGAGAGTATTGCTGATTTGTACATAGCTGCAAGTCTCAGTTGGGAGAGCTACCATTACTACCTTATTCTGCGGGGAGTGAAAGTATCTTAGCCATATTCTTCAGCTGAATATACCTTGGTACCTGGTGGACAGAGCAACTTGTACAGTTCGGACAATTCTTATTTGCCCCTGTTTCTACTATTACCAGTAATTCATCTTTCGTTTCGCATGTAAATATTTATGATCAACAATTAATGTCAAATGCATATATCAAAAATGAACTTTGGACGTTCTTTGCAAAACAAAACAGATAAAGGAAAACAGTTTGAAATTTGTCTGAAAATGAATTTGTATTGATTTTGAAGTTTGGCCTGTAAATAGGCGCTTTTGTACAAGAGGATGATATCCTAGTAAGAGAACGCCGCCGAACAGAATTTACACAATTTGTGAAAAGAAAACAAAACAGCTATGTGAATAACCCCACTGGGTTCCAACTCTGTTATTGCCTTTATGTCTTCGAGCATCTCATCACTTTGCTACTGGTTGAAGGTAGATCAGATTGATTAGTGTCATCTGAGCTTGATAGTCGATACCGGAGTCCGGATGCAAGGTGATCCAATAAGACATAGTGTTACGCTTTTGATCCCTTACTTTTGCCTGGACTGCCCTTTCGGGTTTTCAGTCCACCGGGATACCCTTTTTTGCCCAAGCCACCTTTTCAGGTTTTCGACTTGCCGGGTGTACAAATTTTTTTATATTTTCATCCCTTATTTTTGCCCGAACCCTTTTGGTTCGCCGGGAAGCCCTTATTTTTGCCTAGGCCAGTCAACCTAGCGGGTCTTTGATTATGCGTAGTATCTTTTCACTATCTCTGTATTTACGGGGTGAGGAAGGTCGTCACCATCCATGGTGGTTAGAATCATAGCTCCGCCTAAGAAAATGTTCTTGACCACGAATGGCCCTTCATAAGTAGGGGTCCATTTTCCCATAGGATCACCTTGAGGTAGGATAATGCGCTTGATTACCAGATCCCTAACTGGATACTCTTGTCGTCTGACTTTCTTGTTAAATGCCTTGATCATCCGTTTTTGGTACGTCTGACCATGACAAATAGCAGTAAGTCTTTTTTTGTCGATTAGATTTAGCTGATCAAGCCGGCTCTGGATCCAGTCATCTTCACTCAAACCTGCATCCTTCATGATCCGAAGAGAGGGTATCTGAACTTCAATGGGCAGGATTGCCTCCATGCCATATACCAAGGAATAGGGTGTTGCCCCTGTTGACGTCCGTGCTGAGGTACGGTACCCATGGAGAGCAAATGGTAACATCTCGTGCCAATCTTTGTATGTCACTGTCATCTTCTGCACAATCTTCTTAATGTTCTTATTAGCCTCTTCTACAGCCCCATTCATCTTTGATCGTTAGGGAGAAGAGTTGTGATGCTGTATCTTGAACTGCTTGCAGAGCTCAGTGATCATCTTGTTGTTAAGATTGATACCGTTGTCCGTAATGATCCTCTCTGGTACACCGTATCGACAGATCAGATTGTGCCGAATGAACCGTGCTACGACGTTCTTGGTTACAGTAGTAAAGGAAGCTTCTTTAACCCATTTCATAAAGTAATCAATTGCTACCAGGATGAAACGATGTCTGTTAGATGCCGTAGGTCTAATCTCGCTGATCATATCAATGCCCCACATTGCAAAAGGCCAAGGTGCCGTCAAGATGTTCAGAGGAACTGGAGGTATGTGCACCTTATCAGCATAGACTTGGCACTTGTGACATGTCCGAGAATGCTGATACAGTCGGCTTCCATTGTGGACCAATAATATCCTGCCCGAAGGATTTTATTTTCCATGGTATGTCCACTGGAATGGGTTCCGAAGGTACCTTCATGTAACTCTGTCATGATCCTTTCTGCTTCATTCTTATCCATACAACACAATAAGGTTGAATCATGGTTATGTTTGTAAAGGATATCATTGCTGATGAAGAACTTCGCCGTGAACCTCCTCAGAAACTTCTTGTCATTAACAGATGCACCCTCGGGGTATTCCTGAGCTTCAAGATACCTTTTCACCTCATGAAACCAGGGCTTTTCTATTACCTCTTCAGTCTCAAGATCACAACAATGTGCAGGCTCGTCTAATCTTTAAATAATGATCCGGGGAGCCTCGTTGTCCCAATTGACTTTGAACATAGAATACATCATAGCCAGCGCATCCGCTAACTGATTCTCCTCTCTGGGGAAGTGTTCAAAGGTTATCTCCTCGAAATGGGGAAGAAACGTCAACACATACTCCTTGTAAGGAATAAGATTTGGGTGTTTCGTATCCTACTCGCCTTTGATATGACTGATCACGAGACCGGAATCTCTGAAGACACTTAGAAACTTAATCCTTAGGTCAATTGCTGCTCGAAGACCCATGATGCATGCTTCATACTCCGCCATATTGTTGGTGCAGTTGAAACATAGTCGGGCGGTAAACGGAGTATGAGAGCCTTTAGGAGATATGATCACAGCGCCAATGCCATTACCCAAAGCGTTCGAAGCCCCATCAAAGTACATAGACCATCGGGATCCTTCCTCAGGTCCTTCATCCGGTCCAGGTGTCTCACAATCAGTCACTAGCATGATATTCTTATCCGGAAATTGAAAGTTCATAGACTAGTAATCATCCACTGCCTGCTGTGCCAAATGGTCTGCCAATACACTTCCCTTGATTGCCTTTTGAGTCGTGTACTGGATGTCATACTCAGTCAAGATCATCTTCCATCTTGCTATTCTTCCGGACAAAGCAGGCTTTTCGAAGATATACTTGATTGGATCCATCTTTGATATTAATAGAGTGGTGTGAGTCAGCATATACTGTCTCATCCGGCGAGTAGCCCATGCCAAAGTGCAGTAAGTTTTCTCAAGCAGTGAGTATCGGGTCTCACAGTCGGTAAACTTTTTTCTAAGGTAATAAATAGCATGCTCTTTTCAGCCAGACTCGTCATGCTGCCCCAGCATGCACCCCATTGAGTTGTCGAGTACTGTCAAGTATAAGATCAAAGGTCTCCTTTCAACTGGTGGCATCAGAATAGGAGGCTCTTGGAGATACTCTTTGATCCTTTCGAAAGCGGCCTGGAATTCATCGTTCCATCGTACCACTTGATCTTTCTTCAGTAGCTTGAAGATTGGCTCACAAGTAGCAGTTAGGTGCGAGATGAATCGGGCAATGTAGTTCAGTCATCCTAGAAAGCCTCTGGCCTCTTTCTTTGTTCTGGGAGCTGGCATTTCTTGTATAGCTTTCACCTTGGCAGGGTCCACTTGAATACCTTTGTCGCTTACAATAAAACCTAGCAGCTTACCAGACCTCACCCCGAAGGTGCACTTGTTCGGGTTCAACCTCAGCTTGTACAACTTCAACCTGTCAAACAGCTTTTGCAGATGATCCAGGTGTTCTTCCTCAGTCTGGGACCTTGCAATCATATCTCCGACGTATACTTCAATCTCATGATGGATCATGTCATGAAACAAAGCAACCATGGCACGCTGATATGTTGCCCCGACAGTCTTCAGTCCAAAAGGCATGACCTTGTAGCAAAAGGTACCCCACTGAGTAATAAATGTCGTCTTCTCCATGTCTTCGGGAGCCATTTTTATTTTATTATAACCGGAGAAACCATCCATAAAGGAGAATACCTTATGCTGAGCGGTGTTGTCAACCAGAACGTCGATGTGAGGTAAAGGGAAATCATCCTTGGGGCTTGCCATGTTCAAATCCCTGTAATCAACACACATTCGGACCTTAGCATCCTTCTTCGGCACAGGAACCACATTGGCCACCAACTGAGAGTAAGAAGTAACTGCTAGAAAACCGGCGTCAAACTGTTTCATAACTTCAGCCTTGATTTTCTCATACATCTCTGGGCGCGTTCGGCGGACCTTCTGTTTTACTGGAGGGCAGTCTTCCTTGGTAGGCAGGCGATGAACCACAATATCAGTATCCAAACCAGGCATATCTTCGTAAAACCAGGCAAAGATCTCAACATAGTCACGCAACATCTGAATCAACCGTTGTTTCACACTAAGCTCCAGATTTTCACCGATCTTGACTTCCTTCTTATTTGTCTCTGTACCCAGATTCACTGATTCTACCAGCTCTTCATGTGGCTGAATGGACCTCTCTTCCTGGAGTAACAGTCTTGCAAGTTCACCAGGCACTTCGCAATCATCTTCACCTTCGTCTTCGTCTAAGTTGATCGGATTTTTGAAGTCATAACCGGCAGTAGCAGAGTCGTTACCAGTGAGATCCAGAGTGGATGTGGACCTGTATATGTGAGTGTGTGTAAAATAGCTGTTTTGTAATATATAATAAAGAAAAACAAGGAGCGCAAAATTTGAAATGCAAGAACGTCCAATGCTTTTATTAATGATATATGAAAATGACACACATAAAGCCCTCACAAATGAAACCATAGTGCCCCGGGTAAGACACCAGGCCATAATGTTTCAAAACATTTTCTGTTTACAAATTCAAAACAAAAAGTTTCATTACTGGATGATAACAGAAACGGGCATAGAATCCTTCGCTGTCCAGTTGCTTAGTCCACCATTGGCAGTTGGGTAGATCCAACTGTCAATGTCAAACTCTTCATTATCGTCATCCCTAATAGCATTCACCCCTGCCTCTTGTTTAGGCTTCTCTGGTGCTCCGAACTCAATCTCTTTCGCATCAATCAAGTCTTGTACCTTGTTCTTCAAAACCCAACAATCATATGTATTATGCCCCGGGCTATCAGAGTGATAAGCACATCGGGCATTAGGGTTATACTTTGGTGATGTGGTATTTGGATTCTTCGGGGCTTCCTTTAGAACCACCAGATTAGTCTTCAATAACTGTGGCAGAATCTGAGATAAGGTCATGCTGAGACGGGTGAATTGCCTTCGAGGTATCTCATCCTTTTGTTGATTGTTGTACTGAGGAGAACTAGCAGGTTTTGAAATAACAACCGCATTCACAACTTGGCGGTGTTCAGGTCTATTCTGTCTTCTCTAACTGTAGACAGCACTGGATTCTTTCTTAAACGGCTTCTTCTCGGTGCTTGATGAGGCACCCTTCTGTATCTTACCAGCCTTAATACCAGCTTCTATCTTTTCACCGGTCAAAATAAGCTCTGTAAACCCAGACGAAGAGCTTCCAATTAGATGGTTGAAAAATGGACCAGACAGGGTCCCTAGAAACATGTCAACGAGCTCCCGATCAGCCAAGGGTGGTTGTACCCTACCGGCGAGGTCCCTCCACTTCTGAGCATAATCTTTGAATCCTTCACCCGTTCCCATTGACATACCCTGGAGTTGGGTATGCGTAGGAGCGAGGTCGGAGTTGTACTGATACTGCCTGTAGAATGCAGTAGCCAAATCTTCCCAGCTGCAGATACTGGCTCCGTCCAACTGATAGAACCACTCAAGTCGAGTCCCTGAGAGACTATCTTGAAAGAAATGGATCCATAGGTTCTAATTAGCGGTGTAAGGCTGAATCTTCCTCACATATGATCGGAGGTGCAGCTTCGGACAAGAAACTTCGTCATACATAGCAAAGGATGGTGCCTTAAATTTATGGGGAATCACCACCCCAGATGATAGACCTAGATCTCCGAAGTCCAGACCATGCACCTTCTGAATTTCCATAGCGCTTAACCGGTCCTCCAGTTGCTTGTATCTATCCTCAGCCGGAGGATATTGTTCTTCATCGTAGTCCGTCTTGTTGTCGGAGACCACAGGGCTAGGAGCCATCCTTTCCTCTTGACTACCTTTCCCTCCATATGAGGTGGTCAGATCAACTTCATTTTGTAGCCTGTTTCCAAACCTATGCCTTGTGTTGAACAAGATTGTCCTCTTCTTCTTCTTCTTCTTCTTCTTCTCTTTCAGAATCAGGGTCTTCAGATCTTGCTGACCCTTAGCTAGATTCATGAACAACTCTTGAAATTGGGCATTCTGGGCCTGGAGGGCCTTGATAGCTTGCTCAGTTGAAGATTCAGCAGACATGATGATTGCTGAAATAAACAGCAAAGAAGATAAGAGACCTGTAAAGGGTACCTGTTTATGAAATGCATGAGATGAAATGCGTATGATTGTGATTTCAAAGACAATTGGGAGATTCAAATTTGTAAACTAGAAAGGAAACAAACTTTATTAGATAAACTTTGTAATTCAAATTGTTCAACAAATTGCCCTTAAGGCGTTACAAGAATGGAAATACTGAAAAGTAAACAAAAACTGGAAAGGAAATCATCAAAGGTCCATCAATGCTCCCATGGTCTCTTCTTATCAGTGCGGACATAGTCGTTGAGAATCCGCTCGTTCTCTAACTACCTAGTCAACCTCTGGATCTTCTGCTTTTGTTCATTGAACTTCTCTCGGTAAGAATCCCGTTCCTCCCTCAATTACATCCAAGATCTCTTCAGTGCCCCAATGTCAGTGGGCATATAAGGATGGAGAATGGTTGGAAGAACCCCTTCTTCATTAGCAACTTCAAGAGTGACAGGCCGGACAACTTCATATGGCATACCCAGCTTTTGGGCACGGATACGGACCCATCTGAGATATGGCTCCATTGGCAGAGAAGTCTTTGGACCCAGCTCATGTGGATCAGATTGGTGAACTCTATCCCAAGCCCTTATGAATCTGTGACGCTGCTTGTCGCTATCCCCTTGAAAATCAAAGATGATACTAGGCATTAGCAGCTCGTGAGGTCCTTCTCTTCTGGCTCTTCCAAACTGACGGAGAGCTAAGCATGGGTTGTAAGAAATTTATCCATGGGTTCCTATCAATGGAACATTAGGATACTCTCCACAGTGATCAATGATAGTCACCTCATCCATACCCTTCAGAGTCCAGATAATATCGTTATGAGAGAGAGACATCACCCTATAAGCCCAGCCCATTCCTTCTTTGTTCTTCAGTACTGACTTAGGGAGGTGCGAAATAAACCACCTGGACAATAAAGGAGCATAGCACATCAAAGTTCCCCGCTTTCGGGCAGTACGAGCATAGAGCTGATGAAGAATGTCACCCAAGAGAGTGGGTACAGGGTTCTGAGAGATGAATATCTTTATCGCATTCACATCAACAAAAGTGTCAGGATTCGGAAACAATACCAAGCCATATATCAGAAGAGCCAGAATATCCTCGAACGCATTAAAGTCTAGACCATCCCAGAAATAGTTAGCCTTACCAACCAAGAACTTAGTCAGAAAGCCCTTTGCTCCACTCCTAGTCTCCCAATTAGCCATTACCTCCTCTTTGGTCAAATGAAGGGTTGCAGCAATCTCTTCGGGCCTAAGGGTCTTCTCCCAACCAGTAAACGGGGTCTGCTCCAGGACAGAGATACCGAGCAGCTCAAAGAACTCTTCTATGGTAGGAACCAGCTGATAGTCTTGAAAAGTAAAACAATGGTACAACGGATCATAGAACTGGACTAGGACACTCATCATTTGCTCGTCCAATTTGGAGGTGACCAAACTGAGAAGAGAACCATGCCTGCTGATGAAGGAAGTTGTGTCAGGCATCTTGGCAACTAACTCTTTAAGCAAGGTAGGGACTTGGACAAAGTTGATCCGGATGGTATTCTTACGCATGGGCATCATGATGACCTACAAAACAGAACAAAGATGAATCCCTCCTGTCTTTGAAATAGGTTAGTCCAATGTAAGATGTATGCAATGTTATGATGCCATGATGTCATGATAGTAAGCACACCATAAGTATCCACAAATAGCAAACATGGTAAAGGCACACAAGTCACACAGAGAGCCCTTAGATCTCAGGCTGGCAAGGAGCTTAGGCACTACCCTCTTTCAGTTCAGTTGGTTAAAACCTATCCTAAAAATAGTAACCGGGTTCTAGAGGATCTCAATATCACTGACTACCCTCAATCGGTCATAATTCCAGTTTAGCAACCTTTTCTTGCAGCCGGAATCATTGCGAGAGTTTAGTCTCAATGAGCGTAGCATACTGCTACTGTTCTATGGCCAAGTTGGTCAATTTAAGATTCTAAGGTCAGTTGGTTCTTAATGACCCCTTAGAAGACCCATATTCTCCTCGTTCCAACACAAGGGATATCGGTACAGACTAAAGTGCCACACCAACGTAGCTACTGCTTCAACCGTGTCGGTCTACGCCAAACAATTCCCTCACAGTTTATTGCTACTTACTTAAAGGGTATCCCCAGATCTGGGTTAGGATCTATAGAACTCTGATACAAGCCCACAAAATTAAAGCATACAAAGCATACAATTGAAAACACAATGATCTAATCCTAAGGTTCACCTCACTTATAAATAATCCCCACCAGAGTCGCCAGTTTTGTGATCGGTGGGAATAGAACTGACTGTTTTGGAATGCTGGTTCGCATTTTGCGTTTGTTTTTGCAAAATGTCGCGGTAAGCAAGAGTCGTCACCGTCTTTTATTTTATCCAACAAGGAAAGGAAAAAGGCACAGAAAAATTCCTTTTTCGAGACATTTCTCGGGTTCGGGAGGTAGATTATAGAAAGGGAAGGTGTTAGCACCCTTTCTACCCGTGGTTATCCATGGGCTCTTAGGTACTTGCTCAAAGTGTTTTCAAAAGTTTGCTTTTCTTTGTGTTTGTGGATTTGAAAGAAGTTTTTGTTTGAAAGGTGTAAGTGCGAAAAGTTTTGTTTTGTTTTAAAAGGAGCAAGTACTTAAGAACCATCTACCTACTCGAAAATGGAATTAAACTGTGCTAATGTCCTTTGGACAATGCTAGCCCACTATTGATGAGTAGGTAGCATCGTCGTTGGAGTTTTAGGGTCAATTCGATTAAGGGACGTGTGGTCACTAAAGCAATGTTAGGACGCTTTAGCGGTAACCCTAATGTCTTAGATCATTTTATCCGAGGCAACCGTTTCGAGGCAACTATGATATTTGGACAAGAGGGCGACCTCTAAAACTTCCTATACTCAATGACCACGTTCGAAGGCAACCAAGCGAGGTGTACCCTAAGAGTGCGCATGTTCGAGTGTGTTATTTCAGTTAATTTTATCTGTACATGTCATGGGTTATCTATGTTGATTTTAAGTTCATACATTGGATCTTGTCATGCATTCCCTATTATCAAACATCTAACAGTGTATAGTTACGGAATTTAAATTTGCGGAAATTAAATCTAAACTATTACAAGGCGTCGGGTATTTACATCGCCAAAAACAAACCCTTTAATTTAAATTGCGGAAAGTAAAATAAAGCGACAAATAATTAAAGTCCTAATTAAAAGCTATTACATACCGGAAGCAATTACAATATTGGAAAAATGATACGCGTGCGAGAAAATTAAATCGGGCGAATTTTTAGGGTTTTGACCCTTTTTGAAAGAAAGCATGTTTTTGTTGTTTTTTGAATTAAATGGAAATTAAATTAAGCTAATTATTAATTAATTAATTAATGAAAATATTTTTGGGTTCTTGAATATTTAAGGAAATAAAATAAAATGGATTAATGTTAATAAAAACCTAATTCTACATTAATTTTAAATTATTGCAAAATTGTTAATGTTATTTCCTAATTAAAACTAAATCAATTAAATTAATTTATTTACAAAAATAAAATGATGAATTTAATAAAAATAATATTTTTTTGTTTTCTGATTTTATGGGAAAAAGAATTAATTGGTTAGTGAAAATATAAAAAATAAATTAACAAAAACAATTAAATAAAAGAAATATAAAGAGAAAAGAAATAACCAAGGAAGGGGGTGTTGGGCCTGGATCAGGGTGTGAAGAGGAATTGTTTGGCCCAATTCATACAAGCCTTATTTGACTTTCCAGGATCTCACGCGCACCTGTTGACTAGAGTTCATGGTAGGCGCTCAATCTTGGCCATTGGATTTGGCCTGGAGGCCATCTGGCGCCTGATGAGATGAGGAGTATTGTGGACCACGCTTTAGAAATCACATGCAATTGCCTGAAGAAAAATTAAACAAATGTATTAGGGGACCTGAGATTCGAACCCAGGTCCCATTGGACAATCCACTAACGCCTTCACCAACTGAGCTATTGCACGCTTTTGTTAAATGGATAAGTGGAGAATATTATATGCAAAAAAACAATCAATATGCTGTAAATAAAAAAATAAAGCGCGCAAGATTTGAAAGGACGAATTGGAGGGAGACGCATCAGCGTCTTCTTCGTTGAAACACTGGTTTCTTACCTGCGGATTTTTATCCGCAGCAAGATCCGTGGGTTCATCCTAAAATAACTTCCAGGCCATATAAATGCGAACTAAGATCATCCCCATGCTCGTTTCTCCTCCCTGAACACAACCATGGCCATTATTTGACCTAATTTTTCCTGAAAACAAAATGCCCAAAAATGCATACCAAAAACCCTAGAACCGTCTAGGGGGTTACAAGCTATAAAAACTCAATTGAATATTGCAGAATGTTTAGAAATCATGCAAGAGTCATGAATATACCAACGTTTTGTCAAAAAGATGCAAGAATGAGAGGTTATGTTTTCGTGTACAGGGCCATGTTCATGAGGACTTACAGCGCGATTAGGGATGTTTTAGGGCTTGATTCTGATTGCTTTGGCTTCAGTGGACGTCAGGCAAGAAGGCTACGTTGAGCTTTTGTCTTGAATTGGACTCCAAACAAGATTTCAATCTCCACTTTTTTCAAGCTTTTTTCAGTTTTGGTTTGGTGATTTTGCAGCCTCTCTCGTCGTGTATTGTGTGTCTCACTTATGTATGTAACAAGGGTTGTATTAGGTTAAAAATTTGGGCTTGAATCCATGAGCATTGAGGATTTTGGATATGATATGATTCACCATGAACAAGCTTCCTTATTTGTCAAAAAATCCAATATTTGGTCATGATATGCCTTGATTCGAACTTGGTCATATCCATAATGATATTAAAGACCTGTAATGATCAAAAAGATACCATTTGATTAAGATTTGGATTTTATTTGGATTTAAATTGATTTAAAATGAATTAAATTAATAAAAATCAAATAAAAATAGAAAAATTAATTATTGGACATAAAATTGAAGATAGGACACGTGTGTGGTGTGACAAGATCAAATCAAGTGGAAAAAAGTGGGCCCATTTGGCAAAATTTGAAGTTTTGGGGATAGTTGACTTTTGGCAATTTTGGAAAAATGCCCAACTTCAACAATGCATAACTTCTTCAATTTTGAACTTTTGGAAGTGTTCTTGGACTTTTTAGAAACATTGAGATGTCCTCTAACCAACCCTTTTGGTATCATCTCAGTTTGATACTCCATGCTCAAGTTATAAGCCTTGGCAAAAAAGGTGTTTTTGTTGACTTTCAAAAATGACCTATAATGTCCAAATTTGTAACTTTTTGTGAGTGCATTTATTGATCTTGGGGTGTGAGGATGGATTGTAGGAAATTGCATCCTCTTAAAAATGAGCTTTGGATGGGTCATTTCTCATAAAGTATGAGAAAGTTATGCTTGGTCAAAGTTGGGTTGACTTTTCCTACAAAACCCTAATTTGGCAACTTTTGAATCTTGATGAATCTTGAGCAATCCTTGATGAATCATGATCAACCCTTGATCAAATGATGAATTATACTTAAAAATGAGAATGTTGACAAACAATCTTGAGGTTTGACTATTTGTAGGCCACAATTGACTTTTGCCCTAGCACAGTCGATTTCTTGGCCTCTTGAGCAATTGACTGACCAAACTTTCTCTGCAAGGATTGAAATTTGACATGGATGAACTTGAGAACATATTAGGACATTGGGGAGCACCTGGGGTCATTTGGATGCAAATACCTTGATGCAAAAC
Source organism: Vicia faba (assembly GCA_948472305.1). NCBI lineage: Eukaryota > Viridiplantae > Streptophyta > Magnoliopsida > Fabales > Fabaceae > Vicia > Vicia faba. Next base: position 909,156,225 of record OX451738.1, on the reverse strand, counting down.
AAAACCCTAATTTTGAATTGACTGCCTTAGGAGGTGATTTGACTGTCCAACTCTTGAGCTCACTTGAGTCACTTGGAGATTATTCTTGACATGTCTTGAGAAATATGGGAGGGCAAATTTTGGGGTACAACACTTGTTGAGCTGTTATCCGGCCGTAATCCGGGCTTCACGACTTGTTGGGGATTAAACTATTATTCGGTCGTTCTCCGGGCTTCATAGCTTAAAGATAAATCATTATCTGGTCGAATCCAGGCTTCGTGGTGTTCGATACTGCTATCTGGTTGAATCCGGGCTTCACAATATGCTGTAGAAATCAAGGTACTAACCGGTCGGATTCGGGCTTCATAGCTTGAACTTGGTGAGAATTTGATTGTATCTTTCCTGAAAGGTAAAGGTCAGTTGTATGTAATGCATGGCATGTATCAAGCAATGATGTTCTCAAAATAAATGAGGTTGTGTTGTATGATGCGTATGCGCATGTCATGATGTATGGATACGTAATGTTTTTATGATAATCTCTAGCTGGGAAAAATAAATCCCGGATTGCTGTTGGAGAAAAAGAGTTTCGCTCGCTGGGGATAACGACCGAAGATGATTGTGAAAATAATCTTGCTGGAGAATACATTGGTGAGAGAATGACTCTGTGGGGAAGAGATACTCTGTTAGAAGATCCACTGACTTGGAGAAATAACCTCGGCTGGGGATGAATTACCGTTGCTGGCGGTGATGAACTCTGTCGGGGATAAGCTTTCTGTTTGTGGAAGAAATAACCTTCACTAGGGATAATCTTCTAGACTCTACTGGGGACAATCCTCCAGACTCTACTGGGGATAATCTTCTAGTGTTGATGATAGATAAACTCTGCTTGGGGAGAATCTTACTGATTCATTCGCGGTTGCGAGCCTCAGCTGGGGAGAATCAACACCACTGTCCTTCTCTTACTCTGCGGTGAGTGAATGTACCTTCAATTGTTTTCTCCAACTAGATCTATCCTTATACCTGGTGGACAGAGCAACTGTATGGTTTGGACATTTCTTGTTTTCCCCTGTTTCCGATATTACGAGTAGTCGTCTTTTATTTCGCATGTAAATATTTTTGAGCAGCAATTATTGTCAAATGCATATATCAAAAATGAACCATTGGACGTTCTTGCAAAACAAAATAGAAAAAAGAAAACAATTTGAAATTTCTTTGTGAAAATGAATTGTATTGATTTTGAAGTTGGCCTGTAAATAGGCGTTTTTTTGTACAAGAGGCTGACGTCCTAGTAAGAGAACGCCGCCGAACAATAGAATTTATACAGTTTGTGAAAAACAGAGAAACAACTATGTGAAAAATCCCATTGGGTTCCAACTCTTCTATTGCCTTTATATCTTCGAGCATCTCATCCCTTTGCTACTTGGTTGAAGGTAGATCAGATTGATTGGCGCCGCTCGAGCTTGATAGTCAATACCGAAGTCTGGTTGCAAGATGATCCAATGATACATAGTGTTACGCTTCAATCCCTAATTTTTTCCTGGACCGCCCTTTCGGGTTTTCAGTCCATCGGGATACCCTTTTTTGCCCAAGCCGCCTTTTTAGGTTTTTTACTTGCCGGGTGTACAGCTTTTTCATTTTCATCCCTTATTTTTGCCCGAATCCTTTTGGTTCGCCGGGAAGCCCTTATTTTTGCCTAGGCCAGTCAACCTAGCGGGTCTTCGATTATGCGTAGTATTTTTTCACTATGTCTGCATTGACGGGGTGAGGAAGGTCGTCACCATCCATGGTGGTTAGAATCATAGCTCCTCTTGAGAAAATGTTCTTGACCACAAATGGCCCTTCGTACGTAGGGGTCCATTTGCCCCTGGGATCACCTTGCGGTAGTATGGTGCATTTGATCACCAGATCCCTGACTTGATACTCTTGTCGTCTAACTTTCTTGTTAAATGCCTTGATAATTCGCTTTTGATACGTCTGACCATGACAAATAGCAGTAAGTCTCTTTTCATTGATTAAGTTCAGTTGATCAAGCCGATTCTGGATCCAATCCTCCTCGCTCAAACCTGCATCCTTCATAATCCAAAGAGAGGGTATCTGGACCTTAATGGGTAAGACTGCTTCCATGCCGTACACCAAAGAGTAGGGTGTTGCCCCTGTTGAAGTCTGCACTGAAGTTCGGTACCCATAGAGAGCGAATGGTAACATCTCATGCCAGTCTTTGTATGTCACTGTCATCTTCTGCACAATCTTCTTGATGTTCTTGTTAGCCGCTTCTACACCCCCATTCATCTTCGGTCGATAAGGAGAAGAGTTGTGATGTTGTATCTTGAACTGCTTGCAGAGCTTGGTGATCACCGTATTGTTGAGATTTGTACCATTATCCGTAATGATCCTCTCTGGTACACCATATCGACAGATCAGATTGTGCCGAATAAACCGTGCCACGACATTCTTGGTCACTGTAGCAAAATAAGTTGCCTCAACCCACTTCATAAAGTAATCAATAGCTGCCAAAATGAAACGATGCCCGTTAGACACAGTAGGTCTATCTCGCCAATCATATCGATACCCCACATTGCAAAAGGCCAAGGAGCTGTCAAGACATTTAGAGGAACTGGAGGTATATGCACTTTATCAGCATAGACTTGGCACTTATGACAAGTCCGAGAGTGCTGATAACAATCGGCTTCCATAGTAGACCAATAGTATCCCGCCCGTAGGATTTTCTATGCCATGGTATGTCCACTGGAATGAGTTTCGAAAGTGCCTTCATGTAACTCTGCCATAATCCTTTCTGCCTCGTTCTTGTCCACACAACGCAGTAAGGTCGAATCATGGTTACGCTTGTAAAGAATGCCATTGCTGATGAAGAACTTCGCAGCGAATCTCCTCAGAAACTTCTTGTCGTTAACAGATTCACCCTCGGGGTATTATTGAGCCTCAAGATACCTCTTCACCTCATGAAACCAGGGTTTATCTGCTACCTCTTCAGTCTCAATATCACATTAATGTGCAGGTTCATCCAACCTCTCAATGGTAATCTGGGGAGCCTCATTGTCCCACCTGACCTTGAACATAGAAGACATAGTAGCTAGCGCGTCCGCTAACTGATTCTCCTCTCTTGGTAAGTGTTCAAAGGTTATCTCTTCAAAATGTGGAAGCAACGTCAATACATACTCTTTGTAAGGAATAAGATTTGGGTGTTTCATATTCCACTCACCTTTGATCTGACTGATCACGAGAGCGGAATTTCCGAATACATGCAAGAACTTAATCCTTAGGTCAATAGATGCACGCAGGCCCATGATGCACGTTTCATACTCCGCCATGTTGTTGGTGAAGTTAAAACGTAATCGGGTGGTGAACGGAGTATGACAGCCTCCAGGAGATATGATCATGGCGCTAATTCCATTTCCCAACGCGTTTGAAGCTCCATCAAAATACATAGACCATCGGGATCCTTCCTCAGGTCCTTCATCTGGTTCAGGTGTTTCACAGTCAGTCACCAACATGATGTTCTCATCCGGAAACTCGAAATTCATAGACTCGTAATCATTCACTACCTGATGCGCCAGATGATCTGCCAACACACTTCCCTTAATTTCCTTTTGGGTTGTGTATCAGATGTCATACTCAGTCAAGATCATCTACCATCTTGCTATTCTTCCAGACAAAGCAGGCTTTTTGAAGATATACTTGATTGGATCCATCTTTGATATCAATAAGGTGGTGTGAGTCAGCATATACTGTCTCAGCCGGTGAGCAGCCCATGCCATAGCTCAGCAAGTTTTCTCAAGCAGTGAGTATCGGGTCTCACAGTCGGTAAACTTTTTGCTAAGGTAGTAAATAGCATGCTCTTTTCGGCCAGACTCGTCATGCTGCCCCAGAACACACCCCATTGAATTATTGAGTACTATCAAGTATAAGATCAAAGGTCTTCCCTCAACTGGAGGCATCCGAATAGGTGGCTCTTGGAGATATTCCTTGATCCTTTCGAAAGCGGCCTGACATTCATCATTCCATCTTACCACTTGTTCTTTCTTCAGCAGCTTGAAGATTGGATCACAAGTAGCAGTCAAGTGTGAAATGAAGTGGGCAATGTAATTCAGACGTCCCAGAAAGCCTCTGACTTCTTTTTCTGTTCGGGGAGCTAGCATTTCCTGTATAGCCTTCACCTTTGCAGGATCCACCTGAATACCTTTATCACTAACGACGAAACCCAGCAGCTTACCAGACTTTACCCCGAAGGTGCACTTGTTCGGGTTTAACCTCAGCTTGTACATCTTCAACCTGTCAAATAGTTTCTGGAGATGGTAGAGATGTTCTTCTTCAGTATGGGACCTTGCAATCATGTCGTCAACGTATACCTCAATCTCATGGTGAATCATGTCGTGGAACAAAGCAACCTTGGCGTGCTGATACGTTGCCCCAACATTATTCAATCCGAACGGCATGACCTTGTAGCAAAAGGTGCCCCACTGTGTAACGAACGTTGTCTTCTCCATGTCCTCGGGAGCCATCTTAATCTGATTGTAACCGGAGAAACCATCCATGAAGGAGAAGACCTTATGCTGTGCGGTGTTATCGACCAAAACATCGATGTGAGGCAGAGGGAAATCATCCTTGGGGCTTGCCCTATTTAGATTCCTATAGTCAACACACATCCAAACTTTACCATCTTTCTTCGGCCCCGGAACCACATTGGCAACCCACTGCGGGTAAGAAGTAACTGCGAGAAAACCGGCATCAAACTGTTTCATGACCTCAGCTTTGATTTTCTCAGACATCTCGGGGTGCATTCAGAAAACTTTCTGCTTTACTGGAGGACAATCTTCTTTGGTTGGCAAGCGGTGAACCACAATATCAGTATCCAACCCAGGCATATCTTCATAAGACCAAGAAAATATCTCAACATAGTCACGCAGCATATGTATCAACCGTTGCTTGACGCTAGACTCTAGATTTGCACCGATCTTAACCTCTTTCTTGTCTTCCTCTGTACCCAGATTCACTGATTCCACTGGCTCTTCATAGGGCTATATGGCCCTCTCTTCCTAAAGTAACTGAAGATGTGAAAAACACAAGAAGGGGGGTTGAATTGAAAAACTTAAATCAAAAGGCTTAACAACACAATATTTTTATCCTGGTTCATTTGATCTCAAACTACTCCAGTCCACCCGTCAAGGTGATTTCGCCTCTCTCCAACGAGGTCTTAATCCACTATTCTCAAAGGATTACAACAGCTACTTTAACAACTGTTAAAGTCTTCTTGAGTACAACCACAATCCGGTTAATCTCAAGGAACTTCTTTTACAAATGATTTGAACAAGTATGTGTTGTTGTTTTCTTACAAAACTGTATATCACAACTGTGATAATTACACAAAATAAGCTTGGAATAAAATGAATTTGCTAAAGCTTTGAATATGCGTGGTTTGGATAGCTTGGCAAATTTTGAGTGCGTATGTACGTGCTTCTTTTCACAAGCAGACATGTTTATATAGGCAAGCAAGGATATGTTGTCCATAAAGTAGGTTTAATGATAATAATGCACTTTCCTTTTGTAGAAGATCTTTGTCTGAAGAAAGCCGTTATCATTTAATTTTGTCTTGAATAACCAGTAACGCTTCAGAGTCTTCTTTGCTGTACCTGCTGATAACGCTTCAGAGTGTTGATGACTTGGTAAAGATGTCTTTGATCAGAGTCAGAGTGTATTTGTTTAGGCGCAGATTCTGGTCATCAAGCTTCAGCGTATAATCTGGTAGCTTTAGCGTATAACACATATTTCTGATCTTCTGATGTTGATTCCATTCTGATGCTGATTCTATCAGAACTTCTGCATATACAAAACATAATTTCTAAGGAGCATAATTGTTCTTTGTATATAACTTTGAAATAATTTATTCTTTGTATTTTGTTATCATCAAAACTCTAATCAAGGGTTGTAGAATCAAACTATGTTCTAACAATCTCCCCCTTTTTGATGATGACAAAAACCAGATTTTTCAATAAAGAATAAAGAATAAAAAGTATAGAATTAAGAAGAAAAACTCCCCCTGAGTTGATTACTTCCCTTTAATTCCATGAGTCTTTGAGCATCAGAATCTTACTGTATCTTTCATCAGAGTTTTGTACCTGTTCAAGCTTTTCAGAAGAAAAAAATTGAGTATATCAGAATGTTTGAGACTTATGTCTCAGTAGTCCGTTATTGAAAATATCTTATTCTTTCTCCCCCTTTTTGTCAGTTATCAAAAAGAACATATAATCAGAGCCAAAAAGAGTTTATATTAAAATCAGAATCAACGATAATAAGTTCAGAACAGCAGCAATGTAGAAAATATTACAGATAAACAAATTTTAAAACAAAGGAAAATCTAAGAGGGAGGAGGAAGACGCGTGAACAAAGCTTCCAACAAGCCCTTGATCTGGATGTTGGTTTCCTCTTGTTTGGTTAACATGCTCTTGATTTCCGAAATTTAGTCATCCTGTTTATCCATCCTTTCCTGCATAAGAATATCATATCTCTTCAGTTCTTCCAGAGTCTGCCTTTCATAGGAGGAAGCTTGAGAATCTTCAGTAACTGGATGCTTCTCAGAGCATTCCGCAATGTCATCTTTTCGAACCAGTTCCTCTGCAGGAATCATCTGCTCTGGAGTATCAGTCAGAATAAGATCTTCTGACTCTGGTTGAACTTTGTCTGCTGGACGATGTTCTAACCAGGGAGCATTGTCCATAGGGAGAACTTCTTCCTTGAGCAGCTGGCTCAGAACTTGATCTTCAATTACTTTTAGCAGATTACTGAAGTTCTGCTAAACTTGTCCGTAGATTTGTTCTCGCGTCTTATGAGTTTCAGAACATACCCATTTTCTGAAACTTGTCCAAAGATAATCTGATGCAGCAGGATTAATCATCTCAAGACTAGCTTACTTTAGGGAAGTTATCCACTTCTGCATTTCTGTTTCAAATATCAATAAACTAGTACCAACATCTGGTGTAGGTTCAGATGGTTTTGGTTTTGGAATAGCTGTTTTATGGGTTATGGCAGCAAGGCGTTCAAAAATAGTTAAATCAATAACAGTTTTGGCATTGTCATTTGGATTGTTCTTTGGTGAGGGAGTGGGAGAGTCTGGAATGATTATTGGACTAGTTGGGGAGTTTGGAGGAGTTGATTCTAGTGAAGAGGGAATTTGGGGAATATCCAGAATGGTCAGGGGCATGCGGATGGCCAGAGGTTCAGTAATTCTGGGAATGGGAATGGGATCAGAATCAACAGTTTGGTTGGATTGAACGTGATGAAGTTCTGGTTCACAGGATTCAGAAGGTTGGACTTCAGAAGTTTGAACTTCTGGTTGTGATAGTTCAGGTTGTGGAGAAGGTGGATGAATTTCTGATTGAGGAGAGAGTGGAATTTTTGGTTGAGGTGCTTCTGAAATGGTTTCAGAATTTGGATTTTCTGGTATGGGAGCAGAAATATGTTGGTCAAAGGTTTCAATATCTGATAGAACTTTTACAAGCTCTGGTTGAGTTGTTTCAATGTTTAGATTGATAGGTAGGGAGTGAGATCCTCTAAGAGTTAAAGTTTCTGAGGGGTCAAACTCAATGTCAAAATCATCAAATGTTTGTGGGGTAGGAATTTCTGATTGGGTAGGAATTGGTACAGATGTTGATACAGATACTGAATCTAAAACAGTTACAGAAGAAGGATTACCTCTATTTTTAGCTACTTTGGGAGTCCGCTAGGATGATCCTTCTGTTGCTGCCTTCCTTTTCTTGTTCTTCTTCAGCACAACTTCTGGAGCCTTCTGCTGCAGATCCTGAATGTTTAAATCTGGTGCTGTACCATCTGCCTTGCATGCATCCAGATATCTGACGATAATCTCAGGCTTGGAATCAATTTCTGAGAACATGGGAAAGTCATCCAGAGGGATTCTTCTGCTGGTGATTGTTGAAAAAGAAGTGACACTGGGTTCCTTCTTGATGTTCTCAATAATCTTCATCTTCTTCAGATTCTTCACATTCAGAGGCTTTCCAACAGTTGCCTCTAAAGTGATGATTTCCTAAGCTTCTGTTAGATGATCTATCAGTCCATTCTCTATCATAATATCTGATATGAGCCTTCCAAGGGCTATCCAGTCCCTTTTAGTGCGCTCCTCTTCTCTAGTCTCCTTAACACTAGTCCTCAGATGATTGAACAACAAATGAGCCAGATTCACCTTAGTCTTCTGGGAGATGAAGTAGATCAGAAACTGCTGATCAATGTTGATGTAGTCAGGAGAGCTGGTTGGCCTCTTGTGGTTTATGCATCCCAGAATAATCTTAGCCCATATTCTGTGATGGTCCTTCAGATCCCTTATCTTGCTGGAGGGAAGACCCAGAGTGAAGATTTCTCTAACAATTACAGCGACATCAGCACATCTTTCAGCCATGTCTATACATCTTACGCCACCACCACTGTAACCTATCAATCTTGCAATAAGGTCTTCAGTTATGACTATCTTCTTCCCCATTATATATGAAGTAACTTGATGATTAGAGGATGAAGCATGAATCCAAAATTCCTTCACAAGGATTAGGAACGTTGGACCTACCAGACGGTCAAAATACCTGTTCCATCCTTGAGCCTTTACTTCTTCAAAAAGATTGAATCCATTTCCTTAAAGACTGTTAAAGTCCACAATCAATTCCGAGAGTACTTCTAGGTTGTTAACTGGCGCAAGGAGAGTTCTGAATGGTTCTTCATATTGTTCTGTAGATTCTGTTCTCTGAGTACTGGTATTAGGAATTCTTGAGGAAGCCATGTTCACACAGAAAAAATTGAGATGAAAATGAAAGGGTTTTGAAAAAGATGCAAACTGAAAACAATTAGATTGCAGAGAAAGTGAAAGAGTGTAAAGAATGAGAAATGTGTTTAAATAGATTTTGAAAACGTAAGCTGCAAGAGAGAGAAATAAAATGTAATGATTATAAGCATTAATGACAGCTGATTTTGGGGGATTCAGACAGATATTGGAATGGTTACCCATGACATGTGTCTCAATGCATCCAATCAGCGCTTTTGACCTTTCAGAAAAATGAACACGTGTTCAGCCTCAGAAGGTAGCTGATAAATGGATGACAACTGTTTGCTTACGTGAACAGCACACTTCAATCCTTGAAATGAAACGCTCAGATCTTCATGGATAGATTCTGATACAATCTGGACTTCTAAAATTCTGAAGGCAAGTTGATCAGCAGTTCACAGAAAATAACAAAAATTCTAAGGACTAAGATATGTAAATAAATCAGCTTATTCTGAGCAAAGCTTCATGCTGAGATGTTTCAGAATGAAGTTAAACCTATCTTCAGAAAGAGGTTTAGTAAAGACATCAGCCCATTGATGGTCTGTGTTAATGAATTTTAAATTGAGAATCCCTTTCTGAATATAGTCCCTAATAAAATGATGTTTTATTTCTATGTGCTTAGCCCTAGAATGCAAAATAGGATTTTTACTGAGACAAATGACAGAAGTATTGTCACAGAGGATAGGGATGTTACTCTCAAATATATTGAAGTCCTCAAGTTGACTTTTCATCCAGAGCATTTGCGTGCTACATCCAGCTGCTGCTATGTATTCAGGTTCTGCTGTTGATAGAGCTATTGTAGATTGTCTTTTGCTGGACCATGAGATCAGATTTTCTCCCAGAAACTGGCAGCTTCCAGAAGTTCTTTTACGTTCAACTCTGTCTCCAGCAAAATCAGCATCACAGTATCCTACTAAGCTGTAATCACTTGATTTTCTATAAAACAGAACCAGATTAGCAGTACCTTTCAGATACTTGAAAATTCGCTTAACTGCTGTTAAGTGAGATTCTCTAGGATCTGATTTGAATTTAGCACAAATACAAACGCTGAATAGAATGTCAGGCCTTGAAGCCGTCAGATAGAGAAGAGAACCAATCATACCTCTGTAGACCTTCTGTTCTACCTTTTTACTTACCTCTTCTTTTTCCAGAATGCACGTGGGATGCATTGGAATCCTTGATGGCTTACATTCTGAGAGATCAAATTTCTTCAGAAGTACTATGACATATTTGCTCTGATGAATGTAAGTTTCTTCTGGAGTTTGATTAATCTGAATGCCCAGAAAGAATTTTAGTTCCCCCATTAGGCTCATCTCAAATTCTTCCTGCATACATTTAGCAAACTCTCTTCCCAGAGAGGGTTTAGTGGATCCAAATATAATGTCATCAACATAAATCTGACATACTAAGATGTCATTCTTAACTGTCTTATAGAACAAGGTTGTGTCCACTTTCCCTCTGGTGAATTCCTTTTCTAACAGGAAGTTACTTAGTCTTTCATACCAAGCTCTGGGAGCTTGTTTCAGACCATAGAGTGACTTCTTTAGTTTGAAAACATATTCTGGATTTTTGGAACTTTCAAAACTAGGGGGTTAGTGCATATAAACCTCTTCTTCTATATATCCATTTAAGAATGCACTCTTGACATCCATCTGATACAGAGTGATGCCTTTATTAACAACAAATGAAATTAAAAGTATGATAGATTCTAACCTGGCGACTGGAGTAAAGGTTTCTGTATAGTTTATCCCCTCTTGCTGACTATAACCTTGTGCTACCAGTCGTGCTTTGTTTCTGATGACTTCACCTTGTTCATTCAGTTTGTTTCTGAACACCCATTTTATACCAATGACGTTAAATCCTTTAGGTTTGGGAACCAGATCCCATACGTCATTTCTTGTGAATTGATTTAGCTCCTCTTGCATTGCCAGAATCCAGTCATTGTCCAGAAGTGCTTCATCAATTGTTGTTAGTTCAATTAGAGAGACCAGTCCCATGAGGGATTCTTCAGAGTTTCTGAAGGTAGATCTTGTTCTGATTGGATCTTCCTTCCTTCCTAAGATTGTTTCTTCTGGGTGATCAATGCTGCTTCTGGATGGTCTTTTCTGGAGTTGATCAACAGAAGGTGCTGGGTTGCTTGCAGTGACTCTTTCTAATGTTAAGGGAGTGTCTCTGTTGAGAGCCTCTGATGAGTTATCTTCAGTACCTGTGAGTTCAACTTCCATACCTGCAAGAAATTCATTCTGCTTTGACTTTTGAGAGTTAAGCTTATCATCAGACCAAACACTGATTGACTCTTCAACAATCTGTGTTTTTGTATTGTATACTCTGTACCCTCTTGAGCGTTCAGAGTATCCTAACATAATACACTTTTGTGCTTTAGAGTCAAACTTGTTCAAATAATTTTTTGTATTCAAAATAAAACATGTACATCCAAATGGGTGAAAATAAGAAATGTTGGGCTTTCTGTTCTTCCATAATTCATATGGAGTCTTTTCTAGAATAGGTCTTATGGAGATTCTATTCTGAATGTAACACGCTGTGTTTATTGCTTCTGCCCAGAAGATCTTAGCAACGTTAGTCTCGTTGATCATGGTTCTAGCCATTTCTTGCAATGTTCTGTTCTTTCGTTCTACAACTCCATTTTGCTGGGGAGTTCTAGGACAAGAGAAATCATGCAGAATGCCTTTTTCATTAAAGAATAATTCAAAATCTTTATTTTCAAATTCTCCACCATGATCACTTCTAACTTTGAAGATTCTAAGATCTTTTTCATTCTGAACTTGGTTGCAGAAGGTAACAAACACAGAGTGTGACTCGTCCTTGTGCCTTAAGAACTTTACCCATGTCCATCTGCTATAGTCATCTACCGTTACTAACCCATACTTCTTGCCACTGACTGAAGCAGTTTTTACTGGTCCAAATAAGTCAATGTGCAGAATTTCTAATGGCTTAGAGGTGGAAACAACGTTTTTGGATTTGAAAGCAGGTTTTGCAAACTTGCCTTTCTGACATGCTTCACACAGAGTATATGAATTGAACTTCAAGTTAGGAAGTCCTCTGACCAGATTGAGTTTGTTAATCTGAGATATTCTTCTCATACTAACATGTCCCAATCTTCTGTGCCAGATCCATTGCTCGTTGTTAACTGACAGAAGACATTTTACATTCTGACTTTTCAGTTCAGAAAGTTTGATTTTATAAATGTTGTTTTTCCCCTTTCCATTAAATAGGATAGTCCCATCATTCTGCCTAACAGCTTTGCATGAATTTTGATTGAAGATTGTATCGTAACCGTTATCACTTAATTGGCTTATGGATAACTGGTTATGCATTAATCCATCAACTAATAAAACATTACTTATAGAAGGAATATTTCAATTACCTAATGTTCCAGAGCCAATGATCTTTCCCCTCTAATTGCTTCCAAAGCCTACGTGGCCTCCAGGCTTAAGTTCCAGGCTTTGGAACATATGCCTTCTTCCTGTCATGTGTCGTGAGCAGCCAGAGTCCAGGTACCATGACTGGTGTCTTTGCTTTGCTGCTAAAGATATCTGCCACATGTATTATTTTATCCTTAGGTACCCACATTTTCTTGGGTCTTGATTTGTTAGTTTTACCAAAACTCTGATTGAATTTTGGTTTGACAGAGTAATCACTACTTGTATATTTTATGTCATGTGTGTGCCCATATATAAAGTGTGAATCAAGTGGAGTACATTTTATAACTAAATCCATGGCATTTTTGGTGTAGGAACCTTACCTTGATATCCTATCCCTTTTATGCCATTTCTGCTAACTCCATAGATCATTGAAGCCATTTTGCTTCTGTCTATGTTTTTAGCCAGAAACTTCTGAAAGCTTTGATCATACTCTTTGATGATCTCATCAGCATTGCTGGGAGTTTTAGGGATTGTTTCCTTATGAGAGTTTTGCAATTGGTTTTCTAATTTTGAAATTTTATCTTATAACTCAGAATTCTCCAATTTGAGACTCTCAGTCTTATCAGAGTCAGAAGAAAGATTCCTTTTCAGGTTTCTGAATTTGACTCTGATCTGCTGATACCTTTCCATAATTTCATTAAGGCTTTCAGCTAGTTCAGCCTTAGTAAAGTTGATAGTAAAGTCAGGGAATACCTCTTCTGTATCTGATTCTGAGTCTGAACTAGAGGCTTCACTGTCTTCAGAGACGTTTTCCATGAGAGCTATGTTTGCTCTTTCATCATATGATTCTGAGCCAGCTTCAGATGTATCAGAATCATCCCATGTAGCCATGAGACTTTTCTTCTTTTCCTTGCCAAACTTTTTTTTTGGCTTCTCCTTCTGAAGCTTTGGGCAATCACTTTTGTAGTGCCCTTGCTCTTTACACTCATAGAAAATGATATCTTTGTTGTTTGGCTTTCTGTATCCTGAAGAGCCTTCAGATCTTTTTTGTCCAGAGGAGGATTCTGACCTTCTGTATCTGGAGGAAGATTCATTCTGATTTTGTGATCTTCTGGGATTCCTGAACTTCCTTTGCCTCTGCTTCCACAGTTGGTTCACCCTTCTGGAAAGAAGAGACAATTCATCTTCTTCTGATGAGGATCCATCAGAGGTTTCTTCTACAGCCTACAAAACTTTGGAGTCAGATTTTCTGTTAGATTTTAAAGCTAATGGCTTACCTTGCTTTTGAGGTTCATCTGCTTCTAGCTCTATCTCGTGACTTCTGAGGGAGCTGACAAGTTCCTCCAGAGAGATTTTGTTGAGATCCTTGGCTAGCTTAAGCGCTGTGACCATTGGCCTCCACTATTTTGGCAAGCTTCTGATGATCTTCTTGATGTGATCAGCAGTGGAATATCCTTTGTCAAGAACTTTTAGACCAACAACAAGAATTTGAAATCTTGAAAACATAGCTTCTATTGATTCACTGTCTTCCATCTTGAATGCCTCATACTTCTGAATGAGCGCAAGGGCTTTTGTTTCTTTGACTTGAATGTTTCCTTCATGCGTCATTCTCATAGAATCAAACATATTCTTGGCAGTTTCTCTATTTGATATTTTCTCATATTCTGAATATGAGATGGCGCTGATAAGAATTTTTCTAGCCTTGTGATGATTTCTGAACTGATGCTTTTGCTGATCAGACATCATTTTCCTGTCAATCTTCTAACCACGTCCATCCACTGGATGCGTGTATCCATCAGTCACCATGTCCCACAGATTAGCATCATGGGCCAGAAAGAAACTCTCAATTCTGTCTTTCCAGTAGTCAAAGTTCTCTCCATCAAACACTGGAGGTTTGCCACTGAATTTGTCCCTTTCTTCATTGTTGTCATTGTTGATGTTTTGACTTGGTCCTGCCATTGTGTTTTTCTGACGCTGGATCTTGTACTAACACGGTTAAGTGTTGAATCTCAGAACCAGGAGCTCTGATACCAATTGAAGATGTGAAAAACACAAGAAGGGGGGGTTGAATTGAAAAACGTAAATCAAAAGGCTTAACAACACATTATTTTTATCCTGGTTCGTTTGATCTCAAACTACTCCAGTCCACCCATCAAGGTGATTTCGCCTCTCTCCAACGAGGTCTTAATCCACTATTCTCAAAGGATTACAACAACTACTTTAACAACTGTTAAAGTCTTCTTGAGTACAACCATAATCCGGTTAATCTCAAGGAACTTCTTTTACAAATGATTTGAACAAGTGTGTGTTGTTGTTTTCTTACAAAACTGTATATCACAACTGTGATAATTACACAAAATAAGCTTGGAATAAAATGAATTTTCTAAAGCTTTGAATATGCGTGGTTTGGATAGCTTGGCAAATTTTGAGTGCGTACGTACGTGCTTATTTTCACAAGCAGACCTATTTATATAGGAAAGCAAGGATACATTGTCCATAAAGCAGGTTTAATGATAATAATGCACTTTCCTTTTGTAGAAGATCTTTGTCTGAAGAAATTCGTTAGCATTTAATTCTGTCTTGAATAACCAGTAACGCTTCAGAGTCTTCTTTGCTGTACCTGCTGATAACGCTTCAGAGTGTTGATGACTTGGTAAAGATGTCTTTGATCAGAGTCAGAGTGTATTTGTTTAGGCGCAGATTCTGGTCATCAAGCTTCAGCGTATAATCTGGTAGCTTCAGTGTATAGCATATATTTCTTATCTTCTGATGCTGATTCCATTATGATGTTGATTCCATCAGAACTTCTGCATATACAAAACATAATTTCTAAGGAGCATAATTGTTCTTTGTATATAACTTTGAAATAATTTATTCTTTGTATTTTGTTATCATCAAAACTCTAATCAAGGGTTATAGAATCAAACTATGTTCTAACAGTAACAGTCTAGCAAGTTCCCCAGGCACTTCACAATCATCCTCACCTTCTTCCTCGGCTTAGTTGATCGGATTTTCGAAGTCATAATTGGCAGTAGCAGAGTCGTTATCAGTGGGATCCAGAGTGGATGTAGACCTGTATTATGATATGTGAGTGTGTGTAAGACAAATAGCTGTTTTGATAAAGTGCAAGATAGAAAAACCAGGAGCGAAAAATTTGTAATGCAAGAAAACGTCCAATGCTTTATTGATGATATATGAAAATGACAAACATTAAGCCCTCACAAACGAAGCCACAGTGTCTCGGGCAAGGCACCGGGCCGTAAAGTTCCAAATTGTCTGTTACAAATCTCAAAACAAAAGTCTATTACTATGTAATAAAAGAAATGGGCACGAAGTCCTTTGCCGTCCAATTGCTTAATCCACCGTCGGTAGTCGGGTAAATACAGTTGTCAATATCTGATCCTACTTCATCATCCTCAATGGTATTCACTCCCTGATCATGTTTGGGCATCGGTGCCATTATGACGTTGGGCTTCTCCGGAGCGTCAAACTCAATCTCTTTAGCTTCAATCAAATCTTGCACCTTATTCCTCAAGGCCCATCAGTTGTTTGTATCATGCCCTGGGCTATCAGAGTGATAGGTGCAGTGGGCATTTGGATTATACAGTGGTGATGTAGTACTGAGGTTCTTCGGAGCCTCCCTCAGAGTTACCAGGTTAGTCTTCAATAACTGTGGTAAAATTTTAGATAAAGTCATACTGAGCCGAGTATACTGTCTTTGTGGTCTCTTTACTCTTTGCTGATTGTTGCGTTATGGGGAAACAATGGGTCTTGATATTACTACCGCGTTCACTGCTTGGCGGTGTTCAGGTCGGTTTTGGCTCCTCGAGCTGTAAACTGCACTAGCTTCTTTCCTAAAAGGCTTCTTTTCTGTACTTGATGAAGCACCTTTCTGTATCTTGCCACTTCTGATACCAGCTTCTACTCTCTCCCTAGTCAAAATCAATTCAGTAAATCCGAATGACGAACTTCTGATCAAATGATTGAAGAATGGACCAGACAAAGTCCCAAGAAACATATCCACCAACTCCCTATCATACAGAGGGGGTTGGACTCTTCCATCCAGATCTCTCCACTTCTGAGCATAGTCCTTAAAGCCTTTGCCTGTACCCATAGACAAACCCTGAAGTTGGGTACGTGTGGGAGAAAGGTCGGTGTTGTACTGGTATTGCTTGTAAAAAGCAGCGGCAAGGTCCTCCCAGTTGCGGACATTAGCTCCTTCCAATTGATAGAACCATTCAAGCTGAGTCCCTGACAGACTATCTTGAAAGAAATGAACCCACAGGTTTCTATCAGCAGTATATGGTTGAACTTTTCTGACATATGAGCGGAGATGAAGCTTTGAACAAGATACTCCATCATACTTAGCAAAGACAGGAGCTTTAAACTTGTGAGGGATTACCACCCCAGATGCCAGTCTCAGATCTCCGAAGTCCAACCCAGGTATCTTCTGAATCTCCATTGCACTCAACCGGTCTTCAAGTTGCTTATACCTATCCTCAGGAGGAGGATACTGTTCATCATCAAAATCAGTGTCATTATCAGAGACCACAGGACTAGGCCCCTTTCTTTCCTCTTGATTCTCTCCTCCTCCAGATGAATGAGACAAATCAGCTTCTTGTTGCAACCTATTCCCAAATATGTGACCCATATTCAGGAGGACCACCTTCTTCTTCTTCTTCTTCTCCTTCAGGATAAGAGTCTTCAAATCCTGCTGCCCTTTGGCCAAGTTCAGGAACATCTCCTGGAATTGAGAATTCTGTGCTTGAAGAGCCTTGATGACTTGATCGGTAGGCATTTCAGAAGACATTCTATGCTAAAATAAACAGCGAAGAAGATAAGAAACATGTAATGGTACCTGTGATGAGGTGCATGATAATGAAATGCGTATGAAATAATTTCAAAGACTTTGGGAGATCTAAATTTGTAAAACCAAGAAATAAACAAACTTTATTAGATTTAAACTTGTAAAATGTTTAACAATGCCTTTAAGGTGTTACAAAAGAAATAACTGAAAACAAATCTAAACTAGAAACAATAAAGGATGTCATAACTCCCATGGTCGCTTTCCCTTCTTGCTGACATAGTTGTTGATTGTCCTTTCGTTCTCAAGTTGCCTTGTAAACCTCAAGATCTTCCTCTCTTGCTCATGATACTTCTCCCTGTATGTATCCCTTTCTTCCTTCAACTGAATCTAGGATCTCTTCAATGCCCCAAGATCAGTAGGCATGTATGGATGGAGGACCGTATAAGGAACACCTTCTTCATTAGTATGCTCCACAATTCCCGGCAAAACAGCTTCATAAGGCATCCCCAGCTTTTGAGCGTGGGCTCGAACCCACTGGAGATATGGTTGCATAGGGAGAGAAGTCTTTAGTCCTAGCTCTTGAGGGTCAGACCTATTCACCATGCCCCAGGCTCGTATAAACCTTTGGCGATGCTCATTCACATCCCCCTTGTAGTCAAAGACAATGTCTGGAAGAAGCAGCTCATGGGGACCGTCTCTCCGAGCGCGACCAAATTATCGTAAAGCCAAACAAGGACTGTAAGTTATACCCCCTCTAATTCCAAGCAACGGAACATTAGGGTATTCCCAACATCGATCAATGACAGCTACTCTTTCCATATCCTTAGAACTCCAAAGAATGTCCGTATGAGCAAGGGACGTGATTCTGTAAACCCAACCTACACCTTCCTCATTCTTTAATACAGATTTAGGGAGGTGCGAAATAAACCACCTCGCCAACAGCGGCATGCAACACATGAGGGTCCCCCTTCTTCTCACAGTACGAGTATAGAGAGCATGTAAAATATCACCCAAGAGAGTAGGCACTAGATTACGAGACAAGAAGATCTTGACCGCATTCACATCTATGAAGGAATCTGGATTCGGGAAAATATCCAAGCCATAGATGAGGAGAGCTAAGATGTCTTCGAAAGCTTGAAAATCCAAGTTATCCCAGAACTGTTGAGCTTAATCGATCAGAAACTTAGCCAAGAAACCTTTAACCTCACTCTGTGTCTCCCAGTTAGACATTACATCAGCCTTTGTCAAGTGTAAAGCTGAAGCAATGTCCTCAGGTCTAGGAACCTCCTCCAAACCTGTGAAGGGTGTTTGCTCGAGGATAGATATGCCTAATAAATCAGAAAACTCCTCCAAAGTGGGGACTAGCTGATAATCCGGGAAGGTGAAACAATGATGCAACGGATCAAAGAACTGGAAAAGGACGCTCATCATCTGTTAATCCAACCTTGAAGTGACCAAACTAAGGAGATAACCATTTCTTCTAACAAATGAAGAAGTATCGGGAACTCTTGAGACTAACTCTCTGAGCGGAGCAGGGATTTGCACGAAGTTAACTTGAATGGTATTTCTGCGCATAAAAGTCATGATCTGCAAAACAGAACAAAGATAAATTCCCTCGGTCTTTGAAATGGTTAGTCTAATGAAATATACATGTGATGTTATGATGCATGATGTCATGATAAAAACACACAACAGGTATCACAGATAGCAAACATGGTAAAGGCAAACAAATCACACAGTAGCCCTTATGTTTCAGGCTTGCATGGAGTTCAGGTACTACCCTCTTGAAGTTCAGTTGGTTCAACCTGTCTTAATAATAGTAACCGGGTTCTAGAGGTTCTCAATATCACTGACCATCCTCCATCGGTCATGGTTTCAGCTCACGCAATCTTTTCTTGCAGTCGGAACTATCTCGAGAGTATGGTATCAATGAGTGTAGTATTAAGTATCAACCAGTTCCCAACTCTATGCCGAGGCCGGCTATCTCACTACTTCCTATGGCCAAGTTGGTAAATTATAGGTTCTAATGTCAGTTGATGCTTAACGACCCATATAGCAGCCCCATATTCTCCTTGTTTCTCCACAAGGGATATCGGTACCAACTAATGTGCCACATCAACGTAGCTACTGCTTCAACCGTATCGGTCTACGTCGTACAGTTCCCTCACAGTTTATTGCTACTTATCTAACAGGTGTTCCTCAGATCCGGGTTAGGATCTATAGTAACTCCTATACAAATCCCACAAAGATAAAACAATCAAATCAAACAATAGAAGAAATACGATGAAGTAATCCTAAGGTATACCCCACTTATAAACTCCCCAGCGGAGTTGCCAGTTCTGTGATAGGGTGGCCAGAACCGGGACTGTTTTAGGAAAATGCTGGTTTGCGTTTTGCGTTTGTGTTTGCAAAATGTCGCGGTAAGCAAGGGTCGCCACCGACTTTTATTTTATCCAACAGGAAAAGAAAAAAGCACAGAAAAATTCCCTTTTTCGAGATTTTGAGTACGGGGGGTAGATTATAGAAAGGGAAGGTATTAGCACCCTTTCTATCCGTGGTTTTCCACGGGCTCTTAGGTACTTGCTCGTCATTTTCAAAATTGCTTGTGTGTGTTTGATTTAAAAAAACTTTTTGACTTCGATTTAACCCTTGCTTCTGTCTTCAAGAGTGTTACGAAGTGTTTTTGAAAGCTTTGTTTAAAAGAGGAGTGTAAGTGTGAAAAAGTTTGTTTGGATTGAGCAAGTACTTAAGAACTAATCTACCTACTCGAAAAAGAGAATTGTTCTATGTTTGTTTCCTTTAGACAATGTTATCCCACTATTAGTGAGTAGGTAGCACCGTCGTCAGAGTTTTGAGGGTGAATTCGAACAGGGATGTACGATCACTAAAGCAATGTTAAGATGTCTTAGTAATAACCCTAATGTCTTAGATCAATTATTCGAGGCAACAATTCTGAGGCAACCATTCCGAGGCAACTTTTCCGAACGGGACTTTGATCTTTGTTTAGACAAGAGAGCGACCACTAAAGCATCCTATACTTAATGACCATTTACCGAAGGCAACCTATGTGGGAGTGTACCCTAGGAGTGCGCATGTGCGAGTGATTCAATTTTGAGTTATTATCTTTGCACATTTAGGGTTAGCTAACCGTTTTAAAGTTAATCATACACTCTTGTCATGCATCCCTATCATCATACATCTAACATTTTAATATTTTGCGGAAATTTAAAGTGCGGAAAGTAAGCTACGCTATTACAAGGCTTTGGGTATTTACATAACCAAAAACAAACCCATAAAACAAAGCGATAAATGAAAATAAAAGATCCTAATTAATTTATTACAACTTGTGAGCAATTACATTAATAGGATAAAAATAATAATAAAGTGCGCGCGATGAAATTTAGAACGAGAGCGAACTAGGGTTTTGACCCCGTCTAACCTAATCGAAAGAAAAAATGTTTTTGTTGTTTTTAATTATTTTTAAGAAAAAGAAATATGGTTTTAAAATTAAATACACAATTAACTAGCTAATTAAATTAATTAATGAAAATAAATAAATGACCTATTTTTGTGTTTTGTTATTTTTTAAGAAAAAGAAAATAGAATTAAATTAAAATCCTAATTGTTCTAATTAATTTTAATTTATTTACAAAAAAAACAATTAAAGTTACCTAAAATTAAATAACCTAATTAAATTAATTAATTTTTGTATAAAAAATAAATATCCTAAATTTAATTGGATGAAAATATTTTTTGTGATTTTTTTAATAAAAAGAATATTAATTTGTGTTAGTAGAATAAATAAATAAATTAAATAAAACAAAATATAAAAAGAAAAGATTAAAGAGATTGAGCCTGAAATAGCAATTTGAGGGGGTGTGAATAGCCAAGTCAGGGCCCAAAATAGGTTGGTCCATGTTTGACTTGCCAGATTCCCATGCATTGCGTTGACTGAAGCCTATGATGCTCCTTTAGATTTGGCCATCTGGACACTTGGCAGATTGGATGATGAGAGCGCAAGGTAGTCTCTTGGCTTGTGTGCACGCTGGATTACCTGAAGCAAAATAGCATGGAATAACTGGGGGGACCTGGGATTCGAACCCAGACCCTAAAGCACTTTCCAACGCTTGGCCACCAACTGAGCTACGCGTACTGTTTGTACATATAATAATAATAATAGATAATATGCAATAAAAGGGAGTTAGTGGAGAGAGAAAAAAAATGCGCCAGAATTTAAATGACCCAATAGAAGGGTGCCACGCAGGTCATCCCCAACCTTGCTCTGTTGGTAAAAGTTGAAAACTTTTACCTACGGACATATGTCCGTCGCTACATCCCTGCAACTTCTCAAAATCAAGCACAAGCAAGATAAATAAAAACCAAGGCCATGGATAGATTCGTCTGGACCTGCTGGGCACGATGGTGCCCCTTTCATGGCCCAATTTCACCTGTACACAAATATCCCAAATCGAAGCCACAAACCCTAACAATGGTGAAATCTCATACAGTCCATAAAAATGCAATTAAACGTTCCAGATAGCTTGCATATGTGATGGTGAACAAGAATATGTGATTAGAATGTGATGAATGTGCAAGAATTACACAATTCTATTTCAAAAATAACCCAAGGTCGTGGCTGACTTACAGTGAGTTATAGGGCTGAAAACTCCTTGTTCTTCATTGGTTTCGCTTGCTTGTGATCCCAGGAAGTGATTGGGATGGCTAGAAGGTCTTAAGGATGCCTGGAAATATGAAATCGTGTCTGCACTTTTTGTGATTTTTTTCAAGTTTGTTCTGACCTCTCACGCCTCTCTCTAGCCTTGTTTTAGGTCTGCAAATGTTCAATATATATATCAAGGATTGGATTAAGGTTCAAAACATGATCTCAATCTTCCTCCATTATTGATTTTGATCTTGATTTGATTCCTTTGAATATCTTTCCAAAAATAGACAAAACCAATCTTTTCATGCACATAAAGGCCTTGCACTAATTCAATCTCTTGCTAGCTGGATATAGGACCTGAAACATGTACAAAATCTTGAGATTTCAATGTTTTCGATTTTTCCATGATTTGTTTTGATTAAAATTGATTTAATTCAAATAAAAATAAAAATAAGTAATAAAAACAAGATAATGACAAGTGGCAAGGGCTAGGGCTCGTGGACCATGCTACCAACTCAAAACAAGTGCAAAAGATTGGGCCCATTTGGCCAAAAATTGCAATTTTAGGCATAGTTGACTTTTGACAATTTTGCAAAAAAGGCCAACTTCACCAATGCATAACTTCCTCAATTTTGAATCTTTGAAGGTGTTCTTGGACTTTTTAGAAAGCTTGATATGTCCTCTTAGAAACAATTTTAGTCTCATCTCAATTTGGTATTCCATATTCATGTATGTAGCTTTGACAAAAAAGGTGTTTTTGTTGACTTTTTAAAATGACCTATAATGTCCAAATTCATAACTTATTGTGAGTGCATATTTTGAACTTGGGAGATGAAGATGGATTGTAAGGAATTGCATCCTCTTCAAAATGAGCTTTGGATGGATCATTTCTCATAAAGTATGAGAAAGTTATGCTTGGTAAAAGTTGAGTTGACTTTTCCTACAAAACCCAAATTTAGCAACTTTTGGTTCTTGATGAATTGTGAGCAATCCTTGACGAATCATGATCAACCCTTGATTAAATGATGAAATATACTTCAAAATGTGGATGTTGACCAAAAATCTTGAAGTTTGATTGTATGTAGGCCACAGTTGACTTTTGCCCTAGCACAGTCGATTTTCAGGCCTTTGAGCAATTGACTGAGCAAACTTTCTCTGTAGGGCTTGAAACTTGACATGGATGATATTGAGAACATATTAGGAAAATTGTGAGAATTTGGGATCCCTTGGACTCAAATATCTTGATGCAACATGAAACCCTAATTTGAGGTAGACTGCCTTAGGAGAGAGCTTGTCTGGTCAACCTTTGGACTTCCTTGGGCAACTTGAGGATCTTTCTTGAAATTTTTTGAGAAATATGGGTGGGAAAATTTTGGGTTACAACACTATTTACCTAAAAAGGTGCCCCAGATCCGGGTAGAGGATCAAAACAAGCCCAAATAAGGAACCATAATGTAAAGCAGGCAAGTCAAACAATGAAAGCAAGTAAAGGTGATCTAGCCCTAAGGTAACCCCACTTTTAAGTATATCCCTAGCAGAGTCGCCAATTATGTAACACGGTGGGAGAACTAACTTTGGATGTTTTGTGTTTGATTGCAATCGTTGTGGATAGTAAGAGTCGCCACCGACTTTTCTTTTATCCAATAAGGAAAGGATGAAAAGAACAGGAAAGACCTTTGATATTATTTTCTTGAGTTTGGGGGGTATATTATGAAAATGGAAGGTGTTAGCACCCTTTTCATCCATATTTATCTACGGGATCTTAGTTGCTTGCTAGATCACTTGCTTTTTTTGAAAATGTGCTTGTGGTGTGGGTTTTGAAAGTATTTTAAAAACATGCCTTTGTAATGGTTCTCATCTCTATAAGAACGTGTACTAAGTGTTGTTTTGAAAATAGTTCAAAGAGGTGTTTGTGGAATGTGTTTTTGAAAGTGATTTTGAAAAGGGTGTCTTTGTAATGGTTCTCGTCTCTATAAGAACGCATACAAAGTGTTTGTCTTTTTGAAAATGTTTCAAAATGGAATGTTGGTGTATAAAATGTTTTTGTTGTGAGAAAGCGAGCAACTAGGAGCATCCTACCAACTCAAAAGGTCTTTAGTGTTCTTTTCCTCCTCCTTTGGGTGTTGCTATCTTACAATTGATTAGTAAAAAGCCTCATCATTGGATGTGAAGGAACGGGCGTGGGTCATCGTATAGTCATGATAGCAATGTTGTGAGATATCTTAGCATTTTCTCTTGAGGGACTAAGATCATTTGTAAGGAAACATTCGAAGCGTCATCGAGGAACTATGATCTTGTATTTTTCGATTGTTTTTTCTAAGATATCGCGCATGCATAACATGACCATTTTTATAAGGAAACAAGTGCAGTTAACCCTAGGGGTGCATGTGTGAGTAGTGTGTTTGATTTATATGCATTTAGTATTTGATTAGGGGTTGTCTACTTGTTGTTTTTATCTTCCCATACAAACCCTAATTACTAGCGTTTATATGAAAGTGATAAATTGCGGAAAGTAAATATTCTACGCTATTACAATCACTTGGGGAATGGCGTGTACAAATTTACAAATGGGAATTGCAAGAAATTAAAGTCCTAGTTATCTATTAAAACCATATTGAAATAATGTACAAGAAATGTAAAATATACTTGTTTTGTTTTTGTTAATAGAAGAAATAAATTTGCTTAAGAAAATATTTTTAGTCTTTTTGTTTTAAAAGAAATGAAGCATGTGTATATAAAGTATTTTTTGGTATTTTTGATTAATGAAAATAAAGTGTTGATAAAAATAATAAGAGAGAGTTAGAATCAGTGCGTTGCAGAAAGAAGAGAGAGCAGAAGTTCTGACTCAGGGGCACTGCAAATCAGAAAGCAAATGTTAACAAAAAAGGGAAAGCCAGAAGTTCTGAGGTTGTTGGGAACAGAGGAGAGTCTAGAAGTTCTAATCTGCTGAGAACCTAGAAGTTCTGATGTTACAGGAAGGTTAGTAGTTCTGGTTGTTGAGGGAGTATAGAAGTTCTGATGCATCTGAAAACCTAGAAGTTCTAGTGTCACTGGAAAGCTAGAAGTTCTGATAATGGGTCAGTGAGGTGTCAATCCTGTTGGATGGGAATATCTGGAAGTTTTGGTCCAGGATCACTGTTTTGACAAACAAACTGAAGGGGTTTATCTAGAAGTTCTGGTCCAGGGACATTGTTTGACAATTTATGGGGAAAAATGTCAAGGAATAAACATAAAAAGGTGTTTCTGGGGCTAGAACTCAGGACCCTTAACACTAATGCCTTATATGCGTGCTCTCTACCACTGGGGTGACTGTACATCCTATATTAGAAACAAAAACATAACATGTATCACAAAGTATGTTTTGATGATGAACTTCATCTCCTTCTCTACGCCAGCCAGAGTATTTGCAACTTAGTCATTTCTCAACAAAAATGGAAAATGCAAACATAGCAGTTATGGAAAATTTTATCATGTTTTCAGAAATACAAAGCATCAAAACTGTAAATCAGAAGCAAGCATGAATTTTTCTAATCCTAATTCTGAACCCTAATTTTCTCAAGAAGTTATGATCTGAAAGTCTCTCTACTTAGGCCATGGAAATGAAGTCTATAAATATGTACAGAATCAGAGCCATGATATCTACATTGTATCTTTTAAAATTCAAGCCTAACAAAGCCTAAGTAATGAGATGAATATCAGAAGAAACTCGCGTTGCAGCTGGAAGTTGTTCTATGAATTAGAGCTTGGTTCAGATTGCTGTGATGTTCTGGTTAGCTTCGTCAAGTTCCCAGAAAGCTAAAGCAACCCTTAACTTGAAGTATGAACGGTTGGAAAGTTCTGGAGCAGTCAAGGTGCAAAGTTCTGATTTTTGAAATGGATATTGGTGAAGATTGTGTTACAGTCTGAAAGCAGAAGTTGGGACGGCTTCTAAGTGTATATCAGAAACTGTGTGGGTGATTTGGCCAAGAAATGCACAAGGAAAATTAGAGTTTGGATGCAAAAACCATAAATTAGCAGGTTTTGTGTTTGGGTTGTAGTTTCAGGTTCTTGGAATTTTCAGCAAGGTTTCAAGGCTTTTTTTCAATGTCTCCCCCGTTTTTTCAGTTTGCAACTGAGGTTAATTTATAGGCAAATGATTTAGAAGCTTGGAGAAATCAAGAGTACAACCATCATGGGTTATGGATCGTTGACTTGTTTTTGAAGCAAGTTTAGCCAAGCATGTTTCAAGGCAAGGTAGGGTGGTTAGCTACTTTAAGCACACCTAATCTGAGTATGTAAGCATGATTTGCGGGAGAAGTACACTCAGAAGCAAAGTGAAGCATGGGCTTAAGATAAAATTTGTACAAAAGTTTGCTTTTCAAGGACAACAATGGTACTTTCATGCCACACGTGGGAAGATCCTTTGGATAAAGACTCAAAAGTTGGTGTAAGCATTAAATGATGATGAGATTTAACAAGCAAGAAATCCTGCAACATGAGATTGTGCAGCAAACTTAAATCTGGATCAGAAGTTCAGGATAAATGTAACTTGGATTAAGAACAAATGTCCAACTTCTGATCTTTGAATCTCCTTGCTCCAGCATGATCTGAAGGAGTTCTCAGACTTTTCAGAAAGCTTGTAACATGCTTTTCAACCTCTCTTTGAATCATCTTAGAAAACTATGATTGAACCTACGTGAAAACTAGCCCAGAAGTTCTAACCAAATTATGACTTGGAAATGCTCAGAATTTACTAAGTGTTTTAGCTTCATGGACGTGCCTTCAAGGATGTTTAACTTGAAATTACAACATTTCTAGGAGAAGTTCTGTTCTGCAATGTTTTAGATCTCATTGAGATCTACAACTCTCGTGTTAGAAGTCCGTCCTGAATCATCTTGCATCATGATGAAAATCTGGCATGAAGTTTTGAACTTATCATATTCCTAAACACTTAGAAACATTTCTAAGTGTTTAAAAATTTGACTTTTCCAAAGTAATTTTGACTTTTGATTTTCTTGATGAACCAACTTCATATTCTACCATGTCTTGATGAAATGTGATTCTTGAAACTTGATTTTGATCCAAAATTCAAAGTTTGAATTTTCAGTGTGCATTTTGACCATTTTTCCCTTGTGACAATTCCAAACTTAAATTGATGTATCAGTGCTACAAACTTGGTTCATGGAAGATCTTGTGAAAAATTTCTTGAGAAATGAGAGGGAAAATTTTGGGGTGCAACACACATATAACGAGAAATTCACACAAAAGGTCCTAACCTCATAAAATAATTATTTACTGTCTTTGAAATTATTTTTATAGGAAATAAAATGTTCTCAACTTCCCGTAGATTCAAACGACACATCAAACAGACACCCGAGTCAAAAGATATGAATTTTTCAAGTTTAAAATATTTCTGTCAGCTTCAGGTGTAATCAGTTACTGCATAGTGGGTAACCAATTTCACCCTTAAAAATCAAAAAATACAAGTCACTGTCCAATTGGGTAACCAGTTACCACCTATGCACTAACCGATTACTCCTTCACATTTTCGCCTAGTTTTCTCAAAATTACACAGGGTAATCGATTACCCCATATGATGTACCCAGTTACACATAGTAAAAAAATTTGCTATTTTTTCTGCTACGAAAATCATAGTTTTAAAACCTCAATTCCCATTACTTCAATAAGAAAATTCCTTTCAAGCATACATATTTCTCACAAACAATGCCTATCAATCCGACTTAGTTTACATCATCAATTTCACCAATTATATACACAATTGCATCAAAATTTCATCAATAGGTAAACATCCCATGAACATAATTTGGAGAACTCAAGAATCAATTTCATGAATAAAATAATACACTAAATAACCATAACAATCAATATCACCACATGCCTATCATTATACTATCCCTTAGAAAGTTAGAACTCCACCCTTACCTTTGGATTGAAGGTTCTCTAAGCTCCAACAATGGTGCCTTTTGCCTTAGCTTTCCTTCTTTTCTCTGGTTCTCTAAATTTTTCACGATCGTACAATGAGAATACAAACCCCCCCAACTTTTCTTAAGTCTTATATTTCTTTAGGACCCCTAATATGTTATTCCCACTTTAATCTCACTTATTCCATCTAACTTTACTCAAATACCCTTAACATTCTTTCACCAATTTATCTCTACTTATTTAATTAAATAAAACTTAGATAAATATTTACTAATTTTCCGACTCACTAATAATTCTTATAATTATGTCTAAATTCCATAATTTCCAATAAACTATTAAATCTCCAATAGTCCTCAACGCGACTTACACCAGATACTACCCCACACATAACAACACAAAATCACATATTGCATCAAATAATTTACGACCATATAATTAATTAATTAATTTAATCTTTGGGGCGTTACAACTCTCTCTCACTTAGAATATTTTCATCCTTGAAAACTTACCTGATGAAAACATCTCCGGAGACGACTCCCGCGTTTTACTCTCCAATTCCTATGTCGCACTCTCACTGGAAGCTCCTCCCCAGACTACCTTCACTAGAGAAATTTCCTTGCCTCTTAGCTTCTTCATTTCCCGATCTTTGATTCTCACAGGTGTGGTCTCAACTGTGAGGTTATCCAATATTTGTAAATCACCCATCAAAATTACATGAGATGGATCAACAATATACTTTCAGATTTGTGACATATGGAACACATCATGCAGATTTGACATATTAGGTGGCAAGGCCACTCTATACGCAACAGTCCCAACTTTTTCTAAAATTTGATAAGGACCAATAAATCGAGGAGTCAACTTCCTTGACTTCAAAGCACGACCTACACCATTTACCGGCGATACTCTCAAGAATGCATGGTCTCCCTCTTGAAACTCAATATCCTTCCTCCTCTTATCATGGTAATTCTTTTGTCTACTCTGCGACAACTTCATCTTTTCTCGAATCAATTTCACATTCTCCATAGTTTATCGCACAATTTCAGGTCCGAGCACTACACTTTCACCAGATTCATACCAACATAAAGGTGTTCGACACCTCCGACCATACCATGCCTCGAAAGGTGCCATGCCAATACTAGAATGAAAACTAGTTATAAGTGAACTCAATATGTGGAAGATAACTATCCCATTACCTCCCTACTTAAGAACACTATTCCTCAACAAATCCTCTAATGAAAGAATAGTCCTCTCTGTCTGACCATTTGTCTGCGGGTGATACGCAAAACTCAATCTCAGCTTAGAATCCAACGCATCTTGTAGGATCTTCCAAAAATCAGAAGTGAATCTCGGATCTTTATCTGATACAACACTTGACAGAATACTGTGTAGCTTTACAATCATGCAGACATAAATGTCTGCCAACTTAGGTACATGAAAACTGATATTAATCGGGATGAAATGAGCTTATTTTGTTATCCTATCAACAATCATCCAAATTATATCATGTCCTCTTGGATTATTTGGAAGCCCCGTCACAAATTCCATCGATATGGTATCCCACTTCCATTCTGGAATCTCTAACGGTTCCAACAATCCTGCAGGTTTCTGATGTTCAACTTTTGACTTCTGACAAGTCAAACATGTATACACGAACCGCGTTACATATTGTTTCATTCTGGACTACCACAATAACTTCTTCAAGTCATGATACATCTTAATAGCTCCCAAATGAATACTCAAACTACTCATATGACTTTCTTCTAGAATCATCCTTTTCATCTCTGCGTCATCAGGAATACAAATTTTGTCGCAGAATCTCAACCCACCTTGGGCATCTACTTTAAAATTGCTATCCTCAGATTGGTTACTCCCAGCCATCAAGTCTACCAACTTCACATCTAATTTCTAAGCCTCTTTAATATTCTCCAAGAAATCATTGTTAATCTTCAACATTCCCAACATCACACTCTACAATGTCACTTCACATACTAAACTCGTGTCTCTGAATTACTCGATCAACTCTAATTCTATGACCATCAAGGCAAACATATGTAACGTTTTCCTACTTAAAGCATCTTCCATAACATTAGCTTTACCAGGGTGGTAATTTAAGCCAAAGTCATAGTCTTTCAATAATTCTAACCACCTCCTTTTCCTCATGTTCAATTCTTTCTGATCAAACAAATACTTTATACTTTTATGATCACTAAACACTTAAAATCCGAACCATAAAGGTAATGCCTCCAAATCTTTAGTACAAACACCACTGCAGCTAATTCAAGATCGTGAGTAGGATAATGCCTTTCACGAATCCTCAAATGTCTCAACACGTAAGCTACTACTTTATCATTCTACATAAGCACACCACCTAAACCCAATTTAGAAGCATCACAGTACACCACAAACAGTTTTTCAGTCTTAGGTAATATTAGAATTATAGCCGCCATCAATATGTTCTTTAGCTCTACAAAACTCTTTTCATATTGCTCGCATATTCACTGATTCGATGTCTATCTCACCATATTTGTAACATATGATGTTAGTAGGAGTACCTCTTCCATGTGGCATCTTACCATCATAAGCACTCTGCTTTCCTTTCTTAGTTGGATCGTTGTAAGGCTTCTCACGATTCTGTTGTTGCTTGGATCTCTTATCATTCATAATCTTGTAGTGAGCCTTACTATCTTCCTCAAAAATCCTATAGCTATTCACGAAATCTGGAAATTTACAAATTTGTTGATACCCAATTTCCTTCTTGATCTTTGAACGTAAGCCATTTTCAAACTTTATGCACTTTGAAAATTCAGCAGTTACCTCGCTGTAGTGAGGATAGAACTTTGTCGGCTCTACGAACTTAGCAGCATAATCAGTTATTGACAACTCCCCCTGCTTCAACTCAAGAAATTCAATTTCTTTCTTCCCGCGAACATCCTTTGGAAAGTACTTTCTCAGAAATTCTCTTCTGAACACCGCCCACGTAATCTCTTCTTCTTCACTATTCGGTCTTTGGCGAGTACTCACCCACCAATCATCAGCCTCTCCTTCTAGTTGTTATGTTCTGAAACATACCTTTTGTGCATCCGTACATTCCATAACCAGAAGGATCCTCTCGGTCTCCTTGAGCCAACTTTGCGCTTCATCAGGATCATGCTTACCCTTGAATATATGTGGATGGTTCCTCTGGAATGTTTCCCAGACACGAGATCCATCCTTCTCACCAGCATTAGGCTGATGTTGTATAACCTGAGCCAAAGTCTGCAAAGTAGCAACAAGTGCAGTATCGTTCTTACACCATTACTCTGTTACACATCATAACATCAAACAATGGTTAGACGAAACACATCGACAATATTCAACTGTCACACTACACTATTGACTCAACAACCTGGCCGGACAGACTGACCTGTCCTGATACCAATTGTAACACCCTAAATTCCCTGACGATTAATAATACCAAAAAAAAATAGAGTAAATATATTTTTTCCTTCACAACACATTTAGGATGCTACATCTTCTCAAAACAATTAGAATTTGCTCAAGGTAATAAAAGAGATACATAACTCCTTTTGGATAAACAACAAGTACCATAGTCTTAAAAGTCAACTTTATTAAGTAGCAGAAAATAATTCATGTATATTATTCAAAACAATCTTCAATTCAACATGAAATATAAATCAAATTATCCAAGAGTTTACAATACTCCACAACAATCACCAAAATAATTAAAACATAACGAGCGTTTATCTCTCAACCCGGTGTTACATATTAGAGCACGACACCAACTCTAAAATAAGACTGAAGAGAAACCTCTTCAAACTCCATAGCAACGAACTACTTCTGACTATCTGAATGTTATCCACGTAGAGGCAACATTCAAACAGAAGGGGCGAGATATCACAATAATATAAAGAAAAATATAATAATAAGTATACATAAATATATCATGTATAATTATTATATCCACATCTCACACCTTCAAATCATCAACAAAATTAACGGGCATAAACAACCACACACAACACCATTATGCTAACAACAAGGCATGCAATGAGATACAATACTGACTATATGCATGGACTACCAATATTATTCCCGAATCCACGCCATCTAGGACTAGAGCCACCATCATTTATGAAAAATTTGGTCCACTTTACTTACGATCCACTCCATCTAGGATCAAAGCCAACAACAACATGAATATTTATATTCACCTCGCTTTCTATCCACGCCATCTTGGATCAAAGCCAACAACAACAACATGAATATTTATATTCACCTCACTCTCTATCCACGCCATCTTGGATTTGAACCAACAACAACAACAACGAGACTAAAATCCTCAACAAAGGATGCATACACGACCATGCAACACAATGTCACATCGATATCATCATCCACCAATGCAACTTACCATTACTGGCTACCTGCCATCTTTTACATGCAACAGTACACCATATCGCAGACAGCGAATCCGCATAATCGTATTAACACATATGATGAGAAATTCACACAAAAGGGCCTAACATCATCATATCTACTATCTTTGAAATTATTTTTATAGGAAATAAAATGTTCTCAGCTTCCCGTGGGTTCAAACGGCGCATCAAACGGACACCTGAGTTAAAATATATGAATTTTTCAAGTTTTAAAAATTTCTGTCAACTTCAGTGGTAATCGGTTACTGCATAATGGGGAACCGATTACACCCCTATAATTCAAAAATATAAGTCACTGTCCAGTTGGATAACCGGTTAACACCTATGCACTAATCGATTACACCTTCACGTTTTTTCTCAGTTTTCTCAAAATTACACAGGATAACCGATTATCCCATATGCTGTACCCGATTACACTACGTACAGAGTCAAAAATTCTGCTATTTTTCCTGCTACGAAAATCATAGTTTTAAAACCTCAATTCCCATTAATTCAATCAGAAAATGCCTTTCAAGTATACCAATTACTCACAAACAATGCCTATCAATCCGACTCAGTTTACATCATCAATTTCACCAATTATACACACAAGTACATCAAAATTTCATCAATAGGCAAACATCCCATGAACAAAATACGGAGAACTCAAGAATCAATTTCATGAACAAAACAATACACTAAACAACCACAACAATCAATATCCCCGCATACCTATCATTATACTATCCCTTAGAAAGTTGGAATCTCACTCTTACCTTTGGATTGAAGGTTCTCTAAGCTCCAACAATGGTACCTCTTGCCCTAACTTTTCTTCCTTTCTCTGATTCTCTAAATTTTTCACGATTGTACAATGAGAATACAAAAACCTCCAACTTTTCTTAAGTCTTATTTTCCTTTAGGACCCCTAATGTATTATTCCCACTTTAACTTCACTTATCCCATCTGACTTTACTCAAACGCCCTTAACATTCTTTCATCAATTTATCTCTACTTAATTAAATAAAATTTAGATAAATATTTACTAATTTTCTAACTCACTAATAATTTTAATAATTGTCTCTAAATTCTATAATTTTAATAATTGTCTAAATTCTATAATATCCAATAAAATTTTAAATCTCCAATACTCTTCCAGGTGACTTAAATCAGATATTATTCTATACATAATAACACAAAATCACATATTACATCAAATAATTTACGACCACATGATAAAATAATTAATTTAATATTTGAGGCGTTACACTTATGATTAAGCATCACATATGATGTTCTGGAAAACTCTTGACTCATCCAAAATCCGGATTCAGTTGAGAAGTGGCGGCGATTGTCTCGTCGTCTTCGGAGTCCAGATACCATGGTTAACATAATCTTATAACAGCCACAGGAAACGTCATGTTTTATTACAAGAAGCAGTATATCAGTGCGTATACGGAAAGATGGAAGGGTGGACAGCGGCGTCGAGAGAAAGTGCAGGGACTAGATCTTCCATGTTGGACAGGGGCTGCATCACCGCCATCCGTATATTTGATTACAACTCAGCGGTCCGAGTACGCACAGCCAAAAATAAGTTATTTACATATTCTCCATCCGTATATGAAGTTGCTATAGCTTGGGGACTTCATTGGGTGACTCGATTCGTTCTTGATTATTGGTTGATTCATGAATAAATATCGATCCATGATTTTCCATAGAGTCCTGTTTGCCATGCTAATAGTGTTCTTACTGAAGAGAATGGCTCTACCTAATTATTTGGGTCCTTCACTTGTATTGAAGAGAAGCTATTTAACAAAACATTGCTAATTAAGAGCACAATCTGTGTTTCAATGTAACGTATCATGCTAATTAAGAGTAATAATTGATTCTTGAATGATTTTCTTGAAGGTGATAATAATATGTTGGAACGTTGTCTCTTGAACTTTATCTTTTGAAAATTATCGTGTATCTTAGGTGTTGATAATAAAATACATTCCACAAAACTTATATCTTAACTTATGACTTTTCAAGATAATCCAGATTACGAGGAAACTTCGCACAAATAAGCATACCAAACTATGGTGTCAAGTTGAGGCTATGTTTTACCCGGACAAGTATGTTCAAAGCACAAGTTAACAAGAATGAAAAATAAATAGCTTGCTGCAACGTGTTGGAGAAGCAGTATGTTATTCTGAGACTATTAACCAGATAAATATAATTGACGAGGTACCGGTATCAATTCACGAATCTTCCACATGGTGGCTTGTTCGTTATCATGGATCTCATATAAAAATATCAAAGGCACAAATTACCAGCAAGAGCTAATAACTCTTATGCACGTGTATAGTCGCTTACAAAGAAATGAAATATACCGACTACATCATGAAAATGAAAATGTGGTTGGCCATGATAATCGTGGAAGAATACCTATCAAACAAGTTATCCAACAAATACCGAGAAGTAGAGTCCTCTTTAGTTAGGATGGCCCAGAGTTAAAGTGTTTCGTCTTGTTCTCACGAAATCTCACGCTTGGGGGTATTATGTAGACATCTCGATTAAGTGTAGACAGTCGGTTACGAGCTAGTAAAATCGAGTAAAGCGCAAATTTATACTTTAAATTGATCAGTATTGTTGCATAAGGCGAACTATTGTCTCCGCTGTTTGTAAAATATCTCATTTAGGTTTACTATAGGAAGTTAAAAGGTGTTGTTGTCCTTCTCCCCTACGCGGGCGGGAGGTACCTCACTCTAACTAGTCTAAAAATTAGGTGGGATTCGAACGAAATGTAAACAATTTGTAATCGGTTGTAACCGGGCAGTGTAAATATAAAACTCGACCTACAAACTCGGCTTCAACCTCGCTAAGGCTCTAGTCTTACTCGGCCAGCCCTTACAAGGGGCTCTGTTCTGACAAAAAATCGAAGCACACTTTAAGCCTCTCGCAACTCGGCTTCAACCTCGCTAAGGCTCTGGTCTACCCGGTCACCCCTTACAAGGGGCTCTGTTCCGAAAAAAAGTCGAAGTACACTTTAAGCTTCTCGCAACTCGGCTTCAACCTCGCTAAGGATCTGGTCTTACTTGGCCATCCCTTACAAGGGGCTCTGTTCCGGCAAAAAGTCGAAGCTCACTTTAAGCCTCTCGCAACTCAACTTTAGCCTCGCTAAGACTGTGGTCTTACTCGGTCATCCCTTGCAAGTGGCTTTGTTCCGGCAAAAAGTCGAAGGTCACTTTAAGCCTCTCGCAACTCAGCTTCATCCTTGCTAAGACTCTGGTCTTACTCAGTCATCCCTTGCAATGGGCTCTGTTCTGGAAAAAAGTCGAAGCTCACTTTAAGCCTCTCACAACTCGGATTCAAGTGATCAGATAATACATCATACGATAATAATAAAATATATTAAAATTAATAAAAATGGAATTGAAAACAAAAGAGAGAAAGGGTGAGGGCCTCATATGAAACCATCAGCCAAAAGAATAACACCAATAATATTATTCACCAAGAAAACTTTAAAACGAAATTAAAAAGAAAAAGTGCGAATGAGTGATATTGTGAGAGATTATAAAATTGTGTAATTTATGGATGAATCACTGGGACAAACTAAGGTCCTATTTATAGACTTGAATTAGGTTAAACAAGCTTAGGGAGTAAGTAAGTTATCCAAAAGTCTAATGAGAAGCCCAAAGTTTGATCTCCACAAAAGAAAAGAAAATTAGCAACAAAAAAGAAATAAAAAAACACAACATACAAGTTTTGAACCCAAAACATCATATTTGCAAGCTTAATTCTTTATCAATTGTGCTATGTTACTCATTTGTAAATAAACTCAATTGAAAGTATATGAAAGGTGTGTAAATATTTATTATTTTAAAAATACAAATAATTTGAAATAAATTATTATATTTTTAACTCGACTTGAGAACGAATATCTATAAAAATCAAATAATATTATAAAAATAATGTTTAAAATATTTTTGACTGGACTTGAGAATGAATATCTATAAAAATCAAATAATATTATAAAAACAATGTTTAAAATATTTTTGACTGTAGAAATAAAAGTGCGGAGAATTTTTGGATATGACACTCGGTCAAGTTAATAATCCTTCAACCATTATCTAATGAAACCTGAGGCTTTTATTGACCACCAGCGAAATTAAACCTACCCTAAACGACGAAGATTATTTTAATCGGACGAATAAAACCCATTGTGGTGACTGCCATACTCAACAAAGTTTGCTAGGGGCTCATTAGCATGTAACTAAACAAATGAATGATCACCCAACCTCATACAGGCTTAGGGCTCTTATAAGAAACAAACACCGTGACTGATTTCATAAATCAGCCAAAGGTAACGTAAAACTGGGAACTTTGTATCCAGACACTTACTCTCGTAGACTTTGTACCCGAGAGGCCCTCCTTAGAAGTAAATCACGTCGCCAAGTGTTGAGGAACTTATAAATTACAAAAAGAAAAAACCATTAGTTAGCAAACGAACTCTCTCGGTTAGTTACAACTCAGACAAAATACTTCACTTCAGTTAACTGTATTCCCGGAAGGCTCCACGTATACCCCACGAACTTCGTGCCCAAGGGGATTTAATGTATACACCCGGGATATTTTATCTAAGTCGGCCTGTGAACTCGATTAAAACACTAAGGGGCTCTATACGCCTATTAAGAATCCTTTCCGGGATAAAGCGAATACCCCGGTCCAATCGACTCAAAAGTTGGGATAAACAAACATTAAATTCACTACTTTGTG
The DNA here is from genome assembly GCA_948472305.1 of Vicia faba. NCBI lineage: Eukaryota > Viridiplantae > Streptophyta > Magnoliopsida > Fabales > Fabaceae > Vicia > Vicia faba. The sequence goes on along the minus strand of OX451738.1, from coordinate 909,119,459 downwards.
ATACTGCCAAAGTTAGTCTAAACCGATGACTGGACAAACAACCCAAAAGTGTGAAACATCCTGTGAAAATATTGGGAGTAGTACCAGTAAACATAAGTGAAAATGAGCTAATCAAAACCTTTACCTATACTAAAGTCGGATGGACTATATCTCCAACGTGAGCACAATGCATACCTATAAGGTACTAAAGTCAAATAAACATAAGCACGTTGCGATGGAAAGAAATTATCCAATCATTGAATAATGCATCTGACTTACTAAACTTATAAGAGTCTTTCATTATTTTGATTCTCTCAAATAGATGAGAACCCACTTCGGCTCTCCAAACTGATATATATCAGATAGCGCAAGGCTATAAGTAAGTTATTCCATCACCAAGAGCACGTACTCGTGGAAAGTTTACATATGTCGAGATAAATTAAAAACACTTCACCCTTGCAGACCCAGTTCCCTTACATGCCTCATACTTTTGGGGCTTATGTAAATCCCGGAAAATATTTGTATCGAGGCCGAGGTATGAACTCAGATAGATAATAAGGTACAAAGTCGTCCCTCTGAGACCGGAGCTGACTACTTGATAGAACAAGATTTGGCTCTGCAATTTTATCTCCGAGTTTTAATGATAACAAATGAATTTGTTTGTATGAACAATTTTGGTACTCTAATGTTTTTTTTTTAATATCTAAAAAACAGGTTCTGCTTCTGATGAATGGTGTGACCAAGACATTATTAGAGAATAAGTTCCACTTCTGCGCTACACAAGTTTTGATGAACAATAGAAAGACACTCTAGAAGACTCTGAAGTGTAGACTCTGATATGAAGTCTAAAGAAACCAGTCAGAAGATATGAGGACAGAAGTTCTACTTGAGTCCATGTGCTAAAGACTCATGTTTCTGAAGACAACGTGTTCTAAAGAAACCAGTCAGAAGATCCGAAGACAAAAGTTCTACTTAAGTCCATATGCTAAAGACTCAAGTTTCTAAAGACCCATGGTTCTAAGAAAAGGATTCTAAAGACCAAGTGTTGAAGACTCTGAAGACAGAAGTTATAAAAACTCTGAAGACTTGAAGTTCTGAAGACTCAAGGTTCTAGAAAAGGTTCTCACTACCAAGTGATGAACACTCTGAAGATGCAGTTTTGAAGACTCTGAAGACTTGAAGTTCTGATGACCTTGTGTTATGTTCTCGCTTTTAAGAACATACTCGCAGAAGCCTCTGAAGTGCATAAGGAAATAATATAACATTAATGTGGTACAATAGTACATGGTACAATAAAAAACTTTTTATTCCACTACCATGAAAGGACGGAAGCGTTGCACGATCTTGTCCCCCACGTTACTGCTCAAGTCGCCAATATTTATGGAAATCCCAAGAGTAACCCTCAACGGATATATTATTTTATTTCCTATATAAAGGCTTGAAGACTAAGATAGAAATCTATTAATTCACTGATTATCCATGCATAAGTGTTGTTCATGGCTTTCATACTTTTAGTCTATTGCTCTTAAATATTTTTTACTAATCAGCTTGTGTAGAAGCATTTCCATTGTAAATGAATTATTCAAACATTTGTTTGATTGTTCCATTAGAGAACGGTTAGGTTAGAATTCTTGAGAAGTTTAAGACTTATGTGTATTAAAGACTGTTCCTTGAGAGACCAGTTAGGTCAGTATTCTTGAGAAGTTTAAGACTTGTGTGTCTTAAAGATTGTTCCTTGAGAGACCAATTAGGTTAGTATTCTTGAGAAGTTTAAGACCTGTGTGTCTTAAAGATTGTATAGTTATTCACATACAGTTGGTGTGTGCAAGTGTAATAATTAGTTTGATTATTGGATTAAGTTCTCGTTTGAGAGAGGCAAAATCACCTTGGCGGGTGGAGTAGACTAGCTTGATAGTTTTCAAGTGAACTAGTATAAACATAACTTGTTCTTTCCTTCTTGCATCTTGTCACTATTATCAGAAAGTGAAGTAACTTGTTACAGTTTAAAGGGGCTTTTAAAAGGAAATTTTTTTGGTTTAAAACCATATTCAACCCCCCCCCCACTTTCTTGTGTTTTCACACCTTTAGTTGGCGTCAGAGCTCCGGTTCTAAAGATTTGATAAAAAGTTTGAATTTTTATCAAGCACCTAACAATGTTCATTACCGATCCATATTGTGTGAAAAACAATGGCAGATAAAGGTAACAATGCTACTGAAACTGGTGATATTAGGGATAACGATGGAGATCATTATAGTACAAAACGGCCTATGTTTGATGGTGAAAAATTTGATTACTGAAGCTACTTTATGGCTTATGACTTGGATCTATGGGATTTGGTAGTTGATGGCGATACTCACCCGGTAGATGATAAAGGTCTAAAGATTTCCAGAAGCGCAATGATAGACGCTCAGAAGAAGGTTTACAGAAATTATTACAAAGCAAGAACCATGCCTCTAAGTGTTATTTCATACAATGAATATGAGAAGATCACGGATCGAGAGACTGCAAAGTCTATCTTTGATTCTCTTCAGATGACGCATGAAGGCAACCCACAAGTAAAGGAAACAAATGCTTTGTCCTTAATTCAAAAATATTAAGCCTTTAAGATGGAAGACGATGAATCTGTGGAAATGATGTTTTCAAGATTTCAGACACTTGTGGCAGGACTTAAGGTTCTGAATAAAGGTTACTCTACAACATATCATGTTAAGAAGATTATCATAAGTTTGACTAAAAAATGGAGACCAATGGTAACTACTTTGAAACTTTCAAAGGATCTGAACAACACCACTCTTGAGGAGCTGATTAGCTCTTTAAGAAGTCATGAAATTACGCTTGATCAAGATGAACCCCATAAAACAGTTAAGTATGTTGCTCTTAGGTCTAAGTATGTAAAGACACGAGCTTATCAAGCTAAGGAAGAATAAGAAGAATCTGAAGAAGATTCAGATGATGAGTAACTTTCATTCATATCCAGAAGAATCCGTCAAATCTGGAAACATAGAAAAAGTAAGTTTATAGGTCAACAAAGAACATATGGAAGAGGTGAATCCACTTCTGGTCATAAGGAAGCTCTTGAAAAGGAAGTCACATGCTTTGAATGCAAGGAGCCTGGACATTACAAAAATGAATACCCTAAGCTCAAAAGCGATAAGAAACCTAAGAAGACATACAAAGCTAAGAAAGGTCTCATGGCAACATGGGATGATTCAGAGTTAGGGGAAGAAGACTCTGATGAGGAAAATGCTAACATAGCACTTATGGAAAAGACTAGCACGAGTGAAGCAAATCAAAAGATGAACTGACACTTGATTATGAGTCAGACTCTAATGACGACCAAGAGGTACTTTCTTCCCTATCTCGTTCTGAAATTGAATTTGGTTTATCTAAATTAATGAAAAAATATAAACTTCTTCTAAGTAAACACAAAATCTTGAAAAAGAGTTTTGTAATTACTTCTGAGAGCACTACTATAGATGAGCAAAATATTTCCTACTTAAATGAAAACTATTTGTTTTAGAAAAATAAAACATTGCTCTGACAAGTAAAGTGTCTAGATTAGAAGAAGATATTTTCTCTAACACATATATTACTGATGAAGTAGTCAGATATGGTAGAGCTTTTCAACACTTCCTTGCTAAAAGCATAGATAGAAGCAAAATGGCTTCAATATGGTCTTAGAAAAAATAGAAGCAGAGGTCTTGGATATTCAGGACCATCAAAGAAAATTGATGAGACTGAGTATCAAACCAAAACCTCTCTCTGAAAATTTCGTGCTTACTGGAACATAATTGAAATGTCTAAAATAAGAAGGTTATGATTCCACTGTAGCACAAACACAAACATAGAAGGAAACTTTTAAGCCTAAATATCATGCACAAATTCCACCTGATTATCCTGCTGCACTAGATTCTAAAGGGGTCAGAACCTCTGGAACTTATATCAACAGAGGACCCAGAAAATGGGTACCCAAAGATCATATAATCTATGTTGCAAATGTTCTTGATGGTGCAACTGAAACACCAATCATGGAACCTGGACATCGAATGCTTATAAAACATGACGGGAAAAAGGCATATGTTCCAAGATTTGGAACTTAAGTCTGGAGGCAATATTGGTTTCAGAGTAAACCAGAAGGGGAACATCATTGGCCTTGAAACTAAATCAAAGATACTACTATCAGATTAAGATCAACTTTCAAATCTTTTGAAGAAATGCTTATGGGTTTTGGTGTCCTTGTGTTGTACCCCAAAATTTTCCCTCCCGTTCTTTTCAAAGTATCTCCTCATGCTCTTAAGGTTTTCAATTGCTCAAAGTTGCTCAAGAATTGATCAAACAAATTTCCTCCTAAACAATGGATCCACAACTAGGGTTTCACTTTTCTCAAGGAAGATTGGGTTTCTAAGGCCTCAAGTAGATGTCATGGGTTCTTATATGTCTCTAAGTATCCTCATGCCAAGTTTAAAGCCATGCATCACATGTTTGCTTAGTCAATTGCTCAAATGACGGAAAATCAACTATATTGGACAAAAAGTCAAATATGGTCAACATACAGTCAAAATTCAAGAGTTTTGGTCAACATCAAAATTTTGAAGTCATACTCGTCATTTGATAAAGGGTTGATCAGGATTCATCAAGAAAACTCTCAAATCATCAAAAGTCAAAAGTTGCTAAATTAGGGTTTTCTTAAGGAGAAGTCAACTGAACTTTGACCAAGAACAACTTTCACATGCTTCATCACATTTTTCTCAACCAAAGATCATTTTTAAGGAAATTCAATACTCTACAACTTTCTCTCTCTAAGCTCAAGTCCAAAAAATGCTTCATTTGAGAGATATGGGCCAATACTTTATAGGTCATTTCAAAAGTCAACAAGAAGACACTTTTTTTCAAGGCAACTTACATCAAGATAAGGTCTTCAAATGAAAAAATGATCAAAATAGAGACTGTAGAGGATATCTTGTACTTTCCAAAAAGTCTAAGATCACCTTCATATAATGAAAATTGAGAGAGTTATGATTGGTATAATTTTGGAAATTTTGAGCAAATGCATGAAACCAAAAGTGACCAAACTTGATTTTTTGGGCTAGTGGGCTTATGATTCAAGGTCCATGCGTGTTTTATACCTTAAGATGAACCTCTGAATAACTTCATGCACCCTTTGACATTTTTATTCTATTTATTTTGATTTATTTTAAATTCAAATTAAATAAGATAAAAGTCATGGCTTTTCTTACAAGTTACAAGCCCATAAACATTTGACCTAATTCATGCTTATATATTCTCATCAATTCAGACATCAAGCCACACGAACCCTTGCACAAAAAACCTCTCCAAAATTCCAAAAATATCAAAGAACTAGGGCAACTTGTAAACCATAATTACAACCACTCTCAAGGAAAACCAACCATTGCATTCACTTCTAGGAACACTATAGGGTAAGGTTGGATCGATTGCAATGATCAAAAGGGCATAAAAACTCATATACGTGCTTCACCAGGTTTTGTTATCGCATGAATTTCTTACATTCATTGTCTTCGTGTTTTAATGCATACTAACTTTTCTAACGTGTTCACGAGGTTTAATATTGCAGGAATAACACAAACCATGATCCCCATAATGGCTAAATCGAAGCTTGCCATGTTCATACCGATTTGAGTTATCTTTGTTGTAGCTCATGATTTAGCGTGTTTTATCCTAAACCAGTGGTTCCATTGAACTCGCAAGGCTTGACTTAGGGGGGTAGGGTCCCTTTGGATCGTTAACAATTTTGTTTTTACAGGTTGAAAAGACCTACCATTGATGGCACATGTTCACTAACTATTTGTATAACCGCTATTCCCGCGGGAATTGGTGGATGTATTTCTCCACTACTTGGCTCATTATGATTAGGCATTCTCCTATTTCTTCTCCTAGGTATGTACTCTTTGGTGGTTGATTTACCACTTCTCAATAACATATAACACTTTTGAGAGAACGGAAATTACGTAAAGCACTTATGATAAAAACCGCTTTTATCAAAGTTTGTTAAAAAAAACAAAAACTTAGCAACGTCCCACTGGGTGTGCCAATTTATTTACCGTGAAAATTGGTAAACAACTGCTAATCTTCCAAAAAGGTTATTTTGGTTACTTGCAGGATCAATCAGTTTAATCCTAGGACATATGCTAAGTGTTTTTGGGGTTTGATAAGAAGTCTTATCGTTGTTAATGAACAAGTTCAACTAGACACTAAGAGTAAAGGCTTGGATAGGTTTAAATGCAGAGGATGAAGGCAAAACTTGGTAAAAACGCAAGTAAAGTACAAGATAAAGTAAATTTGTAGTAATTTAAAAGGATGTAATGGTAAAGTTTGCAGAAAAATGTTAAATGGCAAGGATTGTAAAGAAATGTAAATACTTTGATTGCAATAAAGTATGGTGATTCAAACGTACATTCTCAATATTCTTTCTCTCATAGTGGGTACTTGAATAAAATTGAGTGACTTGTACAATGAGTTGAACACACGAAATTCTACACAAAATTCCTATATTTATACTACTAATAAGTAACCGTCAAACATTTGCTTCGTTCCAGGATGAGGACAAGTGTCCTCTGCATGATCTTTGAGCTCTATCTTCACGCCACATCTCTTTTCCCAACTTCCAAATGAATTTCCTTTCCCTCCTTTCTTCAAATTCAAATCCACTTGCTGTTGATACAAGAGCTTTTCGGTCGAAACTATCTAGGATGACTTCGACAAAACTCCTTTCATAGGCTCTTCTGTCAAAGTGTCTTCAACTTAGATTTCTTCAATCTATTTTTAGCCAATAAGGCTAATATATGTGAGTGTCGAATTTAAGAGCTAACAAATTACCCCCCAAGAATGTCAATTTCGACACAAGAAGAAATAGTCATTATTTGATGTCTCTATTCGACACCTGTCTATTTCTTGACCACATAAGTTCACAGTGAACTTTTTGTCTTCTATCAACTACTACTGACATCAGAGCCATCATTATGATTTTTCCAATACATCACTATCAGTCAACCGTTATACGCTACCATGATGGCCATTATCCTTATAACCTAGGAAAGCATGTCAAGAGTTCCCATTAATTGTCTGTACAACTGCTTCAAAGATCACCACGTGTCCCACTCACTCTACAGCATTAAATGACTTTAAGGAAAAACACTCTTCCCTGACTTCTATAAATAGCCAGGAACATATGCCTTTGGAATTTTTCCAAATGTCTGATATTCTTTGCCGCTTTGCATACAAAAAGAAAACTCAAGAACTTCATCTCTTTCACAATATTTCTACCAACAAAGCCATGGCCATTCTTTCAAATGCTCCAAACAACCCAGAGACAATAGACGCTTTTGATTCACGATAATAACTAGATGTTTTCCCAACCAACTCCATTCCCGCTTCGTCTGGGGAACGAAGGTTCGTTCCTGAACCTATGACCAAAGAAGAACGCGATGCATACAACTTACAGGTTCTCATTCATGTCAAGTATTCTGGACAAATGTATGCTATGCCCGGTCCATTGTTTGTGTCTTTTGAAAACCGTAAACAAAACAATGACTTTTTCCCGACTCACCCTAGACTCAAACCCATAAGTTGTGCAGAAAAGCCTAGAAATGAACCCAAAGATGCAACGCCTACCAATCAACAACATTCCCAGACGAAGGAGGATATAAACCTTCAATTCATGAACAAATGGAATAGAATCTTCATGTCTTGCCCTAGCTTGACCTAAGAATACTCAGAGTGGCTGGTTAAGATGGAAGCAACTCAATCCCAAATCTGGGAAGATATGGGAATTTATGACCTAGTCATGTTGTCGAAGACTGGGTTAGCTTATTGTCCTCTTATGCTGGTGTCCTCTTTCTATTTCTGTGACAGTGCACACTACACCTTCCATTTACCATGTGGAATGGTGACACCCACTCTCTTTGATATTGCATCCATCACTAGCCTTCGACCAACCGATGATTACTTTGACCCTGATGATATGTCTGAAGACACCATTGGGTTTTTAGCCACAAAACCTACCTATACCACCTTCATCAACCACTTCCATGATAAATCAAACGATACTGTCTCTGAAGTGGAACATATAGATTTCTTAGCTTTATGGTTATCCAGTTTTATTTTCTGCACTAAGTTATTCCAAGTGACAAAGGAGATGCTTACTCTGGCCACTCAACTTCACCATGGCTACAACCTCTATTTGGCTGAATTAATTCTGGCCAATCTTTATAAGTCCATCAGTAATGCTGTGACTCAACTCAAAGTTATAGGAAATAGAGCAAGCCTGCTTCTTTCTGGCCCTTTCTGGCTTCTCCAACTCTGGCTTAATGCCACTTTCTAATCACTTCTTCCTCAGAAGAACATAATTAATGAGAAGGCTCCAGAAATTCTCAACAGGAGGGTCGAAGGTACCAGATTGGCTCTATTGACTCTGACAGATGAAGGCTAACAATTCCAAAAGGCTTTTACAAGCTTCGTGATGATGTTTGCGAAGCGAAAAAGAGTTTGTTTCGACCATGGCTCCATTTGCTAATCGAAAGGTTTGTCCAACATGGTTTACTCGACCATATCCATCAACTGAAGATTATGTCGAGGAATATGTGGCTGTTTAGGAGTCCTTTCTATGCCCAAGGATTATGCCACTGAGATTCAAAAGTTCGAGGAATCAACTTAGCTTGATATCTTACCAGCTGAACCTTATTTCTCACTAGTTTGGAATTATTCAAATGCTCCCAAATCCCATCTATGCTCGAGAAAAGTCTTTGATATATTATAATGTAGACTATTCTGAAGAGGCTTCCACCAAGCAAATTGGTAGATATGTTGGTTGAACTATTTTAACCTTGTTTGATTTCAAACCCAACTTTCTATGTTCACTTCTCTTCGAAGACTGATGGAGGAAATACTACAACAAAGAGTTCTTCGACGCCAAAGATTTTGCCAACCATCTTCAAGATGCTTTTTTGTTAGTTTCCAACAAGATTAAGAAAAGTGTTATTTCTTCCCAGAGAAAATGCCTTATTTTGTTTTAATTCAATCTTTCGATATCCGGCTCACATTTGCTTATTTCTTAGCTGTTAAGAGAACCACTTCCAAGCCAATTATCAAAAAGGTCACTGAAAGTTCAAAGGGAGGAGACCCGTCTGTGAAACCCCCACCACAAGTAAATACTTTTCACCATCAATTTATTTTTTTAAAACATCAACATTAATGTTGACGCTTTTGACTCCTTTCTTTTAGGGTACTAAGAAATCCACACCAAAAAGGAGAAAAGTCCAAGAAATTGAACTTTCTAGTGATGACGAAGAAACAAATCCTATCCTTCCCAAGAAACAGAAATTAAAAAAATCTAGCTCCCATCCCTGAATCTCGCCCAAAAACTAAAATTAAGGTTACAGTCAACAGGCCTAGACCTGCTCCCATCATCATCCAAGAACCAATTGAACAGGAAATAGCTGCCAGGACGAATGATCCAAGTGAGAGTGATAATTTGAGTCGTGGTATTGAAGTTCCTCCCAAGATAATAATTTTGACCATCGAAGACCATTGTTTGAATCATTTTGCAATAATTCTAACAACAATCTCTTAATCTTCAGGATACTGTAGGTACTTCTAGGCATGCTCCCACACATGTAGAAGATTCTACCACCCTAATAAATAGCAAAGGCAATTCTACTTACAAGCCTTCTTCAACAAAGGGGTCTTTTTTAAGTTCAGCCAGTGAAGTGAACCAAACTTCAGAACACCAAGTTGCAGCCACTGCAGAGAACAAGGACAATCCTGCAAATGTTAAAAGAAAAAACTCTACAGAAGAGGAAGGAAACCCCGCAAAGGTCGAAAGGGCCAATGCCCAGATGCAGGATCCACCAGTCAGAGGTTTAACTTTTCAACATGCTGATAACGTGGCTCATGCTGCCAATGAAAGAGTTCCTTCGACGTGATCCCGCACCCAAGAAGACTTGGCACTACTCAAAAGGAATAATCCTCTTGGATATCTGAACGCCATTCTTGAAAGCAGAAAAACTTCCTTTGACCAAAGCCTTAATGCTTTGACTGCATCTGGTAAGTCTACTTCGACTTCTCCCATTGAGGAAGCACTTCAAAAGGTTAAGGCTCAAATTTTCAAGAGGGATCTGATGTTAACCTTAAAGGGAGAACCCACTGCCCCTTCATTTCTGAAAAGTACTCTTAAAGTTGTCAATCTCCTTGTTGTTTCTCCTGAAATAGCTAGCCTCATCTTAGACATGACTTCGATCATAGATCAAGCTTCAGCTGACTATACTCGCCGAAGGACTCTCAACTGCAAAATTGAAGAAGCAAATGGCCATGTTTCTGCTGTCTGGGTTGCTGCTGCTGAATCAACTTCGAGGTTAAATGAGCTATCGAAAGAACAAGAAGCCAAGTAAAAAGAGGTCGAGGAGATCAACCAGAGTACTGCTGGCATGAATGCTCAAATAAAAGAACTGGAGACCAAGATTGTTGCGAATGACAAACACGGAGAAGAGCTTCTTGCCAATAATGACTCTGAGAGCCACGAGGAGCTTGACAGTGGACTGAAGTATGCTGAACAAGCCCAAGCCTTGGATGCAAAGATTGAAGCTCTCCATCAGTCGTGGGCTTTGTGTGAAAGGCGCTTGGGAATTCAGAAGATCAAATACCTCCAGATTAAGGCTACTCTTCCATTTTGATTAAACTTCTCTTTTGTACAACCATGCTTATGTAACAAATATTCGAACCCTCGGAATGGGTATATGTAATGATTTAGATCCATTTTGGCCAACTTAATGTATTCTCCATATTGGCTATATACTTTGACTGAGATCAAATGCTGATTATTTTAACTTCTTGAAGTGCAGGTCTATATTTTTTTAAATATTTACCATTTACTCTCAAGAGTCTTTTATCTTCACTTAATTCTTCAATCTCATAGGCACCACCAGAAAACACTAGGATAATCTTAAAAGGTCATTCCATTTAGGAGACCATTTTCCCATGCTCTTATCTTTTCGATCCATTGGGAGAATTACCTTCCACACCAAATCTTCAGGAAGGAATGTCTTGGGTTTTACTCTCTTATTATAAGATTATTCCACTCTTTTATTATGTATCCTTAAAAGGTCGAAAACTCTCAATCTTTCTTCTTCCAAATCAACCAGTTTAACTAACATCATATTCCAATAAGATTCAGAAGGAATATCTTGATGTCTCTGAGTTCTTGTTGACTGCAGACATATTTCTATTGGCAACACTGCGTCATGACCATAGGTTAATCGAAATGGTGTCGTATTGGTAGCTTCTTTAGGAGAAGTTCGACATGCCCATAAGATTTGGTCCAACGTCTTAGGCCAATTATTTGGCTTTTTCCCTACATGCTCTTTTATTAAGCCAATCACTACCTTATTTGCCGCTTCAACATGGCCATTGGCTTGCGTATAATAATGTGTAGATGTTAACAGATTGAATCCTATTTTTGTAGTAAATTCTTGCATTTTTCGACAAGTAAATACTGATCCTTGATCAATTGTTATTGTCTCAGGGATTCCAAACCTATATATAATGTTCTTTTGAATAAATTCATTGACATCTTCTTGGTCTACATTGACTAAAGGAATTTCTTAAATCCATTTAGTGAAGTAGTTAGTGCCCACCAATATATATTTTTGGCTTTTAGATGATGCTGGCCGAATCTCTCTGTTGTACCCTAAAATTTGCACTCTCATTTTTCAAGGCATTTCTCACAAGGATTCTCAAGGTTCAAGCTTGCACAATTACATTGGGATTTTACAGTACCAAGATTAAAAGGAAACTTTCAAAAAGGGGGAAAACAGATAAAAATAATATTTTGACAAATTTGGAGAAAAACAAGTGTTTTTCGATTCAGCTCCTTCGATTGGCCTTTTGGCCTCTTTCGATGCAAGATTGGCTTGCATCCTTCGACTGGGCGTGGGCCTCTGGAACACTGGCTTGGATTCACAAGGTACAAAGCCTCTTGTAGCCTCCATCTATTCCAAGGCAATATGCTCCCTTTTTGCATCCTTCGATTTGCACTTTTTGCCTCCTATATGCCTCTTTTGAATATGGACATTTTGGCCTCCTGCATGCACCTTTTGCTTGGGCATGTGGTTCTTTGTTGCAAGCTTCGTTTGGGAATTTGACTCCCTTCATGCTTTCTTTCGTTTGGGAACATGAATCCTTCAGTACAAGCTTTTGGTCACACCTTTTGTTTGGGCACATGAATCCTTCAGTACAAGCTTTTGGTCACACCTTTCATTTGGCCATATGTTCCCCTTCATGCAAGCTTTCGTTTGAACAAAGATCTTTTGCACGTTTGAATGAAGTCACAAAGTAGAGACCCCCTATGTACACTTCTTCGTTTGGCCACTTGGACCTTTGGCAGGCAAGCCTTCGACTGGACAAAACCATCTTCATAAGGTTTTATTTATAACTGTGTCCCTCTCGAATCTTTCGAATCCAACTCTGGGCATTCCATTCGAAGGACATGCTTGATGGTCCATTCGAAGGATTTATAATCCCACCTTAAGGATGTTTTGGTGACCCATCCAAGGGTCACACTTTTGGCTCATTCGAAGGGTGCACAAAGGTAGCCCATTAGAAGGACACTTGCTAGAGAAAAAAATTAAATAATATTGTTGGGACAAGAATCTAGTAGAAGAAGAGTAAAAAAAAAAGGGTGAAATATTCAAAGATGCTTGCTGCAAAGTTCAGGCCTGGTACACTGGCCAAGACTGCTGCACAGCAGTCTTGAAACACTGCCCCATTCTTGCACCAAAATAGCATATAAGGCACTATCTCTCGAAAGCTACAAAGAGCAGGTTACTTAAATTGTTCAAACCTTTTATTTTCCCTCCAAAAGCTTCAGGAAGCCTTGCCTATAAATAAGAGGCTCCAACACATGTTTAGAGAGGACTTTTTGGCCAGAGGAACGAATCTTCAAATTTCTCAAAAGTTCTCAAACACTTAAACACTTGTGAAAACAAAAAAACCAAAATCTAACATTTACCTCATTTGAATCTGAAAAGTCCCACACATTTTATCCCCTTTCTAATCCAGTATGAAAGACATCTCATTTGTTTTTCCCCTTCGAATCAAGCAGTAGAAATGATGCCTTCCCTCCTTCCCTTCGAATCGACAGACACCCAAGGTAACCACTCAAGGTCCAGCACACGCTCTAGCCTCAAGCAAGGTAAGTAACTCTTAACCTTGAACTTTTTATTTCTTGCATAACATGTAAATAAAATTCCTTTTCGTTTCAAACATATACATAGAATTTGTTCCCCTTTTGTTTACACCCTTTTGGTTTGTCTTTATTGCTTTTCATTTTGGTTTTGTTCTTTGGTTTCTTACAAATGTTTTAAAAACTAATTTGGCCCTAAGATAATGCTGGCATGGCCTTAGGCCATGTTGCTATTTAATATCTCAAACTAAAGAAACAGGAGACAGGAGTATGAAACGAAGCCTCAGGCTTCCTCACTGATTCCAGGCCCAGATGAAAGGCACAACGTGCTAACTTCCAGGCCCAGAAGAAAGGAAATCCATCACTTCTTTCAACCCCCAATCGAAGGAGGCAGAAAGAAGATTACATCTTTCATTGGTTCCAGGCCCAATCAAAAGGCACAACATGTTGGCCTCCAGGCCCCAATCGAAAGGCACAACATGCTGACCCCCAGGCCTCAGTCGAAAGCCATGCCTTGACCTATTTCAGGCCAAATCAAAGAGAGCCAGAAAGCGCAGAATCGAAGGGTTTTTTTCCTCAATCAAAAGACCCTCACTTTTCTTGCTTTTATTTAATTTTTGCCTTTATATTTTCATGCATTTCAATATGGTTGTAATAATGTAGGATTTTATCTTTCTTCATTTTATTACTTTTGTATGATTGCTAGTAAAATAGGGCATGTATGGCAATATAAAAACAACAAGTAGACAACCCCTTATTAAAGACTAAATGCATGCAAATCAAACACACCATTCACACATGCACCCTTAGGGTAATCCCACTTGTTGCCTCGGAGAAATAGTCATGTCCCTCGAATATGGGCGTTTTAGCAAAGGCCCTCGATAAAAGATCGTAGTCCCTCGATGACCCTCAATGTTTCCTTCGATAAACGGTCTAGTCCCTAAACGACATTGCTAAAACGTCCCATAGGTTGCCTTCTATGACTATACAAACGTCCCACGCCCGTCCCTTCACATCCAATGATGGGGCTTCTTACCAAATCAATGGTAAGTTAGAAACATCTAAAGGAGAAGGAAAATAACATTAAGACCTTTTGAGTAGGTAGGATACTCCTAGTTGCTCGCTTGCTCACAACAAAAACATTTTATACACCAAAACTTTCATTTTGAAACAATTTCAAAAGACAGCTTTGTGTACGCGTTCTTATAGAAACGAGAGCCATTATGAAGGCACTTTTCAAAATCCCTTTCAAAAATACATTCCACAAACACCTCTTTGAATTATTTTCAAAACCAACACTTTGTACGCGTTCTTATAGAAACGAGAGCCATTACAAAGACATTTTAAAAATACTTTCAAAACCCACACCACAAGCACATTTTCAAACAAAGGCAAGTGATCTAGAAATCAACTAAGAGCCCGTTGATAACTACGGATGAAAAGGGTGCTAACACCTTCCCTTTTCATAACCTACCCCCCGAACTCAAGAAAGTAATCTCAAAGGTCTTTCCTGTTCTTTTCACCCTTTCCTCATTGGATAAAATAAAAATCGGTGGCGACTCTTGCTATTCGCGACAATTGCGATCAAACGCAAAAACACCCAAGTCAGTTCTCCCACCGTGTTACAAAACTGGCGACTCTGTTGGGGAGAAATTTAAAAGTGGGGTTACCTTAGGGCTATATCACCTTTATAATGATTTCTTTTTTTGACTTGTTTGATTTACATTTTTGGTTCCTTGTTTGGGATTTGTTTTGATCCTCTACCTGGATCTGGGGAACCTTTTTTAGGTAAGTAGCAATAGATTGTGGAAACTGTATGGTGCAAACCGATATGGTTGATGCAATGGCTACGTTAGTGTCACGCGTTTATTGGTACCAGTATCCCTTGTGTTGAATCAAGGAGAATATGGGGCCACTGAGCGGCGTCATGAAGCACTAATTGACTTTAGAACTGTAATTGAAAAACTTGTCCATTAGGAAGTAGTGAGATAACCGGTTTCGGTGGAAAGCTGAAAATTGGTTGATACTCGATACTAAGCTCATTGAGGCTGGACTTTTGGGATATCTCGGTCGCAAGAAAAGATTGATTATGCTGAGACAATGCCTAAAAGAAAGGTCAGTGATATTGAGATCCCCTAGAACCCGGTTACTTTCTAGGACAGGTTGAGCCAACTAAACTTCAAGAGGGTACTTACCTACAAGCTCCATGCAAGCCTAAACCTAAGGACTTGTCTGCTTTGTGTGTACATAACAACTTGCTCGCTTTGTATACTTGTACATAACATCATAAACATCATAACATCATAATAATTCTCACTAACCATTTCAAGGATTTAGGAATTTATCTTTGCTTTGTTTTGTAGGCCATGAATCCCGTCCAAAGGAACACCATCCGAATCAGCTTCGTGAAAGCGCACCCTCAACTCGAAGAGTTAGAATCAAGAGTGCCTGGAGATTCTCCTTTTACCAAGAAATATGGTCGACTCTTCAGTTTGGCTACCTCCAATTTCCAGGAAGAAATGATGTGTATGCTCTTCCAATTCTTTAATCCCATACATCATTGCTTCACCTTTCCTGACTATCAGTTGGTCCCTACACTAGAAGAGTTCTCTCAACTATTGGGAGTGCCCGTGCTTGATCAACTACCATTCACTGGTTTAGAAGGGAGTCTAAAGCCTGAAGTCATTGCCGAAGCCCTGCATATGAAGAGAGGCGACATCATAGCAAATTGGGAGACAAGAAGCGGAGTTAAGGGTTTCCTAGCCAAATTCCTGTTGGATAAGGCTCGCTCATTCTGGGAAGATATGGATTTCCAAGCCTTTGAAGATGTCTTCACTCTTCTAATATATGGTTTGGTTCTATTTCCCAATCCGGACCAATTCATAGATGTGAACACCATCAAGGTCTTCCTCTCCCGTAATCCTATACCTACTTTGCTTGGAGACATTTTACATTGTTTTCACACTCGCACAATAAAGAAAAGAGGCACTCTCTTGTGTTTCATTCCCCTACTCGCTAAGTGGTTTACTTCGTACTTACCTCGATCAACATTAAATAATGAGAAAGGATTAACTTGGTCTCAAAGGATGATGTCCCTCATCCACTATGACATTTATTGTGGTTCTCTATCCTTGGAAGATACTTCTATCATTGACCATTGTGGGGAATTCCCTAATGTCCCTTTTCTTGGAATTAGGGTAGGTATCACCTATAACCCTTCTCTTGCATTACGACAATTTAGCTATGCACGAAGAGATGGTCCTCACGATACACTCATCTAAGGTTTAGTGTTCGACTACGAGAGTGATGATTAAGGCTATCGTCAGAGATTTATATGAGCTTGGAGGATGGTAAAAAAAGTGGATAGCAAGACATACGGGCGTAAGAACTCCATTCCTTTGGATCCTTATCTTAAGTGGGTACGAATTTGTGCTCAAAGACTCGATATGCCATACCCTGCCACCTTGCCTATCATCATGGAGCCATTAGTTGAAGGAGATGTTCCTTATGCTATCTCTTACCCTACCATGCCTAATTCTTTTGAAGACTTACAAAGAGCTTGGATCCACCTGAAGGAAGAGCGAGACACTTTCGAGGCCCAGTTCTATGCGAGTGAAAAGAAGGTATTTGAGCTTACAATACAACTTCATGAGGAGCGAAATACGAACGCCTACATCGCACCAAAGAGGATGCGTTTAACATTTTTGTCTTAGGAGTTTATTTTGATGTATTTCCTCCATTGTAAGCCCAAGGGGAACAGTTGTAATCAATTTAAACTTATTAATACAATTGATGTTTGCTCCTTTCTTTGTCTATAAAAACTTAAATTTTCTAAGTCGTTGAAAACATTGCATCCACATACCATGCATCATATTGTGACACGCTTTTCCACACATGTCTCTCATCTGCTTACTGTTTATTTCAGTAGAGATGGCTATAGAACAGACTATCAAGGACATTCATACTCAAAATGCTCAACTTCAAGAGATGTTCTTGAACCTATCCAAGGGAAAAGAAGAGGTGAAAGCGCTCTTCACTAGGGGTATGATCATGGGAAATCCTGAGGACAATAAGGATGACCAGTTGGAACGGCTACAAACTGAAATGGCAACAATGAAAGTCCATATGATGGGGCAACTGGTGGGCAAGATGACTCTTATCCAAAACATAGCTCAAGGACAAGAAGAGTTAAGGACCCTCGTCAACAAACTTCATTAAGACGGTTGCAACCGTATGAAAAAAACGGTCAAGATTGGGGATCAAGTCACTACTCAGCCTCCCATGAGAAAAGAAGCCAAGTCAAGGGAGAACAGATCTTTCCAAATTACCGCTACGTCACGGGCTCAACAACGACTTCGTCAACCGGAAAATCAGCAAAGGCAAAACAAGCCCGATAGACAGTTTACTAACATCAACATGCCACTGTCTCAAGCGTTGCAACACATGTTGAGGATGAATCTTATTATGCCGACAGGACCTCATCCAAACCTCAAAATTTCTTCTCCTAACTAGAATCCTAATGCCAGGTGTGCCTATTATTACGACAGTCCTGGGAATGATACAAACGATAGTTGGACGTGGAAGTGTAAGATTCAAAACCTGATCGACGAATGAGCGTTAGAGTTCACACAATACGGTCAAATGGAGCTTTTCTATCACCCCTCAAGGGCATCCATATGAAGTGACGATCTGAGCGAGGAAATTTTCTGTTTATTCGAATTTTCAGTTAAATTTTCTTTGTTTACTTAAACACTTATCTATATGTCAGACTTTGGTCATTTTCATTAATGAATTAAATATGTTTGTCTTGAATTAATCCATTCATTTTCATTATAATTAAGTTATTCCTTTTACTTCCTTTATGATATTCAACTCTTGTTTGAAAAGTTGCAAGCCTTTAGAGGGAGGATAACGAAAAACAATGCTATAATCTCATACAGTATGCTTTTGAATAGACCCTGCTGACGATGTATAAGCGTTGTTTCAAATCCTAAACACTGGAGTTATAAGGGGGATAATCCCTAGTCAACCCCTTTGATCCTAAGAAGTAGGGTTTTTCTTTTTTTCACACAAAATGAAACCCTTAATCAAAACCTGGGGCAGGTTAGTCTCTCAATTAATTCAAATGCGCGTTCAGTCGCAAACTTTTACTTCGTACACAACGAATGACATCAAAAACATTCCTTCTGAACCAAAATACAGTGATGGTTCCCTACCAAATAGGTAGTCATTATATCTCAAGAGAAAAGACAACTAAGTCAAAACCTACGAAGGAGACCTAAGAAAAATAGGGGCATCCTGCTGACTGTAATCTCAAAAACAAGAAAAGTCAGGCAAAATCAGGGATAGTAAATCAAAAAGAGGTCACTACAAATCCTCAAGAACATGGAAAATATGGAAAAAATGATTTCCTTCCAACAAATAAGTTCCCAAATTTCTGAACCATCACCAAAACCCCATTCCAGACTCAATTAGAGTTCAAATGCACAATTAACTGAGTTTAGGATCGGAGAATATTACGAAGAACGGGCGGGTACAAATACATTTTGAGTCTTATCCTTTGTTTATTAAACCGTAAACCAAGCTACGTTACAACCCTTCAAAAGTCCTAATTGAAGCACAGGTTAGTTCGAAAGCATACTGTTACAAAAGGTATCCTGACTCCTGTAAAGCTTACTCCAAATCCTGAGTTGAATTTTCTTACGAAAATTCTTTTATCTGCTAAAACAAATTTTCAAAACTTTAAGACAAGCATAAAATTTTCATTATTTGAATATCGTTGTTTGCATATGGCTAATTGTTTGAAAATAGAGAAATTCACATAACGAATATCCAGTGAACAAAAACTCTCTCAGTGGACAAAATCACTTCAAATGGGATGACACTTCCAATGACAGATCTCCTATAAGAAAGGGGGCATGACATGTCACTATCCAACTCGTCTGGGGGCAGTCAAGTCAAGATTCCATCAAATCTGTCAATAAATGCTAAATAACCAGGGGCGGGTATGTATCTGAATCACTCGGAGCATTGAATGTGAATTCCAACAAAGAGTTACGTGCAGTCAAGCAAACATTTCCTGGCAATACTACAAACACTTGCTACTAGGGGAAGTGACAAATCTCTCACAAAGTCATTTTCATAGGGTGATCCCCAGCCAGAGTTTCTATCTCTGAAAACTTCTCCCCAACTGGGTTTGATCTCAAGAATCTTCAACGAGTTCTACCGAAAGGGAACACCTCTCCAACAGATTGGCGACAGGGTTTATTTCCCCAACAAATGGCAAGATCCCCAACTTGAATTTGCCTCTCAGACTATCATAAATCAAGGGACCACAACTCCTCTTCCCCAGTAGACTTTTCCATAATCCTCAGCGAGCCGCTACAAAACCTGGAAAAGCAACCAGATAACCGTTAATTTCTTTATCCCAACAAGTCGTTGTGAAGCCTAGAAACCAACCAGATAAAAACTAACTTTCAAGAGATAACTCCCCCAGTAGAGCAATGAACGACTAAGACTCCTGAACTCTTTTCCCCAAGCAGGAATCAACACTCTCCACAGAGTTTTCCTCAAGTAGAGTCAACATCCCCTAGCGGAGTTCTCCTCAAAAAACAAAACAGGAATCCCCAGTGGAAACATTCTAAAAAAAAGGTCTAGAAAGGTGTGCATACTCTTCATTCCCAACGGCCGTCCGAGATTCAGCTTCCCAAAACTCCCCAACATTTGTCAAGGATTTATTTTCCAAGACACAAAATTACATTCCCACAACATTTCATGCATCATATTCACAATCATGATAAATGCATACATCATAATCTCATTAATTTTGAGAACATCATTACACAATGCATTTCATACATCATGACATTGCATGCAGCTAACTCTTTACCTTTTCAAGAAATATCAATCAATAAATGACTATCAACCAACATTTTTAAATTTCAGATTAACACTTGTAACTAGCCAAGACAACTATCTGTGAACAAATCAATTGTAGATCAATTCCTGAAACAAGACTGGGTGGTTATCTACATAACAAATAATTCCTTCAAGACCTCTGATGGTCCAGTTTAAATCTCTCAATGGTTTATCCTGATTCTTTCCCGTAAACATTTTCTCTAGTTCAGATAAATCGCTCCAAGATTTATTCTGATTCTTTCCAGTTAAAGAATATTCAAGACCTCTGCTAGTTCAGTTTAAATCGCTCAACGGTTTATCCAGATTCTTTCCTGTAGACATTTTTTATGGTTCAGATAAATAGCTCCAAGATTTATTCTGATTCTTTCCAATTAAAGAATATTCAAGACCTCTGCTGGTTCAGTTTAAGTCTCTCAATGGTTTATCCTGATTCTTTCCTGTAGACATATTCTCTAGATCAGATAGATCGCTACGAAGATTTATTCTGATTTGTTCCAGTTAAAGAATATTCAAGACTTCTGCTGGTTCAGTTTAAATCTCTCAATGGTTTATCCTGATTCTTTCCCGTAGACATTTTCTCTGGTTCAGATAAATCACTCCAAATATTTATTCTGATTCTTTTCCAGTTGAAGTCAAATTTAGACTAAGTCTAATTTCTGTCAACAATCACCTTTGGATGGAATCTATAAGCCCATCTCCGACAACTCTCCATCATCCCTCCAAATGGCATCTGTAAGCCCATTCCCTACACAATCAACCACCACATCATAAAGTGAAAATTTCTGGGCACTCTAGTGTTCAATCATCTTCCACCTTCAAGTCACGAATGGTTGACTCGCCAATCTAACTCTTCAGGTTGAAGAAGATTGAACAGGGGCAGTTGTTGCACCACAAAATTTGCCCTCTTATTTTTCAAGGCATTTCTCACAAGGATTCTCAATGTTAAAGCTTGCACAATCACATTAGGATTTTCCAGTAGCAAGATTAAAAGGAAACTGTCAAAAAGGGGGAAAACAGATAAATATAATATTTTGACAAATTTGGAGAAAAACAAGTGTTTTTCGATTCAACTCCTTCGATTGGCCTTTTGTCCTCTTTCAATGCAAGCTTGGCTTGCATACTTCGACTGGGTGTGGGCCTCTAGCAGGTCGGCTTGGATTCACAAGGCACAAAGCCTCCTGTAGCCTCCTTTGATTCTAAGGTAAAAGGCTCCATTTTGGCATCCTTCGATTTGAATTTTTTTCCTCCTATATGCCTCTTTCGAATCTGGACATTTTGGCCTCCTGCATGCACCTTTCATTTGGGCATGTGGTTCCTTTGTTGCAAGCTTCGTTTGGGCATTTGACTCCCTTCATGCTTTATTTCGTTCGGGAACATGAATCCTTCAATAAAAGCTTTTGGTCACACCTTTCGTTTGGGCACATGAATCCTTCAGTACAAGCTTTTGGTCACACCTTTCGTTTGGGAATATGTTTCCCTTCATGCAAGCTTTCATTTGAACAAAGATATTTTGCATGTTTGCATGAAGTCACAAAGCAGAGACCCCCTATGTACACTCCTTCGTTTGGCCACTTGGACCTTTGGCAGACAAGCCTTCGAATAGACATAACCATCTTCACAAGGTTTTATTTATAACTGTGTCCCTCTCGAATCTTTCGAATCCAACTCTGGGCATTCCATTTGAAGGACATGCTTGATGGTCCATTCGAAGGATTTATAAGCCCACCTTAAGGAATGTTTTTGTGACCCATCCAAGGGTCACACTTTTGGCTCATTCGAAGGGTGCACAAAGGTAGCCCATTCGAAGGACACTTGCTAGAGAAAAACTCAAATAATATTATTGGGAGAAGAATCTGGTCGAAGAAGAGTCAAAACGAAAGGGTGAAATATTTAAAGATGCTTGATGCCAAGTTCAGGCCTGGTACACTGGCCAAGACTGCTGCACAACATTCCTGAAACACTGCCCCATTCTTGCACCAAAATAACATACATGGCACTGTCTCTCGAAAGCTACAAAGAGAAGGTTAATCAAATTAGTCAAACCTTTTGTTTTCCCTCCAAAAGCTTCAGAAAGCCTTGCCTATAAATAATAGGCTCCAACACATGTTTAGAGAGGACTTTTTGGCCAGAGGAACGAATCTTCAAATTTCTCAAAAGTTGTCAAACACTTAAACACTTGTGAAAACAAAAAAAAAACAGAATCTAACATTTATCTCTTTCGAATTTGAAAAGTCCCACACATTTTATATCCTTTCGAATCCAGTAGAAAAGACATCTCATTTGTTTTCCCCCTTTGAATCAAGCAGTAGAAATGCTGCCTTCGCTCCTTCCCTTCGAATCCAGGGACACTCAAGGTAACCACTCAAGGTCCAGCACACACTCCATCCTCAAGCAAGGTAAGTAACTCTAAACCTTGAAATTTTTGTTTCTTGCATAACATGTAAATAAAATTCCTTTTCGTTTCAAACATATACATAGCATTTGTTCCCCTTTTCGTTTACACCCTTTTGGTTTGTCTTTATTGCCTTTCCTTTTGGTTTTGTTCTTTGGTTTCTTACAAATGTTTTAAGAACTAATCAGCCCTAAGGTAATGGTGGTATGGCCTTAAGCCATGTTGCTATTTAATATCTCAAACTAAAGAAACAGGAGACAAGAGTATGAAACGAAGCCTCAGGCTTCCTCACTGATTCCAGTCCCAGAAGAAAGACATCACATGCTAACTTCTAGGCCCAGACGAAAGGCAATCCCTCATTGCTTTCAACCCACAGTCGAAGGAGGCAAAAAGGAAGATTACATCTTGCACTGGTTCTAGGCCCAGTCGAAAGGCACAACATGCTGGCCTCCAGGCCCCAATCGAAAGGCACAACATACTGACCCCCAGGCCTTAGTTGAAAGGCACTCCTTCACCCCTTTCAGGCCAAATCAAAGAGATCCAGAAAGCGCGGAATCAAAGGGTTTTAGGCCTCAATCGAAAGACCCTTATTTTTCTTGATTTTATTTCATTTTTGGCTTTATATTTTAATGCAATTCAATATGGTTGTAATAGTGTAGGATTTTATCTTTCTGCATTTTATTACTTTTGTATGATTGCTAGTAAAACAGGGCATGTATGGAAAGATAAAAATAACAAGTAGACAACCCCTAATCAAAGATTAAATGTATCCAAATCAAACACACCATTCACACATGCACCCTTAGGATAATCCCACTTATTGCCTCGGAGGAATAGTCATGTCCCTCGAATATGGGTGTTTTAGCAAAGGCCCTCAATAAAAGATCGTAGTCCCTCGATGACCCTCAATGTTGCCTTCGGTAAACGATATAGTCCCTAAATGACATTGTTAAAACGTCCCATAGGTTGCCTTATATGACTATACAAACATCCCACGCCCGTCCCTTCATATCCAATGACGGGGCTTCGTACCAAATAAATTGTAAGATAACAACATCTAAAGGAGGAGGAAAAGAATATTAAGACCTTTTGAGTAGGTAGGATACTCCTAGTTGCTCGCTTTCTCACAACAAAAACATTTTATACACCAACACTTTCATTTTGAAACATTTTCAAAAGACAAAGCTTTTTGTACGCGTTCTTATAGAAACTAGAGCCACTACGAAGACACTTTTCAAAATCACTTTCAAAAATACATTCCACAAACACCTCTTTGAATTATTTTCAAAACCAACACTTTGTACGCGTTCTTATAGAAATGAGAGCCCTTACAAATACGTTTTCAAAATACTTTCAAAACCCACAACACAAGCATATTTTCAAACAAAAGCAAGTGATCTAGCAAGCAACTAAGAGCCGGTAGATAACTACGGATGAAAAGGGTGCTAAAACCTTCCCTTTTCATAACCTACCCCCCGAACTCAAGAAAATAATCTCAAAGGTATTTCCTGTTATTTTCACCCTTTCCTTATTGAATAAAAGAAAAGTCGGTGGCGACTCTTGCTATCCGCAACAATTGCGATCAAACGCAAAAACACCCATGTTAGTTCTCCCACCGTGTTACACTCTCCAAAAAGATACAAAGCCCATCCACTAAAAGGCCAAGGTTTCACAATTGAGTGAAGTTCGCTTGCTGGTACATGATGGATGCCTGTATGTACTTGATATTCTTGGCAGCCTTTTGCAAACTCAACACAATCTTTCAACATAGTAGGCCACTATAATCCTTGTCGAAACAACAACCATTTCATTTTATAGCCTACTTAATGTGCTCCACATGCTCCAACATGTGTAGTCGAAAGGGCTATATATGCCTCTGTTTCACTTAGGCATTTTAGTAGTACCCCTTTAGGCGTTTTCTTGAATAACTCATTTCCCATTAGAATATAACTCAACGCCCTATACTTTGTCTTTCGTTTGTCAAAGCTGTTAGACTTTGCAAATAATCTACTATAGGCTTTCTCCAATCTTGCTCTGTTAGACTATTTATGAATGAAATCTCGAAGTTTTCCTGGTCAGCGTACCCCAGCTTTGTTGTTTCGAAATCTGTTGGAGACAACTTGGTTGATACTACCCTTCCTGTAACTTCGATTGCTTGTTGCAATTTTTCTTTTGAAATTTTATATCTAGATGCGATCTGTGCTAAGTTATTAGCCACTTAATTTTCTAATCTTGGTATATGTCGAATATTGATCATTTCTAATTTTTTCAACAAGCGATTGGCTATTACAAAATACATGATTAGATTTTCTCTTATATGTTTGTATTGTTTTGTAACTTGCCTTATGACTAACTCTGAGTCTCCCATTATTTCGACTCGAGTTTCCCCCAATTCCATTAAGATTTCAAGGCCAACAATTAAAGCTTCATACTCAGCCTCATTGTTCGAACAAGAAACTTCAATCTTGTACTTGAATTTTGTTGGAATTTTATCTGGAGAAATAATTATAACTCCCACTCCAGTTCCATCTTTATGACTGGAACCGTCGAAGTATAACTTCTAGGGTTCAATCTCCAAGTAATTTAAGGATTCTTCATTTATCAAGTGGTCAACTATGAAGTCTGCTGCCACTTGTCATTTTACATCCTTGAGAGGAATAAATGTTAATGAATACTCATTTAATGCAAGTGCCCATTTGCCAATTCGACTGTGTAAGATGGGTTTCGACAACATATATTTGAAAACATCGAAATGAGACAAAACATAAACATCAAATGGTTTAATATATTTCTTGAGTTTTGTACATGAGAAGTAAATACATAAACATAGTTTTTCAACTTCGCTATATCTAGTTTCTACATCATTTAAAACTCTACTAAGGTAGTATATGGGCCTTTCGAAACCATTCTAATCCTCTTGAGCCAACATGCTCTCTAAAGTTCTATCAGATGCAGCTATGTACAATCTCATACTCCTATTTTTGCAAGGAGGCACTAGAGTAGGTGGCTTAGTGAGGTGTCCTTTGATTTTGTTGAAGGACTCTTGTTGTTTTTGCCCCCATTCGAATCCTCCTTTGTTGAGTCAAAGTAAGGGGGAAAAGGCTTGCGTTTTTCAACTTAAGTTGGATATAATTCTCCTCAAGAAATTTATCTTGCCAAGTAGAGATTGCAATTCCTTCTTGTTTGTTGGTGCTTTCGCCTCCAAAATGGCCTTGGTCTTATTCTAGTTTATTTCGATTCCTTTTTTGTGGACCACAAAGCCTAAGAAGTCCCCTGCCTTTATACAGAAAGCGCACTTTAGAGGATTCATCTTTAGACCATAGCTTCTCATCCTTTCAAACGATTGCCAAAGTTGGTATATGTGATTCTTCCCTGAAACAGATTTGACAACAATATCGTAAATATAAATCTGCATGAAAGTTTCAATAAAATCATGAAAGATAGAATTCATTGCTCTTTGATATGCTGCCCCTGCATTTTTTAGGACAAAAGGCATTACTACCCATTTGTAAGTTCCTAAAGCCCCAAGGCATCAAAATGCTATTTTTGACACATCTTCTTCACCAATGAAAATCTGATTGTACCCAGAGTATCCATCAAGTATACTCATGTACTTGAAGCCAGCGACATAATTAACAAGCATTTCTGCCACATTCATTTGATATTCATCCTTGGGTGTTGCAACATTTAGATCTCTAAAATCAATGCACACCCTTAATGTACCATTTTTCTTTATAACAAGTACTATATTTGCAATCCATTCGACATACCTGGTTGTTCGAATGAACTTACATTTCAGCAGTCTTTCGACTTCCCTCTTGATCTTTGACAAGATCCCTGGTGCAAAATGCCTTAGAGTTTGCTTGACAGGCTTTTTCTCAGGCTCTATTGGTAGTTGAAGCTCCACCAATCCTCTTTCGAGACTAGGCATTTCTTCATAATCCCATGCAAAGCAGTCTTTAAACTCCTTCAACAATTGGATTACTTTGACTCTGAGCTCTGGATCTATATTTGCACTGATATATGTTGGTCTATTCACCATTTCTTCCCCCAAGTCTATCTCTTCAAGAGGATATTGCGCTAGAATTTTAATATTGCTTTCCAGCGGATCCTTCTCGAAACCCAAAGGCTCATCATCGTAGATGGCACCTAGCCTCTGGCCTTGCACTTCCTCCTCTCTTGAGTCAGGTGGTTCTGGGTCGAAATCTTTCCCAGGGCCTTCTGGAAGTGGCACTTGCTCAGTGGCTTTGACAGCCATATACTTCACTTTAGCCTCTAAGGCCGTTATCATCCCGTTTTTGGCCACATATGCCGAAATCCTCTGTAATGCTTGTGACTCAGTCATAGTCACTGAAATCACTTCCCCGACCTATTGGCCGTATACCATCAATCTCTCAGAAATCAATGTTTTACAAATCCTCCCTATCCCATTGGAATCCATGATTTGAGTGTAGGTATAGGGAGCATAAAGTGTTGGGTGCTGGCGCCAAGTCAAAGTCTGAAGGATTACATGGTCCTATGTGGGCCAAATTTCTGTCGAAGCTTGTTCTTGCAACATTGTTGACTTCGACCATATAGTAACTCTGGTCAACTTCAATGTTTTCTACTATGTCGTCTGGGCGCCAGATTGTAATGCGCTGATGTATCGACGATGACACTGCTCCTAGGCCATGGATCCACTCCCTTCCTAGGAGCAAATTGTAGTTGGGTTTTGTTTAGATGACCATAAACATTGTTGGTCGAACTATGGTCCCCACTTTAACGTCCAATTGGATTACTCCCATGGTGGTACCAATTCCACCTTCATAGTTTGATAAAACCATGTTATGGGGCTTGATGTCTTCATCTCCCTTACCCAGCTTTCTCAGCATACATTGATGGATTATGTTAACTCTGGCCCCACAATCAACCAAGACTTTGATGATGGTCGCCTCCCCTATTCTTGCCCTTATGAACAAGGGTTTGAGGTGATTCTTCATTGCCTCAGTGGGACGCTCGAAGAAGGAATTTTGCTCTTCTACACATCCATTGTTCATAACATAGTAGCATACTGGCCTATGTTTGGCCATTTCTTGTTCGACCTCCCACTCGGTCTCTTTGACTTCGACCTGTTGGTCGTATTCTCTGGGAAGCATTGACACCATATTTACCATGATGTCTAATGTAGCATCATACCCAGAATCAGATTCTTCTTTCGATTAATCTTGTTCAGGCTATAACAACCTTCTAGCAATTGGCTTTTTCTCCAAAGGAATTCTTGGTTTAGCCTTTCCTTTCCTTTCCGGCATGTTAGTGCTTGTTTCTAGTTGGAGCTTCTCTGCAGCCTCTCTTTTGGCTTTTCTCCGTCTCTGATACCTTCTCAATTGGGAGTGGGTCATAGGGTTCTTTCCTTTGTAATTGTTCGACACATGAGCAACCCTGTTTGTTGTTATTGACGAAAATTCCTTTCTGTAGGACAAAGAGGATCCCCTTGGCATATCAAACATATGCCATTTTCCCTCATTAGGCCTTTTTCTATTCGTTGTCTTCAACCAAGTGTCAATAGGGACATTTGTTGGAGGCTTGAAGGTTGATGGCCTACTTCCCTGGTTTACTGGCCCCTTTTGGTATCCCCTTCTAGGGTCTTACCTTACTTAAGGATCCATGTTAAGCTGGGAAATGTTGCCCCATTTTTTCTTTCCTACATGCACACCCTGTATGTGCTCAACAACTTTTTTGTTGAAGATAGAATTGCATCTTGGACACAACATAACTTCTGACTTCTTTTTCTGGCATTTGTGTAGAAAATCTGCCAGATTTTCGTTTTCCTTAGGAAATGCAAGCTTGTTGGTTTCCTCTTGTCTGATGCTATCTCCTGAATTTGTAGCTTTAGGTTCATACACTTCAACCATATTTATTTCCACGTTAATCTTACCAGCTACACTTAGCTTCTGCATCTTGGCCTCTAGGCTTTCTGTCGAACCTATGACAGCAGCCAAGTAGGAACCTTCAATAGTTCCTTTATTTGAGCCTTCAGTGTCTCCCTTGTTTAGGCTTTCAGCAGCCCTTCTTTGTACCTCTTCGATAGTTTTTCTGCTAATGTCCTCAGTGAAATTGCCAAAAATAGGTTTGTAGAATTCGACCATATTGATGCATGAAGGTTCAACATAATGGGCATCTTCCTGCAACGGGTTTGCATCAATCTTCATGGGAGGTTTGTCAACAAACTTGAGTCTGCTATCTTTTATTGCGCCTTGAACGATATCCCTGAAAAGAAAACATTGTGAGGTTTTATGGCCCAAAAATTATGGTATTTACAAAAACCTCTATTTTTCTTTAATCTAAAGGAGGCATTTTTCCCCTGGGGGCACTACCATCTGGCCATCTTTAACTAACAAGTTAAATATTTCATCACATTTTGTGACGGTGAAACTATATTTTTTCTTTGGGAACCTATCACTATTCTTTTCAGATTCAGTAAGATTCTTCCCGTTTGAGGGTGTTAACAATTTACAAGAGTATGGTGGCCCTTGCTTTAATTCTTCTAGATCGACCTTGCTCTCTTCGAGAGTTATAAGGTCACTAGATGTCTATGGATCATCATCATCATCCACTTCGACATATGCTACCCTTTCTCTTCGATGATTTTTATTCGCCTTATCTTTTTCAGCCTTAAGGCGTTCTACATGTCGAACTCTATCGACCAAATTGGCCATATCTCTCAGGTACTGGGTATCTAATTTCTTCCTAATGGAATAATCTAGACCCCCTGCAGCCATTTCGACCAACTCATGTTCAGGCACTTGTGTAAAGCATCTGGCTTTGAGCAGTCAAAATCTGTTCAGATACTCATCATTTGGCTCAGTGAATCTCCTCTTCACACTATCCAATTCTTTCAGACTTATTTTGGTCTGTCCCATATAGAATTATTCATGGAACAATCTTTCCAACTGATTCCAATTGTAAATCGAATTGGTTGGGAGTATGGTAAACCAAGTGAAAGCATTATTGGTTAAGAGCTTGGGAAATACTTAATCCTAAGATTCTCATTATTTGATATTTCCCCAGCTTCTATTAAATACCTTGCCACATGTTCGATAATGGACTCTGTTGTATCCCCTAAAAACTTGGTGAACTTTGGAACTTTCCACCTAGGGGGTAAATCTGATTGCAAGATATAATCTGACAATAGAGATGTAAAGTTTTGCCTTCAAAATCCAATGTTCACTCCATTATGTTCCATGATTCTTTCGACCATGGTTGTCAAGTTATTATTTGCTGCATGGTTGTGGTGTCGAACCTGCTGTATTACCTCATCAACATTTGGGTTTCTATTTACCACAACTACACCTTGTTCGACAACTCTAGGGATTTGTGGGGAAACTCTGGGTACTTCGTCACTAGGTTGTTCGACCTCCACTCTATGGTTCATCCCACCTGGCTGTGGATTCTAGTTAATGGTCATGTCATCCTCTAAGACCACACCCTGATTTCCTCTTATCATCTCTCTTTGGGGGTGTTGGATAGGTTGAGGAACCCCAAAAAATTCAGCCATGCACGTCATTTGCACTGCCATTTGCTGGTTCGACTGGGTGGTATTTTGTATAAGAGGGTTAAGTACTATACTCAAGGTTTGTGCCAACGTCTGCACCATGTCTTGGTTACTCTCATCCATTTGTTGCCTCAAAATTACTGCAGAAGTATTTGTGAGGCTTGGCAATATATGGGATGTCCCTCCTAAGAGTTGGTTTCTATCCAGATTTGTCATACCAGTTCCAAATCCCGGTAATGGCGAAGATGCACTCACCAAAGGTTCTGAAAATATGGACGAGGCATTCATAAGGCTTGCCATTTCAACAGTTGGCATGCCATAGGGTTGGTATTGACTCATCCAGGCTGTCGAAAATCCTGGAGGGACATAAGGTCGAACTTCCGGATTTCCCTTTGGTGGGGGTGTTCCTAGTGGATCCCTAGGACCTACATAAGAAAGTATTGGTCCTGTTTGTGTAACTGTCAATGCTGGTGTCGAACCAACCGTTGATGGCACAGGTTCACTAACTGTTGGTATAACCGTTATTCCCGCAGGAATTGGTGGAGGTATTTCTCGACTACTTGGCTGATTATGATTAGCCATTCACCTATTTCTTCTCCTAGGTATGTACCCTTTGGTGTTTGATTTACCACTTCTTAATAACATACATCACTTTTGAGAGAAAGGAAATTACGTAAAGAACTTATGATAAAACCTGCTTTTATCAAAGTTTGTTAAAAAAACAAAAACTTAGCAACATCCCACAGGGTGTGCCAATTTGTTTACCATGAAAATTTGTAAACAACCGCTGATCTTCCAAAAAAGGTTATTTTGGTTCTTTGTAGGATCGATCAGTTTGATCTTAGGACATATTCTAAGTGTTTTTGGGGTTTGATAAGAAGTCTTATCATTGTTAATGAACAAGTTCGACTGGACACTAAGAGTAAAGGCTTGGATAGGTTTAAATGCACGGGATGAAGGCAAAAACTTGGTAAAAACGCAAGTAAAGTACAAGATAAAGTAAATTTGCAGTAATTTAAAAGGCTGTAATGGTAAAGTTTGTAGAAAAATGTTAAATGGAAAGGATTGTAAAGAAATGTAAAGACTTTGATTGCAATAAAGTATTGTGATTCAAACGTACATTCTCAATATTCTTTCTCTCACAGCGGGTACTTGAATAAAATTGAGTGACTTGTACAATGAGTTGAACACACAAAATTCTACATAAAATTCCTATATTTATACTACTAACAAGTAACTATCGAACAATTGCTTTGTTCCAGGATGAGGACAAGTGTCCTCTGCATGCTCTTCGACCTTTATTTTCATGCCACATCTCTTTTCCTAACTGCCAAATGAATTTCCTTTCCATCCTTTCTTCAGATTCAAATCCACTTGCTGTTGATACAAGAGCTTTTCGGTCGAAACTATCTAGGATGACTTCGACACAACTCCTTTCACAGGCTCTTCTGTCAAAGTGTCTTCAGCTTAGATTTCTTCAATCGATTTTTATCCAATAAGGCCAATATATGTGAGTGTAAAATTTAGGAGCTAACAATAGCCACCCTAGTGGCAAGCGAGCACACGTTAAGGCATTTGTACAACAAGGCGTGGGTTCGATCCCTGCTTTTGACACTTATTTTTTCATATTTTTTCTAATCCTTGTAGGTTGCTTACGTATTTAATGGTACACGTTTTTCTAACACCAAAGCGCACCTGGCGCAATGGTGAAACATATGGTCGAGGAAGCTAAGGGCGTGGGTTCAACATCCACCCTTGACATTTTATATTTCTTTCCTATTTTCTAACCTTTCGTCTCTTTTCCCTTAAAAACCCTAAATTCATTTAATCATAAACCATAAAACCTTTTCTTTTACAAACCCTAAAAGTAATTAAGTTTTAGGTTTTTATCATTAACTTCTTTTTTAATTAATTTAATTAATCAACCTTTTTTTAATTAGAATTAATTAGATTTTTTTAGGTTTATTTAATTAATCATCATAAAACCTTTTTTTCATAAAAAAACCACCAAAAACAGTTTGTTTTTTCATCTTTCTTATTATTATTATTTTATTTTCACAACTGTAAATAACGTAGTTTACTTTTTCCGCTTTTTCATTATTATGTAACTGTTTACAGGTTGTAATGGCTTAGGGGTTTTACCTTCTGCTTTACTATTCTGTATCTTCCCCGAAGCCATGTAATAGTTTAGGGTTTATGTTCCTGCCTTTACTTTCTGCACTTTTATTTTTTTGATATTTACCGTTTTGTAATTAGGGCTTGCATAGAAAGATAAAAACATTAAATTAGAAAACCCTAACTACAAAGATAAAATAACTGAATACAAATCACTCGCACACTCACACCTCTAGGGTAACCTCCCTTGTTGCCTTCAGAAAATAGTCATGTCCCTCGAACGTGGGGATGCTTTAGCAAAGTTCCTCGAAATAAAAGATCATATTCCCTCGATGACCCTTTCGATGTTGCCTTTCGGTAAATGATCTAGTCCCTTACAAAAATTGCTAAAGCATCCTTACCAGTTGCCTTCGATGATTGTATGATGACCCTCGCCTTTCCCTTCACATCCAACGATAGGGCTTCCTACTAACTAATGGTACATATAGCACTATCTAAATGAAGAGGAAAATTACAAGAACGAACTTGAGTGGGTAGATACTCGTAACCGCTTGCTCACAAAGCTCTTCAAAGAAAAAACATTTCACACAAACACTTTCAAAATATTTTCAAACAAAAACTTTGTACGCATTCTTGAGGACTAATACAAGAATCATTACAAAGTTTGCCTTACATTGGCATTTCAAAATATTTTTTAAATCACACACACATAGAAAATTTCAAAGTGAACCAAGATATTAAGAGACCATAGATAATTAAGGATGAAAAGGGTTCTAACACCTTCCCTTTTCATAACCTACCCCCCGAACTCAAAACCTTCAAGGTTTTTCCTATTGTTTTCCCCTTTCCTTATTGGATAAAAGAAAAGTCGGTGGCGACTCTTGCTATCCGTAACATTTGCGATAAAACTCAAAACAAGTCAGTTCTCCCACCGTATTACACCTTGATCAAGCCAACTCACTTTGATGAAGTTATTCTGAATAAAGATTAAACTCTAAAAATTATTGACGAATCAACTGAAAGATTATCAGAATCATGAGAGTAACATTTCTATTTTCTTTAATTATTTTGTTGATATTTTATTTCTAGAACCTCAATCATCAGAAGATGTTTTTGTCAGAAATGTCTATGATAAGATGGAAACCTTCCTGGTTTTCCAGATACTGAGGATATCAAACGTGTCACTTAGTTAGATGTAATGATTAATGTGTGTACCTTGGTTTATTCCTAATCATCACACGCTACCTAAGCTAGACCATGAGCAGTACAACCGTTTCTTGGAATTGATTTATCATGATTACATTCATTAATTACTCCTCATTATTATGTTTTATTTTCAATTTATTTTCTCTCTCCTAAAAGACTTTATACAATTCCATACATGACCTCACTTCACTTCCCATACTTGTTAGAAACCCTAAACCCTTTTATCTCAATTGTTCATCAAGAGTTCTCTATGTTCATAATTTCCTTCAATGTTCTTTATCTTCTTCATCATTCTTCAACAATGATGACTAAAAATTAAAGGGAAGCTGTTACATTTGCAAATGAAATGGAACAAGCTTTGAATCCATTCGTTTCGACATCTTCAACAATTGCTTTGTGTCTTCAATCGTGGTTCCTTCGTCTTCAACCTTCTTCCTACAAATTCAACCGCTACTACTTCATCTTCTAATCTAATCTTTGATGATAGTCATATTACTCATAAAACTTCTCAAGTTCACTACACCGTTCCCCCATCAGAGTTAACAGTTCTTCGTGAATACATGGTTGATTTTGATAACCTTGCTACAAATAGGTGTGACCTAAGAGAAGAATTAAAGTCTCAAGGTTGGGAAAATTGCTTCAAAAGGCTACATGGTCATATTTATGGAGACTTAGTGAAATATTTTTGGAAGAATGTTGAGTGTGATGATCTTCACATTGTCTCTAATGTGATTGGACAAAGGATAATCATCACAAAAAAGTATATTGCGAATCTTTTAGGTTTGGATTTTTTGAAAGGTAAATGTACTTTTGGAATGGATTTTAGGTCTAAGGCACAAAAGTATGCTCTCTAAGAATTTATGTTTAAGAATTTATCTGTTGTGAAGAAAGAGTACAAGAGTAAGGATCTTTATGATGATCTCAGAGTTTGGCATAAGATCATTCTGGGTTGCATAAACCCTATACCTCCCTCAAGTTCTTCAGGTTACTTTAACATTAGCCACCAGTTCATGTTGTACTTTCTGCTTATAAAAAAGAAGGTGAATCTACCTTTTATTTTGTTTAGTTATCTGGAGAAGGCTATCAGAAAAACAATAACCAGAGTAAATCCAGAGAAAATGGTGTCAACTTATGTTCCTTGTGGATGTCTTCTGACATATATCTTTGTAGAAAGTGGCTTGATAGACTTTCTAACAAAAGAAGCCAAGTTTACTAAATATCTTATTCCCAATATTGGCGTTCACTGGATAGACTCTAAGAAAAATGAAGTTAATCTAGGAAGTTAAAGTTAAACATCTAGGTGAACCATCTGAACATATCAAAATGAGAAGAATTTATGTTGAAAACTATCCCTTGTTCTCCAAGACAGATACTGTATCCAGTGTTGTTGCTTATATTCTAATGATGCAGGCAGAAGGACATGATACGTCCAGTTTCAAATACACATATTTCTAATTCTTTTACCACTTCAATCCCCTTTCCATCTATTTCCTTTACACCATCATCTTTAAAAATTCATGTATCTGAACCAAAACCCAAAACCATACATGTTTCTGTTGCAACTACAACTTCGATAACCATAAATGTCTCACCAACAATCACCATATCTCCATTTAATGATTTTAACTCTTTTTCTATTCCACCATCCACCAAAACTATTCCTGCTTCTGATCCCATTTCCTCATCCGTTCCCTTAACTACACAAACTTTTGTTTCTGAAACTGTCTCTACAATGTTACCTGCAATAACAACTGTTTCTGCCTCAACCACCATATCAACCACAGTTCATCCAATTCCAATTGTTTATGATCCTAATCCTATTCCATCTTTCACTATAAACATTCCATTTAAACTTCTCTAAACTTTTACATCTCCAATAACCTCATCTCAACCACCCACACAAACTCCTCATTCTTAAGTTTTGATAACAAACTTCCTTTTGGCTTTTTCAATAAATAATCCATTCTCCATGACTTAACAACTATCCATCCAAATCCACATTATCCTTCTGATCAAGAAATGTATGAAAGGACAATTTCTGATACTTTTGAAGCTACTGAAATTCTGATAACTTAATCTTTTACCTATTCTGATCTCTTTGACATATCTGAACAACCATTATCCCAAAATCCTCCTGAACAAACTTTTGAACCAAACCATCCTGAAACCAACCTAGCTTTAGTAGTTTATAAAAAACCTACTCCAAAAACCTCGAATGAATGCATTTATATGTTTAGAATCAAGGCTAAAAAAAAGGTTGCAAAGTTAAGGGAAAAGGAAAGTACTAGTACTAAGCCTCATGACATGGATGTTTCCTGGAAGCTGTTTCAGAAGTGGATGTCTTTTGAGTTTGAAAGGCCGAAGACCTTCTCTGAAGCATCCAAAATTGTTGTTGATTAGATGGTGACAAAAAGAGAAGAAATAATTAGCTTCTTCCAACTCATTGCTAAGAAGAAAAGAGAAGCTAAAGCTAGAGCATTCCAAGAGGAAGAAGAATCTAGGCTTAAGTCTGAGGAAGATGCCAAAAAAGCTGAAGAATCCAGATTGCCTAAAGAGACAGAAATAACTATTAAAGTAAGACAAGATGTTGTAGTGGTATCTTCTTCTAATTCTGCCATTGTGCGTCTAGAAAATGCAATTGGTGATATTAGAGGAGAACAACAGGTTTTCCGAGAAAATATCATTGAACAGAAGGTTGTCAATAAGAATGTTCAGAACATGCTGAAGCTGATTCTTGACAAGATATATGCCCTAACACCTCCTGCATCTGGACTCTAGGCTCTTAGGATTTTATTTTACCTTTTGCTTCTGAACCTTAGAACTCTTGCTTCTTATGTTTTGCTTCTTATGTTTTTTTTTCTGACTTATTATCTTCTAATTCTTAATGAAGTTTATTTTGGTTTATCACTTATTATTTTACTTTTTATTTTACCTTTTTCATTATGACAAAAGGGGGAGTAAATAACTGAAAGTAATATTTTGATTCTGATAATCAAATTCTGGAAAATATCTCTGAAAAGAGCTGCTTACATTCTAACCCAATTAAACTTCTGTTTCTGTTAAAATTATTTTCTTTTTCGGGAACTATGAACTCTAATTAAAGTCAAGATCTGAAAGTGTTAAACAAGGCTTTAGTCTAACTTTTGGATTCAGAATCTGAGAAGTTCTTAACTTCACAATCAAACTATTCTTAACCAGGCTCTGAATTGAGAATATGGAATCTGTCTTTGTGACGCTAGATGTTCAAGATCTTAATTGGCATGATTGGTATCAAGACTCTCAAGCTCTCAATATCTGATCTATTAGAACTAGGGGGATTTCTACTCAAATGGTTCAGAATCAGGATATTTGACCTTCATAAAGTTTTTGAGTCAGGGGGAGTTTCATAAAAATGATAAGTATTCCTTACCTTTCTTATTTTACTATTTTGTATTATGTACAAAATTGTAACATCAAAATACACAGTTTTGTCATCATCAAAAAGGGGGATATTGTTAGAACAAGATTTGGTTCTTCAACTTTATCTCCGAGTTTTGATGATAACAAATGAGTATGTTTGTATGAACAATTTTGGTACTCTAATGTTTGTTATTTTTGAGTATCTAACAAATACGTTATGCTTTTGATGAATGGCGTGGCCAAGACATTAGAAGAGAATAAGTTCTGCTTCTGTGCTGCACAAGTTCTGATGAACAGTAGCAAGACACTCCAGAAGACTCTGAAGTGTAGGCTCTGATATGAAGTATAAAGAAAACCAGTCAAAAGATCTGAAGACAGAAGTTCTACTTAAGTCCAGATGCTAAAGACTCATGTTTCTGAAGACAACGTGTTCTAAAGAAACCAGTTAGAAGATCTGAAGACAGAAGTTCTACTTAAGTCCAGATGCTAAAGACTCAAGTTTCTAAAGACCCATGGTTCTAAGAAAAGGGTTCTAAAGACCAAGTGCTGAAGACTGTGAAGAAAGAAGTTATAAAGACTCTGGAGACTTGAAATTTTAAAGACCCAAGGTTCTAGAAAAGGTTCTCATGACCAAGTGCTGAAGACGCTGAAGATGCGGTTTTGAAGACTTGAAGTTTTGATGACCTTGTATTATGTTCTCGCTTCTAAACTCGTGCTCGAGAAGCCTATGAAGTGAAACAGGAAAGAAGATAACATTAATGTGGTACAATAGTACATGGTATAATAAAAAACGTTTCATTCCACTACCATGAAAGGACAAACGAGTTTCACGATCTTGTCCCCTACGTTATTGCTCAAGCTGCCAATGTTTATGGAAATCCCAAAAGTAGCCCTCAATGAATATATTATTTTAATGGCTATATAAAGGCTTAAAGACTAAAAGAGAAAGCAGATAATTCACTGATTATCCACGCATAAGCGTTATTCATAGCTTTCATACTTTTTAGTCTATTGTTCTTAAAATTTGTTTACTAATCGGCTTGTGTAGAAGTATTTTCATTGTAAACGAATTATTCAAATAGATATTTGATTGTTCCTTAAGAAATCGGTTAGGTCAGAATTCTTAAGAAGTTTAAGACTTATGTGTCTTAAGGATTGTTCCTTGAGAGACCAGTTAGGTCAGTATTCTTTAGAAGTTTAAGACTTATGTGTCTTAAAGATTGTTCCTTGAGAGACCAGTTAGGTCAGTATTCTTGAGAAGCTTAAGACCTATGTGTCTTAAATATTGTATAGTTAGTCACATACAGGTTGTGTGTGCAAGTTTAATAATCAGTTTTATTATTGTACTAAGTCCTCGTTGAAGAGAGGCGAAATCACCTTGGTGGGTGGGATATACTAGCTTGATAGTTTTCAAGTGAACTAGTATAAACATAACTTGTTCTTTCCTTCTTGCATATCATCACTATTATCACTATGTGAAGTAACTTGTTATGGTTTAAAGGGGATTTTAAAAGGAAAAGGTTTTGGTTTAAAACCCAATTCAAACTCCCCTTTATTGTGTTTTTCACACCTTCACTGGTCAATTAGGCCTAGCCAGGTGTGATCTCGACACAACACCGCCGTTTTATAGGAAGTCGGTCCCGAGGAGGACAAAGGTGTAAGCGTGACCTAATAGTAAGAGAAGCATTTCAGATTCATTAAGGGGCGATTACAGACGTTATGAAATCATTAAGGAGGTGGTTACAAATTGTTGTACCCCAAAATTTTCCCTCCCATATTTCTCAGTACATGTCAATTGAGGTCCTCAAATAACTCAAGGAAGTCCAAGAGTTGACCAGACAAACTCTCTCCTAAGGCAGTCTACCTAAAATTAGGGTTTCATTTTGCATCAAGATGTTTAAGTCCAAAGGATCCCAAATTCTCACCATTGCCCTAATATGTTCTCAAGATCATCCATGTCATGTTTCAAGCCTCGCAGAGGAAGTTTGCTCAGTTAATTGCTCAAAGGCCTGAAAATCGACTGTGCTAGGGCAAAAGTCAACTGTGGCCCACATACAGTCAAACTTCAAGATTTTTGGTCAACATCCTCACTTTGAATTATTATTCATCATTTGATCAAGGGTTGATCATGATTCCTCAAGGATTGCTCACAATTCATCAAAACCCAAAAGTTGCTAAATTAGGGTTATGTAGGAAAAGTAAACTCAACTTTGACCAAGCATAACTTTCTCATACTTTATGAAAAATGACCCATCCAAATCCAACTTTGAAGAGGACTCAATTCCCTACAATTCATCTTCAGCTCCAAAGTTCAAAATATGCACTCACAAGAAGATATAAATTTGGACATTATAGGTCATTTTGGAAAGTCAACAAAAACACCTTTTGGGTCAAAGCTTCATACATGAACATGGAAGACTCCATTAATATGAGACCAAAAGGGTTGCTTAGAGGACATCTTAATATTTCTAAAAAGTCCAAGAACACCTCTCTAGGATCAAAATTGAAGGAGTTATGCATTGGTAAAGTTGACCCTTTTTGCAAAATTGCCAAAAGTCAAAAGTGTCCAAAATTGCATTTTTTGTCAAATGGGCCCAACCTTTTATGCTTGCACTGAGTTTGTAATGTGACCCACGACCCATGAGTCTTTCCATTTGTTATTCTTTTATTTTCATTATTTATTTTTATTTTATTTCATTTAAATAAAATAAAATAAATATAAAATAGTAAAAATATCAAAAGCTAATCAAATCTTGAGATTTTGTGCATGTTTAGGATCATTACACAGCTGGAAGTGAGATCAAATCCTGCAAGGCTCATATGGATACAAAAAGATTGCATTTTGCTTGATTTGGAAAGATTTGCACAAGGATCAAATCATGAATCAATAATCATAATTGAGAGAGATTTGATACAGAATTGTAACCCTAATTCATTCTTGGATACATAAGGAACAATTGTAGACCAAAAACAAAGAGGTTAGAGGTATGCAAGGAAGAAAACAAGTTTCAAAAAAATTCAAGAAAAAGTAAATTTATTTTCAAGATTCAGGCTATCTCAAGCCATTCTAAGCATACCAATCGTTTACTGGACATCCCAGGGACGTGTTTCAACCATTAACAAGCCTTCCCACGTTCGGAATCGCACTGTAAGAGTCACGCGGTTCATCTCTTTTCTTGAATTCGAATACAATCATTCTGGCATATTTAACATGATTTATTAGCATATTCTTGATCCTTGAGTGTTTTGCAAGCTAATGGTTGTACTTAATTGCATTTTTATTGACTATACAACAAGTTGCCATGACTAGGGTTCTAGTTTCGTTTTTAGGGGTTTTGTGTATAGGAACAATTAGGAATGGATAATGGTACCGTGATACTCGTGAGGTTGCAACGAGTTGATTGGTATCATTGGTTGTGATTTATCATGCTTGCACATAATTTTGGAGAAGCACAGGGTTATACCTACGCCTGGTGTCCGTAGGTAAATGTCTTTTGTCTAAAACGACGGAGGCAACGAGGAAGATGATGGCGTGGCGCTTCATGAATAGCCAATTCAAATTTCGCGCGTTCAAGAATTAATATTTTGTTTTTTACCATATAATGTTTGTTTGATATTACTTGTACAACTAAACATGCCAACCCAGCTGGCAAGCGTGCAGCGTGATAAGGCTCAAGGGCCGTGGTTTGATCCCTAGGTCCCAACTTTCACTTTATATTGTTTTTTCTCACATATTCAGGTGCACATGTGTCCCATAAGTCCACCATACGTCCTCAGCATCCAATCATCCAAACCACCAACAAGCCAGATCCAAGGCTTCCCAATGAGGGTCCACCATGCGGTGGAGTCAAGTGTACACACAGAATCTGGAAAAGTCAAACGGGCCAGGAGCTTATTGGGCTCAGATTTTCCAATCACACCCCTTTTCTTCTAAGATACCAGGCCCATTCTTTTTTATTTTCTATTTTTTTCTTTTATTTAATTTCTTTTATTTAATTATTTTCTAACACAATTAATTTCTTTTTTTCACAAAATCATAAAATCAATTTTCATAAAATTTAAAATTAGATTTTTATTTTATCAAATTAACTTAATATTTAATTTAGGGTAATTCTAACTTTTTGTAAATAATTAAAATCAATTAGAAAAAATTAGGGTTTGCTTTTGATTTAATTTTTATTTCTTTCTCAAATAAAATAAAAAATATATAAAAATAGGTTAATTTAATTATTTTTCTTAATTTAAATTAATTAGTAATTAGGTTTTTATTTATTCAATTAAACTTTATTTTCTCAAAATAATCAAAAACACAAAAAATGATGTTTCTTTTAATTAGGCTTAGTCGGGGTCAAAACCATAGATCTCTCGTTTTCGCTTCATCGCGCGCATTTATATTTTTTGCAATATTAATGTAACTGCTCACGGTATGTAATAGTTTAATCTAGGTTTTTATTTATTTATCGCTTTTACGGGTTTTTTGGCTATGTAATTAATCCCTACCCCGAAGCCTTGTAATAACGTAGGTTTTGTTTCCCGCATTTTAATTCTCGCAAATATTAACTGTTAGATGTATGTTAATAGGATTGTTTGACAAGATTTCATGACAATTTAAAATGGCTAGAAAACCCTAATGTGCAAAGATAATAACTGAAATCAAATCACTCGCACATGCGCACTCCTAGGGTAAACTCTCACTTCGGTTACCTTCGGTAAACAATCATTAAGTATAGGGTGTCTTAGTGGTTGCCCTTCTGTGTAAACAAAGATCAAATGTCCTGTTCGGAAATGTTGCCTCGAAAAGGTTGCCTCAGAAATATTGCCTCGAATATGATCTTAAGACTTTAGGGTTATTACTAGGACGTCCTAACATTGCTTTAGTGATCGTGCGTCCCTTACGAATTGACCTTTACAACTCCAACAACGGTGCTACCTATTTCTCAATAGTAGGATAGCGCTGTCTAAAGGAAACAAAAACAGAAACAATATTTTTTCGAGTAGGTAGATGCTAGTAGGTACTTGCTCAAAATCAAACTTTTCACACTTACACTTTTTAAACAAAGTTTTCAAAAACACTTTGTAACACTCTTGAAGACAGAAGCAAGGGTTAAAATGAAGTAAAACAAAAACTTTTCAAAACAAACACAAGCAATTTTAAAAGATGAGCATGTACCTAAGAGCCCGTAAAAAACTACGGATAGAATGGGTGCTAACCCCTTCCCTTTCTATAATCTACCCCCCGTACTCAAAATCTCGAAAAAGGAATTTTTTGTGCTTTTTTCCTTTCCAGTTGGATAAAATAAAAGTCGGTGGCAAATATTGCTTACCGCGACA
Source organism: Vicia faba (assembly GCA_948472305.1). Taxonomy (NCBI): domain Eukaryota; kingdom Viridiplantae; phylum Streptophyta; class Magnoliopsida; order Fabales; family Fabaceae; genus Vicia; species Vicia faba. The sequence goes on along the minus strand of OX451738.1, from coordinate 909,077,374 downwards.
TTTTGCGAATACAAATGCAAAACGCAAACCAGCATTTTCAAAACAGTCGGTTCTGCCACCGTATCACAGAATTGGCGACTCTGCTAGGGACAAATAAGTGGGGTATACCTTAGGATTTAGTTCATCATAAATTGCTTCTCTTGTTTGTTTTGGTTGCTTTACTTTTAAGGGTTTTGTTTGGGAGTTTCCATAGATCCTAACCCGGATCTGGGGGACACCTTTTAGGTAAATAGCAATAAACTGTGAGGGAACTATACGGTGTAGACCGATACGATTGAAGCAGTAGCTACATTGATGTGGCACATTGGTTGGTACCGGTATCCCTTGTAGAGAAACGAGGAGAATACAGGGCATTTATGTGTGTCGTTAAACATCAACTGACCTTAGAACCTTTAATCGACCAACTTGGCCATTAGAAAGTAGTGAGATAGCCGGCCTCGGTGTAACGATGAGAACTGGTTGATACTCGATGCTACACTCATTGAGACCATACTCTCGAGATAGTTCCGGCTGCAAGAAAAGATTGCGTGAGCTGAAACCATGACCGATGGAGGATGGTCAGTGATATTGAGAACCTCTAGAACCCGGTTACTTTTGCTAGGATAGTTTGAAACCAACTGAACTTCAAGAGGGTAATACCTTAGACCCCATGCAAGCCTTAAACTTAAGATCTTTTGTGTGATTTGTTTGCCTTTGCCATGCCTGTTATCTGCTATACCTGTTGTTTTTATCATGACATCATGCATCATAACATGGCATTCATACTTCATGATACTAACCATTTCAAAGACCGAGGGGATTTATCTTTGTTCTGTTTTACAGATTGTGGCTTTCGTACGCAGAAATACCATCCGAGTTAACTTTGTGCAAATACCTACTCAACTCAAAGAGTTAGACTTAAGAGTTTCTGAGACTTATTCGTTCATTAATTGACATGGTCAGCTTCTTAGCATGGTCACCTCAAAGTTTGATGAGCAGATAATGAGTGTGCTTTCCCAGTTCTTCAATCATGTGCATCATTGCTTCACCTTTCCAGATTACCAGTTGGTTCCCATTTTGGAAGAGTTCTCTCACTTATTGGGCATATCCATCCTTGAGAAGATGCCCTTCACAGGTATGGAAGAGACTCCAAGACCAAAAGAAATTGCCTCAACTCTGCATCTGAAACGGGCTGATGTAGTATCCAGTTGGGAAACACGAAGCGGGGTCGAAGGTTTCTTATCCAAGTTTCTGATAGATCAGGCTCAAATATTCTGGGATAAATTGGATTTTCAGGCTTTTGAAGACATCTTCCCGAATCCAGATTCCTTTATAGATGTGAATGCGGTTAAGATCTTCCTGTCTCGCAATCTAGTGCCTACTCTACTGGGTGATATCTTGCATGCCGTCTACACTCGTACTGTGCAAAGAAGTGGGACTCTTATGTGTTGAATGCCGTTGCTGTCGAGGTGATTTGTTTTGCACCTCTCTAAGTATGTGCTGAAGAAGGAAGAAGGTTTGGGGTGGTCCTACAGAATAATGTCACTTGCCCATACAAACATTCTTTGGAGTTCCAAGGCTATGGAAGACACTACTGTCATTGATCGTTGTGGGGGATACCCTAATGTCCCATTGCTTGGAGTCAGAGGAGGTATAACCTACAGTCCTTGTTTAGCTTTGTGACAATTTGGGCGTGCTCGGAGAGATGGTCCCCATGAGCTACTTCTTGAAGATATCGCATTTGACTACAAGGAAGACGTTGACGAGCATCGCCATAGGTTTATACGAGATTGGGGCATGGTGAACAGATCTGACCCCCAAGTGCTGGGACCAAGGACTTCCCTTCTTATGCAGCCTTACCTACAATGGGTCTGAGCTCGTGCCCAGAAGCTTGGGATGCCTTATGAAGCCGTATTTCTAGTAATTGTGGAGCCCACTAATGAAGAAGGCATTCCTTATACAGTTCTTTATCCTTACATGCCCATTGATCCTGGGGCATTGCAGAGGTCTTGGATTCAGCTGAAAGAGGAGAGGGATACTTACCGGGAAAAATACCATGAGCAAGAAGGGAAGATTTTGAAGCTCACCAGACAACTCGAAGAAGAAAGAGTGATCAGTGACTATGTCAGCACAAAGAGGAAGCGTCCATGGGACTTTTGATTTTGCTTTTCTAGTTTTAGATTTGTTTTCCATTTATTTCTTTGTAACGCATTAAAAGGCTTTGTTGAACCTTTTACAAGTTAATCTCATTAAGTTTGTTTATTTTTGGTTTGCAAATTTAAATCTCCCAAAGTCTTTGAAATCATTACATACGCATCCCATTATCATGCACACCATTACAGGTACCCCTACAGGTTTCTCATCATCTTCGCTGTTTATTTCAGCAGAAATGTCTTCTGATCAAGCCATCAAAGATCTTCAGGCACAAAATGCCCAATTCCAGCAGATGTTCTTAAGCTTGGCTAAAGGGAAAGAAGATTTGAAGACTCTCATTCTGAAAGAGAAGAAGAATAAGAAGAAGAAGGTCGTTCTTTTTAATATGGGCAAAAGGTTTGGGGATAGGTTGAAACAGAAAGTTGATCTGACTGCTTCATCGAAGGAAGGGGAGAACCAAGAAGAAGAAAAGGGCCCCAGTCCTGCAATCTCTGATAATAATACAGATTACGATGATGAACAATATCCTCATGCCGAGGATATGTACAAGCAATTAGAAGACCGCCTGAGTGCTATGGTGGTTCAGAAGATCCTTGGTTTGGATTTCGGAGAACTGGGATTGGTATCGGGAGTGGTGATCCCTCATAAGTTTAGAGCTCCGGTTTTTGCCAAGTACGATGGAGTATCCTCTCCAAAGCTCCATCTCCGTTCGTATGTCAGGAAAATCCAACCCCACACTACTGATAGAAATTTGTGGGTACATTTATTTCAAGATAGTCTGTCAGGGACTCAGCTTGAATGGTTTTATCAATTGGAAGGAGCTAATGTCCGAAACTGGGAAGACCTTGCTGCTGCTTTTTACAGGCAGTATTAGTATAACGCCGACCTTGCTCCCACTTGTACTCATCTTCAGGGTATGTCTATGGGTGAAAGTGAAGGTTTTAAGTATTATGCTCAAAAGTGGAGAGACTTAGCTGGGAGAGTCCAACCCCCTTTGTCTGATATGGAATTGGTTGACATGTTTCTAGGGACGCTATCTGGTCCATTTTTCAATCATATGATCAGCAGTTCGTCATCTGGTTTTACTGAGTTGATCTTTACTGGAGAGAGAGTAGAAGCTGGTATCCGAAGTGGTAAGATACATAAAGATACTTCATCAAGTTCAGTAAAGAAGCCTTTCGCCGGTAAGAAAGAAGCTAGTGCAGTCTACGGCCTTAGGGGCCAAAGCAGACCTGAACACCGTCAAGCAGTAATTGCGGTGGTGATATCAAGACCCACAACTGCTCCACAACGCAACAATCAACAAAGGGTGGAAAGACCACAAAGGCAGTACACTCGGCTCAATATGTACTTGTCTCAAATTCTACCACAATTAGTGAAGACCAATCGGGTAACTCTGAGGGAATCCCCAAAGAATCCCAACACCGCTTCTCCTCACTATAACCCGAATGCCCGCTGCACCTATCATTAAGAAAGTTCAAGTCATGATGCAAACAACTGTTGGGCCTTGAAAAATAAGGTGCAAGACTTGATCGAAGCCACATAAATTGAGTTTGACGCTCCAGAGAAGCCCAACGTCATAACTGCTCCCATGCCCAAACATGGTCATGGAGTAAATGATGTGGACGATGATTTATTTGTGACCTCTGTGGAAGAAATTGCTACTCCTTTGATGAAAGTTAAGAAGAATTTGTTGTTGGCCGGTTTATTTCCGGGATGTGGCGAAGGTTGCCACATGTGTTCAATTCTTCCTGCTGGTTTCCACTTATTGAAATCAGGTGTTCAGCGCCTGATGGATAATAAAGAGATCCTGTTCGAAAAGACTATGATTCTGTTAGTTCCAATTGAAGATGTTGCCATCATAACCATTTCCGCCAATCCTTCCAAAGCTTCCTCGAAAAAGCCTGTTAGGATTACACCTGTCCCAAGAATTGCTCCGTTAATAATTACTGTCCCTGGTCCTATCCCATACACTTCGGATAAGGCCGTCCCTTGGCACTATGGGGCTGATGTGTATTACCATGGAGTTAAACAAGACTTAAAGAGTGAAGAAGCTGATGTTGATATCAGCAATATTGTCGGGGCTAGCAAGGTCACCAAAAGAGGAAGACTCTTTTCTCCCGAGATTTCCCCTCCATTATCCACAAACCTATTGTCATTCCATATGCTAGTACATCAACTACTATCTCAGTTCCTATTCCAGTTATCACCCCTGTCACCGAGCCATCTGGAACTCGGGGAAAAGAAGTCATAGGTGAGCCTTCCCGGATGGAGGCAGCTAAGAAGATCGTTGTAGAAACCTCTAAGCAGGCGATAGAGGAAATTTTGAAAATCATCAAGAAAAGCGACTACAACGTAGTCGAGAAGATGGGGTAGACCCCGTCAAAAATCTCCATGTTATCCTTGTTGTTATGTTCTGAAGCCCATGCAAAGGCTCTAATTTCATTCCTCAAGACTGCACATGTGCCGCATGAAAACTTCAGCCGATCAATTCAAAGATTGCGTAGCTAGCTTGACTGCCGACAATGGGTTGGGTTTCTCAGACGCATATCTGACTGCTAAAGGAAGAAATAATAATGATGCTCTGCACGTCTTGATCGAGTGCAGGGGCACTACTATGGCCCATGTACTGGTGGATACCGGGTCCTCATTGAACATTTTGCCAAAGAAAGCGTTAGACCGTCTGGACTATGAAGGTTTGATTCTAAAGTCGAGCAATATTGTGGTCAGGGCTTTCGATGGGTCAAAAAGGATGGTGCACGGGGAGGTGGACATCCCTGTTATAGTTGGCTCTCAGACTTTTGCATCTACCTTTTATGTGATGGATATCAGACCATCATATTCTTGCTTGATGGGTCGCCCTTGGATTCATAAGGCTGGGGCAGTGACTTCCACGCTCCATCAAATGTTGAAATATCCGGTAAAGGGGAAGATTGTCACGGTACAAGGTGAAGAGGAGTACATGGTGAGTCATCTCAATTCCTTTCGCTAAGTGGAGATAGATGGAGAATTCATCGAAACCCCTTGTCAGAACTTTGAAGAGGTCCCCCAGACTTTGGCTTCAACTGAAGTTGCTACTTACAAACCTCCGATGAAGATGGCTTCTCTCAAGGATGCCAGGGCTGTAATTGAAAAAGGTGGGTGTACAAATTGGGGTTAGCTCCCTGATTTCACGCACAAAACTGATAAATTTGGTTTGGGCTTTACTGCATGGGCTCAAAGGGCTGTTAGGCGCGCGCAAATTGGAAAACCTCCTCTACACATCAGCAATCAGGGAGTTAATGCTGTTGAAGATGGTGAAGAAGATTCAGATATCGACAGCGGGATCTACCCTACAACCAATGGTGGATTGAACAACTGGACGGCGAAGGACTTCATACCTATTTCTTTTATTCCACAGTAATTCACTTTTGTTTTGAAAGTTGTAATAGACAGTTTGAAACTTTACGGCCCGGTGCCTTGCCCGAGGCACCTTGGCTTTACTTGTGAGGGCTTATTATCTGTCATTTTCATATATCATTAATAAAGCATTGGACGTTTCTTGCATTACAAATTTTGCGCTCCTTGTTTTTCTTTTCTGTCTCTCACTTTATCAAAACAACTATTCTCTTACACACACTCACATATCATAATACAGATCCATATCCACTCTGGATCCCATTGATAATAACTCTGCTACTTCCAGTTATGACTTCGAAAGTCCGATCAACCAAGCCGAGGACGAAGGCGAGGATGATTGTGAGGTGCCTGGAGAACTTGCTAGATTGTTACTACAGGAATAAATGGCCATACAACCTCATGAAGAGCCAGTTGAATCAGTGAATTTAGGTACAGAGGAAGACATGAAAGAGGTCAAGATAGGTGCGAATCTGGAGCCTAGTGTCAAACAACGATTGATACAGATGCTACGCGACGATGTTGAGATCTTCGCTTGGTCTTATGAAGATATGCCTGGTTTGGACACTGATATTGTGGTACATCGCCTGCCAACCAAACAAGACTATCCTCCGGTAAAGTAGAAGGTTTGTCGTATGCGCCCTGAGATGTCTGAGAAAATCAAAGCTGAAGTCATGAAACAGTTCGACATGGGATTTTTAGCTGTTACTTCTTATCCGCAGTGGGATGCCAACGTTGTTTCGGTGCCTAAGAAGGATGGTAAAGTACGGATGTGTGTGGAATATAGAGATCTGAACAGGGCAAGCCCCAAGGATGACTTCCCACTTCCACACATCGATGTTCTGGTCGACAACACCGCGCAACATAAGATCTTCTCCTTCATGGATGGCTTTTCTGGCTACAATCAGATCAAGATGGCTCCCGAGGACATGGATAAGACAACCTTCATTACATAGTGGGGCACCTTCTGTTATAAGGTAATGCCTTTTGGGTTGAAGAATGCTGGGGCAACTTATCAGCGCGCCATGGTCGCTTTGTTCCACGACATGATTCACCATGAGATCGAGGCTTATATTGATGACATGATCGCAAGGTCCCAGACTGAGGAAGAGCACCTTGGCCATCTCCAGAAACTGTTCAACAGGTTGAAGATGTACAAGCTGAGTTTAAACCCGAACAAGTGCACCTTCGGGGTAAGGTCTGGTAAGCTGCTAGGTTTCGTCGTCAGTGATAAGGGTATTCAGGTGGACCCTGCTAAGGTAAAAGCCATACAGGAGATTCCAGCTCCCCGCATAGAAAAGGAAGTTAGAGGCTTTTTGGGATGTCTGAACTACATTGCCCGATTCATTTCACACCTGACTGCTACTTGTGAGCCAATCTTCAAGCTGCTGAAGAAAGATCAAGTGGTAAAGTCGAATGATGAATGTCAGACCGCTTTCGAAAGGATCAAGGAATACCTCCAAGAGCCACCTATTCTGATGCCTCCAGTTGAAGGAAGGCATTTGATCTTATACTTGACAGTGCTAGATAATTCAATGGTGTGTGTGCTGGGGCAGCATGACGAGTCTGGCCAAAAAGAGCATGCTATTTACTAACTTAGCAAGAAGTTCACTGACTATGAGACTTGATACTCATTGCTCGAGAAAACTTGCTGCGCTTTGGCATGGGCTGCTCGCCGACTGAGACAATATATGCTGACTCACACCACCTTATTGATATCAAAGATGGATCCAATTAAGTATATCTTCGAAAAGCCTGCCTTGTCCGGAAGAATAGCAAGATGGCAGATGATCTTAACCGAGTACGACATCTAATACACAACCCAAAAAGCAATCAAGGGGAGTGTATTGGCGGATCATTTGGCGCATCAGGCTGTGGATGACTACCAATCCATGAATTTTGAGTTCCCAGATGAGAACATCATGTTGGTGACCGACTGTGAAGAACCTGGACCGGATGAAGGACCTGAGGAAGGATCCCGATGGTCTATGTATTTTGATGGAGCCTCGAACGCATTGGGTAATGGCATCGGTGTTGTAATTATATCTCCTGAGGGCTGTCATACTCCATTCACCGCCCGATTATGTTTTAACTGCACCAATAATATGGCAGATTATGAAGCATGGAACCTGGGTCTTCGAGCTGCCATTGACTTGAGGATTAAGTTCTTGAGTGTATTCGGAGATTCCGCTCTAGTGATCAGTCAGATCAGAGGCGAGTGGGATACGAAGCACCCAAATCTTATTCCTTACAAAGAGTATGTATTGACGTTGCTCCCGTGCTTTGAGGGGATAACCTTTGAACACTTACCAAGAGAAGAGAACCAGCTGGCGGACACGTTAGCTACCATGTCTTCCATGTTCAAAGTCAGGTGGGACAATGAAGCTCCCCAGATTACCATTGAGAGGTTTGACGAACCCGCACATTGTTGTGACATTGAGACTGAAGATGTAGCAGATAAACCCTGGTTTCACGAGGTAAAGAGGTATCTTAAGGCTCAAGAATACCCCGAGGGTGCATCTGTTAATGATAAGAAGTTCTTGAGAAGGTTCACCGCGAAGTTCTTCATCAGTAATGGTACCCTCTATAAGCATAACCGTGATTCACCCTTACTGCGATGTGTGGACAAAAGCGAGGCAGAAAGGATCATGGCAGAATTACATGAAGGTACCTTCGGAACTCATTCCATTGGACATGCCATGGTGAAGAAAATCCTACGAGCAGGATATTACTGGTCTACTATGGAAGCCGGTTGTTATCAGTATTCTCGAACCTGTCATAAGTGCCAAGTATATGCTGATAAGATGCATGTACCTCCAGTTCCCCCTGAATGTCTTGACAGCTCCTTAGCCTTTCGCAATGTGGGGCATCGACATGATTGGCGATATCAGACCTACTGCGTCTAACGGGCATCGCTTCATTCTTGTAGCCATTGATTATTTTACAAAGTGGGTTGAGGCAGCGTCCTTTGCTACAGTAACTAAGAACGTCGTGGTGCGGTTTATCCGACATAATCTGATCTGTCGATATGGTGTACCGGAGAGAATCATTATGGACAACGGTAAAAATCTCAACAATACGATGATCACCGAGCTCTGCAAACAGTTTAAGATACAGCATCACAACTCTTCTCCTTACCGGCTGAAGATGAATGGGGCTGTTGAAGCGGCTAACAAGAACATCAAGAAGATTATGCAGAAGATGACGGTGACATACAAAGACTGGCACGAGATGTTACCATTCGCTCTTCATGGGTACCGTACCTCAGCACAAACGTCAACAGGGGCAACACCATATTCCTTGGTATATGGCATGGAGGCAGTCTTGCCCATTGAAGTCCAGATACCCTCTCTCAGGATTATGAAGGATGCAGGTTTAAGCAAAGACGATTGGATCTAGACCCGGCTTGATCAGCTGAATTTAATCGATGAGAAGAGACTTACTGTTATTTGTCATTGTGATACGGTGGGAGAACTGACTTGAAGTTTTGCGTTTGTGTTTGCAAATGTTTCGGTTTAGCAAGAGTTGCCACCGACTTTTTATTTTATCCAAAGGAAAGGTCAAAAAGTATAGGAAAGACCTTTGAGATGTTTTCTTGGGTTCGGGGGGTAGATTATGAAAAGGGAAGGTGCAAGCACCCTTTTCATCCATGGTTATCCATGGGCTCTTAGTTACTTGTTTAGATCACTTGCTTTTTCTTTTCAATTGTTTGAAATGGTGCTTTGCGTATGATTTTGAAAGTCTTTTGAAAAGAGGCGTTTGTCTAGGCAACCTTTGTAATGATTCTCGTTTGAATGTATACAAAGGTGTATGTCTTTTGAAAAGATGTTTCAATGTTTTAAAGTTTGTTTTTGGGAAATGTTTTGAAATTGTGTTCTGAGGTGTGTTTGAAAATAGCAAGGATGTTTTTGCAAGTTTTGATCAAGTAACTAAGATTTGTCTACCCTATCTACTCAAGAGTCTTTCCTACACATTTTTAACCCTTTTGACAATGTTGTTTTACCATTGCATTTGGTAAACAACCTTGTATTTGGATGTTAAACGGGACAGGCGCGGGTCATCGTATTGACCATGATAGAAATTGTGCTAAGTATCTTTAGCAAATTTTTGAGGGACTAGATCATTTTGTATAGGCAACCAAGATAGCGTCATCGAGGGACTATGATCTTTTTGTTTTGTTTTTGTTTTTCCAAGATTCTCAACATGCATACCATGGCCATTTTAAAGGCAACAAGTGGATGAAACCCTAGGGGTGCATGTGTGCATTGTGTTGTTATTTTCATGCATTTTATGTCTTGTATTAGGTATAACTATTTGTTTTGATTTTGGATATTGCATACAAACCCTAATCTCTATCATGGCATATTTGAAAGCTATAAAATGCATAAAATAAATCTACGCTATTACAACATTGATATGGGGAGGGGGATACAATTTTGAATGAGGAGTATTTGCAAGAAAATAAAATCCTAAGATTAACTATCACATCCAAATTCAATTAATTGTGCAAATAAATAAATAGGCAAATATTTAAATGGAAAATTAAATAAAAATATGCAAAATATTATAAATATGCAAAAAAAAATGTTTTTTGTATTATTTTTGTGTATGTAAAAATATTATATTTAATGTATTAAAAAATAAGAAAATAAAAGGCTATTTTTGTTAAGGGTAAAAACCCTAATTTTTTGGTTTAAGAATATGTATATATTATAATATTGGTTTATGTATAATAAAATAAAAATATATACAAATGTCAAAAAATAAAAATATGTTAGGAAAAATATTATTTGAGTATATAAATAATAAAAATAATAGCATAATATTTTTTGTAGTATTTACAAGTTTATTTAGAAAAATAAAAGTATATTATTTAAGAAAACTATTTTTTATGTTAGAAAAAATAATAAAAAAAATAAAAAATAAAAAGTGATAATTTTTGGAAATGTTTTTGGTAATTTTTTATGTTTAGAAAAATAAAATAAAATCAGAAATGTAAATGAAATAGAAAAAATATAAAAAAATAATGAAATGGGCCAGGGGGGTGCAATCAGCAAGTTGGGGGGCGCCAAAAGTGAGAAGTAGCCAGGCCCAGCCGAGCTACTTCATCTTCAACCTCAGGTTCAAACAAAAGCGCGTGTTCTTTGTACAAACTCGTATCTCCTACATTTGTGCTTTAAAACGAAAACTTGCAACATGAAAGTTATAGAGTATGATCATACGATTCTAACCATATAAAAAACTTAATCTAACTCTCAAAGACCAGCAAGAATTTCTTTGGCCCTAATTTCTAACCTAACTTTTTCAGAAAGTTCATCAATCAAATTCTCTCAACTTACTTAACGTAAATGAAATATATGCATATGTACAGTTTAAGGGCAATGAGTACTACATTTTTTATTCACAAACCTAAGCCTAATGTTTCCTAAATAGAGAGATAGAAGTTTGAACAATACCTGCTTCATTTGAACTCGAGTATGGCAATGTGGAGGTTTTTAATGAGGCCTTAGATGTTTGTGAGCTTGCCTGAACTTCCTCTGACCTTCCCCAATGCTTTGTTTGCTTTGAGCTTGCTTGAATAAGCCTGTAGAAGTCAACCTGCACAAGCTGAAATCAAAAATGGTGAAGCTTGCAAATGGAGTTATAGTCAATGGACAATGGTTGGGATAACTTAGGTGGGTTATATGGAATGTATTGGAACTGGTTTGGGACAAAACGCACGAGTGGTTTGTGATTTGGAAATCAAAATGTAGAAGCTGCCCTGTTTTGCAAGAAGATGATGTTTTTGTGTTTTGGAAGGCTTGAGGGTTGTATAGCTCGTGCTTCTGGCTCAAGGCAATATGGAAAAGTTGTTTTGAATGCTTAGAAGAGTTGGTTATAACAGATACAAGACTTGTGTAGACTTTTGCACATTTCTTGTTTTTGAAGAAAAGTGTGAAGTGATACAAGGCAGGCCTGTACAGGCTAGCTTCAAGCATGCACAAGATTTTTGTACCTTTGCCTAAGTTTATGGAACTTGTTTTCTGCAAAGAGAGGGGTTCAAGGCTCAATGGAAGAAAGTTGACATAAAGTTGTGCTTTATGAAAATAGCAATGTTCACTTTTTGCCAAAAATGGATTAAACTCTTGTGTAAACTTCCATTGATCAGAATAATGCCTTTAAACCAATGATTTTGCATTCAATTTTTGAGTGTGGAAGGGTTTAGAGACCTGTATTCAAGTACAAGCAATGTTGGACAGATTTTGCAACTTGTGTCAACATGAAAATGCCATGGATCAAAGTGAGTTTTTGCCAAATTCAAACCTTTGATTCTCCCTAACCACAAATGATTTTGGAGAGTTCTTGGACATTTTGGAAAGCTTGTAATATACTATACAATCCATATTTAAAATGCATTTTTAGATTACAAGTGGAACTTGGTGAAACATTTCCATGAAGATAGGTCAAAATCCTGCCTAAACTAGGGCAAAATTTCACTAAGTTAAAAGTTTCATGGACCCTTGTTCCAAAAATCATAACTTGAGATCAAAGCTTCTTTTGGGAAAACTTTGTGAATAAAAGTTGTAGATTGTGTGGAGGACTACAACTTTCATGTTAGAAGTTTTGTTTGAATCCAATTGCATCATGGTGAAAAAGTTGGGCAAAGTTGGGAAAAAATAAGGAAATTTCATAACTTAGAAAAATTCTAAGTTATGAAAATTTTCAATCTTAAACCCTAATTTGCAAAATTAGGTTTCTTGATGAACAAGTTTCATGTTTTGACTCATCTTGATGAAAAATGACCCTTGGCACTTGATTTGGACCAAAAAGTCAAAGTTTGACTTTTCAATGTACATTTGATTTTTGATCAGTTGACTGGAAAATTCATCTGTCAATCCAATGCTTTTGAGATCTTTTGAACCTTGTGATTAGGTCAAGATGATGCCATTGAGTCCTTGAATCCATACTTGAACCCAATTTGCCATTGGCTAGGTGAAAAACCAGAAATTGCCCTTATATAGTCAAAACCCTAAAAATTACCATTTTACCCTTTTGATGATCTGATCAAATTTCTTGAGGAGTTGTGGTCCAAACATGATCAAATGGTTCATATGAGTCTATAATGTTGATGTGGATAAAAAATTATGAGGTTTGACTGTAAATTGGCCACAATTGACTTTTTCCCTAATACAGCTGATTTCTAGGTCAAATGCCCAGTTGACTGGGCAAAAATTTGATTCAAGGCTTGAAACTTGGTAGAGGCAATCTTATAACTCCAACATGAAGTATGAAAGTCACTTTGAGAATTGGAAGTCCAAAAATCCATGTGCATACTCAAACCCTAATTTCAGGTCATCAGTGCAAGGAGATATCTTGAGTAGAGCAAACCCTAATTCTGCTCTTGAGTTCAAAGAGTCTTGTGAGGGAAAATCTTGATAAAATGAGAGGGAAAATTTTGGGGTACAACAGATGCCCCTGTTCAATCTTCTTGAACCTGAAGAGTTAGATTGTTGAGTTTGCCTTTCGTGACTCGAAGGTAAAAGAGGATTGGACACTAGAGTGCCCGTAAATTTACACTCGTCTAAATGTAGGTTGAGGGAATAGGCTTAAAGATGCCATTTGGGGATGATAGAATCTTGATGGAGATGGGCTTAGAGATGCCATCCAAAATGTTTGTTGAATATCAGGAGAATGAACATCAGAATGGTATCCGTATCTGGAACATATCTGAGTTGTAACTGTAGATTGGATTCGTAAGAGCAAGGGAATGGTGTCTGTGCCGGGAGCATATCCGAGCTGTAAATGTATTTAATTCTTGAATGAATATCAGAATGACTGCCGTTTCTGGAGTGTATTTGTATGGTATCTGAATTCTGAATGGGCGACAGAATAACATCCGTGAATGAAGCATCTCTGAGCTGGGATAAATTCCGAATGAGTGACAGAATGGAAACTGTGTCTGGTGCGTATCTGGACTGTATCTGAAGTTTGAGATCTGTATGAGTAGCAGAATGACTTCCGTGTCTGGAGTGCATCTGAACCTGAAGTTGATAGTTGAATCTGAGTGAGAAATAGAATGACTTCTGTGTCTAGAGTGTATCTAGTCTGTATCTGATTACTGAAGTCTGAATGAGTAGTAGAATAACCTCCGCGTCTGAGGTGTATCCATACTGTATATTGACTTGAAATTATGAATGAGTAATAGAATGACCTACGCGTCTGGGGGGTATCCATAATGTATCTGAATAAGAGATCCAAATGAGTAGCAGAATGACTTCCATGTCTTGGAGTGTATCTGTACTGTATCTGAAATCTTTGAATAGTTGTTAAAGATAGCTTTTAATCTTATCCTGAAAAGGGTAAAATGTTAGATGAAACACAAAGTTATGTTGCATGACATGTATGATGCAATAAAATGTGTTCTATCAATGTTTATGATATATGAATGTAATGTATGTGCATGTAAGCTGATTAGTTGTCTTGCTGAGGAAAATAAATCCTTGATAGCTGGAGATAGTAAAGTCCTTGACTACTGTCGGGGAAAATAAATCTTGGACCGATGCCGGGAATTCCACAACCTTTGATTTCTAAAAAAAGAGAAATCCTTGGACCATTGTTGGGGATAGAAAATCTTTGGCGACTTGTGGGGATTAACAAGAACTTTGATAACTTCTGTGGGGATGTGAGAATCCTTTACGACTTTCCTGGGGACATTGGGATCTTTTAAGTCCTTTGAAGTTGGAATATGATAGACATTTCGTTGTAAGAATAATGCCGAGTGCTTCTTTGAGAAACCTGTTTGGGGATTGAGAATCTTCAATCCGTTGGGAAATAACTATGTGGGGAGAAAGTTTATTCTGTTGGAGAGTTTTCAAGAGCTTGGGTTGTATGCCAATCTACTGAGGAATTATCCGAAGCTGTCGTCTGGTTAGCTGTCAGGTTCTAAGATAACTTGCAGGGGAATATTTTGGTTTTAAGACAACTCTCTAAGGAATTGGAGGAAATTGGATGGTCTTCCACCGGGGTTTAAGGGTTGAAGTTTTGGACTTCGTTGGGGAAGAAAGTTTCATCTTCGCTGAGGGTCTGTAGTTCAAAGTTTTGGCTCCGCTGGGGATTGGGAGCTTGGAAACTTATTTCTGGTGGGGATTTTGAAATTTAACTCTGCAGGGGTATATATTTCAAGGTTTTGGCTCCACTGGGGACCTCGATGATGTACTGCAAGGGATTTCACTTGGAATAGCCTAAAGACGTTTTCCTATACTTCCAACCTATCAGTAATTATTCTTTCCTATTTTCGTTTATTTGTAAACAGTGATTACATTCAAATGCATATGCTCATTTAATAAACCATTGGACGTTTTCAAATAAAACACAAGTGTAAAGAAAAATAAAAGGCAAATAGTTTTCTGCACTTTGAAGTATCTTTGTATTAACTTTGCGTAAGTATTTTGTACAAAGGAGACAAACATCCTAGTAAGAGAATGTTGTCGTAAAAATTGAGAAAAATTTATACAAAGAAAGATGGCTATGTGTAAAAATTCCACGGGGTTCCCATTCTGCTATAGCCCTCGTAATTCTGGATATCTTGTCCATTCGTTGCTTCGTCCGACGATGAATGAATTGATCAGAAACCTGGAGCTTGTCTGTGAAGAGATTGTCCTTAAAATGATCCGCCGAGACATAGTCATACGCTTTACTTCCCTAACTTTTGCCTGGACCTCCCTTTCGGGTTTTTAGTCCACCGGGAAACCCTTTTTTGCCCAAGTCGCCCTTTCGGGTTTTCAACTTGTCGGGTGTACAGATTTTTTTATATTTATCCCTAATTTTTGCCTGAACCTCCCTTTCGGGTTTTCGATTCACCGGGATGCCCATTTTTGCCAAAGTCGCCCCTTCGGGTTTTCAACTTGTCGGGTCGTTTATGCGTAGTATCTTTTGACTATGTCTGCGTTCGCAGGATGCGGCAGGTCATCGCCGTCCATGGTGGTTAGGATCATTGCCCCACCAGAAAAGATGTTTTTGATCACAAATGGTCCTTTGTAAGTAGGAGTCCATTTTCCCCTGGGATCACTTTGCGGCAAGATGATCCGCTTGATTACAAGGTCTCTGACTTGATATACTTGTCTTCTGACTTTCTTGTTGAAGGCCTTGATCATACGTTTCTGATACGCCTGACCATGGAAAACAGTAGTAAGTCTCTTTTCGTCAATCAAGTTAAGTTGATCAAGCCGGGTCTGAATCCAATCGTCTTCACTCAATCCAGCATCCTTCATGATTCTCAAGGAGGGAATCTGAACCTCGATAGGTAAAACAACCTCCATGTTGTATACCCTAGAATAGGGTGTTGCCCCAGTTGATGTTCGTGTCGTGGTACGGTACCCGTGCAGTGAAAACGGTAACATCTCATGCCAGTCCTTGTAGGTGTCTGTCATCTTTTGAATGATCTTCTCGATATTTTTGTTCGCAGCTTCGACAGCACCGTTCATCTTCGGTCGGTAGGGAGATGAATTGTGATGTTGAATCTTGAACTGCTCGCACAGAGCGGTGATCATATTATTGTTCAAATTTGTACCGTTGTCAGTGATGATCCTTTCGGGGATACCATATCGGCAAATGAGGTTCTGCTTGATGAAACGGGCAACAACATTATTTGTAACGAATGCGAAGGATGCTGCTTCGACCCACTTGGTAAAGTAATCAATGGCCACCAAGATGAAACGATGCCCATTGGATGTTGTAGGCTTGATCTCTCCAATCATGTCGATTCCCCACATTGCGAATGGCCAAGGAGCTGTTAAGACATTGAGATGAACTGGAGGTATATATACCTTGTCTGCATAGATTTGGAATTTGTGACAAGTACGGGAATGTTGATGACAATCAGCTTCCATGGTAGACCAGTAATAGCCTACCCTTAGAATCTTCTTAGCCATCGTATGACCGCTTGAGTGGGTGCCAAAGGTGCCATTATGTAGTTCATTCATGATCTGCTCAGCTTCAAACTTGTCCATACAACGGAGTAGGACACAATCATGATTGGTCTTGTATAGGATACCATTCTCAGAAAGAACTTGGCCGCGAACCTCCTTAAGAACTTTTTGTCGTTGACTGAAGCTCCTTCAGGGTATTCTTGCGCTTCGAGATACCTTTTGACGTCATGAAACCACGGTCGGTCCACCACTTCTTCCATATTAATCTCGTGACAATGGGAAGGTTCGTCCATCCTTTCATTGGTGATTTGAGGAGCCTCATTATCCCAGTTAAGTTTAAACATGGATGACATTTTAGCTAGTGCATCTGCTAGATGATTCTCTTCTCGCGTGAAGTGCTCGAAGGTAATCTGCTCGAAATATGGTAACAATGTCAAGACATGTTCTTTGTAAAGGATGAGGTTTGGATGTTTAGTATCCCACTCTCCTTTGATTTGACTGATAACCAAAGCTGAGTCCCCAAATACAATCAAAGATTTGATTCCCAAGCCAATAGCGGCCTTGAGACCAAAGATACAAGCTTCATACTCGGCCATGTTGTTGGTGCAGCTGAAGCAGAGTCTAGCAGTGAAAGGTGTATGGAAACCTTTTGGAGAGATAAGTACCGCGCCGATACCGTTCCCAAGTGTGTTGGAGGCACCTTCAAAGTACAGGGTCCATTGGGATCCTTGTTCAGGTCCGTCATACGGTCTGTTTTCTTCAATGTTGCTCAAAGTCATGATATCCTCGTCGGGGAAGTCGAACCTCATGGATTGGTAATCTTCGACAGCTTGATGGGCTAGATGATCGGCTAGCACACTCCCCTTTATAGCTTTTTAGGTTGTGTATTGTATATCATATTCGGTGAGGATCATCTGCCATCTAGCGATTCTTCCGGATAGAGCAGGCTTCTCAAAGATGTACTTGATCGGATCCATCTTAGAGATCAGTAAAGTGGTATTTGTCAATATATACTGCCTTAGCCGGCGAGCATCCCATACCAAAGCGCAACAAGTTTTCTAGAGCAGTGAGTATAGGGTCTCACAGTCGGTAAACTTTTTGCTAAGGTAATAAATGGCATGCTCTTTTCGGCCAGACTCGTCATGTTGGCCCAGTACGCACCCCATTGAATTCTCCAAAACAGTCAAATACATGATTAACGACCTTCCTTCGACGGGTGGCATCAAGATAGGAGGTTCCAACAAATACTCCTTGATTATATCGAATGCAACTTGACAGTCATCATTCCATTTAACCACCTGATCCTTCTTCAACAACTTGAAGATTGGTTCACAGGTAGATGTTAGGTGAGAAATGAACCTTGCGATGTAGTTTAGGCATCCCAAGAAACCTCTGACCTCCTTCTCAGTGCGAGGGGAAGGCATTTCTTGTATAGCTTTGACTTTGGTAGGATCAACCTCGATGCCTTTGTTACTGACGATGAATCCCAAAAGTTTACCGGACCTGACTCCGAAAGTGCACTTGTTAGGGTTCAGTCTAATCTTGTACTCTTTCAATCTGACAAACAGCTTTTGCAGATGGTAGAGGTGTTCTTCTGCTGTTTGTGAACGGGATATCATGTCGTCTACGTAGACTTCAATCTCATGATGTATCATGTCATGAAACAAAGCTACCATGGCTCGCTGGTAGGTTGCCCCGACATTCTTTAGTCTGAACGACATCACTTTATAGCAGAAGGTACCCCATTGCGTAACAAAAGTAGTCTTCTCCATGTCTTCGGGGGCCATTTTGATCTGCTTGTACCCTGAAAATCCATCCATGAAAGAAAATACCCTGTGTTGAGCTGTATTGTCAACCAAGATGTCAATGTGCGGTAGTGGAAAGTCATCTTTAGGGCTAGCCCTATTTAAGTCTCTGTAATCCACGCATATTCTGACTTTGCCGTCCTTCTTAGGCACAGACACAATGTTAGCAACCCATTGTGGATAGGAAGTAACAGCAAGAAATCCAGCATTGAACTGCTTCATTACTTCAGCTTTGATCTTTTCGGACATGTCGGGCCTCATTCGGCAGACTTTCTGTTTGATTGGTGGACAATCTTCTCTTGTAGGGATACGGTGAACCACAATATCTGTATCCAGTCTCAGCATGTCTTCGTAGGACCAGGCGAAGATCTCAACATATTCTTTTAGCAGCTGAACTAAACGCTCCTTGACATTTGGTTCTAGGTTGGCACCCACTTTAACTTCTTTTCTGTCTTCCTCTGTTCCCAAGTTGATGGTCTCTAACAACTCCTCGTGAGGTAGAATGACCCTTTCTTCCTGTTGCAGTGGTCTAGCCAACTCTCCAGGCACTTCACAGTCTTCATCACCTTCGTATTCGGCATGATTGACCAGATCTTCAGAGTCACTGAAGGACATAGCAGAGTTGTTACCCATGGAATCCGGAGTGGATGGGTACCTGCATTTTGTGAGTGTGTGTGTGTAAGGGATAGCCACCTTTAAACAAATAAAATGATAAAAGAAAAGACAATAAACACAAAAGTTTATATATGAAAAAGTCCATGATTCATTAAAATGGCATATGAAGATGAAAAATCAAGCCCTTACAAATGGACCTATATGCCTCGGGTAAGGCATAAGGCAAAAAGTGTACGAATTGTTTAAGAATTATTACAGACCAACAGAAAATGTTCGAAAGATAAATTACTGATTGATGAAAGTAATGGGAACAAAATCCTTTTCCTCCCAATTGCATAGTCCTCCTTCAATGGTTGGAAAGATCCAGTCTTCAAAGTTGCTCTCATCTTCACCATCCTCCAAAGCATGAACCCCATGATGGGTGATCTTCACCAGCGGCCCTCCAGCCCAGGAGCGGCGCACAGCCTTCTGACTAGCAGTAGTGAAACCCAAGCCAAAATTATCTGTCTTGTTAGGAAAATCTGGCAGTTGACCCCATATTGTGCTCCCCCCTTCCCTAATCACAGACTTCGCATCTTTAAGGGATGACATCCGGGACACAGGTTTGGTAATGATAGGTACAAAAGGTACTGTTTCAATTTCTTGAGTTACCTCCTCGAAATGCTGAAAGGGGGTTTCGATGAATTCACCATCCAATTGCACATAGCGGAAAGAATTAAGATGGCTTATCATGTATTCCTCTTCACGGCGAACTATCACAATTTTCCCCTGGACAGGGTACTTAAGCTTCTGATGCAGAGTAGATGTAACGGCTCCAGCATGATGAATCTAGGGCCTTCCTAACAAGCAAGAGTAGGAGGGACAGATGTCCATGACATAAAATGTGGAGTTGAAAGTTTCCGTACCCACTTTAATCGGGATATCCACCTCCCTGTGGACCATCCGTTTAGAACCATCGAAGGCTCTGACAATGATGTTGTTGGGCTTCAGAGTTAAACCTTCACAGTCCAATCTGTCCAATGCTTTCTTAGGCAAGAAATTTAAAGATGACCCAATATCAACCAAAATATGAGCAAGAGTAGTCCCTCTACATTCCACCGAGAGATGCAACGCGTCATTATGCTTTCTCCCCTTAGATGTTAAATCAGCATCGGAGAAGCCAAGACCATTATCGGCTGTTAGGCTGGCTACACACTCCTGGAACTGGTCTGTGGAGGTTTCCTGAGGCATATGGGCCGTCTTTAAGAACTTGATCAAGGCTTTGGCATGAGCTTCGGAACAGAGCAACAAGGCCAGCATAGAGATTTTTGAAGGGGTTTGCCCTAGTTGTTCTACGACATCATAGTCGATTTTCTTAATTATTTTTAAAATCTCCTCCATTTACTTTTGAGTGGTCTCGGGGATGACCAAAGGCTGAGCCCTCGTCCTGACGGGCGCTTCTTATATCCCCTTACCTTTATCAGCAGCAACAACAGAGGGTACAACTACGGGAGTAACAATTTCTTCAATCACTAGAGTTCGCACAGAGATGTTGACCGGCACAAGAGTAACCTTAGGAGCACTTGAGGTTCCGAATATTTCCCTTGGAGGAGCAATCTCCGGAGAGAAAATTCTTCCGCTGCGGGTGATTTTACTCGTCCCAGCAATATTTCCTATGTCAGGAGTCTCTTCAACGGAATTTTCTTCAACTGATTCAATCTGCTTAACACCGTGGTAAAAGATCTCTCCTCCATAATTCCACGGTATTGTCTTGTTGGACTTGTATCGGATAGGCCTCGACATAGTTATCTTCAGAGGTACAAACTTTGGATCGGGTGTAATCTTAACAGGTCTTTTGGAGACCTTGGAAACACTGGAGAAAATGGTAATTATAGCAACATCGTTGATAGGAGTTGAAGTAACAGGAGCAACAAGAGTTTTCTTAAAGAGGATTTCTTGATTATCCATTAGGCGTTGGATGCTTAACTTCAATAGCGGACAGTCGGATTGTAAGGACGAACAAAGGTAACAATCTTTTTCACAGCCCGAGAAAATCCCGGCTTTCAACAGATTCATCTTGATCATTGGTAATAGAGTCATTAAGTCATCAACAGTAGCAACATAAAGATCTTCTACAACAGCATGGACATTATGACCATGCTTTGGCAATGGAGCGGATATCACATTAGGTTTTTCAGGGGCGTCGAACTCCACCTCTTTGGCATCTATTAAATCCTGGATCTTATTTTTGAGGGGCCAACAATTGTTGGTGTCGTGCCCCACGTTGTCCGAATGATAAACACACTTTGGATTTGAATGGTAGTAGGGAGAAGAGGTATTCATATTCTTTGGCGCCTCTTTCAAGCTTGTAAGGTTTAACTTCAACAGATGAGGGAGAACCTGAGCAGGTGTCATATTGATCCCAGTGAATTCCCGTGCAGGCCTTTCCACCCTTGCTTGGTTGGTTCTGGGTTGACTGTTTTGAGGTTGATCAGTTGCAGAATTCTGAATCATTACAGCCCCCACCGCTGGCCGACCCTCAACTCTTCCTTGACTTCTCTGGGAGTAAACAGCTGAGACTTCTTTCTTGGCTGGAAAGGTCTTCTTGATAGCAGCGGAAGCAGATGCATCCTTTTGAATTTTACCGCTCTTGATGCCAGCTTCAACTCTTTCACCAGTCAGAATTAACTCGGTGAACCCCGCAGACGAACTCCCGATCAAGTGATTAAAGAATGGACCTGATAGGGTCCCCAAAAACATATCCACAAGCTCTCTCTCAGAAAATGGTGGCTGCACCCTTCCAGCCAAGTCCCTCCATTTTTGGGCATACTCCTTAAAGCCTTCATTAGAGACCATACCCATACTTTGTAATTGAGTACGAGTAGGTGCTAAGTCCGCATTATATTGATATTGTCGGTAGAAGGAAGCCGCCAAATCCTCCCAATTATGCACATCAGATATCTCAAGCTGGTAAAACCAATCTAATTGCTTACCCGACAAACTATCTTGAAAAAAGTGGACCCATAGATCCTTATTATAAGAATGAGGTTGGATCTTTCTGACGTAAGACCGTAGGTGCATCTTCAGACAAGACAAACCATCGTATTTTGAAAATTTAGGCACCTTGAATTTAGGGGGAATCACAATCCCAACAACCAACCCTAGCTCCTCGAAATCCAGCCCAGGCACCCTTTGTACCTCCATAGCTTCCAGACGTTCTTCCAGATTCTTGTACTTGTCGTCTGTAGGAGGGTACTGCTGCTCAGAGTAATCTTCATCCTCTTCTTCTTCTTCTTCTTCTTCCTCAGACTCGGAGGGCACTGCAGCTCCCTTTCCTTTTCCAACCCCTTCATCAGATGTTGAGGGGAAATCCAGGACCCTTCTAGCTTGGTTCTCAAATCTTCTTCCCAAAGTAGCCACACCAACTCTTTTCTTTTTCTTTTTCTCCTTTTCTTTTTCCTTTTACTTTTCCAGCAGTGCCTTAAGATCCTCCTGACCCTTTGCCAAGGTCATGAGTAGTTGTTGGAACTGTGAGTTCTGCGCTTGTAGGTCTTTGACCGTCTGCTCTATATCCATCTTGCTGAAATAAACAGCAGAGAGATAAGGAAACCTGGTGTGAAGACGTGCTTATGCATATGATGAATGATATGTATTCATGTAATGCATTCAAGGATTCAGAAATTCAAATTTGTTGTAAACAAAAAAGAATGCACGTCATATTAATAAGATAGAATTTGTTAGTACATAAGTGCCCCATGGGAAAAATAATATAAAATTCTAAGTTAAAAAGACGTTGTGCATCCTCTTCGGTGCGATGTAGTTGTTGAGAGTCTGCTCTCTGTGGAGTCGACGAGTAAGTTCTAAAACCTTCTTCTCACTAGCGTAGAAGCTGGCTTCAAAAGTGTTTCGTTATTCCTTGAGTTGTATCCAACTCTTTTGAAATTCCTCCAATGATGTTGGCATGTCAGGATGTAGGAGGGTGTATGGAACCTCTCCTTCCATAACAGGCTCTTTGATCATAGGAAGAATGTAGGGGTAAGGCATCATAAGACTATGGGCGCAGGTTCGTACCCACTTGAGGTAAGGCTCAAGGGGGATGGAATTCTTGTGTCCCAGTGTCTTACTGTCCACCTTGTTGGGCATCCTCCAAGCTCGGATAAACCATTGTCGAAGTCCTTGAGCGTCGTTGTCGAAGTCAAAAACCAAGTCTGGAATCAGCATGTCATGAGGGTCATCCCTTCGGGCATACCCAAATTGTCTCAGAGCCAAGCAGGGGTTGTAGGTAATTACTCCCCTAATGCCTAGTAATGGGAAATTAGGGAATTCCCCACAACGATCAATGATGATGACATTTTCTCTAGACCGAGAACACCAATGAACATCAGAATGTGTAAGAGTCATCAACCATTATGACCACCTCAAGCCTTGATCATTCTTCAAGACTGACTGAGGAAGGTGAGAAATAAACCACCTTTCTAAAGAAGGAGTACAACACATGAGAACACCTCTTTTCGTCATTGTTCGTGTGTGAAATGAGTGGAGGATATCCCCAAGCAATGTAGGCAAAGGATTCCGAGATATGAAAATCTTGACAGCATTCACATCTATAAGTTGATTAGGGTTTTGGAACAAGACCAATCCATAGATGAGAAGTGCTAAAATATCCTCAAAGGCTTGCAGATCTAGAGAATTCCAGCAGTCTTGTTCCTTCTCAAACAGAAACTTTACCAAGAAACCCTTGACACCACTTCTAGTTTCCTAATGGCCTTTAATATCATACGGTTGCAAGTGTAAGGCTTGAGCAACATCTTCAGGCTTTGGTTCTCTTTCTGTACCATTGTAGGGTAGTTGATGGAGAATAGGAATCCTCAAAAGTTGATAAAATTCCTCCAAAGTAGGCACTAGTTGGTAATCAGGAAATGTGAAGCAGTGGTGTAGGGGGTCAAAGAACTGGAAGAGAACTTTCACCATATCTTCTTCAATGTTGGAGTTGACCAAGTTGATAAGTCTACCATGTCTTTTAGTGAAGGGAGAATTCTCTGGAATCTTGAAAGCTAGCTCTTTGAGTTGAGGAGGGATTCTCACAAGGTTGATCTGGATTGTTTTCCTGTGGAGTGATTCCATAACCTATAAAACAGGAACAAAGATGAAGATCCAAACCCCTGAAATGGTTAGTGGATGCATATGATGCTTCATGATGTTTATGATGTATGCACAAGTATATGTACAAGCAAATCACACAAGTTACTAGTTTCAGGATGGCATGGGGTTTCATAGGTAAGTACCCTCTTGAAGTTTAGTTGGCTCAACCTGTCCTATAAATAGTAAACGAGTTCTAAGGAGCTCAATATCACTGGATTATTTTCTATGTTCATTGTTTCAGTTTATCCACTTAACTGGCGACCGAAATATTCCAAGAAAACAACTCTCAATGAGTGTAGTATCGAGTATCTACCAACTTTGGACTGCACCAAAGCCGGTCATCTCACTATCCCTAATAAGGCCAAGATGGTCAAGTAAAGGTTCTAAAAGTCCATTAGTGCTTCATGACATCACTCAGCGGCCCCGTATTCTCTTTGATTGACTCAAAGGCTACCGGTACCCAGAAATATGTCGCACTAATATAGTTATTGCTTTAACCATGTCAGTATACCCTGCACAGTTTCCACAATGTATTGCTATTTACCTATGAATATTTCCCAAATCCGGGTAGAGGATTTCAAACCCAAACAATAGAACCAAGTGTAAAGAAATCAAAGCAAACAAGATAAGCATGTAAAGGTGATCTAAACCCTAAGGTAACCCAACTTTTAGATAATTCCCCAGCAGAGTCGCCAATTCTATGATACGGTGGGAGAACTGACTTGGGGTTTTGCGTTTGTGTTCGCAAATGTTTCGGTTTAGCAAGAGTCGCCACCGACTTTTTATTTTATCCAAAGAAAGGTCAAAATACACAGGAAAGACCTTTGAGATGTTTTCTTGGGTTCGGGGGGTAGATTATGAAAAGGGAAGGTGCAAGTACCCTTTTCATCCATGGTTATCCATGGGCTCTTACTTACTTGTTTAGATCACTTGCTTTTGCTTTTCAATTATTTGAAATGGTGCTTTGTGTATGATTTTGAAAGTATTTTGAAAAGAGGCCTTTGTCTAGGAAACCTTTGTAATGATTCTAGTTTGAATGTATACAAAGGTGTATGTCTTTTGAAAAGATGTTTCAATGTTTGAAAGTTTGTTTTTGGGAAATGTTTTGAAATTGTGTTGTGAGGTGTGTTTGAAAATAGCAAGGATGTTTTTGCAAGTTTTGATCAAGTAACTAAGAGTTGTCTACCCCATCTACTCAAGAGTCATTCCTACACATTTTTAACCCTTTTGACAGTGTTGTTTTACCATTGCATTTGGTAAACAACCTTGTATTTGGATGTTAAACGGGACAGGTGCGGGTCATCGTATTGACCATGATAGCAATTGTGCTAAGTATCTTTAGCAAATTTTTGAGGGACTAGATCATTTTGTATAAGCAACCAAGGTAGCGTCATCGAGGGACTATGATCTTTTTGTTTTGTTTTTGTTTTCCCAAGATACTCAACATGCATACCATGGCCATTTTAAAGGCATAAAGTGGATGAAACCCTAGGGGTGCATGTGTGCATTGTGTTGTTATTTTCATGCATTTTATGTCTTGTATTAGGTCTAACTATTTGTTTTGATTTTGGATATTGCATACAAACCCTAATCTCTATCATGGTATATTTGAAAGCTATAAAATGCGTAAAATAAATCTACGCTATTACAACATTGATATGGGGAGGGGGATACAATTTTGAATGGGGAGTATTTGCAAGAAAATAAAACCCTAAGATTAACTATTACATACAAATTGAATTAATTGTGCAAATAAATAAATAGGAAAATATTTAAATGGACAATTAAATAAAAATATGCAAAATATTATAAATATGCAAAAAAAATGTTTTTTGTATTATTTTTGTGTATGTAAAAGTATAATATTTAATGTATTAAAAAAATAAGAAAATAAAAGGCTATTTTTGTTAAGGGTAAAAACCCTAATTTTTTGGTTTAAGAATATGTATATATTATAATATTGGTTTATGTATAATAAAAATAAAATATGTTAGGAAAAATATTATTTGAGTATATAAATAATAAAAATAATAACATAATATTTTTTGTAGTATTTACAAGTTTATTTAGAAAAATAAAAGTATATTATTTAAGAAAACTATTTTTTATGTTAGAAAAAATAATTTAAAAAAATACAAAATAAAATGTGAAAATTTATGAAAATGTTTTTGGTAATTTTTTATGTTTAGAAAAATAAGATAAAATCAGAAATGTAAATGAAATAGAAAAAATATAAAAAATTAATGAAATGGGCCAGAGGGGGTGCAATCAGCAAGCTGGGGGCGCCAAAAGTGAGAAATAGCCAGGCCCAGCCCAACTACTTCATCTTCAACCTCAGATTCAAACAAAAATGCGCGTTCTTTGTACAAACACGTATCTCCTGCATTTGTGCTTAAAACGAAAACTTGCAACATGAAAGTTATAGAGCATGATCATACGATTCTAACCATATAAAAAACTTAATCTAACTCTCAAAGACCAGAGAGAATTTCTCTGGCCCTAATTTCTAACCTAACTTTTTCAGAAAGTTCATCAATCAAATTCTCTCGACATACATAACTTAAATGAAATCTATGCATATGTACAGCTTAAGGGCAATGGGTACTACATTTTTTATTCACAAACCTAAGTCTAATGTTTCCTAAATAGAGAGATAGAAGTTTGAACAATACCTGCTTCAGTTGAACTCGAGTATGGCAATGTGGAGGTTTTTAATGAGGCCTTAGATGTTTGTGAGCTTGCCTGAACTTCCTCTGACCTTCCCCAATGCTTTGTTTGCTTTGAGCTTGCTTGAATAAGCCTGTAGAAGTCAACCTGCACAAGCTGAAATCAAAAATGGTGAAGCTTGCAAATGGAGTTATAGTCAATGGACAATGGTTGGGATAACTTAGGTGGGTTATATGGAATGTATTGGAACTGGTTTGGGACAAAACGCACGAGTGGTTTGTGATTTGGAAATCAAAATGTAGAAGCTGCCCTGTTTTGCAAGAAGATGATGTTTTTGTGTTTTGGAAGGCTTGAGGGTTGTATAGCTCGTGCTTCTGGCTCAAGGCAATATGGAAAAGTTGTTTTGAATGCTTAGAAGAGTTGGTTATAACAGATACAAGACTTGTGTAGACTTTTGCACATTTCTTGTTTTTGAAGAAAAGTGTGAAGTGATACAAGGCAGGCCTGTACAGGCTAGCTTCAAGCATGCACAAGATTTTTGTACCTTTGCCTAAGTTTATGGAACTTGTTTTCTGCAAAGAGAGGGGTTCAAGGCTCAATGGAAGAAAGTTGACATAAAGTTGTGCTTTATGAAAATAGCAATGTTCACTTTTTGCCAAAAATGGATTAAACTCTTGTGTAAACTTCCATTGATCAGAATAATGCCTTTAAACCAATGATTTTGCATTCAATTTTTGAGTGTGGAAGGGTTTAGAGACCTGTATTCAAGTACAAGCAATGTTGGACAGATTTTGCAACTTGTGTCAACATGAAAATGCCATGGATCAAAGTGAGTTTTTGCCAAATTCAAACCTTTGATTCTCCCTAACCACAAATGATTTTGGAGAGTTCTTGGACATTTTGGAAAGCTTGTAATATACTATACAATCCATATTTAAAATGCATTTTTAGATTACAAGTGGAACTTGGTGAAACATTTCCATGAAGATAGGTCAAAATCCTGCCTAAACTAGGGCAAAATTTCACTAAGTTAAAAGTTTCATGGACCCTTGTTCCAAAACTCATAACTTGAGATCAAAGCTTCTTTTGGGGAAACTTTGTGAAGAAAAGTTGTAGATTGTGTGGAGGACTACAACTTTCATGTTGGAAGTTTTGTTTGAATCCAATTGCATCATGGTGAAAAAGTTGGGCAAAGTTGGGAAAAAATAAGGAAATTTCATAACTTAGAAAAATTCTAAGTTATGAAAATTTTCAATCTTAAACCCTAATTTGAAAAATTAGGTTTCTTGATGAACAAGTTTCATGTTTTGACTCATCTTGATGAAAAATGACCCTTGGCACTTGATTTGGACCAAAAAGTCAAAGTTTGACTTTTCAATGTACAGTTGATTTTTGATCAGTTGACTGGAAAATTCATCTGTCAATCCAATGCTTTTGAGATCTTTTGAACCTTGTGATTAGGTCAAGATGATTCCATTGAGTCCTTGAATCCATACTTGAACCCAATTTGCCATTGGCTAGGTGAAAAATCAGAAATTGCCCTTATATAGTCAAAACCCTAAAAATTACCATTTTACCCTTTTGATGATCTGATCAAATTTCTTGAGGAGTTGTGGTCCAAACTTGATCAAATGGTTCATATGAGTCTATAATGTTTATGTGGATCAAAAATTATGAGGTTTGACTGTAAATTGGCCACAATTAACTTTTTCCCCAATACAGCTGATTTCTAGGTCAACTGTCTAGTTGACTGGGCAAAAATTTGATTCAAGGCTTGAAACTTGGTAGAGTCAATCTTATAAGTCCAACATGAAGTATGCAAGTCACTTTGAGCATTGGAAGTCCAAAAATCCCTGTGCAAACTCAAACCCTAATTTCAGGTCATGAGTGCAAGGAGATATCTTGAGCAGAGCAAACCCTAATTCTGGTCTTGAGTTCAAAGAGTCTTGTGAGGGAAAATCTTGATAAAATGAGAGGGAAAATTTTATGGTACAATAGTCATGGTCAGACGTATCAAAAGCGGATGATTAAGGCTTTTAACAAGAAAGTGAGACGACAAGAATATCAAGTCGGGGATCTGGTGATTAAACGCATTATACTACCGCAAGGTGATCCCAGGGGAAAATGGACCTCCACATACGAAGGGCCATTTGTGGTTAAAAACATCTTCTTGGTAGGAGCTATGGTTCTAACCACCATGGATGGTGACAAACTTCTTCACCCCGTCAATACAGACATAGTGAAAAAATACTACGCTTAATCAAAGACCCGCTAGGTTGACCGGCCTAGGAAAAAATAAGGGCTTCCCGGCGAACCAAAAGGGTTCGGGCAAAAGTAAGGGATGAAAATGAAAAAAACTGTACATCCGTCAAGTCAAAAACCTGAAAAGGCGGCTTGGGAAAAAAAGGGTATCCCAGTGGACTGAAAACCTGAAAGGGCGGTCCAGGAAAAAGTTAGGGATCAAAGCGTAACACTATGTCTCATTGGATCATCTTGCAACCAGACTTCGGTATCGGCTATCAAGCTCGGACGACGCCAATCAATTTGAGCCACCTTCTACCAAGTAGCAAAGTGATGAGATGTTCGAAGATATAAGGGCAATAGCAGAGTTGGAACCCAATGGGATTGTTCACATAGCTGTTTTTCTTTCTTTTACACAAAATGTATAAATTTTGTTCCCTCGGCGACGCTCTCTTACTAGGACGCCAGCCTCTTGTACTAAAGCCTGTTACAGGCCAATTTCAAAAATCAATACAATTCAATTTCAACTTGTTTTTTCTTTTTGCTGTTTTGTTTTGCAAGAAAGTCCAATGATTCATTTTTGATATATGCATTTGAAAATAATTGCTACTCATAAATGTTCACATGAAAAAACAAAACGCAATTACTTGTAATTCTAGGAACAGGGGCAAACAAGAAGTGTCCAAACCTTACGGTTGCTCTACCCACCAGGTACAAGGATAGAGCCAGCTTGAGAATATAACTAAAAATACATACACTCCCCATATAATAGGAAGTGTTCCACAACAATGGTGTTAGCTCTCCTCAGCCGAGGTTCATAATCGCGAATGAGTCAGAAAAATTCTCCCCAAGCAGAGTTTATCTATCACCAGCAATATAAGATTACCATCTGCTGAGTTTATTTCTCCCACAGGCAGAAATTCAATCCCCGACAGAGTTCATTATCACTAGCAACGGCAATTCATCCCCATCGGAGTTGTTTCTTTAAATCCGCAGATCCTCCAACAGAGTATCTCTCTTACCCACAAAGTAATTCTCCCACAGGATTATTCTCGAACATAGTCTCTCCCGGCGGAATATTCTCGAGCAGAACAGATGCAAGTCTCCAGCTAATCATCTTCGGTCACTATCCCCAGCGAGAACGAAGAACTCAACACTCCAGCAGCAGTCCAGGATTTATTCTCCCCGACGGGAGAATATTATAAGAACATTGCATATTCATACATCATGGCACACGCATATGCATCATACAGCGCAATCTCATTTATTTTGAGAACATCATTACTCAATAAATACATCATGACATTACATACGATTAACTCTTTACCTTTCAGGGAAAGATACAATCAAGTCCTCACAAATTTTTTCTGGTTCAGTCAAATCGATACTAAGATTTCTATTCCAGTTCAAGTTATGAAGCCCAGAAATCGACCGGATAATATCTTGATTTCTCCAAAATACTATGAAGCCTGGAATCGACCAGATAGTGGTGTATCTCAAATACAAGTTACGAAGCCCGGAAATCGAATGGAAAGCAGCTTAACCCTCAGCAAGTTATTGTGAAGCCTGGAAATTGACCAGATAGCAATAAAAGATACCACGAAGCCTGGAATCGACCAGATAATGGTATAAAATGTTGTAAAGACTGGATCACGACCAGATAGCAACAAAGGACACTAAAGCCTGGGACACGACCAGATAACAGTATAAGGTACTGCGAAGCTTGGAATTCGACCAAATAGCAGTTTACTCGGCCAATTACTATTAAGCCTGGAAATCGACCGGATATTAGTATGCCTTAAATTCAAGTTGAAGCCCGGATACGACCGGATAACCACTTGATTCCTTCTGAAGCCTGGAGCACGACCATATAAGAATTGAGAAATTGAAAAGCCTGGAAGACGACCAGATAGCAAGTTTAATCTCATCTCCCCAGTAGGTCAGTGTAAAACCTGGAGCACGACCAGATAGCAGTAGTCTTATTATCCTCAGCAAATCACTATAAAGCCTGGAGTACGACCAGATAGCAGTTAATTTTCACCTCCTCGACTAAGAGATGATTCCCCGGTAGAGTAACAGACAACTGAAGTTCCTAAAGCTCTATTTCTCTCAAGACAGAGACCAGCATTCCCCAGTGAAGTCTTCCTCAACAACGGGTATACGGGCTCTCACAAAGGAATCTCTTATGCGATCGACACTCCCTCTGATGGCATCTTTAAGCCCATCTTCCAACATCAACCTCCAAATGGAATCTATAAGCCCATTCCCGATATCACAAGACAAGTACCACTTCATGCGAGTGCAAATTTCTGGGCACTCTAGTGTTCAATCATCTTCCACCTTCGGATCACGAAATGCAGACAAGCCAATCTATATCCTCAGGTTTAAGAAGATTGAACAGGGGAAGCTGTTTTACACCAAAATTTTACCTCCCATATTTCTCAATACATGTCAAGTAAGTTCCACAAATAGCTCAAGGAAGTCCAAGAGTTGACCAAACAAACTCTCTCCTAAGGCAGTCTACCTCAAATTAGGGTTTCATTTTGCATCAATATGTTTAAGTCCAAAGGATCCCAAATGCTCACCATTTCCCTAATATGTTCTCAATATCACCCATGTCAAGTTTCAAGCCTTGCAGAGGAAGTTTGCTCAGTCAATTGCTCAAATGCTTGAAAATCGACTGTGCTAGGGCAAAAGTCAACTGTGGCCCACATACAGTCAAACTTCAAGATTTTTGGTCAACATCCTCATTTTTAAGTATTATTCATCATTTGATCAAGGGTTGATCATGATTCCTCAAGGATTGCTCACAATTCATCAAAACCCAAAAGTTGCTAAATTAGGGTTTTGCAGGAAAAGTCAACTCAACTTTGACCAAGCATAACTTTCTCATACTTTATCAAAAATGACCAATACAAATCCCACTTTGAAGAGGATGCAATTACCTACAATTAATATTCATCTCCCAAGTTCAAAATATGCACTCACAAGAAGATATAAATTTGGACATTATAGGTCATTTTAGAAAGTCAACAAAAACACCTTTTGGGTCAAAGCTTCATACATGAACATGGAAGACTCCATTGATATGAGATCAAAAGGGTTGCTTATAGGACATCTTAATATTTCTAAAAAGTCCAAGAACACCTCTCTAGGGTCAAAATTGAAGGAGTTATGCATTGGTAAAGTTGACCATTTTTGCAAAATTGCCAAAAGTAAAAAGTGCCCAAAATTGCATTTTTTTGTCAAATGTGCCCAACTTTTTGTGCTTGCACTGAGTTTGTAATGTGACCCACGACCCATGAGTCTTTCCATTTGTCATTATTTTATTTTCATTATTTATTTTGATTTTATTTCATTTAAATCAAATAAAATCAATATAAAATAGTAAAAATATCAAAAGCTAATCAAATCTTGAGATTTTGTGCATGTTTAGGATCATTACACAGCTGGAAGTGAGATCAAATCGTGCAAGGCTAATATGGATACAAAAAGATTACATTTTGCTTGATTTGGAAAGATTTGCACAAGGATCAAATTATGAATCAATAATCATAATTGAGAGAGATTTGATATAGAATTGTAACCCTAATTAATTCTTGGATACATAAGGAACAATTGCAGACCAAAAACAAAGAGGTTAGAGGCGTGCAAGGGAGAAAACAAGTTTCAAAAAAATTAAAGAAAAAGTAAATTGAGTTTCAAGATCCAGGCTATATCAAGCCATTCTAAGCATACCAATCATTTGATGGACATCCCAAGGACATGTTTCAACCATTAACAAGCCTTCCCACGTTCAGAATCGCACTGTAAGAGTCACGCGGTTCATTTCTTTTCTTGAATTCCAATGCAATCATTCTGACATCTTTAACATGATTTATTAGCATATTCTTGATCCTTGAGTTGTTTGCAAGCTAATGGTTGTACTTAATTGCATTTTTATTGACTATACAGCAAGTTGCCATGGCTAGGGTTCTAGTTTCATTTTTAGGGGTTTTGTGTACAAGAACGATTAGGAATGGATAATGGTACCATGATACTCGTGTGGTTGCAACGAGTTGATTGGTACCATTGGTTGTGATTTATCATGCTTGCATAAAATTTTGGATAAGCACAGGGTTATACCTACGCCCGGTGTTCGTAGGTAAATGTCTTTTGTCTAAAACGACGGAGGCAACGAGGAAGATGATGGTGTGGCGCTTCATGACTAGCCAATTCAAATTTCGCGCATTCAAGAATTAATATTTTGTTTTTTACCATATAATGTTTGTTTGATATTACTTGTACAACTAAACATGCCAGCCCAATTGGCAAGCGTGCAGGGTGATAAAGCTTAAGGACATGGGTTCGATCCCCAGGTCCCAACTTTCGCTTTATATTGTTTTTTCTCACATATTCAGGTGCACATGTGTCCCATAAGTCCACCATACATCCTCAGTATCCAATCATCCAAACCACCAGCAAGCCAGATCCAAGGCTTCCCAATGAGGGTCCACCATGCGCTGGAGTCAAGTGTACATACAGAATCTGGAAAAGTCAAACGGGCCATGAGCTTATTGGGCTCAAATTTTACGTATTCGTTCTACCGATTTAATGCATATCTGTTCTTTTCAATAACAGTTTGGATAGGCAATTATCGATCCGGGTTCGTTTCTATGCACCATAGTTAAAACATTTTAAAAGTATAATTTGTAGAATATAATTTCATTTTTGGTCTATTCACCCCCTCTCTAGATCATAGCCTATTGTCTAACAAGTGGTATCAAGAGAACTAGTTTATCTTGTGCTTCAACATTGCTTATTAGATAATGGATTCTGAACCAAAATGGGTGTATAATAGAGAGCCCATTTTCAAATGCAAAAACTATAGTTATTGGAAAGATTGTATGTGTATCCATCTAAATTCCAAGGATAGAAAAGTATCGAGCTTTGTCCAATATGGTCCATTTGAAATTATCCCGATCAATATGAAAGGTGTTGCTATACCTAAACCAAAAGTACAATGGTACGCGAAAGATGAAAAAAATGGGACTATGATTGAAAAACAATGACTATTCTCATTTACTCTTTAGGAGTTGATGAATATTACCATGTTTCCTATTGCACAACTGCTAAAGCTATGTGGGACTCATTGCAAGTTGCCCATGAGGGAACTAATAAGGTCAAATAAGCTAGAATCAATACTTTAAATCAAGAGTTTGAACTCTTTCATATGAAGCATGTGAAACCATTGCTGATATGAAAAATATGTTCACTTATCTTGTTAATCGTTTGAATGCACTAGGTAAACCTATTCCCAATGAAATTTCTACAAATAAAGTATTGAGATATCTTAATAGGGAATGGCAACCAAAGGTTATGTAAATCTAGGAAGATAATGATCTATTAACATTGGATATTACTACTTTATTTGGAAATCTTGAAGAACATGAGAAAGAACTCATGTGCTTAGAGAAGCATGAGAAGAAGGTTAAAAAAGAAAAGAACAAGGAAAAAGAGATCGACAAGAAGTCAATTGCTCTTATTACTTCTAGCTCTAAGTAGTCAACCAAAGAGAAAGATGATAGTGGATCTAGTGATGATGATTGTTCGAATGATGAAGAAATGGATATTTTTGTTATAAGGTACCATAAGTATCTCAAGAAGAATGGACTGAAGCATTCTGACAAAGCTCTCATCAACTAAAGAATAAAATTAAACTTCTCAAGGAAAGATGAGAATAAGAAATAAATACAAAAAAAGTTCATGTTATAATTATGGAAAAGTTGGTCACTACAAACTGGATTGTCCATTTCTTAAGAAGGATAAAGGAAAAGGTCAATACAAGAAGTCTAGCAAGTCTAGAAGCGCATACATTGCTCGGGGAATCAATAGTGAATTCTCAAGTGAAGATGGCTTAAGTGATAATGATGAAACAATAAACGTTTTCCTCTCGGCCCATTATAATAAGAAGAATATAAGTCATTCTAAATATGAAACTTTTGATAAAATGCTTATTCTCAGTTACAAAGTGCTTTTGAAAAAATACAAGGTGAAGTTGTAAATGCTTTTAAAAGGTTAGCTTCAAATAATAGAATATGTTCATACTTAAAAGCTAAAGTTTTAGAAAATAAAAAACAAATGGAAGCTCTTAAGCAATCTATGTTAGACATTTCAAAAGTTAAAAATGAGGATGAAGAGCCTTCTTGATTTGGTTATGAAACTTGTCACATTTTTCAAAAAGAGGTTAATACCCTAAAAAGCCAAATTGAACAAGGCTTTAAAACTAAAAGTCACTCATGCTATTGATCCCATAAAACTTAAAAGATATTTTAATGTGCCATACAAGAGGTACAAATTTGTTGAAAAGGAATAAAATAGAAAAAGTCACTCTCATCATCACTTGACTTGTCACTATTGTTACAAGAAAGGTCATATACCATTGCAAAATGAAAATTAGGAGATTTATTGCTTCTAAAGGTGTTTTTTAATGGTTCCCTAAATGCGACATGTTTTCCACTCACCCTCAAGGATCCAATGAAAATTGAGTACCTAGCACTCTTAATTGATTTTGTAGGATACATGTTTTGGCTCCATGAAGAGAATTTGAGTTTTTGATAATGGATGTTCAAGGCATATGACGAGTAACATTTCCTACATTCATTGACTTTGTGACAAAAAAAATGGATATGTGACATACGAAGACAAAAACAAGGGTGTTATACTTGGAAAAGATAGTATAGATAAATCCTTATTCTATTACTATCTCTATTGTTATTAGTTGTTGAAGATTTTGTGCATGTTACTTTTGATGAATCTTATCCTAGAAAAGTTGAGATAGGTTTTTTTTTCATGATGTAGGTGTATCTTAAGAAGACATACTCAAAGACACCAAAGAAGAAACTGATCAACCTGAAGTGGTGAAACCTAGGGAAGAGTAATATGATCATAAATATGAGACGATTGAGAGTCCAATTGAAGTGGATGGTCTCCCCTTTGCTTGGAAGACCTTTAGGGACTATTCAATCATCAATATAGTACATTACCAAAAACATGTCTACACTCTCTAAGATAAATCAAAAAAAGGATGTTTATATAACAAAGAATGCACAATCAAATTGGTTGATGCAATCTCTTGATACTCAAATGCCCATAAATGGGAACTTAGGCAAGGATAAATGTGGTAGGAACATTGAAGTCTAAAAGTTTTAAGGAACTCTTTACAACTATTTCAACTTTCGTTTTAAAGTTCCTCATTCTGTAAGTGCATCCTTCGTCTTTCGTTCATTGAGATAATATCATTTCACTTATCCTTTTGCTTGTAATTATTTATTTTCTGCATTGATTGTCTATGTTACTTGAAATTTTATTTTTTGTCTATGTGATAAAATTGATGAATGATGCAATCCCATGACTGTTCACTTCCAAAAAAATTATTAATAACCCATGAGTGTTTTCGATCTACATGCTAATAGTGACATTATGTTTTAATATTTTACATTTTATCATAATATGTGTTTCATTAGGAAAAATATTCAAAATTTAATTAATTTTGATCCTTTGTTGCTAGTCATGGTTATTTATCTCTATTGCATAAATTAAACATATATTTATGTAACTTGTTTATGGAAATTCTTCGCTAACAATGTTATGTTTGTAATGAACTGATATTTTCTTGTTTGAATTGTTGCTTATTTATGTTTAAGTGTTTTCACCTTATCATCATTCTATGTGAGTGTTGGTGTTGTTGATTAAGATTATCTCTACAACGCCCTTAAGTGGTTTATATGTGATTGTGTATCTATACTTGTTGATTATTACATTTTGTGGCCTTTTCTCTTTTTGATGTTGTCAAAGGGAGAGAAGATATTTCCAGATCAAAGAACAAAGTTGTTTTGCAATTTTAAAAAGGAAGTTGCGCATATTCAGGGGGAGATATTATCAAATACTACAAATACGTCGCATGTTTTTCAATCATAAAAGAAGGGGAGTATGTGAGTGCAATATCCTCTCTTGTGAATGATGTCAAAACTAGGTAATATGTAGTATTTATGCATTGAACGTTACCTCTCTATGTATAGGTTGTATTATCATCTTAGGACACTTAGGGAACAAGTCAAAAGCATTTGGACAAGCTAAAAAGGTCAAGAATATGTATTTTTTTGTGAAAAATCTTGTTTGGAGTTGACTCATTCATGTTAGAAGTCAGCCCCCACTTAAAGCATAATGAAAGGAAACTCTTTA
Organism: Vicia faba; assembly: GCA_948472305.1. Classification (NCBI taxonomy): domain Eukaryota; kingdom Viridiplantae; phylum Streptophyta; class Magnoliopsida; order Fabales; family Fabaceae; genus Vicia; species Vicia faba. Next base: position 909,040,266 of record OX451738.1, on the reverse strand, counting down.
TAAAAAAGAATCTGGTAAATAGGGGCCTTGGAGTCGACACATAGCACTAAGGACTCGACTCCCACTAAGAGTGTTTTGGAAAAATTACTCTCTTTCAAAAAGGAGTCAACTCCCACACATTTGGAATCGATACATAACATAAAGGAGTTGACTCCCACACATTTGGAGTCGATACATAACATGAAGGAGTCGACTCCCACGTGGTATGTATCGACTCATACTGAAGCATATTGTTCAAAATATTTTTATCCAAAAGGAGTCGAATCCCAGGATATATGGGTCAACTTAGTTTCCCTTATGAGTCGTCTCCCACTTAGAATGGGTTGGCTCCCACTGATTAAAATGTCTAATTTTGTAATTTTGCAAACCTATTTTTTTTTGTTTTCTCATGTACACTCTGACACATATATAAAGTCATTCATGCATCATTTCAAATTATTAAAACCAAAAATATACGAAGATTTTCATCATCTTCATCTTCTCTCATTACATACATACAACAACTACACATAATCTTTTTTATTGATTGATCAAGAGATAGTTTCATAACGTCCAATTAGGATTCAGTGTAATCAATTGGGTTGAAGGATCTTTGGGGGTTTCAAGATAAATTAGTTTAGGGTTTCCTTCTAAGATCAAGGATTGATTTGGGAGTTTTGCATAAAATTGTGCAATTTGGATTCAGTTAAGTGAAATCTTTGAAGAATGGGGGTTTATGTCAAAGGAGTAACGATAACTGGAGGATCACTTTGGTAATATTTGGACACGATACGTTCACAATTTGGATTCAGCTGAGTGAAGGCTTTGAAGAAAAGGGGTCCTGTCAAGGGAGTAGCGGTAACCAGAAGATTAAATTGGAAGTATCAAGTTACTTGATTGAGCTCTGATCAAGAGGAGAGAAGAAGTTAGTATCAAAATTAACCATAGGGTTTGGAGGGTTGGATGGCTGCTTGTTCTCTTGTAAACAATGTTTTGCAAAGGTTAATTTTAATTATCTCAATTCTAAACAAAATTGGAGTCATATGTACCCATAACGAGGTCGATTGGGGAACTGCCTATACAAATCCTATTCGTGAAAAATGAGACCTTTAAATAAATCATAAACTTGTCTCTTAACGATCAAGAAACAAACAAGGGTAGAAAATATGATAAAACAATAAGAACACAAGGAATTGGTTATTAAGTGCTATTCTTTAATTTCTCTTAGAAGAATATTACAAGTACACAAGAATAACAAATAACCCTCTCACCCTAAATTAGGATTTGCAGTATGCAATGATGAGAGACTAGTATGTTATTTATAATTAACCTAACATACTAAACTAATGGGCTTTATCACAAATACCTATTATAAGCTAACTTAGGATACAAGCTGAAATTTTAGTATACCATACTTCAAATATCCTATGACATGTTGGGACATATGATATGAGCAAAACAAACAAGGCAAGGTATAAACATACAAAGCAGAACTGAAAAGCATAAATAACACACATGAATTGTTAACCTAGTTTAGAATAACCTTCCCACTCTAGGGGCTATCAAGCCAGGGATAAAGTCCACTATAATATTATCAATTCATAGACCTTATATCAAACATACCAGTTTACAATATACTCACTTAATCACTACTCGTGCTAACTTTCTATCTAAGACTCACCTAGATATGAGGCCCTCCTCAATCCCTCATCAATCATAGACAATGATTGGACAAAACATGAAGACACACTTCCATGACAATACCTAGCCAAGACTGTGAGTAACCCCTTCATATAATTAGTTTTGAATGATAGAAAATATGTGTGAAATAATCAATGAATGTTAAAAATGCTTTATATATATAAATATATATGTGTGTGTGTGTGTGTGTGTACATTGTAAAAATATAGTATAACATATTCAAAAAGAGTTAAAAATATGTTTTACACATAAAAAACTATTATGAGTCGACACAAAGAGCTTTGCATTGCCACATACTTCAGCAAAGAATCATAAAAACAGTTTTGCTTCATTATGAGTTGACACATCCATGCTATGCATCGACTCATAACGTGTTGATTCCCCTGGAAAACAATTTTCAAGTTTTATGCATCGATACATAACTCCATGCATTGACACATGATATGTTGATGTCCCTGGAATTTTTTTTCCAACTTTTATGCATTGACACATAACACGTTTTATCCTCAAAAATCAAAAATTCAATTCAGTATGTGTCGACACATACATGTTATGTATCGACTCATGTAAAATGGTTGGCTCTGTAATATGTTGTAGTATCAGTTTGCATCGACTCATAAAAACGTGCATCAACTCATTTTATTTTGTATAACTAACATGAGTCGACTATTGCTAATATGTATCGACTCATAACGTGAATTTATGTCTCTAATCGTTTTCTGTTACATATATAAGTAAGTTTTCAGCAATAATTCAGGAGTGGCACGTTATTACAATTGTGAGCATCAATTACTGAGCAACAAGAAGCATGAAAGACACTTCATCTTCATCATCTTCTCAATCATCTTAATTCAACAACAACGACAGTCAAACATCAGGGTTCAATTGGATCAAGAGATCAAGAGATAACGTTCAACTGTTCATTCAAGGGATCTCAACTGGGCTGAAGATTCAGAAGGGGGCTTCGAGGAAAAACCAAGGGTTTGTCCTTCAAGAACGGGTGTGTTCTTGAGGGTTTATTAGTCACGGTCGCACAAGTCAGATTCAACTGTAGCGAGGGTTTTGGAAATCAGAGGGATTTTTTCAAATAGGTCGTGGAAGCGGAGGATTGATTGTGGATCTTGCAGGAAATCTTGATAGGCTCATATCAAGTGGAGGTTCTTACAAGAAGAAGAAGATCATATGGATTTCATTATGTCTGTCTAGTGTAACCTTGTATACAAACTTTCAGAAAAATTGATATAAGAGTTCTCAATTTCAATTTTGGAATTGAGAGGGAGACGTACCTACACACAGGGACAACAGTGGGGAACTTCCTTACCAAATTGTGATTTTGTGATTCAAATTGCTGAGTTTTTTGTTTAATGATAAAATAGTGGTTCAAGTACTTTCATCAAATCACCATAATTAATCATCAAACAAGCCTACATCAACTGTTTGACAAAATTGCTTGCATGTTTTAATTCATTGGAAACATTGTTCTAGTGATAAGTGCATTAAAAACGTTCATCAATCTGTGTTTAAGTTTCATCTATTTCATACTAATTAAATCCAGCAAGTTTATCATTTGTCCGGTTTTCTAGTAGTTGGTTCAAAATTGACAGAAGTTGATTTTGGACCTTACTTTTATGTTGCTTTTAACAAACCTTGATAAAAGATTTTAAATCCTTTATAAATAAGGAGGTGATCTATTCACCCCCCTATCAATCACATGCCACACCGTCTAACAAGTGGTATCAGAGTGTCGGTTCCCTGGTGCTTTGTGTTTACTAGTAACGCTATGGATTTTGAACCAAATGGAGCGTATAATAGAGCTCTTATTTTCAATGGTGAAAACTATGGCTACTGGAAAGACTGCATGCGAGTACACATAATTTCCATTGACAAAAATGTATGAACTGCCGTTCAAAATGGTCCTTTTCAAATTACCATGAGGAATGATATAGGTGCAATAGTACCTAAACCTGAGGATCAATGGAATGAAATAGATGAAAAGAAGTGGTCGTGCGATTGGAGAGTCAGAAATATCATAATCTGAGCACTTGGGGTTGATGAGTATTATAGGGTGTCTCATTGCACGTCTGCTAAAGAAATGTGGGATGCTTTAGAAATTTCCCATGAGGGCACTACTGAAGTTAAACAGTCCCTCATTAACGCACTCAATCAAGATTTTGAGATCTTTCACATGTAACAAGGAGAATCTATCTCCGACATGCAAAGGAGATTCGTTTATCTTGTAAGCTGTTTAAATGCACTTGGAAAACCTGTTTTTAATGAATTTGCTACTAATAAAATTATGATATGTCTTAGCAGGGAATGGAAACCTAAAGTAACAGCTATCAAGGAAGCCAACGACTTCACTGCACTTACCATTACAACTCTGTTTGGCAAGATAGAAGAACATCAACAAGAACTGGAAAGTCTTGAGAATTATGAAAACCAGAGTAAGAAGGAGAAGAATAAAGTCAAGGAGGGTGAGAAGAAGTCAATATCTCTAATGGCTTCTAGCTCCAAGTCCTCAAACAAAGAGCAAAATGATAATGACTCATGTATTGATGAAAATTCTGATGATGAAGAAATGGGACTCTTTGTTCAAAGATTTAATAGGTTTATTCGAAATAATGGAATCAAGCACTCCGATAAGAATCTCATAAATTTTCGAAAATAGCCCAAAGAGCCAAGACAAGAAGAGAATAAAAAGAAAAGAAGTAAATGACCTTGCTACAATTATGGTAAAGTTGGACACTACAAACCGGAGTGTCCAAAGATGAAAAAGGATAAAGGAAAAGCTCCACCAAAGAAGTTCAATAAACAAAGAAGATCTTACTTTGCATGGGAAAGCGATAGTGATTCATCAAACGATGACAATTCGAGTGGTACCAATGAGACTCAAATTTATGTCTCATGGCACACGCCTAAAATCAGCCCTACCACAAGAAAAACAACCACGACAAGCAAGTAAGACAAGCATATCATACCAACTTTTCTTCTATGTTTTTTTCTGAACTGAAAATAGCTTTTGAAAAACTGCAAAACAAAGCTGAAGATGCTTTTAAGAGATTATCCTCCGATAAACAAATATTTTCATTCTTGGAGGGTAAAGTCTATAAAGCTGAAAAAGACTTAAAATATCTAAAAGCTAGTATTGCAGAAAGTTCAAAGGATAAGGATGTTAGAGGATGTATTCCTATAAGGGAATGTGAAGTTTTTCATATTTGGCAATAAGAGGTTAGAACTCTTAATGCCAAATTGGAAAAAGCTTTACAACTCAAGTTTACTTTTTCCGTTGATCCTAGACTTTTTAAGAAAATGTTGAATCCACCATATGCAAAATATTATTTTGTAGAAAAGACTCCAAAGGATTCAATGAGCAAAAGTAATAAAATACATCATCATGGTTTATGTCATTATTGTTGTCGTTTTGGTCATACCATTGAAAAATGAAAGTTTAGGAGATTTCTTATTCCTAAAGGAATTTACCAATGGAGGCCTAAAGGCAACCATGTTACCACTTACCCACATGGACCCAATAAAAATTGGGTACCTACCTCTCTCTTTTGATATTGCAGGAAAAGTGTCTTACATTCGTGGATAGAAGATGGTTTCTAGATAGTGGGTGTTCAAGGCACATGACAGGTGACATATCGCTTTTCATTGACTTCAAAGCAAAGAAGAAAGGATATGTTACTTATGGAGACAATAATAAAGGAGCAATACTCGGTAAAGGTAGTGTAGGTAATCCCTCTACCACTACTATTTCTTATGTCCATTTAGTAGAGGGGCTTAAACATAATTTTTTAAGTATTAGCCAATTGTGTGACAAGGGTTATAAAGTTACTTTCACAAATACTCGCTGCATAATTGAAAATACTGAACATAATATTGTGTTTAAGGGCATTAGAGTAAACAACTCTACATGCTTGACCTTTTTTATGTATCATTAACAAGCACTAAGTGTCTAGTCACCTTGAATGATGATTCTTGGCTTTGGCATAGACGTCTAGAGCATGTTAACTTTGATTTAATTAATAAGGTTGTATCTAAGGATCTAGTATTCGTTCTTCCAAAAATAAAATTTTCAAAAGATCACCTATGTGATGCGTGCCAAATGGGAAAGTAAACAAGGGTCTCTTTCAAATCTAAAAATATGATTTCCACTTCACGACCCCTTGAGCTTATCCATATGGACCTCTTTGGACGTTCTAGAACAAAGAGTCTAGGTGGAAATTATTATGGTTTTGTAATTGTTGACGACTACTCTAGGTTTACTTGGACTATATTCCTTCGTAGCAAAGATGAAACTTTTTCTGCTTTTAAGAATTTTGCAAAACTATCCCAAAATAGAATGGAATTAAAAATAGTTACAATTCGAAGCGATCATGGAGGTGAATTTCAAAATCATCTCTTTGATAAGTACTGTGACAAGCATGGTATTGAGCGTAATTTTTCAGCACCTCGAACCCTACAATAGAATGGAGTTGTGGAGCACAAAAATCGCGTTTTAGAGGAGTTGGCAAGAACAATGCTCAATGAGGGTGGATTACCAAAATACTTTTGGGCTGATTCAATTTGCACAGCTTGTTATGTTTTAAACAGAATATTAATCTGTCCTATTTTGGATAAAACACCTTATGAACTTTTAAAAGGAAGAAAGCCAAACTTGTCACATCTTTACGTATTCGGTTGTAAATGTTTTGTTCTGAACAATGGTAAAGAAAATCTTGGGAAATTCTATGCAAAAGCAGATGAAGGTATCTTTCTCGGATACTAACAATCAAGTAAAGCATATGGAGTGTATAATAAGCATTTACTTATTGTTGAGGAGTCAATCCATGTTTCTTTTGATGAATCTTATCGAAATATGTCGGAAAAGGTATTTCTCTTGATGGTACAGGTATATCTACGGAAGACATACTCAAGGAAACTGTTGAGGAAATTGATCAATCCAAAATAGTTGGCGAGGAGGAGGAGGTAGATACAAGCCATGCAAAAGATGAGGAAGAAGAGCCAACGGAAGTAAACGATCTTCCACCAGCTTGAAAATCCTCAAAAGACCATCCTATTAACAACATATTGGGAGATATTTTAAAAGGAGTGATGACTCGCTCTAAGATAAGTAATTTCTGTTATCACTTCGCTTTGGTTTCACAAGTAGAGGCTAAAAATTCCAAAGAGGCCTTGATTGATGAATTTTGGCTAATGGCCATGCAAGAAGAGCTTAATCAATTTAAACGAAATCACGTTTGGGAACTTGTCCTTCGTCTGCGAGACAATCATATCATAGGAACTAAGTGGCTTTTTAGAAATAAACTTGATGAAAACGGAGTGATAACCCACAATAAAGCATGTTTAGTGGCACAAGTGTGTAACCAAGATGATGACATTGATTATGAGGAGAATTATGCTCCAGTTGCTCGCCTTGATGCTATACGTCTCTTGCTCCCTTATGCGTGTGCTAAGAATTTTAAGCTTTATCAAATGGACGTAAATAGTTCTTTTCTAAACGGAGTCATAAATGAAGAGGTATATGTCTCACAAATTCCTGGTTTTGGGAGTAATGAATATCCATATTATGTTTTCAAATTAAAACGAGCATTATACGGTCTTAAGCAAGCCCCTCGGGTTTGGTATGAAAGACTTAGTAAGTTTCTACTTGATCATGGATATTCAAGAGGTAAAGTGGATACCACTCTCTTTGTTAAACGTAAAGGAAAGCACATTCTTTTAGTTCAAATATATGTAGACGATATTATTTTTGGTTCAACTAACCTACATTTGGTTGAAGAAATTTCTATGGTTATGCAGGGTGAATTTGAGATAAGTCTCATGGGTGAGCTAAACTACTTCCCCGGTCTTCAAATAAAGCAGCTCAATGAGGGCACAATTGTATGTCAAACAAAATATTGCAAAGAGTTTCTTAAGTGCTTTGGAATGAACGACTCAAAATCAATTGACACCCCTATGCCTACCAAAGGGAACTTAGATAAGGATGAACATGGTAAGATTGTAGATGTCGAGAAATATAGAGGTACGATTGGATCCTTTTTGTATCTTACGGCATATAGGCCTGGCATCATGTTTAGTGTTTGTATGTGTGTGCAATATCAATCAGATCCTAAGGAGTCCAACTTTAAAGTTGTCAAGCGTATACTTAGGCACCTCAATGGTACATCTAAGTATGGGCTATGGTATTCCAAGGGAAGCGATTGCAGTTTAGTAGGTTACTCCGATTCTAATTTTGCTGGCTGCAAGTCAGATAGGAAAAGCACTAGTGGCACATGTCATTTGTTTTCAAACTATTTAGTGAGTTGTGTAGTGGTAGAAATGTTTAAGACTAAGCCATTGGATTGACTAGACTTACACATATCAAAATAAAAATCTCCACCGTGCTTTATTGTTTCCAAAGGAATGGGAAAAGAGTGAGTAACCCAAAACAGGGGGAAATATTCAAGGTAAGGGGGTTGGTTATGCAAAGGGAAGGTATTAGCACCTTAAACATCTATGGTACTCCGCAGGAACCTCTTTGTAAAATCTGTATATTTTGGCTATAAAATGTTATATGTAAAATAGATGGTGGAGGTGAGAAAAGAAATAAATTTTTTTATGATTTTTGCACCCGCCGCGGTTGCGAACCTTTAGTGCCTACGTACCACCTCTCATGCAATAGGGGATCAGGTACCCGTAGTTCACCTTTAAAAATTTTAAAACACAAGTGTGTTGGTTAATTTTATGAGATAAGACATTATCGTCATTGTCCGTGTGGAAAACATACTTACTACCCACAATCATGAGAAAGGAGAATTTTCATCATCTCAAAGGGGAGGATATGGCTTGGATTTTAACATCAACAATGTCTCACTCAACACCCAAGTGGAAAATATCTCTCTTCATGACATATTGTAGAAGTATAGTTGTTTGCATCACTACAAGGATTGACAAGAGTCTAATCTTTTGAGAAAAGTTTTAAAGTAAAAAGCCAAAGTGGCAAAAATGGTTTGAAATGAGATTTGATTGACTTTTAGTCTTCTCACAAAAAATGTCAAAGTATTATTAAGTTGATTGAAATTTATTTATGAAAAGGTTTTGAAAAGGCATGGACCAAGGTCCAAGTTTATTATGAAAGTGGTTCAAGTTTCAAAGACAAGAAGAATTTTCAAAAGGAGGAAGAAGATTTTTGAAATTAAAGAAGATGGGAGGAGAAGAAGAGACTATCCTAAAGCATAAGGTAAAAGCTAGGGATAAGAACCATATAAACAACAAGAAGCCAATACTTGACATTATGAGTCAAGATAGAATTCCCATTCTTTGGATTGAAACCAAGCAAGCAAAGATACTAGACCTCTTCAGAGAACTAAAATTCAAGTGTATTAAGTCTTCACAAAAATCGGGCATAGTAACGACTGTATACGGGTGCATTCCATATTACTAACAAAGTATGTAATCACAATAACCTGCACACAAAACAAGTAAACAACCCAATGTCTTGAGGTAAACCTCAAGAAATCCAGACAAAATATGAATTAAGGTCACAAGTTCTCCAACATAGGCCAAGGTTTCTAATCCTAAGTCCAAGAAGTCCAATACTCCACAATGCCAAGGATAGTAACAAATAGTCCAAGTATCATTAAAGATTTTTAGGGTTCATGTTGATTATTAGGTGTCTTGAAAAAAGAAAAGAAAGGCTCAAATGAGCAAAATAAAGATAACAAAGATATAAATGCTCAAGTGAGAAAAATACAAATGACATAAAATATAATGCTTAAAGTAAATGGTACATAAAGTATAAAAAATAAAAGCATAAAGTAAAACAAATTAATAATTAGTGGTTAGTTGAATGACCATCTTGAAACTTGCATTTGGAACTCATTAGAGGATTGGTAGAACCAAAGCCTCCACACAATAAGTTACATTTTCTTTTTGTCAAGTATATCATCCATTTGAAATCCTCACAAGTACCATTCCATGATCAATGATGTTTAAGTGATCCGCGTTGACCAAAAGTGATGTAGATCCATTAGAGGATTTGTAGAACCAAAGCCTCCATACAATGAATCTCAAAGTTATTGGATCAAAGGGATCAAATTAACATACTCGGGCTTGCAAACATAGGCTTAGGCCACAAATGATCATTTATTCGAACCGGGACAAAATTTAGCGCTATGTTAAGCAATCGTAAGTGGACTTATATAGAAATCACACCTATTTTGAGGCCGATCAATAATAATTTATGCATCATTTGTTTTAAGACATGATATAGAGATCATGCTCCAATAACACTTAGTGCAATAAGAAAGGGATGAGATAAAGAGGGGTGGGGAGGAATATACAAACCACATTTGAATTAAATTTTAATCAAACAATTATTAAAATCATTCATCCATTTTTATGGAGTTAGACTCAACACCTTGGATCCAATAATGTTAATAAAGTTCATAATAAAAAACTCAACCCAAAATCATCTAGAAAATAATCACAAAATAATATTGCATTTAATATATACATTAAAAGGGTTTTAAAATAATTTTAAAATAGAAATAAAAGAGGAAAATATCAACTATGTTCAAATTAATTAAGAAATAAAAAGTAAGACCATAGAAAAATCAGAAAAAGGACTCAAATATTTTTATAAATTTTTTGGTAATTTTTTAAAGTCAGAAACTATTTTTAAGCTAATTAAAATTTCTCAAACAAATAGAAAATAGATCAAAAATAGTAAACATCAATATAAAATTCCATAAAATTTCAAAAATTCAGAAATATGTAAAATGATATTTATGAAATTTTTTTAGAATTAAAAAAATGTCAGAAAGTATTTTTAAGGTAATTAAAACAAAGCAAACAATGCAAAAAATATAAAAATATCAAATGTTAAAATGAAAATGTGAAAAAATAGTCATGAGATCAAAAATAATTCAAAGTATTTTTGTGAATTATTTCATAATTTTTGGATAAAAAATAAAAGAGTTGTGAATTTTTGAAAATTAAATCAATTAAAATATAAAATCATAAAATAATATAAAACCAAAAAAGATGTGGATCATCCGATCATAGTTAAAATGCGTTAGTAAGCTAATTTAATGGACCAAATGTGTTGTGCTTGATATGTACCTTAGTAAGATGCGCATGGGATCAGAAAAATGGCAACCAATGAAATTAAAACGTTTGGAACGCTATCTTTGGCTGAGACGAGACATGTCATCGTCTTCAACCTCCAGCCACCCTGCAATGGAGATTTTGTGAGATCTCTCAAATGGAAAAATTAGGATCCCAGACTAGTATCATTGGATTCGTCTCTTCAAGACGATCCTAACACCACCATCGGGCCAAATGGTATGCAAATAGATATGAATCAAAAACCCAGAAAATAGCGAGCACCTTCAATTTGAGATTCCTCTCTCAATTCTCAATGGATTTAAAAATTGTAAGATGCACAAGAATTAGGAGAAGAAGTAGAACAGGTTAGTGCTTTATTTGGATCCAAATGGTGGAGAATTCTACCTTTTCAAAGTTCAAGAAAGAAGCTCTGAAACTGGACTTCTGTAGCTTGAATTATAGCTCATTTTGCTTGGTTTAAGTGCTGGAGAGTTTGTATGATGCTTAAGAAAGATGAATGTGCAAAGAATTTTGGAAGAAAAGGATGAAATCTCAAAAACTGATTTTAAAAATTTGAAGTTCGTGTGAGGTTTTGACATATTGTTTTTGGCTCTCAAAGCTTGAGGAAAAAAATGGGGGATGACCCTCTATTTATATGGAATCAAATGGAATGTCCAAGCATGTGAAATGATGAAGTTTGGAGGGAAATCGTGTGAACCTGATGCACGAGCAAAGTGTGCTTTGATTTGCATCAAAACCCATCCAATCCATGTGTTTTAAGGCTCTAATCCACTTTGGCAACTTGGTTAAACATGTTTAGATAAAAAACGCGTACTAATTTGATGTTTAGAGGCCAAAATATGAATTTCAAATTCTGACTTATGAAGAAACTTCAGTTCCAAGTTACCAAGTTCAATCCAATGGCATTCTCAGCTCAATGGGTCTTAAGGCATGATTATTGATGCTTTAGAAATATGAGGTTACAAGATTTGCAATGGAAAAAGAATGGAATCAAATGGATGCTTGAGCCGAAAGTTGCATTGAGTCAAAGTTGGGGAAAAATATTGACTTTCCATACTTAGAAATATTTCAATTTTTTCTTCAAAAGTGACCTATAATGTTTTGCATCCAAACATGGCCTTCCACTTGGAATTTGCTCTTGACCAAAAAAGATGGCATGAAATAGACCTCTTGAGTGACATTTTGAGACTTCAAACATTCAAAATCTCCAAAAATTGAGAGAGTTATGAATTGTTGAAGTTGGCAAAAAATCATGAAATGACCTATAATCTTTTGTATCCTTAGGGCATCCTCTATCCATTTTTTCACTTTGCATATAAAAGAAGGCGTGAAGTTCACATCCTCAAGATCATTGTGGGAAAATAGTGGGCTCAAGGTGGTAAAAATTGACCAAGTTATGATCATTTGAAGTCACACATGGAAAATTGGGGATTCATCTGGAGGACTTGTAATCCTTCTTCATCATCAAGCTTCTTCCACATGAAAGCTCCTTGAAACTTTTGAAGTGATTTGTTAATAAACCTTTAAAGAGAAGGATGTCTTTGGAGTCACTCAAAAATACCAAAAGATGAGCAAGATATACTTCTTTGAAGTTCAAAACCCTAGCTCCTAGATCAAGAAGATGCTTTGAGGAATTTTGACAATTTTGAACAACCTTCTTGTACCAAAAATCTTGCTTTGTAAATAGAAATTGTTGAGGATGATAATGAGAACTCATAGCCACCAAAACCACTTCCATATTTTGAGAATTGAGAGAAATATGCACTTGTGACCAATGGGAACAAGGCCTTGTCCAACCATGACAACTTCTTCAATCAACCCCTTATACATTTTGGATCAATCTTGATAACTTATAATGTGGTGAACCAAAATGAACCTTTCCATTCCATTTCTTCCAAAACAACTCCAATGATGAGGTTTGAACTTCTCAAACTTTATTGACTAGGGCATGGAAATAAACTCATGGACCCATGGATCAATTTGCTAAGCCATATTGCCTTTACCTACATTATTAACAAGTAAGACAAACCAAAATTGTATTTCATTAATTAGAAATAAAGTCAAAACAAAACATGCATAATCATAAAATAAAAACATGTCAAGGTTCTTGGTAATCTCTCAAAGAGCAAAGCTAAAGATAGGGAGGAGAACCAAAAGCCTTAATGTGATCTTGTAGTAATTGAATCAACATGGTATGATGAAGGTATCTTAGGGGGGAAAATTGGGGTACAACAACTTTGCATAGAAAAAAGCAGGTTTATGTTGCATTGTCAACCGCTGAGGTTGAATACGTTGCAGCCGGTAGTTGTTGTGCTCAGATTTTTAGCAGAAGTAAAAATTACAAGACTATAATATTCAATTAAAATGTATTCCAATAAAATGTGAAAACACAAGTGCTATAAATCTTACTAAGAATCCTGTCTTACATTCAGGCACTAAACACATAGAGATTAGGCATCACTTTCTTCGCGATCATGTTGAAAAAGAGGATGTTGTATTTGAGCATGTTGATACTAAAAATCAACTTGCTGATATTTTTACAAAAACACTAGAAACGAAACCTTTCTTCAACATTCGTCGTGAGTTAGGGGTTTTAGATCTCTCTTACTTGATGTCTTAAGCATACATGTACTTAAATTATATATATATATATATATATATATATATATATATATATATATATATATATATATATATATATATATATATATATATATATATATATATATATATATATATATATATATATATATATATATATATATATATATCACTGTGTTGTTGAGATGTGTTTTTAGACTTTGTACTTGTGCCTTAACATCTCATCAATTGAGGTAATATAGTTCCTCTCTACTTTCTCTCTAAGAATTCTATGATTACTTGTAAGTTGACCTTAAATGTTCCATTATTATTGTCTATATATTTCTTTTACATAAATTGTTTGAACTTTGACATAAGCAAATTGCATTGCATCATTATGTATGCATAATCATCTTTAGATAGTTCATTTTGCATAATCATATAATTGCAATGGGTCTCATATCTAACTGTACACAGAAACTTGTAGAAAAATGTATTTTTGTTGAAATTTACTGATATGATTCAGCTCATACAGTTATGAGTCGACTCATACTGAAGAAAAATGTAAAAACAGAAACCAAAATTGTTTTCCGGTTGATACATAGAGGCTTGCGTCGACACATGTTGAATAACATCTATTTCAGGTCGATGCATAGAGGTTTGAGTCGACACATGTTACTTTCGGTTGACACATTCGATTCTTAAGTTGATATGAAACCTTAAAATCAGTTTTTCAATACAGGATGTGTCGACACATACGTGTTTCGTGTCCACATATAAGATTAATTGATGCCTTTATTTTGGATTGGGTTGACCCATCAACCCAGATTTATGTTTTAAACTCTTTCTAATTATCTCATTCATTACATACACCAGCTAACCCTAGTTATCATTTTTCATTCTCATCATTCTCTTCATCTTCCAAAACCCTCATCTTCAAATACTTGTCTACCCTTCTTCATCAAAGGCAATGCCTCCAAAGACAAAGGGAAAAGGAAAACTTGGCGCATGAACATCTGGATCTGCTACAGAAATTCTTCCTAGTGCTTTATCCATCATGCATCCTGCCATTGTTGAAGAATTTGAGTAGTCTTTCAAAACAAGGTTAGTCATGAAGCCTCATGTCTTTAACAAGGCTGAGGTTTTGTCTCTTCATATCACAGATGTGTGTGATATTTTAGATGCTCAACAATTAGGGTCCTTTTTAAATGTTAGAGAAGATTATCATGAAGAATTTATAAGGGCCTTCTATGCTAGTTTAGAAACGAGTAAAGGTTGGTGTTTTAAGGTTAAAATTGGAACAAGAAGGTATGTATTTGAGGCCAATGACTGGCAGACTATTTTTGGCATTCCATTTGGGAGGACACTATTGAAGAGTTGTCATGACCAAGGCTTTGACACTGATTATGATGAGGAAGCCTTCATAGCTTCAATTTTGAAACTAGATAGACCTATTGGTGAGTATAAGCCTATAGCCACTGGTGAAATCAAAAGAATTCCTAGAATGCTTCATTGGATAATTTCTCATATACCGCGTCCTAGATCTGGTGGCCGCTCTATGCTAGATAGGGAAGGCATTCATATTCTAAATATTCTGCTAAAAAGGGTACCCCTAAACTGGCCAAATTACTTCGTCAAGCGCATGTTTCTTATGCATAATAGTCAAAAGAATACCACTCTTGGATATACTGCACAAATAATGAGAATCATCAAGTTTTGGAATCTTGAAATTCCTCTTGTCCCACTTGTCTCATATGGGATACAAATGGGATAGAAATCGTCAGTGTCTTTATTTCAAGGAAAAAGGGTCAAATATAAGGGTATATAATTTTTATATACCCTCTGAACAAATTTATGAGGATGAGGATCCTGTTGATGAAGACATTCACGATATAAATGAGGATGCCTAACCTGAGGAAAATCAGGCTGGAACTGGTTGGGGTGATTGGGTGCCAAACTGGTGGTCTCCGACAAACCATCAATTTGATCAAGCTACACCACCTGATGTTGCTGTCACTACTGCTATAGGATCTTCCTCGGAAACTCCTACTTACCTCACTGCCATGTTTCAACAGATGGAGGTTGCCAATGAATCTCGACACGAGGAAGCCAGACGTTGTCATAATCAGCAAAGTGAATGGCACAAGGAACATGAAGAATGGAATGAGGAGCATACACGAATGTACTAAAACCAGCATTCGTGGCACTTGGATCTGGTCAAATGGCATCAAGTCTTCTACCATGAAATGACAGGCTTTATGGTTGATTGTCGTGACAATTCTTGAATCATGAACAATTTCAGAAACGTCAATGTCCAAAACAGATTTCAACGATATCAATTCATGACCCAAAACCCTGATCGCAACCCAACTTCGCCTCCTCCACCCTACAACTATGATGAATATTTTGATGGAAACAATCCTTAAGAATGACATGTCCTACATATTATAACATTTATCCTTATGTCTTTTTTTCTGAAATTTGTATTCATGTTCTATTCAAACAATTATTGTTATAAGCTTATGTAAATTGAATATTTTTGCGTTAAATGCTTTCACCGTAACTATTTTATTTTTACTTGGTTATTACATTTATCTATTACCATGATTATGCCAAGAATTATTCTGTGTGAATGACATTGGTTTTTTTGTTACAAGTTTGCTGAGATTGCATCTCAGTTCATATGTGTGCTGAAATTGCTGAAAATCTATCTTATTCTCTTTTTGATTTTGTCAAAGGGGGAGAAGAATGGTGTTAGAGAATGATTCTTAATATGAAAAAACTCAGGGGGAGTAGCTCATTCATCCATACTGTATCATCACATATCAACAAATATTTTCCATCATCAAAAAGGGGGATTTTATGAGAAACCCCTTCATATAATTAGTTTTGAATGATAGCAAATATGTGTGAAATAATCAATGAATGTTAAAAATGCTTTATATATATGTGTGCATTGTAAAAATATAGTATAACATTTTCAAAAAGAGTTAAAAATGTGTTTTACACATAAAACACTATTATGAGTCGACCCAAAGAGCTTTGCATCGACACATACTTCAGCAAAGAATCATAAAAATGATTCTGCTTCAGTATGAGTCGACACATCCATGCTATGCATCGACTCATAACATCTTGATGCCCATGGAAAACAATTTTCAAGTTTTATGCATTAATACATAACTCCATGCATTGACACATGATATGCTGATGTCCCTGGAAAACAATTTTCAACTTTTATGCATCGATACATAACACGTTTTATCCTCAAAAATCAAAAATTCAATTCAGTATATGTCGACACATATGTGTTATGTATCGACTCATGTAAAATGGTTAGCTCTGTAATATGTTTTAGTATCAGTTTGCTTCGACTCATTTTATGTTGTATAACTAACATGAGTCGACTCATGCTAACATGTATCGACTCATAACGTGAATTTCTGTCTCTAACCATTTGTTGTTACATATATAAGTAAGTTTTCAGCAACAATATAGGAGTGACACATTATTACAATTGTGAGCATCAATTACTAAGCAATAAGAATCCTGAAAGACACTTCATCTTCATCATCTTCTCAATCATCTTAATTCAACAACAACGAAAGTAAAAAATCATTATTCAATTGGATCAAGATATCAAGAGATAACATTTAGTTGTTCATTCAAGGGATCTTAGCTGGGTTGAAGATTCAGAAGGGGGCTTCGAGGAAAACCCAAGGGTTTGTCCTTCAAGAATGGGCGTGTTCTTGAGGTTTTGTTAGTCACGATCGCACAAGTCAGATTCATCCGTAGCGAGGGGTTTGGAAATCAAAGGGATTTTTGGAAATAGGTCGTGGAAGCGGAGGATTAATTGTGGATCTTGCAGGGAATCTTGATAGGCTCATATCAAGTGGAGGTTCTTATAAGAAGAAGAAGATTTTAGGGATTTCATTATGTCTGTGTAGTGTAACCTTGTATACAAACTTTTAGAAAAATTGATATAAGAGTTCTCAATTTCAATTTTGGATTTGAGAGGGAGCCGTACCCAAACACAGGGGCGACAGTGGGGAACTTCCTTACCAAACTTCCTGCATATTGTTTTTATTTCTCTCTATCTCTTTACATTTTCCGGAATTTTGTGATTCAATTGGCTTGCTGAGTTTTCTGTTTAATGAGAAAATAGTGGTTCAAATACTTTATCAAATAACCATTATTAATCATCAAACAAGCATACGCCAACCGTTTTAAAAAATTGCTTGCAAGTTTTAATTCATTGGAAACATTGTTCTAGTGATAAGTGCATTAAAAAAATTCATCAATCTGTGTTTTAGTTTCATCTAATTCATACTAATAAAATCCAGCAAGTTTATCGTATGTTTGCTTTTCTAGTAGTTGGTTCAAAATAGACGGAAGTTGATTTTGGACTTTACTTTTCCGCTGTTGTTAACAAACCTTGATAAAAGATTTTAAATCCTTGATAAATAAGGAGGTGATCTATTCACCCCCTCTCTATTAATTTCCACACAGTCTAACAAAGACTCTTGACTAAGAACACAACCTAGAGTTGCTTAAAAGCTTCCTCCAAGAACAATACTAAACTCATTACCTAAAGGCTTCTGAGTGAGAACACAGACCAATTCTCCTAGAGAGTGGCACAAAGATAAAGCCCTAAAATTCTACATTTTGTACCCTTGCCTTTTCTAGATTACAAACACTTGTATTTATAACCTTTTCCCAACTGGATTTGGGCTTCAGATCACAGCACATCAGCTGCTACAAATAAGCAGAAACTTCTACTACAAAATAGGCCTTCAATCATATTCTTCCTAAATTATCTCCGTAATTAGAAAGTCAATATTCTTGAATATTCTTCTTGATTCTTCTAGACCTATAAAATAGTTCCATATAGGATAATATAATATCCTTAAAATATATAATGTCTTTGTGATTTAACAGAATATTAAAATCCAGCTGAATCAGCTTAGCTCAGGCGCGATGTTGTATGACCCTGCATAGGACATCTTATCCGACATGTTGCTCCATATGTTGAAACATTTCAACTCAACATGTTCTTCACAAAATAAGAATTCTTGCTCAACATGTTCTTCTTAGCAATATAACATGTCCTATTTAACATATTGTTGTTATATTTGTTTTATTAAAATTAATATCAATCCTAAAAATAGAGAACTACCAATCTCTTCCTTTGGAAAATTTTGGCTAAAACAAATAAACATATTAAAATTAAGATTACAACAATAAAAAGAACATCCATCAATAGTAGTCCTCAGAAACTACTCAACATAGCGACATGGAGTCAGTCTTCAGTTAAGATGTCAGAACATCTTGTTCGACATCTTCTTTCCAGCATATTGAATGAGATTCATTGCAGCAAGAACTTCAACATCAAAGAATAGAAACCTCGGGGTAAAAGGAAGGTAACTCCTAAATCTATCTGATGCACATGATATACACGAGGAAGAAGATAGTCTTCACTCCCCCTCAACCCAAGAACCTATTCTTGCACAGATGAATAAGGTTTCCTTTTAACTGGTGGCATAAGAAAACCATGAAGCAACCACCCATCAATTTATGCACAAGAGGAAACTTAAGAAGTATCCAACCACCACCCCAGGTAACTCAGAACACAAGTCACAATTGTGTTCAAAACTCAGATTACAAGTCACAACAAAACACAGGCACAAGCTCGAACATCTTATCCAACATATGTGTGTACATCTGGAAATGCAAACTCCAGGTTGACCATCTGATTAACCAACCCATATCCTTTCTCCCCATTTTTAGCCTAAAATTGGCACACAAAAAATCCTTCACAACACCATACCCAAGCACAACTCACCCAAAAACGAAGAAACCTCATAATAGAGATGAAACTACCAAATACCCACAAGGTGAAAGAGGGAAGAAGTAACCTCTATAAATAGATGAGCATTCCTTCGGGAAATAATGATCCTTGACTGTTTCAAGTTCTTGGTCAAAAAAGAAACTTTATTTAAGGAGAAAAAAGTTACATCAAATATAAATGTGTACCATTCAAAATAGATTTAAATTCTTTCAAATATTTGGATCGGTTCTTCTGGAGATGACAGTTGCCACCACATGCACATGCACAGTCAGACTCTGTGATATTCTCTTTTCTGACATGTGCTTGAAACCACCATCCATAACCTCTTTTGCTGGTTTCTAAAAAAAAGTCTTGAACAAAGTCTGATGTGACTAAACTGTAGTGGTAGAAATGTTAATATTAAGCCATTAGGTTGACTTGACTCACACAAATTAAATAAAAACTGCCACTGCGCTTTATTGTATCCAAAGGAAATAGGAAAAGAGCGAATAAACCCAAAAAGAGGGGGAGAATCTAGGTATGGGGGTTGGTTATGCAAAGGGAAGGTATTAGCACCCTAAACATCTACGGTACTCTACAAGTACTCAACACGCAAGTGGAAAATATCTCTGTTCACTATATACCGTAGAAGTATAGTAGCTCACATCACTACAAGAATTAACAATAGTCTAATCTTTTGAGAAAAGTTTTAAAGTAAAAAGCCGAAGTGGAAAAATGGTTTGAATGAGGTTAATTGACTTTTAGTCTTCTCACAAAAAAAATGTCAAAGCATGATTAAATTGATTATATTTTAATTAAGAAAATATTTTTGAAAATGCATGGACCTAAGTCCAAGTTTATTATGAAAGTGGTTCAAGTTAGAAAACAAGAAGAGTTTTGAAAAAGAGGGATAACATTTTGAAATTAAAGAAGATGGGAGAATATAAAGGGGCTATCCTAAAGCATAAGGTAAAAGCCAAGAAAAATAACAATCTAACCAACAAGAAGCCAACACTTGACATAAAAAGTCAATATAGAATTCCCATCCTTTGGATTGAAACCAAGCAGTCGGAAATACTAAAACTCTAAAAAAATACCAAGCTTCAGATGAATTAAGTCTTCACAAAAATTGGACAGAGTAATAGTTGTATACAGAGGAATTCTCAGTCATAGACAAAGCACATAATCAGAATAACCCGCACACAAAGAAAATAAACCCAATATCTTAGGATAAACCCGAAGAACTTCAGACAAAATAACAACATAGCCACAAGGTCCCAAGGCATCAAGGTTTCTAATCCTAAGTCCAAGAGATCCCCAACTCCATAATGCCAATGATAGTTACCAAGTAGTCCAAGGAACTTTAAAGTTTTTTATTGTTCAAGTTGATTATTAAATGTCTTCTAAAGAAAATAAAAGCTCAAATGAGCAAAGATAAAATGGCATAAAGATAAATGCTCAAGTGAGCAAAAGAGAAATGGAATGGAATGTAAATGCTAACGTAAACGGTACATAAAAGTAAAGGCACCAAAATAAAGACATAAAGTAAACGGATGAAGTAAAGGCATAAAGTAAAGTTAATTGTTAGTGACTTAGAAGTTAGAAGTTAGAAGATTAGTTGAAATGACCATCTTGAAGCTTGCATTTGAAAACTCATTAGAATATTGATGAAATCAAAGCTTCTCAACAAGTCTAATTTGCTTTTTGTCAAGTATATCTATTGATTTCAAGTGGTCAAAGCAACCACATATGATCAACAATGTTCAAATGATTCACTTAAACCAAAGTTCATGAAGTTCATTAGAGGATTGATAGAATCAAACCTCCTAACAATGAACTTCAAAGTTATTGGATCGAAGGTTTCAAAATTAAACATACTTGGGCTTGCAAATATAAGTTTAGGCCACGAATGATCCTTTATTGAATCAGGACAAATTTAGCGCTATGTTAAGCAATCATAAGTGGAATTATGTACAAGTCACACCTATTTTAAGGTCGGTCAATAACAATCTATGTACCAACATGTTAGAGAAATGATACGCAGATCATTCTCCAAAAACATATAGCATAAGTAAAAACAAGAAAGGGATAAGATAAAGAGGGATGGGGTGTATTAGATGAAATTAGGGTTTCCAATATCATCAACATCATTAATCCATTTTGGTGGATTTGATTTTTCAACCTATCAACATCCAAGATCCAATGAGGTTGAGAAACTTGTCCCAAAATAATATCCAACTCAGAAATAAGCAAAAATAAAAAAAAATATTTTTATAAAACAATATTTAAATGATTCAAAAAATGGGAATAATTGGTAAAATACACAACATGTATTAAAACACCAAATAAAAATCCTAAAGAAATATCAGAGGTCAAACATGGGTCAACAAGTGTTGAAAATTTTTTCACAATTTTTTAAATTCAGAAAGTATTTTTAAAATTTAAAGAAATAAGCAAAATAAATCAAAATTTGTGAAAAATAGTAAAATCAAAAATAAAAATAAAATGAGGTCGCCAATATTTGTCAAGAGGTCATTAGATCCTTCAATAATTTGTTCAGAATTTAATAATCAAGAAAAGTATTTTTTTTAATTAAAACAAATCAAATAAAGTGAAAATTCATTAAAAAAATACCAAAACATAAAATAAAATTTTGAAAAAATAAAAATCAGAAACATAAAAATCAAAAGTATTTTTGAGAATTTTTACAGATTTTTAGAAGTTGAAATGAATTTCTTATGAATTTTTGAAGTTTAAAACAATTAAAATATAAAATCAGAAAATAAAAATAAAGCAAAAAAGATGTAGATAATTGGATCAATGTCAAAATTTGATCAGAATTAAAATCCAAGGGATCTGGCGTGCAATGCATATCATGGTCATTAGTGAGTAAACCACCAGGTCATTTATTTAAAACGACACCTTGTCATTGGTTGAGAGATGACACACTGGTCATCTTCAACCTCCGGCCACGCGCGAGTTCTAGGTTTTATGAACTGTAAAATTATAAGCTCAGACCGATGCCACTCGCTTCGTCTCTTCAAGAAGATTCCAATGGTATCCTCGCGTAAAATTTATATAAATTGTATCTCAATTGATTTGAGAAAAATAAGAAGAAAAAAGTTGGAAATAGATTTGAAAATTCATGAGCAAAACTTACTTCCAGTTAAAAACTAATGATGCAATCAGTATCAGAGTGACGAGAGCTACATTGTAGTGACAAGTTTGGAGAGAATTGATGGAGGAATCTACCTGTTGAAGATCAACTTCAGAGCTCTGAAACTTGACTTGGCTAGCACGATTTATGACACCTTAAGGCTTGGTTCTTCTTCTGTTAGCTTCAGTGAAGTTAAAGGATGAAGAATGAGCAAAGAAATTATATTGAAGAATGCTTTAAAATAAAATTCGAAGTTACAAAATTGAGAGGTATGGAGGAAGTTAAACAAAGGTTTTTTTTTTCTCTCTAAAGCTTGTCCAATAAGTGGGATATCATCCTCTATTTATAAGTAAGTGAATGATGATGAGAAATGAGAGGAAATATCAGCAAATCTTGCTAACTAAGCCAATTGTGGTCATGCAAAATGTGTGACTTGAAATGCCTCAAAACGAACTCATACCAAGTGCAATTCTTATCAAAATGCATATGGGAAATTAGTTAAACATGTTTAGCAACTAAATTTGAGTAATTCGACATGTAATCCAAGTTTACTCATGGTAAAAATTCTGACTCGAGGTAAAAAAATAGATTCCATGGAGCCAACTTCAACCAGGCATAACTCACTACTCAGAGACCTTTATAGGATGATTCTTAAAGAATTTCAAAGACAAGGTTATAATATTTACAATGTGCCAAGAAAGACATGGTATGGATAATTGAGCTAAAAGTTGTGATCAATTGAAATCGTGAAAAACACACTGACTTTTGTACTTAGAAATATTTCTAAGTATGACACCTCAAAATGACCTATAATATTCTTCAAAATTACATGACCTTCCACTCAAAATTTGGTCTTAATATCTGAAGATGACATGAGGTAGACTTCTTGAATTGAGTTGTGGACTTGAGATCACTCAAAAATCATAAAAGTGAAAGAGTTATGGTCTTTGGAAGATGATGAACTAATTTGGGAAAATTCACAAAAGACCTATAATCTTTTCAATTCTTCAACAACTTTCCAAGCATTTTTAAGTCTTGCACATTGAAACAAAGTTGTAGTAGACATCCCAAAGATTATTGTGGAAAATGAATGGGCTCAAGGAGATAAAAATTTACCAAGTTATGATCATTTAAAGTCAAACCCTAAGATTCAAAGTCTTCACAAGTAGACTTATAATCTTTCTCAACCATTAGTGATCTTCCAGTCAAAATTAACTTTAGATTTCTGAAGAAAGCTTGTTTAGAACCATTTAAATAGAATAATGGCTTTGGAGTCAATCAAAAATCTCAAAAAATGAGCAAGATATGGTCCTTGGAAGTCAACAAACCCTAGCTCAGAGAACATCAAAAGGACTTGAAACCCTTTAAACTTTTGATGATTTTTATTGCACAATTGGATCTTATCATGTGAAGAGAGGTTATTGTAGATGATAATAAGAATCCATAGCAATAAGAACCAATTCAAAAATGTTGAAAATTGAGAGAGTTATGCACTTGTGATCACTGAATCAAGAACTTCCTCAATTAAGTCAAATTTGCTGAACCAATTTTGAATATTTTTGAACTTTCTTGGAAAAATAAAGCATGGTAGATCAAAATAGGTCTTAAAATGATGTTGTCTTGAAGTGCACATAAAAATGGAGCTAAAGTATCAATGAAACTTGTTTAAGAAGGCATGGAAGTAAACACATGAACCTATGAATCTTCTCGACGATACCACCACCAACCTTGAGGAAATCTTGACCATGAATCCTTGATATCATAGACATAGCCTTGAAGCTTTATCTCTTGCAATCCATTGAAGAACCATTTGACTGAGGATCATCTCTCAAAACCCTAATTTAGATGGTGAGGTGAATACAATTGTGTTATCACCTATAATATAAAAATTTAAAGAGACATATATACATATTTTGACGTTAGTCTAAGAAAACATGTACAAGACACAATTTAAGGTGCTTGGTGATCCCTCAAAAGCAAAATTAAAGATAGGATAAAGTAGAAGGGGAGAACCAACCCTAATATGTGATCTTAATGCATTGATAAAGATGAGATGATGAGAAGTCTTAGGGGGAAAATTGGGTATAATAACTGCCCTTATTTAAGTATCTTCTATCTGGAGATACGAAGGTAAAAATCTTCATCTCGACGCAATTGAAGATACTTAAATACAAAACAAACCCTATTTTTGGTCCTAAGATGCCATGCAATGTTTATGATTGTGAATGCAAATGACCAACTTCACACAGGTGAACAAGACACACTGGGGAAACAGAAAATAAACCCAACAGACCAAAAAGAGAGTTCGACCAGGAAAATAAATCATGGGGAACAACAGGACTCTGGGGATGACTATAAACAGGTAAATCCAAAACCACGATTAAAGAAAACAAATGCATAGTAATATTTCAACAAAGGAAACTCTTAACAATGTAATTAAAAAAATATTAAGTTGGTAACCATTAAGAAAGGACTACCGGCTCGATTGGAGGAAAGAAACTTAACTCCATTGGACCGAAATCAACTCCGCTGGGGAAAAGAAAACTCAACATTACTGGGCTAAGGCACAAAGAGGAACACAGTATCATCAACTCAATAAATGAGGAAAACGAAATGGATATCAACGATCGAAAGATAACTATTAACTATCCACCCAGAGAGGAGATAGAAAAAAGAGAGTAAGATTGACTCAAAAGGAATCGTGAATAGAAACTATAAGATAAAATCCGCTCAGAGATGACGGTAAGCATAAATATTGAGGTAGGTAACAAAATGATTGACATTAGCACTTATGACTGGAAACAAATGATTGACATCAGCGTATATGGCTTGGAACAAAGGTTTGACATCAACACTTATGGATGGGAACAAAATGTTTGACATCATCACTTATGGCTGGAAACAAAAGGTTTGGCATCAACACTTATGGCTGGAAACAAAGGTTTAACATAAGCATTTATGGCTGAGAACAAAGGTTTGACATCATCACTTATGGCTGGGAACAAAGGTTTGACATCAACACTTATGGATGGGAACAAAGGTTTGATATCAGCACTTATGACTGGGAACAAAGGTTGACATCAACACTTATGGTTGGGAACAAATGGTTCACATCAACACTTATGGCTAGGAACAAAGGTTTAACATCAAAATTTATGGCTGGGAATAAAGGGTTGACATCAGCACTTATAGTTGGGAACAACTCAAATCTATTGGGGGTACCAATGAGGAGAAAGAGATAAATATTGACTAATGAATGATGGTGAAATACCAACTCAGTGATGAAGGTAGAAAAAACATAGAAAAATACCGGCTTTTGTTGAAGGTAAAGAAACATAAGATACACCAACGTTTACTGAAGGTGAACTACCAACTTCCATTGAAGGTAGAGATGATAAATACACCAACGCTTACTGAAGGTAAACTACCAACTTCCATTGAAGGTAGGATCTGCATTAATAATTACGAGTTTCCCGAAATTCTGACGTTCCACCTAGAACGGGTCTCAACTCCTTCTTTTATCAAGGTATTCCACCTAGAAAGGGTAATAAATTTTTCCGACTTCTAGATTTCATCGTGAACGATAAAACTTTCTTCTTTAATCAAGATATCACTCGGAAAGGGTGATAAATGTTGTAAGAATATTTCAATGAACTTTCTTTAACATTAGAGTAAAGCCAAACTCAACAATGAACTATCTCCCATAACATAGAGATTATCATCTATTGGAGTACATTAAAATAATCTTCTCTAGGAACTAACAGACTTACTGGGGAAGTACATGTTGCTCAAATAAAGAGACCGCCACTTATTGTTGCGATAACACTGTTGGGAAATGCATCTCTGACTTTGTGAGTGAAATACTGATACACTCATGCAGAGGGAAACAGTCTTCACGTGCAAAATAAATGCACATTCTCAATCCAGGGCTCACAACCTATAGTGATCAAAATAATATTGCTTATGAGGACCACTTATTCAAACCAGGAACAAACCAAAGTGAAACAATCAACTAAGACACCACCCAATAAGGAGTAAACTCAAATGGGGGTCAAATTCCATCCAGATAAAGAGCTGGGCAGGAAGGTTAAAGCAAAATTCTTCCACGAGGGATAACTCAGTGGGGAAATTGAAAGGATATACACTTCCTACTTAAGGTTGACACTCTATTAGAGATTGAGGATAACATAACTCTGGAAAGAGGATAATATGCTAAGAAAAACATCAATGAATGAAAATGAGCAACAAATTTTAATTCAGCTATGCATGATG
Source organism: Vicia faba (assembly GCA_948472305.1). Taxonomy (NCBI): domain Eukaryota; kingdom Viridiplantae; phylum Streptophyta; class Magnoliopsida; order Fabales; family Fabaceae; genus Vicia; species Vicia faba. The sequence continues at coordinate 909,013,636 of OX451738.1, read as the reverse complement.
TATGTATGATTGTATGAGTGTCTGGATTTTTATCATGTAAATGTTGACAAAACAAACAAACTGAACTCGAGATAACCAGTCAAAACCAACTTGGGTCAGGATAACACTCGACTAAATCACCTACAGGTTGAAGATTCCATATGAGAGTAAGCACCTCTTGTACCCCAAAATTTGCCCTCCCTTTTTCATAAGAAATCATAACCCTAGGATTTTCTCTGATTTTTAAGATTGGCTCAGGAATCGATCAAACAGAATTTTCTTTGGCAGTAAATCAAGAATCAGGTTTTCTCTTGCATTTCTCAGAAGAAATTGAATCCACAGTAATTCAGTTTACTGTTACATTGTTTTCACACTTTTCAAAGTTTGCTGAAAGGTTCACTGTTTGTTCTCAAAGCCTGATTATCTGGGATAAGAGCTGAGACTTTTATTTGGAATATTAAGGCATCTGCTTGTTAATGGAATGAAAGGTTTGTCGTTTAATGGAATGCTTACTTGTTTAACTATACAATGCGTATGTTAATTGGAATGCTGTTGCAAAGTTACGAAACCGCAAAGTTTTGGATTATTTGGGATTTAAGTGATCTGGATTAGAATTGTTGGAATGCAATTTCAATTATTTTTTATTGTGAGAAACTTAAATAATTAAGTAAAGGTGCAAGGAAGAATGGCAAAGTATGTGACAATAGAAAAATTCTTTTGGATAAAGACTTTTTATTCATTTCAAATGTTGTTACAAAATTATTTGAATATTGTAAGTTTACAACTTATAGTATTTAAAATAATAATTGTTTACAATAAATGGAAAATAAATCTAAGTCTAAAGCCTAAACTCCATTGCCCCATGCTCAAGATTTCTTGCTTCCTCTGCTTCCTCTATCGTCCAATTGGTGTTCACCTGCAAAAGGCAAAGGAAAAGAAAATTAGTACAAGAATTTTCAAATAGAAAAGAAAAAAAAAGTCATCATTAAAATTGGCCGTCTGGAATCAGAATGCTTATTTTCGTCACGCTTTATTTTTCTCTCTACAAATCACAAGAAGATTGCTCTTCTTGGTTCACAAAGAGAAAATTAAAATACAAAATTGAAAAAATGCAAGCATACTGAGTTACAAAGTGAATATACAAGGCAAACCAAGGTGCCAACATTCAAATATAATGGGCACCCATTATATTGCATTGCAAACCAAACTATCTAACTAAGCAAACTAAACATGGAAGCCAAACCAAACTGAGTTACAAAATTCAAAAGGGCAAACAGGCGCCAAAACTGCCAAAGCATAGGTCAAACAAATATACAATGCAGCAGCAAGCAAAGTCCCAAATTCAACTACAAAACAAATTGCCCAAAACCAAGTTACAACACAAATTGGATAAATGTAGCAATGCATCATAGAAACAGAAAAATACAGCAGGCAAAAGTAAAACAGCAGGAGGTAACCCACTTGACAAGTCAAAGCTTGTCAAAAGCTGTCATCATTTTCCAAACAGCAAATTTTTCAGAAATATAATATAATAAGCAAAAAGTGCTTATTTGAGAGAGAGAGAGAGAAAGAGAGGACCTTTGGTGAAAAAGTTTGCAGTTTGGCTAAAGCAGGTTGTCTCAAGTTATCAAAGGCAAAGACAAAAAGATATAAAACCAAAGGACTGCATAACAGTCTAAAGGAGAACATTAGAGCCAAGCTTAAGAAAAAACTCTCCAAACCTGCAAGCATAGCAAAAACACCACAAACTACAAATTCAACAAACCATAAGCCTAGCAAAAAATTGCCAAGCCAAGTTACACAAACCTGTCAAACTACAAACCACAAGCCTAGCAAAAAAACTGCCATACCAAGTTACACAAACCTGTCAAACTACAAACCACAAAACCTGCAAAACTGTTAACAGTTCCAAAACCAACAATTCCAAAAACTACAAACTCAACAAGCCCATAAACAAAGCTTGCCCAAACTGCCCAACAAAACACCATAACAGTTTCACAAACTAACAACAACCATAAGCTGCAAACCAATTTTCAAACATGGTATACAAAAATCAGTAACAGTATCCTCATCAATATTCAATATCAAAGAAAGAGGAAGAGGTTTCAGAAACTTGTAACAAGTTTCATCATCAACCAAATCTCAACATCAAGCAAAACAAGTTTTAGATTTTTATTCATCATCAACAAAGAGAAAGGAAGAGTTTCAGAAGCGAAGCCAACATTGTTTCAGAATCCAGTTCATCATCAACAATATCAAGCAAAACTGTTTCATAAATTTATCATCATCAACAACAAAGAACAAACAGTTTCAGAAGCAGATTTCATCATTAACCATCAAAAGCCAAGACAGAGGGCAGAGTTTTGGAAGCAAAAAGCAAGAGTTTCAGAAATTTGTCATCATCAACAATAAGCAAAAAAACAAATTTTCAAAACTTTCATCATCATCAAACAACATTCAAACCTTAAAGAACCAAAGAGAAATACCATAAGTGAAGCTAGTCATCATCTTCCCCGCCTCCGGCCACCAGGAACGCCGCCACCAACTCCGTCTCACCTTTCCTCTCCATCTTCCCCAAGGTATAATTTTCTCAAATTCTTTACTACATCATATTCATAAACATCAAAGGATTAAAAAAACTGAACATGCAAGCAAATCAAACGAACGAAAGCAAACTGTAAAACGCAAACGAAACGAAATCATACCGTTCGAACAGGGCCTTGGATCGTCGTGAAGAGGGGAGAGAGTTAGGGTGGCGCTCCGGCAACCTAGGGGCTTAGGGGAGAATCAAGCATCGTTGGTTTGAGGAAGATGAAGAGGAGAGAGTGATAGAACGGCGCCGCTGTGTCCATAACAACAAACCCTAATTGCTTCTGAAACCCTAAAAAAATGTACAAAGAATTTCTCTTTGGGCCTGTCCACGCAACTCCCATAAGCCCATAACGTTTCTGCCTGCACCCCCTTCCATCCTGATTCCTGTTTTTGTTCTTCTCCATTTTTCATTTGGGCTTTAGCACATTTCACAAATCCCTGGCCCATCACCCTTCTTAATTTCTTTTCTTTAAACAAAATATTATTGTTTTAATTTCAATTAATTGAACCCTTTTTTTAGTTAATTTTAGTTTTTTTCTTTATTATCTAATTTTGTTTCACACCATAAAAACACCAAAAAAAATAATAGAGTTTTTTGCTTAAATTAAATTTTCTTTCTTTTAAGATCTTTTTTTATAATAAAAATACAAGGAATAATAGAAACATTAATTTAAGTAATTTTTTTTCTTTCTTTAAAAACTTTTCTTTTCATAATTCATAAAACACAAGAAATAATAATATAATACTCAATCTTTCTTTTTTTTAGAATAGATTTTTTTTATTTTTTTTTTAAGTTAACAAATACATGCATTTCATAATTTTTTATTCTCTTTATTTTTATGTTTTGTTATAGCTTTATATTTGAATTGCGACGATTCAATTTGGTTGTAACCCATAATGTTTGGGACATTATTATTCTTGTGAGACTCAACCCTATTTGTAAATAATTGTACCCCCATCCCCGGATACTTTTGTAATAGCTTAGACTTTTAATTCTCGCAATGTATTTCTTTCAATATACTGTATAGTAATTAGGCGTGTATGCGAAAATCTAAAATCAATCGCTAGATGACCTAATACAAGAACCTAAATGCATGAAAATGACAAACACAATTCACACTTGTACCTCTAGGGTAACCTCGCTTGTTGCTTCGGAAAATGCAATCATGTCCCTCGAATATGAGACACTCTAGCAAATGCCCCTTAGATAAACAAAGATCGTAGTCCCTCGATGACCCTCGATGTTTCCTTTGATAAAATGATCTCGTCCCTTAAAAAATTGCAAGAGCGTCTCACAAGTTGCATTCAATGATTGTATGCGATGACCCGCGCCTGTCCCGTTAAACATCCTAACACAAGGTTGGTCACCAAATGCAATGGTGAAACAACACTGTCAAAAGGGTTAAAAACATAAGAAAGATCTTTGAGTAAAATAGGGTAGACAACTCTTAGTTACTTGATCAAAAGCTTGCAAAACATCCTTGCTACTTTCAAACACACATCACAACACAACTTCAAAACATTTTCCAAAAATAACTTTCAAAACATTGAAATATCTTTTAAAAAAGACACACACCTTTGTATATATTCAAACAAGAATCATTACAAAGGTTGCCTAGACAAGGCATCTTTTTAAAGCATTTTCAAAACCACACACATAAAGCACCATTTCAAACAATTGAAAAGCAAAGGCAAGTGATCAAAAACAAGTAACTAAGAGCCCATGGAAAACCATGGATGAAAAGGGTGCTTGCACCTTCCCTTTTAATAATCTACCCCCCTGAACCCAAGAAAACATCTCAAAGGTCTTTCCTGTGCTTTTTGACCTTTCCTTAGGATAAAATAAAAATTCGGTGGCGACTCTTGCTAAACCGTACAATTGCGAACACAAACACAAAACCTCAAGTCAGTTCTCCCACCGTACCACAGAACTGGAGACTCTGCTGGGGAGATTTCTAAAAATGGGGTTACCTTAGGGTTTTAGATCACCTTTGCATGCTTATCTTGATTGCCTTGATTGCTTTATACTTGGTTCTATTGTTTGGGTTTGAAATCCTCTACCCGGATTTGGGAAACATTCATAGGTAAATAGCAATACATTGTGGAAACTGTGCGGGGTATACCGACATGGTTGAAGAAATAGATATATTAGTGCGATATATTTGTGGGTACCAGTAGCCTTTGAATCAATCAAAGAGAATACGGGGCCGCTGAGTGATGTCATGAAGCACTAATGAACTCTTAGAACCTTACTTGACCATCTTGGCCTTTTTAGGGGTAGTGAGATGACCGACTTTGGTGCAGTACGAAGTTGGTAGATACTCGATACTACACTCATTGAGGGTTTATTTCTTGGAATATTTCAGTCTCCAGTTAAGTGGCTAAACTGAAGCAATGAACACAAAAAATAATCCAGTAATATTGAGCTCCTTAGAACCCTGTTACTATTTATAGGACAGGTTGAGCCAACTAACTTCAAAAGGGTACTTACCTATGAAACCCCATACAAGCCTGAAACTAGGATCTTGTGTGATTTGTTTGTACATATACTTGTGCATACATCATAAACATCATAAAGCATCATATGCATCCACTAACCATTTCAAGTGTTTGGATCTTCATCTTTGTTCTTGTTTTGTAGGTCATGGAATCTCTTCGCAGGAAAACAATTCAAGTCAACCTTGTGAGAATCCCTCCTCAACTCAAGGAGCTTACTTCCAAGATTCTAGAGAATTCTCTCTTTAGTGAAAGACATGGTAGACTCCTCAACTTGGTCAACACCAACATTGAAGAAGACATGGTGAAAGTTCTCTTCCAGTTCTTTGACCCCCTTCACCACTGTTTCACATTCCCTGATTACCAACTAGTACCTACTTTGGAGGAATTTTCTCAACTCTTGAGGATTCCTATTCTTCATCAACTACCCTACAATGGTACATAAGAGGAACCAAAGCCTGAGGATGTTGCTCAAGCCTTACACTTGCAACCATCTGATATCAAAGGTCATTGGGAATCCATAAGTGGTGTCAAGGGTTTCTTGGCAAAGTTTCTGATTGAGAAGGCACAAGACTGCTGGAATTCTCTAGATCTACAAGCTTTTGAGGAGATTGTAGCATTTCTCATCTATGGGTTGGTCTTGTTCCCAAACCCTGATCAACTTATAGATGTGAATGCTGTCAAGATTTTCATATCTCAGAATCCTGTGCCTACATTTCTTGGGGACATCCTACACTCATTTTACACACGAACAATGAGGAAAAGAGGTGTTCTCATGTGTTGTACTCCTCTCCTAGCAAGGTGGTTTATTTCGCACCTTCCCCAGTTAGTCTTGAAGAATGAACAAGGCTTGAGGTGGTCACAACAGTTGATGACTCTCACACACTCTGATGTTCATTGGTGTTCTCGGTCCAGAGAAAATGTCATCATCATTGATTGTTGTGGGGAATTCCCTAATGTACCACTACTTGGAATTAGGGGAGGCATTACCTACAACCCTTGTTTAGCTCTGAGGCAATTTGGGTATGCCCGAAGAGATGGCCCTCATGATATGCTGATTCCTGACTTGGTTTTTGACTTCGACAATGACGCTCAAGGAATTCGGCAAAGGTTTATCCGAGCATGGAGGATGCCCAACAAAGTGGATAGTAAGAGACTGGGGCACAAGAATTTCATCCCCCTTGAGCCTTACCTCAAGTGGGTACGAACACGCACCCAGAGTCTTATGATGCCTTACCCCCACATTCTCCCCGTGATTAAAGAGCCTGTTATGGAAGGAGAGGTTCCATACACCCTCCTACATCCAGACATGCCAACATCATTGGAAGAATTGCAAAAGAGTTGGATACATCTCAAGGAAAAGCGGAAAACTTTTGAAGCCAGCTTCAATGCCAGTGAGAAGAAGGTTTTGGAACTTACCCGCCGACTTCACGAGGAGGAGACTCTTATCACTTACATCGCGCCAAAGAGGATGCGCAACGTCTTTTTACCTTAAGAAGCTTTGTAATATTTTGCCCATGGGGCATTTATGTACTGACAAATTTCTTATTATTAATATGACGTGTGTTCTTTTTGTCTGCAACAACTTTGAATTTTTGAATCCTTGGATGCATTACATGAATAAACATATCATTCATCATATGCATAAACAGGTCTTCACACCAGGTTTCCTTATCTTTCTGCTGTTTATTTCAGCGAGATGGATATAGAGAAGACGGTCAAAGATCTGCAAGCACATAATTCGCAATTCCAACAACTCCTCATGACCTTGGCAAAGGGTCAAGAGGACCTTAAAGCACTGTTAGAGAAGAAAGAACAGGAAAAAGGAAAAAAGAAAAAGAAAAGAGTCGGAGTAGCTACTCTGGGAAGAAGATTTGAGAACGAAGCTAGAAGAGTCCTGGAGTTCCCCTCGACGTCTAATGAAGGGACCGACAAAGGAAAAGGAGCTGCAGTACCTTCCGAGTCTGAGGCTGAAGAGGAAGAAGTTAGAGTGGATGAAGATTACTCCAAGCAGCAGTACCCTCCTGCGGACGACAGGTATAAAAATCTGGAAGAGCGGTTGGCAGCTATGGAAGTGCAAAGGGTTCCCGGACTGGATTTCGAAGAACTGGGATTGGTTGCTAGGATCTTCATTCCCCCCAAGTTCAAAGTGCCTACATTCGCTAAATACAACGGTTTGTCTTGTCCAAAGATGCATTTGCGTTCTTATGTCAGAAAGATCCAACCACACTCTTCTGATAAGGATCTGTGGGTCCACTTTTTTCAAGATAGTTTGTCGGGTACACAATTGGACTGGTTCTACCAGCTTGAGAGGGTTGATGTACATAACTGGGAGGACTTAGCTGCTGCTTTCTACCAAAAATACCAATACAATGCAGATTTAGCGCCTACTCGTACTCAACTACAGAGTATGAGTATGGTTTCTAACGAGGGATTTAAAGAGTATGCCCAGAAATGGCGGGATTTGGCTGGAAGGGTGCAGCCACCATTGTCTGAAAAGGAACTTGTTGATATGTTTTTGGGGACCCTGTCTGGTCCATTCTTCAATCACCTAATAGGGAGCTCATCTGCAGGGTTCACTGAATTAATTCTGACAGGGGAAAGGGTCGAAGCTGGTATTAAGAGTGGTAAGATTCAGAAGGATACATCTGCTTCAGCCACTATAAAGAAGACCTTCCCAGCCAAGAAGGAAAGTTATACTGTTTACACCCAGAGAAATCGGGGAAGAGAGGAACACCGACCAACAGTGGGGGCCGTGTTAATTCAGAAGTCCGCATCAGATCATCCTAGAAACAGTCAACCGAGGAATGATCAGCCCAAAACCTATCAGCAAAGGGTAGAAAGGCCATAATAGCAATATACCCCGATAAATATGACACCTGCTCAGATCCTTCCACATCTCCTGAAATTAAACCTTGCTAAGTTGAGAGATGCACCGAAGAATACAATACCACTTCTCCGCATTATCATCCCAATGCAAAATGTGCATACCATTCAGATAACATAGGGCACGACAACAACGACTGTTGGGCCCTTAAAAACAAAATCCAAGACTTGATAGATGCCAAGGAGGTAGAATTCGATGCGCCCGAAAAGCCGAATGTGATTTCTGCCCCAATGCCCAAGCACGGCCATAATGTCCATGCCGTTATAGAAGATCTTTATGTCACCACCATTAATGAATTAATAACTCTGTTACCAGTGATTAAAGTGAATTTGGTGAAAGTAGGGATATTCCCAGGCTGTGGAAAAGACTGTTACTTTTGTTCAAACTTGCAGAATGACTGCCCACTGTTGAAATCAGGCATCCAACGCCTGATGGATAACCTAGAGATCCTCTTTCAAAAGACTCATGTTGATCCTATCACTCATGTTACTCCTGTTACCTTTGAGACTCCAACCAATGACATTGCTATAATAACCATCTCCGACGATCTTTCCAAGACCTACAAAAGGCCTGTTAAGATTACGCCTGATCCTAAGTTCGTACCGTTGAAAATTACCATGCCGGGGCCTGTCCCGTATAAATCTAACAAGACGATACCATGGAAATACGGAGGAGAAATCTTCTACCATGGTATCAAGCAGATTGAATCAGTCCAAGAGAATTTCGATGATGAAACCCCTAATATATGGAATATTGCAGGAACGAGCAAGATAACCCGCAACGGAAGGATCTTCTCTCCGGATATTGCTCCTTCACAAGCAGTCTTTGGACCCTCGAGAGTTTCTGTACCTGTCAAGCCATCTGTGCAAAGCCCGGTAATTGAAAAATTTGATGCTCCCGAAGCTAGACCCTCTGATGTTACTACCAATAAGGGTAAGGGGATACAAGAAGCGCCTGTCAGGACGAAGGCTCAGATTATGGTTATCCCCGAGACCACCCAAAAAGAGATGGAAGAAATCTTAAAGATAATCAAGAAGAGCGACTACGACATCGTGGAGCAGCTAGGGCAGACCCCTTCAAAAATCTCCATGCTGGCTCTCTTACTCTGCTCTGAGGCTCATGCTAAAGCCTTGATCAAATTTCTAAAGGAAGCACACATGCCTCAAGAAACTTCTGCAGACCAGTTTCAAGAGTGCGTGACTAGCCTTACAGCCGATAATGGTCTTGGTTTTTCTGATGCTGATTTGACCCCTAAGGGAAGAAAGCATAACGATGCACTGCATGTCTCGGTAGAGTGCAGGGGGACCACACTTGCTCATGTTTTGGTAGATACCGGTTCATCCTTAAATGTTCTACCGAAGAAGGCCTTGGACAGATTGGACTGTGAAGGTTTGACCCTAAAGCCTAGTAACATCGTTGTTAGAGCCTTCGACGGTTCTAAGAGGATGGTTCACGGAGAAGTGGACATTCCAATCAAAGTGGATACAGAAATTTTCAACTCTAATTTTTATGTGATGGACATCCGTCCTTCATATTCATGCTTGTTGGGAAGGCCATGGATCCACAACGGTGGGGCAGTCACTTCCTCTCTACACCAAATGCTAAAGTATCTAGTTTAGGGTAAGATTATAACGGTTCATGGAGAGGAAGAGTATATGATAAGTCACCTTAACTCTTTTCGCTATGTGGAGTTAGATGGCGAATTCATAGAAACACCTTTCCAACACTTTGAAGAGGTTTCTCCTGAGGTCGCGGTAGCAAAGACAATGGCTGATCTGCCTATCATTTCCAAGCCTGTGTCTCAGATGGCATCCCTTAAAGATGCAGAGGCTGTAATCAAAGAAGGAAGGAGTACCGTGTGGGGGCAACTGCCTGATTTTTCTCATAAGACAGACAAGTTCGGATTAGGTTTTACTACTGCTGGACAGAAAGTTGTGCGTCGCTCCCGGGCTGGAGGACCACCCGTAAAAATCACTCACCATGGAATTAATGCCTTAGAAGATGATGATGAAGAAGAAAACTTTGAAGATTGGATCTTTCTGACCGTTGAAGGAGGATTAAGAAATTGGGATGCGAAAGACTTCGCTCCCATCACTTTCATCAATTAGTAATTTATCTTTGAACAATTTCCTATTTTGGTCTGTAATAACTAAACAATTCATACACTCTCTTTTTGCCTTATGCCTTTCCCGGGGCATTTAGGTCCATTTGTAAGGGCTTGATTTCTTCATTATCATATGCCATTTTTAATGAATCATTGGACGTTTTCATCTATAAACTGTTGTGTTCATTTTCTTTCCTTTTACATTTTGTTTTGTTTAAAGGATGGCTATCCCTTACACACACCCACACTCACAAAATGCAGGTACCCATCCACTCCGGATTCCATGGGTAACAATTCTACTATGGCCTTCAGTGACTCTGAAGATCTGGTCAATCATGTCGAATGCGAAGGTGATGAAGACTGTGAAGTTCCTGGAGAGTTGGCTAGACTTCTACAACAGGAAGAGAGGGCTATTCTGCCCCATGAAGAGCTGTTAGAGACTATCAACTTAGGTACTGCCGAAGACAGGAGAAAGGTTAAAATGGGTGCCAACCTAGAGCCAAGTGTCAAGGAGCGCTTAGTTCAACTGTTGAATGAATATGTTGAGATCTTTGCCTAGTCCTACGAAGACATGCCGGGACTCGACACAGATATTGTGGTTCATCGTCTCCCTACCAGAGAAGACTGCCCACCAATAAAACAAAAAGTCCGACGAATAAGGCCCGATATGTCTGAAAAGATCAAAGCCGAAGTGATGAAGCAATTCAATGTCGGGTTTCTTGCTGTTACTTCCTATCCTCAATGGGTCGCTAACATCGTGCCCGTGCCAAAGAAAGATGGCAAAGTAAGAATGTGCGTGGATTACCGAGATTTAAACAGGGCTAGCCCTAAAGATGACTTTCCATTGCCGCACATTGACATTTTGGTTGACAACACAACTCAACATATGGTATTTTCCTTCATGGATGGATTTTCAGGGTACAACCAGATCAAAATGGCTCCCGAAGACATGGAGAATACTACTTTTGTTACGCAGTGGGGTACCTTCTGCTACAAAGTGATGCCATTCAGACTGAAGAATGTCGGGGCAACCTATCAGCGTGCCATGGTAGCTTTGTTTCATGACATGATACATCATGAGATCGAAGTCTATGTAGACGACATGATAGCCCGTTCACAAACAGAAGAAGAACACCTCGACCATCTACAAAAGTTGTTTGTCTGGTTGAAGGAATACAAGCTCAGGATGAACCCTAGCAAGTGCACATTCGGAGTCAGGTCTGGTAAACTCTTGGGATTCATCGTCAGCAACAAAGGCATTAAAGTTGATCCTGCTAAAGTCGAAGCTATACGAGAAATTCCTGCCCCCCGCACTGAAAAGGAGGTCAGAGGTTTCTTAGGACGCCTAAACTACATTGCAAGGTTCATTTCTCACCTAACATCTACCTGTGAACCAATCTTCAAGCTGTTGAAGAAAGATCAGGTGGTTGAATGGAATGAGGACTGTCAAGCTGATTTTGATAAAATCAAGGAGTATTTCCTAGAACCTCCCATCTTGAGGCCACCCGTCGAAGGAAGGCCGTTAATCATGCACCTGACTGTTTTGCATAATTCAATGGGGTGCGTATTGGGCCAACATGACGAGTCTGGTCGAAAAGAGCATGCCATTTATTACCTTAGAAAAAAGTTTACCGACTGTGAGACTAGCTACTCACTGCTCGAGAAAACTTGCTGCACTTTGGTATGGGCTACTCGCCGACTAAGGCAGTATATGTTGACACATACCACTCTGCTGATTTCTAAAATGGATCTGATCAAGTATATCTTCGAAAAGCCTGCTTTATCTGGAAGAATCGCTAGATGGAAAATGATCCTGACTGAGTATGATATCCAGTACACAACCCAAAAAGCTATAAAGGGGAGTGTATTAGCTGACCATATAGCTCATCAAGCTGTCAAAGATTACCAATCCATGAAATTCGACTTTCCCGACGAGGACATTATGACATTGGATAACACTGAAAGTAACAGACTGTATGACGAACCTGAACAAGGATCCCGATGGACCCTGTACTTTGATGGTGCTTCAAATGCACTCGGCAACGGTATCGGCGCGGTACTTATCTCTCTAGAAGGTTTCCATACACCTTTCACTGCTAGACTCTGCTTCAACTGCACCAACAACATGGCCGAGTATGAAGCTTGTATCTTTGGTCTTAAGCCTGCAATTGACTTGGGCATCAAATCTTTGGTTGTATTTGGAGACTCAGCTTTGGTTATCAGTCAAATCAAAGTAGAGTGGGACACTAAACATCCTAATCTCATTCCATATAAAGAACATGTCCTGACAGTGTTACCTCATTTCGAGCAGATTACCTTCGAGCACTTCCTGCAAGAAGAAAATCAGCTAGCGGATGCTCTAGCTACAATGTCTTCCATGTTTAAACTTAACTGGGATAATGAGGCTCCCTGAATCACCATCGAGCGAATGGATGAACCTGCACATTGTCATGAGATTAATACCGAAGAAGTAGTGGAACAACCCTGGTTTCACGAAATCAAAAGGTATCTCGAGACTCTAGAATACCCTGAAGGAGCTTCAGTCAATGACAAAAAGTTCTTAAGGAGATTTGTTGCTAAGTTCTTCATGAGAAATGGCATCCTATACAAACGCAACCATGATTGTGTTCTGCTTCGTTGTGTGGACAAGGTTGAAGCTGAGCAGATCATGACTGAACTGCATAGTGGCACATTCGGCACCCATTTGAGCGGACATACGATGGCTAAGAAGATCCTAAGGGAAGGCTACTACTGGTCTACCATGGAAGCTGACTGTCATCAATACGCCCGCACTTGCCACAAATGTCAAGTCTATGCAGACAAAGTGCATATTCCTCCGGTTCCTCTGAACGTCCTAACAGCTCCTTGGCCATTCGCAATGTGGGGCATCGACATGATTGGAGAGATCAAGCCTACAACATCCAATGGGCATCGCTTCATCCTGGTGGCTATTGATTACTTTACCAAATGGGTCGAAGAAGCTTCCTTCGCCTCTGTTACAAAGAATGTGGTTGCCCACTTCATCAAGCAGAACCTCATTTGTCGGTACAGTATTCCTGACCGAATCATTACGGACAACGGTACAAACCTGAACAACACTATGATCACCGCTCTGTGCGAACAGTTCAAAATTCAACATCACAATTCGTCTCCCTATCGGCCAAAGATGAACGGTGTTGTCGAAGCTGCGAACGAAAATATCAAGAAGATCATTCAAAAGATGACAGTCACATACAAGTACTGGAATGAGATGTTACCGTTTTCTCTACACGGGTACCGTACCACGGCTCAAACATCAACTGGGGCAACACCCTTTTCTTTGGTATACGGCATGGAAGTTGTTTTACCTATAGAAGTTCAGATTCCTTCCCTAAGAATCATGAAGGAAGTTGGTTTGAGTGAAGACGATTGGATTCAGACCCGGCTTGATCAACTTAACTTGATTGACGAGAAGCGACTTACTGCTGTTTGTCATGGTCAAACATATCAAAAACGGATGATCAAGGCTTTCAACAAGAAATTCAAGAGGCAAGTATATCAAGTAGGGGATCTTGTAATCAAGCGGATTATCTTGCCGCAAAGTGATCCCAGGGGCAAGTGGACTCCTACTTACGAAGGACCATTTATGATCAAAAACATCTTTTCTGGCGGGGCAATGATTCTGACCATCATGGACGGTGACGACCTGCCACACCCTGCGAACGCAGACATAGTCAAAAGATACTACACATAAACGACCCGACAAGTTGAAAACCCGAAAGGGTGACTTGGGCAAAAATGGGTACCCCGACAAATCGAAAACCCGAAAGGGCGTTTCAGGCAAAAATTAGGGATAAACAAAAAAAATCTATACACCCGGCAAGTTGAAAACCCGAAAGGGCGACTTGGGAAAAAAAGGGTTTCCCGGTGGATCGAAAACCTGAAAGGGCGATCCAGGCAAAAGTTAGGGAATTAAAGCGTATGACTATGTCTCGTCGGATCACTTTAAGGACAATCTCTTCACGGACAAGCTCCAAAGCTTCTGATCAATCCAATCATCTGCAGACGAAGCAACGAATGGACAAGATACTCAGAGTTGTGAAGGCTATAGCAGAATGGGAACCCCATGAAATTGTTACACATAGCCATCTTTCTTTGTATAAAATTTTTCTCAGCTTTTTGACAACATTCTCTTACTAGGATATTTGTCTCCTTTGTACAAATACTTACATAAAGTTAATACAAAGTTACTTCAAAGTACAGAAAATTGTCTGCCTTTTCTCTCTTTTTTACACTTATGCTTTATTTGAAAACGTCCAATGATTTATTAAATGAGCATATGAATTTGAATATAATCACTGCTTACAAATAAAACAAGATAAGAAAGAATAATTATTGATAGGATGGAAGTGTGGGAAAGTGTCTTTAGGCTATTCCAGGAGAAATCCCCTACAGATATATCATCCAGATCCTAGGAGAAACTAAAGCTTTGAAATGCATATCCCCAACAGAGTTAAGTTTCAAGGATCCCCATCAGAGTTGAGTATTCAAATTCCCAATCCACAGCGGAGCAAAATTTTAAACTACAAACCATCAGTAAGAATGAAACTTTCTTCCCCAAGCAGAGTCAAGCCTTCAACCTGTGAACACCAGTGAAGACCATCCAGTTTCCTCCCTTCTCCCGGAGAGTTTCTTTTAAACTAGATAATTCATTAGAAAGTTATTTTTAAACTTTTCCCAGTGAATTCGCCAATCAAATCAGCACGTCACTAGGACCCTCAGCGGAGAAGAAACTTTGAGCTACCAATCCCCAGCGGAAACCATTCAGATTTTCCCTGATATCCTCAACAGAATGGAGTTTCTTATTCTTGCTTCCCCAGTAGAGTGGCATACAACCTAAGCTACTGAACTTCTTCCGAACAATAATAAGCTTTTCCCAGGGTCCTGAGCTTACTCTCCAGCAGTATGGCCATTCCCCACAGAATTTCTAAATCCCCTGCAGGTCAAAGATTCTCATTCTTGATTCCTCGGCACCAGTTCCCCTAGCAGAATGAAGATTCTCATTCTCATTTCCCTCACAAATTTTCAGATATTCCCCAACGGAGTTCTCCTCAAACAACAAAACAGAAATCCCCAGTAGATTGGCATACAACCCAAACTCCTAATTTCCCCAGCAGTATAACCTCTCCCCGCAGAGGTTGTCAAAAGGCTTGAAGATACACATGCTCTTCAGACAATGGTCCAGGATTTATTTTCCCCGACAACGGTCAAAGATTTTATTGTCTCCAGCTATCCAGGATTTATCTTCCTCAGCAAGACAGCTCATCAGTTTACATACGCATACATTGCATTCATATATCATAAACATTGATATAACACATATATTGCATCATACATTTCATGCAACATAACTTTGTGTTTCAGCTAATATTTTACCCTTTTCAGGATAAGATTAAGCAAGCTTCGAACTTCAGAATCATGAAAACAGTTTATGGATGCTTCCAAACACGGATGTTAATCCATCGCTTGTTCAGATTCAACTTTTGAAAACAGTTTACGGATACTTCCCAACATGGATGTTAATCTATTGCTTATTCAACCTCAACTTCTGAAAATAGTTTACGGATGCTTCCCAACATGGATGTCAATCTATCGTTTGTTCAGATTCAACTTTTGAAAACAGTTTATGGATACTTCCCAACTTGGATGTTAATCTATTGCTTATTCAACCTCAACTTTTGAAAACAGTTTACAGATACTTCCCAACATGGATGTCAATCTGTCGCTTGTTCAGATTCAACTTTTGAAAACAGTTTACGGATACTTCCCAACATGGATGTCAATCTATTGCTTGTTCAACTCCATACTTTTGAAAACAGTTTACGGATTCTCCAAACACGGATGTTAATCTATTGCTTGTTCAACTCCAGAATCATGAAAACAGTTTATGGATGCTTCCAAATATGGATGTTAATCCATCACTTGTTCAGATTCAACTTTTGAAAACAGTTTACGGATACTACAAACATGGATGTTAATCTATTTCTTGTTCAACCCAAGGATCGTGAAAACAGTTCACGGACGCTTCCAAACATGGATGCTAACCTATCGCTTGTTCAGATTCAGCTCACTGAAAACAGTTTATGGAAGCTCCAAACACGGATGCTAATCTATTACTTATTTAGGCCCCCAGCTCAGAGACGTTCCAGACCTGGATACCTTTCTGATCCTCATTCTTTCACCTACAGCATACAGTTCGATAAATATTCTTGGAGGGCATCTTTAAGCCCATCTCCGACAAGATTCTGTCACATTTCCAAATGGCATCTTTAAGCCCATTCCCTCAACTATGCTTTGACGATTGCAAATTTAGGGGCACTCTAGTGTACAATCATCTTTTACCTTCGAGTCGCGAACGGAAAAATCGCCAATCTAAGTCTTCAGGTTCAAGAAGATTGAACAGGGGCAGCTGTTGTACCCCAAAATTTTCCCTCCCTTTTTCACAAGAAATCACAACCCTAGGGTTTTCTCTGATTTTTAAGATTGGCTCAGGAATTGATCAAACAGACTTTTCTTTGGCAGTAAATCAAGAATCAGGTTTTCTCTCGCATTTCTCAGAAGAAATTGAATCCACGGAAATTCAGTTTACTGTTACATTGTTTTCACACTTTTCAAAGTTTGCTGAAAGGTTAACTGATTGTTCTCAAAGCCTGATTATCTGGGATAAGAGCTGAGACTTTTATTTGGAATATTAAGGCATTTTCTTGTTAATGGAATGAAAGGTTTGTCGTTTAATGGAATGCTTGCTTGTTTAACTATACAATGCGTATGTTAATTGGAATGCTGTTGCAAAGTTACGAAACTACAAAGTTTTGGATTATTTGAGATTTAAGTGATCTGGATTAGAATTGTTGGAATGCAATTTCAATTATTTTTGATTGTGAGAAACTTAAATAATTAAGTAAAGGTGCAAGGAAGAATGGAAAAGTATGTGACAATAGAAAAATTCTTTTGGATAAAGACTTTTTATTCATTTCAAATGTTGTTACAAAATTATTTGAATATTGTAAGTTTACAACTTATAGTATTTAAAATAATAATTGTTTACAATAAATGGAAAATAAATCTAAGTCTAAAGCCTAAACTCCATTGCCCCATGCTCAAGATTTCTTGCTTCCTCTGCTTCCTCTATCGTCCAATTGGTGTTCACCTGCAAAAGGCAAAGGAAAAGAAAATTAGTACAAGAATTTTCAAATAGAAAAGAAAAAAAAAGTCATCATTAAAATTGGCCGTCTGGAATCAGAATGCTTATTTTCGTCACGCTTTATTTTTCTCTCTGCAAATCACAAGAAGATTGCTCTTCTTGGTTCACAAAGAGAAAATTAAAATACAAAATTGAAAAAATGCAAGCATACTGAGTTACAAAGTGAATATACAAGGCAAACCAAGGTACCAACATTCAAATATAATGGGCACCCATTATACTGCATTGCAAACCAAACTATCTAACTAAGCAAACTAAACACGGAAGCCAAACCAAACTGAGTTACAAAATTCAAAAGGGAAAACAGGCGCCAAAACTGCCAAAGCATAGGTCAAACAAATATACAATGCAGCAGCAAGCAAAGTCCCAAAATCAGCTACAAAACAAATTTCTCAAAACCAAGTTACAAAACAAATTGGATAAATGTAGCAATGCAGCATAGAAATAGAAAAATACAGCAGGCAAAAGTAAAACAGCAGGAGGTAACCCACTTGACAAGTCAAAGCTTGTCAAAAGCTGTCATCATTTTCCAAATAGCCAATTTTTCAGAAACATAATATAATAAGCAAAAAG
Source organism: Vicia faba (assembly GCA_948472305.1). Taxonomy (NCBI): domain Eukaryota; kingdom Viridiplantae; phylum Streptophyta; class Magnoliopsida; order Fabales; family Fabaceae; genus Vicia; species Vicia faba. Next base: position 908,995,762 of record OX451738.1, on the reverse strand, counting down.
TGCTTATTTTAGAGAGAGAGAAAGAGAGGACCTTTGGTGAAAAAGTTTGCAGTTTGGCTAAAGCAGATTGTCTCAAGTTATCAAAGGCAAAGACAAAAAGATATAAAACAAAAGGACTGCATAACAATCTAAAGGAGAATATTAGAGCCAAGCTTAAGAAAAAACTCTCCAAACCTGCAAGCATAGCAAAAACACTACAAACTACAAATTCAAGAAACCATAAGCCTAGCAAAAAATTGCCAAGCCAAGTTACACAAACCTGTCAAACCACAAACCACAAGCCTAGAAAAAAAAATGCCAAGCCAAGTTACACAAACCTGTCAAACTACAAACCACAAACCCTGCAAAACTGTTAACAGTTCCAAAACCAACAATTCCAAAAACTACAAACTCAGCAAGCCCACCAACAAAGCTTGCCCAAACTGCCCAACAAAACACCATAACAGTTTCACAAACTAACAACAACCATAAGCTGCAAACCAGTTTTCAAACATGGTATACAAAAATCAGTAACAATATCCTAATCAATATTCAATATCAAAGAAAGAGGAAGAGGTTTCAGAAACTTGTAACAAGTTTCATCATCAACCAAATCTCAACATCAAGCAAAACAAGTTTCAGATTTTTATTCATCATCAACAAAGAGAAAGGAAGAGTTTTAGAAGCGAAGCCAACATTGTTTCAGAATCCAGTTCATCATCAACAAAATCAAGCAAAACAGTTTCAGAAATTTATCATCATCAGCAACAAAGAACAAACAGTTTCAGAAGCAGATTTCATCATTAACCATTAAAAGCCAAGAGAGAGGGCAGAGTTCTGGAAGAAAAAAGTAAGAGTTTCAGAAATTTGTCATCATCAACAATAAGCAAAAAAACAAATTTTCAGAACTTTCATCATCATCAAACAACATTCAAACCTTAAAGAACCAAAGAGAAATACTAGAAGCGAAGCTAGTCATCATCTTCCCAGCCTCCGGCCACCAGGAACGCCGCCACCAACTCTGTCTCACCTTTCCTCTCCATCTTCCCCAAGATATAATTTTCTCAAATTCTTTACTACATCATATTCATAAACATCAAAGGGTTAAAAAAAACTGAACATGCAAGCAAATCAAATGAACGAAAGCAAACTGTAAAACGCGAACGAAATGAAATCATATCGTTCGAACAGGGCCTTGGATCATCGTGAAGAGGGGAGAGAGTTAGGGTGGCGCTCCGGCAACCTAGGGGCTTAGGGGAGAATCAAGCATCGTTGGTTTGAGGAAGATGAAGAGGAGAGAGTGATAGAACGACGCTGCTGTGTCCACAACAACAATCCCTCATTGCTTCTGAAACCCTAAAAAATTGTACAAAGAATTTCTCTTTGGGCCTGTCCACGCAACTCCCATAAGCCCATAACATTTCTTCCTGCACCCCCTTCCATCCTGATTCCTGTTGTTGTTCTTCTCCATTTTTCATTTGGGCTTTAGCACATTTCACAAATCCCTGGCCCATCACCCTTCTTAATTTCTTTTCTTTAAACAAAATATTATTGTTTTAATTTAAATTAATTGAACCCTTTTTTTAGTTAATTTTAGTTTTTTTCTTTATTATCTAATTTTGTTTCACACCATAAAAACACCAAAAAAATAATAATAGAGTTTTTTGCTTAAATTAAATTTTCTTTCTTTTAAGATCTTTTTTTATAATAAAAATACAAGGAATAATAGAAACATTAATTTAAGTAATTTTTTTTCTTTCTTTAAAAAAATTTCTTTCATAATTCATAAAGCACAAGAAATAATAATATAATACTTAATCTTTCTTTTTTTTAGAATAGATTTTATTTATTTATTTTTTTAAGTTAACAAATACATGCATTTCATAATTTTTGATTCTCTTTGTTTTTATGTTTTGTTATAGCTTTATATTTGAATTGCAACGATTCGATTTGGTTGTAACCCATAATGTTTAGGACATTATTATTCTTGTGAGACTCATCCCCATTTGTAAATAATTGTACCCCCATCCCCGGATACTTTTGTAATAGCTTAGACTTTTAATTCCCGCAATTTATTACTTTCAATATATTGTATAGTAATTAGGCGTGTATGCGAAAATCTAAAATCAATCGCTAGATGACCTAATACAAGAACCTAAATGCATGAAAATTACAAACACAATTCACACTTGCACCTCTAGGGTAACCTCGCTTGTTGCTTTGGAAAATGCAATCATGTCCCTCGAATATGAGACACTCTAGCAAATGCCCCTTCGATAAACAAAGATCGTAGTCCCTCGATGACCCTCGATGTTGCCTTCGATAAAACAATCTCGTCCCTTATAAAGTTGCTAGAGCGTCTCACAAGTTTCTTTTAATGATTGTATGTGATGACCCGCGCCTATCCCGTTAAACATCCTAACACAAGGTTGTTCACCAAATACAATGGTGAAACAACACTGTCAAAAGGGTTAAAAAAATAAGAAAGATCTTTGAGTAAAATAGGGTAGACAACTCTTAGTTACTTGATCAAAAGCTTGCAAAACATCCTTGCTACTTTCAAACACACATCACAACACAACTTCAAAACATTTTCCAAAAACAACTTTCAAAACATTGAAATAACTTTTCTAAAAGACACACACCTTTGTATATATTCAAACAAGAATCATTACAAAGGTTGCCTAGACAAAGCCTCTTTTTCAAAGCATTTTCAAAACCACACACATAAACCACCATTTCAAACAATTGAAAGGCAAAGGCAAGTTGTGATCGGTGGAAATAGAATTGACTGTTTTGAAATGCTGGTTCGCGAAATGTCGCCGTAAGCAAGATTCGCCAGCGTCTTTTATTTTCTCCAACAAGGAAAGGACAAAAGCACAGCAAAATTCCTTTTCGAGATGTTTCTCGGTTCGGGAGGTAGATTATAGAAAGGGAAGGTGTTAGCACCCTTTCTATCCGTGGTTATCAACGGGCTCTTAGGTACTTGCTCACTATGTTTTCAAAAATGTTTTGCTTTTCTTGTGTTTGTGGGTTTTGAAAATGTTTGTTTGAAAACTTCGATTTAACTCTTGTATCAGTCCTCAAGAGTGTATGAAGTGTTGTTTGAAAAGTGTAAGTGCGAAAAGTATTTTTTGTTTTGAAAGAGCAAGTATCTAAGAACCTCTACCTACTCAAAAGAAATTAAGCTGTGTAAATGTCCTTTGGACAGTACTATCCCACTATTGAGAAGTAGGTAGCACCGTCGTTGGAGTTTTTTTAGGTCAATTCGATTATGGGACATGTGGTCACTAAAGAAATAGTAGGACGCCTTAGCGGTAACCCTAATGTCCTAGATCCTTTTTTATCCGAGGCAACCGTTTCGAGGCAACTTGGATCTTTAGACAGGAGAGCGACCTCTAAAACACCTTATACTCAATGACCACGTCGAGGCAACCAAGTGAGGCGTACCCTAAGAGTGGCATGTGCGAGTGTGTCAGGATTCAGTTAAGTTATCTTTGCACATGTTATGGTGAGCTACGTTTTGATTTTAATTTCAGAGATAAGTCTTGTCAAGCATAGCCTAGTTAACATACATCTAGCAGTTAATAGTTGCGGAAAATAAATCTAAACTATTACAAGGCGTCGGGTATTTACATCGCCAAAAACAACCCTTGAAAAGTAAATTGCGAAAAAGTAAATAAAAGTGATAAAAATTCCTAATTAAAGCTATTACATCCTCGGAGCAATTACATAAATATGGATCAAAAATAATATGCGCGAACAAAATTGAATCGGAGAAGTTCTTAGGGTTTTGACCCTTTTTTGAGAAAGAAAGAAATTTTTGTTATTTTTGTATTTAACTAAATTAAACCTAAACTAATTAATTAATTAAAATAAAAGAAAGATATTTTTTTGAGTTTTTATGTTTTAAGGAAATAAAAATAAAAGGATTAAAATTGTCAAAAACCCTAATTCTATGTTAATTTTATTTATTATGAAAATATTAGAATTAACCTAATTAACTAAATAAATTAATAATGTTAGTATTTATTTACAAAATAACTAATTAAGGGTGAAATTAATTTAAATAAATAATAATAAAAAATATTATATTTTAGTTTTCTGAATTTATTATGAAAAAATTAATTTGGTTAGTGAAAATAATAATTATAAAAAATAATTAAATGAAAGAAATAAAAAAGAGAAAAGAAAAGAAATAAACTTGAAGGGGGTGTTGGGCCCAATTCTGGAGGTATCTTTGGAAAATTCCAAGCCCACCAATTCTCCAGCCTGTTTGACTTTCTGGTTGGTCCACACGCATGTTGACTAAGGAGCATGGTAGTCTTTCCATCTAAGCCATTGGATCCATGCTTGGAGACATCTGGCGCCTGGGAACTCGAGGTGTATGATGGACTTCCTTGTGAAAGCTGCATGTGAATATATGAAACAAAATAGAATAAGTGTTTTGGGGGGACCTGGGATTCGAACCCAGGTCCCAAGGGACAATACTCCAATGCCTTTGCCAACTGAACCAGAGCGCGCTTTTGTTAAAGGAATAGATAATGAATATTATATACAAAAACTAATATTATGTTGTAAAACACAAAAATACGCGCGCGTTTTCAAACACGCCAATGAGATGCTAACACGTCCTCGTCTTCTTTGTTTTCCTGTATAACTAGAATTAGATAGCGGGGGTTTTTAACCCCCACTAATTCCTGCAATCAAAAATAGAGAATAGAAGCATGATGAATATAAATATTTCGCGAGGTATGATTCTTGATCGTCTTTTTCTCACGATTTCACTCATATATCTCATGAGTCCTAATCTTTCCTGGTTCAGAAATCCCCAATTGCAAACTCAAGAACCCTAGAAAACCATTCATGGCATCTCGTGATTCAGGGAGTTATAGTTCAATTAAATGATACCATTAGCTTCATATGGTTCCTAGCAACACAAATCAATCACAAGAACATGTTAAATATGCATGAATTACGAAATACGATTTTGAATAAAGAAGGCAAACCATGAAACTGTGTTCTTTGATTCTTTGAGCTTTAACGCTTGAATTGGATTGCAAAACACTCCTGACACTTCCTGCAGTGTATTAGAATCAACAAAAAACCTTGAATCGCCCTAGAATGCAAAAATCAGTTTTCACTTTTCTTGGAAATTCTTGAAATTGGACAGGGTCTTTCTGCAGCTTTTTTCACCTCTTTTAAGTTAGGGTTTGCTTGCATATATATAGGGCAATTGAATTAGGTCAAAAGCTTGAACAAAAATCCATTGCATTGATGCTTGAATCCTTGATTGGAAATCAAATGTTTTTGATTTTTCATGATTGGAAAATGTTTCCAAATTTGGAGATTTTGTATCTTTGACTTTGAGCACGAAATTGCCAGCATATCTTGACCATATTTGTTCACAAATTGATTGAAAAAATCAAATCTTGTATTTTCCTACAATTTAAATTAATTAAATGAATTAATATTAATTAAAAATCCAATTAATCAATAAAAATAAGAAAATAAATTCCATTAAGCTTGATGGGTTGTGCATAGGCCATGGATGAAGTTTCAAGAAGAGATTTGAGGCCTATTAGCAAAAATAAGGTGTTTTGAGCAAAGTTGACTTTTGCAAATTCATAAAAATTTCCCAACTTCTCAAATGCACAACTTGCTCAATTTTGATCATATGAACATGTTCTTGGACATTTTGGAAAGCTCTTGAAGTCCTCTAAACAATGCCTTTGGTCCCATGTCATTTGGATTTACCAATCTCAAGTTATGGCCTTTGACTCAAAGTGCATTTTTGTTGACTTTTGAATTTGACCTATAATGTAAAAATTGGTAACTTCATGTGAGTGCATTTCTTGAACTTGGAGTTTGAAGATGTATTGTAGGAAATTGAATCCCCTTCAACATGAGCATTGGATGGGATTTTTCTGATGAACCATGAAAAAGTTATGCCCTGGTCAAGATACAGTTGACTTTTCTACTGTCCAAAAATAGTAACTTTTTACACCTTGATGATTTTTGAGCTATTCTTATGGAATCATGATCAAGACTTGATCAAATGATGATTGTGAACTCAAAATAAGATGTTGACCAAAAATTCTGACTTTTGACTGCAAAATGACCATTTTGCCCTTGTAGTTAACTGTGGATTAAATGGAGCTTTTGACTGTGCAAATTAGCACTGTGAGTCTTGAAACTTGGCATGTAGGTGCTTGAGAATGTATATAGGCCTATGAGACTTGATTGAACCATTGAGAACCTCAAATTCCTTGAAAGAACCAAAACCCTAATTTCAGCTGTCTTAGGAGGTGGTCTGACTGTCTACCTCTTGGGCCATCTTGAGTAATTTGAAGATCAATCTTGACAAACCTTGAGGAATATGGGAGGGCAAATTTTGGGGTACAACAGTTGCCCCTGTTCAATCTTCTTAAACCTGAGGATGTAGATTGGCTTGCGTGCCTTTCGTGATCCGAAGGTGGGAGATGATTGAACACTAAAGTGCCCAAAAATTTGCAGTCGCATCGTGTAGTATCAGCAATGTGATGTCGGGAATGGGCTTACAGATGCCATTTGGAGAGAGATGATGGATAGGAGGATGGGCTTATAGATGCCACCTGGAGATTGTTGATAGAAGGATGGGCTTATGGATGCCATTTGGAAATGTAATGGATGGTTGTGGAGATGGGCTTAAGGATGCCATCTAGAAATGTTTGTTGGATTGTGACTTGGTAGATTAAAAGAAGGAACCTGTGTAGGGTTGCCTAATGATGAGTCCATGTAAAACTGCATCTTTCAAGAGAAGGAACCGGTATAGGGTTGCTTCATGATGGGTTGTCTTCATTGACGGGTTTGAGAGAGTGACAGAATGACATCTGAATCTGGATCGTATCTGAACTTTATTTGAGGGAGTGATAGAATGATATCCGAATCTGGATCGTATCTGAACTGTATTTGAGATTGAGATCTATATGAGTAGCAGAATGACTTTCGTGTCAGGAACGTATATGTGCTGTAACTGGGATCTGGATAAGTGACAGAATGACTTCCGTGTCTGGAGTATATCTGCACTTGAAGTTGATAGTTGAATCTGAATGAGAAATAGAATGGCTTCCGTGTCTGGAGCGTGTATAGTCCGTATCGAATTGCTGACGTCTGAATTAGTAGTAGAATGACCGCCGTGTCCGGGGTATATCCATATTGTATCTGAGTGAGTGACAGAATGACATCCGAACCTGGATCGTATCTGGACTGTCTCTTTAATGAATCTGGAATAAGTATCAGAATGTCGCCATGTCTGGGTCGCATCTGAACTGTTTCTGGAAGGAATCTGGAATAAGAAATAGAATAGCATCCGTGTCTGGAGCATCTCTAAGTTGTCTTTAGAAGTTTGAATCTGAATAAGCAATAGAATAACATCTGGATCTGGAGCATCTCTAAGTTGTCTCTGAAAGGAAATCTGAATAAGCAATAGAATAGCATCCGGGTCTGGAGCATCTCTAAGCTGTCTCTGAAAGGAAATCTGGAATAAGTATCGGAATGTCGCCAAATCTGGGTCACATCTGAACTATCTCTAGCAGGAAATCTGGAATAAGTATCGGAATGTCTCCAAATTTGGGTCACATCTGAACTATCTCTAGAAGGAGTCTGGAATAAGTATCAGAATGTCGCCATGCCTGGGTCACATCTGAACTATCTCTAGAAGGAATGATGATCCTTGTCTGTTGATTGATCTTTCCTGAAAAGGTAAAGAGTTAGTTGTATGCAATGTCATGATGTATGAAATGCATGATGTTCTCAAGATGAGATTGTGTCGTATGCACTTTGTCATGCATGAAATATTTATGAATGTATTTTCGTCTGGGAAAATAAATCCTTGATAGATGCCAGGGAGTTTGTTAAATCCTGGGCTGATGTTGAAGAGTAGAGTTCTTCGTTTCCGTTGGGGATGATGAACGAAGATGATTGCAAGGATAAACCGGTAGGAGAAGATAACTCTGTTGGGGAATAAACATGGTGAAGAGATTACTCTGTGGGGAATTACTCTGTGGGGAAGACATACTTCGCTGAGATTTTAATGATAACTCCACTGGGGACTCCGTTGACAAGCTATGTTGGGGATTTTGATGATGAACTCCGCTGGGGGGTAGAAAGAACTTCGCTGGGGATGATCTTTCAGTTGCAACTTGCTGAGGATAACCCAGTTAGACTCTGGTGTGGATAATCTTCTGAATATGGCTGGGGAGAGATACTTGTACTCTGCAGGGGACAAACTTCCAGAATCTACTGGGTAAGATGATTCAACTCCGTTGGGGAAGCTTTTCAGGACTACACTGGGAAAATGGCTCCACTGGGGGTATCTTGTATTCCGCCGGGGAACAATCTTATATTCTGTCGAGGAATATTAAGACTGTCGGGGGATGCTTGCTGAGGAATGTCTGTATACTCCGATGGGAAATATTAAGATCTACTGGGGATACCCAACTTTTTCAGGACTGATGGTAGACCAACTCTACTTGGGGAGAGTATTGCTGATCCGTTCATTGTGGAAAGGCTCAGTGGGGAGAGCTACCATTATTGTTTTATTCTGTGGGAGTGAAGGTATCTTGGTCATATTCTTCAGCTGAATCTACCTTGGTACCTGGTGGACAGAGCGATTGTACAGTTCAGACAATTCTTATTGCCCCAGTTTCTGCGGGAGAAGAAGGCCTATGAGGTGTTTGGTAACTGCCAATTGACAAATCTTCTTCTGGTAGGCAAGTGACGAGATGACGGGACATAGTCATACGCTTTGATCCCTAATTTTTGCCTGGACCGCCCTTTCGGGTTTTCAGTCCATCGGGATACCCTTTTTTTGCCCAAGCCGGCTTTTCAGGTTTTCGACTTGCCGGGTGTACAAATTTTTTCATTTTCATCCCTCATTTTTGCCCGAACCCTTTTGGTTCGCCGGGAAGCCCTTATTTTTGCCTAGGCCAGTCGACCTAGCGGGTCTTTGATTGTGCGTAGTATTTATTTATTTTTTTACTATGTCCATGCTCTCAGGATGTAGGGAGTTGTCATGGTCAGTAGCGTTGTGTTGCCATACCACCAGAAGATGTCTGATCATGCAAGATTCGTTGCTGGAATTCATGTTCAATGCCCCAATTGATTCAGATGGAGATTTTCCCCAGGCTATTTGGCATCCTTGAGAGATTCCTTGAATCTTGACTGGACTGCCCCAGATGATGAACAATGGTTATGTCTGCCCCCTTGATTGGAAGTGTTTCTTCCACTTGAGATGACTCTTTTTATTGAGAAGGCTTTTGTTCACTAGATATTCTTCGTGCGAATTTCTCTGCTGTTTGAACAAGTAGTCATATGCAAACAATGTTATTTTAAGAATGCAAAGCTTATGTCTGTCTTGAAGTTTTTTGAAAATGCAGTTTTTAATAAAAACAAGTGAATTTTTGTAAAATGTGATGTCAACTCAAGATTTTACAGCAAGCCCTACAGGAGTCAGGATACCTTTTGTAGCAGTATGCTTTCGAACTAACCTGTGCTTCAGCTAAGACTTTTAAGGGTTATAACATGGCCTGGTTCATGGTTTAAGAAACAAAGGATAAAGGCTCAAATTTTATTTGTACCCACCCGTTCTTCGTGATGTTCTTCGATCCTAAACTCAGCTAATCGTGCATTTAGATCATGTTTAAGTCTTTGCTCAGATATTCCGGTGATGGTTCGGATATTGACAATTTATTTTGAACAGGCAATCATTTTTATAAGAGTTTGCAGGACCTCTTTCTTTTCGATTTTATTATCCCTATCTTTTGCCTGAACTATTTCTTTTATGATTACAGTCAGCGGGATGCCCCAGTTTTTTTGTAAGTCTCCTTCATAGGTTTTGACTTATTGGGCTTTCATTTTGAGAGATAATGACTGCCTGTCTTGACGATTATAGGGAACCATCATTGTCTTTTGTCTCAGAAGGACTTCTTTGATGCCATTCATTGTGCACCTGGATCAACTGAGAGAACTACCCTGCCCCAGGTTATAATTAAGGGTTTTAATTTTTGTGAAAAGAAAAACTCCCACTTCTTTGGCTCAAAGGGGTTGACTAGGGATTATCTTCCTTATAACTCCACTGTTTAAGATTTGAAACAATGCATGTACTTCATCAGCGGGGTCTGTTCAAAAGCATATTGTAAAGATCGTGGTATCGTTTTCGTCATCCTCCCTCAAAAGGTTTAGAATTTTTTTAATCAAGAGTTGAACATCACAAAGAATGAAAGCAATTTGAATATAGTGGATACGAATGGATTGATTCAAAACAAACATATGCGATGCATTGATAAAGTAATAAAGTTTGACATGAATAAATGATTGAACAATCAAAAGAAAATTACAAATTGAAAATTCCAATGAACCAAAAGTCTTCTCGTCTCAGGACTTTTCACTTCAAATGGTGAACCTTGGAGGGATAATAGAAGAACTCAGCCTGACCATCTTGTGCGAACTCCAATGCTCCTTCATCAATCAGGTTTTGGATTTTGTACCTCAACTTCCAACAGTTGTCAGTATCATGCCCCAGGCTGTTAGAATGGTATGCACACCTGGCATCAGGATTGTAGTTGGGTGAAGAAGTCTTAGGATTCGGGTGAGGTCCTACCAACGTCACCAGATTCAAATTCAACAGGTGTTACAAAGCTTGGGACAGCGGCATGTTGAGCTTGGTAAACGGCCTCGGAGTAGCCCGTTGCTTATGGTCAGGTTGTTGTTCGACCTGTGAGGTAGTGGCACCCTGGAGAGGTTTATTCTTCATCAAACCAAACCTTTGACTTCTCGGAAGTTGAGTAATGACTTGATCCTCAGCCTTGACTATTTGATTCCTACTGTTGTATCTGTCTTGATGAAGCTGGTTGATCATGGTTCTCGACTCTTCTTGCTCCCGAGCTAAGCCTTGGATAAGAGCCATCTGCCCCAGCATCTGGGTTCTCATTGCATCTACCTCAGCTTGCAGATGTTTCAGCTGTTCGTCCTTACTGTCTTCAGGACTTTTCTTGACCAAATTCCCCATGAGGAGGGTTCTCAACTCTTCCTTCCCCTTGGATAGGCTTAGGAAGATTTCCATGAACTGAGTCTCTTGAGTATGAAGATCCTGGTTATCTTGTTGGAAAGCCATTGCTGAAATAAACAGCGAGAACGTGAGAGACCTGTAAAGGGTGACCTGTGATGCAATGATATGTATGATATATGTATGCAATGTATTCAAGGATCTCGCGGGGTAAACAGGAAACTGTTAGAATTTGAATTTGGTAGCTTGATTGAAGGAACTTCATGTTGCTGAGAGTCCTTCTTCAAGAGTCAAGCTCACCATATCGAGTGGGTCATAGCCCCTGACTCAAGTCATCGTGTTTTGATCTCCAAACAACCTTGGCTAGAGGAAAATAAATCCCCTTTGCCCCTTGCTATACATTTGGTTCATCATGACCTACATCACAAACCCTTGAGATCCTTGAAATGGGTTAGTCCTTATGCAAGATGTATGCAATGTTATGATGTTATGATGTTATGATGTCATGGTAAAGGCACACCACAAGTATTCACAAAAGGCAAACATGGTAAAGGCACACAAGTCACACAAAAGAGGACTTAGATTTCAGGCCAGCATGAAGTTTAGGTACTACCCTCTTTCAGTTTCAGTTGGTTAAGACCTATCCTAGAAAATAGTAATCGGGTTCTAGAGGATCTCAATATCACTGACTACCCTCAATCGGTCATAACTCCAGCTTAGCAACCTTTTCTTGCGGCCGGAACCATCGCGAGAGTTTAGCCTCAATGAGTGTAGCATACTGCTACTGTTCTATGGCCAAGTTGGTCAATTTAAGGTTCTAAGGTCAGTTGGTGCTTAATGACTCCTCAGAAGACCCATATTCTCCTCGTTCCAACACAAGGGATGTCGATAAAGACCAAGGTGTCACACCAACGTAGCTACTGCTTCACCCGTGTCGGTCTACGCCGGACAGGTCCCTCACAGTTTATTGCTACTTACCTAAAGGGTATTCCCCAGATCCGGGTTAGGATCTATGAAACTCCGATACAAGCCCACAAAATTAAAGCATACAAGGCATATAATTGAAAACATAGTGGTCTAATCCTAAGGTACACCTCACTTATTAACTCCCCAGTAGAGTCTCCAGTTCTGTGATCGGTGTAAATAGAACTGACTGTTTTGAAATGCTGGTTCGCGAAATGTCGCGGTAAGCAAGAGTCGCCACCGTCTTTTATTTTCTCCAACAAGGAAAGGACAAAAGCACAGCAAAATTCCTTTTCGAGATGTTTCTCGGTTCGGGAGGTAGATTATAGAAAGGGAAGGTGTTAGCACCCTTTCTATCTGTGGTTATCCACGGGCTCTTAGGTACTTGCTCACTATGTTTTCAAAAATGTTTTGCTTTTCTTGTGTTTGTGGGTTTTGAAAACGTTTGTTTGAAAACTTCGATTTAACTCTTGTATCAGTCCTCAAGAGTGTATGAAGTGTTGTTGAAAACTTTTGTTTGAAAAGTGTAAGTGCGAAAAGTATTTTTTGTTTTGAAAGAGCAAGTATCTAAGAACCTCTACCTACTCAAAAAGAAATTAAGTTGTATAAATGTCCTTTAGACAGTACTATCCCACTATTGAGAAGTAGGTAGCACCGTCGTTGGAGTTTTTTCAGGTCAATTCGATTATGGGACATGTGGTCACTAAAGAAATAGTAGGACGCCTTAGCGGTAACCCTAATGTCCTAGATCCTTTTTTATCCGAGGCAACCGTTTCGAGGCAACTTGGATCTTTAGACAGGAGAGCGACCTCTAAAACACCCTATACTCAATGACCACGTCGAGGCAACCAAGTGAGGCGTACCCTAAGAGTGGCATGTGCGAGTGTGTCAGGATTCAGTTAAGTTATCTTTGCACATGTTATGGTGAGCTACGTTTTGATTTTAATTTCAGAGATAAGTCTTGTCATGCATAGCCTAGTTAACATACATCTAGCAGTTAATAGTTGCGGAAAATAAATCTAAACTATTACAAGGCGTCGGGTATTTACATCGCCAAAAACAACCCTTGAAAAGTAAATTGCGAAAAAGTAAATAAAAGTGATAAAAAGTCCTAATTAAAGCTATTACATCCTCAGAGCAATTACATAAATATGGATCAAAAATAATATGCGCGAACAAAATTGAATCAGAGAAGTTCTTAGGGTTTTGACCCTTTTTTGAGAAAGAAAGAAATTTTTGTTATTTTTGTATTTAACTAAATTAAACCTAAACTAATTAATTAATTAAAATAAAAGAAAGATATTTTTTTGAGTTTTTATGTTTTAAGGAAATAAAAATAAAAGGATTAAAATTGTCAAAAACCCTAATTCTATGTTAATTTTATTTATTGTGAAAATATTAGAATTAACCTAATTAACTAAATAAATTAATAATGTTAGTATTTATTTACAAAATAACTAATTAAGGGTGAAATTAATTTAAATAAATAATAATAAAAAATATTATATTTTAGTTTTCTGAATTTATTATGAAAAAATTAATTTGGTTAGTGAAAATAATAATTATAAAAAATAATTAAATGAAAGAAATAAAAAAGAGAAAAGAAAAGAAATAAACTTGAAGGGGGTGTTGGGCCCAATTCTGGAGGTATCTTTGGCAAATTCCAAGCCCACCAATTCTCCAGCCTGTTTGACTTTCTGGTTGGTCCACACGCATGTTGACTAAGGAGCATGGTAGTCTTTCCACCTAAGCCATTGGATCCATGCTTGGAGACATCTGGCGCCTGGGAACTGGAGGTGTATGATGGACTTCCTTGTGAAAGCTGCATGTGAATATATGAAACAAAATAGAATAAGTGTTTTGGGGGGACCTGGGATTCGAACCCAGGTCCCAAGGGACAATACTCCAATGCCTTTGCCAACTAAACCAGAACGCCCTTTTGTTAAAGGAATAGATAATGAATATTATATACAAAAACTAATATTATGCTGTAAAACACAAAAATACGCGCGCGTTTTCAAACACGCCAATGAGATGCTAACACTTCCTCGTCTTCTTCGTTTTCCTGTATAACTAGAATTAGATAGCGGGGGTTTTTAACCCCCACTAATTCCTGCAATCAAAAATAGAGAATAGAAGCATGATGAATATAAATATTTCGCGAGGTATGATTCTTGATCGTCTTTTTCTCACGATTTCACTCATATATCTCATGAGTCCTAATTTTGCCTGGTTCAGAAAGCCCCAATTGCAAACTCAAGAACCCTAGAAAACCATTCATGGCATCTTGTGATTCAGGGAGTTATAGTTCAATTAAATGATACTATTAGCTTCGTATGGTTCCTAGCAACACAAATCAATCACAATAACATGTTAAATATGCATGAATTACAAAATACGATTTTTAATAAAGAAGGCAAACCGTGAAACTGTGTTCTTTGATTCTTTGAGCTTTAACGCTTGAATTGGATTGCAAAACACTCTTGACACTTCCTGCAGTGTATTAGAATCAACAAAAAACCTTGAATCGCCCTAGAATGCAAAAATCAGTTTTCACTTTTCTTGGAAATTCTTGAAATTGGACAGGGTCTTTCTGCAGCTATTTTCACCTCTTTTAGGTTAGGGTTTGCTTGCATATATATAGGGCAATTGAATTAGGTCAAAAGCTTGAACAAAAATCCATTGCATTGATGCTTGAATCCTTGATTGGAAATCAAATCTTTTTGATTTTTCATGATTGAAAAATGTTTCCAAATTTGGAGATTTTGTATCTTTGACTTTGAGCACGAAATTGCCAGCATATCTTGACCATATTTGCTTCATAAATTGATTGAAAAAATCAAATCTTGTATTTTACTACAATTTAAATTAATTAAATGAATTAATATTAATTAAAAATCCAATTAATCAATAAAAATAAGAAAATAAATTCCATTAAGCTTGATGGGTCGTGCATAGGCCATGGATGAAGTTTCAAGAAGAGAATTGAGTCCCATTAGCAAAAATAAGGTGTTTTGAGCAAAGTTGACTTTTGCAAATTCATAAAAATTTCCCAACTTCTCCAATGCACAACTTGCTCAATTTTGATCATATGACCATGTTCTTGGACATTTTGGAAAGCTCTTGAAGCCCTCTAACCAATGCCTTTGGTCCCATGTCATTTGGATTTACCAATCTCAAGTTATGGCCTTTGACTCAAAGTGCATTTTTGTTGACTTTTGAATTTGACCTATAATGTAAAAATTGGTAAATTCTTGTGAGTGCATTTCTTGAACTTGGAGTTTGAAGATGGATTGTAGGAAATTTCATCCCCTTCAAAATGAGCATTCGATGGGATTTTTATGATGAACCATGAAAAAGTTATGCCCTGGTCAAGATACAGTTGACTTTTTTGTTGTCCAAAAATAGTAACTTTTTACACCTTGATGATTTTTGAGCTATTCTTATGGAATCATGATCAAGACATGATCAAATGATGATTGTGAACTCAAAATAAGATGTTGACCAAAAATTCTGACTTTTGACTGCAAAATGGCCATTTTGCCCTTGCAGTTGACTGTGGATCAAATGGAGCTTTTGACTGTACAAATTGGCACTGTGAGTCTTGAAACTTGGCATGTAGGTGCTTGAGAATGTATATAGGCCTATGAGACTTGATTGAACCATTGAGAACCTCAAATTCCTTGAAAGAACCAAAACCTTAATTTCAACTGTCTTAGGAGGTGGTCTGACTGTCTACCTCTTGGGCCATCTTGAGTAATTTGAAGATCAATCTTGACAAACCTTGAGGAATATGGGAGGGAAAATTTTGGGGTACAACACAAGTGATCTAAAAAAAGTAACTAAGAGCCCATGGAAAACCATGGATGAAAAGGGTGCTTGCACCTTCCCTTTTCATAATCTACCACCCCCCCCCCCCCCGAACCGAAGAAAACATCTCAAAGGTCTTTCCTATGCTTTTTGACCTTTCCTTAGGATAAAATAAAAAGTCGGTGGAGACTCTTGCTAAACCGCACAATTGTGAACACAAACGCAAAACCTCAAGTCAGTTCTCCCACCGTATCACAGCACCAACTGAGAAAACAATGTCCTACTTTATGGCTTAACTTCACTGGGAAGAAACATGGTTTAGAAATAATAAAAACACAATCTAATAACAATAGACCAATACAGTTGTGGGGATATAACACCCTTCTCCAAGCTTCACCGGGGAATATCATAAAGACTTCACTAGTGAAGATAATGCCACATCGTCTAAACTTTAACTGGGGATTCCGTACTAACTTTACTAGGGAAGGAAAAGCCATGTCGACGAGGGTAGCCCAAATACATTCTTCAATATCAAGAGTAATGTTTGCATAAACTTATCTGGGGAGAATTTGTGAAACTTAACAGGGATAAACTTTTTAGAGAGAAGCATCATCTTCGCTTCATCTGGGGAATTAAGAAGTTAACATCACATTAAGAATTCAAAATTATAGGGATTTTAAATCAAACTCAACATTTTGTGAGAGAAAACCCAAAAAGATGACAGCTGTTTCAACACTTCTTAGAAAAGATATTTCCCTTGTCTGGCTACTCGGGGAGCACACAATAACAACAATGTCATAACTGAAGAGAACAATGCTCTACAAGAGATTCTACAATAATTCTAAACACAAAATGGAGAAATAACTCCATCAAATGAGCAAAGGCTTCATAACTTTGCAATCTCTGCCTGATCACCAACTGGTTGGGGAAAGAATCACACTCAGCTAGATAAACCTAAATCAAGACTTAGCAGAGGAATATGGGATTAAAAACCTAACATTATACAATATATAAACTAGTATGAAATCCATCAATCAAAAAATGAACAAAAATGGACTATATGTATATCAACAAGAGTAATCTGAGAGTACTTCTTGGGGAATCTTTTCAAAACTTTGGAGTTCGTCCATCCTTGGAACAACTTCTTTTGTCCCACTTGAATCATAAAATTGAGGTAAAAAGTAATTTGCAAACTCTTTTCAAAAAAGATGTTTTTATTATTAAGTATTTTTTTTGAAAATAACTATCAATAATTAATGAAATATTTGTAAACAAAATAAAACAAGTACTACAAAGAATTGGATAAAGGCTCAAACTTTATTAATAGAATGGTAGTCTGTGAATGGCGAGACTCCATAGATGATTACCAAGTTTTAGAAAATGGTAAATACATGGAAAATATACATTGAAATACAATTAACACTATTCTCTTTAACAACTTTGAACTCCTGAGCAGAGGCTTTAGTTGAAGTGTGATGAGAATCTATGAAGATTGTTGCCTCAATGATCAAGTCTTGTCTGACGCAATTACTTGCTAGGAAATCCCTACCTTTTGCCTAGGTTTCCCTTACGAGTTTTCAACCTACCGGGAAAACTTATTCTGTTTGTGTCTCTAAATTTTGCCTAGACCTCCCTTTTGGGTTTTCAGCCTACCGAGACGCTCTTTTTTTCCTAAGCCTTCCTTTCAGGTTTTCGACTTAGCGAGTTGTTCTTTTATTTATTTAGGCGAATTATTTCTTGAATGTTTCAGCATTCATAAGACGTGGGAACTCCTCACCATTCATAGTTTCAAGAATCAATGCACCTCTAGAGAAGGATTTCTTGATAACTTATGGGCCTTCATAATTGGGAGTCCACTTGCCCCTAGAATCAGCGTTAAAAGACATAATCATTCTGAGGACGAGGTCAACTTCTATGAATCCATGAGGCTTGACCTTCTTATAAAAATCTTTCTTAATTGTTTTCTGATATAATTGACCATGACACAAGGAAGTCATTCTCTTTTCTTCAATTAAATTCAACTGGTCAAACCTGCTATGGACCTATTCAGCCTCTATCAACTTGGTTTCCATTATTACACGCAAAAAGGGAATCTCAACCTCAATGGGGAGCACTACTTCTATATCATACACAAGAGAGAATGGGGTGTCCCCTATTTAAGTGCAGACATATGTACGATACCCGTGTAAAGCAAAAGGGAACATCTCATGCCAATCCTTATAGGTAACAACCATCTCCTGGACGATCTTTTTAATGTTTTTATTGGAAGCTTCAACAACCTCATTCATCTTAGGTCTGTAAGGAGATGAATTATGATGGACAATCTTGAATTTTTCACAAAGTTCTGTCATCATCTTGTTATTCAAATTCGAGTCATTATCAGTGATAATCCTACTTGGCACACCATACCGATATATAAGATTGTTCTTGATAAAACGTACTACCACCTGCTTGGTGACATTAGTATAAGAAGCTGCTTCCACCCACTTGGTGAAGTAGTCAATTGCCACTAAGATAAAATGATGTCCATTTGACGCCTTGGGTTCAATCATTTCAATTATATCAATACACCACATAGAAAAAGGCCATGGGGGAGAAATAACATTGAGAAGCGTTGGAGACACATGAATCTTGTCAGCATAAATCTAACATTTATGGCATTTCTTCGCAAATTTGTAATAGTTAGATTCCATTGTTAGCCAATAGTAACCTGCCCTAAGCAACTTCTTTGTCGAATGTCCATTGGCATGGGTACCAAAGGAACCTTCATGGATCACGTGTATTAACATGTCTGCCTCGTGTCTATTCACCCATCTAGGAAAAACCATGTCATAATTTCTCTTGTATTACACATCTTGATTGGGGGAAAAGTTACCTGCCAACCTTCTCAATTTCTTTCTATCTTTGTTTGACACACCATGATATTCCTGAGTCTTAAGAAAGTGTTTGATGTCATAATACCAAGGTTTTTCATTTGACGTCCCCTATGTAGCAAACACATGGGTTGGTATATTAAGACGTAGAACTGTAATCTAAGATACATCATTCCAATCATTCACGTGATACATGGAATCCAAAGTGACCAAAGCATCTGCCATCTGATTCTCATATTTTGGAATATGATGGACTTCAAATTTATTGAAGAAAGTTAATAATATTCATGCATAATCTATGTAAGGAATCAAGCTAATGTGACGAGTCTCCCATTCTCCTTTGATCTAATTTATTACCAAAGATGAATCACCATATACATCAAGAATTTTGACTATGAGAAATATAGCCTCTTTAAGACCCATGATACATGCTTCATACTCCACCATGTTATTAGTACAATCAAATGTCAACCTAGAAATAAAATGGATATGTGACCCATGATGAGTAATAATCACAATACCAATTCATTTTCCATAAGCATTTATAGCTCCATCAAACACCATACCCCACTGGAGTTCAGGGTCAGGACCTTCCTCAGGCAAAGGTTCATCACAATCTTTTACTTTCAAAAACATCACATCCTCATAAGGGAAATCATACTTAATAGACCGATAATCGTCAATCGGTTGGTGAGTAAGGTACTCTGCCAACACATTTCCTTTAATAGCCTTCTGAGTATGATATTCAATATCATATTTAGACAACAACATCTTCCAACGGGAAATTCTCCCAGTAAGAGCAGGCTTTTCAAAAATATACTTAATCAGATCCATTTTGGAAATCAACCAAGTAGTGTGATTCAACATATATTGTCGCAATCGCTTTACCACCAAGGATAAAGCACAACATGTTTTTTATAGCATAGAATGTTGTGAATCAAAGTCACTTAACTTCTTGCTAAGATAATAAATCGCATGTTATTTTCTTCTTGTTTCATCTTGTTGTCCCAAAATACAGCACATGGAGTAATCTAACACAGTCAGATACATAATCAATGGTCTTCCTTCAACAGGAGGGAGCAAGATAGGAGGTTCAAGCATATACTCTTTAATGCCTTCAAATCCCCTCTAAAAATAATCTGTCCACACACAACCTTGATCTTTATTTAACAACTTGAAAATTGGTTCACATGTTGCAGTCATATGGGAAATAAATCTGGAAATGTAATTCAAACGTCCAAGGAAGCCTCTAACTTGTTTTTAAGTTCTTGGGGAAGGAATTTCTTGAATTTCCTTAACTTTATCAGGATCAACTTCAATTCCTTTTTGGATGATATTAAAATCTATCAACTTTCTAGAACAAACACCAAAATTACACTTATTTGGATTCAAGAGGAGACAATACTTCCTCAAACGCAGAAATAATTTCAACAAGTCTTTTATGTTCCCTTCCTCAGTTTTATATTTGGTGATCATATCATTAACATATACTTCAATTTCTTTATGCATCAGGTCATGGAGTAAGGTTGTCATAGCCCTTTGGTATGTTGCACCAGCGTTCTTTAACCCAAAGGGAATCACTCTATAACAGAATATTTCCTAGGGCATGATAAACGTTGTTTTTTCCATGTCCTCAAGAGCCATCCTAATTAGATTGTATCCAGAAAATCCATCCATGAATGATAACACTTTTAATTTTTCTACGCTATCAACCAACATATGAATATGTGGCAATAGGAAATAATCTTTCAGACTTGCTTTATTTAAATCTCTATAATCAACGTAAATGCAGACTTTTCCGTATTTCTTTAGTACTGGAACAATATTGGCAATCCACTGAGGGTACACTGATGTTATGAGAAAAACATCATCAATCTGTTTCAAAACCTCTTCTTTAATCTTCACTTCCATGCCATGATGAGTTCTACGCAACTTATGCTTGATGGGTGGACATTCTGGCTTTAACGGCAAATAATGTTCCACAATATCAGTATCCAAACCAGGAATGTCTTGGTAAGACTAAGAAAAGGTATGAACATACTCTTTTAGCAACTCAATCAACCTTCTCTTCACATCGGGATGAGGCAATGCCCCGGTCTTGACTTTTTTCGGATCTTCCTTTGGACCCAAGTTAACCGTCTTCAACGACTCTTTATACGACTGAATGACATTTTCCTCGCACTCAACCAACCGTGAAACATCTTCTGGGATTTCATCATATTCTTCTTCTTCAACCACATGCACAGAATATTCAAAGTTGGGAGAGAATGTAGGGTCATTGCACTCAACATGTTTTTTTGATTAATTTGCACATATGATTTATGATTGATTTTAGAAACTAACACATGTAATAAGTGATTATGCAGATTTATTTACAATTAATATTTATTTTGAAAAGTTTTTTCTGATTACCATTTCCCAAGAAAAAGCATAAAATAAAGACACAATTTTAGAAATCAAAAACAACTTTTATTAATGATTTTAAAATTCAAAACAATAGACATGCCCATACAACATCATTACTTTCACCTTGGGCAGAGTGAAAGATTTTTGAAAAGACAAACAAAAAACAAATTACTTTGAAATGTGAATGTAAGAAGGAACATCAACAGTGATCCAATTTTGGATTCTGACTCCATGCGTCACAAAGTTTGCCATCTCTTGCTCTAAATAATCTTCGAGAATATCATTGATCCTTGGAGTAGTCGGATGGAGATATCTTACACCGTGAAAGATATCTTGATATTTACTCAATGCGGACTTCGACTTCACAATCTCCTTCTTCATAGAGAAATCCAAACCACTCCTATTCATGTTCACAGGTGGATTAATAACCTACCCCCACACCTTGCTAGGGCCTTTCTGCACTACCTATTGCACATCCTTAAACGAGGTGATATAATGTTCATTCTTCCTTATATTATCAATAGACAAAGCTTGTAACTGAGTTCCAACATCGGCTTCATCGGCTTCAACAATTCTAAAGGAAGAAAAATTAGATATCAACAATGCTTGCTCACCATTCATAATAACTACATTTCCCTCACAGGAAAATTTCAACTTTTGATGCAAGGTGGAAGTAACAGATCCTGCTTCATGGATCCATGATCATCCCAATAAATAGTTATAGGCTAGGACGATATCGATAACCTGAAAGATGATTTGAAATAAGTGTGGACCTATGTGAATAGGTAAATCTACCTCTCTAATGACAGATTTTCTCGAACAATCAAAAGCTTTCACTATAATGCCACTAGGGCGCATATGAACTCCCTCGTACTTAAGCTTCATGAGAGTGCTTCTAGGTATGAAATTCAAAGAAGATCCATTGTCTATCAGAACATTGGACAAAGAGTCATTCTTATAATTCATGGAAATATGCAGAGCCAGGTTATGGTTTCTCCCTTCATCAGACAACTCTTCATCATAAAAGCTCAGGTTGTTACAAGACATAATATTCCCCACGACACAATTGAAATGATCCAGAGACATATCACTTTCAACAAAAGCCCGATCCAACACCCTCATCAAAGAGTTCCGATGAGCAGAGGAGTTCATCAACAAGGCTAAAATGGAAATGTTAGATGGGGTTTGCGACAACTGATCCATAATCTTGTAATCACTCATCTTGATGATTTTTAATAGATCATCAACATCATTTTCCAAGGCGGCACCACTAGACTCTCCTACCACTTTCTTAGGTTCAATAATCTCAACGACCTTGTTACCAGAATTAACATCTCCTCGAAAGGTAGGGGAGAAGACATGACCACTGCAAGTTACCCGACTAGCTTCAGCAATATTCTCAACCTGGGACAAAGGATAGATAGTAATTTCCCCACCATCTTCGGGATAGTTGCATTTTGTAGCAACTGGATTTTTAAATCAAGAGTCGCCACTATTAGTTTTTATCCTAGGGAAGGAAACCTAACAGAAAACCCTAATTCGCGGACAGAGATTCTAGGTTTCTGACTCAATTAGACAAAAGGAAGGTGTTAGGCACCTTTCATCTACCTTGTTCACAAGGATATTAGCCTCTAGGTTTAGGTTTGAGGTAAACAGGGTTTTAATTTTTAATTAACATGACTCGCCACGATTTTAGATCGCGTACCTACGTATCCTCTTATGAGGAATCACAGTCCCAATTCGTAGTTCGTATGGGTTGGTGTCTTTTAGGGGTTTGCAAACATAGTTTGAATCACTTCGCACTCGTTCGGGAGTAGTGATTGCGGAAATTTTGACTGAGTACGCAGTAAGTCAAAATTAGTCTGAAACCCATTTGCAAAAAAAGAGTGTTGATTAGCTTAATTTGTTCGCGAAAATAGTTTGAGATTTGTTTGTCTTTTTTATTGTATTAATTGCGAAAAGTCTTGATTAATGCATGATTAGGAAAGATTTAATGCAAATAATGTAGTAAAATAATATATGACTTCTTGAATAAAATAATTTATAATAATATAAATAATATTTTCATGTAATAAATAATAATATATCAAAATTAATAATAATTATTATTATTATAAAATGATAATAATATAATAATAATAAAATAGAATTAATAATATAATAATTATAAAAAAATGTAAAAAAAAATGAATAATTACCAAGGGGTGTCGTTTTAAGTTATTAAGTAAAACAGGGGGTGCTGGAAGTAAGCTGGCCAAGCCCATTAATGGTCCAGACAAGGGGGCGTAAGTCGCTATTTTATTTAGTAGAAAGTTGAAAGGAGGTGTGGAGAGTTGTGGTCCTGGCCCAACGCAATTTTGAAGAGGACAGGGTGATTGCATGTTACGTGGTTCATGGACCCTATGGTGCGGCTTGGCCTCATGGCCTCCTGATCAAAATCAGATGGCCAACAACAAAAGAACACAATCATAATGGTGGGCGCGCGGCACGGGATACGCACTGATAAGAGTTTTTTTTAATCATTTTTCATTTCATTTTACAGAACCTATTATTTCGTCTTCCTCGCTCTCTCAAGGCGTCAACCCACTTTCAAACCCTAGTTCGCTACAACCTCCAGCGGCGCAACCGTACCTCCTTTCACCTTGAATCATACCCAACCCCTAATACAAGAATAACACAAGAGAGATAAGCATTTACCCCCTTTGTGATTCTTTTCTTTATGACTTTGAGCGTCCGCGATTTCACCCCTAACCTCCTTCTTCCGTTTTTAATCCAAAGGTTTTGAAGGTGGTGGTCGACAAGCGAAGTAGCAGTGGCGGAGCGTAGATAGCGGTGATGGTGACGACAAGCTTGAGGTGGAGTGACGGAGCTTAGCGGTGACTCGCGGCGGGAAACGACAAGCTATTAGGGTTTCCGATCTGGAAACTATAATCGCCACCTCTCCTTGTTCTCAACGGTAAAGAGCTCACTCAAAAACTTTCTTCCTCGTCTCAGTGATCTTTCTTTGTTCTCTGTCAAAGGATCTGCCCCTATGTTCTTTCATCTTTGCCTTTCTGTTGGCCAGTCCCCTCCCCTTTCTGTATTCCCAATTAGTATTTATAGGATAGATTAGGGTTTCTTGTTGTCACGAATTTGGTTAGCATAGATTTAGGGTTTAGACGATTATTGATTGATTATGTTTATTGTAATTGATTGGATTTATTATGTAATATATTAAATTTTCAGATTTTTTTTAGATTTGGATTACAATTGATTTTGTTGTTCTTTCGGATTTTGTACTGTCAAGCATAGATTTTTCCAGATTTGGCAATGTTTTGGAGATTTGATTTTGTATGATATTACACTTGTATTTGATTTTGTCCTCAATCTCTACAGAAGCTGTAAAGAAGAGACCATACACATTAACTTAGGCCTGATCTATACAGTGCATAGTTCTCCTTTTTTTTGTTTGGCCAACATTTGCTATTTCTTTCTGGGCCTGCATTAATTGACAGTATTGGGCTTGCATGTTATTATTT
The DNA here is from genome assembly GCA_948472305.1 of Vicia faba. Lineage (NCBI taxonomy): Eukaryota > Viridiplantae > Streptophyta > Magnoliopsida > Fabales > Fabaceae > Vicia > Vicia faba. Next base: position 908,971,166 of record OX451738.1, on the reverse strand, counting down.
ATTCTTGCCTAGCAGCATTGTACTTTGTTACAAAACGATGTTTTTTCCTTTTTTAGATACAAACAAAACCCACCTACTTATTTCTAAACAAAAACCTTTTACTATTAAGAAAACATGATTTATTAATATTAATAATAGATGACAACATTAATCAACGATAATCTTGTTTTAAAAATACAAAGTGGGCCACCAGCACCTATTCCAGCAACAATATTTTATATTACAGCAAGTTCTTTTTTTAGTGCAACTAGGCCCAATTGTTGTTGTTTTCAAATAACCTTTAATAATTAAATAAATCTTACAAATTTTATCTGTTAATAATATAAATAATCTTTACTAAACACTATTATGATAAAAAGTTCCCAGCAAAACACCTTGCGTTTTCATATATAATTTTTATTAAACAGTAATAGCAAGGGGTTTAATAATAATGCCCTTTTTTCCTTTAAAACAAAACAACAACAACAACAACAACAACAACAACAAGATATTAAATGAACTGCTAAGTTTTAATGGACTTGTAACCTGCACACCCCATCCCTTTTTGTTAGCAACAACCAAAACGTTAATGGACCCAATTCTAATGGGCTTGCATATTTGTAACTTCAACCTCCCCTTTTACTAACGACAAAAAATGGGCTAAGTCATTTAATTTTTAATTAAAAGCAACTTAAACTTAGGTCACCTTAATAATTTAATAACTCAGTAATTATTAGAATAATTTTTATTTTTGAATCGCATGGGCCGTTGGCCAACGTGCCTCACGAACGTTCACGAATATCTGAGTCTTCCAGACTTAGAAAGCCCCATTTTAGCGAATTAAAATACACCCCCTAGTCTTGGATAAAGATGGGCCAACAAATACTATTGTACAATCCTTAATTAAATATTTCTTCTATTTTAATCTCTAAAAATGAAATCATTGAGGTAGGACAAATTTGGGGTACGACAGCTGCCCCTATTAAATTATCTTTCAGTCAAATAGCATGAGAAAACTCGAGTCTTGCGCATTCTGATTGGAAGTTTATTGAATACTTGAAGTATCTCAACATTTGTCCGACAAACATAAGGTTACACTGATATAGCACACACTTACGAGTCTCAAGGAATTAAGCAAAGTTGATGATGCATCGCTTACCAAGGTTTGATAACGAGACTGATGGTGCAATTCTGTATGTCTTGGCTTATTCACCCATTTAGAGGGTGAGTATAGCAATGATTTTATGATGCATGGCTGCTTAAAGAGTGAGGCCATGGGCTACATTTGCGAATCGCTGCATGACGTCTGAGGCGATGTTTTAAGCATGAATACATTGCGTCTCAACAGCTATGTAGTTGAGTCAGAAGAACACGTTGCGGCTTAGAGGAAATGTGTTGGTTTAGATTATACATTGCGGCTTAGAGGCAATGTGTTTGATTTTGAAGAACGCATTACGGCTTAGAGGCAATGTGTTTGAGTTGGAAGAACGCATTGCGGCTTAGAGGCAATGTGTTTGAGTTAGAAGAACGCATTGTGGCTTAGAGGAAATGTGTTTGAGTTTGAAGAACGCATTGCAGCTTAGAGGAAATGTGTTTATTTGGATAATACATTGCGGCTTAGAGGCAATGTGTTGAGTTCTGAGGGTGCATTGCGGCTTAGAGGCAATATTCTGAGTTCTGAGAATGCATCGCGGCTTAGAGGAAATGTGTTGAGTTTGTGAATACATTGCAGCTTAGAGGCAATATGTTGAGTTTGTGAATACATTGTGGCTTAGAGGCAGTGTGTTGATTTTTTCTTTCTTTTGAGTATCACAGCACGAAGTTTGAGGCAATGATTGGTGCTTATGGAATGAAAGAAGGTATTGCTGCTGGAAGTCTGATGCAATTGGAAAAAGGTTGTTTTTATCGTAGCATGAAGTTTGGGACGATGATCCAGATTTGTTTTTGGAAATCTCTGTGTGATGTATGAGGCGATGGTTTGTATTACAGAGTAAAGAGATATATATTGTTGCATGAAGTCTGAGGAAATGAGTTTGGTTCGCGAATCGCTGCGTGAAGTCTGATGCGATAGGCTGGATTTTGCAGAATAAGAAACACATCGTTGCATGAAGTCTAAGGCAATGAGTTAGGTTTGCAAATCACTGCGTGAAGTATGATGTGATAAGCTAAATGGTTTCAAACATTGTTGCCTGAAGTCTGAGACGATGGTCTGAGTTTGGGTAATGCATTGCAGCTTAGAGGCAATGTGCTGGTTTGGATACTATATTGTGGCTTAGAGGAAATATGTTGATCTGGAAAGGTGCATTGCAGCTTAGAGGTAATGTGTTTTGAGTTGGATGATATATTGCGGCTTAGAGGAAATATATTGAGTATGCACTGCAGCTTATAGGAAATGCATTTGAGTTGGATGATATATTACGGCTTAGAGGCAACATGATGATGGGTTTGAAGAAGGCATTGCGGCTTAAAGGCAATGGGTTATGTTTGTAAATCACTGCGTGAAGTCTGATGTGATAAGCTAAATGTGTTGTTTCGAACATCGTTGCATGAAGTCTGAGACGATGGTCTGGAACTTGGCATAACAAAATACACTGCTGCATGAAGTCTGAGGCAATGGATTAGGTTTGCAAATCGTTGTGTGATGTCCGGGGCGATAAGCTAGGTTTTTTTTCCGAGCATTGCTGCATAAAGTCTGAGGCAATGATCTAGGTTTTTCAAAAACATTGCGGCTTAGAGGCAATGTAATGATTTTGGAGAACACATTGCGGCTTAGAGGCAATGTGTTGGCTTGGATAATACATTACGGCTTAGAGGCAATGTGTCGAGTTTTGAGAACTCATTGCGGCTTAGAGGCAATGTAATGGGTCTTTGAGAATATGTTGCGGCTTAGAGGCAACATGTTGAGTTTTGTGAATACATTACAGCTTAGAGGCAATGTGTTGAGTTTTGAGGATGCATTGTGGCTTAGAGGCAACGCCCTAAGAATGTGAATACATTGCAGCTTATAGGCAATGTGTTGAGCTTGGATAATATGTTGCGGCTTAGAGGCAACATAATGGGATTTGAAGATATGTTGCGGCTTAGAGGTAACATACTGAGTTTGTAAGGGGGTCATCACTACATGAAGACTTAGGTGATGGGTTGAATGTGTCACGACATGAAGACTGAGGCGATATGTTGAATCGTAGGAGGAGTATTGTGTTGGTCGACCCTTATATAGTTGAATCGAGGGTGAAATTATTTGTCTGTTTGCTATGTGATACATGTGTATGCATGCTTATTGAATGTTGTATGTATGCGAAATGTATGATGTTTTGACATTGATATGGAACCCTGAATCTATTGAATATTGAAATGTATAGGGTATGTATGCTTTAGATATGCAAAATGTGTGTATGTATGAAATGGGCGTAAGATGCGTATATGCCTTGAAATGTTATGAAGACTATTTCTGGCGTTCTCTCCTTTAAACCATCGGCTCATAGTTACCGACTCCTGGCGTTGTATGTTATGTCATCGTATTATTGTTGAACTTGAACATAGTGGGCAATGTTAGCAAAAGTTTAGCGTTGATTTTGTATCGCGGGCGTAGACGTAGACGTGGATAATAGCCTATGCATAAATTTGTATGCAGGCGTAGATGCATACATAGACGTAGGTAATGGCATATGCATAGATTTGTATGTCGGCGTAGACGTATGCATGTAGTCTATATAAGCGCGGGTGTAAGCGTAGACGTATGTAGATTCGTACATTGTAGGCGCAGGCGTAAGCGTATACGTACGTAGATTCGTATGTCGTAGGCACAGGTGTAAGCGTAAACGTATGACGATTCGTATGTCGTAGGCGCAGGCGTAAGCGTAGACATGTGTAGAATTGGCAGGAGTACACCTGTGCATGGACATATGTGCCGACGTTGACTTTGTGTTACAAGCGTAGGCATAGGCGCTGACATGGACGTAGACTTTGCGTAGATGCATAGATGTAGGAATAGACTTGGTATTGTTGAGTGCAAGCATAGGCGTAGGTGCGGACATAGTATTTTTTGCATCATGAGCATAGACATAGGTGTAGACACGTGTATAGACTTTTGTATTGTAGACGTAAGAGTAGATATGCATAGATTTTGTATTGTTGAGTGCAAGCATAGGCGCAGACATGTGTATGGACTTAGACTTTTTACGTCGTGAGCTTAGATATGCATAGATAAAGGTGTAGACAGGTGTATAGATTTGCAAGACGTAGGAGTAGCCCTGTGCGTGGGTGTAGACATGGATTTTCTTTTGATATTTTTCTAACCAAAATGGTTTTTTTGATGTTTTGTCAAATGCTTTTATTTTGTTAATCCCCCGAAATGATTTCAAGACAATATTCACAAGTAATAATCGTAGTATTTTGTAAACAAGACTGAAATAAAGAAAAATGCAATTTGAAAGATACAAAGAAAGAAAATGTTTTATTGATATGCCTCTGAATAGGCAAGAGTATAAGATGCAATTCCTAGGAAGAGGTAATTACAGAAAGTTTTAAAACTGTAAATGGCAATGAAAAATGATAATTGCTACTGTTGTGCCCCAATATCCTTTTAATGATCTTATCTCCTTTGCTTCTGAGTTGAATGATCCAGATCGATCTCTCCCGTCGTGGTCTGTAGTCACAGTTCTTAGATTGCAGTATTATTGTTCTTTAAGTTTTGCGTGGAATCCCTAACTTTTGCCTGGATTGCCCTTTCGGGTTTTCAATCCACCGGGATAATAATTTTTTGTTCATATGCCCCTAATTTTTGCCTGGATCTCCCTTTAGGGTTTTCGATCCACCGGGGAGCTCCTTTTTGCCTAAGTCTCATGTTTAAGGTTCGAGCTTAGCGAGCTTCTTGTACATAGTGTTTTTTTACTGCGTCTGAACTGGCCGGGTGTGGTAGTCTTCCCCATCCATTATTGTGGAGATAAGAACACCACTGGAAAATGTTGTGTATGGACCTTCGTAATTAGGTGTCCATTTATCACGTGAGTGGAGGCGAGGTAACAAAATATTCTTGATTACTAGACCATGCCGTGGTTCGTCTTGTACAGTATACCGTTACCTGGAAAGAATTTCGCGGATGATTCTCGTAGGGTTTGCTTGCCAATGCTAGAGGCATTTCCTGGATGTCGTGAAACTAAGGCTTGTTATATTGTCATTTTTTGATAGCAAGGCAATGTGTGGGCTCTTCGAAGCGTCTGTTTGTGATGCGCAATTCGTGGTTAGACCAAGTTACCTTTAATATATACGATATAGCTGCCAGGGAGTTCGTCGTTTGATTTCCTTTTCATGATACGCGACTGAAAATGATCTTCGTGAATTCCGTAGTCGGTTTTAAAACATGACCTTGATAGGGAATCAATTTTGGATGTTTAGTATCCCGTTCACCATTGACTTGGTATATGGCTCGTGAGTATTCTTTGGAGAAGTCAATATTGCCCCTATATCGTTCCCCAATGTATTTGTAGCTTCGTCGAACGTGGATTTCCAACGTGCCCCTGGCTCGGGTTCTTCGTCAGATCTTGGTATTTTGTAGTTGTTTATTTTTACGGCACTGTCTGTATTCGACTTTGGCCTGTTTCCGAAGGTATGCACAATAACACGATCAACTTCTTTGTGCCTCTGCTCTTAACATTTCCCCTTAGCTTGGTTTCTTCTAGGTCTTTCCTTGTACTCATATTAATGGTCTTGATAGCCTCTAGATACGGTTGCATATTGTTAGCTCCCTTTTTTTTCATTTCCCCCCGCCATTTTTTCAGAGAGTTCAAGATCTTTATCATCTTCCTCTTCAGCATTGTTGATAAGTGCATCAAAATTATATCGGATCGCAACAATAGCATTATCGGTGGTTTTGGGCATGAATTTGCACCTTTACCGTGTTTTGGTGCAACTATAGTATTTGAATATTTGAAAATCCATATGCAGAGAAAGTATTGCCATTTTTAAATTTAAGATATAAATTCAAGAGAAAGAAGATGGATCTTGATTGAAAACAAAATATAACTTTCATTAATCGTAAATATTGTCTGAAACAAAACGGGGAAACCCTTACAAGCAACACCTAAGTCCCGGGCTTGACATAGGTTCTTTCGAAAACAAGAAAAATTAATTAGGAAAGAAAAAGAACTCGGGAATCTCCACGACCGTCCATCTTTTGAGTTCTCCTCTTGGGGCGTATTCTGATATGAATTCAGTTTCCCTTTGGTGTTGGCCTTATTGGATATCCTTGCAATATGTCCGCCATGCACTACTCCGTTATTGACAAAGGTCTCTTGGATTGGAGGAAAATTTGCTTCTCCCTTCAGAGTAGCTTTATATTTTCCTTCAGGGTATTGTCTGAACTGGACTATCCCCTAGCCTTTGTAGAGCCTTTAGAGAGCTTCATTGTGTCCTAGAGAGAGTGCACGTTTGTTGGTTGGAATCTATAGGGTATGAGATGCCCCTGATCTTGGTGGCGGTAGGACACACCCTTCAGTTTCTGCTTCTTCCTAGGCCATGACAGACTTTGGGATTCTTGCTTCTGGCTCTTTCCCTGGTTGGTGACCGCTTGATGCACTAATAGTCTAGGCTATTTCCTCGAAAGCTACCCTGGGAATTTGGTCTTTCCTGTCAATGATGTCCTTCAAAGCCAGATGAACTTGACTCAAATCTCCTTTCATTAAACTTACGTCGCCCTTTACTTGGTCGAGATCCTCTTTGAATGCAGCCTGGGTTTCCTCGAATTTCTCCATTGATTTTTGTTGATAAGCCCTTGTTTGATATGGAGGCCAAGGAGGTGGAGATGTTCTTTTACCAATGGTTCAACTGGAGAGATATTTTTGAAAAACGAGTTTTGACATGACATGCAGGTGTTCGTGAATGCAGGAGTGAAAATGAATGTGAATGTCTTATTCCTTTGGGTATATGCTTGTCCTTTATTATTTTACTTGGCGGTTATCTTTAAAATAGATACGCAAACGGTGTGTGGAAACAAAACGCCTTTATTGAAGGTAATGTAATTCAGATATTGAAAAATATTACCATCTTTAGCCAAAATTTTATTTGCATGAAATCAGGCAGCAAGGAAATGAGTCTTCTAGGTGCGCCTGCAGATATCTTCTTTTGAAACCATCCACTGTTGCTGGACAAAACTTGAGAAAGTCTCTAGCATGTTATTTCCCTTTCTTGGCCTTGATTTCAGGCATGTTTGGTGTGTTGACACGGGCAAGTTGTTTCCTTCGGTATCCATTTTTAAAGACAATCACCGAGATCTCGATTTTATTTTTTTGTACCCCGTGAATAAGACAAATGTAGGGTGACGAATATATGAAATGCATGACGAATACATGACATGTATGAATGCATAAGCGTAAGGTTGAGTGATAGGATTTTTGTAATAAATACCCCTATAAGGTAGGGATGTATGGTTCAGTGAGGGGTTTTGTGATAAGTACCCTTATAAGGTAGGTTCCTTAGTCTTGGACTATAGTTGATCTACCCTCCCAAAAGGTGGCTTCCTTAAGGGCATCATGAATAACACCACAGGGAAAAGGCGCAAGGGCCTCCCTTAGGTGGGGCTTCTTTACGGACCGAGACGTTCGTCTTAAAGTCGTGAAAGGTCTTGTCATGAGATTTTGGGGTTAAGGTCGTTACAAAGAGTCATGGGTGACCTTCCAAAGTCCTACTCGTCAAGAGGATATCTCTAGATAAGTATTCTTTCTTCGGAAGTTCGCCGACTCTAGGCGAAGTCGTCACATAAACTCGCAGGGATGATGTACCCCCTAAGCTAATAGACGAAACTTCTTGATAAGGTTATTTGAGAATATTTTTTTTGAAATAAAAACCCGCCACATAGTATATATGATCATGAGAAAAATTGACAATAAATAAATAACGCAATAAATAGAATTAATGCAAATAAATAAATAAAGCAAATAAAAATAAGAAACACCAAAAATACCTAAACCTATGGTTAAGGAGGTCCCCAACAGAGTCGACAGTTGTAGCAAATGGATTTTTAAATCAAGAGTCACCACTATTAGTTTTTATCCTAGGGAAGGGAGCCTAACAGAAAACCCTAATTCGAGGACATAGATTCTAGGTTTCAGACTCAATTAGACGAAAAGAAAGTGTTAGGCACCTTTCATCTACCTTGTTCACAAGGATATTAGCCTCTAGGTTTAGGTTTGAGGTAAACAGGGTTTTAAGTTTTAATTAAAAAGACTCGCCACGATTTTAGGTCGCGTGCCTACGTATCCTCTTATGAGGAATCAGAGTCCCAATTCGTAGTTTGTACGGGTTGGTGTCTTTTAGGGGTTTGCAAACATATTTTGAATCACTTCGCACTCGGTCGGGAGTAGTGATTGCGAAAATTTTGACTGAGTACGCAATAAGTCAAAATTAGTCTGAAACCCATTTGCAAAAAAAGACTGTTGATTAGCTTAATTTGTTCGCGAAAATAGTTTGAGATTTGTTTATGTTTTTAATTGTATTAATTGCGAAAAGTATTGATTAATGCATGATTAAGAAAGATTTAATGCAAATAATGTAGTAAAATAATATATGAATTCTTGAATAAAATAATTTATAATAATATAAATAATATTTTCATGTAATAAATAATAATATATAAAAATTAATAATAATAATTATAAAATAATGATAATTTAATAATAAGAAAATAGAATTATAATATAATAATTATAAAAAATGTAAAAAAACTAAATAATTACCAGGGGGTGTCGTTTTAAGTTATTAAGTAATATAGGGGGTGTTGGAAGTAAGCTAGCCAAGCCCATTAATGGTCTAGACAAGGGGGTGTAAGTCGCTATTGTATTTAGTAGAAAGTTGAAAGAAGGTGTGGAGAGTTGTGGGCCTGGCCCAACGTATTTTTGAAGAGGACAGGGTGATTTCATGTTACGCGGTGCATGGACCCTATGGTGCGGCTTGGCCTCGTGGCCACCTGATCAAAATTGGATGGCCAACAACGAAAGAACACAATTTCTATGGTGGGCGCGCGGCACGGGATACACACTGATAAGAGTTTTGTTTTTAGCATTTTTCGTTTCATTTTACAGAACCTATTCTTTCGTCTTCCTCGCTTTCTCAAAGCACCAACCCACTTTTAAACCCTAGTTTGTTACAACCTCCGGCAGCGCAATCGTTCCTCCTTTCACAGTGAATCAAACTCAACCCCCAATACAAGAACAACACAAGAGAGTTAAGCGTTTACCCCCTTTGTGATTCTGTTCTTTCTGACTTTGAGTGTTCGCGATTTCACCCCTAACCTCCTTCTTTCGTTTTTGATCCACAGGTTTTGAAGGTGGTGGCCGGCAAGCAAAGTGGCGGTGGCGGAGTGTAGACATCAATGATGGTGATGACAAGCTTAAGGTGAACTGATGGAGCTTAGCGGTGACTCACGGCGGGAAACGGCAAGCGATTAGGGTTTCCGATCCAGAAACTCTAATCGCCTTCTCTCCTTGTTCTCAATGGTAAAGAGCTCACTTAAAAACTTTCTTCCTCATCTCAGTGATCTTTCTCCGTTCTCTGTCAAAGGATCTTCCCTTATTTTCTTTCGTCTTCGTCTTTCTGTTGGCCAGTCCCCCTCCCCTTTCGGTATTCCCAATTAGTATTTATATGATAGATTAGGGTTTCTTGCTGTTACGAATTTGGTTAGAATAGATTTAGGGTTTAGACGATTATTGATTGATTATGTTTATTGTAATTGATTTAATTTATTCTGTAATATATTAAATTTTCAGATTTTGTTTAGATTTGGATTGCAATTGATTCTGTTGTTCTTTCGGATTTGGTACTGTCAAGTATAGATTTTGCCAGATTTGGTAACGTTTTAGAGATTTGATTTTGTATAATATTACACTTGTATTTGATTTTGTTCTCAATCTCTACAATAATTGTAAAGAAGCGACCATACACGTTAACTTAGGCCTGATCTATACAGTGCATGTTTCTCCTTTTTTTGTTTGGCCGTCATTTGCTATTTCTTTCTAGGTCTGCGTTAATTGATTGTATTGGGCTTGCATGTTATTATTTATTCTTGCCTAGCAGTATTGTACTTTGTTACAAAACATTATTTTTTTTCTTTTTTAGATACAAACTAAACCCAACTACTTATTTCTAAACAAAAACCTTTTACTATTAAGAAAACATGATTTATTAATATTAATAATAGATGACAACATTAATCAACGGTAATCTTGTTTCAAAAATACAAAGTGGGCCACCAACACCTTTTCCAGCAACAATATTTTATATTACAACAAGTTTTTTTTTAGTGCAACTAGGCCCAATTGTTGTTGTTTTCAAACAACCTTTTATAATTAAATAAATCTTACAAATAATATTTGTTAATAATATAAATAATCTTTACTGAACTTTATTATGATAAAAAGTTCCCAGCAAAACACCTTGTGTTTTCATATATACTTTTTATTAAACAGTAATAACAAGGGGTTTAATAATAATGCCTTTTTCTCCTATAAAAAAAGCAAACCCTTCCTTTATTAAAAATTAAAACTCTTTTCTCTTTCTAATTAAAATTTAAATTCCAGTTCACCCCAAACCTAAACCTAGAGTCTAATATCCTTGTGAACAAGGTGGATGAAAGGTGCCTAACACCTTCCTTTCGTCTAACAGAGTCCGAAACCTAGAATCTCTGTCCGTGAATTAGGGTTTTCTGTTAGGTTCCCTTCCCTAGGATAAAAACTAATATTGGCGACTCTTGATTTAAAAATCCAGTGGATACAGCTGGTGACTCTGCTGGCGATTCTTTTTCGTCTCAAAACTTGGTGCATTTCCTCTTTGCCGCAATGTGTTTGCAAAACTCAGTACATTGCCTCTAATTCGCAATGTATTCTTACGACTAATTACATTGCCTCTAAGCCGCAATGTTTTTGCAAAACCTAGATCACCGCCTCAGACTTCATGCATAAATGTTAAAAACAATAAATTTATCTTATCACATCAGACTTCACGCAGTGATTTGCGAACCTAACCTGTTGCCTCAGACTTCATGCAGCAATGTGTTTCTTATTATGTGACACAGATCATTACCTCAGACTTCATGCAACAATGTTCGAAACAAAAAAATTATATTATCACATCAGACTTCATGTGGTGATTTGCGAACCTAACCCGTTGCCTCAGACTTCATGAAACAATGTGTTTCTTATTCTGCGACACAGATCATTGCCTCAGACTTCATGCAGCAATGTTCGAAACAAAAAAATTAATTTATCACATCAGACTTCATGCGGTGATTTACGAACCTAACTCGTTGCCTCATACTTCATGCAACAATGTGTTTCTTATTCTGAGACACAAATCATTGCCTCAGACTTCATGCAGTAATGTTCGAAACAACAAATTTAGCTTATCACGTCAGACTTCACGCGGTGATTTACGAACCTAACCCGTTGCCTCAGACTTCATGCAGTGATGTTCGAAATCAAATTTAGCTTGTCACATCAGACTTCACGTAGTGATTTGCAAACCTAACTCATTGCCTCAGACTTCATGCTGCAATATGTTCCAAACTTCAGACCGTCGTCTCAGACTTCATGCTGCAATATGTTCCAAACTCCAGATCGTCGTCTCAGACTTCATGCATCGATGTTTGAAACCAAATTTAGCTTATCACATCAGACTTCACGCAATGATTTGTGAACCTGACCCATTGCCTTAGTCTTCATGCAGCAATGTGTTTCTTTATTCCATAAAATCTAGCCTATCGCATCAGACTTCACACAACAATTTGCGAACCAAACTCATTGCCTCAGACTTCATGCAACAACGTACATCTCTTTACTCCGTAACACAAACCATCGCCTTATACTTCATACGGCGATGTCCGAAGACCAAATCTAGCTTCACGCAGCGATTTGCAAAACTCTAATCCATTGCATCAGACTTCATGCAGCAATACATTTCGTTATTCCATAAACAATAATCATTGCTTCAGACTTCATGTTGTGATGCTCAAAAGAAAACAAAAAATTTAACCCATTGCATCAGACTTCATGCAGCAATGTGTTTCTTTATCCCATAACATAACCCATCGCCTCAGACTTCACGCAGCGATGCTCGAAAGAAAACAAAACTTTAGCCCATCTCCCCACACGTCATGCAGCGATTCACAAACATAATCTACGACCTCAGTCTTCAAGCAGTCAGGCATCATCACTTATTATTGTATTCATCCTCCAAATGGGTGAATAATCAAAACCAAACTAAGACATACAAAATTGCGCTCTTATGCTCAAAACCATTTGTCTCGTAATCAAACCCCGGTAAGCGATACATCATCAGCTTTGCCTACTTCCTTGAGACTCGTAAGGGTATACTACATCAGTATAACCTTATGTTTGTTGGACAAATTGTGGAGTATTCCAAGTATTCAATAAACTCCCAATCAAAATGCGTAAGACTCGCGTTTTCTCACACTATTCGATTGGAAGATAATTGAATAGGGGCAGCTGTCATACCCCAAATTTGTCCGCCCTCAATGTTACCATCAAGTTTATTTTCAAACTTTGATTTTTATAAAATTCTTTTAATTTACATTAATATTTTGGGGTTTTTTAAAATATTCATTTTCTAGTTAATTTAAAAATATAATATTTTATTTCAAATTATTTATATTTTTAAATAGAAAATAATTGTTCGTCTTCAAATGTTTTCAATTGACTTTTTATTCCAAATGAATAATGTAGCACAGTTGGTAAGAGAGTAAGGCTTACAAGAAGAAGGTCCTGAGTTCAAGTCCCGTTACACTACTTTTTGGTATTTATATTCTTTTGTGTGTTTTTTTTTTAATAAAAAGGATAAAAAAGTCATTTTTCAATTATTTTCGTTTTCTATTTTAAGGGTATTTTAAAAAAAAATATATTATTTTTAAATCTTTAATTTTATACACTTAATAGTCAAGATGTTAAAAATAATTGAAATCTTTCAAAACCATTTTTTATTAATCACAAAATCAATCACAATATTGAGAAAATTACAAAAGTGTCTAGGTTCATAATCTTGTCCTCCAAATTTCAATCAAGTCTCAATTTGTGTAAATATTTCTAAAAATATCATAAAAAAGGTGCTTCTTATTTATTTAAATAATATTTTCGTTTTCCTATATTTTATATATTTTAAAATATTTTTTTAATTAAAATCATTATTTTATGCAAAAAAATAGCTAAAAAGTCTAGTTATAAATAAAATCTTATTTAGTTTAAATATTTTTAAAATCTATCTTGTATCTGGTCACAAATAAGACCAGGTTCTTAGACTTGTTGACCAAGATAAAATTATAAACTTTTGAGCTTTTTTTGGTGTGGACTATTTCCTTTTTGGGGTGTCTTTAACCTAATTTCAAATCTATAAGTAGATCACTCTTTCACACTATTTTTCATCCACAATTTCATAATCATCCACAATTCACTAGTGTTCTCCTAAAGTTATTGCTCTTCACATCAAAGAACAACAACAAAGAAACCTTGAAGACTCCATTAACAGACACTTATTTTAGAGTTTTGAACAGAACACCTAAAATTTTTCTATCAAAAATTTTTTGAAACCTTGTTGTTGTCTCCAACATCTATCTAAGGAGGATCTCACCTCAAAGGAAAAAAGAGGAGAACGACGAAGGAAAGAAAGAATTTCTATCATTTGCTCACCGGGGGAATCCTCGCTCCCGTAGGTTGGTCTCTCTTAAAAATCTCCATCGTAAAATTTCTTGAATTCTTTATATTTTATTTCTATTGAGTGTTTTATTGTTGGGATTCATTGCTTGTATAAAATCTCCATGTTTGCTGTCTTGATGTTTATTCTTTTTCAATTTAATTAATAAAACAAAAGTTTCAATATTTATTATAATTTGTAACATGTATATATAATTTAGGTCACGTAGAAACATGTTCACTTTGCAAATAAAACAACAACTTTCATACATATTCTTTCTTTTAATTATTATTATTAAGTTAATTATTGCATTACAATTTTCTAATGGTTTTATTTCACTTGTTTTTGTTTGTCACTTTTTAATAAAAAATACAAAAATATGTTAATTTTATTATTAGGTTAAGTGAAAAGTCGAGAATAACAAAAACATTCCTTATACATAATTATTGGGATTTTTCAATAAATTTAATAATTCAAATCATTGATATAATACATAAATCCAAACAATTTCATAATTAAATTAATATTTTATAAAGATATTAAAACCTTCAGCCTATTGGGACCAGTTCAATATCTGAACTTGGGCCCTATTTCTTATACACCTCTTTTTATTGCGTGAACAAAAAAGCACACCTCCTGCCTTTTGGGCTTGAATTCAATATCTGAATTCAGGCCCTTGTTGTTACTACCTCATATTTTACCACCTCAACCTAATTAAGACCCTCTTTGCGTTTTATTTTCTTTTTATTTTTATTTTATAATTTTTATACTATATATTTCCTATTTTTTATAATTTTAGTATTATATTAATTATTACTATAAATTATTATCGAATCAAATATCATTTTTTAATTCATTCAAATATATTTTGCCCATTGCATTAAAATATCTTTTACCATACATTTAAATAAGAATTTTTATAATTAGTATATAAAAAACATTTAACCAACGCCAAATTATTTTTCGTAAATAAATTAATTTAATAATTAATTTTCAAAAAGGGTTACGAAGCATATTTTGAATAACTGCACATTTGGTCCAAAATATCCACTATTCATACACCCGAGCTAAGTACGAGGAGAATCAAAATGTCTGTGTAATCTATAAAAAAAACACCAACCCATACGAACTACGAATTGGGACTTTGATTCCTCATAAGAGGATACGTAGGCATACGATCTAAAATCGTGGCGAGTCTTTCTAATTAAAACTTAAAATCCAGTTTACCCCAAACGTAAACCTAGAGTCTAATATCCTTGTGAACAAGGTGGATGAAAGGTGCCTAACACCTTCCTTACGTCTAATTAAGTATGAAACCTAGAATCTCTGTCTGCGAATTAGGGTTTACTATTAGATTCCCTTCACTAGGATAAAAACAAATAGTGGCGACTCTTGATTAAAAAACCAGTTGCCACAGCTGGCGACTCTGTTGGGGAATAAAAAAAATACAGAGAAAAAAGCTTAATACAGAGGGGAGGATAGAGAGAAGACGAAAAAGAAAAGAATGGAGAAGGGTTTGTGTGAAGAACACCGAAGAGAAAATAACCTTGTTGTTGATTGAAGATCCGAGAGAAGGACGATTGGGGTTAAATTATCTGAAACCATAATCTTTGTTGATCCGCCGCCGCACCACCTTCAAGCTCCACCGCAACCTACAAAAGCGAAGGAGAGCAGGGATCAATAATAAATCCAGAACATTCAAAGATAGAGAGCAAGTGAAATCGCGAAAGGGTAACTGGACTTAGTGTTTTTATTTGGTTGGTTTATTGTTATTTTTGGAATTTAGGGGGTTTTGGGGGTCAGATTCGTGTTGGGGTTTTGGTAGGGCACCGCCGGTGGTGGTTTGGGAATTAGGGTTAAAGTGAGAGAGAGTGAAAGGGTTTGTGTGTACGAGAAAGAGGAAGATGAATAAGTGGAGTTTTCTGTAACAACAAAACAATGTAAATGAATAAAAACAAAATATAATCCGTTTCAATTCCATGCACGCTGGTTCATAATAATTATCATACTCTCTCGTTATCCTCCGCGTGCTCCTGATCATACGGCCGTAGGCCAAGTCCTACCTTATTTTCCATACATCCCCGCCCACGTAATCCAGCCTCCTAAAGACACCTCCTTGTTTACTCGTTAATTAGAATTTACACCCCCTTGAATTTAATTTATTTTTATAATTCAATTATTATTTCTAATTTATATATATATATATATATATATATATATATATATATATATATATATATATATATATATATATATATATATATATATATATATATATATATATATATATATATATATATATATATATATATATATATATATATATATATATATATATATATATATTCTTATTTACAAATATTATTATTATTATGATTATTATCATATTTTGATATTATTATTATATATTGTTATAATTATCTAATTTTTATCATTATTTATAATTATCATTTATTATTTATAATCCCTTTTTATGTAAATGTTATTATTAATATATTTTATTTACTATTTAAATATTATTATTATATTATCAAATAAATCATTTTATATCACAATTGCATATATTATTTTATATATTATTTGCATTAAATTTTTCTCTAATCATGCATTAATCAAGATCTTCGCAAATAATACGATTAAAAAACACTCAATAAGCATCAAACTATTTTTTCGCAATAAACTAAGCTAATCAACTGTTTTTTGCAAAAGGGTTTCAAACTAGTTTTGACTTACTGCACATTCAGTCAAAATCTCCGCAATCACTACTCCCGACAAAGTGCGAGGTGATTCAAAATATGTTTGCAAACCCCTAAAAAACACCAACCCCATACGAACTATGAATTGGGACTCTGATTCCTCATAAGAGGATACGTAGGCATACGATCTAAAATCGTGGCGAGTCTTTCTAATTAAAACTTAAATCCTGTTTACCCCAAACCTAAGCCTATAGTCTAATATCCTTGTGAACAAGGTAGATGAAAGGTGCCTAACACCTTCCTTTCATCTAATTGAGTCTGAAACCTAGAATCTTTGTCTGTGAATTAGGGTTTTCTGTTAGGTTCCCTTCCCTAGGATAAAAACTAATAGTGGCGAGTCTTGATTAAAAAACCAGTCGCAACAGCTGACGACTCTGCTGGGGATTCTCCTTCACCTTAGGTTTTAGGTTTTTTGTGTCTTTATTTGCATTTGCTTTATTTATTTATTTATTTCATTTATCTACTTTATCGCATTTATTTATTTATTGTCAATTTTTCTTATCATCATATATATTGCATGGCGGGAATTTTCATTTCAAAAGGAGAAGACGCCAATGAGAATTGGGATTTTTGTTATATCTATGTTGTTGGAATTCGTCATTCAGATGAGATGATAGGTATAGCTTGATTTTGGATTGCAATATCCTAATGAATGTATGCTAATGATTTATGCAGACTTATGCTTTATGATAATGACTCGCCTGATTGGTTGAATGGTACCCCTGTGATTGGTCGTTGATGATTAAGCGTAGAGGTTAGACTATGTAACAAGGTTGCTTGTCACATGATGGTTGATGTTATGCTATCATGATTTCCTGATACTTGATTTGAACTTTGAAGATTGCTGATGTAGGAGAAAGATCCATTGGAGATTATGAAAGTGCGCAGACAGCTTGCTTTTTGTGGCACGTCTTTCCCTAATTTGTTGGTAGGGTCTTGGAGGAGATTCTCATGGATATGATCTTGGAAATAGTTTGATGATAATGTGGATGACCCCAATATTTTGAATTATGCCCCTGATCAAACTGCTCTTGAAATTTTTTGGCTTTGATGAACCATTTTGAATCAACTCCTTTTGAACTAGCGTCGCAGTGGTTTGCTACAACATTTAAATTCTGAAAAGACGTGCCCTCAATCTCCAGGGTCTGGAGGAAGTACCCTTAGATCTCACCATGAACTTGACATATATTACCCTAGATGTTTGGAGCTTGAAGAGTTTGTACTTTGAAGTTGCTCGAAGAATTTGGACCCTACATGCGATAGGATGAACCTGATATGCTTTGCCTCAACATTTAAATCTTGGAAGATTGCCCCTTGAATCAAATCCTTGAGAGATTTATGTAAATGAGGGAACCGAGTCATACCCTATTATGATATGACTTGATTAAGGAATGTTCCTTCGAAAGCTATACACCCATGATCATTAGTATTTGCCTCTGTATATAGGGATCCTTTTATATTCTTTCCCCTAATTAGAAGCTTCTTGGAAATGTTGCCTTTGATCATACCAATTTTGAAATCTCCTTGATGCAAAGTATTGATTCGTAGTTAAATTGTACATTTTGAAAAAGTAATTATGTTTGATGCACATGCGAGTTCATGAAATCGAAATTGATTATTTGAAAAGAAATGGAAGATTAGAAGATGGATATTCGAAGAAACGAAGTGATAAATTTAACAAACATATGAGTCAGTTTAACACAAATTTTGCTTAGTATGCTTTCATAGTTAACCTTGCTTCAATTAGGACTTTTGAAGGTTGTAACGTGGCCATGGTTCGTGGTTTAAGAAAAAAGGATATAAGGCTCAAAATTTATTTATCCCATCCCATTCTCCTTGATGTTCTTCAATCCTAAGTTCAATTAATCCAATAGATGGGTTCAATCTCCAAGAGAAATTTTGTAATCACGCAGACGATGATAAACATTAATAAGATCCAAGCATCGATAAGATCCAAGCGTTGATGAGAAGCCTTTGAGGTGGAAGTCACAAGATTTTTTTCTCCAATTTTGTTTTGAATCCCTTATTTTTATATGGACCCAATTGTTTTGAATTTTCCGGTCCATCGCGATGCCCTTTCCTAAGTCAAATTTTTTTTGCTTTTTGTTTTTTACTTAGCGGGCTCTCTCTCTTTTTTTTTTGAAATTATTTTCTCTTTTTAATTGCTTTTGATTTTGAAATTTTGTGACTGCCACACTGATTGTTATAAGCTTTGTCTTCATTGTTTTCCTCGATTTTGTATTGAGGAAGAAGATATTGGGAGCTTCATGGATTCCTCATTCTTGATGGATGCGAGGAAAAGGATGTGCTTGAACCCTTGCTTAGATTATTTCCTCAATGATGTACTGAGGAAAGAGGTGTGCTTTAACCTTTTGTTTAGATAAATCACTTCTCTTGAGAATAGAACACACCATTGAATTAATTGAAAGAATACCATGTCCCTGGTTGAAATTAAGTTTTTTTTAGAAAATAGAAACAACTCCAACTTATGGCTTGAGGGGGTTGACTATGGATTAACTCCTTATTTCTCCATTATTTAGGAATTGAAACAATGCCTTACATTGTTAGCTCGGTCTTACATTGAAAGCATAGCTTAGAAAAATTTAGTTATTTTATTTTTATCATTCTCCCTCGAAGTTTGTTAATTTGAAAATTGAAAAGAGTGAAAATAGAGAGTTGTTGATTTTTGTGGATTGAATTGATTTCAAAAAAATGAATTCTTATTTTATTAGAATTACTGATCCAAAGATACAAATTTACACCAAATATAACTTAGCAACTTGGAAATTAGAAATTGAAACTGATAAAGCCTAATGATCCTATGAAAGAGCTTTTAGTTGATCCACTAACTTTAGGAGATGCTTCGTAGTTCTTGGACTTGTCAGTGCATGGGGATGACCCTTGACTTTTCTTGGGAATACCTATTTTGTTGATAAGGAATTTGCTCTTGATGTAGAGGAATCGCAGATGGTGGTGGCATTTGAGGCGTTGTGTAGACCCGTTATTGACCTTGTGAAGGGATGCCTTCTTTCTTTTTAGGGCCAAGTTTAATAGTCTCCAATGTTTAATCTCCTCCTTCCACATTTTTGGACTTCCTCAAGCGAGTACCAAGAAATCAGCTAGCATGTGGGTAACAGTTGGATAAGGGTAAAGGTGGAAATGCATGACATGCAAATGTATGAATGTATGTGAATGCATGGGTATGCAAAAATGTTTTTGGCTTTTGGGTATGTAAAAGTTTTCATGGATATGCAATGTGATGCATACGTAGTATGAGGGTAGACATAGGGGTACCCTATGCAGGTTTAATGGTAGATATGGAAATGATCATATCCTACATTGTCTCAGAGATTGAAACAGATATGGATTCCTTGAGGACGAAAATAATTTGATGTGGATTTGGAGGTACCCTACACTGTTTCAGATATTGAGACATATATGAATTCCTTCAGGGAAAAGATAGTAAATATGAGTTTAATGATATCCTACACTGACTCAGATATTGAGACAGATAGGAACTCCTTAAGGATAGAAGACGAAGGGGAATCCCTACGAGCTAGAGATGGTAATCAAGGGACGAGAATTACTACCAGCTAGGGATTATAATATACTAATGGACGGTTGAAGAATCCCTACCGGCTATGGGTTGTGACTTATGAGAGATAGACCATATAGGCTAGGGATTGTAGTATACCGGAAGTAACCCTTGCAGGTTTAGGGATAGTGGAAATGGGATTATATGAATGATATCCTTAGAAGGTAGGCTCCTAGTTTTGGCCTACGTATATTCTACCCTCCCCATAAGGTGGTTTCCTTAAGGGTATCATGAATAACACCAAAGGGAAAAGGAACAAGGGCCTCCCTTAAGTGGAGCCTCTTTATGGACCGAGACTTCCGTCTCAAAGTCATGAAAGGTCTCGTCATGAGATTTTAGGTTAAGTTCGTTACAAAGAGTCATGGGTGACCTTCCAAAGTCCTACTCGTCAAGAGGGTATCTCTCGATAAGTATTCCTTTTTCGGAAGTCCATCGACTCTATGTGAAGTCGTCACATAAACTCGCAGGGATGATGTACCCCCTAAGCTAATAGACGAACCTTCTTTCTAAGGGTTACTGAAAATATTTTGAGAAAATAAAAAATCCCGCCACATAGTATATATGATGATAAACAATAGACAATAATTAAATAAATGCAATCAATAAATGAAATCAATAAATAAATAAAGCAATAAAAACCCCAAAGCCAAAAACCCTAAAACCTAAAGTTGAATTCCCCAACAGAGTCGCCAGCTGAAGCAACTAGATTTTTAAATCAAGAGTCGCCACTATTAGTTTTTATCCTAGGGAAGGGAACCTAACATAAAACCTTAATTCGCGAACAAAGATTCTAGGTTTCAGACTCAATTAGACGAAAGGAAGGTGTTAGGAACCTTTCATCTACCTTGTTCACAAGGATATTAGCCTTTAGGTTTAGGTTTGGGGTAAACAGGGTTTTTAGGTTTTAATTAACAAGGCTCGCCACAATTTTAGATGGCGTGCCTACGTATCCTCTTACGAGGAATCAAAGTCCCATTTCGTAGTTCGTATGGGTTGGTGTCTTTTAGGGGTTTGCAAACATATTTTGAATCACTTCGCACTCGGTCGGGAGTAGTGATTGCGGAAATTTTAACTGAGTACGTAGTAAGTCAAAATTAGTCTGAAACCTATTTGCAAAAAAAAGACTGTTGATTAGCTTAATTTGTTCGCGAAAATAGTTTGAGATTTGTTTGTGTTTTTTATTGTATAATTGCGAAAAGTCTTGATTAATGCATGATTAGGAAAGATTTAATGCAAATAATGTAGTAAAATAATATATGAATTCTTGAAAATAATTTATAATAATATAAATTATATTTTCATGTAATATATAATAATACATAAAAATTAATAATAATGATAATTATAAAATGATAATAATATAATAATAAGAAAATAGAATTAATAATATAATAATTATAAAAAATGTAAAAAAACTAAATAATTTCCAGGGGAAGTCGTTTTAAGTTATTAAGTAAAATAGGGGGTACTGGAAGTAAGCTGGCCAAGATCATTAATGGTCCAAACAAGGGGGGTGTAAGTCGCTATTGTATTTAGCAGAAAGTTGAAAGGAGGTGTGGAGAGCTGTGGGCCTGGCCCAACGCATTTTTGAAGAGGACAAGGTGATTGCATGTTACGTGGTGCATGAAGCCTATGGTGCAGCTTGGCCTCATGGCCTCTTGATCAAAATCGGATGGCCAACAACGAAAGAACATAATCGATATGGTGGGCGCGCGGCACGGGATACGCACTGATAAGAGTTTTATTTTTATCATTTTTCGTTTCATTTTACACAACCTATTCTTTCGTCTTCCTCGCTGTCTCAAAGCACCAACCCACTTTCAAACCCTATTTCGCTACATCCTCCGGAGGTGCAACCGTACCTCCTTTCACCGTGAATCAAACCCAACCCCCAATACAAGAATAACACAAGAGAGCTAAGTGTTTACCCCCTTTGTGATTCTGTTCTTTATGACTTTGAGCGTTCGCGATTTCACCCCTAACCTCCTTCTTTCGTTTTTGATCCACAAGTTTTGAAGGTGGTGGCCGGTAAGTGAAGTAGCGGGGGCGCAGCGTAGACAACGGTGATGGTGACGACAAGCTTGAGGTGGAGTGACGGAGCTTAGCGGTGACTCGCGGCGGGAAACGCCAAGCGATTAGGGTGTCTGATCCGCAAACTCTAATCACCTCCTCTCCTTGTTCTCAACGGTAAAGAGCTCACTCAAAAACTTTTTTCCTCATCTCAGTGATCTTTCCCCGTTCTCTGTTAAAGGATCCGCCCCTATGTTCTTTCGTCTTCGTCTTTCTGTTGGCCAGTCCCCCTCCCCTTTCTGTATTCCCAATTAGTATATATAGGATAAATTAGGGTTTCTTACTGTAAATTTGGTTAGCATAGATTTTTCCAGATTTGGCAATGTTTTGGAGATTTCATTTTGTATAATATTACACTTGTATTTGATTTTATTCTCAATCTCTACAGTAGATGTAAAGAAGCGACCATACGCGTTAACTTAAGCCTGATCTATACAGTTCATGTTTCTCCTTTTTTTTGTTTGGCCAGCATTTGCTATTTCTTTCTGGGCCTACGTTAATTGAATGTATTGGGCTTGCATGTTATTATTTATTCTTGTCTAGCAGCATTGTACTTTGTTACAAAACATTGTTTTTTTTCTTTTTTAGATACATACTAAACCCAACTACTTATTTCTAAACAAATACCTTTTACTATTAAGAAAACATGATTTATTAATATTAATAATAGATGACAACATTAATCAACGATAATCTTGTTTCAAAAATACAAAGTGGGCCACCAGCACCTTTTCTAGCAACAATATTTTATATTACAGCAAGTTCTTTTTTTTAGTGCAACTAGGCCCAATTGTTGTTGTTTTCAAACAACCTTTAATAATTAAATAAATATTACAAATAAAATATGTTAATAATATAAATAATCTTTACTGAATAATATTATGATAAAAAGTTCCCAGTAAAACACCTTGCGCTTTCATATATACTTTTTATTAAACAGTAATAGCTAGGGGTTTAATAATAATGCCCTTTTTTCCTTTAAAACAAAACAACAACAAGATATTAAATGAACTGTTGAGTTTTAATGGACTTGTAACCTGCACACCCCATCCCTTTTTGTTAGCAACAGCCAAAACGTTAATGTACCCAATTCCAATGGACTTGCATATTTGTAACTTCAACCTCCCCTTTTAATAACGAAAAAAATGGGCTAAGTCATTTAATTTTTAATTAAAAGCAACTTAAACTTAGGTAGCCTTAATAATTTAATAACTCACTAATTATTAGAATAATTTTTATTTTCGAATCGCATGGGCCGTTGGCCAACGTGCCTCATGAACGCTCACAGATATCCCAGTCTTCCTGAATTAGAAAGCCCCGTTTTCGCGAATTAAAATACACCCCCTAGTCTTGGATAAAGATGGGCCAAAAAATATTGTTGTACCATCCTTAATTAAATATTTCTTCTATTTTAATCTTGAAAAATGAAATCATCGAGGTAGGACAAATTTGGGGTACGACAGCTGCCCCTATTCAATTATCTTTCAGTCGAATAGCATGAGAAAACTCGAGTCTTGCGCATTCTGATTGGAAGTTTATTGAATACTTGAAGTATCCAAACATTTGTCCGACAAACATAAGGTTACACTGATATAACATACCCTTACGATTCTCAAGGAAGTAAGCAAAGCTGATGATGCATCGCTTACCAAGGTTTAATAACGAGTCAGATGGCGCAATTCTATATGTCTTGGCTTATTCATCCATTTAGAGGGTGAGTATAACAATTATTTATGATGCATGGCTGCTTGAAGAATGAGGCCATGGGCTACGTTTGCGAATCGATGCCTGGTGCCTGAGGCGATGTTTTGAGCATGAATACATTGCGGCTCGGCGGCTATGTATTTGAGTCTGAAGAACACATTACGGCTTAGAGGAAATTTGTTGGTTTGGATAATACATTATGGCTTAGAGGAAAAGTGTTTGAGTTTGAAGAATGCATTGCGGCTTTGAGGCAATGTGTTTGAGTTAGAAGAACGCATTGCGGCTTAGAGGCAATGTGTTTGAGTTGGAAGAACGCATTGCGGCTTTGAGGCAATGTGTTTGAGTTTGAATAACACATTGCGGCTTAGAGGAAATGTGTTGATTTGGATAATACATTGCGGCTTAGAGGCAAGGTATTGAGTTCTAAGGGTGAATTGTGGCTTAGAGGCAATGTTATGAGTTCTGAGAATGCATCGCGGCTTAGAGGCAATGTGTTGAGTTTGCAAATACATTGCGGCTTAGAGGAAATATGGTGAGCTTGCGAATACATTATGGCTTATAGGAAATGTGTTGAGTTTTTCTTTCTTTTGAGTATCACAGCACGAAGCCTGAGGCAATGGTTGGTGCTTATGGAATGAAAGAAGGTATTGCTGCTGGAAGTCTGATGCAATGGGAAAAAGTTTTGTTTTTCATCGTAGCATGAAGTCTGGGACGATGATCCAGATTTGTTTTCGGATATCACTGCGTGAAGTCTGAGGCGATGGTTTGTATTACGAAGTAAAGAGATATATATTACTGTATGAAGTCTGAGGCAATGAGTTTGGTTCGTGAATTGCTACGTGAAGTCTGATGCGATAGGCTGAATTTTGCGAAACAAGAAACGCATCGCTGCATAAATTTTGAGGCAATGAGTTATGTTCGTAAATCACTGCGTGAAGTCTAATGTGATAAGCTAAATGGTTTCAAACATTGCTTCCTGAAGTCTGAGACGATGGTCCGAGTTTGGGTAATGCATTGCGGCTTAGAGGTAATGTGCTGGTTTGGATACTATATTGCGGCTTAGAGGCAATATGTTGATATGTAAAGATACATTGCGGCTTAGAGGCAATGTGTTTTGAGTTGGATAATATATTGTAGCTTAAAGGCAATATATTGAGTTTTGTGAATGCACTGCGGCTTAGAGGCAATGCATTTGAGTTAGATGATATATTGCGGCTTAGAGGCAACGTGCTGATGAGTCTGATATGATAAGTTAAATGTGTTGTTTCGAACATCGTTGCATGAAGTATGAGACGATGGTCTGGAACTTGGCATAACGAAATACACTGATGCGTGAAGTCTGAGGCAATGGATTAGGTTTACAAATCGTTGCGTGAAATCTGAGGCGGTAAGCTAGGTTTTGTTTTCGAGCATCGTTGTGTAAAGTCTGAGGCGATGATCTAGGTTTTGAAAAAACATTACGGCTTAGAGGCAATGTAATGAGTTTGGAGAATGCATTGCGGCTTAGAGGCAATGTGTTGGCTTGGATAATACATTGAGGCTTAGAGGCAATGTGTCGAGTTTTGAGAATTCATTGCGGCTTAGAGGCAACTCCCTGAGTTTGTGAATATATTGCGGCTTAGAGGTAATGTGTTGGGCTTGGATAATATGTTACGGCTTAGAGGCAACATAATGGGCTTTGAAGATATGATGCAGTTTAGAGGTAACATACTGAGTTTGTAAGGGGTTCATCACTGCAGGAAGACTTAGGTGATGGGCTGAATGTGTCACGGCATGAAGACTGAGGCGACAGGTTAAATCGTAGGAGGAGTATTGTGTTGGTCGACCCTTAGATAGTTGAATCGAGGGTGAAATTATTTGTCTGTTTGCTATGTGATACATGTGTATGCATGCGTATTGAATGTTGTATGTATGCGAAATGCATGATGTTTTGACATTGATATGGAACCGTGGATCTATTGAATATTGAAATGTATAGGGTATGTATGCTTTAGATATGCAAAATGTGTGTATGTATGAAACAGGCGTAAGATGCGTATATGCCTTGAAATGTTATGAAGACTATTTTTGGCATTCTCTCCTTTAAACCATCGACTCAGAGTTACCGACTCCTGGTGCTGTATGTTGTATTGTCGTAGTATTGTTGAACTTGAACACAGTGGGAAATGTTAGCAAAAGTTAAGCGTTGGTTTTGTATCACGGGCGTAGATGTAGACGTGGATAATGGCCTATGCGTAAATTTGTGTGCAGGCTTAGACGCAGACGTAGACGTAGGTAATGTCCTATGCATAAATTTGTATGCTGGCGTAGACGTATGCATGTGGTCTCTATAAGCACGGGCGTAAGCGTAGACGTATGTAGATTTGTACATTGTAGGCACTGACATAAGCGTAAACATATGTAGATTCGTATGTCGTAGGCACATGCGTAAGCGTAAACGTATGTCGATTCGTATGTCGTAGGCGCACGCGTAAGCATAGACATGTGTAGAATTGGCAGGAGTACACCTATGTGTGGATGCATGTGTGGACGTAGACTTTGTGTTTCAAGCGTAGGCATAGGCGCTGACATGGACGTAGACTTTGCGTAGACGCATAGATGTAGGCATAGACTTGGTATTGTTGAGGGAAAGCATAGGCGCAGGTGCAGACGTAGTCTTTTTTGCTTCGTAAGCATAGACATAGGTGTAGACATGTGTATAGACTTTTGTATTATAGACGTAGGAGTAGATATGCATAGATTTTGTATTGTTGAGTGTAAGCATAGGGGCAGACATGTGTATGGACGTAGACTTTTTGCATCGTGAGCATAGATATGCATAGATACAGGCGTAGACAGGTGTATAGATTTGCAAGACATAGGAGTAGCCATGTGCGTGGGCGTAGACATGTATTTTCTTTTGATATTTTTCTAACCAAAATGGTTTTTTTGATGTTTTGTCAAATGCTTTTATTTTGTTAATCCCCTGAAATGATTTCAAGACTATTCATAAGTAATAATCATAGTATTTTGTAAACAAGTCTGAAACAAAGAAAACACAATTTGAAAGATATAAAGAAAGCAAATGTTTTATTGATATCCCTCTGAATAGGCAATAGTATAAGATGCAATTCCTAGGAAGAGGTAATTATAGAAAGTTTTAAAATTGTAAATGGCAATGAAAAATGATAATTGTTATTGTTGTGCCCCAGTATCCTTTTAATGATCTTATCTCCTTTGCTTCTGAGTTGAATGATCCAAATCTATCTCTCCTGTCGTGGTCTGTAGTCGCAGTTCTTAGATCGCTGTCTTTTTGTTCTTTATTTTTTGCATGGAATCTCTAACTTTTCCTGGATTGCCCTTTCGGGTTTTCAATCCACCGGGATAATAATTTTTTGTTTATATGCCCCTAATTTTTTCCTGGATCGCCCTTTAGGGTTTTCGATCCACCGGGCCGCTCCTTTTTGCCTAAGTCGCCTGTTTCAGGTTCGAGCTTAGCGAGCTTCTTGTACATAGTGTTTTTTGACTGCGTCCGAACTGGCCGGGTGTAGTAGTCTTCCCCATTCATTGTTATGGAGATAAGACCACCAACGGAGAATGTTGTGTATGGACTCTCGTAATTAGTTGTCCATTTATCACGTGAGTGGAGGCAAGGTAGCAGAATCTTCTTGAGTAATAGACCATGTCGTGGTTCGTCTTGTATAGTATACCGTTACCTGGAAAGAATTTCGCGGATGATTCTCGTAGGGTTTGGTTGCCAATGCTAGAGCCATTTTATGGATTTCGTGAAACCAAGGCTTGTTATATTGTCATTTTTTGATAGCAAGGAAATATCTGGGCTCTTCGAAGCGTCTGTTTGTGATGCGCGGTTCATGGTTAGACCAAGTTACCTTGAATATAGACGATATAACTGTCAGGGAGTTCGTCATTTGATTTCCTTTTCATGAGACGCGACTGAAAATGATCTTCATGAATTCCGCAGTCGGTTTTAAAACATGACCTTGATAGGGAATCAGTTTTGGATGTTTAGTATTCCGTTCACCGTTGACATGGTATATGGCTCGTGAGTATGCTTTGGAGAAGTCAATACTGCCCATATATTGTGCCCCAATATATTTGAAGCTTCGTCGAACGTGGATACCCAACATACCCCTGGCTCGGGTTCTTCGTCAGATCTTGGTATTTCACAGTTGTTTATTTTTATGGCACTGTCTGTATTCGACTTTAGCCTGTTTCCGAAGATATGCGCAATAACATGATGAGCTTCTTTGTGGCTCCGCTCTTAACATTTCCCCTTAGCTT
Source organism: Vicia faba (assembly GCA_948472305.1). Lineage (NCBI taxonomy): Eukaryota > Viridiplantae > Streptophyta > Magnoliopsida > Fabales > Fabaceae > Vicia > Vicia faba. The sequence continues at coordinate 908,943,089 of OX451738.1, read as the reverse complement.
AGTTTCTTCTAGGTCTTTCCTTGTACTCAGATTAATGGTCTTGATAGCCTCTAGATATGGTTGCATATTGTTAGCTCCCCTTTTTTTTATTTCCCCCGCCATTTTCTCAGAGAGTTCAAGATCTTTATCATCTTCCTCTTCAACTTGGTTGATAAGTGCATCAAAATTATATCAGATCGCAGCAATAGCCTTATCGGTGGTTTTGGGCATGAATTTACACCTTTACCGTGTTTTGATGCATCTATAGTATTTGAATATTTGAAAATGCAGATGCAGAGAAAGTATTGCCATTTTTAAATTTAAGATATAAATGCAAGAGAAAGAAGAGGGATCTTGATTGAAAACAAAATATAACTTTCATTAATCGTAAATATTGTTTGAAACAAAACGAGGAAACCCTTACATGCAACCCCTATGTCTCGGGTTTGACATAGGTTCTTTCAAAAACAAGAAAAATTAATTAGGAAAGAAAAAGATCTCAGGAATCTCCAAGGCCGGCCATCTTTTTAGTTCTCCTCCCGGGGCGCATTCTAAGATGAATTCAGTTTCCCCTTTGGTGTTGGCCTTATCGGATATCCTCGCCATATGTTTGCCATGCACTACTCCGTTGTTAACAAAGGTCTCTTGGATTGGAGGAAAATGTGCTTCACCCTTCAGAGTAGCTTTATATTTTCCTTCAGGGTATTGTCCAAACTGGACTATCCCCTGGTCCCCTAGCCTTTGTAGATCTCTTTTGAGAGCTTCATTGTGTCTTACGGGAGTCCGCGTTTGTTGGTTGGAATCTGTAGGGTATGAGATGCCCCTGCTCTTGGTGGCGGTATGACAAACCCTTCAGTTTCAGCTTCTTGCTAGGCCATGACGAACTTTGGGATTCCTGCTTCTTGCTCTTTCCCTGGTTGGTGATCGCTTGATGCACTAATACTCTAGGCTATTTCCTCGAAAGCTAGCCTGGGAATTTGGTCTTTCCTGTCAATAATGTTCTTCAAAGCCAAAATAACTTGACTCAAATCTCCTTTCATTGAACTTACGTCGCCCTTTACTTGGTCGAGATCATCTTTGAACGCAGCCTGGGTTTCCTCGACTATCTTTAAAATAGATACGCAAACGGTGTGTGGAAACAAAACGCCTTTATTGAAGGTAACGTAATTCATATATTGAAAAATATTACCATCTTTAGCCAAAATTTATTTGCGTGAAATCAGGCAGCAAGAAAATGAGTCTTCTATGCGCACCTGCAGATATCTGCTTTTGAAACCATCCACTGTTGCTGGACAAAACTTGAGAAAGTCTTTAGCATGTTATTTCCCTTTCGTGGCCTTGATTTCAGGCATGTTTGGCGTGTTGACGTGAGAAAGTTGTTTCCTTCAGTATCCATTTTTAAAGAAAGTCACAGAGATCTTGATTTTATTATTTTTTGTACCCCTTGAATAAGACAAAGAAACGCGTGATGAGTATAAGATGAATGTATGAAGAATATATGAAATGTATGAATCCATAGGTTTATAGACGCAGGGTTGAGTGACGGGGCTTTTGTAATAAATACCCCTATAAGCAAATGTGTTTAAATCAAGAGTCTCCACTATTAGTTTTTATCCTAGGGAAGGGAACCTAACAAAAAACCCTAATTCGCGGACAGAGATTCTAGGTTTCGGACTCAACTAGATGAAAGGAAGGTGTTAGGAACATTTCATCTACCTTGTTCACAAGGATATTAGCCTCTAGGTTTAGGTTTGGGGTAAACAGGGTTTTAAGTTTTAATTAATAAGACTCGCCACGATTTTAGATCGCGTGCCTACGTATCCTCTTATGAGGAATCAGAGTCCCAATTCATAGTTCGTATGGGTTGGTGTCTTTTAGGGGTTTGAAAACATATTTTGAATCACTTCGCACTCAGTCAAGAGTAGTGATTGCGTAAATTTTGACTGAGTACGCAGTAAGTCAAAATTAGTATGAAACCCATTTGCAAAAAAAGATTGTTGATTAGCTTAATTTGTTCGCGAAAATAGTTTGTGATTTGTTTGTGTTTTTAATTGGATTAATTGCGAAAAGTCTTGATTAATGCATGATTAGGAAATATTTAATGCAAATAATATATGAATTCTAGAATAAAATAATTTATAATAATATAAATAATATTTTCATGTAATAAATAATAATATATAAAAATTAATAATAATAATTATAAAAGGATAATAATATAATAATAAGAATATAGAATTAATAATATAATAATTATAAAAAATGTAAAAAAAACTAAATAATTACCAGAGGGTGTCGTTTTAAGTTATTAAGTAAAACAAGGGGTGCTGAAAGTATGTTGGCCATGCCCATTAATGGTCCAGACAAGGGGGTGTAAGTCGCTATTGTATTTAGAAGAAATTTGAAAGGAGGTGTAGAGAGTTGTGGGCCTGGCCCAACGCATTTTTGAAGAGGACAGGGTGAGTGTATGTTACGCGGTGCATGGACCTTATGGTGCAGCCTGGCCTCATGGCCGCCTGATCAAAATCGGATGGCCAACAGCGAAAGAACCCAATTGCTATGGTGGGCGCGTGGCACGGGATACGCACTGATAAGAGTTTTTTTATCATTTTTTGTTTCATTTTACAGAACCTATTCTTTTGTCTTCCTCGCTTTCTCAAAGCACCAACCCACTTTCAAACCCTAGTTCGCTACAACCTCTGGCGGCGCAACCGTACCTCCTTTCACCGTGAATCAAACCCAACCCCCAATATAAGAACAACACAAGAGAGCTAAGCTTTTACCCCTTTTGTGATTCTGCTCTTTCTGACTTTGAGCGTTCGCGATTTCACCCCTAACCTCCTTCTTTCGTTTTTGATCCACTGGTTTTGAAGGTGGTGGCCGGCAAGTGAAGTAGCGGTGGAAGAGCATAGACAACGGTGATGGTGACTACAAGCTTTAGGTGGAGTGACGGAGCTTAGCGGTGACTTGCAGCAGGTAATGGCAAGCGATTAGGGTTTCCAATCCAGAAACTCTAATCGCCTCCTCTCCTTATTCTTAACGGTAATGAGCTCACTCAAAAATTCTCTTCCTTGTCTCAGTGATCTTTCTCCGTTATCTGTCAAAGGATCCACCCCTATGTTCTTTCGTCTTCGTCTTTCTGTTGGCCAGTCCCCCTCCCCTTTTGGTATTCCCAATTAGTATTTATAGGATAGATTAGGGTTTCTTACTGTTACGAATTTGGTTAGCATAAATTTAGGGTTAAGAAGATTATTGATTGATTATGTTTATTGTAATTGATTGGATTTATTCTGTAATATATTAAATTTTCAGATTTTGTTTAGATTTGGATTGCAATTGATTTTGTTGTTCTTTCGGATTTGGTATTGACAAGCATAGATTTTTCCGGATTTGGCAATGTTTTGGAGATTTGATTTTGTAGAATATTACACTTGTATTTTATTTTGTTATCAATCTCTACAATAGCTATAAAGAAGCGACCATACGCGTCAACTTAGGCCTGATCTATACAGTGCATGTTTCTCCTTTTTTTTGTTTATCCAACATTTGCTATTTCTTTCTGGGCCTGCGTTAATTGATTGTATTGGGCTTGCAAGTTATTATTTATTCTTGCCTAGCAGCATTGTACTTTGTTACAAAACGTTATTTATTTTCTTTTTTTTAGATACAAACTAAACCCAACTACTTATTTCTAAACAAAAACCTTTTACTATTAAGGAAACATGATTTATTAATATTAATAATAGATGACAACATTAATCAATGATAATGTTGTTTCAAAAATACAAAGTGGGCCACCAACACCTTTTCCAGCAACAATATTTTATATTACAGCAAGTTCTTTTTTTTTAGTGCAACTAGGCCCAATTGTTGTTGTTTTCAAACAACCTTTAATAATTAAATAAATCTTACAAATAATATCTGTTAATAATATAAATAATCTTTACTGAACATTATTATGATAAAAAGTTCCCAGCAAAACACCTTGCATTTTCATATATACTTTTTATTAAACAGTAATAGCAAGGGGTTTAATAATAATGTCCTTTTTTCCTTTAAAACAAAACAACAACAAGATATTAAATAAACTGCTGAGTTTTAATGGACTTATAACATGCACACCCCATCCCTTTTTATTAGTAACAACCAAAATGTTAATGGACCCAATTCTAATGGGCTTTCATATTTGTAACTTCAACCTCCCCTTTTACTAACGACAAAAAATGGGATAAGTCATTTAATTTTTAATTAAAAGCAACTTAAACTTAGGTCGCCTTAATAATTTAATAACTCAGTAATTATTAGAATAATTTTTATTTTTGAATCGCATGGGCCGTTGGCCAACGTGCCTCATGAATTTTCACGGATATCCGAGTCTTCCTGACTTAGAAAGCCCCATTTTCGCGAATTAAAATACACCCCCTCCCTAGTCTTGGATAAAGATGGGCCAACAGATACTGCTGTACCATCCTTAATTAAATATTTCTTCTATTTTAATCTCAAAAAATGAAATCACCGAGGTAAGACAAATTTGGGGTACGACACATTTTACTTATAAGGCACGACTTTATCTGATTTATATGGAATAGGACCAGGCCGACAGATAACTACAGGAGAAACATCAGGTTTGTCGTGGTACGCAATCTCTACAGGTGCTGGAACACCAAAACATGGAACAATGACATTCACCCCTACTTCTTCAGAATACTCAGGAATCACAAAATTGTCATAAAACATACTTTCATCAGAGGAAAATAATTCATCAGCAGAAACATACTCATCATCAGACATGGCCTCAACAGAGTAGTCTTCAATCATATTAACTCCATTATAATCATTTTTTTGCTTGTGACTCTCATAGTACCATTAATCAAAAACAATTGAACATCTCTTCTTATAACAGAACAACCACGTGAATCCCTATATTGGATCTGACATGACCCATAATGATGTACCTCCTGGCAATCCATGTGACAAAATATGGAGTGTAGCTATACCAGATCATTATCCATATAGTTTACTCATCCCTTGGTCTGATTATGTGTATAAGACCTTCATCCATCATTTCAAGAAGATCAACTCTCACTTTATCACATCCATTGACATCCGTACTACAAACACTACAAGCGGCACGATCATGTGTGTAATAGCTGAACTCATAGAGATCAGCATGCATCTTCACTAAATAACCTCTGACCAGATTGATATAAAAAATCTTGAAGTCCCCAGGACAACCAACAACCATATTTACAATACTTCCATGTCCATGCTTTAGTAGTGGATTATCTTTCAAATTGGGACCAACATCTTTAAAAGACAAGAGACCAAATCTTACCATCTTTTGCACTTCAGACTTTAATGGATAACAATTTTCAATGTTTAATCCAAGGGTTCCGTGATGAAAAGCACAAGTATGATCCGCCTTATAATACCATGGTAAAGTTAAAGGAATTGCAGGGAGAGGCCTAGTCTGCACCAATTTATTTTGAATCAAAGCTGGAAACAATTATGCATAACTCATCGGAATGGGATCAAAAGATTCTCTCTTCTGACCTTGCCCTTGATTAACTTGTTGCGGTGCTCTCTTATAGGAAACAAAGATCGGAGCCACATTGACAACTAGAGTTACAGAGGCTACCTGTTATTAATGTTGATGATATCTTCTTGGAGGTCTAACCCTTCTTTCTTCAGCAACAACGTTTGTTTCACTTTCTTTCTTTCTAGAAAACCCATATGATGATTTCTTTATTCCACTAGAACCTTCATCTTTTGTCAATTTTCCTTCCCTGATAGCTTTCTCCTGACGGACACCCATACTTACCATCTTAGTGAAATCACTCGATGCACTTGCAACCATCTTTTCATAATAAAATGATCCAAGGGTTTTTAGGAAGACCTTAGTCATTTCTTGCTCTCATATTGGGGGTACCACTTGGGAAATAACTTCACGCCAACGTTGCGCATACTCTTTGAATGACTTATTATCCTTCTGAGCCATCACTCTCATCTGGTCACGCTCAGGTTCCATAAACATATTGTACTTATATTGCTTCACGAAAGCTTCACCCAAGTCATTGAAGGTGTGGACGTTGCTATTGTCCAATCCCATATACCATTTTAAAGTAACACCAGTTAAACTATCCTGGAAGAAATGGATAAGCAAGCGCTGGTCATCAGTATGAGTTGACATTATTCTGATATACATCACCAGGTGGTCACGGGGACAAGAGTTTCCCTCGTACTTCTCAAATTTTGGCACCTTAAACTTTGTTGGGACCTTCACATTAGGAACCAAGAAGAGGTCACTAACATTCATTCCAAATAACTCTTTCCCTTGGAGAGCCTTTACTTTTTTCTGCATTTCATTGAATTGATTTTGAAATTCATTCGTTCGGTCATAGAAACCCAAACTTTCACTTGGTGGAGGAGCAGGATGATAAACTTCATTATTAATAACATGCATAACATTCACTGTAGGAGGTGTAGCATGATGAATCTCATTATTAGCAACAGGAGTAACATGCACCACAGAAGGTGTATAAACAATAGCAGTTTGAACAAATGAAGTAACTTGAGCAGCAGGATTGTAACCTTCTAGCATGAAATTCTCAAGCATTCCCCACGGGTAACTGTGAGGCATACATTATTGAGCACCAGTAACTTGAGTAACATAAATGGGACTCTGATATAATGATTGTCTGCTATGGTTAAGTAGCACGAGGAGATTAAGGAAAGGGTGGTGGTGGTGGTTGATTCTGAGCAGCCACCAATGATTCTACCAAAGCACTCAGATTAGTCATACCAGCTCTAAAAGCAGTAACTTCTTCGTGCAGCTCATGATTCTCTTGTTCAAGATTATCCATCTACTTTCTAGAATTAGCCCGAGTATTGTAGCAATGAGACAACTTGCTGACTGAACGAAGTAGAGAAACAAGTAAAACACCTAGGAATGAACAGGAATGCAAAAATATGTGCAAAATGATGCATGATATGCAATGCATATGGTTTATTTTGTTTATTCAAGGAACTCATAAACAATTGCAAATATTGAAGTACTAACACTTTTGGAAATACTGAAATTTCTCATTTTAATAATAATTTTGGAATGGATTACAACTTTTAGTACAAGTTTCAATAATCCTAAGTACGAGATAATAAAGATAAAATCTAAAAATTCTAAGGAGCCAAAGCTGATGAAGATATCTCCACACACAGATGCTTTCCCTTGAGTCTTGCAAACTGAGCCTTCAACTGCATGTTCTCTTATGCATACTTGTCGATGACTCCTTTCCATCCACCAGAATCAGAAATTGGGTGACTGGGACCTGGCTGAGCTCTAGAGGAAAATAAAACCTCTTGATTCTCCATCATTTCTACATCATGGCTCTCAAGAATCTCGATCAAGTCATCCTTATCTTTCAATTCTGTTAAGTAGGACATCTTTAAAGTCTGGTACTTGTTCTTCCATGCTTCCTTTTCTTGTTGCATCCTAACCAAGGCAAGTTGAAGTTCTTCCACATCATCTAAGAGAAGAAGAGTAGTCATCATAAACATATCAGATATAGGTTCTTCGTGAGAATAAGGAATCTTCAACTGAATTGCCCTTGCTTGTACCCAACAGAGATGAGGCTCTAAGGAAACAGCTCCTTTTGGTCCCAAAACTTTTCTACCCATTCTATGAATATGGCGCCAAGCCTTTTCAATTGCTTCCTTAGTTACCTTGTGATCTTCTCCTTCTTTAAGAAAGAAACCACTTAGATGAATGTTGTTTGGCTTATCTCTCATTGTATATCCAAGTTGACGATGCACAAGAATGGGATTGTAGTTAATTCACCCCTTTGCACTAAGAAGAGGCACATTTGGGAATTACTACAGCTATAAATAATCTCCACATCATAATAAGATTGATGATACCAATCAATATCAGAATGAGTAAGACCAAAATCATTGGGGCCCAACGCGGTTCTTTCTTGATATCGCAAAAAGAAATAGACCAAGGTAAGTGAGAAATAAACCACTGATATAACAACGGTGTGCAACAGATGACCATCCCTCACTGATAGAACTTTTGAAGATGGATGGAATAATAAGTATCTCCTAGTAGCGTAGGGGCTGGATTCCTGATAAGAAAGATCATAATGGTGTTAGCATCCATAAATATTTCGATGTTAGGAAACAAGAACAACCCATAGGAATTCAAAGCAAAGATAGCCTCGAAAGCAGTTGTACTCTTCGTCTTGGCAAAGTAACAAGCTTTCTACAATAGAAATTGAGTGGGTAAGCCTCTAATTCCTCCTTTAGTAGTCATGTTAGCCTCAATCTCATACTTTTTCAAGTGATTTATGGTGGCAATCTCATGAGACTTGGGATCTCCTTCTAAATCGGTGAAAGGAACACGATCACTAATAGGTAAACCAAGTAAGTAAGAATACTCCTCCAATATGGGCATCAGCTGATAATCAGAAAAAAAGTAAAATACTGGCACAACAGATCATAGAATTGGACCAATGTAGAAAGAATACCCTCCCTCATCTTGAGCATCATAAAAGGCACAATGGCTCCATACTTCTTCTGGAAATCCATAAAACTCTCAATCTCAGGAGTCAAACTCATCAGTTTCTCTATCTTAGGATCCTTGAAACTATACTTCCGAGTCTTTATCTTTCCAAAATCCATGGTAATAAAGTACCTGAGATATTTGCAATAGCCAACCTTAAGTTCCTTGAATCAACTATTTTAAAGAATGCTCATGGGGGCATGAATGCATGATGCAATAATCACACACAAGATCAAAAACATGATGGATCATAGGTTCGACTTCACGAGCATGAAGTCAAAGGTACTACCCACAAGGTATAGACTAAGAGTTTATCACCTGCTGAGCAGATTGTCTGAGTGTAGCATCTCCTCACAACCACTTCCGGATTTCTCCGTCATAGTCTTCGCACTACACCTAAAAGGATAAGACAAGTTAAGGGTTCTATGGTCCTCAACTTCTGCCGGCTCCCAAGTCAAAAGCAGCATGTCTTCCTGGTTGCTCGGTAAACAAATACTACAGTCAAATGGGCCTCCACTTAGTGGAGGATCTCATGTCTCCTTTTTTGGGATTCTGCCTTCAAATTTAACATGACTATACCATCCATCCTATCTTAAGTTTGCCTAAGTCCGGGTAGAGGATTTATAAGAGATCACCAAGCACCCTTAAAACTAGAAAAATCCAGACATACATATATACAAATAATAATATACAACAAATAATAGCATATATACAAATAAATAAAGATAGGATCAACCCACTTATAGAAGTTTTCCCCAATGAAGTTGCAGGTTTTCTGTAGCGGAAGGAAATGTTGAGACTAAGCCGTTGGATTAACTTGACTCGCATAAATCAAATAAAAATCGCCACCATACTTTATTGTTTCCAAAGGAAATGGGAAAGAGTGAATAAACCCAAAAAGAGGGGGAGAATCTAAGTAAGGGGGTTGATTATGCAAAGGGAAGGTATTAATATCTTTAAAATCTACAGTACTCCACGGGAACCTCTTTGAAAATTTGTGTATTTTTTCTATAAAAGGTGTATACAAAAATAGACGGTGGAGGTGAGGAAAGAAGTATTTTTTTTTACAAATTTTACACCTACCGTGGTTGAGAGCCTTTAGTGCCTACGTACTACCTTTCATGCAATAGGGGATCAGGGTACTCGTAGTTCACCTTAAAAATTTTAAACACATGTGTGTTGGTTAATTTTAAGAGACGAGACATCATCGTCATATCTGTGTGGAAGAACATACTTAATACCCACAATTATAAGAAAGGAGAATTTGCATCATCTCAAAGTGGAGAATATAACTTGGATTTTAAAATCAACAAAGCCTCACTCAACACCTGTAACACCCCTTCTAAATACCCAAATTAAAGGTAAAGATTAAAATCAGAGAAATAAAATTGCACGGAAGGGATGCCACAACACACATCACATTCCAAAGTTTTTAAGGAAAAACAGACAGGGTATGTTTGAAAGTATAAGCATTCCAACACAAAACAAACATACCATAAATATTTACTTCATTCTCTCGTGCAAACGCAACGGAGTTTCATAATTTCACATCATCTCCATTTATGGAGGAATCAAAACATAATTCAAGGCATCAAGCCATCATAATTCACATAAGCATATATTATCAAGTCTCACATAGACAAAACATCATATACACGAATAAGGATTATATACATTATAATCCAAATACAAAATAATCGAGTTCGACACTAATAAATTCCCCCCCATGTGTTACTACCAGAGCATCGACTCGACTCTAATCAAAATAAAACAGATTGCAATCCAATGCATCTGTTAGCTAGCGCCTCGCGCTACCGTCCTCGGTACCTGCACAATGCCATCAAAAGCATTGGCCAACAAAAGGGTAAGAATTCCAATAATCATATAACATGTAATTTTAAGTAAATGAAATGGCAATAAATAAAACAATACATAATGATCATGTTCATTTTATCACCTGTAGCATCCTTACTCAAGGAATCCATTTCCAACACATTAACCATGTAAACCGATTATCCGAATACTCACGTCCTTGGCACATAACCATAATTCAACAACAACAATATTGGCACATAATCAAACACATCAACACACATACATATCATGCACAATTATACATGTGACTCACAACACGACTCAACGTATGCAAATGCGGTACCGACTCGTGGACCCAAAGTTCCACCACCTATATTTCCCTTCCGGATCAAGGTCACTATGTCTTTTCCCACAATAGGGTCACCGTCTAGATATTGTGGACCCAAAGTTCCACCACCTATATTTCCCTTCCGGATCAAGGTCACTACGTCTTTTCCCACAATAGGGTCACCGTCTAGATATTGTGGACCCAAAGTTCCACCACCTATATTTCCCTTCCGGATCAAGGTCACTACGTCTTTTCCCACAATAGGGTCACCGTCTAGATATTGTGGACCCAAAGTTCCACCACCTATATTTCCCTTCCGGATCAAGGTCACTACGTCTTTTCCCACAATAGGGTCACCGTCTAGATATTGTGGACCCAAAGTTCCACCATCTCTGTTTCAAGACCACCATGCCATGCAATGTACAATATAACCAATGCATGCAATTAAGACTCACAACAATCTTAACATACACATGCCATCAAATCCAACCAATGGAACATCAACTATTGTACATGCATGCATACATATAATTTATCAATCTCAACGTCAAGTAAAATGTATACAAACGAGATTACTTACTCAACCAAAACATAAACCATCAACTATCAAATAATTCCAAATCGGAAAATCGGAACACAATCGCGTTCCAACGAAAATGCGAAAAATCAGAAATTTGGAGTCTACAGTGCATCAACACACAAGTCATGCATTCACTATAGGAAGCATTTATCAACAATTCGCATCATGATAAATATATCATCGCATCATATTTGCATTATGCAAACCATCACCAATAATTCATCATCATCAAAAGTCATGCATTCACAAATCGGAAGCATATATCGACAATATCAATATGATCATCACATCATCATGTACAAGGACATATATCATCATTATCAACAAAAATCATTTAGTCATGAACAATTCATCACAAGCCTCCCATATCATCATGTAGCATCATCATTTTCATACAAACATGCATATTAAACATAAGCATACATGTTGTCATACCCAATCATTCAAACCATATCAAAACATAATGCATTTTGCATTTGATGTATAGCTCACAAGATCATTCATTTAGTACACCAAACATCACCAAACACTTCACTAAAATACATAACAATCAAATTCACCTATAAACATAAACACTTTCTCCAATAATCACTTATTAAAATAAGCTCTTAAAGCTACCTAATTCCTCATAATCATATAGAAAATTTCACTAGCTTTCCAACGCATCAAACGGCGCCTAAATCGGAGTTACGGTTCAAAAGTTATGGCCGAAACGAGCCAAGAAATGCCAAGTCAGAGCAGCAACACGGGCACCCGTGTGCTGCAACACGGCCCGTGTTGTGAGGCCTGCGTGAAAACTCCACTCTTTTGAGTTTTTCTCATTCAACTACCATGGTTTTCTTTCCCATTTCAATACTCTTAATTTCCACAAGCTAGCACTTAATACACCCACAAACCATACTCCTAATTCAACTTTTCTAAACCATTCTAATAATCAACCAACAAAACCCTAAAAATCAACTATCAATTTTTACCCCTAAATCCAAAATATATCATACAAAAACCTAACAATATGAGATGGAGAATCAAACCCCTTACCTTGGTGTGGGTTTTCTTGAAACAAGATGATGAAGATGTTGTAACTCCACCCTAGCTTCCTTTCTTCTCTTCTCCTCTTTTCTTTCTTCTTTCTCCTCTCTTCTTTTCTTCTTCCTCTACTCTTACTAACTTCTCTTTTTTCTATTTTATAAAACTCTCTTTCTACTACTAACTTTCCTCCCTCTATCTTTCTAAAATTGTAATTTGGCCCCAACAATTATTTAATTCAAATTATAATATATAACCCTATTAAACAATATTACATTAAATAATATTTATTCTATATAAACCTAATCATGCCAATTAATCAAACAAAGCCAAATATTACTACACACCAAATTAATATTACTCAAAATAGTATTTTATCATTATGAATATTTTTACTTCAAATAACCGAATTAACATTTAATCAAAAATAGGGTGTTACAACTCTCCCCCACTTGAAAGATTTTCGGCCTCGAAAATTTTGACCAAAACGAACAAATCGGGACATGCCTACGCATTCGTCCACTCAATCCTTGCGCTAATTAAACAACATACAAAATACACCTAACACAAGGGCATCTCCCTAGCCATAACGTTTAGACAAGAACAACCATGCCGAGATGCGAAGCCCATACAATGCACTCGACAATCAACTAACACCCAACAACTAAACAAGTCGCAGACACACCGGTTCGCTCGAGAACTAAACAAACAAGATCGATACCATTCTAACGTCTCAACCATAGAATTAGTCATACACTCGAACCGACGCCCCGGAAACGAGTCACCAAAGGTAGGAACATAAAGTCCTACGACACAACACCGACACCATCGCTAAAACAAAAACAACAAAATGGTTATACAAACCAAAGCTGAAACAATCAGAAAGGATAAAACCACGCGTGCTACGCAAACATGAAAAGATGCCATAATTCACGCATAAGTACGAACTCAAGAATTACACTTGCAGTTATCGCTCTCAGTCCATAAAAATCACAAGGTCACATCGTCCTTGTAGATTACCAACGTACCACCCTTGAACAATACCAAGTTACCCAAGCATAACTGAACTGCGACACACCACTCATCCTAGGACGTAAACTGACGAATTGCGACTATAACTCACTAGCCCAAATCCAACAATCCTGCATACTCGCTAGAACTCAATGCTCGATATCTAAACCATGTTGTGTCACTTTTATGCATAAGATGCCAACCGTAAAACAACTCGGTTAATCCTCAACTTCACAATCACCCAAAATGGATACGTTCAAAGCGTACACCCACCAAGGCACCTCGCAACATCAGCTTCCTCAACTCGAAGAATCACTCTTTCATTCTCGATTGATCAACGTCCGTTGATCCTCTGAAATACACGACATAGTTTGACCTCTTCAAATACTGTCCAAATATTTCACTTGTGAAACTTCGATGTATACACTTGACTTCCACGAAGTCTTCCCTTATAACAATTCAATTCCCAGAGTTTAATTAAGTAATCACCATCCTCGCATCGCCGCAACGATTTAATACACTGATTTCTTATTCGAAACATCTCTCATATCTTTCAATCTTCTAAAGTGGTAATCCAAACCAAACACTCTCTCAAGAACTCTACTCATCAATTTCGTCTCATACTCCTGAAATTACAACATAGTTTGGACTTAGAACCATAACATCAATTTCTATGGAATCCAACATAAACACCGTCGCGACCGACTTCAGTCACAAATAGAACATCTTCCTCTATAAAACATCAATCATCTTTAAGTACCTGTGGCTACCAAACCATCTCAAAGATACTATACCATCAAGACCCATCTTAGTTGCAATCTAATAATCCACTACGGCTATTAGTATCCGGCGAAATCCATATGGTAGTAGTGAATGAATCCTTAATAACCTTCTGAGTTTAATCTCAACAAGCGTCCCGAAACAAACATGCAACATTCTTTCAAAATAATAAATCTCAAATAAGATATTCTTGGGTTATCCTCAATATCAACTTAATAAACTCAGCAACAGACGAAGTCTCTTATAGATTCATTCTCAACTTGAATTGTCTTCAACAATTCTAATCTCCTTGTCGTTAACATCTGTACCTATAAGGTTCCAATGAGCATAACTGCATCAAACTCTAACTCCCGCATCCGATAATTTTCCATAAGAAAAATCAAATCGTTCTAAGGTAGTAATACACTTTTCCAACTCTATGTCGAAATACATCTTACGTCCAAAACAAAATATCATAACACGTCGCACCAGGTTCTTCAGTACAAAACAAAACCAAAATCAAGGCATTCTCTAAACTTTCCACCGGCTAAAACAAATTCGCTTCCCATTGCGAAGTCCAATTAGTCACTCAACCATTCCGGGTCAAAATACTCACGATCAATACCAACTCATAAAAACATCTTCCATCGAACTCACAAAGTTAACCATCCAAAACAAAAGAACTTCTAAACTATGAATTAGCCCCTTAAAGTCTTCGACAAGACACAAAATAAATCTTCGCGGAACTGTCCAAAATATTGCCGTCTAAGTTGCTTACTTAAGACACTCACGTCCAACAGTTCCAAAACTCCTTCTTTAGAGGGCTCAGCATGCTCCAATCTAACTCCACTACTGATAACGCAACACTCGGATGCTTGCCACAATCCCTTAACTTGATGTAAACCAAATAATATCCATGAACACGAAACAACTCTTCAGCTACTCATGAGAGTACTGTTGGAACATTTCAAAATCTTACCTGACGCATTAGTCACACTAATGACATCAGCTTATACTCGCCCGGACCATACGCTATCTTGAAAAGCATTACCTGAACATCTTCAACCCTCACACTAACCCATAGGCAGCCAGACTTCAAAACGATCTCACTAAACACAAAACTCCAAATAACTGCTTCACTTAAATATCAATCCTCTGAAGCAGACACTCGTCCTCAACATCCGCTTCATTCCTTGACTACAAACGACACACCAACTTAGGTAACCTTTGCTCTTCTCGAACAACACAATCGGCGCACTCCACGGCGAACCACTCGAACAAACAAACTCTACTAAAACCAATATTCAAGTTGACTCTTCAACTCTAATTCAGAAACAGACATCCCTTAAGGATACTTCGAATCCCAACTAGTTCCAGAAACTAAATCCATCAAAACTTCACCTCGCACTACAGCGGTAATTCACCTACATTTCCATAAAAGGTTTCGGAGGAATCACAACAAGAAGCTCGCTTGCCAAAAATCTTATTTCTCACCAAAATCCAAATTCGCCCACAACTCAAGTAACCATGCACTGCCTTGTGTCAACTCATCTGCTTCACACTCTAATAAGTTGGCAAGACAAGTCTATCCCAAACAACACAATTCCTGACTACTATCAACAAGAGATTAAGGATGATCAGTCCCTCAATTTGTCAATGGACAGTCGACAATCATGAGGTGGCATTAACCATCGTTACCAAACCACACCTCATCTTCAATCTTACCCCTCAAGCTACTTAAACATAACCATGCTTGAAGCATCAACTGTTCGGCACTACTTACATCTTACAATCGGCGGTATACTGAACCAACCTCTTGCACAAAACTTCAGAGAAGAAACTTCTCCCCCACTTATTTCACACGTACCTCTGCAGACAACGAAAAGGAAACAAACAAGTACCGACAGTGTTTCACACACATGTCGCGTACCAAAAGGGATTAAACACATAAACAACCTGGCCGATAGACCGACCTGCTCTGATACCACTATTGTAACACCCCTTCTAAATACCCAAATTAAAGGTAAAGATTAAAATCAGAGAAATAAAATTGCACGGAAGGGATGCCACAACACACATCACATTCCAAAGTTTTTAAGGAAAAACAGACAGGGTATGTTTGAAAGTATAAGCATTCCAACACAAAACAAACATACCATAAATATTTACTTCATTCTCTCGTGCAAACGCAACAGAGTTTCATAATTTCACATCATCTCCATTTATGGAGGAATCAAAACATAATTCAAGGCATCAAGCCATCATAATTCACATAAGCATATATTATCAAGTCTCACATAGACAAAACATCATATACACGAATAAGGATTATATACATTATAATCCAAATACAAAATAATCGGGTTCGACACTAATAAATTCCCCCCCCATGTGTTACTACCAGAGCATCGACTCGACTCTAATCAAAATAAAATAGATTGCAATCCAATGCATCCGTTAGCTAGCGCCTCGCGCTACCATCCTCGGTACCTGCACAATGCCATCAAAAGCATTGGCCAACAAAAGGGTAAGAATTCCAATAATCATATAACATGTAATTTTAAGTAAATGAAATGGCAATAAATAAAACAATACATAATGATCATGTTCATTTTATCACCTGTAGCATCCTTACTCAAGGAATCCATTTCCAACACATTAACCATGTAAACCGATTATCCGAATACTCACGTCCTTGGCACATAACCATAATTCAACAACAACAATATTGGCACATAATCAAACACATCAACACACATACATATCATGCACAATTATACATGTGACTCACAACACGACTCAACGTATGCAAATGCGGTACCGACTCGTGGACCCAAAGTTCCACCACCTATATTTCCCTTCCGGATCAAGGTCACTACGTCTTTTCCCACAATAGGGTCACCGTCTAGATATTGTGGACCCAAAGTTCCACCACCTATATTTCCCTTCCGGATCAAGGTCACTACGTCTTTTCCCACAATAGGGTCACCGTCTAGATATTGTGGACCCAAAGTTCCACCACCTATATTTCCCTTCCGGATCAAGGTCACTACGTCTTTTCCCACAATAGGGTCACCGTCTAGATATTGTGGACCCAAAGTTCCACCACCTATATTTCCCTTCCGGATCAAGGTCACTACGTCTTTTCCCACAATAGGGTCACCGTCTAGATATTGTGGACCCAAAGTTCCACCATCTCTGTTTCAAGACCACCATGCCATGCAATGTACAATATAACCAATGCATGCAATTAAGACTCACAACAATCTTAACATACACATGCCATCAAATCCAACCAATGGAACATCAACTATTGTACATGCATGCATACATATAATTTATCAATCTCAACGTCAAGTAAAATGTATACAAACGAGATTACTTACTCAACCAAAACATAAACCATCAACTATCAAATAATTCCAAATCGGAAAATCGGAACACAATCGCGTTCCAACGAAAATGCGAAAAATCAGAAATTTGGAGTCTACAGTGCATCAACACACAAGTCATGCATTCACTATAGGAAGCATTTATCAACAATTCGCATCATGATAAATATATCATCGCATCATATTTGCATTATGCAAACCATCACCAATAATTCATCATCATCAAAAGTCATGCATTCACAAATCGGAAGCATATATCGACAATATCAATATGATCATCACATCATCATGTACAAGGACATATATCATCATTATCAACAAAAATCATTTAGTCATGAACAATTCATCACAAGCCTCCCATATCATCATGTAGCATCATCATTTTCATACAAACATGCATATTAAACATAAGCATACATGTTGTCATACCCAATCATTCAAACCATATCAAAACATAATTCATTTTGCATTTGATGTATAGCTCACAAGATCATTCATTTAGTACACCAAACATCACCAAACACTTCACTAAAATACATAACAATCAAATTCACCTATAAACATAAACACTTTCTCCAATAATCACTTATTAAAATAAGCCCTTAAAGCTACCTAATTCCTCATAATCATATAGAAAATTTCACTAGCTTTCCAACGCATCAAACGGCGCCTAAATCGGAGTTACGGTTCAAAAGTTATGGCCGAAACGAGCCAAGAAATGCCAAGTCAGAGCAGCAACACAGGCACCCGTGTGCTGCAACACGGCCCGTGTTGTGAGGCCTGCGTGAAAACTCCACTCTTTTGAGTTTTTCTCATTCAACTACCATGGTTTTCTTTCCCATTTCAATACTCTTAATTTCCACAAGCTAGCACTTAATACACCCACAAACCATACTCCTAATTCAACTTTTCTAAACCATTCTAATAATCAACCAACAAAACCCTAAAAATCAACTATCAATTTTTACCCCTAAATCCAAAATATATCATACAAAAACCTAACAATATGAGATGGAGAATCAAACCCCTTACCTTGGTGTGGGTTTTCTTGAAACAAGATGATGAAGATGTTGTAACTCCACCCTAGCTTCCTTTCTTCTCTTCTCCTCTTTTCTTTCTTCTTTCTCCTCTCTTCTTTTCTTCTTCCTCTACTCTTACTAACTTCTCTTTTTTCTATTTTATAAAACTCTCTTTCTACTACTAACTTTCCTCCCTCTATCTTTCTAAAATTGTAATTTGGCCCCAACAATTATTTAATTCAAATTATAATATATAACCCTATTAAACAATATTACATTAAATAATATTTATTCTATATAAACCTAATCATGCCAATTAATCAAACAAAGCCAAATATTACTACACACCAAATTAATATTACTCAAAATAGTATTTTATCATTATGAATATTTTTACTTCAAATAACCGAATTAACATTTAATCAAAAACGGGGTGTTACAACACCCAAGTGGAAAATATCTCACTTCACTGTATATCGTAGAAGTATAGTAGCTCGCATCACTACAAGAATCAACAAGAATGGTTTGAATGAAGTTAATTTACTTTTGGTCTTCTCACAAAAATGTCAAAGTATTATTAAATTGATTAAATTTTGATTAAGAAAAGGTTTTTGAAAATGCATGGACCAAAGTCCAAGTTTATTATGAAAACGGTTCAAGTTAGAAAACAAGAAGAGTTTTGAAAAGAGGGAGAAGATTTTGAAATTAAAGAAGATGGTAGAAGATGAAGGGGCTATCCTAAATCATAAGGTAAAAGCCAAGGAAAAGAACGATCTAACCAACAATAAGCTAACACTTGACATAATAAGTCAATGAAGAATTCTCATCCTTTGGATTGAAACCAAGCATGCAGAAATACTAAACCTCTGAGAAATACCAAATTTCAGATGAATTAAGTCTTCACAAATTTTTTGGCAAAGTAACAATTGTATATAGAGGAATTCTCAATCACAGACAAAGCACATAATCAGAATAACCTGCACACAAAGATAATCAACCCAATGTCTTGAGGTAAACCCCAAGAACTTCAGACAAAATAACAATAAAGCCACAAAGTCCCAAGGTATCAAGGTTTCTAATCCTAAGTCCAAGAGATCCACAACTCCACAATACCAAGCATAGTAACCAATTAGTCCAAGTAACTTTAAAGTTTTTTATTGTTCAAGTTGATTATTAAGCTCTTCAAAAGAAAATAAATGCTCAAATGAGCAAAGATAAAATGACATAAAGATAAATGCTCAAGTGAGCAAAAAAGAAATGACATGGAATGTAAATGATAAAGTAAATGTTACATAAAAATAAAGGCACAAAAATAAAGACATAAAGTAATTGCATGAAGTAAAGGCATAAAGTAAAGGCATAAAGTAAAGTTAATTTTTGATGAATTAAAAGTTAGAAGGTTAGTTGAATGGCCATCTTGAAGCTTGCATTTGAAAAATCATTAGAAGATTGATAAAATCAAAGCTTCTCAACAACAAGTCTCATTTGCTTTTTGTCAAGTATATCATTCATTTCAAGTGCTCAAAGCAACCACATATAAACAACAATGTTAAAATGATTCACTTAGACCAAATTCCATGAAGTTTATTAGAGGATTGATAGAATCAAATCCTCCTAATAATGAACTTCAAAGTTATTGGATCAAAGGTTTCAAATTAAACATACTTGGGCTTGCAAACATAAGTTTGGGCCACGAATGATCATTTTTCAAATCGGGGCAAATTTAGTGCTTTATTAAGCAATCATAAATAGACTTATGTAGAAGTCACACCTATTTTGAGGTCGGTTATTAGAAATCTTTGTACCAACGTGTAAGAGAAATGATATGTTGATCATTCTCCAAATATATGTAGCAAAAGTAAAAACAAGAAAGGGATAAGATGAAGAGGGAGGGGATGTATTAGATGAAATTAGGGTTTCAAATATCATCAACATCATTTATCCATTTTGGTGGATTTGGTTTTTCAGCCTATCAACACCCAAGATCCAATGAGGTTTAGGAACTTGTCCCAAAATAATATCCAAATCAGAAACAATTTGTTTTTTAATAAAACAATATTTAAATGATTTAAAAAGGGGAATAATTGGTAAAATACACAACATGTATTAAAACACCAAATAAAAATCCTAAAAAATATCATAGGTCAAACATGAGTCAATGAGTGTTGACAAAATTTTTTAGAATTTTGTAAAGTTAGAAACTCTTTTTAAAATTTAAAGAAATAAGTAAAATAAACCAAAATTTGTGAAAAATAGTAAAATCAAAAGTAAAAATAAAATGAGCTCGCCAATATTTATTAAGAGGTCATTAGATCATTCCATAATTTTTTTAGAATTTAAAAATCAAGAAAAGTATTTGTATACAATTAAAACTAATTAAATAAAGTGAAAAATCGAAAAAATACTAAATCATAAAATAAAATTGTGAAAAAATAAAAATCAGAAAGAGAAAAATCAAAAGTATCTTTGAGATTTTTTTTCATATTTTTAGAAGTTGAAATGAATTTCTTATAAATTTTTGAAGTTTAAAACAATTAAAATATAAGATCAGAAAATAAAAATAAAGCCAAAAAGATATAGACCATTGGATCAATGTCAAAACGCGTTATTAATCTAATCCAAAGGATCTAGTGCATTGTGCATATCATGGTCATTAGTGAATAAACCACTGAACCATTTATTTAAAACAAATTTTGAAAAAAACAGGCGGCGCCTTGTCATTGGTTGAGAGATGACACGCTGGTCATTTTCAACCACCGGCCACGCGTGATTTGTAGGTTCCATGAAGTGTAAAATTAGAAGCTCAGACCGGTGCCATTCGCTTCGTCTCTTCAATACGATTCCAATGGTACCCTCGTGAAAAATTTATATTAACTGTAGCTCAGTCGATTTGAGAAAAACCAGAAGAAAAAAGTTGGAAAGGGATTTGAAAATTCATGAGCAAAACTCACTTCTAGTTAAAAACTAATGATGCGTCAATATCAGAGTGATGAGAGCGACATTTTAGTGACAAGTTTGGAGAGAATTAATGGAGAAATCAACACGTTGAAGCTCGACTTCAGAGCTCTGAAACTTGACTTGGCTAGCACGATTTATGACACCTCAAGGCTTAGTTCTTCTTATGTTAGCTTCAGTGAAGTTCAATGACGAATAATGAGCAAATAAATTGGATTGAAGAATGCTTTAAAACCAAATTCTAAGTTACAGAATTGAGAGATATGGAGGAAGTTCAACAAAGGTTTTTTGGATCTCTAAAGCTTGTCCAGTGAGTGGGATATTATCCTCTATTTATAGGGAACAGAATGATGATGAGAAATGAGAGGATGTGTGAGCAAATCGTGCAAACCAAGCCAAATGTATGACTTGAAATGCCTCATAATGACCTCATACCAAGTGTAATTCTTATCAAAATGCATCTGGGAAATTAGTTAAACATGTTTAGAAACTAAATTTTGAGCAATTCGACCTGTAATACAAGTTTACTCATGGTAAAAATTCTGACTCGAGGAAAAAAACCAGATTCTATGGAGCCAACTTCAACCATGCATAGCTCACTACTCCGGAACCTTTATGGGATGATTCTTGACGCATTTGAAAGACAAGGTTATAATCTTTACAATGTGCCAAGAAAGAAATGATGTGGATAATTGATCCTAAAGTTATGATCAATTGAAATCATTAAAAACTCACTGACTTTTGTACTTAGAAATATTTCTAAGTATGGGACCTCAAAATGACCTATAATGTTCTTCAAAATTACATGACCTTCCACTCAAAATTTGGTTTTGATATCTGAAGATGACATGAAGTAAACTTCTTGAATTGAGTTGTGGAATTCAGATCACTCAAAAATCATAAAAATGAAAGACTTATGGTCTTTAGAAGATGATGAACAAATTTGGGAAAATTCACAAAAGACCTATAACTTTTTCAATTCTTCAACAACTTTCCAAGCATTTTCAAGTCTTGCACATTGAAACAAATTGTAGTAGAAATCCAAAAGGTTATTATGGAAAAGAATGGCCTCAAGGAGATAAAAATTGACCAAGTTATGATCATTTGAAGTCAAACCCTAAGATTCAAAGGCTTCTCAAGGAGACTTATAATCTTTCTAAACCATTAGTGATCTTCCATTTCAAAATTAACCTTAGATTTCTGAAGAGAGCTTGTTAATGACCATTTGAATAGAATCATGGTTTTTGAGTCAATAAAAAATCTCAAAAAATTAGCAAGATATGGTCCTTGGGAGTCAACAAACCCTAGCTCAGAGAATATCAAAAGGACTTGAAACCCCTTTTAACTTTTGATTATTTTTCTTGCGCAATTGGATCTTGTCATATGAAGAGAGGTAGTTGTTGATGATAATAAGAATCCATAGAAAAAGAAGCAACTCAAAAATTTTGAAAATTGAGAGAGTTATGCACATGTGATCACTGAATCAAGCACTTGCTCAATTAGGTAAAACTTGTTGAACCAATCTTAAACTGTTTTGAACTTTCTTGGCAAAATAAAGCATGGTAATCTTGACCATGACTCCTTGTTATCATAGATATAGCCTTGAAGCTTGAACTCTTGCAATCCATTGAAGAAACATTTGACTGAGGATCATCTCTCTAAACCCAAAGTTAGATGGTGAGGTAATGCAATTGTGTTATCACCTACAATATAAAAATTCAAAGACACACACACACAAATATATATATATATATATATATATATATATATATATATATATATATATATATATATATATATATATATATATATATATATATATATATATATATATATATATAGATGTTAGTCTAAGAAAACATGTACAAGATACAATTCAAGGTGCTTGGTGATCCCTCAAAAGCAAACATAAAGATAGGATGAAGTAGAAAAGGAGAACCAACCTTAATGTGTGATCTTAATGTATTGATAAATATGAGATGATGAGAAATCTTAGAGGCAAAAATTGGGGTATAACATAAACCAACCTTGACCAACAATTCTCCAACATAGACCAAGATGCTTCACAGAAAATATTGTCTTCTACTGAACTCTAAGTATACTCCCTTCACTTGGAATAAGTAAAACATACAAAGACAAGTGTGACATCTTCCATCAACAAAGACCTTCAAAGAGTCCTTCCAGAATCTCCATAAAAGTAAATTCTCCCAGACACAAGCAATACTGCCCATAATACTCTCATAAGGTCTGCACCATAAAAAGACACCATAGCTAGGAAATAACTCCCCATGTCATGCATAACCAAGGCTCCTGCTGAAGAAAGGCACTTAATAGTGAAGGGCCACATCTTCACACACATGCTGAACCATATTCACACCCTTGTGAAAACACACCAGATCCTCTAGCTCCTTGAGAGCACATCTAGGTCTTTAGACATCTTGATTGTAACAAGGACATATATGAACAATGTTCTTATACATGTTGTCGTGAATCTTTACACACTTGGTATGAAATAATCTCATAACCTCCACATATTTTCAGCTTGCTTAAAAGCTTTACTGAGATTTAGACGGCAGCAAAAGAAGACACCTTCTGATCAGATTCACCTTATTTGATACTATTCTTCTGCCCTTACGTTCACTAGTAAATGTTGATACTAGTGTGGTCTTCTAAATAGTAGTCATGCATTCATCAAATATATTATTGCAGACAGGATCAAAATCTGCACATTCTAATCTCCATAGTCAGATCTTCCACTTCTAACAACAATGCTTTGAGCATCCAATTCCATGTGCCTAACGGCAAGTATCTTCTAAGCACAACCCAACATGATGTTACAATATCATTTAGGACATCAACTTCAAAACACAGAATCCAACCATCATGTTTCCACCATTCAAATGACTTAATTATGTAAAGAGGTCCTTAAAGAAGCTCACAATAAAACACAAGAAGATCTCAAAAGATCACACCTTCTGCAGCTTATTTAGGTTATCACAGACACATGAATGTCATAGAGAGAAATAAACTCTCAAACAATTTCTAACCATCAGTTTAGAAAGCAGATTCACATCCAAAATAAGATAATTACCCAACTCCTGGCAAGGTTTTTACCATCAGTTAAATGCACATCTTCACCAGAATAGACTAATACCCAACTCCCGACAAGATACTCGTCATCCGAGGAAAAAACTTCCTCACACAAACTGTAGATAATGTTCACCTTTTATAGATGTTAGGACATTTGTTCTGACACCCTTCTTCTTCACATTCCTAGTATAAGAGGATTCTTCAAAACATTCCAGACTTGGTCAGTGATTGGACTTTACACTCCATCATGGTCAGACTTCCTATTTTGGAATCTAATGGTTATCAACAATACTCACCCCATGATATTCAAAACAACTTACTTTTCTGAGGAAGCAAACCACTGAGATGATGTTCCACCATAACTTTTGACATCGCTCTCAATCATAAGGACTTCACCCTTAAGTATGGTTAGACAATTACCATAGTAATCCATACATCCGTTTTAAAGGAACCAGAGAATCAACCATCAGTGGTTGATCATCCTCTAAGACCAGATCACACATATGCAGTACTTTGCATACAACACTCCTCAATAAGCTTCTTCTTCATATCACAATGTCCAGACCTCCTGTCCGACTTTGAGGTGATATACTCCATCCTTTTGCACCTAAACAGGAGATTCCCTCTAACATGTATCTGGAGCAGACTTCAACAAACAAGGCATCAAAATACCACATCTGTGAGTTAATCTTTTAGAGGAATCTTAACCCATCTCAGGTTGATGCATATTCATTGCACACAACCCTTGACAATCTCTTTTACAATAATAAAATAAGATTTCCATGTTCTCATAAACTTGATAAATAATATCAAGTTAGAGTAAACAACCTATATCTTATTTGTGAGAAACACCAACCAAGCACATTGAGAAAAATAAATTCTCAACATAAGAATGTCAAGACATTATATCTGGCATCTCTCCAAGAATCTTCAACTCCATATTTGAGATTCTTCTTCATCAACTGCTAGGAGTACCTTGAGAATCAAACATTCCCCACCTTCAATATTAGTACAACACGGGTTAGTGCATACCACCAATACTCCCCTCAAACAAAATCTCTTTTATGGCCACAAATAAGATTCCCTCACTTTGGCTCCTTTGATCAAAAGGATCCACCAGATATCAGAGAGAATGTCCTTGACATTTGACCTTTATATACAAGGAACCTGGCTGAGATAACACAACTCTACTGGACACTAGAGCTCATCCTCTGCACTTCTACTTACTTGGATCAGAAATAAACTAAACCCAGAAGTAACCAATTGGTTGATCAACATTCAACCAGCCCACCAATCTAAGACATGTTTTCTAGATAAAAACATCTTAGATACAAAGCCCAGATGCCTCCTCTTCCAAATCAGGAGTAGGTTCCAAACACATGAGATCATTACACATTTGTTTAGCACCCAAAGTTTCTGATATTCAACAGGAAGCTTCACACCTGCTAATATGATGTCTCAACATCTGGTAGGACATCATTTCCCTTCTTCTGGAACACAAAACTAAGCTTGGTTCTGAAGCCATTACTTCTTCCATAAAATCAAAACATCCCTTGATCACCTTCAAGATCTTCAAAAATAGTCCAAGCTCCGGCTACACCAACACAATAAGACTCATAGTCACTTTCCTAATTAGGTAAAGAATTAAGAAGACTCTTTTAGAAACCAAAATAAATGGCTCTATCCTTTCTTCAATAGTCTGTCAAATAAATGTCAAGTTTCTTGAAAAATATCAACCACACACTAAAGTTCCTTTATGAGTGCACTTCAGAAATAAAACTCAAGTATCATTGGCCACTTTACATAGATGGTTGAAACAGTCTTGCACATAACCTGTCACCATAGGATAAACCTGCCGAGGAGACCAAACCCAAATTCCCTTCTAAGAAGAAACCAGGGTTACATCAGATACCATGCAACGGAACAAACAATAGAACTCCCCAACATCCTTCAGGTGCCACATAAATAGTCCATAATCTAGGTGACACCAAAAATAACACCAGTTTGAAAATAAACCAAACCTAACATAGTAGCTCACCACCAAGCTACAACATCAGACACGTCCAATCCATTCCCTATTATGAATAGTCCATCCTTCACTTCTAGGGACCATTCAAACAACAATATGAACTATCCAAGTTCAAACAACTTTACAGTAATCACATTTCTCCTTTCCCATGACAAAAAAGTATCATCCTAGGATCTCACCCATAAATAGAACAGGATGCCTGCTTTGATACCAACTGAAATTCTGGTATACCAGACTTCAGATGTCCTATGACATGTTGAGACATCTGATCTGAACAAAACAAACAAGGCAAGGTATAAACATACAAAGCAGTACTGAAAAGCATAAACAACACACAAGAATTGTTAACCCAACTCGGAACAACCTTCCTATTATGGGGGCCATCAAGCCAACGATAAAGTCCACTATAATAGTATCAATTCATAGGCCATACAACAAACATACCAGTTTACAATCTACTCACTTAATCACTTCTCGTGCTAACTTTCTATCTAAGAATCATCTAGATACGAGGCCCTCCTCAATCCCTCATCAATCACAAACAGCGATTGGATAACAAGGAAGACACACTTCCATGAAAATAAACTAGAAGAGTCACTTCCATGATAATACCTAGCCAAGACTTTTGACTAAGAACAAAACCTGGAGTTTCTTAAAAGCTTCCTCCAAGAAAAATACTCAAGTCATTACCTAAAGGCTTTTGAGTGAGAACACATACCAACTCTCCTAGAGAGTGGCACAAAGACAAAGCCCTAAAATTTTACATCTTGGACCCGTGCCTTTTCTAGGTTACAAACACTTCTATTTATAACCTTTTACCAACTGGATTTGGGCTTTAGATCAAAACACATCAACAGCTATAAATCAGTAAAAATTCTGCTATAAAATAGGCCTCCAATAATATTCTTCCTAAATTATCTCCATAATTGGAAAGTCAATATTCTTCTTGATTCTTCCGGACCTATAAAACAACGCCACATAGGATAATATAATATACTTAAAATATATCATGTCTTTGTGACTTAACAGAATATAAAAATCCAGTTGAATCAGCTTAGCTCAAGCGTGATGTCGTTGACCCTGCATATGACCTCTTATCTGACATGTTACTCCAGATGTTGAAACATTTCATCTCAACATGTTCTTAACAGAATATGACTTTTTTCTCAACATGTTTTTCTTAGAAAGATAACATGTCCTATTTAACATATTTCTGCTATATTTATTTTATTAAAATTAATTCCAATCCTAAAAATATAGAACTAACACAAGCTAACTTAAACAATTGAACATCAAAATCAGGCCTAATTCGGTGCTAATAGTCCTAGCATTCTACGACCATTACATGCTTGATCCTTCTTCGACTACAACATATAATACTCCAATACCAGCATGTGAGCAACCTTCAACTGCATGCTACAACTCAAACGAACTGTCGAAACTGAGAAGTTACCTTCGACTAACTAGAATTTGATTCCAATATCTTAGAAATATCCACCTTAGAACAAACTCTAATATCAAAGAATAAACTAGCTTTCTTCATGTAGCTTTATTAACTACATACATTGGAAAAACTTGCAACTTGGCAGTGTCTTGGTGATCATATCAGCAATATTATGATCTATCGAAACCTTTAGCACTTAGAATTCTCGATGCTCGATTACCCCTCTTCCGAAATAGAAACTCACATCAATGTGTTTGGTTCTCTCATGATAAGCTGAATTCTTCGACAAGTGTATTGCATTTTGACTATCACATTTAAAAGTGATAACTTGCCACTAAACTTTTAGCTCCTTAGCAGAACCTTCAATCCATAATTCTTATTTCACAGCTTCAATTAAAGCAAAATATTCTGCTTCAGTGGTTGATAATGGAACAACCTTCTGAAGTGTTTCTTTCCAACTAATTATTGTACCAAACATAGTGAAAACATATCCAGAAATAGATTTTCTGGAATCCATACAACCTGCATAATCAGAGTCAGCATATCCTTCAATTACTACTTTACTATCTTCACACGAGGCTCCACCATAAATTAGGATTTTTCAGAGAACCATTTATGTACCTTATAATCCACTTCAATGTTTGGCAGTGAGCCTTTCCAGGATTCGCCATGTACCTGCTTACAAGACTTACTACATATGTTATGTCGGGTCTAGTACAAACCATAACATACATTAAAGAACCCAATATGTTAGCATATGGGATGCTATTCATATAATCTCTTTCAACCTCAGTACTGGGACACTGATCTCTACTCAACTTGAATTGAGGGTTTGTTGGAGTCACAACTGGCTTTGAATTATACATACCAAACTCGTCGAGAATCTTCCGTAGGTATGCCTCTTGAGATAGGCATACTTTTGACTATTTTCTATCTCTTCGAATGTCAATCCCAAGAATCCTGGATGTAGTTCCAAATCCTTCATTTTGAACTCCATATTGAGCAGCCTTCACCCTTATTACATCTTCTACATTGTTACTTTCTATGAGAATATCATCCATATAAAGCAACAAAATAACAAATGAATTACCAGGTCAAAATATGAAGTAAACATAATGGTTGAACTGACTTCTAACGAAACCTATGTGTGTCATGAACTTGTCAAATATCCTATTCCACTATCGAGGAGATTTTTTTAGCCCATATAAAGATCTATTCAACTTGCACACACAATCTTCTTTTCCCTTTTTGACATATCCTTCAGGTTGCCTCATCAGGATTATTTCATCTAGATCACCATACAAGAATGCAATCTTTACATTTATTTGTTCCAGTTCAAGATCGAACTGTGCCACCATGGCAAGCAACATTTCAATTGACATGTGCTTCACAACATGAGAAAACACTTCATTGAAGTATACACCTTATTTATTAGTGAAACCCCTTGCAACCAAATGTGCCTTGTATCTTTTTGACGCCACTCCTTCGATTCCTTCCTTAACTTTAAAAATCCATTTACAGTTGACTAACCTCGCTCTAGAAGGTTTCTTGATCTGTTCCCAAGTGTTGTTATCATGAAGAGATTTCATCTCATCATCCATGGCCTTCAGACATTCAGTCTTATTTCGACTCCTCATAACTTCCTTATGGTCTCTAGGTTTTTCATCTAGAACCTCACTTGTAGATATTAAAGCATAAGCTATAAGATTGCATACCCAAGTCTCTAAGGTGGTTTGATGACTCTTATAGTCCTATTTATTTCCAATAGGTATTCATCAACATTTTCCTCAACTTCATCAGCTTCTTCAATTTATACTTCGACTTCATCTAGGATACACAATTCAGTATCAACATGCTCCACCTCAACATGAAATTCTCCCTGTTCCAGCTCTTCGTCAGATATTTCTGCACTTCGACCAACAGTTTTCTTGAAAGCCATTTCAGTTTCACTAAAAACTACATCTTGACTGGTAATACACCTTATGTGACCTAGCTCTAGGCACCATAACCTATAAGCTTTGAATTCTTCAGGGTATCCCATGAACACACAATTCAGAGCTCTAGGTTTGACCTAGTCTTTCCTAATGTGAGCATAGGCCACACAACCAAATACTCTCATTTTGTTAAAATCTGGTGGATGTCCCGACAAAACTTCTTCAGGTGTCTTCATATCTAACACCATTGAAGGACATATGTTTATTAGTTATGTAGCTATTGAAACAGCCTTAACCCAAAACACCTTCTTTAATCCAACACTAGTTAACATGCATCTGGCTCTCTCCAAAATAATTCGATTAAACCTTTCAACCAAACCATTTTGTTGTGGATTACTTGCATTAGTTTGTGCCTTGTAATACCAAAGACAACACAAAAGCTATCGAATTCCTCATTGAAAAATTCAAGGCCATTGTCTGTTCTCAACCTCTTGACCTTTTTGCCAATTTGATTTTCGACTAGAGTCTTCCAACTTTTAAAATTCTGAATGAATACCCATAACTTTCTGGAATAATCATCTATTATGGATAGAAAACAACTTTCTTCTAAATGTGATGGACACCTTGCAGGCCCCCAAAGATCAACATGGATGTCATCAAGGGATCCACGTGTTCTTTGTTTGCCTTTATTGAACTTCACTCTGCATAATTTTCCAAGTACACAGGGTTCACAAAACTTCAGCTTTTCGACTTTGTCTCTACCCAACAAATTTTGTTTCCCCAATTCAACCAAACCCCTTTCACAGACATGTTCCAATCTCATGTGCCAAATTGTTATCTTCGATAAATGTTTTATGGATGCAACACTTGTCGAACCACTTACAACTTCAAACTCAAGGGTATACAAGCCTTGTTTCTTTACGCCTCTCAAGACTTCCTTCGACCCTTTCATGACTCTTAGGATACTTTTCTCTCCTTGGAAAACATTTCCTTTCTTGTCGAATTCATTATGAGAAATTAAATTTCTCTTCAAATCAGGTATATACCTGACTTCAGTCAACAACTTTATTGACTCATCATGGAGCTTGAATTACACAAATCCAACACATGTAATCCTGCAAGCTTTATTATTTCCCAGCAATACATATCCACCATCTTGATCATATAATTCCTCAAAAAAGTCTTTGTTTGGAGTCATGTGCCAAGTGCACCCAGAATCTATAATCCACTCCTTTGACGGGTTGCTGCTCGAAACCACATGAACATCAGATAAGTTGAAATCATCTTGAACAATAGATGCATTTCCGATATCCTCACCTCCATGATCTTTCAGGCGTTCAAGGCACACCTTTCTTGTATGACCCTCTTTCTTACAGTGATAACATCGAATACCAGATGTTTCACCACTATAAGACTTTGACTGACTTTTAACTTTCTTCTTGCCAAACTTACTATCCTTTTGCAATAATTTTGCTTTAACGGCCAAACCTTCAACAACCGTCGAAGGTTTATGCTTCTTTCATTCGTTCAAATTCTTCGAATACAAGGCTGATTGAACTACTTCAAAGGTCAGGGACTCTTTTCCATACAAGAGGGTTTCTTTGAAGTGAGCATATGTTCTGGGCAAAGCGTACAACAACAACAACACTTGATCTTCATCGTAGATCTTCACATCAATTTTTTCAAGATCAAGAATCAGCTCGTTGAACATATCCAACTACTCAGTTAACACTTTGTAATAAATATTTTAATGAATACAAATTTGCTTCAGGTAGAGTCGATTTACCAGCGATTTAGTCATGTACAAACTTTCAAGTTTCACCTATAACCCTACCTCCATCATCTCCTTTGATACATGTCGAAGAACCTTATCATCGAAGCTCAACAATATTGCATTGTGGTCTTTCTCAATCATCACCGTCTTATCAGCGGCAATTAACGCAACGTTCATGGTTGTTTCTCCCTTTAACACTTCCAAACAACCCTGCTGAATTAGCAGGGATTTCATCTGAAAGCGCCACAAACTGAAATCATTCACTCCGGTGAAATTTTCAATCTCATACTTTGTTTAAGGCATCTTCTCCATGTTCACTGCACCAATTTGTTGTGAAAAAACGATACCTTTAAACAAAGTATAAACTTGTCTCTTAACAATTTAAGAAACAAATAAGGATAGAAAAGATGATAAAACAAGAAGAACACAAGGAACTGGTCATAACTGCTAATCTTTACTTTCTCTTAGAACAAAATTACAAGTACACAAGAATAACAAATAAACTTGTCACCCTAAATTAGGATTTGCACTATGCAATAATGAGAGACTAGTATGCTATTTATAATAAACCTAACATACTAAGCTAATGGGATTTATCACAAATACATATTACAAGCTAACTCAAACAATTAGACATAACAAATAGGCTCAATTTGATGTTAACAGTCCTAACATTCTTCGACCATTGCATGCTTGATCCTTCTTCGACTACAACATATAATACGTTGACACCGATATGTGAGCAACCTTCGACTGTATGCTACAACTCAGTTGAAACCAAGAAGCTACCTTCGACCAACTAGAGTTTGATTCCAATATCTCACTAATACTTCTCTCTCTCTCTCTCTCTCTCTCTCTCTCTCTCTCTCTCTCTCTCTCTTTCTCTCCATATCTCTCATTTACATTTACTTGCAATTTATGAAATCATTGATTGTGCAATAGGTACATTGAGATGGCCTATTTGTTTAATAACTGAAACTATTTGGTTGAATTAATTACAATCTATGTGACTGTAATTAGCTTTACATATCAACAAAGCCATTGAAAAATCATCTTGAATCTATTGAATACAAGTGTTCGAAAAATTTCTTAAATCAATTTTTGTTTGATATTTCATTGGAAATAAATTACTAGTGTGTGATTTAATTTAAACGTTGGTTTCTGAAACTATATTGATTATTTTTCTCATCTAACATATTCTGTATATCGATTTAATGCATATCTGATCTTTTTAATAATAGTTCGGATAAACGATTGTCGATTTGGGTTTGTTTCTGCGTGTCATAGTTAATCCATTTTTAAAATAGAATTTTAAGAAGAAAATTTCATTTGCGATCTATTCACTCCCCCTTCTAGATCGTAGCCTATCATCTAACACACACAATACTATTGGTGCAATCACGATCCTACTAAACTGTCGGTATAATCCCGGTCGTTATAAATCTCTATTAAATACACTACTAGAAATTTCAAAGTTGTGCTAAATTTCCGATAAAAAATGGAAGATTTTGAAATTTCCATAATTAATTGCAACTTAAGGAAATTTTGTCTTACCAGAATTTTTTAATTGCCTATCGAAAATTTTGTTCGAACATTTTGTTCTTTTTTTACCAAGGCAATTTTTGGTATTATGAAAAAATTGGGGGGGGGGGGTGCAAAGTTCAATTTTTGAGGTGGCAAGTTAAATGCTCAAAAAGTAGGTTGAGACACAAGTGCTTGAAACACTGTAGAAACAAGCCCCAAAGCCACAACCCATTTGGCAGGATTTCACGATAAGGCGTATGGACCTTGTTAGAAATACTGGACTTGTATTCAATTAAATATTGGAAACCCAACTGAGAAGGTGTATTTTCGAAGATACATCTTTGAATTAACCTTAAAAAAATTTAGAGATGTATCTTCAAACTATACTTTTATAAAAAAATTGAGTTTAGTGCGTTTGGAGATGTTTCTCCGAATAAGCTCAAGGGTATTTTGGAATTTTCAAAGGTGTGTTCCATTGTATAAGGGTGTAAAGATAAATTGTCAAGACAAATGCTGCAAGTTAGGAATGAAATCACGTTCGAAATGTTTGAGGAATTAACATCCCACCACCTAAATTATACATGCCACCCCTCAATTTTTTTATTCTAGAATTACCCCTGTTAAGTTACAAACAAATTTCCTGATGAAATTTCTGGTAGACTTATTGAAATTTCAAGTACCAACAAAATTTCCGGTACACCCCTATAAAATTTTCGGCGTATGTTAATTTCAGTTACTGCATTTGAAATTTTTGGTATTCTGGAAATTTCAAATTTACTAGGCAGTATCAAAAATTTGAGTTATTATTGAAATTTTTGGTAGTTCATTTATTCAATTTTTTTAACAGTCGAAATTTTGCCGATATCTTTGAAGGGTTCAAATTGCACCAACAAATTTGTGTGGTCTAGAATAAATTTCTATTTGTATAGATAGGGGCATATGCTACAAAGAAAAACATCGCATAACATATCTCTTCCTTAGTATTTGATCAATGCAGAAGTGTATTACAACAGATGCAACCTTGTTGTTGAATTCAAGTTTCAAGATGGCTCTGAATCCCTTGCCACCTTGAAATAAATGTTGAATGGGATGTTCCCTGCTTCCGATAACAGAAGGTTGACAAAGATCAAGTTCCGGGGCCATTATATAAATACAGATGGTTAGGTGAAACACAAGTTGATCGAGTTGAAGACCGATGAAGATGTGAAGGCCATGTGTAAAACATTTTGTCATAGGAAAACTAAAGGCCCGATCAAGTTGTGTGTGGATATCTAAATATTCATCGACAATATAATCAAGAAGTTGAAACATCCAATAGTGCCTAGGTTTTCCATGTTTAGTTATTTTTGGTTTTTGTTTGTTTTACTGCTCTACAATCTCTCCAACTTCCGGCTCCATAATCTGCTCGGCTACCAACTCAACGAAGTCCTCCACATCAGGCATAACCTCCTAAATATGATGCTCAACCAGCGACTCAATCACAAGCACATGAGCAGGAGCGGGAATATGTACCTCATCGGCGGTAGAAACTTCAAGTCCTCGACAGCGGGGTGTGCAGAACTGCATTTGTTGCCTATTCATCTATTTTCGATGAGAACCGGTTGGAGGACATCGTCCAACCCGTAGCTCGGAAGCATGCGCCTCGTTAGCCCGGGCCTGAGCTTCCGCTCTATTTGCCACCACACCCGTAACAGAACCATTTTTGCCTCTGGTCCTCACTGAAACATTGAAAAATTAGAAAAACATGCACTATCGAAAATTTTAAATTTTCGATATTTTAAAAAAAAATTGAACTACCGGAAATTTCGAAATTTCCAGTACATGTTGTTAAGCTCTGGAAACTTCAAAATTTCTGGTACAAGATAAACGTATTAACCGAAAATTATAAAAATTTTAGTTCAAATATACCGAATATTTTAAAAATTCTGGTATAATGTATCGAAAATTCACAAATCTACCGTAAATTTCTTACCTGTTTAACTAATTTCCGGTATCACCTCAAAAATTTCTGGTATCACCTTAAAATTTTCAAATTTTCAGTGTGGTGTCACAATTTTAAAATTGTTGAAAATTTTTTTAGTTTGGATAATTTTCTCTTTTTATACCCTTTAGAAATAATATGTATAATTAGGGGAGGTGAGATATTAATTCCTCGAAATGTTTCTAGCATATTGTTTGGCCCATAAATAAAAAGATCTAAACATGTTGCTTTATCTACACCCAAAGTTTTCTAATCACACCCACATTTTATTTAAAACACACCAATAAAACATCTGCATGAAGCTTAATAATATCTCAAACTATAAGTAATAAATATATATAAAACATTAATTTTGAAAATTTCTTTAAATAATAAATTGGAGAGTTAAATTTGAAAAGGAAAGGAATAATGAGAAAGGTGTATTAAACGGTACAGTTGATCCTTTTAATGAAAACATTCTCAAAATTGATGTAAATAGGGTCCCATAAGCATTCCAAGTCACCGACCAAGGCTGGTCATTTGGTGTGATTGTGTTAAATCAAGTTGGGGGACCTCAGCCATATTATTTTGGCTTCTTGTTCCCAATGCCTTTCGATTTTGGAACCATCTTCATTTTTCAATGTCTCTCATTTCTCTTTTTCATCATTTAAAGTTTTGCTTCTCTTGCATCGAGATTTTATTCACTTTTTCACCCACCAAACATCATGCAAAGTCGGCTTTCAAAGTGATCATGTTGCTATTATTGTAATGGAGTAGACTATTTTTCCATTAAGCACTTCTCCATCCATAAACAAAAATCTATTAAATTATGCATTAAAAAATATAGTTGATTTTTAAATTCACTAAAATAATTACTTAACTACTTAAGTTAATCTCATAGACCAATAAAATAAATCATTAAAAGTAAAAAAATTCAAGAATATTCGATTGCGATGGTAAGAGTTTCTTCCATCTTAATCAGAGATTCTGATTTCAAACTCAGACATTGTCATATAATAGTGTTAAATCTCTTATGAAATAACTATTGTGGTCTTTTCTGACTCGAGGGATTATTCTCTACAAAATGTCATGTATTCTAGAATCATGTTGAATGTTGCTTCTTAGTCATCTTTTAGTTCACTCAAGTCAGAAGTAATATACTCTAATTCTTGATATGGAAATGATAGACTACTATTTTGTGATGAAAAACAAACACTACTACGGAATACATATTTTACTATGGTTGGGAGAAAACTTCTAGTATGGTCGGTGGTTCGTGGTAAAGTAAGGTCTAGTTGTATGTGTCCTACTTACCACCACGGGCGATCAACGGTGGTAAAAACACAGTAGCTTGTAATATACCACTACGATTGTATTAAACATCCATAATAAAAGATTGAGTCATGAGTTCGATATTTGCACCAAGATTTTTGCAGATTTAAACACATTTCACCATAATTCTAAGTCTCAACCGTGGTGAAAGACTTAGCGCACAATATTTTATTACGGTCCTAGTATCCAACAGTGATGATATGTTACTTGAGTTTATTATAATTTATGTTGAATGCTTATTTCACCAAATGCTCACTAAACATATAAACTTTCAATCTGAGTTGATATGACAAATTAAGTTATATATTAGCAGGAGAAATCACATTAATCAATATTGTACGAGCTTTTTACAATCTATTATCTATAATTTACTTTTTAATAATAAGTGAAGAATATATGATGAGGATAGTAGGGCCCAGTCTGCTTACTATAAGAATCTTAGTGAGAAGAAGCGAAGTATCATAATCGTGGGAAATTGTGTAGTGCTACAAATGACAAAGGGAAGCAGAAGGCTTCTGATGATAAAAGGTCAAGTGAGGGAGATACTCCTGCTTCTATCAAGTGTTTTAAGTGTGGGGTTGCGGTTCATCGTGCCAATGACTGCAAGAGTTATGAGAAGAAATGCTTCAATTATGATTGTTGATTGTAAGAGTGGTTCGCTGACTTGTTTCAAATGTGGAGAACCAGGTCATATTAGTACTCATTGCCAAAAATTCAAGAAGGTTCAGTATGGAGAGAAAGTTTTTTCTTTGACTGGATCAAAGACAACTAGCTCTAACAAGTTAATTCCAGGTATGTGTTTTATTAATGGTATCCCTCTAATTGCTGTTATTGACATGGGTGCAATGCATTTGTTCATTTCCCTTGATTGTGCTAAGAGGTTGAATCTAGAATTGTCTTTTATGGTTGGGAGTATGATTGTCGATACTCTAGCTCTAGGTGCGGTAACTACTTTGTTGGTTTGTTTAAAATGCCCCCTAACTATCCATGGTAAGGATTTTGGGATGGATCTAGCCTATCTACTGTTGAATAAACTCAATGTTATCCTTGGGATGAACTGGTTGGAGCTCAACCATGTTCATATCAACTATTTCGACAAGTCGATGTTATTTCTAGAGTTTGATACAAGTGAAGATATTAATATCTACTAAGCAAGTGGATGAGTCCATGAAAGATGATGTTGTTGTACCCCAAAATTTTCCCTCTCATGTTTTCCAAGATCTTCCCTTTTTACATGGGTGGTTACAAATACTTGCTTAGAGAAAATATAATTTTTTTAAAGGTAATCAAGTGTTTTTCGATTAGCATATGAACAAGGTACTTTGATTGGGCATTTGGCAGTCTTCGATCATTCCTTTGATTAGTAAGCTTCATTGGGTATTTTTCATCCTTCGAACAAGCTTTAGCCCACAAATATCATTCCAGCAGTGCCCTCTGTGCGTGCCTTCAGCACACTAGGCAAATACTCCCTCTGTGTGTGCCTTCAGGGCACAAGGCAAGAACCCCCTACATGTTTGCTTAGATTCACCAGCAGTGGACTCCT
Source organism: Vicia faba (assembly GCA_948472305.1). Classification (NCBI taxonomy): domain Eukaryota; kingdom Viridiplantae; phylum Streptophyta; class Magnoliopsida; order Fabales; family Fabaceae; genus Vicia; species Vicia faba. The sequence continues at coordinate 908,905,038 of OX451738.1, read as the reverse complement.
GCATACAAGCTTTGATTGGGTGCTGATTCTCCTTTGATCAAGCTTAATTCACAAAGCTTCCACTGGGAAAAAGGCCCCTTCAGCTTGCCATCAGCACACGTACGCCTCTTCATTCTTGCCTTTGGTCTACTAGGCAAAATCTTCCTCATGCTTGCCTTGGATTCACAAGGCAAAGGCCCATCAACTTGCGTCCGATCAATAAGGCCAAAGTCCCTTCAACTTGCCTCTGTCTTTTATTTCAACCCACAAGAGGATGACCTCCTCTGGGCTTGCCTCCAAGGTGAAAGGAAATGGTTTCCCTTCATGCTAGCATCCTTAAAGCAGTTGGCTTCCCTCATGCTAGCTTTGATTTCACTTCTAAAATATTCAACACACAGTTTTCCATATTTTGACACCTAGTAAAGTCCATTCGAAGGACACACCAATGGTGTCTTCGAAGGACATACATGTGGTCCATTCGAAGGATACATAATTGTAGGAAACAAGCATGTTTTGACTTTTGATGAGTATTGGTTCAAGATGTTTGCCTTCAGCGCACAAGTAAAAGGCTTCACCTTCAACTGGCCTTTGATTCACCAAGCAAATATTTCCTCTTCATGCATGCCTTTGTTTCACAAGTATAGGATTGCCACATTATGAGCACACATTGGTGGCCCATACAAAGAATGCACAAGGGCCATTCGAAGGATGTATAGGTGTTCCATTCAAATAATGGATAAAGGCCATTCGAAGGATGTATAGGTGTTCCATTCTAAGGAGACATATAATCATTGGAAATAAGTTTGTTTTATGATGAGTCTTGGTCCAAGAGGTTTGCTGACCAAAAGCTAACATGTTGCCAAGCCCAAGGCTCATGCACAATTGCATTCGAAGAAGGTAACAAGGGAAGTTTTGATTGGCCAGAAAAGAGATTTCATTTGGGCTAGTTGAAGAGTTTAGATCAAGCTACCAAGACAAATAGGGGCTCAATCGAAGAAGCCCCAATAGTGAGAATTGGAGTCATTCGAAGGAGGAAACCATGGGCCAATCGAAGAGCAATGATAAGGTGTATTTCGAAGGCATGTTGACAAAATTTATTTCGATTGGCATATTAGAACAAGGTGTCCTTTGATAAACATATCAACAAAATCAAGCAATCAATGCAGAAGTTGACTCAATCTAAGAAGTTCTGATAAGGAAGGTTTTGAACAATTCGAATCAAAACTCACAGCCATCGAAGAGAATAATACTTGGGGGCTAATCAAAGATATTCTGATAGGGAAAACTCTGGTTAGTTCAAATTCATACAAGGCACCAATTATCACCTGTTCAGGTTCATTCCCAATTCCAAAATGGCATGAATAGTCTCAAAATGGATGTCTTTAAATTTGTCTGATTTTATTTTCAAAGCCATGTTTAATGGTTGGCCTTTAAGGACATGTCTCTTTCCCCATTTTCTTGTCTCCTCCATCTCCTATAAATACACAACACAACACAAGCCAAAGGGGACATACTACATACATACGCCCAGAGAATACACACAAATACTGCCTCACATGCGCAACTTTCCTTCCAAAGCACAAAAAATTCCTCAAATTTTCAAAAAATCCCAGAGTTTCCACAACCCTCGTTGTAGGCTTTCCCACACTCAGGATTCCAAATCGAAGCACCTCCGAGTGAGTAATGAAATTTTCAATCTCATCCAATTTATAATTTGAATCCATACTGTTTGCATATTCATGTTATTGTTTATGAATGATTTAATGTGATATATGCAAGTTGTAGTGCCGAGATGTTTGGATACCATTGCCAGGGGTCTTTCGAAATAGTCACTTTTGAAACTCATGATACAAACCATTACAAATCGAAACAGCCCCAGATTTGGGTTCAGGGGATGGTTTTGATTGGGATAAGTTTTCGTTTGTTTTTTTTAAAACTAACAGAATTCGCAAGATTCAATATTGGTGTCATTTCTTTCGATTTACAAGATGGCTCAGTTGGTGAAGGAAATACGTATGAAGGGGAGAGACCTGGGTTCGATACCCAGGTCTCAATTGTGATTTTTTAAACAATTTTACTACAGGTCTAGTATTCCTAAACTTAAGGCAAACACCATGTACTCTACAGCTTCAGCCATTAGAACACAGGGAGGTCAGATCCAACGCCCCTGTGGTACTAGCCCATCATGCACCCTCAAGGGCCAGCAGCACAGGATACCGATGTAGCCTGGGCTTGCCTTTTTTTGGGCCTAAGAATTACAATTCTCACCTCCCCATTACTGATTGTGTCAGGCCCAGTTGCATTTTTATTTATTTGTTTTATTCTTTATTTCTTTTAATAATTTTTTCCATAATAATATAAAAAATCAGAAAAAAGTCACAAAAAAATAGTCTTAGGTTTTTTTTATTAAATCAATTTTGTAAATTAACTATTAATTATTTTAACCTCTTTTCTTAATTAAAATTAATTATACCTATGATTTAATCCATTTTAATTTATTCTCTTTTCATAATAAAAATACAAAAAAATAGAATTAACTCCTTTTAATTAGTTTTAATTTTTCTTTAAATCTAGATTTAGGTTCATTAATCTAATTCTTATTTAAACATTTTCTTAAATAAAAAACAAACAAAAGATTTTTATTTCCATAGGGTTTTATACGTCTTTTTCTAATTCGCGCGCAATTTTTATTTTAGTGTTATCATATTATTGTATCTGCTTCCTGGTTGTAATAGACTGTAATTAGGACTCTTTTATTTTACTGCTTTCTTTATTTTTCTCCAAAGTTTGGACATGTAATAATCCCCCTCCTCGAAGCTTTGTAATAGCGTAGGATTTACAATTCCCACATTTTATTCTTGTACATATTATCTGTTAGATGTATGGTATTATGATTGTATGGCAAGAATAATACAAAACGCTAGCAAACCTAACAAAAAAGACAAAAAAATAACTGAATACGATACACTAGCACATATACACCTCTAGGGTACTCCCACTTTGGTTGCCTTCGAAAATAAAACAGTCATGTCCTCGAAAGTAGGGACGCTTTAGCAAAGACCCTTAAATCAAAAGATTATAGTCCCTCGATGACCCTACAGTATTGCCTTTCGGTAAATGATCTAGTCCCTTAAACAAAATTGCTAAAGCGTCTCTATATGTTGACTTTATAACTATACGATGACCCAATAATGTCCCTCATACATCCAAACGACTATGGCTACCTACTCACTAATAGTAGGCTGGCCTTGTCTAAAGGAAAGGAGGAAAAGAACGACGTTTTGAGTAAAAGTAGATAACTGTTAGATGCTTGCTCAAAAACAAATTTTCACACTTACACAAAAAAATTTCAAAAACATTTTCAAAAGCTTTATCAACACTCTTGAGGACTGATACAAGAGTTATCATAAAGAAAATCTCTGCACTAAGGCAATTTCAAAATACTTTTCAAAAACATAGAAAAGCACAAGGTATTTCAAAAAATGAGCTAAGCATCTAAGAGCCCGTAGATAACTATGGATGGAAAGGGTGTTAACACCTTCCCTTTCCATAATCTACCCCCTTACTCAGAAAACTCTTGAAAGGTCTTTTTATGTTCTTTTCAACCTTTCCTTTTCTAGGATAAAAGAAAAGTCGGTGGCGACTCTTGCTTACCACAACATTTGCAAATACAAACGCAAAACCAGCACAACAGTCGGTTCTGCCACCGTATCACAAAACTGGCGACTCTGCTGGGTAAAATAAAAGGTGGGGTTACCTTAGAGTTTAGTTCATCATTTTAAATTGCTTTCCTTGTATGCTTTGCTTGCTTTATCTTTGAGGGTTTATTAGGGTATTCTTGTAAAGATCCTACACTCGGATCTGGGGCACCTTTTAGGTAAGTAGCAATAGATCGTGGGGATTGTGCGGGGTATACCGACACGGTTGAAACGATAACTATGTTGGTGTGACACATTTGTTGGTACCGGTAGCCCTTGAGTAGTCAAGGAGAATACGGGGCCGCTGTGTGGTGTCACGAAGCACCAACTGACCTTAGAACATTTAATTGAACAACTTGGCCATTAGGAAGTAGTGAGATAGCCGGCTTTGGTGTAGTCCGAAGTTGGTTGATACTCGATACTACACTCATTGAGATCTGACTTCCGGGATATTTAGGTCGCCAATAAAGAGGCTTTCACTGAAACAATTCCTGGTGAAGAAAGATCAGTGATATTGAGATCCCCTAGAACCCGATTACTATTAATAGAACAGGTTGAACCAACTAAACTTCAAGAGGGTACTTACCTATGGAATCCATGCAAGCCTAAACCTAAGGATCTGTTTTTGTGCTTGTATATATTTGTTTGTACATAACATCATAACATCATAATATTGGCATATCACACTAACCATTTCAAGGACTTTTAGGACTTATCTTTATGTCTGTTTTATAGGACATGGCTCCCATTCGCAGAAATACTATCCAAGTCAACCTCGTAAGGGTTCCTCCTTAACTTAAAGAGTTGGTATCAAGGGATCCTCAGAATTCCCCATTCACTAAAAGACATGGTAGGCTCCTCAGTTTGGTCACTTCAAGCCCTGATTAAGACATGGTGAAAGTTCTCTTTCAGTTCTTTGACCCTCTACATCATTTCTTTATGTTTCATGACTACCAGTTGGTGCCTACTATGGAAGAGTTTGCTCAGTTATTAGGTGTGCCTATTCTCAATCAATTACCCTTCAACAATGTGGAAAGAGACCCAAAGCCTGAGGAAATCACTCAAGCCATGTATTTACAACGGTCCGGCATTGTGGCAAATTGGGATACAAGAAGCGGTATAAAAGGATTTCTAGCCAAGTTCTTGTTTGAGAAAGCTCACTATTTTTGGGATACCCTGGATTTACAAGCCTTTGAAGAGGTGTTAGCCCTTCTCATTTATGGGATGGTCCTGTTCCCTAATCCATACTAACTCATAGATGTGAATACGGTCAAAATTTTCATGTCTCGTAATCCGATGCCTACATTACTTGGAGACATTTTGCACTCTTTTCACACTCGCACTATAAAGAGAAGAGGAACCCACATGTGTTGCACTCCTGTGTTGGCTAGGTTGTTTATTTCGCACCTACCCCGATTTGTGTTGAAGAATGAGCAAGGCATGCGGTGGTCTAATAGGTTGATGTTTCTCACGCATTCGAATATTCACTGGTGTCCTCGATCTGTGGAAGACGTTACCATCATTCATCGCTATGGGGAATTCCCTAATGTGCATCTCCTAAGCATTAGGGGAGGAATTACATATAACCCTTGTTTGGCGTTGCGGCATTTTGGGTATGCTAGGAGGGACGGTCCTCATGATGCATTGATTCAGGGAATTGCATTAGACTACGAGACCGATGTCCAAGGGTACCGTCATAGGTTCATCCGAGCTTGGAGCTTGGGTGCGAGCACGCGCTCAAAATCTCATGATTCCTTAGCCCGCCATCCTACTAATCATCATGGAGCCTATCACCGAGACAGATGTACCTCATATTATTATTCATCCTGATATGTTGACTACTCTTGATGAATTGCAAAGATCTTGGATTCAACTCAAAGAGGAACGAGACACCTTTGAAACCCATTTCTACGCAAGCGAGAAGAAGGTTTTGGAGCTTACAAGACAACTGCATGAAGAACAGAGTCTGAATGCCTACATTGCACCAAAGAGGATGCGCTCATGGGAAGCTCAAGTCTTGCTTGATTTAGGAGTTTTGTTTATCTTTGTTTCTTCAATTTGTAAGCCCAAGAGGCATCATTGTAATCATTTAAAATTATGAATGAAATTAATGTTTGTTCTTCTCTTTGACTAAGCAAATTTAAGATCTTAAAAGTCCTTGAAAACATTGCATAAACATTATCATGCATATCATTACATTAAGCAGGTATTCTGAGATAGGCTTCTTATATTTTTGCTATTTATTTCAGCAAAAGAAATGGCTCTTGAACAAAAAGTAAAGGATCTTCAAGCCCAAAATGCTCAGTTCCAACAAATGTTCCTGGCTATGGCCAAGGGGCAAGAAGATCTGAAAGCTCTGATCGTCAAAGAGAAGACTAAGAAGGCAAAGAAACCAGATGGTGTCTTCAATTTGGAAAGAAGGTTCAGAGGACCGGCTAAGAGAAATCTAGATTTTGCAACCCCATCAAATGAGGGGGACAATTAAGAAGAGAAGACGGTGGAAGAAAACAACAACCCAGGGTATGAGAAAGATGAAGCTGACTACTCTGAGGAGCAGTATCCTCCTGCTGATGATAAATAAAAACAGTTGGAGGATCGTCTCATTGCTATGGAGATCTAGAGGGTACCCGAGATGGATTTTGAAGAGTTAGAACTGATCTCAAGAGTGGTTATCCCGCAAAAATTCAAGGTCCCCACCTTTGCTAAGTACGATGGTGTCTCCTGACCTAAGCTGCATTTAAGGTCATATGTCAAGAAGCTTCAACCCCACACCACTGATAGGAATCTGTGGGTACATTTCTTCTAGGAAAGTTTGTCAAGGACTCAGTTGGAATGGTTCTATCAACTGGAGAGAACCAACATTCGTAATTGGGAAGATTTGGTTGCTGCTTTCTACAAGCAATGCCAACATAACGCTGACCTCGCCCCAACTTGTACACAATTGCAAAATATGCTTATGGGTTTCAGCGAAGATTTTAAAGATTATGCCCAAAAGTGGAGAGACCTTGCGAGAAGATTCCAACCTCCATTGTCTGATAGAGAGCTGGTGGGCATGTTCTTGGGCACGTTGTCTGGTCCGTTTTTTAACCATCTGATTGGAAGCTCTTCTACTGGGTTCACTAAACTGATACTGACTGGTGAACGGGTAGAAGCTGGCATCAAAAGTGGTAAAATCCAGAGAGATGCATCCTACAACACAGCAAAGAAACCTTTCACTGGAAAGAAGGAGGTCGGTGTTGCTTATGGCCAAAGAAATCAAAACAAAACTGAACTTCGTCCGACGGTAGGAGCCGTTATGATTTCCAATCCTGCTTCAAACCAACAACAAAATAATCAGCGCAAGCCGGATGCACCGAGAAGACAGTTCACCCGGATCAACATGACCTTGTCCCAGGTTTTGCCACACCTGTTGAAGTCCAACCTGGTGACCCTAAAGGAGGCTCCTAAGAATTCCAATACTACATCACCCCGCTACAACCCAAATGCTCGATGTGCCTACCATTCCAAAAGTCTGGGGCATGATACAAACGATTGTTGGGCACTGAATAACAAGGTGCAGGATCTTATCGAGGTGAAGGAGATTGAGTTTAACCTTCCAGTGACACCTAATGTAATAACTGAGCCAATGCCAAAGTATGGCCAGGGTGTCAATGTTGTTGATTATGACCGGTTTGTTTCTTTTGTGGATGAGTTAGCTACTCCTCTTCTAACTGTTAAAGAGAATTTGTTGCGAGCCAGTTTATTTCCTGGCTGTGGTGAAGGTTGCCACTTATGTATGTCTCTACCAGATGGTTGCTTGTTGTTGAAAATGGGTGTCCAGCACCTGATAATTAACAAATAAATCTTGTTTGAGAAAGTTCCCCTTACAAGAAGTTTGTGTGAAGATGTCTCGATAATTACCATTTCCGAAAATCCTCCCATGGTCTCCACCAAAAGACCCGTCAGGATTACATTTGTTACCAAGTTTGCTCCCATGATCATCACCCTTCCCGGGACAATAGAATATTCTTATGATAAAGCTATTCCCTGGAATTATGGGGCTGACGTCTAGTACCATGACGTCAAGCAAGACCTATTGGCTGTCAAAGATAAAGTTGCTGAAGACACTGACCCTGACATCGACAACATCGTCGGGACCAATAAAATTATGAGAAGCGGAAGAGTTTTCTCTCCCGAGATCTCTCCAAAGACTGTTGCTACTACTGTGATTATCCCTGCTGCTACTCCTGCTAGTACTCCCATTTCTACTCCTACTGTTAACCCTTCTACTGAGTCGGCTGAGACTCGGGGCAAAAAGGTATTGGTTGAGCATGTCTAGACAAAGGCACATAAGGAAGCTATTCCAGAGGCTTCTAAAAAAGAAATGGAAGAGATATTGAAGATAATAAAGAAGAGTGATTATAATATTGTGGAGCAGTTGGGGCAGACCCCTTCAAAGATCTCAATGCTGGCCTTACTTTTATGCTCTGAAGCCCATGCTAAGGCTTTAGTAAAATTCCTGAAGTCTGCCCATGTGCCTAAAGAGACCTCTGTTGATCAATTTGAGAACTGAATTTCCAGCCTGACTGATGATAATGGACTGGGTTTCTCCGACGCTGATCTAACTCCCAAGGAAAGGAAACATAATGATTCACTACATGTCTCTATTGAGTGTAGGGGCACTACCCTAGCTCATGTTCCGGTAGATACAAGTTCGTCGCTGAATGTCTTACCCAAGAATGCTCTAGACAGGTTAGATTGCAAAGAACTCACACTAAAGCCCATTAATATTGTGGTGAGGGCCTTCAACGATTCTAAAAGAATGTTGCATGAGGAGGTGGACATCCCTATCAAAGTTGGTACTCAGACTTTTGACTCCACTTTCTATGTGATAGACATCCGCCCGTCTTACTCCTGTTTATTGGGTCGACCTTGGATCCATGGGGTTGGTGCTGTTACTTCTACCCTGCATCAGATGATGAAGTACCCAGTCAATGGAAAGATTATCACAGTCCATGGGGAGGAGGAATACATAGTGAGCCACCCGAACTCTTTTAGGTATGTTGAAATGGACGACGAGTTCATCGAGACCCCCTGTCAGAACTTTGAGGAGGTTCCACAGACAGTTGCTACAACCAAGACTGTTACCAGTGTTCTGAAGACTACCAGACCTCCGCTAAAGATGGCTTCTTTAAGGGATTCCAAAGAAATTGTTAAAGAAGGTGGGTGTACCATTTGGGGCCAACTTCCAGATATTCCCTACAAATATGACAAATTTGGTTTGGGATTTACTTCAGGAGCCCAGAGAGCTGTTCGTCGTGCTCGCACTGGGGAACCACCATTACGGATCAACAATCATGGATTCAATGCTCTGGAGGACAGTGATAGCGACAATGACATTGACAGGTGGGTCTTCCCAACCATCAGCGGAGGACTCAACAATTGGGAGGCCAAAGACTTTGTGCCTATTACTTTTATTCAAGAGTAATTGTCTTTTTGATTTTTGGGATATGTAATATTTGAACAATTAAAACTTTGAAGCCTTGTGTCTTACCCGAGGCATAATGGTCTATTTTGTGAGGGTTATTGCTTCATATTCATATGTCATTAATAAAACATTGGATGTTTTGCATACAAATTTTACGCTCTCTGTCTTTCTTTTCTGACTTTTTATTTTTTTTTAAAAAGATCTATGCTCTTACACACACACCCACATATCAAATTGCAGATCCACATCCACTCTGGATCCCATTAATAACGGGTATGCTATTGCCAATTATGACTTTGAAAATCCGATCTACCAAGCCGAGGATGAAGGTGAGGAAGATTGTGTAGTACCAGAAGAACTTGCCAGACTGTTACAACTGGAGTAAAGGGAAATACAGCCTCATGAAGAGCCAGTTGAGACAGTAAATTTGGGTACTAAAGAGGACAAGAAAGAAGTCAAGATAGGCGCCGATCTGGAGCATAGTGTCAAGGAGCATTTAGTACAGATGTTACACGACTATGTTGAGGTCTTTTCCTGGTCATACAAAGACATACCAGGACTTGACACTGATATTGTGGTCCATCGCCTTCCAAATAAAGAGAATTTCCCTCCAGTGAAACAAAAGGTTCATCGCATGCGGCCAAAGATGTCAGAAAAGGTCAAAGCCGAAGTCATGAAACAGTTCAATGCCGATTTCTTAGCTGTCACCTCTTATCCACAATGGGTTTCCAATATTGGTCCAGTGCCTAAAAAGGACGGTAAGGTACGCATGCGTGTGGAACAGAGACCTGAATTGGGAAAACCCCAAGGACGACTTTCCGCTTCCCCATATCGATGTTCTTGTTGACTACACCGCACATCATAAGGTATTCTGCTTCATGGATGGTTTCTCCGGGTACAATCAGATCAAAATGGCACCTGAGGATATGGAGAAAACGACCTTCGTCACACAGTGGGGCACTTTCTGTTACAAAGTTATGCCATTTGGGTTAAAGAACAACGAGGTAACCTATCAGCGTGCCATGATAGCTTTGTTTCACGATATGATCCATCACGAGATATAGGTCTACATTTATGATATGATATTCAAGTCTCAGACTGAAGAGGAGCACCTTGACTACATGCAAAAGTTGTTTGAAAGGCTAAAGAAATACAAACTGAGGTTGAACCCGAATAAGTGTACCTTTGGAGTAAGATCTGGTAAGCTCTTAGGATTCGTTGTCAGCGGCAAAGGTATTGAAGTAGACCCTGCAAAGGTTAAAGCTATACAAGAAATTCCTACTCCTCGCACTGAGAAGGAAGTCAGGGGATTCTTGGGACGTCTAAACTACATTGCCAGATTCATTTCCCATTTGACCGTTACTTGTGAGCCAATCTTCAAGTTATTGAAGAAGGATCAAGCAGTAAAGTGGAATGACAACTACCATAACGCCTTTGACAAAATCAAGGAATATCTTCAAGAGCCTCCAATATTGATGCCTCTAGTTGAAGGAAGACCTTTGATCATGTACTTAACAGTATTAGAGAACTCAATGGGGTGTGTGCTGGGGAAGCACGACGAGTCTGGTCAAAAAGAGCATGAAATATACTACCTTAGCAAAAAGTTTACCGACTGTGAAACAAGATACTCACTGCTCAAGAAAACTTGCTGCGCTTTGGCATGGGATGATCTATGACTAAGACAATATATGTTGACTCACACTACCTTATTTATATCTAAAATGGATCCTATCAAATACATCTTTGAGAAGCCTACTCTCTCCAGAAGAATAGCAACATGGAAGATGATCCTGACCGAATACGACATTCAGTATACAACCCAAAAAGTAATTAAGGGAAGTGTATTAGCTGATCATTTAGCTCATCAGGCTGTGGATGATTACCAATCCATGAATTTTGAGTTCCTGGACGAGAACATCATGTTAGTAGTTGATTATGAAGAACCTGTATTGGATGAAGGACTTGAAAAAGGATCCCGATGGACTATGGTTTATGACGGATCTTCCAATGCACTTGGCAATGGCATCGGTGATGTGATCATATCTCCCGAAGGCTGTCATACTCCTTTCACTGACATGCTATGTTTCAATTGCACCAACAATATGGCTGAGTATGAAGCATGTATTATGGGTCTCAAGGCTGCTATCGACTTGTGCATCAAATTCTTGAGTGTATTTGGAGACACGACCTTAGTAATCAACCAAACCTAAGGAGAATAGAACACAAAGCATCCTAATTTAATCCCCTATAAAGAGCATGTGCTAACACTAATACCATACTTTGAAGAAGTTACCTTTGAGCATTTTCCACGAGAAGAAAATCAACTAGCGGATGCGCTAGCTACTATGTCATCCATGTTCAAGGTCAGGTGGGATAATGAGGCTCCTCAGATCATTATTGAGAGAATGGATGAACCAACATACTGTCATGAGATTGATACTGAAGAAGTAGTGGACAAACATTGGTTCCATGAAGTCAAAAGATATCTCGAAGCCCAAGAGTATCCTGAGGGAGCTTCAGTCAATGATAAGAAGTTCCTAAGAAGGTTCTCTACCAAGTTCTTCCTCAGTAGCGGGATCCTCTACAAGCGCAACCACGACTCTACCTTGTTTCGGTGTGTAGACAAGGGTGAGGAAAAAAAGATTATGGCTGATTTGCATGAAGGTACTTTTGGCACCCATTCTAGTGGGCACACGATGGCTTAAAAGATCCTACAGGCAGGATACTATTGGTCCACTATAGAAGCAGACTATTATCAGCATTCGCGAACTTGTCACAAATGCCAGATCTATGCTGATAAAGTACATGTACCTCCGGTTCCTCTAAACGTCTTGACTGCTCCCTGGCCATTCGCAATGTGGGGCATCAATATGATTGGAGAGATTAGGCCTACAACTTCTAATGGGCACCGCTTCATCCTGGTTGCCATTTGTTACTTCACGAAGTGGGTCGAAGAAGCTTCATTTTCCACTGTTACCAAGAATGTCGTGGCCCGATTCACCAGACACAACCTTATCTATCGGTATGGTATTCCAGAAAGAATCATCACAGATAATGGTATCAATCTCAATAATACTATGATCACCGAGCTCTACACGCAATTCAAGATCCAACATCATAACTCTTCTCCTTACCGGTCGAAGATGAATGGGATTGTAGAAGCTGCTAATAAAAACATCAAGAAGATCATATAGAAGATGATGGTGACATATAAATACTGGCACGAGATGTTACCCGTTTCTCTTCACGGTTACCGTACCATAGTGTGCACATCAACATGACAACTCCTTTCTCTTTGGTATACGATATGGAGGCTGTCCTACCCATTGAAGTCCATATCCCTTCCTTGAGAATCATGAATGATACAGGTTTGAATGAAGATGAATGGGTTCAGACTAGACTTGACCAATTAAACATGATTGATGAAAAGAGGCCCGCGGCTGTCTGTCATGTTCAGATATACCAAAAACTTATGATCAAAGCTTTTAACAAGAAGGTCAGACGTCAGTTATATTAGGCTGGTGACCTGGTAATCAAGCGCATTATCCTTCTGCAAGGTGATCCCAGGGGAAAATGGACTCCCACATATGAAGGGCCATTTGTGATGAAAAACATATTTTCTGGTGGAGCCATGATCTTAACCACTATGAACGGTGATGACCTTCTGCACCCTGTGAACACGGACATAGTCAAAAGATATTACGCATGAACAAAGACCCGATAGGTCGACTGACCTATGAAAAAATAAGGGCATCCCGGCAAACCAAAAGGGTTTGGGAAAAAATTAGGGATATACATATGAAACAAATTTGTACACTTGGCAAGTCGAAAACCTGGAAAGGCGGCTTGGGCAAGAAAGGTAATCTCGGTGGACTGAAAACCCGAAAGGGCGGTCCAGGAAAAAGTTAGGGATGTTAAACGTATGACTATGTCCCGTTGGATCACCTTACAATCAATCTTCAGTATCAACTATCAAGCTCAAGCCGTACTAATAAATCATGTCAGCTTCGGACAAGCAGTAAAGAGATGAGACGCTATAAGACATAAAGGAAATAACAGAATGGGAACCCGATGAGATTATTTCACTTAGCTATTTTTCTTTGTACACTATTTTGTATTAGTTTCATTCGTACGACGACATTCTCTTACTAGGATGTTCGTCTCCTTGTACAAAAACACCTATCATAGGCACAAATTCTTCAAATTAATACAAAATTATGTCTTTGAAAGTGCAAAACTATTTGTTTTCTTTTTATCTTTCTGTTTTGTTTGCGAAAATGTCCAATGATTATTTTTGAATATATGCATTTTAATGTGATTACTGTTTACAATTACACGCATGAAAAACCGAAATATAGTTACTGATGGCTTTAAGAAACGGGACAATGTCTAAGGGCCATCCACGAAATCCCCGCAAATATTTTCTCCAGTAGATACTTTCTCTAGTAGGTACAAAGGTAGAGGCATCCTACTATAAAGTCGCTTCCATATCCACAACATACAGCCTAATGATGTCAAGTGTTCTCACATCCCCGGCAGAGCAAAAATCTCTAATTACTGCTCCAAAAATTCCCCAGTGAAGTCGCCAAGATTCTTAGGATTCCCCAGCAGGATTTCACAAAATCCCCAAACATTGCATGGAGTTTTCCTTCCCCAACAAAGTTTATTTCTCTAAACAACGAAAATCTATCTCCCAGCAATTCAACTTCAACAAAATTTGAAGACTCATATTCTTCACCCCCAGCTACAATCAGGGATTTATTTTCCCTAATTCTGCAACACTACAATAGAACAACCGACCATTCATACATTGCATTCATGCATCGTTCTACAAGCATCATAGCATATGCAGCACAAATTCATATATCATAATCTCATTTATTTTGAAAGCATCACACAATTCATGCGTCATGTCATTGCATAAAACTGATTTTACCTTTTCAGGTTAAATTAGCAGACAAATAAACACTATCAAATTATGCAGCAGGACAAAGATTAATGCCCGGAAACAGACAGAGAAACTATCTACATGATCAAGTGGTATGAACTCCTGAAGCAAGATGAGTTTACCAATAAGTATAACAGGTCGAAGATTAATTCCCGAAACCAGACGGGGAACTATCTATGCGACCAACATTGCCAAGATCCAGATTAATACATGTAACAAGCAAGGACAACTATCTGTGGATGAGTGATTGTAGATTAATACCTGTAACAAGCCAAGAAAACTACCTACATGAGAAGATTGAAGATTAATACCCGAAACAAGACGGGAAAACTATCTTTCTTTCTAAGGTCAGAGATTAATACCTAAAACTAGCCAGGACAACTATCTCAACGACCGACAAAAACAAGTTCCAGATTAATACTTGTAACTAGCCAGGACAACTATCTGTGGATGACCGATTGTAGATTAATACCCGTAACAAGCCAGGAAAACTACCTACATGAGTAGATTGGAGATTAATAACCGAAACTAGATGGGGAAACTATCTTTCTTTCCAAGGTCAGAGATTAATATCTGAAACTAGCCAGGACAACTATCTCAACGATTGACAAAAGCAAGTTCCGGATTAATACCTGAAACCAGATAGGACAACTATATGCGAACGATCGATTGTAGATTAGTACCTGATACCAGACAGGAAAACCATCTACATAACCAAATGAAGAAATCTTACACAGGTTTCTTCTCATGATCTCAAGATGCAGTCTACCACTGACTCATCCTGAAGCAATCTTACATGGGTTTCTTCTCATGATCTCTAGATGCAGTCTAACATGGACTCATCCTGAAGCAATCTTACACGGGTTCCTTCTCATGATCTCCAGATGCAGTCTAACACGGACTCATCATGAAGCAATCTTACACGGGTTCCTTCTCATGATCTCCAGATGCAGTCTAACACAGACTCATCCTAAAGAAATCTTACACAGGTTTCTTCTCATGATGTCCAAATGCAGTCTAACACAGGCTCATCATGAAATAATCTTACACGGATTCCTTCTCAATTTCCAGATGCAGTCTAACACGGACTCATCCTGAAGTAGTCCTACACAGGCTCCTTCTAATAAATTTCCAGATAGCAGTTAAATTCATCCTCCCCAACAAGTTATTGTGAAGCCTGGAGTTCAACCAGAAAAAAACAAACTTTTATCTCTCCAGTCTAGAGATAACTCCTCAGTAGAGCCATGGAACCCTGAAGTTCCTAGACTCTATTCCCCTAGAGTTTTCCTCAAGCAGGAGAACAACATAAATCAACCTTCCCCAGTGGACTCCTCCTCAGACAGCAGGAATAGGAATTCCCCACAAAGGGACCTCTTATGAAGTCAGCACCTACTTTGGATGGCATCTTTAAGCCCACCTCTGACAACTCTCAGTCATCTTCTCTAAATGGAATCTTTAAGCCCATTCCTTACACAGTCAACCATCACATCATGCAAGCGCAAATTTGTGGGCACTCTAGTGTTCAATCATCTTCCACCTTCAGATCACGAAAGGAAAACAAGCCAATCTAAACCTTCAGGTTTAAGAAGATTGAACAGGGGCAGTTGTTGTACCCCAAAATTTTCTCTCTCATGTTTTCAAAGTTCTTCCCTTTTTACATGGGTGGTTACAAATACTTGCTTAGAGAAAATATAAATTATTTAAAGGTAATCAAGTGTCTTTCGATTGGCATATGAACAAGGTACTTCAATTGGGCGTTTGGAACTCTTCGATCATTGCTTTGATTAGTAAGCTTCTATTGGGTATTTTGCATCCTTCGAGCAAGCTTTGGCCCACAAGTATCATTCCAGTAGTGCCCTCTGTACATGCCTTCAACACACTAGACAAATGCTCCCTCTGTGCGTGCCTTCAACGTACAAGGCAAGAACCCCCTATAAGTTTGCTTCGATTCACCAGCAGTGGACTCCTGCATACAAGATTCGATTGGGCGCTGAGTCTCCTTCGATCAAGCTTAATTCACAAAGCTACCACTGGGAAAAAGGCCCCTTCAGCTTGCCATCAGCACACGTACGCCTCTTCATGCTTGCCTTTAGTCTACTAGGCAAAAGCTTCCTCATGATTTCCTTGGATTCAAAAGGCAAAGGCCTATCAACTTTCCTTCGATCCATAAGGCTAAAGTCCATTCAACTTGCCTCTGTGTTTGCTTTCTACCCACAAGAGAATGGCCTCCTCTGGGCTTTCCTCCAAGGCGCAAGGCAATGGTTTCCCTTCATGCTAGTGCCCATAAAGCAGTTTTCTTCCCTCATGCTAGCTTTGATTTCACTTCTAAAATATTCAACACACAGTTTTCCACATTTTGACACCTAGTAAAGTCCATTCGAAGGATACACCAATGGTGTCTTCGAAGGACATACACGTGGTCCATTTTAAGGATACATAATTGTGGGAAATAAGCTTGTTTTTCCTTTTGATGAGTATTGGTTCAAGATGCTTGCCTTCAGCTCACAAGGCAAAGGCTTCATCTTCAACTGGTCTTTGATTCACCAAGAAAATATTTCCTCTTCATGCCTGCCTTTGTTTCACAAGCATAGGATTTCCACATTATTAGCACACATTGGTGGCCCATTCGAAGAATGCGCAAGGGCCATTTGAAGGATGTATAAGTGTTCCATTCTAAGAATGCACAAAGGCCATTCGAAGGATGTAAAAGTGTTCCATTCGAAGGAGACACATAATCATTGGAAATAAGTTTGTTTTATGATGATTCTTGGTCCAAGAGGTTTGCTGACCAAAAGCCAACATGTTGCCAAGCCCAAGCCTCCTGCACAATTGCATTCAAAGAAGGTAACAAGGGAAGTTTCGACTGGCCAGAAAGGAGCTTTCGTTTGGGCTATTTGAAGAGTTTAGATCAAGCTACCAAGAAAATAGGGGCTCAATCGAAGAAGCTCCAATGATGAGAATTAGAGTCATTCAAAGGAGGCATCCATGGGCCAATCGAAGAGCAAGGATAAGGTGTAATTTGAAGGCATGTTGAAAAATTGTTTTTCGATTGGCATATCAGAACAAGGTGTCCTTTGATAAACATATCAACAAAATCAAGCAATCAATGCAGAAGTTAAATCAATCTAAGAAGTTCTGATAAGGAAGGTTCTAAACAATTCGAATCAAAACTCACATCCATCGAAGAAAATAATGCTTGGGGGATGATTGAAGACGTTCTGATATGGAAAACTCTGGTTAGTTCGAATTCATACAAGGCGCCAATTATCACCTGTCATGGTTCATTCAAAATTCCAAAATGGCATGAAGAGTCTCAAAATGACAATCTTTAAATTTGTCTGATTTTATTTTCAAAGCCATGTTTAATGGTTGGCCTTTAAGGACGTGTCTCTTTCTCCATTTTCTTGTCTCCTCCATCTCATATAAATGCACAACACAACACAAGCCAAAGGAGACACACTACATACATACGCCCAGAGACTACACACAGATACTGCCTCACACGCGCAACTTGCCTTCCAAGAGCACCAAAAATTCCTCAAATTTTCAAAGAATCCCAGAGTTTCCACAACCCTCGTTGCAGGCTTTACCATACTCAGGATTCCAAATTGAAGCACCTCCGAGTGAGTAATGAACTTTTCAATCTCATCCAATTTATAATTTGAACCCATACTGTTTGCATATTCATGTTATTATTTATGAATGATTTAATGTCATATATGGAAATTGTAGCGCCCAGGTGCTAGGATACCATTGCCAGGGGTCTTTCGAAATAGTCACTTTCGAAACTCATGATACAGACCATTACAAATTGAAATAGCCCCAGATTTGGGTTCAGGGGATGGTTTCGATTGGGATAGGTTTTTGTTTGTTTTTTTTAAACTAACAGAATTCGCAGGATTCAATATTGGTGTTATTTCTTTCGATTGACAAGCTGGCTCAGTTGGTGAAAGAAACGTGTATGAAGGGGAGAGACGTGGGTTCGATACCCAGGTTTAGATTGTCATTTTTTAAACAATTTTAATGCAGGTCCAGTATTCCTAGACTCAAGGCAAACACCATGTACTCTCATGCTTCAGCCATTAGATCACAGGGAGGTCAAATCCAACGTCCCTGGGGTACTAGCCCATCATGCACCCTCAAGGGCCAGCAACACAGGATCCCAACATAGCCTGGGCTTAAATTTTTTTTGGGCTTAAGAGTTCCAATTCTCACCTCCCCATTGCTGATTGTGTCAGGCCCAGTTGCACTTTTATTTATTTGTTTTACTATTTATTTCTTTTAATCATTTTTTCCATAATAATATAAAAAATCAGAAAATAGTCACAAAAAAATATAGTCTTAGGTTTTTTTTATTAAATTAATTTTGTAAATTAATTATTAATTATTTTAACCACTTTTATTAATTAAAATTAATTAGACCTAGGATTTAATCCATTTTAATTTATTTTCTTTTCATAATAAAAACACAAAAAATTAGAATTAACTCCTTTTAATTAGTTTTAATTTTTATTTAAATCTAAATTTAGGTTAATTAATCTAATTCTTATTTAAATATTTTCTTAAATTAAAAACAAACAAAAGATTTATAATCCATAGGGTTTTAGACGTCTTTTTCTAATTCGCGTGCAATTTTTATTTTAGTGTTATCATCTTTTTGTATATGCTTCCTGGTTGTAATAGACTGTAATTAAGACTCTTTTATTTTACTGCTTTCTTTATTTTTCCCCAAAGTTTAGACATGTAATAACCCCCCTCCTCGAAGCTTGTAATAGCATAGGATTTGCAATTCCCGCATTTTATTCCTTTACATATTAATTGTTAGATGTATAGTAATAATCTTGTATGGCAAGAATAAAACAAAACGCTAGCAAACCTAACAAAAAAGACAAAAAATAATTGAATACGACACACCAACACATATACACCTCTAGAGTACTCCCACTTTGGTTTCCTTCGGAAATAAAACAGTCATGTCCCTCGAAAGTAGGGACGCTTTAGCAAAGACCCTTAAATCAAAAGATCGCAGTCCCTCGATGACCCTACAGTGTTACCTTTCGGTAAATGATCTAGTCCCTTAAACAAAATTGCTAAAGCGTCTATATATGTTGACTTTATGAATGTATGATGAACCACAAGTGTCCCTCATACATCCAAATGACTACGACTACCTACTCACTAATAGTAGGCTGGCCTTGTCTAAAGGAAAGGAGGAAAAGAACGACCTTTTGAGTAAAAGTAGATAACTGTAAGATGCTTGCTCAAAAACAAATTTTCACACTTACACAAAACAAATTTCAAAAACCTTTTCAAAAGCTTTATCAACACTCTTGAGGACTGATATAAGAGTTTTCATAAAGCAAATCGCCGCACTAATCCAATTTCAAAATACTTTTCAAAAACACACAAAAGCACAAGGTATTTCAAAAAATGAGCTAAGCATCTAAGAGCCCGTAGCTAACTAGGGATGGAAAGGGTGCTAACACCTTCCCTTTCCATAATCTACCCCCTTACTCAGAAAACTATCGAAAGGTCTTTTTCCGTTCTTTTCACCCTTTCCTTTGTTAGGATAAAAGAAAAGCCGATGGCGACTCTTGCTTACTGCAACATTTGTGAATACAAACGCAAAACCAGTACAACAGTCGGTTCTGCCACCGTATCACAAATGAAAATATGTTTATGATGCTAGCTTCTATGAAGTTTGAAAGAATAGTTATGATTGATGGACTACCAGTAGTGTGCGATTTTCCGGAAGTGTTTCTAGATGATATCAGCGATCAACGATTTGCTGTCGAAGTGCAAGGTTAAATTTTCCATAGACTTAGTACCAAGTGCTAGTCTTGTGTCGATGGCGCCTTATAGAATATTTGCTTCAAAGTTGAGTGATTTGAAGAAACAATTGGAAGAGTTTCTTTAGAATTATTTTTTGACCGAGTGTTTCATCATGGGGAGCGCCAATGTTATTGGTCAAGAAAAATATTGTAGCATGAGGTTGTGTATTGACTATCAACAAATGAATAAAGTTACTATCAATAATAAGTATCCTCTTCTGAGAATTGACGATTTAATGGATCAATTGGTTGGTGCTTGCGTGTTTAGTAAGATTGATTTGTGGTCGCATTATCATCAGATTCAGGTGAAGCCAGAAGATATTCTAAAGACCGTATTCAAAACCCAATATGATCCCTATGAATATTCAGTGATGTCGTTTGGAGTGTCTAACGTTCCTGGTGTGTTTATGGAGTACATGAATAAGATTTTCCATCCTACTTAGATAAGTTTATTTTTGTCTTTATCAAAGAAATTTTGGTGTATTATTAGACAGACGAAGAACATGCAAGACATCTGCGAGTTGTGTTGGACATTTTGCGAGATAAGAAATTGTATGCAAAGTTGTTCAAGTGTGAAAAGACTTCTAATAGTGTGAAGTTGGGTATGTTGAGGATGAATAGTGGTATTAGTTAAGAAATTAGACAAGGTTAGAAAATTGACTCGGGATTGATCAACTCTTTGGTGTTAATCAATCAAGGTAAAGAAGGTGATTTCAAGATCAATGAGAATGGTGTTATGAGATTTAGAGATAGATTTTGAGTACCAGATGCTCCAGAACTTAAGAAGAGTATTCTTGAAGAAGGTCATAAAAGTGGTATGAGTATTCATTCCAATGCTACTAAAATGTACCTAGATTTTAAAAAGATGTTTTGGTAGCCATGGCTGAGTTTGTGTATGCTTTCTTGACTTTTCAGAAGTCAAAAATTGAACATCAAAAGACATTGGATCTGATGCAATTGTTAAGCATTTGTGAGTGGGGATGGGACAACATTTCCATGGGTTTTATGACGAGTTTGTCGAAGACGACGAAGGGATGTGATTATATATGGGTTATTGTTTATAGGATGACTAAATCGACTTATTTATGAAATTCTTGAACAAAAAGACATATGTTGTATACGATTTCACGACACCAAAATGACCAATGCAATGTCAAGCATAATATTAAGACATCATAACAACAAAAGTAACAATTAAAAATTTAAAGAAAGATGTAGAAAGTAAACATAGTTCAATTGTTCACCCAGTTCGGTGTAAGGTCACCTACATCTGGGAGGATCCAAGCCAGGAAGGAAATACACTATAATAGTATTAGGTTGAAGTTCTCAACAACCTCTGGTTTTACAAACTTCACACCTAATCACTACCCGTGCTATTTCTATCTAAGAACTTGTAGACATGAGACCGCTCTGACTTCCCCTCGATCACACAACATTGATAAGAAAAAAATGACAACATATAGAAGACAAACTTCCAATTAAACTGGATCCACTCTTTCTTAAAAGCTTACGAGTGATTCACAAATTACAACTCAAACTCAGTCCAATTGAAGCATCAATATAATGCAAGAATGCCTCACAAAAAACAATAAACAGACAAAACCCTAAACTATATTCTCTCACACGCAGCTTCGTGAATCCATTAGGTTTAGAGCCTTTCTTTTAATAGCCATAGAAGTGCCTGGGCTTGGATATTAAATATGGCCAAATAAAATAATCTGCAATTCCAATCATATCAAATCAAATCTTATGGTGTAGAAAATAATGTTTCCATTAATGTTTTGGCATCCAATCTTGAAAACTAAATCTTTAAATATTTCTTGCTTGAAACAAATCTTCAGTGAATTAAATCTCCATATGTGTGGCTTGGCCCACACGAAACGTCAAACAAATATTTTGAAGTACAAGATATAAATATTCTAAAAATAGAAACAATACAGGTTACGATGTCGTAACAACATGTCACAACATCTTTTCCAACATCTTGATGAACTAGTTGTTTTAACAAAATACAGCCAACAAACCAAAACCTAACAATCTCCCCCTTTGAAAATATTTTGGCTAAAACAACCTTTGCACAAAACATCCAAAAACAACTAAAACTACGGAGAGATAAAAAAAGAAACATTACTTTCAAAGGACAATACTTCACAAACACAAAATGAAATAGGAACTACACTAGTTCACAAACATCAGAGGCATACACAATAGAAAACCAATTTGAACACAGCATTTTCAGAGAGAAATAAGCTCTCAAAAAAAACTTCTTCATCCAAATAACAAGAGAGGATGTCAAGACAACAGTGATGTCATCAAGCACACAATGCTCCCCCTAAAACCCAGATCAGCAATAATATGATATAACATTAAGCAGAACATCATGCTCCCCCTAAACAGTTGCACACAACCAAAAAAAAATTACAACACCCTCTCAAGTTGTACTCCTCTTAAAATAATGTTACTACTCCCCCTTAAGTAGTACTCCTCCAACAAAAACCATACCAAACTACCAATCTAACCAAACTACCAACCTACTTCTTCTTTTTAGCCAAAAATTGACAAAAACAACCATGCATTCATTTAGAGCAGAAAAACAACAACAACTCATCATACTGTCATTTTCACACATTTACCTCTATCATAAACCTGCATGTATTCCTCGCTCATCTTACTCAACAATATCCACCACATCCTTATATTCAAGAGCAACCTTATCAAGCTCTCCTTCCAAAGTCAGTCAGCTTTTGTACAAACATCCTCTTGAGATTTTCCATATGTCCTAATACTAACCATAACTTTTGACACCATAGTTTGTAAAGACTTCCTTGAAATTTTGCGCAACATTAAATGGAGGAAATATGAAGTACTTTTTGCACTAATCCACACCTATAATTGCTATAACTCCTTAAAAATACAAATACCCAAAGCACCCCTTAATTTCTCAATTTGGTTTGAATCCAAAACCTTTGTAAATATATCTTCAAGTTGTTTCTTAGTGGCCACTGGAGGAACTGGAGGAAAATCATCGAATCAATGAAGTCGCCATCGAGTATTTATTTATCCCATAGGAATGGAAAGGAAAAATCATTAAAGAGAAACCTAAGAAGGAAGAAGTCACGATTTTGAAACAGAGATATCGGGTACGAGAGTAAATTATGCAAGGCGAAGGTATTAGTACCCCTCACGTCCGTGGTACTCCACGGGATCCACTCTTGTTGTTATAATCAAAGGGTGTGTTCTATCTAAAGCTAATGATCTAAGGGGAAAATGCATGCATGTAAAGTGTATATATAAAGAAAAATGTTTTATTAGTCGTGCCTACCTTGGTTACGAACCTTTGTACCTATGTACCCTCTTTGTGCAATGAGAGATCAAGACACTCGTAGTTCACCTAGAAAATGTTGGTTTGTTGTATGTGTTTTATTAAAAATGCTGATTTTGCATTCTACCGCAGCTCGACCTATGGAGACTCACGCATTGTAGTAGAAAGGAATTAACATGTTCTTACTTGAAAAATGTTTTCAAAGAAAAAGGCCCTGAAGGAAAAATGGTTTGGATTGGTTAGTGTTTTTCACCTTGAAAAAGACTGAAGTAATGTTAGAGTGTTTTGAAGTTTTCTTAAGAAAAGGAGTTTTTGTTTTAGTTATGCAAAGGGGGAATAAAAAGTCTAAAGGAGATTAACAATCCTAATGTTATCATGCAATGATGGTCCTAAGGTTTAGATACACAAGGGAAATCTCTACCTAAGTTAGCATGCATGGATTACAATCCTAATGTCTATCTTGCATCGGAAACAAAACAAGTGAATCTTAAGGAAACATGCAAAGGTGAACCTAAAATATTAAGCAAAGGTGTAAAGAAAATCATAAACACAAATGCAATCAAACAAATTCGAACCAAAACCAAAATAAAAATCAAGTGCGAGCTAGAAATAAACAATGAATCCAATGGATTTCAAAGTAGGAGTACGAAACTCTTTCCACCCGATTTGCTCAAGAATCGATGTCGAGTAATAACTCGAAGCATCAATGTTTAAATAAACGTAAGCTAACATCGTCGAAACGAATGAAAAAGTGTGGTGGTTGGTTACGTACCATTTTCCACGTAATTTCACTCAATGGACAAGAATAAACATGGTCCAGAGCATCAACGTATGACGCGAGCTAAGAACGACACAGACTAGAAAGTGTGAGGGTGATTGCAAGCCCTTTGTTCCACTTATTGACTCAATTGAAAGTACAAAGTAAAAGGGGGGGGTGGATTTCCTTCTTTGAGGACTTTAACAAAATTTTCTCTTTTTAAGTTCTTTAAATAAACATAAACATTGCCTCCTTTGAGGAATTTAAACAAACACAAACATTGCCTCCTTTGAGGACTTTAAATAGAACTGCCTACCTAAAGTGGGGACTCCTAGGAATACATCTCTATTTCTACTTCTCATGGCAAGGAAATCCAAAAGATATAAACGAGATAATCAAAATACCAAACGAACAAAGAGTCTATGGCAAAGCGATATCAATACAAAGAAACCCGACAGTCTTCGTGAAAGCTTCACTAAGCAAAAAAAATCAATAAGAAATTAGAGGCACAAGATAAGAACCAAAACATCTCAATGTGAAAATAAATCACATGCACAACAAGCATCAAGTTATGGCCATGCACAAAACAATGCTGCACAACCAAAATAATCCACAAATTGCATAGTGCGACAAATCGCCTTTCAAAGCTTGCACAAACCACAAAACAAGTTAGCAAACAACAAGGAAACATGAGAAAGACTCGAGCATCAATTCCCAACTCAAAAATGATATTGAATTGTAAATAACTCAAGTCCAAATAAGCATCGGAACATGGAAATTAAAAACCGGGCAGCAACACCATTATCTCATGAACCTCACAAAAAGTTGATCTAAAATCGTCAAAACTCCAAACAAATACCAAAAATATACCAAAGCAGGCTTACCTAGGAATTAACCAACAATTTAATCATGTGTTTATGCATACTTACCATATCCAGGAAGCGTTACACCATATAATGAAATTTCTCAAAAAATCGCGTCAGAAATGATAAATCTCAACATCAACGATCAACAAATACACAATTATGCTCAAGTATGTATCAATCAACATTTAAAATGTAATTTGCAATGCATTTTCACTTTCCGGGTAGCAACATATACATTAATCGATATCAATCAAAATCTAGTTTAAAACTCACAATTGGATGCATAAAAACACTTACTAATTCAAGTAACGTTGCTAAAAGAAATTACAAAGGCATTGTAACAATTAATTCACATTGATACGTTGGTTCCAAGCACAAACAAAATTATTCAAGTTTTGATGCAATTGATCGGATCAAAGGTTTTAATGTCGAAAAAGAAATTAAATCGACTTAAAAATTGCATCAACAGATGAATTCAACAATAATTTTCAAAAAAATTCCACAATCAAATAAATTGGATCACATTTCGACACAAAAATCTCATCAAAAATTTATCGATTAAATCCGTGAAATCTATACAAATCGCTCAAGTATTCAACCGATTCCACAACTTTCTATCATCATGATTCATGAACAGTTAAACAAATCCTCAATTCAACAATCAATTAACTCATACTTAATTTAATTAATCAACTCGATTCAAAATCAACTTAATTCAAGAATTACTTAATTAAAAATTAAATCAATCAAGTTCAAGAAAATACTGAATTGATGCGAAGAGATGAAGACGATGATCGGAGAAAGATAAGGCAACCAGAGCAAGGGGGAGCGTTGGCCGAAGCTTAGCGGACGAAGGGAGTTACCACAAGGGATCTATTTATAGAATCACTCGTGTGGGCTACAAGCTAAAAGCCCAATTAAGGCTATAAGTAAAAAGCCCATTTAAGCTTATGGACATCATACCTTATGATGTACCATATATCATTTATCCACGTGGTACCTTACCACTTTCCGTATTACACTTAAGTGCACCGTACCTTACGGTGTTCCTTATTTATTCTATCTCTCATCAACCTGTCCTTATGTGTGTGACCTTGTAGGTTTTCGCGATGTTGGCAATTATATTAAATCACACATTTAATATAATAAACAGTGAGAGGTATCTAGCAACACATCACTGTTACCCAAGTCACGAAAATGTCATGTGATCTGACCAAACCTTTTCCGTGATAATATTTGTGTTGTACAATTACCTCTTGCCCTCATGTATATATTGAACACAAGGCATACAATGTGTCACCCTTGTCCAGTTCAATATTGGGCCCTTAGACATTTATCATGTTATGCAGGATGAGTAAATTCCATCTAGGTCACTCATGTCCCTTAGCATGCTTTGTGAAGTACCCATCAACCGTCTTTATAGTCATCCAGTTACGGATGACGTTTGATCAGCATTATCATCATGAGAATAACTTATGACACTTTGCATAACATTCTATGTAGTATTCTCATAGCGGGTCAATCCAGTATAAATATTACTCCTAATATTCATACCTATGTCAAGACTTGATAACTCCTTATTTATGATCCATCAGATGTGATCATCAATCTATCTTCATAATAATATTAATGCTTTAATGTTATCCCACTTCACATTAAAGCTTGACTACGGATACTTTAAGAATAATGTCTTATGTTTAATGGGATCTCATGATTAAGTCACACTTAACATTTCATTAAACAAATAAACCATTCTAGGGACTTTATTATTTTGGAAAGCAAACATAATAAAGAAATGCATTTTATTATTAATAAATAATTCGATACAAGTACCAAAAGTATTGGCCTCTAGGGCTTACACCAACATTTTTGAACTCAAACCGCAAAATACTGATTTTCAGTCGAAACCACTTCAAACCAACTGAAACGCTCAATTTTCATTGCAATTCAAAGCATGATGGAACACATGAGAGCTTGGAATTATGATGAATTGATGACTCACCGGTCGAGAAACTCGAAAAAATATGCGGAGTGCACTTGAATCCCGAAAACCCTGAGTTTCTGCTTTGCCATACTGCCTGACGAAACACTTGTTTTTTTAGCTTGACACTGATAAATGCTTGGATCCCGTAACCCGGGAATCAATGATATGTTAAAGATAGGAGAACATAATAGCCAATATCAAATGTGTGATATTGATGCATTGTGATATTATGAGATGACAGAGGGTCTTAGAGGAAAAAATTGGGGTATAACAGTTGCCCTTATTTAAGTGTCTTATATCCGGAGATACGAAAGTTAAAATCTTCGTCTCGACACGATTGTAGATACTTAAATATAAAACAAACCCTATTTTTGGCCCTAAGATGCCATGCAATGTTTATGATTATGTATGTAAAATATAAAAAACTTCAGACACGTGAAACAAGACACCATTGAAGAAGCAAAAATAATACCAATAGACTAAAAACGAGAGGTCGATCAGGAAAATAAATCACTGGGAATCAACACAACTATTAGAATAACTATGGATAGGAAAAGCCAACATCATAGTTAAAGAAACAAAATGCAAAGTAAGAATATTAATGGGTAAGTCCTTAACATCGCAAGAAGTAAGCCAAAAAGGAGGTAATATTTAAGAAAGGATTACCAACTCAAAAGGGGAAGGAAACTCGACTCCATTGGAGGAATATACACTCCATTGGGGAAAGGAGGACTCAAATCTATTGGGGGTAAAGCCCAAGAGTAGACCAAGTATCATCAACTTAATAAATGAGAAAAAAGCAATGGGACAAACTGATTGACAAAACACGGTGAACTACCAACTCAGGGTTTAAGGTAGAAAAACAGAATAATACCGACTCAGGGATGATGATAAACATCAGTACTGAGGCTGGAAAAAGAAGTGATTCATATCATTACTTAGACTGGTAAAATAATGATTCACATCAGTACTGAGACTGGTAAAATCTCAACTCTATTAGGGTAAATTCTAATGAGGAGAAGATAATACAAACCATATTGAGGATGGAAGCCTAAACGAGTAGTATATCTCACAGAAGGTGAGTACCATACTATCAAAGGTACGATAGACTAACGATGGTAAACAATAAGAAGTGGACTGAACACCATACTATCAAAGGTCTGGTAGACTAACGATGATGAATGACCACAAGGACATAAGATGGAATACCATACTATGAAATGTCTGATCGACTAACGATGGTAAACAATAAGAAGTAGACTGAACACCATACTATCAAAGGTCTAATAGACTAACGATAGTGAACGACTGAAGGGCATAAGATTAATTACCATACTATCAACGGTATAGACCAACGATGGTAAACAACAAGAAGCGAACTGAACACCATACTATCAAAGGTATGATAGACTAACAAAAGTGAACAACCGAAGGACATAAGATTGAATACCATACTATAAAAGGTATGATAGACTAACGATGGTAAACAACAAGAAACAAACTGAACACCATACTATCAAAGGTCTGATAGACTAATGATAGTGAATGACCAAAGGGCATAAGATTTAATACCAAACTATCAAAGGTCTGATAGACTAACGATGGTAAACAATAAGAAATTGACTGAACACCATACTATCAAAGGTCTGATAGACTAACGATAATGAACAACCAAAGGGTATAAGATTGAACACCATACTATCAAAGGTCTGATAAACTAACGATGGTAAACGACAAGAAACAGACTGAACACCATACAATCAAAGGTCTGATAGACTAACAATAGTGAAAACCGAATGGTATAAGATTTAATACCATACTATCAAAGGTTTGATAGACTAACAATTGTAAACAACAAGAAACGAACCGAACACCATACTATCAAAGGGTCTTATAGAGTAACGATAGTGAACAACTGAAGGGTATACCGACTTCCACTGAAGATGAACCACCAACTTCCACTGAAGGTAGGGATAACCGATGCACCAACTTTTACTGAATGTGAGCTACCAACTTCCACTAAAGGTAGGAATATGTATTAATAATAATAAGTTTCCCAAAATTCTGGCATTCCACCTAGAACGGGTCTCAACTTCTTCTTTAACCAAGGTATTCTTCCTAGAAAGGGTAATAAACTTTACCAACTTCTGGATTTAACCGAGAACAGTAATAATTTCTTATTTGACCAAGATATCACTCAGAAAGGGTAATAAACTTCTATAAGAATCTCCCAATGAACCGTCTATTTCAATGGAGTACAACCATCCTCAACGACGAACTATCTTCCAGAAGAAGACACCACCATTCATCAGATTACACAAAATAATCTTCTATGGGAATTAACAGACTAACTGGAGAAATACAATTTGCTTAAATAAAGAGACCTCCACTTGTTGTTACGATAAGGATGGTGATATTACTACTGTGAACTGACTTTTGACTTCCTGGGGAAATACCAACACATTCTTGTTGAGGAGATAAAGTCCCCACGTGCAAAATAAATGGACATTCTCAATCTAGGTTTCAAAACCTAGAGAGATCAGAATAATTATAGTTGTTGGGGACCAAAATTCAAACCAAAAGGTAGATTGGAGTGAAACAATCAACCAAGACACCACCCAATGAGGAATAGAACTCAAATGGGAATTAATTCCATCAAGGTAATGATCAGGGTAGGAAAGCTAAAGAAAAATTCTTCCATGAGAAATAAGCTCAGTGGGGAAACGGAAAGGATATACACATCCTACTTAAGGTTGAAAATCTATTGGAGAGAGGATAACATAACTCTGAAAAGAGGATAAAATATTAACAGAAACATCAATGAATGCAAATGAGCAATGAATTTTAATTCATCTATGCATGATGTATGTATAAATGTATGAATATTGTCATGTATATGCTGATAAAATAGGCATACTGCATTGGGGATAACAAGACAAAACAAACTTGGGTAAAGATAGCACTCGACTAAATCACATCCAAGATGGAATTTCCATAGGAGAATAAACATCAACTAAGGAAACAAAGTCCTACTTCAAGGCTTAACTTCCCTAGGAAGAGACATGGCTTGGAAATAATCAAACCTGATAGCAATAAATTGTAAAGCTTTAGGGATATAACAAACTCCTTCGAGCTTCACCGAGGAATATCATACTGACTTCACTAGGGAAGACGATGCCACATCGTCTAGAGTTCAACTAGGGATGTCATAATGAATTCAATAGGGAAGATGAAGCCACACACACACACCGATGGGAGCCCAAATACATTCTTTAATACCAACAATAGTGCTTGTACAAACTTCTCTAAGGAAGGTCAAAGGAATTTAATGGGGATAACAACCTTAAAGAGAAAAATCATTCTTGATTCATATGGGGAATTAAGAAGTTAACATCATAGCAAGAAGTCAAAAATTATGGGGATTTTAAATCAAACTCAACATATGGCGACAGAAAACCCCAAAAAAATTGACAGTTGTCTCAACACTTCTTAGAAAAGATATTGCCCTTACTGGCTACCTAGAAAGCACACAACAACAAGAATGTCATAACTGACAGGAAAAATACTTTTCAAGAGATTCTTTATCAAGTCCTTAACACCCAAAGGGAGAAAGAATCCACCAACTAAGCAAATTCTATACAATTTTTACAATCTCTGCTTTATCACAACCCCGTTTGGGAAAAGAATCACACTCAACTAGAGAAATTTGAATTAAGACTTAACTGGAAAATATGGGATAGAGGTATCAAACCACCCAAACCAACACCATATAACAACTGGGATGAAATCCAAATATCCAAAGAACAACTACAGGGAGACTATATGCATATCAGCAAGAGTAACTCGAGAATACTTCCTAGATAAAACTTTTCAAGATTTCGGAGTCCGTTCATCCTCAGAATCACTACTTTTGTCCCCTTGATTCACTAAATCAAAGTAAAAAGTAATTTGCAATTTCTTTTCAAAAAACATGTTTTATTATTAATTTATTTAATTCTTTTGGTTTTGAAAATTACTATCAATAATAAATTAAATTTTTGTCAACATAATAAAATAAGAATTGCAAAGAATTGGATAAAAGGCTTAAACTTTATTAATAGAATGGTGGTTCGCAAATGGCGTGACTCCATAGATGATTACAAAGTTTGGAAAATGGTAAATACATGGAAAAGGTACATTGAAGTACAATGACCACTGTTCTTTCTAATAACTTTGAATTCCTGTGTATAATCTTCAGTTGAAAAGTGATGAGAATCCGAGAAGATTGTTGCTTCTATGATCAAGCCTTGTCTGATGCATTTACTTTCCAAGAAATCCCTAACTTTTGCCTAGGTTTCCCTTGCGGGTTTTCAACCTACCGGGAAAAATTTTATTTTGTTTATGTCTCTAACTTTTTCCTAGGTTGCCCTTTTGGGTTTTCAGCCTACCGAGATGCTCATTTTTGCCTAAGCTGCCCTTTCAGGTTTTCAACTTAGCAAGTTGTTCTTTCATTTATCTATGCGAAGTATTTCTTGACTGCATCAACATTTATGGGACGTGGGAACTCCTCACCATCCATAGTTTCAAGAATCAATGCACCCCTCTAGAGAAGGCTTTCTTGAAAACATATGAGCCTTCATAATTAGGAGTCCACTTGCCTTTAGAATCAGCGTTAAAATACATGATCTTTCTGAGCATGAGGTCGCCTTCTTTGAATTCGTGAGGCTTGATCTTCTCATCAAAATCTTTCTTCATTCTTTTCTGATATAACAGACCATGACACAAGGCCGTCATTCTCTTTTATTCAATTAAATTCAACTGGTCAAACCTGTTCTGGACCCTTTTAGCCTCTGACAACTTAGTTTCCATTATTACACACAAAGATGGAATTTCAACAAGGAGCACTACTTCCATGCCATACACGAGAGAGAACGGGGCCACCCTTGTTAAAGTACCGAGAGATGTACGGTACCCATGCAAATCAAAAGGAAACATCTCAAGCTAATCCTTAAAGGTAACAACCATCTTCTGGATAATCTTCTTAATGTTCTTATTAGCATCTTCAACAACCCCATTCATCTTAGGACTGTAAGGAGACGAGTTGTGATGGACAATCTTGAATTTATCATAGGAGTTCCTTGGTACTTAAGCTTCATAAGAGTCCTCCTTGGTATGGCATTCAAATCAAAATAATTGTATATCAACATATTGGATAAGGAGTCATTCTTGCAATTCATAGATATATGCAGAGCCATGTTATGGTTTCTTCCCTCACCAGGAAATTCATCATCACAAAAGCTCAGATTGTTACAAGACGTGATATTCCCTACAACATCGTTAAACTAATCAAGAGACACATCTCTTTCAACAAATGCCTGATCCAACTCCCTCATCAGAGATTCTCGATGAGTAGAGGAGTTCCTCAACAAAGCTAAGATGGATATTTTTGATGGTGTCTGTAACAATTGCTCCATAATATTTTAATCACTCATCTTAATTATTCTTAACAGGTCATCAACATCTTTTTCCAAGGCAGCGTCACTAGATTCTTCTACAACCTTCTTAGGTTCAACATTGGTCTCAAAACCTTCTTACCAAGGTCAACATCTCCCCGAAAGGTAGGAGCAAAGACACGGCCACTACAAATCACCCGACTGGCCTCAGCAATATTCCCACCATGGAATAAAGGTTGGATTGGAATTTCCACACTGTCTTCTAGGATAGTTGCATTGTACTTATAATGTACAACTTTATATGATTCATACGGGATAAGACCAGGTAGACCGATAGCCACAGGAGCCACATCAAGTTTGTTGTAGTATGTAATCTATACATGAGTAGGAATATCGAAATGTGGTATAATGAAATTCACCCTCTCCTCTTCGGCATGCTCAGAAATCATAGAATCATTGTCAAAGATATCACCCCCATCCATAGGCTTAAACTAATCAGAATAAAAGAATTCATCAACAGAAGCATACTCATCGTCATAGTATTCAATCACATTAACACCTTCATATACAGACCTTGTCCTGATGATATGGATAATGCCTTGATCCAACATTTCTTGTAGATCTCCTTCTACCATAGAACATCCACGAATGCTTTCTCTACACACCCTACAGGCCTTATGGTCATGTTCATAATGACTATATTGGTAAAGCAAACATGCATCTTAAATTCTGCCACTTTAAATTCTTAAATTATTGTCATGTTCATAATGACTATCAGGGGGCAAGAGTTTCCATTGTACTTCTTAAATTCTGTCACTTTAAACTTTGCAGGTACCTTCACATTTGGAACTAAGCAGAGATCACTGACATTCTGTCCAGATAACTCCTTTCTTTTTGCATTTCATTGAACTGTTTCTGAAAGTCCTCTATTTTGTCATAAAAGACCAATATTTGATTTAGTGGAGAAGCAACATGATAAAACTCATCATTAATAACAGGGATAACGTGCACCACATGAGGGGCACCATGGTGAATCTCATTATTAGCAATAGGAGTAATGTGTACCACATGAGGGATAGAAACCACAACTGGTTGAACAGACTGAGAAACTTGACAAGTAGGGTTGTATCCTTCTCGCATGTAACCTTTAGGCATTTCCCACGGGTAACCGGGAGGCATGGGATATTAGGCGCCAATAGAAATTGGAGTAATAGAGACGAGAATTGACAGAACCTCAGAAATAACGGTCGTCTGTTGTGGTTGAGTAGCACAAGGAGATGGAGAAGGTGGTGGTGGCTGATTCTGAGCAACCACTAATGACTCTATCAAAGAAGTCAGATTAGCCACACCATCTCTAAAAGTAGTAACTTCTTCGTGTAGCTCGTGATTCTATTGTTCAAGGTTTTCCATCTTCTTTTTATAATTGGCTTGTGTATTGTATTGATGAGACAATTTGTTTTTGAAGACCAAAGGACCTTGAGTAAGACTCCTGGGAAACTTATGAAATGCAAAATTAAATTCTATTCCTTCCCAGGGTAAGATTATATCATCCACAATGATCCAAAAGGCCAGACAACGTCCCTGTAAATATCATGATTTCATGCATATTTGAATTTATGTATTTCTTATTTTATTACATTACAACGTTTCTTAAGGATTTCTACGTGTTTATGAGGCCTAGTAATGCAAGATAGAACGATTGCAGGGGTCCCATGCACTCTGGCTTGCAAAGCACCATATTTGCTTCGACTGGTTTCGATTGATTTGAAACTCATGATCCAGGGGTTTATAGCCTAAACTAAGTCCAGTTTTGGATCCAGGAGGGTCGAATTAAGGGGGACATTATGTTTTGGATAACTAATATTTGATTTTTGCAGGTTTTGCATTTTACAGGTCGCCGGAGAAGACGACCGAAGCTAGGGCTCCGACGCCTCTCCGACCATTAAAATCAAGTTTTATATTTATTGTTATTATTTGGTTTATATAACCGAATGTAAAGGCTGCCCCAATGGTAGGAGCGTGTATTGCAAAGGCGTTAGTATAACAAGGCACGGGTTCGATCCCTGCCCCTGGTATTTTTATGTTTTTATTTGTTATGTTTTCTTGATTACAGATCCAGTACAAATCAGCTAGCACACACATCATACACCCACTCAATTATCACCATCCAATCTGATCCAACAGTCCAGATCTGATTCCCAGGCAACACCCTCAAGAGCTTCCTACACAGTATCAAGCGTTGGAGCTTATTGGGCTTTGGATTCAGATTACTGCTCATACCCCCCCCCCCCCCAAATTCCTTCTGCCTGCCCATCAATCTTTTTCATTATTTTTTATTTCAATTACTTTTTTTAATATAATTAACTTTTTTTTAATTAATTAAAATCAATTTATATTTAGGGTTTTTTATTTGATTAAATCAACTTGAATTTTTTTAATTAACTTAACTTTTTTTTAATTAATTTTTAATTGAATTAATTAAATTAGTTTTTTTAAGTTTTTATCATTAAACTTTTTTTCAATTAAAAATAATTTAGGATTTTATTTTTTGTTTAAATTAATTCCTTTTTTCTCAAATTAAGATCAATTAGGTTAGACTAATCGTCATTTTTTTATCAAAACATTGTTTCCATGTCTTTCTCTTCTTACAATCTCCGCGCGCTCTTTTGTTCTCGCATTACTTGTTTTCTTATGATTATGTAACTATTGATGGTTTGTAATAGCTTAAACTAGGGTTTACTATTTCTTCCTCCATTTTTATGGTTTGTACCCCCTTCCCCGAAGCCTTATAATAGTATAGAATTATTTTCTGCATTTTACCGCTTTCCTTATAATTGCTAGATGTATGCTAATAGGGTTTGTACAACAAGATCTAAAACAAATGCTAGAAAACCTAATCAAGACAAATTAACTGAAATAAATCACTTTTCACACACGTACCTCTAGGGTGACTCCACTTGTTGCCTTCGGAAAATTGTCATGTCCCTCGAACATAGGGATACCATTAGCAAAGACCCTCAGTTAAAAAATCATCATAAAGACCATAGTCCCTCGATGGCCCTTCGATGTTGCCTTCCGTAAATGATCTTGTCCCTCAATGTTTCCTATGAATACATGATGATAGTCCCTTCGAATTGCTAAAGGTATCCCTATATGTTGCCTTTATGATTGTACGATGACCCGCGTTTGTCCCTCAAACATCCAATGATAGAGCTCCCTACTAACTAATGATAGGACAACACTTCCTAAAGGAAGAGGAAAATAACACGAAATACTTTTGAGTAGGTAGATAGCTTTTAATCGCTTGCTCATAAAAACATCTTATTTTTTTCACACAAACACTTTTCTGAAATATTTTCAAAACAAACACTTTGTATGCATTCTCAACTGATACAGGAATCATTACAAAGTTTCCAAACTTAGGCATTTTCAAAATATTTTAAAACTTACACATTCACAAAGCATTTTCAAAAGTGAGCTAGCAATTAAAGAGCTCGTAGATAACTATGGATGAAAAGGGTGTTACCACCTTCCCTTTTCATAACCTACCCCCCTTACTCAGAAAATTCTCAAAGGTCTTTCCTGTTCTTTTCACCCTTTCCTTTATTGGATAAAAGAAAAGTCGATGGCGACTCCTACTATCTACAACATTTGCGATAAAGCACAAAACCAAAAGTCAGTTCTCCAACCATATTACAGAACTGGAGACTCTGTTGGGGAAATCTAAAAGTGGGGTTACCTTAGAGTTAGATCATATTTAAAATGCTTTACTTGCTTGATTTGTATGTTTTATATTTTGGGGTTTTGCTAGGGTTTATTTTTTATAAATATCCTATACCCGGATCTGGGGGTATTTTAGGTAAGTAGAAATAAATGTGAAAGTTGTACGGTGTATACCGCCATGGTTGAAGTAATGACTATGTTAGTGTGACACATTGGTTGGTGTCGGTGTCCCCTGAGTAAGTCAAGGAGAATGTTGGGTTGTCGCGTGGTGTCATAAAGCACTAACTGAACGTAGAACCTTAGTTGATAAAACTTAGCCATTAGAAAGTAGTGAGATGACCGGCTTTAGTGTAGATTGAAGTTGGTTGATACTCGATACTACACTCATTGAGATCAGACTCTTAAGATACTTCGGTCGCAATTCAAATGCTTGTGCTGAAACAATGCATGTGAGAAAGATCAATGATATTGAGGCTCCTAGAACCCGGTTACTTCTTTTAGGTCATGTTAAGCCAACTAAAACTCAAGAGGGTACTTACCTACAAACTCCATGCAAGCTCAAACCTAAGGCCTTGTGTGTTTGTTTGTGTCTGATTATTTGTTCGAACGTGACATCATAACATCATCACATCATACCATGTCATTTTCACTAACCATTTCAAGGACCAAGGGATTTATCTTTGTTATTTTTTGTAGGTTATGACCTCCGCTCGCAGAAACACTATCCATATCAACTTTGTAAGGGTACCTTATCAACTTAAGGGGTTAGTCTCAAGAGTTCCAGAAATTTGTCTATTCATCAAAAGGCAAGGTCGACTACTCAGTCTCGTTACCCCAGGTTTTGACAAAGACATGATGAGTGTTCTAGTCCAGTTATTTGACCCTGCACATCACTGTTTCACCTTTCCAGATTATCATTTGGTACCCACGATGGAAGAGTTCTCTAAACTACTAGGAGTACTTATTCTTGATCAGACACCCTTCAAAGGCTTAGAGGAAACTCCAAAACCAGAAGATATTGCAACAGCCTTACATCTGAAGAGGTCTAACATTATATCTAATTGGGAAACAAGAAGTGGAGTAAAGGGATTTCTTGCTAAATTTATGATAGATAAGGCTCAACTGTTTCTGGATGCTATGAGTTTTCAGGCTTTTGAGGAGATCTTGGCTATGTTAATCTATGGATTGGTACTATTCTCTAATCCAGACCAACTTATAAATATAAACTCCATCAAGATATTCCTCACTCATAATCTCGTGACTACTTTGATCGAAGATATTCTGCATTCTCTTCACACTCGTACCATGAATAAGCGAGGGACTCTCATGTGTTGTGTACCTCTGCTATCCAGGTGGTTTATTTCGCACCTTCCCCACTAGATAATGAAGAATGAACAAGGATTAAGGTGGTCTCAAAGAATAATGTCACTCTCTCATACAAATATATATTGGTATTCCCAATCTCACGAGGATATCACTATCATTGACCGCTGTGGGGAATTCCGTAATGTTTCACTCCTTGGCATTAGGGGAGGTATTACTTACAACCCTTCTCTAGATCTACGTCAATTTGGTTATGCTCAAAGAGACGGTCCCCGTTACATGCTTATCTAGGGTATTGTATTCGACTACAAGAATGATCTTCAAGGTTATTGTCAAAGGTTTATACATGCTTGGGGCATGGTGAGAAAGATTGATAGCAAGGCTTTAGGACAGAAGAATTCCATCCCTCTGTAGCCCTATCTCAAATGAGTACGAGCTCGTGCTCAAAATCTTATGATGCCATATCCTGCTATTCTACAAGTAATCATGGATCTTGTTGTCGAAGGAGATGTTTCTCACACCATCCTTCATCCAGACATACCTACTGACCTTGAAGAATTCCAGAAGTCCTGGATTTAACTCAAGGAAGAACGGGACACCTTTGAGACTCAATTTTATGCAAGTGAGAAGAAATTGTTGGAGCTCACAAAGAAACTTCACGAGGAGCAGAGTCTTAATGCATATATCAACACGAAGAAGAGGCGTCTATGAGAAACTTAAAGTTTTAGGAGTTTTTTAAATTTATTCCTTTGTAATCTTTTGTATTCACATGAAGTTATTAATAAAATCTTTGTTTCTGTTTCCTTTTGGTTAACAAATTTAAATCTCATAAGGTCCTTGAAAACATTGCATATACATATCATGCATATCATTACATGACAGGTGTTTCAAGATAGGTTTCTTATCCTTTTGTTGTTTATTTCAACAGAAATAATGGCTCTTGAACAAACAGTTAAGGATCTCTAGGCTCAGAACTCCCAATTCCAGCAAATGTTCCTGAGTCTAGCCAAGGGGAAAGAAGAGCTAAAGGCCCTCATCACTAAAGAGAGGAAGGAGAAAATCAAGAAACCAGCCGGCGTCCTCAACATGGGTAGGAGGATAAAAGGTCCGGTCAAGCGAGCTTTGGTGTTTGAAGAAGAAAATGTTGACCAAGAGGAAGATGATAAAAGTATGAAGGCTGACAACCAGGATTCTGATGATGAAGAAGCAAACTATTCGGATGAGAAATATCCATCGGCTGACGAAAAATGCAAGCAACTGGAAGATCATCTCAATGCCATGGAGATCCAGAGAGTTCCTAGGTTGTATTTTGAAGAGCTGGGTCTCATATTGGGGGTTGTTATCCCTCACAAGTTCAAGGCCCCCGTATTTTCCAAATACGATGGTGTGTCTTGTCCTAAGCTTCACCTGCGGTATTATGTCCGAAAAATCCAACCCCATACTGCTGATAGAAAATTACGGGTGCATTTCTTCCAAGAAAGCCTGTCGGGGATGCAATTAGAATGGTTTTATCAACTGGAAGGGACCAACATTCACACTTGGGAAGACTTCGTCGCTTCTTTTTACAAGCAGTATCAATATAATGTTGACCTTGCACTGATTCAAGTGCATTTACAAAACATGTCTATGGGTTCAAACAAGGGTTTCAAAGAATATGCCCAGAAGTGGAAAGACTTAGTTGGAAGGGCGAAACCTCCCTTGTCTTATCGGGAGCTAATTGATATGATCACGGGCACTCCGACAGGTCCATTCATTAATCTGACGATTATGAGTTCTTCGTCTGGTATTACCGAGCTAAGCCTGACTGGGGAACAAGTTGAAAGTGGTATCAGGAGCGAAAAGATTCTGATGGTTACGTCTTCTAGTGTTGTAAAGAAGACGTTCAACAATAAGAAAGAAACCAATGTTATCTATGGCCAAAAGGGCCATGGTAAAAATGATCACCATCAGTCCGTGGGAGCGGTGATGATTTCTAATCCTGCACCTGTTCAACAACAACATGGGAATCATCATAGGTCAAACGCTCCGTGGAGGAAGTTTACCAATATTAGTATGCCTTTGTCTCATGCATTATATCATATGTTAAAGGTAGAATTAGTAACACTACATGATCCTCCTAAAAATCCTAACACCTCCTCTCCGAAGTACAACTTGAATGCGAAGTGTGCCTATCATTCCAACCGTCCTGGGCACAACACCAACAACTGCTAGTCTCTGAAGAACAAAATCCAGGATATGATTGATTCAAAATAAATTAAATTTGATCCTCCCGAGACCCCTAATGTGATTACTATGCCTATGCCCATTCATGGTAAAGGTGTTAATGCTATTGACAACATTTCATATGTCTCCACCATAAGTGACTTGCCCACTCCCTTGATAATCGTTAAGAAGAATCCGTTGCGAGCCGGTTTATTTATGGGTTTCCTTGAAAGTTGTTACCATTCTGCGTCCCAAGCTGATGGTTGTATGTGGCTGAAGAAAGGTATTCAGCGTTTGATTGACAACCATGAAATTCTGTTTGAGAAGACTTTGACCGTGAAGAGTTTGTACGAAAGTATGTCTCAAGAGCTGAGACTTAAAGATGTTTCTATAATCACAATTTCTAATACTCCTATAAGGATCACCCCTAAAGGTCCTATAAAAATTATTGTTGTGCCTACGGTGGCTCCCCTGATTATTACTACACCATGGCCAGTACCCTATTCCCCTGACAAGGTTGTTCCCTGGAATTATGGAGCTAAAGTTTATTACCATGGTGTTAAGCAAGAACCATGGATTCTCGAAGATGAAGATACTGAAGTTACAAACCTTAATGTCGAAAATATTGTCGAGACTAGCAAAGTTACCAGAACATAAAGGGTCTTCTCTCCTGAGATCTCTCCTCTAAAGACTATCACAACACCTGTTCGTATCACTGCTACTGATTCAACTACTGACACTCAGGGCAAAGAAAAGATGATAGAGCCTGCCAGACAGAGGCTCCATCAAAAGATGTTACTGTTGAAGATTCCTTCAAACAAGAGATGGAGGAAATACTGGAAATCATCCACAAAAGTAACTACAATATAGTTGAACAGTTGGGGAGGACGCCCTCTAAGATATCCATGTTATCCTTGTTATTGTACTGCGAAGCCCATGCTCAGGCTTTGGTAAATTTTTTTAAGATTGCTCACGTACCACAAGAGGCTTCTGCTGATCAGTTTGAGAATTGTGTTTTAAGCCTAACAACTGATAATGGGTTAGGATTTTCTGATTCTGACTTAAAACCAGCAGGAAAGAATCATAACAAGGCCCTACACGTCTCTATTGAGGGTAGGGGAACTACCTTGGAGCATGTGTTGGTGGATACGGGTTCCTCATTAAATGTATTACCAAAAGGTGCTCTTGATACACTGGATTGTGAAGGGGTTGTGCTGAAACCCATCGATATTGTGGTAAGAGCCTTTGATGGGTCAAGGAGAATGGTACACGGAGAGGTTGATCTTCCGATCAAGGTGGGATCTCAGGTCTTCGACTCCATGTTTAATGTAATTGATATTCTTCCGGCCTATTCCTGTTTGCTTGGATGCCCCTGGATTTATGGGGCAGCACTGTTACCTCTACCTTGCATAAAAAATAGAAGTATCCTGTGAAAGGGAAGATTGTTACGGTTTGTGGAGAAGAAGAGTATATGGTGAGTCATTTGAATGCTTTCAAATATGTTGAAATGGATGGTGAATTATTGAAACTCCCTGCCAGATATTTGAAGTAATCCCTTAGACGATTGTCGTTGCTAAAGCTACTTCTACTACTCCTAAGATTACTAAGGATCCCCCAAGAATGTCTTCTCTAAAAGATGCTAGGGTTGTGGTAGAAGAAGGTGGTTGCACTATTTGGGGTCAGCTTCCCGACATTCCTTACAAGTCCAACAAATTTGGTTTGGGTTTCACCTCAGAGGCTCAGAAGGCGATTCGTCATGCTCGTGCTGGGAGACCACCTTTCCGCATCAGAAATAATGAAGTCAATGCTATAGAAGACACTAGTAGTGATTGTGATTTAGACAAATAGATATTCCCTACTAGTGGAGGTGGACTTAACAACTGGAAGGATAAAGACTTTATACCAATCTCCTTTAGTCAAGAGTAATTGCTATTTCCTGTTTTATTGCTTTCAAATTTTTGGGAATTGTAATTTTAAAAACAATAACTTTAAACCTTGTGCCTTACCTGAGGCACAACGGTCCATTTGTTAGGGTTGTTATCTTTCATCCACATATGCTCATCTAATAAAACATTGGATGTTTTTGCATTCAAATTATGTGCTCTCTATCTCTTCATTACTTAATTGTTTTCAAATATAGCTATTTGTTTGTTACACACACCCACACACTACATTGCAGATCCACATCCACTCTGGATCTCGTTGATATTGATTCTATTATTACCACTCATGACTTTGAAAATCCGATCTACTAAGCCGAGGACGAAGGTGAGGAAGATTTTGAAATACCTGGGGAACTTTCCAGAATCTTAATACAAGAATAACAGGCTATCCAACTACATGAAGAACCAGTTGGAGTTGTAAAATTGGGTACCGAGACAGATCAGAAAGAAGTCAAGATATGCACAAATTTAAAGAGCAGCGTCAAGAAGAGGTTAATTCAGATGTTGCATGACTATGTTGAGATCTTAGCTTGGTTGTACGAAGACATGCCAGGGCTTGACATTGATATTCTGGTCCATCGTCTTCTAATGAAAGACGATTATTCTACGATTAAGCAGAAGGTTCTTCACATGCGTCCTGAGATGTCAGAGAAGATCATAGCCGAGGTTATGAAGAAATTCAACGCAGGCTTCTTAGTGGTGACATCATATCCTCAATGGGTTGCTAATATTGTTTCGGTACTGTTGTACCCCAAAATTTTCCCTCTTATTTCTCAAGGATCATTCTGGACCCTCAGGTTTGCTTCTATCATGTTTTGGGTCTCGGATTACAATTTTCCAAGAAAGTCATTCACAAGGGCAAAATGGTCAAAAGCACACTGAAAAGTCAAATTTTGACTTTTTGATCAAAATCAAGTTTCAACAATCATATTTCATAGAGACATGAATTGATTCCTCAAGAAATCAAAAGTCAGAAATTACTTTGAAAAAATCAAATTTCTAAACACTTAGAAAATTTTCTAAGTGTTAAGAAAATATGATAATTTCAGAACATCTGGGCCGGATGTCACGCAAATACAATAAGAATTTGCAAAGAATGATTCAGAACATAACTCTTCGATCAGAACATATGGAAGCTGTGTGCTTCGATCAGAACATGACTCTTCAAATCTCATTCTTCAGCATATGGAGACTATGTTCTACTCTTCGATCAGAACATCATCCTTCGAATCTCACTCTGGTCTTTCCACTTTTCAATCACAACATCACCAAACCCCAAAACCTTGTTTTGAACAGTCTGCTGCACTGCTATGGCACAGTCCTGCATCCAGCTGCCACAACCCTCCAAATTGCTGCTGATCCATCTCACGCCTGCATTTTTCTCAAACCCCATATTTGCACCAAATTAGCACATAAAGGCTATATTTAAAAAGAAATAGAACAGTATGCCAAAAGGGTTCAAATCCCATTTGTTTCCCCCCAAAACCACAACAAATTCATCTATAAATAAGTTGTTCCACCACACGTCTAAGGGGTTGGTTTTTTGGGAAGGAGAGAGTGATCAAATACAAAAAAAAAGAGAAAATAAAACATTCAAACATTCTTAAACCCAAAATTCTCAAAACAATACCTTTGTTCTTCCCTTTGAATCAAAGAACATAACCTTTATGTTCCGTTTCTGGCTAACCCCAGAACATTCGAAGGCAGTAGCTCAAGTCCCAAACACACGCCTCAGATTCAAGGTGAATCATCCTAACTTT
This sequence comes from Vicia faba, assembly GCA_948472305.1. Lineage (NCBI taxonomy): Eukaryota > Viridiplantae > Streptophyta > Magnoliopsida > Fabales > Fabaceae > Vicia > Vicia faba. The sequence continues at coordinate 908,861,803 of OX451738.1, read as the reverse complement.
GAACTTTTCATTCAGAACATCATCAAAAATGTAGATATCATAGTGTTGAGACTGTATATGCCATTTCCTAAGTAGAAAATTATGGATAAGAACTTCTTCAAGAAAACTAGGCTCAGAATTAGGAATAGAACTTCTATAAACTGTCGTACTTTTATTTTTGTTTTGCAGTTGTTGAGAACTTATTAAGTTGCAGATTCTCTGGATAATTTCAGGAATGATGTGAAGTGTGACACAAAACTTCTGAGTTCCTTCCTCACTGTTTTAACAGCATACAAAACTTCTAGGTGTTTTTCTCACTATTATAACACAGCGCGCAAAACTTCTAGGTGTTTTTCTCACTATTTTAACATAGCGCACAAAACTTCTAGATCTTTCTCACTGTTGTAACATAACACACATAACTTCTAGGTCTTTCTCACTGTTGTAGCACAACACAGAACTTCTAGGTATTCCTCATCGTTTTAGCACAACATAGAACTTTTAGGTTTTTCTCACTGTTGTAACATAGCATGCAAAACATCTAAGTCCTTCTCACGGTTGCAACACATTACACATAATTTCCAGGTTTTTTTTCTCACTGTTTCAACACTCAGAACTTCAGCACGCAACAACCCAAAACTTCTGGTTTCCTCTAACGTTTGTTTCTGAACTTCAGCGCGTAGCAACCCAGATCTTCTGGTTTCCTCTAATGTTTCTTTCTGAACCACTGTGTGCCTAGCATCATAACTTCTGATCCCTCTCAGTTTTGTTTTCAGCAACGTGCTGATCCTGTTTTCGTTATTTCTCCTTTTCTTTCTTATTCTTATTATTTTCAGCATTAATACTATTTTTATTAATATAAAAAAGACATAAAAATATTTTCTTTTTATTAACCAATTATTCTTTTTCTTTTAATTTATTAAGACAAAAAACCATTTTCAAAATAAATCGTTTCCATTTTCTTGTATTGTATAATTCAATATAGTTGTAATAGATAATTAGGATTTATATTCTTGCAATCCCCATTTGTAAATATGTATCCCCACCCCTGAAATGATGTAATAGCTTAGGATTTATTTCCGCACCTTTATTGCTTTCATACGTTGTTAGTAATTAGGATGTATGGCAAGACAAAATCAACAAGTAGATAACCTTTAAATGCAAGACAAAATGCATGCAATCAAACACACTTGCACACTAGCACCTCTAGGGTAATCTCACTTTGTTTCCTTTCGGAAAATGTCATGTCCCTCGAATATGGGTGTTTTAGAAAAGACCCTCGATAAAAAATCATAGTCCCTCGTTGACCCTCATTGTTGCCTTCAGTAAACGATCTAGTCCCTAAACAACATTGCTAAAACGTCCCATAGGTTTCCTATTATGACTATACAAAATGTCCCGTGCCCGTCCCTTCACATCCAACGACGGGGTTTCTTACCAAAACAATGGTAAGATAACAACATCTAAAGGAGTAGGAAAATAACGTTTAAGACTTTTTGAGTAGGTAGGTTGATCCTGGTTAATTGCTTGCTCACAATAAAAACATTTTTATACACCCACAATTTTGCTTTGGAACATTTTCAAAAGTTAAAATACTTTGTACGCATTCTTATAGAGACGAGAACCATTAAAAAGACATTCCTTTTCAAAATACTTTCAAAACCCACATCATAAACACATTTTCAAACAAAAAGCAAGTGATCTAGCAAGCAACTAAGAGCCCGTAGATAACTACAGATGAAAAAGGTGCTAACACCTTCCCTTTTCATAACCTACCCCCCCGAACTCAAGAAATAATCTCGAAAGGTCTTTCCTATTCTTTTCAACCTTTCCTTATTGGATAAAATAAAAGTAGGTGGCGACTCTTACTATCCGCAACAATTGCGATAAAATGCAAAACACCCTAGTCAGTTCTCCCACCGTATTACAGAACTGGCGACTCTGCAGGGGAAGAAGAAAAGTGGGGTTACCTTAGGGCTAGATCACCTTTAATTGCTTTTCATTGTTTTATTTGTTTGCTTTGTATTATGGTTCCTTGTTTGGGTTTGTTTTGATCCTCTACCCGGATCTGGGGCACCTTTTTAGGTAAGTAGCAATAAGTTATGGAAAGTCTGTGGGGTATATTGACATGGTCTAAGAAATAGCTACGTTAGTGTGAGACATTTGTTGGTACCGGTAGCCCTTGAGTAGTCAAGGAGAATACGGGGCCGCTATGTGATGTCATGAAGCACTAACTGACTTTAGAACCCTTACTTGAACAACTTAGCCATTAGGAAGTAGTGACATAGCCGACTTTGGTGCAGTCCGAGGTTGGTTGATACTCGATACTACGCATATTGAGATCAGACTTTCGGGATATTTCGGTCGCCAGCAAAGAGGCTTGCGCTGAAACAATGCCCAATGAAGAAAGATCAGTGATATTGAGATTCCCTAGAACCCATTACTTTCTAGGACAGGTTAAACCAACTAAACTTCAAAAGGGTACTTACCTATAAACCTCATGCAAACCTAAACCTAAGGACTTGTTTGATCTAAATTGTTCATATGCTTGTACATAACATCATGACATCATACCATAGCATTTTAGACTAACCATTTCAAGGATTTTGAGATTCATCTTTGTTCTATTGTGTGGGATATGACTCCCACTCGTAGGAACATAATCCAAGTCAACCTTGTACGAGTACCTTCTCAGCTCAAAGAGTTAGCATCAAGGTCCCTGAGAATTCTCAGTTCACTAAAAGACATGGACGACTTCTCAACTTGGTCACCTCAAGCTTTGATGAAGATATGATGAAGGTGCTTTTCCAGTTATTTGACCCTTTACACCATTGCTTTACCTTCCCCGATTACCAGCTTGTACCGACTATGGAATAATTCTCTCGACTCTTGGGAATTCCTATTCTCAATCAACTACCTTTCAATGGTACTGAAAGAGACCTAAGCCCTGAAGAGGTTGCATGAGTTTTATACTTGCAACAATCCAAGTCACAGCGAACTGGGAAACAAGAAGTGGTGTCAAAGGGTTCTTATCCAAGTTCTTATTGGAAAAAGCTCAAGACTATTGGCACAATCTGGATTTGCAAGCTTTCAAAGAAATTTTGGCTCTTCTCATTTATGGGTTGGTACTATTTCCAAATCCTGACCAACTTATAGATGTGAATGCTTTCAAAATCTTTTTATCTCACAATCCAGTGCATACTTTTTGGGAGATATCTTGCATTCTCTCCACTCTCGCACCATGAAGAGAAGAGGGACCCTCATGTGTTGTACTCCTCTATTGGATAATGGTTTGTTTTGGATCTCCCCCAATCCGTTGTGAAGAACGAGCAAGGTTTGAGATGGTCCAATAGGCTGATGTCACCCAGACATTCGGATATCCACTAGTGTTCTCAATCCTTAGAGGATATTACTATCATCGACCATTGTGGGGAATTCTCTAACGTCCCTCTGCTTGGTATTAGGGGAGGTATCACTTACAACCCTTGCTTAGATTTACGACAGTTTGGGTATGCTCGAAGAGATGGTCCTCATGATATGCTCATCCAAGGTGCGGTGTTCGACTACAAAAGCGACGATCAAGGCTACCATCAGAGGTTTATACGAGCTTGGAGGATGGTAAACAAGGTGGATAGTAGGACATTGGGACACATAAATTCCATTCCCCTTGAGCCTTACCTTAGGTGGGTGCAAGCTCGTGCTCAAAGTCTCGTAATGTATTACCCCTCCATTCTAACTATTATCATAGAGCCTGTTGTTGAAGAAGATGTCTCGTATACTGTCCTTCATCCCAAAATGCCTACCTCTCTCGAAGACTTGCAAATGGATTGGATTCAGCTAAAGGAAGAGCGAAACACTTTTGAAGCCCAATTCTACGCTAGTGAGAAGAAAGTTTTGGAACTCACCAAGCAGGTTCATGAAAAGCGGAGTTTGAACGCATACATCGCGCCAAAGAGGATGCGTTCAACCTTTTTGTCTTTGAAGTTTTTGTATTTTATTTCTTTCATTGTAAGCCAAAAAAGGCATGATGTACTCAAACTTGGATTTATTAATGCAATGTGTGTTCCTTTTTGTCTAAAGCAAATTTATATCTCTAATCTCCTTGAAAACATTTGCATATGCATTTTCATTCATCATAACACAAACAGGTTTCTTACAACAAGTCTCCTTATCTTTCTACTATTTATTTCAGTGGGATGGATATTAAACAGATAGTAAAGGATCTACAATTGCAGAATGCTCAATTCCAACAAATGTTCTTGGCTCTGGCAAAAGGACAAGAAGATTTGAAAACTTTACTAGTCAAAGAGAAGAAAAAGAAAGCGAAGAAACCAACCGGTGTTTTGAATCTGGGAAGAAGGTTCAAAGGACCAGCCAGACGAACTCTTGATTTCGCAACCTCGTCCAGAAGGGAAAAACAAGGAAGTAAATGACCATCCAGAGTCTGAAGAAGAGGAAGAGGTTGATTACTCTAAAGAACAGTATCCTCCAGCTGACAATAAATACAAGTAGTTGGAGGATGGCCTCAATGCTATGGAGATCCAGAGGGTATCCGGGTTGGATTTTGAAGAGCTAGGACTTGTCTCAAGGGTTGTCATCCCACAGAAATTCAAGGTCCCCAAATTCGCTAAATATGACAGTGTCTCTTGTCCAATGTTGCATTTAAGGTCATATGTCAAAAAAATTCAACCCTATACTACCGATAGGAACCTATGGGTACATTTCTTCCAAGAAAGCTTATCAGGGACGCAGTTGGATTGGTTATATCAGTTTGAAGGGACCAATATTTGCAATTGGGAAGATTTGGCTTCCGCTTTTGACAAGAAATACCAGTATAATGCTGACTTAGCTCAAACTCGAACATAATTGTAGGGCATGTCTATGGGTGCTGGTGAAGGTTTCAAAACCTATGCTCAAAAATGGAAGGATCTTACGGGAACAGTCCAACCCCCTCTATCTGACATAGAATTGGTGGATATGTTCTTAGGCACGCTATCTGGTCCATTCTTTAACCACCTGATCGAAAGCTCCTAGGATGGATTTACTGAACTAATCATGATTGGTGAATGGGTAGAAGCCGGTATAAAGAGTGGCAAAATTCAAAGAGATGTATCCTCGAGCACAATGAAGAAACCCTTTACCTGAAAGAAGGAGGTCAATGTTGCATATGACCATAGGAATTAAAACAAAATTGAACATCGCCCAACAGTAGGGGCTGTTATGATTTCTAATCTTGTACCAAATCAGTAGCGAAACTATCAACGCAGGCCAGAGGCACCCATGAGACGATTCACCCGAATCAACATGACCTTGTCCCAAGTTTTGCCACATATTTTGAAGTCCAATCTGGTGACCCTAAAGGAAGCTCCCAAGAACCCCAATACTGCTTCTCTTTGCTACAACCCGAATGCTCGATGTGCCTATCATTCTGAAAGCCCAGGGCATGATACAAACGATTGTTGGGCCTTGAAGAATAAGGTACAAGACCTTATCAAGGTGAAAGAGATTGCGTTCGATCCCCAAGAAACACCTAATGTGATAATGGCGCCAATGCCCAAACACGGTCAAGGTGTCAACGCTATTGATGATGATTGTTTTGTTTCCTCCATGAGTGATTTAACTACTCCTCTTTTAACTATTAAACATAATCTATTACGAGCCAGTCTGTTTCCGGGCTGTGATGAAAGTTGTCAATTATGTATTTCTCTACCAAATGGTTGTTTGTTATTGAAGATGGGCGTCCAATGCCTGATGGATAACAAAGAAATCCTGTTTGAAAAAGTTCCTCTTGCCAGAAATTCCTGTGAAGATGTTTCAATAATCACCATATCCGACAATCCTCCCAAGGTCTCCACCAAAAGACCCATTAGGATTACATCTGTTCCAAAGTCTGCTCCCCTAATCATCACCATGCCGGGGCCAATCCCATATTCTTCGGATAAAGCTGTTCCTTGGAACTATGGGGCTGAGGTCTATTATCATGGTGTCAGGAAAGATCTATTGGCTATCAAAGACAAAGTTGTGAGAAACATTGATCCTGACGTCGTCAATATTGTTGGGACCAGTAAGATAACAAGAAGTGGAAGAGTCTTCTCACCCGAGGTCTCTCGAAAGACCATTCTACCCTTGTAATTATTTCTGCTACCGTTCCTACCAACAGTCCTAGTGATACTCCCGTTGAAAATCCTACTGTTATCCCTGCTGCCAAGACATGGGGCAAGGAGGTATTAGTTGAGTCTGTCCAGAAGAAGGCACATCCAGAGGTCATTCTTGAAGCTTCTAGCAAAGAGATGGATGAGATACTAAAGATGATCAAGAAAAGTGACTACAATGTCGTGGAACAGTTGGGGCAGACCCCTTCAAAAATATCAATGTTGGCCTTAATTTTGTATTCTGAGGCTCATGCCAAGGCCTTGGTAAAGTTTTTAAAGATCGCCCACGTACCCCAAGAGACTTCCATTGATCAATTTGAGAATTGTGTGGCCAGTCTAACTACTGATAACGGATAAGGCTTTTCTGAAGCCGATTTAACTCCCAAAGGAAGGAAACACAATAATGCCTTGCACGTTTCCATTGAGTGCAGGGGCACTACACTAGCCCACGTTCTGGTGGATATGGGTTCATCGCTGAACATCTTGCCAAAAATGCTCTTGATCGACTAGATTGTGAGAGACTCACTTTAAAGCCTAGCAACATTGTGGTGAGGGCCTTTGATGGTTCTAAAAGGACAGTGCACGGAGAAGTTGACATCCCTATAAAAGTTGGAACTCATACTTTCGATTCAACTTTCTATGTGATGGATATCCGCCCTTATTATTCCTGTCTATCGGGCCGACCCTAGATTCATGGTGTTGGTGCCGTCACTTCTACCTTACATCAGATGTTAAAGTACCTAATAAAGGGAAAAATCATCACAGTCCATGGGGAGGAGGAGTACATGGTTAGTCACCTGAAATATTTCAGGTATGTTGAAATGGGCGGTGAGTTCATTGAGACCCTATGTCAGAACTTTGAGGAGGTCCCACAAACAGTTGCGGAAGCCAAGACTACTAGCAAGACTCCAAAGGTTACCAGACCTCCCCTTAAAATGGCCTCTCTAAAGGATGCTAGAGCATTAGTTGAGGAGGGTGGATGCACCATCTGGGTTCAACTTCTAGATATTCCCTACAAATCCAACAAATTGGGTTTGGGTTTTACTTCGGAGGCCCAGATAGTTGTTCGACGAGCTCGCACCGAAGGACCACCTTTACGTATCAGCAATCAGGGAGTCAACACAGTGGAAGACAGTGATGGCAGTTGTGACATGGACAAGTGGATTTTTCCAACCATCAGCGGAGGACTCAACAATTTGGAAGCCAAAGAATTTGTCCCTATTACTTTTATTCAAGAGTAATTGTCTTTTAATTTTCTTGTCAGACTTGTAATAATTAAACAATTTAAACTTTAAAACCTTGTGTCTTACCCAAGGCACAATGGTCCATTTGTGAGGGTTGTTACTTCATCTTCATATGTCATCAATAAATCATGGATGTTTTTGCATGCAAATTTTATTTTCTTTGCTTTTTCTACTTTTTATTTTATCAAAGATAGTTATTCTCTTACACAAACTCACATATCGAAATGCAGATCCACATCCCCTCAGGATCCCATGGGTAACGATTCTGCTATGGCCTATTATGACTTTGGAAATACGATCTATTAAGCCGAAGATGAAGGTGAGGAAGATTGTGAGGTACCAGGGGAACTAGCCAGGTTATTGCAACGGGTAGAAAGGACCATACAACCCCACAAAGAGCCGGTGGACACAATTAACTTAGGTATCGAAGAGGACAAAAAAGAAGTCAAGGTGGGTGCCAACCTAGAGCCTAGTGTCAAGAAGCGCTTAAATCAGTTACTACATGAATATGTTGAGGTCTTTTCCTGGTCATATAAAGACATGCCAGGACTCGACACTGATATCGTGGTCCATCATTTTCCGACAAAAGAAGACTGCCCTCCGGTAAAAAAGAAGGTCTGTCGCATGCCGCCAGAAATGTCAGAGAAAATCAAGACTGAAGTCATGAAGCAATTCAAAGCTGGATTCTTAGTTGTCACCTCCTATCCACAATGGGTCACCAATGTTGTTCCAGTACCTAAAAAGGACATAAAGGTACGTATGTGTATGGACTATAGATACTTGAATAGGGCAAGCCCCAAGGATTACTTCCCGCTTCCCCACATCGATATTCTGGTTGACAACACCGCACAATATAAAGTATTTTCCTTCATGTATGGTTTCTCTAGATATAACCAGATCAAAAAGGCACCTGAGAACATGGAGAAAACAACCTTTGTCACACATTGGGGCATGTTCTGTTACAAAGTTATGCCATTTTGGTTGAAGAACGCTGGGGTAACCTATCAGCGTGCCATGGTAGCTTTGTTTCACAACATGATCCATCTTGAGATAGAGGTCTATGATGATGACATGATAGCCAGATCTCAAAAATGAAAAGGAACACCTTGACCATCTGCAGAAACTGTTTGAAAGACTAAAGAAATACAAATTAAGGCTGAACTCGAATAAATGCACTTTTGGAGTGAGGTCCAGCAAGCTCTTAGGCTTCGTTGTCAGCGGAAAAGGTATTGAAGTGGACCCTGCAAAGGTAAAAGCAATACAAGATATGCCTGCTCCTCGCACTGAGAAGGAAGTTAGGGGATTCTTAGGACAGTTAAACTACATCTCCAGGTTCATTTCCCATCTAACCGCTACTTGTGAACCAATTTTCAAATTGTTGAAGAAAGATAAAGTGGTGGAATGGAACGACGACTTCCAGGCTGCTTTTGATAGAATCAAAGAGTGCCTTCAAGAGCCTCCCATTTTGATGCTGCCGGTTGAGGGAAGACCTCTGATCATGTATCAGATTGTCTTGTAAAATTCAATGGGTGTGTGTGTTGGGGCAGCATGACGAGTCTGGCCGAAAAGAGCATGCAATATACTACCTGAGCAAAAGTTTACCGACTGTGAAACTAGATATTCAATGTTTGAGAAAACTTGTTGCGCTCTGGCATAGGCTGCTCACTGGCTAAGAAAGTATATGCTGTCTCACACTACCTTATTGATATCCAAGATGGATCCAATTAAATACATATTCGAGAAGCATGCCCTCTCTAGGAGAATAACAAGATGGCAGATGCTCCTGACTGAATACGACATTCAATACACTACTCAAAAAGCAATAAAGGGAAGCGTTCTAGCCGATCCCCTTGCTCATCAGGTTGTGGATGACTATCAATCCATGAATTTCAAATTTCTAGACGAAGACATCATGTTGGTAAACAATTGTGAAGAACTCAGACCATATGACGAACCTGAACAAGGATCCCGATGGACCTTGGTTTTTGACGGAGCTTCCAACGCCCTCAGCAACGGCATATGCGTTATATTGATATCCCCTGAAGGCTGCCATACTCCCTTCACTGCTAGACTGTGTTTCAACTGTACCAATAATATAGCAGAATATGAAGCATGCATTATGGGTCTTAAAGCTGCCATAGATTTGGGAATCAAATCCTTAAGTGTATTTGGAGATTCAACCTTAGTCATCAGTCAGATCAAGGGAGAATGGGACACGAAGCACCCTAATCTCATCCCCTACAAAGAACATGTGTTGACATTAATCCCACACTTTGAGGAAATTACCTTTGAGCATTTTCCACGAGAAGAAAATCAACTAGCGGACGCGCTAGCCACTATGTCGTCCATGTTCAAAATCAGGTGGGGTAATGAGGTTCCTCAGATCACCATTGCGCGGATGGACGAACCAACTTACTGTCACGAGATTAATACTGAAGAAGTAGTGGACAAGCCTTGGTTCCATGAAATAAAGAGATATCTAGAGACCCAAGAGTATCCAGAGGGAGCTTTAGTCAACAACAAGAAATTCCTGAGAAGATTCTCTGCTAAGTTCTTCCTCAGTAACAGAGTTCTCTATAAGCGCAACCACGACTCTACTTTGCTTTGGTGCGTAGGAAAGAGTGAGGCAGACAAGATCTTGGCTGATCTACATGAAGGCACCTTTGGCACCCATTCTAGTGGGCACGATATGGCTAAAAAGATCCAACGGACAGGATACTATTGGTCCACCATGGAAGCGGACTGTCATCAGCATTCACGAACCTGTCGCAAGTGTCAGATCTATGCGGACAAAGTACATGTGCCTCTGGTTCATCTAAACATCCTGACCGCTCCTTGGCCATTCACAATGTGGGGCATTGACATGATTGGAGAGATCAAACCTACAGCTTCTAATGGACACTGCTTCATCTTGGTTGCCATTGATTACTTCACGAAGTGGGTCGAGGAAACTTCATTCGCTTCTGTTGCCAAGAACGTTGTGGCCCGATTCATCAAAAAGAATCTCATCTGTCAGTATGGTATTCATGAGAGAATCATTACAGATAATGGTACCATTTTCAACAATACTATGATCATTACACTATGCGCGCAATTCAGAATCTAACATAATAACTCTTCTCCTTACCGGCCGAAGATGAATGGTGATGTAGAAGCTGCTAATAAAAACATCAAAAAGATTATACAAAAGATGACAATGACCTATAAGGACTGGCATGAGATGTTACCATTTGCTCTCCACGGCTACCGTACCACGGCGCGCACGTCAACAAGGGCAACTCCTTTCTCTTTGGTATACATCATGGAAGCTGTCCTACCAACTAAAGTCCAAATACCTTCTCTGAGTATCATAAAGGATGCAGGTTTGAATGAATATGAATGGATTCAAACTCTACTTGACCATTTGAACTTGATTGATGAGAATAAGCTTACGGTTGTCTGCCATGGCCAGATGTACCAAAAATGCATGATTAAAGCTTTTAACAAGAAGGTTAGACGTCAGGTATATTAGGTTAGTGACTTGGTAATCAAGTGTATCATATTTCTACAAGGTTATCCCAGGGGAAAATGGACTCCTACATACGAAGGATCATTTGTGATTAAAAACATATTTTCTGGTGGGGCAATAATTTTAACCACTATGGACGACGACGACCTTCCGCACCCTGTAAACATGGACATACACATGAAAATACCCACTAGGTCGGCTGGACTAGGCAAAAATTAGGGATAAAACAAAAAAATATGTACACCCGACAAGCTGAAAACCTGAAAAGGCGGCTTGGGCAAAAAAGGGTATCCCGGTGGACTGAAAACCCGAAAGGGCGGTCCAGGAAAAAGTTAGGGATTTGAAGCATATGACTATGTCCCGTTGGATCACCTTACAGCCAATCTTCAGCATCGATTGTCAAAATCAAACGGTTATAATCAATCCAATCAGCTTCAAAAAAGCAACAAGTGGATGAGACACTCAGAGACATGAAGGCTATAGCAGAGTGGGAACGGCATGGAATTATTTCACATAACTGTCTTTTCTTTTTATCAATTTTCATTTTTTATGACGACATTCTATTACTAGGATGTTCGTCTCTTTGTAAAAAAATACTCATTCAAGTTAATACAAAGATATTCCTTTAAAAGTGCAAAACTATCTGTTTTTCTTTTACTTTTCTATTTTGTTTGCAAAAACGTCCAGTGATTATTTTTGAACATATACATTTGAACGTAATTACTGTTTATAAATGAACGCATAAAAAGGAAAACTAAACAGAAAGACAATTACTAATGGCTTTAAGAAACAGGATAATATCTATGGGCCATTCCATAAAGTCCCCACAGGTACTTTCCCTAGTGGAACAGGAGCAAAGACATCCTGCTACAAGATCATTTCTATCTTACCAGTATGTAGCCTAATGATACCTGTTGCTTTCATATCCCTGACGGAGAAAAACTTCCAGCTACTTCCCCAAAGATTCCCCAGTGAAAGTCTCCCAGCTGCTCAGGAATTCCCCAGCAGGATTTCACCAAGTCCACAAGCAACGCACGGTGTTTCCCTTCCCCAATAGAGTTTATTTCTCTAATAATGAAAAACCATCCATCAACGCTTCAACTTCAACAAAATATGAAGACACACACTCCTCATTCCCAACGGCAGTCAAGGATTTATTTCCCCCAATCCAACAACACTGTAGCAGAACAATTAATATGTTCATACATTGCAATCATACGTCATAGCATCGATAATACAAATACATATAGCGCAATCTCATTTATTTTGAGAAACATCATTATGCCATGCATTTCATACATCATGGCATTGCATACAACTAACTCTTTAACTTTTCAAGAAAGATTAATCAACCGAAAATTATCATCAAGAAATTTCCGACAAGACAGGACAACTATTTATGGATAAATCAATTACAGATAAATTCTCGAGAAAGGACTGGTTGACTATCTACATAACAAATATTTCCTTCAGACCTCTGCCAGTCCAGTTTAAATCTCTCAATGGTTTATCCTAATTCTTTCCTGTTGACTTCTTCTCTGGTTTAGATAAATCTCTCCAAGATTTATTCTGATTCTTTTCCAGACCCCAGTTGGTTCAGTTTAAATCTCTCAAAGGTTTATCCTGATTTTTTCCCAGTAGACACCTTCTCTGGTTCAGATAAATCGCTCAAGGATTTATTCTGATTCTTTTCCATACCCCTGCTGGTTCAGTTTAAATCTCTCAACAGTTTATCCTGATGCCTTTCCAGTAGACACTTTCCCTGGTTCAGATAAATCTCTCCAAAGATTTATCCTGATTCTTTTCCAGACCCCCACTGGTTCAGTTTAAATCTCTCAACGGTTTATCCTGATTCTTTCCCGGTAGACACTTTCTCTGGTTCAGATAAATCGCTCCAAGATTTATTCTGATTCTTTTCCAGACCCCTGCTGGTTCACTTTAAATTTCTTAATGGTTTATCCTGAATGCTTCCAAATAGACGCTTCCCCTGGTTCAGATAAATCGCTCCAAAGATTTATCCTGATTCTTTCAAGTTAAAGATCATTCAAGACCTCTACTGGTTCAGTTTAAATCTCAACGGTTTATCCTGATGCCTTCCCAGTAGACACTTTCTCTGGTCCATATAAATCTCCCTAAAGATTTATCCTGATTCTCCTCCGGGCTTCTGTTGGTTCAGTTTAAATTTATCAATGGTTTATCCTGATGCCTTCCCAGTAGACGCTTCCCCTGGTTCAGATAAATCGCTCCAAAGATTTGTCGTGATTCTTTCCAGTTAAAGATTATTCAGACTTCTGCTAGGTTCAATTTTAAATCGACCAAAGGTTTATTCTGATTCTTGTCCCAATTGAAGTAAAGCTTAGACTCAGTCTAATTTCTATCGGTAGTCACCTTCGGATGGCATCTATAAGCCCATCTCTATCAACTCTCCATCATTTCTCCAAATGGCATCTTTAAGCCCATTCCTTACACCTCAACCTTAAAATCATCAGAGTGCAAATTTCTAGGCACTCTAGTGTTCAATTATCTTCCACCTTCAAGTCACGAATGGCAGATTCACCAATCTAACTCTTCAGGATTTAGAAGATTGAACAGGGGCAGCTATTGTATCCCAAAATTTCCCCTCTCATTTCTCAAAGGATCATCCTGGATCCCCAGGTTTGTTTTTATCAAGTTTTGAGTCTCAGATTACAATTTCCCAAGAAAGTCATTCACAAGGGCAAAATGGTCAAAAGCACAATAAAAAGTCAAACTTTGACTTTTTAACAAAATCAAGTTTCAACAATCATATTTCATCAAGACATGAAATTGGTTCCTCAAGAAATCAAAAGTTAGAAATTACTTTGAAAAAAATAAATTTCTAAACACTTAGAAAATTTTCTAAGTGTTAAGAAAATATGATAATTTTAGAACTTCTGGTCCGGATGTCACGCAAATATAATCATAATTTGCAAAGAATGATTTAGAACACAACTCTTCGATTAGAACATATGGAAGTTGTGTTATTCAATTAGAACATGACTTTTCAAATCTCATTCTTCAGCATATGGAGACTATGTTCTACTCTTTGATCAGAACATCATCCTTCGAATCTCACTCTGGTCTTTCCACTCTTCAATCAGAACATCACCAAACCCCAGAACCTCATTTTGAACAGTCTGTTGCACTGCTATGGCACAGTCCTACATCCAGTTGCCACAACGCTCCAAATTGTTGTTGATCCAGTCCACGCCTGCATTTTTCTCAAACCCCATATTTGCACCAAATTAGAACATAAATGTTATATTTAAAAAGCAATGGAATAGTATGCCAAAAGGGTTTAAATCCCATTTGTCCCCCCCCCCCTCCAAAACCACAACAAATTCATCTATAAATAAGTTGTTCCACCACACGTCTAAGGGGATGGTTTTTTGGGAAGGAGAGAGTGATAAAATACAAAAAAAAGAGAGAAAAGAAAGCATTCAAACATTCTTAAACCCATAATTATCAAAACAATACCTTTGGTCTTCCCTTTGAATCAAAGAACATAACCTTTCTATTCAGTTTCTGGCTAACCCCATAACATTCGAAGGCAGCAGCTCAAGTCCCAAACACACGCCTCGAATTCAAGGTGAGTCATCCTAACTTTGAACTTTTCATTCAGAACATCATCAAAAATGTAGATATCATTATGTTGATACTGTATATGCCATTGCCTAAGTAGAAAATTATGGATCAGAACTTCTTGAAGAAAAATAGGCTCAGAATTAGGAATAGAACTTCTATAAACTATCGTGCTTTTATTTTTCTATTTTGCTGTTGTTGAGAACTGAATAAGTTGCAGATGCTCTGGCTAATGTCAGGAAGGATGTGAAGTGTGAAATAGAACTTCTGAGTTCCTTCCTCGATGTTTTAACAGCACACAGAACTTCTAGGTATTTTTCTCACTGTTGTAACACAAAGCACATAACTTCTAGGAGTTTTTTCTCACTGTTGTAAGATAGCGCACATAACTTATAGGTCTTTCTCACTGTTGTAATATAGCACATAAACTTCTAGGTCTTTCTCACTGTTGTAGCACAACACAGAACTTCCAGGTCTTCCTCATTGCTTTAACACAACACAGAACTTCTAGGTTTTTCTCACTGTTGTAACACAACATGCAGAACTTCTAGGTCCTTCTCACGGTTGCAGCACAGTACACAAAATTTCCAGGTTTTTTTCTCATTGTTTCAACACTCAGAACTTCAGCACGCAGCAACCCAGAACATCTGGTTTCCTCTAACGTTTCTTTCTGAACTTCAGTGCGCAGCGACCCAGAACTTCTGGATTCCTTTAACGTTTGTTTCTGAACCATAGTGTGCCTAGCATTAGAACTTCTGATCCCTCTCAATTTTGTTTTCAGCAACGTGTTGATCCTGTTTTCGTTATTTCTCCTTTTCTTTCTTATTCTTATTATTTTCAGCATTAATACTATTTTTATTAATATAAAAAAGACATAAAAATATTTTCTTTTTAGTAACCATTTATTCTTTTTCTTTTAATTTAATAAGACAAAAAACCATTTTCAAAACAAATCCTTTCCATTTTCTTGTATTGTATAATTCCATATGGTTGTAATAGATAATTAGGATTTAAATTCTTGCAATCCTCATTTGTAAATATGTATCCCCACCCCTGAAATGATGTAATAGCTTAGGATTTATTTCTGCACTTTTATTTCTTTCATAAGTTGTTAGTAGTTAGGATGTATGGCAAGACAAAATCAACAAGTAGATAACCTTTAAATGCAATACAAAATGCATGCAATCAAACACGTTTGCACACTAGCACCTCTACAGTAATCTCAGTTTGTTGCCTTTCGGAAAATAATCATGTCCATCGAATATGGGCGTTTTAGCAAAGACCCTCGGTAAAAAATCGTAGTCCCTCGATGACCCTCAATGTTGCCTTTGGTAAATGACCTAGTCCCTAAACAACATTGCTAAAATGTCCCATAGGTTGCCTACTATAATTATACAAAATGTCTCGCCCCCGTCCCTTCACATCCAACGATGGGTTTTTTTAACCAAAATAATGGTAAGATAACAACATCTAAAGGAGGAGGAAAAGAACATTTAAGACATTTTGAGTAGGTAGAATGCTCCTGGTTGTTCGCTTTCTCACAATAAAAACATTTTTATACACCCACAATTTCTCTATGAAACATTTTCTAAAGTTAAAATACTTTGTGCGCGTTCTTATAGAGACAAGAACCATTACAAAGACATTCCTTTTCAAAAGACTTTCAAAACCCACATCACAAACAAACTTTCAAACAAAAAGCAAGTGATCTAGCAAGCAACTAAGAGCCCGTAGATAACAATGGATGAAAAGGGTGTTAACACCTTTCCTTTTCATAACCTACCCCCCTGAACTCAAGAAATAATCTCGAAAGGTCTTTCCTGTTCTTTTCAACCTTTCCTTATTGGATAAAAGAAAATTCGGTGGCGACTCTTACTATCCGCAAATATTGTGATAAAACACAAAACACCCTAGTCAATTCTACCACCGTGTTACAGGTACTGTAGCACGGTGGGAGAACTGACTTGGTTGTTTTGCATTTTATTGCAATTGTTGCGGTTAGCAAGAGTCGCCACCAACTTTTCTTTTATTCAATAAAGGAAAGAGTGAAAAGAACAGGAAAGACCTTTTGAGATATTTTCTTGAGTTCGGGGGGTAGGTTATGAAAAGGGAAGGTGTTAGCACCCTTTTCTTCCGTAGTTATTTGCGGGCTCTTAGTTTCTAGCTCACTTTGAAATGCTATGTTTGGAATGTGTTTATGATTGTTTCTGAAAGTATTTTTTTGGAACAAAGTTCCTTCGTTTAGGAGAACTTTGTAATGATTATCATCTCTATAAGAATGTATACAATGTGTTGAATTTTGAAAATATTTCGTGTTTGAAAGTGTTAGTGTATTTTTGAAAGATATTTTGAAGAATGATTGTGAGCAAGCAACTATGAATGTTCTACTTACTCAAAAATTCTTTGTTTATTTCCTCATCCTTTAGATATTGCTATCTTACCATTGATTGATAAGAAGCCCTATCATTGGATGTGAAGGGACGGGCATGGGTCATCGTATAGTCATAAAATGTTGTGAAATACCTTAGCATTTTTCTTAAGGGTCTAAGATCAATTTTGAAAGCAACATTCGAAGCGTCATCGAGGGACTATGATCTTGTATTTTTTTGATTATTTTTGCTAAAGTGTCTCACATGCATAACATGACCATTTTTCTTAAGGAAACAAAGTGGAGTTAACCCTAGAGGTGTAAGTGTGCAAGTGTTCATTTTTCATGCTTGTCTTATCTTGAATTAGGGTTTTTTAAGTATTGATTTTTATCTTTTCATACAAACCCTAATTACTAGCATTTATATGAAAGCGATAAATTGCGGAAAAGAAATGTCCTACGCTATTACATCATTTGGGGATGGGGTATACAAATTTATAAATGGGGGATGGAAAGCAATAAAAGTCCTAATTATCTATTACAACCATATCGAATTTGAATAATGTACAAGTGAAATGAATATAATATACAAATATATAAATGGAAAAGAAATGGGTTTTGTTTGAATTTCAGAATAAAGGTTTTAAACTTGATTAAGAAAAAAAATAATGAATTGGAATGAGAAAATTGAATTTAAGTTTTAAAGAAATGATTTAAACAAGAAAACGTTTTTTAGGGTTTTTGAGAAAAGGTTTTAATATTAATCAAAATAATATGGAAATTAATTAATTTAAAAGAAAACCTAAATTCTAAGTCGATTTTAGTTGAAAAAAGAAAATAAATTAAACCCTGGTCTAATTATTAAATTAATTTTAAGAAAAGAAAAATAAATTTGTTTAATAAAAATGTTGATTGTCTTTTTGTTTTTGAAATAAAAATAAAGTATGAATATAATAATATATAAATAAATAAAAATATTGTTTTGTCTTTTTTAATTGCTAAAAATAAAAATATTAATATTATTAATAATATAAATAATATTAAAAAAGACTAAATTTGGGTGTTTATTGGAAAAAACAGTTTTTGTTTGCTAAGTCTGGCCCATTAAGGGTTTTTGAAATCAGAAAAGAAATAAAAATAAAAAAAAAACATTTGGCCTGTGTTGTTGTATAATGAAAGGGGGTTAGAAAAATAAAAATGACAAGGCCCGTCACTTCAGAGGCCCAAATGTGCTAGTTAGAAACAAAAAAGGAGTGAAAATGTTTGGGAAAACATAAAAATGGCAGCGTTGAGGCTCGAACCCACGCCCTTTCCAATATATGCGTGCTTCCTTACCACTGGGGTGACTATACATCCAGTATATGAAACAAAACCATCAAAACATATTGCAAAACAAGTCCATGGCCTGAACTTCATCTTCCTCGTGCGTGTTTTTACAGTAAGAACAACAACAAATTTTGAATTTTGTAACTTAGCCATTTCTCAACCATTCTTAAAACTTCAAACATCAAACTTGTTAGAAATTTTACCATGATTCTAAATATGTAAATAACTTAAACTAGTTCTCAAAGATGAGTATGAATTTCTGTTGGTACCAAATCTAACCTAATATTTTCAGAAACTTCAACTTCAAAATTCACTCTACTCAATCAATATAAATGGAAAATATGGACATGGGTAGTTTCAGGGCAATGATATCTACATTTTATCTTTGAAAATACAAGCCTGACAATGCCTCAATGAAGAGATGAAAGTTCAGAAAATTACCTCTAAAACTGGAAATCGTGGAATGAGTTTAAGCTGGTTTCAAGTGATGGTGATGATCAGGTTAGCTTCATCAAGTTCCTAGGAAGCTAATGCAACCCTTACTTGGTGCTAGAAGTGCTTGAGTCCTGTTAGAGAAGTTAAGATGCAAGATATGTTTTTCGGTTATGGAAGTTGATGAAGATGGTGTTACATTTGGATAAAAGATGTTGGGATTGTTTATGTATGATGCTTAGAAGCTTTTGGAATCAAAATGCCAAGAAACGCACGAGTAGTTTCAAAGTTTGGAGTTTTTGGTCAGAATATGCAACAATGGAGGTTTGTTATGCGATTCTTACTTTGAGGATATTTGAGGGCTTGTGCATTCATGTGTTGGCTTGTAAATGGTGTATGTATTTATATGAAATAAATTTTGTGTGCTACAACAAGTCAGAATTTGAATTATCAAGTTGTAACACCTTTACTTGTTTTTGAAGCACTCATGACAAACATCTTCCAAAAGCTTGTACCATGCTATTGTAGAGTGGTTAACACTTTAAACATGGATATTCTGATTTGTAGATGTTGAGTGTGATCATAACAATAAGTGAGAGGCTCAAGACAAGTTGACTTTATGATTAAAGTCACTTTTCAAGAAAGGATATGTTATTTTCTTCCAAAAATGGAAAATTGGTTTGGACAAAGCTTGAAACACTTGGATAAGGGTATAATCAGTTGTGTAAACCATTAATTATGGAGTGATAAACAAGTTTGAGGCCTGCAAAGTGAAGATTATGCAACATGGCTATGGATTTAGTTCATGTTCATCACAAAATATGCCTTGCAAAACAAGTTTGAAACCCTAACTTCATGGCTTCGATTCTCTTAGCTAAAATGTGATCTCAATGACTTCTTTGACATTTTGGAAAGCTTAAAACATCCTCTACAACTTCTCTTTTGATCATTTTTTCAAAATCAAATTGGAAGTATGTGAAACTTGTCCAAGAAGTTAGCTAAAAAATCTGCCTAAACTAGGTCAAAATTTCACTAAGTATTTTTTCTTCATGTACATGTCTTTATGAATTTATAACTCAAAATCCAAGCATTTCTAGAATTTGATTTGTGAAGCAAAGTTGTAGATTTTATCAAGATCAACAACTTTCATGTTGGAAGTTTTCTTTGAATCATCTTGCATCTTGGTGCAATGTTGGCATGAACTTCTTGTGAGGAGAATCTTTGAGAAAATGTGAGGGAAAATTTTGGGGTACAACAGCTGCCTCTGTTCAATATTCTTAAACTTGAAGAGTTATATTGGCGATCCGCCATTCGTGACTTGAAGGTGAAAGATTATTGAACACTAAAGTGCTCATAAATTTGCACTCGATGATGTGTTAGTTGATTATGTCGGGAATGGGTTTTAAGATGCCATTTGGAGAAATAATGAAGAGTTTGTTGGAGACGGGCTTATAGATGCCATCCAGAGTGACCGTTGGTAGAAATTTGGAGAAATATTAGAATAAATCTTTGGTCGATTTATACTGAAACTGTAGATGTCTTTTGCCTATTTTTAACTAGGAGAGATAACTCTGATCCAAAAGAGGTCTCGTGATTGGTGACTTAACTGGGGAAACAATTCTAAACAGAAGAGGCCTGTTGATTGCCTATCATTAACTGGAAGATGTGAATCTATCCAGCATAGGACTTGGCTGATGATTGATTTTTTCTGCAAGGAAGAGGGTTAGTTGCATACAGATGTATGCATGGTGTAATGATGTTTCTCAAAATAAATGAGATTATGCTATATGCATTTGTTATGTGTGTGATATGATATATGAATGTGAAACATTGAAGTGAATCTTTGTCTGGAAAATAAATCCTTGACAAATTGCTGGGGAGTTTTAGGAAGTTAAATCCCAAACTACTGCAGGTGATGAAGAGTATGTGTATCTTCAAACTTTGTTCAGAATGCTTCCTGTTGGGAATTTATGGTTTTGTCGTTTGAGGAGAACTCCGCTGGAGGACATTGATTTTGGCTCTTTGTTTTGAGGAAACTCTGCGCGGAATGTTGATTTCTTCTTGGGGAATAGAGTTCAGGAGTTTTAGTTATCCATTGCTCTACTAGGGAGTTATTTCTTGACTGGAGAGAACAAAAGTTAGCTGTTATTTGGTTGAAATCCAGGCTTCGCAACAAATTTCTAGGGAAAATAAAGTTGACTGTTATCTGGTCGTATTCCAGGCTTCACAATGGCTTACTTGGAAAAGATAAAATTAAACTATTATATAGTCGGATTCCAGGCTTCACAGCAAATTAGAATTAACTGTCATCTGGTCGGGTTCCAGCGCTTTGCAGAAAATCGAATTAACTGTTATCTGGTCAGATTTCTGGTTTCGTAGTGATCGAAGAAGTTAAACTGTTATCTAGTCGGATTCCAGGCTTCATAATGATTGAAGAAGTCAAACTGTTATCTGGTCGGATTCCAGGCTTTGCAGCAACTTAAACTCGAGGTTAACTATTATCTAGTTGGGTCCAGGCTTTAGCAACTCAAACTGTTATCTGGTCACATTCCAGGCTTTATAGTAAATTGAATCAACTGTTATCTGGTCGGATTCTAGGCTTCGCAATGATTGAAGATGAAATTTACTATCATTTGGTCGGATTCCAGACTTCACAGAAAATTGAAGTTAACTGTTATTTGGTCGGATTCCAGGTTTTGCAGTAACTTGCTAGAGAGATGAAGTTTGAACTAGTATATGGTCGGGTCTAGGCTTCGTAGTAACTTAGGTGAAGTTAAATTGTTATCTGGTCGGGTTCCAGGCTTTGCAGTAACCTACTAGGATAGTAATGACTCTGTTGGAGATTGAGGGGTTTGGTCCATTGATTCGTAATAGTCTGAGAGGAAAACTCGAGCTGGGGAATTTGTAGTCTGTTGGGGGAATAAACCTTGTTGAAGAGAATATTTTGACGACCTATTTGGGGAAGTGAATTCTTTAGGAAGAACACTATAAAACTTATTCTTTTAAGACCAAACTCAACTGGGGAAGGGTTTTTTGAGAGATTGGAACTCTGGTTGGTGACAATTTTAATGAAGTAACTCTGTGGGGATAATCCCAAATCCTTAAGGAAATGTGTGTTACTGTTTTTATGTATACATTAGTTAACAGTTTAATCATGTTCATATGCATATGTTCATTTAATTTTAGTCATTGGATGTATTGCACTAAAAACAGGAAAAACAAAAATTCTGCACTTCAAAGTATATTTGTATTGATGTTTTTGCCCATAAATAGGCGTTTTTGTACAAGAAGATAGAGATCCTAGTAAGAGGAAATCGTTGAAAGAATGAAAGGAACACAAGGGGAAAACAAGAATAATAGCCATGTGGAAGTGATCTCATTGAGTTCCAACTCTGCCATTGCCCCTATGTCTTTGAACATCATCTCTTGTCGTTGAAAGAAATCGATTGAACTGATCTTATACCATTGAACTTGGAACTTGGTAATAAAGTTGGCTGCAGTGATCCCACACGACATAGTCATATGCTTTAATCCTTAACTTTTGCATGGACCACCCTTCCGGGTTTCCCTTTTTTGCCCAAGCCGCCCTTTCGGGTTTTCGACTTGGCGGGTATATAATTTTTACATATATCACTAACTTTTTCCCGAACCTTTTGGTTCGCCGGGACGCCCTTATTTTTGCCTAGGTATGTCAACCTAGCGGGTCATTTTATGCGTAGTACTTTTTGACTATGTCCGCGTTTACAGGGTGCAGGAAGTCTTCACCGTCCATAGTAGTCAGCATCATGGCACCACCAGAGAAAAATTTCTTAACAACAAATGGCCCTTCGTATGTGGGAATCCATTTACCTCTGGGATTGCCTTGTGGTAAAATGATGCACTTTATTACCAAGTCACAAGTCTGATATACTAGAGGCTTGATCTTTTGTTGAAAGCCTTGATCATACGTTTTTGATACATTTAACCATGACAAACAACATCCAGTCTCTTCTCATCAATCAAGTTCAACTGATCCAACCTAGTTTGAATCCATTCGTCTTTGCCTAAGTCTGATTCTTTTATAATCCTTAGAGAAGGAATCTGAACTTCGACAAGCAGGACAACTTCCATGCCATATACCAAGGAGAACAGGGTTACCCCAATTGATGTTCGAGCTGAAGTACGGTAGTCTTGAAGAGCAAACGGTAACACCTCATACTAGTCTTTGTAGGTTACTACCATCTTTTGCACAATCTTCTTGATATTTTTATTGGTAGCTTCCACTGCGCCATTCATCTTAGGCTTGTATCGAGAAGAATTGTGATGCTTGATTTTGAACTATGTGTAGATTTCTATAATCATAGCATTGTTGAGTTTGGTTTTGTTGTCAGTAATGATCCTTTCGGGGATACCATAACGGCAAATGAGGTTATGCTTGATATATCTGGCTACCACATTCTTAGTGATTGAGGCAAATGAAGTAGCTTCGACCCATTTGGTGAAGTAGTCAATAGCAATAAGGATGAAGCGGTGTCCATTGGAAGCAGTGGGTTTGATCTCTTCAATCATTTCAATTCCCCACATTGCAAACGGCCACGGAGCAGTCATGAAGTTCAAAGGGATTGGAGGTACATGGACCTTGTCGGCATAGATCTGACACTTATGGTAAGTCCTCGAGTGATGGTGATAATCAGTTTCTATTGTCGACCAATAGTGACCAGCCCTAAGAATCTTCTTGGCCATAGTGTGTCCACTAGAGTGAGTCCCAAAGATACCATCATGCATATCTTCCATGATCTTGTTTTAATAAAGGGTTATTGCATCATCAGACTGGCCCATTAAGGTTAAGGCCCGTTAAAAATAGCGAGGGGGTGTATGTTATTTTTAGAACTTGTTGCTTCATTTTTTATCATATAGGTCCATTAAATTGGTGGCCCATTAAAGTTTTTGTTCAGATTAATAATAGGAAGAGGGGGGTTTTTATTTTTCGGAGGGCCTATTCTTTTAGAGGCCCATGTTCAATTTGTTTTAAAAGGCTGTACAAAGAGAATGTTTGATTTGCTGAATCGCGTGGCCCATTAAGAGGTTTTGAAGCCCCATTGGTTTTTTCTTTCAAAAGTTGACCGAGTCAACTGATTCTTATCATTATTATTATAATTAATATAGTAATTAGTATTATTATTTTAATTATTTTTAATTACATTATTATCATTATACTAATTTCATAACATCTTTATTAATAATAAACATTTATATTATTATATTTTTTAAAAATTATATTGTTATTCATTGATCGAACTCAAAATCGAGGGTTTCTGAAACCCTAATCTTCAAGTTACAAATGGCGTCGCTCCTACCCCTGTTCTTCTTCACCACTAAGTAACTCGAAAACCCGGAAACATGAAAACATGAGTGAATCTATATCAAAACAGAATCAAATCTTACTCAATCAAAATTATATACAAGATAATTTAAAATACAAACAAATTTGAAATAAATCTAATCTGACAAATTTTTAAAACCCCTAAATCAAAATCAATTACAATCATTTCTGATTAAATCTCCAACCTAATTTCTAAAGAGTAACGACAATCCAGTAAAAACTTTCCTAGTCTATCAAAATTCCTAACCTATATAAACCCTAGAGTTTTAAGAGAAAGAGGAGGAGAACAAGATTTTACCGAGACAAAAGGAAAAAGTAGAATACTAGATGAATCCGCCTTCTCAAAGAGAGATCTAGGTTTCAATTCTTAAACCCTAGATCTAGTCATTGTAGTCACCGCCTCCGCCGCCACTACTTCCATCATCATCTCCCTTCGATACTTGTAAAACAAACAAAGAAGGAATTAGAAGAGGCGCAAAGAAAATCGAGCTCGAAGATTCACGGCAAATAGAGGTAAAAAATTGCACTTAGCTTAATTTTGTTTGCTTTTCTTGTTGATATTTGGAGTTTTTAGGGTCGGTGGGGGGGGGGGGGGGGTTATCGTCGCTGATTTAGGATTTCGGTGTTAGCGGTGCCGTTTGTTTGTGACAGCGGAGAAGAGAGAATAAGAAAAATGAAGAGAGAGGATAAGAGTGAAAAATGAAGAAGAATTAAGTGAGGAAAAATTTTATACTCTCCCTTGCAATCCCATGCAGCACACCTTCCGTGCACCCTAATTTTCCATCCTCATGATTGTATCATTCATCCCAGATTATGCATCCCTATCATACACCGAATTTGCCCTATTGATTTCTAAACAAATAATTCCTTATTGTTATTAGTGTTATCATTTTCTTATGAAGTTTAGATTATTGTTGTCAAAATCATATATGTTGTGGGGTTTAAGTTTATAGAGGGGGTGTACTGTTTCAAAATGGACCATCAAAATCTGATGGCCCATTAAGTTTCTTCTTAAAATAAGAAAGGGTGTGCATATTTGTTGTACCCCAATTTTTCCCCCTAAGATTCCTTCATCATACCATGTTGATTTATTCACAACAAGATCACACTAGGGTTCTTTGTTCCCCTTCCTACTTTGAGTTTTTCTCCTTTTGAGGGACTACTAAGCACCTTGACTTATGTTCCTTTTGTGATCATGAATATTTTTTTGTTTTCTTCATTTAACTAATAAAATGCAATGTTGGTTTGTCTTGCTTGTTATCCATGTAGGTGAAGGGCAATGAGATTTAACAAGTTACTCCATGGGTTCATGAGTTTATTTCCATGCCCTAGTCAATAAAATTTGAGAGGTTGAAACCTCGCCATTGGAGTGGTTTTGGAAGAAATTGCATGGAGAGGTTGTTTTGGTTCATCACATTTTAAGGTTATTAGATTTGACTCAAAAGTACAAGGGGTTGATTGGAGAAGCTATTATGTTTGGACAAGGCCTTGTTCAAATTGGTCACAAGGTCATAGTTCTCTCAAAATTCAAGATATGGAAGTGGTTTTGGTGGATAAGAGTCCTGATTATCATCCTCAACTACTTCTATTCACAAAGCAAGAATATTGGTACAATAAGTTTGTTCAAACTTGTCAAAGTTACTCAAGGCATTTTCTTGATCTAGAAGTTAGGGTTTTGAACTTCAAAGGAGTATATCTTGCTCATCTTTTGGTATTTTTGAATGATCCCAAATAAATCCTTCTCTTCAAAGGGTTATCAACAAATCACTTCAAAAGTTCCAAGGATTTTTCATGTGGAAGAAACTTGATGAAGAAGAAAGATTACAAGTCCTTTAGATGAATCCCCAATTTTCCATGTGTGACTTCAAATGATCATAACTTGGTCAATTTTTATCACCTTGAGCCCATTGTTTTTCCATAATGATCTTGAAGATGTGAAAGTTATGCCTTCTTTTATGTGCAAAGTGGGAAAATGGATGGAGGTTACCTTAAATATGCAAAAGCTTATAAGTCATTTCATGATTTTTTCCAACTTCAACAAGTCATAACTTGCTCAATTTTTGGATATTTTGAGTGGTTCAAGTTTCAAAATGTCATTCAATAGATCTACTTCATTTCATCTTTTTTGGTCAAGAGAAAATTCCAAGTGGAAGGCCATGTTTGGATGCAAAAGATTATAGGTCATTTTTAAAGAAGAATTTGAAATATTTCTAAGTATGGAAAGTCAACCTTTTTTCTTCAACTTTGACTCAATGCAACATTCAGCTCAAGAATCCATTTGATTCCATTCTTTTTCCATTGTAAAGCTTGTAACCTCATCTTTCTAAAGCATCAAGAATCATGCCCTAAGACCCCTTGAGTTGGAAATGCCATGGATTTGAATTTGGTAACTTGAAACTGAATTTTCCACAAAGTCAGAATTTTGAAATCCATAATGTGACTTCTAAACACAAGATTTATGCATGTTTTTTATTTAAACTTGATTAGAAAACTTGCCAGAAGTGATTAGCACCCCAAAATGCAAGATTTGGTTGAGTTTTGATGGAAATGAAGTCACACTTCACTCGTGCTCGACCTTCATTAAATTTCCCTCCAAACTTCCTTGTTTCTTCCAATTTTAATTCCCATTCACTTGCCTATAAATAGAGGGTCATCCCCCATTTATTTCTTCAAGCTTTGAGAGTCAAAAACACCCTGCCAAAACCTCACACGAACCCATCTTTTTTTAATTCAGTTTATAAGATTTAAGCTCCCTTTTCCAAAATTCTTTGCGCATTCATCATCCTTAAGCATCATACAAACTCTCCAGCACTTAAACCAATCAAAACGAGCCATAATTCAAGATACAGAAGTCCAGTTTCAGAGCTTCTTCCTTGAACTTCGAAAAGCTAGAATTCTCCACCATTTGGATCCAAATTAAGCACTAATCTATTCTACTCCTTCTCCTGATTCTAATGCTGCTTACAATTTTTAAATCCGTTGAGAATTGAGAGAGAAATCTCAAATTGAAGGTGCTCACTATTTTCTGGGTTTTTGATTCATATCTCTCTCCATACCTTATATAAATTTGGCGCGATGGTGGTGTTAAAATCGTCTTGAAGAGACGAGTTCAATGATACTAGCCTGGGATCCTACTTTTTCCATTTGAAGGATCTCACAAAATCCCCATTGCAGCGCGTCTGGAGGTTGAAGACGGTGACATGTCTCGTCTCAGCCAATGATAGCGTACCAAACGTTTTAATTTCATTGGTTGCCCTTTTTCTGATCCTATGTGTATCTCACTAAGGTCCATATCAAGCACAGCGCGTCTGGTCCACTAGATCAGCTTACTAACGCGTTTTGACTATGATCTGATGGTCCACATCTTTTTGGTTTTATTTTATTTTCTGATTTTATATTTTATATTTATTAAATTTTCAAAACTTCATAACTCTTTTATGTTTTAACCAAAAATTATGAAAAAATTCACAAAAATACTTTGAATTATTTCTGATCTCATGACTATTTTTTCATATTTTTATTTTGATATTTGATATTTTTTTTGTATATTTTGAATCATTTGCTTTCTTTTAATTACTTAAAAAAATACTTTCTGACATTTTTTAATTCTGAAGAAAAAAAATTCATAAATATTATTTTGCATATTTTTGACTTTCTGAAAATTTTATGGAATTTTATATTGAGGTTTACTATTTTTTACCTATTTTCTATTTGTTTGAGCAATTTTAAATAGTTTAAAAATAGTTTCTGATTTTTAAAAATTACCAAAAATTTTATAAAAATATTTGGACCCATTTCTGATATTTCTATGGTCTTACTTTTTTTTTGGATTAATTTGAACATAGTTGGTATTTTTTTCTGTTTATTTTCTATTTTTAAACATTATTTTTTAACCCTTTTGTATATATTAAAATGTGATAGTATTTTGTGACTATTTTCTGGTTGATCTTGGGTTAGATTTTGGATCATGAACTTTATTAACATCATTGGATCCATGGTGTTGAGTTTAACTCCACAAAAATGGATGAATGATTTTAATAATAGTTTGATTAAAATTTAATTCAAATGTGGTTTGTATATTTTTTTTCCCTATCCCTCTTCATCTCTTCCCCTTCTTATTGCACTAGGTGTTATTTGAGCATGATCTCTACATCATGTCTCAAAACAAATGGTGCATAAATTGCTATTGACCGACCTCAAAATAGGTGCGACTTCTATATAAGTCCACTTACGATTGCTTAACATAGCGCTAAATTTTGTCCCGATTCGAATAAATGATCATTCGTGGCCTAAACTTATGATTGCAAGCCCAAGTATGTTAATTTGATCTTTTTGATCCAATAATCTTGAGATTCATTGTGTGGAGGCTTTGGTTCTACCAATCCTCTAATGGATCTATAACACCTTTGGTCAACGCGGATCACTTAAACATCGTTGATCATTAAATGGTACTTATGAGAATTCTAAATGAATGATATACTTGACAAAAAGCAAATGTAACTTGTTGTGTGGAGGCTTTGGTTCTACCAATCCTCTAATGAGTTCCAAATGCAAGCTTCAAGATGGTCATCCAACTAACCACTAATTATTGACTTGTTTTACCTTATGTTTTATTCTTTCTTAAGCTTTATGTACTATTTACTTTTAGCATTTACATTTCATGCCATTTTCATCTTTTGTCATTTGAGCATTTATTTTCTTGCCATTATGTACTTTGCTCACTTGAGCTTTTCTTTTCCTTTCTTAAGATACTTAATAATCAACATAAACCCTAAAAAATATTTAATGGTACTTGGACTATTTGGCTACTATCCTTGGCATTATGGAGCATGGGAGTTTTCTTGGACTTAGGATTAGAAACCTTGGCCTATCTTGGAGACCTTATGATCTTATCCGATTATTTTTGTCTAGAGCTCTTGAGGTTTACCTCAAGATATTGGGTTGTTTGTTTGTTTTGTGTGCAGGTTATTGTGATTACACCCTTTGTTTGTAATCTGGAATTCACCTGTATACAGTCGTTACTCTGCCCAATTTTTATGAAGACTTAATACACTTGAAGTTTGGTTCTCTCAAGAGGTCTAGTATTTTTGCTTGATTGATTTCAATCCAAAGAATTGGAATTCTATCTTGGCTCATAATGCCAAGTATTAGCTTCTTGTTGGTTAGATGGTTCTTATCCCTAACTTTTACCTTATGCTTTAGGATAGTCTCTTCTTCTCCTCACATCTTCTTTAATTTCAAAAATATTCTTCCTCCTTTTGAAAACTCTTCTTGTTTTAAATTTGAACCATTTTCATAATAAACTTGGACTTATGTCCATGTATTTTCAAAACATTTTCATAAATAAACTTCAATCAACTTAATAATACCTTGACTTTTTTTTTGTGAGAAGACTAAAAGTCAATCAATCTCATTTCAAACCATTTTGCCACTTTGGCTTTTTATCTTTAAAACTTTCCTTAAAAGATTAAACTCTTGTCAATCCTTGTAGTGATGCAAACAACTATACTTCTACAATATGTAGTGAAGAGAGATATTTTCCACTTGGGTGTTGAGTGAGGCATTGTTGATTTTAAAATCCAAGCCATATCCTCCACTTTGAGATGATGCAAATTCTCCTTTCTCATGATTGTGGGTAGTAGGTATGTTTTCCACACGGACAATGACGATGATGTTTTATCTCATAAAATTGACTAACACATTTGTGTTTTAACTTTTTAAAGAAAAGGAACTACGTGTAACCTGATTCCCTATTGCATGAAAGGTGGTACGTAGGCACTAAAGGTTCGCAACCGCGGAGGGTGCAAAAATCATAAAATATATATTTCTTTTCTCACCTCCACCATCCATATTATATAACAGTTTTTTATAGCCAAAATATACATATTTTTACAAAGAGGCTCCTGCGGAGTACGGTAGATGTTTAGAATGCTAATACCTTCCCTTTGCATAACCAACCCCCTTACCTTGAATCTTTCCCCCTCTTTTTGGGTTATTTGCTCATTTCCCATTCCTTTGGAAACAATAAAGCGCGATGGCGATTTTTATTTTGATTTATATAAAGTCTAGTCAATCCAATGGCTTAGTCTTGAACATTTCTACCGCTACAGAAAAATGGCGACTTCACTGGGGAAAGATTGACCTCTTGCTGGTCCATCCCTAAGTGGGTTAAGCCTATCTTTGTTTATATATGTATATGTGTTATTACTGTTTTTTGTGTTATATGTTATATGTATGTTTGTCTGGATTTTCCTAGTTTTCAGGGTGCTTTATGATTACTCATAAATCCTATACCCGGACTTGGGAAAACTTTAAGATAGGACGGGAGGTATAGTCATGTTAACTTTGAGGAGTAATCCCAAAAAAGGAGGCATGAGATCCCCCACTCAGTGGAGGCCCCTTTGACTGTAGTGTCGTTTATCGAGTAATCGGGATTACGTAATTCTTTCGACCTGGGAGTCTACTGAAACTGAGGACCGTAGAATACCAAACCCATCTTGGCCTTTTAGGTGTAGTGTGGAAGCTATGACGGAGTAATCCGAAAATAGTTGTCACGCGATACTACGCTTGGACAAGTCTTTCTTGAGAATATTACTAATTACCGAGTTAATCGGGAAGTTGGTAATATCCGAAGGAAGGGTGTAGACTCTGGGAACCTCTAGAACCTTGTTCGGCAGGTGATAACTTTAGACCAACACCTTATGGGTAGTACCTTCGACTTCATGCTCGTGACGTTGAACCTATGAACCCTATATGTGTGATCTTGTGTGTGATTGTTGCATCATGCATCCATGCACTCATGAGCATCTTTTGAAGAAACCATATTTCAAGGGATTTTAAAGGTTGACTATTTGTGAATATCTCAGGTACTTTTAACCATGGATTTTAGAAAGAGAAAGACCAGAAAATACAGTTACAAGGATCCCAAGATAGATGATTTGATCAGTCTAATTCCCGAGATCAAGTGTTCTACAGACTTTCAGAAGAAGTATGGATCCATTATCCCTCTCATGAAGCTGAAGATGAATGAGGGTTTTCTCTCGACAATGGTCCAGTTCTATGATCCGATGTATCATTGCTTTACTTTTCCAGACTATCAGTTGATGCCTACACTAGAGGAGTATTCTTATCTATTGGATTTACCTGTTACCAATAGTGTTCCTTTTACTGGTTTGGAGGGTGAGCCAAAACCACATGAGATTGTTTCTTTGATTCATCTGGGGAAGTCTGAGGTGGAAGCCCATATGACTACTAAAGGAGGGATTAGAGGATTACCAGCTCAGTTCTTATTGGAGAAAGCTCGTTACTTTTCCAGAATGAAAAGTACAGTTGCTTTTGAGGCCATCTTTGCTCTACTTGCTTACGGGTTGTTCTTATTTCCTAATGTAGACAAGTTTGTCGACATTAACACTATTAGGATTTTCATGATTGGAAACTCAGTTTCTACACTGTTGGGTGATGCTTATTACTCTATTCATCTTCAGAATTCTTATCACGGGGGAATGATTATCTGTTGCACGCCTCTGTTGTACCGGTGGTTTATCTCTCATATGCCTCAGTCTAATGCTTTTTGGGATGTCAAGAAGGAACCCCGTTAGGCTCCTAAGATCATGGCACTTACTCACTCGGATATTGATTGGTATCATCGATCCTATCAGGATATAGAGATTATTGACATTTGTGGTAGTTTCCCCAATGTACCTCTTCTTGGTACAAAGGGAGGAATTAACTATAACCCTGTTCTTGCACGATGACAGCTTGGTTATCCGATGAGGGATAAACCGAATAGTATTTATTTGAGTAGTTTATTTCTGAAGGAAGGGAAAGACCATAGGGAAGATAGGGAGCAGATTACAAAGGCCTGGCGTCACATTCATAAGAAGGGTAGGAAGGATTTGGGACCTAGGGGTATTGTTTCTTTGGAGCCATATCTTCAGTGGATCCGATCAAGAGCCATTCAGTTAAAGATGTCGTATACCCAGGAGACACCTATGCCTGATCTGTTTGTGAAGACCACTCCTCCCTTATTAGATGATTTGGAAGAGCTGCAACTTGCTTTGGTTAGGATGCAACAGGAAAGGGATGCTTGGAAGAACAAGTTCCAGACTTTAGAGAGTTCCTACAGAGCAGACCTGAAGGAGAAAGACGACTTGATAGAGATCCTTGAGAGTCGGGCGGTAGAGTCTATGGAGAGGCAAGGGGATTTACTTTCTCCTAAGCCTCAATCAGGTACTGATCACTTACTTCCTGATTCAGATGATTGGAAGGAGATTTCCATCAGACATATGGAAGAAAACCAGAGGTTGAAGGCTCATATTTCCAGGCTCACGGGGAAGCGCCAGCATATAGAGTGATCTCCATCAGTTCTTTTTCTTAGGATTTTAGATTGTATTTTCATCTTGTACTTGAGATCAATAAAACTTGTAATCCATTTTGGAGTTATTATAATAAAATTTTTAAGTATTTCAAAAAGCTTTATTACTTTGATGTTTGCAATATGTCTATAAACCTTAAATCCCTTGAAATATTTAAATAATGAAGTAAAAATAGTCATATGCATTGCATATCATGCATCATATTTTACATATTTCTTGCATCTATTATGCATATCCAAGTGTCTTACCAAGCTTCTTTACTTCATTCAGCAAGTTGACTTATCACTACAATACTCGGGCTAATTTTAAGAAGAAGATGGATAACTTAGAACAAGAGAATCGCGAGCTGCGCGAAGAAGTTTCTGCTTTGAATTCTGGCATGGCCAATCTGACTGCTCTGATGGAAGCTCTGGTGGCTGCTCAGAATCAGCCACCGAGTGTTCAACCTCAACCAACAAGGGCAACTACTGAAGCTCCGATTGTTCCTGTATCTGCTACTTGGGCTGTTGTTCAGAATCGCATGCCTCAAGGTTATCCATGGGGAATGCCAGAGAATTTTGCACCTGAAGGTTTCAATCTTGATACTCCAGTGGTTCAGACTATTGTTACTCTGGCACCTTCTGTGGTGCATGCTATTCCTGCTGCACCTCCTTCGATGAATATGGTTCCGTTTTTTAATGATGATGTGTGTCATCCTTTCCCTCCACCGAGTGAAGACTTGGGTCTTTATGACAGGATGGATGATTTTCAAGAGCAGTTTGACAAAATGCAAAGAGAGATGAAGGCCCTCAGGGGAAAAGAGCTATTTGGGCAAAATGTGAATGAGCTATGTTTGGTCCCAAATGTTAAGATACCTGCTAAGTTTAAGGTCCCGGAATTTGAGAAGTATAAGGGCAACACTTGTCCTCGTGCTCGCCTAGTGATGTACGTGAGAAGAATATCTACCCATACTGATGATCAACGTCTGCTGATTCACTTTTTTTAGGATAGTTAGACTGGTATTGCGTTGAAGTGGTATATGAGTTTCGACAGCGCTAATATCCATACTTTTAATTATTTGGGAGAAGAATTCATCAAACAATACAAGTACAACATGGATATGGCGCCTGACCGTGATCAACTTAGGGCCATGGTTCAGAAAGACAGGGAATCATTCAAAGAGTATGCGCAGAGGTGGCGTGAGGTAGACACCCAAGTGATTTCTCCCATGGAAGAGAAGGAGATGACTAATATTTTCTTGAAGATGCTGGGTGCTTTCTACTACGAGAAAATGGTAGCAAGCGTGCCAAGTAACTTTACTGAAATGGTAGGAATGGGTATCCTCTTGGAAGAGGCTGTAAGAGAAGGCCGTTTGACAAAGAGTGAAGGATCTGGAGGTGTAAAAAAGCCATCTTATGGGTTTACCAAGAATAAAGAAGGAGATGCAAATGCCGTTATACAAGATAGGATGGTAAACGCTCCTAGAAGGAATTATCAGCTTCATCAGCAAGTCGCCTCAGTTACTCCTGTTATGAATGTCGCTCCAACTACCGTTGCTTATCAGAGACCGTCCCAGCAGGGGAATCAAGGGTATAATCAGAGAAGGGAGAGTTATGACCCTATTTCGATGACCTATACAGAGTTGCTACCGGCCTTGATTTAGAAAAAGTTGGTCCAGACACGACCACCTCCTGCCGTACCATCACCATTGCCTTGGTATTACGAGGCATACCAAACGTGTGCTTTTCATCAAGGAGCACCAGGGCATAGTGTTGAGAATTGTTATCCTTTGAAGAATGGCGTGCAAAAATTGGTAAAGTACGGTGTTCTATCTTTCAAAGACATGGGACCTAATGTGAAAGATAATCCTCTACCCAAGCATGGGGAAGTAAATGTTGTAAATATGGTGGCCGGTTTTCCAGGCGACTTCTAGATTTTTGACATTAATCTGGTTAGAGGAGATTTGGTGAAGATGCATGCAGACCTCTGTGAATTTAGCTACTACACGCATGACCATTCCGGTTGTTTTATTTGTAGTATAAATATACAAGGTTGTGATAAGATAAAGGCTGATTTACAGGAGATGATGGATAAAGGCCTCATTCACATAATCAGGCCTAGGGCAGAGTATGAAGAGGAAGTGAATATGGTTTCTGGATGTCCTGGTGAATTCAGAATTTTTGATGTGGAGCATTTGAATGAGGACCTCGTGCAGTTGCACGCTACCTTCTGCCACACGGCTAGTCAGGTGGAGCACCAATATGGATCTTGCCTAGTTTTTTGTCGAGATCCCCGAGGATGTTCAATCATGAAGGAAGGTGTTCAGTTGTTGTTAGACAATGGAAATATCAAGATCATGGGTCAGAGGGATGATTATCATGAGGTTGGTATGGTTGAAGTTGGTTTAATGGAAGAAGAGTCAGAGGAAGAGTATGCTTCCGCGGATGTGTATTTTTCTTCAGACGAAGATTTGTTTTCGAGAAATGACTCATTAACGACTGGTTGTGTTGAAGAAGGGGTAAACGTCATTGTGCCTTGTTTTGGCGCACTCGCTCATTTTGAGGTGGAATATCATAGCAAGCCAGCTTTTACCCCATTGGTAATTAGTTTTCCAGGTCCTATCCCCTACAAATCAGATAAGGTTGTGCCTTACAAATAGAACATTGTAATCTTAGAAGATGGGGTGGAAGTTCCCATCCAGCCAATGCCCGATGTTGGGAATATAGCTGAAAATAGCAGGGTGACCCGTAGCGGTCGTGTGTTTGTGCCAATTGTTCGGAGAGATGTTGCTGCTGGAAAGAAAATTGCTGAGAATGATGAACCTAAGAAGGCTACATGAGAGACCAGTGGAGCTATGCTAGAGAAAGAAGTGGATGATATTTTGAAGATAATTAAGATGAGCGACTACAGAATTGTAGATCAACTACTGCAGACTCCTTCAAAGATATCTATCTTAGCTTTATTAATGAACTCCTCTACTCATAGAGAATCCCTGATGAGAGTACTGGACCAAGATTTTGTGGAGAGTGACATGCCAATAGATCAATTCAGCAGCATAATTGGAAACATTACGTCATGTAATAACTTGAGTTTCTGCGATGATGAATTACCAGATGAAGGGAGGAATCACAACCTGGCCCTCCACATCTCTATGAACTGCAAGAATGATTTGCTATCCAATGTGCTAATTGATAATGGATCTGCGTTGAATGTTATACCAAGGAGTAATCTCATGAAGTTGAAATACCAAGGAACACCTATGCGCCCGAGTGGCATCATTGTGAAAGCATTTGATAGGTCGAGGAAATCTGTCATCGGTGAAGTGGACTTACCCATCCATATAGGACCACATTTTTTCTAGATAACTTCCAGGTCATGGACATTATTCCCGCATATAGTTGTTTGTTAGGACGGTCGTGGATACACGAAGCAGGGGCTGTCACTTCAACTTTACATGAGAAGATGAAATTTGTGCGTGAAGGGAAGGTGGCGATTATAAGTGGGGAGCAGGCATTGTTGATATCTCATTTGTCCTCCTTCAGTATTGTAGAAGTGGATGAGGATGCTGTTGGAACCCAGTTCCAAGCCCTATCCGTTGACAACATAAGGAGAAATGAGGATTCCATGGTTTCGCTGAAGGACGCGCAGCAGGTTGTGCGCACTGGTCATAATGCAGTTTGGGGACGAATTGTGGATCCACCCGTGAACAAGAACATAACTGGTTTGGGTTTCTCTTCGAAGAATGGCAGAGTCGAAGGTTTGAATTCAAAGTCTACTATGAGCAGCTATCACGATGTTTTCCGCAGCGGAGTTTACCTCTATCCAACTGATTCTGGAATTAATTCTGTTGAAGAGGATGAAGCAGAGTAGGAAATTCCGAATTATGTGATGCATGGAGTCAGGGTTTAGAACTGGGTCACCATTGATGTTCCCTCTTGCATACATGTTTCAAAGTAGTTTGATTTGATTAATCTTTTTTTTCTTGAAAGGCTTTCACTCTGCCCAAGGAGGAAGTATTAATGTTGTAGGGATTATCTGTTTGCTGTGACTTTTAAGATCATTAATAAAACTTGTCTTTGCTTCCCGAATTATGTTTTTATTTCCTGCTTTTTCATGGAAAATGGTAATAAATAAAAAAAAACCTTTCAAAATAAATAATAACTGAAATTCAATCTGCATGATCACTTGTTATATGTGTCAGTTTCTAAAAGCAATCATAAATCATATGTGCAGATTAATTAAAAAACCTCTTGGATACAATGACCATGCACCCTCTCCCAATTTTGAATGTCCTGTGTTTGGGGCTGAAGAAGAAGATTATGACGAGATTCCAGAAGAGGTCTCACGGTTGCTTGAGCACGAGGAAAATACCATTCAGCCATATAAAGAGCCTTCGGAAGTGATCAATTTGGGTTCAGAAGAAGATCCGAAGGAAGTCAAGATTGGAGCATCATTGCATCCCGATGTGAAGAGAAGGTTGATTGAGTTGTTGAAAGAGTATGTGGATATTTTTTCTTGGTCTTACCAAGCTATGCCCGGTCTAGATACAGATATTGTCGAGCATCGTTTGCTGTTGAAGCCAGAGTGTCCTCCAATTAAACAAAAGTTGAGAAGAACTCACCCAGATATGGCAGTAAAGATCAAAGAGGAGGTTCTAAAGCAGATTAATGCTGGTTTTCTTGTGACGCCAGTGTATCCTCAATGGATTGCCAATATTGTCCCAGTACCGAAAAAAGACGGAAAAGTCCGCATGTGCGTAGATTACAGAGATCTAAATAAAGCTAGTCCAAAAGATGATTTTCCATTTCCTTACATCGACATGTTAGTGGATAGCATAGCAAAATTCAAAGTATTCTCGTTCATGGACGGATTTTTCGGGTATAATCAAATAAGAATGGCTCCATAGGACATGGAAAAAACAACGTTTATCACACCCTGGGGAACATTCTGTTATAGAGTGATGCCCTTTGGGTTGAGGAATGCTGGTGCAACGTACCAGAGGGCTATGACAACCCTATTCCATGATTTGATGCACAAGGAAATCAAATTATATGTTGATGATATGATTTCCAAATCCCAGACTGAAGAAGGGCATATAGAAGATTTGGTGAAGTTGTTTCAGCATTCAAGGAAGTATCGTCTCCACCTGAATCCAAATAAATGCACCTTCGGTGTTCGATCGGGGAAGTTGTTGGGTTTCATTGTTAGCCAGAAATTTATTGAAGTTGACCCTGATAAAGTCAAAGTAATTCAAGAAATTCCAACACCAAGAACTGAAAAGCAAGTCAGAGGTTTCCTTGGGCATTTGAATTATATTTCCAGGTTCATTTCCCACATGACTGCAACATGTGAACCGACCTTTAAGTTGTTAAAGAAAGATCAAGGTTGTGTGTGGACGGATGACTGCCAAAGGGCATTTTAGAGTATTAAAGAATATCTGCTTGAACCTCCTATCTTGCTCCCTCCCATAGAAGGAAGACCGTTGATTATGTATCTAACAGTGCTAGATAAATCCATGGGTTGTATTATGGGACAACAGGGTGAAACAGGAAAGAAGGAGTTCGCCATTTATTATGTCAGCAAAAAATTCACTGATTGTGAGTTGCAGTATTCCATGCTGGAAAAAACATGTTGTGCTTTGTCCTGGGCGGCAAAGCGTTTGCGGCAGTATATGTTGAATCAAACCACTTGGTTGATCTCTAAAATGGATCTAATCAAGTACATTTTCGAAAAGCCTGCTCTTACTGGGTGAATTTCCCGCTGGCAAATGTTGTTATCTGAATATGATATCGAATACCGCACTCAAAAGGCTATTAAAAGTAGTGTGTTGGTAGATTATCTTGCTCACCAACCAGTGGAAGATCACCAGTCTGCAGAATATGCATTCCCCGATGAGGATGCGATGTTCCTGAAATTGAAAGATTGTGATGAACCATTACCTGAGGAAGGTCCTGACCCTAAATCTCGTTGGAGTATGATATTTGATGGAGTTGTGAATGCTTATGGTAAAGTAATTGGTTTTGTGATTGTCACTCCTCATGGATCTCACATTCCTTTTACTGCAAGGTTAACATTTGATTGCACTAATAATATGGAAGAATACAAGGCTTTCATCATGGGTCTCGAAGAAGCTATTGATCTCAGAATTAAAATTCTAAACGTGTATGGTGATTCAACTTTGGTAATAAATCTGATTAAAGGAGAATGGGACACTCGTCACCCTGGCTTGATCCCTTACAAAGATTACGCTAGAAGATTATTACCATTCTTCAATAAAGTTGAATTCCATCACATCCCTAAAGACGAAAATCAAATGGCGGATGCTCTGGAAACTTTGGCTTCTATGTACCAAGTGAACACTTAGAATGATATACCCTGAATTACGGTTCGACAGCTGGATAGGCCCGCTCATGTGTTAACAGCAGAGGAGGTAGCAGATGAAAAACCTTGGTATTATGATATCAAGCATTTTCTTCAGACTCAAGAATACCCGATTAGTGCATCGAGGAAAGATAGAAAGACATTGAGAAGATTGGCAGGCAGTTTCTTCCTCAGTGAAAATGTGTTATACAAGAGATATTATGACATGGTCTTGCTCAGATGCGTGGATAGACACGAAGTAGACATGTTGATGCATGAGATTCATGAAGGTTCATTTGGCACTCATGGCAATGGACATTCAATGGCTAAAAGGATACTAAGGGCAGGTTACTATTGGATGACAATGGAATCTGATTGTTACAAATTTGCAAAGAAGAGCCATAAATGCCGGATTTATGCAGACAAGGTCCATGTGCCTCCGACACTTCTCAATGTGATTTCCTCCCCGTGGCCTTTCTCTATGTGGGGTATTGACATGATTGGGATGATAGACCCTAAAGCTTCGAATAGGCACCGTTTTATCTTGGTAGCCATTGATTACTTCACCAAGTGCGTGGAGGCTGCTTCATATGCCAATGTTACTAAGCAGGTGGTTGTGCGCTTCATTAAGAATAATCTTATATGTCGGTATGGTGTGCGGAGCAGAATCATCACTAACAATGGCTCAAATTTGAACAACAATATGATGACAGAACTGTGTGAAGAATTCAAGATTTTCCATCACAATTCATCTCCATACATGCCAAAGATGAATGGGGCTGTTGAAGCTGCTAATAAGAATATTAAGAGAATTATCTAGAAGATGGTTGTTACTTATAAGGATTGGCATGAAATGCTTCCTTTTTCTCTGCATGGATATCGAACATATGTCTGCACTTCAACAGGAGCAACCCCGTTCTCCTTAGTATATGGAATGGAAGTTGTACTCCCAGTCGAGGTAGAGATTCCCTCGTTGCGTTTGATAATGGAAACCAAGATGACGGAGGCTGAATGGCTCCAGAACAGGTTTGACCAATTGAATTTGATTGAGGAAAAGAGAATGATAGCTTTGTGTCACGGCCAGTTATATCAGAGAAGAATGAAGAAAGATTTTGATAAAAAGGTTAAACCTCGTGAATTCAGAGAACGCGACCTCGTACTCAGGAAGATCATGTCTTTCAACACTGATTCTAGGGGCAAGTGGACTCCCAATTTTGAAGGCCCGTATGTTGTCAAGAAAGCCTTCTCTGGTGGTGCATTAATTCTTGAAACTATGGATGGCGAGGAGTTCCCACGTCCCATGAATGTTGACGTAGTATAGAAATACTTCGCCTAAAGAAATAAAAGAATAACTCGCTAAGTTGAAAACCCGAAAGGGCGGCTTAGGCAAAAAGGAGCGTCCCGGTAGGCCGAAAACCCGAAAGGGTGGTCTAGGCAAAAATTAGAGACATAAACAGAATAAATTTCCCGCTAAGTTGAAAACCTGCAAGGGAAGCTTAGGCAAAAGTTAGGGATTTTCTTGGCAAGTAACTACGTCAGATAAGACTTGATCGTTGAAGCAACAATCTTCTCAGATCCTCACCACACTTCAACAAAAGCTGCTGCTCAGGATTTCAAAAGTTGTTAGGGGGGATAATGGTCATTGTATATCAATATATCTTTTCCATTATGTATTACCATTTCCCAAACTTTATAACCATCTATGGAGTCTCGCTATTCGCGGACTACCATTCTATTAATGAAATTCGAGCTTTTACCTAGTTCTTTGTGTTTCTTATTTTATTTAGCTTGCAAAGACTCCATTTATTACTGATAATAACTTTCAAAGCAAAGAGATTAAATAACGAAATTGATTTTTCAAAAAGAAAGAGATTTTTACAATTTACTTTTACTTTGAGATTTGTGATGAAACAATGACAACAAAAATGGTGATCCTAGGAAAGGACAAACTCCAGTTGATTTGAGAAGTGTTTGTTCCCCCCCGGGAAGGGCTACTCGGTTTTTTTTCTCTGTATTGGGTTTATGGTTCCGGTATCATCGGTCAAGTTTGTATTCGTTTCTCCTCTTTTTTTGAGTTTTCATGATGTGAAGTTTCAATCCGCGTTTTTCTCCAGCGAAGTGGGTCTGAATTCCCCAGTGAAGTTTGATTGTTTCAGTGTCAGTCTACTTTATTTGAGACTGGTCTTGAAATCTCCAGTAGGCATGTTACTTTTGAAAAAAAACACTGGTTTTCCCGATGAAGCCTGAAGAAGGATGTTCTACCCCAGTATTTGTTTGATTTGTCCACCTCCGGATTATGTTTCTCCTCGGTAAATTTAAAAGCAGACAGTAGGTTTAGTTTCCGCAGCTAGCCTTTACCTTTCTTCGAATGATCATCTTGGTTGAAGCTTAGTCGAGTGTTGTTAGTGCCCGAGGCAGTTTTTCCTGGTTATTCCCCATGTTGTGTATCTGTTTTTTCAGCATGCACACGATAACACTCATACATTCATACATGCATCATGTATAGCTAAAATTGACAAATCATTGTTCATTGACATTTGTTAATATTTTTGTTAACATATTACCCTTTTTTGAAGAGATAAGTTACCCTCTTTTCATTAGAGCGTCGGTCTTAAGCAGAAAATGCACACTCTTTCAATTTCTCTATTGAGTTGTCCCTCATAGAAGATTTTTGCTTTAAACCTTCCGATACAGTTCCTTGTTTGGACGGATCTCGTTTTCCCTTTTGAGTTTATTTCTCAAAGGATGTATTCTGGTTGACTGTTTCATTTCCAGTTTATTTCTGGTTTTGGTCTGTGGCTCCCCGGCAATATTATTTACTTTGGAAATCTGAAAACTCCAAACTTTGGTTGGTGCATTTATTTTGCACAAGAAGACTTTATCACCTTAGCGAGAATATCATGGCATCTCTCCAGCAAGTCATACCTCTTTCCCAAAAAAGTTATTTCCTTTTATAATCCTCCGTGACTGCAAATAACAAGTTCTCTTTATTTGAGACAGCTCATGTATCATCATTTCCAGGCGGAGTGCCTCGGTTAAAGAAGAAGTTGAGACCCGTTCTAGGCGAAACACCAGAATCTTGGGTAAACTTGTTTTATTTTTTATATCTTCAGTGAACGTTGATAGTTCATCATCAGTGAATGGGGGTGATATGATATATTCTCTTTCTACCTTCAGTGAAAGTTGGTAGACCATCGACAGTGAACATCAATGTTTTATTATCTCTTTCTACCTTCAGTGAAAGTTGGTAGACCATCGACAGTGAACGTCGATGTTTGTTATCTTTTTTCTATCTTCAGTGAACGTTGATAGTTCATCGTCAGTGAATGGCAGTGATATGATATTTTCTCTTTCTACCTTCAGTGAGAGTTGGTAGACCATCAGCAGTGAACGTCGATGTTTGTTATCTTTTTGCTATCTTCAGTGAACGTTGATAGTCCATCGTCAGTGAACGGCGGTGATATGATATATTCTCTTTCTACCTTCAGTGAAAGTTGGTAGATAATCGATAGTGAAGGTCGATGTTTTATATTCTCTTTCTACCTTCAGTGAAAGTTGGTAGACCATCGACAGTGAACGTCGGTGCTTGTTATCTTTTTTCTATCTTCAGTTAACGTTGATAGTTCATCGTCAGTGAACGATGATGCTATGATATTTTCTTTTTTCTATCTTCAATGAACATGGGTAGTTCATCATCAGTGAACGACGGTGATATATATTCTCCTTCTACCTTCAGTGAAAGTTGGTAGACCATCGGCAGTGAACGTCAATGTTTGTTATCTTTCTCTCTGCCTTCAGTAAACGTTGGGAGCTTCGCCTTCAGTAGAAGTTGGTGTGCCATCCTACCATCCTCTCTGATTCGGTTCTTTTGGTCCACCCGTGATTTATTTTCCTGGTGGAGCGTGCTCCTATGTTTCGTTATTGTTGTGTCCCCAATGTTATTTTCGCGTCTCTTTGGTCCTGTTCATATGCATTCATATGCATAAGCATTTGCATGGCATCTTAGGGCCAAAAATAGGTTTTTTTTATATTTAAGTATCTTCGATCGCGTCAACACAAAGATTTTAAACCTTTGTATCTCCGGATAGAAGAAACTTAAATAAGGGCAGCTGTTGTACCCTAATTTTTGCCCCTAAGATCCCTTCATCATACCATGTTGATTTATTCACAACAAGATCACACTAGGATTCTTTGTTCTCCTCCCTACTTTGAGTTTTGCTCCTTTTGAGGGATTACCAAGCACCTTGACTTATGTTCCTTTTGTGATCATGAATATTGTTTTGTTTTCTTCATTTAACTAATAAAATGCAATGTTGGTTTGTCTTGCTTGTTATCCATGTAGGTGAAGGGCAATGAGATTTAACAAGTTACTACATGGGTTCATAAGTTTATTTCCATGCCCTAGTAAATAAAGCTTGAGAGGTTCAAACCTCACCATTGGAGTGGTTTTGGAAGAAATGGCATGGCAAGGTTGTTTTGGTTCATCACATTTCAAGGTTATTAGATTTGACTCAAAAGTACAAGGGGTTGAGTGAAGAAGTTGTTATGTTTGGACAAGGCCTTGTTCATATTGGTC
The DNA here is from genome assembly GCA_948472305.1 of Vicia faba. NCBI lineage: Eukaryota > Viridiplantae > Streptophyta > Magnoliopsida > Fabales > Fabaceae > Vicia > Vicia faba. The sequence goes on along the minus strand of OX451738.1, from coordinate 908,818,542 downwards.
ACAAGGGCATAGTTCTCTCAAAATTCAAGATATGGAAGTGGTTTTTGTGGCTAAGAGTTCTCATTATCATCCTCAACAACTTCTATTCACAAAGCAAGAATATTGGTACAAGAAGTTTGTTCAAACTTGTCAAACTTCCTCAAGGCATTTTCTTGATCTAGAAGTTAGGGTTTTGAACTTCAAAGGAGTATATCTTGCTCATATTTTGGTATTTTTGAATGATTCCAAAGACATCCTTATCTTCAAAGGGTTATCAACAAATAACTTCAAAAGTTCCAAGGATTTTTCATGTGGAAGAAACTTGATGAAGAAGAAAGATTACAAGTCCTTCAGATGAATCCCCAATTTTCCATGTGTGACTTCAAATGATCATAACTTGGTCAATTTTTATCATCTTGAGCCCATTCTTTTTCCATAATTATCTTGACGATGTGAACTTTATGCCTTCTTTTATGTGAAAAGTGGGAAAATGGATGAAGGTTGCCTTAAATATGCAAAAGATTATAGGTCATTTCATGATTTTTGGCCAACTTCAACAAGTCATAACTTGCTCAATTTTTGGATATTTTGAGTGGTTCAGGTTTCAAAATGTCATTTAAAAGATCTACTTCATTCCATCTTTTTTGGTCAAGAGCAAATTCCAAGTGGAAGGCTATGTTTGGATGCAAAAGATTATAGGTCATTTTTAAAGAAGAATTTGAAATATTTCTAACTATGGAAAGTCAACCCTTTTTCTTCAACTTTGACTCAATGCAACTTTCAGATCAAGCATCCATTTGATTCCATTCTTTTTCCATTGCAAAGCTTGTAACCTCATCTTTCTAAAGCATCAAGAATCATGCCCTAAGACCCCTTGAGGTGGAAATGTCATGGATTTGAATCTGGTAACTTGAAACCGAATTTTCCACAAAGTCAGAATTTTGAAATCCATAATGTGACTTCTAAACACAAGATTTATGTGTGTTTTTTATTTGAACTTGATTAGAAAACTTTCCAGAAGTGATTAGCACCCCAAAACGCAAGATTTGGTTGAGTTTTGATGGAAATGAAGTCACACTTCACTCGTGCTCGACCTTCATTCAATTTCCCTCCAAAATTGCTTGTTTCTTCCAATTTTCATTCCCATTCACTTCCCTATAAATAGATGTTCATGCCCCCTTCATTTCTTCAAGCTTTGAGAACCAAAAAACACCCTGCAAAAACCTCACATGAACCCATCTTTTTTTAATTAAGTTTCTGAGATTTAAGCTCCCTTTTCCAAAATTCTTTGCGCATTCATCATCCTTAAGCATCATACAAACTCTCCAGTACTTAAACCAATCAAAACGAGCCATAATTCAAGCTACAGAAGTCCAGTTTCAGAGCTTCTTCCTTGAACTTTGAAAAGGTAGAACTCTCCACCATTTGGATCCAAATCAAGCACTAATTTATTGTACTCCTTCTCCTGATTCTAATGCTGCTTACAATTTTTAAATCCATTGAGAATTGAGAGAGAAATCTCAAATTGAAGGTGCTATCTATTTTCTGGGTTTTTGATTCATATCTCTCTCCATACCTTATATAAATTTGGCACGATGGTGGTGTTAGAATCGTCTTGAAGAGACGAGTTCAATGATACTAGCCTGGGATCCTACTTTTTCCATTTGAAGGATCTCACAAAATCTCCATTGCAGGGTGTCTGGAGGTTGAAGATGATGACATGTCTCGTCTCAGCCAATGATAGTGTACCAAACATTTTAATTTCATTGGTTGCCCTTTTTCTGATCCTATGTGTATCTCACTAAGGTCCATATCAAGCACAGCGCGTCTGGTCCACTGGATCAGCTTACTAACGCGTTTTGACTATGATCTGATGGTCTACATCTTTTTGTTTTTATTTTATTTTCTGATTTTATATTTTATATTTATTAAATTTTCAAAAAATCATAACTCTTTTATTTTTTATCCAAAAATTATGAAAAAATTCACAAAAATACTTTGAATTATTTCTGATCTCATGGCTATTTTTTCATATTTTTATTTTGATATTTGATTTTTTTTAGTATTTTTTTAATCATTTGCTTTCTTTTAATTACTTAAAAAAAATACTTTTTGACATTTTTTAATTGTGAAAAAAAAATTCATAAATATTATTTTTCATATTTTTAACTTTCTGAAAATTTTATGGAATTTTATATTGAGGTTTACTATTTTTGACCTATTTTCTATTTGTTTGAGTAATTTTAAATAGTTTAAAAATAGTTTCTGACTTTTAAAAATTACCAAAAATTTTATAAAAATATTTGGATCCATTTGGATCCATTTCTGATTATTATGATTTCCTAGCAATGATACTTGAACCGATAAGTGTTTTTTTGCATGCGTTTGCGATTATTGAAATCGATTTTAATTGATGTTGATTCAAGTATGTGTTGTTGTCTGGAAAATGCAAACACATTGAAATCTTCTTTTCAAATATTGTTGGATACTTGTGTGAGCATGTTTATGCGTTTGATGTTGAGTTATACCGTTTTTGACGCGATTTTTCGAGCAATATTATGGTACAGCGGGATGTTGCCCAGTATGGTATGTTGTTGCGAACGTGCAATTTAATTGTGGCGTGGTGGATAATTGAACTTGGCTTGGCTTTTTTTTGGATTGATATCAAGATTCCTCAACTTTAAGTCGACATTTTGTGCGACTCATGAGATAACGGCAATGCTGCCCAGTTTTGGATGTTGGTGTTCCAATGCTTGTTTGGATGATTTTTCTTTGCAATTTAATCTTGACTTAATTTGTGATGTGGATACTTGATTCTGATTATGCATCCTTGTTATTACTAACGTGTTTGTTGCATTGTGCAAGGCATTTCAAGAGAGCTTTCAATTACTTAATTAATGTTTTGATTATTCGATTGAAAGGCATGTAACTCCACTTATTTATGGATTTGAGTTCGCTTTCGACGTGATTGATTTTGTTTCTCATGGTATGAGAAATATACCTTGCTTGGGTTTTTGTCTGGATGTGTATCTTTGTGCAGGTGTACTGTTTGTTATGCAGATATGTCTGATGTGCATTTCACATGTGATTTATTTTCACATTGTCGATACTTTGACACCTATGTCGAGCACTTAATCTCTTATTGTTTTGTTTGTTGATGCTAGCTTGCACGAAGTTTTTTGGGATTCTCTACTTTTGCTTTCTTATTACGAACTCTTGTTCGTTTGGTATTATTGTGATTCTGGTTTAATTTTCCGCATTGTCTTTTCCTTTCCTTTCCATGAGAAGTAGGAATAGAGATGCATGACTAGGAGTCCCTACTTTAGGTGGGAAAATATGTTTAAAGTCCTCAAAGGAGGCGATGTTTTTTTACTCAAAGTCCTCAAATGAGGCAATTTTTGTGTTTGCTTGTATGCAAAAGACCTCAAAAGGGATAAGTTGTTTTGTTTAAAGACCTCGACAAAGGCATTGAGTAAGGTCCTAAAATAAGGCATTTACCTTCCCCTTTATATTTATACTTGCTATCGAGTCAAATAAGTGGAATAGAGGGCCCGCAATCGGCCCCCACACATTCTAGTTCGTGTCGTTCTTAGATCATGTTATACGTTGACGCTTTGAACTGTGCCTATTCTTATCCATTGAGTCAAATAAAGTGGAATAGGGACCGCAATCATCCCACACGCTTTGTTATTCATTTCCATGATGTTAGCTCATGTTTCTTCAAACATTGATGCTTTGAGTTATTACTCAATATCGGTGCTCGGGCAAATCAAGTGAAAAGAGTTCCTTACCCCCACTATGAGATCCATTAGACTCTTTGTTTGTTGCTTAGCTCACACTCAATTTTGTTTTGATTTTGGTTCAACTTTGTTTGATTTCACTTGTTCTTGTGCTTTCCTTTACACCTTTGTATGTTCCTTTAGGATTTACTTGTTTCGTTTCCGATGCAAGTTTAAACATTAGGATTGTAATCCATGCTTGCTAACTTAGGTAGAGATTTACCTTGCAAAATCAACTATAGGATCAATCATTGTATGATAACATTAGGGATAGAGCTTGATAGTTTCCCTTAGATGTTTTTCTTCCCCTTTTGCATTCTTAAAACAAAAACCTCTTTCTTTAAGAAAATGTTAAAACACTTAACAATGGAAGATGAAAATCATATGCAGTTGAGTCTTGTGGGGTAGAGCGAATCGGTTTAGATTGAATCTTTCTATATTTTCACTCCAGACTTTATTGCGGTTCAAATCGCAAATACTTTTTCAAGGTAAAAAATATCAACCAATTCAAACTCTTTTCGCCTTCGAGCCTTTCTTCGAAACTCTCAAAAGGATGTGTTAATTCTACTCTGTGCAAAACGACGCGTAAATCCCTAAAGTTTAGGTTTCACCATGTATACTTGTTATAGCACTAATGTAGCATTATCCTCTTCAGACACTTTTTTCTTTTGAAAATACCTTTTCAGGTAGAACATGTTAATTCATTCCTATGACAACGCGTGAGTCTCCAAAGGTCGAGTTGTGGTAGAAAGCAAAATTAATATTGTTCATAAAAAACATACAACAAACTGAAACTTTTAAGGTGAAATACGAAGTTCCTCGATCCATATTGCATGGACGGTGGTACATAGGCACGAAGGTTCATAACCGAGGCAGGAACGACTAATAAAACTTTTTTCTTTTTACACACACTCTGCATACATGCACTTCTCTTTATCTTGATTAGCGTTTACATATGAACACACCATTTGATTAGAATAACAAGAGTGGATCCATGGAGTACCACGGAAGTTAGGGGTGCTAATACCTTCCCCTTGTGTAATTGACTCCCTTACCCGTATCTCTCGGTCGTTTAATAGTGATTTCACCCTTCTCAGGTTTACTCGATGTTTACCTTTCCCTTCCCATGGAATAAAAAATGTTCAATGGCGACTTCATTGATTTTCTCTCAATGATTTTAAGCCAGTTGTTTCAAATGGCAAGTAATCACCAATGGCCTTTTTGTATTCCCATCAATCCCAACTACATATTCTGTTTCAGGTATCGCTCGAATTGGACTATCCCCTGATCCACCAATTTTTGTAAAGTCTTCTCAAAAGCATCATTATGTTAAAAAAGAAATCCATATTCAAACAGATGTTCCTTCAGAAAATCTATCGGAGTTTTTACTCACTTAGTTGTCCCATGATCAGTGGCTACCTCAATTGCATTCATAGTTGGCCCACCATGCAGAGGCATGGGGTTTTTCTTGATGTTAGGCTTGTCAAAAGTGATTTCATGGGCGTTTAATAAATCTTGTACCTTATGTCTGAAGGCCTAACATTTCTCTATTGTGTGACCTAGAGAGTTAACATGATGTTCACACCTTACGTTAGCATCATATTTTGGCGGTAGGGCCCCAATTGGAGGAGCTAGTTGCTTCAGCTCTACCAAAGAGGCCTTGAGTAAATGTTGTAGCAGTTGACTGTATGGCATAAGGAGAGGATCAAATCTTCTTGGAGGCCTTTCAAACTTGTTTTGTTATTGTACTCGTGGGATTACCAATGGTTGTTGAGCTTTCGAGAAGTTAGGAACATGTTTCTTTGAATTATAAGGAGCACTGGATGATGCCCCTTGTATTTTGCCACTTTTCACATCTGCTTCAATTCTTCCACCAATTGTCACCAAGTCTGAGAATCCCGAGGAGAAGTTTCCTACCATCTTCTCATAGTATAAACCTTGTAGAGTACCCATGAACATATCAACCAACTATTTTTCCATGAGTGGTGGTTGTACTCGGGCTACCATTTCTCTCCATCGATGCGCATATTCTTTGAAGTACTCATCTTTATTTTGAGACAAGTTCTGGAGTTGTATGTGGTTATGAGCCATGTCTAGCTTTTACTTGTATTATTTTAAGAAAGCGTTAGCAATATTTTCCCATGTTTGGATGTGGACTCGCTCCAACTGCATATACCAATCTGGTGATGCCCCACTCAAACTGTCTTCAAAGCAATGTTTCATAAATTTCTGATGATGAGGGTAGGCATGCATTTTTCTACAGTAAATGCGTAAATGGTTCCTTGGACATGTGAGCTCCTTATATTTTCCAAAGTCATTTACTTTGAATTTTGGAGGGATCACCATATCCGGGACTAGACCCATTTCAAGAGCATTAACGTCGAAAGCGTCACAACCCTCCACAACCTTCAATCTTTCTTCAAGGGCTTTATATTGATTGAGCATCATAGGATTTTCAGCAGCATTGGTATGGGCAATCTTTTTAGGCACTTGATTTATTCCTTCCAAGTCATGATCTCTATATTGAAAGTCTATGTAGTTATCCACGTTGTGCGGATTATTGACTGGAATCTGAAAAGTATGAGACCCCCCTACCCTAGTCTTAGAGGATTCCCCTACTTTCAGAAGAGGTGGGACAAAGCCTTCAGCATTAGTCTGATTGATCTCTTGTTGAGCAATAGTTAACTTCAAAGGACCTGATTATGGTTCTTGTCTTGGTTGGTGACTGCTCGATGAAACAATGGTTTAGGCTACTTCTTCAAAGGCTACCCTTTGAATATGATCTTGTCTTTTTATGATGTTCTTTAGGGCTAGCAAAACTTTACTCATGTCTCCTTTCATTGAGTTGATGCTACCCTTCACTTGCTCTTAATCTTCTTGGAAGATGACTTAATTTTGTTTGATTTGTTCCATCACCTTCTTTTGATGAGCTTTGGTTTGATATGGAGGTCGGAAAGTTGGTACACGTTTACCAATCATTTAACTAAAGAGTGATTTTGAAAATAGTTAGTTTTTCTTTGTATGAAATTTCTAGGTGCGATGCTCATGAATGGATGGATGCGTATGAATATTCTAAGACTTTAATTTATGTGTTATTCACGTAGGATTTCCTTTTGTTATTTTAATTATTTTTTGTATATATTTTTCTGGTTTTACTTTTCATTTGTGAGTATCAAAACAAATACACATCTTACATACTGAAACAAAAGTACTTTATTGAATTAGTAACCATCCTTAAAAAAAGGGAAATACACTACAAACTGAAACAAATACTGAAGGGAAAAATACTGAAAGGGAAAACGAACCAAATGTCAATTACTGAAAGAAATACCAAAAGGGAAACCAAAATATCCTAAGTGCGCTTGCGGATCTTTTCCCTAATACCATCAACCATTTCCCTACAAAGCTTGAGGAAGTCTTCAATGTCCTTCAGAAGAGGGACAATCACGGCTTCTGCATCTCTCAAACTTCTAGGGATGTCACTGATAAGATTATTCGCCAAAAAGGCATGCTTTACATGCTTGTCTTTGTACCTCAGGTAATCCTTGTATAGTGTCGATATTATAACCTTGTTATTTTATCCCTCTTGAGAAATCTTCACATACTTTCCTTCCCAATACATCTTTTCAGCCCTTAACTCCTTATAGAGTTCCCTTTGGATGAGGAAGTCTTTCGGAGTCCTTCTAGTTCTTGACATATTTGTTCATACTCTTTTGTCTTTTGGGTGAGAATTCTTTCTGCCCTCATCCTCTTGAGGCATTCTTCTACATCTGATTCTTGGCTATCTTGAAGTCTCATAGTGAGATACTGGATTTTCTGTTCTTGTTCTAGAGCACCTTATGCTAGCCCTTGGATTTGGGCTCTTAGATTCTCTTTCATCTCATTTTTGTTTCGCAGTGCTTTTTCATACCACCTTTTTAGTCTACCAATTTCTCTAGCAGCATCATCCAAACGTTGGTTGTGGGAATCCAAGTTGAAAGTAGCACTGAATAACCCTTCAGTCGAACGCTTTCGTTTAAGACTATCCTTTTCAAATACTTCACGATCTATTTGAATTTGTTGATCTTTCCACTCAAGCTATTTGCATTTGATTCTTTTGACGAGCAATGTCATAAAGGTTATCCTTTATCTTCTCTATTTCCTCCACTGACATTGGAAGAGGATCTGGCACATATGGTGTGTATGGAGGATCAATATCAAATGACAACTTAAAGATTTGAGCCCTCTCCAAAACCCATTGAGTATAAGGTTCCCTTTCTATAGCATTCTTCCTTCCAAATTCAACACCTTTCTTGTGGATTCCACTCCAAGCTTGAATAATCTTCGTAAGTAACTCGGGGTCATTCTTACCCATATCATAAAGAATTAATGGCCGAATCTGCTCGTCAGGAGGTTTATCCTCCAAAGGGTACCCAATTTGACGTAAAGCCAAAGTGGGGTTAGAGTTGATACATCCTCTTATTCCAATCCGGGGGACATTTGGAAATTCATCGCAATTAAAGATAATTTCGCATATGTTCAATTTTCTAGCATACCACAAAACTGAATCAGCACTGAGAGCCCTTAACTTTTGAGACCATTGGTTCCTAGTCATATCTTTAACCATGTAGTCCTCCTTATATAGGTGATTCATAAGCCCAGAAAAAAGTAGAGGAATGCATCAATTTAGGACACCCCTCCCTTTTTCATATCGGGTATGAAGGGAGTAGTACACATCAGCAAGTAAAGTAGGAGTATGTTCCACATTTAAAACTTTTATGGTCCAAAAAACATTAATGGTCGCAATATCAATATAATCCACATTATTTGGAAATGAAAAAAAATCAAAAATAAGAAATATTAAACAATCCTCGTGAGTCATGAGCCCTCTAAAAGATATTCCTTGGAACTCAACCGACTCTAGGCGAAGTCGTCACAAAAACTCACAGCGATGTTAAACCCCCTTGGCTAATAGACGATCCTTCTTCTAAGGTTTGATATACAAATTTAAATCCCAGAAATATAAAATAATATGATAATAATGATAATATGAATAATTAAATAAACAAATAAATACACATATATTGAAACAAAACATGCCAAAAATAGAAAAAGAACCCAAGAAACCCTAGACCTAAAATATAGGGAAGACTCTAAACCCTAGGATTGTGTCCCTGGAAGAGTCATCAGCTGTTGTAACCGCCAAAAAATATAGAGTCACCACCATTAAATTATGTCCTAAGGACGGGGGAGTAACGGATAACCCTAATTCGCACAAAGATTATAAATTTTTAAGTCAATTAGACGAAGGGAAGGTGTTATGCACTCTTTATCTCCCTTGTTCTCAAGGGGTGCCACTTTTAGGTTTAACAGTAAAATGGGAATTTGGTAATTAATATTTCTATATGTTGGGAGAAGGATTTAATTTTTTAGTTGTGAACTTGCCTTGGTTTTAACCGCGTGCCTACGTGTCTCCTTGTGAAGAATCAGAGTCCAAATTTGTAGTTCGAATGCGTTTGGTTAGTTTTTTTTATGGATCATGTAAATGTTCGGAATTATCATTAAACCTTGTCTAGGTTTGAAAATAGTGTATTCGTAGACGCAGTTCGCAGTTAATAGAAAATATATCCACAACCCTTTTTTGAAAATAAAGTTGAAATTTGAATTATGTTAGTAGAAAAGATGTTAAATTTGATGGATTAGCTGTCTTAGAATATATGATGCAATTTTGAAGAAAAAAAAGAGTTTGAATGATAAAGCAATATTTGATGAATTGATAAAAAAGTAGTTAGTATTTTAGAAAATAATTGATAAATAATTATTTTCTTATTATTAAAAACATATCAAATATTTTTAATAATAATCCAATATTTATTTGCCAAGATAATTTATATGATAAATGCAAAAATTATTTTAATGCACAACATGATAAAAATGATATGAGAATCAAATTAGTAATTATATAATGTAAATAAATAGATAGAACAAATAAATTAATTAATTAAAATTAAATAAATTATTTGATTAAAAATAGGGGGTGTATTTTTTAATTAAGTAGCAATTCCTAGGGGTGTTATTAGCAAGGGCTTGATCTGAATCATTGTTTGTAATCCAATTGCGTATGGGGTGTTATTTTGAACTGGGTTAGTAAAAGGAGGGTGTCTACAGAAAGGGCTTGGGCCCAAGAAAATTTGCTTCAGTCCAATGGACATTGTGAGTAAGGAACTTGGTGCTATGGTGTGGCGAACAATTATGATATGTCCATTCTAATCAAATGGCCTCAAGAGTTAATCATGGGGCGTTGATTAAAAGTATGAATAATCTATGGCTCAGATTTGAAGGTTGCCAGGGAATATGGCATATGTGAGCACATGAGATCAGTCAATGGTCTCCTCATCCAGAGGCTCTCAGGGAGCCACCTGGCGCGCATCTGGGGAGGGTGGAACACCTATAAAAACCAAAAACCAACGATTGGCCTCATTTTTTGCTTCTTTTTCACTCTCTTATCACTAAAACTACATTATATATGTTTGATGTTAGAGAGAGAAGCTCCAGCTTTTCTCTAGATTTCCGCCTTGGAAATAACCTCTTCCTTGGGCACCATCAGCCGAAAATTGCTTTTGTCGGCGGCTGCTCTAGGGTCCCACCAGATTCAAACAGCGCTACCGTCTGGGTTCATATGTTTATCCATATGAACCCACAAACCCCAACAACACTTATCCTAACTACGCCAGGTTGATACAGGGCCGCCAGGGCCTTCATCTTCTCCATCGTAAAACACCAAGAATCCTAAGCATTCTAACCCTAATTTATGAAAACAAACCCTAAACCTATGAAGACCAAGGAACCATAACTCTAATCATCAACCAAACTATATGAACCCTACTAAACCCAGGGTTTTAACATGAACCCTACCCCTAGGGTGTACGAACCCTAACCCCAAATCAAACCCTAAACCCAAATTTTATTCAAAAAACCCCAATCAGAGCAATATCAAAAATAAAGCATCATCATTAATAAACCCTAAAGCTAAGAGTTCTCAGGCTTACCATCTGATGCAGTGAATCTTTGTGTAATTTCCTCTTCTAGTTCTCTGATTTCCTCTTCTAATCTCCCTTTTCTTTCTCTTCGCAGGTACTTGGAGCGGGGCCTTGGGGTTGAACTCTTAAGATCTTAGAGTTTCAGTTGTGAAACCTAAGATCTTTCAACAAATAATATCTTTGGTGAATGGTGGGTAATGCGCAACAATTAAGGAGATTTCTCCAAGGGTTTTCGTTCTCCCTAAACCAATTGCCTCAGGGTTAAAATTATAGTCTTAGGTTTAGTTTATTTTAGAAATTAGAATTAGTGATTTGATGTTATAGTTTACTGATTGATTTAATTGAATTAATTTGGTAATTCTGATTATATTTTAATAGATTTAGATTTGATTCTATTGTAATTTTAGAATTAGAGTTTACACTGCTGGAATGAATATGAACTATAATTCATATAAATTATTGTACTTAATCAATAAGAGATTTGATTTTCAAATTCCATTTTAGTTTTGATTTAATTCAAAAAATATTAGGCATCTGGGACTTTTGTGTTAACTTGGGGACGAAAAGTCCAAGCACATGGCGCAGCTTTGAGTTTTTAGTTCTCAACCCTAGTTGGCTCTCGGTCAACTTTTCTGAATAACAATTTAATAATAAAAATACAAAATAAAAAAGAATTAAACGTTCAATCCACGTTATTTATATTTAAAACTTAACTTGAGCAATACAATAATACAAAATAGACAAATTTGATGGTGTTGCCCCCCCCCCCCCCCCCCCCCCCACCCACCCACACATTTAAATCTTAACACATCTAAATTTTTTTTAAAAATAAACAACTAATCTAAAACAAAATTTAAAATAAACGACTAATGTAATGTAAATATAAATTAATTATAATTTAAAAATATAATGACACCAAAATTAATAGAAAAAGATCAACTATGATTAACCATTAATATCAGTAGCCAAATTTAGGGTATGACACCGAGAATGAGCTGAAAGTTTTTGAATCCCATACATTCTGTAATAAAATGGCTTTATGTAACCATACTCACCTTAGTAATGTCATTTTCAAGGTACAAACTTAGCTTTAGTTTGAGTTTCCTGATATCTATCAGGATGTTGTAACCTTTGGTCAGACATGGTGATCACTTTCTTCCTTACAGAGGGGATAAATCTATCCACATGGACTTGTTTATTAGGAGATTGGTAATTGAACCCTATATTTGTTGAATTTACATCCCCTTCTAATAAACCAGTTTCCATTTCTCATCCTTCTTACTAGTTTCTCATTTTCACTCTCCACTTGAGATATGATTCTCTTTTGTTTTTTTCTTTTGTCTTACAATTTTCTTCACATCTGACACGTATATCCTTGTAAGACACATTGAGTTCTTCAAAAAGGACATTCTTATCATAAGATTCTTCATCAGATCTCCATCTTCCAGTGAGAGCAGTAACATACTTACCAGTTGATGAATGCTAAATCATTATGAATTTGAGTGTGAATAATTATCACTCATCGACTTATTTCATTTGTTTTTCATCATTAAACTTCAATGTTAGTGTATATTCGGTATAGTTTATGTTAGTGTATATTGCATTATAATGTAAATATCATTGAGTTTGATTATTTTTCATCTCTTTTGTAGTTATTCATGCATAATTGGAGCATAGAGTAATAAGAGTCGAAGACACAATTTCTAGAATGTGATTTTGAGCAATAAAAGATAATGCGCAAAGCAAAAAATAAGATAGTCACATATTTCAAATAGTCATAAAAGCATGGTATTTTCTCATTGTTAGATAGATCGTTGAATAATATTTTCACCGCTTTTTCCTGTGCATAAATCGTAGTTACGATTCTCAAGTTATGGAAAAAAACAAAAGTTGTTTTTTTCTTGACACGACATAGTACGTTTAGCAGGCTATGTGGGCTAAGCGCGGCCTGCAAGTTTGAAATTTTATAAATATAGCTAAAAACAGATTTTTAGGGTATTGGTTGGGTATTTTTGAGTCCCAACACCATCACCTTCATTCTTTTGATGAGAGAAGCTAGAAAACAACATTGGAGCTTGCATATGGATGATCCGGAGTCGGATTTCTAATTAATTGGAGTAGAGGACCCATGAGATGTTTGGTTTTTCTTCACTATTCTCTATGTATTTCTCTATTTGTTGGGTTTTTTTTGTAAGCTAACTTTGAATCTATGTATATGTATTCATCATGGTGTTGTATAATACACTACTACAGAAAAGGCATTTTACAACGGTTGGGAAAGACATATAATCACGCGGGTCCAGACGTTATTGTGTAGAGTATGGTTGTATATGCGACACTTACGATCATATTCCAGTAATTGTTGTGGTAAAATTTTTATCATAACAGTTTACATAAACAACTATTATAATAATTTTAACGGCATGGGTTTGATACCCAGCTGTAACCAAAATTAAAGCGCATAAAGAATAGCATTTCACAAAGTTTAAATGTTTCAACCGTTGTGGTGTATGTATAAGTTTATTATAAAATATGGGATTACTTGTTTTCCCCTGCCCCTCATTAACCATATACAACCATTCAAATAGATTTTTGAGACAATAATCAGAAAAATTAGGTTATTCTTGAAAAAAACTCAAAAGATCCAATATTTTTCGAATTGCAAGCATCATGTAAATCATGACTTCCTCTTTTATCCTATAGGATTTGATTCAATCCCAAATTCTTCAATGTAATGTTGATAAATGGATGTTAGACTGGGTCTCTCACATAAAATTTGATTTCCTCTTCTTTTCTACTTTATTTTTCAAACATCAAGTTTTATGTGAAAGATCCAGACTGACACCCATTTATGAATATTGTTTTGAAGAATTTGTGACATTGCATGAAATTCTATATGCTAAAGAGATAATTATGATTTACAAGATGTATACAATTCGAAAAAACATTGAATCGTCTACATTTTTTTTCAAGAATAACTTAATTTTTTAAAATTATTATCTTAAAAATCTTTTTAAAAGAGAGCAAGTTCAATGAGGGTTTAGTGAAACAAGCAATCTCATATGATATAACAAAATCACTAACAACATTTATCAACAAAAACATAAAATTATTTTACATGGATTGGGAGAACTAAACAACTAACCATTTCTTGAAGCTTTAAGTGAGAAGTAAAGAACCGTAACTACTAGCTAGCTACACATGAAAAACCATTTATCAACTCATACTGTACACTTGCTACCACCATCATCATCACCATATGTGGTTCATCTAGTTTGTGAAGCCATGAAGAAAATATATAAGGTGAATGAAGGTAACACAATATAACTTCATACTTCTTATATTTATTTTCATAACTTCCAAAACTAGATGAAGTTTGATGATGTTGTTGTTTCTTCATTCACTTTTCTTGACTCTTCCAAACACCGTGAAAATTGTCAACATGTAAAACCGCAAACTTATTTGTCAACAACACAACATGCAACAATAACATAGAACCACATAAAACAATAAAAGAGCCATAAACTATCTAACAAGAAGAAATTCATAGGAAAAGAAATTTATAGTGAAACATAACAACAACATACACAAAAACGAGAGAATAAGAAAAAAGAAGAATACCTTTATGTAAGAAGAACAAGATTGATATCTATATCCAAAGAAAAAGAATGATAACGATAAAGAAGAGAAAAAATGGATTATGGGGTTTTTCTATGATAGATATCGTTATACTGTGAAAGAGTTGGAGTTAATTCTCTTATATATAAATATACTCACAACGGTTGAAGTTTCCAATTGTGGTCGTAACCCTTTATTTTATATATAAATATAAATAAAATAGAAAAGACACGCCTTAACGTTAAAAAAAATTAATATATTTGAGGGCATTGAGTTTCGAACCCAAGAAAGCAAGGATTCTATAACTACATTTATGCCTGAAACCGTTATTATATATTAAGAATTTTTAATAAAAATGTTAGCTCCATGGGTTTAGAGATGTCACCACTGTGTTGGAAGAACCCTCGTGAGTTGTGAAGAAGTGAAAAACACAAGAAGGGGGGTTAAATTGAAACTTAAAAAACAAAAGCAATAGACACAAGATTTTTATCCTGGTTCGCTTGATCTCAAACTACTCCAGTCCACTCACCACGGTGATTTCGCCTCTCTCCAACAAGGACTTAATTCACTAATCAAACCGATTACAATTCTACTTTGACAACTGCCAAAGTCTTCTTGAGTAAAACCACAAACCGGTTTATCTCAAGGAAAATAACTTAATCAAAAGAAAAGGTTTACTGTGTACTGTTTATTTTTCGTTACAAAAACGGTATCACTATTGTGATGTATTACACAAATTGTGTAGAGTATGAATATGACTTTTTGCAGCTTTTTGAGATTGTATTGAGCAGTTGTATGAAATTGTGTACGATTTACCCTTTGAGCTTATTTATATAGGCGTGACAATTTTTTCCAAATGGAAATGTGATAATGGACACTTAATGCACTTTCCATACTGAGAAGATCCTTGTCTGAATGAAGTCGTTGCACATGATACTGCCTTAATGGAAAAGTAACGTTTCAGAACTTAGGAATCTTGCATGCTTCTTTACTTCAGAACTTGGGAATTCATAAACATAAGGCTTTGTTTACGTGTTGGACTTATGTTCAGAATCAGGATATCTTTCTCTTTAGCGCAGATTCTGATCATCACGCTTTAGAACATTTTGATTACTCAGCTTGAGTGCTTTTGTGGCTTAACTTCTGATGTCGTTTTAGTCAGAACTTTTGTACAACATAAAACACAAATTTAGAGTGGATATTTGTTCTTTGTGTTTATTATCATCAAAACTCTTATGAGGGTTGTAGAATCAAACTATATTCTAACAATCTCCCCCTTTTTGATGATGACAAAAACTAGGATTTTTCAATAAAAAATTACATAACAAAAGCTTAAGAGAGTCTCCCCCTGAGTTGACTACTCAGATAGAGATGAGAAACTTCCCTGAAGTTCCTTCTTAAGGTATTTAGAATGTTTGAGACTTAGTCCCGGTAAGCTATTATTGAAAATATCATACATTCTTCCCTTTTTGTCAGGTATCAAAAAGCAATATAATCTTAAATTATCAGAGTAAAAAATGATGATTTGTATTGAAAACAGACTACAATGACATCTTTCAGAAACAAAGAAGATAAGATTAAGAATACAAAAAACAAGTTAAAAAAATCTAAGATGGAGGGGGAAGTCGTGTGAACAACGCTTCCAGCAAGCTCTTAATTTGAGTGCTTGATACTTCCTGCTTTCCCAATATATCTTTGATTTAGTTGGTAGTTTCTTCTTTCTTATACAATATATCCCTTCTTTCTTTGTTTGTGTCGTCTTGCTTATCCAACCTTGTATGGATTAAAGCATTCTCCTTATTCAACTCTTCCAGAGTTTGCATGACCAGAGACGTAGCTGGTGTTTCCTTAGAGGTTTCATTTTGTTCAGAACACTCTGCAGCATCTTCTGATTTAACTACTTCTTTTGTTTCAATTTCCTTTTCTGGAGCAGTAGTTAGAGGGTGACTATTAGAACTTGGTTCAGTGGCTTCTGAAGGTTAGTGCTCTTTCCAGGGATCATTTTCCAGCAGAAGAATTTCTTTCTTGTCCCAGTGACTCAAAACTTGGTCTTTGAAGGCTTTCAGCTTATCACTGAAGTTCTGCTGAGCCATCTCATAACTCAATTTCTTCAGCCTCTAGGATTAAGAGTTGAACCATTTTCTGAATCTATCTCAAAGAGAATCAGAAGAAGCAGGATTGAAATTCTCTTGACTTGCTTGTTTCAAAGAAGTAACCCATTCCTGTATTTCTGTTTCAAAAGTTCTTACCAACATTTGTTTTGGTTAAGGTTGGTTTGGGTTTGGGAATAGCAATTTAATTGGTGGTTGAAGTTAGATGGTCCAGTGCTTCTAGATCAATGACAGTTCTGAGATGATCAGCTAGACGGTTAATTGTTGAGGGAGTAGGAGAATCATATATCAGGATTGGTGAGTGAGGAGTGTTTGGTGGTGTGGAATCATATGGTGAATGTATTTATGGAATATCATGGATGGAGATAGGTAAACGAACCATAAGAGGTTTTATTATTCCAGGAATTGGGGTAGTGGTATCAGAGTCTGTAAATGAGTCTTCTGATTGGTTTGCGGTAACGTGTTGATTTTCTGGTTAAGGGGTTTAGGAATTTGGATTTTCAGTTTGAGGAATGAGAGAGTTTTCATTTTCGGGTTGAGGAGAGTTGGGATTTGGATTTTCTAGTTGTGGAGAATGAAGGTGTGGATTTTCTGGTTGCTGGGAGTGAAGGTTTGGATTTTCTGGGATTGGTGATTGATAGTCTTGGTCAAAATTGAGTTCTGGAATAGTTCTATCTTCCTTGCAAGCTTCAAGGTATCTGACTACAATCTCTGGAGAAGCATCTATCTCAGAAAATAGTGGAAAATCCTTCAGATGGATTCTCCTAGACGTGATGACTTCATGAGAAGCAATTGTTGTTTCCTTCTTAATGCTTTCAATAATCTTCATTTTCTTCAGATTCTTGGCATTTAGTGGTTTCCCAGCACTTGCTTCCAGAGTGTTGATCTCCTGAGCCTCTGTCAGATGTTCGATCAGCCTATTTTTTGTCATAATGTCTGAAATCAATCTTCCCAGAGAAGGTTTAGTAGATCCATATATAATATCATCTACATAAATCTGACAGACTAAAATATCATTCTTAAATGTCTTACAAAATAGGGTTGTGTCCACTTTCCCTCTGGTAAATTCCTTTTCTAACAGAAAGTTACTTAGTCTTTCATACCAAGCTCTTGGAGCTTGTTTCAGACCATAAAGTGACTTCTTTAGTTTGAAAACGTATTCTGGGTGTTTGGAATTTTCAAACCCAGGGGGTTGATGCACATATACCTCTTCATCAATGTAACCATTTAAGAATGCGCTTTTGACATCCATCTGATACAGAGTGATGCCATTGTTTACAGCAAAAGAGATTAAGAGTCTGATAGATTCTAACCTGGCGACTGGAGCAAAGGTTTCAATATAGTTTATTCCCTCTAGATGACTATAACCTGGTGCAACCAAACGTGCTTTGTTTCTGATGACTCTTCCTTGCTCATTCAGTTTGTTTTTGAACACCCACTTTGTTCCAATGACGTTGAATCCTTTTGGTTTGGGAACCAGATCCCATACGTCATTTCTGGTGAATTGTTTTAACTCCTCCTGCATTGCCAGAATCTAGTCATTGTCTAGAAGAGCTTCATTAATTGTTGTTGGTTCAATCAGAGATACCAATCTCATGAGGGATTCTTTAGAACTTCTGAATGTTGATCTTGTTCTGATTGGATCATCCTTCTTTCCCGGAATCTTATCTTCAGGGTGAGCTATGCTGCTTCTGGATATCCTTTTCTGGAGTTGATCAACAGAAGGTGCTGGAATGTTTGTGACACTTCCTTCTGATGTTATTGAAGCGTCTCTGTTGGGAACTTATGATGAGTTACCTTTAGCACCTGTGAATTCAACTTCTATATCTGCAAAAGATTCATTCTGCTTTGACTTTTGAGGGTCAAGCTTATCATCAAATCTAACACTGATTGACTCTTCAACAATCTGTGTTTCTGTATTATATACTTTGTACCCTCTTGAGCATTCAAAGTATCCTAACATAATACACTTATGTGCTTTAGAGTCAAACTTGTTCAGATGATCTTTAGTATTCAGAATAAAACATGTACATCCAAAAGGATGGAAATAAGAAATGTTGGGCTTTCTGTTCTTCCATAATTCATATGGAGTCTTTTCCATAATATGTCTTATAGAGATTCTATTCTGAATGTAACATGTTGTGTTAATTGCTCCTGCCCAGAAGATCTTAACAATATTAGTCTCATTGATCATGATCCTGGCCATTTCTTTTAATGTTATGTTCTTTCGTTCTACAACTCCATTTTGTTGGGGAGTTCTAGGACAAGAGAAATCGTGAGAAATTCCTTTTTCATTAAAAATTATTTCAAATTTTTTGTTTTCAAACTCTCCACCATGATCACTTTTGACTTTGACAATTCTAAGATCCTTTTCATTCTGAACTTGGTTACAGAAAGCAACGAACACAAAATGTGACTCGTCCTTGTGTCTTAATAACTTTACCCATGTCCATCTTCTATAGTCATCTACGATCACTAACCCATACTTCTTGCCACTAACAGACGCAATTTTAACTGGTCCAAATAAGTCTATGTGCATAAGTTCTAATGGCCTAGAGGTGGAAACAACATTTTTAGCTTTAAAAGTAGGTTTTGCAAATTTGCCTTTCTGACATGCTTCACACAGAGCATCTAAGCTGAACTTCAGACTAGGAAGTCCTCTGACCAGATTGAGTTTGTTAATATGAGATATTTTTATGATGCTAACATGCCCCAATCTCTTGTGCCATACCCATTGCTCGTTGTTATTAGAAAGAAGGCATTTTACATTTTGAATCTTTAGTTCAGAAAGTTTTATCTTATAAATGTTGTTTTTCCTCATTCCATTAAACAGGATAGTTCCATCTTTCTAACTAACAACTTTGCATGAATTTTGATTAAAGATTATATCATAACGGTTATCACTTAATTGACTTATGGATAACAGGTTATACATCAATCCATCAACTAAAAGCAAATTATTAATAAAAGGAAGATTACCATTACCTATTTTTCCTGAGCCAATGATCTTCCCCCTCTGATTGCCTCCAAAGCCCACGTAGCCTCCATGTTTAAGTTCCAGGCTTTGGAACATATGCTTTCTTCCCGTCATGTGTCGAGAGCATCCAGAGTCCAGGTACCATGACTGGTGTTTTAGCCTTGCTGCTAAAGATATCTGCTACATATATAATTTTGTCCTTAGGTATCCATATCTCTTTGGGTCTTGGTTTGTTAGTTTTACCAAAATTCTGTTTGAATTTTGGTTTGGTAGAATAATCATTGCTAGTGTACTTCAGATCATGTGTGTGCCCATAAGTGAAGTGAGATTTTAGTGGTGTGCGTTTAATTACTAGGTCCATGACTTTCTTAGGTGGAGATACCTTACCTTTGTATCCTATTCCTTTTCTGCCATTTCTTCTAACTCCATAGAGCATTGAAGCCACCTTGCTTCTATCTATGTTTTTAGCCAAAAACTTCTGAAAGTTGTGATCATATTCTTTTATGATTTTATCAACACTACTGGGAGCCTCTAAGATTATTTCTTTCTGAGAGTTTTGTAAATCATTTTCTAGTTTTGAAATCTTTTCTTTTAACTTATAATTTTCTAATGTAAGACTCTCAGTTTCTTCAGAGTCATAAGCAAGATGCTTTTTCTAGTTCTTGAATTTGACTATGAGTTGCTGATACCTTTCCAGAATTTCACTCAGACATTCTCCTAGTTCAGATTTGGTAAAATTAACAGTGAAGTCAGGAAATACTTCTTCTGTGTCTGATTCTGAGTCTGACCCAGATGCTTCGCTGTCTTCTGTCACATTTGCCATAAGAGCAATGTTGGCTCTTTCATCATCTGACTCTGAGTCTATGTTAGAATTATCTGATTCATCCCATGTTTCCATGAGACTTTTCTTATTCTCCTTGAAGAACTTCTTTTTGGGCTTATCCTTCTGAAGCCTTGGACAATCACTTTTGTAGTGCCCTTGTTCATTACACTCATAGAAGATGATGTCTCTATTGTTTGACTTTTTGTGACCAGAAGAAGCTTCAGACCTTCTGTGTCCAGAGGAGGGCTCAGACTTTTTGTATCCGGAGGAGGATTCATTCTGATTCCCTGATCTTTTGGAGTTTCTGAAATTTCTTTGCCTCCGCTTCCACAGCTGATTGACCCTTCTGGAGAGAAGAGACAATTCGTCTTCTTCTGATGAGGATCCATCAGAGGTTCCTTTCATATACTACAAAACCTTAGAATCAAGTTTTTTGTTAGATTTTAATGCTAAAGGCTTACCTTGCTTTTGAGGCTCGTCATCTTCTAGCTCTATCTAATGGCTTCTGAGGGAGATAACAAGTTCCTCCAGAGATATCTTGTTGAGATATTTAGCCAGCTTAAGAGCAGTGACCATTAGCCTCCATTGTTTTGGTAAACTTCTGATGATCTTCTTTACGTGATCAGCAGTAGAATACCCTTTGTCAAGAACTCTCAACCCAACAACTAGAATCTGGAATCTTGAGAACATTACTTCTATGGATTCACTATCTTCCATCTTGAAAGCTTCGTATTTCTGAATAAGCGCAAGGGCCTTGTTTTCTTTAACTTGTATGTTGCCTTCATGCGTCATTCTCAGAGAGTCAAACATGCTTTTGGTTGTCTCTCTGTTTGAGATCTTCTCATACTATGAGTATGAGATGGCACTGAGAAGAATTGTTCTGGACTTATGATGGTTTCTGAAGTCATGCTTTTGTTGGCCAGACATTCTTTTTCTATCTATCTTTTGACCACTTTCATCCACTGGATGCATGTATCCATTAATTACTATATCCCAAAAGTCAACATCCTGAGCTAGAAAGAAGCTCTCAATTCTATATTTCCAGTAGTCAAAATTTTCTCCATTAAAGACTGGAGGTTTTCCGCTGATTCTGTCCTTGTCATCATGATAGTCATTGCTGATGTTTTGGCTTGGTCCCACCATAGTGTTTATCTAAAGCTTGGATCTTATACTAACACGGTTAAGTGTATGAAATCAGAACCAGGTGCTCTGATTCCAATTGAAGAAGTGAAAAACACAAGAAGGGGGGGGGGGTGAATTGAAACTTAAAAAATCAAAAGAAATGGACATGGTATTTTTATCCTAGTTAGCTTGATCTCAAACTACTCCAGTCCACCCACCAAGGTGATTTCGCCACTCTCCAACAAGGACTTAATTCACTAATCACACAGATTACAATTCTACTTTGACAACTGCCAAAGTCTTCTTGAGTACAACCACAAACCGATTTATCTCAAGGAAAATAACTTAATCAAAATAAAAGGTTTACTGTGTACTATTTGTTTTTCGTTACAAAAACTGTATCACTACTGTGATGTATTACACAAATTGAGTATAGTATGAATATGAATTTTTGCAGCTTTTTGAGATTGTATTGAGAAGTTGTATGAAATCATGTACGATTTACCCTTTGAACTTGTTTATATAGGCGTGACAATTATGTCCAAATGGAAACGTGATAATGGACACTTAATGCACTTTCCACACTGAGAAGATCCTTGTCTGAATGAAGTCGTTGCACATGATAATGCCTTAATGGAAAAGTAACGCTTCATAACTTAGGAATCTTGCATTCTTCTTTACTTCAGAACTTGGGAAGTCAGAAACATAAGGTTTTGTTTGCGTGTTGTACTTTCATTCAGAATTAGGATATCTTTCTCTTTAGCGCAGATTTTGATCATCATGCTTCAGAATATTCTCATTACTCAGCTTGAGTGCTTCTGTGGATGAACTTCTGATGTAGTTTTAGTCAAAACTTCTGTAAAACATAAAACACAAATTTAGAGTGCATATTTGTTCTTTGTGTTTGTTATCATCAAAACTCTAATGAGGGTTGTAGAATCAAACTATGTTCTAACAATTGGGCGTTGTTGTTTTCTCGTTTAGTAGTAGTGATATATGCTTTACAAATCATTATTGTTACTTTCCTTGATCTTTTTATATTTATGTTTATATTTGTGTTGTTGTAGACATATGCCTCACAAATCTTGATTAGGGAATGGAATATGTTAGTTTCTAGATTCTAGAGATAGATTTAGACGTAATAGTTACTTGGGTATCGAATCTTAATGCCTCCATTCTGTTGTTTCACGTGAGACATCGCTGACGTGAGGATACGATTGTTCTTGTAATTTGGGTTAGACATAACCTTGGTTGTGACACGTCTCATAGGTGTTGCAGAAATGGAGACTAGTGTGAGAGATATGTGATGATTTTGACGAGTATTATATTTTGAGTACAACTGATCGATATGTTTAAGTTTGTGACTAGTAGTTTAAGTCCATGCTTGATAAGTTTCTCCTCTCTAAAGAATGAGTTTATTTTCTTGTTAATAGTTTTACGTTTCATACTTCAAACCCATTTAACCCAAGCTCAGAAACACGGAAATTATTAAACGACATTCTTTCCCTTGCACTGATCCCTGTGGAGACAATAATCTTTTCCTAGAAAAATACATCCTTTCTTTTGCTCTTACTATTATGCTGCGATTTTATAAAAATGGCATCGTTATCGGGGATTGGTGTTTAGATATTGAATCACATTGCAATAGTTTCTATGTTTTTGAGTTGTGTACATAATGTCTATATTGTCTATATTGTATTTTGAATATGTTTACCACACTTGTATATTCGTTCGTGTTTTGTATACTTGTGAATATCGTATATATGTTTGTTTCCCTTCAAGTTTGCTAAAGTGTGTGGTTAGGAATATTCGTTGGTGACAACTAACCATGTAAGGAGGCAACTTGGATGATTGTGCATAAATAAAGGCATCGAGCTAACGATATAAAAAAACGCTTGTTGGGAGGCAACCCAATGATTTTTGAGTTTTTATAGTTTGTATTTAGTATTAGTTAATTCAATTTTTGTCATTCTTTATTATTTGTCCAAAAACTTGTTTTGACTGGCTTGAGGATGCAACTAGTGATTTTTCAAGTTTGATTGTTTCAACATGTGAATGTATGGTAATGATATTGTTTAAAGTTTGATACATTTGCAAAGTAAAATTTTATCGCTTTCTAGAATATAGCATGATTAGGAAACTTATAATTTGTATAATTACTATTCCATTCATTCTTTTGCATTACTTGTTTTTTTATTGAATCACTTTAGTTCCAAACCCCCAAATGTGAGGAAGCTTTCCATTATTCATATATGTAGGAGACAAACATTCTTGTTTTAAATAGATTTTATTATGTTTAAACTTTTATTTGTGTTGATTGTATGAAAGCATAAAAGAGATCAAAACATTTTTTTTCATTTTGAGCACAACCACCTAAACAAATATTACCTTGTGACTCAGTGAGAATTCGTAATCCCTTTGAGCCTTTTTGTCAATATCCATGTTGCATTTGAACTTGATGTTTGTCTATGAGTATTTATTTCACTTATTTTGAATAGATTTTGATCTTTTGTTTCTTGAATGCTCAACCATGATTTATGGTTTGAATTTTTACCTTGCCTTAGAAAGTGGGGATTATTCACACTTTGATGTTGGTTGAATTCAAGTTGGGGAGAAAAATGAATGCTTGCTTATATGTTGGTTTCTATAAGGTTGAGAAAAAGAAAAATAAAAGAAAAAATATGTGAAAAATAAATGAAAAGAAAAAGAAAGAATGAAAGAGAAAAGCTTTGAAAAATAAAAAATAGAATAATTATGCTAAATAAGTAAGGTGTTTTGGTGTAACAATTGGAATAAGAGAAGAAGTTTGATTGAATTTTGGTGCTTGATCCTTTGTGATTTGATCACTCCTTTAGGTTTAGGAAAGTTTTTATTTCAATTATCTTTAGATATTGACCCTTGTTTGTTAACCAAACCACATTACAACCTTGAAAAGCCCCTGTGATTCTTGATTTTGTGTTTCAATATGAGTTTTTAGATGAATGCATAATTTAGTCTTTTGTTTGCAAGATTGTTGGATGAGTGTCAAGTCCCTCATGTTTGTGTGTTTTTCATCCCTCGGTGAATTTTTGCTAGGTGTGATTCATGATTTAGCATATATTGTTTTAGATTGTTTGATATGATTTTTGTACTTAGGATTCATTTCGTTTTTATGTTGTCGGTGTAGGATTGTGGTAAGTCTTGCTTTTCTTGTACCTTTGTTGTTGTGAACCATAGATTTGTTTTTCATTTTGCAAACGTTGATTCATGATTCTTGGTGTTAACTTTTGCTTCTTTAGGTTGATTTATTCTTGTTTGAGGACAAACAAGTCTAAGTTGGGGAGAGTTTGATGAGTGCTAAATAGTTGTAAATTTGAGTGTGAATAATTATCACTCATCGGCTTATTTCGTTTTCTTTTCGTCAATAAACTTCAACTTTAATGTATATTCGGTATAGTTTATGTTATAGTGTATATTGCATTATCAAGTAAATATCATTGAATTTGATTGTTTTTCATCTCTTTTATAGTTATTCATGTATAATTGGAGCATAAAGTAATAAGAGTCGAAGACACAGTTTCAAGGATGCGATTTTGAGAAATAAAAGAGAATGAGCCCCCCATTTTTATGTTGTTTTGTAGTTTAGACAATATTTGACTAATGTTTGGATGAGTTTGGTGTTATTAAATAATTATTATAAGTTCAATTAATTATGGTGATCTATTATTGTTGAATTGTAATGGAGTTACTCAAATGTTGTTGTTTAAATGGGGTAGCAATTATATGGAATGCATATGATGATATTTTGTGATGTTTTTAGTGATGTGTTATGAATATTACTAAGTGTTGTAGGTGCATAATTATAATGTGTTTTAATTATATATTGTTGTTGTTGTGAATGTTGAATAGTAGTTTAGAAGGGGGATTACTATTGTGTTGTCAATGCATGTTGTTTAAGGTCAGAAGTGAGGCCTTAAACATTGTTATTGTTGTTGCATTGATTTGTATGACATGCATAATTTGCTTCATGTCGTTGAAAGATGCATGTTTGATAGTTTAGAGTGGGGGATTAATTGCTTATCCCACTCACAAGGGGGGCTTGGAGCTTAGAAAATGGGGGCTCATGGGTTCAGAAGGGTGACCCGGTTCTGGAGAGAACCAAATGCTGATTTGGTACCACATGTATAGGTTCATGTTGTTTCATCAGTCTTATTGCATATATGTATATATTATTATGGAATTTTTGTGATATTGTAATGATGTTGATTGTGTATTGAATGTATGATATGTTGGGTTTTATCTGCCCTTGCATTCTTTACACCGATTTATATCAAAGTTTATTTCTAACCCCTTTGCTTAATTTTATCCACCATGGACATCTTGCATATAATCAAGAGTAAATTTTTGTTGTGGTGAACTGAAGACAGCTTATTGGAGCTTATCTTAATTTATTTATCGTTTATCGCATTTTAATGGTTTTAGTGTTATGATCTGTAACATCGGGAACATGGTGTTTTACTATGTTTTATGTGAATGTTGAAATATGTTGTTTAGAGTTTGATACTTTACTTGAGAAAATTTTAAATTTGAGATGTTATATTGTGATTTTCCACTGCATGATGATAAATGTGTTGAAAATTTTAAATTTTAGTTTTTCGATATAACCAAGGGATTAAATAATCAAATTTCACTATAAAAGCACTCGTTGGACATATTTTAACCTAATCCTTACTTATATGAAGTCGCCTAAAACTCGCATGCATCATTCTTTGGGATAGATTGCAAGATAGAAAAAATCTCCAATGTTCTTCTATCTAGAACAAAACATTTCTTCTTCCCTTGCAATCTATCTCACATAATGGTGTTGATGTTGTTGTTGTTGTTGTTGTATTTTTTCTCATTTGATAGATTGTAAGTGCGGAAAATCATTATTGCTTCAAATATTTGCTGTAGATTTCCAACCAAAGAAATAGTATGATTTCTTGTGTACTCATCTCTCTTCAAACAAATAGACTGCTAAATAATGGTGAATTTCAATGCAAAGTTCTGACATTCAAGCATCATTCTTTTAGAAGTTTGAACTTAAACAAATAAGAGAGCTTCAACTTACACAAATAAAGGAGCTTAACCTTTGAAAATATATGTTGTAAACAATTTATCTTAATATTCTGTGTAAACAATGTAATATTCAAAATAAATAAAAAATAATAATTCACCTCGATTTTAATCCAAAACCGAGGTGATAGTTTAAAGAAGATGATAATTTACTTCGATTTTAAAGTTAAATCGATGGGCATTATAATCATATTTTACTATAAAAATACTCGTTAAACAAATTTTATCCTAATCCTTAATAATATGAAGTTTCTCCAAAGAGAGCAAATATTTACCACCGCTACAACATATCTCTGGGATAGATTGCAAGTGCAGAAAATAAAAATTCTCATTGACCCTAGAAACTGATCTCTAGAATCTTGCATGGTACCTCTAGCATCTAAATCTTGATATCATCGAAGATTTGTTGCATATAATGTATTTTTAATATTATATGAAAATAATTAAACTTAAAAAAAAATTAAAATTCACATTCACCTCGGTCATTTGTCATGACCGAGTTAATAGTTAAGTGTTTTCTATACTATATACAGCGGCCTTAAGAAATCTTTTTCGTCCATTTAATGATTATCAATGCTCAACACGCTGCCATTAGTGATTCGCATGAAACCTAAGGGACATTTGTTGTAACTAGTTTGAAATTGAGAGTCGCCACCCTTAATTTGTATATTTGAGAAGGGAATATAAAGGATAACCCTGATTTGGTCATAGATTCTAAGTTTTTGGACTTGTTCATAGACGAAGGGACGGTGTTAGGCACCCCTCATCTACCTTGTTCACAAGGATACCAGGGTTTAAAATTACGGCTTAGGAAATAGGGTTTAAATTTTTATTAGGGAAACTAACCATGATTTTTAAGTCGTATGCCTACGTATTCTCTTATAAGGAATCAGAGTCCCAATTCGTAGTTTGCAGTTGGTTGGTGTTTTTTATAGATTACGAAAATGTTTTGAATTTCCCTTGTACTAAGTTTGGGTGTGGGAATAGCGGAATTGTTAGACGAAGTTCGTAGTCGATTTAAAGTATCTTCATAATCCTTTTTAATGCATGACAAAAATGATTTTTAGTGCAATAAAATAATATTTAGATGGATTAGCAAAATAAATATTTGATTTTTATGATAATAGTGAATATTTTGGAATTTATTATTATAACAATAAATAAAGTATAAAAATAAATAAATAATAATAATAATTAATTAATAAAATGCAGGCGGTGTATTTTGTTTGGGCTAAGTAAATCAGAGGGGTGTGGAAAGCAGGACCCTGAATTCAGATGTTGAATTCAGGCCCATACACATGAGGGGGTGAATAATTGTAAAAGGCAGTAAAAGTGGGGGTTTGTTCAGGAAGGGGCCCAAGTTCAGATATTGAACTGGGTCCAGGTGCGCAAGGCGGTGAGAATTACGTTGGCATAGCAAAAAAAAAAAACAAGGGGCGTGAATATCACAGGATTAGGCCCAGAACAATATGGGATCCGCTAGGAAAGGTGTGGGAGAGATCACAGAGTTGTGGTGGTCACACGCTTATGAAGCATCGGATTGCAATCAGAGGACACATAGCAAAGGTGTATGATAAGGATGCATGGTAATGCTAGCACAAGATCAGCGAGGTTTATAAAAACACATTACTGGGCTGAGAGCCCATTTTTCCTTTTCTTTCTCTCTCTCTCTACACCAAACAAAACAAAACTCTCTTGTTATTTATAGAGAGAGAGGCTCTTCCTTCTCTCTAGAATTTCGCCGCTTCGGAAATCGTGCAGCCGACGGTCATTACCGTGGGCCACCACAAACCACCCTTTCTCCCAGTTTTTCGGTTGACATTCAATCTAAAACTTCAAACATTCATAGACCACCACCGTGGATCTTCATCTAAGTTATATGAACCCTAAGAATACTAAGGCTTCATGTTGACCCTAACCAATCCAAAACTCAACACACAACAACGATGAACGCTAACCCTAACCCCAAACCTAAGAACCCTAACCTTATCATAACCCTAGAAACCCTAGAAACCCCAAATTAAACCCCAATCATACATTTTACATTAATCAACATGCAATCAAACCCTAAGACCTAAGTTTTTCAGGCTTACCTCTCCTTGTGATTCTAGTCGTATAATTTTTCCTTTCTGGTTTTCTACTTCTCCTTCTAATCTCCTTATCATTTCTTTCTATTTGTCAGGTATGAAGGTGGATGGCAGTGTAGCGATGGTGCGGCGAAGAACTTTAGGGTTTCAGATATTAAAGCCCTAAACTTCTCTTATTCTTCTTTCTCTGTCAACTTATTTGTCTCAATTTCTTCCCCCCTTTAGGTCTTATATTATAGGGTTTAAATAGTCTTAGGTTAGAGATAGATTAGGAAGTTTTGTTTATAATTGTCGTTACAATTTGTAATTGACTTAGGGTAGATTGATTCTATTAGGAATTAGAAGATTTTATTTGTTATAATTGATTTTATATATGATTCTTTTTGTAAGAGTTTTTGGACGATTTGTCAAGTCAATATTTGATTCTATATAAATTGATGTAATTTGATTTGTAATTGATACAATAAATTTTAGTTGATTTGATTCATAAAATATGTGTTTCTTCTGTTTAGATCTGAACAGTGGATGTTTGTGGGCTTGGGTTTCTTAGTGTAGAGAATAGGGCTCCATCGAGTAACATTTAGGGTTTCTGAGAAAAACCACTAATTGGACTTGGTTGACCTCAGTCAACGTATTTCAAAAAATGAACAAAAAAATATAGTTAATAAATAACAATAATGTTTTAATAATTCCCCTAAACTGATAATTAATTGTAACCAAATAATAAAAGCAATTAATAAAATCTAAAATAACAATATAAATAGGTAATATTACTAAATAATGATCAATTAAAATAAATACAGGCTTTCCAAAAGCATACCGAACCAGGCCAATGCTATCCAGCTATTGTGCACTTCAAAACCCACCCTCCTTTCTATTGTTTGAATAGAATGGGCATTTAACCTTAATGGGTCAGTCTGTTTAAAAAATAAAACCCCTTATGTAATTAGCACACCCCTTCTTCTATTAAATTCTAAATGGGCTGAAAAAATATCCAACAAATACCTCCTTCTTAATTGTAAGAACCAAATTAATGGGCCATCAGATTTTGATGGTTCATCCTGAAATAATACACCCCCTTTATTCATTTAGAAACCCCGTGATAAACAATAATCCAAACTTTATATATAAAACAATGATATGATTAGTTTATAATAAAGAATAATTTAGTTTAAAATTAATAGGGAAAATTTAAGGTATGACAGCTGCCCCTATTTAATTACCCTTCAATCGAATAGTAGGAGAATACATAGGTCTCGCACATTTGAATCAGAGGTTTATTAAATAATGGTAAACCCCATAATTTGACAAGAAGATTATAAGGATACGATGTACAACATTCCTAAGAACGTGAAAAATAAGCATAGATGATGATGTATCATCTTTCTAGAGTTTTGAACAGAAAGCTTTGATTTGACTTAGATATGACGACATGGATAACTCGTCAATATCTAAATGGGATTGTAGATTTTTTTCACATTTACCATAACCTAGGAGGTAAATGATACAAGTTTTAAATTTTTATAATTCAAACTTTGTTTATTCATCGCAACCTAGGGGGTGAATAAAACAGAGTTTTGATAAAGCATTGCCGCGTGGAGACTGACGCAATGAATTATGCAGATTTTGTTATGTTTACTACAACCTAAAGAGTAAATAGTACGAAGATGAACCTATGCATTTATCACGACCTAGGGGATAAAAGACAACAGGGATAGGCTTATGCTATTCATCACGACCTAGGGGATGAATTGCATAACCCTGAAAATTTGCATACCTATCACAACCTAGGGGATATATATTTAAAGAATTTGTGCGTTTACCATGACCTGGGGGATAAACGACACGAAGATAGATTCACGTATTCATTACAACCTAGGGAATGAATAATATGAATCTGGTAATTCGCACATTTACCACAACCTAAGCGGTAGATGATTGAAAAGTATTTTGGTGATCGAATCTTAGATAACTAGATTAAAGATGAGATCGGAGTTTTACGGGTTGTGTCTGTTCTCAACCAAGGTAATTGCTTGCTTTGATAATCTGACCAAGGGCCCGAAGATATTGGTTTTACCCAAAGCGTGTTTGAAAAATGCCATGTATGATGTATATGCATAATGTCCTAGATTGATATGGAACTCAGAATGTATATGCATTGAGTATTTTGTGTATGCCCCCAATGTTTAAATATGCACCAAATGTGTGTATATGCCCTAAAATGTAATGAAAAAATTATTTTCGATATTATCTCCTTTTAAACTAATGGTTTTGTGTTACCAACTCCCCAATATTATGTTGTTGTGGTATCTTTGAATTGATTTGAACAAGATGAAAGGTGTCACCAAGATCTTTGATATTGGTATCGTAGACGTGGGCGTAGGCATGGACATAGTTGTGGATGAAGGCGTGGATGTAAACATGGACGTGGACGTAGACATAGACGTGGACGTAGGCGTGGATTTTCTTTTTGATGTTTTTATAACCAAAAATGCTTTTTGATGTTATATCAAATTCTTTTATTTGTCAAACCCCCTAAATGATTTCAACACAGTATTTAGAAAAGTAATCGTAGTATTTTGCAAAAAAGTCTGAAAAGGAAAAAACACAATTGAAATATTTGAGAAAGTAAATGTTTTATTAATAAGTATGCTTCTGAATAGGCGAGAGCACAAGATGCAACTCCTTGGAAGAGGTAATTATAGAAAAAATAGAAAACGGCTATGAAAATGATAATTGTTACTACTGTTTCCCCAATATCCTTTTGATATCTCTCATCTCCTTTGCTTATGAGTCAAATAATTTGGATCAATCCCTTGCTTTGTAGTCGTAGTCGTGGTTCTTAGATCGTAATTTTTTTATTCTTTATTTTTCAGCAAGATCCCTAACTTTTGCTTGGATCACCCTTTCAGGTTTTCAATCCACAGGGATAATTTTTTTGTGTATGTCCCTAATTTTTGCTTGGATCTCCTTTTAGGGTTTTCAATCCACTGGGACGCTCCTTTTTTACTAAGTGGTCTGTTTAGGGTTCGAACTTAGCGAGATTTTTATACATAGTATTTTTTGACTGCATCTGAATTCGCCGGATGTGGTAGTTTTCCCTATCCATTGTTGTGAGGATAAGGCCACCCCTAGAGAATGTTGTTTTTACCACATATGGACCTTCATAGTTGGGTGTCCATGTACCACGTGAATCAAGGCGGGGTAGTAGAATCTTCTTGAGAACCATATCCCCTTCTTTGAATACTCGAGGACAAACCTTTTTGTCAAATGCTTTCTTCATCTGTTTTTGATATAACTGGTTGTGGCACAAAGATGTCAAGCATTTTTATTCAATGAGGTTGAGCTGATCAAGCTGCATCTGAACCCATTCTGATTCTTCAAGCTTTGTTTCTATTAGGACTCGAAGTGATGGAATTTCTACTTCAACCGGGAGAACTACCTTTATGCCATATACCAGAGATAAAGGGTTTGCACCTGTTGATATACGTACGGAACTACGATAGCCATGTAAAGCAAAGGGAAGCATTTCATGCCAATCTTTGTATGTTTTCACCATCTTTTGAATGATTTTCTTAATATTCTTATTGGAAGCTTCAACGGCTCCGTTCATCTTGGGTCGATATGGTGAGGAATTATGATGCTCAATCTTGAAGTCATCGTATAATTCCTTCATCATTTTGTTGTTCAAATTGGACCTGTTTTCGGTAATGATTTTGCTTGGAATTTTGCATATGAAATTTTGCTTGATGAATCGAGTAACCACTTGACTTGTCACATTTGCGTAGGATGTTTCTTCCACCCATTTGGTGAAGTAATCAATGGAAACTAGTATGAACCGGTGTCCGTTAGAAGCTTTCAGTTCAATCATGCCTATCATGTTAATTCCCCACATCGAAAATGGCCAAGGAGAGCTCATGACATTTAGAGGAGTTGGTGGCACATGTATTTTGTCGGCGTAGATTTGGCATTTGTGACATGTCTTTGTATAATGGTAGCAATCGTCTTCCATGGTCAATCAATAATAACTTGTTCGCTGGATTTTTCTAGCCATGGCATGTCCATTTGTATGTGTTCCAAAAGTACCTTCATGGATTTCTCTCATGAGCGTATCTGCTTCCTATTTCTTCACACACCTGAGTAACATCATATCGTAGTTTATTTTGTATAACACATCACCATTTAGAAAGAACTTTGAAGCCAGCTTTTGCAGAGTGCGTTTGTCAATGACAGATGCATTTTCTAGATATTCTTGTTTCTCAAGATACCTCTTGATGTCATAGAAACAAGGCTTGTTATCTGGTCCTTTTTCAATAACGAGGCAATGTGTAGGTTCTTCCAAATGTCTAATCGTGATGTGTGGTTTGTGATTTGGCCAAGTTACTTTGAACATGATTGATAAAGTTTCTAAGGTTTCTACCTTCTGATTTTATTCTTGCGGGATATGACTGAAGGTAATCTCGGTGAATTATGTAGCTAGCTTCAAAACATGATCCCGATATGGAATCAATCTAATATGTTTAGTGTCCCAATCACCATTGACCTGATTTATAACTAGCGTTGAATCTCCAAATACTTCGAGATGTTTGATTCTTAGATCGATAGCGGCTTTTAGACCCAAGATACAAGCTTTGTATTCAGCAATATTATTGGTATAGTCAAAACATAACCTTACAGTATAATGCTTATATGTTGTACCCCAATTTTCCCCCCTAAGATCCCTTCATCATACCATGTTGATTCATTCACTACAAGATCACACTAGGATTCTTGGTTCCCCTCCCTATATTTAGCTTTACCCTTTTGAGGAATCACCAAGAACCTTGACTTATGTTCGTTTGTGATCATGAATATTGCTTTTTTTCTTGATTTCTTCTTTTAAATAAATAAAATTCAATGTTGGTTTGTCTTGCTTGTTATCCATGTAGGTAAAGGCAATGGGATTTAACAAGTTACCCCATGGGTTCATGAGTTTATTTCCATGCCATAATAAATAAAGCTGGAGAAGTTCAAACCTCACCATTGGATTGGTTTTGGAATAATTGTCATGGCAATGTTGTTTTGGTTCATCACATTTCAATGTTATCAAATTTGGTTGAAAAGCACAAGGAATTGATTGGATAAGTTGTCATGGTTGGACATGATTTTATTCCATTTGGTCACAAGTGCATATTTCTATCAATTTTCAAGGTATGGAAGTATTTTTGGTGGCTATGAGTTCTCATTATCATCCTCAACAACTTCTATTTACAAATCATGTGCTTTGGTACAAGAAGTTTGTTCAAAATTGTCAAAGTTCCTCAAAGCATTCTCTTGATCTAAGGAGCTAGGATTTTGAACTTCAAAGGAATATATCTTGCTCATCTCTTGGTATTTTTGAGTTATTCCAAATACATCTTTCTCTTCAAAGGGTTATCAACAAATCAATTCAAAAGTTTCAAGGAGTTGTCATGAGGAAGAGACTTAATGAGGAAGAAAGATTACAAGTCCTCCAGATGAATCCCCAATTTTCCATGTGTGACTTCAAATGATCATAATTTGGTCAATATTTATCACCTTGAGCCCATTATTTTTCCATAATGATCTCAAAGGTGTGAACTTTATGCCTTCTTTTATGTGTAAAGTGAGAAAATGGATGGAAGTTTCCTTAAGGATGCAAGACATTATAGGTCATTTCATGATTTTTTTCCAAATTCAACAATTCATAACTCTCTCAATTTTTGGATATTTTGAATAGTTCAAGTTTCAAAATGTCATTTAAGATATCTACTTCATGCCATCTTTTTTGGTCAAGAGAAAATTCCAACTGGAATGCCATGTTTGGATGTAAGACATTATAGGTCATTTTTGAAGAAGAAATTGAAATATTTCTAAGTATGGAAAGTCAACTCTTTTTCTCTAACTTTGACTCAACACAACTTTCATCTCAAGCATCCACTTGATTCCATTATTTTTCCATTGCAAATCTTGTAACCTTATCTTTCTAAAGCATCAAGAATCATGCCCTAAGACCCCTTGAGTTGAGAGTGCCATGATTTTGAAATTGGTAACTTGGAACTGATGTTTCCTCACAAGTCAGATTTTGAAATCATTGTTTTGGCTTCTAATCACAAGTTTTCCACGTGTTTTTGCCTCTAAACATGTTTAGTGAACTTCCAGAATGGATTAGCACAAAAAAACGCGTGTTTTGGATGAGTTTTGATCAAGTTTGAAGTCACACTTTTCTTGTTTGCAACTTCACACGATTTCCCCCAAAACTTCATCATTTCACACGCTTGAACATTTCATTTGATTCCCTATAAATAGAGGGTCATTCCCCACTCATTTTCAGAAGCTTGGATAGCCAGAATCACCCTGCCAAACTTGTTCCACAACTCAGAATTCAGTAACTTCAAAATCCATTTTCAAGCCTTTTTTAATCCAATTTACCTTCATTGATCTTCCCTGAAGCTAACCACATAATTATATTCAAGAATCGTGCCCTATACTGCTCCATAGAAGTCCAGTTTCAGAGCTCTACAACTCAACTTTAATAGGTAGACTCCTTCATCAATTCTTCAAAACTACGATATCATTGTGTCGCTCTCATTGCCCTGGTTCTAGTCGCAACACTTACCTTTTACTGAAAATAAGTTTTGACCATGAAATTTCAAATCCCTTTTCAACACTTTCCTTCCAAATTGCTTGAGCTACAGTTTATATAAATTTGGCATGAGGGTGTGGTTGTCTTCGTCTTGAAGAGACGAAGAAAATGGCATAGGTCTGAGCTTCTGATTTTATAGTTTGAGAGACCTACAAATCACGTTGGCTAGAGGTTGAAGATGACCTATGTGTCATCTTCCAACCAATGATGGCACGCCACTTGTTATTTTTGAAAATATGGTTTATATTTGATTTTGTACTTTATTCACTAATGACCATAATATGCACAGCGCGCCAGATCCCTTGGATTTGATTACTAACGTGTTTTGACTCTCATCCAATGGTCCACATATTTTTACTTTTATTTTCTTTTCTGATTTATATATTTTAATTGTTTTAAATTTCAAAAAAATCATAGAAAATTCATTTTAAGTCCAAAAAATCTGAAAAAATTATGAAAAAATATTTTGATTATTCTCCATCTGATTTTTAGTTTTTCACAATTTAATTTTGTGTTTTGTTTTTTTTATAAATTTACACTTTATTTGAATTGTTTAAAATGTTTAAAAATACTTTTATACATTTTTAAATTCTGAAAAAATTATGGAGTGATCCAATGATATTGTGACAAATATTAGTGACCTTATTTTATTTTTGTTTCTGACTTTACTATTTTTTATCATTTTTGGTTGATTTTACCAATTTTTTTTAATTTTAAAAATAGTTTCTGACTTTCAAAAACTACCAAAAAATGTGTAAAATTATTTGAGCCTTTTTCTGATTTTTCTATGGTCTTACTTTTTATTTCTTGATTAATTTGAATATAGTTGATATTTTTCTCTTTATTTTCTATTTTTAGACATAATTTTTAAACCCTTTTGTATATATTAAAATGTAATATTATTTTGTGACTATTTTCTGGCTGATCTTGGATTAAATTTTGGATCATGAACTTTATTAACATCATTGGATCCATGGTTTTGAGTTTAACTCCACAAAAATGGATGAATAATTTTAATAATAGTTTGATTAAATTTAATTCAAAAGTGGTTTGTATATTCTCTCCCATCCCTCTTCATCTCATCCCCTTCTTATTGCACTAAATGTTGTTGGAGCATGATCTCTATATCATGTCTCGGAATAAATGGTGCATAGATTTCTATTGACCGGCCTCAAAATAGGCGCGACTTCTATATAAGTCCACTTACGATTGCTTAACATAGCGCTAAATTTTGTCCTGATTCAAATAAATGATCATTCGTGGCCCAAACTTTTGTTTGCAAGCCAAGGTATATTAATTTGATCTCTTTGATCCAATAACCTTGAGATTCATTGTGTGGAGGCTTTGGTTCTACCAATCCTCTAATGGATCTACAACACCTTTGGTCAACGCGGATAACTTAAACATCGTTGATCATAAAATGGCACTTGTGAGAATTCCAAATGGATGATATACTTGACAAAAAGCAAATGCAAATTGTTGTGTGGAGGCTTTGGTTCTACCAATCCTCTAATGAGTTCCAAATGCAAGCTTCAACATGGTCATCCAACTAACCACTAATTATTTACTTGTTTTACTTTATGCTTTTATTTTTTTATGCTTTATGTACCATTTACTTTTAGCATTTACATTTCATGCCATTTTCATCTTTACTCATTTGAGCATTTACTTTCTTGTCATTTTTACTTTGCTCACTTGAAATTTTCTTTTCTTTTTTTAAGATACTTAATAATCAACATAAATCATAAAAATATTTAATGGTACTTGGACTATTTGGTTACTATCCTTGGCATTATGGAGCATGGGACTTTTTTCTTGGACTTAGGATTAGAAACCTTGTCCTATCTTGGAGACCTTGTGATCTTATCTGATTATTTTGTCAGGAGTTCTTGAGGTTTACCTCAAGACATTGGATTACTTGTTTGTTTTTATGTGCAGGTTTTTATGATTACACCCTTTGTTTGTAATCTAGAATTCACCTGTATACAGCCGTTACTCTGCCTAATTTTTATGAAGACTTAATACACTTGAAGTTTGGTTCTCTCAAGAGGTCTAGTATTTTTTTGCTTGATTGGTTTCAATCCAAGGAATGGAAATTCTATCTTGGCTCATAATGTCAAGTATTGGCTTCTTGCTGGTTAGATGGTTCTTATCCCTAGATTTTACCTTATGCTTTAGGATAGTCCCTTCTTCTCCTCCCATCTTCTTTAATTTAAAAAATCTTCTTCCTCCTTTTGAAAACTCTTCTTGTTTTTAAACTTGAACCACTTTCATAATAAACTTGGACTTATGTCCATGCATTTTCAAAACATTTTCATAAATAAACTCCAATCAACTTAATAATACCTTGACATTTTTTGTGAGAAGACTAAAAGTCAATCAATCTCATTTCAAACCATTTTTCCACTTTGGCTTTTATTCTTTAAACTTTTCTCAAAATATTGAACTCTTGTCAATCCTTGTAGTGATGCAAACAACTATAATTCTACAATATGTAGTGAAGAGAGATATTTTCCCCTTGGGTGTTGAGTGAGGCATTGTTGATTTTAAGATCCAGGCCATATCCTCCACTTTGAGATGATGCAAATTCTCCTTTCTCATAATTGTGGGTAGTAGGTATGTTTTCCACACGGACAGTGACGATGATGTTTTATCTCATAAAATTAACCAACACATTTGTGTTTTAAATTTTTAAAAGAGGAACTACGTGTACCCTGGTCCCCTATTGCACGAAAAGGTGGTACATAGGCACTAAAGGTTCGCAACCGCGACGGGTGCATAAATTATAAAATAAATATATTTCTTTTCTCACCTCCACCATCCATTTTTATACAATATTTTCATAGCAAAAATATACAGATTTTACAAAGAGGTTCTTGCGGAATACCGTAGATGTTTAGGGTGCTAATACCTTCCCTTTGCATAACCAACCCCCTTACCTTGAATCTTTCCTCTTCTTTTTGGGTTATTCGCTCTTTTCCCGTTCCTTTGGAAACAATAAAGTGTGGCGGCGATTTTTATTTTGATTTGTATAAAGTCTAGTCAACCCAATGGCTTAGTCTTAAACATTTCTATCGCTACACTATGGAAATTCTTCGGAGAAGTCAAGACTTCCCCAATGTCGTGCCCTAGCGCATTTGAAGCCCCGTCAAACATGAGTGTTCAACATGCCCCTGGTTGAGGTCCTTCGTTGAGCCCTGGTATTTCATAGTCCCCCATAACCATGACATCTTCATCTTAAAAGTCAAACTTTATTTGTTGATATTCTGGTAATGGCCGATGAGCTAGATTATTAACTAGTACACTACCTTTGATGGTATTTTGAGTAACATATTGTATGTCATACTCTGATAGTAACATCTTCCATCGGGAAATCCTTCCTGTAAGAGTTTGTTTTTCGAACACATACTTTAAAGGATCCATTATTTCTATTAAACATGTGGTGTGAGTTAACATGTACTGCCCTAGTCTTTTAGTAGCCCAGGCCAATGCACAAAAAGTTTTCTCGAGAAGCGAATATCTGATTTCGCAGTCGATGAATTTCTTACTGAGGTAGTAGATTGCATGCTCTTTTATACCTATTTTGTCATGTTGTCCCAACACACATCCCATTGAACCTTCAAGCATTGTTATATGCATGATGAGTGGTTTTCCCGAAACTTGTGGCATCAAGATTGGTGGCTCTTGTAAACATTGCTTTATTGTCTTGAAAGTTGTATGGTAATCATTATTCTATACCACGGTCTGACCTTTTCGCAGTAATTTGAATATAGGATCGCAGGTAGAAGTTAGGTGTGATATGAACCTTGAAATGTGATTTAATCGTCCTAATAAACCACAAACCTATTTATTTATCCTCAGAGTTGGAATTTCTTGTATGGCTTTTACCTTGTCAGGGTCTACCTCAATACCATACTGACTTACAATGAAACACAACAACTTTCCTTACCTGACACCAAATGTACACTTGTTTGGATTCAATCTCAGTTTGAACTTTCGCAGACGCTCGAATAGCTTTTGTAAATGTATGATTTTATCATCCTCTGTATGAGATTTGGAAATCATATCATCTACGTACACTTCCACCTCTTTATGATTCATATCATGGAATAGTGTGACCGTAGCTCGTTGATAAGTTTCCCTTGCGTTCTACAGACCGAAAGGAATCACCTTATAACTGAAAGTGTCCCAATGTGTCATGAAAGTAGTATTTTTCATGTCTTCGGTTGCCATTTTGATTTGATTTTAGCCTGAGAAACCATCCATGAATGATAATACTGAAGCTTGAGTTGTATTATCCACTATAACATCTATGTGAGGTAACAGGAAATCGTCTTTCGGACTTGCTTTGTTTAGATCCTGATAATCTACACCCATGCGTACTTTGTTGTTCTTATTGGGCACCGGTAGGATGTTAGCTATCCAAGGTAGATAATCTACCACAGCCAAGAATCCTGGTGTCAAATTGTTTAAGGACCTCTTCTCAAATCTTACTTGACATGTCTGAACGGGTTCTTCTAAGATTATGTCTAACTGGAGAACAACCTTCCTAGAGAGGTAGTCTATGGACCACAATATCTGTATCCAATCATGGAATGTCTCTGTAAGACTAGGAAAATATATCCACATACTCATGTAACAACTTGATCAGTCTTTCTTTGACGCTTTCCTCCAATGTTTCCCCTAGCTTAATCTTTTTTGGATCTCTCTCTGTGCCAAGGTTAATGGTCTCAATTGATTCTTGGTATGGTTGCACATTTCCAGCTTTCTGCTCTATCTCCCTCGCTAATTCTTTAGAGAGTTCAAGATCTTCATCATCTTCCTCTTCTGCTTGGTTGATGGGTGCATCAAAATTATATCGGATAGCAACAATAACATTATCAGTGATTTTAGGCATGGATCTGCACATTTATCATGTTTTGGTGCAGTCTTAGTATTGCCATTTTTTAAATATAATAGATAAATGTAAGAGAAATACATGGATCTTAATTTAATGCGAAATATAACTTATATTAATTTTGAATACTGTCTGAAACAAATTGGGTGACCTTACAAGCAACCCATATGCCTCGGGCTTGACATAGGTTCTTTCAAAAACAAGAAAAATTACTTTGGAAAGAAAAAGATCTCTAGAATCTCCACAGCTTTTCAATTCTTGAGTTCTTTGCCTAAGGCGAACTCTCAGATGAAATCAGATACTATTTTGGTGTTGCTCTTATTGGATATCATCGCCACTTGTCTTTCGTACTCTGTTTTTTTGTTGACAAAAGTCTCCTGGATAAGAGGAAATTGTGCATTCCCTTTTAGAGTAGCCTTTGATGATTTGCAGCCCAAACCAAAATGATTCTTCTTTTCAGGTATTTCTGGGAGTTTACCCCAATCTTTCAAGGTACCATTTTCCACAACTATTTGCAAATCTCTCCATCAAGTCACAGTAGGTTTCTTGATTTTTTCCATCAGTATGGTTACCATTGAAGCAACCTTTAAGACTTGAAATGGTGTTGCTATACAATCTTCATTAGCACTGATATTCCTGTAGGATTCTATATCACTTACAAAGATGTGCTCTTCACCATCGATTATAACCAATCTTCCTTCAACGAAGAACTTCAGTTTCTGATGTAAAGTCGAAGTGACTGCCGCTTGCATGAATCCAAGGTCCTCCGAGTAAACATGTATATGTTGGTTCTATATCTATCACTTGAAAAGTTATATAAAACATATACGGGCCAACCTTGACAAGAAGATCCACTTCTCCAAACACTATACTTTGAGAACCATTTAAAGCTTTGACTATCGTAGAACTAAGCCTTATTACAACACCATCCAATGTTAACTTCATCAAGATGGATTTTGGTAGCACATTAAGAGCAGAACCAATGTTAGTGAGTACCCTGGACAAGTTGGTAGTACCTATCTGAATAGAAATGTGTAACGCCTTGTTGTGAGCTCTACCTTGTGGAGGCCACTCACTATCATTAAAACCCATATATGATCCAGATGTCAGATTTGCTACAACATTGTCAAATTGGTTCACAATAATCTGTTCTACGACATGAGCGGATCTCAGAACCCTCATTAGAGAATCTCGATGCGCTTATGAGTTGAGGAGCAACAAGATTATTGAAATCTTGGATGGGGTTTAGTGAAGCAGATCCACCACCCTATAATCACTCCTTTTGATTAATTTCAAAAATTCTTTCGCTTCTTGATCAATAAAGTTCTTGCTCGGAGGTTCTTGTTCCTGATTTGCCTCCACCACTACTTTTCCTTTATCCTTCCCCAAAGCACAAACCTTATCTTTAACCATAACATCATTTTTATTTTTCACCATTCTTATTTTGTGATTCGGAGCTGAAGATTCTACCACTGTGAGTCATGCCCCCTATTCCTGCTATATTTAAGATTGCAAGTCCTTGACTTGTCGATGTCTCACATTATTGTTTTAAACCATTGACGTATACAATAGAATCATAACTCCATGGTACTGCTTTGTTACTTTTGTAAGGGGTAAGAGATGGCCCCCTAATTACCATTGTAGTCTGTGGAATTACGGGTATCCTCAATGTTTTCCTTGGTGTCATTACTGGTGTTTCTGTTGAATCTCCCCATGGAATCACAAGAGTCTTCTTATTAAGGTTTAGCCATTGGAAAGAAATTACCAATGGCTTCTTTTTACTTCCCTCGACTGTAGATACTTATTCTCCTTTAGCGTATGATCCAAATTGGACTATCCTATGATCCACCAATTTTTCTTATGTCTTCTTAAAAGCTTCATTATGTTCCAAGAGGAACCCACACTCCAACAGATATTCTTTTAAAATATTTATTAGGGCTTTCACTCATTTAACTTCCCCAAAGTCGGTGACTACTTCAATTGCATTTATCGCTGGTCCACCATGCGGAGGCATGGGGTTTGTCTTGATATTTGATTTATCAAAAGTGATATTATGAGAATCCAACAAATCTTGAACCTTATGTTTGAAGGCCCAACATTTTTCTATAGTATACCCCAGAGAATTGACGTGATACTCGCATCTGGAATTGGCATCGTACCTTGGCAGGGGTGCTCTGATCGAAGGAGCTAGAGGTTTTAGCTCTACCAAAGATACCATGACTAAGTGTTGCAATAATTGACCGTGTGACATAGGGAGCGAATCAAACTTTCTCGGCGGCCTTTCAAACCTGTTCTGTTGTTGCTCTCGTGGAATTATTAATGGTTGTTGTACCCTTGGATGCGAGGCTACAACATTAATTTCTCCCTCCTTCTTTTTCGAGATGTTAGGAACATGTCTTTTTGCATTATAAGGGGTACTAGATAATGCCCCTTGTATCTTACCGCT
Source organism: Vicia faba (assembly GCA_948472305.1). NCBI lineage: Eukaryota > Viridiplantae > Streptophyta > Magnoliopsida > Fabales > Fabaceae > Vicia > Vicia faba. Next base: position 908,775,947 of record OX451738.1, on the reverse strand, counting down.
CTTTATACCAACTTCAATCCTTTCACCAATTGTTACTAAATCAGAAAATTCGGAAGAGATGCTTCCTACCATCTTTTCATAATACAACCCTTATAAAGTACCCATGAACATGTCTACCAATTCTTTCTCCAGGAGTGGTGGTTGTACACGGGCTTCCATTTCTCTCCACCTTTGAGCATACTCCTTGAAAGATTCCTCCTTTTTTCTGAGACAAGTTCTGGAGTTGCATGCAGTTAGGCGCCATGTCCAAGTTGTACTTGTACTGTCTCAAGAAAGCATTGACGTGATATTCCCATGACTTGATATGGATTTGTTCCAACTGTATGTATAAATCTAGGGATGCCCCACTAAATCTGTCTTGGAAACAATGGATGACCAGCTTCTGGTCTTGAGTATAGGCATGCATCTTCCTGCAATACATGCGTAGATGGTTTCTCGGACATGTGAGTCCCTTATATTTTCCAAATTCAAGTACTTTGAATTTTGGTGGGATCACCTCATCTGGAACTAGACCCATCTCGAGAGCGTTGACATCAAAAGCATCGCAACCCTCCAAAGCTTTTAATTTTTCTTCAAAATATTTGTATTGGTTGAGAGCCAATGGATCTTCAGTGTCATGTGTATCGGTTGTCCTTTGGGGTTCTTGGTTGACATTTTCTAAGTCATGGTCTCCATACTGCAAATATATGTAGTTGTCTGCATTGTTGATCGGAATCTGTAAGGTATGATATGCCCCTACCTTTGGTGGAGGTGGAACAAACCCTTCACTATCACCTTGTCTTATTTCTTGTTGAGCCATAGTTGACTTTTGGGGTCCTGACTCCGGTTCTTTTCTTGGTTGGTGACCGCTCGATGCACCAATGGCTTGGGCTACTTCTTCAAAGGCTTCCCTAGGGATTTGTTCCTTCATTTTAATGATGTTCTTTAAGGCTTGAAGAACTTGACTCATATCTCCTTTCATTGACTCGATGTTGCCCTTGACTTTCTCAACATCCTCCTTGAATACGGCTTGATTTTCTTCAATTTGTTCCATCACTTTTAGTTGATGGGCTTTGTTTGATATGGTGGTCGGAGAGGCGGTGCTTTTATAATTCTTCTACCAATGGTTTAACTGGATAATGTTTTGAAATGATGAGTTTTTTTTATATGAATTTATGAGACGCAAATGTTTGTGAATGCATGAATGCGTATGAATATGCTAAAGGTTTCATTTTTTAATGTCTTACTCACTTGGATATACACATTTTTATATATATTTCAGGTTTTTCTTTTTATTGGTGAGTAACTAAAAAAATAAATACGTAAATGAGATACGAAAACAAAATTCCTTTATTAAAATAGTAATTGTATTTTAAAAAGAATACAATTCAGATATTGAAAAATATTCAAACTTAAAACATTAAAACTTGCTGAAAGAAATAATCAAAGGGAAACAAAAAGTCTTCTAAGCGCTCCTGTGAATTTCAGCTTTGAAGCCATCGACCATTGTCCTACAAAGCTTGAGGAAGTCTTCGACGTCTTTTGGAAGATGGACCATCACATTTTCTGCATCTCTCAAACTCCTAGGGATGTCGCCGATAAGATTGTTGGCTAAGAAGGCGAGTCTTGCATGCTTGTCTTTGTAGAACCGGTACTCTTGGTAGAGGTCGGGAATTATCTTATGATTATCTTCTCCTGCTTTGGAAATATATACATATTGTTCCTCCCAATATAACTTTTCAGCCCTCATCTTCGTGTAGAGTTTCCGTTGTATTAGGAAATCCTTTCGGAGGCCTTCTAACTCAAGGCATACTTGCTCATATTCTTCAGTCTTTTGGCCAAGAAACCCTTCTTCCATTATCCTTTTAAGGCGTTCCCCTACCTTTGATTCTCCTCTATCATTGAGTCTGGTGGTAAGATACTTCATTTGTTCTTCTTTATCTAAAGAAGTTTGCGCCAAACTTTGGATTTGAGCCTCATACCTTCTTCCATCACCTTTTTGTACCACCTATTTAGTTTCCAGATCTCGCTAGCAGCATCCTCCAATCATTGGTTGTGGGAATCCAATTTGAAAGTTGCACTTAACAACCCTTCAGTCGAACGTTTCTGCTTAAGACTCTCCTTCTTAAATGCCTCACAATCTTTCTGAATATGTTGATCTTTTGATTCAAGTATGCGTTGCATTTTCCTTTTCTCCTTAGTTAATTTATGGAGGTTAAGCTCTAATTCTTCTTTTTTTCCTTTGAGCTTGTTTCAAAGCATTCTTCAAATCGTCTATTTCTTCTAAGGACACAGGCGGAGAATCTAGGATATCTGGCTTGTACATAAGATCAATGTTAAATGGTAACATAATAAGTTTCACCCTATCCAAAACCCATCTAGCATAAGACTCTTTCACCACAACATTCTTCCTTTCGGTCTTTCTTTTATTAACCATATTCCAAGCTCGGATGACCTTGTTGAGCAATTTTTGTTCGTTCTTGCCCATGTCATGAATAATCAATTGTTAAAGTTGTTCATCCAAGGGTTTATCCTCCAAAGGGTACCCTAGTTTTCGTAGATCCAAGATAGGTTTATAATTTATGCAACTACGTGATCCAATCAACGGAACATTCAGAAAGTCTCTACAACTGTAGATGATATCTCCAATGACCAGCCTCCTCACATACCACAACACAGAATTAGCAATAAGAGACCTTAATTTTTGAGGCCACTCGTATCTTGTAAGATTTAGAATCATGTATTCTTCCTTATAAAGATGAGTCATAAACCAATAATATAAGAGTGGGATGTAACAATTTAAAGTACCCCTCCCCTTTTTGTATCGAGTGTGAAGTGTATAATAAATATCAGCAAGTAAAGCAAGAGTTGGGTCCGTATGGAAAACTTTTGCGCCCCAAAATACCCTAATAGTCGCATGGTCAATATAGTCCAAAGTTCGTGGAAATAAGATTACACCAAATACAAGCATCCCTAAACAATCAACACAAGACTCTCATTCTTTATTATCGGAAAAATAAAGAGATTTAGTCTCCAAATAGCATCTCTGATTCCCTCGTACATCCCCTTCTTTTTTGTAATTAAGGGACAATTCGGGATAAGGGATCCCTAAACCCTCTGCCAAGATTCTAATGTTAATGGTATACCCAATTCCCATATAAGCTTTCCCTTTAGAGAAGTTCAAAAGTCTATCAAATTCTTCCAGAGTCGGTGCTAGCTGAAAGTCTTGGAAGGTAAAGCACCTCAATGGAGGGCCGTAGAATTGAATTAAGGCAGAAACAACATCCAATTTTACCTTCACTTTTCTTAATTCAAGGGTATCCCCATAAAGGCGAGTAAACATCTTAAGAGCTCTTTCAGACAGTTTCCCATTTATAGCCTTGATCTTCGTCATATCTGGTTTGATTGCATTAATACAAACAAGTTGTTTCCCTCTGGCATTCATTTTTAGGAGAATTCACCAAAAACCTTTGATTATTATTCTTTTGATCTTGTGAGTAAGACAGACAAAAAGAAATGGAGGGTAATGAATATATGAAATGCAAGATATATGAATGCATGATTGTGTGGATTAATGATGGGGTTTCATGAATGGTACCCTTAGAAGGTAGGCTACTAGTTTTGGCCTACGTATATTCTACCTTCCACATAAGGTGGTTTCCTTAAAGGTATCATGGATAGCACTAGAGGGAAAGGCACAAGGTCCTCCCTTAAGTGGAGCCTCTTTGTAGACCGAAACTTTCGTCTCTAGGTCATGAAATGGTCTCACATGAGATTTTAGTTTAAGGGTTTATACAAAGAGTCATGGGTTCCATTCCAAAGTTCTATCCCCCAAGAGGATGTCTCTTGAGGCATATTCCTTTTTCAGAATTCCACCGACTCTAGGTGAAGTCGTCATATATACTCATAGGGCTGATGTATCCCTTTGGCTAATAGACGAACCTTGTTTCTAAGGGTTTTTAAAAAAAATATTTTTTTAAAATTAAATCCCACCAATAAATAAAAAAACAATGGTAATAATATAATAATGGGTAAGTAAATAAATAAATAAAGCAAATATTGAAAACACCTAAAACCCAACCAAAACCCTAATCCTAAGAGGAAGACTTCTAAACCCTAGAGTTTCTCCCCAACAAAGTCGCCAGCTGTTGTAACCTGTTTGAAATTGAGAGTCGCCACCCTTAATTTTTATCTTTGATAAGGGAATATAAAGAATAACCTTGATTTTGTCAGAGATTCAAAGTTGTCGGACTCGTTCTTAGACGAAGGGAAGGTGTTAGGCACCCCTCATATACTTTGTTCACAAGGATACTAGGGCTTAGAATTACGGCTTAGGAAATAGGGTTTTAATTTTTATTAGGGGAACTCGCCACGATTTTTAATTTGTATGCCTATGTATCCTCTTATGAGGAATCAAAGTCCCAATTTGTAGTTCGCAGTTGGATGGTGTTTCTTATGGATTACGAAGATGTTTTAAATTTCACTTGTACTAAGTCTGGGTGTGTGAATAGCGGAATTGTTAGACGAATTTCGCAACCGATTTAAAGTATCTTCATAATCCTTTTTGAAAATCATATTGGATTTAATTAAATTATATAAAAAAGTTGATGTTGGTTAAGTATTTTTTTTAAATCTATTAATATATAAAAATCTTTTTAATGCATGACAAAAATGATTTTTAATGCAATAAAAAATATTTGGATGGATTAGAAAAATAAATATTTTATTTTTATAATAATAGTGAATATTTTGGAATTTATTAATATAATAATAAATAAAGTATAAAAAATAATTAATTAATAAAACACAGGGGGTGTATTTTGTTTGGGCTAAGTAAATCAGAGGGGTGTGGAAAGCAGGTCCCTGAATTCAGATGTTGAATTAAGGCCCATACGCAGGAGGGGTGAATAATTGTACAAGGCCGTAAAAGTGGGGGTTTATTCAGCAAGGGGCCCAAGTTCAGATATTGAACTGGCCCAGTAGCGCAGGGGGTTGAGAATTGCAATGGCATAGCAAAAACAAAAAATAGGGGGGGCGTGAATATCATGGGCTTAGGCCCAGAATAATATGGGATTCGTTAGGCAAGGTGTGGGAGAGATCATGGAGTTGTGATGGTCGTGCTTATGGAGCGTCGAATTGTAATCATAGGATGCATAACAAAGGTGTATGATAATGGTGCGTGGTAGTGCTAGCACAAGATCAACGGGGTTTATAAAAACACATTATTAGGCCGAGAGCCTATTTTTCCCATTATTTCTTTCTCTACGCCAAACAAATCAAAAGTCTCTTTTTATTTCTAGAGAGAGGCTCTGCCTTCTCTCTAGAATTTTGCCGTGCCAAAAATCCCGCAGCCAGCGGTCACCACCGTAAGCCACCACAAACCACCCTTTCTCCCTGTTTTCTAATTTAGATTCAACTGAAAACTTAAAACATTTATAGACAATGATGAACCCTAACACCAAAACCATAAGGGTTCATGATGAACCCTAACCAACCCAAAACCCATAACACACAACAACGATGAACCCTAACCCCAAACCTAAGAACCTCAACCATATCATAACCCTAAAAACCCCAGAAACCCCAAATTAAACCCCAATCATACATTTTACATCAATTAACATGCAATCAAATCCTAAGAGCTAAGTGTTTCAGGCTTACCTCTCCTTGTGATTCTGGTCGTATAATTTTTCCTTTCTGGTTTTCTGCTTCTCCTTTTAATCTCCTTATCCTTTCTTTCTGTTTGACGGGTCTAAAGGAGGATGGCAGTGTAGCAGTGACACGATAAAGAACTTTAGGGTTTTAGATATTGAAGCCCTAAACATCTCTTCTTCTTCTTTCTCTGTCAACTCGTTCGTCTCAATTTCTTCCCCTCCTTTAGGACTTAGATTATAGGGTTTAAATAATCTTAGATTAGAGATAGATTAGAAAGGTTATGTTTATAATTGTCGTTAAAATTTATAATTGACTTAGGTTATATTGATCCTCATAGTAATTAGAAGATTTTATTTGTTGTAATTAATTCTATATCTGATTCTTTTTGTAAGATTTTTTGGAAAATTTGTCAAGTAAATATTTGATTATGTAAAAATTGATGTAATTTGATTTGTAATTGATACGGTGAATTTTAGTTGATTTGATTCATAAAATATGAGTTTCTTTTGTTTAAATCTATATAGTGGATGTTTGTGGGGATGGGTTGCTTAGTGTGGAGAACAGGGCGCCGTTGAGTAACATTTAGGGTTTCAAAGAAAAATCCCTAATTAGATTTGGTTGACCTCAGTCAATGTATTTCAAAAAATGAACAAAAAATAAATACAGTTAATAAATAACAATAGTGTTTTAATAATTCCCCTAAACTAACAATTAATTGTAACCAAATAATAACAGCAATTAATAAAATCTAAAATAACAATATAAATAGGTAATATTACTAAATAATGATCAATTAAAAGAAATGCAGCCTTTCCAAAAACAGTCTGAGCCGGGCCAATGCATTCCAGATATTGGGCCCTTCAAAATAAACCCTCTTTTCTATTGTTTTAAAAGAATGGGCCTTTAACCTTAATAGGCTAGTCTGTTTAAAAAATAAAACCCCCTTATATAATCAGCAAACCCCTTCTTCTATTAAATTCTAAATGGGCTGAAAAAATATCCAATAAATACCTCCTTCTTAATTTTAAGAACCAAATTAACGGGCCATCAGATTTTGATGGTCCATCCTGAAATAATACACCCCCCTTTATTCAATTATTAATCCCATGATGAACAATAATCCAAACTTTATATATAAAACAATGATAACATTAGTTTATAGTAAAAGAATAATTTAGTTAAAAATCAATAGGACAAATTTGGGGTATGGAAACATCCATTATAAAAGCATGCTGAATATTGAAAATCTAACCTAAATGAAACATATGAAGCACTTGAAACCTAAGGACGCTTAGAAAAGTTCTCTATGATGGATTGCAAGAGCAGAAAATTTTATGGGTTCAAAGATTGTTTACTCACTACAACAAATAACGCTTTTTATGACGAAACTTTCACCATGTACAATATAAAACCACGATTACATGTGACAGCAGCTCCTTGTTTTATTTAAAAATAATAATAATAAATCGGCTACGTCGGATTTAAATAAAACTAACATAAATATATGCTCAAGGTTTGAGGTTCTATTCCCAGCTCCTGCTATTTAATGTTTTTATGCAACCAAAAAGGTGTCTTATTTTTTTTAGATTTTACGACAGATATGTTACCTCGATTTTCTGTAAAACCGAAATAAAAACTCCCTAATTTTTTATTTTTTTAAAACCAAAAAGGTGTATTTATTTTTTTATAGATTTTACGTTGGTAATGTTACGTCGGTTTTTTAGATTAACTGCGATAAATACTCTTTATATTTTTTATTTCATCCGTATCTACCTAATTCAATTTTGGATCTGTAACGAAAGAACATTACTTCTCCAGCCAATGAAAGAACGCTTCTTCACCAAGGAGCCATAGCGAACGAAAAACTCTTTCACCATTAATCTAAAAACTCTTCTTCGAGGTATGTTATTATTGTTCTTATTGTTCTTATTGTTGTTCTCCTTTATTGTTGTTCATGTTGTTGTTTTTCTCCATTATTGTTGTTCTTGTTGTTGTTCTTGTTGTTATTGCGAAGCTTTATTTTTGTACTATTTTTTTTTATTTGCAGAAGCTTTATGTAATTACGAATCATAGTTGGATGAAATCCAATAGATTAAGTAAAGAGAATGAGAATGGAGTGTTACAATTTCTTGATTTCGCGGGAAAAACCCTTCCTTACAATAATGAGATTTTTGGGTGTCCTTGTATGAAATGTTATAATACAAAAAAACATTTGAGAGATGTTATATTCAATCATTGTGGTTGTGATGGAACTATTCAAAATTACACGAAATGGGTATGGCATGGTGAAGGGACAAAAAAGAGAACTTTGTCACATACAATTGAAAATGAAGATGATGAATTTATGATTGATAATCTAGAAGACAACATTCGTGATATTTGAGTAGATGCTTTCAAGAAATCTAATATGGTAGATACATTTGTGAAGAGACATGGAAGATTTGTTGTACCCACAATGTAAAAGTTTTACAAGATTCCCAATTGTGTTAAGACTATTTAATCTTAAGGCAAGAGGTAGGTGGACAGGTAAAAGTTTCACTGCACTGTTGAAAGAAATGCTTCCCGAAGGTAACACCCTATCGAATCGTACTTATGAGGCCAAGAAGATATTGTGCCCAATGAGTTTGGACTATGTCAAAATAAATGCTTGTCATAATTATTTAATCTTATATAGGAAAGAGTTTGAAAACTTTAAGGAGTGCCCAAGGTGCGAGGTGTCACGTTACAGGAAGAAGGGAAATGGTGTTGATGACGATGATGTGCAACTAGCAAGGGTGTTCCTGCCAAGGCTATGTGGTACCTATAGAAAATTCCAAGGTTCAAGATATTGTTTGCTAATGTTAGTGACGCAAAGAATACTAGATGGAATGCAGGTGAAAGAATGTGTGATGGAAAAATTCGCCATGTAGCTGATTTATTGCAATGGAAGAAAATTGATTCATTGTTTCCAGATTTTTCTCTTGAACTAATGAACATTTGGCTTGGACTTTACACCAAAGGAATGAACCCTTTTGGTAATTTGAGTACTAACTATATGTCATGGTCTGTTCTTTTATTAATTTACAACCTATCTCCATGGTTGTGCATGAAGCTCAAGTATATGATGTTATCGATGATGATTTCGGGTCCAAAACAACCAGGGAACGACATAGATATTTATTTTATGCCATTGATTGAAGATTTAAGACTTTTTTGGGAAGAAGGTATTAATGTTGATGATGCATATACAATCATTGACTTTCCTACATACTGTAATTTTTATGGATACAACGTCAAGGGTCATAAAGTGTGTCCTACATGTGAGGTTGATACACGTCACCACCAATTACAAAAAGGAAAAAAGATAGTTTATCTTGGGAATCGAAAATTTCTAAGACCTAATCATCTGTATCGTAGATTGTGCAAGGCTTTTAATGGAGAACATGAGTTTGGTATCGCTTCAAAGCCCTTAACCAGAAGTAAGATTATAGAAGACAAAAACTCATTAATGTTGTCTTTAGAAAGAAACAAAAAAGCTCGTGGAGAAAAATTCTTGGAAAAAGAGATTGTCATTCTTTGGTCTTCAATAGTGGTATAGTATTGATGTAAGACATAATATCGATGTGATACATATGGAGAAAAATGTATATGATAGATTAATTGGAACACTTATCAACATTAAATGCAATACAAGAGATACTAATAAATCCCACAAATATATGGTTTTGATGGGTGTACAACAAGAATTAGCCCCAAAAGATGTAGGAAATATAACCTTTTTTCTCCCAGCATGTCACACTTTGTCTAAAAAAGGCAAAAAAGTATTTCTGATTGTTTGTGGGGTATCAGAGATCCCCAATGGTACTCATCAAATGTGATGAAACTTGTGTCAAATAACTATCACAAAGTAGTTGGCTTAAAATCTCATGATTTTCATGTCTTGATGCAACAACTTCTATCAGTGGCTATCTATGGCATTTTACCAAGAAATGTAAGGGTAACTATAAGCAGTTTATGCTTACCAGAAGATGAGTTGGCATAAGAAAAATCATTGAAGCTCAGAAGTGTTTCTTCGGAAGATTTAAGGTTTGGTCTTGTTCTGACAATAACATCTTGGATTATTCAACTTTCCGAGTCAATAATTTTTCTTTTCTGGTTGCTTCTAACACTAGTCATGTTTTCATATTTAAGTTCCAAATCTTGGAACATATGCCTTTTGCCCGTCATGTGTCACGAGCATCCACTGTCTAGGTACCATGACTGGTGTTTTAGTGGCGTCATTAAGGAGATCTGTAATGTAGATTATCTGATCCTTAGGTACCCACTTTATGGGTCCTCTTTTGTTAGAAGTTCCAGAGGTTCTGACCCCTTTGGATTTTCATGCAACAGAATAATCATGTGAATTTTGTGCATGATACTTTGGTTTAAAAATTTTCTTCTATGTTTATGTTCGTGCTACAAAAGTATCTGAACCTTCTTGTTTTGGACATTTCAAATTTGTGCCAGTAGGCACGAAATGTTCAGAAAGAGGTTTTGGTTTGACATTCAGAGTATCATCAAATTTTTTGATGGTCCTGAATACCCCAAGCCTCTGCTTCCATTTCTACTAACACTATAGATCATTGAAGCCATTTTGCTTATATCTATGCTTTTAGCAAGAAAGTGTTGAAAAGCTCTATCATATATAGACACTTTAATTTTCAGAGATGTGTTAGAGATAATCTCTTCTTCTAATATAGACACTTTAATTTTCAGAGCAATGTTTGATTTTTGTAAAACAAATAGTTTTTCATTTAAAACATAAATACTTTTCTCGTCTATAGTCGTGTTATCTGAAGTAGCCACAACACTCTTTATCAAGATTTTATGTTAATTTAGAAGAGATTGATACCATTTCATTAATTCATTTAAACCAATTTCAAGTTCATAACGAGATAAAGAAGAAAGTACCTCTTTATCGTCATCAGAGTATGACTCATAATTTATTGTCAGTTCATTTTTTGATGTTGTTTCTCCTCTGCTGGTCCTGGCCATGAATGCCATGTTTTCCTATTTTTCATCAGAATCTTCATCTTCTGATTCTGAATCATCCCATGTTGCCATGAGAACCTTCTTGGATTTGTAAGCCTTTTTATGCTTTTTGTCTTTCTTAAGCTTTGGACAATCATTTTTGTAATTTCTAGGGTCGTTCCATTCAAAATAAATGACTTCTTTTCTAGAAGCTTTTCTCTGACCAGAAGTGGATTCACCTCTTCCATATGTCCTACTTTGACCTCTGAACTTGTTTTGTCTATGCTTCCAGATTTGACTTATTCTTCTGGATATTAAGGAGATTTCATCATTATCTGAATCTTCTTCATATTCTTCCTTAGATTGGTAAGTCTTGGTTTTCCTAGAAGTAGACTTTAGAGCAACTGATTTTACCTTCTTCTGAAGTTCATCTTGTTCCAGCTCTATTTCATGACTTCTTAAAGAGCTAATCAGCTCCTTAAGAGAGGTGTTGTTCAGATCCTTTGCCAATTTTAAGGCAGTTACCATTGGTCTCCATTTAACAAGCAGACTTCTGATAATCTTTTTAATGTGATATGCATTGGAGTAACCTTTATTTAGAACCTTAAGTCATGCCGCAAGAATCTGAAATCTTGAAAACATTATTTCCACAAATTTGTCGTCTTCCATCTGGAAGGCTTCATACTTTCGAATTAAGGCCAAAGCATTTGTTTCTTTTACATGTGTGTTGCCTTAACGTGTCATTTGAAGAGAATCAAAAATAGACTTTGCAGTCTCTATTTGTGATTTTCTCATATTCGTTATATGAGATAGCACTTAGAAGAATGGTTCTTACTTTGAAGTGATTTCTGCATACTTTCTTTTGTGCTTCAGTCATTGCACTTCTTGCAATCTTATGATCATTATCATCTACTGGGTGAGTGTAGCCATCAACTACCAAGTCCCATAGATCCAAGTCATATGCTAGAAAGTAACTTTCTATTTTATCCTTGCAATAGTCAAATTTATCCCCATCAAACAGAGGAGGTTTTGAACTATAGTGATCTCTATCATTATCCCTATTATCAAAATTGAAAGTAGATGTAGCCATTGGTTTTTCACACACACTATATCGGTACTGGACACTATTAAGTGTTAATAAAAATTCAAACTTTTTATCTTCTCAGAACCGGAACTCTGATACCAATTGAAGGTGTGAAAAACACAAGAAAGGGGGGGTTTGAATTACGTTTTTAAAACAAAACGATTCTTTTAAAAATATTCCCCTTTTAAGTTAAAATGTTGTTTCCTTCATTCTTGATAATAACAATAAGTAAGAATAGGAAGTAAATAACAATGTATGTTTATACTAGTTCATTTGAAAATTATCAAGCTAGTCTAGTCCACCCGCCAAGGTGATTTCACCTCACTCAATCGAGGACTTAATTCACTATAACCAAACTGATTACAATTTGCACAAGCTACCCACAAGTGACTAACAACGTCTAGACTCACAAGCCCTAGACTTCTTAAGGATTCAGACCTACCCGATCCCTTAAGGAATATCAACTAATAATCAACCTAATTATTACAATGCACAAGCTACCCGCAAGTGACTAAGAACTTCTAAAACTCGCAAGCTCTAGACTTCTTAAGGATTCAGACCAACCTAGTCCCTTAAGGAATATCAAACAACAGTTTGAATACAAGTTTTGTTTACAAGAATGTTGCTTCTAAAAAGCTGAGTATGTAAACTATTTTATGAACAATGACTTAAGAATGTGAAAGAAATGAACATCCTTTGCGCGTGAATATTTCATTAGTTAGATGCTTTCTTTCTTAGTCTTCAAGCCTTTTCATACAGCCATTATCATAATGTATCCGTTGAGGGATACTCTTAGAATTTCCAAAAACATTGGCAGCTTGAAAAGTAACGTGGGGGATAAGATCGTGTGATGTTTCCATCCTTTCATGGTAGTGGAATGAAACGTTGATATACCATGTACTATTTGTACCATGTTAACATTATCTTCTTTCCTTCTGTACTTCAGAGGCTTCTGCGAGCATGTGTTTAGAAGCGAGAACATAACATCAGGTCTTCAGAACTTCAATTCTTCAGAGTCTTCAAAATTGCGTCTTCAAAGTCTTCAACACTTGGTCGTGAGAACCTTTTCTTGGAACCTTGGGCCTTTATAACTTCAAGTCATTAGTGTCTTTATACCTTCTATCTTTTAGATTCTTCATAACTTGGTCTTCATAACGCTTATCTTTAGAACTTCATTAATAGAAACACAACCTTTGAGCATCTGGAATTCAGTAGAAACTTTGTCTTCAGATCTTCTAAGTTTGTTTCTTTGGAACATGTTGTCTTTAGAAGCTTGAGTCTTCAGCATCTGGACATAAGTAACAACTTTTGTCTTCAGATCTTTTGACTGGTTTCTTCAGGAAAAATATTAGAGTTTACACTTCAGAGCCTTCTGGAGTGTCTTGATAGTGTTCAACAGAACTTATGTAGCATAAAAGTGGAATCAATTCTCTTTTAATGACTTCGTCATGCCATTCATTAGAAGGAAAACAAGTTTGTTAAGTACTCAACAATAACGAACATCATTATAACAAAATTGTTCATGCAATCATACTCAATTGTTATCATCAAAACTCAGATAATATTGCAAAACCAAATCTTGTTCTTACAGATTAGACTTCAAATACAAAACTCAACTCTTTTGCTTACAAGTTTCAAGAGTGAGAATAATAACTTGATAAACTGTCATGTAACAATTATTCTGCCACATAGTATCAAAAGATACATGGGTGACTTACAACTACACAAGAGACTCTCAAAACCTAAGACTTATGCTTCCCCTAATTTACAAAATTATTGAAAACTTAATTAAAAGAAATGATACATTAGGTTTAGGTATTCTCTTTAAATACATCTTTGCAGTCCATGGGCTTTGAAATCTGCATCCAAATATTTCTGGATCCACAAGCTGAGTGATGCACCAATTGTGCAGCAAAATTTCCTTAGAACTTGGAACAAACAGTACTAAGTTTCCTAAATTATCTCAAGGCCTAATTTAGTAACTTATGTACAGGTGGAGATACAAAACTTGTTCCAGATTAAATCTTCTTTACCTGCGAAATTTACTGAGACATATTCAAAAGGAATATCACAAAATCCAATTAAATCTTCCAAGATTTAAAACATCCTGTACATATTCTGGTAAAGAATGTCACAACATCCGACAAAAAATATTTCTTCAATGAACCTTCCCAGCATGTTAGAATATCTCCCATAACATCTTTGTTGTGATCCATGTTTTATCAAAATTGTTGTCAATCCCAAAACCATGGTACTAACAATCTCCCCATTTGGCAAATTTTGGCTAAAACAACCAAAGCCCAATAAAATTGGAGAGAGGAATAAAACCACTGAGAAATAAAACCACAACGGAATAAGAACACAAACACAACCTACATGCTAAACATATAAACTTTGTACATAAGGAAGAAGATAAGACTTACTCCCCCTCAAACACAAAACTAATTCTTATCACACGGGATTAAATATCCCCCTCAAGAGGAAGAAGAAACTTTTCCTGAAGCACAAGAAAACCAACCTGGACTTTTCAGGTTAAAACACAAAGCTCCAGAAACTAACCTGGACTCAATGCATTAGAGAAAAATGCAGCATAAGCAGCACACATAACTGAGAACACAAGAAACAATGACACACTTAACACAGAACAAAAGACACAACAGGATTTAGACACGCATGATGTTAGAACATTCGGTAGGACATCGTGCAAACAACTACAATAGAAGTAGCAACAAAAGTAGAAGTAAGACAAACACAATACTCACATGATAGACAATCATGCTCCCCCTAAAATATTTCATAGCAAGAAACATCACTAGACAAGACCCACTAATACTTTTCTCCCCCTTTTATCCAAAAATTGACAAAAAAGAAATAAGAAGAAAAAGAAACTGAAACAAAAGACACAAAAGAAGACTCAAAATTGACTCAAAACAAACAGACCAAGGACAGGAAGAAAACCGACCCTATACTTGGTGCAAGACTAATTGCATCAAATTGGATCAAAAGAAATAACAAAAAGAAGAAAGAAAAAAATAGACCCACCCAAAGAGACAAAAACTAACGAGACACAAACAAAATACTCAACTGAAACAAAAAACCCAAGCAACCCAAACTCAAACTTTTTTTTGTTTTTCCTGTTTTCCCTTTTTTAATTTTTTTAAATAAATACAAACATAATATGACAAGAAACCAACTAACCAATCTTTCCACCAGAGTCAATGAAGTTGACCCAATCTTAATCAGCATCTGAGTTAAGGGACTTCATGTTTGTCACAAATGTTTTTCCCTATCCTAGATGCTCTAGTTGATGTTCCAACATATGTCACCATGTTGGAATCCACCTTCTTTGGATTAGAATTCACTTTCTTTTTTATTTCCAGCACTTGGACTCTTTTAACATCATCATTTTTAGAAGATTTGCTCATGGTTGAAACACACCTTGTGAGGATGGTGAGGTAATGAGGTGTTTGAACACAAGGAGAGTTACTTTGTTTGTAACAAAACCTTGATTGTAACGATAAACCAGTCAATGGAAATGTTTTTAGGAGGAGATAAAATCATCCTTATTAACAGTGCATCACTCACCATAGGAGAGAGACACATGTTTATACAAATTTTTCTTCTTTCCATGCTTTAACTGCTAGAAAATGTTACAACATTTAATGATATTCTCCATGTCATTGAAAATGCTTTTCCTAAGATTGCACAGATCCCAAAATAAAGGAATATAGTTGGCTAACTGACCAAATAATTACTACTGTAATTCTTCAACAGTTCAATTCCTAAATTACCCCTCAGATTCTCAATGTAACTTACATCTCAAGTTATGATGAAAATACCTCTTAGAGCTTCTCAGACATACAAGGCTTAGGAGTGCCAATATGTACTTATAACAAAACTCTAACACAATGTTGACTTAAACCCATAACTTTATTCTGCAAGCAAAATACAATCCTTGAGTATCTTGATTGTATGAGCTTGTCACATTACAATGCCATGACATCTAGGTTGACATTGTACTCTTTTAGTAATCAACCCAATTGAAAATACATATTTCATTGTACAAGGGTAAACACAAAGCAAGTATTTATAAAGGTAACATACAAATATAAACATATGAATATGAACATAAGACAAACACATGCACATGACTATCAAGTCAACACTATAATCCCTTTCCTTGGATTTGAACACAAGTACTAACACAATGAAGGATAAACATAAATTATTAACACATAAACATTAATATCAATATCAAAGAAAGGAGCACTCATGCAAGCTTCATGGATTAGGGTTTAAGATCACTTCACACAATCAAACAAGGAATTAATCAAAACCTCAAGGCAGTAGTAAGGATAAACTAAACGTGGAAATAACTAAACCCTAATGAGAATCATCATATATACAAACCAATAAATAAATCACACAAGTCTAAATAATAAACCTAAAAGGAATTAAGCATGGATCAAATTTATTCACATACTCATTAAGAAATATCAAAATGTTTTCAAAGATCAAGCAAATCAAAACCCTAAAGTTTCAACTAAACAATCATCTAAACAAAACATTTTTCCAAAGGAATAACATTTAATCATGGTATAAGTCCTCAAAATAAAACCATGATCAAGTAAACACATTAAGGCATCCTGTCATTAAGAGAGTCATTTAAGAAATATTTCACAAAGTTTAATAAAACAAACATCAAGATTAAAACAAAGAAAACTATTTTTATTTATTTTTTAATTAATATAATTAACAAAATAAAATGAAATAAGATCAAAGCTTGATTAAATAAAATATTTTTGGTGTTTTTAAATATTAATTTGATAAGATAAAAATCAAAAGATAGAATAGAAATAAAATAATTAAACTAAATCTAAAAAACAAAAAGAAAAAGACATAGAAATAAAATCAAGAAAACAAGTGATAAAAATTAGGATGATGGTTAAGGGGTGTTGAAACTATGACCGTATTCTTCCAACTCAAAAGGATAGCCACTAGGCCACGCGCTATGTGGTGTTATTATACACAACCATAAAAACAAAAATTAAGAAAGGTTCAGAAATGTGTGAGAACAAGGTACCTCTATCCTTATTTTAATGATGTCAAAACGCTCATAGCATCTTACATTTATGCTTCTGATTTGGATTGGTTCCTTGGAAAATTTACAATTGGAAATGGTTGGATTGAAACTCCTTGAAAGAAATCATTTTTGGTTATTTCAACTTCTTGCTTCGAATAACACCATGAGAAGGTCGACTCATAGATTTTTCAAGGTGAATGGACCATACTCGGGAGTGCTCGCGTTGACCCTTGTGGTCTACTCATACTAGGGAAAAAACATTTTATGTTTGCATCGACTCGTGCAGAAGTTAGGTAGACTCATAGATTGTAGAAGGACACTGCATCAAGCTTGAGACTGCTCGTGTCGACCCTTCCGGTCAACTCATACTGGGAGTGAAATATCTTCTGTTTATGTTGACTCATGCCTTGTTGCGGTCGATGCATCGCTTCTTCAAAGGTCATCCTACCAGGCTCAGGATCACTTGCATAGAGTGGGTTGTCTGCATAGGTCGATCACTCACTGTTGTACACCAATTTTCTGCTACATTTTTAGGTCCTGACAATTTGGTAACATATATATATATATATATATATATATTAATTATTGGCTTTCATCATTTGGGGTTAATAAGAAAAAGTGAAATATATAAGCCAACTTTTCATCATCTTCATCCTCTCATTGAATTCATCAACATTTACACATAAAAAATTTTGTTGACTAAACTGTAGAGTTGTGGTGATAACGTTCAAAGTGATGATTAATTTCAGATTTGGGTTGAGAAATGAGTGGGTTTCTTCTTAAATAAAACCGTTAGGGTTTTTTCCTCCAAGATTATGTTTGGTGCAATGGTTTTTGCACAAGTCTTTGCTTCATTGAATTCAGCCGAGTGAAAGGGTTGAGAAACAGTGGGTTTTCTCAATCATGTAGCGGTAACCAGAGGATTGTGAAGAATTATTTGGGGTCAAATTTCTCGCGATTGAAATCATCTGAGTGAAATATTTGTAGAACGAAGATTTTGTGCAATCAAGTAGCGGTAACCAGAGGTTTGTTCGAAGAGATAGTCATACTTGGTTTGGCTTGAACCAAGGGGAGAAAAGGGAATAGTTTCATCATCGATAATTGGTTTGTATGTAGTGAAGACTATTGCTTCTCTTGTAACACTTTACAACTTAATATCATATATCTTAATTCTTGATTTTAGAATTATGGGCAGATGTACCCTATGCGAGGACGACAAGGGGAATTGCCTTAACAAATTGTGTGTTGTTTCTCTTTCCATATCCTTTTATTTTTGTTTGTTATAATTTGTATCATATTGATTGTTCAATTCATTTTACCATTATTGTAGTGATTCAAACTTGTAAGTACGAAGTGCGCCTAAGAGGGGGGTGAATTACGTACTTTTAAAAATTCTGGTTTTTAGTGATGATGGTTCTTATTTTTCTGGTTATAAGAGAGTTTAGGAAAGCTTAAAAATGCAGAAAAATAAAGAGACATGGGTGATATATCCTGGTTCCCCTCACAGTCCGAGAGTAATCCAGTCCCCTTTCAACATGAAAGAGATTTCCTTATTGTGGCAAACTTACATAAGAACTACCAACCAAACCAAGAACAATCCTCTTGGACCAAGAACAATCCTCTTGGATTTTCACTAAGTTACCTATGAGAACAATCCTCTCAATGTAACTACACTTGTATCCAACAACTTGGAAAGACAAGATTTCAACAAAAACACTTAAACTTAATTCCAACAATCCTGGAAAATAAGTAAGTAAATATCAATTTGTGAGTTTGAGTGAGTAGAGTATATTGATCACTAAGAGTGATTTGACAATATATAATCTTCTTCTTTCAATAATAATATTGTACAAAGACTCAAGATATATTTGCTCAAAGTTTTCTGTTTAAAGTATGAAATTAAATGCAGAAAACTTATGCATGAAAATGAAGAATGCTTGAGTTTGTATTTTTAAAGTTCAGAAAAATATTATGAAAGAAGGTGTTAGATATGAATTTGAAATTGAATATTTATATGTTCATAACACCTCTTTGAAACATCATGAAGATCTCGAAATGTATCATGAACAAATGCCAAGTTTGAGTGAAAAGATGTAATGAAAAGTCATGATCAAAAGGCATGAACAAAGCTGTAATTTTTCAAATTCGTGCAGTGTGTAATCGATTGCACCTGTAGTGTAATCGATTTCACAAGGTTTTCAACAGCTATTTTTTCAAAAACTTTAAGAGTTCAATCAATTGCATTAACAATGTAATCGATTGCATACAAAGTCAGTAGCAAAAATTAACTGAGTGCAATCGATTGCACCAACTATGTAATCGATTGCATGCAAAGACAGAACCAAACGTTTTGAAAATTTTAAGTGTGCAATCGATTTCACAAACAATGTAATCGATTGCATAAAGAAACAGAAGCAAACGATTTGGAATTTTTGAAGAGTGCAATCAATTGCACTAAGATGTAAATCGATTGCATGCATATGAAAAGTGAAATTTTATCTTTGAAAAGCTTGAGTAATGATTCTTAAACATTTCTTTTTCATTTTTGAGCATCTATATCTTAAGATCAAAAGTAGATAATATTATTATACCTTTAAAGTTGTTGAGAGCTTTGATTGAAGATATTATCCTTTGATGCTTAGATGCTTGACCAAAGTCTTTGCCTTCTTTGTTTAGCCATGGTTTGTCTTCATCAAAACAAAAGCTTATTTGAGAAGCTTGATTTCACATTCTCCCCCTTTTTGATGATGACAAATAATCTTTCTTTATGCGATGTACTTTCCAGAAGAGCTTCTCCCCCTGAGATGCAAAACTCCCCCTATGTAGGAGAGGGTTGGAATCCTTTGCAATTCTTCATCTTGATTGGAGAGTACCTTGAAAAATAAGACAAGGGAAATACAAGCATAAAGTACCATACATCTTTATCCCCCTTTGACATTATCAAAAAGAAGGGAAAGATGCCTCAAGCAAAAATAATAGAGCAAAATATTGACTAAAAAAAATTATAAAATTAAAACATTAACACACATTGTTTAAGAGTTACACAGAAAATTGAACAACCGAAACAATGAAATACCAATACAATAACATAACAGAAAAAATAAAAGCAAAATGCACATAGTGCAATCGATTGCAGTAAAGGTGAAATCGATTTGCACATGAAATAGAATGGACAGAATGAAAAAATTTCTTTGTGCAATCGATTACACTCTTTGTGCAATCGATTATCACCAACAAAAATTGTCCAAAACCAAAATTTTCTTGAAATTTTAAGTATTACATAGCATAAAATCATATATGGCATATATAAAAAGGTTCTCGACGAATTTTGTAGAAAGGTCCTTTCGCCAAAGGTTTGGTGAAGATATCGGCAAGTTGATTATGAGTATCTACAAAGGTTACCTCGACATCTCCTTGAAGAAAATGATCACGGAGAAAATGATGTCGAATGTCTATATGTTTGGTCCTTGAATGCATGACGGGATTCTTTGTGATGTTGATTGCACTTGTGTTATCGCATCTTAAAGGAATGCACCCTAGATCGAGTCCGTAGTCACGAAGTTGTTGTTTTAGCCACAAAATTTGAGCGCAACTACTACCCACTGCAATATATTCAGCTTCGGCCGTGCTTAGAGTAACACATGATTGTTTCTTGCAGGCCCATGATACTAATGCATTACCAAGAATGTGACAAGTACCACTTGTGCTCTTTCTATCTGTTTTACATACTGCATAATCTGCTTCAGAATAACCAATTAAGTTGCAGACACTACCTTTTGGATACCATAATCCGACATTTGTTGTCCCTTTGAGATACTTCATGATCCTCTTTACCACTGTGAGATGAGATTCCTTTGGGTTAGCTTGAAAGCGGGCACAGAGACAAACACTGAACATGATGTCAGGACGGCTTGCCTTCAAATATAATAAAGAGCCAATCATACCTCGATATTTAGTGATGTTGATGGAAACACCTTATTCATCTTGATCAACATAAGAACCAGAACCCATAGGTGTAGACATTTCCTTGCAGCTATCCATGTCAAACCTTTTTAGGAGTTCCTTGCAATATTTGGATTGGTTGATGAAGATGCCATCTTTAAGTTGTTTGATTTGAAGTCCAAGAAAATAGTTCATTTTCCCCATCATGGACATTTCAAATTCTCCTTGCATCATTGATGAGAACTCTTCACACATTTCTTGATTTGAAGAACCGAAGATGATGTCATCAATGTAGACTTGTGCTAGCAAAGTGTCGCCTTTGATTTTCTTGATAAATAGAGTCTTGTCAACTTTGCCTTTTTCGAAACCTTTTTCGCATAAGAAGTTGCTTAAACGAACATACGATGCCCTTGGTGCTTGTTTCAGTCCATAGAGATCTTTTCTCAATTTATATACATCAGATGGATTCTTGAAGTCTTCGAAACCGGGGGGTTGCTTAACGAATACTTCTTCAGTGATATATCCATTCAAGAATGCGCTTTTGACGTTCATTTGGAAAAGCTGAAAATTTAATGAACAAGCATAGGCAAGTAAGAGACGAATAGCTTCTAACCTTACAATTGGAGCGAAAGTTTCTTCAAAGTCTATTCCTTCTTCTTGATTATAGCCTTGGGCTACCAATCTTGCTTTGTTGCGAACAATTATTCCATTCTCATCAAGTTTTTTTTTGAACACCCATCTTGTTCCAATAATGTGTTTGTTGCTTTGCCTAGGAACGAGTTCCCAAACTTGATTCCTTTCAAATTGATTCAATTCTTCTTGCATAGCTATGATCCATTGGTCATCGCCTAAGGCTTCATCAACTTTGGAAGGTTCAATTTGAGAGACAAACGCCATGTTTAGGCAAGCATCCTTGAGATTTAATCTTGTAGACACACCTTGACTTATATCACCAATCACTTTGTCAATAGGATGATCTCTATGAGTTCTCCATTCTTTTGGTAGATCATTGAGATTCGATTCTTGTTTAGGTGATTCTTCTAGTTGAATGGGTTGATCCTTGGAAGAATTTTCTTGAGGACCTTCTAAAATTTCATCATCATTATCACAAACAATATTATCCTCCTTGGAGGGGTTAGTTTCATCAAAAGAAACATGCATAGATTCTTCAATAGTCAAAGTTCTTTTGTTGTATATTCTATATGCTTTACTAGAGAGTGAGTAACCAAGGAATATACCTTCATCGGATTTCTCATCAAACTTACCCAAATTATCTTTGTCATTCTTTAGGACAAAGCATTTGCACCCAAAGATATGAAAGAAAGCATTGTTTGGTTTTCTCCCTTTGAAAAGTTCATATGGAGTTTTCTTTAATATTGGTCTAATGTTAACTCTATTGCTAACAAAACATGTCGTGCTTACTGCATCCGCCCAAAAGTATTTTGGAAGGTTTGAGTCGCTAAGCATTGTTCTAGCAAGTTCCACAAGATACCTATTCTTTCTTTCAACCACTCCATTTTGTTGTGGAGTCCTTGGTGCCGAGAAGTTGTGAGATATTCCATGTTCTCCACATGATTCTTAAAATAGAGAATTTTGGAATTCTCCGCCATGGTCACTTCTTATTGAGGCAATTGTTAGAGACTTCTCATTCTGAATTTGTTTAGCATACTTCTTGAACGCCTTAAATGCATCACTTTTCTGCACTAAAAAGAATGTCCAGGTATATCTAGAGAAATCGTCAACAATAACCAAAGCATATACATTACCTCTGAAACTCCTTGTTCTCGATGGACCAAATAGATCCATATGTAACAATTGCAGTGGCTTTGTAGTGGACACCACATTCTTAGATTTGAAAGTTGATCTAGTTTGTTTCCCCTTTTGACAAGCATCGCATAGTATATCTTTGACGAAATTTCTCTTAGGCAATCCAATGACAAGATCATACTTGATTAATTTATTCAAGTGTTCCATATGAATATGAGCAATTCTTTTGTGCCAAAGCCATGAATCATCATTGTTCGCCATGAGACATTTAACCTTCAAAGATGGATCATCAAGGGAAATCATAAATATATTATTGATTCGTTTACCTTTAAGTATAACCTCATGAGTGACTTCGTCTTCTATCAAACATTCATCCTTGGTGAACTTGATTTTGAAGCCTTTGTCACAAAGTTGGCTAATACTTAGAAGATTGTGCTTTAGTCCTTCAACATAAAGAACATCTTCAATGGATGTGAAAGGTGGAGCACCAAATTTTCCTTCACCTAGGATTCTTCCCTTATTATTGTCTCCATAAGTGACAAAACCCTTGGCCTTTAGCGCTAGATGTGAAAATTGGTTTATATCTCCTGTCATATGCTTTGAACAACCACTATCAAGATACCAAAGATTGTATGTGGTCTTTAAGCATACCTGCAAAAAAAATTAGGTTTTGTTAGGTACCCAAGTTGCTTTGGGTCCTTCATAATTAGTGCCTTTCTTTACCCATACATAATGCCCACTAGCCACACTAAAGTTTCTAACATAGCAAGCATTAGGTGTATGGCCTTTAATACCACAATAAAAAAAAGTAGGTTCAAATTTACTTCTATATCTAGAAGGATAAGATTTCTTCTTAGGAAATGTTTTCTTTTTCGGATAGTGACGAACTATTTTAGGTTTGTTCACTTTCTCTTTGGAAGATTGATCACTTGCCTTAACAAAGATAGTTTTGTTAGAACTTGGTTTTGAGAACTTTGAATATCCAAGTCCACTTTTATCATTGGAGTATCTTTGTTGGCTAAGAACACCTTCCAATCCAATTTTCCCCTTTTCATATCTTTCAATAACTCTTTTTAATTGGACAATTTGGAAAGAGAGTGAATCACAATTTTTACATACAAAATTCTGTTTTTGTTCATCACTTGATTTTTGTTTTTCTTCTTTGATATCTTTTTCCATTGAAACATATTTTTCCTCTAAGGATGAAATTTGTTTGTTTCTTTTGTGATGAAATAGTTTTATACAGAATTTTGCATTCATTCAATAGTTCGTCTATAGCACCTTGTGCATCACTATCAAAAAGAGAAAATTCATTACTAACCTCATTGTCTTCATCATCGGAATGGTGTGAGGCCATTAATGCTAGATTTTCACTTTCATTACTATCGGAATCGGATGAGGGACTTATTTCATTGTCCTCCCATGCGACATAAGCCTTTTTGTTCTTGAATCCCTTCTTTCTTTTGAAGCCACTTTTCTTGGAGAATTTTGGACAATCCGGCTTGATATGACCTTGCTTACCACATTCATATCATGTGATTTCTTGTATTGATGTGGAGCCTTCCTTTTTCTGAAAACGTTTCTTTCCTTTTGCATGAGAAAAAGGTTTGTCATTTCTACCGAAGAACATACCAAGCCTTTTAACAAGAATCATGAAGTTTTCATCTTCTTCTAGATTGTTTTCCTTTTCAACTTCCTTGGAGTCTATCTTCAAAGAAATATTCTTGGATTTCTTCTCTTTATTTTCATGCATTTCGAGTATTCCGAGTTCCGTTTCATATTCTTGAAGTTTTCCAAATAGAGTTGCGGATGTCATGTTGGATAGACTTTTCTTTTTTGAAATTTCTATTACCTTTGGTTGCCATTCCCTAGTTAATGACCTAAGTACTTTCAGATTCAATTCATCATTTGTCAAAGTTTTACCAGGAGCACTTAGATGATTTGTCAAGTTCATAAATCTCTTTTGTAAGTCAAGAATGGTTTCTCCAGGCTGCATTCGAAATAGTTTGTATTCTTGACTTAGGGTATTTAGTCTTGATCTTTTTACTTCAGCCGTTCCTTCATGAGTTTGTACCAAGGTATCCCATATTTCCTTTGTTGTTTTGCATGTCGAGACACGGAAGAATTCGTCCATACTAAGTGCACCTTGAAGAAGGTTTATTGCCTTTTTGTCATAGAGAACTTTCTTCTTATCATCATCGTCCCATGCAGTTTTAGGCTTTGAAGAGCCAACACCATTGATTACCGTTACCGGGATAAATGGACCATTTTCGACGGCATACCATATTTCTTCTCCTTGTGCTTCTAGATACGCCTTCATGCGTATTTTCCAGAAGTCAAAATATTCACCACAAAATATAGGAGGCTTGTTGTTACTACCACCATCTCTGAAAACGGGATTATGATTTGCAGAAGCCATTTTGGATCTTTTAGGAGCAGGTTACCTATAACCTGCTCTGATACCAATTTTAAGTACGAAGTGCGCCTAAGAGGGGGGGTGAATTAGGTACTTTTAAAAATTCTGGTTTTTAGTGATGATGGTTCTTATTTTTCTGGTTATAAGAGAGTTTAGGAAAGCTTAAAAATGCAGAAAAATAAAGAGACACGTGCGATATATCCTGGTTCCCCTCACAGTCCGAGAGTACTCCAGTCCCCTTTCAACATGAAAGAGATTTCTTTATTGTGGCAAACTTACATAAGAACTACCAACCAAACCAAGAACAATCCTCTTGGACCAAGAACAATCCTCTTAGATTTTCACTAAGTTACCTATGAGAACAATCCTCTCAATGTAACTACACTTGTATCCAACAACTTGGAAAGACAAGATTTCAACAAAAACACTTAAACTTAATTCCAACAATCCTGGAAAATAAGTAAGTAAATATTAATTTGTGAGTTTGAGTGAGTATAGTATATTGATCACTAAGAGTGATTTGACAATGTATAATCTTCTTCTTTCAATAATAATATTGTACAAAGACTCAAGATATATTTGCTCAAAGTTTTCTGTTTAAAGTATGAAATTAAATGCAGAAAACTTATGCATGAAAATGAAGAATGCTTGAGTTTGTATTTTTAAAGTTCAGAAAAATATTATGAAAGAAGGTGTTAGATATGAATTTGAAATTAAATATTTATATGTTCATAACACCTCTTTGAGACATCATGAAGATCTGGAAATGTATCATGAACAAATGCCAAGTTTGAGTGAAAATATGTAATGAAAAGGCGTGATCAAAAGGCATGAACAAAGCTGTAATTTTTCAAATTCGTGCAGTGTGTAATCGATTGCACCATTAGTGTAATCGATTTCACAAGGTTTTCAACAGCTATTTTTTCAAAAACTTTAAGAGTGAAATCGATTGCATTAACAATGTAATCGATTGCATACAAAGTCAGTAGCAAAAATTAACTGAGTGCAATCGATTGCACCAACTATGTAATCGATTGCATGCAAAGACAGAACCAAACATTTTGAAAATTTTAAGTGTGCAATCGATTGCACAAACAATGTAATCAATTACATAAAGAAACAAAACAAATGATTTGGAATTTTTGAAGAGTGCAATCGATTGCACTAAGATGTAAATCGATTGCATGCATCTGAAAAGTAAAATTTTATCTTTGAAAAGCTTGAGTAATGATTCTTAAACATTTCTTTTTAATTTTTGAGCATCTATATCTTAAGATCAAAGTAGATAATATTATTATACCTTTAAAGTTGTTGAGAGCTTTGATTGAAGATATTATCCTTTGATGCTTAGATGCTTGACCAAAGTCTTTGCCTTCTTTGTTTAGCCATGGTTTGTCTTCATCAAAACAAAAGCTTATTTGAGAATCTTGATTTCACAAAACTAAGATTGCAATAATCATAGCAATCACTTTGATTGTTATCAAGGAAAATTCATCACTACCATTAAGTAAAATTGAACTTGTTGTGTTTTTGCACACCAAGTGTTTGATAAATTGACTAACACAAAAATGAGTGATTTTGTCAAGTTTCATCTTAAACAATTAATTGGAAGTAGTAAGTACTCATTGATATTGTTTAATTGATTAATTAGTAAGTAATCGTATTGATTCATTTCTCATCATAAGATCTCCATACGGTTACGCATATCTGATCTTTTCAATAACGGATCGTTTAGACGATTTTGATTCAGGAAGATTTTGCATCATTTTAAAACAAATTTTAAAAGCGCAATTTTTAAATAAAGAATCTATTCAACCCCTCACCCCCTTCTAGATCCGTCTCATCGTCTAACAAGTGGTATCACGAGCACCGATTTATCTATTGCTTCGCATATAACTTTTTAGAAAATGGAGAACGATCCAAAAGGGGAGTACAATAGAGCACCTATTTTTACCGGTGAAAATTATGGTTATTGGAAAGATTGCATGCGTGTGCATATCAATTTTGTTAATAAAAAAATATGGAAATTCATCGAGAATGGTCCTCTATAAATAACCATTACCGATGCGGTTGGTGCCACCATACCTAAATTGGAAGCACTATGGGATGAGGCTGATGAGAAAAATTATAGCTATGATTGGAAAGGTAAAAATATGCTCATAACATCTTTGGGTGTTGATGAGTATTTTAGAGTCTCTCATTGTGCTATTGCTAAGGAAATGTGGGATGCATTAAAAGTTGCCCATAAGGAAACTAATGATGTAAAGTTAGATAAAATCAATACCTTAACTCAAGAGTTCGATCTCTTTCACATAAAGCATGGTGAAACCATTGCAGACACGCAAAAGAGATTCACTCATATAATCAATTTCTTACATACACTTGGTCATAAATAATCTAATGTTGTTGCTACTAACAAAATTTTGAGATGTCTTAACAGGGAATGACAACCTAAGGTCACGACGATTAAGGAAGCTAATGATCTAACGACACTTGATGTTACAACATTGTTTGGTAAGATTCAAGAACATGAGCAAGAGCTCATAAATCTCAATAAACACGAAAAGAAGAAAAAGAAAGAAAAATCAAGGGATATGGAAAAGAAGTCTATCGCGTTAAAGGCTTCAAGCTCTAAGTCATCCATCAATGATTCATGTGGAAGTGATTCAAGTTATGATGATGGAAGTTCGAATGAAGATATGGGGTTATTTGTGAGAAAGTATTGTTGCACCCCAAAATTTGCCCTCCCATATTCTTCAAGAAATTGCCAAGTCAAGGTCACAAAATTCCCCAAGGGTTGTGCAGCTCAACTGTCTCCTATACAGTCAAAACTAGGGTTTGAGTTCTGATCAAAGAAAGGAAGTTTTCAAAGGCCCAATCAAGTCTCATATGCCTACAAAGATGGTCAAGTATCCTCATATCAAGTTTCAAGACATTCAGCTCAAAGTTGCACAGTCAAAACCCTAGATTGCACTACAGTCAACTGTAGGGGCAAAATGGTCATTTGACAGTCAAAAGTTCAAATTTTTGGTCAACATATCATTTTGAAGCCACAAACATCATTTGATCAATGCTTGATCATGATTCTCAAAATTTGGCTCAGAAATCATCAAAGATGCAAAAGTTGCTATATTTGGACAGCTGAAAAAGTCAACTGAAATTGACCAGGGCATAACTTTCACATGGATTATCAGAAAAATTCCATCCAAAGCTCATTTTGAAGAGAAAGACATTTCCTACAACTCATCTTCATACTTCAAGTCCAAGAAATGCTCTCACAAAAAGTTATCAATTTCAAGATTATAGGTCATTTTCAAAAGTCAACAAAAAGTGACTTTAAGTCAAAGGCCATAACTTGAGATTGGTAAATCAAAATGACATGGGACCAAAGGCATTGGTTAAAGGACTCAAAGATCTTTCCAAAATGTCCAAGAACATGTGAAAATCTTAAAAATTGACCAAGTTATACCTTGTGGAAGTTGGGAAATTTTTGGGAATTTTGAAAAGTCAACAATGATGCAAAAGGCCTAAAAATGCAAATGGGCCCATTTTTCTTCCAAGTTTCTTCATGCCAAGCCTATGCACGACCACTAGGCCCAAAGGGAAGTATTTTCATATTTTTTAATTATTTATTTGAATTTATATTAATTTATATTCATTTAAATCATTTTAATACATGAAAATATAAACCTAACCTAAAAAAATCTTTTTATGCACATTATAGGCTCAATATTTCGTGCTTAATTGATTATGGCAAGTTTTGATAAGATTTGAGCTGATTGAACACAAAAACCATGAGAAAAAGATTGGAAAAGATCCATGAAATCAAAGATTCAAAAATCATCAAAGCAATGGATTTTGTCCAATTTTTCTTAACCTAATCACTCCATATATGATCAGAATCAAAGACCTAATGCTCTTAGACTGCAAGCTGCGCCCAAAGACCCTTCACAAACTTGAGAAATTTCTCCAAAAATCCAAAACTGAAATCAGTTCTAGGAGGCGATTCAAAGCGCAAGTTTCATTCCAATAGCATCCTGAGACATTCTTGAACATTTCTCAATCATAAACAACAAGCAAAACACCTTGAATTGGTATCAGGAACTCAAACTGTACCAAGAGAATCTTGAAATCGCATAGCATGATTTAAGCATCTTTTTGCATTTTTGTTTGTATATTCATGCTCCTTATGAAGTTTGTGAACTAACCATCATAATTAATTGAGTTTTTGTGGCATAAACATGATTTCACCATGAACGATATTAGGGTTTGGCAGGTTTCAAAATTAGGGGTTTCTTAATCAAGAAAAATCAGAGCTCCAGATGACCATCAATGGATTCAGGGATTGAAGACGAAAAGGATGGTCCCCTCGCGCTCAATTTATGAGCAACGAGGGGCTATTCGCTATTTTCTTGAATCACCCTTTCTGCAACGCGTTAAAACCGTGGCCCATGCGTTTTGTATTTCAGGAAAACGGAGAAGATGATGTGCTGGCCGGTGCTGATTGGAAGATTTAAAAGTTCGCGCGTTTTCCAGCACTAACGCATTGTTTTTCTTTATTATGTTCATTGTGTGTTTAATTTACAAATAGTTTCCTTGGCTCAGCTGGCAGACACTTGTGGCTTCAATATCCAAGACCTGGGTTCGAACCCCAGGTCTGTGTATTCTTCATATTATTTTCCAATGCCAAATCCTATGCAGCGTCAACATAGAAGTACACCATGTTGCTTCACAATCCAGGCAGCCACGCGTCCTGGCAGGCCCATCAGAGGGCTCAGATCAAAAAGCACGCTATACTCCCAGTCAACGCGCCATACTGGATTCAAAAGTCAACGAATGGCAAGCTTAATTGGGCCAGGCTTCTCAAATCCACACCTCCTAATCTGGGGCTACACCCCACCCTGGTTTGCATTTTCTTTATATTTTTTTTACATATCTTATTATCAATTATAGTTTTATTTAATTTATTGTATCAATTTAATTAATTAATTATTTTTTTCACCAAAACATAAAAAATATTCAAAATCCAGAGAATACAAAAAAGATGATATTTATTTTATTATAATTATTTTCATAAATAAATTATATATAAATATTTAGTTTAATTAGGTTATAATTTTAATCTTTTTAATAAAAATCCAAAAAAAAATAGAATTTAGGGTTAATAAACATTTTTCCTCCTTTTTAATTTTTCCCTTTTTTCTTCCACAATAATAATTATTTATTTTTTAATTAAATGTACATAAATTAATTTAGAGTTAAATTAGGTTAAAAGTCGATGTTTTCATAATAAACTTAAAAAATATTAGAATTAGGGTTTGCCGTTTAATTTAATTGAATTAACTCCTTTTCCTCATTAAATCTAAAAAACACAAAAATATCATTCTCATTTAATTTTAATTTTTAATTCCTTATTAAATTATTTGCAAAAGGGTCCAACGCCCGTCACTTTTAATTATTTAATTTTTGCGCACTTATTTTATTGCTTATCATAATTTTGTAATTGCCCCAAAGCGTTGTAAATTAACTTTCCGCACTTCTATTTCTTTAATTTCTTTACTTTCCGCTAAATCGGGTCCTGGAAATTTTGGCGATGTGGACCCGCGCCATTTGTAATAGTCGTAGATTTATTTTCCCGCAAATATAAACTGTTAAATAAGGCATGAAAGAATGTATGGCAATAATTAAAATCAAGCGTAGAACACAACAAACATGACAAGATAAATAACTGAAACATGACACACAATGCGCACACACCACCCCTAGGGTACGCCTCACTGTTGCCTTTCGAAAGGTGATCGTCGAGTAGAGGACGTCTTAGTAAGTCCTCATGATCCGGGAACCTGGCATGAGGGTAGCTTCTAAGGTGTCTTCCCATTGCTCTGGTGATCACCATGTCCCTAAAAAACGAATTGACCCGAACACCTCCAATGGTGGTGCTACCTACCTCTCAATGGTGGGATGGCACTATTTTTAAGGACTCTTACACAGACGAATTCCTTAGGGTAGGTAGGTTCTCAAGGATACTTGCTCTAACTTCAAAAACAAAACAAAACTCTTTTCACATAACACATTTTCAAAAGCTTTCAAAACAAAACTTTTCAAACACTCTGACGTATGAGTCGATCTGAAACTTTTCAAAAGAAACTTTTAAACCCACAGTTGAAAAGCAAACAAACCATTTTTGAAAACACAAATGAGCAAGCATCTAAGAGCCCATGGATAACCATGGATAGAAAGGGTGCTAACACCTTCCCTTTCTATAACCTACCTCCCGAACCGAGAGTAATCTCTTTAAGGAATTTTTCTGTGCTTTTGTCCTTTCCATTTGGAGAAAATAAAAGACGGTGGCGACTCTTGCTTCCGCGACATTTCGCGAACCAGCGTTAAACAGTCAGTTCCAGATCCACCGATCACAAGTATCATGGGTATCTTTGAAAGAATGAAGTCCAACATTCGGATAAGAACGTCATCAACTATAGACATCAATCTAAACCCTCAAAGCAAGATGAAAGTAAGAAATCTAAGTCAAGAGGATCATGTTACAATTGTGGAAAACCCGATCACTACAAACTGGGTTGTCCATTGCTCAAGAAAGACAGAGGAAAATACAAATATCAAAAGAGATCAAATAAAGCTAGGAGAGCAAATATTGCAAGGGAAAGCGATAGTGAAGCTTCAAGCAAAAGTGACTCTAGTGATGAAGAAGAAACTATCAACTTTTGTCTTATGGCTACTCAAAAGAAGAAAAAGAATGTAAGTCATTCTAAATATGATCATGTTGATGAAATGTCTTACATTGAATTGCAAAAAGCCTTTGATACTCTACATAATGAGGCTAAGGAAGCTTTTTAAACGATTGTCTTCAAATAAGAAAAAAAATTCATACCTTGAGAAAAAGGTTTCCGATTCAGAAAAGGAATTGGAAACTCTTGAGGAGTCTATGGTATAAGCTATCAAAGGAGAAAGCGAAAATGACAAAGGATTTTGGTTTACATTTGACGGATGTGAAACTTGTCATATTTGGAAAAGAGAGGTTAGAACTCTTAAAGCTAAATTAGACAAGGATTTACTACCTAAAATTACTTATGTTATTGATTGATCAAATTTTAGAAGTAGCATGAATAATCCTTATGAAAAATACACTTACAAGATAAGGGACCAATCTAGCAAAAGTAATTACCCCTAAACCTTGACTTGTCTATATTGTTGCAAGAAGGGTCATACCATTGGTAAATGCCGCTTTAGGAGATTTTTGGTTCCTCAAGGCATTTTCAAATGGTTGCCCAAATGCAACCCTAGTATCACTCACACATAAGGACCCAAAAAAATTTGGTACCTATTTCCCTTGTTTAAATTTGTAGGTGGAATGTCTTGAGACTACAGAGAGAAGATGGTATCTCGATAGTGGATGCTCAAGGCATATGACGGGTGACATCTCCATATTTTTTGACTTTGTGGCTGAAAAGAAAGGATTTGTAACTTATGGTGACAATAACAAGGGAGCTATACTCGGTAAAGGGAGTGTAGGTAATCCCTCTTCTACTATTATCTTTGATGTCCTTTTAGTTGAAGGTTTTAAATACAATCTTATTAGAATTAGACAATTGGGAGACAAAGGATACAAAGTCTCCTTTTCAAAAGATTGTTGCATAATTGAAAACGATGATAAGAAAGATGACGTGTTTAAGGTCTTGAGGGTAAATAATGTATACATGCTTAACTTGAATTAAGTATCATTGATCGGTACTAAATTCCTAGTCTCCATGAGTGAAGGATCTTGGCTTTGGCATAGGCGTTTAGCACATGTCAACTTTTACCTGCTAAATAAAGTAGCTTCAAAAGATTTAGTAGTCGGTCTACCCAAAATAAAATTTTCTAAATATCACTTATGTGATGCGTGTCAAATGGGGAAGCAAACAAGGATCTCGTTTAAATCTAAACACATTGTTTCTACGTCGAGACCTCTTGAACTTCTTCATATGGACCTTTTTGGACCATCTAGAATAAAAAGTCTAGGTGGAAACTACTATAGTTTTGTTATTGTAGATGACTACTCTAGATTTTGTTGGACTATTTTCTTAGCTAGTAAAAGTGACACTTTTTCGGAATTTGAAAAGTTTGCCAAGATTTCTCAAAACAAATTAAACACTAGCGTTTTACTATACGAAGCGATCACAGAGGTGAATTTGAAAACCATCTCTTTGACGAATTTTGTGAAAAATACGGTATTGATCATAATTTTTCCGCCCCATGAACTCCACAACAAAATTGAGTGGTGGAACATAAAAACTCTGTTTTAGAATAACTCGAAAGAACTATGATCAATGAACATAGTCTTCCTAA
Source organism: Vicia faba (assembly GCA_948472305.1). NCBI lineage: Eukaryota > Viridiplantae > Streptophyta > Magnoliopsida > Fabales > Fabaceae > Vicia > Vicia faba. The sequence continues at coordinate 908,742,686 of OX451738.1, read as the reverse complement.
ACATTTTTGGGTTGATTCCATAAATACGGTATATTAGGTTTTGAATAGGATTCTAATATGTCCTATTCTTAACAAAACTTCCTATGAACTTTTAAAAGGTAGGAAGCCATATATTTCACACTTTCATGTTTTTGGATGTAAGTTCTTTGTGTTAAACAATGGTAAAGAGAATCTTGGTAAGTTTGACTCAAAAGCAGATGAAGGTGGCTTTCTTGGATACTCTCAATCAAGCAAAGCGTATATAGTATACAATAAAAGGTTACATATCAATGAAGAATCCATGCATGTTTCCTTTGATGAATCTTATCTGAAATCGGTCAGAGAAGGTGTTGTTTTTTATGGTACATGTGTATCTTCGGAAAGCATACTAAAAGATCCTAAAGAAAGTGACTCTAAAACTATAATAGTTGAGGAGAAGTTGGATCAAGTAGCCAAAGAAAGAGAGGAAGATCATCCATGTAATGAAAGTGATCTTCCTTTGGAATGGAAAGCCTCTAAGGATCATCATATCGACAACATTCTAGGAGATATCTCAAATGAAGTTACCACACGGTCTAAGATAAGTAACTTTTGTTATCATTTTACTTTTGTCTCTCAAATTGAACCTAAAAACTCCAAATACGCCTTACTCAATGAACATTGATTTTTATCTATACAAGAGGAACTAAATCAGTTTAAGAGAAATGAAGTTTTGGGACCTTGTCCCTTCTCCGCAAGACCATCGAGTAATTGGTATTGAATGTATGTTTAGGAATAAATTAGATGAAAACGGAATAATAACTCGCAAAAAGGATCGTCTTGTTTCTCAAGGGTATAACCAAGAGGAAGGCATCGATTATGAGTAAACTTATGCTCTAGTTGCCCGACTCGAGGCTATACGCCTTTTGCTTGCCTATGCATGTTCACAAAATTTCAAGTTATTTCAAATGGTTGTTAAGAGTGCTTTTCTAAATGGCTACATTAATGATGAGGTATATGTATCTCAACCTCCCGGTTTTGAAAATTTTGAGTTTCCTAACTATGTTTACAAACTTAAGCATGCTTTGTATGGTCTTAAACAAGCCCCTAGGGCTTGGTACGAGCATCTTAGAAAATTCTTACTAGATCAAGGATTCTCAAGAGGAAAGGTTGATACAAATATTTTTATTAAGCCTCAAGGGAAACACTCTTTTTTAGTTCAAGCTTATGTAGGTGACATTATATTTGGATCTACTAACATATCTTTGGTAAATGAATTCTCTAAGCTAATGCAGGGATACTTTGAAATGAGCATGATGGAGGAGTTAAATTACTTTCTCGATCTTCAAATCACGTAACTTAATGAAGGGAATTTTGTAAGCCAAACAAAGTATTGCAATGATCTACTCAAGAACTTTGATATGGCAAACTCCAAAGCAATCGACACTCCAATGCTTAAAGCGGTGAATTTGGACCTTAATGAAAATGGTAACCCCATCAATATAAAAAGGTATAGAGGTATGATCAGTTTCCTTCTCTACCTTATCGCATCCCATCCAAATTTTATGTTTAGTTTTTGCATGTGTGCTAGGTTTCAATCATGTCCCAAGGAATCACATTTAAAATCCATAAAGTGCATGCTTAGGTACCTTTGTGGCACGTCAAAGTATGGAATTTGATTCTCCAAGGGTAGTGATTATTCTTTCGTTGGCTATTCCGACTCCGACTTTTTCGTTGCAAATCGGATAGGAAAATCACTAGTTGGACTTGTCATTTATTTTCAAACTCCTTAGTATGTTGGCATAGAAAAAAGAAAGTTTTTGTTGATTTGTAAACTGCCGAGGCAGAATACGTTGCATCCGGTAATTGATGTGCCCAAATTTTGTGGCTCAAACAATAATTACTCGACTTCAATGTTAAACTTGAATGTGTTCCTATTTTTTGTGACAATACAAGTTCCATTAATCTAACCAAGAATATGGTTATGCATTCACGCACAAAACATATTTGAATTAGACACCATTTCCTTAGGGATCATGTAGAAAAGGGTGATGTTGTATTCAAGCACTTTGATAGCAAAAATCGACTTGCCGATATTTTTACAAAACCACTCGCGAAGGAACCTGTCTTCCACACCCGTAGGGAACTTGGTGTTCTCGATATCTCGGATAGGTTGCAACTTGACTAAGTTGCATGCTCTTTTATTTTATGACTGCATATTAATTCATAATCTACTATGTCTAATGCAAGCGTTAGTGAGGGATTTCATCTTCAATGGTCCATGGAGGTAATATTGTTCCTATCTATTCGACTACTCTTGATCATGTGTAAATGTTAAAATTGCTTTACAATATATACTTTTCATCATTGCCATAATTGATACATGTGTAGGATTTCTATTTATTGTATAAATGACATTAAACAACATGAAAATTTTGAAAATTGTAATTTGTACTACATGTGTTATCTCATGAGTTGCAGTTGTCAGCATATTCTGAAGCATTTCTTGATCTTGCGTTGGTGCTTTGTTGTGAATTTTGTGACTTTCGTTATGTACATGTCTTGATTATGTTATCAATTATTTTATTTTCCTAAAAACTTACTATGTGTTCATTGTTTTTATGGTTGAACTCAGTTGGTGTGAAATAGACTTAATGTGTTTGATTAATTATTTCACTGTTATATGTTTTGCACTAGCCTCATTTTATGTGAATGGTTGTTGGTGTTTTAGGTTGCAAAGTAGATGATGATTTTGCCATTTTATATTTTTTGTTACCCATGACCTTGTGTTTTTCTCTTTTTCATGTTGTCAAAGGGGGAGAAGAGAATAGAAGAAATATAGTGAGCAAGAGATTGTATATCTGTGAAAGAGAATAAAAGTAATATAGTGAGCAAGAGAAATCATATATGTGCCCTACGAAATGCATAAATTCAGGGGGGGATATTTGGTTAAGGTACTCGATGAATCAAGCAGAAAATTTTCTTAGGTTTTGTCATCATAAAAAAGTGGGAGTATGTCATAGAAAGGTACCTCTATCCTTGTTTTAATGATGTCAAAACGTACATAGTATCTTGCATTTGTGCTTCTGATATGGGTTGGTTCCTTGGAAAATTTACAATTGGAAATGCTTGGATTAAAACTCCTTGAAAGAAATCATTTTTGGCTATTTCAATTGCTTACGTCGAAGAACACCATGAGTAGGTCGACTCATAGATTGTTCAAGGTGAATGGACCACACTCAGGTGTAACACCCCGTACATTTATGTCTAGAATAATATGCGGCAATGTTATAAAGGTACATAGAAACATACAAGTAGATAGAAAAAGACAAGAAATAAAATATTACAACTCCAAAAAAAATTTGAACGTATACAAATAGCTTGTCTTCAACAATGCACAGCGGAAAGATAACATCTTCAAATGTCTTCCAATCATCTGCTCGCCTGCAGTATTTTAAAACATTCATATAGCAATTCATTTACTAAAAACTTGGTCCTAAAAATAATAAGAGGATTGGATTGATATTACTAAGTCTCAGTAAGCCTCCCTATCATAAGGGTTCACTCAGTTCTACAGGGTACATTCGGCTCGGTACAAACACACAACAAAGGCACAACATCATTGGGAGTACTATAACTAACCAACGAGGCAACAAGAAAACATTCGACTTTAGGCTTAAAACAAAGACCACAACGGTAAACAGTATTTGGCACAAGGTCACAATAGTAAACAATATCTGGCACAAGGCCATGGTAGTAAACAGTATCTGGCACAAAGTCACGTTAGTAAATAGTATCCAACACAAGGCCATGGTAGTAAACAGTATCCGGGATAAGGCCACAGTAGTAAACAATATCTGAAACAAGTACGCGGTAGTAAACCATATCCAGCACAGGGCCACGGTAGTAAACAGTATCCAACACAAGGTCACGATAATAAACAGTACCCCGCACAAGGCCACAGTAGTAAACATTTTCTGAAACAAGGCCACAATAGTAAATAGTATCTGGCACAAGGCCAGGGTAGTAAACAGTATCTGACACAAGGCCACGGTAGTAAACAATATTTGGCACAAGGCTGCGGGTAGTAAATAGTATCCGACACAAGGCCACGATAGTAAACAGTATCCAGCACAAGGCCATGATAGTAAACAATATCCAGCACAAGGCCACAGTAGTAAATAGTATTCGGCACAAGGCCACGGTAGTAAACATTATCCAGCACAAGGCCACAATAGTAAATAGTATCTGGCACAAGGCCACAGTAGTAAACAGTATCTGGCACAAGGCCACAGTAGGAGGATATATAGAACATCTGACGCAATGCCACAACAATAGGACATATGGAATATTCGGCACGAAGCTACATTAGTAGGATATATATAATATCCGACACGAAGCCACAATAGTAGGATATATATAATATCCGGCATGAAGCCACAACAGAATCAAACGTATCCAGAAGTCAAACCAAAATAATGGAAACATCATATAATGAACTTCATCACAAACATGCTTTGACATACAGAAGGTCCATGAACATATCAGATAAACATACATATCACATCATTCGGTAAACCATAGAGTATCAAACAAGGCACCCCGTTTCCGAACTTGGAGCAAATCTGCACTACAGGAAAAATCATATAGTTCTGTCAAGCCAAGTTCTCTAAGAAAACTGCTAGCAAAGCCTCGATTCTCTAAGCAAGATAGTAGCGAGCTCCGGCGAATGAAGTCAGTAGCTTCATCCAATTTAGAAAGGCACAGTTTGCTATGCGAATCTCCAACGAGTGTTGATTCTCTAAGCGAACTAGTAGCAAATAATTAGTTAATTTCTTTAATTCAGTCATAGAACTTCGCCATGAAATCTCAGTAGCAAAAGCTACTTCGCTAACCAAACATAGTTTGCTAAGAGAACACGGAAGAACATACCTTCTTGTTAAACCAGACAGTTCGCTATGCAAACACAGGGTTTGCTAAGAAAACTTCACATAGCAGAGAAAAATAAGAAATAATAGCAGTATGATCTTGGATCTCATACCCCCAAAATCTTCAAAATAAAATGTCATTTAGTAACATACAAGTTAGAGGAAGCATACATGTATACAGAATTTCGAATTTCATGCCACAATCATGCATAGATCACACAAAAATCCCTTAATCCATTATAATCCCCAAATATATTTTTCCCAAGTTTCTATATATGAGACTCACCTTGCATCAATTGAAGTTTATAAGGATGAATAAGCTGCCCTTGCACTCACATCTTGAACATAATTTCACCTCCAAACTCAACAATCCTATAACACCCTTTTTCTCTATTTCCATCAATAATAACCAATATTCAATCACGTTTTTCTCCTTTAATATAGAATTTATGCACATGAAATCATATATCAAATTAAACGGATTTTCGTGTAGATTCCAGAACTTCAAGAATTTCTTAAATTAGAGTTATTAGTATGAAGTTATGACCTAATTAGTGAGAGGTGTCCATAGAGTACGAAAATGAAGATGGTGAAGATGAACATGGCTTCTCTTTTCTTCTCTCTCTCTCTCTCTCTCTCTCTCTCTCTCTCTCTCTCTCTCTCTCTCTCTCTCTCTCTCTCTCTCTCTCTCTCTCTCTCTCTCTCTCTCTCTCTCTCTCCTCTCTCTCTCTCTCTCTCTCTCTCTCTCTCTCTCTCTCTCTCTCTCTCTCTCTCTCTCTCTCTCTCTCTCTCTCTCTCTCTCTCTCTCTCTCTCTCTCTCTCTCTCTCTCTCTCTCTCTCTATTATTCTATCCAAAACTTATTTTGTTACAAGGCATTATGTCCCTTCACCCAAACAAGCCTTAAAGATACATGCAAGAATGTTAAATGTCCCTTATGTCCTCCAACTAAACCAATACTACTAGTTTGCCAGTGGTTAGTTTATAACCAAATTTTCTTTAGATTCCAACTATCCCTTATACTCTCTTAACTTTGTTTACATGATTAGAAGATTAGGGGTGTTACATTCTCCCCCCTCCCCCTAAATTGAATTCGCCCTCGAATTCCTTCCCAATACCATGGAAACCATCTCTTCACACTTTCTTCCAACGAAGAAACGAATGTTCTTTACATTTCTCTTTTGCTTAAACCTTTCTAATCCATATGAACGTTGTTCAGTGCAAGGAAACATAATTCATCAGTACCTTTAGGCGTAACATTCTTGACTAGGAACCTCAATCCTTACGCAAAACATTTGTCTTGAGAAATAATCTGTTCAAGTTCATAATTCTTACTTATTCACACTGAGTCTTCATAGCTTCGGGATTACTGGAAATCCATTCTGTTAGGACATTCCTCATCCTTAATGTTTTCCAAGCTCGTCCTTCCTCAACCCATGCCTTATGATTCCATACAGCTCCACAGAGATGTTTGTTGAACTCCTTGGTCCTAACTTCTAATTCACATATGCTCAAATTGACTTGTTCCAAGTCTTCCTTTTTTAGTCTTGATGGTAACACTACCACCGAGAACCATAAGAGTGTATAAATTAGGCAACTATGTTCTTGATATCTGAAAACTCGACAGAACATTACATCGATGAAGGATGAATCCTGACGGTTAACATGTCCTCATTAATAAAGTATATATACATGCTCCCAAGTGTATAAGACAGAGCCACGAGAATTGACATCAAGAATACATAAATGGCATAAAACCACAATAATATGCAGATTCGTACCCATGTATGAGGATTCTAGAAGTAAGTTCTCCCTTCAACATAGTGTACACACTTACATCCTCGGTGAGTAACCAAGTGCATCGCGTCAAGAGAATTGTACCAGCACACAAATGATGAAACAGATAAATACTAAATGGAAGTGCATCTGCGAGGAGTATACGCGGTGACATTGCCTACAAGAAAATTTTCTCCCCATCGTACCAAGAACGCAAGGTTAATAATTGCTGGTGGATCGTCACTTTTTGGACTCACACAAGCTCATTACAATGGTAAATCATATTTGAATGACATACCGAAATACCGATTAAATCACACAGAACATTGCACCGGTAAAAGCACAAATCAGTCATAAGTGAATCACTATTCTTCAGTCGGGTCTACTCTGATTCAGGCATATATCACATAAAATCACATCAAGTCATAGAAGGCAACACATCCGAACATCTAAGAAAAATGAACAAGAACACAATGTTCATACATTTGTCCAAGTCACGATACATGATAGAGTCTTAAGTAAACCCAACAAAGATTACTTCTCGTGGTTGAGAAATTACCATAATCTAGTCACCAGGGGTTTTCCGCAGTCCGGATAGTTCCATTGAACATAACTGGGTTAAATGATTCGGTTCCAGAACGTCTAAAGTCGAACACTTACAGAATAGGAATACACCTTACTCTATTGACTTCCACATTGTACAGCCGCTACGATTACTCTACCAACTTTTCCTATAGTTCCTTTCTAATAATCCAACTTCATGTTCTTAGTATGACAACACCTCTATTAACTCAGGTGACTTAACCGATGTAATAATCCTTTCGCGGTCACACTTCATCCATGTAGTCGTCTAATGCCACTCGTAATGCCCCAGATTGCCTTTGGGATCTCTAACTAACTCTATAAACCAATAAAAGTCCTTTCATCATGGTTTGTTCTCACTCACACGCATTTCGGAAATTTCCAAGAATGTCACACGTCACAATCCTAGTCCAAATCAAGCACACTTAACTGTGGAGTTTCTATGGAACAGGCTACTAAAAGAAGGTACATCTTGTTATTATAGATAGTACTTACCAATCCCTATATTCTTTCCTTCAACCATGGAGTGTCATACCTACATAGCCTCATGATTCTTCTCACTCTTATGCAAATTCAGTTTCCCAATTGAAGTTCCTAGAAGCGTCTCATAACCAAGCCTCGTTGATTTCTAAAACTGTCACCAAACTGACTTTCTCGGTTGCATTCTCCAATGTGTTATTTCTAATTTCTAGAGCATAACCACAATGGTAGAAATCATACTTTGTGCCTCAGCATTTTCCTTTGAAATTTCTCGACATCCCAAAGTCAATGCATCTCAGCTTACCGAGACTAACATTGCTTCACTTTTGGGAATCTACAGATACTCCTCTATACACATCTTATATTGAGCTAACTTAACATATACTTAATTTACTATAACACTGATCACCAATGTTAAAGAATAGTGACGCTACGTACTTTCTAGAATATGATAACCACACATCAATTTCCCCTCTCGTACTCACGCGCACTTACCCTCTCATTGCTTCACGAACAAGAAACATCTACAAGGTATTATCTAATATCACCCACATGGCCACGACCACTCAGGGTCCTCATAAGTGTAGTATCAAAACTTGATCCATCTCATTATTTCCTGCTCGAATAGTTCTCCACTATCGAGAGCGATACATGGATCCTAACCACACACACCTCATCAGAATTCACATCCGCTTTTCACGAGTGCCAAAATAGAATCCTACCCTGAGTCCCAAATTAGCACTATCTCACATCTGTCAGATATCATGAGCGAGAGAGATACTGTGGTGTTATACCCATCTGGTACTACTAACGTGGTGGTCTAACTCTAAGGCCATGTACTCATGTAACCTACCCGGTAGCGTATGATGATCTCCACATGTATCTTATAGTCACGACTGGAAGATATCTAGATGGATCTTCAGTGAAGTTAACGCTTTACAAAACCTTATGATCCCACTCCTTAGGATGCCAAAACCTAAAAGTGTCACACGTTCAGAATTTACTTACTTATAAGACAACAAGCAGGGTAAGAATTCAGCTCAAACTATTATGACATGCATGTACTTACTCGTGTAATGCATGCATAAGAAATTCGAAGGATAATTCTATCAGATAGAAATACCATGGTTCCAAACCACCAATACAACTACAGTCATCCCTCTGAGGTTCCAGATAGACACTAGCTTCCATTCATATAATTACCCAACAACATGCATTATTTTATGGCCTTACTCGGGGTTAGACGAATCATAACTTGCGAATACTTAGGTTTTCGTATCTCATGTTTTCACTCACTCAGCTGCCGCCTAGCGTAGTTCTTAAGCTTATTCGCAGATTAGAAAAAACAAAGATACAGTGGTTCCTCCTCTAATAAGGTATCCAATATCTTCCTAATTAGAGATTTCCACTTTTACTCCTTCTATCAATCCTTTACGGAGTATTCCAGACACAGCTTCTGGCATACCAAAATGAGTCGAAGTGTAGAAACTTATCCACACAACTACTACTCAGGCCAAAAAAGGTCTGACTTCTCTGTTCAAACTCTCAAAGGTCTTTTGTCCGACAGGTTCTCAATACGTACCCATTAGTGGCAACCAGTATTGGCCAGTGAATCCTACTATTTTCTAAGATTAGCTCCTTCACAAAAGTCCAATGCTCTTCTTATAGCGGACAATCCCAACATTCCCTCTTACCCCTCCAATTTCCACCACTTTAGATTAAGTCTCTATGGATCTTACGCATCTTCGTGGTGGCTCCATCGTGATCCTATCCATCACATATGTAGTCAGTGAGGTGATCAGGCCCAACGAATGAATACTACGATGGTGGAAATCAGGCTAGCAACACACATATTTGAGGGAGAAGATAATTGATAGTGTTGTTTCATGGCAGGGACAAGGATCGACATCCTCTAATACCAACTGTAACACCATGTACATATATGTCTAGAATAATATGCAGCAATGTTATAAAGGTACATAGAAACATATAAGTAGCTAGAAAAAGACAAGAAATTAAATACTATATACAATATAACTCTAAAAAAATTAACATATACAGATAACTTGTCTTCAACAATGCACAGCGGAAATATAACATCTTCAAAGGTCTTTCAGTCATCTTCTTTCCTACAACCTTTCAAACAATCCATCTAGAAATTCATCAACTAAAAACTTGGTCCTGAAAATAATAAGAGGATTGGATTGAGATTACTAAATCTCAGTGAGCCTCCTTATCATAAGGGTTCACTCAGTTCTACAGGGTACATGCAAATAAACGGATTCACCGAGAATCCCGGGTGTTCCTCACGGCTTGGTACAAACACACATCAAAGGCATAACATTAATGAGAGTCCCATAACTAAGCAATGAGGCAACAATAAAACATTAGGCTTTAAGCCCACTACAAAGACCATAACAGTAAACAGTATCAAGCATAAGGCCACGATAGTAAACAGTATCTGGCATAAGTCCACGATAGTAAACAATATTTGGCACAAGGCCACGGTAGTAAACAATATCTGACACAAGGCCATAGTAGTAAACAGTAACCGAAACAAGGCCATGGTAGTAAAGAATATTTGGCACAAGGCCACGGTAGTAAATAGTATTTGGCACAAGGCCATGATAATAAACAATATCCAGCACAAGACCACTGTAGTAAACAATATCCAGCATAAGGTCACGGTGGTAAACTGTATCCAGCATAAGGCCACAATAGTAAACAGTATCAGGCACAAGGCCACGGTAGTAAACAGTAATCAACACATGGATACGATAGTAAACAGTGTCCTGCACAAGGCCACGGTAGTGAACAGTATCCGACACAAGTTCGCTACAGCGAATGGAGTCAGTAGCTTCAGGCAATTCAGAAAGACAAAGTTTGCTACACGAATCTCCAACGAGTGTTTGTTCGCTAAGCAGACTAGTAGCGAATAATTAGTTAATTTCTTTCATTCATTCTCAGACGTTCTCTATGCAATCTCAGTAGAGAAAACTACTTCACTAAGCGAACACAGTTTGCTAAGCGAACACAGAAGAACAAACCTTTTTGTTAAACTAGAAAGTTTGCTACGCGAATACAGTGTTCGTTAAGCGAACTTCACAGAGCAGAGAAAAATAAGAAATAACAGCAGTACGATCTTGGATCCCATACCCAAAAATCTTCACATGCAAATGGCATTTAGTAACATACATGATATAGGAATCATACATGTATATAGAATTTCGGATTTCATGCCACAATCATGCATGGATCACTCAAAAATCCCTTAACCCATTGTAATCCCCAAACATATTTTCCCCAAGTCTCTAACTATGAGACTCACCTTGCATCAATTGGAGGTTAAAAGGATGAATATGCTATGCTTGCACTCCCATCTTGACCATAATTTCACCTACAAGCTCAACAATCCGGTAACACCCTTTTCTCTATTTCCAGCAAGAATCACCAATCTTCAATCACGTTTTTCTCCTTTGATATAGAATTTATGAATATGAAATCATATATCAAATCGAAGGTGTTTTTGTGTAGATTCCAGAACTTCAATAATTTCTTAAATCTGAGTCATAAGTAAGAAGTTATGACCTTATTAGTGAGAGGTGTCCATGGAGTACGAAAATAAAGATGGTGAAGATGAACATGGCTTCTCTTTTCTTCTCTCTCTCTATTCTTCTATCCAAAACTGATTTTGTTATAAGGCATTATATCCCTTCACCCAAATAAGCCTTAAAGATACACATAAGAATGTTAAATGTCCCTTATGCCCTCCAACTAAATCAATACTACTAATTTGCCTTTGGTTAGGTTGTAACCAAATTTTCTTTGGATTCCAACTATCCAGTAGTCTCTCTAACTTTGTTTACATGATTAGAAGATTAGGGGTGTTACATTGGGAGTTCTCATGTTGATTCTTCTGGTCGACTCATATTGGGAGAAAAACTTTTTTTGTTTGTATCGACTTATGCAGAAGTTAGGTCAACTCATAGATTGAAGAAGAACATTGCATTAAGCTCGGGACTGCTCGCATCGACCCTTCTGGTTGACTCATACTGGGAGTGAAATATCTTATGTTTGCATTGACTCATTCCCTGTTGTGGTCCATGCATCACTTCTACAAAGGTCATCCTACCAAGCTTGAGATCACTCGCATCGAGTGGGCTGTCTGCATAGGTCAACCGCTCGCTGTTGTACACCAATTTTCTGCTATGTTTTTAGGTCTTGACAATTTGTTAACATATATATATTAATTGGCTTTCATCATTTGGGTTTAACTAGAAAAAGTGAAAGATATACACACACTTCTCATCATCTTCATCCTCTCATTGCATTCATCAACAATTACACTAAAAGTTTTATTGATAAAAGTGCATAGTTATGGTGATAACAATCAAATTGAAGATTGATTTCAAATTTGAATTGAGAATTGAGTTAGTTTTTTATTGAATAAAATTGTTAGGGTTTTGTCCTCCAAGATTCTGTTTGGTGCGGGGTTTTTGCACAAGTCTTTGCTTCATTGAATTCAGCCGAGTGAAAGGGTTGAGAAACGATGAATTTGCTCAATCAAGTAGCAGTAACCGGAGGATTATGAATAAATATTTATGGTCAACTTTCTTGCGATTGAAATCATATGAGTGAAATTTTGTAGACATAAGAGTTCCTACAATCAAGTAGTGGTAACTAGAGTTTTGTTCGAAGAGTTTGGCATACTTGGTTTGACTTGAACCAAGGGGAGATAAGGGAATAGTTTCATCATCAACAATTGGTTTGTAAGTAGTGAAGACTATTTCTTCTCTTGTAACACTTTGCAACTAAATATCGTATGTATCAATTCTAGATTTTAGAATTAGGGGAAGACGTTCTCTACGCGAGGACGACAAGGGGAACTGCCTTAACAAATTGTGTGTTGTTTCTCTTTCCCTATCCTTTTATTTATTTTTTGTTATAATTTGTGAGATATTGCTTATTCAATTCATTTTACCGTAATTGTAGTGATTCGAACTTTGTTTACAATAATCATAGCAATCACTTTGATTATTATCAAGGAAAATTCATCACTACAATTAAGTAAAATTAAACTTGTTGTGTTTTTGCACACCAAGTGTTTGATAAATTGACTAACACAGAAATTAGTGATTTTATCAAGTTTTATCTTAAACAGTTCATTGAAAGTAGTAAGTACTCATTGATATTGTTTAAGTGATTGATTAGTAAGTAATAATAAATATTCATTTCCCATCATAAGATCTCCATACAGTTTTGCATATCCAATCTTTTCAATAACTGACCGTTTAGAAAATTTTGATTCGGGAAGCTTTCGCATCATTTCAAAACAAATTGTAAAAGAGAAATTTTTTAAATAAAGGATCTATTCAACCCCCCCCCCCCCTCTAGATCTGTCTCATCGTCTAACAAAATGGTTTCAAAAAATAAAACAAACAAAAGAGTGTCGTTGGAGCTCGAACCCAGGACCCCTCGCTCACACACAAACACACAAAATCAGCGTGTTACCACTAGGGCACAATGCCAATTTAAACATATAACAATTTCAATTAAATATAATATAATCTATTGTTTGAAATATGAAAAAATGGCGCCAGGTTTCATCATCTTCCACCTTGAGACACATCCATGGCTCAAATTTGTGATTTCTCATTTCTTCATCAAAAATGGCAAACTAATATATCAAATTGCTCAGAATTTCACAAGGAATTCAAATATGGCCATAACTTTAATTGATTCTAACTGTATCACATGGATTTTGAATAAAACCAAAAACCCTAAGTTTTTTCAAAGTTAAATTAAATTACACACACGATCAACCAATGCCCATTTTCATAGGGCTTAAGTTCATGCCATTCAAACAAAAAGAATAGTATCAAGAAGTGCTTAAAATGATGCTTGAATGATAGAGTTCCAATTCAAGGAAAGTTACCTATTGGAGCAAGGTCCAATTCCTTTTTCAAACTCTTTCAGTGATGGAAAACAATCTCTTTAGCTTCCTTGGAGTCTAAGGAACACAATGCAATGCTTAGTTTTCCTTGAAACCCTCTGAATATTTCTGACCAAGTCAAGTTCCAATGATGAATTTGTGTGACTTAGGTGGAGTGATTAGTATGTTTCAGTGATCAACTAATGCGTACAAAAGTTCATATGGAATGTATGGATGATGTTTGTATGAAGAGTTTTCAAAGAACTTGCAAGAAATGGGAAATTCAAATAAATGGACTTTTGGGCTTTAATGTAGTTTTTTTGCAATTTCTCTTGGTGGTTTATATGTTCATGTTTGTGTAACAAGCAATGCAATATGCTCTCTATTTACATAGAAGTTTGAGTGAGTAAGCACTGATCAGAAATGAAAGCTTTTGAGGTTTTTCTTTGGTTGAGATGCAAGTGGTAGTTTCATGAATGGCATGGTTTCAATGTAAAATTTTTGGAGGAAAGTCACGCTTTACCAAAATGGTTAAGAAGCTTTTGGAAAAATTCTCTCAAAATGGAATGAAATTTGGAAAATGCCTAAAATCTTTGTGTAATGCACTTAGGACTTGTGTAAAACATCAATTATATTGAGATTTAGAAGCAATGAGGACCTTTAATCAAATATATTTGGGATTGGATTTGTTTAGACATGAATTTGAACCTCAAATCTGACTTGTAAAACAACTTCACCATGGCTACTTCTCCTCCTCGAAACTTGGTGCTCAAGCAAGAGAAATTCATGCTTTTGGGGTCATTGGAAAGATGATCCCATCCTCAACAACTTCCACATTGATCACTTGGATTGAATCATCTTGAACCAATAAGAAAACTGGCCAACAAAATTGGACTTTTAAGCTGAAAAACACTCAAAAAATTCCACGTATTTTGCATTTCATCAACTTTGATATCTCAAATTCAACACTTGATATCTTCCAAATCTTATTAGATTTTGAGTCAATTCATTATACAATTTTAAATTATGTAGGATCATATTTAAGTTCATCTCTTGGGCATGAAAAATGGTTGTTTGGATTGGAAGTTATAAGCTTTAAAATTCATGCACTTGAACATAAGTTTGTGGACTTGGAAAATTTCTCAATTTCTTAATCTTTTCCCTTCTTTCAAGTTATCACAATATTTGTGATTTCACTTGATAAAATTCAACTACCAACCATATTTTCCTAATATTTGTCTTGAGAAATTCGTACTTCACTAAAAATCTCCAAAGTCAAAGTTTGACTTTGAGCAGTTGACTTTCCAAATGAATTCAAATCTTGCAATTTTAATGAAATATTGTGATCATGATGCAATCTTCAATACATTGAGACGTATTGAGGATTATGATTTGATAATATTGAGGACCTATTAAGTGACGTACATTGGAGCTCAACCTTCAAAAACCCTAATTTCTGATTTTATTTTTAACTAAGGGTGCAAAACCCTAATTCTCTTCAAGCCTTTGATGAATCCATCATGAAAACCTAATGTGATGAGATTGTGATGAATATGATGATACCAAAGAACAAGAAAATGTTATTTAAACTCTCTTATGATCAAATACAATGATACACTTGAAGGCCAACTTGTGTGAGATAGACAGATTAATCAAATGATATGTATGATTTATTGAAGCTAGATGACTTATATGATGTGGGATCTTAGGTAAAAAATTAGGGTACAATAATATATATATATATATATATATATATATATATATATATATATATATATATATATATATGGGTCAGGATCAAATGACACAAATGTATCAAACTTAGTAACATGACACCTTCGATAACTCTTTACAGCATAACATAAATCATTTGATATGTTAACAAGTTGCATAAAAACTAACGTCTTACAAAACTTCAACAAATTCGTTAATTTTGATCCTTCTCTTTAACATATTAATAATTTTTAATTGATGTTAAATTATCTATATGATAATAGCTTTCAATCCAATGGTGGATTTTGTTATACGAATATGCGATAAAGAGTTATCAGAGGTGTCATGTTAATAAGTTTGGCACTTTGGTGTCAGTTGATCATGACCATGTATATATGTCCATTTTTATTGCTTAGTCGATTGACTAACCAGATAAAGAAAGTTTGAGTTTTGATGTCACCTAACTAATTAACAACTCATTTAATCAATTATGAGGCATTACAAATTGATTTAATCGATTAGAGGAAGCCCTTAATATATTAATTAAAGTAAGATCCTTTCCTAATTGATTAAACAAACTTTTAACCATTTAAGTGGGCGCTCAAAAAGGTTTTAAGAGATTTTATCCAAAGAGAGAGGAGGTTTGAAAATCATTTTATATGGCTGTAATTTAATTAGTATCATAAGACTTACTCTTTTCACTTTTTACAATAAACTGATAAAACTAAAACGCTAAGTGTGTGACTAGGGGAGCGTTCACATTTTCTCACTTTCACAATATCATGACTTCAAGTTCCTCTAATGATTCAATGATGTATAGGTCAACTGGAACATGAATCATCTGATTAACTAAGCTTTATATATATCGTCTTGTTCTGATGCCATCATCGAAATATTTACAACAAAACAATTGAGGCTTGTTATTGCTACCATCATCTTTGAAAATTGGATTTGTATTTGCAGAAGCTATTTTGGATCTTTAGGAATATGTAACATATAACCTGCTCTGATGCCAATTGTAAGTTTAAGAGTGCGCCTAAGAGGGTGTGAATTATGTGTAATAAATTTTTTCTAGTTTTTAGATATGTGTTTCTTTCTTTTCTGGTAATAATTTGTTATGGAAGCGGTAAATGCATAAAAGTAAAGAACACCGGGAATTTATCATAGTTCCCCATACAATTCGAGTGTACATTTAGTCCCCTTATCACATGTAAGATATTTTATTATTGTTAGATCTTATGGCCAAGACTCTCCTAGTCTTCCTATCTAACAAAATCATCAAGAACAATCCTCTTGTGATCAACCAAGTTTAAATAGAACAATCCTCTCCAATTAAACTATCTTGCTTTCAACTATCCTAGAAACCAAGGTATATACACCAAACAAGTAGAAAAAGAAAACAATTATTTCTTTTCCACTCTCTTGTTTCCAACAATCTTGGATAACAAGGAAACTTGCCTAGTATCAAAAAATCCTTGATACTTAGATTTTTCACAATAAATGATGAATAAAGATGTAGAGTAATTATCACTTTATAATATTAAGTGATGTATCAATGTAGATGATCTTCCCTTCCAATATCAATAATTCACAAATACTAAAGTGTTAGATTGCTAAAGAACTTTCTGG
Organism: Vicia faba; assembly: GCA_948472305.1. NCBI lineage: Eukaryota > Viridiplantae > Streptophyta > Magnoliopsida > Fabales > Fabaceae > Vicia > Vicia faba. The sequence continues at coordinate 908,725,690 of OX451738.1, read as the reverse complement.
TTTAAAAAATATGAAAGTATGTATAAAATTTCTGGAATAAAAGTTTAATATTTGAAATATGAATTTAGAAAATCTAAGTGTTTGATTGGAAGAGGTGATTTTTAATTTGAAACTATAGGTATTTATATGAGCATGATACTTTTATAAATCATGGTGAAGTTCTGAAAAAATATCATGAACAAATGCCAAGTTAAAATGAAAAGGTTTCATGAAGAGAGGCATGGAAACGTGCCTTAAAAATGCTACTATTTTTCAATTTCGTTCAGGTGCGAATAGATTGATGTTACGTGAAAATTGATTTGTATAAGGTAACGTTACAAATTTTTAAAAAATCTTCAGTAAGCAATTGATTTGCATAATGTGCAAACTGATTTGCATAGTGGAAAAATGAAAATTTTCAAAGACGTACATGTGAAAATCGATTGCTGTTAGGTGTAAATCGATTTGCACTAGTGGAAAACTTGAAATTCTGCCTAAGTGTTTATGTTATGAGAAAATGAATGAAGCATGTACTGAGTGTTTGATCATTGAGCATATAAAAATTTAGTGAAGGTTGTTGTACCCCAAAATTTTCCCTCTCATATTATCAAGATTTCCCCTCACAAGACTTCTTGGATTCAAGATCAGATTAGGGTTTGCTCAGCTCAAGACATCTCCTTGCACTGATAACCTGAAATTAGGGTTTGAGTTTGCACAGATATTTTTGGACTTCCAATGCCTCATGTGAATTTCATACTTCATGTTGGACTCCTAAGATTGCTCGTACCAAGTTTCAAGCCTTGAATCAAATTTTTGCCCAGTCAATTGGACAATTGACCTAAAAATCAGTTGTATTAGGGAAAAAGTCAACCATGGCCAATTTACAGTCAAACTTCATACTTTTTGATCCACATCAACATTATGGACTCATATGAACCATTTGATCAAGTTTGGACCACAACTCCTCAAGAAATTTGATCAGATCATCAAAAGGGCAAAATGGTTAAAATTAGGGTTTTTGACTATAGAAGGGGAATTTCTGATTTTTCACCTAGCCAATGGAAAATTGGGTTCAAGCATGGTTTCAAGGACTCAATGGAATCATCTTGACCTAATCACAAGGTTCAAAAGATCTTGAATGCATTGGATTGACAGATGAATTTTCTAGTCAACTGATAAAAAATCAACTGTACACTGAAAAGTCAAACATTGAATTTTTGGTCAAAATCAAGTGCCAAGGGTCATTTTTCATCAAGATGTGTCAAAACATGAAAATTGTTCACCAAGAAACTTAAATTTGGAAATTAGGGTTTAAGTTTGAAAATTTTCATAACTTAGAATTTTTCTAAGTTATGAAAATTTCTTATTTTTTCCCAACTTTGTCCAACTTTTTCACCATGATGCAATTGGATTCAAACAAAACTTCAAAATGAAAGTTGTATTACTCCATGAAATCTACAACTTTGATTCACAAAGTTTTCCCAAAAGATGCCTGGATCTCAAGTTATGATTTTGTGAATAGGGGTCCAAAAACTTTTTAACTTAGTGAAATTTTGCCCTAGTTTAGGCAGATTTTTGACCTAACTTCATGGACACTTTTCACCTAGTTCCAAGTGGAATCTCAAACTGCATTTAAAATATGGATTTTAGAGCATGCTACAAGCTTTCCAAAATGTCTAAGAACTCTCCAAAATCATTTATGGTTAGGGAGAATCGAAGAAAAGAAAATGGCCATTTCACACTTTTGTCCATGGCATTTTTCACATTGCTACAAGTTCCAAATCAGTTTGAATCATGCTTGTACTTGCATTACAGGTTCTAATCCTTTTTACAATCCAAAATTGAATGCAAATACATTGGACAATGGCTTTGTTCTGAGTTATAGAGCATTGTACATTGATTTATTCCATTTATGGCAAAAAGTTTACATTGATATCTTGATAAAGCATGCTTTATGTAACTTTGTTTATCTTGAGCCATGGACCTAATATCTTTTTGCAAACAAGATCCACATATATAAGGCAATTGGTACCAAGTCTCATCAGGCCTTGAGCTAGCAAGTACATCCTTTGCCTTTGTCACTTCAACTTTTGCTTCAAAAGCAAGTAAGCTTGCAAAAAGTCCACAACTCTTCCATCTGATAAAAACAAGTCTTTGTATCATTTCAAACAATCTCACCATATTGTAACAAGCAAGAAACACGATTTGCCAAGCTCCCAAACACCCTAAAACACAAAAACACCAACTTCTGCCAAAAACAGGGCCATCTCTGCAAATCACAAGCCACTTCCATATTCCCTCGTGCGTTTTGCTTGAAACCACTTCAAACACACTCCATACATCACACCTAAGTTGTCCAGGCCTTTTTCCAACAACTGTAACCCCTGTTTCGTGCTTCACAATTTTCAATTTCTGAGTTTGCAGGTTGACTTCTGCAAGAAGATTCAAGCCATTTCAAAGCAAGCTGGGCATTGAGAAAGGTTGAGGGAACTTCAAGCAAGCTCAAAAGAACTTCAGGCCTCACTCAAAGTTTCTCTATTTCCATATCCAAACTCAACTGAACAAGGTAATTTTCAAAGTTCTATCTCCTTATTTAGGCATCATTAGGCTTAGGTTTGTGAAGCAAAAATGTAGTCCTTAAGTTCCTTGAGCTGTACATATGTGTAGATTTCATTTATATTAACTGAGCTAGGAGTATTTGATAGTTGAAGTTGCTGAAAAAACTAGGTTAGAATTTAGGGCCACTGAAATTCTCCTTGGTCTTTTAGAGTTAGGTCAAGTTCTTTATATCATTGGAATCGTGTGATGATGAGCTAAATTTTTCATGTTATACATTTTTGATTTTATGCAAAGAATAGCAAGAACAGGATTCAAGCACAGAACGCGCGTTTTGAACGAAGGCAGAGGTCAGGGATGAAGTGTGTATGGGCCTGGCGCGCTTGGGCCTGCTTCTTTTGGCACCCCCTTGGCCCATTTTCTTTATTTTGCATATTTTTTTTATTTCTTTTATATTTTCTGACTTTATTATTTTTTTTCTTGAACATTAAAAAACCCAAAAAAAATTTCTTAATTTTTGCATTTTTATTTTATTATTTTTTGGCATAAAAATAGTTTATTAATAATAATATAACTTTATTTTCTTAAATAAACTTGCAAATAATATAAGAATATTATATATTTTTATTTTTATTATTTATACACTTCAAATAATATTTTCATATAATATTTAATTTTTTAACATTTTTGCACATATTATCATTATTTTTTCTTGAACAAAAAATGAATAAAATAAATAATATTAGAATCTATTTTTCTTTTAAAACAAAAATTAGGGTTTTCACCCTTTCAAAAATAATCATTATATTTTTCTTATTTTTAAGACATTAAATAAATTCATTTTTACATACATAAAACAAATACAAAAAAAAACATTTTTGCATATTTATAATTTATTCCATATTTAAATACTTGTTTATTTATTTATTTGTACAATAAATTCAATTTGGTTGTAATAGTTTTAGGGTTTTATTTTGTGCAATATCCCCCTATTCAAAACTTGTTGTAATAGTCTAGATTTTGTTGTAATAGTCTAGATTTACTTTACGCATTTTATTGTAATAGTCTAGATTTACTTTACGCATTTTATTGCTTTCATATACCATGATAGTAAATTAGGGTTTTGTATGCAAAGACTAAAAATCAAACAAATAGCATGACCTAATGCAAGACAAAAATGCATGAAAAATAACAACACATTGCACACAAGCACCCCTAGGGTTTCATCCACTTTGATGCCTTAAAATGGCCATAGTATGCATGCTAGGTATCTTGGAAAAATTAAACAAAAGCAAAAGATCATAGTCCCTCGATGACGCTATCTTGGTTGCCTAAGCAAAAATGATCTAGTCCCTCAAAACTTGTTAAGATACTTGCCAATATTGTTATCATGGTCATACGATGACCCACGCCCGTCCCGTTTAACATCCAAAGATAGGGTTGTTTATCAAATACAATGGTAAAACAACAATGTCAAAGGAATAAAAATGTATAGGAAAGACTTTTGAGTAGGTATATGCTTCTAGTTACTTGATCAATTTGCAAACCATCCTTGCTATTTTCAAACTAACACACACATTTCAAAAATAGTTTCCAAAAAAAACTTTCAAACATTGTAACATTTTTTCGAAAGACAAACGTCTTTCTATACATTCTTCAAACAAGAATCATTACAAAGATTTCCAAAACGATGGCCTCTTTTCAAAAATACTTTCAAAACCACACAAAGCACCATTTCAAACAATTGAAAAGCAAAAGCAGGTGATCTAAACAAGTAACTAAGAGCCCATGGAAAACCATGGATGAAAAGGGTGCTAGCACCTTCCCTTTTCATAATCTACCCCCCGAACTCAGGAAAACATCTCAAAGGTCTTTCCTGTGCTTTTTGACCTTTCCTTTTGGATAAAATAAAAGTCGGTGGCGACTCTTGCTAAACCCCAACATTTGCGAACACAAACGCAAAACCTCAAGTCAGTTCTCTCATCGTATCACAGAACTGGCGACTCTGCTGGGGAAAATTCTAAAAGTGGGGTTACCTTAGGGTTTTAGATCACCTTTACATGCTTATCTTGCTTGACTTGTTTGCTTTACACTTTGCTTATATTGTTTGGGTTTGAATCCTCTACCCGGATTTGGGAAACATTCATAGGTAAATAGCAATACGTTGTGGAAACTGCAGGGTATACCGACACCGTCTAAGAAATAGCTATGTTAGTGTTACATATTTGTGGGTACCGGTAGCCTTTGAGTCAATCAAAGAGAATACGGGGCTGCTGAGTGATGTCATGAAGCACTAACAAACTTTTAGAACCTTTACTTGATCAACTTGGCCTTTTAGGATGTAGTGAGATGACCGGCTTTGGTGCAATATGAAGTTGGTAGATACTCGATACTACACTCATTGAGGGTTGTTTTCTTGGAATATTTCGGTCGCCAGTAAAGTGGCTAAACTGAAACAATGAACACAGAAAATAATCCAGTGATATTGAGCTCCTTAGAACCCAGTTACTATTTCTAGGACAGGTTGAGCCAACTAAACTTCAAGAGGGTACTTACCTATGAAACCCCATGCAAGCCTAAACTAGGAACTTGTGTGATTTTCTTGTACATATATACTTTTTCATAACATCATGGACATAATGAAGTATCATATGCATCCACTAACCATTTCAAGGATTTTGGATCTTCATTTTTGTTCCTGTTTTGTAGGTAATGGATTCACTTCGCAGGAAAACTATTCAGGTCAATCTTGTGAGAATTCCCCCTCAACTCAAGGAGCTTGCTTCCAAGATTCCTGAGAATTCTCCATTCACCTAGAGACATGGTCGTCTTCTCAACTTAGTCACTGCCAAAACTGAGGAGGATATGCTGAAAGTTCTCTTCCAGTTCTTTGACCCTTTGCATCGTTGCTTCACATTTCCTGACTACCAACTTGTGCCTACTTTGGAGGAATTTTCTCAACTCTTGAGGATTCCTATTCTCAATCGACTACCTTTCAACAGTACGGAAAGAGATCCAAAGCCTGAAGATGTTGTTCAATCCCTACACTTGCAACCATCTGATGTCATAGGTCATTGGGAAACTAGAAGTGGTGTCAAAGGCTTCCTGTCAAAATTTCTGTTTGAGAAGGCCCAAAGCTGCTGGAATTCGTTGGACTTACAAGCTTTTGAGGAGATTGTAGCTCTTCTCATCTATGGGATGGTCTTGTTCCCTAACCCTGACCAACTCATAGATGTGAGTGCTATCAAAATCTTCATGGCTCGCAACCTGGTGCCTACTTTGCTTGGGGATATCCTCCACTCATTTCACACTCGAACAATGAGGAAAAGAGTTGTTCTCATGTGTTGTACTCCTCTACTAACAAGATGGTTTATTTCTCATCTTCCCCAATCAGTCTTGAAGAATGAGCAAGGTTTGAGGTGGCCACAACGATTGATGACTCTTACACATTCAGACATTCATTGGTGTTCTCGATCAAAAGTGAATGTTATCACCATTGACCTTTGTGGGGAATTTCCTAATGTCCCTCTACTTGGAATTAGGGGAGGCATCACCTACAACCCCTGCTTGGCTCTGAGACAGTTTAGGTATGCCCGAAGGGATGGCCCACATGACATGCTGATTCCAGACGTGGTTTTTGACTTCGACAGCGACGATCAAGGACTTCGACAAAGGTTTATTCGAGCTTGGAGGATGCCCAACAAGGTGGACAGTAAGACCTTGGGACACAAGAATTCCATCCCTCTCGAGCCTTACCTCAAGTGGGTACGAACCCGCGCCCAAAGTCTTATGATGCCTTACCCCTACATTCTCCCTGTGATTATAGAGCCTGTTATGGAAGGAGAGGTTCCATACACCCTCCTACATCCTAACATGCCAACATCACTCGAAGATTTACAAAGGAGTTGGATACAGCTCAAGGGAGAGCGCGATACTTTTGAAGCCCAATTCTGCACAAGCGAGAAAAAGGTTTTGGAACTCACTCGTCAACTTCATGAAGAGCAGAATCTCAACACTTACATTGTACCAAAGAGGATGCGCAACGTCTTTTTACCTTAGAATTTTGTATTATTTTGCCCATGGGGCATTGATGTACTAACAAATTTTATCTTATTAATATGACGTGTGTTCCTTTTTTGTTTAAAACAAATTTGAATTTCTGAATCCTTGAATGCATTACATGAATACATATCATTCATCATATGCATAAACAGGTCTTCACACCAAGTTTCCTCATCTCTCTGCTGTTTATTTCAGCAAGATTGATATAGAACAGACGGTCAAAGACTTGCAAGCGCAAAATTCACAGTTCTAACAGCTACTTCTGACCTTGGCCAAGGGGCTGGAGGAGCTCAAGACCTTGCTAGAAAAGGAAAAAGAGAAAAAGAAGAAGAAGAGAGCTGGTGTGGCTACCTTGGGCAGAAGATTTGAAGGTCAAACCAGAAGGGTCCTGGATTTCCCATCAACCTCTGAGGAAGGAGAAGGAAAAGGTAAAGGAACTGCAGTAGCATCTGATTCTGAAGCTGAAGAAGAGGAGGATGAAGACTATTCTGAACAGCAGTACCCTCCTGCAGATGACAAATATAAGAATCTGGAAGAGCGTCTGGCAGCTATGGAAGTGCAAAGAGTACTTGGGTTGGACTTTGAAGAGTTAGGGTTGGTATCTGGAATTATAATCCCTCCCAAATTTAAAGTGCCACTGTTTGCTAAGTACGATGGGGTGTCTTGTCCCAAGATGCACCTACAATCTTATGTCAGGAAAATTCAACCACATTCTCCTGACAAAGACCTGTGGGTCCACTTCTTCCAAGATAGTTTATCGGGGACGCAGTTGGATTGGTTCTACCAATTGGAGAGGTCTGATGTGCATAATTGGGATGATTTGGCGGCTGCCTTCTACAAGCAGTACCAATATAATGCGGACTTAGCACCAACCCGTACTCAATTACAGAGTATGGGCATGGTCTCAAATGAAGGTTTCAAAGAGTATGCCCAGAAATGGAGAGACTTGGCGGGACGAGTACAACCACCTCTATCTGAGAGAGAGCTAGTTGATATGTTCTTGGGGACTCTGTCAGGTCCTTTCTTTAATCACCTAATTAGAAGCTCCTTTGCGGGGTTCACTGAGTTAATTCTAACTGGTGAGAGAGTTGAAGCTGGCATTAAAAGCGGGGAAATTCAAAAGGATGCATCTGCTTTCGCTGCCATCAAAAAGACTTTTCCAGCAAAGAAGGAAGTATCAGTTGTCTACTCTCAAAGAGGTCAAGGAAGAGTTGAGCGTCGGCCAGCGGTAGGGGCCGTAATGATTCAGAAGTCTGCAGCTAATCAGCCCAGAAACAATCAACCCAGAACCAACAAAGCTAGGGTGGAAAGGCCTGTACGGTAATTCACCTGGATAAACATGACTCCTTCTCAGGTTCTACCCCATCTCTTAAAGTTAAACCTTGCAAGTTTGAAAGAGGCCCCTAAGAATCCGAATACTACTTCTCCGTTCAACCATGCAAATGCCAAGTGTGCTTATCATTCAGACAGTCTGGGGCACGACACCAACAATTGTTGGGGCCTCAAGAATAAGATTCAGGATTTGATAGATGCTAGAGAAGTTGAATTCGACGCCCCTGAAAACTTGAATGTAATCTCTTCTCCAATGCCAAAGCATGGCCACAATGCCCATGTTATTGAAAAAGATCTTTTTGTTGCTACTGTTGATGATTTGATAACTTCGCTACTGATAATCAAGTTGAATTTGCTGAAGGCTGGGATTTTCCCAGGTTGTGAAGAAGATTGCTGCCTTTGTTCATCCTTACCAACCGAATGTCCATTGTTGAAGTTAGGCATCCAACGCCTAATGAATAACCAAGAAATCCTTTTTGAAAAGACTCCTGTTACACCGACTCCTGTCAATGATATTTCAATAATAACCATATCCGCCAATCTTTCCAAGGTCTCCAAAAGACCTGTTAAGATTACATCCGCTCCGAAGACTGTACCTTTGAAGATAACCATGCCCGGGCCCGTCCCGTACAAGTCCGACAGATCAGTACCGTGGAACTATGGTGGAGAAATCTACTACCACGGTATTAAACAAATTGAATCAACTGAAGAGAGTACAGATGAAGAGACTTCCTACATTGGAAACATTGCTGGAACGAGTAAAACCACCCGCAGTGGAAGAATTTTCTCTCCAGAGATTGCCCCTCCAAAGGCAATCTTCGGACCCTCAGCTGCTCCTAAGGTTACCCCTGTATCGATCAATATATATGCGAGAACTCCAATTATTGAAGAAGTTGTAACTCATGTGGTTATCCCCTCTGCTGCTGATGATGATAGAGGGAAAGGGATCCAAGAAGAGCCCGCCAGGACGAGGGCTCAGCCATTGGTCATCCCTGAGACCTCTCAAAAAGAAATGGAAGAGATTTTGAAAATAATCAAGAAAAGCGATTTTAATGTTGTGGAACAACTAGGGAAAACCCCCTCAAAGATCTCTATGTTGGCCCTGCTGCTTTGTTCAGAAGCTCATGCTAAAGCTCTGATCAGATTTTTGAAGACGACCAACGTGCCACAGGAAACCTCCGCGGATCAGTTCCAGGAATGTGTAGCTAGCTTAACAGCTGATAATGGTCTAGGATTCTCTGATGCCAATTTAACATCCAAATGGAGAAAACATAATGACGCTTTGCATGTTTCGGTGGAATACAGAGGGACTACTCTAGCACACGTACTGGTAGACACTAGTTCATCGTTGAACGTCTTGCTAAAGAATGCTTTGGATAGGTTGGATTGTGAAGGCCTAACCCTGAAACCCAGCAACATAATTGACAGAGCCTTTGATGGTTCTAAAAGGATGGTCCACGGGGAGGTGGACATCCCGATTAAAGCGGGAACTGAAACCTTCAACTCCACATTCTATGTGATGGACATTCATCCTTCCTATTCTTGCTTGTTGGGAAGACCCTGGATTCACAATGCTGGAGCCGTCACTTCCTCTCTGCATGAAATGCTCAAGTACCCTGTCCAGGGGAAAATCATAATTGTTCATGGCGAAGAGGAATACATGATAAGCCATCTAAATTCTTTCCGCTATGTAGAACTGGATGGCGAATTCATCGAAACCCCTTTTCAGCATTTTGAAGAGGTAGCTCAGGAGATTGTGGCAACCAAGATAGTTTCTTCTGTACCCATGATTACCAGACCTCCGCCTTGGATGTCGTCTCTCAAAGATGCAAAGGCTGTGATTGAAGAAGGAGGAAGCACAATCTGGGGGCAGCTTCCCGACTTTCCTTTCAAATCAGATAAGTTCGGCTTGGGATTCACTTCTTTTGCTCAAAAGGTTGTACGCCGCACCCATGCTGGGGGGCCACCAGTGAAGATCACCCATCATGGAGTCAATGCTTTGGAGGATAGTGAAGAGGAGAGCAACTTGGAAGACTGGATTTTCCCTACTATTGACGGAGGACTGAGCAACTGGGAGGCAAAAAACTTTGTTCCGATTACTTTCATAAATCAGTCATTTATCTTTCAAACATTTTTGTTGGTTTGTAATAATTCTTGAACAATTTGTACACTTTTAACCTTGTGCCTTACCCGAGGCACATAGGTCCATTTGTAAGGGTTTGATTTTTTTTCATCTTCATATGCCATTTTAATGAATCATGGACGTTTCCACATATAAACTTTTGTGTTCATTGTCTTTCTTTTTACATTTTATTTGTTTAAAGGTTGCTATCCCTTACACACACCCACACTCACAAATGCAGGTACCCTTCCATTCGGGATTCCATGGGTAACAATTCTGCTATGGCCTTCAGTGACTCTGAAGATCTGGTCTACCATGCCGAATACAAAGGTGAGGAAGATTGAGAGGTGCCAGGAGAATTGGCTAGACTGCTACAATAGGAAGAAAGGGCTATTCTACCTCATGAGGAGTTGTTAGAGACAATCAACTTGGGTACTGAGGAAGACAGAAAAGAAGTCAGAGTGGGTGCCAACCTAGAGCCAAGTGTCAAAGAGTGCCTAATTCAGTTGTTGAATGAATATGTTGAGATCTTCGCCTGGTCATACGAAGACATGTCGGGACTTGATACAGATATTGTGGTACACTGTCTACCCACAAGAGAAGATTGTCCACCAGTTAAACAGAAAGTCCGCCGCATGAGGCCCGACATGTCAGAAAAGATCAAAGCAGAAGTTATGAAGCAGTTCAATGCTGGATTTCTTGTTGTTACTTCCTATCCATAATGGATTGCTAACATTGTGCCCGTGTCAAAGAAGGACGGCAAAGTGAGAATGTGCATGGATTACAGAGACTTAAACAGGGTCATCCCTAAAGATGACTTTCCACTTCTGCACATTGACATCTTGATTGATAACACAGCTCATCACAAGGTATTTTCTTTCATGGACGGATTTTCAGGTTATAACCAGATCAAAATGGCACCTGAAGACATGGAGAAAACTACTTTTGTTACACAGTGGGGTATGTTCTACTACAGAGTGATGCCATTCGGACTGAAGAATGTCGGGGCAACCTATCAATGCACCATGGTAGCTTTGTTTCATGATATGATACATCATGAGATAGAGGTCTACGTAGATGACATGATAGCCTGATCACAAATGGAGGAAGAACACCTCGACCATCTACAAAAGTTGTTTGTCAGGTTGAAGGAGTAGAAGCTCAAACTGAACCCTAACAAGTGCACTTTCGGAGTCCGGTCCGGTAAACTCTTGGGTTTCATTGTCAGCAACAAAGGCATCGAGGTCGATCCTGCCAAAGTCAAAGCTATACAAGAAATGCTTGCTCCTCGCACTGAGAAGGAGGTCAGAGGTTTCTTGGGACGCCTAAACTACATTGCTAGGTTCATTTCTCACCTAACATCTACCTGTGAACCAAACTTCAAGCTGCTGAAGAAAGATCATGTGGTTAAATGGAATGGCGACTGTCAAATTTATTTCGATAAAATCTAGGAGTATTTGCTAGAACCTCCTATCTTGACGCCACTCGTCGAAGGAAGACCACAAATCATGTATCTGACCGTCCTAGAGAATTCAATGGGGTGCGTACTGGGCCAACATGAGGAGTCTGGCCGAAAAGAGCATGCCATTTATTACCTTAGCAAAAAGTTTACCGACTGTGAGACCCGATACTCACTGCTCGAGAAAACTTGTTGCGCTTTGGTATGGGCTGCTCGCCGACTAAGGCAGTATATGTTGGCTCATACCACTTTGCTGATATCTAAGATGGATCTGATCAAGTACATCATTGAGAAGCCTGCTTTATCTGGAAGAATAGCTAGGTGGCAGATGATCCTAACAGAACATGATATATAGTACACGACCCAAAAATCTATAAAGGGGAGTGTACTTGCTGACCATCTGGCTCATCAAGCTGTCGAAGATTATCAATCCATGAGGTTCGACTTCCCCGACGAAGATATTATGACATTGGACAATGTTGAAGAGAACAGACCATATGACAGACCTGAACAAGGATCCCGATGGACCCTGTACTTTGATGGTGCCTCCAATGCACTTGGCAACAGTATCGTCGCGGTACTCATTTCTCCAGAAGGTTTCCATACACCTTTCACCGCCAGACTTTGCTTTAACTGCACCAACAACATGGCCGAGTATGAAGCTTGTATCTTTGGTCTCAAGGCTGCAATAGACCTGGGAATCAAATCTTTGGTTGTGTTTGGAGACTAAGCTTTTGTCATCAGTCAGATCAAAGGAGAGTGGGACACTAAACATCCCAACCTCATCCCTTACAAAGAACATGTCCTAACATTGTTACCTCATTTCGAGCAGATTGCCTTCGAGCACTTCCCGCGAGAAGAAAATCAGCTAGCAGATGCTCTAGCTACAATGTCATCCATGTTTAAACTTAACTGGGATAATGAGGCTCCCCAGATCACCATTGAACGGATGGATGAACATGCACATTGTCACGAGACTAATACCGAGGAAGTAGTGGACCGACCTTGGTTTCACGACGTCAAAGGGTATCTCGAGGCTCAAGAATATCCTGAAGGAGCTTCAGTCAATGACAAAAAGTTTTTGTGGAGATTCTCTGCCAAGTTCTTCCTGAGAAATGGTATCCTGTACAAGCGCAATCATGATTGCATTCTGCTCCGTTGTGTGGACAAAATTGAAGCTGAACAGATCATGGCTGAACTGCACAATGATACCTTTGGCACTCACTCTAGCGGGCATACGATGGCTAAGAAGATCCTAAGGGCAGGCTATTACTGGTCTACCATGGAAGATGACTGCTATCAACATTCCCGGACTTGTCACAAATGTCAAATCTATGTGGACAAGGTACATATACCTCCAGTTCCTCTCAATGTCTTAACAGCTCCTTGGACATTCGCTATATGGGGAATCGACATGATTGGAGAGATCAAGCCTACAACTTCCAATGGACACCGCTTCATTATGGTGGCCATTGATTACTTTACCAAGTGGGTCGAGGCAACTTCCTTCGCATCCGTCACAAAGAATGTTGTTGTCCGCTTCATCAAGCAGAACCTCATTTGTCGGTACGGTATCCCCGAAAGGATCATCACTGACAATGGTATAAACCTTAACAATATTATGATCACTGCCTTGTGCGAGCAGTTCCAGATTCAACATCACAATTCATCTCCCTATAGGCCAAAGATGAACGGTGTTGTCGAAGCTGCGAACAAAAATATTAAGAAGATCATACAAAAGATGACAGTCACCTACAAGGACTGGCATGAGATGTTACCGTTTTCTCTTCACGGGTACCGTACCACGGCGCGTACATCAACTGTGGCAACACCCTATTCTTTGGTATATGGCATGGAAGTTGTCTTGCCTATTGAGGTTCAGATTCCCTCCTTGAGAATCATGAAGGATGCTGGTTTAAGTGAAGATGATTGGATTCATACCCGGCTTGATCAACTTAACTTGATTGATGAAAAGCGACTTACTGCTGTTTGCCACGGTCAGACGTATCAAAAACAGATGACCAAGGCTTTCAACAAGAAAGTCAGACGACAAGTATATCAAGTTGGAGATCTTGTAATCAAGCGCATCATCTTGCCACAAAGTGATCCCAGGGGCAAATGGAGTCCTACCTACGAAGGACCATTTGTGATCAAAAACATCTTTTCTGGTGGGGAAATGATATTAACCACCATAGACGGTGATCACCTGCCGCACCCTACGAACGCAGACATAGTCAAAAGATACTATGCATAAATGACCCGCTAGGTTGACACACCAAGGCAAAAAAAGGGCATCCCGGTGAATGGAAAACCCGAAAGGGCTTTTCAGGAAAAAGTTAGGGATAAATAAATAAATTTGTACACCCGGCAAGTTGAAAATCCAAAAGGGCGACTTGGGCAAAAAAGGGTTTCCCGGTGGATCGAAAACCCGAAAGGGCGGTCCAGGAAAAAGTTAGGGAATTAAAGCGTATGACAATGTCTCGTCGGATCACTTTAAGGACAATCTCTTCACAGACAAGCTCCGGGTTTCTAATCAACTCAATCATCTTCGGACGAAGCAACGAATGGACAAGATATTCAGAGTTATGAAGGCTATAGCACAATGGGAACCCCATGGAATTTTTACACATAGCCATCTTTCTTTGTATAAATTTTTCTCATTTTTATGACAACGTTGTCTTACTAGGATGTCTGGCAGCAGTCAAAGATTTTATTATCCCCAACTGTCAAGGATTTATTTTCCTCAGCAACACAGCAAATTAGCTTACATGCACATACATTACACTCATATATCATAAATATTGATAAAACACATTTTATTGCATCATACATTCCATGCAACATAACTTTGTGTTTCAGCTAACATTTTACCCTTTTCAGGATAAGATTAACAGCTATCTTTAACAAATATTCAAATATTTCAGATACAGTACGGATATACTCCGGACAAGGAAGTCATTATGTTACTCATTCAGATCTCTTATTCAGATACAGTAAGGATACACTCCAGACAAGGAAGTCATTCTATTACTCATTCAGAATTCAAAGTCAAGATACAGTACAGATACACTCCAGACACGGAAGTCATTCTGCTACTCATTCAAGATCTCGACCTCATGATACAGTTCAGATACGCACCAAACACAGATGCCATCCTGATACTCATTCAGACTTCAACTTCAGATACAGTCCAGATACGTTCCAGACACGGTTGCCATTCTGTCACTTATTCTGACTTTTTCCCCAACCCAGATACGCTCCAGACACGGATGCCATTATGTCGCTTACTCAGATTTCAGACTCAGATACAATACAGATACACTCCAGACACGGAAGTCATTCTGCTATTCATTCAGATTCAAACATAGTTATAGCTCGGATACGCTCCAAACACGGCTGCTATTCCCTTGCTCATACAGATTCAATCTCCAGATACAACTCTGATACGTTCCAAATACGGATACCATTCTGATGATCATTCTCCTGATTTACAACAAACATTCTTGGATCGCATCTACAAGCCCATCTCTGACAAGATTCTGTCACCTCTCCAAATGGCATCTTTAAGCCCATTCCCTCAACTACATTTTGACGAGTGCAAATTTATGGGCACTCTAGTGTCCAATCATCTTTTACCTTCGAGTCACAAACGGAAAAATTCGCCAATCTAACTCTTCAGGTTCAAGAAGATTGAACAGGGGCAGCTATTGTACCCCAAAATTTTCCCTCTCATATTATCAAGATTTCCCCTCACAAGACTTCTTGGATTCAAGATCAGATTAGGGTTTGCTCAGCTCAAGACATCTCCTTGCACTGATAACCTGAAATTAGGGTTTGAGTTTGCACAGGGATTTTTGGACTTACAATGCCTCATGTGACTTTCATACTTCATGTTGGACTCCTAAGATTGCTCGTACCAAGTTTCAAGCCTTGAATCAAATTTTTGCCCAGTCAATTGGACAGTTGAACTAAAAATCAATTGTATTGGGGAAAAAGTCAACCATGGCCAATTTACAGTCAAACTTCATAATTTTTTATCCACATCAACATTATGGACTCATATGAACCATTTGATCAAGTTTGGACCACAACTCCTCAAGAAATTTGATCAGATCATCAAAAGGGCAAAATGGTCAAAATTAGGGTTTTTGACTGTAGAAGGGCAATTTCTGATTTTTCACCTAGACAATGGCAAATTGGGTTCAAGCATGGTTTCAAGGACTAAATGGAATCATCTTGACCTAATCACAAGGTTCAAAAGATCTCAAATGCATTGGATTGACAGATGAATTTTCCAGACAACTGATTAAAAATCAATTGTACACTGAAAAGTCAAACTTTGACTTTTTAGTCAAAATCAAGTGCCAAGGGTCATTTTTCATCAATATGTATCAAAACATGAAACTTTTTCACAAAGAAACTTAAATTTGGAAATTAGGGTTTAAGTTTGAAAAAATTTCATAACTTAGAATTTTTCTAAGTTATGAAAATTTCTTATTTTCCCCAACTTTGTACAACTTTTTCACCATGATGCCATTGAATTAAAACAAAACTTCCAACATGAAAGTTGTAGTCCTCCATGAAATCTACAACTTTGATTCACAAAGTTTTCCCAAAAGATGCTTGGATCTCAAGTTATGATTTTGTGAATAGGGGTCCAAAAACTTTTTAACTTAGTGAAATTTTACGCTAGTTTAGGCAGATTTTTGACCTAACTTCATGGACACTTTTCACCTAGTTCCAAGTGGAATCTCAAAATTAATTTCAAAGATGGATTTTAGAGCATGCTACAAGCTTTCCAAAATGTCAAGAAACTCTCCAATATCATTTATGGTTAGGGAGAATCGAAGAAAAGAAAATGGCCATTTCTCACTTTTGTCCATGGCATTTTTCACATTGCTACAAGTTGCAAATCAGTTTGGATCATGCTTGTACTTGCATTACAGGTTCTAATCCTTTTTACACTCCAAAATTGAATGCAAATACATTGGACAATGGCTTTGTTCTGAGTTATAGAGCATTGTACATTGATTTATTCCATTTATGGCAAAAAGTTTACATTGTTATTTTGATAAAGCATGCTTTATGTAACTTTGTTTATCTTGAGCCATGGACCTAATATCTTTTTGCAAACAATATCCACAGATATCAGGCAATTGGTACCAACTCTTATAAGTCCTTGAGCTAGCAAGTACAGCCTTTGCCTTTATCACTTCAACTTGTGCTTCAAAAGCAAGTAAGCTCTCAAAAAGTCCACAACTCTTCCATCTGATAAAAACAAGTCTTTCTATCATTTCAAACAATCTCACCATATTGTAACAAGCAAGAAACACGGTTTGCCAAGCTCCCAAACACCCTAAAACACAAATACACCAACTTCTGCCCAAAACAGGGCCATCTCTGCAAATCACAAGCCACTTCCATATTCCCTCGTGCGTTTTGCTTGAAACCACTTCAAACAGACTCCATACATCACACCTAAGTTGTCCAGGCCTTTGTCCAACAAATGTAACCCTTGTTTCGTGCTTCACCATTTTCAATTTCTGAGTTTGCAGGTTGACTTCTAAAAGGAGATTCAAGCCATTTCAAAGCAAGTTTAGCAATGGGAAAGGTTGAGGGAACTTCAAGCAAGCTCAAAAGAACTTTAGGCCTCACTCAAAGTTGCTACATTGCCATATCCAAACTCAACTGAACAAGGTAATTTTTAAAGTTCTATCTCCTTATTTAGGCATCATTAGGCTTAGGTTTGTGAAGCAAAAATGTAGTCCTTAAGTTCCTTGAGCTGTACATATGCGTAGATTTCATTTATATTAAATGAGCTAGGAGTATTTGATAGTTGAAGTTGCTGAAAAAACTAGGTTAGAATTTAGGGCCACTGAAATTCTCCTTGGTCTTTTAGAGTTAGGTCAAGTTCTTTATATCATTGGAATCGTGTGATGATGAGCTACATTTTTCATGTTATACATTTTTGATTTTATGCAAAGAATAGCAAGAACAGGATTCAAGCACAGAACGCGCATTTTGGACGAAGGCAGAGGTCAGGGATGAAGTGTGTATGGGCCTGGCGCGCTTGGGCCTGCTTCTTTTGGCACCCCCCTTTTGCTTTTTGTACCCCTTGGCCCATTTTCTTTATTTTGCATATTTTTTTTATTTCTTTTATATTTTCTGACTTTATTATTTTTTTTCTTGAACATTAAAAAACCCAAAAATATTTTCTTAATTTTTGCATTTTTATTTTATTATTTTTTGGCATAAAAATAGTTTATTAATAATAATATAACTTTATTTTCTTAAATAAACTTGCAAATAATATAAGAATATTATATATTTTTATTTTTATTATTTATACACTTCAAATAATATTTTCATATAATATTTAATTTTTTAACATTTTTGCACATATTATCATTATTTTTTTTTGAACAAAAAATGAATAAAATAAATAATATTAGAATCTATTTTTCTTTAAAAAAAAATTAGGGTTTTCACCCTTTCAAAAATAATCATTATATTTTTCTTATTTTTAAGACATTAAATAAATTCAATTTTACATACATAAAACAAATACAAAAAAAAACATTTTTGCATATTTATAATTTATTCCATATTTAAATACTTGTTTATTTATTTAGTTGTACAATAAATTCAATTTGGTTGTAATAGTTTTAGGGTTTTATTTTGTGCAATATCCCCCTATTCAAAACTTGTACCCCCCCTTCCCATAATATTGTTTTAATAGTCTAGATTTACTTTACACATTGTATTGCTTTCATATACCATGATAGTAAATTAGGGTTTTGTATGCAAAGACTAAAAATCAAACAAATAGCATGACCTAATGCAAGACAAAAATGCATGAAAAATAACAACACATTGCACACAAGCACCCCTAGGGTTTCATCCACTTTGATGCCTTAAAATGGCCATGGTATGCATGCTAGGTATCTTGGCAAAATCAAACAAAAGCAAAAGATCATAGTCCCTCGATGACGCTATCTTGGTTGCCTAAACAAAAATGATCTAGTCCCTCAAAACTTGCTAAGATACTTGGCAATATTGTTATCATGGTCATACGATGACTCACGCCCGTCCCGTTTAACATCCAAAGATAGGATTGTTTACCAAATACAATGGTAAAACAACAATGTCAAAGGAATAAAAATGTGTAGGAAAGACTTTTGAGTAGGTAGATGCTTCTAGTTACTTGATCAATTTGCAAACCATCCTTGCTATTTTTAAACTAACACACATATTTCAAAAACAATTTCCAAAACAAACTTTCAAACATTGAAACATTTTTTTGAAAGACAAACGTCTTTGTATACATTCTTCAAACAAGAATCATTACAAAGATTTCCAAAACGATGGCCTCTTTTCAAAAATACTTTCAAAACCACACAAAGCACCATTTCAAACAATTGAAAAGCAAAAGCAAGTGATTTAAACAAGTAACTAAGAGCCCATGGAAAACCATGGATGAAAAGGGTGATAACACCTTCCCTTTTCATAATCTACCCCCCGAACTCAAGAAAACATCTCAAAGGTCTTTCCTGTGCTTTTTGACCTTTCCTTTTGGATAAAATAAAAGTCGGTGAGGACTCTTGCTAAACCTCAACATTTGCGAACACAAATGCAAAACCTCAAGTCAGTTCTCCCACCGTATCACAAAGGTAAATATTGTCATTATACATTCTTGAAACTTAATTCCATTGATTCCAAAGCCTTGAACATAATGCTTTATGTTGAGTTTCATCTTTTCATTCTAGATATCAAATGCTTTGTTTTCATAAAAACATATTTAACATAGGAAAGCTTGACTTCACATTCTCCCCCTTTTTTATGATGACAAACATTCCTTTTGATATTGTGTAACTTTCGAAACACTTCTCCCTCTAAGATGTATAACTGCCCATTTGTATATAAAACTTAGAAATAATTGGATTTGATAATATTGATGGAGTAATTATACATTAACAAATCAAGACAAGGAAATACACAAGCAAAACATCTTTTTCTCCCCCTTTTACATTATCGAAAAGAAGGGAAAGATGGGTGAAGGAAAATAAATTTTCAAGTATACAAGGCCAATGAAATGATTCAATATCACAAGATAAATCCAAACAAACATGCATAAACCATTTCAAAATAGAACATAAGAATATATTTTTAATTCTTTTACCTTTGAGTTTTACCTCATTTGTGGCTTCATCTTCAATCAAGCATTCATCTTTGGTGAACTTGATTTTGAAGCCTTTTTTCATAAAGTTGACTTATACTTAGAAGATTATGCTTTAGTCCTTCTATATAAAGTACATATTCAATGGATGTGAAAGGTGGTGCTCCAACTTTGCCTATGACAAGAATTTTTCCTTTATGGTTGTAATACGGTGGGAGAACTAACTTGGGTGTTTTGAATTTTATCGTAATTGTTGCGGATAGCAAGAGCCACCACCAATTTTTCTTTTATCCAATAAAGGAAAGGGTGAAAAGAATAGGAAAGACCTTTTGAGATATTTTCTTGAGTTCGCGGGGTAGGTTATGAAAAGGGAAGGTGTTAGCACCCTTTTTATCCGTAGTTATCTACAAGCTCTTAGTTTCTAGCTCATTTTGAAATGCTTTGTTTGAAAATGTGTTTGTGGTTTGTTTGAAAGTAATTTTTCTTGAAAAGTGCCTTCGTTTAGGCGAACTTTGTAATGAATCTCGTCTCTATAAGAATGTATACAAAGTGTTGACGTTTGAAAATAGTTCCCTTGAAAGTGTTGGTGTGTTTGAAAGATGTTTTGAAAATGGTTGTGAGCAAGCAACTACGAACGTTCTACCTACTCAAAAAGTCTTTGTTCATTTCCTCCTCCTTTAGATATTACTATCTTACCATTGATTGGTATGAAGCCCTATCATTGGATGTGATGGGACATGCGTGGGTCGTCGTATAGTCATAGAAAGTAATATCGTGGGATACCTAAGCAATTTTTGTAAGGGTATAAGATCATTTATGAAGGCAACATTTGAAGGGTCATCGAGGGACTATGATCTTTTTTTATTATTGTTTTTTGCTAAAGTATCCCATGTTTGCGTAACATGACTATTTTTATCTTAGGCAATAAGTGAGGTTATCCCTAGAGGTGAAAGTGTGCAAAGTGTTTGTTTTCATGCTCTTTGTCTTTGAATTAGGGTTTTCTACTTGTTGATTTTATGTCTTTCCATACAAATCATAATTACTAGCATTTATATTGAAAGTGATAAATTGCGAAAACATAAAATTCTATGCTATTACATCATTTGAGGATGAGGGTACAAATTTACAAATGGGGGAAGCAAAAGGAATTAAACTTAATTACTATTACAACCATATTGAATATGAATAAATAATATACAAGAATGTATGGTAATATACAAGGAAAAAATTTGTTTTTGTTTAAGTTTTTATATGAAAGAGTTTTTTTAACCTAATTAAACTAAAAATAGAATGGTTAATTAGTCCAAGTTAAATTAAGAAAACTAAATCTAAATTAAATAAGAAAAAGAAATAAATTAATTAAGAAAACAATTCTTAGATTTTTTATGAAAAGATTTTAACCTATTTAATTAAAACTAAAATGAATGGAAAGAAATTAATTAATTAAACTCCTAAGTTCTAAATTAATTTAATTAAAATAAATTAAGTCTAATATTAATTTCATTAAGAAAAGAAATTTGTTAAAGATTTTTTTTGGTCTTTTTGCCTAAAAGAAATAAAAAAAAATACTAAATATCTAAATAATAGATATAAAATATTTTTGGTTAATAAAAATAATAATAATAATAATAATAATAATAATAATAATAATACAGAAAAAGAAAATAAAATATAATATAAAAAATTGAAGTCAAGAGGGTGTAAAAGTAAAAAGGATGGTTTGGGTGAAGAAAACAGTTTTTGTTTGATTTTAGGCCCAAGTTTGTTTTATCAGAAAAAATAAACAAAATAAAAATATGCAAGTTGGTCTGCATTGATGTTAGTAGCCAGGGAGGTGTGCTAAAGCAAAAATATAATTGGTCCAGCATTATTAACCACTAGGGTGGTGATACATCTGTTTATTAATACAAAACCATATATATATATATATATATATATATATATATATATATATATATATATATATATATATATATATATATATATATATATATATATATATATATATATATATATATATATATATATATATATATATATATATATATATATATATATATATATATATATATATATATATTACAAAACCAATCCTAGGCATGTGTCATCTTCAACCTCACATCAAACTTTCGACGTGATTTTTTTTAAACCTGTAACTTCTTCATCTCTCAGCCATTTGCAAAAATGTAAACATCAAACTTGTTCTAAATTTCACCACGATTCTAGAAATGTAAATAACTAAAGCTATAAATCAAAGATGAATGAGAATTTCTAATGGTACCAAATTTGACCTAACTTTTTCATAAAGTTCAACTCTAAAATTCTCTCTACTCAGGCAACATAGATGAATTATAAGGACATGGTTAGATTTAGGGCTATGATGTCTACATTTTATCTTTGAAAATGGAAAGTTAACAATGTATATATGAAGATTTCAAAAGTCAGAAAACTTGCCTCAAAAATGGACTTCGTGTTTTGAGTTTGAGCTTATCTAAAGGTGCTGCAATGATCAGGTTAGCTTCCTTGAGTCCCTAGGAAGCTAATGCAATGCTTAGCTTGAATGGAGAGTGGCTGAAATGGTCTGGAGAAGTCCAACTGCAATGCTTTGTTTCTGGTTATGGAAGATGTGGAAGATGGTGTTACAATTATGTTGTAGTTGTTAGGATAGCCTATATATGTGTATTAGAAGCTTTGTGATTTATTAGAACTAAAAACGCACGAGTAGATTTTGTGTTTGAGGTTTTTGGCCAGAAATGACAATAATGGAGGTTTGTATATAGCTCTAATTTTTTAGGGTATTTTGGGATGCTTGAGGGCTTGTGAACTCTTGTATTATGTTTAAATGGTGTCACTATTTATAGAGAAGAGGTTTGGAAGCTTGGAGAAGTCAGAAGTACAAAATCACATGTTTGTGGATTTTGACTTCTTTTTGAAGCAACATGGACAAACATGGTTTTAAGACAAGGTAGGGTGGTTGAGAACTTTAAACATACTTCTTCTGGACTTATAGAGGATGCTTGTGCAGAAATAAAAACTACAAAGCTCAAGGAGAGTGGACTTTGTGATTAAAGCCACTTTTCTAAAAATAGAAGTGTGAACTTTTTTCATTAATGGCAATTTGGTTTGGATAATGGTTCAATCACTTGGATAATGGCTCAAACATTTGTGTAAACCATTAATTATAGAGTGAAACATAAATTAGAAGCTTGCAAAGAAAGATTATGCAGCATGATTATGGATTTGGTCAAGTGTTCTTCATGAAAAATGCCTTGTAATTCAAGTTTGAAACTCTAACTTCATCTCTTCGATTCTCCTAGCTCAAGAATGATCTCAATGAGTTCTTGGACATTTTGGAAATATTGGAACATCCTCTACAACCTTAATGTTTTTAATTTTTGAATAATCAATTTGGAACTATATGAAAAATTGCCATGAAGTTAGGTCAAAAAATCTGCCTAAACTAGGTCAAATTTTCACAAAGTGTTTAAGAAAAAGTGGATGACTTTATGGATTCATAATTCAAAATCCAAGCATTTATAGGACTTCATCAGTAAAGAAAAGTTGTAGATCTCGTCAAGGTCTACAAATTTCATGTTGGGAGTTTTCTTTGAATCATCTTGTATCTTGGTGAAAAGTTGGCATGAAGTCATGAAAAAATAAGACTTAAAACACTTTGAAAATTTTCTAAGTCTTGAAAACTTTGACTTTTTCCAAAGACTTTTGACTTTCTTGATTTCTTGATGATCAAGTTTCATATTTTTTAATGTATTTATGAAATGTTATCTTTGAAACTCAATTTTGATCAAAAAGTCAAAGTTTGACTTTTGGTGTATGAGTTGACTGTTCATCAGTTGACTGAATTTCAACTATCAATCAATTGATCTTTGAGAAATATTTTGAGCCATAAAATTAATTCAACATTTTGTATTTGAATCCTTGAGATTGTGCTTCAAGCCATTAGATCATGTATTAGGTCAAAAACCCTTGATCAGTCAAATACAGTCAAAACCCTAATTTTGACTATTTTGCCCTTTTGATGAGTTGAACATTTTTCTTGGAGAATTATGATCAAAACTTGATCAATTGATATATATATATATATATATATATAACTTAAAAATGTTGATATTGGCAAAAAATCTTGAAGTTTGACTGTAGGTCGACCACAATTGACTTTTTATCCAATACAACTGATTTTGGGTCATCTGATCAATTGACTGAGCAATTTTGAAATGCAAGACTTGAAACTTGATATGAGCATTATTGAAGGTTCATAATGATCCATGAAATTCAATTGAAGCACTAGAAGTCAAATTGTCCTTATGAAAATCCAAACCCTAATTTGAGGAATCGGTGTTGAGGAGATGACTTGACTTATTCAATACTTGTGTAAGCTTGAATTATTGAAGATCTTTGTGAGAAATATCTTGAGAAAAGAGAGGAAAAATGTTGGGGTACAACAATGGTTGTCCCCATATGTGACATAACCCTTGGACTTTAGAACTGGATATGAAAATTAGTTTAATATCTCTCGTCAAATGCTTAGAATAACCACTATCAAGATACCATAGATTTCTAGTGATCTTCAAGCAAACCTGCAAAACAAATTAAGTTTTGTTTGGTACCCAATGTGCCTTGGGTCCATCATAATTAGTTCCTTTCTTGACCCACACACAAAATACGAAATTATTAACATTGTCCCACCAGGTATGCCAATTTGTTTACCTCTGATTTTGGCATACAGCGTTGGTCTCTTAACAGAAAGTTTACTGGCGAGATCGACCAGGAAATCTTAGTATAATGCTTCAATTTTTGAGTGTTTTCAAAAAGTATGTTCAAAAGGGTTTGTTCGACTAAGGCAAAACGAATTTAAAAGCAATAAAGCGAGAATTGTAAAATAAAACAAAAGAAGTTTTAAACTGTAAAAATAGATGACATAACATTAAAATAGTTGAAATGGATAGATTCAAACATACATTGCTCTTGCTTGTCTCATTTCGCTTGTTCACTTGGGTACTCTGAGTGGCTAGCGTGTAGAAATGTGAAAGTTTGAACCTTTGACACTATGCACTAAGTGCTTTATTTATAACACACAAAAGTAACTGTTTTTTAGTGGGTTTCACTTCTTTATAATCCACGTGTCTCTTGTAACTTCCCTCCATGAACCCACGTTCTTCATCCCTGCTATCAAACTCACGTTCTCCATCCCTGCTATTGAACCCACATTCTCCATCCCTGTTATCGAACTCATGTTCTCCATCCATACCATTTTACTTTGCTAGTTATGTACTCTTTGGGCTTTCTAATATTCATGGGCCCAATCCATTCCTCATGAGGCCTCTTTTCTAGTCGATTGTGTCCACAAGCCCAATTGACTATTTGTGAAATCTCTCTCGGTCGACTGCTTTTGTAGTCGACTTCCTATAGTTCAAAGTTCTCAAAGAACTTTTTTGGCTTTTGGTTGGATTTTAATCCTTTGTGTAAATCCTAGCCAACGGTCTCACGCAGCCTTCGCCGTCGTCGAATAAACTATTTTATCAAACACATTCACATCCACACACTAATGGATGCATAACAATGTCTTCTGATCTTTCTTCCTCAGATCATGCTGAGCATTTCTCTGCGCATCAGATGCATTTTCTAGAAGTGCAACCGAAACATAATCATTGTTAACGAGATCAAGAACATCTTGAGCGCCACACAACGCTCCACTGTTTCACTCATGTTTCTCGTGTTTTCTTGTGGATCCGAACCGGAGCTCTAGATACCAATTGTTAGTTCAGAAGGTGATGAAAACAGAAAGAATAAGAGAATATATTTATTGCTCTACAATGACAACTCCAAGAACTGTAAGAAAGATTAATTATATAACAACTACCATTAATCTATTTATACACACATATTAGAGCCACATAGACAACATATTAAAATACTAAATTACCCTTCAATATATACACCATACTTGTTTCAAGAAAAAAATATTAAAAACAAAACAAAAATACATGTAACCGTATGTATATACGGTGTTGATATAAATTTTAGTGTCACTTATAATTTTCCTTCAACAAACTACATGTTTAAACAAGATATAGACATTAGAAATTCATAGAGCCCCTCCACTGCCTAGATTATTTATAGAAATGTTTTTTTTTTTTTACTTCTCCCGAGTTTTTTATAACATTGGTATAAGTATTTACTATTTACCATTTATTTATATTACAATGAAAAATATTCACAAAACCCCTCCACTTACACAATCACAATAGACAACATTCACAAAAGAGAAAACATTGCATAAAGACAACTAAAAATTAAAACATAAAGTTATGGCCAGTTTAAAGTAAGACAACTCAATGCAATTTGTGTATTTCTTAGGCCGAGAGTACTAGTACTAGCGACAAAGTCAGATGTCTTAAAGAATGCCACCTGGTGGTTTATAGTAAAAGGTAAGGTACTTTTCTTAATAGTATTTGAAAAATTAAGGAGGACATGATATTTCTTTTAGATTTCATTATTTAGGTACAAGGGATGTTTGACATGCATAATATGCATATTGTTGTTATATTTTAACGTATGTCAATTATAGCAGCATAACAAAGGTCGTCGATATGTATATTGCAGAACTAATTATGTCCGCTATAAGTTTAATAGTTTCTTATTCACCTTGATATACAAATGATTAGAATAATTTTTCTTGTTCTCCGGATTGCACTTCTATGTGCTGCAAAACTTCCTAAGGAGAGACTATGAGAGACATCATCACAATGCTTGGAGAAGCATAGCCAAGAAGGAAAAGCATCTGTGGTAATGGAAGACGAGAGAGTAGCAGGGAAAAGGGAACATTCTTTAAAAGCCATTTGTAGTGCTTCCATAGAAATTATATATAACAGTGAATACTATATATAGTTGTGGCCACAATATGTCAAATAAATCCAGTCTAGTGGAAAGCAGCATGCGCCTATATCTTTCAAGGCATGGTTCGAATTCTTTGTCAAATAAATTTAGTTTTACAAACTTTAAATAGATAGTTTTCAAATGTTTTAAAAAATAATATATATTTAAGAGTTAAATATTTTTTTCGTCCCTATAAATAATTTAAATTTGGTTTTAGTCTCTATAAAAGATTTCTTTAAATAATAGTCTTCTTAAAAAAATTATTCACACTTTTAGTTTCTCCTGTTAAAATTGTCGCTAATTCAATCGCTAAGTAGACATCGATGTTAAAATCACCGCTAATTATGTCATTAAGTTGTAAAAACATATCGGTATATTATAGGAGCTCGAGGGATCAAAAGTGTGGTAAAATTTTTTAAGATAACCATTATTTGAAGCAAATTTTTGAATGGATTAAAAATATGAGATATTTTGAAGGACCATAAACATATTTAACCATATATTTAATAATATACATTTAATAAAATATAATACATATATATATATATATATATATATATATATATATATATATATATATATATATATATATATATATATATATATATATATATATATATATATATATATATATATATATATATATATATATATATATATATATATATATATATATATATATATATATATATATATATATATATATATATATATATATATATATATATATATGAATTTTAAATAAATAAAAAATTAAATAAAAAATCACATGGATTGCCAAGTCATCAAATATGAAAATTGCATAGTTGATTGGTTAACAAAAGGGCTAAATGCACATAATCTAAATATTAGAGGGAATCCAAATCATTCTTTTATAATGGGTAAAACGAAAATCGTTCTCATTACAGGCATATCGTATATTTAATCTTATTTACACTACAAAGAAAACATTAATTGTTAGGGATTTAACCACTCACAAACGGCAAAAATCCCTCACAAATAGGAAATTTGTGAGGGGACTGGTCTCTTAGAAAAACAGGGAGTCGCAAATTCATTTGCGAGGGGAATTACACGTCGGCATTTTTCCAGGGGTTAACTCCCTCGCAAAATGCAATTTGATTTTTATAGTCTGCAGCACGCAGACGTAGGCGTAGGCTATGTGTTAGCTGGCTATTTCGAATAAAAGAAGAAACCACTATCAAAATAATATTTCGAATAAGTACCTAAGGAGATTGACATCAATATTGGATATTAGTGGGAAATATGGAGTCATTGTGCTGAAGGATTATTCAATTTCCAGTGATAGATGATGGATTTCGATTTGGATTTTTTAGTGTTCAAAATATAAAGAGCTCCTTTATGCAAGAGTGCCAGAATTGGAAACGGTCCAGGTAATTGGGTTATTTCGAAAGCGACGAAGAAACAAGATGCTTCGATTGGTACAGATTTCGAATTTCAAATAGGAGCGTCATTCTTAGAAGACGCGTGGAAGTCAGTAAACATAGGAAGCCTGCATGCTTCAAACGTGGCGTGATTTTAGAATAGGACCGTTAGGGTCAAGACACTATAAATAGGTGTTCTTATGTTAGATTTGGGATGTTCATTTTCATGTACTAAAAGATCTCAAAAACACTCAAATTACCGTGAATTAAGGGAAACGAATCAGGAGATACAATGTACGTATTGAACATCATCACTCTTTACAATTTCAATACAAGTCTTGTTATATTTAGTTCGCTATTACAGTATTTCTACCCTTAAATCCTTCGATTTCCTTGCATTTCCTTGTTTTACTTGCCTTTAAACACAGTTGTTTCGTTAGAAACTTCACTTTTACATTATCCTTTATTTAAACACTTCATATTTCCAGAAACTGTTATTTTCTCAGAAACTCCTTATCTTTACATTCAAGCATTAAATCCTAAGTCTAATTCGAAACCTTCCCTTTCTGCATTCAGTTAGTTTATTCTTATAGACAATTTTAGAGATCTTTCATAAGAATCTCACATTCGAACTTATCATACAATATAAGTTTATCAAGATAATGGGTATGAACATAGAAATGAGTTATGGCACATGTGTTCTAGGATCAATCTAGTCGATCCTGCAAGTAACCAATAATAATCAATAAATTGGAAGACTAGCGGTTGTTTACTAGAAATCACTGTAAACAAATTGGCACACCTGGTGGGACAGTGTCATAACAAAAAGTTTTATCAAACATATTAGAGAATTTTTAGGATCTTCTGAGTGTGGAGTGCGTTTCGGTACATGAACCTTCGAAGCGGCAAAATAAAGAATAATAATCCACATATACCCAGAAAACAACGTACCAAAACAATGGTTAACACAACCAACCAAGATGGGGTACAAAATCCCCCACAGGAGGCTGCAACAATCATTTCAAGTTCGATTGATGCCTCCAATGCCATTCATGTTGGCAGTTCGAATACGATCCCAGTAAGTACATTAGAAATGC
Organism: Vicia faba; assembly: GCA_948472305.1. Classification (NCBI taxonomy): domain Eukaryota; kingdom Viridiplantae; phylum Streptophyta; class Magnoliopsida; order Fabales; family Fabaceae; genus Vicia; species Vicia faba. The sequence goes on along the minus strand of OX451738.1, from coordinate 908,696,631 downwards.
CATCAAACGTGTCTTCAGTGCAAACTGCACCACACATAGGGAATCAACAGTATTCGACCCCCCCTAGGCCTCCAGGTTTCGAACCTTTGAGACCCATAAATCCTCAGTATGGAATGCCAACTTCATTTATGGCAGGGTTACATAATGCACCAACTTCGTCCCCACTCCAAGGGTCTGGTTCAGGAATGAACCATTTGAGTACAAATTTCCGGAATATAGGAAACTTCGCCCAGTTGCCTACTCTTACAACTAATAGTCAGGCAGCGCTTAGGCAACAGATGGATGATAGCAATCATGATATGGTAGGAATCCTAGCCCGCGAAATGAATGCTATTTTCAATCCCCTAATCCAGAATATAAATAGAACAAACCAAGAAAATGCGGCCCAGATGGCCAGAATAACAATTTTTTTGGTGCTCCTAATGCGCCTGCAAGGCGTAGGCAGAACCCGGTGGTGATTCGAAATGAAGAACCCATAATTGAACATATTCGACCCCCTGTACAAGTGGTCGAAGAAAGAAATATATGGGTAAGATTAAGAGACCCGGGAGTTCAGGAAGTTCAGAATGAACAGCCTATACCTATAATGATGGTGAATAGGGACCAAAATGCAGACGAAGTTGTTCATAGAATTAGAAATGACAATTTGGTGGCAGAAAATAACCTCACCACCATGATTGAAAGAATAATGGCCCAGAATGGTTTAAATTCAGGATTTAGGAGGCCAAATTACACATCTCCTATTATAGATTATGTTTTGCAAACAGAATTACCCAGGGGCTTTAAAGTTCCTAAATTCACGAAATTTGCTAGAGATACAAGTGAATCAACAGTGGAACATATAGCAAGATATTTAACCGAAGCAGGAGATATATCAAATAATGAAAATATTAGGATAAAATACTTCCCAAGTTCTTTAACAAAGAACGCTTTCACTTGGTTCATCACCTTGCCCCCTGGATCTGTGGACACATGGCCTTATTTGGAAAGACTTTTCCATGAACAATTTTACATGGGTAAGTCTAAAATCAGTCTCAAAGAATTAGCAAGTATTAAGAGAAAGTTCACGGAACCAATAGATGAATATTTGAATAGGTTCCGTTTATTAAAATCTAGATGCTTCACAGTGGTCCCTGAACATGAATTGGTCGAAATGGCTGCTGGGGGCCTAGATTATTCCATTCGAAAGAAATTGGATACACAGTATCTTAGAAATATGGCCCAACTAGCAGACAGAGTTCGTCAGGTCGAAAGGTTAAAAGCTGAAAAGGCCAAGGCTAGTAAGAATCATAAGAAAGAGAGAATAGCCTACATAGAGGCTGAAGAGGAAAACATAGATGATTCTCAAGACCCTTATAATTTCGATCAGTTCGAAATAGATCTTGCAGAACTAAAGGAAGCATCCCCCTTATGCTTGCAAAGTTCTACTTCCTTCCAATGGAAAGGATTCTGTCGAAAGTGAAAGGAATGATAAATTCCCTAAGAAAGTATATATTTTTGACATAACTAAATGTGATGAGATATTTGATCTGCTTGTTAAAGATGGCTAGTTAATAGTTCCTCCTAACCTTAAGGTTCCTCCGTTGGAACAAAGGAAAAAGAGGGGCTTTTGTAAATATCATAATTTTTTAAGCCATAAAAGCTTAGTGTTTTCTTTTTAGGGATCTGATACAGAATGCAATCAAAGATGGCAGGCTAAAGTTCTCAGACAAGGGGAAGAATCCAATGAAAATTGATACGGATCTGTAGCTGATGGCGGAGACTAACTATGCTGAACCTCTAGACATCAATGTGGTAAAAATTGCTGAGGGGAAAGTTGAATCGAAAGTGGAATTTGAAGAGGATGGGGAATTCATCTTAATCAAAAGAGAAAGAGAGGCTACTGATGGCCTCCCATTGATCAAAAATGAAACAGAGGTTACTGATGGCCTCCCAAAGGTGCTCAAAGCAAAGATATTAAGTGACAAAAAATTAGCTGAGGCCACTGAAGGTCTTAGGATGAAATATGAAGAAGTCAAAATTTCGGATGATCAAATGTTGGGAGTGAATATGGTGGACTTCGAACAGCCTAACGCTGAAATGGAAGAAGTGGAACGCTGTTTAGAGAGGGAAAGAGAGCAAAGAAGAGAGAACTTACCTAGAAAGGACGCGGGTTTGCGTGAATACCTCTTCCACTATCATAAGAAAAATCAGGAAAAGTTGCTATGCCCAAGGTGCAGTATCATCTGCAACCCCAGAATTGCTGCTGAATTCGAAAGGGCCCAGCATGAACGAACAGGGGTCAATTGGAGGCAAGACAACCAGTTGTACAGAGTCTATCCAAAAGCTGATGAAAGTCTGCTCCAATTCCTGGTTCGTTGCCACAAGATTGGAACAAAGTGTTTAATATGTCCCAGATGTGCAACCGTGTATGATAAGGAGATGGCTGAAGCGTTCGAGAGGATTCTGTTTGCATCAGGCTGGGGGCACCAGGGCGGAATGCCTTCGAATCTTGTTAGCACAGGCAGAAGTATGCCAAGGAGGCCAGATAGCCCTTACCCCAGGGGAGTAAAGAGAGTTTCCTTTAAACTACCTGCAGAAATCCCCACTGACAGATGGCTGCAAGTGAATGCTGATAAGGGAAAAGGGAAGTGGCGCAGCTTCGACCGAGGAGGCAGAACTGCGATGGCTTACTGGAGACAATTCAATTCAAACAGGAGGGAAGAAATAAGATTGGAGAATTATAAAGGCAGAAACCCAATGTCTCGCTCTCAATGGCGCAGACACCAGAGAAACCAAAAAGCTGCAAGGGATTCGAAGCCTATGGGAGTAGGAGAATCTAGTACCAATAACCCAACATCAGTGAACCAGACTGGGGGCAAACCCCCAGTGTCCATTAAACTTTTTTCACCATAGAAAGACACTAAAGAAAGTAAGACTCAGAAGGAAGCTACGAACGAAGAGGACTTGATGACTGATGACTTCGAATCTGAGGGGGAATCCTTCTTCAATGCAAACTGCAATGTAGTTTCGGTGCTGCCTTGTGAGTACAATCAGGAAACAGAGGTTTATGCTGATGAGGAGACTGATGATGACGAAATGGCCAGACATAGGCCAGTGTGCTATTATGTGATGAACAATGGAGCGGTCGAAGAAAATAACGCTTTCTTCGAAAAGCCAGACAAAAGAATGAAGAACCATCTAAAACCCTTATTCATTAGGGCAAAGGTGGAACAATATGGTGTGAACAAGGTTCTGGTGGATGGTGGAGCTGTTGTCAATTTGATGCCTCAATTTATGCTAAAAAGGATAGGCATGCAGGATTCAGATGTTAGACCTCACAACATGGTGCTTTCGAATTATGAAGGAAAGGTTGGCAAGACTTTGGGAGTAATACAAGTTAACCTGACAGTTGGTTCCCTCATAAGACCAACAATGTTTATGGTCATTGCTGCTAAAGCAAACTACAATATGTTGCTTGGCAGGGAATGGATCCATGGAATTGGCGCAGTGCCTTCTTCAATGCATCAAAGGCTGGTGTTATGGAGAGATGATAGAATTGTTGAAAACATAGAAGCAGACCAAAGTTACTATTTGGAAGAAATCAACAATGTGGACAAAAGAAACTTTGATCGAAATATGGCCAACATAGGGCCATGTCACCCACATGAGGAATATTTCGAGCCCAATGAGAACGCTTATTATTCCCTGACCCTGCGTCCCAATGGATTCTAATGGGATAGGGAAATCATGTGGGATGGGCAGGTGATTGAGAAAGATGGAGAGACTTCGACGATACGGCCAACTGGCTGGGCAAGCGAAGGTTATTATGACTGAGTCAAATTACTACCAAAATATTTCGGCCTATCTGGCTGAGAACAAACGAAGAACGGCTCTCAAAGCCAAAATACAAAACATGGTTGTCGAAGCCATAGACAAAAAAGAAATAGCAAATCCTGAAGGAAACCATTCACCCTCACCATGTGATGGTCAAACTTCTGAATTGGTGGATCAACGACTAGATGCCATTTATGATCAAGAGCCCTTGGGGTTCGAGAAGGATCCAGAGTCATCAAGCGCTAAGATGCTGGCCCAAGATCCTTTGGAGGAAGTTGATATTGGGGATGGTGTCGAAAAAAGTGTTACGTACATCAGTGTGAAACTTAGTCCCAGTCTGAAAGGCAAGGTGGTTGAAATGCTCAAACAAAACAGAGATTGATTCGCCTGGGACTACGATGAAATGCCTGGTTTAAAGAGGGAACTAGTAGAACATAGGCTTCCAATCAAGGATGGCAAGAAGCCCATCAAGCAGATGCCTAGACGATTCGCTCCAAAAATCCTCTCAAAAATAAAGGCAGAGGTGGAACAGCTCCTTCGATACAAATTTATCAGGACCACAAGGTACGTAGAATGGCTTGCTAATATTGTACCTGTTATTAAGAAAAATGGCTCTTTACGAATTTGCATAGATTTTAGGGATTTAAACACTGCCACTCCAAAAGATGAATATTCCATGCCTATAGCAGAAATGTTGATTGATTCTGCTACGGGTTTCGAATACCTGAGTATGTTGGATGGATACTCTGGGTATAATCAGATTTTTATTGCTAAGGATGATGTTCCCAAAACTGCATTCAGATGTCCAGGCGCCTTAGGCACTTATGAATGGGTAGTTATGCCCTTTGGACTAAAAAATGCTGGGGTAACATATCAGAGGGCAATGAACACTATTTTTCATGATTTCATTGAGTCATTTATGCAGATTTATATAGATGACATAGTGGTCAAATCTGTTTCTGATGAGGATCATTTGACTCACCTTTGCCAGTCATTCGAAAGAATGAGAAAACATGGCTTAAAAATGAATCCTCTTAAATGTGCTTTCTTTGTTCAAGCTGGGGATTTCCTAGGCTTTGTGGTCCACAAGAAGGGGATCGAAATTAACTTGAACAAGACGAAGGCTATTATGGAGACGAAACCTCCTTCAACCAAGAAAGAGTTGCATTCTCTATTGGGTAAAATCAACTTTTTAAGGAGATTCATATCTAATTTGAGTGGGCGAACTCAGGCTTTCTCTCCACTCCTCTGTCTCAACCAAGGTAATTTTGAATGGACTGCGCAGCATCAGGAGGCATTCGAGAAAATCAAAGCTTATTTGATGCATCCTCCTATACTTGCACCCCCTTCTAAAGATAAACCAATGAGGTTGTATATTTATGCCTCCAATGTAACTATAGGTAGTATGTTGGCCCAAGAAAATGATGATGGCGTCGAAAGAGCCATCTACTATCTTAGTAGGGTCCTAAATAAAGCAGAGACTAAGTATAGTAGCATTGAAAAACTATGCCTCTGTCTGTATTTCTCTTGTACAAAACTTAAATATTATATTAAACCAATTGATGTTTATGTTTCATCTCACTTTGATGTTATTAAACATATGCTTTCAAAACCAATCATGCACAGCAGGATTGGCAAATGGGCCTTAGCGCTCACTGAGTATAATTTGACCTTCAAGCCTTTAAAAGCTATGAAAGGACAAGTAGTTTCAGATTTCATAGTGGATCACTCTGTGAGTGAGGATTTCGCGTTAGATTATGTTGAGATCCACCCTTGGAAATTATCCTTCGATGGGTCAACACATAAATATGGGAGTGGTGTTGGAGTCCTTATAATTTCTCCTGAGGGAATTCCAACAAAATTCAAGTACAAGTTAGAAGGCCCTCCCTGTTCGAACAACGAAGCTGAGTATGAAGCATTAATTGCTGGACTTGAAGATTTGTTGGAATTGGGGGCAACCAGAGTCGAAATTAGGGGAGACTCAGAGCTGGTCATCAAACAGATAACCAAAGAATACAAATGTATCAAGGAAAATTTGATCATATACTTCGTTATTGCTAACAAATTACTCAAGAAATTTGAATATGTGGATATAAAACATATACCCATAATTGATAATCAGGAGGCAAATGACTTGGCTCAAATAGCTTCAGGATATAAGACATCTAGAGAAAAACTCCAATATCTCATAGAAACAAGAGGCAGAATAATGGCTACCAAATTATCACCATTAGACTTGGAAAATTCGAAACAGGGTTATGCAGATCAGAAAGAATTTGAAGTACTAAATATTGATACTTTGGCAGATACAGATTGGAGAAGTCCCATAGTAAATTACCTGAAAGAACCTTCAGTAAGTACAGAGAAAAAGATCAAATATAGGGCATTGTCTTATGTCCTAATATGGAATGAACTTTTTAAGAAAACCCCAGAAGGTATCTTACTCAAATGTTTAGGAGAAAATGAAGCATATTTAGCATTGTCCAGTATACACAGTGGGGCATGTGGGGCACATCAAGCAGTTCACAAAATGAAATGGTTGTTGTTTCGATATGGAATGTATTGGCCCACTATGCTCAAAGACTGCATAGAATTTGCTAAAGGATGCGAGGAATGCCAAGTTCATGCAGGTATTCAACATGCTCCTGCAAGTGAGTTGCATTCAATTGTTAAGCCTTGGCCTTTTAGAGGATGGGCATTAGATCTAATTGGTGAAATTCGACCAGCATCATCCAAAGGACAGAAATATATCCTTGTAGGTATAGATTATTTTACAAAATGGGTCGAAGAAATTCCTCTAGTGAATGTTGATCAAGAGGACATTATGGAATTTGTCCAGAGGCAAATAATTTACAGGTTCGGAATACCAGAAAGTATCACAATAGATCAATGTTCAGTTTTCACAGGGCAAAAAATGCAGGAGTTTGCAAAAGAATTGGGATTTAAATTACTCACGTTAACTCCTTATTATGCTCAAGCTAATGGACAAGTAGAAGCAGCCAATAAAGTCATAATAGGTTTGATAAAGAAACATGTAGGACGAAAGCCAAGAAATCGGCAGAAAACTTTGGACCAAGCTTTGTGGGCATGTCGAACATCTCATAAAGAAGCAACGAATACTACTCTGTTTCGACTTACATTTGGACACGACGCGGTGTTGCCAGTCGAAATACACTTACAGTCAGTAAGAATCCAAAGACAAAATGAAATACCAGCTGATCAATATTGGGAAATGATGATGAATGAATTAGTGGATGTGGATGAAGATAGGCTACATGCTTTAGAAGTTATGAGAAGACAGAAAGAAAGAGTAGCCAGAGCATACAACAAAAGAGTTAAAAGTAAGTTGTTCTCAACCAATGACTTGGTATGGAAAGTTATACTACCTATGGATAAAAAGAATAGATTATTAGGTAAATGGTCACCCCATTGGGAGGGCCCCTTTCGTGTTTTGAAAACATTTTCGAATAATGCTTATGAAATAGAAGAATTAGCAGAAGATAGAAGAATCTTGAGGGTAAATGGGAAGTACTTAAAAAGGTATAAGCCATGCTTGCACGAGGTTAGAATCACTGCAGGATAAAAAAATGTATATAAACATGAAGCCAAAATGGTATTATATAAATGCCAAAATGGTTGTGTTCAATCATTAACAATAAAAGCATTAACAAAATGCATTCGAAAATCAGAAAGGGGAGTTTCGTTTCAACTTAGCAAACTTGCTCTTGCATAAGTTGATTTTACATTGGGTAGTATTTCTGACGTTTTCGAGCCCCTTGATTTCTTCACTTATTCCTTCAGCCACCTCCATCTGTTGAAGACTTTGTGTGACAAGATTTTCAAGCTCTTGGTCATCAACAGGCTTCAAGGTTGCCTGCTCATTTCGAGCACCCTCAATCTTCTTCTTGAGTTCTTCAATCTGAGATTCCCAAAACAGGATTGATCAAGCCAAAACATCATGCTTATCTTGGGCCTGGATTTTAGCACGCTCCAACTTCTTTACTTCTTGAGAAAGTTTTGAAGTTTGATCATAAGCTTTAGATAAAGCTTCTTGTTTGCTTTGAATCTTAGCGTCAACATCATTAACCCTAATATATTCACTGCTAACCTCATTGAGCAAGATTTGCAGATCATATATGGTTTCACTTACTTCAAGTGGACAGATGTTGAGATCTATCTGAGAAAGCAACTTCTTCATCGAAAAATAGGTTGCAGTATCTGCTTTTAGAATGGTAAAAATGTCAGCCTCAAGAATAGTCTAGTTGACTTGTTGAAGAAGTTGATCAAGAGAAGTAAGAGGGGCATTATCCTTTGTTTGGCTAGAAAATTCAGATTGATTTTTGCTAGACGAAGAATCCTGTTGAGCTAGCATTAGCTTGATATATTTCAGGGGATTGCTCCGTTTTAGCTCTTCCTTCTGTTCCCCAGTCAAGATTGGAGGGTCTGGGTTTTTAGTTAAAATAGTTCCAGTAGGTACTGGAACTTCCACCTCCTCTTGCACCATCTCATCTTCGTCACCATATGCGAAGTAACGACTCACAGTATGTGTGTCGCTTTCCTCTTCAGATTGGTCAGCAAAATGTACCCTTCTGGGAGAAGAGTCACTAGGATTGTCATTGATGAGAGTTTCGAGCACTGTGTATGGTTCGCCAGCTACATGGCCCTCTGTCAAGGGAGGTGAAGTTTCTTGTTGGTCTAAAGCTTCGACCAATGGAGGCGAGGTTGCTTGTTGATCCAAGACTTCGACGGTCCCTGCAGGAGTAGCAACAGTGGATGAACCTTTATTTAAAACAACTTCGTTGAAATCTTCTGGTTAAGAAGAGGCTGAAAGTTTGGAAGCTTGGCCTTGAATGGCCGGAGGATCAGAAACAATAAAAGGAACGCTCTGCACAGAAACAAAGGTTTAGCTGAAAGAAGATTACACAGCCAATTTAAAAAGGCTTTAAGTAAGATTTACCTTTTGTTCATCAGAAGTTGCATTGCTACCAATGCATTCTGAAACTACATTCTTCGAAGACTGAGACTTCGAAGATCCTTTGGATTTGGGCTTAGGAGCAGTCACACTCACTTTGATTTTTGAAGGATTGGCAAGTTGGGAACCTTCGCCAGATTTGTTGATTTTCTTTTTCTTCTTCCGTTTAAGAGGAGAAATGTCTTCATCTTTTTCTGATTCATTTTCAGAATGGGCACTATCGTGTTTTCGTTTCTTAGGAGACTTGGGAGGTAATCCACTTGCCTGGAGAAATAGGTTTGAATAATTAGTCAATTTAAAAGTTATTTCGACAATAAGAAAGGAGTGAGCGAAGTATTACCTTTTTCTTTTTTGAGGAGTCATCTTCTTGGTCAGAAGGAGGATTTTCAGTATTGGTTATTGGCACTTTTAAAGAATAAGTTGAACCTGCCTTGGGTACAACTTTATCCTTTTTCAAAGATTTTAGATCAACAGCTGAAAGGAATATGAAATGGTCAAGTTTAAAATAGAGTTTAGAGAGAATAAGGGAACTTCGAATTTCTTCAGTTTCGCACCTTCGCCGTTTTGAGACGTGATAGACATGGATGACAAGTCATAGCGAAGGTGCCCCCTGAAATTGTCTAAATCGCATTTAGCCCACGTTACCCTTTGGGCAGGTTTTTTTGGCATCATTTTCACACAAATGAAAAATGTTCTCACAAACGAACCACCAGGGATACGGAGGAAAAAAGGCTAAAGCCAGCTCTGAAGTAGGTAGGTTTGGAAATTTTGGTGTTTGATGTTTAAAAGCCCACCAATACCTATCTTCAGGTTTTACATAAGGAGGAAATCGAATTTTTGAAAGTTGTTTTTCAAATTTTTCTTTCAAAGTTCTTGCTGCTTCGCAGACAGTTCGATGTATCTCCATAGGATTATAGACAATTTCGAAATATTTTTGAAAGGCTCGAATTTCTTTGACATGAGTAAATCTACCTTTTTTGACATGTTCCTGCATAAAGGAAAAACCTGTCGTCAGTTGTTTTTGAATTTGGATGGTGCTGAACATATTCTTCGAATAATAAGCCGTCCACCAAGTATAAAAATCTTTTGTCATGTAAAAGGAAGGAGTAAAGTAGACTAATCAAAAGTCAGCAAAGCCAACATATTTCTTTTGTCGAGTTTCGATTTCCTTGAAGGAGTAAGGCACCCCTGCTAAGCATATCTCCCTTTTCTTGTTGAAGAGAGGCTTAGGTAGAATCTGGCATAATCTGAATTGACGAGCCACGAAATTAGGTTGATAAGCAAGGATACACACTTGGCTCTTCACATGCGTGATCCTAGAAATAATAAGCCTAGGGTTTAAAAAGGCACACCAAATGTCCCTAATTATCTCTTCTTCAATGGCTTGTTCAAGGGGCATGGTAAACCAAATTGGACAACAGTTTCGATTGGCAAAAGGGGCCATTGAAGGGTCGAACCTATGTCTTTTGGAGAAAATCATTGTATAGTTAACGAAGCATGTTTTGAAATTTTCTCTTTCTTCGTTTGGGGTTAGTTTTAACAACCTAGTGCCTTCAATGCTTTGATTTACAACGTCAGGATGTTCTTCGTTAATAACCCCAAAGGTTGATAGAGATGGTTCGAAAGTTACATTTAACCAAAGTTGCAACAACCAAAAGGGGCCATCAAGAAGCAGGTTAGTGCCATCTTCGTAAGTTTTCAGTTTCGAAACTGCAGCGCCTATGCTTTCATATAAGCTTGTTAGCAGTAACTCACAGATGCATACCCTTCGACCATGATGAAGTTGATTTGCAAGGGTGATGAACCTACTAGCAACTTGTAGAGACTTGCTGCAGAAGACATATTTTGATAACCATAGCGCCAGAAAAGCTATATGTTCAACATCAGAAACCTCTTCCTCGGCAGAGTGATAGAGATTGATGTATTTTGAAAAACTAGCATTCTTGACATCAAAGTCAATAAGGTTATCTGCATCTTCGTTTGGATCGAAAGTCTCCCCAATAGGGGAGAGTCCAGTGATGGCAGCAATATCAAAGAACGTAGGTGTCAACATTCCACAAGGGAGATGGAAAGTATTATAGGTGTTATCCCAAAAGTATAAAGAGGCTAGCAAAAAAGGTTGGCTGTAACTGAAACCTAATTTTGACATTTGAATCAGGTTTAGGATGCCTATACTTTCCCATTCCTGGGATTTCTTATGTTCAACTTTCGAAAGCCAGTCTTGGTATAATTGATCTGATGAGGGACATGAGCGAAAGGGTTTGAAATTCCCAGTAACATAGTCCATGCAAAATGCGTCCCTCGTAGGTTGTGACGTTTCTGTGTCATGTGTTTTCTCTTTTAAGGTTTTGGACAGTTTAACAACCGATTCGTCTTCCTTAAGTTTTGGATAAAGGGATTTGTTAACAATGGGTTTGGTTTTTGAATACGCGGGAAAAAATCCCTTTGTTTTTTCTAAACGATCCGTTGAGATTAGAGGACCCATAACTCCTAGGGTTTTATCAAGAACAGTAGTAGGAATGATTACCTGAGAAGCGTAGATGGCTTTTTGTTCTTGAGTGAGTTTAGGGGTTGAAATGAACTCCTGATTATCAAGATTGATAATCTTGCTTGCTGGTGTAGGAATGGAAGGAGAAGCTTGCTTGGACTTCCCAGACTTATTGAATGAGGAAGTTAGCGCTGAAGACATTGTGAAAATAAATTTTTTTTCTGAAAATAAGGAATCTGGTTGTTTGAAGAATGAACGAGATTGGAAAAGTTGGAATGAAGAAGATGAAGTATTTTTTCCTCAACAGCTTAATAGTTTTTTACCTTTGGAAAAAGGTGGGATACGTGTAACTCCCTCATTGGAAAGAGAAAAGGTGGATTTTTTGAGCTTCCTAGGGAAGTGATGTTTTTGCTGCTAATTATTAGCTATAACTGTTGTGATTGCACGTTTTGGTATGGTGATTGGATGTTTTATAGAAAGTTGGACACTTACTCTGCCATCGTGTGCAGTATGGTCATCATGAGTTTTTGATACTCTCTAAATAGCCTGGATGAGTCAAAAACAAGTATTTCTTTGTATTTATAGAAATACATGTTCTTGAGGGGCAATTTGTTAGCTGGCTATTTCGAATAAAAGAAGAAACCACTATCAAAATAATATTTCGAATAAGTCCTTAAGGAGATTGACATCAATATTGGATATTGGTGGGAAATATGGAGTCAATGTGCTGAAGGAATATTCAATTTCCAGTGATAGATGATGGATTTCGATTTGGATTTTTTAGTGTTCAAAATATAAAGAGCTCCTTTATGCAAGGGTGCCAGAATTGGAAACAGTCCAGGTAATTGGGTTATTTCAAAAGCGACGAAGAAACAAGATGCTTCGATTGGTACAGATTTCGAATTTCAAATAGGAGTGCCATTCTTAGAAGACGCGTGGAAGTCAGTAAACATAGGAAGCCTGCATGCTTCGAACATCGCGGGATTTTAGAATAGAACCGTTAGGGTCAAGACACTATAAATAGGTGTTCTTATGTTAGATTTGGGATGTTCATTTTCATGTACTAAAAGATCTCAAAAACACTCGAATTACCGTGAATTAAGGGAAACGAGTCAGAAGATACAATGTACGTATTGAACATCATCACTCTTTACAATTTCAATACAAGTCTTGTTATATTTAGTTCGCTATTACAGTATTTCTGCCCTTAAATCCTTCGATTTCCTTGCATTTCCTTATTTTACTTGCCTTTGAACACAGTTGTTTCGTTAGAAACTTCACTTTTACATTATCCTTTATTTAAACACTTCATATTTCCAGAAACTGTTATTTTCTCAGAAACTCCTTATCTTTACATTCAAGCATTAAATCCTAAGTCTAATTCGAAGCCTTCCCTTTTTGCATTCAGTTAGTTTATTCTTATAGACAATTTTAGAGATCTTTCTTAAGAATCTCACATTCGAACTTATCATACAATATAAGTTTATTAAGATAATGGGTATGAACATAGAAATGAGTTATGACACATGTGTTCTAGGATCAATCTAGTCGATCCTGCAAGTAACCAATAATAATCAATAAATTGAAAGACTAGCGGTTGTTTACTAGAAATCACTGTAAACACTATGGCAACTGAGTGCGTTAGAATTTTTGCTTGGGGTTTAGCCCGTGACAAAATATAAATGTTTTATCATTTGCGAGGGGATAAACCCCTGGTAAATTACAAACGGTGATATTTTCTTTGAAGGTTATCCCTTGGTAAATTGTCAAAATATTTATATAAAAAATTGATAATAATAGACTAAAAATCAATAATAATAATTCTATAAATTATATTATGATAATAAAATTAATATAATAAATATAATAATTAAAATTCAATCAAACATAATAAAAATTAAAATAAAACTTCATACAAATTACAATAAAATAAAGTTCTTAAGCTCAAAATAATAAACATAAATGATTTCATACAAATTAAAATAAACATCAAATTTTCAAATTTAAACATTCTATTATTGTTCATCTTGTTCTTCTCCTTATTCTTCTTCAACAATTCCTCCATATCCACTAGTTCCTCCAAATCCACCACCGGAATTTTGTGAAGCAAAAAATTGATCAAATCTTTGAACCCGCTCGTTTGCAATCCGTATTGCTTCTTGATACTCCTGTATTTGCCTCCTCATTTCGTCCCGCAACTCCGTTTCTCTTCTCTGCATTTCATGTTGCATCTCTAATTGTTTTTTCATTATCTCTTCAATTTCTGCATTTCTTGCTGCTACTTGGATTGTTGCCTCAGTATTCTCCAAGTTTCTCACAGTTTTAAGCATTTCGGCGGTTAATATAGGTGGAGTTGATGTTCCTTATCCATCAGCAAGTCTCATTGTAAAACTCCTATCACACCGCTTGATAGTTTTGGCGTACCCTCCAGCAACATACACTTTCCCATTTTTCTTCTTTCCACCTGAAACATCATACCATGTCCGAAAATCCATAACAGGATCAATAGGATATCCCGATGGTGGTTCAAGTTCAGGATGATCTGACAACAGTAGGGCAAGTTGTCTATCAAACTCCTCCTACAAAAAATTAAATGTTTTAAGAGTTCAAATAAGCTAGGTCCATATAAAACAAATAAATAAAATGTTTTTAATATAAGAAAAACTTGCTTGAGTGTTTCTTGCGCGCTCGTCAACAAACTCTCCATTTCTCTTGAGATGAGTCTCTGGATGGAGCTCATTAAGAAGTGGAGTTCTAACCAACTCTTCACGATAATTGAATAAGTAAAAAATAATTAGTTATATATAATCTAAAATCTAAATGGTAAATTAATTAAAAAAATAATTAAATTTACGTTATTTTTTAGTATTTTTCAGTTGTAAACGATTAACCATTTGCGTTAAGCGGTTACAGTCACGAATTTTTGTTTTTTCTTGTATTTGGATGATGTGTTTTGGGCCCAATAACTATGTAAGACTTTTATAAATGGCTTATAGACACTCTCATCATTAGTAATGCAGAATATCATTCTCACCCTCAATTATCTCTCTCTAAATCTCTTCTCTCTCACTACCCTTTATCTCTAATGTTTTATTAGTTGAAGGTTAATTCATAATCTCTTATCCATAAGTCAATTAAGTTACAATGATTATGATACTATCTTCAATCAAGAGTCCTATAAAGTAGTTAGTCAAATAAATGGCTTTGTACTTTTCAGAGGAAAGAGGAAAAATAACATTTATAAAATCAAACTTTCTGATATAGAAAATAAAAATGTTAAATGCCTTGTGTGTATAAACGAAGAACAATGGACCTGGCACAAAAGGTTAGGCCATGTTAGCATGAGAAGAATATCAAAGCTAAACAAGTTGAACCAAATCAAGGGCCTTACAAATATGAAGTTTACTATAGACGCTCTTTATGAAGCATGTTAGAAAGGCAAGTTTTCAAAAACATCTTTCAAAGCCAAAAATGTTGTTTCTACCAGTAAACCTCTGGAGCTCTTACACATTGACATGTTTGGGCCTGTGAAAACAAACTATGTCAGTGGTAAGAGGTATGGACTTGTTATCGTTGATAACTACATCCGATGAACATGGATAAAATTAGACACAAGAACGAGTCACATTATGTTTTTGCTATCTTCTGCTCTCAAGTACAAAGACGAGGGTAACAACACGTGCATTCAACCCGGGTAAGTCCTCCTCTTTCACGAATCTTATTCTCTTTAAGTGATGATTATTTGGCCTTTGTGTCATCTGTTGTATTGAGTGTGGGTAATTATCATATTTTATATAGGTTGGGTGAGGTTATGATGTAGGATAAGGTATAGGCTGCAGATTTGGAGTTGAATGGAGGTTTGTGATGAGGTTTTATGAGGGTTGAGAGTGAAGGTTGGCTATGAACTAAGATATGGTGAGTGGCTTCTGAGATGGTGATTTGAGAATCAGTTTTTGTGATAGTGTTTATGGCTTTCTGAAATAGTTTTGGGAAAGGATGGATATTGGATATGAAAGTGGGAATTTGGACATGATTGGATAATAATGATAAATGAATTGAAAATGGATAAAAGGTGGATAATTGGACTAAAAAATGGATTATTACTTTAAAAAAAAATTCTAATGCAAGAAATAAAACCTAAGATTCAATGCATAATGAAAATGGCCCTACAGTCAAGATCCATATAACTTTTTTTGATAGATGATTATGGATGCTGGTGAAATTTGAAAACAACCAAACAGAATGAATTAAACGGAAGGGGAAAAATTAGGGTATGACATATGGTAGTTCAAATTTATGTTGATGATATTATATTTAGTTATGCTAATGCTATTCTTTGCAAGGAATTTTTTGAGTTTATGCAGGCCGAATTTAAGATAAGTCTGATGGGGGAACTAAAGTTATTTTTAGGGATTCAAATCACTCAAAGTTCAAAAGGAACTCACATTCATCAAAGTGTCGCGGGTGGAAAATCACAGAGTCGCCACTATCTTTTATTCGTTCCTAATGAATATGGAAAATAATGAGAAAACCCTAAAGAAAAGGGATAAGACGGTAATTTCAGCCGAGTATGGGTTCAAGATTGAGTAGAGTGGGGGAAAGATGTTAGGCACCCCTCACCTCCCTTGTACTCAAGGGGAACCTTCTCTAGCCTAGGGTTTAATGTATTTTCTAATCATTTATTTCTTGCTTAAGTGATTTATTTATCTATTTACAAAGAATAAGAATTATACAGTGTGAAATACCAAATTAAATGTTAGTGGACTCGCTTGGGTTTCACAACCTTATGCCTACGTATCTTTATCAATAGATGAATAAGTCAGAGTCTACGTAGTCCATATATTTGTTGGTTGGTTGATTTTAGTTTATGAAAAAACATCTAGTTCTTGAGTTAGATGTGTGGGGCAAAAAGAAGAGTTTGATGAGTGACGTGGATTTTAGTGTCTTGAATTGATGTTTTTATATTTTAGTTAATGACTTATTTTAGACCTATGTACATGTATGAAATATTTGTCAAGTTAGTTTGTTTACAAAATTTTAGTTTTGATTTTTTTTTTGTATTTTTTGACCTAGTAATTAAATAAAAATGAAGGACTTTTTTTTTGTATTTTTCCTAATTGATATTATTAACTAATCTAAAATGATCAAAATAAAATAAATATCCAAAAAAGAAAAGAAAGTAAAGGGTCTGTAAAGTAATAATAAGGGGTATGTGTTAGTAGAATGATAGAAATCTAATTGGGCCTAAAGCCCAATACTAAAAAAGCTAAAGAAAATTTTATCTCATACGCTTACAATTAGATTTGTACCCCTATAATTTTTCAAAAACTCCAATTTTAACCTTTAATGCTTTTAACCAATTTACTATTTCACTTTTTATTATGCATCAAAAAATCTGAGAATTGCATCCCTATGTCTGTGTTTCCGAACACTTCAAGAAAGTCTTCTGGTATGCATTTTAACAAATCGCAACAGTTAATTAAAGTGGTTCAGTTTAGAAAAATAATGTTTCGGAAGAGTTGTTTAGAGTGTTCTGGTTTAGGATGAAAGTTTTATGTATACAAGAACACTTCTTAAATATCTTTCGGTTGTGTATTTTCTTAACCATAACACATATCCACAATGTTCCGGTTAGTCTTAAAACCTAAACCAGAACACTTGAACAAAGTCTTCCTGTGCGCTTTTTTAATAACTTTTTTCTGGTATTGAAATTATGCTCCAATTTTTCAAAGAAAACGAGAACTTTGTAGATACTACGAAGCCTTATCTAGATGGGGGGTGAATAGATCCTCAATTAAAATTACCTTTCAAAATAAGTATTTAAAAACTTATTTGAAAAATAATATTGAGCTGAAGGTTTTTGGCAGAGATTAAAGTAGTAGTTTAAACGAACCTAACTATTGAAAACTTGGATATGCATAATCCATATGGGATTAAGATAATGAAAAAACCAATCAAGACAATAATATCTCAATTAATATTTTAATATCAAACACAAAGGTTTCTTATTTCCAATGAATTTAAACAAAACATAGAACAATGTAATTTGTCAAACACTTAGTGTGCGAACGAATTTTCAGAATTTTTCTTTGGGTTGTGTTAATATGAAAAATCAATTATAATTAAAAGTGATTATAAGCTAATAAAAAACCAATTCAAAACAAAAATAGCCATAGAAAAATTCTTACGAGTCGATCGTTCAATCAATGTTATTTAACAAATTACTTAATGAATGATAAAGCAAGTAAAGAGATAAGAGAGAGCGACACGAGGATTTGTTTAGGAAGTTCGCCAATACGTCCTTGCTATGTCTACGTCTCCCCCCAATTCCAATTTGGAATTAGGATAATTTTCTTACTTTGCAAAAGTATGATTACAAGAGGGGTGTTCAAGAGCAACCCTACAAACCCTAAACGTTTGATGTTGATTCAACCCCTTCTCTTCTTTTGATCTTCAACAAGACCAAGACACAATAGCATACCAATTAATTTATCTAATCTTGCTACTCCTTGCATTCTTTATCTCCAAATCTTTCGTGCACGGTCAATTTTACCTATTGCACACAAGACGTTTCAATTCGATTCTCCGTTCTTGTGCTACTTCCTTTTTGTTATTTATCTCCAAAGACCTTCACTAGGCTACAATCCTCTCTTGAATGTCTTGCACGAAAACCATCAAATCTATCAATGATCTTGGAGGATAAACCCCCAGTTTTTCAGATGAAACCCCCTGCAAATCTCAACTCAATATTCTCGGCTACACAAAAACCTAATTGAACGTTATTAAACCTCGCCTAGATGGCACCCCAACAAAAGATGATTATGTGTGATTTATCAGTGTCTATGTATAGGTTCGAGGTTGAAGGTGAAGAGTAAATGTAATATGTGTTTATAGTTTCATCAAGTTGGAATGAAGCATGTATGATGTATTTAAAGTTGTGAACTTTGGTGGAAAAGAGGGAAACTTCAGAATTGAAAAAGTATGAAAATTTTGACCCACATAACAATATGTGCCGACCTGAAAAATTTATGTACCGACACGAAAATTGTATGTCTCGGCCCGAGTGTCAACATATAGCATACAGAAGCTATAGCTTTAAAACTTCAGTACATGTGCCGACCTAAAAATACTGAACTACAACACGTTCCAACACGAAAGGTTTATGTGTCGACCTGAAAAAGTTGATAAGCCGACACATGCAAGTATTTTTTATGAAGAAAATGATTTTTCATGATTTGGATAAATTTTAACCTTGTTTTGAATGCTTCCTAAGACCTCTAATGCAAGGATGCACCAAACGACACAGAGATATCGTCCAATATACAGAAATGCTAAGTTTTCCTAGTTTTGACATCATGTGAAACATCTAATGGTGAAGTTGCACTCACATACTCCCCCTTTTTTATGATGAAAAAACTTGTGAAGATGCATTTCATGTCTTCATTAAGGCTCCCCCTGAACATGTGCATCCCAATTTCATCTCGCATATGCTTCTCCCCCTTTTACAACATCAAAAAGAGACCAAACAAATTGTGAGAAGTATCATAATTCAAACCAAATACCAATATATCATACAGAGGCGTTTTTGCAAATAAGAACATATAATCACATATCCCCATATATATGTAATGATGCAAAATAGATAAGTAACCAGCATAAAGCATTGCCAAACATGTAATACAATGAATGAATAATTAAGAATGTGATGCAAGAGAAAAATTTCAAGTTGCTTCTTTAGTGTCACAATTATGTAACACAACACAATAGAACTCCTGATGCTACACACGTATATGCCTAGCTTGGCGATAAAAAATATCACCACTCAATCTAAAATGAAAATATTGTCATAACATGTGACATAACTACAACAAGAACTAAATTTGCAAATAACATACATACATTCAACTCATGCGCGAAGGCAGGAAATAATGATACCAAAGCATGCTTGTGCAATCAAGAACAGAATTATACAAATGATAAAGAATTAATATATGAAGTCATTATAAGCATAAAAATTAAAGACACACAATGGTTTTCAATTGAAATTTTTGAAAAATGAACATTCATGGGTTTTATCATTTTGAGCATATCAAGCACTTGAAATATAAACAACATGCAATAATAAAAGTCTTACTTTCAAGGAGAAATTTGGAACAACATTACTTCAATCTTGATGGAATTGAAGATGCACTCGCATGTTGTAAAATACTCAAACAAAGTGTTAGAGAAAAAGTATAAAAGTGCAAGAAACATAATAAAGAAATCAACATTTGAGACTTTAATAATCATCAACTCCTCACGAATGTTGAACTTGTTGCCATGGGAGTGTCAATTTGCTTTGCATTATCCCCTTCGAATTATTTTAGTAATCCAAGAAAATACTTTTATTGACAAACAAATTGTTTCTTCCTTGAGTTTCTTTATTTAGAGTCCGAGAAAGTAATTCAACTCTCCCATGAGACTCATTTCAAACTCTCCCCGCATAAGCTTAGAGAACTCCATGATAGATTGCATGTTAGTAGAACTAAATATAATACAACGTCAAATGTGTTATGCTTGATGTTTAATGAAGGTAAATATACTTATGTACACATAAGTGTTTATAAAATAAAATACATGAAAATATAATATGATGAGGTCATTTCAATTATAGAAATTCATAAGTCACCATGATTATCAATTAGGAATTATTTTGCAAATGAATACTCATAATATATATATATATATATATATATATATATATATATATATATATATATATATATATATATATATATATCGAAAAATAAACAAGTAAAAGAGAGAACTTACTAACAAAGCGAAAATTGAATCGATACTACCTCATTGTTCAATATGATGAAGGAGGATGCACTTGTATTTCACGAGGAAGTCTCGAAAGAAAGTTGAACCAAATGCAAAGTATGCCACAAAGACTTTAGAAAATCACGATCTTACTACTTTTCACTTTGACAAAGTACCCAGAAGTATAACCTGTGATGAATCCAAGAAGGTCGTTGATTTAATGATCATTCATTTTGATTAAACTTTCATCTTTATCCTTTTTATGTTAGTTATCTTTGTCCTTCTCATGTTTCACCGATTCTGGTTTATCAATTTCTTCTTTGGCGTTGTTGAGTATGTCTCTTGAAGATACACCTACATCATGCAATGAAATACCTTTTCCGAGTATTCTCAGATATAACATCAAAATTAATTTATGCATATTTTACCAATTAAACAATACTTGTTGTTGCTTTCTAGACCATATAATTCATTTTCTTGCTACATATACAATGGGACTAGAATATGTTACCCATCATATGTCTTGAGCCACCATAAAAGGGAATCCATATTCTCTTCATAGAGTCAAGACAATGTTCCTACAAAAACAACAAGACAAGCTAGGTAACCAATCTTCATTAGGTCCTTAGGGGTTAGTGAAAAATCGATTGCATTTGGCAAACCATTGAAAAACACTTTTAGGAACAAAAAAACTCATAAAGCTTTTTCTCATGCTTGTATAAGCAAGTAAGTTCTTGCTCACGTTCTTCAAACTTACCAAACAATATAGTGAGATTAAGTATTGTAAGATAATTGGCTTCCTTGATCGCGGTGACCTTCGGTTACCAATTCTTAGTAAGACATCTCACAACTTTGTTAGTATCAATCGCATTGGAAATAAGATTACCAAGTGCGTTCAAACAATTAATGAGATCTAATGTATTTTTTATCATCATTATTCCATAGTGCTTCCGACTTAGGTGTGACAACACCATTAGCATCGGTTTGAGTAACAATGTCACACATACCATTGTCATATGAGTTAACATGAATGTGCATAATAAAGGTGCGATAAACACAAGAAAATGGGGTTTGAATTGAGTTACACCAAATATAATATTTTTTACAAACTACAAAGATAAAAAGTGAAATAAAAATAGATGAACACAATTATTTTTATCCTGGTTCACTGTTAACAAAGTTACTCTAGTCCACCCCGCAATGTGATTTTCCTTATACACAAGGACTTAATCCACTATAATTAACCAAATTACAGACAACCACAATAAGTTTGATCAACACTATTGGAACCCCAAATAAGTCAATTGATCCTTATTACACATAACTATGACTGCATCCAAAGTCTTCTGGAGAATTCAAACTACATAGTCTCTCAAGGAACCTATCAACAATAGTTGATTTCAAAGATGTGTATATAAAGATGCTTCTACACAAGCAGATTATACAATGTTTAAGTACAACAACATAAAAATGTTGATAGCAAGATATGAGTAATAACTCCTTGCTTATTTACAAAACTATACAAGAGATTTCTCTATAGATTTTTTATGCAGCAGTTTAGTATAGATTTGTTGAACTGGTTCATTGATTTCAAACTCTTCCAAGTACTTCTTTTATAGATGAAAATAAGAGACCCGTTGGAGGGTAGAATAGGAAATACAAATACATATGTATTTTTCCCAACGGTAATGGTGAGACTGGTAGACAATAGTACAAAAAGGTATGTCCTTGCGCCACTCTAGAGAGTAGAGGTCACTGTGTACTTTTGTACTTTTATACTTACCATCACACGCAATCCCTTTAGTCTTGATCTTCATGTTCTATGTTTTCAGAGGCTTATGATATATTTGTTGATGAAGTATGTTATAGAAGGGTCAGAACTAGTATCTTCCAGAACCTAAGTCATTAGAACCTTTCAGGGTCTGTTCAGAAAACTCTTGCCTTCTCAGTTCTCTAGAAATTGGTCTTCAGAAGAATGTCTTCAGAACTTCATTCAGCAGAACCTTTGTCTTCAGTATCTTCATAACTTTGAACATCAGAAGTAAAGGTTTAGAAGTCCCCTAAAGCTTCCTTGAATAAGTCACGATCAGAAGCTCTTTTATTAACGTTCCTTAGAACCGTTGTATAAGACGTATTCCTTAATCTTGACTTAAATTGTAAAACACCAAAAGTATTCTTCCAGAGTGTTGATTTCAGAACCTGATAACATCACATGCCTTCTTATCAGAGTCAGAACCTATATGACAAAAGCCACACACTAGACATAAACCAATTAGAGTACACAATTGTTCTTAAAGATAACATGTTTAGTTATCATCAAAACATAAGGCCAGATGTAGAACAAACTTTGTTCTCACAATCTCCCCTTTTTTGATGATGACAAAACCATTTATTTTGATAGAATAATTCATACAGGGTGATCACCATGGAACGCAAATTCAGTAGAACTAGCAGGCTCCCCCTGAATCTATTAATACTTAAAATTCCATTAAAGTTTGTTCACAGTCTCCACCTAAGCCCAAGACTTAAAGAATGAACTTTACAGTACACTAAGTAACATAGATAAGGAATACTTCTCCTTTGATGGTTCATCAGGGTCAGACTAGAAATACATGGTATTCATCCCAGAACTTGGATTGTTATCAAAACACTATGAGGAAATAGAACATGTTTGGTCATTGTCTTGATGACTTGCATCAAACATCATAAATAATATATGGTTCTTCTAGAAACTAGAATTATGCCACTAGAAGGCGCACAATATCATGTCATCAGAGAGTTCAACACCTGAACTATTTCCTGACTGGCCATATCTTTCGAACATGTCTTCTGACCATGTCTCAGAACATGTCTTTTAGACCACGTCTTCAGAACATGTATTAGACCATGTCTTCAGAACATGTCTTAGACCATTTCTTCCAAAAATGTCTTACACCATGTCGTCTAAACATGTCTTAGACCATGTCTTCTGAACATGTCTTAGACCATGTCTTCCGAACATGTCTTAGACCATGTGTTAGACATGTTTTCCGAACATGTCTTAGGACCATGTCTTCTGTCGATTCACAACCTTTGAAGCAAATTGGTTAACAACAAAATTATTATACTTCCAGACAACTCACAACTTCTGTAGTATCAGAATCTAATAACACTTAATTGTTAACTGGAAATCAACGACATGAAAATATTAAAGTAAGATGAAGAAGGTCGAGGAAGAGTTAGTTCTAAAAGAAATATAAGAATATATCATCACGATTTCGACTGACAGGCTAGTGGATAGTCTAATTTTTCTAAATATTGGCGAAAAGTCTTATTTTTATGAATAAGTGGGACTTAAGATATTTTAAGTTTTGAAGAAGAATACTTTGACAAGTCACGTTGGTTAATTTGGCGCCTCGAAAGGAAGAAGATTGTGAAATCTAAATGATTGATCTTATTCAAAAGGACGCGTGGAAGTCTGAAGATTTGAAGGACATGCAAACATTTAACGTGACATTCTTTTAGGAGGAGACCGTTATGGTCGAACTAGTATAAATTAGAATCTTATTGTTAGGATTTTACTGTGTTCAATTTCTGTACAAATACTCAATTTCACTCAAAGTACCAACAATTAAAGAGAAAAGAGTTTTCTGAAAATGTACGTATGAATCACCAAGTTTTATTCAATTGTCAATTTACCTTTACAAAAGTTCATTTAATTACTTTTACTTTCAAGTTGAAATCTATTTATTTTCATGTTGTTACTTCACATAGTTTCACAATTCTTTACCAATTGACTATTACGTTCTAAAATATGAACATTCGAAAACCACAAAACATCAAAAACTAAACACATCATCCTAGGATCAATCTAGTCGATCCTATAAGTAACTAAAATATCTCTGTTTTAGAAGACTAGCGCTTGTTTACCAAATTACAGGGTAAACAGTAACCTGGTTACAAACATTTTCAGACAATTAACAACTTCTGAACAATCATGTGATAGTGGATCAAACATTGGCGAAGCACACGTTGAAATTCTTTCAGATAGTCTAAGAATTCTGAAATGAATACTAAGTAACATAACATCTTTGTTAAGCTTCCAGATAGCTCACAATTTCTAAAGTAACAAAGTCTGATTACTATATCTTCATAAATTTCACAACTTATGAAAAATAGGTATTTTCAACATACAAGTTCCTTACTTTCGGAAAGTTTACAACTTCCTTGAACAGTAGGAACATCAGAGCATGATCTAACATTATTTTCTCGAAGTTCACTCCTTCTGAACAATAAGTATTATCAATGCACGATTTCCTTACTTTCAATTAGTTCACAACTTTTAGAACAGTAGGGTTATCATAGCTTGAATTAACCATATTTTCACGAAGTTCACTCCTTCTGAACAATAGGTATATCAATGTCTATTTCAGCCTTTAACTTAGTCA
This sequence comes from Vicia faba, assembly GCA_948472305.1. Taxonomy (NCBI): domain Eukaryota; kingdom Viridiplantae; phylum Streptophyta; class Magnoliopsida; order Fabales; family Fabaceae; genus Vicia; species Vicia faba. The sequence goes on along the minus strand of OX451738.1, from coordinate 908,672,126 downwards.
GAGCCTTCTGACCAAATCATAGTTTCAGTTCATGATTCATTTTTAGACAGCTCACAAGTTCTAACGAATATTGTTCAAAGATGCTTAGCTCATCAGAGCTTTCTTCATGCATCTTGATCTTCTGGTTACTTCTCAGATGCTTAGCTCATCAGAGCATTCTTCGAGCATCTTGATCATGATCTTGATCTTCTGGTTGGCAGATGATAATCTTCTGATAGCCAATTAACCTGTCTATGAAAACCAGTGAACTTTTGCAAAGTTCCTGAATCAAACATCATATTTGAGATCTGAGATTAAGTACTATCAAAATCATTTACTCTTTCTCCCCTTTGTCAGAAATCAAAAATGATTTAAAAGACAAAATGAAATTTCATTGAAAATAATTAGATATGTTTGGGATAACTTTATGGAAATGAACATTAAGGTATGTTAGCACACATTATACCAAAATGAGACTATGAATAAGTTAACATAAAACAAACTTTTATTCATTGAAAAATAGGATTAGAGATATAATAAACTGAAGGAAAACATATACAACATAAGAAACATCAAGACTTCTCATCAACCATCAAAGACTTTACACATTTTCTCCAACAGACCATTTTTGGTCCATTTCTCCGGATGATTTCAACAATTCCTTCTTTAAAGAATACTTCAGACATAACTCACCCAAAAGGTATGTAGGACTTGTTGTGACCTCTGGACATAATAATTGGTTTTTTTATAAAATTGAAGATAATCTGAGGTAGATTTATCTGGATTCGATTGGTCAAGAGGTAGAGGAAAAGTCGATCGTCGTGAGACAAGACGTCTTTGTATACTTATCGAGATCGAAAATTGGTTAACATCAACTTAAACTAAACTCTGAGGATGGGGAGAAGATTCTAAGTATTGGTAGGCCCATAAATGGATGACGTGTCATGGAGAGAAACAAGCTCCTCAACAACAGAATACTGAAACTTTACATGTTCAACAGTGAAGCCAGTGTTCTCATAGCCAATAGCGACAGTGATGGAGAAAGGGGTGATGATGATGGGGACACTAAAAACACGAGATGCAATGGAACACCCTTCAAACCTAACAAAAGCATATTTCTAGAAATATTTTACAAGATTTGTGTAGACGGGTCTGTCATGTAGCGGTAAAAAGTTGAGGCTAAGTCATTGATTGACTTAACTCACAAAGTGAAAGTCGCCACCGCACTTTATTATTTCCAAAGATAAACTGGAAAAAAGTGAATAAAACCCAAAATAAAATAGAGATCAAGGTACAGGGGTTGGTTATTCAAAGTGAAGGTATTAGCACCTTAAACATTTGTTATATTCAATGAGGTCCACTATGTTTGTTCTAATCAAAGGGTGTGTTATCAAAAGCTTAAACTTGCTAAGGGAATGCATGGATAAACTATTAATGAAAAAAAATAAAAAATTGATAATTGCACTCGCTCGGTTTCAAAACCTTGTGCCTACGTATCCCCGTCGTGCAATAGGGAATCAGAGTATTGTAGTTCTTCTCGAAAAGGTTTATTTGTTGATTGTTTTTAAATAAAGACACAAGTCGTCATTTTTAGGAGAAGAATATCCTAATTTCCCAAAAATTATAAGTGTTGTACCCCAAAATTTTTCCTCTCACTTATCAAGAATTTGCTCACAAGACCTCCTTGGGCTCAAGACTGCACTAGGGTTTGATCAGCTCAAGATACCTCCTTAGGCACTGATGACCAAAATTAGAGTTTGAGTTTGCACAAGTATTTTTGAAATATCAGTGCATCATATGACTTTCATGAACCATTATGGACCCCCAATATTATTCATGTCAAGTTTCAAGCCTTGGATCACATTTTTGCTCAGTCAATTGAGCAGTTGACCTAGAAATCAGTTGTATTGGGGAAAAATTCAACCTGGCCAATTTACAGTTAAACTTCATAATTTTGTATCCACATAAACATTTTAAACCCATATGTATCATTTAATCAAGTTTGGACCATAATTCCTCAAGAAATTTGATCAAATCTCCAAAAGGGCAAAATGGTCAAAATTAGGGTTTTGACTAGGAAAGGGCAATTTCTGATTTTTGACCTAGAAAGTGGTCAATTGGTTTAAGACATGATCTCAAGAGTCCAATTGCATCATTTTGACCTAATGACATGATTCAAAATATTGCAAATCCATTCGATTGACAGATGAATTTTGTAGTCAACTGATCAAAAGTTAACTGTAAACTGAAAAGTTAAAATTTGACTTTTTGGTCAAATTTAAGCACCAAAGATCACAATTCATAAAAACATGTCAAAATAGGAAACTTATTCATCAAGAAATCAAGAAATCAAGATTTCATTTTGAAAAGTCAAAATTTCTAAACTTAGAAAATTTTCTAAGTGTCAAAAATTTCTTATTTTTTCATAACTTTGAGCAATTTTTTCATCATAATGCAAGATGATTCAAGAGAAACTTCCAACATGAAAGTTGTAGATCTCCATAAAATCTACAACTTTTATTCACACAACTTCTCCTAAAAGTTATTGGATCTCAATTTATAATTTTATGAATACATGCTCATGAACTAAAAAAGACTTAGTGAAATTTTGCCCTAGTTAGGCAGATTTTTTACCTAACTTCATGGAAATTTTTCACATAGTTCCAAGGGGAATATTCAAAATCAATTCAAAGATGGGTTATAGAGCATATTGTAATCTTTCAAAAGTGTCCAAGAAATCCTTAATATCATTCTTGAGTAGGGAGAATCGAAGAGATTAAGTTGGTGTTTTGTCACTTGAATTATAGGTTATTTTCATGATGAACACAAATGCAAATCAATGTTAGGCTGCATAATCTTTTCTTTTCAGGTGTCAAACTTGTTTTTCACTCCATAATTAATGGATTACACAAATTTTTGAGCTACAATCCAAGTGATTTAAGCTTTATCCAATTCATATTACCATTTTGGGAAGAAAGTTAACAATACCGTTCTTGAAAAGCAAGCTTTATGCATAAGGTCCACTCTTGAGCCTCTAAATTGTTCCATCTTATCACACTTCATCTACAAAGTCATAAGAAATTTTTTTTAAAGCATAACCACTCTATCATAGCAAGTACACAAGGCTTTGAAACTTGTTTTCTCAAAAAATCACATGTTTAGCTTAAGGATGCAAATTCAAATTTTGATCAACAACAAGTCTCTAACCTTGTTGCTTATAAATACAAGAAATATTTGTGAGCTAGGACACTAGAAAAATGACCCTTAACCTCACTCAAACTCCCTCTAGCCAGAAATTGTCTCAAAACACCATTGTTGTGCAAGTTCTGACTTTACATACCAAACTTCAAATCCCCTCGTGCGTTCTTTGGCCATTCACTTCCAAAAGCTTCTAAACATCAAATATAAACCATCCAAAGTCCATTTGCTCAACTGTAACACCTCCATCATCAAGTTCCATTTCCAAAAATAGGGGTCTTCAACTTGACTTCTCCATAGCTCCTCAGCCACTTGCAACTCAAGCTAATCATTGCATTAGCTTCCTGGGACCCCAAGGAAGCTAGCCTGATCCTTGTAGCATTTTTAACCAAGCTCATTTGCATTTCACAATTTCCGGTTTTGCGGTATTTTTCTTGAACTTCTATCTCATTACTTAGGCATTGTTAGGCTTGTATTTGTGAAGATAAAATGTAGACCTCATTGCCACGAAGTTGTACATATCCATAGTTTGCATTTACATGGCGTGAGCTTAGAGAATTTTAGAGTTGAAGTTGCTAAAAAAAATTGGGTTCAAATTAGGGCCAGAGAAATTCTCATTTATCTTTGAATTTTAGCTTTAATTATTTACATGGTTAGATTCGTGAGGAAGAATGCAACAACTTTCATTTTGTCATCTTCCATTTTTGTTGAGAAATGAAGAAGTTACAGGTACACCGGGTGGAGGTTGTAGATGAAGTCAACAGGACTTGATTTGCCTTACATATTTATTGTTTTGTTTATATAAACGGATGTATAGCCACCCCAGTGGTAAAGCGCGCGCATGTTAACCTATGGGACCTGGGTTTGAGCCCCAGTGGTACCCTTTTGCCCATTTTTCATATTTTTTGACTTTCTAACATGTTTTTTTGCAGGCGCTGGGCCCTTTGGGTCTGGCATTGTTTTTTTTTTTGCTAGCTCACCTCCCTGTCTGCTTATGCACCCCTTGCCCAATTTATTTATTTTCTTATTTCTATTTTATTTGTTTTTTTCTCAATTATTTTTCACTAATATTAAAAATCATAAAATACAAAAAAAATAAGATTTTCATTTTAATATAGTTTATTTTATTTTTTCTCACAAAAAATATTTTTTAACTATACTTTATTTATCTTTACTAATTATCTTGTAAATTAAATTAAAACTAGGTTATTATTTATTTTCTTTTATACCTATTTAAATAATTTATTTTAATATAATATAAAAAGGCCAAAAATATTTTATAACACCATATATTATTTTCAAGGCAAAAATACAAAAATACTTTTTCTCGAAACTTATTTTCTTTTAATCAATTAAATAGAATTAGGGTTTTATTCAAAAATCTTTTCTTAATTAATTTCTTTTCATAATTAGTTTAAGTTAATTTAATTTTAATTAATTATTTTTCTCTAAGTAGGTTTAGGTTAAAACCCCTTTCATATAAAAATTCAAATAAAAATGATTTCTTTCCATTTGCATTTGTACTTTATATTTATTCATTTCCTTGTACATTTATTCAATTTGGTTGTAATAGATTAATTAGGTTTATATTATTGCAATCCTCATTCACAAATTGTATACCCCCTCCCACAAGTATTGTAATAGCGTAGTAACTTTAAATTCCGCAATTTATCACTTTATATACAAATGCTAGTAATTAGGGTTTGTATAGAAAGAAAAAAATAAATCAAATAGAAAAACCTAATTCAATACAAAATCAAGCATAAAAACAATACACTTGCACACAAGCACTCCTAGGGTAACCCCACTTGGTTGCCTTATACAAAATGTCCATATAACGCATGTAAGGTATCTTAGCAAAAACAAGCAAATACAAGATCATAGTCTCTCGATGACGCTATCTAAAATTGCCTTACAAATGATCTTAGTCCCTCAAAAAGAATGCTAAGATACCTTGCAATATTGCTTATCATGGTTATACGATGACCCACACCCGTCCCGTTTACATCCAAAGGTAGGGTTGCTTACCAAATCAATGGTAAGACAACAATGTCAAAGGAAAAGAAAATGAACAAAAAAGACATTTGAGTAGTTAGATTGCTCCTAATTGCTTGCTCCATTCCAAAACAAACATCCTTGCTATTTTTAAAACAATCACATACACTTTCAAATATCTTAAAAAATTTAAAACATTTTCAAAAGATCAAATATCTTTGTATACATTCTTACGAACGAGAATCATTACAAAGATTGCCTAAACAATGGCCTCTATACAAAATACTTTCAAAAACCACATCAAGCACAATTTCAAACAAAAAACAAGTGATCTAGCAAGTAACTAAGAGCCCATGGATAACCATGTATGAAAAGGGTGCTAATACCTTCCCTTTTCATAATCTACCCCCCGAACTAAAGAAATAATCTGAAAGGTCTTTCCTGTGCTTTTTCACCTTTCCTTTTGGATAAAAGAAAAGTCGATGGCGACTCTTGCTAACCGCAACATTTATGATCAAACGCAAAACACCCAAGTCAGTTCTCCCAACACACCCTAAAACTGGCGACTCTACTGGGGAAAATTCTAAAAGTGGGGTTACCTTAGGGATAGATCATATTTATTTGCTTACATTGTTTTACTTGTATGCTTTACATTTTGGTTCTTTGTTTGGGTTTGAATCCTCTACCCGGATTTGGGATACATTATAGGTAAGTAGCAATATATTGTGGAAACTATGCGGGGTATACCGACATGGTCTAAGAAATAGCTACGTTAGTGCGACATATTTGTGGGTACCGGTAGCCTTTAAGTTAATCAAAGAGAATACGGGGCCGCTGAGTGATGTCATGAAGCACTAATGAACTTTTAGAACCTTTACTTGACCAACTTGGCCTTTAGGATGTAGTGAGATGACCAACTTTGGTGCAGTCCAAAGTTGGTAGATGATCAATACTACACTCATTAAGGTTTGGTTTCTTGGGATATTTCGGTTGCCGTTAAAGAGGCTTGTGCTGAAACAATGACCAAGTAAATAAACCAGTGATTTGAGCTCCTTAGAATCCGGTTACTATTACTAGGACATGTTTAAGCCAACTAAACTTCAAGAGGGTAATTACCTATAAAACACCATGCAAGGCTAAACTTAAGGATTTGATTGTTTTATTTGTATATGCATAATTGTACATAACATCATGAACATCATGAACATCATATACATCCACTAACCATTTCAAGGATCTTGGGATTCATCTTTGTTCTTGTTTTGTAGGATATGGATCGCAGGAAAACTATTCAAATCAATCTTGTTAGGATCCCTCCACAACTCAAGGAGATAGCTTCAAGGATTCCTTAAAACTCTCCATTTACCGAGAGACATGGTCTCCTACTCAACTTGGTCACCTCCAACACAGATGAGGATATGATGAAGGTGCTCTTTCAGTTCTTTGATCCTTTACACCATTGCTTCACATTTCCCGATTATCAACTTGTGCCAACTTTGGAAGAATTCTCCCAACTCTTGAGGATTCCCGTTCTCAATCAACTACCTTTCAGCGGTACGGAAATAGATCCAAAGCCAGAAGAGATTGCTCAAGCTCTACACTTGCACTCATTTGATGTCACAACTCATTGGGAAACAAGGAGTGGTGTCAAGGGTTTCTTAGCAAAGTTCCTGTTTGAGAAAGCCCAAAATTGTTGGAATTCCTTGTACTTGCAAGACTTTGAGGAAATTGTGGCTCTCCTCGTCTATGGGATGGTTTTGTTTCCAAATCCTGACCAACTCATAGATGTCAACACCGTCAAAATCTTCATATCCCGCAACCCGGTGCCTACATTGCTAGGAGATATCCTACACTCTTTTCACACTCGCACAATGAGGAAAAGAGGTGTTATTATGTGTTGCACTCCTCTCTTGGCAAGGTGGTTTATTTCGCATCTTCCCCAATCTGTATTAAAGAATGAGCAAGGTTCATGGTGGTCAAAAAGGTTGATGACGCTCAAACATTCAGACATTCATTGGTGTTCCCGATCCAAAGAGAATGTTATCATTATCGACCGTTGTGGAGAATTACCCAATGTCCCTTTACTTGGAATTAGGGGAGGTATCACCTACAACCCATGTTTATCCTTAAGACAGTTTGGTTATGCCCAAAGGGATGGCCCGCGCGAGATGCTGATTCAAGGTTTGGTATTTGACTACAACAACGACGATCAAGGTCTTCGCCAGAGATTTATCCGAGCTTGGAGGATGTTGAATAAGGTGGATAGAAAGACTTTGGGGCACAAGAATTCCATCCCTCTTGAGTCTTACCTTAAATGGGTACGAACTCGTGCTCAGAGTCTTATGATGCTTTACCCCTCCATTCTCCCAGTAATCATTGAGCCTGTCATAGAAGGAGATGTTCCATACACTATCCTACATCCTGATATGCCCACCTCTCTTGAAGACCTACAAAGAGATTTGATACAACTCAAGGGGGAGCGAGATACTTTTGAAGCCCAATTCTACGCGGGCGAGAAGAAGGATTTGGAACTCACTAGACTACTTCATGAGGAGCAGACTCTGAATGCCTACATTGCACCAAAGAGGATGCGAACTACCTTTTTATCTTAGAGTTTTTGTATTATTTTGCCCGAAAAGGCATTGATGTACTCAAGCTTTAATCTATTAATATAACGTGTTTCCTTTTTATCTAAAAACAAATTTGAATCTTTTAAATCCTTGAAATCATTACATATGCATATAACATTCATCATTACATAAGCAGGTCTTTTGCAACAAGTCTCCTCATCTCTCTATTGTTTATTTCAGTAAGATGGATATCGAGCAAACAGTGAAGGACCTCCAAGCTCAGAATACACAGTTTTAACAGTTGCTCTTGACCCTAGCAAAAGGACAAGAAGAATTGAAGACTTTACTGGCTGAGGAGAAGAAAAAGAAAACTAAGAAGGTAACCGGAGTCCTAAACATGGGAAGAAGATTTCATGGGCAGACAAGAAGGACCATAGACTTTGCAATGACATCCGGTGAAAGAGACAATCAAGATGGGAAAGGCAAGGAAACAATTGTCCTGTCAGAATCATAAGAGGAAGAGGAAGAAGAAGAATATTATGAAGAACAATACCCTCAAGCTGATGACAAGTATAAACATCTCGAAGAGCGGTTGAGTGCGATGGAAATCCAAAAAGTGCTTGGCTTGGAATTTGAGGATTTAGGGTTAGTGTCAGGGATTATCATTCCTCCCAAATTCAAAGCACCTATGTTCGCCAAGTACGACGGAGTCTCATGCCCAAAAATGCATCTTCGATCCTATGTAAGGAAAATCCAGCCCCATATCGCTAACAAAGAATTATGGGTACACTTCTTCCAAGAAAGCCTGTCTGGAACTCAACTTGATTGGTTTTACCAGTTAGAAAGAGCCAACATTCACAACTGGGAACATCTTGCTGCAGCCTTCTACAAACAATACCAATACAATGCTGATCTTGCGCCTACCCGTACTCAACTCCAGAGTATGGCCATGATGTCCAATGAAGGTTTCAAGGATTATGCGCAAAAATGGAGAGATTTAGTCGGAAGAGTTCAACCCCCTCTATTTGAGAGAGAATTGGTAGACATGTTCTTGGGCACCTTGTCTGGTCCCTTCTTCAATCATTTAATTGGAAGTTCATCTGCAGGTTTTACTGAACTAATATTGACCGGAGAAAGGGTAGAAGCTGGTATAAAGAGTGGAAAGATTCAGAAAGATACATCCTCTTCTACAGCTATAAGGAAGCCTTTCATTAGAAAGAAAGAAGTGGTTGTCGTTTATCCTCAGAGAAATCAAGATAGGGTCGAGCGCCGACCAATGGTAGGGGATGTGATGATCCCTAAACTGGCGCCTGATCAGCAAGAAATAACAAACCAAGGATGGAAAGGCCAGTCAGACAATTCACCAGAATTAACATGACCCCATCTCATGTATTACCGCATCTACTAAGATCCAATTTGGTGACCTTGAAAGAAGCTCCGAAAAACCCCAACACAACATCTCCTCACTATCATCCTAATGCTCGCTGTGCATATCACTCTGAGAGTCCCGGCCATGACACTAATAACTGTTGGGCTCTAAAGAACAAAATACAAGACCTCATTGAAGCAAAAGATATTGAATTCGATGCGCCCGAAAAGCCAAATGTCATTTTTGCCCCTATGCCCAGACATGGCCATAATACCAATGCCATTGAAGAAGAAATGTTTGTTACTTCAGTTGATGAACTTATGACCCCGCTCCTGACTATTAAAGTGAACTTGTTGAATGTCGGTGTGTTCCTAGGATGTGATGAAGGCTGTCATTTATGTTTGTCCTCACCAACCAGCTGTCCTTTGTTGAAAGCAGGCATTCAGTGCCTAATAGATAACAAAGAAATTTTATTCGAGAAGACTTCTGTTCCACCTGTTCCTTTTGAAGATGTTTCTATCATTACCATTTCCGCAAATTCTTCCAGGGTCTCCACCAAAAGACCCGTTAGAATTACATCAGTTCCAAAAGCAACTCCTTTAATAATTACAATGCCTGGACCAGTCCCATATTAGTCAGACAAAACCATACCATGGAATTATGGAGGGGATGTCTACTACCATGGTATCAAGCATGATTGGTCAGCCGTCGAAGATTCAAGCTCCGAGAAAGTCATCTCCGACATCAGTAATATTGCAGGAACTAGCAAGATTACCCGAAGCGGAAGGATATTCTCTCCAGAAATTGCTCCCCCAAAAGCAGTTTTTAGACCTGTAATCATTCCTGCTGTTGCTCCCCCAAAAGTTGTTCCTGGTCCTACAATCAACTCAGCCAATACTCCAACTAACAAAGTTATTACAACCTCTGTTATCATTCCTACTGACACTCCTGCTACCGAGTTAACCGAGACTCGAGGTGAAAGTATTTTGATTGAGCCTGTCCGGACGAAGGCTAAGTCATTGGCTATCCCTGAGACCTCCTGGAAAGAGATGGAGGAAATTCTGAAGATCATAAAAAGAAGCGACTACGATGTAGTTGAACAACTGAGACAAACCCCCTCTAAAATTTCCATCCTGGCATTACTACTATGTTCCGAGGCGCATGCAAAAGCCTTGGTAAAATTCCTGAAAAATACCCATGTATCCCAAGAGACATATGCCGATCAGTTTCAAGACTGCGTAGCCAGCCTAACTGCAGATAATGGTCTAGGTTTTTCAGATGCTGATTTGACGCAAAGGGGAAGGAAGCATAATGAGGCATTGCATGTCTCAGTTGAATGTAGGGGCACAACCTTGTCTGATGTTTTTGTGGACACTGGCTCATCTCTGAATGTATTTCCTAAAAAAGCTCTTGATAGGCTTGATTGTGAGGGATTGACATTGAAGCCAAGTAACATAGTCGTAAGGGATTTTGACGGCTCGAAAATGATGGTACATGGGGAGGTAGACATTCCCATAAAAGTTAGAACACAAACTTTTGATTTAACTTTTTATGTAATGGATATCCGTCCCTCATATTCCTGCTTGCTAGGCCGACCATGGATTCACAATGCTGGCGCTGTCACTTTTACGTTGCACCAAATGTTTAAATATCCTATTAAAGGGAAGATTATCACCGTTCATGGAGAAGAAGAGTATATGACCAGCCATCTCAATTCCTTCAGATATGTGGAATTTGATGGTGAATTTATTGAAACTCCATTCCAACACTTTGAAGAGGTCCTGCAAGATGTGGCAGTAACCAAGGTTGTTCCCAAGATCACAAGGCCTCCACTCCGGATGTCATCTCTGAAGGATGCCAAAGCAGTGGTAGAAGAAGGTGGGTGCACTATGTGGGGACAACTCCCAAATATCCCATATAAGTCTGACAAGTTTGGTCTGGGTTTCACTTCAAGTGCTCAGAAGGCTGTAAGTCGTGCTCGTGCCAGAGAACCACCCCTGAAGATCAGCAACCGCGAGGTCAACATCGTAGAAGATGATGAAGATATCTATGACTTGGAGGGCTGGACATTCCCAACTGTCAGTGGAGGGCTCAGTAACTGGGAGGCTAGAGATTTTGTCCCGATCACTTTTATCCCACAATAATTTGTCTTTACATTTTGTTGGATCTGTAATATTAAAACAATTCGCACTCTTAAAACCTTGTGTCTTACCCAAGGCACAATGGTCCATTTGTAAGGGTAATTATCTCATTTTCATATGACATCAATGAATCATGGACGTTTTCGCATACAAACTTTTGTGCTCATTGTTTTTCTTTTTACATTTTCAATTCTTCCAAAGATAGCTATACCCTTACACACACTCACACTCATAATGCAGGTATACATCCATTCGGGATCCCATGGGTAACGATACTGCTATGGCCTTTTGTGACTCTGAAAATCTAATCTACCAAGCCGAAGACGAAGGTTGGGAAGATTGTAAAGTACCAGAGAAACTTGCCAGACTACTACAACAATAAGAGAGAACCATTCGGCCTCACGAGGAACCCGTGGATACAATCAACCTAGGTACCGAAGAAGATAAAAAAGAGGTCAAGGTGGGTGCCAATCTGGAACCCAGTATTAAGGAGCGTCTGATTCAGTTGTTACACGATTATGTTGAAGTCTTTGCCTGGTCGTATGAAGACATGTTGAGGCTTGATGCAGATATTGTGGTACATCGTCTGCTTACAAGAGAGGATTGTCCGCCAGTAAAACAAAAGGTTCGCCGCATGAGGCCTGATATGTCAGAAAAGATTAAAGTAGAAGTCATGAAGCAATTCAACGCTGGATTATTGGCTGTCAGCTCTTATCTGCAATGGGTTGCCAATGTTGTTCCCGTGCCCAAAAAAGACGGCAAAGTGCGAATGTGTGTGGACTACAGAGATTTGAACAGGGCAATCCCTAAGGATGATTTTCCACTCCCCCACATTGATATTCTAGTTGACAATACGGCACAACACAAAGTTCCTTCATGGACGGATTCTCGGGTTACAACCAAATCAAAATGGCACCTGAGGACATGGAGAAAAAAACGTTTGTCACGCAGTGGGGCACATTCTGCTACAAGGTGATGCCATTCGGACTAAAGAATGCTTAGGCAACCTATCAACGTGCCATGGTAACTCTATTTCACGACATGATACATCACGAAATAGAGGTTTATGTGGACGACATGATAGCCAAATCTCAAACAGAAGAAGAGCTTCTTGATCACTTACAAAAATTGTTTGAGAGACTGGAGAAGTACAAGCTGAGGTTGAATCCAAACAAATGAACATTTGGGGTACGGTCTGGTAAACTCCTAGGCTTTGTCGTCAGCAACAAAGGTATCGAGGTCGATCCTACCAAAGTTAAAGCAATACAAGAAATGCCTTCTCCTCGTACTGAGAAGGAAGTCCGAAGGTTCTTGGGACGTTTGAACTACATTACCAGATTAATCTATGACCTGACAGCTACTTGTAAACCAATCTTCAAACTGTTAAAGAAAGATCAAGTAGTCAAATGGAATGACGAGTGCCAAGTTACTTTTGACAAAATCAAAGAATACCTACAAGAGCCTCTTGTGTTGATGCCACCAGTCAAGGGAAGACCATTGATCATGTATCTGACTATTTTAGAAAACTCAATGGGGTGTGTATTGGGGCAGCATGACGAGTCTGGCCAAAAAGAGCATGCTATTTACTACCTGAGCAAAAAGTTTACTGACTGTGAAACCAGATATTCACCGCTTGAGAAAAATTGATGCGCTCTGGCATGGGCTGCTCGCCGGCTAAGACAGTATATGCTGACTCATACTACTTTTTTGATATCTAAAATGGATCCGATAAAATACATCTTCTAGAAACCTTCTCTCTCCAGGAGAATAGCGAGATGGCAGATGATCCTAACAGAATATGATATACAGTATACTACCCAGAAAGCAATAAAGGGCAGTGTATTAGCTGATCACCTTGCTCACCAAGTTGTAGAAGACTACCAATCCATGAAGTTCGAATTTCCATATGAGGACATCATGATGGTAAATAACTGTGAAGAATTCAGGCCATATGACGGACCTGAACAAGGATCCCGATGGACCCTGTTCTTTGATGGGGCATCCAACTCACTTGGTAATGGTATTGGTGTTATGCTCATATCTCCGAAAGGGTGTCATACTCCCTTTACTGCCAGACTTTTCTTCAATTGTACAAACAACATGGCAGAATACGAAGCGTGCATCTTTGGTCTCAAAGCTGCCATAGACTTGGGGATCAAATCCTTGGATGTATTTGGAGATTCAGCTTTGGTTATCAGTCTGATCAAAGGGGAATGGGACACGGACCACCCTAACCTTATCCCTTATAATGAACATGTTTTGACATTGTTACCACATTTTGAGAAGATTACCTTCGAGCATTTCCCACGAGAAGAAAATCAGCTAGCAGACGCCCTAGCCACAATGTCATCTATGTTTAAACTTAATTGGGATAACGAGGCTCCCCAAATCACCATCGAACGAATGGAGGAACCAGTGCACTGTCACGAGATTAATACTAAAGAAGTAGTAGACCAACCTTGGTTTCACGAAGTCAAGAGGTATCTCGAGGCTCAAGAATATCCAGAAGGATCATCATTTAATGATAATAAGTTCTTAAGGAGATTCTCTACTAAATTCTTCCTTGGTAACGACATTCCTTACAAACGCAACCATGACTCTGTGTTACTTTGATGCGTAGATAAGGTTGAAGCTGAAAGGATCATGGATGAATTGCATTAAGGAATTTTTGGCACCCATTCAAGTGGGCATATGATGGCAAAGAAAATTCTACGGGCAGGATATTACTGGTCTACCATGGAAGCAGATTGCTATCAACACTCTCAAACCTGCCATAAATTCCAGATTTATGCTGACAAGGTGCACGTACCTCCTGTTCCTATGAATGTGTTGACGGCTCCTTAGCCCTTTGCTATGTGGGGAATATATATGATTGGGGAAATCAAGTAGACGCCCTCCAATGGACACCGCTTCATCCTAGTGGTCATTGACTATTTTACAAAGTGGGTTGAGGCGGCCTCCTTTGCTTCTGTTACCAAGAATGTTGTTGCCCGTTTCATCAAGAAAAATCTTATTTTCCGTTACGGTATCCCGGAAAGGATCATCACTGAAAATGGTAAAAATCTCAACAACACTATGATCACCGCCTTGTGCGAGAAATTCAAGATCCAGCATCACAATTCTTCCCCTTACCGGCCAAAGATGAATGGTGCTGTCGAAGCTGCAAATAAGAACATTAAAAATATCATACAGAAAATGACAGTCACATATAAAGACTGGCATGAGATGTAACCATTCACTCTCCACGGGTATCATACCAAAGCTCGCACATCAACCGGGGCAACACCCTATTCTCTGGTTTACGGCATGGAGGTTGTCTTACGTATCGAGGTCCAGATCCCCTCTCTGAGTATTATGAAGGATGCAGGGCTGAACAAAGACGATTGGATCCAGACCCGACTTGATCAAATGAACTTAATTGATGAGAAAAGACTTACTGTTGTCTTTCATGGTCAAATGTATCAAATGGATGATCAAGGCTTTCAACAAAAAGGTCAGACGCCAAGTGTATCAAGTTGGGGATCTGGTAATCAAACGCATCATACTTCCGCAAGGTGATCCTAGGGGAAAATGGACTCCCACATACGAAGGACCATTTGTAAGAAAAAACATTTTCTCTAGTGGAGCAATGATCTTGACCACCATGGATGGCGACGACCTGCCGCACCCTGCGAACGCATACATAGTCAAAAGATACTACGCATAAGAGACCCATTAGGTTGACATATCTAGGAAAAACAAGGGCATCCCAGTGAACCAAAAAGGTTCGGGCAAAAATTAGGGATAAAACACAAAAATCTGCAAACCCGGCAAGTTGAAAACTCGAAAGGGCGACTTGGGCAAAAAAGGGTTTCCCGGTGGACTGAAAACCCGAAAGGGCGGTCCAGGCAAAAGTTAGGGAATTAAAGCTTATGACTATGTCCCGTTGGATCACTTTGAGGATAACCTTTGGCTTCAACTTGTGAACTCGACATTTCCGACCAACTCAATCATCTTCGAACGAGGCAACAAATAGACAAAATGCTCAGAGATACAAAGGCTATAGCAGAATGGGAACCCCATGGGATTATTGCACATAGCTATCTTTTCTTTGTATTAAAATTTTCATTTTTTCTTACGATGGCGTTCTCCTACTAGAATGTTCGTCTCATTGTACAAAAATACTTACTCAAAGTCAATGCAAAGATATTCCTTTGAAAGTGAAAAACTATCTGTTTTTCTTTACTCTTGTGTTTTGTTTACAAAAACATCCACTGATTCATTGTTGAACATATGCATTTGAACATAATTACTGTTTACAAATAAACAAAGTAAAAGAAAATTACTAATGGCTTTAAGAGGTAGGGAAATCTCTCTAAGCTATTTCCATAAATCCCCTACAATTTGCAGTTTAAATCCCAGCAGAACAAACTTCCAATTATCAATCCCCAGTAGAAGTCTTCAAAGTTCTCAAGATTCCCCAATAGAATTTTACAAGTAGTATACGTCATTTCTCTTACAACAGAGTTTATTTCTCTAAGCAGAAATTCATCAACACTTAGACTTCACAACATGAAGGCTTATACTCCATATCCTCACCAGCAGTCAGGGATTTGTTTTCCCCAATCCAACAGCAGTGCAGCAAAATAGCTCACATACGCATACAATACATCCATATATCATAAATATTGATAACGCGAAAGCATTATATCATACATTTCATAACACATGACTTTTCATTTTAGCTAACATTTTACCCTTTTCAGGATAATATTAACAACTATCATTAACAATGTTTAGAGATTTTTTGATACAGTTCAAATACGCTCTAGACACGGATGCCATTCTGATACTCATTCAGACACAACTTTGAGATACAGTTCAGATACGCTCCAGACACGGATGTCATCCTGATACTCATTCAGATTCAACCTTTTGATACAGTTCAGATACCCTCCAGACACGGATGCCATTCTGATACTCATTCACACTCAACTTTTAGATACAGTTCAAATACGCTCCAGACACAGATGTCATTCTAATACTCATTCAGACTCAACTTTGAGATACAGTTTAGATACGCTCCATACACGGATGCCATCCTGATACTCATTCAGATTCAACATTTTGATACAGTTCAGATACGCTCCAGACACGAATTCCATTCTGAATACTCATTCAGATTCAACCTTTTGATACAGCTCAGATACGCTCTAGACACGGATGCCATTATGATACTCACCCAAATTAAACTCTCAGATACAGTTCAGATACGCTTCATACATGGATGCCATTCTGACACTCATTCAAAACTATCTTTCAAATACAGTTTAGATACGCTCCAGACACGGATGCCATTCTGATAATCATTCAAAATCAGCTCCCAGATACAGTTCAGATACGGTCCATACACGGACTCCATTCTGATACTCATTCTTTCAGCTTACAAATTACAATACAAACAATCACTTTTGTATGGCATCTTTAAGCCCATCTCCTACAGCTTTCTATCACCTCTCCAAATGGCATCTTTAAGCCCATTCCCTCAACCATCACATCACCGATTGCAAATTTCTGGGCACTCTAGTGTCCAATCATCTTCCACCTTCGAGCCACGATTGGAAAAACATGCCAATCTAACTCTTCAGGCTTAAGAAGATTGAACATGGGCAGATGTTGTAGCCCAAAATTTTCCCTCTCACTTATCAAGAATTTGCTCACAAGATCTCTTTGGGCTCAAGACTGCACTAGGGTTTGATCAGCTCAAGACACCTCCTTAGGCACTGATAACCAAAATTAGGGTTTGAGTTTGCACAATGATTTTTGAACTATCAATGCTTCATATGACTTTCATGGACCATTATGGACCCCCAATATTATTCATGTCAAATTTCAAGCCTTGGATCACATTTTTTCTCAATCAATTGAGCAGTTGACCTAAAAATCAGTTGTATTGGGGAAAAAGTCAACCATGTTCAATTTACAGTCAAAATTCATAATTTTTTATCTACATCAACATTTTAAACCCTTATGTATCATTTGATCAAGTTTGGACCATAATTTCTCAAGAAATTTGATCAAATCTCCAAAAGGACAAAATGGTCAAAATTAGGGTTTTGACTAGGAAAGAGCAATTTTTGATTTTTGACCTAGAAAGTGGTCAATTGGTTTAAGAAATGATCTAAAGAGTCCAATTTCATCATTTTGACCTAATGACATGATTCAAAATATTGCAAATCCATTGGATTGACAAATGAATTTTGTAGTCAACTGATCAAAAGTCAACTGTATACTGAAAAGTCAAACTTTGACTTTTTGGTCAAATTTAAGCACCAAAGATCGCAATTCATCAAAACATGTCAAAATGGGAAACTTATTCATCAATAAATCAAGAAATCAAGATTTCATTTTAAAAAGTCAAAATTTCTAAACTTAGAAAAAAATTTAAGTGTCAAAAATTTCTTATTTTTTCATAACTTTGAGCAATTTTTTCATCATGATGAAAGATGATTCAAGAGAAACTTCTAACATGAAAGTTGTAGATCTCCATGAAATCTACAACTTTTCTTCACACAACTTCTCCTAAAAGTGCTTGGATCTCAAGATATAATTCTATGAATACATGCTCATGAACTAAAAAAGACTTAGTGAAATTTTGCCCTAGTTAGGCAGATTTTTGACCTAACTTCATGGCAATTTTTCACATAGTTCAAAGGCAAATCTTCAAAATAAACTCAAATATGGGTTGTAGAGAACATTGCAAGCTTTCTAAAATGTCCAAGAACTCCTTGAGATCATTCTTGAGTAGGGAGAATCGAAGATATGAAGTTGGTATTTTGTCACTTGAATTATAGGTCATTTTCATGATGAACACAAATGCAAATCAATGTTAGGCTGCATAATCTTTGCTTTGGAGGGCTAAAACTTGTTTGTCACTCCATAATTAATGGATTACACAAACGTTTGAGCTATAATCCAAGTGATTTAAGCTTTATCCAATTCACATTGCCATTTTGGGAAGAAAATTAACAATACCATTCTTGCAAAGCAAGCTTTATGCATAAAGTCATCTCTTGAGCCTCTAACTTGTTCCCTCATATCACACTTCATCTACAAAGTCAGAACCAAGTGTGTTTAAATCATAACCACTATATCTTAGCAAGTACATAAGGCATTGAAACTTGTTTTCTCAAAAAATCACATGTTTAGCTTAAGGATGCAAATTCAAATTCTGATCAACAACAAGTCTCTAAACTTGTTGCTTATAAATAACAGAACTATTTGTGAGCTAGGACACGAGCAAAAATGCCCTTAAACTCACTAAAACTCCCCCTAGCCAGAAATTGTCTCAAAACACCATTGTTGTGCAAGTTCTGACTTTACATACCAAACTCCAAATCCCCTCGTGCGTTCTTTGGCCTTTCACTTCCAAAAGCTTCTAAACATCAAATATAAACCATCCAAAGTCCATTTTCTCAACTGTAACACCTCCATCATCAAGCTCCATTTCCAAAAACAGGGGTCTGCAACTTGACTTCTCCAGAGGTCCTCAGCAACTTGCAGCTCAAGCTAATCATTGCATTAGCTTCCAGGGACCTCAAGGAAGCTAGCATGATCCTTGCAGCACTTTGAATCAAGCTCATTTGCATTTCATGATTTCCAGTTTTGAGGTATTTTTCTTGAACTTCTATCTCATTACTTAGGCATTGTTAGGCTTGCATTTGTGAAGATAAAATGTAGACCTCATTGCCACGAAGCTGTACATATCTATAGTTTTCATTCACATGGCCTGAGCTTAGAGAATTTTAGAGTTGAAGTTGCTGAAATTTTTAGGGTTCAAATTAGAGTCAGAGAAATTCTCATTATCTTTGACTTTTAGCTTTAATTATTTACATGGTTAGATTCGTGAGGAAGAATGCAACAACTTTCATTTTGTCATCTTCCATTTTTGTTGAGAAATGAAGAAGTTACAGGTACACCGGCTGGAGGTTGAAGATGAAGTCATCGGGACTTTATTTGCCTTACATATTTATTGTTTTGTTTATATAAACGGATGTATAGTCACCCCAGTGGTAAAGCGCGCGCCTGTTAACCTATGGGACTTGGGTTCGACCCCAAGTGGTACCCCTTTGCCCATTTTTCATATTTTTTTACTTTCTAACATATTTTTTTTGCAGGCGTTGGGCCCTTTGGGCCTGGCATGGTTTTTTTTTGCTAGCTCACCTCCCTGTCTGCTTATGCACCCCTGACCCAATTTATTTATTTTCTTATTTCTATTTTATTTGTTTTTTTCTTAATTATTTTTCACTAATATTAAAAATCATAAAAAATATTAAAAAAAATATATTTTCATTTTAATTTAGTTTATTTTATTTTTTCTCACAAAAAATATTTTTTAACTATACTTTATTTATCTTTACTAATTTTCTTGTAAATTAAATTAAAACTAGGTTATTATTTATTTTCTTTTATACCTATTTAAATATATTATTTTAATATAATATAAAAAGGCCAAAAATATTTTATAACACCATATATTATTTTCAAGGCAAAAATACAAAAATACTTTTTCTCGATGACCCATGCCCGTCCCGTTTACATCCAAAAATAGGGTTGCTTACCAAATCAATGGTAAGACAACAATGTCAAAGGAAAAGAAAATGAACAAGAAAGACATTTGAGTAGTTAGATTGCTCCTAATTACTTGCTCCATTCCAAAACAAACATCCTTGCTATTTTCAAAACAATCACATACACTTTCAAACATCTTACAAAATTAAAAAAAAATTCAAAAGATCAAATATCTTTGTATACATTCTTACGAACGAGAATCATTACAAAGATTTCCTAAACAATGACCTCTTTACAAAATACTTTCAAAAACCACATCAAGCACAATTTCAAATAAAAAAGCAAGTGATCTAGCAAGTAACTAAGAGCCCATGGATAACCATGGATGAAAAGGGTGCTAATACCTTCCCTTTTCATAATCTACCCCTCGAAATCAAGAAATAATCTCAAAGGTCTTTACTGTGATTTTTCACCTTTCCTTTTGGATAAAAGAAAAGTCGGTGGCGACTCTTTGAAACTGCAACATTTGAGATCAAATGCAAAACACCCAAGTCAGTTCTCCCACCTTATCACAATAAGAAAGAGGGATAATGTATCAACATGAGGGAGGGTTTGAACCCACCTCTAGTACTCAAGTGGAAAAGTCAACATATTTACAATCATGGGGATAGGAAAATGACATCTCGATTATAAATTACTCATGTCTAATCTTGGGAAAAATTTTAAAGGAGAAAAGGTGCACGAGGGCACAAAAAGGCTTAAATGAGTTGAATTATTTTGTTAGCTTGAAAAAATGATTTTTGAATTGAACCATATTAAAGACTATGAATGAGAGGAAGAACAAGGTTAGGAATGCACCGCTTCATCTTTCTCCCACTACTTAAGGCTCATGACATATGGTTCGCCTATTTATTTGTTATATGTTTTTGAGATTTGATAAAAGAAAAAGAAGTTTTAGTTTTAAATGCATTGCAAAAGGGAAAGCAAAATCTAAGGGGAAAACTCAAGTCCTAATGTTGTCATGCAATATGGCCCTAGAGTAAGGATCGAGGGAAATTCTACCTAATGTTATCATGCTTGGTTTAAAACTGAAAGTCTATTTAATTCAAACTGAAATTCTGGTATCAAATATGTGATTTCTAATGAGATGTCACGACACAAATAGTTGTTTTCAAGTAAGGTGCAGTGAAATAAAAAGCATTAAAAACACAAGAGATTGTTCACCCAGTTCAGTGTACATCAACACCTACTCTGGGGGCTACTAAGCCAGGGACAAGTTCACTAAATAGTATCAATTCATAGACCCTCAGTAAACAACCAGTTTACGATCTAATCACTTAATCACTAACCAAGCTAAACTTCTACCTAAGACTCACCTAGGCATGAGGCCATCCTCAAATCCCTTCAATCACTTACAGTGAAGAACTTAACAGAATTAATAAGTTTGAAACACTTCAATCATTCAATGCTTAGAAGCTTATGAATGATACACAATTAACAACCCAAATAACAACTCAAGTATTTAAACTAATACTTATAGTGTATAAAAAGCCTAGACTTCTAAGCAGAAAGAAAGTATTCTTCTTCAAAAGTTTCTTGTCTTTGAATAAGGAAGCAAGTCCTTATATATGCACAGTTGTGGGCTTGGGCTTAAAAACAAATATTCAAATCTTTTGAATATTTCTATAAAAACGGGATAAGATAAAATTCGTTCAATTTTAAAAATATTCCTCCATATTTTTCGCAGCCTGTAGGTCACAAATCCTGAATTATGGCACGCATGAAAACATGACACAAAAAGACTTAACTAATGTTGGGCTGAGATCAGTTCAGTAAGCAGATGTCAAGACATCTACTTTGACATCCATCAAAATAGTTTTGCTCCAAATGTTAAGACATCTAGCAAAACATTAACAAGTCATTTGTTTTACAAAAATTGCTGCCAACAAACACTTACAAACTCCCCCTTTGGCAAATTTTGGCTAAAAAAATATTAGAGCAGATTATCAGAGCAGCAACACAATTATCAATTAGCTGTTAAAACAATGATTATATCATCCTTGGTGGAGGTCTTTTCAGCAGGAGCAGATGTTAAAACAATGTATGGGACATGTTTTCCTGAAAAGAGCTTAAAATGAAGGGTCAAGGCAGACTCCCTCTTGCACAACACATCATTTCCACTTAGGATTCCAGGATGCTGATTTAGGATAATTCTACAGAGGAGGGAAGGAAAAGTAATTGGCATCTTAATGGCACAAGTTCCTGCATGTCTGATGGGATGATCAAATATGTAAGTTCCATAATCAAAAAGTTTCTGGTTTTCAATAACATAAATGAACTTTCCTAAACCAATGGAGATGGTTGAAGTGTGATTAGTGAGAGGCCAATTTTCAACTCCAATCCTATGTAAAATTGCATATTTCACACTCAGATTGCTGACTGGAAGTATGTTTTTCATGGGCCACTCACTTACTTGGTTAGCAATGATGGCTCTGCACACTTGATTATCTATTACTTCCAGCTTGCAACAGACATCTTCAGACCTATCTAGAAATTTTTTTGTAATGGAAGGAGAAAATTCAACACACTTTCCTCTAACAAAAACCTTTCTATACTCCTTACTCTTATGGTCAACACAATCAACAAGAATATTAACAATAAACTCCTTAACAAGAGTTTCATAGCAATTGGCAAACTTGGTAATTGTTTTCATCAGTTCATCATGAGAGATTAGCTCCACGATTTCCTTGCATTCCAAAGCACCAGCTCCTAGTTCTCTTTCCAGGGAAGTCCTTCTTTGATACGCATACTTCCATTTTTCAGCATTCCCAACAAAGTGAAAGGAGATGTTGTCAAGTGGGGCATCAAAAACCCTAAGAGACAATTTCTTACTTGCATATTTTTTGATAGGAGAAATGTCCTGGACATCTTGCTCGACATCATACTCAGAGTCAATCTCTTCAACTAGAACAACTTTCTTCTTACTCTTGGATCTTTTTACAGCATCCTCATCATCATCAGTAGAGCTAACAGGTCTAGCTTTTCTTTTGCTAGAAGGGGTGGACTACTTTACTTTTTGATTTTGGGGGTCCATACATGGTTTTCTTCTTGATTGTTTTGGGAGGGGGTGTGACACCTGGATCTTTCACTTTCGTGGATTTTAGCCTTCTTACGATACTAGGTACAACATTAGTGATGAGCTCATTGTCAGACAACTCTTCTACATTGACTATATTTTCAGCATTTTGACCTTCTCCGTTCTTGGAGGCAGAAAGATCTTCTTTAGAATGAGAGTTTTCTTCAACATTTTATTCAACATTTTACTCAACATCTTGATCAACATCTTCTTCATCCATTTCTTTTGGGGCAGAGGTAGCAAGCTTCTCAAGTTTGCTTTCAGCAGCATCTTTCTTGGATGATTCAGCAACATCATTTTTAGGATTACTTCCTTTGTCAGCAGGAGAAGGCATGCAAGCAAGGGGAGTAGAAATCCCAGGCACAACAAAGCCTTCGTTTAATACTCTGTCCATAAGCCTTATGATGCTTCTAACAACATTAACAATTTCTTCTTCATTTCTATTGTCAGTAGTAGTAGAAGAGTTACCTTTATCATCTTTAGATTTCTTAGCTGGTGATGATCTAGGTTTCTTGACCTTTTTCTCAAGTGGAGGGATCGTTGATAGAGGAGTAACATCTAGTACTCTGTCAAGGGAAAGATTTTCATTGGTAGATGTTGATGAAGACGATGTGTGATGTTGAGACATGTTTGAAAATTTTCTAGCAAGGAGGTGAAGAATGGCAAGGGTTCTTTTCTGTGAAGGTGAATGAAGAGTTTGTGAAAGTAGAAATAAGAATTGTCGTACCATGTGGGAAACAATTTGAGGCAGTCTTGTAATGATTTCTTTCTAAAATTTATTTGTTGGAAACGCAAATAATGCAATATCACTTTAATGATATTCCCACACACTTTTAATTACTACAAACCCTCATATAAACATATCCCTAATTTTCCTCTTAAATTCTCAAATTGATTAGCATCCAAAGCTTTTGTGAAGATGTCATCGAGTTGCAACTCAGTGGCTATATGTTCTAAGACAACAATTTTTTCTTCAACAAGCTCTCTTATAAAGTGATGACATATGTCAATATGCTTGGTCCTGCTGTGTTGAATGGGATTCTTTGATATTTTTATGGCGCTTTAATAGCCACAGAATAATGTCATGACATCCTGTTTGATATTGTATTCTGTTAATATTTGTTTCATCCAAACCAATTGAGAACAAATGCTTCCTGTAGCAAGGTACTCACCCTCAGCAGTTGACAAAGACACACAATTTTGCTTCTTGATGAACCAAGATATGAGATTATTTACCAGAAATAAGCATCCTCCTGATGTACTCTTTCTATCATCAGCACTTCCTACCCAATCAGCATCACAAAAACTAGCTAAGGCAAAGTTTGATCCATGAGAGTACAACATACAATAGTCACTTGTCCCACTCACATATTTAAGAATCCTCTTCACATATTTGGCATGGATAATTTTAGGATCATCTTGATATATTGCACACATCCCTATAGCAAAGGCAATGTCTGGTCTACTAGCTGTGAGATGTAGAAGACTGCCTATCATGCTTCTGTAGAGACTTTGATCTACACTTACTCCTTTTTCATCTTTAGTCAACTTCAGATGTGTGGGAGCAGGGGTTCTTTTGTGACTGGCATTCTCCATACCAAACTTATTCACTATATTCTTGGCATACTTGCTCTGAGATAAAAATACAGAGTCTTCCATTTGTTTAACTTGCAGACCAAGAAAATAGGTTAATTCACCAACAAGACTCATTTCAAATTCAGACTGCATTTGCTTGACAAAATGTTGAACCATCTCATCTGACATCCCACCAAATACAATATCATCAACATAAATTTGAGCAATCATAATCTTCCATTCTTCTTCTTTGACAAAAAGGGTTTTGTTTATGCCACATTTCCTATATCCATTCTCCCCAAGGAATTCTGTTAGGCTCTTATACCAAGCTCTTGGAGCTTGCTTCAATTCATACAGAGCTTTCTTCAGTTTATAAACATGTTTCGGAAAACTTGGATCAAAAAATCCTTTTGGTTGTTCAAAAAAAACTTATTCATTCAGGTACACATTCAAGAAGGCACTATTTACATCCATTTGAAACAATTTAAATTTCAAATAGCATGCAACTCCCAATAGTAGTCTGATTGATTCAAGTCTATCCATGGGAGCAAAGGTTTCATCAAAGTCCACTCCTTAAATTTGAGTGTATCCTTGTGCAACTAACCTTGCCTTATTTCTAGTGACCACCCCTTTTTCATCAGATTTATTCTTGTATACCCATTTAGTGCCAATCACATTTGTCCCTTCAGGTCTTGGAACCAGATCCCAAACTTCATTCCTACTGAATTATTCCAGCTTCTCTTGCATAGCATTAATCCACAACTCATCAATTAGGGCCTCTTTGACATTCTTAGGCTCAATTTTTATACAAATCATGATTTTGAAATCCCTTATGTTGATCTAGTAGTAACTCCTTTGTTTGGATCTCCTATGATAAGCTCCTTAGGATGATCTTTCTGAGTTCTAATTGAAAGTCCTTTATTGAGGTGACTAGGTTGGTGATCTTCTTGAGAAGGATTAAAATTAATACTTGTGTAATTTGATTCAGTTGGACTATCAGGAAAAGATGTTCCAACATCTTTTAAGACATCATCTTTATCATTTCATCCTCTATCATCAATAGTAACATTTATTGACTCCATCATAACTTTGGTTCTGGAGTTAAAAACTTTGTATGCTTTGTTGTTAGCAGAGTAACCCAGGAATATTCCTTCATCACTCTTGGGATCCATCTTCCTCATTTGTTCACGATCAGCTAAGATGTAACTTTTACTTCCAAAAACATGAAAGTATTTAACAGTTGGTTTTCTTCCCCTCCACATTTCATACAAAGTAGCTGAAGTGACTTTCCTTAGAGTGACTCTGTTATGGATATAACACGCAGTATTCATTGCTTCAGCCCAAAAATGGTAGGGTATCTTCTTAGCATGAATCATGGCTCTGGAAGATTCTTGGAGAGTTCTATTATTGCATTCTATAATGCCATTCTGTTGAGGGGTAATGGGAGAAGATAATTCATGGACGATTCCTTCAGAGGAGAAAAATTCAGCAAATTTGTTGTTCTCAAATTCTTTTCCATGATCACTTCTTATTCTTATGACATGGCTTTCCTTTTCCCTTTGAAGTTTTTGACAAATATCTTTGAACACTTCAAAAGTTTATGATTTTTCTCTAATAAAGTTTATCCATGTGTATCTAGAAAAGTCATCAACAACAACATAGGCATACTTTTTACCATCAAGACTTTCAACCTACATAGGTCCCATCAAGTCCATGTGAAGAAGTTCCAAAACTTTTGATGTAGTAATATGTTGAATCTTCTGATGTGACATCTTAGTCTGATTTCCAATTTGACAGTCACCACATACCCTTCCTTCTTCAATCTTGAGCTTAGGAATCCCTCTTACTACTTCTTCAGATATAATTCTCTTCATACCTTTCAGATGCAAGTGCCCCAATTTTGGATGCCATAGTTTAACTTCATTCTCTTTGGCTAAAACACATGTTGAGGAGAGGTTTAACTCTTGAGGAACACATAGATAACAATTGTCTTTAGATATGATTCCTTTCATGATAACTTCATTCTTTTCATTGCACACAAGACATTCTTCCTTGGAGAAGTTAACTTTGAATCCTTGATCATGTAGTTGGCTTATACTTATCATGTTAGTTGTTAACCCTTTTACAAGTAACATATTATCAAGCTTAGAAACTCCTAAATATTCAAGCTTCCAAACAGCTTTGATTCCTCCTTTTGCACCATCACCAAAAGTCACATAACTGGTGGAATGAGATTTGACATCCACCAACATATTCTTGACACTTGTCATGTGTCTAGAACAACCACTGTAAAAGTACTAGTCATCTTTGGTTGATACTTTGAGAGAGGTGTGAGCAATGAAACTACCAAATTTGGACTTGGGAACCCACTGTTTCTCCTTTTTGCTGTTTTGGGGAATTTTATCAGTTTTGGGAGGAGTATTTATAGGATACCCATACAGCTTGAAACGGAAGGGCCTTATATGTCCAAGTCTTCCACAGTGATGACATCTCCAGGGCTGGGGATTCTCTCTGGTGTGATTAAGCTTTTTCTTTCCATGATGTTTGCCATGTTGTCCTTTCTTCACACGAGGTTTCCCAAGATGTCATTTCCTATCATGATGTTGAGACATTTGATTCGACATATTTGGTTTAGGCTTAGCATGTCTGGAAACAGATGAAGGTTGTTTTCCATGATATTCTTTCTTCACATGGTGTTTACCAAGATGTCCTTTCTTACCATGATGTTTTCCCATATGTTGAGACATTTGATTCAACATCTTTGGTTTAGGCTTGCATGAGTAGAAACAGATGAAGGCTCTTCTAAGTTAGGTTCCTTTTTCTCATTGAAACCTAAACCACTCTTATCTCTTGTCACTCTTCCTGCATGGAAAATTTCATCTAATGAGTTAGACCCATTATTCAGCATCTTGAGAGATTTGACCATTATATCAAGATTTGAATTTAGAGAGGACACTTCACTTTCCAGATTAGAAATAGTTTTAAGATGCTCTTCCCTTTCCTCCTTCAGCTGAGTTATGATGGCTTTCTGTTTCTCCCCTTCAAGACACATTTCTGGACTTCTGAGACATAATTCTTTTTATAAAGCAGCTAAATCATCAAAGGTTAGTTCCCCATCACTAGACTCTTCATCAGATACATATTTTCTTGTCAATGCTTTAACATATTTGGCAGCTTCTTCAAGATCACTCTCTGAGTCCTATGCAGACCAAGTAACAGATAGATTCTTCTTCTGTTTATTAAGATATGTAGGACATTCAGCTCTAATGTGCCTAAAACTTTCACATTCATGACATTGTATTCCCTTCCCTTGAGAAGATTTTTCTTCATCTCTTTTTCTTCCCATGTCATTTGAATTATGGATGTCAGATGAGATGTTCTTGACATTTGATCTTTGGTTCCTCTTCATTATTTTTATCACTTTATTAAATTGTCTTCCAAGCATAGCTAAGGCATTTGATATCCCTCCTTCTGTATCTAGATCACATCCTCCTCTTCATCTTCTGTATTTGATAAAAAGACTATGCTTTTGTTTTTCTTTTCAAATCATTCATTGATGCTTAATTCAAATGTTAGAAGGGATCCAACAAGTTCATCCATTTTCATTTTGTCAATGTCTTGAGTTTCTTCTATAGCAGTTACTTTCATATCAAATCTCTTGGGAAGAGAACTGAGCATCTTTCTCACCAATTTATCTTCAGGTATTTTCTCACCTAAAGCACTGGAGGCATTAGCAATTTCAAGAATGTTCATATGGAAGTCATTTATACTTTCATCATCCTTCATTCTCAAATTCTCAAATTTTGTGGTGAGCAGCTGAAGTCTTGACATCTTAACTTTGGATGCTCCTTCATGAGTAGATTGAAGAATCCCCCATGCATCCTTAGCAACATCACATGTATTCACCAATCTGAAAATATTTTTGTCAATTCCATTGAATATAGAATTCAAGACTTTAGAATTTCCATGAGCAATTTCATCTTCTTCCTTAGACCAATCTTCTTCTGGTTTTAATTCAGAAGTAGGTTCTCCATTTTCTACCAATTTGACAGGGTGTTTCCATCCTCTTAAGACAGCTTTCCAAGCCCTTCTGTCGAAGGACTTTAAAAAGGAAACCATATGTGGTTTCCAGTAGTCATAATTACTTCCATCCAAAATGGGTGGTTTGTTCTCAAATCCTCCTTCCTTGTCCATAGTACCAGAAAGTATCTTCCCTGGATCTCACCCAGATAAAGAGCAGGATGCCTGCTCTGATACCAATTGAAATTCTGGTATCACATATGTAATGTCGAATGAGATGTCATGACACAAATATCGGTTTTTAAGTAAGGTGCAGTAAAATCAAAAGCAGTAAAAACATAAGAGATTGTTCACCCAGTTCAGTGTATAACAACACCTACTCTCGGGGCTACCAAGCCAGGGACAAGTTCACTAAATAGTATCAATTCATAGACCCTCAGTAAACAACCAGTTTACGATCTAATCACTTAATCACTACCAAAGCTAAACTTCTACCTAAGACTCACCTAGGTATGAGGCCATTCTCAAATCCCTTCAATCACTTACAGTGAAGAACTTAACAGAATTAATAAGTTTGAAACACTTCAATCATTCAATGCTTAAAAGCTTATGAATGATACACAATTAACAATCCAAATAACAACTCAAGTATTCAAATTAATACTTAGAATATATAAAAAGCCTAGACTTCTAATTAGAAAGAAAGTATTCTTCTTCAAAAGTTGCTTGTCTTTGAATAAGGAAGCAGGTTCTTATATATGTGATGCTGTGGGCTTGGGCTTAAAAAAAATATTCAAATCTTTTGAATATTTCCATAAAAACATGCTAAGATAAAATTCATTAAATTTGAAAAATATTCCTCCATATTTTTCGCAGCCTGTAGGTCACAAATCCTGAATTATGGCACGCATGAAAATAGAAAACAAAAAGACTTAACTGATGTTGGGCTGAGATTAGTTCAGTAAGCAGATGTCAAGAGATCTGCTTTGACATCATTCAAAATAGTTTTGCTCTAAATGTTAAGACATTTAGCAAAACATTAACAAGTCATTTATTTTACCAAAATTGCTGCGAACAAACACTTACACAAACCTTGAATAAGATGGAATCAAACTCCTAAGGGTACATGTGAGCACAAGCAATCAATAAAGATAGGACAAATGAGGTAGCAAACAAAACCAAAGTATCACTTAAAAAAGAAAGAGGATTTTGAAAATTGAAGAATGAGGAGATGAAAAGACTATCCTAAAGCATAAATTAAAGGCTAAGGTGAGGAAGGTCAGACGAAACAAGAAGCTAACACTTGACATAATAAAGTCAACACAGAATTCCCATCATTTGGATTAAAGCCACAAGAAAAGAATAAACTAAGATTATACCAAGGATCAAGTGAAAATAAATCACAAGAAGAAAGTGCATTGGATAAACCCAAGATATCAGATAAAGCTCAAAGCATCGGATGATCATAAAAATATCGGATAATCTCTGCATCATATGAAATTCAAAACAAACAGACAAAACCAGAATAATAGAGATATAACCCAAAGGTCTGAATGAGTTAGAACCATGTATCAGAGCTAAATGAGTAAATGAAATATGAAGTAAATGTTTAATTAATTAAGAGTCGGTTAAATTAATTAATTAGGTTTAAAAAGTTAATTTGTCACACTAATTAATTTTTAATAAAAAAATCAACTAAATAAATCTACATTTAATTAATTAACTAAAAGAAACAGAGTGGTACTAAGAGGAAGTGAACACTTAGCCATCTTGAAAGCTTCACAAATCATAAACATGTTGGTCACACAAACGAAAGTGTAATAATCACAAAGGAAACATGTCTTAATTACATGTAAGTAACCAAATTCTCAGCCATAATCACCATACAAGTATGAATGAAATAATAAAGCAAGAACCATGGACCAAAATGCAATTAACACTCATTCTAAATTAACAAAGTAAGTGGTAAATGACAAGTTGCAACCAAAAATCTCATGAAAGTTTTTAAGTTTTCAAAATAACTTCAAACAAATTACAATTTCAATTAATGAACAACACCACATAAACTATGAAAACAATGAAAATAAAATCACTAAACATCATCAATATCCAAAATAAAGTGATTCGCATGGATTTAGAAGAGATTAAAGTTCATGAGTCGAAGATGTTAAACCGATTTTCAAAACTTCAAACAATCACCAAAACTAAGAACAATTAGAAATGAACTCGTGCACTAATTGAATCAAATTCAAAGCATACAAAAACAATAATTTGAACAAGGTTTTTTTTATCATATTATGAGCAATCCGGCAGCGACAACAAAACACATTAATGTTCAAACAATTTCATCTCCAGCATGTTCAACTCAAAATGAAAATAAATCTCAACACCACAACCAACTTTATCATTTAATATTAACTCATGTGAACCAAAAAGTGTCATAAAACCTTCACATTGACTCAAACAACATAGTAATGACATCAAAATAATTACTCAGATTTGACACAGATGCTATCAAAGCTTCATCACAAATTTAACCCAAATAACACAAATAATGTCACCAAAAATTACTATTCGTATCTAACACAGATGATATCAAAATTCCTTCATATTTTACCCAAATGACACGGAAAATTGCATCAAAAAATAATGTTCAGAGCTGACACAGATGTTATTCAAATTCCTTCAGATTTAACCCAAATGACATGGAAAACTGCATCAAAAAATAATGTTAAGAGCTAACACAAATGCTATCAAATATCCTTAAGATTTTACCCAAATGACATGGAAAATTTGCATAAAAATTAATGTTCACAGCTAACACAGATGCTATCAAAATTTCTTCAAATTTAACTCGGACAACACAATAACAACATCAAATTCATCATCAGTTTGACACAAATAATCCAGAAATTATCAACACAAATTTATTCACATTTGAGAAATTAAATCAATTCAAAATAGTGATAAAGATGAGAAATTACCAAAAATTATGAAGGAATTGGAATTGTTGAGAAATTTTTGATGTTGAGGGAGTTGACGCGGTCGGAAGTGTGGTGCTCGGTGGTGGTCTGTGCGGAACAGAGCTATTGGAAGTTTGAGTGGATGGTGTAGTTGGAAGTGTGAGCAGAAGTTGGAGGAGAATGGGAAGTGGGTTTCACATTTTTTCTTCTGTTATCTCCTCACTCGTCTCTCTATTCTTCTACTATCTCTACTTCACTAAAACCTCCTATTACTTATCTTTAATCAAATATATACTAACAATACTACTTAGGTTTTTTTTAAATGCCAAAAATGCCCTCTTTTGATAAAAATAATCTCAAAATCTAAAAGAGTAAAAATAAATACATTCAACAATATTTTTGTTTTAATTTTTTATGAATAAAAAAAGAGATCAGAAAAAATAAAAAACGATAAAAAAAGGACACTAAATTAATCGAAAAAAGAAATGAACATATTAAAATAAACTACATGTCACAAAGTTTAATATCAAAGATTTCAAATAACCAAAATCGAAAATTAAACTAGAATAAAAATGCTCGGCTGAACAGACACCGACAATTAAGAAAGAGACTACAAATTGTACCCAAAAAAATAAAACGAGCACATCAACATGATCTACACGCAACGTAGATTCACAAAACAGTCAACTAAAGATAAAAACTCGAAATGTTTTACCTATTATTTTATGCATAATGTCTAATCACTTTTAACAGTCTTCCTGTAGAATCGAAATATCAATATTATTGAAATATGATCAACTTGGCGCAATGCATGAAGTGGGGTAAAGAGATAAAAATGCATGAAGTGAGATATCAAATATTTTTCAACTCTAAACGATGCAAATGCTGATTTAAATTGACTTTTGGTCGACGTAAATGAATGACGACCGACTAATGATGCAAATGTGATGAATGAATGAATGATCCTGGGGGAAATTTGGAGTATGACAGTTGCCCATATTTAATTATACTTAACTAGATAGAATCCTAGTGAAAGGTAATTAAATACAGAAAGACCCAAATAGGAGGATTAACTCTTCTTTCTTGAATAACAATATTTGTCTCTCCTTCTTTCTTTTTAGCAAACCCGTATGATGGTTTCTTCATACTACCAGAATTTTCACCTCTTGTCAGACGACCTTCTCTTACAACTTCTTCCAAATGAACGCCCATTCCCATCATC
This sequence comes from Vicia faba, assembly GCA_948472305.1. Classification (NCBI taxonomy): domain Eukaryota; kingdom Viridiplantae; phylum Streptophyta; class Magnoliopsida; order Fabales; family Fabaceae; genus Vicia; species Vicia faba. The sequence goes on along the minus strand of OX451738.1, from coordinate 908,639,408 downwards.
TCGGTAATATCAATGGGTGCACTCGCTACCATTCTCTCATAATAGAAATCACCAAGTGTCTTCAGAAAAAATTTTGTCATCTATTTTTCTTCCATTGGAGGAATTACCTGGGCGGCTACTTCACGCCATCTTTGTGCATATTCTTTAAATGACTCATTGTCCTTCTAGACCATGGCTCTGAGTTGATCACGATCAGGCGCCATGTTCATATTGTATTTGTACTATTTGATAAACGCTTCACACAAGTCATTGAAATTATGAATGTTGGCACTGTCCAAGCTCATATACCATTTCAATGTTGCATCGGTCAAACTGTCTTGAAAGAAATGGATTAACAGGCGTTGATCATCTGTATGAGTAGACATTCTCCTCACAAACACACTAAGTGAGCATGAGCGAAAGTGTTGCCCTTGTACTTTTCGAACTCTGGTACTTTGAACTTTGCAGGTATTTTCACATTTGGAACCAAACACATATCATTCAAATTCTGCCCAAATAGTTCTTTTCCTCTGAGAGCTTTCAACTCTTTCTGCATCCTATCAAACTGATCATGAAAATCGTCCATTTGATCATAGACATCCAAGATTCCACTTGGTGTAGGAATAGGGCGATACACTTAATCATTAGAAAATGGTACCATATTCACCGAGGGAGGTGCCGCATAATGAATCTCATTTCTAGCAGCATGAGTAATATGCACCACATGAGGTGTAGAAGCAACAACACCAGCCGGAGCAAGTGGAGAAACTTGAGCATCCTGATTATAACCTTCGGGTATAAAGTTCTCTGGAATTCCACAAGGATAACCTTGAGGAAAACGATTCTGAACAACGGCAATTAGAGTAGCAGAAACAGGAACATCCGGAGCTTCGGTAGTAACTATTGTCTGTTGAGGCTGAGCAAGTGGTGGTTGATTCTGAGCAGCCACCAAAGATTCCATTAGAGCAGTGAGGTTGGCCATACCGCACTTCAGATCAGAAACTTCTTTGTGCAACTCGAGATTATCTTATTCTAGATTTTCCATCTTTCTTCTGAAATTAGCTCAAGTATTATACTGATGAGACAGCTTGCTGAACGAAGTAAAGAAGCTCAGTAAGACACATGGTTATGCTCAAAAAATGAAAGAAGTATGTACAATATGATGCATGATATTCAACGCATATGATTTATTTTATTATTAATATTTCAAGGAACTCAAATATTTATAGATAATTTTGCAAATATCAAAGTACTAACACATTTGAAATACTGAAATTATCATTATAATAACCTCAAAAAGAATTACACTTTTTAGTACAAATTTCAATAATCCCAAGTACAAGATGAGGATAAAGTCTAAAAACCCTAAGAAAGAAAATCTGAAGGAGGTCACTCTACACGCTGACGCATCCTTGTGAGTCTTGCAATCTGAGCCTTTAACCTTTGGTTCTCTTCCGCATACATGTTGGCGACCTCTTTCAAATCATCAGAGTCGGGAAGTGAGCAACTAAGGTATGACTGAGGCTTAGAGGAAAATAAATCCTCTTACCTATCCATCGTCTCTACAACACGACTCTCAAGAATCTCGATGAAATCATCTTTCTCCTTTAGGTCTGCTCGGTAGGACACCTCTAGAGTCTGGCACTTATTCTTCTAAGCTTCCTTTTCCTACTGCATCCCGACTAAGACAAGCTGAAGTTCTTCCACATCGTCTAACAAGGGAGGAGTGGTTTTCACAAACATGTCAGGAATGGGTGCTTCCCGGGAATACATAATCTTCAATTGGATGGCTCTTGCTTGTACCCACTGCAGATAAGGCTCCAAAGAAACATCCCCTCCCGGTCCCAGGTCCTTCATACTTTTCCTGTGAATATGACGCCAAGCCTTCGTGATCTCCTCTTTATCTGTCTTATGAACCTCTCCCTCTTTAAGAAATAAACCACTCAAATGAATATTATTTGGCTTATCCCTCATTGGATATTCAAGTTGTCTCCGTGCAAGAACAAGGTTGTAGTTAATTCCTCCCTTTGTACGAAGAAGAGGTACATTGGGAAAACTACCACAACTATCAACAATCTCTACATCATGGCAAGCCCGATGATACCAAACAATATCTGAATGAGTAAGGGCCATAATCTTTGGAGCCCAACGAGGTTCCTTCCTGGCATCCCAGAAAGCATCATATCGAGGTAAGTGAGAAATAAACCACTGATACAACAAAGGCGAGCAGCAAATGATCATCCCTCCATGATAAGAAACCCGAAGATGAATAGAGTAATAAGCATCACCCACTAATGTAGGGACTGGGTTCCCAATCATAAATATCCCGATGGCATTGATATCCACAAGTAGAGCAAAGATGACCTCAAAAGCAACCGTACTCTTCATTCTGGCAACATTTGGACTTGGGCCCTTGCTGACCATATCCCCCTGTTTAACTATCTCAATACAAAATACACCCCCTGCGTTTTTTTCTTCTTTTATTATTTTATAATTTAATATATTTGTAAATTCCAATATTATTTCACTATTATTATGAAATTCGAATATTTTTCTATTAACTCGTGATAATTTTTATTGCATTAAAATTATTTTTTAACTATGCATTAATAAGATTTTTTATATATTAATATATTTAAAAAATACTTAACCAACACTAAAATCCTTTTTTTAATAAATTAATTAATTCAAAATTATTTTCAAAAAGGATTATGGAAATATTTTTTTAATCGACTGCGAACTTCGTCTATCAACTTCGTTATTCATACACCCAGACTTGGTTCAAGGAGAATTTGAAGTATTTCCATAATTCATAAAAAACACCAACCAACAACTATGAACTAAGAATTGGGACCCTTATTCCTCATAAGAGGATACGTAGGCATACGACTAGAAATCGTGGTGAGTTCCCCTAATAAAAGTTAAAACCCTATTTCCTAAGCTGTAATTCTAAACCCTAGTATCCTTGTGAACAAGGTAGATGAGGGGTGCCTAACGCCTTTCCTTCGTCTAAGAACGAGTCCAACAACTTAGAATCTCTGACCAAATTAGGGTTATCCTTTATATTCTCTTCCTAAAGATAAAAATTAAGGGTGACGACTCTCATTTTTAAACCGGCCAGAACAGCTGGCGACTCTGTTGGGGACTCTAGTTTAGGGTTTAGTTTCTTTTATTTTGGGTTTAGGGTTTTGGTGTTTTCTATCTATTTAATTTGGTTTATTTATTATATTTATTTATTTCACTATATTTTTATTAATTATGGTGGGAATTAAAATTCAAAATTATTTTCAAAAAAACCTTAGAAAGAAGGTTCGTCTATTAGCCAAAGGGATATATCAGCCCTATGAGTTTATGTGACGACTTCGCCTAGAGTCAGTGGAATTTCGCAAAAGGAATATGTCTCAAGAGATATCCTCTTAGGGTGTAGGACTTTGGAATTAAACCTCTTACTCTTTGTATAACCCTAAAACAAAATCTCATGGTGAGACCTTGGACGACCCTAGAGACGAAAGTTTCGGTCTACAACGAGGCTCTGCCTAAGGGAGACCCTTGTGCCTTTTCCCTTTGGTGTTATCCACGATATCCTTAAGGAAGTCACCTTATGGGGAAGGTATAATATCCGTAGTCCAAAACTAGGAAGCTACATGCTAAGGATATCTTTCACATCCCACTACAATCCCTAGCCTGTAGAGATTTCCTCTGATTATTATAATCCCTAGCCTGTAGGGATCCCCTTTTGTCTATAACTGTCCTTAGAATCTTAGGATCTTGACCTCCATAGGGAACCTTCCCATGAAGGATGTCCTCTCTAGTGTAAGCCATGTGGCCTATATCAGGCCATGGGATTTGGTGATTGTTGGTCGGTCACCGTGTTCTTTTCTTCTATCCCTAAAGTCCAGCCTTCATCTCAACCGTATATGGGTCTATCACGATTCCTAGTTTGTAGGAATTTTCGTCCCTCTGTTACAATCCCTAGATTGTAAGGAGTTCTTGTCTGTCTCAACCTCTGATTCATTTTAGGATATCATTATTCCCATGTATATCATTAAACTTGTATATGTTTACCATCATACTACGTCCACGTCAGATTTCCTCTCCATTAAAACATTTTCATACCCTCAAGAGCCAAAATAAAATATATTTTTCATATCCATGCATTTGCATATCTCTCACTCATATATGTGCACAAAGTTCATATTATTTACACTTCCACCCTTGTCCAACTGTGATTAAGCCAGCAAGATTCTAGATACTCACAAGCAAACTCAAAGCATGTCTCAAAAGTCCAAGGAGGAACTCAAAAGAGGCCAAGAACTGTTGAAGGAGGAGATCCACCAGTTGAAGACTCAAATGAACTTGACCATGCAATTATTACTGGGAAGCGAAGTTAACCCTTCATCATCCCAGTCACAGGCCTATTCAGCACCATAGATGCCACCACCATGGAAAATCCCCCCACTTCAGCGGCAACTACAACAACCCTATCAATAGAATGGATATGCCCAACAAAGGGAAAGACGAAAACTACCACCAAGGAGATTTGATCCACTTCCCATGCCGCACAGTCAGCTACTATAACATTTACTCAAGGCATCTTTGGTAGAGCAGAAGTCACTGAATCCTCCGATTGGGGCACTCCCGCCTAAGTATGATGCAAATTCCAGGTGTGAGTATAATGCCATCTCTCCAGGACATACCCTTGAAAGTTGTTAGGGTTTCAAATACAAGGTCTATTATTTGATCAACAATAAGCAGTTGACTTTTGAAGAAGGGATCCCATTGGTGAATGGTCTCCCCTTGCTTTGACAAATCCAAAGACTAAGAAGAATCTCCTAAAGTCAGTGGATCAACAAGGGATCTTATCTCTAGATCATTAGGCCTTTATCATTTCAATTTGTGATTTCTTAGTTGCTAAATTTCATTTCCTATAAACTTGTATCTTTGGATGAGTAACTTTAATAAAATAATCATGCATATTTTGAAGTCAATCCATTCATTTCACTCTTTCGCTATCATCTTTCCATATAATTAATGACTTTTTCATTTTCATTTTTCAACTTTAACAAACTTTGAGGGAGAATGATGAAAATTAAATAACTGAATTTGGATGACATATGCTTTTTAATAGTAAGACCGAGCTGACAATGTAAGGCATTGTTTCAATTCCTAAACAGTGGAGAAATAAGGAGTTAATCCGTAAGCAACCCCCTCGAACTAGGAGTTGGAGTTTTTTTTCTTTTATTTAAAAAAAAATTAATTTCAACCAGGGGCAGGGTAGTCTTTCGATTAATTCAGTAGTGCATTCAAATATCAAGAGAATCAAGCCATCTAAGCAAAGGTTCAAGCATATCTCCATCCTCGATACATCATTGAGGAAATGATCTAAGTAAATGTTTAAGCAAATCATCTTCCTCGTGCACATCAACAAAGATTAAGGAAGCAATCAATAAAGACAAAGTTCACGACGTCTTCTTCCTCAATACATCATTCAAGATCGAGGAAACAATAAAAACAAAACTTACAATAATCAGCATGATAGTCACAAGTGTTCAAAATCAAAAAGCAAAAAAAAATTCTGAAAAAATAAATAAAGCCCGTTAGGTCAAGTAAAAATCGAAAAGACTCGACTTAGGCAAAAACAAGGGATTAAAACAGATAAATTGGACAATAATCTTATGACTGCCACTTCAAGAATCATCAAAGGCTTCTCATCAATGCTTGGATATTATCAATTATTTTCTTCAATGCTTGGATCTTATCAATGCTTCTTATCAGCGCTTGGACTTTATTTATGCTTCTCATCATCTGCGTGACTACGAAATTTCTCTTGGAGATTGAACGCATCCGTTGGATTAATTGAACTTAGGATTGAAGAACATCAAGGATAATGGGGTGGGATAAATAAATCTTGAGCCTTATACCCATTGTTTCTTAAACCACGAACAATGGCCATGTTACAACATTCAAAACTCCTAATTAAAGTAAGGTTAACTATGAAAGCATACTCGGCGAAATTTGTGTTAAACTGACTCCTATGTTTGTTAAAATTATTACTAACCACTTCGCTTCTTCGAATCTCCATCTCTAATAATCATTACGCCAAAACAAAGCTTAGGCAGCGTAATTTAGATAGCTCTTGTAAATCAAAGCGCTGCTATATGTCATGATATAATTTTAAATTTTAAATTATATATATTAGACAGCGCTTTTGAAAAAAGTGCTGCCTAAAGTTAAGAAAAAGCGCTGCCTAAGCCTCATTTTTGGCAGCACTTTATGGAAGCGCTGCTAAATATCAGGATTAAATTTTAAATTTTAAATCATAAATATTTGACAGCCCTTTGAAATAAAGCGCTGCCTAAAGTTAAGAAAAAGCGCTGCCTAATCCTCACTTTAGTCAGCGCTTTATAAAAAGCACTTCGTAAAGTCAATTAAAATTGAAATAAAAAAAATAAATTATAGAAGCACTGCCTAAACTATAAGCGCTGCTATAGGTCCAACAGTAGGAAGCACTGTTATAGGCCCAAAGCGCTGCTAAAGGCTTATTTTAGAATGCGTTGTTATAGCCTAATAAGAAATTTGAGACAAAGCGCTGCTAAAAGGCCCACTTTAGAAAGCGCTTTTAAGAAGCGCTGCTTAAGGCCATAAGCGCTGCTATAGGGCATACATCAGAAAGCACTTTTATTTAGAAAGAGCTCCTAAAGGTAATACATCAGGAAGCGCTTTATAAAAAGCGCTGCCTAAGGTATTATTTCTAAATTAAAATAACTAAAACCCTAAAACACAGTATTCATTCTCATAACAGGAAGAACCTTCAACGAAACTCTGCAACTGACTTTGAAAAGATTTTTCCACGTGATTCTCCAACTATTATCCAACAACGATTCTCCAACGATGCTCTGTTTTGTTTTCAATTTTCTTTTCTCCGCGATTCTCCAACGACGATTCTATTTACTTTTCTCCGTGAATCTGTTTTGATTTGCTCGATTCTCTAAGTTCTACAATTCCCATTCGGTTTTCTTCTCTACGATTCTGCTTTTATATGCTTCATATTTTCCAGTTTCAATCCCTATAAAAAGTTTGTTAAGGTTTGTGTTCATATTCATATAACATAGGAAAACTGCTTGATGGTCATATTATGCATGTTGGAATTAGTGTAAGAGAAAACATGAACAAATATTAGATAAACTAAAATATGAACATGAACAAGCAAACTTCATGAAGGGCAAGAAGTGAAAATGGTAAGCATATAAGAATTTTCTTCAACTATTATTATCCTTTATCTTGTATGAACTTGTTTAATTATTTCATCTTGTTTATGCAAAATGTATATAAGTATAATAATGTGAAATTCATGCATCAAGAAAGAAAGTTTGTTTTTCTAAGATATGAAGTTGACTATTTCTTTTCTCTATTTTGGTTGTAATGTTAAATCTCATTAATTCTTTATTCGGATACATATTATTTGAATGATTTGGTATGGTTATATCATTTTCTTAGATATATATACAAGTAGACAAATAGTACTTAAGATTGTGACATCTCATGTTTTATCACTATATGATCAAATCTTACATATATACATGCACTATTATAGTGAAAACGTTTGCAGTGCCTACTAACAAATCTAATACTGAAAATTATAATTAAAAAGAGATGATTGTGATATCATATTTAGTGTCTTTTATTTTCTCAAATGCAACAGGGAAATCCACATAGATATATCTTGGATTATTCAATTGTTCTATTTGTTTAACTTTGTTGAGATGGGGTCACGGGTCTTAGTTTTTTGAATAAGTTAGATCTCTTTCTCTCAACTTTATTCTTTGCGGTTTAATATTTGTTTGTCTTAGTTGTTATGGACAAGAATGATGAGTGAGGACTTCATAGTATAATTTTCTAGTCCCACACTGCTAGTGAGATAAATTAGATGACTTTGAAGTTATATATAAAAGGAAGTTTATTCTGTGCTAAAGTTCTTCAATGCGGTCTTGTTTTTATTTTGTTATTAGGCCAGAGATAAAGTTATGAGTTGTGATATTCAACAGCTTGGATTTCTAAAAGACTAGTATCTCAGGTAAGGAGTTTACAAAGTTGATGCCCGATTTTATAGCCACTTTCACAATCTTACGTTGTGTGGTTCCAGAAGTTGTTGACTTCTCTATAGGTAATTAGTTGTTCTTTTGTTATAGGTACGTGATTAATTATAGTGTTTTTCTTTAGGCTACTTAGTAGTAAAACCATGGATAAAAAATGGATGTCTTCCAATCGATTGTCAAAAGAGTACGAGAATGAGGTATTAGAATTTGTTAAGTTTTCTATTGAACAGGTCGAAAACCACAGTCGAATGAAATGTCCTTGCTTGGGTTATTGTTATGGGGGTCGGGTTGATGCAGTTGGATTGGAATCGCATTTACTGAGGAATGGAATTGATCAAAGATATACATGTTGGATATTTCATGGTTAGAAAGGTAACGGGAATGTTAAACCGAGGGATAGTACGACATATGCTTCAGACGACAATGGCAGAGATACATACGATTGTGATCGTGTCGAAGAGATTGCAGAAGTACTTGAAGAAGATCTTCAGGAATGTCCCAAAATGTTTGAGAAGTTAGTAAGAGATGCAGAGAAACCGTTATATAAAGGTTGCACAAAATTCATATGACTGTCTGCAGCATTAAAGTTGTACAACTTAAAGGCGGGCAATGGATGGTCGGATAAAATTTTCAGAGTTATTAGTCCTTATGAAAGATATGCTTTCAGAGGATAATGTTCTTCCTGATCGAACATATGCGGCCAAAAAAATGTTGTGCTCTATTGGCATGAACTATGATAAGATACATGCTTGTCCAAATGATTTCATTTTGTTTTGAAATGAATATGCCTCGTTAAATGAGTGTCCTAAATGCGGTTTATCTCGATATAAGAAAAAATTGTCTCCAGCAAAAGTCTTATGGTATTTTCCTATAATTCCGAGATTTAGACGCATGTTTCATAGTGAAACCGATGCTAGATACTTGACTTGGCATGCCGATCAAAGAATTATTGATGGAAAGTTTCAACATCCAGAAGATTCACCACAGTGGTAGAAAACTGATAATGATTATTGTGATTTTGGAGGAGAAGCAAGAAACCTTCGCTTGGCATTATCTACAGATGGAATGAACCCGCATGGTCTTCAAAGTATCTCACATTCCACATGGCCTGTAATTATGATGATTTATAACCTACCTTCATGGTTATGTATGAAGCGTAAGTACATGATGTTATCTATGTTAATTTCTGGACCTAAACAACCAGGGAATGACATAGACGTATACTTGACACCATTAATCAAAGATTTAAAGATTTTGTGGGAGAACGGTGTGGAGGTTTATGATAGATATAGGAAAGAAATTTTCAATTTGAGAGCGACGTTGTTTGGCACATTTAATGATTTTCTCACAAATGGAAATCTATCAGGGTATAGCATTAAAGGTCAAAAAGAGTGTCCTATTTGTGAAGAACACATAAATTGTAAGCGATTGGAATTTTGTTAAAAGAATATATTTCTCGGTCATCGTAGATTCTTAAATTCTAATCATCACTACCGTGGGTGGAGAAAGGCATTCAATGGAAATCCAGAGCATGATAGAGCTTCACCTATGTTGACAGGTGACCAAGTTTTTGAGGAGGTGAAAGATATGAGTACTCAGTTTGGAAAGCCTTTTGCAAATACACTTGTCAAAGGTGGGTGGAAGAAGAGGTCAATTTTTTTTGAATTGCCATATTGGAAGTCGTTGTATGTAAGATATTTTCTTGATGTTATGCATATTGAAAAAAATGTATTTGAAAGTGTTATTGGTGCGTTACTCAATATACAAGGAAAGTCTAAGGATGGCATTAAAGAAAGAAAGGACTTGATAGAGATGGGAATAAGAACTGAATTAGGACCCATGAAGAAAGGAACATGAACATATCTACCGCCTGCTGCTTATACTTTATCTAGAAAGGAGAAAAAAATATTGTGTAAGTTTCTAAGTGAAGTTAAAGTTCCAGAAGGTTACTCTTCAGATATTAGAAGACTTGTGTCTATGAAAGACCTCAAGTTAAAGAGTTTAAAGACACATGATTGCCATGTTATAATGGAGCATTTTCTACCAATAGGTATACGTTCTATTTTGCCAGAAAAAGTAAGAAGCGCCATAACTAAATTGTGTTTTTTCTTCTGGTCAATTTGTAGTAAGGTGGTCGATCCTGAGATCTTACCAATATTGCAAAAAGAAATAGTTATTACTTTGTGTGAGCTTGAAATATATTTCCTCCCTCATGTTTTGACATTATGGTACATCTTGTTGTTCATCTTGTGAAAGAGACACAATTGTGTGGACCAGCTTATATGAGATGGATGTACCCTATTGAGCGTTATATGAAAATATTAAAAGGGTACGTGAAAAATTAAAGTCGGCTAGAAGGTTGTATGATTGAACGATACATTGTTGAAGAATCGGTTGAGTTTTGTACTGATTATTTGACTAATATTCAATCTATTGGACTACCCAAATATCATATTTTAGAGAGGAAGGAAGGAATAAAATTAATCGGAAATAAAATTGTGACAGTATCAAGGGTTGAACGTGGTCAAGTGCATTTATATGTTCTACACAATGACAATGAGGTTGATCCATATGTTGAAATGCACAAGGATGTACTCCGGGGTTTAAATCTGAACAGAAATGAAAATTGGATTGTACGAGAGCACAATCAAAGTTTTATACAATGGTTCAAAGATCATATCTATTCAAAGTTTGATTTAGATCCCGCTTCAATAACAGCAAGGTTGAGATGTTTAGCATATAGTCCGGGTTTGCTCGTGTTTTCTTATAGCGCATACGCAATTAATGGATACACGTTTTATACCAAAGAATAAGATGATAAAATCACTATGCAGAATAGTGGTGTCACTGTTGTAGCTGAAGCAATGCACATTTGAAGTATGAATGACTTAAACCCGAAATATGCAAATCTGTCATATTTTGGGGTTATCGAGCATATTTTGGTGTTTGATTATGAGAAGTTTCAGATTCCTATCTTTGGTTGCAAGTGGGTACATAATAGTGGCATAAGAATGGATAAGTCGGGATTTTTACAAGTGTATCTTAATAGGGTGGGGTACAAAGATGAGCCTTTTATTCTAGCCTCTCAAGATAAAAAAGTGTTCTATGTCACTGATCCAACAAGCACGAAATGGTCTATAGTGCTTTTATCTAACAAAGTGATTGATGATAACAGTGTAAATCAAAGTGATGTTGATGTTGAGAATGAGTCAAATGTTAGATGGAATGAGTCGTATATACGAAATGATCAAGATGAGAATATTATAGCGGATGAAACATATATTAGAAATGATCATAATGAGGGAATTTAGATCACTCCATCCGTCCGAGTTGTTAAGAGCCAAGTAATTCATATTCCAACCAAGAAACGAAAGAGATGTTAGTGAAAAAGGTACTAGTAATTCATATTGTGTTTATGTTTTTATATTGTGTTTATTAATTTAATGCTACTTGAATTTTAGATGGTGTTTATGTTTTTATATTGTGTTTATTAATTCAATGCTACTTGAATTTTATATGGTGTTTATTTTTTTTCTTTAATATTACAGGTCAAATGGCTACCATTAAGGAAAAATCACATCCTGCTTCTAATAATGATGGAAACGAAAGAGATGTTAATGAAATAGGTGCTAGTAATTCATATTGTGTTTATGTTTTTATATTGTGTTTATGTTACTTAAAATTTATATGGTGTTTATGTTCTTTAATATTACAAGTCAAATGTCTTCTAATAATGATGGAAAAGAATCAACTCGTGATATGGAGAATGATATTAGACGAGGTATAACAATTATGAAGTCAATCATTCGTGCAAGAGATAAAGGTATCAAATTTAACGTACATTGGAATGAAGACAAAACACTAATTGAGCCTAACGGTTCAATGTTAACAAGTTACATTGGTTCCATTGTGAGGAGAGAAGTTCCAATCACTTGTGATGATTGGAGAAGGCGTGAGTTGAAACCTATTAAAGAAAAATTATGGACTGAAATACAGGTGCCATATGTGACGTCTTTCGTTTTTTTTATCGCTTATGTCTTTAAATTACTAACACTTTTTATATTGTGTTTTTTGTAGAGGTCTTTTAATATTGATGATGATCGAAAATCATATTGTCTTCAATTGGCTGGAAAAATACTAAGAGGGTTTCGATCTTTTTTGACAAACAAGTTTCTTAGGGATGCCGATAACAATTTTATCGATACGGAGCGTCCACAAGCGTATGAAGGCTTGATTTCGCTTGAAGAATGGGCAACCTTCAAAGAAAAAATAAGAACCTCCGATTTTCAGGATGTGAGTGGCGTGAATCGCTAACGAGCATCAAGTCCCCCGTATCCATACAGAAAAGGGAGTATGGGATATGCACGCTTACATGAAAGATTGGTAAGTATATATAAATGCTATGATATAATTGTTCATCATGTGTTATTATTGATTTTATTATTTTTCTTAATGTGTATTTAGAAGAGAAGAAATGTCAAGAAACATCTCTTCCGGAATATGTTCTGTGGAAGGCTGCTCGGGTGGGTAAGGATGGAGTTGTTAAGGAAGATGTGCAGAAAATTTATGAGCAATGTGTAAGTATATCAATATTCCTTTAATTAAATATCGAGCTTATTAAAATAAATAAATTATGATTTTAATCACCACTAATTTATTTCGCTATGCATATGAATTTCAGGAGAGTCTATCTCAATCTTTAACTCAAGCTGAATACCATGATTGCAGGAGCATATTTAGTCGGATATTAAATGTTCCTGAGTATATCGGTCGTGTGAGGGGTAATGGATTCGGAGTGACTCAAACATCTTTGGGTTACCATCAAAAGAGTAAAGTTCATAGCAATAAAGAAGTGATGGAAGAGTTAGAAAAATTAAAAGCTAAAGTTCGTGAGCTGGAAAAGGACAAAGAAAAATACATGTCAGAAAGGTAAGGTCTAGGGTTCAAGGATACTAGTGACAAAGATAGTATCAATTGTGATTTCCAACATAAAATTCCCGAGGTAATATATATTATTATGAATTAGCGCAATTTTTTTAATTGACATATATACACATTAAAAATTTAATATTTATTATTGTGTTTAGGGCATTTCACCTTGTCAGCTATATTTATCGTCACCGACTTATCGCATGGTTGGCAAGGGAAAAGTGCATAACACCTTGGGAGAAGTAATTCACCATAAACCGCTCCCTGCTGGATTTATAAAAGTATCAATTGATGTTGCTTTAGAGAGGTATGCGCCATTACCTTTTCCTGACGATATTTCAGATGCAACAATGCTGGGAGAGGCAATAGGATTGTATGTTGCATGGTCGTCAAACCTCATTTGCATAGATGAGGAGGTATGTTTTAAACCATTATGAACCTTTGAGTATTCAAATTTTTTATGACCATTTAACGTACATTTTTTTCATAGTAATGTTAGATTCCCACAAAATCCAAATCAAAAGATAAGGGGATTAAGAAGCAAATTGAGTCAGTTGCATCAAAAAAAGAGGTATAACATAATTATATGATATTTATGCATAGAATTATCTTATACTTCACCTAACTAATTAAATGATATTTAGATGCATGCTAAAGAGATTGAGAAAGTCAGTAGGGGTAAGAAGACCGCGGCTAGTAAAAAACCTACTTCTCAGTATAGGTCGTGCCTTCGGACATATATAGGTATAACATATATTCCAATTGGTGGTACTCGTCTTATACCTATGAAGGCTGACATTTTTGGTTATGAATACATGGAAGAAATTGGTAGAGAAGATATTGATCAAGTTTTACAATATTCTACTTTAGGCCTCTGTGTTATCGATACATACATTAGGTATACTCCGATCAACTTTGTTTAATTAAATGAACAATTTATTTATTCATTTAAATGAATATAGTCTAATTTTAATGATGTTTTTATTTAAGGTTTTTGTATGACAAAGTGATGTGCCCGCGTGGATTGGAAGAAAGATTCTCTTTTTTAGCTCCCAACATTATCAATAGAGGATTAATTGTAACAAAACCAGGTGATGTCATATCGTATGTACTCGATTTATTTATGGTCAGCAAAGATACAGAAAAGTTGTTCTTTTTACCATATAATACTGGAAACGGGTTAGATTTTCATCCTAACTTCATATATTATAATTTTTCAATTTTTGATGTTGTGTAGAAACTTTCCATCAGACATTTGTTAAATTTTACAGTGGACATTGGTTGTTGCTTGTGATTAATCCTGTTAGAGAGATTGTATACTATCTGGATTTGTTATATAATGATTGGACAACATACCCAGATTTGAAGAAGACGATTGATACGCAAGTGAGATTATTCTAAATATTCGTGTGTATATTTATTTATCTATGTGAGATTGCTCTAAATAGTCGTTTATATTTTATTATAGCATTATACAAGCTTTTCAATCACAAAGAGGTATTCAAGTACCAAAGAGTAGAGCCAACAACATTACGTGGATCAGAGTGCAGGTATATTTTCACAATTTTGATTATATTAGTGATGATACTTGATAAAACAAGTTAAGGGGTATATCCTGATATATATCTGTGTTTTCTTTCCATGTGTAGTGTCCTTGTCAAAGTAATGGTATAGATTATGGTTATTTCATATTGAGGTTTATGAAAGAAATGCTTATTTTGGACCGAATAGAGATTCCATCCACGGTATGAATTTCTAACTTATGAATTATTTTAATATTTCTCATAAAATGACATAGTGTTTTAACTAAATCACATACTATATTATTTTAATATGTAGTACTTTGACGAATTCAATTGTGCTCATTACTCAAAAGATCAATTGGATGAACTTATTGAGGAATGGTGTCAATTCATTATGGAGTTGAGAATTTTATAAGGTATAGTGTCTTTCTTTCATTGATGAGAGTTTTGAGTAAAACTTTTGAGTTTTAAGTATAAATTGGAATAAAGTTTTGTTTTATCATTGTGTGAATTTCGATCTTTTGGTTTTGTTTCAGGTTATACGTGCAGATGTAGAAGATAGAGCTAACAAGTTCTTTGTTGTTGTTTTTTAGAAATTCTCGAAGATAGTAATATTTGGATTAAACATCAATTTAGAATTTTTAGAATTTTCAAGTTGTATCATCAATTTTCAAGTTGTTGTATATATCATCATTTATATATATGTAGATTTTTTATATATGCAAATTTGATGCATATATATTGGATTGAAGCTACCAAATCTGGTGCAAAAAATGGTGAAAACCTGGTGCAAAAAATGGAGAAAATATTTTACATCACTTAAGGAGAAAATATATCTAATATTTTAAAAAAATTGTTAACATTAGACATCGCTTAAGGAGAAAAGCGTTGTCTAAAGTAGGGAGAAAGCGCTGTCTAAGATGGGGAACAAAAAGCGCTTTTAAAGAAAAGTGTTGTCTAAAGTAGGGAGAAAGCGCTACCTAAAATTGGAAAGCGCTGCCTAAGGTGGGGAACAAACATTGCTTTTAAAGAAAAGCGTTGTCTAAAGAGATGTAAAAAGTGTTGTCTAAAATGAGAAAGCGCTGCTAAAGGTGTACTTACCATAGCACACTCAAAAGTAAAAGTGCTGCTAAAGGTGTTCATAAGAAAGCGCTCTTAAAGTAAAAGCATTGCTAAAGGGGACATATAGCAGCAGTTTTACATTAATCTAAAGCGTTGCCTTTACTTATAACAGCATTGGTTTAGGCAGCACTTTAAAGCGCTGTCTATGGCCAAAAAAAGCGCTGTCTATGCGCTTGTTTGGCATAGTGAATCTATTTCTATTCAAACTTCGATTTTAAAACTTGCATGTGCATAAAACAAAATTACTTTTTAAAGTGTACACTTTTATCTACGAATAAACTCATAGCGTAAAGGAGATCTCAAAAAGAAATTGGGTTAATCAAAAGCGATCCATTTCAAAATGCTCCTAACCAGGGGAAAAGCATCTAAATTATAACTCTATAATCATAAGCAAAACTATTGATCGTAGGGGCATATCACATGAAGATCCTGTGGACTAGAGGTGACCATTCCGAGATTCAATCAACTACGATCACGTTTCAAAGCACTGTTCAATAAGGGGCTACCCTTCGATGGGGTACTCCTTAATCATGTTCCTATCACAACATGGTCATACTCGGTTTCTTCTTTCAACGACTACTCGATACCCTAACAATCAAAGGGCAACCTTCGAGACTCAGATGTCGGTGTTGGGGTAGTACATATCAAGTTCATCTTACACCACGTGGAACCCAAGTTCCTCTTCAAGCAACTTCAAGTACAAAATTTTCAAAGATTTAAATCTTGGGGCAATCTATATCAAAGTTCATGGTGAAGTCCAAGTTCTTTCTAAAGGGTACTTCCTTCAGATCATGGAGATTGGAGGCATATCTTCCTAAATTCGAATATTGGGGAAAACCACTGTGAGGCTCAATCAAAAGGAGTTGGTTCAAAAATAGTTCATCAAGGGGTAAGCTCTCTACGTACTTTCACAATCTCCAATGGATCCTCATCCTACAGCAGCAATCTTCGAGTTCAAATCGAGTATCGGGAAATCACGTTAGCATTACGCTCTACGACCGTGAGACAAGAAACCTTATTTCGCGAGCAACCTATACGCTTTAATCGTCCACGGCCCATCACAGGGGCACCAGTCAAAAGCATATGAGTCTGCATAAATTATTGTCATGTATTCATTAGGTCACTTTGATCCAGAGTAAAGCTATACATATCATCACATCCATCTGAATTCCGACATCATGGATCTAACAAAGAGCCTAATCTCACATGGTATCTACCCTTAAGCCTAATTCTCATTGTCACCTCAAAATTCTAACACCCATTGACACATATCCAAGTAACTCATTACATGTGTTGTACCCCAAACTCTGCCCTCTCATTTCTCAAGAATTTTCTCACAAGATTTATATTGGGTCAAGACTGCACAAGGTTTATTCAGCTCAAGATACTTACTCAACACTGATGACTCAAAACTAAAGTTTAAGATTGCACAAGTACAATTGGGCTCTCAATCATCAAATTGAAGAAGAGCAAGTATGCTTCGATTCACAAGCTTTGATTGAGCATTTGGATTCCTTCGATGCGAGCTTGGTTTATATCCTTCGATTGGACATTGTTGCATTCTTCGAGCTAGCTTGATTTTACATTCTTCGATTGGGCATTTGGCTTCTTCGAGCAAGCTTTGGTCCACAAATTTCATTTGGGCATATGGCCTTCTATATGCTAGCTTCGATTCAGAGAGAAATGGCCTCGTGCAGTTTTGCTTTGATTCACTGAAATAACTCCTGCATGCAAACTTCGATTCAGAGAGCAATGGCCTCCTGAATGCTTGCTTCACAAAGCAGTTTCCTTCTGCATGCATGCTTCGATTCAGAAGGCAGTGGCCCCATACATGTTGGTTTCGATTCACAAAGCAGTGGTCTCTCTCCTTCATGCTAACGCCCACAAAGTAGTGGCCTCTTTCCTGCATGCTTCAATTTATAAGGCAATGGCTTCCCTCATACTAGCATGCACAAGGCGATGACTCCCCTCATGCTTGCTTCGATTCCACCTTTAAACCCTTCAACACACACAATGTCTACACCATGACACACAATGGGTGGATTCGAAAGAGACATATCTGGTGGCCCATTTGAAGAATACACAGTTGGTCCACTCGAAGGACACACAAATGGTGGTAACGAATATTGCTTTGTTGAGCCTGGTCGAAAGTTATGGAAGGATGGAGGTTTCGACTCAAAGAGTCAAGTTGAAAACAGAACCCATAGGTCAGGCTACATGATCTTGATTTTTAGGCCTCCAACTTGTGCCTCACTCCATATTTAATTGTTTATACAATTAAATTAAGTTCTGGCCCAAGTGCTTTCCAAGCCAACTTGCCCTTAAAAAGTTATTGAGCCTTGCCCCTGTCCCTTCTGCATACATGTCCCCTATAAGCTTGAAACAACCCATCTAAACCATTAATTTTGGTATTTTTTATCTTGGGACCATGAAAAGTTGACACAAGTGGATATTTTCTTTTCAACCAAACTATATTTTATTATTTTACAAATCTGTTCACTCCAAACTTTTTCTCTATAAATAGAGAGATCATTTGCAAATCAAGGAACAAATTTTTAGGCGTTGGAAAGAATCTTTAAAAAGCTCTCAAACTCTCAAAACTCTCAAACACTTAACAAACCCAGAATCTAAAGAAACACCACACTTGTTTCTTTTCCTTCAAATCCAAAAACAAACAAACACAACTCAACTTTTCTTGGTTTTCAAATCTAGCCAAAGAAACACAACACTTGTTTCTTCCCTTCAAATCCAGGAGCACCCAAGGCAGTAACTCAAGGTCCCACACATACATTCCAGCTTCAAGCAAGATAAGTCACCTTGACCTTAACCCTTTCGTTTCAAGCATGTAAATAACATTTGTTTACTTTTTATTTTTGTCCTTTTGATTATATGCTTTTCTTGTCCAAGTATATGTTAAAACTAACCTGTACAGACTCAAAATAGAAGAAAAAGCTTCCTATGAATCGAAGCCTTAGGCTTCACCCCTTATTTCTTCATAATGGAAAACTAAACGAAAGGACAGGGAGTGTGAATCGAAGGGTGTACACCCATGCTGACTTCCAGGCCAATCGAAAGAAGCAGAGAAAGGACGTGATCGAAGGATACACTCACGCTGTCTTCCAAGCCAATCGAAAGAAGCGGAAAAAAGGTGAATCGAAGGGTGCATCCCATGCTGACTTCCAGGCCCAAATCGAAAGAAGCCGGGAAGAGTTGAATCGAAGGGTGTTATTTCCTGGATCGAAGAACTTATTTTCCCTTTTTTTATTTTGTTTTTACATTTTTTTCTTGCTGTTCAATATGGTTGTAATAGCGTAGGACCTTATTTTTTCGCATTTTTATTGCTTTCATAAATGTTATTAATTAGGATATGTGACAAGATAAAATCAACAAGTAGACAACTTTAAGTTCAAGACAAAAATGCATGCAATACACTATTCACACACATGCACCTCTAGGGTAATCTCACTTGTTGCCTCGGAAAATAGTCACGTCCCTCGAATATGGGCGTTTTAGCAAAAACCCTCGATAAAAAGATCATAGTCCCTTGATGTCCCTCGATGTTGCCTTTGGTAAACGATCTAGTCCCTAAACAAAATTGCTAAAACGTCTCATAGGTTGCCTTCTATGACTATACAGTTGACCCACACCCGTCCCTCTACATCCAAATATAGGGTTGCTTACCAATCGATGATAAGATAGCAATACTAAAGGAAGAGAGAAATGAACAAAAAACTTTTGAGTAGGTAGAACGTTCTTAGTTGCTTGCTCATAATCCATTTTCAAAAACCAAACATTTTTTTCAAATGCACCAAACACGTCCAAAACATGAAATATTTTCAAAAGTCCAAACACTTTGTATACATTCTTATAGAGACTAGAATCATTACAAAGTTTTCCTAAACGAAGGCACTTTTCAAAAATACTTTCAAAAACCACCACAAACACATTTTCAAACAAAGCATTTTCAAAGTGATCTAGCAAGCAACTAAGAGCCCATAGATAACTATGGATGAAAAGGGTGCTAACACCTTCCCTTTTCATAATCTACCCCCCGAACTCAAGAAAACATCTCAAAAGGTCTTTCCTGTTCTTTTCACCTTTTCCTTATTGGATAAAAGAAAAGTCGATGGCGACTCTTGCTATCCGCAACAATTGCGATCAAACGAAAAACAAACCAAGTCAGTTCTTCCACCGTATTACAGAACTGGCGACTCTGCTGGGGACTTTTAATAGTAGGGTTACCTTAGAGTTAGAGCACATTTAATGGATTTCATTATTTTATTTTTTTGCTTTATATTTATGGGTCCTCATTTGGGTTTGTATTGATCCTCTACCCGGATCGGGGAACACCTTTTAGGTAAATAGCAATATATTATGGAAACTGTGCAGGGTATACCGACATGGTTGAAGAAATGGCTACGTTAGTGTGACACGTTTGTTGGTACCGGTAGCCCTTGAGTAGTCAAGGAGAATACGGGCCACTGTGTGGTGTCATGAAACACTAACTGACCTTAGAACCTTTAATTGAACAACTTGGCCATTAGGAAGTAGTGAGATAGCCGACTTTGGTGCATTCTAAAGTTGGTTGATACTCGATACTACACTCATTGAGATCTGACTCTTGGGATATTTCGGTCTCCAATAAAGAGGCTTGCGCTGAGACAATGCCTAAAAGAAAGGTCAGTGATATTGAGATCCCCTAGAACCCGGTTACTTTCTAGGACAGGCTGAGCCAACTAAACTTCAAGAGGGTACTTACCTATGAAACCCATGCAAGCCTAAACCTAAGGCTTTTATATGCTTTGTTTGTGATCATTATTCATGTCATCATAAACATCAGAACATCATACCATAGCATTTTCAATAACCATTTTAAAGATCTCAAGGGCCTATGATACAGGGTCATGTTGAACCAGACATCTATCAAGGGGTAAGAGGATTCTTTCTCCTCTAACCAAATGTTGTCAAAGACCAAAGCACGGTCAAAGGTTATGACCCACTTGACATGGTGAGCTTGATTTCTCGTGGAGGGACATTCAACGATACAAAGTTCTCCAATCAAAGCTATGATCAAAGTTTAAACTTTTAACATCTTTTTGTGTTTACCCCACGAGATCCTTGAAAACATGCATCCATATACCATGCATCATATCATGACGGGTTTTCCCACACAGGTTTCCTTATCTCTCTACTATTTATTTCAATAAGATGGATATGGAACAAACAGTGAAAGATCTTCAAGCAAAAAATGCTCAATTCCAACAGATGTTCCTGACTTTAGCTAAAGGGCAAGAGGACCTGAAGACTCTTCTTCTCAAAGACAAGAAGAAAAAGATAAAGAAGTCAGTGGGTGTCCTGAATTTGGGAAGGAGGTTCAGAGGGCCAACAGAGCGAGCTCTAGAATTCATAAATCCATCAACTGAAGGAGACAATCAGACAAAAGAAGGGGACCACAGTCTGGGGTCTAACAAAGAAGAGGTTGACTACGCTGAAGAACAGTATCCTCTTGCGGACGACAAATACAAACAACTGAAGGATCATCTCAACACCATGGAAATTCAGAGGGTACCTGGTCTAGATTTTGAAGATTTGGGTTTGGTTTCTAGAGTGGTCATCCCACCGAAATTCAAGATTCCTGCTTTTGCCAAGTATGATGGGATCTCTTTCCCTAAGATGCATCTGAGATCTTATGTCTGCAAGGTTTAACCATACACTACTTCTCAGAAACTCTGGGTCCATTTCTTCCAAGAGAGTCTAGCTGTGACTCAACTCGATTAGTTCTATCAATTGGAAGGTTCTTACATCCATACTTGGGAGGATCTAGCTACTTCTTTCTGCAAGCAGTATCAATAAAACGCTGATCTTGCACCAACTCGCGTGCAGTTGCAGAACATGACCATGGGTTCCAACGAGGGCTTCAAAGAATATGCCCAAAAGTGGAGAGACTTAGTTGGCAGGGTGCACCCACCCTTAACTGACAGGGAGATGATTGATATATTTATGGGAACTTTGACAGTACCATTCTTCAACCATCTGATCGGAAGCTCCTCAACTGGGTTCACCGAGCTAATACTGACAAGCGAAATAGTAGAAGCTGGCATCAAAAGCGGAAAAATCCAAAGGGGTGCATCTTCAATTGTAGGGAAGCAACCTTTCATTGGGAAGAAAGAGTATGATGCTATGTACGGTCAAAAAGGTCGTAATCAGAGTAACCACGACCAACATGTGGGGGCAACCCTGATCTCTAGTCCTGCATCGGTGCAGCGACGTCAAAAGGGGAATCAGCGTAAGGAGGTCACGCCTAAAAGACAAATCACTAAGATCAACATACCACTGGCTCAAGCGTTACAACACATGTTGAAAGTAGAGTTGATTACGTTAAAGGCTCCTCTCCGGAATCCCAATACTTTTGCTCCTACTTATCATCCCAATCAAAGGTGTGCATACCATTCCGACAGTCCTGGACATGATACGAACAGTTGTTGGGCTCTGAAGAACAAAATTCAAGATATGATTGACGCCAAGGAGATTGAATTTGATCCACCTGCTACTCCCAACGTAATCACTACTCCCATGCCAAATCATTGAGAGCGTCCAGTTCATTTTGAATTTTTAATTGTAATTTCTTTTGTTTGCTTAAACACTTATCTTTATGTCAGACTTTGACTATTCTCATTAATGCATTGCATGTGTTTGTCTTGAATTAATACATTCATTTTCATCATACTTAAAACTATGCTTTTTACTCCCTTCTATGATATTCAACTCTTGTATTTAAAAGTTGCAAGCCTTTAGAGGGAGGATGACGAAAACAATACCATAATCTCATACGATATACTTTTGGACAGACCTTGTCGACGATGTAAAAGTGTTCTATCAATCCCTAAACACTATAGTTATAAGGAAGATGATCCCTATTCAACCCCTTTGAGCCAAAGAAGTAGGAGTTTTCTTTTTCACATAAATTGAAACCTTTACCAAAACCTGGGGTAGGGTAGTTTCTCAGTTAATTCAAGTGCGCGTCAGTCGCAAGATTTCACTTCCTAAACAATGAATGACAACGAAAGCGTCCTTCTAAATCAAAAGATAATGATAGTTACCTACCAAATAGGCATTCGTTATCTCTCAAAAGAAAAAGCCCACTAATTCAAAACCTATGAAGGAGACTTAATAAAAACTGGGGTATCCCACTGACTATAATCTCAATAACAGTCAGGCAAAAAAAATCAGGGATAATAAATCAAAAAGAGGTCACTATGAATCCTCGACAACATGAAAAATGATGTAAAATGACTGTCTTCTGACAAACTTAACTTGTCTGAACCATCACCAAAACGTCATTCCAGACTTAATCGGAGTTCAAACGCACAATTAACTGAGTTTAGGATTGGAGAATGTCATGGATAACGGGCGGCTACAAATACACTTTGAGCCTTATCCTTTGTTTCTTAAACCCTGAACCAGACCACGCTACAACCCTTCAAAATTCCTAATTGAAGCATGGGTTAGTTCAAAAGCATAATGTTACAAAAGGTATCCATACTCCTGTAAGGCTAAATGTAAATCCTGAATTTGAATTCATTTCTTATAAAGCTCTTTATCTGCTAAAACTCATTTTCAAAACTTCAAGACAAGCAAAAACTTTGCATTATTTGAATATCGTTGTTTGTATATGGTTATTTGTTTGACAGTGGAGAAATTCATACGGTGAATATCCAATGAACGGAAATTATCAATGAACATAATCATTTCATTGGAAGACTCTTCCAATGATAAGTCTCCCATAAGCAGGGGGCATGACATGTCACTGTCCAAATTGTCTGGGGGCAGTCAAGTCGAGATTCCAAGAAATCTCTCAAAAATTGTTGAATAACCAGGGGCATATCTATATCTGAATCACTTGGGCATTGAATATGAATTCCAGCAAAGGGTTACGTACCGCCAAGCAAACATTTCCTGGAAGTAATTCAACCTTTACTACTAGGGACAGTATCAAGTTACCACAAAGTCCTTTTCATAGGGTGATCCCCATTCAAGTCCCCAGACTCATCTATATAAGGTTATCCCCACAGAATAATCTTCACGAATTAGGGCAGGAATCCCTCCAGGCCAAATTCATGGATATCCCCACAAGGTTGGATCCAGGCAATCCCTGGCCAGAGTTTTAATCTCCGAAAAGTCTTCTTCTCAGCTGAGTTGGTCTCAAGAAGAATCCTCGAGGAGTTCTGCCAAAAGAAAACGCCTCCCCAGCAGGGTTTATTTCGCCAACAAACTACAAATTCCCCAATTTGATTTTTCCTCTCTGACTACTACAAATAAAGGGACCACAACCCCTATTCCCCAGTAGACTTTTCTACAAATCCCCAACGAGTTGCTGCAAAGCTTGGAAGACAACCAAATAACAGTTAATTTTTGTATCCCTAACAAGTTGTTAATTTCCTTTCTCTCCATCAAGAGATAACTCCCCAGTAGAGCAACGGATAACTAAAACTCCTGAACTCTTTTCCCCAAGCGGAAATCAATACTCTCCATAGAGTTTTCCCTCAAACAAAGTCAATATTCCCCATGGAGTTCTCCTTAAACAACAAAACAGGAATCCCCTGCGAAAAAATTCTAAAACAAGGTCTAAAGGTGTGCATACTCTTCATCCCCAACGGCAATCCGGGATTTAATTTCCCAAAAAACACCCCAGCATTTGTCAAGGGTTTGTTTTACAAGACAAAGATACACTTCAACAACATTTAACATTCATGCATCATATTACAAACATGATAAATGCATACAACATAATCTCATTTATTTTGAGAACATCATCAAGCCATGCATACATCTGCATGCAACTAACCCTCTTCCTTGCAGGAAAAAGTCAATCAGCAAAAGTTCTCTTTGGCAAATACCACAACTATTTCTCAATAGGTCAGAGATTAATTCCTGAAACCAGACAAGACAACTATCTCAATGACCAACAAAAACAAGTTCTAGATTAATACCTGAAACAAGACAGGACAACTATTTGAAAACAACTGATTATGGATTAATTCCTGAAATAAGCCAGGGAAATTATTTACACGACCAGCTGAATCAATCCTACACAGGCTCCTTCTCATATACTCTTCTAGAAACAGTTCAGATGCGATCCAGATATGACTGACATTCTGATACTTACTTTATATTCTCTTCTAGAAATAGTTCAGATGCGATCCAGATACGACTAACATTCTGATACTTACTTCATATTCTCTTCTAGAAACAGTTCAGATGTAATCCAGATACGACTGACATTCTGATACTTACTCCAGATTCTCTTCTAGAAACAGTTCAGATGCGATCCAGATACGACTAACATTCTGATACTTACTCCAGATTCTCTTCTAGAAACAGTTCAGATGCGATCCAGATATGACTGACATTCTGATACTTACTCCAGATTCTCTTCTAGAAATAGTTCAGATGCGATCCAGATACGACTGACATTTTGATAGTTACTCTAGATTCTCTTCTAGAAACAGTTCATGCGATCCAGATACGACTGACATTCTGATACTTACTCCAGATTCTCTTCTAGAAATAATTCAAATGTGATCCAGATACGGCTGACATTCTGATGCTTACTCCAGATTCTCTTCTAGAAACAGTTCAGATGTGATCCAGATACGGCTAACATTCTGATACTTACTCCAGATTATCTTCTAGAAATAGTTCAGATGTGATCTAGATATGGCTGGAATTCTGATACCTACTCCAGATTCTCTTCTAGAAACACTTCATATACGTCCCGAAGACGGATATTATTCTGATACTTACTCCAGACTTCCCCCAGAAACAGTTCAAATATGATCTAGAGACGGATATTATTCTGATACTTACTCCAGACTTTCTCTAGAAACGATTCAGATACGATCCAGATACGTATATTATTCTGATACTTATTCTAGATTTTTCTCCTAGAAACGGTTCAGATACGATCCAGATACGGATGTCATTCTGATACTTATTCCAGATTATTTCAAATATAGTCCAGATACGATCCAGATACGGATGTCATTCTGACACTCATTCAGCACATTTCTCAAATACAGTCCAGGCATGATCCAGATGCGGATGTCATTCTGACTCTCATTCAATACATCATTCAAAATTGGCTCAGATACGATCCATATACGAATGTCATTCCGACGCTCATTCGGTACATCTTTCAGATACGAGTCAGATACGACCCATTTATGGATATTATTCTGATACTCATCCTACTACATCTACAATTTCAGTATAAATCGACCAGATATTTATTCTGATACTTTTCCAATTTCTATCAATAGTCACCTTTGGATGGCATATGTAAGCCCATCTCCATCATCTCTCCAAATGGCATATGTAAACCCATTCCCTACACAATCAAACACCACACGATCGATTGCAAATTTCTAGGCACTCAAGTGTTCAATCATCTTCCACCTTCAAGTCACGAATGGCGGACTCGCCAATCTAACTCTTCAAGTTTAAGAAGTATGAACAGGGGCAGCTGTTGTACCCCAAAATTTACCCTCTCATTTATCAAGAATTTTCTCACAAGATTTCTATTAGGTCAAGACTGTACAAGATTTGATCAGCTCAAGATACTTCCTCAACACTGATGACTCAAAACTAAAGTTCAAGATTGCGCAAGTACAATTGGGCTCTCAATCATCAAATTGAAGAAGAGCAAGTATGCTTAGATTCACAAGCTTCGATTGAGCATTTGGCTTCCTTCGATGCGATCTTGGTTTATATCCTTCTATTGGACATTATTGCTTTCTTCGAGCTAGCTTGATTTTACATCCTTCGATTGGGCATTTGGCTTCTTCGAGCAAGCTTTGGTCCATAAGTTTCATTTGGGCATATGGCCTTCTACATGCTAGCTTTGATTTAGAGAGCAATGGAGCCCTACAGTTTTTCTTTGATTCACTGAAATAGCTCTTGCATGCAAGCTTCGATTCAGATAGCAATGGCCTCCTGAATGCTTGCTTCACAAAGCAGTTGCCTCCTGCAGGCATGCTTTGATTCAGAAGGTAATGGCCCCTTACATGTTGGTTTCCATTCACAAAGCAGTGGTCTCTCTCCTTCATGCTAACACCCACAAAGCATTGGCTTCTCTCCTGCATGCTTCGATTCACAATGCAATGGCTTCCCTCATACTAGCATGCACAAGGCGATGACTCCCCTCATGCTTGCTTCGATTCCACCTTTAAACCCTTCAACACACATAGTGTCTACACCATGACACACAATGGGTGGATTCGAAAGACACATATCTGGTGGCCCATTCAAATAATACACAGGTGGCCCATTCGAAGGACACACAACTGGTGGAAACGAATACTTCTTTGTTGAGCCTGGTGGAAAGTTATGGAAGGATGGAGGATTCGACTCAAAGATTCAAGTTAAAAAAATAATCCATAGGTCAGGCTACATGATATTGCTTTTTAGGCCTCCAACTTGTGCCTCACTCCATATTTAATAGTTTATACAATTAAATTAAGTTCTGACCCAAGTGTTTTCCGAACCAACTTTCCCTTAAAAAGTTATTGAGCCTTGCGCCTATCCCTTCTGCACACATGTCCCCTATAAGCTAGAAGCAACCCATCTGTTGTACCCTAATTTTCCCCCCTAAGATCCCTTCGTCATACCATATTGATTCAATCACAACAAGATCATATTAGGGCTTTTGGTTCTCCTCCCTATCTTTAGCTTTGCTCTTTGAGGAATCACCAAGAACCATGACTTGTTTTTCTTTCATGATCATGCATGTTTTGTTTTGACTTTCCTTTTAATTAATAAAATGCAATGTTGGTTTGTCTTACTTGTTAATAATGTAGGTAAAGGCAATGTGGCTTAGTAAGTTGATCCATGGGTTCAAGAGTTTATTTCCATGCCCTAGTCAATAAAGCTTGAGAAATTCAAACCTCACCATTGAAGTTGTTTTGGAATAAATGGCATGGTTAGGTTTATTTTGGTTCACCACATTTCAAAGTTATCAATATTGATTCAAAAGTACAAGGGGTTGATTGAAGAAGTTGTCATAGTTGGACAAGGCCTTGTTCCCATTGGTCAAAAGTGAATATTTCTCTCAATTCTCAAGATATGGAAGTGTTTTTGGCTGCTATTAGTTCTCATTATCATCCTCAACAACTTCTATCTACAAAGAAAAAGTATCGGTACAAGAAGGTTGTTTAAAGTTCTCAAAGTTCCTCAAAGCATTTTCTTGATCTAGGAGCTAGGGTTTTGAACTTCAAAGAAGTATATCTTTCTCATCTTTTTGTATTTTTGAGTGATTCTAAAAAAATCCTTCTCTTCAAATGGTTATTAACAAATCACTTCAAAAGTTTCAAGCAGTTTTCATGTGGAAGAAACTTGATGATGAATAAATATTACGAGTCCTCCAGATGAACCCCTAACTTCCCATGTGTGACTTCAAATGATCATAACTTGGTCAATTTTTATCTCCTTGAGCCCAATATTTTTCCATAATGATCTTGATGATATGAACTGTATTCCTTATTTTATGTGCAAAGTGAGAAAATGGATGGAGGATGCCTTAAGGATACAAAATATTATAGGTCATTTCATGATTTTTTGTCAACTTCAACAATTCATAACTCTCTCAATTTTTGGATATTTTTAATTGTTCAAGTTTCAAAATATCATCCAAGAGGTCTATTTCATGCCATCTTTTTTGGTCAAGAGAAAATTCCAATAGGAAGGACATGTTTGGATGCAAAACATTATAGGTTACTTTTGAAGAAAAACTTGAAATATTTCTAAGTATGGAAAGTCAACCTCTTTTTCCAAACTTTGACTCATTGCAACTTTCAGCTTAAACATCCATTTGATTCCACTCTTTTCCCATTGCAAAGCTTGTAATCTCATCTTTCTAAAGCATCAAGAACCGTGCCTTAAGACCCCTTGAGCTGAGAATAACACTGTTTCAAAAGTGGTAACTTAGAATTGAAGTTTCATCGCAAGTCAGAATTTTAATTTCATGTTACAACTTCTAATCCTCAAATTAGCACGTGTTTAGGGTCTAAACATTATTAGCCAACTTTCCCAGATGGATTAGTGCATTACAACCCGCATTATGGATGAGTTTTAACAAAATAGAAGTCACACTTTCTTCATGATGCAGACCCACATGAGTTCCCTCCAAATTGCATCATTCACCCTTCCTTTTGATCCTATTTTATTCTCCTATAAATACATGAGTTGTCCCATTCGTTTTCTCAAGCTTGAACAACCAAAATCACCCTGCCAAACTCGCTCCATAACTCACTTTTCTGCAACTTCGAAATCATTTTTCAAGCCTTTTTCAATCCTTTTTTCTATCAATTCACCTTCCTTGATCTTCCCTGAAGCTAACAAAAGTAGAATTGAGCCTTGAAACCTTCTGAATTGATCTGACCAAGTCCATTTACAGAGCTCTGCAACTGAACTTCAATAGGTAGATTTCTCCATCAATTCTTTCAAACTTTGATATCATTGTGAAGCTCTCATTGCCTTGATTCTTGTGCTTATTACAATTTTTAAATCCATTGAGAATTGAGAGAGAAATCTCAAATTGAAGGTGCTCGTTATTTTCTGGGTTTTTGATTCATATCTCTTTGTATACCTTATATAAATTTGGCGCGATGGTGATGTTAGGATCGTCTTGAAGAGACAAATCCAATGATACTAGTCTGGGATCCTAATTTTTCCATTTGAAGGATCTCATAAAATCTCCATTGCAAGGCGTCTGGAGGTTAAAGATGATGACATGTCTCGTCTCAGCCAATGATAGCATGCCAAACGTTTTAATTTCATCGGTTTCCTTTTTTTTATCCTATGTGTATCTCACTAAGGTCCATATCAAGCACAACGTCGTCTGGTCCATTGGATCAGCTTACTAACGCGTTTTGACTATGCTCTGATGGCTCACATCTTTTTGGTTTTATTTTATTTTCTGATTTTATATTTTAATTGATTTAATTTTCATAAATTCATAACTCTTTTATTTTTTATCCAAAAATTATGAAAAAAATTCACAAAAATACTTTGAATTATTTCTGATCTCATGAATATTTTTTCACATTTTTATTTTAACATTTTATATTTTTTTAACATTTTTTGCATTATTTTCTTTCTTTTAATTACTTTAAAAATACTTTCTGACATTTTTTAATTCTAAAAAAATTCATAAATATCATTTTACATATTTTGACTTTTTGAAAATTTTATGGAATTTTATATTGATGTTTACTATTTTTTTTATCTATTTTCTATTTGTTTGAGCAATTTTAATTAGTTTAAAAATAGTTTCTGACTTTAAAAAATTACCAAAAATTTTATAAAAATATTTGAGCCTATTTCTGATTTTTCTATGACCTTATTTCTTTTTTATGAATCAATTTGAGTATAGTTGATTTTTTCCTTTATTTTCATTTTTATTCATTTTAAAACTCTTTTTAATGCATATATTAAATGTAATATTATTTTGTGATTATTTTCTGGCTGATCTTGGGTTGAATTTTTTATCATAAACTTTGTTAACATCATTGGATCCATGGTGTTGAGTCTATCTCCATAAAATTGGATGAATGATTTTAATAATAGTTTGATTAAATTTTAATTCAAATGTGGTTTATATATTCTTTCCCACCCTTCTTCATCTCATCCCTTTTTTATTGCACTAAGTGTTATTGGAGCATGATCTCTATATCATGTCTCAAAACAAATGGTGCATAGATTGCTATTGACTGGCCTCAAAATAGGTGTGACTTCTATATAAGTCCACTTACGATTTCTTAACATAGTGCTAAACTTTGTCCAGATTCGAATAAATGATCATTCATGGCTCAAACCTATGTTTGCAAGCCCAAGTATGTTAATTTGATCTCTTTGATCTAATAACCTTGAGATCCATTGTATGGAGGTTTTGGTTCTACCAATCCTCTAATGGATCTACATCACTTTTGGTCAACGTGGATCACTTAAACATCGTTGATCATTAAATGTTACTTTTGAGGATTCCAAAATGGATGATATACTTGACAAAAAGCAAATGCAACTTGTTGTGTGGAGGCTTTGGTTCTACCAATCCTCTAATGAGTTCTAAATGTAAGTTTCAAGATGGTCATCCAACTAACCACTAATTATTGACAATTGACTTTATTTTATGCTTTTATTTTATGCTCTTTACTTTATGTACCATTTACTTTTAGCATTTACATTTCATGCTATTTTTCATCTTTGCTCACTTGAGTCCCTTTATATTCTTGTCATTTTTATTTTGCTCACTTGAACTTTTCTTTTCTTTTTGAAGATACTTAATGATCAACATAAACCATAAAAAACTTTAATGATACTTGGACTATTTGGTTACTATCCTTGGCATTATGGAGTACTGGACTTCTTGGACTTAGGATTAGAAACCTTGGCCTATGTTGGAGACCTTGTGACCTTAGTTGATATTTTGTCTGGAGTTATTGAGGTTTACCTCAAGATATTGGGTTGTTTGTTTATTTTGTGTGCAGGTTATTGTGATTACATACTTTGTTTGTAATCTGGAATTCACTCGTATACAGCCGTTACTCTGCCAAATTTTTGTGAAGACTTAATACACTTGATGTTTGGTTCTCTCAAGAGGTATAGTATCTTTTCTTGCTTGGTTTTAATCCAAAGAATGGGAATTCTATCTTTACTCATAATGTCAAGTATTGGCTTCTTGTTGGTTATATGGTTCTTCTCCTTAGATTTTACCTTATGCTTTAGGATAGTCTCTTCTTCTCCTCCCATCTTCTTTAATTTCAAAAATATTCTTCCTCCTTTTGAAAACTCTTCTTGTTTTGAAACTTGAACCATTTTCATAATAAACTTGGACTTAGGTCCATGCTTTTTTTTCAAAACATTTTCATGAATAAACTTCAATCAACTTAATAATACCTTGACATCCTTTTTTTTGTGAGAAGACTAAAAGTCAATCATTCTCATTTTAAACCATTTTGCCACTTTGGATTTTCATTTTAAAACTTTTCTCAAAATATTGGACTCTTGTCAATCCTTGTAGTGATGCAAACAACTATACTTCTACAATATGTAGTGAAGAGAGATATTTTCCACTTGGGTGTTGAGTGAGGCATTGTTGATTATAAATTCCAAGTCATATCCTTCACTTTAAGATGATGCAAATTCTCCTTTCTCATGATTGCGGGTAGTAAGTATGTTTTCGACATAGACAATGATAATGATGTCTTATCTCATAAAATTAACCAACACACTTGTGTTTTAAAATTTTTAAAAGGTGAACTACGTATACCCTGATCCCCTATTGCACGAAAGGTGGTACGTAGGAACTAAAGGTTCGCAACCCCGGCTGGTGCAAAAATCATAAAAAATATATTTCTTTTCTCACCTCTGCCATCTATTTTACATACAACATTTTATAGCCAAAATATACAGATTTTACAAAGAGGTTCCTGCGGAGTACCGTAGATGTTTATGGTGCTAATACCTTCCCTTTTCATAACCAACCCCCTTACCTAGAATCTTTCCCCCTTTTTTTGGGTTACTCTCTCTTTTCCCATTCCTTTGGAAACAATAAAGCGCAGTGGTGATTTTTATTTTGATCTGTGTAAGTCTAGTCAATCCAATGGCTTAGCCTTAAACATTTCTACCGCTACAGAAGAAAAAAATGGTGACTTCACTGGGGAATGATTGACCTCTTGCTGGTCCATCCCTAAGTGGGTTAAACCTATCTTTGTTTATATCTGTATATGTGCTATTATTTGTTATATATTATATGTTGTATATCTGTTTATTTGGATTTTCCTAGTTTTCAGGGTGCTTGGTGATTACTTATAAGTCCTATACCCGGACTTGGGAAAACTTTAATATATGACGTGCAGTATAGTCATGCTAACTTTGAGGGAGTAATCCAAAAAAAGGAGGCATGATATCCCCCACTCAGTGGAGGCCCCTTTGACAGTAGTTTCATTTACCAAGTAATCGGGAAGACGTACTGCTTTCAACTTGGGAGCATGCTGAAGCTGAGGACCGTAGAATACCTAACCCATCTTGGTCCAGTTCTATGATCCGATGTATCATTGCTTTACTTTTCCTGACTATCAGTTGATGCCTACACTAGAGGAGTATTCTTATCTGTTGGATTTACCTATTATCGATCGTGTTCCTTTTACTGGTTTGGAGGGTGAGCCAAAACCACACGAGATTGCTACTTTGATCCATCTGGGGAAGTCTAAGGTTGAAGCCCATATGACTACTAAAGGAGGGATTAGAGGATTACCAGCTTAGTTCTTATTGGAGAAAGCTCATTACTTTGCCAGGATGAAGAGTACATTCACTTTTGAGGCCATATTTACTCTACTTGCTAACGGGTTGTTTTTATTTCCTAATATGGACAAGTTTGTTGACATTAATGCTATTAGGATCTTCATGATTGGAAACCCGGTTCCTACATTGTTGGGTGATGCTTATTACTCTATTCATCTTCAGAATTCTTATCATGGGGGGATGATTATCTGTTGCACGCCTCTGTTGTACCAGTGGTTTATTTCTCATATGCCTCAGTCTGATGCTTTCTGGGATGTCAGGAAGGAACCCCGTTGGGCTCCTAAGATCATGGCACTTACTCACTGAGATATTGATTGGTATCATCGGGCTTACCATGATGTAGATATTGTCGATAGTTTTGGTAGTTTCCCCAATGTACCTCTTCTTGGTACAAAGGGAGGAATTAACTACAACCTTCTTCTTGCATGACGACAACTTGGTTATCTGATGAGGGATAAACCAAATAGTATCCATTTGAGTAGTTTCTTCCTGAAGAAGGGAGAAGACCATGAGGAAGCTAGGGAGAAGATTGCAAAGGCCTGGCGTCACATTCATAGGAAGAGTAGGAAATACCTGGGACCTAGGGGGCTATTTCTTTGGAGAATTATCTTCAGTGGGTCCAAACGAGAGCTATTCAGTTGAACATGTCGTATTCTTGGGAAGCACCTATTCCTGATTTGTTTTTGAAGACCACTCCTCCCCTATTGGATGATGTGGAAGAGCTACAGATTTCTTTGGTCAGGATGCAGCAGAAAAAGGATGCTTAGAAGAATAAGTGCCAAACTTTATAGATTTCCTATAGAGCAGACTTGAAGGAGAAAGACGACTTGATTGAGATTCTTGAGAGTCGGGCTGTAGAGACCATGGAGAGGCAAGGGGGTTTATTTTCTCCTAAGCCTCAGTCAGATGCTAGTTTCTCACTTCCTCATTTAGGTGATTGGAAGGAGGTTACCACCAGATATGCCAAAGAAAACCAGAGGTTGAAGGCTCAGATTGTCAGGCTTATAGGGAAACACCGGCGTATAGAGTGATCTTCATCAGCTTTACTTCTTAAGGTTGTAGACTTTATTTTCATCTTGTACTTGGGATAATTGAAACTTGTAATCCATTTTAAACTTATTATAATAAAAATTTTCAGTATTTCAAATGTGTTATTACTTTGATATTTGCAATGTGTCTATAAATCTTTAATTCCCTTGAAATATTAATAAAATAAATCCTGTGCATTGCATATCATGCATCATATTGCACATATTTCTTGCATTTATTATTCATATCCAGGTGTCTTACCAAGCTTCTTTACTTCGTTCAGTAAGTTGTCTCACCACTACAATACTCGAGCTAATTTCAGAAGGAAGATGGACAACTTAGAACAAGAGAATCGCGAGTTGTGCGAGAAAGTTTATGCTCTGAAGGTCGGCATGGACAATCTCACTGCTCTGATGGAATCTCTGGTGGCTGCTCAGAATCAGCCACCGAGTGTTCAACCTCAATAGACAAGGGTTATTATTGAAGCTTCAATTGTTCTTGCGTCTGCCACTCCATTTGTTGTTCAGAATCGCATGCCTCAAGGTTATCCATGGGGAATGACAGAGAAATTTGCGCCTGAAGGTTTCAATCTTGGTCCTCAAGTTACTCCAGTTGTTCAGACTACTGTTACTCCTGCACCTCTTGTGGTGCATGCTACTCCTACTGCACCTCCTTTAGTGAATATGGTCCCATTTGCTAATGATGATATGTGTCGTCCTTTTCCTCCACCAAGTGAAGGCTTGGGTCTCTATGATAGAATGGATGATTTTCAAGATCAGTTTGACAAGATGCAGAAGGAGATGAAGGCCCTCAGGGGAAAGGAATTGTTCGGGTAGAATGTGAATGATTTATGCTTGGTCCTGAATGTCAAGATACCTGCGAAGTTTAAAGTCCCGAAATTCGAAAAGTACAAGGGAAACACTTGTCCTCGTGCTCATCTTCTTATGTATATAAGAAGAATGTCTACCCAGACTGATGATCAACGTCTGTTGATTCACTTTTTTCAGGATAGTTTGACTAGTGCTGCATTGAAGTGGTATATGAGTTTGGACAGCGTCAATATCCATACTTTTAACGACTTGGGAGAATCATTTATCAGACAATACAAATACAACATGGATATGACGCCTGACTGTGATCAACTCAGGGTCATGGTCCAAAAGGACATGGAATCATTCAAGGAATATGCACAGAGATGGCGTGAGGTAGCCGCCCAAGTGATTCCTCCCATGGAAGAAAAGGAGATGACAAAGATTTTCTTGAAGACTCTGGGTGCTTTCTACGACGAGAGGATGGTGGCGAGTGCGTCAACTGACTTTACTGAAATGGTAGGCATGGGTATCCATTTGAAAGAGGCTGTAAGAGAGGGTCGTTTAACAAAAAGTGAAAGTTTCATAAGTACGAAGAAGTCATCCTATGGGTTTGCCAAAAATAAGGAAGGAGATACAAATGTTGTTATGAAAGAAAGGAAGGTTAATCCTCCTAGAAGAAATTATCAGTGTCATCAACAGGTCGCCTCAATAACTCCAGTTGTTGGTGTAGCTCCAACCACTATTGTTTATTAGAGACCATCCCATCAGGGGAATCAAGGTTATAATCAGAGAACGGAGAGTTATGACCCTATCCCTATGAGCTATACAGAATTACTCATGTTGTTAATTAAAAGAAGTTGGTTTAGACCATACCACCTCCTGTTATACCATCACCGTTGCCTTGGTATTACAAGGGAGACCAAACATGTGCTTTTCATCAGGGAGCACCATAGCACAATGTTGAGAACTGCTATCCTCTGAAAATTGAAGTACAAAAATTGGTGAAGTATGGTATCTTGTCCTTCAAAGATGTTGTCCCTAATGTGAAAGATAATCCTTTGCCAAAGCATGGAGGAGCAAATGCTGTGAACATGGTTTCTGGTTGTCCAAGCGACTTCCGAATTTTTGATATTAAATTGGTTAGAGGAGATTTGGTAAAAATGCATGGAGATCTCTGTGAATTTAGATACTATACGCATGACCATGCCGGCTGTGCTATTTACAATACAGATATACAGGGTTGTGACAAGATAAAGGTTGATTTGCAGGAGATGATGGATGAGGGCCTCATCCACATAATAAGGCCTAGGGAAGAGTATGAAGAGGAAGTAAACATGGTTTCTGGATGTCCTGGAGAGTTCAAAATCTTTGTTGTGGAATATATGAATGAGGATCTTGTACAATTGCATGCTACATTCTACCACATGGTTGGTCAGGTAGAACATCAGTATTGATCTTGCCGAATTTGCTGCGGGACTCCCGAGGATGTTTAATTGTAAGGAAAGTTATTCAGTTGTTATTGGATAATGGAAATATCAAGGTTACAGGCCAAAGGGATGATTACCATGAGGTTGATGAGATTGAGGTTTGTTTGGCTGAAGAAGAGTCAGATGATGAGTATACCTCTGCGGATGAGTTCTTCTCCTCAGATGAAGAGATGTTTTCCAGAGATGAATCTATAATGACTGAATATGTTGAAGAGGGAGTAAATGTTATTGTGCCTTGTTTTGGTGCACCTACCCCTTTTGAAGTTGAATATCATAGCAAGCTAGCTATTACTCCATTGCTGATTAGCTTATCGGGTCCTGTCACCTACAAGTTAGACAAGGTTGTACCCTACAAATATAATGCTATAATTTTAGAGGATGGTGTGGAAGTTCCCATCCAGCCAATGCCTAATGTTGGAAATATTGCTGAGACTAGCAGAGTGACCCGCAGTGGTCGTGTATTTGCACCAGTTGTTCGTGGAGATGTTAGTACTGGAAATAAAATTATTGAAAATGTTGAACCCAAGAAGGCAGTGGGTGAATCTAGTGGAGCTACACTAGAAAAGGAGGTGGATGATATTTTGAAG
Source organism: Vicia faba (assembly GCA_948472305.1). Lineage (NCBI taxonomy): Eukaryota > Viridiplantae > Streptophyta > Magnoliopsida > Fabales > Fabaceae > Vicia > Vicia faba. The sequence continues at coordinate 908,602,486 of OX451738.1, read as the reverse complement.
ATAATCAATATGAGCGACTACAGAATTGTAGATCAGCTACTGAAGACTCCTTCAAAAATATCTATCTTGGCTTTATTGATGAACTCCTCTGCTCATAGAGAATCTTTGATGAGGGTATTGGACCAAGCTTTCGTGGAAAGTGATATGCCTGTAGACCAATTCAGCAGTGTGGTATGGAACATTACATCATGTAATAACCTGAGTTTCTCCAATGATGAACTTCCCTATGAAGGAAGGAATCACAACCTGGCCCTCCACATCTCTATGAACTGCAAGAATGATTCATTATCCAATGTGCTGATTGATAATGGATCTGCATTGAACGTGATACCATGGAGCACACTTATGAAGTTGAAATATCAAGGAACGCCCATGCGCCCAAGTGGCATTATTGTGAAAGCATTTGATGGATCAAGGAAATCTGTTATTGGTGAAGTGGACTTGCCTATTCATATAGGCCCACATTTGTTTCAGATTACTTTCCAGGTCATGGATATTATAGCCACTTACATTTGTTTGTTGGGACAACCGTGGATACATGAGGCAGGGGCTGTCACTTCGACTTTACACCAGAAGTTGAAGTTTGTGCATGAAGGAAAGTGGTAATTATAAATGGAGGACATGCATTATTGATATCTCATTTGTCCTCTTTCAGAATCGTGGAGGAGGATGAAGCTGCTGTTGGAACCCAGTTCCAAGCTTTATCCATTGATAATATAAGAGGAAATAAGAATTCTATGGCTTCGTTTAAGGATGCTCAGAAGATTGTGCATAATGGCTATAGTGAAGTATGGGGACAGAATGTTGATCCACCTATAAACAAGAATAGAGCTGGCTTGGGGTTCTATGTGAAGAATGATAAAGGTAAGAGCATGAAGCGGAATTCTGCTGCAGGCAAGTATCCAGATATCTTTCGTAGCGGGGGTTATCTTCATCCAACTGTTTTCGGGATTAATGTCATTGTGGAAGATGAAGTAGAGCCAGAAATGCCAAATTATGTGACGCACGGAGTTAGGGTTCAGAACTGGATCACCATTGATGTTCCCTCTTGCATACATGTTTCATAGTAATTTGTTTTTGTTAATCTTTTTGAAAAGCTTTCAATCTTCCCAAGGTGAAAGTATTGATATTGCATGGGCTTATCTGTTTGCTTTTATTTTTAAAATCAATAATAAAAGTTGTCTTTGTTTCCCAAATTGTGTTTTTATTTTTTGCTTTTTTCTTGGAAAATGGTAATAAAAAAAACCTTTCAAAATAAATAATAATTGAAATTCAATCTGCATGATCATTTGTTATATGTGTCAGTTTCTAAAAGCAATCATAAATCATATGTGCAGATTAATTAAAAAACCTGTTGAATATAATGACCCTGCACCCTCTCCCAACTTTGAATGTCCTGTGTATGGGGCCGAAGAAGAATACTATGATGAGATTCTGAAAGAGGTCTCATGGTTGCTTGAGCGCGAGGAGAATGCCATTCAACCATATAAAGAGCCATTGGAAGTAATCAATTTGAGTTCAGAAGAAGATTCGAAGGAAGTCAAGATTGGAGCATTACTGCATCCTGATGTGAAGAGCATGTTGAATGATATGTTGAAAGAGTATTTGGATATTTTTGCTTGGTCTTACCAAGATATGCCTGGTCTATATACAGATATTGTAGAGCACTGTTTGTCGCTGAAGCCAGAGTGCCCGCCAATCAAACTGAAGTTGCAAAGAACTCACCCAGATATGGCAGTGAAGATCAAAGAAGAAGTTCTAAAGCAGATTAATGTCGGTTTTCTTGTGACATCAGTGTACCCTCAGTGGATTGCCAATATTGTCCCAGTACCGAAGAAAGACAGAAAAGTTCGCATGTGCGCAGATTACAGAGATCTAAATAAAACTAGTCCAAAAGATGATTTTCCATTGCCACACATTGATATGTTAGTGGATAGCACGAAAAAATTCAAATTTTTCTCGTTCATGGATGGATTTTCCGGGTATAATCAAATAAGGATGGATCTTGAGGATATGGAAAAAACAACGTTTATCACACCCTGGGGAACATTCTGTTACAGAGTGATGCCCTTCGGGTTGAAGAACGTTGGTGCAACGTACCAGAGGGCTATAACAACCTTATTCCATGATCTGATGCACAAGGAAATTGAGGTATATTTGATGATATGATTGCTAAATCCTAGACTGAAGAAGGGCATGTAGAATATTTTTTGAAATTGTTTCGGCGTTTGAGGAAGTATCATCTCCGCTTGAATCCAAATAAATGTACCTTCAGTGTTCGGTCAGGGAAATTGTTGGGTTTCATTGTTAGCCAGTGAGGGATTGAAGTTGACCCTGATAAAGTTAAAGCAATTCAAGAAATTCCAGCGCCGAGAACTGAAAAGCAAGTAAGAGGGTTCCTCGGGCATTTGAATTATATTTCCAGATTCATTTCCCACATGACTGCAACGCGTGAACCGATCTTTAAGTTGTTAAAGAAAGATCAAGGTTGCGTGTGGACAGATGACTGCCAAAGGGAATTTGAAAGTATTAAAGAATATCTGCTTGAACCTCCTATCTTGCTCCCTCCTATTGAAGGAAGACCATTGATTATGTATCTGACAGTGTTAGATAATTCCATGGGCTATATTCTGGGACAACAAGATGAAACAGGGCAGAAAGAGTATGCCATTTATCATCTCAGTAAAAAGTTTACTGATTGTGAATCACGATATTCCATGCTGGAAAAGATATGTTATGCTCTGGCCTGGGCGGCAAAACGTTTGCGGCAGTATATGTTGAATCAGACTACTTGGTTGATCTCCAAAATGGATCCAATCAAGTACATTTTTGAAAATCCTTCTCTTACAGGGAGAATTGCCTGCTGGAAGATGTTGTTATCTGAATATGACATTGAATACCACACCCAAAAAGCTATTAAAAGCAGCATGTTGGAAGATTATCTTGCTCACCAACCAGTTGATGATTATCAGTCTGTGATGTATGATTTCCCCGATGAGAATGTGATGTTTCTGAAAGTGAAAGATTATGATGAACCATTGCCTGAGGAAGGTCCTGATCCTGAATCTTGCTGGAGCATGATATTTTCTAGAGCTGTGAATGTTTATGGTAAAGGAATTGGTGATGTGATTGTCACTCCACATGGATCGCACGTTCCTTTTACTACAAGGTTGACATTTGATTGTACTAATAATATGGCAGAATCTGAGGCTTGCGTCATAGGTCTCGAGGAAGCTATTGATCTTAGAATTAAAATTCTAGATGTGTATGGCGATTTAGCTTTGGTAATAAATCAGATTAAAGGAGAGTGGGATACTCGTCACCCCGGCTTGATCCCTTACAAATATTATGCTAGAATATTGTTACTTTTTCTTTAATAAAGTTGAATTCAATCACATCCCTAGAGACGAAAATCAAATGGCAGATGCTCTGGCAACTCGTGCTTCTATGTATCAAGTGAATACTTGGAATGATATTCCTCGAATTATAGTTCGGCGACTGGATAGGCCCGCTCATGTGTTTACAACAGAAGAGGTAGCAGATGAGAAACCTTGGTATTACGATATCAAGCATTTTCTCCAGACTCAGGAATACCCGATTGGTAAATTGAATAAAGATAGAAAGGCATTGAGAAGATTGGCTGACAGCTTCTTCCTCAGTGAAAATGTGTTGTACAAGAGAAATTATGACATGGTCTTGCTCAGATGCGTGGATAGACATAAAGCAAACATGTTGATGCATGAGATTCATGAAGGTTCATTTGGTACTCATGCCAATGGACATTCGATGGCTAAAAAAATGCTAAGGGCAGGTTACTATTGGCTAACAATTGAATCTGACTGTTACAAATTTGCAAAGAAGTGCCATAAATGCCAGATTTATGCGGACAAGATTCATGTGTCTCCGACACTTCTTAATGTTATTTCTTCCCCGTGGCCTTTTTCTATGTGGGGTATTGACATGATCTGAGTGATAGAACCAAAAGCTTCGAATGGACACCGTTTTATCTTGGTAGAAATTTATTACTTCACCAAATGGGTGGAAGCTGCTTCATATGCTAATGTTACTAAACAGGTGATAGTGCGCTTCATTAAGAATAATCTCATATGTCGGTATGGTGTGTCGAGTAAAATTATCACTGATAATGGCTCGAATATGAAGAACAAGATGATGACAGAACTTTGTGAAGAATTCAAGATTGTCCATCACAATTCATCTCCGTACAGGCCGAAGATGAATGGGGCTATTGAAGCTACTAATAAGAATATCAAGAAGATCATCCAAAAGATGGTTGTTACTTATAAAGATTGGCATGAAATGCACCCTTTTTCTTTACATGGATATCAGACATCTGTCCCCACTTCAACAGGAGAAACCCCATTCTCCCTTGTGTATGGAATGAAAGCGGTGCTCCAAATCGAGGTTGAGATTTCCTCTTTGCGTGTGATAATGGAAACCAAGTCGTCAGAGGCTGAATGGGTCCAGAACAGGTTTGACCAATTGAATTTTATCGAAGAGAAGAGAATGACGGCTTTGTGTCATGGGCGGTTATATCAGAAGAGAATGAAGAGAGCTTTTGATAAGAATGTCAAACCTCGTGAATTTAGAGAAGGTGACCTCGTGCTCAGGAAGATCATGTCTTTTAACATTGATTCTAGGGGAAAGTGGACTCCCAATTTTGAAGGCCCGTATATTGTCAAGAAAGCCTTCTCTGGCGGTTCATTAATTCTTGAAACTATGGATGGCGAGGAGTTCCCACGTCCCATTAATGCTGATGCAGTCAAGAAATACTTTGCCTAAAGAAATAAAAGAACAGCTCGCTAAGTTGAAAACCCGAAAGGGCACCTTAGACAAAAAGGAGCGTCTCGGTAGGCCGAAAACCCGAAAGGGTGGTCTAGGCAAAAATTAGAGACATAAACAGAATAAAATTTCCCGCTAAATTGAAAACCCACAAGGCCAGCTTAGGCAAAAGTTAGGGGCTTTCTTGGCAAGTAACTACATCATACAAGACTTGATCATTGAAGCAACAATCTTCTTAGATCCTCACCATACTTCAACGGAAGTTGCTGCTCGGAATTTCAAAGTTGTTAGAGGGAATAGTGGTCATTGTATCTCAATGTATCTTTTCCATTATATATTACCATTTTTCGAACTTTGTAATCATTTGTGGAGTCTCTCCATTCGTAGACTACCATTCTATCAACAAAATTTGAGATTTTACTCAATTCTTTGTATTTCTTATTTTTATTCAGCTTACAAAGACTCCATTTATTATTGATAATAATTTTCAAAGCAAAAAGATTAAATAACAAAATTATTTTTAAAAAAGAATTTACAACTTACTTTTACTTTGGATTTTGTGATTCAAGAGGAAAATAAAAGTGGTGATCCCAGGAATGGACGAACTCCAGTAATTTTGGGAAGTTTTGTTTCCCCCGGGAAGGTTTTCTCAGGTTGTTATCGCTTGTATGCGTGTGATTTTTGTATATTGAAGATGATACCAATTGGCGTAAGGTGCAGTATTGGGTTTGTGATTCCAGTGTCCCCAGTCAAGTCTTGGTTCATTTTTCATTTTGGGTTTGCATGGTCTGAGGCCTCTACCCCAGATTCCCCAGCGAAGTCTTCCCTCATATGACGAAAGGTCTTTTTCCCTTGGTGTGCTGAGACGGAACTATTTGCAAAATGCCGCTCTTTCTGCAGTATTCGCATTATTGTTGGTATTTATTTCTCGAGCAACTAGAATAGGGAAGTATATTTTCAAAGAAGTTTTGAGACAATTGTCAACCCTTTGGATTTTCACCTGCCAAGTGCTGGGTTTGATTTAAAATCCCCATGAGTTTGACCGTTTTCTATAATGTTGACTTCTTGGTTCCCCAGGAAGGCTATCCCATGGCATCTTTTATTGGAATAAGTTTTCATGATATGAAGAATCAATCCAAGACTCCCCAGTGAAGGCTTCGCTATTTGATTGAAGTCTTTTATCCCCGTGCATGCTGAGATTTGACTCATTTACGAAGCATCTCCCTTTCGGCAGTACTTGCATTTTGTTTGATTGCCCGATAATCAGGCAAGGGCAATGTTTTATTTAAGAAGTGTTGAGGCATTTGTCAATTTTTTGGGTTTTCACCCACCAAGTGATGGGTTTGATTTGAAATCCCCATAAGATTGATTTCTTGCTATAATGTTTGACTTCTTAACTCACTAAGTTGTTATCCTCATGAGGTTTCATACTTTTTCCCCAGAGAAGTTGGTGCAATACTTACTCTCAATATTGAGGAACGTATCTTGGTTTCCCCTCTTCGATGTGGTGTTGGCCTCCCCAATGAAGTTAGCACGAGGTCCTCAGTTGATATCTCGATAATGAGGCATTATCTCCCATAGTGAAGTATATATGATATTTCCCCAATGAATTCAGCTCGAAACTCAGTTGATATTTTGCTGATATGGTTTCCATCTTCCTTATTTGAAATTAGTATTGCAATCCCCAGTAGAAGTGCAGACTGTGAAAAAATTTGTTTCCCCATTAAAGTCTGAGTGTTATTCCCTGGTGAAGCCTGGAGAAGGATGTTATACCCCTTGTATCTGTACTATTTTGTCGCTATGATTTGTTTACTTCCGGATTATGTTCCTTCCCATTGAAGTTAAACCGCGAAATAGGATTCTATTTCCTCTTTTGGTGCTTATTTTCTTATGGAATGTTCATCTTGGATGTGATTTAGCCAAGTGTTGATTGTACCCGAGTTGGTTTTGCCTGGTTACTCCCAGTGTTATATGTTTGTTTTGTCAGCATATACATGATAACACTCAAACATTCATACATACACCATGCATAATTAAATTTAGCAAATCATTGCTCATTCACATTCGTTAATATTTTATTGACATATTACCCTGTTTTGCAGAGTTGTGTTGTCCTCTCTCCAATAGAGTGTCGGCCTTAAGTAGAAAGTGTATATTCTTTCAATTTCTCCACTGAGTTATCCCTCGTGGAAGATTTTTGCTTTAGCCTTCCTGTACAGCTCCTTGTCTGGATAGATTGGGTTTTCCTCTTGAGTTTATTTCTCAAAGGATGTATTTTGGTTGGCTGTTTCACTCTAGTTTATTTCTGGTTTGAATCTTTGTTTCCCAGCAATATTATTACTTTTAATTTCTGCAAGCTTCGAGCATTGGTTTGAGAATGGGCATTTATTTTGGCACGAGAAATATTTTATCTCCTCAGCAGGAATATGTTGGCATTTCCCCAGGAAGTTGTATTTCATTCCCCATGAAATCATATTTCTTTCCCCAGGAAGCCATATTTCTTTCCCCAGAAAGTCATTTTTACAATCCTTCCTATAACAGCAAGTAGCAGGTCTCTTTATTTGAGAAACTTGTACTTCCCCGTAAAAGTCGACGTTACTTGTTTTCTATCTTCTATATGAATGGATAGTTTGCAGTTTGTTGTCAAATTACTCCAATGGATGGCAAGTATTTCAATATCCCAGAGACAGTTCGTTGTCGAATCTTTACAAGTGGTAGTCTCTTTATTTGAGACAACTTATATATTACCCTTTCCAGGAGGAATGCCTTGGTTAAAGAAGAAGTTGAGACCCGTTCTAGGTGAAACGCCAGAATTTTGGAGAAACTTGTTATTCTTTTTGCTACCTTCAGTGAACATTGTTAGTTCACCGTTAGTGAATGTCGGTGCTATGATATTTATTTTCTCTCTACCTTCATTGAAAGTTGGTAGTTCACCATCAGTGAATGTTGGTGATTGTTATCTTTTTGCTACCTTCAGTGAACGTTGGTAGTTCACCGTTAGTGAACGTCGGTACTATGATATTTCTTTTCTCTCTACCTTCAGCGAAAGTTGGTAGTTCACAATCAGTGAACGTTGGTGATTGTTATCTTTTTGCTACCTTCAGTGAACGTTGGTAGTTCACCGTTAGTGAACATCGATGTTATGATATTTCTTTTCTCTCTACCTTCAGTGAAAGTCGGTAGTTCACCATCAGTGAATGTTGGTGATTGTTATCTTTTTGATACCTTCAGTGAACGTTGGTAGTTCACCGTTAGTGAACATTGGTGCTATGATATTTCTTTTCTCTCTACCTTCAGTGAAAGTCGGTAGTTCACCATCAGTGAACGTTGGTGATTATTATCTTTTTGCTACCCTCGGTGAATGTTGTTAGTTCACCGTCAGTGAACGTCGATGCTATGATATTTCTTTTCTCTCTACCTTCAGTGAAAGTTGGTAATTCACCATCAGTGAACGTTAGTGATTGTTATATTTTTTCTACCTTCAGTGAACGTTGGTAGTTCACCGTCAGTGAACGTTGGTGCGATGATATTTATTTTCTCTCTACCTTCAGTGAAAGTCGGTAGTTCATCATCAGTGAATGTTGGTGATTGTTATCTTTTTTCTACCTTCAGTGAACGTTAGTAGTTCACCGTCAGTGAACGTCAATGTTATGATATTTCTTTTCTCTCTACCTTCAGTGAAAGTTGGTAGTTCACCATCAGTGAATGTTGGTGATTGTTATCTTTTTTATACCTTCAGTGAACGTTGGTAGTTCACCGTCAGTGAATATCGGTGCTATGATATTTCTTTTCTCTCTACCTTTAGTGAAAGTCGGTAGTTCACCATCAGTGAATGTTGGTGATTGTTATCTTTTTGCTACCCTTAGTGAATGTTGGTAGTTCACCGTCAGTGAACATCGGTGCTATGATATTTCTTTTCTCTTTACCTTCAGTGAACGTTGGTAGTTCACCATCAGTGAACGTTAGTGATTGTTATATTTTTGCTACCTTTAGTGAACGTTGGTAGTTCACCATCAGTGAACGTCGGTGCGATGATATTTATTTTCTCTCTACCTTCAGTGAAAGTCGGTAGTTCATCATCAGTGAATGTTGGTGATTGTTATCTTTTTGCTACCTTCAGTGAACGTTGGTAGTTCACCGTCAGTGAACGTCGGTGTTATGATATTTCTTTTCTCTCTACCTTCAGTGAAAGTTGGTAGTTCACCATCAGTGAACGTTGGTGATTGTTATCTTTTTGCTATCTTCAGTGAATGTCGATGTTTGTCTCTCTACCTTCAATGAATGTTGGTAGCTCACCGTCAGTTTACGTCGGTGTTATTATTATTTTCTCTTTCTACCTTCAGTGAACGTTGGTAGTTTCGCCTTCAGTGAAAGTTGGTGTATCCTTTGACCTTTTACCATCATCTGTGAGTCGGTATCTTTTTGATCTTCTACCTTTAACTATTGAGTTGGTAGTTCATAGTTATCTGTCGATCGTTGTTATCTATTGCCTTTTTCCTAATTTATTTTGTTGATTCTACCGTATCTCTTCTTTGGGTTTTACACCAATAGAGTCGGGTCTTTTTTATTCACCGGTGATTTATTTTCCTGGTCGGGTTTCTCTTTTGATCCTTATTTCCTTTGCTACATCCCCAGTGGTGTATTGCGTCCCTTTGAAGTTCTTCATATGCATTCATACTCATAAGCATTGCATGGCATCTTAGGGTAAAAAATAGGGTTTGTTTTATATTTAAGTATCTTCAATCACATCGACACAAAGATTTTTAACCTTCGTATCTCCGGATAGAAGAAACTTAAATAAGGGCAGCTGTTGTACCCCAATTTTCCCCCTAATATCCCTTCATCATACCATATTGATTCAATCACAACAAGATCATATTAGGGCTTTTGGTTCTCCTCCCTATCTTTAGCTTTGCTCTTTGAGGAATCACCAAGCACCTTGACTTATTTTTCACTTGTTTTTCTTTTGTGGTCATGCATGTTTTGTTTTCACTTTCCTTTTAATTAATAAAATTCAATGTTGGTTTGTCTTACTTGTTAATAATGTAGGTAAAGGCAATATGGCTTAACAAGTTGATCCATGGGTTCATGAGTTTATTTCCATGCCCTAGTCAATAAAGCTTGAGAAATTCAAACCTCACCATTGAAGTTGTTTTGGAAGAAATGGCATGGAAAGGTTTTTTTTGGTTCACCACATTTGAAAGTTATCAAGATTGATTCAAAAGTACAAGGGGTTGATTGAAGAAGTTGTCATGGTTGGACAAGGCCTTGTTCCCATTGGTCACAAGCGCATATTTATCTCAATTCCCAAGATATGGAAGTGGTTTTGGTTGCTATGAGTCATCATTATCATCCTCAACAACTTCTATCTACAAAGCAAAAGTGTTGGTACAAAAAGGTTGTTTAAAATTGTCAAAGTTCCTCAAAGCATTTTCTTGATCTAGGAGCTAGGGTTTTGAACTTCAAAGAAGTATATCTTGCTCATCTTTTGGTATTTTTGAGCGATTCCAAAAACATCCTTATCTTCAAAGGGTTATTAACAAATCACTTCAAAAGTTTCAAGAAGTTTTCATGTGGAAGAAACTTGATGATGAAGAAAGATTACAAGTCCTCCAGATGAACCCCCAACTTCCATGTGACTTCAAATGATCATAACTTGGTCCATTTTTATCACCTTGAGCCCACTCTTTTTCCATAATGATATTGAGGATGTGATCTATATTCCTTCTTTTATGTGCAAAGTGATAAAATGGATGGAGGATGCCTTAAGGATACAAAAGATTATAGGTCATTTCATGATTTTTTGTCAACTTCAACAATTCATAACTCTTTCAATTTTTGGAGATTTTAAATGGTTCAAGTTTCAAAATGTCATTAAAGAGGTCTATTTCATGCCATATTTTTTGGTCAAGAGAAAATTCCAAGAGGAAGGCCATGTTTGGATGCAAAACATTATAGGTCACTTTTGAAGAAAAACTTGAAATATTTCTAAGTATGGAAAGTCAACCTCTTTTTCCAACTTTGACTCATTGTGACTTTCAGCTCAAACATCCATTTGATTCCATTCTTTTCCCATTGCAAAGCTTGTAATCTCATCTTTCTAAAGCATCAAGAACCATACCTTAAGACCCCTTGAGCTGAGAATGTCATTGTTTCAAAAGTGGTAACTTGGAATTGAAGTTTCATCGCAAGTCAGAATTTGAATTTCATGTTACAACTTCTAATCCTCAAATTAGCACACGTTTTGGGTCTAATCATGATTAGCCAACTTTCCCAAGTGGATTAGTGCATTAAAACGCGCGTTTTGGATGAGTTTTAAAAAAAGAGAAGTCACACTTTCTTCATGATGCAGACCCACACGAATTCCCTCCAAATTGCATCATTCACCCTTCCTTTTGATCCCATTTGCTTCTCCTATAAATACATGAGCTATCCCATTCGTTTTCTCAAGCTTGAACAACCAAAATCACCCTGCCAAACTCGCTCCATAACTCACTTTTATGTAACTTCAAAATCATTGTTCAAGCCTTTTTCAATCCTTTTTTTCTATCAATTCACCTTCCTTGATCTTCCCTGAAGCTAACAAAAGTAGAATTGAGACTTCAAACCTTCTGAATTGATCTGACCAAGTCCATTTACAGAGCTCTGCAACTGAACTTCAATAGGTAGATTTCTCCATAAATTCTTCCAAACTTTGATATCATTGTGAAGCTCTCATTGCCCTGATTCTTGTGCTTCTTACAATTTTCAAATCCATTGAGAATTGAGAGAGAAATCTCAAATTGAAGGTACTCGCGATTTTCTGAGTTTTTGATTCATATCTCTTTGCATACCTTATATAAATTTGGCGCGATGGTGATGTTAGGAACGTCTTGAAGAGACGAATCCAATGATACTAGTTTGGGATCCTAATTTTTCCATTTGAATGATCTCATAAAATCTCCATTGCAGGGCTTCTGGAGGTTGAAGACGATGACATGTCTCGTCTTAGCCAACAATAGCGTGCCAAACGTTTTAATTTCATTGGTTGCCTTTTTTATGATCCTATGCGTATCTCACTAAGGTCCATATCAAGCACAACGCGTCTAGTCCATTGGATCAACTTACTAACGCGTTTTGACTATGATCTGATGGCCCACATCTTTTTAGTTTTATTTTATTTTCTGATTTTATATTTTAATTGATTTAATTTTCAAAAATTCATAACTTTTTTATTCTTTATCCAAAAATTATGAAAAAAATCACAAAAATACTTTGAATTATTTCTGATCTCATAACTATTTTTTCACATTTTTATTTTGGCATTTCATATTTTTTTATATTTTTTGCATTATTTGCTTTCTTTTAATTACTTTAAAAATACTTTCTGACATTTTTTAATTCTAAAAAAATTCAAAAGTATCATTTTACATATTTCTGACTTTTTGAAAATTTTATAGAATTTTATATTGATGTTTTCTATTTTTTGATCTATTTTCTCTTTGTTTGAGCAATTTTTATTAGTTTAAAAATAGTTTCTGACTTTAAAAAATTACCAAATATTTCATAAAAATATTTGAGTCTATTTCTGATTTTTCTATGACCTTATTTCTTTTTTACGAATCAATTTAAATATATTTGATTTTTTTCCCTTTATTTTCATTTTTATTTATTTTAAAACCCTTTTTATTGCATATATTAAATGTAATATTATTTTGTGATTATTTTTTGGATGATCTTGGGTTGAATTTTTTATCATAAACTTTGTTAACATCATTGGATCCATGGTGTTGAGTCTAACTCTATAAAAATAGATGAATGATTTTAATAATAGTTTGATTACATTTTAATTCCAATGTGGTTTATATATTCTTTCTCACCCTTCTTCATCTCATCTCTTTCTTATTGCACTAAGTGTTATTGGAGCATGATCTCTATATCATGTCTCAAAACAAATGGTGCATAGATTGCTATTGACCGGCCTAAAATCAGGTGCGACTTCTATATAAGTCCACTTACAATTACTTAACATAGCGCTAAATTTTATCCTGATTCGAATAAATGATCATTCGGGGCCCAAATCTATGTTTGCAAGCCCAAGTATGTTAATTTGATTACTTTTATCCAATAACCTTGAGATTTATTGTGTGGAGGCTTTGGCTCTACTAATCCTCTAATGGATCTACATCACTTTTGGTCAATGCGGATCACTTAAATATTGTTGATCATTAAATGTTACTTTTGAGGATTCCAAAATGGATGATATACTTGACAAAAAGCAAATGCAACTTGTTGTGTGGAGGCTTTGGTTCTACCAATCCTCTAATCAGTTCCAAATGAAAGTTTTAAGATGGTCATCCAACTAACCACTAATTATTTACAATTGACTTTATTTTATGCTTTTATTTTATGCTCTTTACTTTATGTATCATTTACTTTTAGCATTTACATTTCATGCTATTTTTCATCTTTGCTCACTTGAGCCCATTTATATTCTTGTCATTTTTATTTTGCTCACTTGAGCTTTTCTTTTCTTTTTGAAGATACTTAATAATCAACATAAACCATAAAAAACTTTAATGATACTTGGATTATTTGATTACTATCCTTGGCATTATAGAGTATTGGACTTCTTGGACTTAGGATTAGAAACCTTGGCCTATGTTGGAGACCTTGTGACCTTAATTTATATTTTGTCTGGAGTTCTTGAGGTTTACCTCAAGATATATGGTTGTTTGTTTGTTTTGTGTGCAGGTTATTGTGATTACATACTTTGTTTGTAATCTGGAATTCACTCGTATACAGCTGTTACTCTGCCCAATTTTTGTGAAGACTTAATACACTTGAAGTTTGGTTCTCTCAAGAGGTCTAGTATCTTTGCTTGCTTGGTTTCAATCCAAAGAATGGGAATTCTATCTTGACTCATAATGTCAAGTATTGGCTTTTTGTTGGTTATATGGTTCTTCTCTTAGCTTTTACCTTATGCTTTAGGATAGTCTCTTCTTCTCCTCCCATCTTCTTTAATTTCAAAAATATTCTTCCCCCTTTTGAAAACTCCTCTTGTTTTGAAACTTGAACCATTTTCATAATAAACTTGGACTTAGGTCCATGCTTTTTTTCAAAACATTTTCATGAATAAACTTCAATAAACTTAATAATACCTTGACATCCTTTTTTTGTGAGAAGCTAAAAGTCAATCAATCTCATTTCAAATCATTTTTCCACTTTGGCTTTTCATTTTAAAACTTTTCTCAAAAGATTGGACTCTTGTCAATCCTTGTAGTGATGCAAACAACTATACTTCTACAATATGTAGTGAAGAGAGATATTTTCCACTTGGGTGTTCAGTGGGGCATTGTTGATTTTAAAATCCAAGCCATATCCTCTCCTTTGAGATGATGCAAATTCTCCTTTCTCATGATTGTGGGTAGTAAATATGTTTTCCACACGGACAGTGACAATGATGTCTTATTTCATAAAATTAACCAGCACACTTGTGTTTTATAATTTTTAAAAGGTGAACTACGTGTACCCTGATCCCCTATTGCATGAAAGATGGTACGTAGGCACTAAAGGTTCGCAATCGCGGCCGGTGCAAAAATCATAAAAAATATATTTCTTTTCTCACCTCCGCCATCTATTTTACATACAACATTTTATAGACAAAATATACAGATTTTACAAAGAGGTTCCTATGGAGTACCGTAGATGTTTAGGGTGCTAATACCTTCCCTTTGCATAACCAACCCCCTTACCTAGAATCTTTCCCCCTTTTTTTGGATTACTCGCTCTTTTCCCATTCCTTTGGAAACAATAAAGCGCGGTGACGATTTTTATTTTGATATGTATAAGTCTAGTCGATCCAATGGCTTAGCCTTAAACATTTCTACCGCTACACCATCTAAACCATTAATTTTGATATTTTTTATCTTGGATTCATGAAAAGTTGACACAAGTGGATATTTACTTTTCAACCAAACTATATTTTATTATTTTACAAATCTGTTCACTCCAAACTTTTTCTCTATAAATAGAGAGATCATTTGCAAATCAAGGAGCAAATTTTTTGGCGGTGGAAAGAATCTTTAAAAAGCTCTCAAACTCTCAAAACTATCAAAACTCTCAAACACTTAACAAACCAAGAATATAAAGAAACACCACACTTGTTTCTTTTCCTTCAAATCCAAAAACAAACAAACACAACTCAACTTTTCTTGGTTTTCAAATCCAGCCAAAGAAACACAACAGTTGTTTCTTCCCTTAGAATCCAGGAGCACCCAGGGAAGCAACCCAAGGTCCCACACACACATTCCATCTTCAAGCAAGGTAAGTCACTCTGACCTTAACCCTTTCGTTCCAAGCATGTAAATAACATTTGTTTACTTTTTATTTATGTCCTTTCGATTATATGCTTTTCTTGTCCAAGTATATGTTAGAACTAACCTATACAGACTCAAAATGAAAGAAAAAGCTTCTTGTGAGTCGAAGCCTTAGGCTTCACCCCTTATTGCTTCACAGTGGTAAACTAAACGAAAGGACAGGGATTATGAATCGAAGGGTGTACACCCATGCTGACTTCCAGGCCAATCGAAAGAAGCAGATAAAGGACGTGATCAAAGGATACACTCACGCTGTCTTCCAGACCAATCGAAAGAAGCAGGAAAAGGGTGAAGCGAAGGGTGCATCCCACGTTGACTTCTAGGCCCAAATCGAAAGAATCCAAGAAAATTTGAATCGAAGGGTGCTATTTCCTGGATCGAAGAACTTATTTTCCCTTATTTTATTTGGTTTTTACATTTTTTTCTTATTGTTCAATATGGTTGTAATAGTGTAGGACCTTATTTTTTCGCATTTTTATTTCTTCCATAAATGTTAGTAATTAGGACATGTGACAAGATAAAATCAACAAGTAGACCACTTTAAGTTCAAGACAAAAATGCATGCAATACACTATTCACACACATGCACCTTGATAAAAAGATCATAGTCCCTCGATGTCCCTTGATGTTGCCTTCGGTAAACGATCTATTCCCTGAACAAAATTGCTAAAATGTCTCATAGGTTACCTTTTATGACTATACAGTTGACCCACGCTCGTCCCTCTACATCTAAAGATAGGGTTGCTTACCAATCGATGGTAAGATAATAATACCAAAGGAAGAGAGAAATTAAGAAAAGACTCATGAGTAGGTAGGATGTTCTTAGTTGCTTGCTCACAATCCATTTTCAAAAACAAAACATTGTTTTCAAATACACCAAACACGTCCAAAACATGAAATATTTTCAAAAGTCCAAACACTTTGTATACATTCTTATAGAGACGAGAATCATTACAAAGTTTGCCTAAACGAAGGCGTTTTTCAAAAATACTTTCAAAAACCACCACAAACACATTTTCAAACAAAGCATTTTCAAAGTGATCTAGCATGCAACTAAGAGACCATAGATAACTATGGATGAAAGGGTGCTAAAAATTTCCCTTTTCATAATCTACCCCCCGAACTCAAGAAAACATCTCAAAAGATATTTCCTGTTCTTTTCACCCTTTCCTTATTGTATAAAAGAAAAGTCTGTGGCGACTCTTTCTATCCATAACAATTGCGATCAAACGCAAAACAAACCAAGTCAGTTCTCCCACCGTATTACAACATGCATCAATCAATCATTACATTTCATGCATCAATCATGTGAAAACAATCATCATTGTCAATCAAGTAATATGTTCTACATGGAATCTCAGCAGTAGATTCCCCTAGTTAATCTCGGTAGATGATTTTCTAGAAGACCTCGGCAGAAGGTAGTTCTCAATAGAATATCGGCAATAGATTCCCCTGGTTAATCTCAGCAATTTATTATCTAGAAGACTTCGGCAGAAGGTAGTTCTCAACAGAACCTCAACAGTAGATTCTCCTGGTTAATCTCGATAGATGATTTTCCAGAAGACCTCGGTAGAAGGTAGTTCACAATAGAATCTCGGTAGTAGATTCCCCTGTTTAATCTCAGCAGTTAATTATCCAGAAGACCTCGATAAAAGGTAGTTTGTAATAGAATCTCGGCAGTAGATTCCACTGGTTAATCTCGTCAGTTAATTATCCAGAAGACCTTGGAAGAAGGTAGCTCCCAATTGAATCTTGGTGGTAGATTCCCATGGTTAATCTCGGCAGTTGATTATCATAAGACTTCAGCAGAAGGTAGTTCTCAACAAAATCTCGGTAGTAAATTCTCCTGGTTAATCTCGACAGATGATTTTCAAAAAGTCCTCGGCAGAAGGTAGTTCATAACAGAATCACGGTAGTAGATTCCCCTATTTAATCTCGGTAATTAATTATCCAGAAGACCTCAGCAGAAGGTATTTCTCAACAGAACCTCGGCAATATATTCCATGGAAATCTCGGCAGTAGATTTTCTGTTAAGAGCCTCACATCAAGCATGACGTTCACATAACCATATCAAAGTATCAAGGTCATTCATAAAATTTGGTGCATCTAACATATGGGAATATAAAACATTTTCATTATATTTGGGGCGTATACACACATTTGGTACATATGTAAATATTTGGGGCATATACAACATGCTTGACGCACATACACTTTGGGTTCCATATCAGCTTAGCGCATGCATGGCATCTTTAAAAACTACTTTGGTTAAATTATAAACTTTCTTGGGGTCCATCATTAGCGAGCTTATCTATGCGAACTGGATAGTTTAAACTTTAAAAGATACCATGGTTAATAACCGGCACAACCGGTATCGTTGGCGAAAATTTGGGGTTCATTTCTTCATGATGATAGTATTGGTTGAGAGCAGACACAACCGACATCATCAATAAATTTAGAATTCATTTCTTTCATGATGATAGTCTTGGTTGAGGGTTGACACAACCGACATCATCGATGAATTTGGGGTTTATTTCTTCATGTTGATAATCTTGTTTGAGGGCTGACACAACTGACATCATCGATGAATTTGGGGTTTATTTCTTCATGTTGACAGTATTGGTTGATGGCTGACACAACCGACATCATCGATGAATTTGGGATTTATTTCTTCATGTTGATAGTATTGGTTGAGGGCTGACACAACCGACACCATCGATGAATTTGGGATTTATTTCTTCATGTTGATAGTCTTGGTTGAGGGCTGACACAACCGACATCATCAGTGAATTTGGAGTTTTATTTTCTTCATGTTGATAGTCTTGGTTAAGGGATGGCATAATTGACATCATCAGTGAATTTGGGGTTTTATTTTCTTCATGTTGATAGTCTTGGTTGAGGGATGACACAACCAACGTCATCAGTGAATTTGAGGTTTATCGCTTCAAACCTAACATATTTCATTTGGTTATCGAGTCTTTGTTGAGGGCTGACACAACTGACATCGTCTTTCCAAGTTCCAAAATATTTTCAACCCATATTTTCTACTCCCTAAGTTGTAGTAGATGTCTAAAATCTGCAATATAACTCATTGCGTTAGTCCCGGAGCATCAATAGGTTATTTGTGTCTCTGCGATATAATTCATTGTGTTAGTCTCCATGAAACAATGTATTATCAAGCTCTATGTTATTCATCCCCTAGGTTGCGATGAGTATACAAAATCTGCGTTAAGATTACTATGTTAGTCTCAAAGCGTTAGTAAGTCTATCTTTTCAAATCAGTGTTATTTACCTCATAGGTTATGGTAAATACATAAAATCTGCGATCTCTTTTCTAGGTATTGGCGAGTTATCCGCGTCGTCATATCCAAATCAATCATACTCTAGACCCAAACTCTTGTAGGATGATAGATCATCATTTCTTCCTATTTTCTTCATTCTCAAACTCTGGTAGGATGATATATCATTATCTTTGCCTATTTTTCATGCTCTTGGGAACGCTGAACAACATATCCTAATAATTGTTTGGTCAAATTTTGGGGTCTTCCATTATTTAATAACCCTCTGATTCGAACATGCGAGACCTGTTTATTCTTGCACCATTTAATTGCAGAGTAATTACATCGGGGAGGTTATCATACCCCAAATTTAACCTATCAAATAATCATATTACGTTACCTTTTGTATTTTTTTCATATTGTGTAAATTTTCCAGTTTTAAGTCTTTTTATATTGGGGAGGGGTTTAAATATTGATGAGTAGATTTTGTATACTCATTGCAACCTAGGGGATGAATAACATAGAGCTTGATAATACATTACTGCATGGAGACTAACACAATGAATTATATCATAGAGAGACAAATAACTTATTGCTGCTTTGGAACTAACACAATGAGTTATATTGCAAAAACTCAATATCATGCATAGCTCAAAGAGTGTTTCACGCTCATTTTCATTTCCTGAGGTCTTATTGCTATCAACATCTTACCTTATGGTCAAAGTCTAACTTACTTGGCACCTATAAAAACAGATGTTTGTCTATCTACCTCTTTTTTGTCCAACGCTAATATAGGATGCGCTGTTTCTTTTTCGTCCAACGCTAATTTTGGATGTGTTGTTTCTCTTTCTGTCAAATGCTAATCTTGGATATCTTGCTTCTCACTTTCAGCCAATGCTAATATTCAATATCATGTTTCTCTCTGCCACCCGAAGCAAGTATTGGATGTCATGATCTTTTGTCACCGTCCAAAGCCATTAATTGAATGTCTCGAATTTTTGTTAATCCAAAGCTAATAATTGGATATCACATCTCTTTTCCCTTCATTTAAATCAAATCATTACATGTTGTGATCTTATTTTATCCAAAGTCAATGATTGGATGTCTATAATAACCGATTGAAAAATATAGAGTCGCCACCATTGATTTTTATCATAGGGAAGGGAATATAACGGATAACCCTAATTTGATCAGATATTCTAAGTTGTTAACTCGTTTAGACAAAGGAAAGGTGTTAGGCACCCCTCATCTATCTTGTTCACAATGATACTAGGGCTTAGGTTTACGGTTTAAGAATAGGGTTTTAATTTTTATTAGGGGAACTCGCCATAATTTTTAATTCGTATGCCTATGTATCCTCTTATGAGAAAACAGAGTCCCAATTTGTAATTCGTAGTGTTGGTTGGTGTTTTTTATGGATTATAGAATATCTCGAATTCTCCTTGAGCCAAGCCTGGATTTGTAAATTGCGGAGTTGTTAGACGAAGTTCGCAGTTAATGAGAAAAATCTCCATAATCCTTTTTGAAAATAATATCTTGAGTTCATTAATTTAGTAGAAAATAGTTAGTAATTTATCAGTTAGATATTTTCAAATATATTAAAAAATATTTTTATGACTGAGAAAAAAAGAATTTAATGCAATTTAAGTATTAAAATATGAGTTAGTGAAAAAAAGAATTTGAATTAATAAATAAAAATTTTAGAATTTATTAAATAAATATATTAAATATTAAAAATATTAATTACAATATAAAGTAAAATAAGTAGATGAAATAAAAAAAATATAAATAATAAAATTAATTTTAATTAAAACGCACGGGGTGTAAAATCAGTTTGGCTAGTAAAAGGTTGATGTGTGAATAATAGAGCCTTAAATCCAGATATTGGGGGGTGCAGGAAATAAGGTCCAAGCTCAGATGCTGGACTTGGCCCAAAATGCATGGGGGTGAGAAATTAGTTAATTGGTAAAGGCCCAGGGGTGTGTTTAGAAGGACCAGGCCCAAAACAGAATTTGTTTGAGGCCCGTTGGATCTAGTGTGGCGTACGCACATGCTTACAGTGGGCTATCGATATTATGCTTGCTTGATCGTGATCAGACGGAAGGGATGTGAGGGCGCATAGTAAGTGAAACGTACGGGATTATGGAGAGGTTATATCTTTTCTTTCCTTTTAATTCCCTTCTCATTTCATCGCTCACCCTTCTCTCTTCTCCCCCAACCACAGAAACCAACAACAATGACACCCTAAAGCCTAATCGGTAGCTACAACAGTGATCTTTAACCACCCTGACCCTATATTATAGAACTCTAACCCTTAAATCAAAAACCCAAATCCCAAAACCCTTCATCAATTCAGCAAAACAAAAACAAAATCGCAATAAGCTAAGTGTTCAGTACCTCTACTACCGTGATTCTCATTTTGTTCTTCGATTCCTTTGGTTTTAGGTTTCTGATCTCCTTCTTCTCCTTCATTTTGTAGGTGTTGGTGACGATGGATCAAATATCTTAGGGTTTCTATTCAGAAACCCTAGATTTATATGCGAAAAAACTATGAGGGAAGCCCTGTTCTTCATCTCTTCTTCTTCTACTCCTTCTTTGTCCAATTTTTTCTCCCCTAATTAGTTTTAGAATTAGGTATTTATAGATTTTTGTTAGAGATTGAATTAGAAAATTTGTTATGTTGATTGTCTGTTATGAATTAGATTGATAGAATTAGGAATTAGATTAATAAAATTAGGGTTAGAATTTATTTGACTAGATTCTGTAATTGATATAGTTTCGTATTCTGGACGATTTGGCTTGTAATATCTTTAAAGGTTTAATTTTGTTTCCATTATTAGATTTGTTTCAGATTCAATTTTGTTTGATTAGCATTTTGCATTTTTTGGGCTTATGGTTGGAGTTAAAGAAATGACTGATGAAGTCGCCGCCGTGGATAACCAAAAATTAGGGTTTTTTTACCCTTAGTTAACTTTAGTCAACGAAAGAACAATAATAATAATAATAATAATAATAATAATAATAATAATAATAATTATAAATAGTAAAATAATATGTTTGTTATAACTGTATAAATAACCATAATAATAAAAAATAGAAAAATAATTATCTTGGAAAATTGACTTGGTCAATCCTTGACCCAAATGAAAAAACATAAAAAGGATATCATTCAAAAAGATCAATTGGGCCTTAAAAAATCATATGGGCCAATTCTGCTCAACCAAAAAAACATACACCCCCTTTATCATTAAAACGAGTCAAAACTCTTACTGGGCCATCAGACTTTGATGGCCCACTTGAAGCATCAAAATCCTATTTTATACAAATCTACCCCCATCCTTTTATCATTTGAGGTGAGTAAAAACCTTTAATGGGCTGAGATCTAAACAAAAAATTCACCTCCTATCTATAAACTATAAAGGCTCCCTAATGAAAAATGGGCCACCAAACTTGGACACATACACCCCCCCACCCCTTTTTTATGAATCGGATAGCAATACTTTGAGTAAATTAATATGCTGTAAAGACTTATTAGCCCAGTCTGTCAAATGAACTATCCATACACCCTTATTTCTAATGTAAAGAATGAAGTTAAAAACCCTTAACGGGCCATCAGATTTGGGGTATGACAATGTCATATATTATTTTTCCTTCATTCAAAGCAAATTATTGGATCTTGTGGTCTTCTTTAATCCAAATCCAGTGATTGGATGTCATATATTCTTTTCCCTTCATTTAAAGAAAATTATTGGATGTTACGATCTTCTTTTATCTGAAGCCAATGATCATATGTCTTTATTTCTTTTTCCCTTTATTCAAAGAAAATAATTAAATATTATGGTCTCTTTTCCGTCAATTTATTTCCCCTTAATTCAAAGCACCATTGGATGTTGCAGTCGTCTTTTATCCAAAGCCAGTAATTGGATATCATGATCTTTTTCATCCAGTATCATTCCTGGATGACTCTGATGCAACTTTAGATTTGGTCTCGTTTCACATCTAATGTTTTTCTTGATGTTTCTGGTGTATTTTACAGAGAGTTTCTCACTTTATTCAATGCTATTCTTGGATATCATGATCTTTCCTGTCTAATGTCATTCTTGGATAACTCTAATATATCTTCAGATTTGGTCTCATTCCGCATCTAATGCTTCTCTAGATGTTTCTGATGTATCTTCCAGAGAGTTTCTCACTTTATTCAATTTCATTCTTGGATATCGTGATCTTTTCCGTCCAGTGCCATTCCTGGATGACTCTTATGTATCTTCAGATTTGGCCTCATTCTGCATCTAATGCTTCTCTAGATGTTTCTGATGTATTTTCCATAGCGTTTCTCACTTATTCAACGCCATTCTTGGATATCATTATCTTTTTAATCCAGTACCATTCCTGGATGTTTCTGATGTATCTTCAGACTTGGTCTCATTCCACATCTAATGTTTTTCTAGATGTCTCTGACGTATTTTCCAGAGAGTTTCTCCCTTCATCCAAAACTGGTAATTGGATGTCATAATCCTCAGTATAGTGTTTTTCACCCTACTCAATATTATTCTTGGATGTCTAATTTTTCCAAGTATTATTAGATACTCCATGCCATCTTGACGAATCTCCATAATATCTTGTGTTCCCCAGCGTGTCTTACCACATTGTTCTTTCAATCTACCATAAATATTTTGCTTCAAGTTTTTCTATAGAGTGTCTTATCTTATGCATTCATATCAAATCATAAACAAATAAGAAGCATGTCAAAAAAGAGTCAACATATTACATTGCATTTCATTGTTACCCAAGGGACAAAATAAGAAATCATCAGTGCCATCAACAGGTTGCCTCGGTAACTCCAATTGTTAATACAGCTCCGACTACAGTCGCTTATCAAAGGCCAGCCCCTCAAGGAAATCAAGGGTAGAATCAAAGGATAGAACCTTTTGACTTTATTCCCATGAGTTATGCAGAGTTACTCCCATCATTGATCCATAAAAAGTTGGTCCAAACTAGGCCACCCAGGCTATACCATCACCACTGCCTTGGTATTACAAGGCAGATCAGACGTGCGCTATCCATCAGGGTGCACCAGGGCGTAATATGGAAAACTGTTATCCTCTGAAATCCGAGGTATAGAAAATGGTTAGATTTGGCCTTTTGTCCTTCAAAGATGTCAGTCATAATGTCAAAGATAATCCTCTACCAAAGCATGGAGGAATGAATTGCTGTTAATATGGTTGCTAGTTGTCCAAGGGACTTCTGCATTTATGATATTAACTTGGTCAGATGAGACTTGGTAAAGATGCATGCATACCTTTACGAGTTTAGTTATTATACTCATGACCATGCTGGTTGTGGTATCTGTAGTACTAATATACAAGGTTGCGATAAGGTAAAGGCTGGTTTGTAGGAGATGATGGATGAGGGCCTCATCCATATAATCATACCTAGGGGAGAATATGAGGAGGAAGTGAACATGGTCTTTGGATGTCCTGGAGAGTTTCAGATCTTTGATGTGGACCATATGAATGATGATCTCGTGCAATTGCATGCTACCTTTTGTCATATGGCTGGTCAGGTAGAGCACCACTATAGATCTTGCCAGGTTTGCTACAAGGATTCCCAAGGATATTCCATTGTAAGAATAGGTATTCAGTTGCTATTGGATAATGGAACTATCAAAGTTTCAAGCCAAAGAGATGATTACCATGATGTTAACAAGATTGAGGTTTGCTTGGCTGAGGATGAATCGAATGATGGATATGCTTCGGCGGATGAATTCTTTTATGTTCTCCGACGATGATTCTTTGATACCCAAATTTTCTGAAGAAGGTGTAAGCGTAATTGTACCTTGCTTTAATGATTCTACCCACGTTGAGATTGAATACTGTAGCAAGTTAGTTGTTGCCCCAGTGGTGATTTGCTTTCCAGTGCATGTTCCTTACAAATCAGACAAATTTGTACCGTACAAGTACAATGCTACTATTTTAGAGGATGGTGTGGAAGTTCCCATCCATTTGTTGTCTAGCATCGAGATTATTTGAGACTGGTAGAGTGACCCGCAGTGGTCGTGTATTTGCACCGGTTGTTCAGGGAAACAATAATGCTGGTAAGAAAGTTATGGAAAGTGCTGAGAATAAGAAAGTTGTAGGGGAGTCTAGTGGTGCTACCCTGGAGAAAGATGTGGGTGATATTTTGAAGATTATCAAAATGACCGACTCTATAATTATAGATCAGCTATTGCAGACTCCTTCAAAGATATATATCCTAGCATTATTGATGAATTCTGCTTCCCATAGAGAATCTTGAATGCAAGTGTTGGACCAAGCCTTCATGGAGTGTGATATGTTGTTAGATCAATTTAGTAGTGTGGTAGGTAATATTACATCTTGTAATAACCTAAGCTTTTGCGGTGATGAATTTCCTGATGAAGCGAGGAATCACAATCTAGCCCTCCACATATCCATGAACTGTAAAAATGATTCATTGTCAAATGTGATGATTGATAATGGGTCTTCCTTAAGTGTTATACCTAAGAGCACGCTGATGAAGTTGAAATATCAAGGGGCTCCCATGCGCCCAAGTTGTATTATTGTAAAAGCTTTAGATGGATCAAGGAAGTCAGTTATTGGGGAAGTGGATCTGCCTATCCACATAGGCCCACACCTTTTCCATATCACTTTCCAAGTCACGGATATTGTGCCCGCATACAGATGTTTACTGAGATGACCATGGATACATGAGGCAGGGGCTGTCACTTCAACTCTACACCAAAAGCTGAAGTTCGTGCGTGAAGGAAAAGTGGTTATTATAAATGGAGAGAAAGCATTGCTGATTTCTCATCTATCATCTTCCAGTGTTGTAGAAGCATATGAAGTTGTTGTTGGAACGCAATTCCAAGATTTGTATGTTGATAACGTGAGATAGAATGAGAATTTTATGGCTTCATTCAAATATGCTCAGCAGGTTATACGCAATGGCCCTAGTAAAGTATGGGGGTAGATTGTTGATCTGACGGTGAACAAGAACAGGGTTGGTTTAGGATTCTCAGTTAAGAATGGAAAAGTTGAGACCCTGAAGTCAAAGTCTATTGTGAGCAGCTATCAGGATATTTTCCACAGTGGAGTATACCTCCATCCAACTGTTTTTGGAATCAATGCTATTGTGGAGGATGAAGAAGAGCAGGAAATACTGATTTATGTGACGCCTTGAGTCAGAGTCCAGAACTGGGTCACTATTGATATTCCCTCTTGCATCCATGTCTCAAAGTAATTTGTTTTTGTCTATTTTTTCAAAAATATTTCACTCTTCCCAAGGTGAAAGTTAATATTGTATGGGCTTATCTGTTTGCTTTGATCATTAAAATCATAAATAAAAGTTGTCTTTGACTCTCAAATCATGTTTTTATTTTCTGCTTTTTCTTGGAAAATGGTAATCAGAAGAAAAAAACCCTTTCTTTTTGAATAAATAATAACTGTAAATAAATCTGCATAATCACTTGATATATGTGTCAGTTTCTAAAAGCAATCATAAATCATATGTGCAGATTAATTAATAAACCCGTTGAATACAATGACCCTGCACCCTCTCCCAACTTTGAATATCATGTGTATGGGGCCGAAGAAGAACAATATGATGACATTCCAGAAGAGGTTTCACGGTTTCTCGAGCGGGATAAAAGTGCCATTCAGTCGTATAAAGATCCATTGGAGACCATCAATTTGGGTTTAGAGGAAGAGACAAAGGAGGTCAAGATTGGAGCATTATTGCACCCCGACGTAAAGAGCAGGTTAACTAAATTGTTGAAAGAGTATGTGGACATCTTTGCTTGGTCTTACCAGGACATGCCTGGTATAGATACTGACAGTGTGGAGCATCATTTTCTGTTGAAACTAGAGTGTCTTCCAGTCAAGCAGAAATTACGAAGAACTCACCTTGATATGGCAGTGAAAATTAAAAAAGAAGTTTTAAAACAGATTAATTCCGGTTTTCTTGTGACATCAGTGTACCCTCAGTGGATTGCCAATATTGTCCCAGTACCAAAGAAAGATGGAAAATTTCGCATGTGCATTGATTATAGAGATTTTAATAAAGCTAGTCCAAAAAATGATTTTCCATTGCCGCATATTGATATGTTGGTTGATAGTACAACAAAATTCAAAGTATTCTTGTTCATGGATGGATTTTTCGGATATAATCAAATAAGAGTGGCTCCCAATGACATGGAAAAAACAATGTTTATCACACCCTTGGGAACATTCTATTCCAGAGTGATGCCCTTCGGGTTGAAGAACGCTTGTGCAACGTACCAGAGGGCTATGACAACCCTATTCCATGATCTGATGCACAAAGAAATTAAGGAATATGTTGATGACATGATTTCCAAATTACAGACTGAAGAAGGACATGTAGAAGATTTGTTGAAATTATTTCAGCGATTAAAAAAGTATCGTCTCCGCTTAAATCTAAAAAAATGCACCTTCAGTGTCCGATCAGGTAAATGGCTAGGTTTCATTGTCAACCAAAAAGGAATTGAAGTTGACCCTGATAAAGTCAAAGTAATTCAAGAAATGTCTGCGCCAAGAACTGAAAATAAAGTTAGAGGCTTCCTTAGGCGGTTGAATTACATTTCCAGATTCATTTCCCACATGAATGCAACGTGTGAACCGATCTTTAAGTTGTTAAAGAAAGATTAAAGTTATGTGTGGACAAATTATTTCCAAAGGGAATTTGAAAGTATTAAAGATTATCTGCTTGAATCTCCTATCTTGCTCCCTCCCGTTGAAGGAAGACCATTGATCATGTACCTGACATTGTTAGATAATTCTATGGGTTGTATTTTGGGACAACAAGATGAAACATGGAAGAACAAATATGCCATTTATTATCTCAGCAAGAAGTTTATTAACTGTTGTGATACGGTGGCAGAACCGACTGTTAATACTAGTTTGCGTTTTTTGTTTGCAAAATTTCGCAGTAAGCAAGACTCGCCACCGACTTTTATTTTATCCAATCAGGAAAAGGAAAAAGAACAGAAAAAACCTTTTTCGAGATGTTTCTGAGTACGGGGGGTAGATTATAGAAAGGGAAGGTGTTAGCACCCTTTCTATCTGTGGTTTTCCACGGGCTCTTAGGTACTTGCTCATTTTGAAAACTGCTTGTGTGTGCTTGTTTTGAAAAGTTTTGTTTTACTTCGTTTTAACCCTTGTTTCTGTCCTCAAGAGTGTTACGAAGTTGTTTTTGAAAACTTTGTTTGAAAAGTGTTGGTGTGAAAAAGTTTTTGTTTGTTTGAGCAAGTACCTAGGAACTAATCTACCTACTCGAAAAAGGTCTGTTCGTTTTCCTTTTAGACAATTCTATCCCATTATTGAGAAATAGGTAGCATCTTTGTTGGAGTTTTTTAGGGACATTCGAAGGGACAAATACGATCACAAAAGCAATGTTAGTAATCATCCTAAAGCCTTAAAGATCTTTTTCCGAGGCAAAATCTGAATGGGTCATTTTAGATCTTTCGGGGCTAGAGGACAACCACTAACAAACCCTATACTTCATGACCGTTTACCGAAGGCAACCAGAGTGGAGTAAGCCCTAAGAGTGAGCATGTGCGAGTGCATGTTTTCAGTTAATTTATCTTTGCATATTTAGGGTTTCCTACCGTATTAATTTTCAGTTTGTCTTTCCATACAATCCTATTAACATTCATCTAAGCAGTTTATAGTTTGCAGAAATAAAATGCAGGAAAGTTAAAAGTCCTAGCTATTACAGGGCTTTTGCAGATACATAATTATTTTGACTGAAAATAAAGATGCGGAATTTAAACCCTAATTACTATTACAAACTCGGAGCAGTTACAATAATAATAAAAAGGAAATTAAAAAAATGTGCGCGGCGAATTAAATGCGAGAATAAATTAGGAAACCTAGAAAATCTAATTGAAAAAGATTTAGATTATTTTTTAGAAAAAAATTAATTAGGTTATGTACAAATTAAACCCTAATTTCTAATTGATTTATCATGAAAAAAGGATTAAATTGCCCTAAATAATTAATCTAATTAATTAAGGAAATAAAATATTTTTTATGAAAATAAATGATTTTTAATGTTTTTATGATTTTTTTGATTAAATAAAAAAGAAATAACTTTTGTGTTATTTTTGTAAAAGAAGTAATTAATAAAACAATTAGAAAAGAAATAAAGAAAAGAGTAAAAGAACTTGGGCCTGTGATGAAAGCTGAATGGGAGGTGTGACGCCTGAATTTCATTGAGCCCAAATCCTTTGGCCCAATCAGCCATTTGGATCCAGTGCTGGCCACGTTTGAGTGTTCACCATGGTCTGCATGTGTTGAGTGTTAGATCTGGATATGATGAGATCTTGTGGTATGGTGATGGAAGTGCATGAGGAGCGCACAGGGACCTGGAGTGTTAGATCTGAAGACACAAATTAGTGAAAATTAACTTTGTAAAAGGGCTGGATCGAACCCACCCCCTTTTGGACTAAAGCCTTATCATGACCTGCCTTGCCAACTGAACCAAGCGTGTTAATTGTTAACAAAATAATACAAAATAAATATAAGGAAAATAAAGATCTATGGACAAATGTCAAAAACGTGCGCGCTGTGGGTTCCCAGTGGTTTGAATGGACGAATCAGTGAGCACCACATCATCACCTTCTCCAGGGATCCGTCGTTTTAGATGGGGAACTTTTACCTACAACATTTTTCTGTCACTATAGGTTGTAGTGACGGATTTTGTTCGTAACTAAAAACCTGCAAAATTCAAAAACGCAACACAAGAAGAATAAATTCAAACCAAAGGCATGAATCAATTGCAAATCATCTCTTGAGCATGATAGTACCCCTAATTTTGTCCAATTTTTCCTTTATATAGAATTCCCAATTTGGGACCTCAAAACCCTAACAATGGCATCATGCCATTCCTGCACTTAAACTTCAATCAAACCAATCAAAAACATTGCAAATATGATAGCAAGCATGGATATATGATCAAAACATGTTTATGATGGATAAATCATTGAAAACGAATCTTGAAAAAAGATGCAAACCATGACACTGTGAGTCGTGATTTTTGAAGGTTTTAAGGCTTGAGGATGATTGGAGTGGCTTCAGAAGATGTCCAGGAACATATTTTTGGCCTTGGAATTGCTTGAAATGGCCTGTAGCATCTGTGATACGGTGGGAGAACTGACTTGGGGTTTTGCGTTTGTGTTTGCAAAATGTTGCGGTTTAGCAAGAGTCGCCACCGACTTTTCTTTTATCCAATAAGGAAAGGTGAAAAAGCACAGGAAAGACCTTTCGAGATGTTTTCTTGAGTTCGGGGGGTAGATTATTGAAAGGGAAGGTATTAGCACCCTTTTCATCCATGGTTTTCCATGCGCTCTTAGTTACTTGCTAGATCACTTGCTTTTGTTTGAAATTATGCTTTTGTGTGGTTTTTTGAAAGTATTTTGAAAAGGCGCCATCGTTTAGGCAAACTTTGTAATGATTCTCGTTCTTAAGAATGTATACAAAGTGTTGATCTTTTGAAAATGTTTCAAAGTTTGTAAGATATTTTGAAAAGTGTAGGTGTTTGTTTTGAAAATAGCAAGGATGTTTGTTTTGAGATGGAGCAAGTAATTAGGAGCAATCTACCTACTCAAATGTCTTTCTTGTTCATTTTCTTTTCCTTTGACATTGTTGTCTTACCATTGATTTGGTAAGCAACCCTATCTTTGAATGTAAACGGGACGAGCGTGGGTCATCGTATAGCCATGATTAGCAATGTTGCAAGGTATCTTAGCATTCTTTTATAGGGACTAAGATCACTTGTAAGGCAAAATTTGTAGCATCATCGAGGGACTATGATCTTGTACTTGTGATTGTTTTTGCTAAGATACCCCACATGCATAACATGACCATTTTTATAAGGCAACAAGTGGAATTTCCCTAAGGGTGCATGTGTGCAAGTGTGTTTGATTGCATGCATTTTGTCTTTGATTTTTGGGTTGTCTACTTGTTGATTTTATCTTGCCATACACACCTAATTACTTAACATTTATATGAAGGTAATAAAAGAGTGCAAAAAATAAATCCTACACTATTACAACCATATTGAATTGCATGAAAATATAAAGGCAAAAATAAGGTAAAAGCAAGAAAAAATGGATCTTTCAATTTAGGGCAGCAAACCCTTCGATTCTGCCATTTCTGGTTCTCTTCGACCTTACCTTGCTAGAGGTTGGAGCGTGTTCTGGACTTTGAAGCAGTTGCTTTGAATGCCTCCGAATTCAAAGGGAAAGACCTAGGGTAGGCCTTCGACACTGGATTCGAAAGAGCAAAACAAGTGAAATATCCTTCTTTGTTGGATTCAAAGTAAGGAACAAGTGGGATGCTCCTTGATTCGAAGGAAACTGGAATGCGTTGTTCTTCAGAATTGAAGGAGGTAACGATGATTCTGGTTTTTTTTTATTTCATAAGTGTTGAAGTGTTTGAGAATTTTATGGTGTGTGAGAATTTTGAAGATACATTCCCCTCCTCTCCCTTTCTTTGTGAAAATGAACTCTCTATTTACAGAGAAAGGCTTTTGGGAAGCTTGGGGGAAAAAATAATAAAATAAGGCTCAGCTGGAAAGTAAGTGTCCACTTGTGCCATAAAAGCAAGATGAATGGTTCAGATGGGTTGCTTCTTTCTGAAGGAAAACAGGCGCAAGGCTCAAGACAAACTTTTCTAAAAGGTAGTGTTATGCTATTAAGTGCAAGTGGTCTTGGAAAACAAATGGGTAAAGGCCTATTTTAACTTGCATAAACAATTAAGTGTAGGGTGAGTCATAGGTTTAAGGCCTGAAAAGGGAAAACACGTAGCCTAGCCTATGGGTCTAAATGTTCAACTTGATCTTTTGAGTCGAATCCTCCATCTTTCTACACCTTTCGACCAGACTAGAACAACACAACATTCGTTTTCACCAGTTGTGTGTCCTTCGAATGAACCAACTGTGTGTTTTTCGAATATCCCTTTTTAGCTGAATATGCCATTTTGAGTCTTCTTGTTTTTAATAACTTAGGCCCAAACCTACGACCAGACTTCAAAGTAAGAGAACAATTATTCCCTAACTATGGCAACTCCTTCGGATGGACCACCAAGTTGTGTGACATAATGCAGGATTATGGCGTATTGAAGGGTTTACAGATGGACTTGAAGGTTATATGAAGGCGCATTCGAATCATACATGAAGATGAATTTGAAAGTCACAGGAAGGTAGCCATTCATCCAATCGAAAACTTATGAATCCAAGGAAAATAGGTGAGGGGCGAATGGTGCAATCGAATGACACTTTTCAGAAGGTTATTAACTTCTGAATCGAAGGAAGCTTTCAGAAGATTATTGACTTTTTGAATTGAAGAAAACCAAAAGGAGGCCTTTACTTCCTGAGTCGAAGGACATTCCTGAGTTGAAGGACATTGTTTCAAAGGGAAACAAAAACTCAATTGAAGCTTGTATGAAGATCATTTTCTTCTGAATCGAAGGAAGCTTTAAGAAGATTATTGACTTTTTGAATTGAAGAAAACCAAAAGGAGGTCTTTACTTCCTGAGTCGAAGGACACTGTTTCCAAGGGAAACAAAAACCCAATTGAAGCTTGTATGAAGATCATTTTCTTCTGAATCGAAGCAAGCTTCAATACCCAAATGAAAGATGTAACCCAAGTGGCATGAAGCCCTTGCTCAACTGAAGCATACATGCAGGCATGGCCAGAGATGAATGCCCAAATGAAGGCTTACACGCAGATATGCAGGAGGTGAATGCCCAAATGAAGGCTTGTATGCAGGAATGAGATCGAAGCGCACTTGTTCGAAGGAAGCCTTTTCCTCAATCGAAGCTTGTGGTCTAAACAAACATAAAGGGAGTCATTTACTTTTAGCATGAGGGAAGTTCCTGATTTCTGAATCGAAGGGTGTTCTTTCAAAGGAAGCAAGAACTTAGTCAAATCTTATATGAAGATATCTCTTGGCTCAAACAAAACTTGTGAGAGGCAAAGTCTGCAAGAGGCCCTTGGTGCAAGTGGATTCGAAGGATGCATAGAGATGGTTATTTTATCCCATCGAAGCTTGTCCAAACGAAACAAACATGCAGGCAGCATATGCCCAATCGAAGTAGGCTTGTAGGCAGCTATTTAGTACTCAAAGCAAACATACAGGCAGTGGAAGACACAAACGAAGCCTACAACAAGAAGTCACATGCCCAGACGAAAGAGGCACGCTAGCAGCAACTTATGAGCAATCAAAGGAGGTGCAAAGTCCAATCGAAGGGGGCTGAATCGAAGGAGACCTATTTTCCTCCAAATTTGTCAAAATGTTATTTTTATCTGTTTTCTCCCTTTTTGACAGTTTCCTTTTAATTCTGGTGCTGGAAAATCCCAATGTACTTGTTCAAGCTTGAACCTTGAAAATCCTTGTGAGAAAGGCCTTGAGAATTGAGAGGGAAAATTTTGGGGTACAACAGCTGCCCCTGTTCAAACTTCTTGAACCTGAAGAGTTAGATTGGCGGATCCGGCATCCGTGACTTGATGGTGAAAGATGTTTGAAAACTAGAGTGCCCAGAAATTTGCACTCGAAGATGGATGGTGAATGGGCTTATAGATGGCATTTGGAGGAATGTTGGTAAACTCTGGAAGAAGTATCAACACAAATCTCCTGTTAATCCATACTAGACTTGCTGTTTTACCTGTGAGAAAGGGGGTTAGAAAAATTCAGATGCTTGCATGATGCTTACCAGATGTGGTATCATGCTAAATGCATTGTTATGTACATGCTATGATGTATGAATGCGAAATGTGTGTTTTTTGTTTGGGAAAATAAATCCCTGACTACTGCTGAGGAAATCTTCGGAGGTTGAATCCTTGATTGCCTGTTGGAAATGTAGAATATGCATATTTTCAAATTCTTTTGAAGAGATGCTTTTGCTGGGGAACATCAGTCAAAGATCAGTTGTTATCTGGTCGGATCCAGGCTTCACAGTTGCTGAGGATGAAGTAGTCGGTTGCTATCTGGTCGGGTCCAGGTTTCATGGCAACTTACTGGGGATGTGGAGGTTAACTGTTATCTGGTCGGATCCAGACTTCACAGTAAATTGTTGGAGGTAAGGGTGAATTAATTGTTATCTGGTCGGATCCAGACTTCACAGTACTTCTTGAAGACTGTTATCTGGTCGGGTACAGGCTTTATGGTCTTTTAGAAAGTTATATTATTATCTGGTCGAATCCAGGTTTCATAGTGTCTTTCTGGGGATCATGGTTAATTGTTATCTGGTCGGGTCCAGACTTCACAATATACCGTTCGAAAACTGTTATCTGGTCGGGTCCAGGCTTTGCAGATTTCTGATGAAGTTAATTGTTATCTGGTCGTGTCCAAGCTTCTCAATGAACTGCTTGAAAACTGTTATCTGGTCAGGTCCAGGATTTGCAGATTTCTAATGAAGTTAATTGTTATCTGGTCAGGTCCAGGATTCACAATGAACTGCTTGAAAATTGTTATCTGGTCGGGTCCAGGCTTTACAGATTTCTGATGAAGTTAATTGTTATCTGGTCGGGTCCAGGCTTCACAATGAACTTCTTGAAAACTGTTATCTGGTCGGGTCCAGGCTTTACAGATTTCTGATGATGTTAATTGTTATCTGGTCGGGTCCAGGCTTCACAATGAACTGCTTGAAAACTATTATCTGGTCGGGTCCAGGCTTTGCAGATTTCTGATGAAGTTAATTATTATCTGGTCGGGTCCAGGCTTCACAATGAACTGCTTGAAAACTGTTATCTGGTCGGGTCCAGGCTTTACATATTTTTGATGAAGTTAATTGTTATCTGGTCGGGTCCAGGCTTCAGAATGACTTGCTTGAAAATTGTTATCTGGTCGGATCCAGGCTTTACAGATTTTGAAGAAGTCAAACTGTTATCTGGTCGGGTCCAGCCTTCAGTAATCGAAGAAATCAAACTGTTATCTAGTCGGGTCCAGGCTTTAGTAATCGAATAAATCAAACTGTTATCTGGTCGGGTCCAGGCTTCATAAATTGAAGAAGTCAAACTGTTATCTGGTCGGGTCCAGGCTTCAGTAATCAAAGAAATCAAATTGTTATCTGGTTGAGTCCAAGCTTCATAGCATTTCTTGGTAATAATAAAGGCTTTGTTGAAGACTTTACTAGGGATTAGGGGTTGTGGCCCTGTGATTTGCAGTCATTTGAAGGGGAAACTCTAACTGGAGAGTATAGACTCAGTCAGGCAAGGCAGACTTAGCTTGGTGAGAATATACTCAGCTGGGCAATTCAGACTCAAATGGGGAATTTGGGTTCTGTTGAGGGATTTGTACTCCGTTGGGGAATAGAATCTTGGTTGGAAGATATACTCCGCTGGGGAAGATGGACTCAGTGGGGAGTGTTTATTCAGCCGGGGAGGATGGACTCATCTTGGAGAATAAAATCTTGGTTGGAAGATATACTCTACTGGGGATAAAAAAAACCGGTTGGAAGATATACTCCGTTGGGAATGATGGGATCATCTGGGGATGATGGGCTCATCTGGGCAATTTTGGACTCACCGGGGAGTGCTTACTCGACTGGGGAAATCGGGGTGTCTTGTACGTTAAGGAATTTGCACTTGGCCCGGGGAAATAACTCTGTTGGGGAAATAAACCTTGCTGAGGAGATGAATTTCCTTTAGACAGAGACCCCTAGGTTTCAATTTTGTAGAAATTGACTTAGCTAGAGAAAGTTTCCAAGAGATTGAGACTCTGGCCGGGGGTTTATCCTATGTGAAGAAATTTTTGTAGGCAACTTCGTTAGGGAAAGGTTGTCAATGCCCTGGTGGGGATAATGATGGTGAGATAACTCTGTGGGGAATAAAATCTGCTAAGGAAGTGGATTCACTTTAGGAAGAGATCTCCTAGGCTTTAGCTGGAAAAAAGCTGTCAAGAGATTGAGACTCTGGCCAAGGATCATCCCGTGTAAGGATATTTTGTGGGCAACTCCGTTGGGGGAAAGGTTTATTGCCAACACCCTGGTGGGGATAATGATGGTGAGATAACTCTGTGGGGCTATTTCACATTCATTAAAGGGATGCTTACTGCTGTTGTGCACTGATGCCTTGTTGAGGTTGCTGCTTGGCAAGACACATGTGCCAAATAGCTTTAATTATGTTCATATGCATATGTTCATTCAATTTCAGTCATTGGACAAATTTGCATTCAAAACAGAGATAAACAATTTTGCACTTCAAAGTGTATTTGTATTGATATTTTTCCCATGAATAGGCGTTTTTGTACATAGAGACGGAAATCCTAGTAAGAGGAACTCGCCGAAAAGAAAATAATATTGAGAATGAAAAATAAATAGCCATGGGAAATGATCTCATTTCCTTTCAGCTCTACTATTGCCCCAATGTCTTTGAACGTCCCTTGCCGTTGATCGAAGTTGATTGGATTGATCCTGGACCATTTGAACTTGGACCTTGGTGATAGTATTGACCGTGTTGATTTCACGGGACATAGTCGTACGCTTTTAATCTTTAATTTTTGCCTGAACCGCGCTTTCGGGTTTTCGGTCCACCAGGATACCCTTTCTTGCCCAAGTCGCCCTTTCGGATTTTCAACTTGTCGGGTGTATAATCTTTTGTATATATCCCTAATTTTTTCCCAAACTTTTTGGTTTTCCGGGATTCCCCTTTCTGCTTAGGTGTGTCAACCTAACGGGTCTCTTATGCGTAGTATTTTTTAACTATGTCCGCGTTTATAGGATGTGGGAAATCTTCACCATCCATGGTGGTCAGTATCATGGCACCGCCAGAGAAAACTCTCTTAACAACAAACCACCCTTCATAGGTGGGAGTCCATTTTCCTCTGGGGTCACCTTGTGGTAAAATGATGCATTTTATCACCAGGTCACCAACTTGATATACTCGAGGCTTGACCTTTTTGTTGAAAGCTTTGATCATCCGTTTTTGATACGTCTGACCATGGCAGATAGCAGCTAATCGTTTTTCATCGATCAAGTTTAACTGATCCAATCTCATTTGAATCCATTCGTCTTTACTTAGGCCTTCCTCAATCATAATCCTCAGCGAGGGGATTTGAACTTCCACTGGCAAAACGGCTTCCATGCCATAGACTAGAGAGAAGGGAGTTTCCCCAGTTGATGTTCTAGCTGAAGTACGGTAACCATGTAGAGCAAATGGTAGCATCTCATGCCAATCTTTATAGGTCACTACCATTTTCTGCATAATCTTCTTGATATTTTTGTTGGCTGCTTCGACTGCGCCATTCATTTTTGGTCTATACGGAGAAGAATTGTGATGCTTGATCTTAAAT
This sequence comes from Vicia faba, assembly GCA_948472305.1. Lineage (NCBI taxonomy): Eukaryota > Viridiplantae > Streptophyta > Magnoliopsida > Fabales > Fabaceae > Vicia > Vicia faba. The sequence goes on along the minus strand of OX451738.1, from coordinate 908,565,724 downwards.
TGAGTGCACAATTCCCTGATCATGGCATTGTTGAGGTTAGTCCCATTGTCGGTGATGATCCTTCCGGGGATACCATAACGACAGATAAGATTGTGTCTGATGAATTTGGCTACCACGTTCTTGGTGACTGAGGCAAATGAGGCGGCTTTGACCCATTTGGTGAAATAGTCGATAGCAACAAGAATGAAGCGGTGTCCGTTGGAAGCTGTGGGCTTGATCTCTCCGATCATGTCAATACCCCACATTGCAAATGGCCACGGAGCGGACATGACATTCAGAGGGATCAGAGGTACATGGACCTTGTCAGTGTAAATTTGGCATTTGTGGCAAGTTCTTGAATGTTGATGGCAATCGGTCTCCATCGTTGACCAATAATAGCCAGCTCTTAAGATTTTCTTAGCCATTGTATGTCCACTTGAGTGAGTACCAAAAAGGCCATCGTGCATGTCTTCCATGATTTCCTCTGCCTCCCTCTTATCCACACATCGGAGTAGAGTCGAATCATGGTTACGCTTGTACAATATCCCGTTACTTAGGAAGAATTTGGCTGCAAATCTTCATAAGAACTTTCTATCATTGATAGATGCTCCCTCTGGATACTCTTGCGCTTCAAGGTATATCATTACCTCATGGTACCACGACTTTTCCGCATCGGTGTTAAGGTCATAGAAATGTGCAGGTTCATCAAATCTTTCAATTGTAATCATAGGGGCTTCGTTGCCCCATCTGACTTTGAACATTGAGGACATGGTTTCCAGAGCGTCAGCCAACTGATTTTCTTCTCTAGGGAAGTGCTCTAACGTGATTTCTTCGAAGTAGGGAATTAGGGATAGCACAAACTCTTTGTAAGGGATAATATTAGGGTGTTTAGTGTCCCAGTCTCCTTTTACTTGGCTGATCACCAAAGCGGAATCTCCAAATACATCCAAATGCTTGATGTTTAAGTCAATAGCAGCCCTTAGACCTAAGATGCATGCTTCATACTCAGCCATATTATTTGTATAATCGAAGCATAGTCTGGCGGTAAAAGGAGTGTGGCAACCTTCAGGAGAGATGATCACAGCACCAATTCTGTTACCTAAGGCGTTGGAAGCCCCATCGAATACCATAGTCCACCGGGATCCTTGTTCAGGTCCGTCATACGGTCTAGGTTTTTCACAGTCGGTTACCAGCATAATATTCTTGTCAGGGAAGTCGAAGTTCATTGACTGATAATTATCCACAGCTTGATGGGCCAAATGATCTGCTAGTACACTTCCTTTGATGGCTTTTTGATTTGTGTATTGAATGTCGTACTCAGTCAAGATCATTTGCCATCTGGCTATTCATCGGGAAAGGGCAGGTTTTTCGAAGATGTACTTAATCGGATCCATCTTAGAAATCAACAAAGTGGTATGAGTCAACATGTACTGCCTTAGCCAGCGAGCAGCCCACGCTAAAGCACAACAAGTTTTCTCGAGCAGTGAATATCTGGTTTCAAAGTCGGTAAACTTTTTGCTTAGGTAGTAAATTGCATGCTCTTTTCGGCCAGACTCGTCATGTTGGCCCAAAACACACCCCATATAATTCTCTAGTACCGTCAAGTACATAATCTACAGTCTTCCTTCAACCGGAGGCATGAGAATAGGAGGTTCTTGCAGGTATTCCTTGATCTTGTCAAAGGCAATCTGGAATTTATCGTTCCATTTGACTACCTGATCTTTCTTCAAGAGTTTGAAGAGTGGCTCACAGGTAGTTGTTAAGTGTGATATGAAACGGGCAATGTAATTGAGACGACCCAAGAATCCTCTGATTTCTTTTTCAGAACGAGGGGCTGGAATTACTTGGATGGCCTTTATCTTGGCGGGATCAACTTCAATGTCTTTATTGCTGACAACAAATCCTAGAAGCTTTCCAGAGCGTACTCTGAATATGCACTTGTTAGGGTTTAACCTCAGTTTATATTTCTTCAGTCTCTCAAATAGTTTGTACAGGTGACTGAGATGTTCTTCTTCGGTTTGTGATCTGGCGATCATATCATCCACATATACCTTTATCTCATGATGAATCATGTCATGAAATAAAGCCACCATAGCCCTTTGATATGTGGCCCCTGCATTCTTTAATCCGAACGACATGACCTTATAGCAGAAAGTGCCCCATTGTGTAAAGAAAGTAGTTTTTTCCATATCTTCGAGAGCCATCTTTATTTGATTATAGCCCGAGAAGCCGTCCATGAATGAGAAGACTTTATGCTGAGCGATATTATCGACTAAGACGTCAATGTGTGGTAGAGGGAAATCATCCTTGGGGCTTGACCTATTCATATCCCTATAGTCTACACACATGCGAACTTTCCCGTCTTTCTTTGGCACTGGCACTATATTAGCCACCCATTGAGGATAGGATGTTACAGCTAGGAATCCTGCATCAAACAGTTTCATTACTTCAGCTTTGATCTTTTCAGACATGTTAAGTCTCATGCGATGAACTTTTTGTTTAACAGGAAGGCGGTCTTTTTTAGTTGGCAGATGATGAACCACAATGTCGGTATCCAACCCAGGCATATCTTCATACGACCAAGCAAATACTTCCACATAATCGCGTAACATCTGAACCAAACGGCTTTTGACACTGCTTTCCAAATTAGCACCGATCCTGATTTCCTTCTTATTTGATTCAGTACCCAGGTTGATAACCTCAATTTACTCTTCATGTGGTTGAATAGCCTTTTCCTCTTGTAACAGAAGTCTGGATAGTTCTCCTGGTATGTCACAATCTTCCTCGCTTTCGTCTTCGGCTTGGTTGATAGGACATTCAAAGTCATACTTGGCAATAATAGAGTTGTTGGCAATAGGATCCAGAGTGGATGTAGACTCCTCAATGAAGGAGATGGGCACAAAGTCCTTCGCATGCCAATTTTTGGGCTTCCCTTTGGTTGTTGGGTATATCCAGTCTTCAAAATCACACTCATCATCGGAATCCTCTACAACGTTTACTTCACGACTCTTGAGGTGGAGAGACGGCTTTCCTGTACGAGCATCTCTAATTTCTTTCTGAGCTTTGGAGGTGAAACCTATCCCAAACTTATCTGTCTTGAGTGGGATGTCGAGGATTTGACCCCATGTCTCATTGTTTCATTTTTCTACCACAGCACAAGCATCCTTAAGAGAAACCATCTTGGAAATAACTTTATCGGCTTTTGAAGTGTCGGAGGAGATTTTGGTGGTGGCCACAACTTCAAAAGTTTGGCAAGGAGTCTCTATGAATTCGCCATCCATTTCTACGTACTTGAAAGAATGGAGATGGCTTACCATGAATTCTTCTTCACCGCAAACAGTGACAACCTTCCCTTGAACTGGGTATTTTAACTTCTGGTGGAGAGTAAAAGTGACCGCACCTGCCCCATGGATCCATGGGCGCCCAAGTAAGCAAGAATACGCAGGCCGTATCTCTATTATGTAGAATGTGGAGTTGAAAATCTGTGATCCACCTTAATTGGGAGATCCACCTCTCCATGAACCATCCTTTTCGACCCATCAAATGCCCTCACAACAATATCACTTGGCTTCAAAACCAAACCTTCACAGTCTAGCCGATCTAAAGCGCCTTTAGGTAACACGTTTAAAGATGAGCCTGTGTCCACCAAAACATGTGCCAGAGTGGTCCCCTTACATTCAACAGAAACATGCAAGGCTTTACTTTGATTCTTTCCCATGGGAGTTAAATCTGCGTTGGAGAACCCCAGACCATTGTCAGCTGTCAGACTTGCTACGTAGTTCTCAAACTGGTTGGCTGTGGTTTCTTGAGGCACGTGAGCCTTTTTCAAGAACTTAATCAAAGCTTGTGCATGGGCGTCGAAACATAGCAATAGGGACAACATTGATATTTTAGAAGGGGTTTGTCCCAACTGCTCTACTATTTCGAAGTCGCTTTTCTTGATGATTTTCAGAATCTCCTCCATCTCTTGAGTGGATGGTTCTTCCATAACAGTCTTTTTAGCAAGTGCCTCTTCCCTGGTAGGCTCACTTTCTTTCTCTTTCCCTCTAGTACTGGAACTAGCATTGTCGTTGGTTATGCGGATTGGAACTGCGGTAGTGGTTAGTGGTGAGATATCAGGGGAAAAGACTCTTCCTGTTCTTGTGACTTTACTAGAACCAGTAATATTAGTAACACTCGCTTCATTATCATCAATCCAAGAATCTTGTTTTACTCCATGGTAATAAACCTCGACACCATAATTCCATGGTACCGCTTTATCAGAGGTGTATGGGACGGGTCTGGCAGCACTGATTATGAGAGGAGCAATGATTGGTTCGTTTGAAATCCTGATAGGACCTTTGGATGAGATCCTAAGAAGTTTGTTTGAAATTGTTATGATGGCCAAGTCTTCAGCTTTTTCGACTGAATTTTTGATGGCAGGATTCTTTTCGAATAGAATTTTGCGGCTATCCATTAGGCGTTGTATACCTTTCCTCAGTTTTTCACACCCATCAGATTGTCTCGTACATCCCACACAGTCTTTTTCACAGTCGGGGAAAGTCCCAACTTTCAACAGATTTCTCTTGATTACATTCAATGGAGTAGTTAACCCTTTGATAGAGGTAATGAAAGTTGTATCTTCGATGGCATTAACACCTTTGTCGTGCTTCGGCATTGGAGCGGTAATTACATTTGGCGTTGGAGAAGGATCAAATTCAATAGTCTTGTTGTCAATTAAATCCTGGATTTTGTTCTTCGGAGCCCAACACTGATCAGTCTCATGCCCTGGGCTGTTTGAATGATAATCACACTTTGCATTTGAATTATATCTCGGTGACGAGGTGTCAGGGTTGGAAGGAGGATCCCGCAATATCACTAAATTGGCCCTGAGCAGATGTTGAAGGGTTTGAGATAATGACATGCCTAACCTTGTGAACTGTCTTCTTGGAGCTTCAACCCATTGATGATTGGTAGATGGTCTTTAAGTAGCAGTTGAATTGGAGATTCAGACAACATTGACAGACAGATGATTATTCATTTTGGTATGGGCCTTTGCTCTATACACAACATTAACTTCTTTCTTCGCGACAAAAGTTTTCTTGATAGGATTGGGAGTAGAAGTAGATGCCACAGAGATCTTTCCATCCTTAATGCCACTTTCTACTCTCTCACCGGTTAGGATTAATTCGGTGAAACCAGAAGAAGAGCAGCCAACCAACAGATTAAAGAAAGGACCAGATAATGTGCTCATGAACATGTCAATGTGTTCCCTATCAGTCAAGGGAGGTTGGACCCTACTTGCAAGGTCTCTCCACTTCTGCGCATACTCCTTAAATCCCTCATCCTTCCCCATAGTCATACCTTGCAATTGAACCCTCGTCGGCGCCAAGTAGGCATTGTACTGATATTGATGGTAGAAGGCAGTAGCTAGACCCTCCCAAGTATTGATGCGAGAGCCATCCAACTGATAAAACCATTCAAGTTGTGTTCCAGCCAGACTCTCTTGAAAAAAGTGAATCCAGAGTTTTTTATCAGTAGTGTGCGGTTGTATCTTGCGCACGTAGGAATTCAAATGGAGGTTTGGGCAAGAAACCCCATCGTATTTTGCAAAGGTTGGTATTTTGAACTTGTGGGGAATGACTACCCCGGAGATTAAGCCCAAATCGTCAAAATTCAAACCGGGGATAGCTTGGATTTCAACTGCTTTTAATCTATCTTCTAGCTGCTTGTATTTGATGTCTACGGGTGGATATTGTTCATTGAAATAATCATCATCAGATTCTTGGTCATTGATACAGTCGGCCTGAGTACTCTTGACCTCACCAATTTGGTTCTCGTCCTCTTCGGATGAATCTTCCTCTATTGGAATTTGACGGATTGTCTCCTTGAACCTTTTACCCATGTTGAGTAGAGCTTTCTTCTTTGGCTTTTTCTTAGCGGCCAACAAGGCAATCATATCCTGCTGCCCCTTGGCCAGGGCGAGTAAAGCTTCCTGAAATTGAGAATTTTGAGCCTGGAGTTCCGTCACAGTTTTCTCTAGATCCATCTTGCTTGCTTGCTTGCTGAAATAAACAGCGGAGAGATAAGGAAACCTGTTATGCGGACGCCTGTCATGTCATGATGCATGAATATGCAGTATGCAAATGATTTCAAGGATTTAAAGAATTTAAATTTGTATAGACAAAGAGTAAACAAACATTAAATTGCATTAAATAAATCTTGATTTGAATACAAACATGCCTCTTGGGCTTACAACAACAGAAATAAGCATAAAGTAAACTCCTAAGACAGAAAAGTTGTGCGCATCTTCTTTGGCGCAATGTAGGTGTTTAAGCTCCTTTCTTCATGAAGTTCCCTTGTAAGCTCCAATATCTTCTTCTCGCTTTCATAGAACTTAGCTTCGAAGGTGTCTCTCTCTCCTTTTAACTGAATCCAAGCGTTTTGTAAATCTTCAAGAGAAGTAGGCATATCAGGATAGAGGATCGTATGTGGAATGTCTCCCTCGACTACTGGCTCCATGATAACAGGTAAGACGGCTTCATAAGGCATCTTGAGACTTTGAGCGCGAGCCCTTACCCATTTAAGATAAGTTTCCAAAGGAATGGAATTCTTACACCCCAATGTCTTGCTATCAACTTTGTTAACCATACCCCAAGCTCGTATAAATCTTTGACGGTAACCTTGGGTATCGCTTTCGTAGTCAAATGCAATTCCTTGGATGAGTACCTCATGAGGGCCATCTCTTCTAGCGTATCCAAATTGTCACAAAGCTAAACAAGGGTTGTAAGTAATGCCTCCCCTAATGACAAGTAGAGGGACATTAGGGAATTCCCCACAGCGGTCAATAATGGTAATGTCTTCTAAGGAGCGATAATACCAACGGATATCAGCATGCGAAAGTGACATAAATCTTTTAGACCATCTCATACCTTGTTCATTCTTAACCACGGATTGAGGTAGGTGCGAAATAAACCACCTAGCCAACAGAGGAGTGCAACACATCAAAGTCCCCCTTTTCTTCAAAGTGCAAGAGTGAAGAGAATGTAATATGTCTCCAAGCAATGTAGGCACCGGATTACGAGATATGAAAACCTTAATTGCATTCACATCTATAAATCGGTCAGGATTTGGAAGTAGTACCAATTCGTAGATGAGAAGAGCCAGAATTTCCTCGAAGGCTTGTAGATCCAAAGTATTCCAACACTCTTGAGCTTTCTCCAACAAAAACTTTGCTAGTAACCCTTTAACACCACTCCTTGTTACCCAATTTGCTACTATGTCAGATGGTTGCAAATGTAGAGCTCAAGCAATTTCCTCAGGTTTAGGGTCTCTTTCAATACCGTTGAAAGGTAACTGATTAAGAATAGGGATCCCCATGAGTTTAGAAAATTCTTCCAAAGTGGGCACAAGTTGGTAATCAGGAAAAGTGAAGCAATGATGCAAAGGGTCGAAGAATTGGACAAGCACCTTTACCATATCTTCTTCAATACTTGAGGTAACCAAACCAAGGAGTCGTCCATGTCTTTTGGTGAATGGGGAATCTTCAGGGACCCTTGATACTAAATCCTTGAGTTGTGGAGGTATTCTCACAAGACTGACTTGGATAGTGCTCCTACGAGCGGAGACCATGTCCTATAAAACAGAACAAAGATAAATCCAAAAATCCTTGAAATGGTTAGTGATGTTTATGATGTTTATGATGTTATGTACAAGTGCATATACAAAGCAAGCCAATCTTCGGTTTAGGCTTACATGGGGTTTCAGGTAAGTACCCTCTTGAAGTTTTAGTTGGCTCAACCTGTCCTAGTTAAAAGTAACCGGGTTCTAAGGGATCTCAATATCACTGATCTTTCCCCCAAGTTTCGTTCAATAAGCGATTGACTCGCAGCCAAACAAAACTCAAGAGTCAAACCTCAATGAGCGTAGCATCGAGTATCAACCAACTTCGGACTGCACCAAAGTCGGTCATCTCACTACGTCCTAATGGCCAAGTTGGTCAAGTAAGGTTCTAAGGTCAGTTGATGCTTTATGACACCACGTGGCGGCCCCGTACTCTCCTTGACTGACTCAAGGGTTACCGGTACCAACCAAAGTGCCACATCAACATAGCTACTGTTTCAACCGTGTCGGTATACCCTGCACAGTTCCCTCACAGTTTATTGCTACTTACCTAAAAGGTATCCCCCAAGTCCGGGTGTAGGATTTAAAACAAACCCAAACAAGGAACCAAAATATAAAGCAAGCAAATCAAATAATGTAAGCAAGTAAATATGATCTAGCCCTAAGGTAACCCCACTTTTAAATGTTATCCCCAGCAGAGTCGCCAATTTTGTGATACGGTGGGAGAACTGACTTGAGGTTTTGCGTTTGTGTTTGCAAAATGTTGCGGTTTAGCAAGAGTCGCCACCGAATTTTCTTTTATCCAATAAGGAAAGGTGAAAAAGCACAGGAAATACCTTTCGAGATGTTTTCTTGAGTTCGGGGGGTAGATTATGGAAAGGGAAGGTATTAGCACCCTTTTCATCCATGGTTTTCCACGGGCTCTTAGTTACTTGCTAGATCACTTGCTTTTGTTTGAAATTGTGCTTTGTGTGGTTTTTTGAAAGTATTTTGAAAAGGCGCCATCGTTTAGGCAAACTTTGTAATGATTCTCGTTCATAAGAATGTATACAAAGTGTTGATCTTTTGAAAATGTTTCAAAGTTTGTAAGATATTTTGAAAAGTGTAGGTGTTTGTTTTGAAAATAGCAAGGATGTTTGTTTTGAGATGGAGCAAGTAATTAGGAGCAATCTACCTACTCAAATGTCTTTCTTGTTCATTTTCTTTTCCTTTGACATTGTTGTCTTACCATTGATTTGGTAAGCAACCCTATCTTTGGATGTAAACGGGACGGGCGTGGGTCATCGTATAGCCATGATTAGCAATGTTGCAAGGTATCTTAGCATTCTTTTATAGGGACTAAGATCACTTGTAAGGCAAAATTTATAGCGTCATCGAGGGACTATGATCTTGTATTTGTTATTGTTTTTGCTAAGATACCCCACATGCATAACATGACCATTTTTATAAGGCAACAAGTGGAATTTCCCTAAGGGTGCATGTGTGCAAGTGTGTTTGATTGCATGCATTTTGTCTTTGATTTTTGGGTTGTCTACTTGTTGATTTTATCTTGCCATACACACCTAATTACTTAACATTTATATGAAGGTAATAAAAGAGTGAAAAAAATAAATCCTACACTATTACAACCATATTGAATTGCATGAAAATATAAAGGCAAAAATAAGGTAAAAGCAAGAAAAAATGGATCTTTCAATTTAGGGCAGCAAACCCTTCGATTCTGCCATTTTTGGTTCTCTTCGACCTTACCTTGCTGGAGGTTGGAGTGTGTTCTGGACTTTGAAGCGGTTGCTTTGAATGCCTCTGGATTCGAAGGGAAAGACCCAGAGTAGGCCTTCGACATTGGATTCGAAAGAGCAAAATAAGTGAAATATCCTTCTTTGATGGATTCAAAGGAAGGAACAAGTGGGATGCTCCTTGATTCGAAGGAAACTGGAATGTGTTGTTCTTCAGAATTGAAGGAGGTAACGATGATTCTGGTTTTTTTTTATTTCACAAGTGTTGAAGTGTTTGAAAATTTTATGATGTGTGAGAATTTTGAAGATACATCCCCCTCCTCTCCCTTTCTTTGTGAAAATGAACTCTCTATTTATAGAGAAAGGCTTTTGGGAAGCTTGGGGGGCAAAAATAATAAAATAAGGCTCAGCTAGAAAGTAAGTGTCTACTTGTGCCATAAAAGCAAGATGAATGGTTCAGATGGGTTGCTTCTTTCTGAAGGAAAACAGGTGCAAGGCTCAAGACAAACTTTTCTAAAAGGTATTATTATGCTATTAAGTGCAAGTGGTCTTGGACAACAAATGGGTAAAGGCCTATTTTAACTTGCATAAACAATTAAGTATAGGGTGAGTCATAGGTTTAAGGCCTGAAAAGGGAAAACACGTAGCCTAGCCTATGGGTCTAAATGTTCAACTTGATATATTGAGTCGAATCCTCCATCTTTCTACACCTTTCGACCAGACTAGAACAACACAATATTCGTTTTCACCAGTTGTGTGTCCTTCGAATGAACCAACTGTGTGTTCTTCGAATGGCCCTTTTTAGCTGAATATGCCATTCTGAGTCTTCTTGTTTTTAATAACTTAGGCCCAAACCTTCGACCAGACTTCAAAGTAAGAGAACAATTATTCCCCAACTATGGCAAGTCCTTCGAATGGACCACCAAGTTGTGTGTCATAATGCAGGACTATGGCGTATTGAAGGGTTTACAGATGGATTTGAAGGTGATATGAAGGCGCTTTCGAATCATACATGAAGAAGAATTTTAAAGTCACAGGAAGGTAGCCATTCATCCAATCGAAAACTTATGAATCCAAGGAAAACAGGTGAGGGACGAATGGTGCAATTGAATGACACTTTTCAGAAGGTTATTAACTTCTGAATCGAAGGAAGCTTTCATAAGATTATTGAATTTTTGAATTGAAGAAAACTAAAAGGAGGCCTTTACTTCCTGAGTCGAAGGATATTCCTGAGTCGAAGGACACTATTTCAAAGGGAAACAAAAACTCAATTGGAGCTTGTATGAAGATCATTTTCTTCTGAATCGAAGGAAGCTTTCAGAAGATTATTGACTTTTTGAATTGAAGAAAACCAAAAGGAGGCCTTTACTTCCTGAGTCGAAGGACACTGTTTCCAAGGGAAACAAAAACCCAATTGAAGCTTGTATGAAGATCATTTTCTTCTGAATTGAAGGAAGCTTCAATACCCAAATGAAAGATGTAACCCAAGTGGCATGAAGCCCTTGCTCAACTGAAGCTTGCATGCAGGCATGGCCAGAGATGAATGCCCAAACGAAGGCTTACACGCAGATATGCAGGAGGTGAATGCCCAAATGAAGGCTTGTATGCAAGAATGAGATCGAAGCGCACTTGTTCGAAGGAAGCCTTTGCCTCAATCGAAGCTTGTGGTCGAAACAAACATAAAGGGAGTCATTTCCTTTTAGCGTGAGGGAAGTTCCTGATTTCTGAATCGAAGGGTGTTCTTTCAAAGGAAGCAAGAACTTAGTCAAATCTTATATGAAGATATCTCTTGGCTCAAACAAAACTTGTGAGAGGCAAAGTCTGCAAGAGACCCTTGGTGCAAGTGGATTCGAAGGATGCATAGAGATGGTTATTTTATCCCATCGAAGCTTGTCCAAACGAAACAAACATGCAGGCAGCATATGCCCAATCAAAGTAGGCTTGTAGGCATCTATTTGGTACTCAAAGCAAATATGCAGGCAGTGGAAGACACAAACGAAGCCTACAACAAGAAGTCACATGCCCAGACGAAAGAGGCACGCTAGCAGCAACTTTTGAGCAATCGAAGGAGGTGCAAAGTCCAATCGAAGGGGGCTGAATCGAAGGAGACCTATTTTCCTCCAAATTTGTCAAAATGTTATTTTTATTTATTTTCTCCCTTTTTGACAGTTTCCTTTTAATTCTGGTGCTGGAAAATCCCAATGTACTTGTTCAAGCTTGAACCTTGAAAATCCTTGTGAGAAAGGCCTTGAGAATTGAGAGGGCAAATTTTGGGGTACAACAACTGCCCCTATTCAAACTTCTTGAACCTGAAGAGTTAGATTGGCGGATCCAGCATCCGTGACTTGATGGTGAAAGTTGTTTGAACACTAGAGTGCCCAGAAATTTGCACTCGAAGATGGATGGTGAATGGGCTTATAGATGCCATTTGGAGGAATGTTGGTAAACTCTGGAAGAAGTATCAGCATAAATCTCCTGTTGATCCATACTATACTTGCTTTTTTACCTGTGAGAAAGGGGGTTAGAAAAATTCAGATGCTTGCATGATGCTTACCAGATGTGGTATCATGCTAAATGCATTGTTATGTACATTGCTATGATGTATGTTATGTACATTGGTCAACTTTGACAATACATATCTCCCTCAATTTTAATCCTAGAGATGTGTTCTTGGACTTTTTAGAATGATTAGGATGTCCCCTAAACAACCCTTTTGGTTTCATATCAATTTGGTATTCCATGTTCATGTAAGAAGCTTTGACCCAAAAGGTGTTTTTGTTGACTTTTCAAAATGACCTATAATGTAGAAATTCATATCTTTTGATGAGTGCATATTTTGAACTTATGGGCTGATGATTAATTGTAGGGTATTGCGTCCTCTTCAAAATGAGCCTTGGATGGAAAATTTCTGATAAAGTATGAAGAAGTTATGCTTGGTCAAAGTTTGGTTGACTTTTCTTGAGAAACCCTAATTTAGCAACTTTTGAGTTTTGAGGAATTAGGAGCATTCCTTGAGTAATCATGATCAACCCTTGATCAAATGACGAATATATATTCAAAAGGTTGATGTTGACCAAAAATCTTGAAGTTTGACTGTATGTGGGCCACAGTTGACTTTTGACCTAGTATAGTTGATTTTCAGGCATTTGGGCAATTGACTGAGAAAACTTCTTGTGCAAGGCATGAAACTTGACATGGATGATATTGAGAACATATTGGGACCATGGAAAGAATTTGGAACCTTTAGAGTTCCCACACCCTGATGAAAATGGAAACCCTAGTTTGAGGTACATTGCCTTAGGAGAGAGTTTGTCTGGTCAACTCTTGGGCATCCTTGACCAGGTTGAGGACCTCAATGGGCATGTTTTCAGTAAAATGAGAGGGCAAATTTTGGGGTACAACAGCTGCCCCTGTTCAATCTTCTTAAACCTGAGGATGTAGATTGGATGTCTGCCTTTCGTAATCTGAAGGTGGAAGATGATTGAACACTAGAGTGCCCAGAAATTTGCACTCGACTGAGATGGTGCTGGACTGTGTAGGTAGTATCGGGAATGGGCTTACAGATGCCATTTGGAGGAGATGACGGAAGGTCACTGGAGATGGGCTTAAAGATGCCATCTGGAGGATATGACGGAGAATCGTCGGAGATGGGCTTAAAGATGCCATCTAGAGGATGTTGATTTCCCGAGATATTCCTTTGATGAGAATTCTTGTTCTTGTCGTTGAGGAGGAATCTGCTGAGGAATGTTGGTTTCTGTCTTGGGAGAAGTGGAATTTTAGGAACTTCAGTTGTCCGTTACTCTATGGGGGAATCATCTCTTAGTCGAGGAGATGAAAATGAACTGCTATCTGGTCGTGCTATAGGCCTTACAATGATTTGCTGAGGATAATAAGACTGACTGCTATCTGGTCGTGCTCCAGGTTTTTAAAGTGACTTACTGGGGATATGAGATTAAACTTGCTATCTGGCCGTGCTCCAGGATTTACAATCTCAAAAACTGTTATATGGTCGTGCTCCAGGCTTCAGAAGGAATTAAGTGGTTATCCGATCACATCCGGGTTTCAAATTGAATTTAAGGCATACTAACATCTGTTCGTTTCCAGGCTTCAATAGTAATTGGCCGAGTAAACTTCTATCTGGTCGAATTCCAAGCTCTGCGGTACCTTATATTGTTATATGGTCGTGCTTCAGGTTTCACAGTGTCTCTTGCCGTTATCTGGTCGTGCTCCATACTTCACAGCGTCTCATAACGTTATATGGTCGTGCTCCAAGCTTCACGGTGTCTTATACCATTATCTGGTTGTGTCCCAGGCTTCAGTAATTTGGAGAAATTAAGATATTATCCGGTCGATTTCTGGGCTTCATAGCTTGAATTTGAGATATACCATTATCTGGTCGATTCCAGGCTTCATAGTATTTTAGAGAAATTAAGATATTATCCGGTCGATTTTCGGGCCTCATAGCTTGAATTTGAGATATACCACTATCTGGTCGATTCCAGGCTTCGTAGTATTTTGGAGAAATTAAGATATTATCTGGTCGATTTCCGGGCTTCATAGCTTGAATTTGAGATATACCACTATCTGGTCAATTCCAGGCTACATAGTATTTTATACTGTTATCTGGTCGTGCTCCAGGTTTCATAGTGTCTCTTGCCGCTATCTGGTCGTGCTCCAGACTTCACAGCGTCTTATACCATTATCTGGTCGTGCTTCAGGCTTCAGTAATTTGGGGAAATTAAGTTGTTATCTGATCGATTTCTGGGCTTTATAGCTTGAATTTGAGATATACCACTATCTGGTCGATTCTAGGCTTCGTAGTATTTTGTATTGTTATCTGGTCGTGCTCCAGGCTTCACAGTATGATGTATTGTTGGTTGACTATTACCCGGTAAGTTTCTGAGCTTCATAGCTTTTGAACTGGAATAAAAATATTAGTATCGATTTGACTGAACCAGGGAAAGGTCTCGAGTTGTCTTCAACTGGGAGAGAAATCTTAGTATCGATTTGACTGAACCCGGGAGAGGCCTCGGAATAACTTTGATTGGCATAGAAATCAGGGGAATCTTAGAGGTGATTCGGATGACCCAGACGAAAGTCTTTGAACATCCCCAACTAGAATAGAAACCTTAGTGTCGCTTTGACTGAACCAGAGAAAATCTTGAAAAGTGTTGGAATATCTTCAACTGGAATACAAACCTTGGTGTCAGTTTGACTGAACCAGGGAGAAATTATGAGAACTTGATTGCATCTTTCCATGAAAGGTAAAGAGTTAGCCGTATGTAATGTCATGATGTATGAAATGTATTGAGTAATGATGTTCTCAAAATAAATGAGATTGTGATGTGTAATATGTATGTGCATGCCATGATGTATGGATATGCAATGCTATTGTGATATTCTCTAGCTAGGGAAAATAAATCATGGACTGCTGCTGGAGAGTATAATGAGTTGAGTTCTTCGTTTCCGTTGGGGATAGTGACCGAAGATGATTAGCTGGAGATTTACATCCATTCTGCTTGAGAATATTTTGTCGGGAGAGACTCTGTCTGAGAATAATCCTGTAGGGTAATGACTCTATAGGGAAGAGAGATACTGTTGGAAGATCTTCTGATTTGGAGAAATAAACTCAGCTGGGGATGAACTTCGATTGCTGGAGAGAGGAGCTCTGTTGGAGATTGAGCTTCCGTTGTCAGAGAAATAAACTTTGCTCGTGAGATGGCTTTATAAACTGCTCATGGTTATAAAACTCGACTGGGGAATACAACATTAGCTTTCTGAAAGAGCCTGCTGGGGAAGGAATTCCTGCTTGGGGATATGGAGGTCGGACCTTGGTTGTCTCGGCTCTGTGGGGAATATAGGTATCACTGGCTTGTATGTGATAGTGACTTTGCTTCCAACTGTCTCTGCCCCTTGTACCATGCTGGAAAAAGTACATGTGGAGATTTTGTGGATGGATCTATATTGTGATTGTACTTTGTGATACGGTGGGAGAACTGACTTGAGGTTTTGCGTTTGTATTCGCACTTGTTCGGTTTAGCAAGAGTCGCCACCGAATTTTTATTTTATCCTAAGGAAAGGTTAAAAAGCACAGGAAAAACCTTTGAGATGTTTTCGTGGGTTCGGGGGGTAGATTATGAAAAGGGAAGGTTCTAGCACCCTTTTCATCCATGGTTATCCATGGGCTCTTAGTTACTTGTTTTAGATCACTTGCCTTGATTTTCAATTGCTTGAAATGGTGCTTTGTGTGTGTGGTTTTGAAAATGTTTTGAAAAAGATGCCTTGTCTAGGCAACCATTGTATCAATTCTTTACTCGAATGTTTTACAAAGGTGTTTGTCTTTTTGAAAAGATGTTTCAATGTTTTTGAAAGTTGTTTTGAAAGTTGTGTTGTGGAGTGTGTTTTGAAAGTAGGCAAGTGTGTTTTGCAATTTTGATCAAGTAACTAAGAGTTGTCTACCCCTAAATTTACTCAAAGATCTTTCTCATGTTTTAACCCTTTTAACAGTGTTGTTTCACCATTGTATTTGGTGAACAACCTTGTGTTAGGATGTTAACGGGACGGACGCGGGTCATCGTATAGACCATTAATGCAATAGTGTCAAGTGTCTTTGGCAATTTTTCTTGAAGGGACTATGATCATTTTGTTTAGTCAACTTCGAAAGCGTCATCAAGGGATTATGATCATTTGATTTGTTTTTGTTTTGCCAAAGTATTTGACATGCAAACATGGCCCATTTTTGAAGGCAACAAGCGGGATTACCCTAGGGGTGCAAGTGTGATTTGTGTATTGATTTTCATGCATTTATCTTTGTGTTTAGGTCAAGCTATTTGTTGGTTTTATTTACATACAAACCCTAGGTCTATCATGGCATAATTTGAAAGCTTTTAAATGCGGAAATTTAAAGTCCTAAATTATTACAACATGATTATGGGGATGGGGATACAAATGTTTACAAATGGGGATGAGTCTTATCAGGATAGTAGTGTCCAAATATTATTTACAACCAAATCGAATCGTCATATTCTCAATGTAAAAAAATAGCAAAGTATAAGAATCAAAGAGAAATAAAATTATTGTGTAATGTATGTGATTATTTACAAATGATAAAAATGTTAACCTAATGTATTTATTTATTTATTTATTTTTGTGTTTTTGTTAATTATGTAAACAAAAGTTTTAAAGAAAAGAAAGGAAAAATGTTTAAGAAATTCTATTTTTATGTATTTTAGTTAATGTTTTTATGTATAAAAAGATTTATTAAAAAGAGTTTTAAGACAAAAAATCTATTAACCTAATTAAATCTAATATTTACATATTCTTGTAAAATGTAATAAACATTAAGAAAAGCTTTTGTACAAAAATCAATATATTGTTTTTCTTAACAAAATAAATTGTATAAAAAAGATATAATGTGATAACAAAAAAAAGTATTAGTTTAAATAAAAAAAGAGTTAAAGGGGCTTTATGAGGCGTTTGGCCCAGAGAAAAGAAACAAACAGATTTGCAAAAGGGGGGGGGGGGGGCGCCAGAATTCAGTTGGGCTTAGGTGTTTTTGTGAGGGACAGGACCAACGCGCGTTTGATAATTTTTTCTTAGGGTTTCACTTTGTTTGTCCAGAACAAGGGTTTGTGTTGAACGAACGGCGCTCTCTTCCTTCTTCATTCTTCATCCTCGTTCTCAAACAAAGGCCATTGATGCTCCTCCAATCGCCTCAGCTGCCAGAGCGCCACCGTCCATCTCCCTCTCTCCATGGTTGAGCAAGGCAGTGATGAGAAAAGGTAACGATTCTGTTCTTTTTGTTTTAAGGGTTTCGGATTCTTATTCTTACATGTTGTTAACCTTGGACACGTTTTTGATTTTCTATGTTGTCTATGTTTGTGTGAGGTGTAAAGAAAAGGGAGGAGTTACTACCTTTGGAGAGGAGACGGAGGAGGACGGCGGCGCCTCTCAGGTGGCCCAGGCGTGGGGACCATTGATGAGGCTTGCTGGCTCCCTGGTATTTGTATATTGTTCTATTTCTGAAACTTCTTTTCCTCTTCTGCTTGCTTGCCCGTTTCTAAGTTTGATGATGTTGTTGTTGCTTTTGCCTCATTATTTTTGCTTCTGAGTTGCTTTCTGGCTTTTTTAAATGATGATTATTCTGAGATTGTTTGCTTATTGTTGTTCTGATAACTTGATGATGATAACTCTGAGATTGCTTTTCCTCTCTCTTTTGGCTTTGATTCTGAGTTGGCTTTTTATCAATGATGATAATATTGAATCTGAGATGCTTTTGATATGCTTATTTGTTTGACCCTGTGATGATGGATTGCAATAGTTGATGCTTGGATTTTGAGATGAAGGCAAGCCTATGTTTGAACAAAGGTTTGTTTGAGTTTGGTTATTTGATTTAGGCAAGCTGAAGGCTTTAACAGGTTTAAAGGCAAGCTTGAATGCTGTATAGTTTTTGACACGCTTTGTATGGTATCAATTTTGAGGCCACTTCTGGTTTTTGTATATTGGTACAGGCTTGTTTGAACAAAGATTTGTTTATGGGTTTTGAAGGTTTTGGTATTAAGGTTGTATGTTTGAAGCTTAACAGGTTTGAGAGCTTGTTTGTTTACAAGTTTGAAGCAGGCATGTGGTATATGCAGTTTTTGAGTTTGATATTTGGACTTGCTGGTTGAAGTTTGTTTGAATAAAGGCTTGTATGTTTGAAACAGGTTTGAAAGGCTTGGTTTATGCAGGTTTTGGTGTTTAAGGTTTTTGTTTGTTACAGGCTTGCTTGAAGCAAGCTTGGATTTCTGTAACAGGTTTAAAGCTTGAGGCAGTTGGAAGCTTATTGGTTTTTTTGTTCAGGCAGGCATGAGGTGTTATGCAAGCTGAGTTTGTTATGCTTGAAGGTTATATTTTTCTATGTGTTCCTGCCTCTGTTTGAACTGTTCTGATACTCTTTGTTTTATATCTCTTTGTCTTAAGCCTGCCCACTGTAAGCTTTCACTTCTCTCTCCCTTTCTCTCTCTATAAAAAGTATATTTAATTACTTGAACTGTCCTTTTCTGAAAAGGATTTTGGCTGGGAAATGATGATAAATGTATCTTTACAAGCTTGCTTGCATTTCTGGCTTTCCTCTGCATATCTTCCAGATTTTCTGCCTTTTGCTTTTTGTGTACTTGTTGACAGTTTTTGATAGCTTTGATATTTTTTTGTATCTCCTTTGACAGCTTTGACAGTTTTTGGACAGTTTGGTTGACAGCTTAGTTTGCCTTTATTTGGATTTGGTTTGCCTAGTTTGATAGTGTAATTCAGTTTTGATTTTTGCAGCTTGGTTGACATTTTTGTTGACACTTTGCAATTTGGATTTATATAATTCATATGCTTGCAAATAAATTGCTTTCCTCTTTGTGAACCAAGAAGAGACATCTTCTTGCGATTTGCAGAGAGGACGAATAAACTGATTCCAGCTAAAACCTTTAATGATGAGTTTCTGATTAACTGTCTGGAAATGCCTTTAATTTATCTATACTGATTTCTTCCTTTTTTGTCTTTGTAGATAAATATCAGTTGAGCAAAGGGGAGAAGCAGTAGAAGATGAAGACTTAGGATAGATTTATTTTCTCTTTCAATTGTTTGTTATAAACACTATTATAAATACTGTAAATAAATTTACTGTATTCAAATAACACTTGTAACAACAATTAAAAGTGAATAAAAAATCTTTTGTCAGTTAATCTCTTTTAATTCACTGTCTATTTAATTATTTAAGTTTCTTGAATTAAAATAACTGGAAGTAAATCCCAATTATTCTAACTTAGATAAAATAAATAATTAATAAACACCGTAGTCTTGCAACTTCGCATTAATCAATAATAAACCCGGCGTCCCAATTAACCATATGTATTACACAGTCAATCAAAACAAATGACCATACGCCTTTCATTTCACTGATTAGACCAACACTTCAAACTCTCAATCAGAAGCCTCAGCTTCTATCCCAGATGTTCCGACCTTTGAGAAACAAACAGAAATCTTGAGCAAACGTCAGAGCAGTGTAACAGCCAATTAAAACACTGTGGATTCAAATTCTTCTGAAAATGCGCGTGCAAACCCTAATTCTTGATTTATTGTCAAAGAAGCGCCTTCTTGATCAAACCCTGAGCCAAACTCAACCAAATCACTAAAAACCCTAATAATCTGCTTGGACTGATTCAAAAGTTAATGGAAACCCTAATTTTTTTTGACTGATGAGAAAAGTCTGTTTGACCGATTCTTAAGCCAATCTGAAAAATCAGGAAAAGCCCGAAGCTGTGATTTCTTGTGGAAAAGAGAGGGAAAATTTTGGGGTACAACAGTTGCCCCTGTTCAATCTTCTTGAACCTGAAGAGTTAGATTGGCAGGTTTGTCGTTCGTGACTCGAAGGTAAAAGGAGATTGGACACTAGAGTGCCCAAAAATTTGCACTCGTCAAAGCGTAGTTTGAGGGAATGGGCTTAAAGATGCCATTTGGAGGTGGGCTTAAAGATGCCATCTGAAGGTGATTGTATCTTGTTGGGGGATGGGCTTAGAGATGCCATCTGGAGATTGTTGGTAGGAGGATGGGCTTAGAGATACCATCTGAAGGTGATTGTATCTTGTTGGAGATGGGCTTGTAGATGCCATCCAAGAATGTTTGTTGAACTGTATGTCGTTGGTGAGTGGGTGAGTATCAGAAAGGTATCCATGTTTGGAACATCTCTGAACTGGGGATCTGAATAAGCAATGAATTGACATCCATGTTTGGAATCATCCGTAAACTGTTTTCAGAAGTTTTGAATCTGAACAAGAGATAGATTAACATCTGTATCTGGAGAATCCGTAAACTGTTTTCAGAAGTTGAACCTGAACAAGTGATAGATTAACATCCGTATCTGGAGAATCCGTGAACTGTTTTCAGAAGTAGAAGAATCTGAATAAGAGATAGGTTAACATCCGTGTCTAGAGAACCCGTAAACTGTTTTCAGAAGTCTGAGTTGAAGCTTATTAATCTTATCCTGAAAAGGGTAAAATATTAGCTAAAACACTAAGTTATGTTGTATGAAATGTATGATGCAATACATGTTATGTCAATGTTTATGATATGAATGTAATGAATGCGCATGTAAGCTGATGAGCTGTCTTGCTGGGGATAGATGAATCCTGGATAGCTGGAGACAATAGAATCTTGACTGCTGTCGGGGAAAGTGAATCTTTGACTGCTGCAGGGGATTGAAAATCCTTTGATTGTTGAAAATGAGAAGTCTTGGGACCACTGTTGGGGAATCAGGAGCTTGGGTTGTATGCCAATCTACTGGGGATTCCTGTCTTGAGGAGATCTTCACTGGGGAATATCTGAATATCCTGTGAGGAACTGAGAATGAGAGTCTTCATTCTGCTTGGGGATTGATAGTTGGAAGTTTTAGCTCCGCTGGGGATTGCAAGAATCTTTTGATTGCTGCAGGTATTGATCTGGGATCTTGAAAAGGTTGGTCGGTGAGATAGTTGTCCTGGCTGGTTTCAGGTATTAATCTCTGACCTGAGAAAGAAAGATAGTTTTCCTGGCTTGTTACAGGTATTAATCTTCAATCTCTTCATGTAGATAGCTTTCCTGGCTGGTTTCAGGTATTAATCTACAATCAGTCGTCCACAGGTAGTTTTCCTGGCTTGTTACAGGTATTAATCTGGAACTTGGGTTATACGCCACTTTGAGAATGAGAATCTTCATTCTGTTGGGGGTCAGAAATTGGGTGTATACCAATCTTATGAGGTTTTAAGGATGAGAATCTTCATTCGGTTAACGGTCAGAAATCGGGAGTATACCAATCTTCTGAGGTTTCAAGGATGAGAATCTTCATTCTGTTAACGCCTAACTGTTATCTGGTCGATCTCCAGGCTTTCACAGAAACTTGTATTGCTATCTGGTCATAATCCAGGCTTCACAATAACTTGCTAAGCTGTTATCCGGTCAAATCCGGGCTTCACAGATTGTGTTAAAGATATACCACTATCTGGTCTATTCCAGGCTTCGTAGTATTCTTTGTTGCTGTCTGGTCGTAATCCAGGCTTCACAGAGACTTGTATTTCTATTTGGTCATAATCCAGGTTTCACAATAACTTGTTGAGCTGTTATCTGGTCAAATCCGGGCTTCACGGCTTGTGTTAAAGATATACCACTATCTGGTCGACTCCAGGTTACGTAGTATTCTTGACTGCTGTCTGGTCGTAATCCAGGCTTCACAAAAACTTGTATTGCCATCTGGTCGTAATCCAGGCTTCACAATAACTTGTTGGGGACTAAACTATTATCCGGTCGAATTCGGGCTTCATAGCTTGCTCTTAGGATATACCACTATCTGGTCGTAATCCAGGCTTTGCGGTAGTCTGATACTGTTATCCGGTCGTAATCCGGGCTTCACAATACGCTGTAGAGATCAAGATACGATTCGGTCGAATCCGGGCTTCATAACTTGAATTTTGTGAGAACTTGATCTTTGACGACTGTAACTTCCAACAGGTGATGAAGGAACTTTGATGATGACCGCAACTTCCAGAAGGAAATTTTGAACGCTCTTGAGATTGACATTCGAATGCCCCAAGTGATGTTGAAGGAGACTTGCCCCAAGTTCACTGAACTTTTGAGAGATTTGTTGAAATCTTGACTGGATTGCCCCAGGTTTACTGAACTTTGAAAGATTTGCTGAAATCTTGGCTGGACTGCCCCAGGTTAACTGGATAGTGACATGTCATGCCCCCTTGTTGGTAGGAGATTTGTCGTTGGAAGTGTCATCCTTTTTGAAGTGATTTTATTCACTGGGAGAGCTTTCGTTCATCGGATATTTGTTGTGTGAATTTCTATGTTGTCAAATAAATAGCCATATGCAAACAATGGTATTCAAGTAATGCAAAGTTTATGCTTGTCTCGAAGTTTTGAAAAATGCGTTTTTTAGCAGAAAACTTTTTATAAGACAAATTCAACACAAGATTTAGAGCAAAGACTTACAGGAGTCAGGATACCTTTTGTAACAGTATGCTTTCGAACTAACCCATGCTTCAATTAGGACTTTTGAAGGGTTGTAACGTGGCTTGGTTCACGGTTTAAGAAACAAAGGATAAAGGCTCAAAGTATATTTGTACCCACCCGCTCTTCGTGATGTCCTTCAATCCTAAACTCAGTTAATTGCGCGTCGGACTCTGTTCGAGTTTGGAACGACTTTCGGCAATGGTTCACCAGTTGAATTTGGAAGGCAGTTATTATCTCCTTTTTCTTTTGCAACATTTTTCATGTTGTTGAGGATTTGTAATGACCTCTTTCTTTTGATTTGTTATCCCTAACTTTTTCCTGACTGTTCCTGTTTTCGAGATTACAGTCAGCGGGATGCCCCAGCTTTCTTAAGCCTCCTTTATAGGTTTTGGCTCAGTGGGCTTTTTCTTTTTTGAGAGATAATGACTGCCTATGAGATAAGGAACCATCACTGTCTTTTGATTCCAGAGGAATGCTTTTCTCTTCTTTTTTTGATGTTGTTCGTTGTATTAGGAACTGAGAGTTTGCGACTTCAATGCGCACCTTTTTTGAATTAACTGAGAGACTACCCTGCCCCAGGTTTAAATCAAAGGTTTTAATTTGTTTAGAACAGAAGACTCTTACTTCTTTGGCTCGAAGGGGTTGACTAGGGATTATCTTCCTTATAACTCCAGTGTTTGGGATTTGAAAGAAATGCCTGTACATCATCAGCAAGGTCTGTTCAAAAGCATACTGTATGAGATTATGGTATTGTTTCATCATCCTCTCTCTAAAGGCTTGAAGCTTTTTATCAAGAGTTAAATATCATAAAGAAAGCATAAGAGTAGTGAAAACGAATGGATGAATTCAAGACAAACATATGCAATGCATTAATGAAACAGAGTTTGACATTAAAAGACAATTGTTTGAATAACAAAGAAATTACAACTTGAAAATTCAAATGGAACAAAAGTCTCTCAGTTCGAGCCTTGTCATTTCAGGTGGAGCACCCAAAGTGGAAGATTTTCATCTCACCATCCGGCATGAATTCCAGCACTCCTTCGTCAATCAAGTCTTGGATTTTGTTCTTCAGGGTCCAACAGTCATCGGTGTCATGTCCAGGACCATGGGAGTGGTACGCACACCTTTCATTGGGGTGATAGGTAGGAGCATAGGTGTTGGGATTCCGAGGAGGATCCTTTAAGGTAAGCAGGTTGAACTCCAACATGCGCTTAAGTATCAAAGATGATGGTATCTCAGTCTCAGAGAAATGTCTTCCAGGTACATTTCGCTTGCGCCGATTACCCTGTAGATGTTGGCGAGGTTGTTGCTGGGCTTGTGACCCTGAAGCAAGTTGAGGAGCTTTTCCCTTGTCTTCTTGTCTCAAAGAGGGTTGAATGATGACTTGCTCTTCAACCTCAGATGTTTGTCCCACTTGGTTGTCCCGAAGCAGTTGGTTGACGAGAACTCTGAGCTCCTCCTGTCTTTGAGCCAAGTCTTGGATGAGAGCCATCTGGCCCACCAGTTGTCCCATCATCTGGATCCTCATTGTTGCCAACTCAAACTGAAGTTCTTCCAACTGATCACTCCTGGCATTGCTTGAATTCCCCTGGACCATGCCCCTTGTGAGGAGAGCT
Source organism: Vicia faba (assembly GCA_948472305.1). Lineage (NCBI taxonomy): Eukaryota > Viridiplantae > Streptophyta > Magnoliopsida > Fabales > Fabaceae > Vicia > Vicia faba. The sequence continues at coordinate 908,541,774 of OX451738.1, read as the reverse complement.
TTCACTTCTTCTTGCCCCTGGGACAGGTTCAAGAACATTTCTTGAAGTTGAGCATTTTGGTCCTGGATATCTTTGACAGTCCTCTCTAGAGCCATCTCTACTGAAATAAACAGTAGGAGAATAAGGAAACCTGAAAAGGAAAAATTGTTATGATGCAATGCATGATATGTGGATGCATGTTTTCATGAATCTCTTGGGGTAAACACAAGAAAATGTTAGAGGTTGAACTTGGATCAACATCTTTGATTTGGAGAACTTTGTATCAGTGGATGTCTTTCCACGAGAATCAAGCTCACCATGTCAAGTGGGTCATAGCCCCCTGATTCAAGTTGTTGCACTTGATCTTTGATGGCATTTTTTTAGAGGAGAACCCTCTTGCCCTTTGGTAGACGTCTGGTTCAACGTGACCCTGCATCAACAGACCCTCGAGATCCTTGAAATGGTTATTGAAAATGCTATGGTATGATGTTATGATGTTATGTACATGTATGCAAAAGTAAGAAAGTGTATATATACAGGAAATCATATTCATACAAAGCAAACAAGTCCTTAGGTTTAGGCTTGCATGGGGTTCGTAGGTAAGTACCCTCTTGAAGTTAGTTGGCTCATCCTGTCCTAACATAGAAGCCGGGTTCTAAGGAGCTCAATATCACTAGATTATTTTCTGTGTTCATTGTTTTGGTTTATCCACTTAACTGGCGACCAAAATATTCCAAGAAAATAATCCTTAATGAGTGTAGTATCGAGTATCTACCAACTTCGGACTGCACCGAAGTCGGTCATCTCACTACCCCTGAAAAGGCTAAGATGGTCAAGTAAGGTTCTAGAGTTCGTTAGTGCTTCATGACATCACTCAGCGGCCCCGTATTCTCCTTGACTACTCAAGGGCTACCGGTACTCACAAATATGCCACACTAACATAGCTTACTGCTTCAACCAAGTCGGTATAACCCGCACAGTTCCCTCACAGTTTTATTGCTATTTACCTAAGAAGGTGCCCCGAAATCCGGGTGTAGGATTAAACAAACCCAAACAAGGAACCCAAAAAGTAAAGCAATCAAAGCAATCAAAGCAAGCAAGTAAAGGTGATCTAAAACCCTAAGGTAACCCCACTTTTAAATTACTCCCCAGCAGAGTCGCCAGTTCTGTGATATGGTGGGAGAACTCACTTGAGGTTTTGCGTTTGTATTCGCACTTGTTCGGTTTAGCAAGAGTCGCCACCGACTTTTTATTTTATCCTAAGGAAAGGTTAAAAAGCACAGGAAAAACCTTTGAGATGTTTTCGTGGGTTCGGGGGGTAGATTATGAAAAGGGAAGGTGCTAGCACCCTTTTCATCCATGGTTATCCATGGGCTCTTAGTTACTTGTTTTAGATCACTTGCCTTGATTTTCAATTGCTTGAAATGGTGCTTTGTGTGTGTGGTTTTGAAAATGTTTTGAAAAAGATGCATTGTCTAGGCAACCATTGTATCAATTCTTTACTCGAATGTTTTACAAAGGTGTTTGTCTTTTTGAAAAGATGTTTCAATGTTTTTTAAAGTTGTTTTGAAAGTTGTGTTGTGGAGTGTGTTTTGAAAGTAGGCAAGTGTGTTTTGCAAGTTTGATCAAGTAACTAAGAGTTGTCTACCCCTAAATTTACTCAAAGATCTTTCTAATGTTTTAACCCTTTTAACAGTGTTGTTTCACCATTGTATTTGGTGAACAACCTTGTGTTAGGATGTTAACGGGACGGGCGCGGGTCATCGTATAGACCATGAATGCAATAGTGTCAAGTGTCTTTGGCAATTTTTATTTAAGGGACTATGATCATTTTGTTTAGGCAACTTCGAAAGCACCATCGAGGGACTATGATCATTTGATTTGTTTTTGTTTTGCCAAAGTATTTGACATGCAAACATGGCCCATTTTTGAAGGCAACAAGCGAGATTACCCGGTGCAAGTGTGATTTGTGTATTAATTTTCAAGCATTTATCTTTGTGTTTAAGTCAAGCTATTTGTTGGCTTTATTTACATACAAACCCTAGGTCTATCATGGCATAATTTGAAAGCTTTTAAATGCGGAAATTTAAAGTCCTAAATTATTACAACATGATTATGGGGATGGGGATACAAATGTTTACAAATGGGGATGAGTCTTATCAGGATAGTAGTGTCCAAATATTATTTACAACCAAATCGAATCGTCATATTCTCAATGTAAAAAAATAGCAAAGTATAAGAATCAAAGAGAAATAAAATTATTGTGCAATGTATGTGATTATTTACAAATGATAAAAATGTTAACCTAATGTATTTATTTATTTATTTATTTTTGTGTTTTTGTTAATTATGTAAACAAAAGTTTTAAAGAAAAGAAAGGAAAAATGTTTAAGAAATTCTATTTTTATGTATTTTAGTTAATGTTTTTATGTATAAAAAGATTTATTAAAAAGAGTTTTAAGACAAAAAATCTATTAACCTAATTAAATCTAATATTTACATATTCTTGTAAAATGTAATAAACATTAAGAAAAGTTTTTGTACAAAAATCAATATATTGTTTTTCTTAACAAAATAAATTGTACAAAAAAGATATAATGTGATAACAAAAAAAAAGTATTAGTTTAAATAAAAAAAGAGTTAAATGGGCTTTATGAGGCGTTTGGCCCAAAGAAAAGAAACAAACAGATTTGCAAAAGGGGGGGGGGGGGTGCGCCAGAATTCAGTTGGGCTTAGGTGTTTTTGTGAGGGACAGGCCCAACGCGCGTTTGATAATTTTTTCTTAGGGTTTCACTTTGTTTGTCCAGAACAAGGGTTTGTGTTGAACGAACGACGCTCTCTTCCTTCTTCATTCTTCATCCTCATTCTCAAACAAAGGCCATTGATGCTCCTCCAATCGCCTCAGCTGCCAGAGCGCCACCGTCCATCTCCCTCTCTTCATGGTTGAGTAAGGTAGTAATGAGAAAAGGTAACGATTCTGTTCTTTTTGTTTTAAGGGTTTCAGATTCTTATTCTTGCATGTTGTTAACCTTGGACACGTTTTTGATTTTCTATGTTGTCTATGTTTGTGTGAGGTGTAAAGAAAAGGGAGGAGTTACTACCTTTGGAGAGGAGACGCAGGAGGACGGCGGCGCGTCTCAGGTGGCCGAGGCGTGGGGACCGGTGATGAGGCTTGCTGGCTCCCTGGTATTTGTATCTTGTTCTGTTTCTGAAACTTCTTTTCCTCTTCTGCTTGCTTGCCCGTTTCTAAGTTTGATGATGTTGTTGTTGCTTTTGCCTCAGTATTTTTGCTTCTGAGTTGCTTTCTGGCTTTTTTCAATGATGATTATTCTGAGATTGTTTGCTTATTGCTGTTCTAATAACTTGATGATGATAACTCTGAGATTGCTTTTCCTCTCTCTTTTGGCTTTGATTCTGAGTTGGCTTTTTATCAATGATGATAATATTGAATCTGAGATGCTTTTGATATGCTTATTTGTTTGACCCTGTGATGATGGATTGCAATAGTTGATGCTTGGATTTTCAGATGAAGGCAGGCCTATGTTTGAACAAAGGTTTGTTTGAGTTTGGTTATTTGATTTAGGCAAGCTGAAGGCTTTAACAGGTTTAAAGGCAAGCTTGAATGCTGTATAGTTTTTGACACGCTTTGTATGGTATCAATTTTGAGGCCACTTCTGGTTTTTGTATATTGGTACAGGTTGTTTGAACAAAGATTTGTTTGTGGGTTTTGAAGGTTTTGGTATTAAGGTTGTATGTTTGAAGCTTAGCAAGTTTGAGAGCTTGTTTGTTTACAAGTTTGAAGCAGGCCTGTGGTATATGCAGTTTTTGAGTTTGATATTTGGACTTGCTGGTTGAAGTTTGTTTGAATAAAGGCTTGTATGTTTGAAACAGGTTTGAAAGGCTTGGTTTATGCAGGTTTTGGTGTTTAAGGTTTTTGTTTGTTACAGGCTTGCTTGAAGCAAGCTTGGATTTCTGTAACAGGTTTAAAGCTTGAGGCAGTTGGAAGCTTATTGGTTTTTTTGTTCAGGAAGGCATGAGGTGCTATGCAAGCTGAGTTTGTTATGCTTGAAGGTTATATTTTTCTATGTCTCTTTGTTTTATATCTCTTTGTCTTAAGCCTGCCCACTGTAAGCCTTCACTTCTCTCTCCCTTTCTCTCTCCACAGAAAAGTATATTTAATTACTTGAACTGTCCTTTTCTGAAAAGGTTTTTGGCTGGGAAATGATGTTAAATGTATCTTTACAAGCTTGCTTGCATTTCTGGCTTTCCTCTGCATATCTTCCATATTTTCTTCCTTTTGCTTTTTGTGTACTTGTTGACAGTTTTGGATAGCTTTGATATTTTTTTGTATCTCCTTTGACAGCTTTGACAGTTTTTGGACAGTTTGGTTGACAGCTTAGTTTGCCTTTCTTTGGATTTGGTTAGCCTAGTTTGATAGTGTAATTCAGTTTTGATTTTTGCAGCTTGGTTGACATTTTTGTTAACACTTTGCAATTTGGATTTATGTAGCTTTGTGCATTTTGCAAAATAATTCATATGCTTGCAAATAAATTGCTTTCCTCTTTGTGAACCAAGAAGAGACATCTTCTTGCGATTTGCAGAGAGGACGAATAAACTGATTCCTGCCAAAACCTTTAATGATGAGTTTCTGATTAACTGTCTGAAAATGCCTTTAATTTATCTGTACTGATTTCTTCCTTTTTTGTCTTTGCAGATAAATATCAGTTGAGCAAAGGGGAGCAGCAGTAGAAGATGAAGACTTAGGATAGATTTATTTTCTCTTTCAATTGTTTGTAATAAACACTATTATAAATACTGTAAATAAATTTACTGTATTCAAATAACACTTGTAACAACAATTAAAAGTGAATAAAAAATCTTTTGTCAGTTAATCTCTTTTAATTCACTGTCTATTTAATTATTTAAGTTTCTTGAATTAAAATAACTGGAAGTAAATCCCAATTATTCTAACTTAGATAAAATAAATAATTAATAAACACCGTAGTCTTGCAACTTCGCATTAATCAATAATAAACCCGACGTCCCAATTAACCATATGTATTGCACAGTCAATCAAAACAAATGTCCATACGCCTTTCATTTCACTGATTAGACCAACACTTCAAACTCTCAATCAGAAGCCTCAGCTTCTATCCCAGATGTTCCGACCTTTGAGAAACAAACAGAAATCTTGAGCAAACGTCAGAGCAGTGTAACAGCCAATTAAAACACTGGATTCAAATTCTTCTGAAAATGCGCGTGCAAACCCTAATTCTTGATTTATTGTCAAAGAAGCGCCTGCCTGATCAAACCCTGAGCCAAACTCAACCAAATCACTAAAAACCCTAATAATTTGCTTGGACTGATTCAAAAGTTAATGGAAACCCTAATTTTGTTTGACTGATGAGAAAAGTCTGTTTGACCGATTCTTAAGCCAATCTGAAAAATCAGGAAAAGCCCGAAGCTGTGATTTCTTATGGAAAAGAGAGGGCAAATTTTGGGGTACAACATACTTGAACATGTATTTAATGAATGTCAGGATGACATCCGTCTCTGGATCCTGTCTGAACTGTACTTGAAACATGTGTTGAATGAGTGTCAGAATGATACCCGTCTCTAGATCGTATTTGAACTGTACTTGAAACATGTGTCGAATGAGTGTCAGAATGACATCTATCTCTGGATCGTATCTGAATTATATTTGAAACATGTGTTGGATAAGTATCAGAATGACATCCGTCTCTGGATCGTATTTGAATTGTATTTGAAACATGTGTTGGATAAGTTTCAGAATGACATCCGTCTCTAGATCGTATCTGAACTGTATTTAGAGGAGAATCTGGAGTAAGTATCAAGATGACATCCATCTCTGGATCGTACCTGAACTGTTTCTAGAAGAGAAATCTGGAATAAGTACCAGGATAATATCTGTCTCTGGATCGTACCTGAACTGTTTCTAGAAGAGAAATCTAGAATAAGTACCAGGATAACATCCGTCTCTGGATCGTACTTGAACTATTTCTAGAAGAGAAATCTGGAATAACTACCGGGATAACATCCATCTCTGGATCGTACCTGAACTGTTTCTCAATGTATGAAAATCTTGAATAAGTAGCAGAATGACATCCGTATCTGGATCGTATCTGAAACGTTTCTCGATGTATGAAAATCTTGAATAAGTAGCAAAATGACATTCGTATCTGGATCATATCTGAACCGTTTCTCGATGTATGAAAATATTGAATAAGTAGCAAAATGACATTCGTATCTGGATCATATCTGAACCGTTTCTCGATGTATGAAAATATTGAATAAGTAGCAGAATGACATTCGTATCTGGATCGTATTTGAACTGTTTCTCGATGTATGAAAATCGTGAATAAGTAGCAGAATGACATCCGTATCTGGATCGTATCTGAACCATTTCTCGATGTATGAAAATCTTAAAAAAGTAGCAGAATGACATTCGTATCTGGATCGTATCTGAACCGTTTCTTGATTCTGGTGCTCTTGATGATTGTTGATCAAGGTATAAGTCTTCCACTGATAGACAGGTGACGGGACATAGTCGTACGTTTTAAATCCCTAACTTTTGCCTGGACCTCCCTTTCGGATTTTCAGTCCACCGGGATGCCTTTTCAAGTTTTCAACTTGTCGGGTGTATAGATTTTTTTTATGTATATCCCTAACTTTTTCCCGAACCCTTTTGGTTCGCCGGGATTCCCTTATTTTTGCCTAGGTGTGTCAACCTAGTGGGTCCTTTTTTTCATGCGTAGTATTTTCCGACTATGTCCATGCTTTCAAGATGTAGAGAGTTGTCATTGTCCATAGTGTTGTGTTGTAGTACTATCAAAAATGTTATCTTGATGGCACATGATTCGTTGCTGGAATGCGTGCGTAACGCCCCAAGCGATTCAGATGAAGATCTACCTCTAGTTATTTGGCACTTTTAGAAAGACTTCCCCAGGTGTGTTTACACATCATGTCATGCCCCTTGCTTATGGAAGACCTGTTATTGTAAGTGTCTTTCCCGTTGAGGTGATTCTGTCCATTGAGAGGATGTTTGTTCATTGAATATCAATTGTGCGGATTTCTCTGCTATCAAACAATTAGTCATATGCAAACAATGTCATTTAAAGAATGTAAAACTCATGTCTGTTAAGGGTTATAACAGTATGCTCTTTAACAGTATGTAAAACTCTCTAAAGCCTACAAGAGTCAGGATACCTTTGTAATAGTATGCTCTCAAACTAACCCATGCTTCAGCTAGGACTTTTAAGGGTTATAACATGGCCTGGTTCACGGTTCAAGAAACAAAGGATAAAGGCTCAAATTTTATTTGTACCCAACCCGCTCTTCGTGATGTTCTTCAGTCCTATGCTCAGTTAATTGCGCGTTTAGATCCCGATTGAGTCTGGAATCTTTGCTCTGATACTTGGTGATGATTCAAAAATTGAACATTTGTTTTGAAAAGGCAGTAATTTTTGTAATCTTCTTTTTGTCGAGGATTTGTAGTAACCTCTTTTTTTTCTTTCGTTATCCCTTCTTTTTCCTGAACTGTTTCTTTTGTGATTATAGTCAGCGGGATGCCCCAATTTTCTCTTAAGCCTCCTTCATAGGTTTTAATTTAACGTGCTTTTATTTCGAGAGATAATGACTACCTGTCTTGATGATTCTACGGAACAATCACCGTCTTTTGTTTTGGAAGGACGTCTTCGATGCCATTCATTATATACGAAGCGGAAGATTGTGACTGAATGCGCCTCTGAATTAACTGAGAAAACTACCCTGCCCCAGGTTATGATTAAGGGGTTTAATTTGTGAGAAAAGAAAAACTCCTACTTCTTTGGCTCGAAGGAGTTGACTAGGGATTATCTTCCTTATAACTCCACTGTTTAGGATTTGAAACAACGCCTGTACATCGTCAGCGGGGTCTGTTTAAAAGCATATTGTAGAGATTATGGTATCATTTTCATCATCCTCCCTCTAAGGCTTAGAGTTTTTAATTGAGAGTTGAATATCACAAAAGGAAATAAGGACGCATTTTTGAAATAGTGAATACGGATGAATTGATTCAATACAAACATGTGCAATGCATTGATGAAATAACGAGGTTTAATATGAATAAATATTCAAACAAATCAAAAGAAAATTACACATTGAAAATTCTAATGAATGAAAAGTCTTCTTGTGAGAACTTGTCACTTCATATGGTATGCCTTAGAGGGATGGAAGAAGAACTCAGCCTGACTGTCTTGTGCGAATTCTAGCGCTCCTTCATCAATCAGGTCTTGAATTTTATTTCTCAACACCCAACAGTTGTTGGTGTCATGTCCAGGACTGTTGGAGTGGTACGCATATCTTGCATTTGGATTGTACCTTGGGGAGGATATGTTGGGATTCTGAGGAGGGTCCCTTAACATAACCAACTTGGCCTTCAACAGGCTTTGCAATGCTTGAGCCAATGACATGTTGATTTCGGTGAAGCGTCTTTCGGATGTATTCTTCTTATGTCGATTGCCCCATTGTCGTTGGCGAGGTTGTGGTTGGGCTTTTGATGTAGTAGCAATCTGGAAAGGTTTGTTCCTGACCAAACCAACCTCTTCTCTCACTGGGGGTTGATTAATGCCTTGATCCATAATTTTAACTGTTTGTTTCATGGATCTGCATCCATCTTGGTGAAGCTTGTTGAGGAAGGCTCTTAGCCCTTATTGTCCTCGAGCTAAGTTTTGGATAAGAGCCATCTGCCCCAGCATCTGGATTCTCATTTCTTCTACCTCAGCTTGCAGTTGTTCCAATTGTTCATCCTTTTTGTTGTCAGGATGTTCCTTGGTCAAATTCCCGGCGAAGAGTGTTTTTAGGTCTTCTTGCCCCTTGGATAGATTCAGGAGAAATTCCTTGAACTGGGCATCTTGAGCTTGGAGATCTATGTTGTCTTGTTAGAGAGCCATTGCTGAAATAAACAGCGAGAACATGAGAGAATTGTTTTGAAACTTTCTTATGCAATGATATGTATTATATATGTATGCGATGTTTTTAAGGATCTCGCGGGGTAAACAAGAAAATGTCAGAAGTTGAAATTTGCAGTTTTGATTGAAAAACTTTGTATCGTTGAGAGTCCTTCTATGAGAGTCAAGCTCACATTATCAAGTGGGTCATAGCCCCTGACTCAAATTGTTGAGTTTTGATCTTCTGACGACATCGACTAGAGGAAAATAAATCCCCTTGCCCCTTGCTAGACGTCTGATTTATCATAACCTGCATCACATGCCCTCGAGATCCTTGAAATGGTTAAGGAAATGTTAAGGCATGATGTCAGGTAATAAAACTCTGCAAGTAGTTCAAGTTGAAAGCACACAAGTCACGCAAACAACCTTAGGTTTAGGCTTGCATGGGTTTTAAGGTCATACCCTCTTGAAGCTGGATTAGTTCAACCTATCCTATAAATAGTAATCGGGTTCTAAGGAATCTCAATATCACTGATCTTTCCCCCAAGCCTTGCTCAATCGACGATTGACTCGTAATCAAACAAAACTCAAAAGTCAGACCTCAATGAGTGTAGCATCGAGTATCTGTCGAACTTGGGCATACACCAAAGTCGGCCATCTCGCTACGTCCTACTGGCCAAGTTGTGCAATTAAAGGTTCTAAGGTCAGTTGATGCTTTATGACACCACGCGGAGGCCCCGTACATCTCCCTGATTGACTCAAGGGTTACGGGTACAAACCAAAGTGCCACATCAACATAGCTACTGCTTCAACCGTGTCGGTATACCCCAGCACATCTCCCGCACAGTTTATTGCTACTTACCTAAAAGGTGTTTCCCGATCCGGGTGTAGGATCAAATAACCCAAAGAATTCCCATAAATATAAAGCAAGCAAGACAATCAAGAGAAAGCAATTAAATATGACCTAGATCCTAAGGTTTACCCCACTTTATATTTTATATCCCCAGCAGAGTCGCCAGTTCTGTGATACGGTGGCAGAACCGACTATTAATATTGGTTTGCATTTTTTGTTTGCAAAATGTCGCGGTAAGCAAGAGTCGCCATCGACTTTTATTTTATCCAATCAGGAAAAGGAAAAAGAACAGAAAAAACCTTTTTCGAGATGTTTTTGAGTACGGGGGGTAGATTATAGAAAGGGAATGTGTTAGCACCCTTTCTATCAGTGGTTTTCCACGGGATCTTAGGTACTTGCTCATTTTGAAAACTTCTTGTGTGTGCTTGTTTTGAAAAGTTTTGTTTTACTTCGTTTTAACCCTTGTTTCTGTCCTCAAGAGTGTTATGAAGTTGTTTTTGAAAACTTTGTTTGAAAAGTGTTGGTGCGAAAAAGTTTTTGTTTGTTTGAGCAAGTACCTAGGAACTAATCTACCTACTCAAAAAAGGTCTGTTCGTTTTCCTTTTAGGCAATGCTATCCCATTATTGAGAAATAGGTAGCATCGTCGTTGGAGTTTTTTAGGGACATTCGAAGGGACAAATACGATCACAAAAGCAATGTTAGGAAATGTTATTAATCATCTTAAAGCCTTAAAGATCTTTTTCTGAGGCAACATCCGAATGGGTCATTTTAGATCTTTTGGGGCTAGAGGACAACCACTAACAAACCCTATACTTCATGACCGTTTACCGAAGGCAACCGGAGTGGAGTAAACCCTAGGAGTGAGCATGTGCGAGTGTATGCTTTCAGTTAATTTATCTTTGCACATTTAGGGTTTTCTACCGTATTAATTTTCAATTTGTCTTTCCATACAATCCTTTTAACATTCATCTAAGCAGTTTATAGTTTGCGGAAATAAAATGCGAGAAAGTTAAATTCCTAGCTATTATAGGGCTTTTGCAAATACATAATTATTTTGACCAAAAATAAAGATGCGGAATTTAAATCCTAATTACTATTACAAACTCGGAGCAGTTACAATAATAATAAAAAGGAAATTAAAAAAATGCGTGCGGCGAATTAAATACGAGAATAAATTAGGAAACCTATAAAATCTAATTGAAAAAGATTTAGGTTATTTTTGAGAAAAAAATTAATTAGGTTATGTACAAATTAAACCCTAATTTCTAATTGATTTAAATCATGAAAAAAAAGGATTAAATTGCCCTAAATAATTAATCTAATTAATTAAGGAAATAAAATATTTTTTATGAAAATAAATGATTTTTAATGTTTTTATGATTTTTTTTTATTAAATAAAAAAGAAATAACTTTTGTGTTATTTTTGTAAAAGAAGTAATTAATAAAAAAATTAGAAAAGAAATAAAGAAAAGAGAAAAAGAACTTGGGCCTGTGATGAAAGCTAAATGGGAGGTGTGACGCCTGAATTTCATTGAGCCCAAATCCCTTGGCCCAATCAGGTGTTTGGATCCAGTGCTGGCCACGTTTGAGGGTTCACCATGGTCTGCATGTGTTGAGTGTTAGATCAGGATATGATGAGATCTTGTGGTATGGTGATGGAAGTGCATGAGGAGCGCGCAGGGACCTGGAGCATTGGATCTGAAGACACAAATTAGTGAAAATTAACTTTGCAAAAGGGCTCGATCGAATCCACCCCCTTTTGGACTAAAGCCTTATCATGCCATGCCTTGCCAACTGAACCAAGCGTGTTAATTGTTAACAAAATAATACAAAATAAATATAAGGCAAATAAAGATCTATGGCCACATGTCAAAAACGCATGCGTTGTGGGTTACCAATGGTTTGAATGGATGAATCAGTGAGCACCACGCCATCACCTTCTTCAGGGATCCTTCGTTTTAGATGGGGAACTTTTACCTACAGCATTTTTCCGTCACTATAGATTGTAGTGACGGATTTTGTTCGTAACTAAAAACCTGCAAAATTCAAAAATGCAGCACAAGCAGAATAAATTCAAACCAAAGGCATGAATCAATTGAAAATCATCTCCTAAGCATGATAGTACCCCTAATTTTGTCCAATTTTTACTTTATATAGAATTCCCAATTTGGGACCTCAAAACCCTAACAATGGCATCGTGCCATTCCTGCACTTAAACTTCAATCAAACAAATCAAAAACATTACAAATATGATAGCAAGCATGGATATATGATCAAAACATGTTTATGATGGATAAATCATTGAAAACGAATCTTGAAAAAAGATGCAAACCGTGGTACTGTGAGGTGTGATTTCTGAAGGTTTTAAGGCTTGAGGATGATTGGAATGGCTTCAGAAGATGCTTTGACCCAAAAGGTGTTTTTGTTGACTTTTCAAAAGGACCTATAATGTAGAAATTCATATCTTTTGATGAGTGAATATTTTAAACTTGTGGGCTGAAGATGAATTGTAGGGGATTGCATCCTCTTCAAAATGAGCCTTGGATGGAAATTTTCTGATAAAGTATGAAGAAGTTATGCTTGGTCAAAGTTTGGTTGACTTTTTTTGAGAAACCCTAATTTAGCAACTTTTGAGTTTTGATGAATTAGGAGCATTCCTTGAGGAATCATGATCAACCCTTGATAAAATGATGGATATCTCTTCAAAAGGTTGATGTTGACCAAAAATCTTGAAGTTTGACTGTATGTGGGCCACAATTGACTTTTTACCTAGTATAGTTGATTTTCAGGCATCTGAGCAATTGACTGAGCAAACTTCTTGTGCAAGGCATGAAACTTGACATGGATGATCTTGAGAACATATTGGGACCATGGAAAGAATCTGGGACCTTTGGAGTTCCCACACCCTGATGAAAATGGAAACCCTAGTTTGAGGTACATTACCTTAGGAGAGAGTTTGTCTTGTCAACTCTTGGGCATCCTTGAGCAGGTTGAGGACCTGAATGGGCATGTTTTGAGTAAAATGAGAGGGTAAATTTTGGGGTACAACAACTGTGAGTCACGATATTCTATGATGGAAAAGACATGTTGTGCTCTGGCCTGGGCGGCAAAGCGGTTGTGGCAATATATGTTGAATCACACTACTTGGTTGATTTCAAAAATGGATCCAATCAATTATATTTTTGAAAATCCTGCTCTTACTAGAAGATTTTCCTGTTGGAAAATGTTGTTGTTTAAATATGATATTGAATACCGTACTCAGAAGGCTATAAAAAGCAGTGTGCTAGCGGATTATCTTGCTCACCAACTGGTAGATGATTATCAGTCTGTTAAATATGATTTCCCTGGTGAGGATGTTATGTTTCTGAAAGCGAAATAGTGTGATGAACCTTTGCCTGCGGAAGGTCCTGATCCTGAATTCCAGTGGGGTATGGTATTTGATGGAGTTGTGAACGCTTATGGAAAAGGAATTGGCGCTGTGATTATCACTCCACATGGATCACACATTTCTTTTACTGCAAGGTTGACATTTGATTGTACCAATAATATGGCGGAGTATGAGGCTTGTATTATGGGTCTCGAGGAAGCCATTAATCTCAGAATCAAAGTTCTAGATGTATATGGTGATTCGACTTTGGTAGTTAACCAGATTAAAGGAGAATGGGATACTCGTCACCCTGGCTTGATCCCTTACAAAGATTATGCTAGAATATTATTACCCTTCTTTAACAAAGTTGAATTCCATCATATTCCCAGAGATGAAAATCAGATGGAAGATGCTTTGGCAACTCTGGCTTCTATGTATCAAGTGAATACTTGGAATGATGTGCCTCGTATTACAGTGTGACGTTTGGATAGACCATCTCATGTGTTTACAACAGAAGAGATGTTAGATGAAAAGCCTTAGTATTATGATATCAAGCATTTTCTCCAGACTCAGAAACACCCGGCTGGTGCATCGAATAAAGATAGAAAGACATTGAGAAGGTTGGCAGGTAGCTTTTTCCTCAATGAAGATGTGTTGTATAAAAGAAATTATGACATGGTCTTGCTCAGATGTGTGGATAGACACGAAGTAGAAATGTTGATGCATGAAGTCCATGAAGGTTCCTTTGGTACCCATGCCAATGGACATTCAATGGCGAAAAGGATGCTTAGGGCGGGTTATTATTGGCTGACAATGGAATATGACTGTTACAAATTTGCAAAGAAGTGCCATAAATGCCAGATTTATGCTGACAAAAATCATGTGCTCCCGACACTTCTCAATGTTATTTCTTCCCCATGGCCATTCTCTATGTAGGGTATTGACATGATTGGAATGATCAAACCCAAGGCGTCAAATGAACATCGCTTCATCTTGGTCGCAATTGACTACTTCTCCAAATGGGTGGAAGCAGCTTCATATGCTAATGTCACTAAGCAGGTGGTGGTGCACTTCATCAAAAATAATCTCATATGTTGGTATGGTGTGCCAAGTAGTATTATCACTGACAACGGCTCAAATCTGAATAATAAGATGATGACAGGACTTTGCAAAGAATTCAAGATTATCCATTACAATTCATCTCCCTACAGGCCAAAGATGAATGGGATTGTTGAAGCTGCTAATAAGAACATCAAGAATATCATCCAGAAAATGGTTGTCACTTATAAAGATTGGCATGAAATGCTCCCTTTTGCTTTCCATGGGTATCGAACATCTATCTGCACTTCAACATGGGCAACCCCTTTCTCTCTTGTGTATGGCATGGAAGCAGTGCTCCCCGTTGAAGTTGAGATTCCCTCTTTACGCGTGATAATGGAAACCAAGTTGTTAGATGTTGAATGGGTCCAGAACAGGTTTGACCAATTGAATTTGATTGAAGAGAAAAGAATGACGGCCTTGTGTCATGGCCAGTTATACCAGAAGAGAATGAAGAAAGATTTTGATAAGAAACTCAAACCTCGTGAATTCAGAGAAGGCGACCTCGTGCTTAGAAAGATCGTGTCTTTCAACGCTGATTCTAGGGGCTAGTGGACTCCAAATTTTGAAGGCCCGTATGTTGTCAAGAAATCCTTCTCTGGCGGTGCATTGATTCTTGAAACATTTGATGGCGAGGAGTTCCCACATCCTGTGAATGCTGATGCAGTCAAGAAATACTTCGCCTAGAAAAATAAAAAGAACATCTCGCTAAGACGAAAACCCGATAGGGTGGCTTAGGCAAAAAGGAGTGTCTCGGTAGGCTGAAAACCCGAAAGGGCAGTCTAGGCAAAAATTAGAGACATAAACAGAATAAATTTTCCCGCTAGGTTGAAAACCCGCAAGGGCAACCTAGGAAAAAGTTAGGGATTTCTTGGCAAGTAACTGCATCAGACAAGACTCAATCATTTGAAGCAATAATCTTCTTGAATCCTCACCACTCTTCAACCAAAGTCGTTGCTCAGAAATTCAAAGTTGTTAGGGAGAATAGTGGTCATTGTATTTCAATGTATCTTTTCCAATATATATTACCATTTTCCAAACTTTGTAATCATCTATGGAGTCTTGCCATTCGTAGACTGCCATTCTATTAATAAAGTTTGAGCTTTTGTCCAATTCTTTGCAATTCTTATTTTATTCAGCTTACCAAGACTTCATTTATTATTGATAGTAATTTTCAAAGCAAACAAATTAAATAACAAAATTATTTTTTGAAAGGAGTTTACAAATTACTCATTGCTTTAGATTTTGTGACTCAAGAAGAACAAAAATAGTGACTCCAGGGACGAACGAACTAGAAAATTTTGGAAGTCTGATTTCCCCAGGAAGGTTCTCCCAAGGAACTTTTATTGGGTTGAGTATGTTCTTCGTGTTTTTCTCAGATAGTTGAAGACGATACCAATTGATGTATGGTGCGGTGTTGGTTTTGTGATCCCGTTTTCCCCAGTCAGGTCTTGGTTCATTTTGATTTCGGGTTTGCATGGTATGTCTCTATCCCAGATTCCCCAGTAAGGTCTTCGCTCCTATGATGAAAGCCCTTTTTCCCTTTGTATGCTGAGATGGAATCATTTGCAAAACATCTCCCTTTTGCAGTGCTAGCATTATTGTTGTTGTTTGTTTCCCAAGCAACCAGACAGGGGCAATATCTTTTCTAAGAAGTGTTGAAATAGTTGTCAACTTTTTGGGTTTGATTTAAAATCGCCATAAGTTTGATTTCTTGTTGTAATGTTTGACTTCTTAAATCCCCAAGTAAAGCAGAGATAACATATTTCTCAGAAAATTGTTATCCACGTGAGGTTTCGCAATTTCTCCCCAGAGAAGTTGGTGCAATCATCACTCTCAGTATTGAAGAATGTATCTTGTTGCCCCCTTGATGATGTGTTGTTGCCCTCCTCATTAAAGACAGTATGATATCCCCCCAGCTGATGTCTCGATAATGTGGTATTTCTTCCCTAGTAAAGTCGGTATTATAGTCCCCAGTAGAAGTACAAACCTTGAAACATTTTCTTTTTTCCATTGAAGTCTGTATGTTTTTCCCCGGTGAAGCCTGGAAGAAGTTGTTATATCCATATGTTTGTATTGATTTACTGTAATGATTTTGTTCCTTCTCAGTGAGGTTAAGCCGAGAGATAGGAATTTGTTTCCTCAGTTGGTGCGTACTTTCTTATGGAATTTTCATCTTGGATGTGATTTAGTCGAGTATTGACTGTGCCCAAGTTTGTTTGGTTGGGTTATCCCATGTGTTATATGTCTATTTTGTCAGCATATACATAATGACATTCATACATCCATACATACATCATGCCTAGCTGAATTTAGCAAATCATGGCTCTTTAGCATATTATTGTTGGCATATTACCCTGTTTTACAGAGTTGTGTTATCCTCTCTCCAATAGAGTGTCAACCTTAAGCAGAAAGTGTATATTCTTTCAATTTCATCATTGAGTTATCCCTCGTGGAAGAATTTTGCTTTAGCATTCCTGTTCAATTCATCGTATGGATGGAATGTGGTTCCCTCTTGAGTTTATTTCTCATTAGGTGTTATTTTGGTCGACTGCTTCATTCCGGTTTATTTTTGGTTTGAATGGGTAGTCACCGGCAATATTATTATTTCTGCAAGCTTCAAGCCCTAGTTTTAGAATGTGCATTTATTTTACATGTGAAGATTTTATCTCCTCAAACATGAATACATTGGCATTTCCCTAGGAAGCCATGTTTCATTTCCCTTGGAAGTCCTATTTCTTTCCCCTGGGAAATCATTATTGCAATTCCTCATCATAACAGCAAGTATCAGGTCTCTTTATTTGAGCAACCTGTGCTTCCCCCAATAAGTCTGAAAGTTCCCAAAGAAGATTCAGATTTGATACTCCAATGAATGGTAGCCTTGTCATTATGGAAGGTAGTTCGTTGCTGAGATTTGTTACTCCAATGAATGGTAGTCTTTTCATTATGGAAGGTAGCTCATTGTTGAGATTTTTTACTCCAATGAATGGTAGCCTTGTCATTATGGAAGGTAGTTTATTGCTGAGATTTATTACTCCAATGAATGGTAGCCTTGTCATTATGGAAGGTAGTTCGTTGCTGAGATTTTTACTCCAATGAATAGTAGCCTTGTCGCTATGGAAGGTAGTTTGTTGATGAGATTTGTTACTCCAATGAATGGTAGCCTTGTCATTATGGAAGGTAGTTTGTTGCTGAGATTTGTTACTCCAATGAATTGTAGCCTTGTCATTATGGAAGATAGTTCATTGTTGAGATATTTTCCGATGAACGATAGCCTTGTCATTATGGAAGGTAGTTCATCGTCGAGATTTTATTTCTCTGAAGGAACTCATTTGTTTCCAGTTGTAAGTACTAACCGCTTACCTTAGTATTGATTTTCATCGGTAGTATCTTACCACTTCTTTCCTCAATAGGTTCGGTTCTCCTATTCACCAGTGATTTGTTTTCCTGATTGGGTTTTTCTTTTGATCCCTATTTTTATTTACTATATCCCCAGTGAAGTCTTACGTAATTTTTGTATTTGTTCATTTGCATTCATAATCATAAGCACTGCATGGCATCTTAGGACCAAAAATAGGGCTTGTTTTATATTTAAGTATCTTTAATCGCGTCGACACGAAGATTTTTTAAACCTTCACATCTCCGGATAGAAGACAGTTAAATAAGGGCAGCTGTTGTACCCCAATTTTTGCCCCTAAGATTCCTCTATCATATCATATCAATTCAATCACAACAAGATCACAAACTAGGGTTTGGTTCTTCATCCCATCTTTAGGTTTGTCCACGGGGAATCACCAAACACCTTGACTTGTATTTTGTGATCATCTATATTTTGTATTGATTAACTTTTTACTAATAAGTACAATGAATATTTTCTCTAATTGTTGGTATCATAGGTGAAAGCACAATACATTCCATCAAGTTGATCCATAGGTTCAGGAGTTTATTTCCATGCCTTCTTCAATAAAGCTTCATTGAGATTCAAGCTTCATTATTGAAGATATTTTGAAATAATATCATGACAAAGTCTATTATGATTCATTATGCCTCAAGTTGTCAAAAATAGTTCAAAGGTACAAGGGTTGATTGAAGAAGTTTGACCTAGTTGGACAAGTCTTTGGTTTCATTGATCACAAGTGCATATCTCCATCAATTCTCAAGATTTGGAAGTGGTTTTGGTTGCTATGGTGTCTCCTTATCATCCTCAATAACTTCTATTTACATGACAAAAGTATTTGTACAAGGAAGTTTGTCCAATTGCAAAGGTTTCCCAAGGCATTTTGTTGCTCTAGGAGCTAGGGTTTTAAACTTCAAAGGGCTTGCTCATCTTTTGGTATTTTTGGGTGATTCCAAATATATCCTTCTCTTCAAAGGGATATCAACAAATCACTTCAAAATTTTCAAGGAAATTTTGTGAGGAAGATACCTAATGATGAAGAAATATTACAAGTCCTCTAAGTAAACCATCAAATTCCCATATGTGACTTCAAAAGATCATAACTTGGTCAACTTTTATCACCTTGAGCCCATTCATTTTCCATACTGATCTTAAAGATATGAACTTCAACCCTTCTTTTAAGTGCAAAGTGTGAAAATGGATGGAAGATACCCTAAGGATGCAAAAGATTATAGGTCATTTTATGAATTTTTGCCAATTTTAACAAGTCATAGCTTTCTCATTTTTTGGATATTTTAAATGGTTCAAGTTTCAAAATGTCATTCAAGGGATCTACTTCATGGCATCTCTTTTGGTCAAGAGCAAATTTCAAATGGAAGGCCGTGTTTGGATGCAAGACATTATAAGTCATTTTTGAAGAAAAAAACTTAGAATTTTTCTAAGTACAAAAGTCAACCTCTTTTTCTCAACTTTGACTCATCACAATTTTCAGCTCAAGCATCCATTTGATTCCATTATTTTCACATTGTAAAGCTTATGATCTCTTCTTTCTAAAGCTTCAAGAATCATGTCCTAAGACTCCTTGAGCTGAGAATGCCATTGATTTGAACTTGGTAACTTGAAACTAAAGTTTCTTCAAAAGTCAAAATTTAAAATCCTTGATTTAGCTTCTAAACACATTTTTTCTACGAGATTTTGCTTCTAAACATTTTTAGTGAACCTCCAGAAGTGATTAGCATATTAAAATGCAAGGTTTGGATGAGTTTTGATCAAATTGGAAGTCACACTTTTCTTGTTTTCAACTTCACACAATTTCCCTCCAAACTTCATCATTTCACACGCTTGAGCATTCAATCAGCTTCCCTATAAATAGAGGATCATACCTCATTCATTTTCTCAAGTTTAGAGAGCCAGAATCACCCTGCCAAACTTCCTCTTGAACTCAACTTTCTGCAACTTCGAATTTTCTCTTACAGCCTTTCTCAATCATTTATGTTTGTCAATTCACCTTCCTTGAACCTCACTGAAGCTAACAGAAGAAGAACTAAGCTCTAAGACTTCCTAAATCGTGCTAGCCAAGTCTAGTTTCAGAGCTCTGCAACTTAACTTCAATAGGTAGATTCCTTCACCAATTCTCTCAAACTTTGATGCTGTTATGAAGCTCTCATCATCCTGATTCTAGTCGCAACACTTTTTTTCAACTGGAAGTATGTTTTGGCCATGAAATTTTAAATCCCTTTTCAGAACTTCTTTTCAAAAATGACTGAGCTACAGTTTATGTAAATTTTTTGAGAAGGTACCATTGGAATCGTCTTGAAGAGACGAAGCGAATGGCACCGGTCTCATGTCCTATTTTTACAGTTTCTAGAACCTGCAAATTCGTTGGCTGGAGGTTGAAGATGACCAATGTGTCATCTATCAAGCAATGAAGGTGTGCCACGCATTTTTTCAAATCTGATGTAAATAATTGATTTCATGTTTTATTCACTAAAGACCATGATATGCACAGCGCATATGATCCATTGGATTAGCTTACTAACACGTTTTGACTCTCATCCATTGGTCCACGTTTTTTTTACTTTTTTTTTATTTTTTATTTTTATATTTAAATTGTTTTAAACTTCAAAAAATCATAGGAAATTCATTTTAACTTTAAAAAATCTGAAAAAATTATGAAAAATACTTTTGATTTTTCTCTTTCTGATTATTATTTTTTCACAATTTTATTTTGTGTGATATTTTTTATAATTTTTCACTTTATTTGAATTGTTTTAAATGTTTAAAAAAACTTTTCTTAATTTTTAAATTCTGAAAAAAATTATGGAAGGATCCAATGACCTTTTGACAAATATTGGTGACATCATTTTATTTTTATTTGACTTTACTATTTTTCACAATTTTTGGTTTGTCTTACCTATTTATTTTAATTTTAAAAATAGTTTCTGATTTAAAAAAAAATACCAAAAATTTTATATAAATATTTGAGCTCATTTCTGATTTTTTTTCTATGGTCTTGTTTGATTTATCTTGGATGTTTTGAATATAGTTTCTATTTTCTACTTTTATTCCCATTTTTAAACCTTTTTTTAAAGTATTTTTCTTTATTTTTTTAAATATATTTTATCTTGTATTTATTCTGGCTGATCTTGGACTACGAGATTTTGATCATGAGCTTTATTAACATCATTGGATCCATGATGTTGAATTTAACTCCACAAAAAATGGATGAATAATTTTAATAATAGCTTGATTAAATTTTTTGTTCAAATGTGGTTTAATTCTTACCCCATCCCTCTTCATCTTATCCCCTTCTTATTATACTAAATGTTATTGGAGAATTATTTCCATATCATTTCTCAAAACATATGGTACATAGATTGCTATTGACCGACCTCAAAATAGGTGCGACTTTTATATAAGTCCACTTACAATTGCTTAACATAGCGCTAAATTTTGTCCCGATTTGAGAAAATGATCATTCGTGGCCCAAACACATGTTTGTAAGCGCAAGTATGTTAATTTGAACCCCTTGATCCAATAACCTTGAGATTCATTGTTAGGAGGTTTTGGTCCTATCAATCCTCTAATGAATTTTCATCAACTTTGGTCAAATTGGATCACTTAAACATCATCGATCATTTATTGTTGCCTTGAGATTTTGAAATGAATGATATACTTGACAAAAAACAAATGAAACTTGTTATTGAGAGGCTTTGATTTTATCAATCTTCTAATGAGTTTTCAAATGCAAGTTTCAAGATGTTCATTTAACTAAACTCTAATTTCTAACTCATTAACAATTGACTTTATTTTATGCTTTTATTTTATGCTTTTACATTAAGCACATTTATTTTGGCATTTACATTTCATGCTATTTTCATCTTTGTTCATTTGAGCATTTACTTTTATGTCATTTTTATTTTGCTCATCTGAGCTTTCATTTTCTTTTTGAAGATACCTAATAATCAACTTGAACCATAAAAAACTCTAATGTTACTTGAACTACTTGGTTACTATCTTTGTTATTATGGAGATTGTAGACTTCTTGGACTTAGGATTAGAAGTTATGACCTACTTTTAGACTATGTGATCTCAACTGTTATTTTGTATGGAGTTCTTGGGGTTTACCCCAAGACATTGGGTTGTTTGTTTGTTTGCTTTGTGTGCAAGTTATTGTGATTACATGCTTTGTCTGTGATCAGGAATTCATCTGTATACAGTCGTTACTCTACCCAATTTTTGTGAAGACTTAATGCAATTGAAGCTTGGCTTTCTTAAGAGGTTTATTATCTTTGCTTGTTTGGTTTCAAATCCAAAAGATGGGAATTCTACATTGACTCATTATGTCAAGTGTTAGCTTCTTGTTGGTTAGATGGTTCTTTTCCCTAGCTTTTACCTTATGCTTTAGGATAGTCCCTTCATCTCCTCCTATCTTCTTTAATTTCAAAAAATTTCTCCCTCCTTTTGAAAACTCTTCTTGTTTCAAAACTTGAACCACTTTTATAATAAATTTGGACTTATGTCCATGCATTTTCAAAACACTTTATTAATCAAACTTTAATAAATTTAATAATACATGGACATATTTTTGTGAGAAGATTAAAAGTCAATCAATCTCATTCAAACCATTTTGCCATTTTGGCTTTTTACCTTAAAAATTTTCTCAAAAGATTAGACTCTTGTCAATCCTTGTAATGATGCAAACAACTATACTTCTATAATATATAGTGAAGGGAGATATTTTCTATTTGGATGTTGAGTGAGGCTTTGTTGATTTTAAACTCCAAGTCATATCCTCCACTTTGAGATGATGCAAATTCTCTTTTATCATAATTGTGGGTGGTAAGTATGTTTTCCACTCGTATGATGACGATGACGTCTCGTCTCTTAAAATTTAACCAACACACTTATGTTTTAAAATTTTTAAAAGATGAACTACGAGTACCCTAATCCCCTATTGCACGGAAGGTGGTACGTAGGCACTAAAGGTTCACAACTGCGGCGGGTGCAAAAATTATAAAAAAATACTTCTTTTCTCATCTCCACCATCTATTATTTTATACAACATTTATAGCCAAAATACACAGATTTTACAATGAGGTTACTACAGAGTACCGTAGATGTTTAGGGTGTTAATACCTCCCCTTTGCATAACCAACCCCTGAACTTAGATTCTCTCCCCCTCTTTTTGGGTTATTCGCTCTTTTCCTATTCCTTTGGAAACAATAAAGTGCGGTGGCGATTTTTATTTAGATCTGTGCGAGTCAAGTCAATCCAATGGCTTAGTCTCAACATTTCTACCACTAAATTTATAACTTTAAGTCTTCAGAGTCTTAAGAGCTTTTGTCTTCATAGTCTTCAATACTTGGTCCTTACAACCCTTTTCTTTAAAACCATTGGTCTTTAGAAACTTGAGTCTTTAGCATCTGATCGTAAGTAGAAACTTTTGTCTTCAGATCTTCTAACTTGTTTCTTTAGAACTTATTGTATTTAGAAGCATGAGTCTTAAGCATCTAGATGTAAGTAAAAACTTTTGTCTTCAGATATTCTGACTTGTTTCTTTAGACAAACATCAGAGCCAACACTTCAGAGCCTTCAGGAGTGTCTTGCTATTGTTTATTAGAACTTGTGTAGAGCAGAAGCAAAACTAATTCTCTTATAATGTCTTAGCCAACCCATCCATCAGAAGCAGAACCTGTTTGTTAAATACTCAAAAATAACAAAAATTAGAGTATCAAAATTGTTCGTACAAACATACTCATTTGTTATCATCAAAACTCAGAGATAATATTGCAGAACCAAATCTTGTTCTAACAATCTCCCTTTTTTATGATTACAAAACTATGTATTTTGATGACATAATTTTGTTCATATAATCAGGAAAAGTGAAAATAAAAAGGTAAGGAATACTTATCCTTTTTGATGAAACTCCCTCTGAGTCAATAACTTGATGAAGATCGAATATCCTGACTCTGAACCATTTGATTAAAACTCCCCCTGGTTCCAATAGATCAGATATCGAGATCTTGAGAGTTTTGACTCTATATGACAATAGATCCATTCGAGATCTTGAATTCATCAGAGCTTTTTCTTATTGAATCTTGAATTTATATGCCAATGAGAATGAAGTCAATTGAAATCTTTGAAACTTTAATGTCACTAAGACAACTTCTATATTCTCAAATCTTGGAGTCTAATTATAAACTTTATCATCTTCAGAATCTGAAGCCAATAGAAGTCTGAAGCCAACATGTTAGGCACATGCCTTGCATAATGCATTCATATCTTTATCTTTAATCAGAGTTCTCATTTCCTGAAAAAGAAAAACAATTCTAACAGAAACAGAAGTTTAACTGGGTTAGAATGTAAGCACCTCTTTTTTCAGAGAATATTTTTAAGAATTTGATTTTTGAAATCAAAATTACGTTCATTTAATTACTCCCCATTTTTTTCATAATCAAAAAGTTAATTGTGTGAAAAACATAAAAAACCAAAAGAAATAACATGAAAAGATAAGAAGTTTCATTGATATTTGAAAGTGATTACAATCTGAAGGAGAGACAATAGAGAGAACACAATCAGGGGAAAAACTTATCTAAACTTCAAACACATCACAACTCTCATCAAAAAGAGTATTGCCTCTGATGAACGGGTTTCGTCGAACAGTTTCAATTACACCTGCTAACTCAAACAATTCAGATAATACACCTTCGTAAGGAATGAATGACTTTTGAGAATTTCTGGATGCTAGGATTGATAGCTTTAGATGATTAAATATTATTTCCAAAAGATGAGTTAGAGTACTCTTGTGAAGGCAATAAAGAAGACATGTATCTCTAGGAAAAACTTTATCAAGATCTTCTCCTCTGGGATGAATATTTTTTAACAAAACCTGAAACCAGATTTTTGCAAGTGATTTTAAATGATTTGAATTTAGGGGCTCATATCTAAAAAAAAGTTAGGAACATTTGGAAACATATCAACATTGATGGATTAGTTGGGTAAGAGTGGACTCTGGATGGCTTCATCAATGGTGGAGCGAGTGATGGTAATCGGAACACCAAAGATATAAGAATAAATGACATTTCCATCAGGACTAATAAAACCACGAAGCCATAAATTCTTTAAGAGGTTAGGATAAATAGGACATCTAAGCATTATTACATACCCATACCATCCTTTATTTTCAATAAACCCGTTGATGAATCCATCATCGGATACATAGTTGGGTCTTTTCTCTTTGATTACTTCTAGAATATTTTCATCTCATTGAAAGGTTCTAACAGCCATGGTATGTAGACAAGCTTAAAGAGAAGAGACAGATGAAAATGATACAAGGATAAGGACTTGATAAATGACTATATATGAGAAGAGATATAAATAGTCAGTCTAGTTATTCAAGAAATAAGACGATTGAAACACTCAAAGGAATTAATTTCTAGAGAGAAAGAATCAAATGACATCACAGACTGCTAAAATAAGGGAATGAAGGAAGAAGTAGATCAAAAGTTAAGATGAAAGAACATGAAAACCCTTAATTAAAACCCGACAGGGAAGATCTTTAGCAATCATATCAGACAATAGTATAAGAATACGACATGAAGCAATTGTTCCCAAGACACAATTGAGAGGAGTAGTTAATAAACGTAATCATGATTAATCAATTCCAAAAAAAATAACTGCTCGTGCATTGCCTAGGTACAGTGTGATAGATACTAAATCTATTTAGGTAATGCATTTGATATTCTCAGCATCTGAAAAACCACGAAGGTTTCCATCTGATCAGGAACATTTCTGACTGAAATTTCTTCTGATGACTGATATAAGAAAAACTAGAAATCCTTTGATCAAGTCAAGATTGTATCACCTCATACTACGACTAAACACATTTGATTCTAGTGACATCTTACTCTGGACATATATCCATTTTCAGATTCTTTAGGATAAATAGAAATCTATCTTCAGCTAAGGGTTTTGTAAAAATATCAGCCCACTAATGGTCTGTATCTAGGAATTTTAAAGATAAAATCCCTTTCTGAATATAATCTCTAATAAACTTATGTTTGATTTCTATGTGTTTAACCCTAGAGTATAAGATAGGATTCTTACTCAAGCAAATGGATGCAGTATTATCACAGAAGATAGGAATGTGACTCTCATAAATCTGATAGTCTTTCAGCTGATTCTTCATCCATAGAATCTGAGTACTACACAGTGCTACAGAGATGTACTATGCTCTTGTTGTTGATAGAGCAATTGTTTATTGCCTCTTGATTGACCATGAGATCAAATTCTTGCCTAGAAACTGACAATTTCCAAAAGTACTCTTCCTCTCTAATCGATCTCCAACGTAGTCTACATCATAGAAACCAGAAAAAGAATACTCTGATGTTTTCTCATACATCAAGCCAAGGTTAGGGGTTCCTTTTAGATACCTTAGAATTCTCTTAACATCAGTTAAATAAGACTCCCTAGGATCAGATTAGAATCTAGTGCAAAGATGAACACAATAAAATATCAGGTCTAGATGCAGTCATATATAGAAGAGAGCCTATCATACCACGATAAAGTTTATGTCAAACCTTTCCACTTACCTCTTCTTTCTCCATAATACATGTTAGATGAATTGGAGTCTTTTCTACAGTGCAGTCTATCATGTTGAATTTCTTCAGAAGTTATTTGGTGTACTTACTTTGATGAATGTAAGTAGCCACTGGTTTTTGATCAATCTGGATTCCCAGAAAGAACTTCAGTTCTCCCATCATACTCATTTTAAACTCAGCCTGCATTAGCTTAGAGAATTCCTCGCAGAGGGATGGGTTATAAGAACCAAAAGTAATATCATCAACATAAATTTGAAAAATTAGAATATAATTTTTGGAGGTTTTGCAGAAGAGTGTGGTGTCAACCTTTCCTCTGGTAAATTTATTTTCTATAAGAAAATTACTCAATTTGTCATACTAAGCTTTGGGAGCTTGTTTCAGGCCATAAAGATATTTCTTTAGTTTAAAAACAAAGTTTGATTTCTCAGAGTTTTCAAAGCCAGAAGGTTGTTTGGCTTACACTTCTTCTGAAATATAAACATTCAGAAATGCACTCTTAACATACATCTGATAAAGGATGATGCTATGATTTATAGAAAAAGAAACTAACAAATGAATAGCTTCTAAACTGGATACTGGTGCAAAGGTTTCTATATAGTCTATCTCTTCTTTTTTACTATAACCTTGTGTAACTAATCGTGCTTTATTTCTGACAACTTCACCCTGCTCATTGAGCTTGTTTCTGAACACCCATCTGGTTCCAATGACGTGGACACCTTTAGGTTTTTGAAAAAGATCCCATACATTGTTCTTTGAGAATTGGTTCAGTTCTTCTTCCATATCCAAAATTTAATCTTTATCTAGAAGGGCTTCCTCAATAGATGTAGGTTCTATTAAAGAAACTAAACCCATAAGCACTTCATCATACGGTTTGAGAGTTGATCTTGTTCTGACTGGAGCACCTTTACTTCCAAGAATGAGATTTTCAGTATGGAAGGATGTGATTCTGTTATTCCTTGGTTGAGGTTGATTAGAAGGACTATCAACAACATCAGAAGAAGGAGATTTTGATTCTTTATCTTCTTGAATCTTCTCCTTTGGTTCAACGAACATAATATTTACATCTGCAAGCTTTTCACACAGCTTTGACTTTTTATAGTCAAGCTTATCATTGAATCTAACATGGATTGATTCCTCCACGATTCGTGATTCTGTGTTATAGATTCTGAAGCCTTTAGAGCGTTCAGAGTATCCTAATAGTAGACACTTTTGCGCCTTTGAATCAAACTTGCCTAGATTCTCTTTAGTGTTCAACATATAACATATACATCCAAATGGATTGAAATAAGAAATGTTGGGCTTTCTAATATTCCACAATTCATAAGGAGTCTTACTCAAAATAGGTCTTATGGACATACTATTTTGAATATAAAACATTGTATTCACTAGTTCTGCCTAGAAGTGCTTAACCACCTGAGTTTCTTGGATCATGGTGTGAGCCATTTCTTGCAGTGTTCTATTTTTCCATTCTACAACCCCGTTTTGTTGTGAATTTCTAGGGCAATAAAAATCATGAACTGTGCCATTTGAATCAAAGAGTTTTTCAAAATCTTTATTTTCAAATTATCCACCATGATCGCTTCTAACTCTGAATATTTTGAAATCCTTTTCATTTTGCACTCAAGAACATAAGGAAGCAAATACAGAGTATTACTCATCCTTATGTTTCAAGAATTTTACCCATGTCCATCTTCTATAATCATCAACGATGACAAGTCCATATTTCTTACCATTGACAGAAGCAATTTTCATTGGTCCAAATAAGTCAATGTGAAGAAGTTCTAATGGCCTAGAAGTAGAAATAATCGTTTTAGCTTTGAAAGAGGTTTTTGAAATTTTGCCTTTCTGACACGCTTTACACAGATCATCTGAAGTATACTTCAGACTGGGCAAGCATCTGACTAATCTAAATTTATTTAGTTGAGTAATTTTTCTTAAGCTAACATGACCAAGACGTCGGTGCTAGACCCATTGCTCTTCTTGAACAGTCAGAAGACATTTCACATTTTGATTTTTCAAATATGATAATCTTATTTTGTAAATATTTCTCTTCCTCTTGCCAGTGAACAGAACTGAGCCATCCTTCTGACTAATAGCTTTACAGAATATTTGATTAAAAATGATGTCATAACCATTATCACTAAGTTGACTAATTGACAATAAGTTATGAATCAGACCCTCGAATAAAAGAACATTGTTAATAGAAGGGAGTTTACCATTACCAATAGTTCCAAAGCCGATGATCTTTCTCTTTTGGTTGCCTTCGAAACCAACAACGCCTCCAGACTAAAGTTCCAAATCTTGGAACATATGGATTTCGCCTGTCATGTGTCGTGAGCATCCATTGTCCAGGTAAAATGATTGGTGTTTCACTGGCGCCATCAAGGACATCTACAATATATATTATCTGATCCTTAGGTACCCACTTTCTGGATTCTCTTTTGTTAGAAGTTCTAGAGGTTTTGACACCTTTGGACTTTCGTGCAACAGGATAATCATATGTAATTTGTGCATGATACTTTGGTTTAGAAGTTTTCTTCTATGTATGTGTTTGTGCTACATTAGTATCAGAACCTTCTTGTTCTGGACATTTCAAATATGTGCCAACAAGCAAGAAATATTTAGAAAGAAGTTTTGGTTTGACATTCAAATTCTCATTAATTTTATTTGATGGTCCTGAATATCCCAAGCTTTTGCTTCCATTTCTACTAACACCATAGATCATTGAAGCTATTTTGCTTCTATCTATGCTTTTAGCAAGGAAGTGTTGAAAGACTCTATCATATCTGATTACTTCATCAGTAACAGATGTAGTAGAGATTATCTCTTCTTCCAACCTAGAAACTTTACTTTTGAGAGCTTGATTTGATTTTTCAAAAACAAATAATTTCTCATTTAAATTAAAAATAATTTTCTCATCATTAGTAAATTTTTCAGAAGTAACTACAAACTTCTTTTTCAGAGTTTTGTATTTACTTAGAAGAGTTTGATACTTTCTCATTATTTCAGAAAAATAAGATTCAAGTTGAAAACGAGAAAGAGAAGCAATTACCTCAGCTTTATCTTAGGAGTCTGACTCATCATCTTCGGTCGACTCACATTCTGATGGTGGATAACACTATTATGGATTGCCTCTTGCTGAATCATGAGATTAGATTTTACTCAAGAAATTGACATTTTCCAGAAGTACTTTTCCTCTCGAGTCTATCACCAACGTAGTTAGAATCACAATAACCTACTAATCTATACTCACTTGATTTTTTATAAGACAGACCAAGATTAGTAGTACCTTTCAAATACTGAAAGATTCTCTTAACAACAGTCAAGTGAGATTCTCTAGGATCTGATTGGAAGAAAGCACATAAACACAAATTGAATATGATATCATGTGTAGAAGGAGTTAAATATAGTAAAGAGTCTGTCATACTTCTGTATAGTTTCTACTCTACTTTACCCCTTACTTCGTCTTTTTCCAGAATACATGTAGAATGCATTGGAGTTTTGGCGATCTTACATTCAGACAAGTTGAACTTCTTTAGAAGTTCTTTGGTATACTTTCTCTAATGAATGAATGTCTCTTCTGATCCTTAATTTATCTAGATCCCAAGAAAAAACTTGAGCTCTCCCATTAAGCTCATTTCAAACTCAGCATGCATAGTCTTAGCAAATTCTTTGCATATAGTGGCATCATCAGAACCAAATATGATATCATCAACATATATTTGAACTACTAGAATATAATTTTTGAATGACTTGCAAAATAAGGTGGTATCAACCTTTCCTCTGGTGAAACCTTTTTCTAAAATAAAATTGCTTAAGCTTTCATACCAAGCTCTAGGAGCTTGTTTCAGATCGTACAATGATTTTTTAAGTTTAAACACAAAGTTTGGGTTTTTGATATCTTCAAAACCAGGAGGTTAGTGAACATACACTTCCTCAGTTATGTATCCATTCTGAAATGCACTTTTAACATCCATATGATACAAGATGATGTTGTGATTAACAGCAAAAGAAATTAAGAGATGAATAGACTCTAACCTAGCAATTGGTGCAAAGGTTTCTATATAGTCAATTCCTTCTTGCTGACTATATCCTTGTGCAACCAGTCGAGCTTTATTTCTTACTACATCTTCTTTCTCATTGAGCTTGTTTTTGAAGACCCACTCAGTTCCGATAACATGGGTTTCTTTGGTTCTAGGTACTAGATCCCATACATCATTTACTGAGAATTAACTGAGTTCTTCCTACATGGCTAGAATCCAATCATTGTCCAAAAGTGCTTCATCAATGGATGTAGGCTCTATCAAAGACACCAAACCAAAATATATATCTTAAGTAGATTTGAAAAATGATCTGGTTCTGACTGGTTCATTTTTATCTCCTAGAATTAATTCTTCAGAATATGATAATATTTGTCTGGGCTTCCTCAAGGGTGTATGTGCTTCAACTTCTTCTGGTTGAGCGACTTCTGACTCTTTGATCTCTTGATCTTCTGAACTAGCTTCATTACCTTTAGCGCCTGGGTAGGTAATCTCTAAATCTGCAAGTTCTTTAACTATATTTAACTTTTCAAGGTCAAGCTTATCATTGAATCTAACATGGATTGATTCTTCAACAATAAATGTCTCATTGTTATATACTCTATAACCTTTTGAGCGTTCAGAATATCCTAACATGACACAACTTTGAGCTTTAGAATCAAACTTGTTGAGATTCTCTTTAGTATTTAATATAAAACAAGAGCATCCAAAAGGATGAAAATAAGAGATATTAGGCTTATTGTTCTTCCATAATTCATAAGGAGTCTTACCTATAATAGGTCTTATAGACACTCTATTTTGAATGTAACATATTGTGTTTACAATCTCTGCCCAGAAGTGCTTTGCAATGTTGGTTTCATTTATCATGGTTCTAGACATTTCTTGCAAAGTCCTATTCTTCCTTTCTGCGACTCCATTTTGTTGTGGAGTTATAGGACAAGAGAAATCATGGGAAATGCCATTCTCATCAAACAGTTTTTCAAAGTGTTTGTTCTTAAATTCACCTCTGTGATCACTTCTAACCTTAACAATTATGAGACTCATTTTATTTTGTACTTTATTATAGAATGAGGTGAATACAGAGTGTGAATCATCCTTGTACATAAGAAATTTTACCCATGTCCATCTGCTATAGTCGTCGACAATGACTAATCCATACTTCTTTGCATTGATTGATGTAGTCTTTACTGGACTAAAGAAATAAATGTGCAGAAGTTCTAATGGTCTGGAGGTGGAAACAACATTCTTTATTTTAAAAGAAGTTTTTTAAAACTTGCCCTTCTGACACGCTTCACAAAGAGCTTTTGAAGAGAACTTCAGATTGGGAAGGCCTCTGACTAAATTAAGTTTATTTAGCTGAGATATTATTCTCATGTTAACATGGCCTAATAGTCTGCGCCAACTCCATTGTTCTTCATTAACCGACATAAGACATTTTTTGTTTTGTTATCTAAGATCATAAAGTCTAATATTATATATGTTGTTTTTACTTATACCATTGAATAAAATAGAACTATCCTTCTGACTAACAGTTTTACAAAAATTTTAATTAAAGATAATATCATAACTATTATCACTTAACTGACTTATAGATAACAAATTTTGAATTAATCCGTCAATAAGTAAAAAGTTAGTTATAGAGGAAAGAGAACCATTACCAACTGTTCTGGAGTCGATGATCTTTCCCTTCTGGTCGCTCCCAAAGCCCACAACACCTCCAAGTTTGAGTTCCAGGCATTTAAACATATGCCTTCTTCTTGTCATGTGGCGCGAACAGCCAGAATCCAAATACCATGATCGATGTTTCACTTGTGCTGTTAAGGACTTTTCTTCTGTGTCTAATTCCGAACTTTCTTCATCTTCTGGAGAACACTCTACTTTAGAGGTTCTGATATGAGAAATTAGTGTTATGTTAACATGTTCTTCTTCTGAGTAGTCATTAGAGATATCCCGGGTTGTTATCAGCTCTTTCTTCTTGCTCTTGAGAACTTTTTTCTTGGACTTGTTCTTCTGCAGTTCAGGATAATCATTCCTGTATTATCCTGGCCCGTTGCACTCATAGCAAGTGACTTCTTTGCCACTAGACTTCCTCTGATCAGAAGTAGACTCGAAGCGGCCTTCTGTCCTTCTAGTACTTTTAAACATGTTACCTTGATTCTTCTTCTAGGGACAATTAACCCTTTTGGATAGTAGAGACAACTCATCTTTTTCTTCATTAAAATCTTCTTCCAAATCCTCATTCTCTTCAGCTTGAAGAGCTTTGGACTTCTCATGTTTTTTGACAGATTTGAGCGCAATAGATTTCCCTCTTTTATGAGGTTCATCTTGATTTATCTCAATCTCATGACTTCTTAGAGAACTCACCAGTTCTTCTAGTAAAGTGTTGTTGAGATCCTTTGCAAGCTTGAGAGCAGTTACCATAGGCCTCCTTTTGGATGGCAAACTTCTGATAATCTTCTTCATGTGATCTGCTGTTGAATATCCTTTGTTCAGAACTCTCAATCCTGCAACTAAGGTTTGAAACCTTGAGAACATCATCTCAATTATTTCATCATCCTCCATCTTGAAGGTTTCATACTTCTGAATCCAGGACAAAGCCTTGGTTTTCATGACTTGATCATTTCCTTCATGAGTCATTTTGAGAGAGTCAAATATAAACTTAGATGAGTCTCTATTTGTGATCTTCTCATACTCAGTGAAAGATATAATGTTCAACAAAATAGTTCTTTCTTTATGGTGATTCTTACAATTCTTCTTTTGTTGATCAGTCATAGCTTTCCTCTCAAGCTGCTTTCCATTCTCACCCGTAGGATGTTTGTAGCCATCGACTAACATATCCCAAAGATTAACATCATGACCTAGAAATAAACTTTCTAGTCTATATTTCCAGTACTTAAACTTTTCACCATAAAAATGGGAGATTTAGCATTGTAGTTATCTTTATCAGAAACTGGAGCAAGCGGTTGTGGAACGTGATCAACCATAGTGTTTCTAAAACTCGTCTAGATCTTTATCTGACACGGAAGTGTTTGATAGATATCAATACAAGAATCAGAGCTCTAATGCCAATTGAAGGTGTGAGAAACATAAGAAAGGTGGTTTGAATTGGGTTGCACCAAATTAATCTTTTTGCAACTCAAAACACAAAGATAACAAGTGAAATAAAAATAGATGAACACAATTATTTTTAGGGTTAAATGTCTTCTACCCCCTGCAATAGTAGCGAGATTTGATTTACCTCCCTTTTAAAAAAAATTATTTTCGCCCCTCAACAAACATAGATTCCATAACCAAAAACCTTTTAGCCCAAGATTCCATTTGAAATGCAGACGTGACCAGGATTGTTTGCTGACTGGATCATGTATGTCACCGTGGCTTTTTTTTATATTTTTTAATATTTTATTTAATTGTATAAAATCTTTGCATTATTAAAAAATATGCATCAGATGGATTTTGAACTCTGCATCATCCACTTTAAGCCATACACTTAATCACTACACTAATTGTTTCAATTTGTATATTCCTCACTTGGAATGCTACTTTATATATAATTTGTTTTAGATACCCATGGTCACAAATAATCAACTAAAAAGATTTATTTATGTTTTAGTTTTTATATAAATCTTAAAAATGATTTATTTAAATATTAAAAACTAAATACAGTAAAATAAATTTTATAAAAATAAATTTATATATTTATCCCTTTATACAATTACTTTTAGCTAATAAATTTCCAAAAAACCTTTTAGCTAATAAATTTCAAAAAAGCTTTTGAAATAAAAAGTTATTTTAAGTAGTTTTCTGAAAAGTACTTTTAAGAAATATCATTTTAAATTAATTTTTAAGTAGTTTTATGAAATTTATTTAATGTTTTTTTAGTAGTTTTATGAAAATTTGTTTTTAGTTTTATGAAAGTTATTTTAAGTAATTTTTATAATTATATTAAAATATTTAATAAAAAATATTTAAGTTATTAAATATTAAAATCATTTTTTAATTTAGAAGGAATATGTGTAAGACTACTTCAGGATGAATCCTTCTGGAACTGTATTTGGAAATTCATGAGAAGAAACCTGTGTAGAGCTGCTTCGAGATGAGTCTGTGTGAAACTTTATCTGGAAATGTATGAGAAGGAGCCTGGGTAGGGCTGCTTCAGGATGAGTCCGTGTGAAACTGCATCTGGAAATTGGAAGGAACCCGTGTAAGATTGTTTCATGATGAGCCCGTGTGAAGCTGCATCTGGAAATTAGAAGGAACCCTTGTAAGATTGCTTCATGATGAGCCCGTGTGAAGCGCATCTCGGGATGAGAAGGAATTCGTGTAAGATTGCTTCAGCTGGTTGTGTAAATAGTTGATTTGTCTTGTTTCAGGAACTAATATTGGACCTGTTGAAAATTGTTGATGATAATTATCTGTTGATTGATCTTTCCTGAAAAGGTAAATAGTTAGTTGTATACAATATCATGATGTATGGAATGCATTGGGTAATGATGCTCTCAAAAATGAGGTTGTGCTATATGCGCTTCGTATGCATATGCTATGATGTATGAAATGTGAAATGTTATTGATGTGTGTCTTTGTCTGGGAAAATAAATCCTTGACAAATGCTGGTGAGCCTTGGGAAATGAAATCTCATACTGCTACTGGGGATGAAGAGTATGCTCCTCTTCAGACCTTATTTTAGGATGTTTCTGCTGGGGATTCCTGTTCTGTTGTTTGAGGAGAACTCCATTGGGGAATATTAGCTTCTGCTTGGGGAAAAGAGCTTAGGATTTTTAGTCGTCCTTCGCTCTACTAGGGAGTTATCTCTTGATTGGAGAGAAAGAAAGTTTAGCTGTTATCTGGTCGGTTTCCAGGCTTCACAAAGACTTGCTAGGGGTAAAGAAGTTGACTGTTATCTGGTTGGATCCCAGGCTTTACAGCAACTCACCGGGATAGTGGCAAACTCTACTGGGGGGAGAAGGAGTTTTGTTAATGATTTGAAAAAGTTATGCTAATATCTGGTCGGGTTCAGGAACTAATCTTGGACCTGTTGAAAATTATTGATGATAATTATCTGTTGATTGATCTTTCCTGAAAAGGTAAAGAGTTAGTTGTATACAATATCATGATGTATGGAATGTATTGCATAATGATGCTCTCAAAAATGAGGTTGTGCTATATGCGCTTCGTACGCATATGCTATGATGTATGAAATGTGAAATGTTATTGATGTGTGTCTTTGTATGGGAAGATAAATCCTTGACAAATGCTGGTGAGCCTTGGGAAATGAAATATCACACTGCTACTGGGGATGAAGAGTATGCTCCTCTTCCGACCTTATTTTAGGATGTTTCTGCTGGGGATTCCTGTTCTGTTGTTTGAGGAGACCTCCGTTGGGGAATATTAGCTTCTACTTGGGGAAAAGAGCTTAGGATTTTTAGTCATCCTTTGCTCTACTAGGGAGTTATATCTTGATTGGAGAGAAAGAAAGTTTAGTTGTTATCTGGTCGGTTTCCAGGCTTCACAAAGACTTGCTAGGGGTAAAGAAGTTGACTGTTATCTGGTTGGATCCCAGGCTTTATAGCAACTCACCGGGATAGTGGCAAACTCTAGTGGGGGGAGAAGGAGTTTTGTTAATGATTTGAAAAAGTTATACTAATATTTGGTCGAGTTCAGGCTTCAACAATGATTGGAGAAGTTAAACTATTATCTGGTCGGGTTCAGGCTTTAGTAACTTGGAATTGAGATAGACTATTATTTGGTCGGGTCCAGGTTCCAGCAACTCAAACTGTTATCTAGTCGGGTCCAGGTTTCATCAATGAGGATAGGATGAAGTTGAACTAATATCTGGCATGGTCCAGGCTTTAGTAACTTAAAAAACGAGATTTACTGTTATTTGGTCGGGTCTAGGTTTCAGCAACTCAAATTGTTATCTGGTTGGGTCCAGGCTTCGGTAATGATTGGAGAAGTTAAACTATTATCTGGTCAGGTCTAGGCTTTAGTAACTTGGAATTTAGATCAACTGTTATTTGGTTGGGTCCAGGTTTCAACAACTAAAACTGTTATCTGGTCGGGTCCAGGTTTCAGCAATGAGGATAGTATGAAGTTAAACTAATATCTGGTCAGGTCTAGGCTTTAGTAACTTAAAAAATGAGATTTAATGTTATCTGGTCGGGTCCAGGTTTCAGAAACTCAAACTGTTATCTGGCCGGGTCCAGGTTTCAGCAATGTTTGGAGAAGTTAAACTATTATCTGGTGGGGTCCAGGATTTAGTAACTTGGAATTGAGATCGACTGTTATCTGGTCGGGTCCAGGTTTCAGCAACTCAAACTGTTATCTGGTCGGGTCCAGGTTTCAGCAACTCAAACTATTATCTGGCCGGGTCCAGGTTTCAGCAATGAGGATAAGATGAAGTTGAACTAATATTTGGTCGGGTCCAGGCTTTAAAAAACGAGATTTACTGTTATATGGTCGGGTCCAGTTTTTAGTAACTCAAATTGTTATCTGGTCGGGTCCAGGTTTCAGAATGTTTAACCGGTATCTGGTCGGGTCTAGGCTTGAATTATTAACTGGTCAGGTCCAGGCTTAAGCAATTTTGATATGTTAAACTAATATTTGGTCAGGTTTAGGCTTCATAGTAATTATTGACAACTTTACCGGGGATTAGGGGCTAGGGTCCCTTAATTTGTAATAGTCTGAGAGGAAAACTTAAGTTGGGGAATCTGTAGTTTGTCGGGGAAATAAACCCTATTGAAGAGAATATTTGATGAATTGTTGGGGAGGTGTCTCTTTAGGAAGAAATCCCAAAAGGATTCTTTTTTTTAGACCAACTCAGCTGGGAGAGGGTTTTCCGGAGATTGAAACTCTGGATGGGGATTACATGAATCCAAATCTGTGGGGATATCTATGAAATTGGCCTTGTGGGGATTTGTAGACAGTTTGAATTCTGTCAGAGTGACAAATATTTTACTGATAGATAAAATGATAAGATAGTTGTAGAAATAACAGAAAAATGTTTATTTGGTCGTATGTGACCCTTTACTGGAATCCATGTTCAATGCCCCAAGTGATTCAGATGAAGACCTGCCCCTGGATATTCAACATTTCTTGAGAGATTCTTTGAATCTCGAATTGACTGTCCCAGATGTGCTAGACAATGATCATGTCGTGCCCCTAGATTATGATAGATTTGTCATTCAAGGCGTCTGTCAATTTGAAGTGATTCTGTTCATTGAGAGAATTTCCGTTCATTGGATATTCTCCGTGCGAATTTCTCTGTTGTCAAACAATTGGCTATATGCAAATAGTGGTATTCAAACAATGCAAAGTTTATGTCTGTCTTGAGATTTTTTTTTAAAAAATGCATTTTTAATAAGAAACAAAACTTTGTAAGATATGAATTCAACTCAGGATCTATAGTAAGCCCTATAAGAGTCAGGATACCTTTTGTAACAGTATGCTTCTGAACTACCCTATGCTTGAATTAGGAATTTTAAGGGTTGTGACATGGTCTAGTTCATGGTTTAAGAAACAAAGGATAAGGCTTAAAGTTTATTTGTACCCAACCCGTTCTCCATGATGTTCTTCAACCCTATACTCAGTTAATTTCATGCTTGGATTCCAATTGAGTCTTGGAATGGTTTTTACGTGATGGTTCGGGAACTGGAAGTTTATTTGAGAAGGCAGTTGTTTTTGCAACATTTTTCTGTTGTTAAGGGTTTGTAAAGACCTCTTTTTTTTATTTATTGTCCCTGATTTTTGCCTGACTATTCTTATTTTGAGATTACAGCCAGCGGCATGCCCCAGTTTTTCTTAAGTCTCCTTCATAGGTTTTGACCTAATGGGCTTTTTTTCAGTGGTAAAGACTACCTATTTTACAGGGAACCATCATTATATTTTGATTCAGAAGGATGTTTTTGATTTCGTTCATTGTGTATGAAGTGAAAGCTTGTGACTGAATACGCATTTGAATTAACCGAGAAACTAACCTTTCCCCAAGTTTTGATTAAAGGTTTCAATTTGTGTGAAAAAGAAAACTCCTACTTCTTTGGCTCAAAGGGGTTGACTAGGGATCATCTTCCTTATAACTCCAGTGATTAAGGA
The DNA here is from genome assembly GCA_948472305.1 of Vicia faba. Classification (NCBI taxonomy): domain Eukaryota; kingdom Viridiplantae; phylum Streptophyta; class Magnoliopsida; order Fabales; family Fabaceae; genus Vicia; species Vicia faba. The sequence continues at coordinate 908,503,403 of OX451738.1, read as the reverse complement.
TTGAAAGAATGCTTGTACATCGCCAGCAAGGTCTGTCCAAAAGCATAATGTATGAGAATATGGCATTGTTTTCGTCATCCTCCCTCTAAAGGCTTACAGCTTGTAATCGAGAGTTGAATATCATACAAAAATGAGTAAAATTATAGTTTCAGTATAGTGAAAACGAATGGATTAACTCAAGACAAACATATGCAATGCATTAATGAGAACAAACAAAGTCTGACATAAAGATAAATGTTTAAGCAAACAAAGAAATTACAACTAAAAATTTGAATGAACAAAAATTTCTCTGCCTAAACTTCGTCACTTCAGATGATGTGCCTTTGAGGAATGACAGAAAAATTCCAATTGACCATTCCAAAACTCCTCCGTCGATCAGGTCTTGAATTTTGTTCTTCAATGCCCAACAGTGATCAGTGTCGTGCCCACGACTGTTGGATTTGTATGCGCACCTTTCATCATGTTTGTAATGGTGAGAAGAAGTTTTAGGTTTTTGAGGGGGCTCCCTCAATGTAACCATCTTTGCTTCCAACATATGATGCAATCCTTGAGCCAAAGGCATGTTGACCTTAGTAAATTGTCTTTTGGGCATATCTTGCTTACGCGGGCCAGCCTGTTGTGGTTGGCGAGGACGTTATTAGACTCTTGGTGTAGTAGCCATTTTGAAAGGTGTTCCAACTTCTTGTACTATCAGAGGCTGATTAATGACTCGATCCCCAATTCTAACTGTTTGTTCCACATGGTTGCACTCGTCTTGATGAAGCTTATTGACGAGGGCTCTCAGCTCTTCATGTCCCCGAGCTAAGTTTTGGATAAGAGCCATCCCACCATTTGTCCCATCAACTAGACTTTCATTGTTGCCATCTCAGTTTGTAATCGTTCCAGCTGGTCGTCCTTGTTACCTTCAGGATTCTTCTTGGTCATGCTCTTGTTGAGGAGTGCTTTCAATTCCTCTTGCCCCTTGGATAGGTTTAGGAACAATTCTTGAAGTTGAGCATTTTGGGTCTGAAGATCTTTAACAGTATATTCTAGAGCCATATTTACTAAAATAAACAGTAAGTAGATGAGAAACTTGTATGGGGAAAACCTATTATGATGACACGCATGATATGTGAATGCGGTGTTTTCAAGGATCTCGTAGGGTAAACACAAGAAAATGTCAGAAGCTGAACTTTGACTGCGGCCTTGATTGAAGAACTTTGTATCGTTAAATGTCCTTATACAAGAATCGAGCTCACCATGTCGACTGGGTCATAGCCCTTGACTCAAGTTATCATGCATTGGTCTTTGACAGTGTTTGGTTAGAGGAAAATAAATCCTCTTGCCACTTGATAGACGTCTGGTTCTATATAACCCTGCATCACAAACCCTTGAGATCCTTGAAATGGTTATTGAAAAATGCCACGGTATGATATCATGATGTTATGCACATGTATATACACAAGCAAAGCAAACAAGTCCTTAGGTTTAGGCTTGCATGAGGTTTCATTAGTAAATACCCTCTTGAAGTTTAGTTGGTTCAACCTGTCCTAGAAAGTAATTGGGTTCTAGGGAATCTCAATATCACTGATCTTTCTTTATTGGGCATTATTTTATCACAATCAATCTTTTCTTGCGGCCAAAATATCCCAAAAGTCCGGTCTCAATGAGCGTAGTATCGAGTATCAACCAATTTTCAGCTTTCCACTGAAACCAGCTATCTCACTACTTCCTAATGGCCAAGTTGTTCAATTAAAGATTCTAAGGTTCGTTAGTGCTTCATGACATCACTCAGTGGCCCCGTATTCTTCTTAATTTGCCAAAAGGGATACTGATACCCACAAATATGTCACACTAACATAGCTATTGTCTCAACCATATCGGTCTACATCGTACAGTCTCCACAATATTTGCTATTTACCTAATGGTGTTCCCAAATTCGGGTAGAGGATCAATACAAACCCAAACAAGGACCCATAAAATGTAAAACAAACAAATCAAACAATGAAAGTAAGTAAATATGATTTAGCTCTAAGGTAACCCCACTTTTAAGTATATATTCCCCAGCAGAGTCGTCAGTTCTGTAATACGTGGGAAAACTGACTTGGTGATTTTGTGTTTGATCGCAATTGTTGCAGATAGCAAGAGTCACCACCGACTTTTATTTTATCCAATAAGGAAAGGGTGAAAAGAACAGGAAAGACCTTTGAGATATTTTCTTGAGTTCGGGGGGTAGGTTATGAAAAGGGAAGGTGTTAGCATCCTTTTCATCTGTAGTTATCTACGGGCTCTTAGTTGCTTGCTAGATCACTTTTGAAATTGCTTTGTTTTAAATGTATTTGTGGTGGGTTTTGAAAGTATTTTTGAAAAAAAGCGCCTTTGTTTAGGAAAACTTTGTAATGATTCTCATCTCTATAAGAATGCATACAAAGTGTTGGACTTTTTGAAAATATTTCATGTTTTGAAAGTGTTTGGTGTGTTTGAAAAGATGTTTGTTTTTTGAAGATGGGTTGTGAGAAAGAAACTAAGAACGTTCTACCTACTCAAAAGTATTTTGTTCATTTCTTCCTTCCTTTTATATTGTTATCTTACCATTGATTGGTAAGAAACCTTATCTTTGGATGTAAAGGGACGTGTGTGGGTCATCGTATAGTCATGAATAACAATGTTGTGAGATATATTAGCATTTCTCTTAAGGGACTATGATCTTGTATTTTTGATTGTTTTTGCTAAGATGTCTCACATGCATATCATGACCATTTTCTCAAGGAAACAAATGGAGTTAACCCTAGAGGTGTAAGTGTGCAAGTATTTATTTTCTATGCATTGTCTTGTCTTGGATTATGATTTTCTAAGGTTGATTTTTTCATCTTGCCATACACACCCTAATTATTAATTGTATATGAAAGCGATAAATTGCAGAAAATAAATACCCTACGTTATTACATCATTTGGGGATAGGGGATACAAACTTACAAATGGGGATTGCAAGAAATTAAATCCTAATTATCTATTACAACCATATTGAATTTGAATAAATGTACAAGAATGAATAAATGTATAAGGAAATAAATGTGATGTATAAAGGAAGAGAAAAAATGTTGTTGTATTTTTTTTTATTACTAAAAATAATATTTATAATAATAATATTTAAAGAAAAGAATATAAGAAAATAAACAAAAATTAAGAAATAAAGTCAGGGGGTGAAAAAAAACAGAATGAGGTGTTTTTTGTGTGAAAACAATTTTTGGTTAAGCCTGACCCAATATATATTTTTGTAGTCAGAAAACAAAGAAAATAAAAAGAGTTAATGGGATGTGTAGTTAAAACATAAATGGAGGTGTATGGCTGAGAAAAATAGTCCAAAGCCCAACAATAGAGCCCAAGCGCTGCCTGATTCAAACAAAAAAAATAAATGGAAAAAAATGTGAAAATTACAAAAGGTCTCGCTGGGGCTCGAACCCAAGACCTTCTAATACGCGTGCGGTTCTTGTACCACTGGGGTGACCTGTTTCATCCATTAGTTATACAACTTGCGTAAATATAAAATGAACTCATTTCTGAAAATTTAAACATGGCTTCATCTTCTTCCTTCGTGCGTGCAGGGATGCACATCACCATTGTTAACTTCTAAAACTTTCATTTCTCATCCAAATCAAAAATTGTAAACATCAAACCTGCTCAAAATTTTAATACGAATCTAACCATGTAAATTTTAAAAGTTATGGATCAGAGGTTAGCACAAATTTTATTTGGTATCAAAATAAAAACCTAACTGGTCAGAGTTGAAATTCTTAAGACACAAGCAATGAAAATCAAAACTAAGAGCATGGTCAACTTCCTAGATATGATATCTACATCTTTTATTTTATTTGTATATGCTGAAAATGCTTGTATCAAGATATCATAATTAAGAAATCTTACCTCTTGAAGTGAAAATCAAATGACCTCTATATGACTTCCAGAAATGGTTTGGTGATGGATTAAGCTTGCAGGGACCTTCCTTGAGCTAGTGGGATCACTACTTTGCTTTGAAAACCAGAACGATTTTGGAGTTGGCTCTTCAAGGTCAAAAATGGCAAACAATGTGGCTTTGGATGCAGATTCTGAGTTCAAGGAGTTTTGAGAAGTTTTGAGGGCTTCTACATTCGTGTTCTCTCCTCTCTCCTCCTTTTTTCCTCCCCCTTTTTTCTGCTTGTCAAAGACTTGTATATATGTATGGAAAAAGGTTATAGATTGCTTGCATACCAGATTTCTGAGTTCTAGCCTTTTGGCTCTATAACTTGCTTTTTTCAAGGAAAGTGAGATGACAGGTCCCAAAGTATTGTACAAGTATGATCTGAGTTGGTAGCAGCCTTAGACATATTGCTTTTAGTTTGTAGGGGTTGTGTATGCAGAAAGAACAAGTGCAAGTCTCAATAAAAATTGACTTTGTATAAAGCTTACTTTTCTAAAATGGCAATGGTAACTTTGTGCCATTAAGGGAAAATTGGCTTAGACAATACTTTAAATACTTGGGTAAGAGCTTAATTAATTGTGTAAACAATTAATTATGGAGTGAAACACAAGTTTGAGGCCTGTAAAGCAAGATCATGTAGCATGGCCTATGGATTTGATCGATGTTCTTCAAAATTTTGTCTTAAACTTGATTCCTTCTACAAAGATCTTGAATCTCTATAGAACTTTGATTTGTTTCTTACTCTGGTTTTCGAAAAGCATCTTGAATCTCTTAAAGATGTCGAATACTCCATTTTTTCGTTTTAATCACATAGGTTCACAACTTTCGACCAAACTCATCAGCAGACAAAACAATATTTGTTTCCACCAATTGGATGTTCTTCGAATGGACAACATTCATCTGAATGTGCCACTTTGAGTATGCAAGATGATCTCATTGGCATAGTCGAAATGAAAGAATTTATGGATTGCTTTCCTACTAAACAAACTTTACAATGTTTTTTTTCAGGCATCTCAAGACTTGGAATACTAGTAACCATATCTTGAGTAATCCGTTGATTAAGTGGTCGAAAGTTCAAATGTCCAAACTTCAAATGCCACAACCAACTATCCTTGTGGTCGAACAGTTTTCAAACATTGAACTTCTGTCGAATTGATAATTGTCTTAAATGTCCTGTTTTTCGACAACGGAGATTTTAAGACTAAATTGTTCTTGGTGTCGAACAATCTCAAAACTCCATCTTTCATGACAACTGAGAAACTTTTTTCGACTAGTTGTCCAACACTTATCAAGTTGCACTTTATTCCAGGTACATAGAGCACATCTTTAATCATAACTTTTCCTCCATTACTCATTTGAAATAATATGTCGCCAGTACCTTCTTCTTGCAATGAACTATTATTAGCAAGTTTTTTTTGTTAAATTGTAATTCATAGTGTCGAAACTATGTGTGTCGAAGGGTTTAGAGGTGGATAGAAACAGGTTGCTCGAAGGAAGCCATTTCCCAGTCGAAGCTTGTGGATTGAAACAAGAATGAAGATAGACAACATGTCAGCTATCAATCTAGCAAAGAACCCAATAGCACATGGTCGAAGCAAGCACATTGAAATGAGGTTCCATTATCTCTGAGGGCAGGTAGAAGATGGGAAGATGAATTTGGAACACTGCAGAACTGAGAATCAGACATCATGACAAAAGGAGTGCAGGTCGAAGTATCCAGAAGACTAAGAACCATGATGAATATAGATTGTTTAGACACAATGAATTAGGTGGTGTGTTAAATTTTAATTCATATTGTTGAAACTATGTGTGTCGAAGGGTTTAGAGGTGGATCGAAGCAGGTTGCTCGAAGGAAGCCATTGCCCAGTCGAAGCTTAGGGATCGAAGCAAGATTTCTCTTCTTCGACTTGCTAAAATCTGCCAACCACTCCTTTCGGTCAGTCATGTGGTTCCAACAACCTAAACTAGATTTTAAATTCGACATGGTTATCTGCAACTACACACCTTTTTTTATCTGCTTTGCCCTTTCGACAGTTTCCTCTTCCTCCTTTCGAGGATTCAGAAGTTCCATCTTTGAACTGATGCTTGAGAGCCCAATATGATCCATGGAAACTATATGGGGCATTAAAAGTCCAATTGTACTTATGCAAACTCAAACCCTAGTTTTGAGTTATCAGTGTTTGAGGAGGTATCTTGACCTGATCAAACCTTGTGCAGTCTTGAACCAATAGAGATCTTGTGAGAAAATTATTGAGAAATGAGAGGGAAAATTTTAGGGTATAACACATAGCATAGAAAAAGTACAACAAATTTGAAATTTCATACAGTTACAAATCCAAGGTGAAAAGCAGTTTCAAAAGAGTTTTCAATTGAAGACCCATCTAGACAAGAGGTGGAGAAGATTTTGAAAGTCATCCAAAAAAGTGATTATAAGATAGTGGAGCAATTATGGAAGACACCCTCAAAGATATCTATGTTGTCTCTTCTATTATGCTCCGATACGTATGCCCAAGCTCTGTTAAAGTTCTTGAAGAATGCCCATGTTCCTCAAGAAACCACTGCCGATCAATTTGAAAATTGTGTAGCAAGTCTAACTGCTGACAATGGCTTGGGATCCTCTGATGCGGATTTAACTCCGGTGGGGAAGAATCATAATAAAGCTCTCCACGACTCTATTGAATGCAAAGGCACCACCCTGGCGCATGTGTTTGTAGATACTAGATCCTCCCTCAATTTCTTACCTCAATGAGCTTTAGATAGACTAGATTGTGACGAACTGGTGTTGAAACCCAGTGATATTGTAGTAAGGGCTTTTGATGGTTCGAAAAGAATGGTCCGCGGAGTGGTCGATCTCCCGAATAAGGTGGGGTCTCAAGTCTTCAATTCAACATTTTATGTGATGGATATCCACCCCGCCTACTCTTGCTTGTTAGGATGCCCATGGATCCATAGGGCAGGTGTGGTCACCTCTACATTGTATCAAAAGTTGAAATATCAAGTAAAGGGGAAGATTATCACGGTCTGTTGAGAGAAGGAGTTTATGGTCAGTCATTTAAACTCTTTTAAATATGTGGAAATGGATGGCGAATTCATCAAAACTCCTTGTCAAGCATTTGAAGTAATCCCTCCAACAATTGTTGTTGCTAATACTACTCTTGTTGTTCCCAAGATTATCAAGGATACACCAAGAATGGCCTCACTGAAAGATGTAAGGGTTGTGGTAGAAGATGGAGCTTGTACTATCTCGGGACAACTTCCCGACATTCCCTATAAATCAGACAAATTTGGGTTGGGTTTTACTTCAAAAGCTCAAAAGGAGGTTCTACGTGCACGTGCTGGTGGACCACCTCTCCGTATTAGCAATCATGGAGTCAATGCACTAGAAGACACAGATGATAATGATGACCTAGACGACTGGATCTTCCTGACTATTGATGATGGACTTAACAACTGGAAAGCCAAGGACTTCATCTCAATCTCCTTCAACCATGAGTAATTATTATTTCTTGTTTATCTCGCTTTAAGAAATTTGTCTGTAATTTCCTTTGAAACAATGACTTTAAACCATGTGTCTTGCCCGAGGCACAATGGTCCATTTGTTAAGGGTTTGTAATTTCATATATCATGTGTTCATTTAATGAAATCATTGGATTATTTTTCATTCAAATTTTGCGCTCTTTGTCTTTCTTTTGTTTTATTACATTTTCAAATAGCCATGTGACCTTACATGCACACACACGCATTTGCAGATCCACATCCACTCCGGATCTCATTGACAATAATTCTGCTATTGCCATCCATGAATTTGAAAATCCAATCTATCAAGCCGAAGACGAAGGTGAAGAAGATTGTGAGATACTTGGGGAACTCGTCAGACTCCTGATACAAGAGGAGAAGGCCATTCAACCGCACGAAGAACCAGTTGAAGTGATAAACCTGGGTACTAAGGCAGATAAGAAAGAAGTCAAGGTTGGTGCCAGCCTGGAAGGCAGTGTCAAGGGTAGATTAGTTTAGATGTTGCATGACTATGTTGAGGTGTTCGCTTGGTCATACGAAGATATGTTGGAGCTTGATACTGATATCGTGGTTCATCGTCTGCCAATGAAGGAAGGTTGTTCTCCGGTAAAGCAAAAGGTCCGTCGCATGTGGCCATATATGTCTGAGAAAATCAAGGTTGAGGTAATGAAACAGTTCAATGCAGGTTTCTTGGCAGTGACGTCGTATTCCTAATGGGTTAAAAAATTTGTCCCAGTACCGAAGAAAGACGGAAAGGTCTGTATGTGCGTAGACTACAGGGATTTAAATAGGTAAATCCCCAAAGATGATTTCTCACTACCATATATTGATGTCTTAGTTGATAACATTGCTCAACATAAGGTGTTCTCCTTCATGGATGGCTTCTCCATGTACAACCAGATTAAAATGGCACCTGAGAACATGGAGAAAACCACTTTTGTCACACGGTGGGGAACCTTCTATTGTAAGGTCATGCCTTTTGGTTTGAAGAATGCAGGCATAACTTATCAATAGGCTATGGTAGCTTTATTTCATGATATGATTCATCATGAGATAGAAGTATATGTTGATGACATGATTGCAAGATTGCAAACTGAGGAAGAACACCTTGATCATTTCCATAAGCTATTTAAAAGGTTGAAGAAATACAAGTTGAGGATGAATCCCAATAAATGCACCTTTGGGTGAGGTCTGGAAAACTCCTAGGCTTCGTCATTAGTGGAAAAGGTATTGAGGTCGATCCTGCAAAAGTCAAAGCCATATAAGAAATTCCAAGTCCTTGTACTGAGAAGGAGGTCAGAGGTTTCTTAGATCGACTCAACTACATTATCTGATTCATCTCTCACTTAACTGCTACTTGTGAGCCAATCTTCAAATTGTTGAAGAAAGATCAGGTATTCAGATGGAATGACGACTGCCAAAACAACTTTTGGTAAGATCAAAGAGTATTTACAAGAACCTTAAATCCTAATGCCTCTAGTTGAAGGAAGACCTATGATTATGTACTTGACCGTATTAGAGAATTCAGTAGGGTGTGTGTTGGGCCAACATGATGAGTCTGGTCGAAAAGAGCATGCGATATACTACCTTAGCAAAAAGTTTACCGAATGTGAAATAAGATATTCACTACTTGAGAAAACTTGATGCGCTTTGGCATGGGCTGCTCGCCAACTAAGACAGTATATGTTGACTCATACTACTCTCTTGATTTCTAAGATGGATCCTATCAAGTACATCTTTGAGAAGCCAGCCCTCTCCGGACGGATAGCCTGATGGCAAATGATTTTGACTGAATATGACATCCAGTACACTACATAAAAAGCAATCAAAAGAAGTGTAATGGTGGATCATTTGGCCCATCAAGCTGTTGATGACTACCAATCCATGAACTTTGAATTCCCGGATGAGAATGTCATGCTAGTGACAGACTGTGAAGAACCTGGACCATATAAAGGACCCGAGCAAGGATCCCGCTGGACTATGGTATTTGATGGAGCTTCCAATGCTCTTGGAAACAGAATTGGTGTTGTGATCATTTCTCCCGAAGGTTGTCATACTCCATTCACTGCTAGACTTTGTTTCGATTGTACCAACAACATGGCTGAGTATGAGGTGTGCAACTTGGGTCTTAAAGCTGCTATCAACCTAAGAATCAAATTCTTAAATGTGTATGGAGAGTCAGCATTGGCAGTCAATCAAGTCAAAGGAGAGTGGGATACAAAACATCCAAACCTTATCCCATACAAAGAACTTGTGTTAACCCTAATTCCATACTTTAAAGAGGTTACCTTTAAACACATCCTAAGGGAATAAAACCAGTTGGCAGATGCCTTAGCTACCATGTCATCCATGTTCAAGGTCATATGGGACAAATAAGCTCCTAGAATTACTGTCGAAAGATTTGATGAACCAACACACTGCTATGAGATTGATATTGATGGAGTAGAAGAGAATCCTTGGTTTCACGAAGTAAAAAGATATCTTGAAGCTCAAGAATACCCTGAGGGGGAATCAATCAATGATAAGAAATTTCTGCGAAGGTTCTCAGCCAAGTTCTTCCTGAGCAATGGGATTTTGTAGAAATGTAACCACGATTTAACTCTGCTCCGTTATGTGGACAAGAAGGAAGCAGATAAGATCATGAAGGATATGCATGAAGGTTTCTTTGGAACTCATTCTAGTGGACACACTATGGCCAAGAAGATTCTAAGAGATGGTTACTATTGGTCGACTTCCTCTTTTGATTTCATGACGACTTCCTCTTACTAGGATTTCTGTCTCTTTGTACAAACTCGCCTGTTTATAGGTAAAATATCAATACAAATATACTTCAAAGAACAAACTTTTTGTTTTTTCTGTTTCATTTGCAAAAACGTCCAATGACTAAAATTGAATGAGCATATGCATATGAACATAATTAACTATTAACAAACATATACATAAGAAAAGGAATAAACATTTACTAAAGAACTCTAGGAGTTGGGATGACACTCAAGCTGTCCGTAGATCCCCACATAATCCCTTTCATAAAATTATCCCTAGTGAAGTTGTCAGCGTTACTTCTATAAGATTATCCCCACAAAAATAATCTTCATAAATAAGGATACATTCCCTACAACCTCCCTGATAGATCTTCAAATAGATAAAAGAGTATAATCTCTTTCTGATGGTATTACAAATATATAGATATCTAATCAGTACAATGCATGGAAATTCTCTTCCCCAACTGAGTTTAGTTCCCCAAGACTAAAAAAAAAGAAACCTTGCAGTTTTCCCCTCTAGCAAAATCAATTTCCCCAAGAGATTTATTTCCTCAGTAGAGCACTTCTCCATCAAACAAGAGTTTAATTCCCCAACAGCTTACAAATTCCCCATCTCGAGTCTATTCCTCGGACTACTACAAATCACTTCTCCCTAGTTAAAGTTTCCACTATCCCCAGAAAGTTATTGCATAACCTAGAATCTGACCAGATACCAGTTAACTTTATCCTCCCTAGACAAGTCGGAAGATTATCCATCTCTTTTATCCTCAATCAGGGTATATAAGAATTATTCTTCCCCAGACGAGTCCGAGGTTTAACCATCTCTTGTATCCCCAGTCAGGGTATATAAGAAATAAAGTCGTCAGTAGATCAATGAACGACTAATATTTCTGAACTCTACTCCCCAAGCAGAAACCAACATCCCCTGTAGAGTTTCCTCAAACAAGTAAGCAGGAATCCCCACCAGAAACATTCGAGACAAGGTCGAAGATACACATACTCTTCGTCCCCAACAGTGATCAGGGATTTATTTTTCCAGACAAAGATATAATTCAACAATATTTCACATTCATACATCATAGCATATGCAACACATATAGCATAATCTCATTTATTTTGAGAGCATCATTATGCAATGTATTTCATACATCATGACATCGCATAAAGTTAACTCTTTACCTTTTCAGGAAAGATCAATCAACAGATGAATGTCATCAACGACAAACATTTCATTCACAAGATATCTGATGTTTCAGTTTAAATCAACCAATGATTTATCCTGATTTTATTCCGGTAGACACTTTCTCTGGTTCAATTAAATCGACCCTAAGATTTATACTGATTCGTATCCAGTTAAAGACAATTATAGACCTCTGTTGGTTCAGTTTAAATCGACCAAAGATTTATCCTGATACTTCTTCCAGTAGATACTTTTTTTGAATCAATTTAAATCAACCAAAGATTTATTCTGATACTTCTCCCAGTTAAAGACAGACAAAAACATCTTCTGGTGCAGTTTAAATCAACCAAAGATTTATCCTGATACTTCTTCCAGTAGATACTTTTTCTAGCTCAGTTTAAATCAACCAAAGATTTATTCTAATACTTCCCCCAGTTAAAGACAGACAAAAACATCTTCTGGCTCAGTTTAAATCGACCAAAGATTTATCCTGATACTTCTTCCAGTAGATACTTTTTTTGGCTCAGTTTAAATCAACCAAAGATTTATTCTGATACTTCTCCCAGTTAAAGACAGACAAAAACATCTTTTGGCTCATTTTAAATTGACTAAAGATTTATCCTGATACTTCTTTCAGTAGATACTTTTTCTAGTTCAGTTTAAATCAACCAAAGATTTATTCTGATACTTCTCCCAGTTAAAGATAGACAAAAACATCTTCTGGCTCAGTTTAAATTGACCAAAGATTTATCTTGATACTTCTTCCACTAGATACTTTTTCTGGCTCAGTTTAAATTAACCAAAGACTTATTCTGATACTTCTCCCAGTTAAAGACAGACAAAAATATATTATGCCTCAGCTTAAATCGACCAAAGATCTATCCTGATACTTCTTCCAGTAGATACTTTTTCTGGATCAGATTAAATCAACCAAAGATTTTTTATGATACTTCTCCCAGTTAAAGACAGACAATAACATCTTCTGGCTCAGTTTAAATCAACCAAAGATTTATCCTGATACTTCTTCCAGTAGATACTTTTTCTGGCTCAGATTAAATCAAGCAAAGATTTATTCTGATACTTCTCCCAGTTAAAGAGAGACAAAAACATCTTCTGGCTCAGTTTAAATCAACCAAAGATTCATTCTGATACATCTTCTAGTTAAAGGCGAATGTAGACTTAGTCGAATGTTCCTATCAATAGTTAATTTGGATGGCATCTATAAGCCCATCTCCGACAATACTCAATCACTCTCCTAATGGTGTCTTTAAGCCCATTTTCGATATAATCAACCAACATCGTTACTTCTTGCACAGGCGAGTGCAAATTTCCAAGAACTTAAGTGTTCAATCATCTTCTACCTTCAAGTCACGAATGGCGGACACGCCAATCTAACTTTTCAGGTTTAAGAAGATTGAACAGGGGCAGCTGTTGTACCCCAAAATTTTCCCTCTTTATTTTACCTTACATGTCTTGTGTTTCATCATATGCACTCATGCACTTAGAAAGGATCAAGGTCTTCTTCAAGCAATAGAATTTGATTGTATTGACAATCAGTCCAAGATAGATCTCATATCCTGTTTCTTCTATTGGTTCAAACTACTAAGGCCTCTAAGGCTTTGTGACGTCTCAAGTTGATTCTTTGTGTCATCAGAGAATTTAAATTTGCAAGGTTTTTAAAGGTTTGAGGAATTAAGATTTGAGATTATTGAAGACTTTCTCTTTTATTAAGATGCAAGGTTTTCATCTTCAAGCTTCTTTCAAAAGACTCAAGGTTTTATTTTCACCTTCAAGGTCGGGGCATTATTTTTGAAATAGAGTGAATACAAAGCATGATGCAAGAGATGAGATTATGGATTCATATTGTGATCAAAACAGATTTGTCGTTTCAATTGCAAGACATCTTGGATTTTGAGAATATGAAGTTAAGGGTTCAACAGGATTTAAATTTGTGAATGAGGTTTAGAATTGAAGATTCATTTGACTTTATTTCACAAGGTCTAATTTCCAACTAAAATGTTCAAAGCATGCTTTCATGATTCAAAACCCATTATCATTCTTTCATCATATATTTTTCAAATTTATCCAAAACAAAATCTTCTCAAAGTTCATCATTCGTCATTATCATTTGACCAAAGTTAACAAGATTTCAATCTTCATCCAAATTACTTATTCTTCATTCAAACAGTTTCTATAAAGTTTCATATTATTTTCAAACATCATTCATACTAATTCAACACATTTGCAAAGTCATAATCATTACAAATCCAATAATCATTGTTCAAGATACATTCACTCACCATTCTCCAAATTCAAACCTCTAAGGTCATAATAATTACAACATCAAGGTCAAAGTTAAAAATACAAGTTTTCCTTACAAAACCAAATCAAAAAAAGCTTTCTACATCCTAAGTTATCCTATGAGATTCTATTCTTTAAGTTTCTTCTCCATAACTCATTCTTCAAGTATTCCTCTTTGATCTTGCAAGCTCATCCATCGCATGAAACAAAAAGAAAAATAATTGGTTAGAAACATAAATTTCAAACATGAACATACACAAGAAGTTTTCAAGAAAGTATTTCAAATTCATCATTAGGGTTTTGCTTAAGGAATCAGAAAAGGGTTGTTTCTCAATCATGTTTATGTGCCAAAAAGCCTCATACAAAATTGGATTTAATCATAGGCCTAGGTCTATTGCAAATCACAATTAAATTGGTTCATAATAAACTCGCGTCTTTGAGCCTCATGGTCTCTGACTCTTTCCTTTCCTTTCATTTTTGTTCCCGTGCATGCATCCATCATCATAACCCTTACTATTCTTGAATCTGAACATTAGGGTTTTCATTTTCCCCTTTTAGATCTAGGGCACATCTTTGAGTTTCTGTAGAAATCGTTCACAGATTAGTAACCAGGGGAGTAAAACGGATCAGGAAATATAAAAAAATGTAAGAAATAAGCTACGCCGCCATCATCACTTTCGTGAGGCGATTTCAGGCCTGACACATCTTTCTTCTCCGGTGAAATCCCTTCAGAGAACGAGAGAGAGCATTTAGAGTTAGAGAGAGGATTATTTTTTCAAAATGATTTACCATTTTCTTTTTTTGTTATTTTATTTTGTTTTACAATTGTTAATAACAGTCCGCCTCCCCATTCTCCCAAGCCCAATTCCTCTCCACTCACGCACCCCCTTTTTACTCGTGCTGCCTAAAAAATGATTTTGGGCCTAAAGCATTAGGTTTAAACAAATTTGCAGATATCAACCCCCCCCCCCCATTTTACTATTTGTTTTATTTTTGTTTACACCATTTTTTTACGGGCCTTCCCCAACTCGATTCATAAGCCCAACGAAGTTATTTTCAGCATACCCCCTACTTCTTTCATACCATCAGGCCCATTCATCATATTATTTTTATTTTCTTTATACAAAAAACTCTTTGGGCCTAAACTTCTTTTTTACTTTCTAACTTCCCTAACTTCTTTTCAAACCCCCTGATCTTTTTATTATATTTTTCTATTTTATTTTATTTTCTTTACTTTTTTATTTTATTCTTATTATTTTTAATCCAAAATACAAAAATATATTTTCATAAATAAATAGACTAAAAACTTTTATTTTTATTTTATCTTACAAATAATAAAAACCCTAAAAAACATTTTTTTTCCTTAATTAATTAAAACTAAACTAGACTTAGGTTTTACTTCATTTTCTTTTAATTAACTTAGACTTTAGAATTTTAATTAATTAACTTATTTACAAATCAATTAGTCTAATTAGGATCCTTTCCATAAAAAACTAACCATAAAAACAATCTTCTTTTTTCTTTACATTTTTTATATTTTATTATTTCGCATCATAGTTTATGTAATTGTCAAAGCCTTGTAATAGTAATTAGGGTTTGTTTTACTTGTCATCTCCATTTGTAAATTTGTATCCCCATTCCCTCAAGTATTGTAATAGCATAGGACATTTAATTTCCTCAATTTATCGCTTTCCATATTGTAGCGGTAGAAATGTTAAGACAAAGTCATTGGATTGACTTGACTTGTACACATCAAAATAAAAATCGCCATCGCGCTGTACTATTTCCAAAGGAATGGGAAAAGAGCGAATAACCCAAAAGAAGGGGGAAAGATTCTAGGTAAGGGGTTGGTTATGTAAAGGGAAAGTGTTAGCACCCTAAACATCTACGGTACTCCGCATGAACCTCTTTGTAAAAATATGTACATTTTGGCTATAAAACATTGTGTAAAAATAGATTGTGGGGATGAGAAAAGAAATATTTTTTTATGATTATTGCACCCGTCGCGGTTGTGAACCTTTAGTGCCTACGTACCACCTTCCGTGCAATAGGGAATCAGGGTACACGTAGTTCCTCTTAAAAAAAATTTAAAACACACGTGTGTTGGTTAATTTGATGAGATAAGACATCACCGTCGTTGTCCGGGTGGAAAACATACTTACTACCCACAATCATGAGAAAGGAGATTTTGCATCATCTCAAAGTGGAGGGTATGGCTTGGATTTTAAAATTAAAAAAATCTCACTCAACACCCAAATGGAAAATATATCTCTTCACTTCATATTATAGAAGTATAGTTGTTTACATCACTACAAGGGTTGACAAGAGTATAATCTTTTGAAAACAAAATTTAAAAGATAAAAGCCAAAATGGAAAAATAGTTTGAATGAGATTGATTAACTTTTAGTCTTACCACAAAATTGTTAAGGTATTGTTAAGTTGATTGAAATTTGATTAAGAAAATGATTTTGAAAATGCATGGACCTAAGTCCAAGTTTATTATGAAAGTGGTTCAAATTGTAAAACAAGAAGAGTTTTTAAAAGGAGAGAGAAGATTTTTGAAATGAAAGAAGATGAGAGGATATGAAGGGACTATACTAAAGCATAAAGGTAAAAGCTAGGGAAAAGGACCATCTAACCAACAAGAAGCCAACACTTGACATAATGAGTCAATGTTGAATTCCATCCTTTAGATTTGAAACAAGGCAAACAATTAATAAACCTTTTAATAATACCAAGCTTCAATTTGTATTAAGTCTTCATAAAAATTGGGCAGAGTAACGGTTGTATACAGATAAATTCCCGATCACGGGCAAAAGCATGTAATCACAATAACCTATACACCAAGCAAACAAACAAACAACCCAATGTCTTGAGGTAAAACCCCAAGAACTCCAAACAAAATAAGAGTTAAGGTCACAAGGTCTCATGAAAGGCCAAGGCTTCTAATCCTAAGTCCAAGAAGTCCATGTCTCCATAATGCCAAGGATAGTAACGAAATAGTCCAAGTAACATTAAAAAAATTTAGGGTTTAAGTTGGTTATTAGGTATCTTCAAAAAGAAAATGAAAAGCTCAAGTGAGCAAAAATAAAAAGACATAAAAGTAAATGCCCAATTGAGCAAAGATGAAAAATAACATGAAATGTAAATGCTAAAGTAAATGGTACATAAAGTAAAAGCATAAAATAAAAACATAAAATAAAGTCAATTGTTAAGAACTAGTGGTTAGTTGGATGATGTTGTACCCCAAAATTTTCTCTCTCATGTTTCCCAAAGTTGTTTCCTCTTATATGGGTGGTTACAAGCACTTGCCTGAAGAAACTGAAATTTTTTTAGCAAAGTTTCTTTCGATTGGAAGTTCAGCAGTGTCCTTCGATTGGCATCTGGACAAGGATTTTCGACTAGGCTTCTAAAAACCCTTCGACCAAGCATTGGCCCATCAGCTTCGATTGGGTCCTAGGCCCCCTTCGAGCAAGTTCAAATCACAAGGCTTTCGACTATGCATTGGTTGCTTCAGGCTTTCCTTTGATTCACAAGGCAGGAACTTCCTTCATTCCAGCAAGCACAAGGCAATGACCTCCTGCATACATCCTTCGATTGCACCATTGGCTTTACATGCTGGCTTGACTCACAATGCAATGGCTACCTGCATGCAAGCTTAATTCCTGCTTCGGTTGGGCATTTGACTTCTTTGGAGCAAGCTTGATTCCTGCTTCGACTAGGCAAATTCTCCCTCTGTGCGTGCCTTCAATGCATAAAGCAAGAATCCCCTGCAAGCTCCCTTCGACCCACTAGCAGTGACCTCCTACATGCTTACTTTGATTCACAAAATAGTGGGTTCCTGCATGCCAGCTTTGTTCAAGGCAAAAGGTTCCCTCTTCATGCCTGCTTTTGTTTCATAATCACAAGATTGCCATATTATGAACACACAAATGGTGCCTTCGAATGACATATATTTGGTCTGCTCGAAAGACACGCATTTGTTGGAAACAAACTTGTTTTGCCTTTTGGTGAGGTTTGGTTCAAGTTGATTGCTAGGCAAGAGGTTATATGCTACCCAACCCAAGCCTCGTGCACCATTACATTCATGACAAAGGAGGCTTCGATTGGCCAAAAGGAAATCCTCACTTGGGCTATTGGAATCAAGCAGCTAGGGTAAATAGATGATCCATTTGAAGAAGCATTCAAAGGCCCATTCGAAGGACACATAGTGTTGTCTAAAAAGAAAAGGGGTTTGGTCAAAAGTTTGATCTAGTTGGTCAAAATGAAAGAGAAATATTCAAGGAAGATTCGACTGGCCAAGATGAAGTATTTCGTTTGGTTTAGTTAGGTAGTGTCAGTGCCATTCGAAGAACGAGGCAAATAGGGACTTAATCGAAAGCCACGATGATGAGGCCTTGGGCAATTCGAAATAAAGTGAGGAGGCTTCTACAAATCCATCAATTGGTAAAGAACTGAAGCAACCTTCGACCAGTCAGGGAGAGTTAATGTTTTGATTGGTTTCAATTGAAAGAAAGCCATTCGAAGGAAGTAACACTAAGCCAATCGAAGAGTAACACTGGAGGGCATTCGAAGGAGCCAAAATGTCCAGGTTCATTAAAATTCAAAAAGGGACAAGAAACCATGACTTTTGCAATGTTACAAAACATCATTCATGGCTTTGAAAACATTTGTTTATGGCTATTTAAACCTTTGTTCTATTGTCCTCTCTATCCCCTCTATATAAGGAGACCACATACATACGAATGAGGGGGACGAAAAAAAAAAAAGACCACACGTGTTGCATCACACACATACAGTTGTGCAGGCACCTTCAATCCAGACGAAGACCATACTTGCGTTCCTGAGACTCCCAAGAGTCTGCTCCAAGCCAAGCCACGCCCAGATTCATAGATCGAAGCATTTTCAGTTGGTCCAGATTGAAAGACAACTCCCTCCTTGGATCGAAAAATCATACCCTTTCCTGGATCGAAGAACCACATTACTCCATGGATCCAAGGACAGACCTGGGCTCTCTTCAACATTGGGCCTAGCGAAAATTCAATCTAACACCCCCCCTATTTTCTTTTGTTATCAGGCCCATTTTTGAATTCTTTTTATTTGTTTTAGTTTTCTCTATTAATTATTTAATTAACTAAATAGTCAGAAAAATCACAAAATATTAAGTTAATATTTTTTAATTAAACTAATTTTGTAAATAAATTGAATAAATATTTTAACTATTTTCTTTAATTTAAAATGAGTTCGAATTTAGGATTTAACTTATGTTTTAATCATTTTCTTCTCATAATAAAAACCAAAAAGAACTTAGACTATTTTTCTTAATTTAATTTTTATTTTCTAAATAGATTTTAGGATTAATTAATTATTTTCTTAAATAAAAAGAACAATAAAAAGATCTTCTTATTTCATTTTTACTTACTAGGTTTTTAGACGTACTTTTAACTTTCGCGCATTTTTTTTTCTTTCGTATTTTTTTACATTATTGTACCTGTACACTGGATGTAATAGTTAATAGGATTTTATCCGCTTTCTTTATTTTTTCTTCCCCCAATTTTTGTACATTGTAAATCCCTTCCCCGAAGCCGTGTAATAGTGTAGGTTTATACTTCCGCACTTTATATTCTGTACATATTAACTGCTAGTAACTAGGATTGCATGATAAGAATAATAACAAAATGTTAGCAAAATTAACACAAAAGATAAAAAAAATAACTGAATATAACACACATTGCACATATACACCACTAGGGTACCCTACTTTGGTTGCCTTTGAAAATAAAGCAGTCATGTCCCTCGAAATGGGGACGCTTTAGCAAAGACCCGTAAAACAAAAAGATTATAGTCCCTCGATGACCCTACAGTTGCCTCTCGGTAAATAATCTAGTCTCTAAACAAGATTGATAAAGTGTCTCCACAAGTTGCCTTCGTGACTGTAACGTCCCTTTGATTGTCCCTCAAACATCCAGCGATATACTCACTAATGGTAGGATAGCACTATCTAAAGGATAGGAGGAAAAGAACGATCTTTTCGAATACAAGTAGATAGCTATTAGATGCTTGCTAAAAAATAAAACAAACTTTTTACACTTACACATTTCAAAAACAACCTTCAAAAACATTTGCTTTGTCAACACTCTTGAGGACTGATACAAGAGTTAACACAAAGCGAATCGCCGCACTAAGGCATTTTCAAACTATTTTTTCAAAACACAAAGCACAAGCAATTTTCAAAAACATGAGCTAGCATCTAAGAGGCTGTAGATAACTATGGATGGAAAGGGTGATAACACCTTCCCTCTCCATAATCTACCCCCCTTACTCAGAATAATCTCGAAAAGGTCTTTTTCTGTTCTTTTCACCCTTTCCTTAATTTGGATAAAAGAAAAGTTGGTGGCGACTCTTGCTTACTGCAAGATTTGCGAACACAAACGCACAACCAGTATAACAGTCGATTCTGCCACCGTATCATAGAACTAGTGACTCTGCTAGGGATTTTTATAAAAGTGGGGTTATCTTAGAGTTAGTTCATTATTTAACTGCTTTTGTATGCTTTGTTTGCTTTACTTTTTGAGGGCTTTGTTTGGGTTACTATAGATCTTACACCCGGATATGGGGCACCTTTTAGGTAAGTAGAAATAGATCATGGAAACTGTGCGGGGTATACCGACACGGTTGAAGCGATAGCCATGTTGATGTGACAATTTGGTTGATACCGGTAGCCCTTGAGTAGTCGAGGAGAATACGGGGCCGCTGCGTGGTGTCATGAAGCATCAACTAACCTTAGAATCTTTAATTGAACAACTTGGCCATTATGAAGTAGTGAGATAACCGTCTTTGGTGTATCCCGAAGTCGGTTGATACTCGATACTACACTCATTGAGATTTGACCCCCAGAGTTTTGTTTGGTGGCAAGTCAGTTGTCGATCAGAATGAAACTTGTGGGAAAGATCAGTGATATTGAGATCCCTTAGAACCCGGTTACTATTGATATGACAGGTTGAAACAACTAAATTTCAAGAGGGTACTTACTTGAAAACCCATGCAAGCCTTAAACTTGAGGTCTTTGTGTGATTTGCTTGTGCTTATTTGTGCTTTCTTAGCATAATCATGATATCATAACATCATAACATGGCATATCATACTAACCATTTCAAGGATTTTTAGGACTTATCTTTGTGTTGTTTTGTTGGACATGGCATCGACTCGCAAGAATACTATCCAAATCAACCTCATAAGGGTACCTCCTCAACTCAAGGAATTAGTATCAAGGGTTCCTGAGATCTCTCCGTTCACTGAAAGACATGGTCGACTTCTCAATCTGGTCACCTCAAGCCCTAATGAAGAAATGTTGAAGGTGCTCTTTCAGTTCTTAGACCCTTTACATCACTGCTTCACCTTTCCTGATTACCTGTTGCTGCCTACTATAGAGGAGTTTTCTCAGTTACTGGGGGTGCCAATTCTTGATCAGTTACCCTTCAATGGTAGGGAAAGAGACCTAAAACCTAAAGAGATTGCTCGTGCTCTATCTTTACAATGGTCCGATGTAGTGGCAGATTGGGAAACCAGAAGAGGCGTCAAAGGGTTTCTAGCTAAATTTCTATTTGAGAAGGCTCGTCATTTTCGGGATACCCTGAATTTACAAGCTTTTGAAGAAGTGTTGGCCCTTCTCATCTATGGGATGGTACTATTCCCTAATCCGGACCAACTCATAGATGTAAATGCCGTCAAGGCTTTTCTGTCTCACAATCTGGTGCCTACTTTACTTGGAGACATCCTACACTCTCTTTATACCCGCACTGTAAAGAGGGACCCTTCTGTGTTGCACTCCTCTATTGGCTAGGTGGTTTATTTTGCACCTGCCTCAATCTGTGTTAAAGAATGATCAGGGTATGAGATGGTCTAATAGGTTGATGTCCCTCACACATTTGGACATTCATTGGTGTCCTCGATCCTTGGAGAATGTTACCATCATTGACCGTTGTGGAGAATTCCCTAATGTCCCTCTCATAGGCATTAGGGGAGGAATCACTTATAATCCTTGTTTGGCGTTACGACAGTTTGGTTATGCTAGAAGGGATGGTCCTCATGATACACTTGTCTAAGGAATCGTATTCGACTATGAGAATGATGTCCAGGGTCATCGCCAGAGGTTCATAAGAGCTTGGGGCATGGTGAACAAAGTTGATAGCAAAATGCTGGGGCATAAGAACTCCATTTCTTTGGAGCCTTATCTTAAATTGGTACGAGCTCGTGCTCAAAGTATCAGGATGCCTTATGAGGCCACTCTACCCATCATCATGGAGCCAGTTGCTGAGGGAGACACTCCTTATATTGTTCTTCATCCTGACATGCCGACTAATTTCGAGGATTTACAAAAATCCTGGATTCAACTTAAAGAGGAAAGGGATACCTTTGAAACCCAATTCTACGCCAGCGAGAAGAAAGTTTTAGAGCTCACCAGGCTACTTCATAAAAAGAAGAGTATAAATTCCTACATTGCACCAAAGAGGATGCGCTCGTGGGAAGCTTGAGTCCCTTTTTGCTTTGAGAGTTCATTTTTGTTTTGTTACTTCCCTTGTAAGCCCAAGAGGCATCATTGTAACCGCTTAAACTTCCTAATGCAATTAACGTTTGTTCTCCCTTTGGCTAAGAAAATTTAAGTCTTTGAAGTCCTTGAAAACATTGCATATATATATCATATATATCATTGCATAAACAGGTTTCAGGACAGGCTTCTTATCTTCTTCGTTGTTTATTTCAGCAATGGCTCTTGAACAAATAGTTAGGTAGCTTCAGGCACAGAATGTCCAATTCCAAGAAATGTTCCTGAATCTAGATAAGGGACAAGAAGATTTTAAAGCTCTGATTCTCAAGGACAATAAGAAGAAAAATAAACCAGCTGGTGTAGTGAATTTGGGAAGAAGGATCGGAGGATCGGTTAAGCGAGCTCTAGATTTCGCAACCACGTCCAAAGAATAGGATAATAAATATGGGGAGCCCAAGGAAGGAAACAACAACCCTGTTGTTGTACCCCAAAATTTTCCCTCTCACTTATCAAGAATTTTCTTACAAGATCTCCTTGGGTCCAAGACTGCACTAGGGTTTGATTAGCTCAAGACACCTCCTTAAGCATTGATGACCAAAATTAGGGTTTGAGTTTGCACACGGATTTTTGAACTTCCAATGTCCCATATGACTTTCATGGATCATTATGGACCCCCAAGATTGCTCATGTCAAGTTTCAAGCCTTGGATCACATTTTTGCTCAGTCAATTGAGCAGTTGACCTAAAAATCAACTGTATTGGGGAAAAAGTCAACTATGGCCAATTTACAGTAAAACTTCATAATTTTTTATCCACATCAACATTTTAAACTCATATGTATCATTTGATCAAGCTTGGACCACAACTCCTCAAGAAATTTGATCAAATCTCCAAAAGGGCAAAATGGTCAAAATTAGGGTTTTGACTGGGAAAGGGCAATTTCTGATTTTTGACCTAGCAAATGATCAATCGTTTCAAGGCATGATCTCAATAGTCCAATTGCATCACTTTGACCTAATGACATGGCTAAAAACATTGCAAGTCCATTGGATTGATAGATGAATTTTTCAGTCAACTGATCAAAAGTCAATTGTATACTGAAAAGTCAAACTTTGACTTTTTTGGACAAATTCAAATACCAAAGATCATAATTCATCAAAACATGTCAAAATATGAAACTTATTCATCAAGAAATCAAAAAGTCAAGATTTCATTTTGAAAAGTCAAAATTTCTAAACTTAGAAATTTTTCTAAGTGTTGAAAATTTCTTATTTTTTAATAACTTTGAGCAACATTTTCACCATGATGCAAGATGATTCAAGCAAAACTTCCACCATGAAAGTTATATATCTCCATGAAATCTACAACTTTTATTCACACAACTTCTTCCAAAAGTGCTTGGATCTCAAGTTATAATTTTAAGAACATGTGGTCATGAAACTAAACACTTAGTGAAATTTTGTCCTAATTTGGTCAGGATTTTGACCCAACTTCATGGCACTTTTTCATATAGTTCCAAGTGGAATCTTCAAAAGCAATTCAAATATGGGTTGTAGATCACATTACAAGCTTTCCAAAATGTCCAAGAACTCCTTGAGATCATTCTTGAGTATGGATAATCGAAGAGATGAAGTTAGGGTTTTATCACTTGATTTACAAGGCATTTTGTGATGAACCAAATTCAAAATTCAAACTATGCTGCATAAACACTACTTTGCAGGCCTCAAACTTGTTAGGCACTCCATAATTAATGGTTTACACAACTGTTAGAGGTCTCACTTCAAGCATTCAATGTATGGACATGCTTTATATCCACTTTTGGAAGAAAGGTTACATTGCCATTTTGATAAAGTGACTTTTTGCACAAAACTTGTTCTTGAGCCTTGCACTTATTCTCTTCTGATCAAACAAGTCCTATAACTCATGAGAAATGTTTTAGACACTTACAATCACCCAGCCCATGCTTGTACCTCCTCTTGAAACTTGTTTCCCACTTTTCTTCAAAATCAAGTAACCTAGCCAAAAGCTAAAAAGTTGTACTTCTGATTGTCCAAAGCTCTCAAACACTTTTGTTTATACATACACAAACCATTGGCCACAAACACACGAATGCTCATGCCCTGAAAACACTTAGAACTCAGAAACACATCTCATACTTCCATTTTCACACAAACTGACCAAAAACTTGAAACTCATAATCTACTCGTGTGTTTCTTGGCCTTTTGGTTTCTAAAGTTTCTAAACATCATATAGAATTGATCACACACCCTATTATAGAACTGTAACACCATTAACACCATCCTCCATTTTCAAAAACAGAGCTCTGCACATTGACTTCTCCAGACCATTTCAGTCATCCATTGCTCAAGCTAATCATTGCATTAGCTTCCTGGGACCTCAAGGAAGCTAACCTGATCATCACCATCACTTGAAATAAGCTCAAACTTAAAACACGATTTCCAGTTTTGAGGTAAGTTTTCTTAACTTTGAACTCTTCATACAAGCATCATTAATGATTTTTTTGTGAACAAAACATGTAGATATCATTACCCTAAAGCTAACCATGTCTATAGTTTCCATTAGTTTTGCTTGAGCTTAGAGAATTTTAAGATTGAAGTTTGAGATTTTTAGGGTTCAGATTAGGGCCAATAAAATTCATGCTTATCTTTGATCTATAGTTTTAATGCTTTACATTTTTGAAACCGTGAGGAAATTTGCTACAAGTTTCATGTTTACAGTTTTCATTTTTGATGTGAAATGAGCAAGTTACAGTTGGTCTGGCTGGAGGTTGAAGATGAAGTATTCATGGCGCGTTTTGTATCATATACTTATTGTTTTGCTTATGTTAACGGATGTATAGCCACCCCAGTGGTAAAAGCGCGCGCTTGTAACCTTTGGGACCTGGGTTCGAGCCCTAGTGGTACCCTTTTGTGTTTTTTCACATTTTTTGCATCATTCTGACTTTTTTGCAGGCGCCTGAGCCTCATTGGGCTTTTATTGTTTTTTTTTATTTATTGCTTTCTAACCCCCTGTAGACTATTTGCGCCCCTGGCCCAGTTTATTTTATTTTCTTATTTTTATTTCATTTATTTTCTTTAATATTTTTCCTAATATTAAAAATCATAAAAAATACAAAAAATAATAGATTTATATTTTGGCTTAGTTTATTTTATTTTTCTCACATAAAGTGTATCGTTTGATAGTTTTGTATTTATTTTGTAGGTATTTGAGCATTATTGGAGTAATGAGGAATAAAAGCTCCAAGATGCATTTTTGGATCAATAAAGGAATAAGGCCAAGATTGGAGGCCATTTGAAGTTGCAGAGAAAGCAACAGAAGTTGCCTTCCTGTCATGGGTCGTCGGGCGAAGGGAAGCTATCGTCGGGCGAAATTCTGAAGACCAATGTTGATAAAAGCTCTGCCTTGCTTCGCTATTGCATCGTTGGGAGAGGAGAAGATGCATCACTGAGAGACCTGAGTTTGTCGCCGGGTGAAAGAGGATATTTTTTGCAGTTGAGGACGTGGCTTTTCCTGGGCCTTGTATATAAGAGGTGTCGTTGGGCGATGCTTTTATTTCGCCGGGTGATGGATGCGGATCAGATTTTCCTTATATCTTTCATTTTGTTTCATTTGTTTGGTGTTGGTTTTGGGAGAGATTTTTGTTCTCTCAACTCCATCTACCTCATTTTGTAGTGGATTAGCTTAGATAACAACACTAGGGCTTTGCTTCTGGATGATTGGAGGTGGATTTCTCATTGACCGGAGCTGACAAACCAGAATATTGGTGGTTTATCTCTTCTCCTCTCTATGTATTTCTCTTTTGTTGGGTTTTGTACATGTATTTTACTCTGAACTTATGTATATTTGTCGCCCATGGCATTATATTAAAATTGCTTTAAAAATCTTTGCGGATTGTTGTCTTATATTTTTTCTCTGTGCTAGGGATTTGAGTTGTTATAGACATATATTGCTTAGATTCTTATCTAGGATGATTATTTGTTAGTTTCTAAACTCTAGAGATAGATTTAGAGCTGATATCTACTTGGGTATTAGATCTTAATGCCTCTGTGTGGTTGTGCTATGCTGAGAGATCGTCAATGTGATTATGTAGTTGTCTTCTATGTTGTTAAGGAGGTAGAGAGATTATTTCCTTGGAGATACAGTCGGTCTTTCCATTTGGGTTAGAAATGACTTAGGTTGTGAGTGATACGTGGTGACATTGATGAGTATTGTTAGGTTGAATGTAACTGGTTGACAGATTTAAGTCTGTGATTAGTAGATTATATGCAGTTTTGATAATTTCTTCCTTAGTTTTTCTTCTTTTGTACATTTATTTTCTGTTGATACTTTTCTATACCATTTATCCCCAAACTCATTAACAAATGATTTGTCGAATGGAAATTCAATAACCAATCTTTGTGGACTAGATAAATTCCCGGATAAATATTTCCAAAACTTTTGTTGCTTGTCGCTACACCACTACCAACAAAATGGTGTCTGTTTTACCCCAAAATTCTCCCTCTCACTTATCAAGAATTTGCTCACAAGGTCTCCCTTGACTCAAGACTGCACTAGGGTTGATCAGCTCAAGACACTTCCTTAAGCACTGATGACCAAAATTAGGGTTTGAGATTGCACAAGGATATTTGAACTTCTAATTCCCCATATGACTTTCATGTATCATTGTGAACCCTCAAGATTACTCATGTCAAATTTCAAGCTTTGGATCACACCTTTGCTCAATCAATTGAGCAATTGACCTAAAAATCAGCTGTATTGGGGAAAAAGTCAACTATGGCCAATTCACAGTCAAAATTCATAATTTTTTATCCACATCAACAGTTTAAACTCATATGTATCATTTGATCAAGTTTGGACCACAACTCCTCAAGAAATTTGATCAAATCTTCAAAAGGGTAAAATGGTCAAAATTAGGGTTTTGACTGGGACAGGGCAATTTCTGATTTTTGACCTAGCAAATGATAAATTGGTTTAAGGCATGCTCTCAATAGTCCAATTGCATCATTTTGACCTAATGTGATATGGTGGTAGAACCGACTGTTAATACTGGTTTGCATTTTTTGTTCGCAAAATGTCGCGGTAAGCAAGAGTCGCCACCGACTTTTATTTTATCCAATCAGGAAAGGGAAAAAGAACAGGAAAAAACCTTTTTCGAGATGTTTCTGAGTATGGGGGTAGATTATAGAAAGGGAAGGTGTTAGTCCCCATAAACATATCAACCAACTACCTATCAGACAACGGGGGTTGAACTCTTCGAGCCAAGTCTCTCCATTTCTGCGCATAGTCTTTAAAGCCTTCACTCGCCCCCATGGACATACTCTGGAGTTGAGTACGAGTAGGAGCAAGGTCGGCATTGTATTGATACTGCTTGTAGAAAGCAGCAGCCAGATCTTCCCAATTTCGGACATTGGCTCTCTCCAGTTGGTAGAACCATTCAAGTTGAGTCCCTGACACACTATCTTGAAAGAAATGAACCCACAAATTTCTATTTGTTGTGTGGGGCTGGATTTTTTTGACATAAGAATGGAGATGGAGTTTTGGGCAGGACACCCCATCATACTTAGAAAAAACTGGTGCTTTGAACTTCTGCGGGATGACTACTCCCGACACCAATCCCAATTCTTCGAAATCCAGTCCAGGTATCCTCTGAACTTCCATGGCACTCAAACGATCTTCCAACTTCTTGTATCTATCCTTAGCAGGAGGATACTGCTCATCATTATAGTCAGTATCATTGTCAGAAACTGCAGTACTGGGATCCTTCTCTCTTGTCTCTTCTTCTTGATTCTCTTCTTCCTTAGATGAAGAGGTCAGATCGACTTGTCGCTTCAACCGCTCTCTAAACCTTCTTCCCATATTCAGAATACCAACAGCCTTCTTCTTTTTCTTTTTCTCTTTCAGGATGAGGGCTTTCAGATCCTCCTGCCTTTTTTCCAGACTTATGAACATTTGTTGGAACTGGGGGTTTTGTGCCTGAAGGTCCTTGATGCTTTGTTCGGAAGACATTTCTGCTGAAATAAACAGCGAAGAAGATGAGAAACCTGTAATGGTACCTGTACATGCAATGTTATGAATGGGATGCGCATGCAATGATTTCAAAGACTTTAGGAAATTTAAATTTGCAAACCAAAATAAAACAAACATTTTATTAGCTGAATTCAAAGTTCAAATGCCTTTTAGGCGTTACAATTAAAAATAAATCTAAAACTAGAAAAGAAATCAAAATTTCGATGGATGCTTCCTCTTTGTGCCGAGATAAGCATTGAGTCCTCTTTCCTCATGGAGCTGCTTCGTGAGCTCTAAAACCTCCCTCTCTTGAGCATGGAACTGATCCCTGTAAGTATCCCGCTCCTTCATCAACTGAATCCAAGACCTCCGTAATTCCCCAAGATCAGTGGGCATATAAGGATAGAGAACCGTGTAAGGAATACCCCCTTCAGTAGTGGGTTCCATAATCACTGGTAAAACAGCCATATAGGGCATCATAAGCTTCTGGGCGTGAGCTCGTACCCATTGGAGGTAAGGTTCCATAAGAATGGAATCCTTTGGCCCCAAAACCTTGGCGCTATATATGTTTACCATGCCCCGAGCTCGTATGAACCTCCGGAGATACTCTTGAACATCATCCTCATAGTTGAATACAATGCCCTCGATAAGTAACTCATGTGGACCATCTCTTCGAGCGTAACCAAATTCTCGCAGAGCTAAACAAGGATTGTAGGTTATACCCCCTCTGATACCAAGTAATGGGACATTAGGGTACTCCCCGCAGTGGTCAATAATAGCAGTGTTATCCATAGCTCGAGAACACCAAAGAATATCCATGTGAGCGAGTGACATTATCCTTTGTGACCAACCCAAACCTTCTTCACTCTTCAGCACAGACTTAGGGAGGTGAGAAATAAACCACCTCAGCAGCATTAGCATGCAACACATAAGAACCCATCTTCTCTTCATGGTACGAGTATGGAGAGCGTGCAAAATATCTCCGAGCAAGGTAGGCACAGGGTTGCGGGAGAGAAAGATCTTGATAGCATTCACATCTACGAATGAGTCCGGATTAGGGAATAGGATTAACCCATAGATTAGAAGAGCCAAAACCTCCTCAAAAGTCTGAAAATCCATATCATCCCAAAACAGTTGGGCCTTGTCTATCAGAAACTTAGCTAGAAAACCCTTGACTCCGCTTCTTCTTTCCCAATTGGATACCACGTCGGCCCGTTTCAGATGCAAAGCTGAGGCAATGACTTATGGATTAGGAACTTCTTCTAGACCTGTGAAGGGTAATTGTTCAAGAATGGGTATATCCAACAGCTGAGAGAATTCTTCCAAGGTAGGCACTAACTGATAGTCTGGAAAGGTGAAGCAGTGGTGCTTGGGATCAAATATTTGAAAGAGTACACTCATCTTCTTTTCATCAAAGTTTGAAGTAACCAGGTTGAGAAGTTGACCATGTCTCTTAGTGAACGCAGAAGTTTCAGAAACCTTTAACACTAGCTCTTTGAGTTGGGAAGGTATCTTCACAAAGCTGATTCAGATGGTGTTTCTACGAACGGAAGCCATGATCTGCAAAACAGAACAAAGATAAATTCCCTTGGTCTTTGAAATGGTTAGTGCAATAAGAATGGATGCTATGTTATGATGCATGATGTCATGATAAACCACAGGTATAGCAAACACAGAAAAATCACACCAAGTTCTTAGGTTTAAGGCTTGCATGAGGTTAAAGGTCATACCCTCTTGAAGTTTAGTTGGTTTCAAACCTGTCTTAAAAAGTAATCGGGTTCTAAGAGATCTCAATATCACTAACCATCCTTTATCGGGCATTGTCTCAGCTCAAGCAATCTTTTCTTGTAGCCGAAATATCCCGAAAGTCTGATCTCAATGAGTGCAGCATCGAGTATCAACCAATCCTCAGCTCTACACCGAGGTCGGATATCTCACTACTTTCTAATGGCCAAGTTTGTTCAACTAAGGTTCTAAGGTACGTTAGTGCTTCACGACACCATGCGGCGGCCCCGTATTCTCCTCGTTTCAACACGAAGGATACCAGTACCAACCAAAGTGTCACACCAACACAGTCATCGCTTAAACCATATCGGTCTATGCCGTACAGTCTCCACGGTCTATTGATGTTTACCTAATGAGTGCCCCCAGATCCGGGTGTAGGATCTATAGTAACCCAAGCAAAAACCCTTTTAAGAATAAAGCAAACAAATAAGAAAACAATTTTTTAACATGACCTAGATCCTAAGATAAACCCCACTTTATAAGTACATTCCCCAGCAGAGTCACCAGTTCTGTGATACGGTGGCAAAACCGACTATTAATACTGGTTTGCATTTTTTGTTTGCAAAATGTCGCGGTAAAAAAGAGTCGCCATCGACTTTTATTTTATCCAATCAGGAAAAGGAAAAAGAACAAGAAAAACCTTTTTCGAGATGTTTCTGAGTACGGGGGGTAGATTATAGAAAGGGAAGGTGTTAGCACCCTTTCCATCCATGGTTTTCGATGGGCTCTTAGGTACTTGCTCATCTTTTTAAAATTGCTTGTGTGTGTGCTTGTTTTGAAAAAAGTTTTACTTCGTGATAACCCTTGTATCAGTCCTCAAGGGTGTGACGAAGTTTGTTTTGAAAATTTGTTTTGCAAGGTGTTTGTGTGAAAAAATTTGTTGAGCAAGTACTTAAGATTCTACCTACTCGAAAAAAGATTGTTCGTTCTCGTTTCCTTTAGACAGCGCTATCCTACTATTAAGGAGTAGGTAGCCCCGTCATTGGATTTTGTAAGGGACATTCGAAAGGGACAAGTACAGTCACTAAAGCAATGGTTAGAAAACTTTAGTAGTAACCCTGAAGTCTTAAGATCTTTTCGAGGCAACGTTTCCGAGGCAACATTTCCGAGGCACCATTCGAATGGGACATTTGATCTTTTAGACAGATGGAAACCACTAAAATCTCCTATGCTTAAATGACTATTTTACTGAAGGCAACCGAAGTGAGGCAAACCTTAGGAGTGAATATGTGCATTTGAATTTTTCAGTTAATTAGTTTTTGAACATTTGGTGATCTACCGTTTTAATTTTCAAACAATCTTTCCATACAATCCTATTAGCCATACATCTAGGCAGTTAAAGATTGCGGGAATTTAAAGTGCGAGAAAATAAACCTAGCTATTACAAGGCTTCGGGGAGGGGGATTAATTACATAACCAAAAATCGGAGATTAAACAGTAAATAAAACCCTAGTTTAAAGCTATTACAAACCCTTGGCAGTTACAAAATAATAAAAAGAGACATAATTAAAACGCGCGGCGAATTAAATGCGAGGACGTTAAAATAACCTAAAACCCTAATTGAGAGAGAAAATATTTTTTTGTGCATTTTTATTTAAGAAAACAATTAAATTGCAAATTAGTTAAACCCTAATTTCTAATTGTTTTTAATTATGAAAGAATTAAATTAACCTAGTTTCTAATTAAATTAATTAACTAAAGAAATAAATATTTTATGAGAAAAATGATTTTGGTGAATTTTTTAGGAAAAAGAAAATTAATTAAGCTATGTACAATTAAAACCCTAATTCTAATTATTTTTAACTATAAAAAAGATTAAATTGCCCTAAGTTAATTAAACTAACTAAAAAATAAAAATATTTTTATTAAAAAAAATATTTTTGTAGTTTTTGTGATTTTTTAGTTTAAATAAAAAAAGAATTTGTGTGTTAATTAAGAAAAATAGAAAATAACTAAAGAAAATAAATAAAGAAATTAAAAGAAGTAGAAAGAAAAGAAAGAATTGGGCTTATGCTGAATAGTAAGGCTGGGGGTGTGATTCTAAAATTCTCCAGGCCCATTAGCCATCCAATCCCAATCAGCAGTTGATTCCATGTGGCGTTAACCTGAGGGTATACCATGGTATCTCAATGGTAGGCGTCAAATCTGACTGAATGATGAATCCAAAGGATGGATGGTTGATAGCACATGGTGAATGTTAGGGCAGGTGATGCACGGGATCTACAAATGGAAAAGAAAATAAAGTTTTGCTGGGACCTGGGATCGAACCCAGGTCCTTATACTCTCCACCAACGCGCTCTTCCACTGGGCCAACTTGCTTAGTTGTTATTATATTGAAGACAAAATATAATATGGAAAAATAAATGGTTAGTGGACAAAAACGTGCGGAATTTCAAATGGCCCAATGGTTGGCTGCCACATGATCTTCTTCTTCCTTCCTCCGTCGTATTAGACATCAGATCTATACCTACGGACCATGTCTGTAGCTAAAACCCTACGCGTTTTCAAAATTAAGTATAAGCAATAATAATTGATACCAAGGGCATGGATCAATTGCTCATGACCTCCTGAATGCAAATCCACCCTTCATATGATCAAATTTGGCTTGTATATGAAGTTCCTAATTTGGAACCTCAAACCCTAACAATGGCATATGTCCATATCTGCACCCAAACTTCAATCAAAGTATGCTAAAACATTGTAAACATGATAACAAACGGAAATACATGATCAAAATATGTTTATAATGCATAAATCATAGAAATCGAATTTCAAAAATGTTGCAAACCGTGATGTTCATACCAGGTGTTTCTGGGCGTGAAGGGACTTGGAATTGATCCAGTTAGCTTCAGAAACATCTTAGGATGCGATTGTCGGCCTTAAATTTTTTTGAAAGGTCCTCTAGAATGAAAACCGAATCACACTTTTTTGCAAGAAATTTGGAATTTATTCTTGTGCTTTCTCTGCTGCCAACCTTTCTTTTCGTGCTAGGTCTTGTTCAATATATATCCCTCAATGAATTAGGGTTCTAAAAGCAACCTGAATCTTGAGGAATTAAGAGGATTTGATTTGATTTTCATCCATATACAAACTTTCTAAATTGAGCCAAATCATTCTTTTCTTGTACCAATCATGCTTGATTCGATTTGGCCTTGATATTTCAGCATAATTTGATTGAGATCCCGTCATAAAATCATATCAAAACATATCTTTGCTATTATTTGTCATTTATTTGATTTAATTCAAATTTTAATTAATAAAAAATCAAAATAAAATTAAAAATGAAGCAAATAATGTATGGGTGAACATTTGGGTCGTGGACCATATTATAAGTGACGTGCAAGCATAAAAAGTTAGGCCCATTTGGCAAAAAAATGTAATTTTGAGCCCATTTGATTTTTGGCAATTTTGCAAACAAGGTCAACTTTAACAAGGCATATCTCCTCCAATTTTAACCCTAGAGAGGTGTTCTTGGACTTTTTAGAAAGCTTAGGATGTCCCCTAAGCAACCCTTTTTGTCTCATTTCAATTGGGTCTTCCATGTTCATGTAAGAAGCTTTGACCCAAAAGGTGTTTTTGTTAACTTTTCAAAAGGACCTATAATGTAGAAATTCATATCTTTTGATGAGTGCATATTTTGAACTTGTGGGCTGAAGATGAGTTGTAGGGAATTTCATCATCTTCAAAATGAGCCTTGGATGGAAAATTTATGATAAAGTATGAGGAAGTTATGCTTGGTCAAAGTTTGGTTGACTTTTCCTAAGAAACCCTAATTGAGCAACTTTTGGGTTTTGATGAATTTAGGGCATTCCTTGAAGAATCATGATCAACCCTTTATCAAATGATGGATATAACTTCAAAACATTGATTTTGACCCAAAATCTTAAAGTTTGATTGTATGTGGGTCGTAGTTGACTTTTGACCTAATACAGTCGATTCCCAAGCATCTGAGTAGTTGACTGAGAAAACTTATTATGCAGTGCTTAAAATTTGACATGGAGGGTCTTTAGAACATATTAGGAACATGGATAGCATATGAGGTCTTTGGAGTTCACCCATCTTGATGAAAATGGAAACCCTAATTTGAGACACACTGCCTTAGGAGAGAGTTTGTCTGGTCAACTCTTAGGCAAACTTGAGCAAATTGAGGATCTCTAGGGGTATGTATTGAGAATAATGAGAGGGCAAATTTTAGGGTACAACAGCTGCCCCTATTCAATCTTCTTAAACCTGAGGATGTAGATTGGCTTGTCTGCCTTTCGTGATCTGAAGGTGGAAGATGATTGAACACTAGAGTGCCTAGAAATTTGCACTTGCATGAAGTGATACTTGATTTGTGATATCGGGAATGGGCTTATAGATGCCATTTGAAAGTTGCTAGATAATTGTCGGAGATGGTCTTAAAGATGACATCTAGAGGATGTTGATTTCCTGAGATATTCCTTCAATATGAGTTCTTGTTCTGGTTGTTTATGAGGAATCTACTGAGGAATATTGGTATCTGTCTTGGGAGAAATAGAATTTTAGGAGCTTCAGTTGTTCGTTACCCTACTGGGGAAATAACTCCTGCTTGAGGAAGAGGAAGTGAACTGCATATCTGGTCAGGGTACAAGCTGCACCGTGACTTACTGGGGAAATGCGAAACCAATCGTGTTTGATCAGGTCCAAGTCTTACAATGTTGTGGAGTGTTGTCTGGAGGTAAGAGAAAAGAAACCTAGATGGTAAGGTTATGAGAAGGAACCTGGATAGTAGGGTTACTTCGAAATGAAAGCCTGGATAGTAGGGCTGTGAGAAGGAACCTGGATGGTAGGGTGACTTCGATATGAAAGCCTGGATAGTAGGGTTGTGAGAAGGAACCTGGATGGTAGGGTTACTTCGATATGAAAGCCTGGATAGTAGGATTGTAAGAAGGAACCTGGATAGTAGGGTTACTTCGATATGAAAGCCTGGATAGTAGGGTTGTAAGAAGGAACCTGAATGGTAGGGTTACTTCGATATGAAAGCTTGGATAGTAGGGCTGTGAGAAGGAACCTTGATAGTAGGGTTACTTCGATATGAAATCCTAGATAGTAGGGCTGTGAGAAGGAACCTAGATAGTAGGGTTACTTCGATATGAAATCCTGGATAGTAGGGTTGTGAGAAGGAACCTGGATGGTAGGGTTACTTCGATATGAAAGCCTGGATAGTAGGGTTGTGAGAAGGAACCTGGATGGTATGGTTACTTCGATATGAAATCCTGGATAGTAGGGCTGTGAGAAGGAACCTAGATGGTAGGGTTACTTCAATATGAAAGCCTGGGTAGTAGGGCTGTGAGAAGGAACCTGGATAGTAGGGTTACTTCGATATGAAATCCTGGATAGTAGGGCTGTGAGAAGGAACCTGGATGATAGGGTTACTTCAATATGAAAGCCTAGATAGTAGGGCTGTGAGAAGGAACCTGGATTATAGGGTTACTTCGATATGAAAGTCTGGATAGTAGGGTTTCTTCGATAGGAAAGCCTGAATAGTAAGGCTGTGAGAAGGAACCTGGATAGTAGGGTTACTTCGAAATGAAAGCCTGGACAGTAGGGTTGTGAGAAGGAACCTGGGTCATAGGGTTTCTTCGATATGAAAGCATGGATAGTAGGGCTGTGAGAAGGAACTTGGATAGTAGGGTTACTTCGATATGAAAGCCTGGATAGTAGGGCTGTTAGAAGGAACCTGGATAGTAGGGTTTCTTCAATATGAAAGCCTGGATAGTAGGGCTGTAAGAAGGAACCTGGATAGTAGGGTTACTTTGAAATGAAAGCCTGGATAGTAGGGCTGTGAGAAGGAACCTGGGTCGTATGGTTTCTTCGATATGAAAGCCTGGATAGTATGGTTGTGAGAAGGAACCTGGGTCATAGGGTTACTTCGATATGAAAGCCTGGATGGTAGGGCTTGTGGGAAGAAACCTGGGTCGTAGGGTTACTTCAAGGTGATTGTGTAGATTAGTTGACCCGTTTGGTTTTGGGAACTGAGTTTCCTTTAGTCGTCTATAGATGTGACTTGCATAACTGCTGGATTTATTGAAGCTAAGCGTCTTTTCCTGAAAAGATATCAGGGTTAGTTATATGCGATGCATGAGATGCAGGGTGAGATGATGTTCTCAAAATAAATGAGATTATGCAGTATATGATATGCATGTGTATGTCATGATGTATGTTCATGAAATGCTATTGGGGTATGCTTGCGTCTGGGAAAATAAATCCCTAACGGTTGCTGGAGATCTATAAATATTTTGTCGGGAGGAGATGTTGCTTGAGAATAAACTCTATGGGGAATGAACTTAGAAAATGTAATTTTGTAGCTGAAGTGATGAACTCTGTCAGGGATTGAGCCTCTGTATCTGGAGAAATAAAATCTGCTTGGGGGATGAATTTTACTGGCTCGCCCGCGATTATGAACCTCAGTTGGGGTGGTTACGTCCTGTTTTAGGAAAGCTGACATTAATGCCTTTGGATACTTTTACTCTGTGGGGAATGTATGTACCAATAATTATGTTCCCAATCTGGCTCTATTTCGATACCTGCTGGGCGGAGTAACCGTCGGGTTTGGCACTTCTTGTTTTTTCCCCTGTTTCTGGAATTACGAGTAATTGTCTTTTGTTTCTTATGTAAATATTTATGAGCAGTAATCATTTTCAAATGCATATATCAAAAATAAGTCATTGGATCTTCTTGCAAAACAAAACAGAAAAAAGAAACTCGAAGTGAAAATAATTTTGTATTGATTTTTTGAAGTTGGCCTGTAATAGGTGTTTTTGTACAAGGAGGCTGACGCTCTAGTAAGAGAACACCGCCGAAAGATAGAAATTATACAATTTGTGTAAAAGAAAGAAAAAAACAGCTATGTGAAACAACCCCATTGGGTTCCAACTCTACTATTGCCTTTATATCTTCAAGCGTCTCATCACTTTGCTTCTTGGCCGAAAGTTGATCAGATTGATTGGCACCGCCCGAGCTTGATAGTCGATACTGAAGTCTGGTTGCAAGATGATCCAATGAGACATAGTGATACGCTTTATATCCCTAACTTTTACCTGGACCGCTATTTCAGGTTTTCAGTCCACCAGGATACCCCTTTTTGCCCAAGCCGCCCTTTCGGGTTTTCGACTTGCCGGGTGTACAGATTTTTTTCATTTTCATCCCTTACTTTTGCCCGAACCCTTTTGGTTCGCCGGGAAGCCCTTATTTTTGCCTAGGCCAGTCAACCTAGCAGTTCTTTTAGTTAGGCGTAGTATCTTTTCACTATGTCTGCATTGACAGGGTGAGGAAGGTCGTCACCGTCCATGGTGCTTAGAATCATAGCTCCTCCCGAGAAAATGTTCTTAACCACAAATGGCCCTTCATATGTGGGGGTCCATTTTCCCCTGGGATCACCTTGTGGCAGTATGATGCGTTTGATTACTAGATCCTCGACTTGATATTCTTGACGCCTGACTTTCTTATTAAAAGCCTTGATCATTCGCTTTTGATACGTCTGACCATGGCAGATAGCAGTAAGTCTCTTTTCATCGATTAGATTTAACTGACCCAGTCGGGTTTGGATCCAATCGTCTTCATTCAAACTCGCATCCTTCATAATCCTGAGAGAAGGTATTTGTACTTCGATGGGTAGGACTGCCTCCATGCTATATACCAGAGAGTAGGGGTTGCCCATGTCGACATCCGTGCTGAGGTACAGTACCCATGAAGAGCAAATGGTAACATCTCATGCCAGTCTTTATATGTCACTGTCATCTTCTGTATAATCTTCTTGATGTTCTTGTTAGCTGCTTCAACAGTGCCATTCATCTTCAGCCGGTAGGGAGAAGAATTATGATGCTGTATCTTGAACTATTTACAGAGCTCGGTGATCATTGTGTTGTTGAGATTTATACCATTGTCAGTAATAATTTTCTCTGGCACACCATATCGACAGATCAGATTATGTCGGATAAACCGTGCCACGACGTTCTTAGTAACTGTAGCAAAGGAAGTTGCCTCAACCCACTTCGTGAAGTAATCAATGGCTACTAATATGAAGCGATGTCCATTGGAAGCGGTGGGCCTGATTTCTCCGATCATGTCGATGCCCCACATTGCAAAGGGCCACGGAGCTGTCAAGACGTTTAAGGGGACCGGAGGCACATGCACCTTATCAGCGTAAATTTGGCATTTATGACAAGTTTGAGAGTTCTGATAACAATCGGCTTCCATAGTGGACCAGTAATATCCTTCCAGTAGAATCTTCTTAGCCATGGTGTGTCCACTGGAATGGGTTCCGAAGGTGCCTTCATGTAGATCTGTCGTGATCCTCTCTGCTTCATTCTTGTCTACACATCATAGTAGTGTGGAGTCATGGTTGCGTTTATAGAGGATTCCATTATTGAGGAAGAACTTTGCAGTGGACCTTCTCAGAAACTTCTTATCGTTGACAGATGCGCCTTCGGGATACTTTTGAGTCTCGAGATATCTTTTGACTTCGTGAAACCAGGGTTTGTCTGCCACTTCTTCGGTATCAATTTCACAGCAGTGTGCTGGTTCATCCAACCTCTCAATGGTTATTTGGGGAGCTTTATTGTCCCATATAACTTTGAACATAGAAGAAATGGTAGCTAGCGCGTCGGCTAACTGGTTCTCCTCTCGTGGGAAATGTTCAAAAGTTACCTCCTCAAAATGTAGGAGCAATGTCAGTACGTACTCTTTGTACGGGATGAGATTCTGGTGCTTCGTATCCCACTCACCTTTGATCTGACTTATCACCAAAGTGGAATCCCTGAATACACTTAGGAACTTGATCCTTAGTTCAATAGCAGCTCAAAGACCCATGATGCATGCTTCATACTCCACCATGCTGTTGGTGCAGTTGAAACATAATCGGGCAGTGAACGAAGTATGACAGCCCTCGGGAGATATGATTACAGCGCCAATGTTGTTACCTAGTGCGTTTGAAGCTCCATCAAAATACATAGACCATCAGGATCCTTCCTCAGGTCCTTCATCCAGTACAGGTTCTTCATAGTCAGTTACCAACATGATATTCTCATCCGGGAACTCGAAATTCATGGATTGGTAATCATCCACGGCCTGATGAGCCAAATGATCGGCCAATACACTCCCCTTGATTACTTTTTGGGTTGTATGTTGTATGTCGTACTCAGTTAAGATCATTTTCCATCTTGCTATCCTTCCAGAGAGAGCGGGCTTTTCGAAAATATACTTGATCGGATCCATCTTCGATATCAACAAGGTAGTGTGAGTCAGCATATACTATCTCAGCCGGCGAGCAGCCCATGCCAAA
The DNA here is from genome assembly GCA_948472305.1 of Vicia faba. Classification (NCBI taxonomy): domain Eukaryota; kingdom Viridiplantae; phylum Streptophyta; class Magnoliopsida; order Fabales; family Fabaceae; genus Vicia; species Vicia faba. The sequence continues at coordinate 908,464,044 of OX451738.1, read as the reverse complement.
GCACAGCAAGTTTTCTCGAGCAATGAGTATTGTGTCTCACAGTCGGTAAACTTTTTGCTAAGGTAGTATATTGCGTGCTCTTTTCGACTAGACTCGTCATGCTTCCCCAGCACACACCCCATTGAATTGTCTAGTACTGTTAAGTAAAATATCAACGATCTTCCTTCAACTGGAGGCATCAGAATCGGTGGTTCTTAAAGGTATTCCTTGATTATTTCGAAAGCCGCCTGGCATTCCTCATTCCACTTTACCACTTGATCTTTCTTTAGAAGCTTGAAGATTGGCTCCCAAGTAGCAGTTAGATGTGAAATGAACCTGGCGATATAATTCAGGTGTCCCAAGAAACCTCTAACTTCCTTCTCCATACGGGGAGCTGGCATTTCTTGTATAGCCCTTATTTTTGCAGGGTCTACCTGGATGCCTTTGTCGCTGACAATGAAACCCAGAAGTTTACCAGACCTTACCCCGAAGGTGCACTTGTTCGGATTCAGCCTCAACTTGTATATCTTCAACCTGTCGAACAACTTTTGTAGATGATCAAGGTGCTCTTCCTCGGTTTGAGACCTGGCTATCATGTCATCAACATAGACTTCGATCTCGTGGTGAATCATATTGTGGAACAAAGCGACCATGGCGCGCTGATAAGTTTCCCCAACATTCTTCAACCCAAAAGGCATCACCTTGTAGCAGAAGGTGCCCCACTGTGTAACGAATGTTGTCTTCTCCATGTCTTCAGGAGCCATCTTAATCTGGTTGTAGCCAGAGAAACCATCCATGAAGGAGAAGATTTTATGCTTCACGGTGTTATCGACCAGAACATCAATGTGAGGAAGCGGGAAGTCATCCTTGGGGCTTGCCCTGTTCAGATCTTTGTAATCCATACACATTCGTACCTTACCATCTTTCTTAGGTACCGGAACGACGTTAGCAACCCACTGTGGATACGAAGTGATAGCTAAGAATCCTGCGTCGAACTGTTTCATGACCTCTTCCTTGATCTTCTCTGACATTTAGGGACGCATACGGCGGACCTTCTGTTTAATCGGAGGACAGTCTTCTTTAGTCGGCAGGCGATGTACCACAATATCGGTGTCTAAACCATGCATGTCTTCATAAGACCAGGCAAAGATCTCAACATAGTCGTGCAACATCTGTATCAACCTCTGTTTGACGCTAAGCTCCATATTTGCACCTATTTTAACCTATTTTATGTCTTCCTCAGTACCCAAGTTCATTGTCTCAACTGGCTCTTCATGAGGCTGTATGGCCCTTTCTTCCTGGTGTAGTAGTCTAGCAAGTTCTCCAGGCACCTCACAAATATCCCCACCTTCGTCTTTGGCTTGGTTGATCGTATATTTGAAGTCATAACTGGTAATAGCAGAGCTGTTATCAATGGGATCCATAGTGGATATGGATCTGCAGTATGATACGTGAGTGTGTGTAAGAGAATAACTGTTTGGATAAAGTGGAAAACAGAAAAGAAAAATAGAGAGCGCAAAATTTGTATGCAAGAAACATCCAATGCTTTATTAATGGTATATGAAATGACAAATAATAGCTCTCACAAGCAAAACCAATGTGCCTCGGGCAAGGCACCAGGCGGTAAAGTTTTAAATTGTTTATTACAACACTCAAAACAAGTAAGACAATTACTGCGGAATAAAAGAAACTGGTATAAAGTCCCTAGCCGTCCAGTTACTCGGTCCACCGTTGGTAGTTGGGTAGATCCAGTTGTCAATGTCTGAGTCTTCCTCGCTGTCTTCAATGGCATTAATTCCCCGATTACTGATGTGCAGGGGAGGTCTTCCAGCCCGAGTGTGTCGAATGGCCCTTTGAGCCCATGTAGTAAAGCCCAAACCAAATTTATCAGTCTTGTGAGTGAAATCATGGAGCTGACTCCAATTGGCACACCCACCTTCTTCAACTACGGCCCTTGCATCCTTGAGGGAAGCCATCTTCAGAGGAGGTTTGTTGTTGGTAGTAGATTCAGTTGATGCTAAGATCTGAGGGACCTCTTCGAAATTCTGACAAGGAGTTTCTATAAATTCCCCGTCCATCTCTATGTAGCGGAAGGAATTCAGATGGCTCACCATATATTCCTCTTCACCCCGCACAGTGACAATATTCCCTTTCACCGGATACTTCAACATTTGGTGTAGTGTGGAGGTAACTGCCCCAGCCTCGTGGATCCAAGGACGACCCAGCAAACAAGAATATGATGGTCTGATATCCATCACATAGAAGGTGGACCCAAAGGTCTGAGAAACCACTTTGACAGGGATGTCCACCTCCCCGTGCACCATTCTCTTCGATCCGTCAAAAGCCCTTACTACAATGTTAATAGGCTTTAGAGTCAAACCCTTGCAATCCAACCGGTCTAACGCCTTCTTAAGAAAGACATTCAGCAAAGACCCAGTATCTACCAGTACATGAGCCATAGTGGTGCCCCTGCATTCAATCGAGACATGCAGGGCATCATTATGCTTCCTTCCCTTCGGTGTTAAGTCTGCATCTGAAAAACCCAGCCCATTATCAGCAGTCAGGCTGGCCACACAATCTTTGAACTGATCAGCTGAAGTTTCCCGCGGCACATGCGTAGTCTTGAGGAATGCAATCAAATCCTTCGCATGGGCTTCGAAACACAACAGCAAAGACAACATGGATATCTTTGATGGGGTCTGCCCCATCTGCTCGACCACATTGTAGTCGCTCTTCTTAATTATCTTCAGTATTTGCTCTATCTCTTGCTTAGAGGCTTCCACAACAATTTTTCTAGGTGCCTTCGTCCGGGCAGGCTCACCTATAACTTCTTTTCCGCGGGTATCAGACGATTCGCCAACAGGGGTAATAACTAGAGTAAGAACAGGAGCAGTAGTTGATGTACCAGCAGGAACAGCAGATGGAATGACAATAGGCTTGTTGACAGTCTTAGGGGAAATCTCGGGAGAGAAGACCCTTCCACTTTGGGTGATTTGCTGGTTCCGACAATGTTACCAATATCAGGATCAGCCTCTTCATCTTTCAAATCTTGTTTGATGCCATGACAGTACACATCGGCACCATAATGCCAGGGGACAGCTTTGTCCGAGATATACGGGACAGGACCAGGAACAGTGATTATCAGTGGAGCAATTCTTGGAGCAGATGTAATCCTAACAGATCTTCTCAAGGAGACCTTGGAAGGATTGGAGGAAATGGTTATAATGGCAATGTCTTTAGATGGAACAAAGGGAATCAAAGTTTTCTCGAACAAAATTCCTTTGTTGTCCATCAGGCGTTGAACACCTGACTTCAGCAAACGGCAACCAGAAGGTAGAAATGAACACATGTGGCAACCTTCACCATAACCCAGAAATAAACCAGACAACAGCAAATTCTTCTTCACAGTCATGAGAGGAGTAGAAACTTCATCAATAGAGGTAACGAACAAATCAGTATCAACAACATTAATTCCACGACCGTGTTAAGGCATGGGAGCAGTTATGACATTTGGCTTCTCTGGAGCATCAAACTCAATTTCCTTGGCTTCAATCAAGTCTTGTACTTTGTTCCTCAGAGCCCAACAGTCATTTGTATCGTGGCCAGGACTCTCAAAATGATAGGCACACCGAGCATTTGGATTATATCGGGTAGATATGGTATTTGGATTCTTGGGAGCCTCTTTCAAGGTTGCCAAGTTGGATCTCAGCAGATAAGGTAGAACTTCAGCCAATGTTATGTTGATTCGGGTAAACTGTCATTGTGGTCTTTCCACCCTTTGTTGATTGTTGCATTGTGGAGCAACTACAGGCCTATGTATCATTACGGCACTTAGTGTCTGATGATGTTTAGCCCTGTTTTGGCCCCTCGGGCTATAGATGGCACTCGCTTCCTTCTTACCAGCAAAAGGCTTCTTTACTAAGCTCGAAGAGGTATCCTTCTGTATCTTGCCGCTCCGAATCCCATCTTCTACTCTTTCTCCAGTTAGAATCAGTTCGGTGAAACCAGCTGATGAGTTACCGATCAAATGATTGAAAAATGGACCAGATAGCATCCCCATAAACATATCAACCAACTCCCTATCAGACAACGGGGGTTGAACTCTTCCAGCCAAGTCTCTCCATTTATGCGCATAGTCTTTAAAGCCTTCACTCGCCCCCATGGACATACTCTGGAGTTGAGTATGAGTAGGAGCAAGGTCGGTGTTGTATTGATACTGCTTGTAGAAAGCAGCAGCCAGATCTTCCCAATTTCGGACATTGGCTCTCTTCAGTTGGTAGAACTATTCAAGTTGAGTCCCTGACAGACTATCTTGAAAGAAATGAACCCACAAATTTCTATCAGTGGTGTGGGGCTAGATTTTTCTGACATAAGAACGGAGATGGAGTTTTGGGCAGGACACCCCATCATACTTAGTAAAAACTGGAGCTTTGAACTTCTGCGAGATAACTACTCCCGACACCAATCCCAATTCTTCGAAATCCAGTCCAGGTATCCTCTGAACTTCCATGGCACTCAAACGATCTTCCAACTGCTTGTATATATCCTCAGCAGGAGGATACTGCTCATCATTGTAGTCGGTATTATTGTCAGAAACTGCAGTACTGGGATCCTTCTCTCTTGTCTCTTCTTCTTGATTCTCCCCTTCCTTAGATGAAGAGGTCAGATTGACTTATCGCTTCAACTGCTCTCCAAACCTTCTTCCCATTTTCAGAATACCGACAACCTTCTTCTTTTTCTTTTTCTCTTTTGGGATGAGGGCTTTCAGATCCTCCTGCCCTTTTGCCAGACTTATGAACATTTGTTGGAACTGGGCGTTCTGTGCCTGAAGGTCCTTGATGCTTTGTTCGGAAGACATTTCTGCTGAAATAAACAGCGAAGAAGATGAGAAACCTGTAATGGTACTTGTACATGTAATGTTATGAATGGGATGCGCATGCAATGATTTAAAAGACTTAGGGAAATTTAAATTTGCATACCAAAATAAAACAAATATTTTATTAGCTGAATTCAAAGTTCAAATGCCTTTTAGGCGTTATAATTAAAAATAAATCTAAAACTAGAAAAGAAATCAAAATTTCCATGGATGCTTCCTCTTTGTGCCGAGATAAGCATTGAGTCTTCTTTCCTCATGGAGCTGCTTCGTGAGCTCTAAAACCTCCCTCTCCTGAGCATGGAACTGATCCCTATAAGTATCACGCTCCTTCATCAACTGAATTTAAGACCTCTGTAATTCCCCAAGATCATTGGGCATATAAGGATAGAGAACCGTGTAAGGAATACCCCCCTTCAGTAGTGGGTTCCACAATCACTGGTAAAACGGCCATATAGGGCATCATAAGCTTCTGGGCCCGAGCTCGTACCTATTAGAGGTAAGGTTCCATAGGAATGGAAGCCTTTGTCCCTAAAGCCTTGGCGCTAGATCTGTTTACCACACCCCAAGCTCGTATGAACCTCTGGCGATACTCTTGAACATCATCCTCATAGTTGAATACAATGCCCTTGATAAGTAACTCATGGGGACCATCTCTTCGAGCGTAACCAAATTGTCGCAGAGCTAAACAAGGATTGTAGGTTATACCCCCTCTGATACCAAGTAATGGGACATTAGGGTACTCCCCGCAGCGGTCAATAATAGCAGTGTTTTCCATAGCTCGAGAACACCAAAGAATATCCATGTGAGCGAGTGAAATTATCCTTTGTAACCAACCCAAACCTTCTTCACTCTTCAGCATGGACTTAGGGAGGTGAGAAATAAACCATCTCGACAGCAATGGCATGCAACACATAAGAACCCATCTTCTCTTCATGGTACGAGTATGGAGAGCGTGAAAAATATCTCCGAGCAAGGTAGGCACAGGGTTGCGGGAGAGGAAGATCTTGATAGCATTCACATCTACGAATGAGTCCGGATTAGGGAATAGGATTAACCCATAGATTAGAATATCCAAAACCTCCTCAAAAGTATGAAAATCCATATCATCCTAAAACAGTTGGGCCTTGTCTATCAGAAACTTAGCTAGAAAACTCTTGACTCCGCTTCTTGTTTCCCAATTGGATACCACGTCGGCCCGTTTCAGATGCAAAGCTGAGGCAATGACTTCTGGCTTAGGAACTTCTTCTAGACCTGAGAAGGGAAACTGTTCAAGAATGGGTATGTGATACAGTGGGAGAACTGACTAGAGGTTTTGTGTTTGTGTTTGCAAATGTTTCAGTTTAGCAAGAGTCGCCACCGAATTTTTATTTTATCCAAAGGAAAGGTCAAAAAGCAAAGGAAAGACCTTTGAGATGTTTTCTTGGGTTCGGGGGGTAGATTATTAAAAGGGAAGGTGTTAGCACCCTTTTCATCCATGGTTTTCCATGGGCTCTTAGTTACTTTTTTAGATCACTTGCTTTTGCTTTTCAATTGTTTGAAATGGTGCTTTTGTGTGTGGTTTTGAAAATATTTTGAAAATAGGCCTATGTTTAGGCAACCTTTGTAATAATTATCGTTTGAATATATACAAAGGTGTTTCAATGTTTGAAAGTTTGTTTTGGGAAATGTTTTGAAGTTGTGTGTGTGTTTGTTTGAAAATAGCAAGGATGTTTGAAATTTTGATCAAGTAACTAGGAGTTGTCTACCATACTCAAAGATCTTTCCTACACATTTTTAACCCTTTTACATTGTTGTTTTACCATTGTATTTGCTAAACAACCTTGTGTTTGGATGTTAAACGGGACGGGTGCGGGTCATCGTATGGCCATGATAACAATATTGCCAAGTATCTTAGCAAGTTTTTGAGGGACTAGATCATTTTTGTATAGGCAACCAAGATAGCGTCATCGAGGGACTATGATCTTTTTGTTTTGTTTTTGTTTTGCCAAGATACCTAGCATGCATACCATGGCCATTTTAAAGGCAACAAGTGGATGAAACCCTAAGGGTGCTTGTGTGCATTGTGTTGTCATTTTTCATGCATTTTTGTCTTGTATTAGTCATGCTATTTGTTTTGATTTTTGGTAATCATACAAACCCTAATCTTACTATCATGGCACATTTGAAAGCAATAAAATGCGTAAAAGTAAATCTACAACTATTACAATATTGATATGGGGAGGGGGATACAAGTTTGAATAGGGATATATTTGCAAGAAAATAAAGCCCTAATTCAACTATTACAACCAAATTGAATTTAATTGTACAAATAAATAAGACAATTATTTAAATAAGCAATTAAATATAAATATGCAAAAATGTTTTTGTATTTATTTTATGTATGTAAAATAAAATTATTTAATGTCCTAAAAATAAGAAAAATAAAAATAATCATTTTTGAAAGGGTAGAAACCCTAGTTTTTGGTTTAAGAAAAATATATATATTATATTATTTATTCATTTATGTACAAAGAAAATAAATAAATATATTCACAAAAATATTGAAAAATAAAATATGTGAGAAAAATATTATTTAAGTGTATAAATAATAAAAAATAAAAATATATAATATTTTTATAATATTTACAAGTTTTTATTTAAGAAAATAAAAGTATATTATTATAGTAATTATTTCTATGTCCAAAATAATAAAAATAATAAAATAAAAATGTGAAAATTTAAGAAAATATTTTTGGTGATTTTTTATATTTAGAAAAAATAATAAAAGTCAGAAATGAAAATAGAAATGGAAAATATAAAAAAAAATAAAATCAATGGGCCAAGGGGGTGCAAAGAGCAAGCAGGGGGGTGCAAAAAGCAGGACAAAGCCAGGCCCAGCCCATTTCCACTTCATCCCTGTCCTTCAGAACAAGAAATACGCGCGCCATGGTTCAAATCTCTATCTCCTGCATACGTGCTCAAAAACAAAAACTTGCAACATGAAAGTTATAGCTCTTGATCACATGATTCTAACCATGTAAAAAACTTAATCTAACTCTCAAAGACCAGAGAGAATTTCTCTTGCCCTAAATCTTGACTTAGTTTTTTTAGAAAGTTTAACTATCAAATACTCCTAGCTCAGTTAACATAAATAAATTATATGCATATGTACAGCTCAAGGGCAATGAGGACTACATTTTTTATTCACAAACCTAAGCCTAATGATTCCTAAATAGAGAGATAGAAGTTTTAAATTTACCTGTTTCAGTCAAGCTCGAGTATGGTAATGTAGGGGTTGTGAGTGAGGCCTGGGATACTTGTGAGCTTGCTTGAAGTTCCTTTGAGCTTTCCCAATGCTTAGCCTGCTTTGAAATAGCTTGAATATGCTTGTAGAACTCAACCTGCAAAGTCAGAATTTGAAAATTGTGAAGTGTGTAAATGGAGTTACAGTGACTTGGGAATGGTTGGGATAGCTTCGGTATGTTGTATGGAGTGTGTTGGAAGAGGTTTGGGGCAAAACGCACGAGGCAATGTGAAGATGGAAGTGAAACTGCAGAATTTGCCCTGTTTTTGCAAGAACTTGGGTTTTGGTGTTTTTGAGGGTTTGAGGACTTGCTAGCTCGTGTTTCTGGCTTAGTGTAATGTGAGAAACTTGTTTCAAATGTTTACAAACTTTGGTTTTAACAGATACAAGAGTTGTGGTGATTTTGCAAGTTGACTTGGTTTTGAAGTAAAAGTGAGAAGTGACCATGGCAAGGATGTACTAGCTTGTACTCTAGCTGCACAAAGTTGGTGAACTTTTCCTGACATTAGGGAGCTTTGTTTGTAGAAAAAGGCTTGGTGTATGGCTCAAGAAATACAATTTGACATAAAGCATGCTTTATGTAAATGGCATTGTTCACTTTTTGCCAAAAATGGATTAAACCTTTGTATAATGTTTTATAGATCAGAACCAAGCCTTAATCCAATGTGTTTGCATTCAATTTTTGAGTGTGGAAGGGTTTAACAACCTTTAAACCAAGTACAAGCATGGTTGGACAGAATTTGTAACTTGTAGCATGGTGAAAAATGCCATGGACAAAAGTGATGATTTTCCATTTTCAAACCTTCGATTCTACCTAACCACAAATGACCTTGGAGAGTTCTTGGACATTTTGGAAAGCTTGTAACATTCTCTACACACCATCTTTGAAATGAATTTTGAGATTCCACTTGGAACTATGTGAAAAATTGCCATGAAGATAGGTCAAAATCCTGCCTAAACTAGGGCAAAATTTCACTAAGTTAGAAAGTTTTTGAACCCTTGCTCACAAAATCATAATTTGAGATCCAAGCATCTTTTGGGAAAACTTTGTGAATAAAAGTTGTAGATTTTGCGTAGGACTACAACTTTCATGTTGGAAGTTTTGTTTGAATCCAATTGCATCATGGGGAAAAAGTTGGGAAACGTTGGGGGAAAATAACAAATTTTTATAACTTAGAAAATTTCCAAGTTATGAAAATTTTCCATTTTAAACCCTAATTTTCAAAATTAGGTTTCTTGGTGAACAATTTTCATGTTTTGACACACATTGATGAAAAATGACCCTTGGCACTTGATTTTGACCAAAGAGTCAAAGTTTGACTTTTTAGTGTACAGTTGATTTTTGATCAGTTGACTGGAAAATTCATCTGTCAATCCAATGCTTTTGAGATCTTTTGAACCTTGTGATTAGGTCAAGATTATTCCATTGAGTCCTTGAATCCATGCTTGAACCCAATTTTCCATTGGCTAGGTTAAAAATCAGAAATTGCCCTTCTACAGTCAAAACCCTAAAAATGACCATTTTGCCCTTTTGATGATCTGATCAAATTTCTTGAGGAGTTGTTGTCCAAACTTGATCAAATGGTTCATATGAGCCTATAATGTTGATGTGAATAAAAAATTATGAGGTTTAACTGTAAATTGGCCACAGTTGACTTTTTCCCCAATACAGTTCATTTTTAGGTCAATTGTCCAATTGATTGGGCAAAAATTTGATTCAAGGCATGAAACTTGGTATAAGCAAACTTAGGAGTCCAATATGAAGCATGAAAGTCACATTGAGAATTGAAAGTCAAAAAATCCTTGTGCAAACTCAAACCCTAATTTCAGGTCAACAATGCAAGGAGATGTCTTGAGCTGAGCAAACCCTAGCTTGGTCTTGATTTCAAAGAGTCTTGTGAGGGGAAATCTTGATAAAATGAGAGGGAAAATTTTAAGGTACAACTGGGTATATCCAACAACTGAGAGAGTTATTCCAAGGTAGGCACTAACTAATAGTCTGGAAAGGTGAAGCAGTGGTGCTTAGGATCAAAGAACTGAAAGAGTACACTCATCTTCTTTTCATAAAAGTTTGAAGTAACCAGGTTGAGAAGTTGACCATGTCTCTTAGTGAACGCAGAAGTTTCAAAAACCTTTGACACTAGCTCTTTGAGTTGGGAAGGTATCTTCACAAAGCTGATTCGGATGGTGTTTCTACGAACGGAAGCCATGATCTGCAAAACATAACAAAGATAAATTCCCTTGGTCTTTGAAATGGTTAGTGCAATAAGAATGGATGCTATGTTATGATGCATGATGTCATAATAAACCACAGGTATAGCAAACACAGACAAATCACACCAAGTTCTTAGGTTTAAGGCTTGCATGAGGTTAAAGGTCATACCCTCTTGAAGTTTAGTTGGTTTCAAATCTGTCTTAAAAAGTAACCGGGTTCTAAGGGATCTCAATATCACTGACCATCCTTTATCGGGCATTGTCTCAGCTCAAGCAATATTTTCTTACAGCCGAAATATCCCTAAAGTCTGATCTCAATGAGTGTAGCATCGAGTATCAACCAATCCTCAGCTCTACACCGAGGTCGGCTATCTCACTACTTTCTAATGGCCAAGTTTGTTCAACTAAGGTTCTAAGGTCCGTTTGTGCTTCACGACACCACACGGCGGCCCCATATTCTCCTCGTTTCAACATGAAGGATACCGGTACCAACCAAAGTTTCACACCAACACAGCCATCGCTTAAACCATATCGGTCTATGTCGTACAGTCTCCACGATCCATTGATGTTTACCTAATGAGTTCCCCCAGATCCGGGTGTAGGATCTATAGTAACCCAAGCAAAAACCCTTTTAAGAATAAAGCAAACAAACAAGAAAGCAATTTTTTAACAAGACCTAGATCCTAAGGTAAACCCCCACTTTATAAGTACATTCCCCAGCAGAGTCGCCAGTTCTGTGATACGGTGGCAAAACCAACTGTTAATACTGGTTTGTGTTTTTTGTTCGCAAAATGTCACGGTAAGCAAGAGTCGCCACCGACTTTTATTTTATCCAATCAGGAAAAGGAAAAAGAACAAAAAAGACCATTTTCGAGATATTTTTGAGTACGGGGGGTAGATTATAGAAAGGGATGGTGTTAGCACCCTTTCCATCCATGGTTTTCCATGGGCTCTTAGGTACTTGATCATCTTTTTAAAATTACTTGTGTGTGTGCTTGTTTTGAAAAACGTTTTACTACGTGATAACCCTTATATCAGTCCTCAAGGGTGTGATGAAGTTTGTTTTGAAAATTTGTTTTGCAAGGTGTTTGTGTGAAAAATTTTGTTGAGCAAGTACTTAAGATTCTACCTACTCGAAAAAAGATTGTTCGTTCTTGTTTCCTTTAGACAGCGCTATCCTACTATTAAGGAGTAGGTAGCCCTGTCGTTGGAGTTTGTAAGGGACGTTCGAAAGGGACAAGTACAGTCACTAAAGCAATGGTTAGAAAACTTTAGTAGTAACCCTGAAGTCTTAAGATCCTTTCGAGGCAACATTTTCGAGGCACCATTCGAATGGGACATTTGATCTTTTAGATAGGAGGGCAACCACTAAAATCTCCTATGCTTAAATGACTATTTTACCGAAGGAACCCGAAGTGAGGCAAACCCTAGGAGTGAATATGTGCATGTGAATTTTTCAGTTAATTAGTCTTTGCACATTTGGTGATCTACCGTTTTAATTTTCAAACAATCTTTCCATACAATCCTATTAGCCATGCATCTAGACAGTTAAAGATTGCGGGAATTTAAAGTGCGAGAAAATAAACCTAGATATTACAAGGCTTCGGGGAGGGGGATTAATTACATAACCAAAAATCATGGATTAAACAATAAATAAAACCCTAGTTTAAAGCTATTACAAACCCTTGGCAGTTACAAAATAATAAAAAGAGACATAATTAAAACGCACGGCGAATTAAATGCGAGGACGTTAAAATAACCTAAAACCCTAATTGAGAGAGAAAACATTTTTTGTGCATTTTTATTTAAGAAAACAATTAAATTGCAAATTAGTTAAACCCTAATTTCTAATTGTTTTTAATTATGAAATAATTAAATTAACCTAGTTTCTAATTAAATTAATTAGTTAAAGAAATAAAATTTTATGAGAAAAATGATTTTGGTGAATTTCTTAGGAAAAAGAAAATTAATTAAGCTATGTACAATTAAAACCCTAATTCTAATTATTTTTAACTATAAAAAAGATTAAATTGCCCTAAGTTAATTAAACTAACTAAAAAATAAAAATATTTTTAAAAAAAAAAGATTTTTGTAGTTTTTGTGATTTTTTAGTTTAAATAAAAAAAAATTGTGTGTTAATTAAGAAAAATAGAAAATAACTAAAGAAAATAAATAAAGAAATTAAAAGAAGTAGAAAGAAAAGAAAGAATTGGGCCTGTGCTGAATAGTAAGGCTGGGGGGTGTGATTATGAAATTCTCCAGGACCATTAGCCATCCAAGCCCAGTCAGCGCTTGATTCCATGTGGCGTTGACCTGAGGGTATACCATGGTATCTCAATGGTAGGCATCAAATCTGACTGAATGATGAATCCAAAGGATGGATGGTTGATAGCGCATGGTGAACGCTAGGGCAGGTGATGCACAGGATCTGCAAATAGAAAAGAAAATAAAGTTTTGCTGGGACCTGGGATCGAACCCAGGTCCTTATACTCTCCACCAACGCGCTCTTCCACTGGGCCAACTTGCTTAGTTGTTATTATATTGAAGACAAAATATAATATAGAAAAATAAATGGTTAGTGGACAAAAACGCGTGGAATTTTAAATGGCCCAATGGCTGGCTGCCATATGATCTTCTTTTTCCTTCCTCTGTCGTATTAGACATCAAATCTATACCTACGGACCATGTCTGTAGCTAAAACCCTGCGTGTTTTCAAAATTAAGTACAAGCAATAATAATTGATACCAAGGGCATGGATCAATTGCTCATGACCTCCTGAATGCAAATCCACCCTTCATATGATCCAATTTGGCTTGTAAATGAAGTTCCTAATTTGGAACCTCAAACCCTAACAATGGCATGTGTCCATATTTGCACCCAAACTTCAATCAAAGTATGCTAAAACATTGTAAACATAATAACAAACGGCAATACATGATCAAAATATGTTTATAATGCATAAATCATGGAAATCGAATTTCAAAAATGTTGCAAACCGTGATGTTCATACCAGGTCGTGAAGGGACTTGGAATTGATCCAGTTAGCTTTAGAAACGTCTTAGGATGCGATTGTCGGCCTTAAATTGTTTTGAAAGGTCCTCTAGAATGAAAACCGAATCACACTTTTTTGCAAGAAATTTTGAATTTGTTCTTGTGATTTCTCTACTGCTAACCTTTCTTTTCGTGCTAGGTCTTGTTCAATATATATCCCTCAATGAATTAGGGTTCTAAAAGCAACCTGAATCTTGATAAATTAAGAGGATTTGATTTGATTTTTCATCCATATACAAACTTTCTAAATTGATCCAAATCATCCTTTTCTTGTACCAATCATGCTTAATTCGATTTGGCCTTGATATTTCAGCATAATTTGATTGAGATCCCGTCATAAAATCATATCAAAACATATCTTTGCTATTATTTGTCATTTATTTGATTTAATTCAAATTTTAATTAATAAAAAATAAAAATGAAAAGAAAAACGAAGCAAATAATGTATGGATGAATATTTGGGTCGTGGACCATATTATAAGTGAGGTGCAAGCATAAAAAGTTAGGTTCATTTGGCAAAAAAATGTAATTTTGAGCCCATTTGACTTTTGGCAATTTTGCAAAAAAGGTCAACTTTGACAAGGCATATATCCTCCGATTTTAACCCTAGAGAGGTGTTCTTGGACTTTTTAGAAATATTAGGATGTTCCCTAAGCAACCCTTTTGGTCTCATTTCAATTGGGTCTTCCATGTTCATGTAAGAAGCTTTGACCCAAAAGGTGTTTTTGTTGACTTTTCAAAAGGACCTATAATGTAAAAATTCATATATTTTGATGAGTGCATATTTTGAAATTGTGGGATGAAGATTAGTTGTAGGTAATTGCATCCTATTCAAAATGAGCCTTGGATGGAAAGTTTCTGATAAAGTATGAGGAAGTTATGCTTGGTCAAAGTTTGGTTGACTTTTCCTAAGAAACCCTAATTGAGCAACTTTTGAGTTTTGATGAATTTAGGGCATTCCTTGAAGAATAATGATCAAACCTTGATCAAATGATGGATATCACTTCAAAATGTTTATGTTGACCCAAAATCTTGAAGTTTGACTATATGTGGGCCATAGTTGACTTTTGACCTAATACAGTCGATTCTCAAGCATCTGAGCAGTTGACTGAGCAAACTTCTTATGTAGTGCTTCAAATTTAACATGGAGGGTCTTGAGAACATATTAGGACTATGAAGAGCATATGAGGTCTTTGGAGTTCACCCATCTTGATGAAAATGGAAACCCTAATTTGAGACACATTGCCTTAGGAGAGAGTTTATCTGGTCAACTCTTAGGCAAACTTGAGCAAATTGAGGATCTCTAGGGGTATGTATTGAGAACAATGAGAGGGAAAATTTTGGGGTACAACACCTAATGACATAGCTCAAAGCATTTCTCAAGTCCAATGGATTGATAGATGAATTTTCAGTTAACTGATCAAAAGTCAATTGTATACTGAAAAGTCAAACTTTGACTTTTTGGTCAAATTCAAATGCCAAAGATCACAATTCATCAAAACGTGTCAAAATATGAAAATTATTCATCAAGAAATCAAAAAGTCAAGATTTCATTTTGAAAAGTCAAAGTTTTCTAACTTAGAAATTTTTCTAAGTGTTTAAGCTTCATGTTTTTTTCATAACTTTAAGCCAATTTTTCACCATGATGCAAGATGATTCAAGAGAAACTTCCAACATTAAAGTTGTAGATCTCCATGATATCTATAACATTGCTTCACACAACTTCTCGTAAAAGTTCTTGTATATTAATTTATTAATTCATAAATTCATGGTCATGAAACAAAAACACTTAGTGAAATTTTGCCCTAATTTGGTCAGGATTTGATTTAACTTCATGGCACTTTTTCATATAGTTCCAAGGGGAATTTTCAAAAGTGATTCAAATATGGATTGAAGAGAACATTACAATATTTCCAAAATATCCAAGAACTCCTTGAGATCATTCTTGAGCAGGGAGAATCGAAGAGATGAAGTTAGGGTTTTATCACTTGAATTACAAGTCATTTTTTGATGAACACATGAACCAAATCCATGTTAGGCTGCATAATCTTTGCTTTACAGGCCTCAAACTTGTTTATCACTCCATAATTAAATGTTTACACAGCTGTTAGGGCTTTGATCCAAGCAATTGAGCTATTATCCAAGTTGCATTTCCATTAATGGCACAAAGTTAACATTGTCATTCTTGTAAAGCAAGCTTTTTGCATAAAGTCCATTCTTGAGCCTCTAACCTATTCCCTCTGATCAAACTCCATCCACAAAGTCGGAAGCAAGCTTGTTTAAAGAATAACCACTCTATGAACCAAGTACAAGGCATGGAATCTTGTTTTGTCAAAAAATCACATGTTGAACTTAAACATACAAATTTGAATTCTGATCAACTAGAGCACTCCAAACTTGTTGCTTATAAATATAGTCACTATTTGTGAGCTAAAGGACGAGTTTGAGCACCCTGAAACACTCCCAAATTCCCTCTAGCAAGAAATTGCAGAAAAAACTCCATTTATACACAGTTCTGGCCTTAAACTTGTATCTCTCATTTCCCTCGTGTGTTTTCCCTCAAATTAATTCCAAAAGCTTCCTTACATCAAATACAACGCATCATGATCCTTATTCCAGAACTGTAACACCATTTACCATAACCTCCATAACCAAAAAACAGAGTCTGCATCTTGACTTCTCCAGGCCATTTCAGCCACTCTCCAACCAAGCTAATCATTTCATTAGCTTCCTGGGACTTCAGTGGAGTTATTCTGATCATCACAACATCTTGAGAAGTGCTCATTTGCATAACACAATTTCCAGTTTTGAGGTAAGTTATCTCAACTTTTAACTTTTCATACAAGCATTATTAATGTTTAATTTGTGAATGAAAAATGTAGACATCATTGTTCTGAAGCTAACCATGTCTTTAGATTTCATTTATATTGCTTGAGTAGTTAGAATTTTGAATCTGAACATCCTGGAAAAATTAGGTCAGAATTTGGTACCATTCAAAATTCATGTTCATTCTTGAGAATTAGTTTAAGTTGTTTATATTTCTAGAATCGTGGTAAAATTTTACACAAGTTTCATGTTTACTTTGTTGCAAATAGTTGAGAAATGAACAAGTTACAGTTGGTCTGGCTGGAGGTTGAAGATGAAGTGTAAATCAAGGAGCGTTTTGTATCATATATTTAATGTTTTGCTTATGTTAACGGATGTATAGCCACCCCAGTGGTAGAAGCGCGCTTGTAACCTTTGGGACCTGGGTTTGAGCCCTAGTGGTATCCTTTTGGATTTTTTCATATTTTTGCATTCTGACTTTCTTTTTTTTCGGCAGGCGCCTGGGCCTCCCTTGAGCCTTTTGTTTTTTTCTTACTGTTAACCCCCCTGCAGGCTATTCACACCCCTGGCCCAGTTTTATTTTCTTTTCTTATTTTTATTTTATTTATTTTCTTAATTATTTTTCTAATACTAAAAAATCATAAAAAAATATAAAAATACTAGATTTATATTTGGACATAGTTTATTTGTTTTTCTCACACAAAAATTAATTAATTTTTATCATATTTCATTTATTTCACTAAATATTTTGAAAATTTAATTAAAATACTAGGTTTTATTTATTTTCTTTTACACCAATTAAATATATTATTTTAAAATATAAAAAAGACCAAAAATATTTTATAATACTATAGATTATTTTTAAGACAAAAATACCAAAAATATTCCTTTTATAAACTTAATTTCTTTTTAATCAATTAATAGATTTAGGGTTTTATTTAAAATCTTTTCTTGGTAAATTTAGGTTTTACTTTTAATTAATTATTTTCTTTTAATTAATTAGGTTAAAACAAATTCCCTTTTCCTAAAAAATCCAAACAAAAATATCCATTTCCTTCACATTTGCATTCTTGTATATTTATTCATTATGTACATTATTTGTTTCAATTCTTGTATAAATTCAATATGGTTGTAATAGATTAATTAGGTTTATTTTCTTGCAATCCACATTTATAATTTGTACACCCCTCTCCCACAAGTATTGTAATAGCATAGTAAATTTTAAATTCCGCAATTTATCGCTTTATATACAATTACTAGTAATCAGGGTTTGTATGGAAAGACTAAAACCAATCAATTAGAAAACCCTAATCAAAGACAAAATCAAGCATGAAAAACCATACACCTGCACACAAGCACCCCTAGGGTAAATCCACTTGGTTGCCTTTACAAAATGGTCATATTACGCATGTGAGGTACCTTAGCAAAAACAAACAAAATATAAGATCATAGTCCCTCGATGACGCTATCTAAGTTGCCTTTAAAATGATCTTAATCCCTAAAAGAGAATGCTAAGATACCTTGCAACATTGCTAATCATGGTTAAACGATGACCCACGCCCATCCCGTTTACATCCAAAGATAGGGTTAGTTACCAAATCAATGGTAAGATAACAATGTCAAAGGAAAAAGGAAATGAACATAAAAGACTTTTGAGTAGGTAGAATGCTCCTAATTACTTGCTCAATTTCAAAATATCCTTGCTATTTTCAAAACAAACACCTACACTTTCAAAACCTCTTACAAACTTGAAAACATTTTCAAAATATCAAACATCTTTGTATACATTCTTACGAAAGAGAATCATTACAAAGATTGCCTAAACAATGGCCTCCTTACAAAATACTTTCAAGTCAATCTTGTAAGAATCTCTCCACAACTTAAGAAGCTAGCTTCAAGGATTCCAGAAAATTCTCCATTCACCGAGAGACACGGTCGCCTACTCAACTTGGTCACTTTCAACACTGATGAAGACATGATGAAGGTGTTATTTTAGTTCTTTGATCCTCTACACCATTGCTTCACATTTCTCGATTATCAACTTGTGCCAACTTTGGAAGAATTCTCCCAACTCTTGAGGATTCCCATTCTCAATCAACTACCTTTAAACGGTACGAAAAGAGACCCAAAGCCAGAAGATATTGCTCAAGCTCTACACTTGCAACTATCTGATGTCACAACTAATTGGGAAACAAGGATTGGTGTCAAGCGTTTCCTAGCAAAGTTCTTGTTTGAGAAAGCCCAAAACTGTTGGAACTCCTTGGATTTGCAAGCCTTTGAGGAAATTGTGGCTCTCCTCATCTATGGGATGGTTTTATTTCCAAATCCTGACCAACTCATAGATGTGAACACCATCAAGATCTTCATATCCCGCAACCCGGTGCCTACTTTGCTAGGGGACATTCTACATTCTTTTCACACTCGCACTATGAGGAAAATAGGTGTCCTTATGTGTTGCACTCCTCTCTTGGCAAGATGGTTTATTTTGCATCTTCCCCAATCTGTATTAAAGAACGATCAAGGTTCAAGGTGGTCACAAAGGTTGATGACGCTCAAACATTCATACATCTATTGGTGTTCCCGATCTATAGAGAATGTTATTATTGTCGACCGTTATGGAGAATTCCCTAATGTCACTTTACTTGGCATTAGGGGAGGTATCACCTACACCCTCTGTTTAGCCTTAAGACAATTTAGTTACGCCCAAAGGGATGTCCCACATGAGTTTCTCATTCAATGTTTGGTATTTGACTACGAGAACAACGATTAAGGTCTTCGCTAGAGATTTATCCGAGCTTGGAGGATGTTGAACAAGGTAGATAGCAATACATTGGGGCATAAGAATTCCATCCCTCTTGAGCCTTACCTCAAATGGGTACGAACTCGTGCTCAGAGTCTTATGATGCCTTATCCCTCCATTCTCCTGGTAATCGTTGAGCCTGTTATGGAAGGATATATTCCATACACTATCCTACATCTTGACATGCCCACCTCTCTTGAAGACTTACAAAGAGATTGGATACAACTCAAGGGGGAGCGAGATACTTTCGAAGCCCAATTCTACGCTAGCGAGAAGAAGGTTTTGGAACTCACTGAGCAACTTCATGAGGAGCGGACTCTGAATGCCTACATCATACCAAAGAGGATGCGTACTACCTTTTTATCTTAGAGTTTTTGTATTTGTTTTTCCCAGGGAGGCATTATTGTACTCAAGCTTTAATTTATTAATATAACGTGTGTTTCCTTTTTGTCTAAAACAAATTTGAATCCTTAAAATCCTTGAAATCATTGCATATGCATTTACCATTCATCATAACATAAGCAGGTTTCTTGCAATAAGTCTCCTCATCTTTCTACTGTTTCTTTCAGTAAGATGGATCTCGAGCAAACGGTGATGGACCTCCAAGCTCAAAATGGCTTGTTTCAATAGATGTTCTTAACTCTATCTAAAGGACAAGAAGAGTTGAAGACCTTGCTGGTTGAAGAGAAAAAGAAGAAAGCAAAGAAAGTGACCGGAATTCTAAATATGGGAAGAAGATTCCAAGGGAAAGAAAGAAGGACCCTAGACTTTGCAACGTCATCTGGTGAGAAAGACAATCAAGATGGGAAAGGCAAGGAAGTAGTAGTCCAGCCAGATTCAGAAGAGGAAGAGGAAGAAGAAGATTATTCTGAATAACAATATCCTCCAGCTGACGACAAGTATAAGCATCTATAAGAATGGTTAAGTGCAATGGAAATCCAAAAAGTGCCTGGATTAGACTTTGAGGAGTTGGGATTAGTATCGGGGATTGTCATTCCTCCAAAATTCAAAGCACCTGTGTTTGCCAAATATGACGGAGATTCATGTCCCAAAATGCATCTCCGGTCTTATGTGAGGAAAATCCAGCCTCATACCACTGACAAGAATTTATGGGTACACTTCTTTCAAGACAGTCTGTCTGGAACTCAACTTGATTGGTTTTATCAGTTAGAAAGAGCCAATGTTCATAACTGGGAAGATCTGGCCGCTGCCTTTTACAAACAATACCAATACAATGCTGATCTTGCACCCACCCATACTCAACTCCAGAGTATGGCCATGGTTTCAAGTGAAGGCTTTAAGGACTACGCGCAAAAATGGAAGGACTTAGCAGGAAGAGTCCAACCTCCCCTATCTGAAAGAGAATTAGTAGACATGTTCTTGGGCACCTTGTCCGGTCCTTTCTTCAACCACTTAATTGAGAGTTCATCGGCAGGTTTTATCAAATTGATATTGACCATAGAAAGGGTAGAAGCTGGGATAAAGAATGGAAAGATTCAAAAGATGAATCCTCTGCTGTTGTAAGGAAACCATTCATTGGAAAGAAGGAAGTTGTTGTTGTTTATCCTTAGAGAAATCAAGATAGGGCTGAACACCGTCCAATGGTGGGGGCTGTCATGATTCCTAAACCAGAGCTTGCTCAGCAAAGAAACAACCAACCAAGAACGGAAAGACCAGTCAGACATTTCACCTGAATTAATATGACATTATCTCAAGTATTACCACATTTATTAAGATCCAACCTAGTGACTTTGAAAGAAGATCCAAAGAACCCTAACACAACCTCTCCTCATTATCATCCTAATGCCCGCTGTGCATACCATTCTGAGAGTCCCGACCATGACACTAACAACTGTTGGGCTCTGAAAAACAAAGTACAAGACCTGCTTGAACCCAAACAGATCGAATTCTACGCGCCAGAAATTCCCAATGTAATCACTGCCCCTATGCCCAAGCACGACCGTAATGTCAACACCATTGAGGAAGATATGTTTGTTACTTCAGTTGATGAACTTGTGACCCCACTCCTAACTATCAAAAAGAATTTTTTAAATGCTGATGTATTCCCAGGCTGTGATGAAAGTTGTCATTTCTGTTTATCCTCACCAACCAACTGTCAGTTGTTAAAAGCAGGCGTTCAATGCCTAATAGATAACAAGGAGATTTTGTTCGAGAAGACTTCAATTCCAACTGTTTCTTATAATTATGTTTCCATCGTGACCATTTCCAACAATTCTTCTAGGGTCTCCACCAAAAGACCCGTTAGAATTATATCAGTTCCTAAAGTGGCTCGGTTGATAATTACAATGTCTGGACCAATCCTGTATTCGTCAGACAAAACCGTCCCATGGAATTATGGAGGTGATGTTTACTACCACAGTATCAAGCAAGATTGGCCAGCTGCTGAAGATTCAAGTTCTGAGAAAGTTGACTCTGATATCAGTAATATCACAGGGGCTAGTAAGATCACTCGAAGTGGAAGGGTTTTCTCTCCATAAATTGCTCCTCCCAAAGCTATTTCTGGACCCATAATCATTCTTGTTGTTGTTGCTCCTCTAAAGGCTATTCCCAGTCCTATAATCATTTCTGCTAATACTCCTGTTGACAAAACTGTTACAATCCCTGTTATCACCCCTACTGACATTCCTATTGTCGAGTCAACCGAGACTCGAGGAAAAGGTATTTTGGTTGAGCCTGTCTGGAAGAAGGCGCAATCATTAGCTATCCCTGAGACCTCCCGAAAAGAGATTGAGGAAATTCTAAAGATCATCAAAATAAGCGACTACAATGTAGTCGAGCAACTGGGGCAAACTCAATCAAAAATTTCCATGCTGGCTTTTATTATTATGTTTCGAGGCTCATGCAAAGGCCTTGGTAAAATTCCTGAAAACTGCCTATGTACCCCAAGAAACATCTGTCGATCAGTTCCAAGACTGCGTAGCCAGCTTGACCGTAGATAATGGTCTAGATTTTTCAGATGTTGATTTAACACCAAGGGGGAGGAAGCATAATGAGGCATTACATGTCTCAGCCGAATGTAGGGGCACGACCTTGGCTCATGTTTTGGTGGACACTAGTTCGTCTCTGAATGTGTTGCCTAAAAAGGCTCTTGATAGGCTTGACTGTGAAGGATTAATATTGAAATTGAGCAACATAGTAGTGAGGGCCTTTGACGGCTCAAAAAGGATGGTGCATGGGGAAGTGGACATCCCCATAAAAGTTGGAACACAGACATTTGATTCAACTTTTTATGTAATGGATATTCGCCCTTCATACTCCTGCTTATTAGGTTGACTGTGGATCCATAATGTTGGTGTTGTTATCTCTATGTTGCATCAAATGCTGAAATATCCAATTCAGGGGAAGATCATCACTGTTCATGGAGAAGAAGAGTATATGGTAAGCCATCTAAATTCCTTCAGATATGTGGAATTAGATGGGCAATTTATTGAAACTTCATTCCAGCACTTTGAAGAAGTCCCGCAGACTGTAGCAGTAACCAAGGTTGTGTCTCAAGTTCCCAAGATTACAAGGCCTCCACTCAAGATGTCGTCTTTAAAGGATGCCAAGGCAGTGATAGAAGAAGGTGGGTGCACTATTTTGGGTCAACTCCCAGATATCCCATACAAATCTGACAAATTCGGTTTGGGTTTCACTTCAGGAGCCCAGAAAGCTGTACGCCGCGCTCGTACCGGAGGACCACCCTTGAAGATCAGCAACCGCGAATTCAATGCAGTGGAGGATGATGAAGACAGCTATAACCTGGAGGGCTGGATTTTCACAACTATTAGTGGAGGGCTCAGCAATTGAGAGGCTATAGATTTTGTCCCGATCACATTTATCCCACAGTAATTTGTCTTTGAATTTTGTTGGATCTGTAATATTAAAACAATTCAGACTCTTAAAACCTTGTGTCTTACCCGAGGCACAATGGTCCACTTGTAAGGTTTATTATCTCATTTCCATATGACATCAATGAATCATGGATGTTTTTTCATACAAACTTTGTGCTCATTGTTTTTCTTTTTACATTTTCATTTCTTTCAAAGATAGTTATACTCTTACACACACTCACACTCATAATGCATGTTTACATCCATTCGGGATCCTATGGGTAACGGTTCTGCTATGGCCTTCTGTGATTCTGAAAATCATTGGATCCCATGGTGATAAACTATCTGTTTTTCTTTACTGCTGTGTTTTGTTTACAAAGACGTCCAATGATTTATTTTGAACATTTGCATTTGAACATAATTACTGTTTACAAATAAACAAAGTAAAAAAGACAATCACTGGTGGCTTTAAGAGATAGGGCAATATATTTGAGTTATTCCATAAAATCCCCCGTAGTGTGCAGTTTAATCTCCAGCAGAACAAAACTTCCAGTTATCAATCCCTAGTAGAAGTCGTCCAATTTCTCAGGATTCCCCAATAGGATTTTACAAGAAGTGTATGGTGTTTACCTTACAACAGAGTTTATTTCTCTAAAAGGAAATCCATCAACACTTCAACTTCACAACATGAAGACTTACACTCCATATCCTCGACAGCAGTCAGGGATTCATTTTCCCCTATCCAACAGAAGTGCAGCATATTAGCTCACATACGCATACATCGCATCCATATATCATGAACATTGATAACACGAATGCATATATCACAATCTCATTGTACCATGCATTTCATACATCATGACATTGCTTACCGCTAATGTTTTACCCTTTTCAGGATAAGATTAGTCAATGGATATCATCAACAAATTACAAAAGTTAGAGGTTGATACCTAAAACAAGCCAGGACAATTATCTACACGACCAACTGAAGCAATCTAGCACGGGTTCTTTAGATTCAACTTCAGATACAGTTCAGACACGCTACAGATACGAATGCCATTCTAATACTCATTCAGGTTCAGATTTCAGATACAGTTCAGATATGCTCCAGACACGGATGCCATTCTGATACTCATTCAGATTCAGCTCTCAGTTACAGTTCAAATACGCTCCTGACACGGATGCCATTCTAATACTCATTCAGATTCAGATGTCAGATACAGTTCAGATACGCTCCAAACACAGATGCCATTCTGATACTCATTCAGATTTAGCTTTAGATACAGTTCAAATACGCTCCAGACACGAACGCCATTCTGACACTCATTCAGATTCAGATTTCAGATATAGTTCAGATACGCTCCAGACACGGATTCCATTCTGATACTCATTCAGATTTAGCTTTTAGATACAGTTCAGATACGCTCCAAACACGGACGCCATTCTGACACTCATTCAGATTCTCTTTCAGATACAGTCTAGCAATCATTTGCGGATGGCATCTACAAGCCCATCTCCAACAAATTTCCATCATCTTTCCAAATGGAATCTTTAAGCCTATTCCCTATACCATCAAGCTTCACATCACTGAGTGCAAATTTCGGGGCACTCTAGTGTCCAATCATCTTCCACCTTCGACTCACGAATGACAAAACTCGCCAATCTAACTCTTCAGGTTTAAGAAGATTGAACAGGGGCAACTATTGTACCCCAAATTTTCCCTCTCACTTATCAATAATTTTCTTACAAGGTCTCCCTAGACTCAAGACTGCACTAGGGTTGATCAGCTCAAGACACTTCCTTAAACATTGATGACCAAAATTAGGGTTTGAGATTGCACAAGGATATTTGAACTTCCAATGTCCCATATGACTTTCATGGATCATTGTGGACCCTCGAGGTTACTCATGTCAAATTTCAAGCTTTGGATCACACCTTTGCTCAATCAATTGAGCAGTTGACCTAAAAATCAATTGTATTGGGGAAAAAGTCAACTATGGCCAATTCACAGTCAAACTTTATAATTTTTTATCCACTTGAACATTTTAAACTTATATGTATCATTTTATCAATTTTGGACCATAATTCCTCAAGAAATTTGATCAAATCTTCAAAAGGGCAAAATGGTCAAAATTAGGGTTTTGATTGGGAAAGGGCAATTTCTGATTTTTGACATAGAAAATAATAAATTGGTTTAAGGCATGATCTCAATAGTCCAATTGCATCATTTTGACCTAATGACATAGCTCAAAGCATTGCTCAAGTCCAATGGATTGACAGATGAATTTTCAGTCAACTGATCAAAAGTCAATTTTATACTGAAAAGTTAAACTTTGACTTTTTGGTCAAGTTCAAATGCCAAAGATCATAATTCATCAAAACATGTCAAAATGTGAAACTTATTCATCAATAAATCAAAAAGTCAAGATTTCATTTTGAAAAGTCAAAGTTTTCTAACTTAGAAATTTTTCTGTGTTTAAGCATCATGTTTTTTCATAACTTTAAGCCAATTTTTCACTATGATGCAAGATGATTCAAGAGAAACTTCCAACATTAAAGTTGTAGATCTCCATGATATATACATAACATTTATTAACACAACTTCTCCTAAAAGTGCTTGTATCATAAGTTATTAATTCATAAAGTCATGGTCATGAAACAAAAACACTTAGTGAAATTTTGCCCTAATTTGGTCAGGATTTTGACTTAACTTCATGGCACTTTTTAATATAGTTCCAAGGGGAATTTCCAAAAGTAATTCAAATATGGATTGAAGAGCACATTACAAGTTTTCCAAAATGTCCAAAAACTCCTTGAGATCATTCTTGAGCAGAGAGAATCGAAGAGATAAAGTTAGGGTTTTATCACTTGAATTACAAGTCCTTTTTTTATGAACACATGAACCAAATCCATGCTAGGCTGCATAATCTTTGCTTTGCAGGCCTCAAACTTGTTTTTCACTCCATAATTAAATGTTTACATAGTTGTTAGGTCTTTGATCAAATACTGGCACGAGATGTTACCATTCGCTCTTCATGGGTACCGTACCTCAGCGCAGACGTCAATAGGGGCAACACCCTATTCCTTGGTATATGGCATGGAGGCAGTCTTGCCCATTGAAGTTCAGATACCCTCTCCTTGGATTATGAAGGATGCAGGTTTGAGCGAAGATGACTGGATCCAAACCCGACTTGATCAGCTGAACTTAATCGACAAAAAGAGACTTACCGCTATTTGTCACGGTCAGACGTATCAAAAGCGAATGATTAAGGAATTTAACAAGAAAGTCAGACGACAAGAGTATCAAGTTGGGGATCTGGTGATCAAACGCATCATACTGCCACAAGGTAATCCCAGGGGCAAATGGACCCCTACCTATGAAGGGCCATTTGTGGTTAAGAACATTTTCTCGGGAGGAGCTATGATTCTAACCACCATGGATGGTGACGACCTTCCTCACCCCATCAATACGGACATAGTGAAAAAATACTACGCATAATCAAAGACCCGCTAGGTCGACTGGCCTAGGCAAAAATAAGGGCTTCTCGGCGAACCAAAAGGGTTCGGGCAAAAATAAGGGATGAAAATTAAAAAAAAAAACTATACACCCGGCAAGTCGAAAACCTGAAAAGGAGGCTTGGGCAAAAAAGGGTATCCCGGTGGACTGAAAACCCGAAAGGGCGGTCCAGGCAAAAATTAGGGATTAAAGCGTAACACTATGTCTCATTGGATCATCTTGCAACCAGACTTCGGTATCAACTATCAAGCTCGGACGGCGCCAATCAATCTGATTTACCTTCAACCAAGTAGCAAAATGATGAGATGCTCGAAGATATAAAGGCAATAGCAGAGTTGGAACCCAGTGGGATCGATCACATAGCTATTTTTCTTTGTTTTTCACAAATTGTATAATTCATCTTTCGGCGGTGTTCTCTTACTAGGACGTCAGCCTCTTGTACAAAAACGCCTATTTACGGGCCAACTTCAAAATCAATACAATTCATTTTCACAAAGAAATTTCAAATTATTTTCCTTTTTCTGTTTTATTCTGCAAGAACGTCCAATGGTTCATTCTTGATATATGCATTTGACAATAATTGATGCTCATAAATATTTACATGCGAAACAAAAGATGATTACTCGTAATTCCAGGAACAGGGGAAAACAAGAAATGTTCGAGCCTTACAGTTGCTCTATTCATCAGGTACAGAGATAGACATAGTTGAAGAATATGACTAAAAATGCATACGCTCCCCACAGAGTAGGAAGTACCAAAATACAGTATTATCAACTCTCCCCAGCTGAGGTTCGCAATCGCGAGTGAGTCGGTAAGATTCTCCCCAAGCAGAGTTCATTTATCACCAACAATGGAAGACCATCCCCACTGGAATTTATTTCTTCCACAAACAGAAACTTTATCCCCGACGGAGTTTATCATTGCCAGCAACGGTAATTCATCCACAGCCGAGGTTATTCCTCCAAATCAGCAGATCTTCTGATAGAGTATCTCTTCCCCACAGAGTCATCCTCTCACCAGTTTATTCTCCAGCAGAATTATTCTCCTGTCAATGTATTCTCAGTCATCTTCGGTCGTTATCCTCAGCGAGCGAAACTCTTTGTATTCTCCAGCAGCAGCCCGAGATTTATTTTCCCCAGCTAGAGAACATCATAAAAACATTGCATTTCCATATATCATGGCATACACATATGCATCATACAACACAATCTCATTTATTTTGAGAACATCACTGCTCGATACATGTCATGCATCATGACATTACATACGACTAACTCTTTATATTTCAGGAAAAGATACAATCAAATCCTCACAAAGTTCAAGCTATGAAGCCCGGGTACGACCGGATAATATCTTGATTTCTCCATCATATTGTGAAGCCCGGAGAATGACCGGATAACAGTATCAGAATACCGCGAAGCCTGGATTATGACCAGATAGTGGTATCTCTTAAAATCAAGCTATAAAGCCCATATTCAACCAGATAATAGTTTAATCCCCAGCAAGCTGTGAAGCCCGGATTACGACTGGATAACAGCTCAGCAAGTTATTGTGAAGCCTGGATTACGACCAGATAGTAGTGCAAGACGCCATGAAGCCTGGATTCGACCAGATAATGGCATATCATGAACACAAGCCGTGAAGCCCGTAGTCTACCGGATAGCAGCTTAACAAGTTATTGTGAAGTCTGGATTACGACCAGATAGCAATATAGGACCATGAAGCCTGGATTACGACCAGATAGTGGTATATCTTTAATGCAAGTTATGAAGACCGGATTCTACCGGATAATACCCTGATTTCCCCGAACACCATGAAGCCTGGATTCGACCGGATAATGGTATAATACATCGTGAAGCCTGGATTACGACCAAATAGCGGTATAAGACATCGTGAAGCCTGGATTACGACCAGATAGCGGTATAAGACATCATAAAGCCTGGATTACGACCAGATAGCGGTAAAAAGACACTGAAGCCTGGATTATGACCAGATAACAGTAAGGGACACTGTGAAGCTTGGATTTCGACCAAATAACAGTTTTACCTGGCCAATTACTATGAAGCCCGGAGTCGACCAAATATTAGTATGCCTTAAAATCAAATGGAAGCCCGGATGCGACTGGATAACCACTTGATTTCTTCTGAAGCCTGGATTTCGACCAGATAAGAAGTGAGGTATTGTTAAGACTGGATTCGACCAGATAACAGTACAAGACACCATGAAGACTGGATTCGACCATATAATGGTATGAAACATCGTGAAGCCTGGATTACGACCAGATAGTGGTACAAGACATTGTGAAGCTTGGATTTCGACCAAATAGCAGTTTACCTGGATAAATACTAAGAAGCCCGAAGTCGACCGGATATTAGTGTGCCCTGAGTTAAAGCCCGGATGCAACCGGATAACAACTGAATTCCTTCTGAAGCATGGATTACGACCGGATAAGAATTGAGAAATTGCGAAGCCTGGATTACGACCGGATAGCAAGTTTAATCTCATCTCCCCAGTAAGTCACTGTGAAGCCTGGATTACGACCAGATAACACCCGATCTTATCACAATGAAGCTTGGATCACGACCAGATAGTAGTTCATTTTCTCCTCTTCGACCAAGAGATGATTCCCCAGTAGAATAACGGACCACTGGAGCTCCTAAAATTCAACTTTTCTCAAGAAAGAGAACAGCATTCCCCAGCGGAATCCTCCTCAACAACAGGTATATAAGCTCTCGCTAAGGAATCTCTTACGCGATCAACACTTCTTATGATGGCATCTTTAAGCCCATCTTCTGTCATCAATCTCCAAATGGCATCCATAAGCCCATTCCCGACATCACAAGACAAGTGCCACTTTATGCGAGTGCAAATTTCTGGGCACTCTAGTGTTCAATCATCTTCAACCTTCAGATCACGAAAGGCAGACGAGCCAAACTACATCCTCAGGTTTAAGAAGATTGAACAGGGGCAGCTGTTGTACCCCAAAAATTTTCCCTCCCATATTTCTCAATACATTTCAAGTGAGGTCTTTAAATTGCTCAAGGAAGTCCAAGGGTTGACCAGACAAGCTCTCTCCTAAGGCAGTTTACCTCAAATTAGGGTTTCATGTTGCATCAAGATACTTGAGTCCAAGGGATCCCAAATGCTCACCATTGTCCCAATATGTTCTCAAGATCATCCATGTCAAGTTTCATTGCAGAGGAAGTTTGCTCAGTCAAATGCTCAAAGACCTGAAAATCAATTGTGGTCCACATACAATCAAACTTCAATATTTTTGGTCAACATCCTCATTTTGAAGTATTATTCATCATTTGATCAAGGTTTGATCATGATTTCTCAAGGATTGCTCACAATTCATCAAAACCCAAAAGTTGCTAAATTAGGGTTTTGCAGGAAAGGTCAACTCAACTTTGACCAAGCATAACTTCCTCATACTTTATGAGAAATGACCCATCCAAAGCTCATTTTGAAGAGGATGAAATTCCCTACAATTCATCTTCATATCCCAAGTTCAAAATATGCACTCACAAGAAGTTATGAAGTTTGACATTATAGGTCATTTTGAAAAGTCAACAAAAACACCTTTTTTTTGTCAAAGCTTCATACATGAACATGGAATACCAAATTGAGATTAGACCAAAAGGTTGCTTAGAGGACATCTCAAGCTTTCTAAAAAGTCCAAGAACACCTTCAAAGAGTCAAAATTGAGGAAGTTATGCATTGGTGAAGTTGACCTTTTTTGCAAAATTGTCAAAAGTCAATTATGCCTCAAATTACAATTTTTGCTAAATGGGCCTAACTTTTTGCACTTGTTTTGAGTTGGTAGCATGGCCCACGAGCCCTAGCCATTTCCACTTGTCTTTATCTTATTTTTATTATTTATCTTGATTTTTATTGCAATTAAATCAATTTAAATCAAAACAAATCATGAAAAAATCCAAATCATTGAAACCTCAAGATCTTGTGCATATTTCAGGTCCTATATCCAGTTGGCAAGTGAATCAATTCGTGCAAGGCCTTTGTGTGCATGAAAATATTGGTTTTGACCTATTTTTGGAAAGATTTTCAAGTGAATCAAATCAAGATCAAAAGCTATAATGGATAAAGATTGAGAGCATAATTTCAACCCTAATTGAATCCTTGGTATATAGTGAACATTTGCAGACCAAAAACACAAGGCTTGAGAGGCGTGAAAAGGAAGAACAAACTTGGAAAAATCACAAAAAAGTGTTGAGTCGATTTCATAGTTCCAGGCGATTACAAGGCTCCCTGACCATCTCATTCACTTCCTGGGATCACAAGCAAGCTATACCAATCAAGAACAAGGAGTTTCCAGCGCTAGAACTCACTGTAAGTCAGCCACGACAATGGCCTCTTCTTGAAATTGAATTGCATGATTTTGGCATCTATAGCATGAAATACTTATATATTCTTGCTCCTTGAAACATTTGCAAGCTATCTATAACATTCAATTGCATTTTTGTGGACTATATCAGGATTTGCCATTATTATAGTTTTATGCTTCGTTTTAGGATCTTTTGGTACAGGTAAAATTGGGCCACAAGAAGGGCGCCATCGTGCTCAACAGGCCAAGGGGACTTGATTCACAATCTTAGGTTCCATTTATCATGCTTGTGTGTTGATTTTGCAATGTGCAGGGTTATAGCTACGGACGTTGTCCGTAGGTAAAAGTGTTTAACTTTTACCCACGGAGAGAGGACGGGGACGACTTGCGTGGCACCATCGTATTGGTTCATTTGAATTCTGGCGCAATTTTTTATTTTCCCCCCCACTAACTCTCATTACCACATATTATCAATTGTTGATTTTCTATGAACAATAAACGTGTCCAGCGCAGTTGGTAGCCAAGTGATTGGAAATAGCTTTGGGGCTTGGGTTCGAATCCCAGGTCCCCCCAATTATTTCACATTATTTTTCTTTCCATAATCAGGCGCGTGTATAGGCAGGAAGATCACCATGCATCCTCAATATTCAACCTTTGGATCTCCAGATGGCCAGATCTAAAGGCCATCAGATGAAGGAGCATCATAGGCCTTGGTCAACATGCAGCATGGGAACCTTGAAGGTCAACATGGACCTTTGGTTTTGGGCCAGAATTACTAGCAACACACCCTTCCAAATTACTTTCTCAGGCCCATTTTCTTCTTCTTTTCATTTATATTTATATTTTCTTTTATTTAATTTATTTAATTATCTTTACTAACACAAATTAATTTTTCTTTTTATCAAAAAAATCATAAAAATAACATTTTCATCCAATTAGATTTAGAATTTATTTTTGTATACAAATATTAATTTAATTAGTTTATTTAATCTTAGGGTAACTTAAATTCTTTTGTAAATAAATTAAAAAACAATTAGAAAAATTAGGGTTTTAGTTTAATTTAATTCTATTTTCTTTTTTCTTAAAAATAACCAAAAATATAAAAATAGGCCATGTAAATTATTTTCTTTAATTTAATTTAATTACTAATTAGTTTTTGTATTTATTTTAAAAACCTTATTCTCTTTCTTAAAAATAATCAAAAACAACAAAAAATAATTTTTTCTTTCGATTAGGTTAGACGGGGTCAAAACCCTAGTTCTCTCTCGTTCCCGATTCATCGCGCTTTATTATTTTTACCATATTGATGTAATTGCTCACAAGTTGTAATAGATTAAGTAGGGCCTTTTTTGTTCATTTATTGTCATTTTTTACGAGTTGTTTTTGGTTATGTAATTAATACCCGAAGCCTTGTAATAGCGTAGTTTATTTTTCGCACTTTAAATTCCGCAAACATTTAACTGTTAGATGTATGAATCTTAGGGATGCATGACAAGAATGTATGTAAACTTTAAAACAGTTAGCAAACCCTAAATGTGCAAAGATAATAAACTTGAAATTGAATCACTCGCACATGCGCACTCCTAGGGTATACTCCCACTCCGGTTGCCTTCGGTAAACAAGCATTGAGTATAGGATATTTTAGTGGTCGCTCTTTTGTCTCAAAGAACAAAGTTGCCTCGGAATTGTTGCCTCGAATACAATCTTAAGACATTAGAGTTATTACTAAGACGTCCTAACATTGATTTAGTGATCGTACGTCCCTTTTCGAATTGACCCTTAAAATTCCAACGACGGTGCTACCTACTCACTAATAGTAGGATAGCATTGTCTAAAGGAAACGAACATAGAACAATTCTTTTTTCGAGTAGGTAGATGCTAGTAGGTATTTTCTCAAAACAAACAAACTTCTCACACTTATACTCTTTTCAAACAAAGTTTCAAAAACACTTCGTAACACTCTTGAAGACAGAAGCAAGGGTTAAATCGAAGTCAAACAAAAACTTTTTCAAATCAAACACACACGAGCAATTTTAAAAATGATGAGCAAGTACTTAAGAGCCCATGGAAAACCACGGATAGAAAGGATGCTAACACCTTCCCTTTCTATAATCTACCCCCCGTACTCAGTATATCTCGAAAAAGGAATTTTTCTGTGCTTTTTCCTTTCCTGTTGGATAAAATAAAAGTCGGTGGTGAATCTTGCTTACCGCGACATTTTGCGAACACAAACGCAAAACGCAAACCAGCATTCAAACAGTTTTGGTTCTGCCATCGTATCACACCCGTGTTATAGAGTAAGATGTTTTTGTTTAAGATGTTTTATGAAGCATGTGACACCCTTGTTGGTGCTTTTCTATTTTATTAATTATTAAATCGTTGTAAAATACATGGGGATTAGATACGTGTTACATTAGTAGTATCAAATAAGGTCGGTCCGTCTGACCAGATTGTCTAATGTTGTTTGTTTCTTAGTACGCGACATGTGTATGAAACATTGTCCATACTTGCTTGTTTTTCTAATTGGTTGTATGCAAGAGTGGGTTTAAAAAAAAGTGGGGGAGAAGCTTATGCTCATCTGAAATGTTTTTCAGTTGAGAGGTTTTGCTTCGTTGTGCGGCTGATTGCTAAGGTGCAAGTGTTGTTGAAGTTATGTTGATCCTTGAACCTGAAGAGAGCGTGGAACTAAGATTTTATCTGCCAATCAAGTTGGGATGACTTTGAGGGAGAATGATCAGGTATGGTTGTTGTTTTCTTCTTGGAGGATAAAGAGCAATGTGACGGCCAGTGATATGCCAATGGTGTGTAAAATTCCTGATGTTTTTCTTGAAGATATATGCGACTTACCTCCAGAACATGAAGTAGAGTTTGTTGTAGCATCGATACTAGGTACAAGTATGGTGTCGATGACTCCTTATAGGATATCGGCTTCAGAGCTGAGCAAATTGAATAAATAATTGGAAGAATTACTGGAGAATAAGTTTGTTCGACTGAGTACCTCTCAGTGGGGAGCTCTGGTATTGTTAGTTAAGAATAAAGGCGGTAGTATAAGGTTATGCGTGGACTACAGGCAGTCGAACAAAGTGACAATTAAGAATAAGTATATACTCCCGAGGATTGATGACTTGATGGATCAGTTGGTTGGTGCCAGTGTGTTTCGTAAGATCAATTTGAGGACGGGTTATCATCAGATTTGTATTGAACCAGATGATATTTCAATGACGGTTTTCATAATGAAGTATGGTCAGTATGAGTACATTATAATGTCGTTGGTGTATCGAATGTACCAGGTGTTTTCACAGAGTATATGAACATAATCATTCTTAAGTGTTTAGACAAGTTTGTCCTAGTCTTTATCGATGATATTTTGATTTATTCCAAATCAAAAGAAGAGCATGTGAGCATTTGCAAGTTATGTTGCAAGTGTTGAGAGAGAGAAGAAGTTGTATGCAAAACTGTCAAGATGTGAGTTCTGGTTGAAGGAAGTGAGTTTCCTTGACCATGTAATTCTAGTGGTGGGATTCTTGTGGATCCTTCAAAAGTGGATGTTGTGTTGTAGTGGGAAATCTGAAGTCGGTTACAGAGATTAGAAGCTTTTGGGCTTAACTGGTTACTATCACAATTTGTTTGAGATGAGGTCAAGCATAATATATTGTTAATGAATAAATTGATGGAGTGAGATATTTGGTATTAGGATGTAAAGGTATTGGAGAAGTGCATAGAGATGCAACATATGCTAAGTAAGAATGATTAGAGTGACAATAGCTTTTGAGGAAAAGAGAAGTAATCAAAAAGGAAATTGTGGAAGCATTTGCAAACCTTAAAAGAGATTAATTGGACCATGGTACTTTAGGTAACTTTGGGCACAATTTCTAAAGAAACGCTATTATAGTTTGGTAGCGATGGTTTATGCACCACCATGGTTGTCGAATACCTATTGGCAAATTGAGGAACTGATCACCCTTAATCTCTTGTTGATAGTAGACAGGATCATGTTGGATGGGATAAACTTGTCTTGCCAGCTTGATAGTGTGTAAAGTGTTTGACGTTCTATTAAGAGGATGGTAGTTCACCATTTCGGGTGAACCTAATAGGAAAGTGACTAAGAAAGAGTTGGGACTTATTGAAAAGTTCGGGGACTTAAGGTTGTATGCGAGCTAACGATGTTGAGTGGAAGGTTGAAGTTATCAAAAGTGAACAATAATTTTCTGGTGAATATTAAAGAGAGTCGGGACTTACATGAGAAACTTGTGGATCTGGTAGTTGATGTAAATTAAAGTGAGAACAGTGGGCGGATGGAGCGTGATATGGCATAATTAGTTATGCGTGTGTGACTTGTTAGGAGTAAAGTGTTAAGCTTCAGAAGCTTATGGGAATGATGCAAACCATTGGGAAATCTAGAATGAAAGTGATAAGTGAAGGTTTATATATTATTCGAGTCACTGCCATGTTAATATATGTATCGAGTTACATGTTCAATTGATAAATTGTAACAAGGTTATACTAATGTTATGTGTTAATGTTGTCGGTATTATGATTATGTTGATATTCTTATAATGATATTATTGTATGATAAAATGATAGAGACGATGTTTGTGTCGTGGAAATCTATGTTCTTAAACTATGTTATTGCCTCATTGCAAGGATTCGAGTTCGAGTAGCTCATGTTCAAGAGTGAACGAGATCCTAGGATGATGGGGCAAGGAGTGAAATAAACATGTGCGTTCATAACTCAGTAGCATTACATCTTGTTGGATTATTGTGGTTAACGATGTGGAATGTTGATTGGTGGTATTCAAAATATTTTCAAACATGGCGTGGGAGTTGGAGAGAAGGATGAGAGAGTCGTATCCGACTCTATTTTCCTCAGGTAATTTTCAGAGACGAAACTTCTTTAAATGGGAGAGAGTTGTAACACCCCAAATTTTATAATTAATTATTTAATTAATTAATTGCGAGTATTTATGACTTATTGGTGAATATGTGGTGTATTGTTGAATATGATGTGTTATATATGTTGTGTTGTAGGGGTAGTATTTGATTAAAAAGATAATGAGAATTATTTATATTTTAGATAATTAGTTTAGAATTATTTTTAATAATTAAATAAAGATAATATTTGGTGTAGAGATGTTGAGGTTGTAATGGTAATGTTGTGTGGAGTAAGTGAGGGCTAGAATGGAATAACATAATAGGGGTCCAAGGGGTAAGAATGACAAAATGGAAGATTTGGAGTTTTGTGTGTTCATTCTGTACGATCGTGACTTTTGGAGAAAAGTGAGAAGCGGCTAGGGCACATAGAGAAGAGAAGAGAAATTCATTCAGTAGAGATTGAAAGAGATCAATCGTTGCTAAGAACTAAGTTAAGGGGTTTAATCACGTTTATTATGATTGATATCGAGTTAGGGTGTTGGTAGATTTGTGTCTTGTGCGATGATTGTGATGAATTGATGAAATTCGTAAAAACCATGTATCGAATGAATGAATGAATCCTTGATGAATTCATGATTTTATGATCCAATAATTTTGTAAACCAAACGAGACAATTGCCTTATGAAATATTGTAATATCACTAATGAGACAATTTCATTAACTTATAAATGGATTTTATCTGTTTGGAAACCATAAACTTTGTATCTATTGATACAAAATTTTCTCTCATTGCACCATATTGTTTTTATTAATATTGCCATTAAGAAATACTAACTTGATATCCATCTTACAAAGCTCCAAAATTTTAACAAGTAACAAGTGTCACAACTATCATAATAGAGTCTTTCAATCATACCGAATAAAATTTCTCTTTTCAATCAATTCTTTATGAGACTTGATGCTCTAGTTCTTGCGAATGTTGAGTTTGATCTTAAAGAATTAATTTCTTATTTTAATTGAGAGAAATAATAATAATACCCGCACGAGGGTCCAAATTTTCTATATAAATGTCAACTATATGAATTAAATTAGAATCAATTCTTTCCCACTCAATTTTGTTCTTTGAACATATCTCTCCCCCAAACTCAATATTCTCGAGAAATATTATAATATTTCTCTCAAAATATTATTTTTAACTTGTGACTAAAATATATATTTCTCAAATTTTTCAACAATTCTAGATTGTCACGAGTCATGACTCAATTAACTATAGTAATACTTGAATTTAAAAGACAAATTGAATCCATCATTTAAAAAAAGAAGAAGTTATAATATTAAAATAAAACTTTATTCAACCACCAAATTATCTTTTAAATACAAATTTAAGCTTATAATGACAATTTAAAATAGTCAAAAGTAAATAAAATAATATCAATCTTCACCAAATTTGTCCCCTTTAAATTGATGTATTTTTTTAACACTATTGAACATTTGTCAATTCAGATCATATTTTCTTATTATTCTTTATTTGTCCTTATCCTCAGAGGTATTTACCAAATGAGAAATATTTTATTTTTCTTGCTTCAATCTTTCCTTTATTGCACACTTTATGAAATTATTCTATTAAAGAATAATTTCTAACCTTAATAGTTATAAACTTAACTGTGCAAAGAGAATACCATATGCTAAATTTTCGACAAAGTCACCTAATTGACGAAACTATAGGGCTTTAGCAAGATTAAATATTTTCATAATTTGCTTATGATATTTTCTTTGCTTAATAATCTTAATGAAAAGTCATCACTCCAATAAGAGTTTGTCTTTCGCTTTATTGCTTTAGAAACACTAGATTTTAAGCAAAAATAATATGATAAAATTTATGTCATCTTAAATAACACTTCTAATGTCTCTGGATTGCAAAATTTTAAGATTATAGAACTGTATAATTTGGAGTGTACTCACTTTTAAACTTGAGCCTCACTTTAAATATACTAATTTGTGAGATAATTTGAGTTTCTCCATCATTATGTAAGGTATAGATCCAAAAATCATAATGTTCATATTTTATTCTTAAAAGTTAAAACTTTTGAGAATCAAAATCTAACTTATTTTGCAGATATATAAACTATATTAGTTTATAGAGAGAAAAATGCAATCACCAAAATACCAAGTTCACCATAGATATTAAGTCTTTAGGCAATAAAATCAATTGCTGGTAATATTTATTTTTAATGATCAAACACTGATAATTAATATTTATAAATAATAAATTCTTACAATCGTCACATGTTTACCTTATATGTGTGAGTGCAATCAAATAAACACGTGAAAGATTTCAATCATACAACATTGTTACTGATATGACAATAAATTATTATATATAGACATTCATATTTACTTATAAATTAAAAGACTCAAACAAGATACCAAATACACCATTAATTCTAAATCTTTGATTGCAAAAATTAATTGTAAACGGTACTCTCACGCAATGATCAAACATTAGTAATAAGTCTGGTCAGATAATGGACGTCTTTGATATCAATAATTATCCACATGGATAAAATTAATAACAACTACATATATTACCATCACAGATATACAATTGTTTAGTCAAACCGTATCTTTCTTTTGGCCGACCATAACAATTCGCATGAATAATTACACACACTACATCTTTTGTAATTCCCATTGAATCAAATTTACACAACATAGATTACTTTTGCAACATGTTGCTTCAACCAACTCAATCAAAATTACTAGACCTTTTAATAATTCAATGAGAAGAATTTTAAATTTATAAGGCACTACCCACAAATGTAGGTCGTATTCATTTAGGATATCATTTGATGATAATAATATTTCTTGAAAGTCCTTAGTGTGTGTAATACGGTGGGAGAACCGTCTTGGGTGTTTTGTGTTTGATCGCATTTGTCGCACATAGCAAGAGTCGCCACCGACTTTTCTTTTATCCAAATAAGGAAAGGGTGAAAAGAACAGGAAAGACCTTTGAGATTATTTTCTTGAGTTCGGGAAGTAGATTATGAAAAGGGAAGGTGTTAGCACCCTTTTCATCTGTAGTTATCTATGGACTCTTAGTTGCTTGCTAGATCACTTGCTTTTGTTTGAAAATATTCTTGTGGTGTGGGTTTTGAAAGTATTTTGAAAAAAACGACTTTGTAATGGCTCTCGTTTCTATAAGAATGTGTACAAAGTGTTGTTTTGAAAATAGTTAAAAGAGGTGTTTGTGGAATGTGTTTTTGAAAGTGATTTTGAAAAGTGTCTTTGTAATGGTTCTCGTTTCTATAAGAACGCGT
The DNA here is from genome assembly GCA_948472305.1 of Vicia faba. Classification (NCBI taxonomy): domain Eukaryota; kingdom Viridiplantae; phylum Streptophyta; class Magnoliopsida; order Fabales; family Fabaceae; genus Vicia; species Vicia faba. The sequence continues at coordinate 908,425,131 of OX451738.1, read as the reverse complement.
ACAAAGTGTTTTGTCTTTTGAAAATGTTTCAAATGAAGGCGTTGGTGTATAAAATGTTTTTTGTTGTGAGCAAGCGAGCAACTAGGAGCATCCTACCTACTCAAAAGGTCTTAATGTTCTTTTCCTCCTCCTTTAGATGTTGTTATCTTACCATTGATTTGGTAAGAAGCCCCATCGTTGGATGTGAAGGGACGGGCGTGGGACGTTTGTATAGTCATAGAAGGCAACTTATGGGACGTTTTAGCAATGTCGTTTAGGGACTAGATCATTTACCGAAGGCAACATTGAGGGTCATCGAGGGACTACGATCTTTTATCGAGGGTCTTTGCTAAAACGCCCATATTCGAGGGACATGACTATTTTCGGAGGCGACGGGTGAGATTACCCTAGAGTTGCATGTGTGTGAATAATGTGTTTGACTGCATGCATTTTGTCTTTAATTAGGGTGATCTACTTGTTGATTTTATCTTATCATACACACCCTATCTTACTAGCAATTATATAAAAAATGGTAAACTTGCGGAAATTTAAATCCTAAGCTATTACATTATTAGGGGGATAGGGATACAATTTGCCAATGGGGATGAAATAGGTTTTTAATTATTACAACCATATCGAATAAGTGGTCAGTAATGAAGAATATAGATACAATGCAAAAATAGTGTAAGAAGAAGGAAAAACTGTATTTTAAACTACTATGTGTCGACACATGCTTTTATGCATCGACATATAACTTTCCATGCCCATGCCAAAGCAAATCAACTCAGTATGAGTCGACGCATAATAGGATGTGTCGACTCATTTCTTGCTTGTGTCGACACAAACACACTATGTGTCGACTCATGCACCTTCCATCTTTCTGTTTTGGGACCTAGATAGCAGTATGAGTCGATGCATAAGGCCATGTGTCAACTCATACCATGTTGTTCCACTTAGAATGAGTCAACCCGTGTGGGTATGTATCGACTCATGTTGTAGTTTTTTGCCTTTATCACCATTCTTTTGCATGTATCAGTCAGTTTTCAACATATGAATGATAAAAATGAACAACAAGTAAATGATTAACTTCAAGAGTAGTGATTGCTACATCTTATCTTCAGAAATAAACCAAAAACTGATGTATGGAAAATGCAAGGTTAAGATGACTTACCTTGAAACTGAATACCCTTCAAAATGTTGTGTGTACCTTAACGAAACTCCAGGAAGATGCTATACCTCCCTTTGTATTGAAGGTTGTTGAACCAACTCCAAACAGTCAAGTTTGTGTAATACTGTCTTTTGATTAGAAGTTGAGAATAAGGACACTACATAAACTGTTCTTGTACCTGAACAATATCTATGTGATGTGAAGTGTTTAGAGGGTTTGTGGGAGAGTTTGCAAGGTTGTACAATAATGGGTTGAGGATTTTTCTGTTTTGTGAGTGAAAGAAGAGTTGAAGATGAGCAGAGTCTTATGAAAAATGAGCTGAGTTTTACAAAAGTTCTGTTTTTATCTTCTCCCCTTTTTTTCTCAGAAAAAATCCTCTCAGTGTCTTATGAAATAATGCCTTTTGTAGATCATTGATTGAGGTTTATTAGGGAAACAAAATAAGTTATTTTGAACTGTTTTTGCCTACTGCTTTGATAATTTTTCCACACAATTTTCCTTTACCATTTTGGTGCAATTTTGTGGTTGTTATGATGCAGGTTGGAGCATACTGCATAGAGAAATTCTGGACTGTATAGGACAGCATATGCAGGTTTTTGTGACAGGTTTGTGGTGCAGCATAACACAAGGTTTTTTTTTGTAGGACAACAATGGAGTAGGGTTTTGGAGTGTTGTGGTAATGTATATAAGTATCATATCATACTTTGTTCAGTATAACTTGGACAACATAGTTTGCAGGATGAAATAAGTTTGGTTTATGGAGCAATTTATGCAAATTGTATCAAAGACAAAGTATTGTGGCAAGGTTTTGAGTCAAAGGAAAAAGTCCAAGCAATACAAAGTTTTGGATTTGTAAACTTGCAAAAATGTCACTTTGTAATAACTTGAATTATTTGGAACATCTTGAACTATTTTGAATTGTAGTGACAAGATGTCATGAAGCAATGAACTTAACTTAGAAAAAATTCCAAGTCTTGCAAAAGTTGGATTTTTGACTTTCTTGATTTTTGATGATCAAATTTCATATTTTGAATGTCTTGATGAAATATGATTTTTGGGACTCGACTTTGGTCAAAAAGTCAAACTTTGACTTTTTAGTGTACAGTTGACTTTTCCCACCGACTGACTGAATTTTGTCTATCAATCCACTGATCTCAGGAGATGAATTGAAATATGCAATTAGGTCAAAATGACACGCTCGAATCTTTGAAATCATGCTTCTAATCAATAAGCCAACTATTAGGTCAAAAATCAAAGTTCGGTCGTTTACAGTCAAAATCCTAATTTTGCCCATTTTGCCTTTTTGGTAATTTGAATGACTTTCTTGGAAAATTGTGATCTCAGACTTAAAACTTGACAAAAATAATCCCGAGGGTCCATAATGATCCATGAAAGTCATTCGAAACATTAGAAATCCAACTTCCTTTATACAAACTCAAACCCTAATTTGAAGCGTTAGTGTTGAGGAGATTATTTGACCTAGTCGGTGCTTGCGCAAACTTGAGTCATTGAAGATCTTTGTAGGAAAATATCTTGAAAAATGAGAGGGCAAATTTTGGGGTACAATAGTTGCCCCTGTTCAATCTTCTTAAATCTGAAAAGTTAGATTGGGAGTCTGCCATTCGTGACTTGAAGGAGGAAGATGATTGAACATTAGAGTGCCTAGAAATTTACACTCGATGATGTGGTGGTTGATTATGTAGGGAATGGGCTTAACGATGCCATTTGAAGAGATGATGGAGAGTTGTCGGATATGGGCTTACAGATGCAATCAAGAGGTGATTTCTGACAGAAATTAGACTAAGTTTAAACTTGACTTCAACTGGAAAAGAATCAGAATAAATCTTTGGAGTGATTTGTCTGAACCAGAGAAAGTGTTTACTGGAAACGAATCAGGATAAACCATTGATCAATTTAAACTGAACCAACAGAGGTCTTAAATAATCTTTAACTAGAAAGAATCAGGATAAGTCTTTGGAGCGATTTATCTGAACCAGGGAAAGTGTCTACCGGAAAGGAATTAGAATAAACCATTGATCAACTTGAACTGAACCAACAAAGGTCTAGAAAAGAATCAAAATAAATATTTGGAGCAATTTATCTGAACCAGAGAAAGTGTCTACCAGAAAGGAATCAGGATAAACCATTGATCAATTTAAACTGAACCAGCAGAGGTCTGGAGAAGAATCAGAATAAATCTTTGGAGTGATTCATCTGAACCATAGAAAGTGTCTACCGGGAAGGAATCAGAATAAACCATTGATCGATTTAAACTGAACCGGCAGAGATCTGGAAAAGAATCAGAATAAATCTTTGGAGTGATTTATCTGAACCAGAGAAAGTGTCTATCAGAAAGGAATCAGGATAAACCATTGATCAATTTAAACTGAACCAACTGAGGTCTGGAAAAGAATCAGAATAAATCTTTGGAGTGATTTATCTGAACCAGAGAAAGTGTCTACCGGGAAGGAATCAGGATAAACCATTGATCGATTTAAACTGAACCAACAAAGATTTAAAGGAAGTATTCGTCATGTAGATAGTCACATCGTCCTATTTCAAGAATTGATCTATGATTGATTTATTCACAGATAATTGTCATGTCTTGTCGAAAATTTGTTAATGATAATTTTCTGTTGATTGATCTTTCCTGAAAAGGTAAAGAGTTAGTTCTTTGCAATGTCATGATGTATAAAGTGCATGGCGTAATGATGTTTCTCAAAATAAATGAGATTGTGATATATGCATTTGTGTTGTCGATGTTATGATGTATGAATGCAATGTATGTACATATTAGTTGTTCTGCTGCAGTGTTGTTAGACTGGGGAAAATGAATCCCTGAGTGTTGTTGGGAATGAGGAGTGTAAGTCTTCATATTTGTTGAAGTGAAAGTATTGATGGATTGGTTTCCATTATTTAGATAAATAAACTATGTTGGGGAAGGGAAACATCGTGCATTTCTTGGGGATTTTGTTGAAATCCTATTGGGGAATCCTGAGAAGTCGGGCGACTTTCATTGGGGAATATTTGGAGCGGTAATTGGAAGTTTCGCTCCGTCGGGGATATGAGAGCACCTGATACCATTAGGCTGCATACTGGAGATATGGTAGTGATCCTGTAGTAGGATGTCTTTGCTTTTGCTCCTGCTGGAGAAAGTACTTGCGGGGATTTTATGGAATGACCTATAGATATTATCCTGTTTCTTAAAGCCATTAGTAATTGTCTTTCTATTTTATGTTCCCCCTCTCTCTTTTTTTTATGCGCTCATTTGTAAACAGTAATTACGTTCAAATGCATATGTTCAAAAATAATCAGTGGACGTTTTTGCAAACAAAACAAGAAAGTAAAAGAAAAAACAGATAGTTTTGCACTTTTTAAAGGAATAACTTTGTATTAACTTGAATAAGTATTTTTGTACAAAGAGACGAACATCCTAGTAAGAGAATGTCATCGTAAGAATGAAAACTAATACAAAGAAAGACAGCTATGTGAAATAATCCCATGGGGTTCCCGTTCTGCTATAGACTTTATGTCTTTGAGCGTCTCATCCACTTGTTGCTTTGTCTGAAGCTGATTGGATTGATTAGAACCGTTTGAGTTTGACGATTGAGACTGAAGATTAGCTGTAAGGTGATCCAACGGGACATAATCATATGCTTTAAATTCCTAACTTTTGCCTGGACCGCTCTTTCGGGTTTTCAGTCCATCGGGATACCCTTTTTTGCCCAAGCCGCCTTTTCAGCTTTTCAGCTTGCCGGGTGTACAGATTTTTTGTGTTTATCCCTAATTTTTGCCTAGGCCAGTCAACCTAGCGGGTCTTTTTCATGCGTAGTATCTTTTAACTATGTCCACATTTACAGGGTGCGGAAGTTCGTCACCGTCCATAGTGGTTAAGATCATGATCCCACCAGAAAATATGTTTTTGATCACAAATGGTCCTTCATATGTAGGAGTCCATTTTCCCTTGGGATCACTTTGTGGCAGTATGATACGCTTGATTACCAAGTCACCAACCTGATATACCTGACGTATGACCTTTTTGTTAAAAACTTTAATCATATGTTTTTGGTACATCTGGCCATGGCAGACAGTCATAAGCCTCTTCTCATCAATCAAGTTCAGCTGGTCAAGTCGAGTTTGAGTCCATTCATCTTAATTCAACCCTACATCCCTCATGATTCTCAAAGAAGGTATCTGAACTTCAATTGGTAGGACAACTTCCATGTCGTATACCAAAGAGAAAGGAGATTCCCCTGTTGATGTGTGCACCGTGGTACGGTAACTGTGGTGAGAAAATGGTAACATCTCATGCCAGTTCTTATAGGTCAATGTCATCTTTTGTATGATCTTCTTGATGTTTTTATTAGAGGCTTCTACAGTTCCATTCATCTTTGGTCGGTAAGGAGAAGAGTTATGATGTTGGATCTTGAATTACGCGCATAGTCTAGTGATCATAGTATTGTTGAGATTGATACCATTATCTGTAATGATTCTCTCTGAAATACCATATCGAATGATAAGATTCTGTCTGATGAATCAGGCCACAATGTTCTTGGTAACAGAAGCGAATGAAACTGCATCAACCCACTTCGTGAAGTAATCAATGGAAACCAAGATGAAGCGGTGTCCATTAGAAGTTGTAGGTTTGATCTCTCCAATCATGTCAATGCCCCACATTACGAATGGCCAAGGAGCAGTCAGGATGTTTAGAGGAACCAGATGCATGTGTACTTTGTCACATAGATTTGGCACTTGTGACTGGTTCGTGAATGCTGATAATAATATGCTTCCATGGTGGACCAGTAGTATCCTTCCTGTAGGATCTTTTTAGCCATTGTGTACCCACTAGAATGGGTGCCAAAGGTACCTTCGTGCAAATTAGCCATGATCTTATCTGCCTCACTCTTGTCTATGCACCGAAGCAAAGTAGAGTCGTGATTGCGCTTATAGAGGATTTTGTTACTGAGGAAGAATTTAGCAGAGAACCTTCTCAGGAACTTCTTATCATTGACTGAAGCTCCCTCCAGATATTCTTGGGCCTCGAGATATCTCTTAATTTCATGGAACCAAGGCTTGTCCACTACTTCTTAAGTATCAATCTCATGACAGTAAACTGGTTCATCCATCCTCTCAATAGTGATTTGAAGAGCCTCATTATCCCATCTGATTTTGAACATGGATGACATAGTGGCTAGTGCATCCGCTAGTTGATTTTCCTCTCGTGGAAAATGCTCAAAGGTAATTTCCTCAAAATGTGGGATTAGTGTCAACACATGTTCTTTGTAAGGGATGAGATTAGGATGCTTCGTGTCCCATTCTCCTTTGATTTGACTGATTACTAAGGCTGAGTCTCCAAATACACTTAAGGACTTGATCCCCAAATTTATGGCAGCTTTGAGACCCATAATACACGCTTCATATTCAGCCATATTATTGGTACAGTTGAAACACAACCTGGCAGTGAAGAGAGTATGACAACCTTCAGGAGATATGATCACAGTGCCTATACCGTTGTCGAGTGCGTTGGAAGCTCCGTCAAAAACTATGGTCCATCGGGATCCTTGTTCAGGTCTGTCATACAGTCCGAGTTCTTCATAATCATTTACCAACATGATATCTTCATCTGAGAATTCGAAATTCATGGATTGGTAGTCATCCACAGCCTGATGAGCCAAATGACCAACTAGTACACTCCCCTTTATTGCTTTTTGGGTAGTGTACTGAATATCATATTCGATTAGGACCATCTGCCATCTTGCTATTCTTCCAGAGAGGGCGGGATTCTCGAATATGTATTTAATTTGATTCATCTTGGATATCAATAAGATAGTGTGAGTCAGCATATACTACCTTAGCCGGCGATCAGCCCATGCCAGAGCGCAACAAGTTTTCTCAAGCAGTAAATAGCTGATTTCACAGTCGGTAAACTTTTTTCTCAGGTAGTATATTGCATTCTCTTTTCGGCCAGACTCGTCATGCTGCCCCAGCACACACCCCATTGAATTTTCCAAAACTGTTAGGTACATGATCAGAGGTCTTCCCTCAACCGGCCACACTAAAATGGGAGGCTATTGAAGGTATTCTTTGGTCCTGTCAAAGGCAGCCTGGCAGTTGTCATTCCATTCCACCACTTGATCTTTCTTCAGTAATTTGAAGACTGGTTCACAAGTAGCGGTCAGATGGGAAATAAATCTGGCGATGTAGTTTAGCCGCCCTAAGAATCCCCTAACTTCTTTTTCAGTGCGAGGAGCAGGAATTTCTTGTATTGCTTTTACCTTTGCAGGGTCCACTTCAATACCTTTACCACTGACAACAAAGCCTAAGAGCTTACCGGACCTTACTCCAAAAGTGCATTTATTCGGGTTCAGCCTTAGCTTGTATTTCTTCAGTCTTTCAAACAACTTCTGCAGGTGGTCAAGGTGTTCCTCTTCAGTTTGAGACCTGGCTATCATGTCATCCATGTATACCTCTATCTCGTGATGGATCACATCATGAAACAAAGCTACCATGGCACGCTGATAGGTTTCCCCGGTGTTCTTCAGCCCAAATAGCATAACTTTGTAACAGAAAGTGCCCCATTGTGTGATAAAGGTCGTTTTCTCCATGTCCTCAGGTGCCATTTTGATTTGATTATATCCAGAGAAACCATCCATGAAGGAAAATACTTTATGTTGTGCGGTGTTGTCAACCCGAATATCGATGTGGGAAAGCGGGAAGTCATTCTTGGGGCTAGCCCTATTTAGGTCTCTAATCCATACACATATGTACTTTACCGTATTTCTTAGGCACTTGAACAACATTGACGACCCATTGTGGATAGGAGGTGACAGCTAAGAATCCGGTGTTGAACTTCTTCATGACTTCAGTCTTTATTTTTTCTGAGATTTCTGGCCGCATGCGACGAACCTTCTATTTCACCGGAGGGCAGTCTTCTTTTGTCGACAGACGATGGACCACGATATCAGTGTCGAGTTCTGGAATGTCTTCGTATGACTAGGAAAAGACCTCAATATAATCATGTAGTAACTAAGTTAAGCGCTTCTTGACAGTATGCTCTAGGTTGGCACCTATCTTAACTTATTTCCTGTCCTCTTCAATACCTAAGTTAACTATTTCAATCGGCTCTTCGTGGGGCTGGATGGTCCTTTCTTCCTATTATAATAATCTGGCAAGTTCCCCCGGTACCTCACAATCTTTCTCACCTTCGTCCTTGGCTTGGTAGATCGAATTTTAAAAGTCATGATAGGCCATATCAGAACCGTTACCAATGGGATCCCGAGTGGATGTGGATCTGCATTTCGATATGTGAGTGTGTGTAAGAGCATAGTTATCTTTGATAAAATAAAAAGGTAGAAAAAGGAAAACAAAGAGCTTAAAATTTGCATGTAAAAATGTCCCATGATTTATTAATGACATATGAAGATGAAGTAACAACCCTCAAAGATGGACCATTGTGCCTCAGATAAGACACAAGGTTTTAAAGTCTAAATTGTTTAAATATTACAAGTCCGAAAAATTTAAAAGACAATTACTCTTGAATAAAAGTAATAGGAATAAATTCTTTGGTCTCCCAATTATTGAGTCCTCCGTCGATGGTTGGAAAAATCCACTCGTCCATGTCACAACTACTATCACTGTCTTCCAATGCATTGACTCCTTGATTGCTGATACGTAAAGGTGGTCCCCCAACGCGAGTACATCGAACAACTCTTTGGGCCTCCGAAGTAAAACCCAAACTAAATTTGTTGGATTTGTAGGGAATATCGAGAAGTTAACCCCAGATGGTACATCCCCTTCCTCAACTACTGCTCTAGCATCCTTCAGAGAGGCCATTCTCAATGGAGGTCTGGTAACCTTCAGAGTCTTGGTATAAGTCTTGGTCGCATCAACCGTCTGTAGGACCTCTTCAAAATTCTGACATGGGGTCTCAGTGAACTCACCGTACATTTCAACATACCTAAAAGAGTTCAGGTGGCTAACCATGTATTCCTCTTCCCCATGGATTGTGATAATCTTTCCCTTGACTGGGTACTTCAATATCTAATGTAGGGTAGAAGTGACGACACCAGCCCCATGGATCTATGGTCAACCCAACAGACAAGAATAGGATGGGCAGATATCCATCACATAGAAGGTTGAATCAAAAGTTTGAGTTCCAACTTTGATAGGGATGTCTACTTCTCCGTGCACTGTTCTTTTAGAACCATCGAAGGCCCTCATAATGTTGCTGGGCTTTAATGTGAGTCCTTCACAATCTAACCAGTTAAGAGAATTCTTGGGTAAGACGTTCAACAACGAACCTGTATCCACCAGAACATGGGCTAATGTAGTGCCTATGCACTCAATGGAGACATGCAAGGCATCATTGTGTTTCCTTCCCTTGTGAGTTAAATCAGCGTCAGAAAAACTCAGTCCATTATCCGCAGTTAGACTGGCCACACAATTCTTGAATTGATCAATAGAGGTCTCTTGGGGCACGTGGGCGGTCTTCAGAAATTTTACTAAGGCCTTAGCATGGGCCTCAGAGCACAAAAGTAAGGCCATCATTGATATTTTTGAGGGGGTCTTCCCCAACTGCTCCACGATGTTGTAATCACTTTTCTTGATTATCTTTAATATCTCTTCCATCTCTTTCCTAGAAGCCCCGGGAATGACTTCTGGATACGCCTTCGTCTAGACAGGCTCAAACAATACCTCTTCGCCCCGTGTCTCGGTAGCAGGGATAACTGTAGGACTAACAATAAGAGTAACACTGGGAATACCGACAGGAGAGGTAGCGGGAATAATTAATGGAGTAGCAATGGTCTTTGGAGAGATCTCGGGGGAGAAAACCCTTCCACTTCTTGTTATCTTATTGGTCCCAATGATATTGTCGATGTCAGGATCAGTGCCTTCATCAACTTTGTCTTTGATAGCCAATAAATCTTGCTTGATGCCATGGTAATAGACGTCAGCCCCATAGTTCCAGGAAACAACTTTATATGAAGAATATGGTATTGGCCCCGGCATGGTGATGATTAGGGGAGAATACTTTGGAACAGATGTAATCCTGATGGGTCTTTTGGTGGAGACCCTGGGAGGATTGTCAGAAATGGTGATTATTGAAACATCTTCGCATGAATTTCTGGCAAGAGGAACTTTCTCGAACATGATTTCTTTGTTAACCATCAAGCGTTGGATGCCCATCTTCAGTAACAAGAAACCATTTGATAGAGACATACATAAGTGACAACTTTCATCACAACCTGGAAATAAACCAACTTGAAATAAATTTTGTTTAACAGTCAAAAGGGGAGTAGTTAATTCATCCACGGAGGAAATAAAACGGTCATCATCAACAACATTAACACCTTGGCCATGTTTGGGCATTGGCGTCGTTATCACATTAGGTGTTTCTAGGGGGTTGATCAGTGCATTTTGATGCACATTACTCTACAGTTGTACTTATACATTTCCATGGTTTGCTTGTCTTATTTTTGTATTTTATAATGTTTTTATATTTTAATTTATTTTTATTGTTATTTGATTTTCGTATTTAATTTTCAGCTTTAGCAGTCTGCACGGAAACGATCATAACTGGAGTTTCAGAAGTCCGATTGAGGCGTTCTAATAATCGACGGAAAGCTAAGAGAAAGAGCTACAATTCTTATGTTGGAGTCGAAGTCAGAATCGGACTGTAGAAGGGCCAGAAAATTCGTTGAAGTTGCAGCACTAGTTTTAGTTAAGTTTCGGGTCAATTAGTTTTGGGCCTGGGTCGTTTGTTTGACCCAGTTGGGTTGTAAAACGGGTCGCTCTCTTTCCCCTTAGGGTAGCAGCCGTGAACAGTAGCATCCATTTTTTTTCCATTCACGATTTTTTGAAAAGCTGGGACGAATGACTATGGAGAACTAATTCCTTTGGGTTGATCTACTGTAATTCAGGTTCCAATACTTGAGATTATTATAATGTTAATTTAAGTTTAATTCCTTTCAATGATATTTTGTGTTATTGTATGCTTAATTCGATTGCATAAAATATATTGATTCAATTTGGTTGATTGTATGATCCTAACATAGACTCATCACGTTTGCTTAATCCGTTGTTGTGTCTGATCAGTCATGTTTGCTTAATCCATGAAAACTTATCCCGTTTGCTTAATTCGGACAATAGGATCGTACATCTCACAAACTTCACCGCGCTTGTCATTGAGTTTGTACCCAATTAGGAATAGACAATCCGCTTCGGGTATTAAAATTATAATAATCGATGATAGTAGGAACTGAATCAGTAGATCGACTTATTCTATAATCACTTATTTCCAAACAGCTTATTTGATAATCACTTTTTATAATTAGCTTATTTGCCTAAACTCAAACCAAACAACCCCCCAATTTTGATTTTAGTTAGTAAAACCCAAGAGTCCTTGAGAGACGATACTCGAGTTACCGTTGCCGTCGTTACTACAGTTTGCAATTTAACTCGTTTTTGACCCGCGCGCGACAGCGGATCAGGGGTCAAACTCAATCTCTTTCGCCTCGATAAGGTCTTATACCTTATTTTTCAAGGTCCAACAATCGTTTGTATCATGCCCCGGACTTTCAGAATAATAGGAACATCGAGCATTCTGGTTGTAGCGAGGGGAAGCAGTATTGGATTTTTTTGGAGCTTCCCTTAGAGTCACTAGATTGGACTTCAACAGATGTGGAAAAACCTGGGATAAGGTCATGTTGATCCGGGTGAATCGTCTCATGGGCACCTCCGGCCTGCGTTGATGGTTTCACTGTTGATTCGATACAGGATTGGAGATCATAACAGCCCCTACCGTCAGGCGACGTTTAGTTTAGTTTTGATTCCTGTGGTCATAAGCAACACTGACCTCCTTCTTTCCAGTAAAGGGTTTCTTCATCGTGCTTGAGGATGCATCCCTTTGAATTTTGCCACTCTTAATACTAGATTCTACCCGCTCACCAGTCATGATTAACTCAGTAAATCCAGCTAAAGAGCTTCTGATTAGATGGTTGAAGAATGGACCAGACAATGTGCCCAAGAACATATCCACTAACTCCCCATCAAATAAAGGGGGTTGGACTCTTCCTGCGAGATCCCTCTATTTCTGGGCATAATTTTTGAAACCCTCACCAGCATCCATAGACATACCTTGCAATTGTATTCGAGTTGGAGCTAGGTCAGCATTATACTAGTATTGCTTGTAAAAAGCAGCAGCCAAATCTTCCCAATTGCGAATATTGGTTCCTTCCAACTGATAAAATCAATCCAACTGCATCCCTGATAAACTTTCTTAGAAGAAATGTACCCATAGGTTCCTATCGGCAGTATGGGGTTGAATCTTCCTGGCGTATGACCTTAAATACAGCTTAGGACAAGAGACACCGTCATATTTAGCGAATGTGGGGACTTTGAATTTTTGCGGGATGACCATCCCTGAGATAAGTCCTAGCTCTTTAAAATCCAACCCGAGTACCCTCTGGATCTCCATAGCATTGAGGCGATCCTCTAGCTGCTTGTATTTATCATCAGTAGGAGGATATTGTTCTTCATAGTAGTCAACTTCTTCTTCTTCTTCAGACTCTGGGTTGTCATTTCCTTCCTTGTTCTTTCCTTCTTGATTATCTCCTTCACCTGACGAGGTTGCAAAATCTAGAGTTTGCTTGGATGGTCCTCTGAACCTTCTTCCCAAATTCAAGACGCCGATTGGTTTCTTCGCCTTCTTTTTCTTATCTTTGATCATAAGAGCCTTCATATCCTCTTGCCCTTTAGCCAGAGCCAAGAACATTTGTTGGAATTGAGCATTCTGTGCTTGAAGATTCTTTACTGTCTGTTCAATATCCATCTCACTGAAATAAACAGTAGAAAGATAAGGAGACATACTGTAAAAACATGTTTGTGTTATGATGAATGAAAGTGCATATGCAAATGATTTCAAGGAAACTAGGAGATTTAAATTTGCTTAGACAAAAAATAAACACACATTGTATTAATAAATCAAAGTTGATTATATCATGCCTCTCGGGGCTTACAATGGAAGAAATAAAATACTGAAGTAAAACTCCCAAGACAAAAGCGCCGAACACATCCTCTTCAGTGCAATATAGGCGTTCAAACTTTGCTCTTCACGAAGCTGCTTCGTGAGATCCAAAACCTTCTTCTCACTGGCGTATAATTGATTCTCAAAGGTGTCTCATTCTTCTTTGAGCTGGATCTAAGACTTTTTCAACTCTTCGAAGCTTGTTGGTATATCAGGATGAAAATTAATGCGAGGTTCGTCTTCTTGATCAACAAACTTTGAGATCACTGGCAAGATAGCAGCGTATGGCATCATAAGACTTTAAGCACGAGCTCGCACCCATTCGAGGTAAGGCTCCAAAGGGATGAAGTTTTTACGTCCCAAAGCACTGCTATCAGTCTTCTTTACCATGCCCCAAACGCGAATGAACTTCTGGCGATAACCTTGCAGATCATTTGAATAGTCAAACACAATACCCTGGACAATCATATAGTGGGGACCATTCGTCCGTGTGTAGCAGAAATGACGTAAGGCCAAAGAAGGGTTGTAAGTGATGCCTCCTCTAATGCCAAGGAGTGGCACATTAGGGAACTCTCCGCATCGATCAATAAAAGAGATATCTTCTTGAGAGCGAGGGCACCAATAGATATCAGAGTGATAAAGGGACATTATCCTTTGATTCCACCTTAAGCCTAACTCATTCTTCACTACTGACCGAGTAAGGTGCGAAATAAACCAATGATAGAGCAAAGGCGTACAACACATAAGAGTCCCTCGTTTCTTCATGGTACGAGTGTGGAGTAAATGCAGCACGTCTCCGAGCAATGTAGGCACTGGATTACAAGCAAGGAAGATGTTAATGGCACTGACATCTATAAACTAGTCTGAATTGGAGAACAAAACCAATCCATTGATTAAGAGAGCTAGGGCATCTTCAAAGGCATGGTAACCGTTGTACCCCAAAATTTGCCCTCCTCTCTTTTACAAGAAATCACAGCTTCGGGCTTTTCCTGATTTTTCAGATTGGCTCAAGAATCGGTCAAACAGACTTTTCTCGTCAGTCAGACAAAATTAGGGTTTCCACTGATTTTGAATTAGTTCAAGCAGATTGCTAGGGTTTGTTTGAGTTTGGCTCAGGGTTTGATCAGGCGGATGTTTCTTTGACAATAAATCAAGAATTAGGGTTTGCACGCACATTTTCAGAAGAATTTGAATCCACATTGTATTAATTGGCTGTTACACTACTTTGACGTCTGCTTAAGGTTCCAGTTTGTTTCTTAATAAACCTGAATCTCTGGATTAGAAGCTGAGGCTTCTGGTTGGAAATTTGCAGTGTTTGGTTTAATTAGTAAAAGGAAAGGCACATGGACGTTTGCTTGATTAAATGTGCAATGCTTGTGGTTAATTGGGACGCCGGGTTTATTATTGATTAATGCGAAGTTGCAAGACTACAGTGTTTATTAATTATTTATTGTATCTAAGTTAGAATAATTGGGATTTACTTCCAGTTATTTTAATTCAAGAAAACTTAAATAATTAAAGAGACAGTGAAATAAAAGAGATATCTGACAAAAAAAGACCTTTATTTATTTTTAATTATTTGTACAAGTGTTATTTAAATACAGTAATTATTTACAAGTATTTATAATAATATTTATTACAATGATTAAAAGTAAAATAAAATTACATCCTAAAGTTTCCTAAGTCTTCATCTTCTATTGCTGCTCCCCATTGCTCAACTGATTTTTTATTTGCAAAAACAAAAAAAAAAGAAAGAAGTCAAATGCAGATGAATTTAAAAAGGGCATTCTCAGACAGTTAAATCATAAAAAGCTCATCATTAAAAGTGTTGGCCGGAATCAGTTTGTTTGCCCTCTCTGCAAATCACAAGAGGACTCTTGGTTCACAAAGAGGGAAAGGGAAATATGCTTGCAAAATATATGAAATGCACGAAGCTACTGAATATACCAAATACAAAGCTGCACAGTTCAAAATTCCAAACCAAGTCACAGGTAACAAACTGAATATGCCAAAACAATTTACAAGCAAACTGCACATGGCAAACTAAGTTACCAAGAGATGTCAACCAAGCTACCCAAAGAAACTATCAAAAGGCTGTCAAAGAGATATCAACAAGTACACAAAATGCAGAAAATCTGAAGAAAGAAGATATGCAGAGCAAAACTAACAATGCAAGCAACATATTCAAAGATTATCATCATTTTCCAGGCCATCACTTTTTCAGAAAAGTACAGTTTTAAGCAATATAATATGCTTTTTATTTGTAGAGAGAGAAAAGAGGGAGAGAAGGAGAAGGCTTACAGTTTTGCAGGCTTAGGCTAGAGATATAAAACAAGATATACCAGAACAGTAAAAGAAGAGGCAGAATACACAAGAGATAACACAAATTGTAACATTGCAAAAACCTGCATAAGATACAAACTGCTTCAGCCTGTCAAACACAAGCAAGCAATAACACAAAGCCTAAACCTTAAGCTTGTACCAATACACAAAAACCAGAAATGGCCACAAAACTGCATTAGAACATTCAAGTCAAGCCTATACCAGAAAAAATAACACAAACTGTAAACACAAGCCAGAACAACCTGTTTCAACTCAGTATCAAAACCTGCTAAGCTTCAACCTGCATAACCAGCTTGGAAGCCTCACAAAACCATACAAACATACCAGCCTGTATCAGTAAACAAAACTGTATATACCCTAAACCTGTTTCAAACATACAAGCTTTTCAAAAACTGTGTTAAGAACACAAGCCAAAAAACACATAAACCTGTTAAAACATACAGCCTGCCCAAAGCCAAGTTCCAACCAAGCCAAAGCCAAACAATAATTGAATCAAATATCTCAGAGCTATCATCATTGATAAGAAGTAAGAGAAAAAAAGTCAAAGGTAACACTGAAGGATCTCAGATTCAAACAACATCATCATTGAAACACAAATCAAGCTCACCACAGAGTCAGAAGCAACAAGAAAATCCTAAACTCTCAGAACTAACAGTTCATCATTGAGTAACAAAGCCAACTCAGAATCAAAGCCAAAAGAGAGAGGAAAAGCAATCTCAGAGTTATCATCATCAAACACAAAAGAGTCAAACAAATAAGCATATCAAAAGCAACCCAGATTCGAAATCATCATCATTATCAAAGAACACAAAAGTTCGTCAAAAGTCAGAATCACACATATCCAAACAATCTCTCAGAACCAAGGTTCATCATTGAGCAAGCCAAAGCCAAAGATGTCAAAGGCAACTCAGAATCAACATCATTAATATACAGAGGCAAGTATTCAGAAGGAGAAAAGGAAAGACAGAAGCAAATGAGCTAGGGTTCTCAGATTATACTATCATCATTAAACAAGCAAGATACAAAGTACCAGGGAAGTCAGCAAGCCTCGTCATCATACCCCCTCCGTCCGGCCGCCTAAGACGCCTCCCGTCCTCCTCCGTCTCCTCTCCAAAGGTAGAAATTTCTTCTCCCTTTTTACACACCTCACATAAACAACAACACATAAAAATTAGAACATACAAAAATAAAGCATGCAAGATAAAAAAACATGAAACCCTAAAAGCTCGTTAAAACCGAATCAAACCTTTTCTCATCACTGTCTTGCTCAAACATGGAGAGAGGGAGATGGAGATGGCGTCCGGTAGCCAGGCGTGGAAGGAGAGCATCAATGGACTTGGCTTGAGAAAGTGAAGAGAACGACGAAGAAGAAGAAGATGAGAGCGCCGCTCCAACGCTGTAACCCTATTATGAGTAACAACAAAACAAACCCTATGCAAAGTTGTGAAACACGTCTTGGGCTTTCGCCCCATCCAAACGCCTAAGCCCAATGTTTCTGGCGTGCACCCCCCCCCCCCCCCCTCCCATTGACCTCTTTCACACACATTTTTGGGCCCAGCGTGATATATCAAGCCCATTCAATCTTTTTACCTTTTTATTTATTTTATTTTTTTGTCTACTTCAAACTAATACTATTTTTTATCACTCTATTTTCTTTTTATATAACTTAATTCTTTTCTTTCCTAAATAAATAATATATTAATTTTTCATAATAAATTTATTTTAACAATATTTTTATTATACCTAAAATATGTAAATATTAGATTTAATTAGGTTAATAGATTTTTAAAACTCTTTTTAATAAATCTTCTTTACATAAACTTTAAAACATTTTTCTTTTCTTTTCACTAAAACATTTGTTTATACATAATCAACAAAAACCCAAAGATAAATAAAATACTTAATAATATATAAGGTTAATATTTTTTATCACTTGTAGATAATCACATACACTTTCACAAATACTTTTGGTACATTGCTTTTATTCTTATATATTGCTACATTTTACATTGAGAATACGATTCAATTTGG
This sequence comes from Vicia faba, assembly GCA_948472305.1. Lineage (NCBI taxonomy): Eukaryota > Viridiplantae > Streptophyta > Magnoliopsida > Fabales > Fabaceae > Vicia > Vicia faba. The sequence continues at coordinate 908,407,585 of OX451738.1, read as the reverse complement.
TTGTAAGTATTATTTGGACACTACTATCCTGATAAGACTCATCCCCATTTGTAAATATTTGTACCCCCATTCCCGGATACTTATTTGTAATAGCTTAGACTTTAAATTCCCGCAATTTATCACTTTCTATATACTGTATAGTAATTAGGGTTTGTATGCGAAGATTCAAAATCAACCGCTAGATAACCTAATACAAGACAAATGCATGACAATCAATACACAATTCACACTTGCACCCCTAGGGTAATCCCGCTTGTTGCCTTAAAAAATGGGCCATGTTGCATGTTGAGTGTCTTTGGCAAAACAAGAACAAATCAAATGATCATAGTCCCTCGATGACGCTTTCGAATTTGCCTAAATAAATGATCAAGTCCCTTAAAAGAAAATTGCCAAAATACTTGACACCATTGCATTTATGGTCTATACGATGACCTGTGCCCGTCCCGTTAACATCCTAACGCAAGGTTGTTCACCAAATACAATGGCGAAACAACACTGTTAAAAGGGTTAAAACATGAGAAAGACCTTTGAGCAAATTTAGGGGTAGACAACTCTTAGTTACTTGATCAAACTTGCAAAACACACTTGCCTACTTTCAAAACACACTCCACAACACAACTTTCAAAACAACTTTCAAAAACATTGAAACATCTTTTCAAAAAGACCCACACCTTTGTAAAACATTCGAGTAAAGAATTGTTACAACGGTTGCCTAGACAAGGCATCTTTTTCAAAACATTTTCAAAACCACACACACACAAACACCATTTCAAACAATTGAAAAGCAAGGCAAGTGACCTAAAACAAGTAACTAAGAGCCCATGGATAACCATGGATGAAAAGGGTGCTAGCACCTTCCCTTTTCATAATCTACCCCCCGAACCCACGAAAACATCTCGAAGGTTTTTCCTGTGCTTTTTTAACCTTTCCTTTAGGATAAAATAAAAAGTCGGTGGTGACTCTTGCTAAACCGAAACATTTGCGAAAACAAACGCAAAACCTTAAGTCAGTTCTCCCACCGTATCACAGAACTGGCGACTCTGCTGGGGAGTAATTTAAAAGTGGGGTTACCTTAGGGTTTTAGATCACCTTTACATACTTGCTTTGTTTGCTTTGATTGCTTTACTTTTTTTTGGGTCCTTGTTTGGGTCTGTTGTAAATCCTACACCCGGATTTGGGGGCACCTTTTTAGGTAAATAGCAATAAAACTGTGAGGGAACTGTGTGGGGTATACCGACATGGTTGAAGCAGTAAGCTATGTTAGTGTGACATATTTGTGAGTACCGGTAACCCTTGAGTTCAATCAAGGAGAGTACGGGGCCGCTGAGTGATGTCATGAAGCACTAACGAACTCTTAGAACCTTAATTGACCATCTTAGCCTTTTTAGGGGTAGTGAGATGACCGACTTTGGTGCAGTCCGAAGTTGGTAGATACTCGATACTACACTCATTGAGGATTATTTTCTTGGAATATTTTGGTCGCCAGTTAAGTGGCTAAACCAAAACAATGAACACAGAAAATAATCCAATGATATTGAGCTCCTTAGAACCCGGTTTCTATTTTAGGACAGGATGAGCCAACTAATTTCAAGAGGGTACTTACCTACGAACCCCATGCAAGCCTAAACCTAATGACTTGTTTGCTTTGTGTGAATATGATTACCTGTATATACACTTACTTGCTTTTGCATACATGTACATAACATCATGACATCATACCATAACATTTTTTGAAATAACCATTTCAAGGATCTCGAGGTTCTTTTGATGCAGGGTCACGTTGAACCAGACATGTACCCAAGGGGCAAGAGGTTTTCCTCTAAACAAATGCCATCGAAGATCAAGTGCGACAACTTGAATCAGGGGCTATGACCCACTTGACATGGTGAGCTTGATTCTCGTGGAAAGACATCCACCATTACAAAGCTCTCCAATCAGAGATGTTGATCAAAGTTCAACCTCTAACATTTTCTTGTGTTTACTCCGAGAGATCCTTGAAAACATGCATTCACATATCATGCATTGCATCATAACAGTTTTTCCTTTTCAAGTTTCCTTATTCTCCTACTGTTTATTTCAGTAGAGATGGCTCTAGAGAGGACTGTCAAGGATATCCAAGATCAAAATGCTCAACTTCAAGAAATGTTCTTGAACCTGTCCCTGGGGCAAGAAGAAGTGAAAGCTCTCCTCACAAGGGGCATGGTCCAGGGGAATTCAAGCAATGCCAGGAGTGATCAGTTGGAGGAACTGCAGTTTGAGCTGGCAACATTGAGGATCCAGATGATGGGACAACTAGTGGGCCAGATGGCTCTCATCCAGGACTTGGCTCAAAGACAAGAGGAGCTCAGGGTTCTCGTCAACCAACTGCTCCGAGACAACCAAGTGGAGCAAACATATGAGGTTGAAGAGCAAGTCACCACTCAACCCCCCTTGAGACAAAAAGACAAGGGAAAGGCTCCTCTACTTGCTTCAGGGTCACAAGCCCATCAACAACCTCGTCAGCGTCAACGGGGTAATCGGCGTAAGCAAAATACGTCGGGAAGACAGTTCACTGAGACTGACATACCGTCATCTCTAATACTGGAGCGCTTGTTGGAGGTCAATCTGACTTCTTTGAGGGATCCTATTCGGAAGCCCAATACCTCCGCTCCTAGCTATCATCCCGACGCATTTTGTGTATACCACTCCTATAGTCCAGGACATGACACCGACAACTGTTGGGCCTTGAAGAACAAGATTCAAGATCTGATTGACATTGGAGTGCTGAGATTCATGCCAGATGGCGAGATGAAAATCTTCCGTTAAGGGTTTCTCCACCTGAATTGACAAGGCTCGAACTGAGAGACTTTTGTTTCATTTGAACTTACAAGTTGTAATCTCTTTGTTATTCAAACAATTATCTGTTGATGTCAAACTTTGTTTCATTAATGCATTGCATATGTTTGTCTTGAATTCATCCATTCGTTTTCACTACTCTTATGCTTTCTTTATGATATTTATCTCTTGATAAAAAGCTGCAAGCCTTTAGAGGGAGGATGACGAAACAATACCATAATCTCATACAGTATGCTTTTGAACAGACCTTGTTGATGATGTACATGCATTTCTTTCAAATCCCAAACACTGGAGTTATAAGGAAGATAACCCCTAGTCAACCCCTTCGAGCCAAAGAAGTAGGAGTTTTCTGTTCTAAACAAATTAAAACCTTTGATTTAAACCTGGGGCAGGGTAGTCTCTCAGTTAATCCAAAAAAGGTGCGCATTGAAGTCGCAAACTCTCAGTTCGTAATACAACGAATGACATCAAAAACATTCCTTTGGAATCAAAAGACAGTGATGGTTCCTTATCTCATAGGCAGTCATTACCTCTCAAAAGAGAAAAGCCCACTGAGCCAAAACCTATAAAGGAGGCTTAAGAAAGCTGGGGCATCCCGCTGACTGTAATCTCAAAAACAGGAACAGTCAGGCAAAAGTTAGGGATAACAAATCAAAAGAAAGAGGTCATTACAAACCCTCAACAACATGAAAAATGTTGCAAAAGAAAAAGGCGAGGATGACTGCCCTCCAAATTCAATTGGTGTGAACCATCACCAAAAGGTCGTTCCAAACTCGAATAGAGTTCGACGCACAATTAACTGAGTTTAGGGTTGAAGAACATCACGAAGAACGGGTGGGTACAAATATACTTTGAGCCTTTATCCTTTGTTTCTTAAACCGTGAACCAAGCCACGTTACAACCCTTCAAAAGTCCTAATTGAAGCATGGGTTAGTTCGAAAGCATACTGTTACAAAAGGTATCCTGACTCCTGTAAGGCTTTGCCCTAAATCTTGTGTTGAATTTGTCTTATAAAAAGTTTTCTGCTAAAAAACGCATTTTTCAAAACTTCCAGACAAGCATAAACTTTGCATTATTTGAATATCGTGTTTGCACATGGTTATTTGTTTGACGGCGAAGAAATTCATACAGCGAATGTTCGGATGAACGAAAGCTCTCTCAGTGAACAAAATCACTTCAAAATGGATGACACTTCCATTGACAAAATCTCCTATCAACAAGGGGGCATGACATGTCACTATCCAATTAACCTGGGGAAGTCCAGTCAAGATTTCAAAATCTTTCAAAGTTCAGTTAACCTGGGGCAGTCCAGTCAAGATTTCAACAAATCTCTCAATTACAGATTAACTTGGGGCAAGTCTCCCTCACCATCACTTGGACATTCGAATGTCAAAACCAAGGTCGTTCAAAATTTCCTTCATCACCTGCTGGAAGTTACGATCAACATCAAATTCCTTCATCACCTGTTGGAAGATACAGTTTCAAATACGCTCCAGACACGGTAGCCATTCTGTCACTCATTCAGATCATAGTTACAGTTTCAGATACACTCCAGACACGAAAGTCATTCTGCTACTCATACAGATCTCAACTCCAAGATACAGTTTCAGATACGCTCCAGACACGGTAGCCATTTTGTCACTCATTCAGATCCTAGTTACAGTTTCAGATACACTCCAGACACGAAAGTCATTCTGCTACTCATACAGATCTCAACTCCAAGATACAATTTCAGATACGCTCCAGACACGGTAGCCATTCTGTCACTCATTCAGATCCTAGTTACAGTTTTAGATACACTCCAAACAAGGAAGTCATTCTGCTACTCATACAGATCTCAACTCCAAGATACAGTTTCAGATACGCTCCAGACACGGTAGCTATTCTGTCACTCATTCACAATATCAGACCACCGCGAAGCCTGGATTACGACCAGATAGTGGTGTCTCCTAAGAGCAAGCTATGAAGCCCGGATTCGACCGGATAATAGTTTTATCCCCAACAAGTTATTGTGAAACCTGGACTACGACCAGATAGCAATACAAGTTTCTGTGAAAGCCTGGAGATCGACCAGATAGCAGTTAACGGTTAACAAAATGAAGATTCTCATCCTTAAAACCTCAGAAGATTGGTATACTCCCAATTTCTGGCCCCCAACAGAATGAAGATTCTCATTCTCAAAGTGGCGTATAACCCAGATCCCAGATTAATACTTGTAGAAAGCCAGGAAAACTATCTGTGGACGACTGATTGTAGATCAACACCTGTAACAAGCCAGGAAAACTATCTACAGGAAGAGATTGAAGATTAATACCTGTAACAAGCTAGGAAAACCATCTTTCTTTCTCAGGTCAGAGATTAATACCTGAAACCAGCCAGGGCAACTATCTCACCGACCAACCTTTTCAAGATCCCAGATCAATACCTGCAACAATCAAAAGATTCTTGCAATCCCCAGCGGAGCTAAAACTTCCAACTATCAATCCCCAAGCAGAATGAAGACTCTCATTCTCAATTCCTCACAGAGTATTCAAATATTCTCCAGTGAAGATCTCCTCAAGACAGGAATCCCCAGTAGATTGGCATACAACCCAAGCTCCGGATCCCCCAACAGTGGTTCCAGGACTTCTCATTTCCAACAATCCCCGGCAGCAGTCAAGATTCTATTATCTCCAGCCATCCAGGATTCATCTATCCTCAGCAAGACAGCTCATCATCTTACATGCGCATTCATTATATTCATATCATAAACATTGATATAACATATATTGCATCATACATTTCATGCAACATAACTTTGTGTTTAGCTAACATTTTGTCCTTTTTCAGGATAAGAATAAAAGGCTATCATTAACAATTATTCAGATGCAGTTTTACACGGACTCATCATCAAGAAACCCTACACCGGTTCCTTCTTCAACTTCAAGACTTCTGAAAACAGTTTACGAGTTCTCCAGATACGGATGTTAACCTATCGCTTGTTCAGATTCTTCAAATTCTGAAAACAGTTTACGGATTCTCCAAACACGGATGTTAATCTATCGCTTGTTCAGACTCAACTTCTGAAAACAGTTTACGGGTTCTCCAGATACGGATGTTAACCTATCGCTTGTTCAGATTCTTCAACTTCAGAAAACAATTTACAGATTCTCCAAACACGGTGTTAATCTATCGCTTGTTCAGACTCAACTTTTGAAAACAGTTTACGGACGCTTCCCAACATGGATGCTGCTCTATTGCTTATTCAACTCCAAGACTTCTGAAAACAGTTTACGGGTTCTCCAGACACGGATGTTAACCTATCGCTTATTCAGATTCTTCAACTTCTGAAAACAGTTTACGGGTTCTCCAGACACGAATGTTAACCTATCGCTTGTTTAGATTCTTCAACTTCTGAAAACAGTTTACGGATTCTCCAAACACGGATGTTAATCTATCGCTTGTTCAGACTCAACTTTTGAAAACAGTTTACGGATGCTTCCCAACATGGATGCTGCTCTATTGCTTATTCAACTCCAAGACTACTGAAAACAGTTTACGGATTCTCCAAACACGGATGTTAATCTATTGCTTGTTCAGACTCAACTTTTGAAAACAGTTTACGGACGCTTCCCAACATGGATGCTGCTCTATTGCTTATTCAACTTCAAGACCTCTGAAAACAGTTTACGGGTTCTCCAGACACGGATGTTAACCTATCGCTTGTTCAGATCCAAGACCTCTGAAAACAGTTTACGGGTTCTCCAGACACGGATGTTAACCTATCGCTTATTCAGATCCAAGATTTCTGAAAACAGTTTACGGATTCTCCAAACACGGATGTTAATCTATCGCTTGTTCAGATTTAACTTCTGAAAACAGTTTACGGGTTCTCCAGACACGGATGTTAACCTATCGCTTGTTCAGATTCTTCAGCTTCTGAAAACAGTTTACGGATTCTCCAAACACGGAGGTTAATCTATTGCTTGTTCAGACTCAACTTTTGAAAACAGTTTACGGACGCTTCCCAACATGGATGCTGCTCTATTGCTTATTCAACTTCAAGAATTCTGAAAACAGTTTACGGGTTCTCCAGACACGGATGTTAATCTATCGCTTGTTCAGATGCAACTACTGAAAACAGTTTACGGGTTCTCCAGACACGGATGTTAACCTATCGCTTATTCAGATGCTACTACTGAAAACGGTTTACGGATGCTTCCAGATACGGATGTCAATCTATTGCTTATTCAGACCCCTAGTTCAGAGATGTTCCAAAACATGGATACCTTTCTGATACTCACCCGTTCACCAATGACATACAGTTCAACAAACATTTCCAGATGGCATCTCTAAGCCCATCCTCCTACCAGCAATTTCCAGATGGCATCTCTAAGCCAACCCCCCTGTCACATCTCCAGATGGCATCTTTAAGCCCATCACCAAATGGCACCTTTAAGCCCATTCCCTCAGACTACGCTTTGACGAGTGCAAATTTTTTTTGGGGCACTCTAGTGTCCAATCTCCTTTTACCTTTGAGTCGCGAACGGCAAGCTTGCAAATCTAACTCTTCAGGTTCAAGAAGATTGAACAGGGGCAACTGTTGTACCCCAAAATTTGCCCTCCTCTCTTTTACAAGAAATCACAGCTTCGGGCTTTTCCTGATTTTTCAAATTGGCTCAAGAATCGGTCAAACAGACTTTTCTCATCAGTCAAACAAAATTAGGGTTTCCATTGATTTTGAATTAGTTCAAGCAGATTGCTAGGGTTTGTTTGAGTTTGGCTCAGGGTTTGATCAGGCGGACGTTTCTTTGACAATAAATCAAGAATTAGGGTTTGCACGCGCATTTTCAGAAGAATTTGAATCCACAGTGTATTAATTGGCTGTTACACTACTTTGACGCCTGCTCAAGGTTCCAGTTTGTTTCTCAATAAACCTGAATCTCTGGATTAGAAGCTGAGGCTTCTGGTTGGAAATTTGTAGTGTTTGGTTTAATCAGTAAAAGGAAAGGCACATGGACGTTTGCTTGATTAACTGTGCAATGCTTGTGGTTAATTGGGACGCCGGGTTTATTATTGATTAATGCGAAGTTGCAAGACTACAGTGTTTATTAATTATTTATTGTATCTAAGTTAGAATAATTGGGATTTACTTCCAGTTATTTTAATTCAAGAAAACTTAAATAATTAAAGAGACAGTGAAATAAAAGAGATATCTGACAAAAAAAGACCTTTATTTATTTTTAATTATTTGTACAAGTGTTATTTAAATACAGTAATTATTTACAAGTATTTATAATAATATTTATTACAATGATTAAAAGTAAAATAAAATTACATCCTAAAGTTTCCTAAGTCTTCATCTTCTACTGCTGCTCCCCATTGCTCAACTGATTTTTTATCTGCAAAAATAAAAAAAAGAAAGAAGTCAAATGCAGATGAATTTAAAAAGGGCATTCTCAGACAGTTAAATCATAAAAAGCTCATCATTAAAAGTGTTGGCCGGAATCAGTTTGTTTGCCCTCTCTGCAAATCACAAGAGGACTCTTGGTTCACAAAGAGGGAAAGGGAAATATGCTTGCAAAATATATGAAATGCACGAAGCTACTGAATATGCCAAATACAAAGCTGCACAGTTCAAAATTCTAAACCAAGTCACAGGTAACAAACTGAATATGCCAAAACAATTTACAAGCAAACTGCACATGGCAAACTAAGTTACCAAGAGATGCCAACCAAGCTACCCAAAGAAACTATCAAAAGGCTGTCAAAGAGATATCAACAAGTACACAAAATGCAGAAAATCTGAAGAAAGAAGATATGCAGAGCAAAACTAACAATGCAAGCAACATATTCAAAGATTATCATCATTTTCCAGGCCATCACTTTTTCAGAAAAGTACAGTTTTAAGCAATATAATATGCTTTTTATCTGTAGAGAGAGAAAAGAGAGAGAGAAGGAGAAGGCTTACAGTTTTGCAGGCTTAGGCTAGAGATATAAAACAAGATATACTAGAACAGTAAAAGAAGAGGCAGAATACACAAGAGATAACACAAATTGTAACATTGCAAAAACCTGCATAAGATACAAACTGCTTCAGCCTGTCAAACACAAGCAAGCAATAACACAAATCCTAAACCTTAAGCCTGTACCAATACACAAAAACCAGAAATGGCCACAAAACTGCATTAGAACATTCAAGTCAAGCCTATACCAGAAAAAATAACACAAACTGTAAACACAAGCCAGAACAACCTGTTTCAACTTAGTATCAAAACCTGCTAAGCTTCAACATGCAGAACCAGCTTGGAAGCCTCACAAAACCATACAAATATACCAGCCTGTATCAGTAAACAAAACTGCATATACCCTAAACCTGTTTCAAACATACAAGCTTTTCAAAAACTGTGTTAAGAACACAAGCCAAAAAACACATAAACCTGTTAAAACATACAGCCTGCCCAAAGCCAAGTTCCATCCAAGCCAAAGCCAAACAATAACTGAATCAAATATCTCAGAGCTATCATCATTGATAAGAAGGAAGAGAAAAAAAAAGTCAAAGGCAACACTAAAGGATCTCAGATTCAAACAACATCATCATTGAAACACAAATCAAGCTCACCACAGAGTCAGAAGCAACAAGCAAATCCTAAACTCTCAGAACTAACAGCTCATCATTGAGTAACAAAGCCAACTCAGAATCAAAGCCAAAAGAGAGAGGAAAAGCAATCTCAGAGTTATCATCATCAAACTCAGAAGAGTCAAACAAATAAGCATATCAAAAGCAACTCAGATTCGAAATCATCATCATTATCAAAGAACACAAAAGTTCATCAAAAGTCAGAATCACACATATCCAAACAATCTCTCAGAACCAAGGTTCATCATTGAGCAAGCCAAAGCCAAAGATGTCAAAGGCAACTCAGAATCAACATCATTAATATACAGAGGCAAGTATTCAGAAGGAGAAAAGGAAAGACAGAAGCAAATGATCTAGGGTTCTCAGATTATACTATCATCATTAAACAAGCAAGATACAAAGTACTAGGGAAGTCAGCAAGCCTCGTCATCATACTCCCTCCGTTCGGCCGCCTAAGACGCCTCCCGTTCTCCTCCGTCTCCTCTCCAAAGGTAGAAATTTCTTCTCCCTTTTTACACACCTCACATGAACAACAACACATAAAAATCAGAACATACAAAAATAAAGCATGCAAGATAAAAAAACATGAAACCCTAAAAGCTCGTTAAAACCGAATCAAACCTTTTCTCATCACAGTCTTGCTCAAACATGGAGAGAGGGAGATGGAGATGGAGTCTGGTAGCCAGGCGTGGAAGGAGAGCATCAATGGCCTTGGCTTGAGAAAGTGAAGAGAACGACGAAGAAGAAGAAGATGAGAGCGCCGCTCCAACGCTGTAACCCTATTCTGAGTAATAACAAAACAAACCCTATGCAAAGTTGTGAAACACGTCTTCGGCTTTCGCCCCATCCAAACGCCTAAGCCCAATGTTTCTGGCGTGCACCCCCCCCCCCCCCCCCCCATTGACCTCTTTCACACATATTTTTGGGCCCAACATGATATACCAAGCCCATTCAATCTTTTTACCTTTTTATTTTTTTTATTTTTTTGTCTACTTCAAACTAATACTATTTTTTATCACTCTATTTTCTTTTTATATAACTTAATTATTTTCTTTGTTAAATAAATAATATATTAATTTTTCATAATAAATTTATTTTAACAATATTTTTATTATACCTAAAATATGTAAATATTAGATTTAATTAGGTTAATAGATTTTTAAAACTCTTTTTAATAAATCTTCTTTACATAAACTTTAAAACATTTTTCTTTTCTTTTCACTAAAACATTTGTTTATACATAATCAACAAAAACCCAAAGATAAATAAAATACTTAATAATATATTAGGTTAACATTTTTTATCACTTGTAGATAATCACATACACTTTCACAAATACTTTTGGTACATTTCTTTTATTCTTATACATTGCTACATTTTACATTAAGAATACGATTCAATTTGGTTGTAAATATTATTTGGACACTACTATCCTGATAAGACTCATCCCCATTTGTAAATATTTGTACCCCCATTCCTGGATACATATTTGTAATAGCTTAGACTTTAAATTCCCGCAATTTATCGCTTTCTATATACTGTATAGTAATTAGGGTTTGTATGCGAAGATTCAAAATCAACCGCTAGATAACCTAATACAAGACAAATGCATGACAATCAATACACAATTCACACTTGCACCCCTAGGGTAATCCCGCTTGTTGCCTTCAAAAATGGGCCATGTTGCATGTTGAGTGTCTTTGGCAAAACAAGAACAAATCAAATGATCATAGTCCCTCGATGACGCTTTCGAAGTTGCCTAAATAAATGATCAAGTCCCTTAAAAGCAAATTGCCAAAATACTTGACACCATTGCATTCATGGTCTATACGATGACCCGTGCCCGTCCCGTTAACATCCTAACGCAAGGTTGTTCACCAAATACAATGGTGAAACAACACTGTTAAAAGGGTTAAAACATGAGAAAGACCTTTGAGCAAATTTAGGGGTAGACAACTCTTAGTTACTTGATCAAACTTGCAAAACACACTTGCCTACTTTCAAAACACACTCCACAACACAACTTTCAAAACAACTTTCAAAAACATTGAAACATCTTTTCAAAAAGACACACACCTTTGTAAAACATTCGAGTAAAGAATTGTTACAACGGTTGCCTAGACAAGGCATCTTTTTCAAAACATTTTCAAAACCACACACACACAAACACCATTTCAAACAATTGAAAAGCAAGGCAAGTAACCTAAAACAAGTAACTAAGAGCCCATGGATAACCATGGATGAAAAGGGTGCTAGCACCTTCCCTTTTCATAATCTACCCCCCGAACCCACGAAAACATCTCGAAGGTTTTCCTGTGCTTTTTTAACCTTTCCTTTAGGATAAAATAAATCCAGTGGCGACTCTTGCTAAACCGAAACATTTGCAAAAACAAACGCAAAACCTCAAGTCAGTTCTTCCACCGTATCACAGTAACTCATAGCATATAAGAATATTTGAGCTTTCTTCATTAGAAAACTTGCAAGGAGACCCTTAACTCCACTTCTTCTTTCCCAATTGGATTCAATGTCAGATGGTTTTAAATGCAAAGCTACGACAACACTTTCAGCAACTGGTTCTTGTTCTAAACCGGTGAAAGGTACTTGCTCTAATATAGGCGACCCAAGTATTTTGGAGAATTTTTCCAACGTAGGCACCAACTGGTAATCTGGAAAAGTGAAACAATGGTGTTTAGGGTCGAAGAACTGGAACAGAACACTCATCAGACCTTCATCAAACCCGGTAGTAACCAAACTGAGCAAGTGACCATATCTCTTGTTGAATGATGAGCCCTCGGGAACTCTCAGGACCAATTCTTTGAGTTTGGGAGAGACCTCTACAAAATTGATTCGGATGATCTTTCTGCGACTTGAATCTATACCCTACAAAACAAAAAGGAAAGATAAATCTCCAGCCCCTTGAAATGGTTAGCGTGTATGTCATGATGTTCATGATGTTATGGTTATGCTTTGAAATCACAGACATATCAAGCAAGTCCCACAAAAGACCCTAGGTTTAATGGCTTGCGTAAGTTTTTAAAGGTAAGTACCCTCTTAAAGTTTAGTTGGCTCAACCTGTCCTATTAAAAGTAACGGGGTTCTAGGGAGTCTCATATCACTAACCTTTATTTTAGGCATTGTTCTAGCTCAAGCACCAAAGTATTGCAGACAGAATATCCCAAAAGTCCAATCTCAATGAGTGTAGCATCGAGTATCATCCAAACTTCAGTCAGAACCAAAGACGACTATCTCACTACTTTCTAATGGATTAGGATGAGGCGAGTAAAGGTTCTAAAGGTTAGTTAGCGCTTAATGACACTATAATGAAGCCTAATGTTATCCTTGACTGACTCAAGGAACATTAGTACAAGTCAGAGTATCACGCTAACGCAGCTATCACTTTGTCCATATCGGTCTACGCTGTACAACTTCCATGATTTATTTCTACTTACCTAAAAATGTGCCACAGATCCGGGTATAGGATATTTTAACAAAAGCCCAAGTAAAGACCCAAAAAATGTAAAGCAAACAAGTCAAACAAATAAAGAAATTAAAGGTCATCTAGCCCTAAGGTAACCCCACTTTTAAGTTAAAGATTCCCAGCAGAGTCGCCAGTTCTGTAATACGGTGGGAGAATTGACTTGGGTGTTTTGTGTTTGATCACATTTTTTGCGGATAGCCAGAGTCGCCACCGAATTTTCTTTTATCCAAATAAGGAAAGGGTGAAAAGAACAGGAAAAACCTTTGAGATTATTTTCTTGACTTCGGGGGGTAGATTATGAAAAGGGAAGATGTTAGTACCCTTTTCATCTGTAGTTATCTACAGGCTCTTAGTTGCTTGCTAGATCACTTGCTTTTGTTTGAAAATGTGCTTGTGGTGTAGGTTTTGAAATTATTTTGAAAAAAACGTCTTTGTAATGGCTCTCGTTTCTATAAGAACGCGTACAAAGTGTTATTTTGAAAATAGTTCAAAGTGATGTTTGTGGAATGTGTTTTTGAAAGTGATTTTGAAAAGTGTCTTTGTAATGGTTCTCGTTTCTATAAGAACGCGTACAAAGTGTTTTGTCTTTTGAAAATGTTTCAAATGAAGGTGTTGTTGTATAAAATGTTTTTTGTTGTGAGAAAGTGATCAACTAGGAGCATCCTACCTACTCAAAAGGTCTTAATGTTCTTTTCCTCCTCCTTTAGATGTTGCTATCTTACCATTGATTTGGTAAGAAACCCCATCGTTGGATGTAAAGGAACGGGCGTGGGCCATTTGTATAGTCATAAAAGGCAATCTATGAGACATTTTAGCAATGTCGTTTAGGGACTAGATCGTTTACCGAAGGCAACATTGGGGGTCATCAAGGGACTACGATCTTTTATCGAGGGTCTTTGCTAAAACACCCATATTCGAGGGACATGACTATTTTCCGAGGCGACAAGTGAGATTACCCTAGAGGTGCATGTGTGTGAATAGTGTGTTTGATTGCATGCATTTTGTCTTTGATTAGGGTGATCTACTTGTTGATTTTATTTTATCATACACACCCTATCTTACGAGCAATTATATGAAAAGCGGTAAACTTGCAGAATTTAAACCCTAAGCTACATCATTAGGGGGATGGGGATACAATTTGCCAATGGGGATGAAATAGGTGTCTAATTATTACAACCATATCGAATAAGTGGACAATAATGAAGAATATATATACAATGCAAAAACAGTGTAAAAAGAAGGAAAAATTGTATTTTGAACTACTATGTGTCAACACATGCTGTTATGCATCGACGCATAACTTTCCTTGCCCCTGCCAAACAAAATCAACTCAGTATAAGTCGACACATAATGGTATGTCTCGACTCATTTCCTGCTTGTGTCGATACATACGCGCTTAGTGTTGACTCATGCATCTTCCATCTTTCTGTTTTGGGACCTGGATAGCAGTATGAGTCAATGCATAAGGCCATGTGTCAACTCATACCCTATTTTTCCACTTAGAATGAGTCGACCCATGTGGGTATGGGTCGACTCATGTTGTAGTTTTTTGCCTCTATCACCATTCTTTTGCATGTATCAGTCAGTTTTCAATATATGAATGATAAAAATGAACAACAAGTAAATGATTAACTTCAAGAGTAGTGATTGCTACATCTTATCTTCATAAATAAACCAAAAAATGATGTACGAAAAATGCAAGGTTAAGATGACTTACCTTGGAAATGCACTTTAGGTTTTAAGTTTGAATACCCTTCAAGATGTTGTGTGGACCTTAACGAAACTCCAGGAAGCTGCTAGACCTCCCTTTATGTTGAAGGTTGCTGAACCAACTCCAAATAGTCAAGTTTGTGTAGTATTGTCTTTTGTTTAGAAGTTGAGAATAAGGGCACTACAGAAATTGTTCTTGTGCCTGAACAATTTCTATGTGATGTGAAGTGTTTAGAGGGTTTATGGGAGAGTTTGCAAGGTTGCACAATAATGGGTTGATGATTTTTCTGTTTTGTGAGTGAAAGCAGAGTTGAAGATGAGCAGAGTCTTATGAAAAATGATTTGAGTTTTACAAAAGTTCTGTTTTTCTCTTCTCCCCTTTTTTTCTCAGAAAAAATTCTCTCTATGTCTTATGAAATAATGCCTTTTGTAGATTCTTGACTGAGGTTTAAGAGGGAAACAAAATAAGTTATTTTGAACTGTTTTTGCCTATTGCTTTGATACTTTTTACACATAATTTTCCTTTACCATTTTGGTGCAATTTTGTGGCTGTTATGATGCAGGTTGGAGCAGACTGCATAAAGCAATTATGGACTGTATAGGACAGCATATGCAGGTTTTTGTGACAGGTTTGTGATGCAGCATAGCACAAGGTTTTTTTTGTAGGACAACAATGGAGCAGAGTTTTAGAGTGTTGTGGTAATGTATAGAAGTAGCATATCATACTTTGTTCAGCAATAACTTGGACAACATAGTTTGCAGCATGAAACAAGTTTGGTTTGTCGAGCAATTTATGCAAATTGTATCAAAGACAAAGTATTGTGGCAAGGTTTTGAGTCAAAGGAAAAAGTCCAAGCAATACAAAGTTTGGGATTTGTAAACTTGCAAAAATGCCACTTTGTAATAACTTGAATTATTTGTAACATCTTGAACTATTTTGAGTTGTAGTGTCAAGATGTCATGAAGCAATGAACTTAACTTAGAAAAATTTCCAAGTCTTGCAAAAGTTGGATTTTTAACTTTCTTGATTTTTGATGATTAAATTTCATATTTTGGATGTCTTGATGAAATATGATTTTTGGGACTCAACTTTGGTCAAAAAGTCAAAGTTTGACTTTTTAGTATACAGTTGACTTTTCCCACCAATTGACCGAATTTTGTCTATCAATCCACTGATCTCAGGAGATGAATTGAAATATGCAATTAGGTCAAAATGACACGCTCGGATCTTTGAGATCATGCTTTCAATCAATAAGCCAGGTATTAGGTCAAAAATCAAAGTTCGGTCGTTTACAGTCAAAACCCTAATTTTACCTTTTTGGTAATTTGAATGACTTTCTTGGAAAATTGTGATCCCAAACTTGAAACTTGACAAAAATAATCCCGAGGATCCATAATGATCCATGAAAGTCATTCGAAACATTAAAAATCCAACTGGCTTTGTACAAACTCAAACCCTAATTTGAAGCGTTAGTGCTGAGGAGATTATTTAACCTAGTCAGTGCTTACGCAAACTTGAATCATTGAAGATGTTTGTAGGGAAATATATTGAAAAATGAGAGGAAAAATTTTGGGGTACAATAGTGTGTGAACAAATTCTTAACAAAATATAAGTTTTATAAATTTATACAAATTGCATGACTTTAAAAAATTATTGTATAAGAATTAATAACAATAACCTCAAATAACATAATCCTGTTAAATGTATAATTTCAAATCAGATAAATATTAAATATTTATATATCCAAATTAACTGTCAAATAAATTCACATATGCAGCAAAAAATTCTTTAAATAAATTATTTTAGAATCAACAAAAATTCATTCTAAAATCCAAAGTATCCAAAATTTAAAGAATCAAATCTTTAGTTTTACCTTATAATTTTGAGAGATATCTAAAATATTCAAAAATTTCCATAAATAGTATATAATAACTAAGTATATATTAAGCAAATTAGAATTTGTCTTATCTCTCAAAATCGAAATTCATGTGCATATTTTATATCAATCAAATTGAAAAATAAAATAATAATTAAAAAATCAAATAAAAAGATTTGATAATAAGTCTTTTTTTTTTTAAATTCAAAACCAAGAATTAAATCACTAAAATAAGATTTAAATTCAATATTTATCTTTCTCAAATAATTGACATATATGTATATTTTTAATTATATTATTTATAGTCATAAATAAAGTGCTGAGAATCAAAATTCTTTAAAAGAAAATATATTTTAGGATTCTCGATCATCAATCATAATCATATATGTGATTCTAAAAAAACTAAACATGAAGACCTGCTCTGATACCATTTGTTAGAATTAATTCAATAACAATTAATCACATATATATTTTCTATATATTATATCATATACTTTAGTGCAGAATATAATAAATAATTATGAACATGTATATAACTATAGGATCTAGAACATGTTAATATACTAGATATGAGATTTCAGGAATATCTGGATTCATAAGATAAAAAAACTTTTAGCAATGATAATTGTAATCCTGAAACGCACACTTGTTGGCTTGTGGATCTTCCTCAACCGGCACTCCTAATGCCTTGAACACTCTTAAACGGGAAGAAGATATTATTTTGCTTTTGTTCGGTATATTGGGGACCATACCTTTATATAATGTGATGGCCAATTAGGATTTCCATTATTCCCAAATGGGTCATATCCACTCATATTTGAGTCCATACCCAATTATTTAATTAATTAATTAAATAATTCATAAATAAAGTCTAAATAACCTTTTAACATTATTTGATCACGTAATTATTTAAGACACTTTATTTAATAAAATAACTAATATAATTAAATAAATATATTTGACCACATAATTATTGGAATACTAATATAAAATTATATTATTAAAATATTTCAACATTTTGCCCAAGAATTATTAAGAAATTTCTCACTCCTTTTTTGAATTTCTTCCACTGTTTCATCCACTTCATTAATTTGGGTGGCATCTATCTACATTAGGGGTTGGTAAACCTGGTTAGATAGGTGGACTATCCATAGTGTTGCACAAACCTCATGACTTGTTTCAACATTAGTAGTAGGAACAATGAATTGAACTGACCTCATTTATTTTTATGAATTATTTATATAAACACCAATAAGACTTTTAGCCACATTAACATCAACTAAAGTAGAGATGACAATAGGTACCAATGAGCACATGTACTAATTTCCCGCTATCTGTCCCGTTTAGTAAATACGATACTCATATTCGTGCAGATATCCGTTAGACGAATATCTGTGGATTTTGAGATACCTGCAGATATATACGGATATCCATGGATACTTTTTCTTTAAAAAAAAATATAATAAACTAATTTTTTTAATCCTTTTTAAAAACAACAACATAATTTCAAATTTAACATATAATAATAATAATAATAATAATAATAATAATAATAATAATAATAAAAATAAATCACATTCATTTTATTTCTTCTTTTTATAAATAATTATATTATACTCAACAAAATAATAATAGTTCATTCAACAAAATACTACTACTACTACTACTAATAATAATAATAATAATAATAATTTTAGATTAAATAAATCAATATTTAAGTAATTTTGTTAATTATTAACGAATACGGATACCCGTGGATATGAGTACCATCAAATCTATATTCGTACCCGTAAGTAAACGGATAACTAAATATCCATTTATTTTACCGTGGATACCCATTAAGGCATCCTACCCGTACCCGTGACGGGTTTTACCTACGGATACCCACGAGTATGGATTTTTTTGCCATCCCTAAACTAAAGGATGTTTGATCACACTATACACAGGTGTTGTGTCTCCATAACTTCAATGACAAGATTTGTAAATTTCTCCACCACACGGGGCATAAACTTTGTTCAATTCTCCTTTGTTTTTATTTTTTAATTTGCCAAGGTCAGACATTGGCTTCCTTTTGCAATTTGCATTATAGTGGTCTATTCCATTGCAAAAGTTGCAAGACTCAAGTATCCTTTCATATTCTATCTCCACATAAAAAGTAAAAGCTATTCTCTCAACAAGTATTTTGTTGCTCAAATCTTTTGTCAAATCTTATGTCTACCAACACTATCACATAATGGCCAAAGGCCTTGTCAAAGGCAAACTTGTTAAATGTAGAATCAATGCATATTGGAATGCATATGTTGCTAGCAATACCAATGATGATTTTGGGTCTTCAATACTTTTGGAAAAGACCAAGAATTATGACCCAAACCTGTGTAGAGGTGTGATGAACATATGATGGTATATAGTCTCTAGTCTAATGGAATAACTTAAGGACCCAGGGTTTAGGTTCCACGAGTTTAGTGATATGACCATACACACATCTTCCATGCTAAAAAAACTCAAAGAAATTTTTTCCAAGAGATGTAATGTCTCATTTCCCGATTGATTTCTCAAGAGGGCTAAGCTTAGCGTAGAGACAAGCCACAATAACCTTTAGGCCAAATGATTCTACCATGGATGTTAGGTTTGCATGCTTCTAGACCTAATTGGAATTCATCCTCATATATTTCTACTACTATACTATCACATTTAACACAAAGGATTAAGAGTTGATTTATGGGAATGTTACAAGCATTATTAACTACTTCTATAAATAATTTTAAAGTTTTGGGTGTGAGGTTCGTGTGTACCATTTGAGGACAAGTTTGTGATTGATGAACTTTAATAAATAAGTCATAAACAATCTAGAATATCATTGGAACAAAATAGAGGGTGCATGTCAAAGACTAAATCATCACTATTTTATTCTTCGTAAAAGTGTTTTATTCTTCGTGAAAATCACTAGAGTTTCATGTTTCATAATTTTTATTTATCAATATAATTTTTATTTATCAATATAAATTGAGTTAGAAAGTAGCAAGAAAATAAACTATAATTTATATTTTTACAAGTTATAGTTTAAAATATTAAAGTTGAAATTAATATAATACAATTAAAAATAAATAGAAAAAGAATTTGATAAATCAAAATACTCAATAATAACTTTTTATTTTTAAATCTTGTGCCCTAGACCCAATTACTGAACCATCCTTATCTATTTCTTTTCAAAACAAAAAATTATAATTCAACCTTTATAATAATTAATGAATAATTTTTTAATTAATTATTTACAGCAAAAAAAAAACATGAGTGTTGTCATTAGTGTGCTTTTGCAATGTTCTCCTTTCTTTTCAGTCTTTCAGTTTCAGTTTCAGGAGAGTTTCTGCTTTTCCACTTTTTATTATTTAAATCATTTCCAATATAATATAATAAAATATTTATTTTATTTTTATTTTATCTATTCTTCGTTCTTTCTTCTTCTTTTTGACTACTTACTTTATTCAGGCTCCTCTCTCTCTAAACTTTTTCTCTCTCTCTCTCTCTCTAAACTTTCTCTCTCCTCTCTCTCTCCACCATCACCCGCTTCGGAGACAACGCCGGAACACCGTATACTCTACCGGAAAACTGCCGGAAAATACTCTGTTCTTATTCTCTGAAGTAGACCGCTCCGACCAAGTCTCGGAGAACCGGGTTTTTTTCGTTTCTTCTTCACCCGGTCCAAGTTGCTGCATGAGTTGAAAAAACGGCTTTTTTGACTTGGAATTGTCAATGGGGTTACTGGGTTTCTAGTTTTCGTGAAGAGGAACGGATCTACTTAGGTTTTTTGCAGTTTAGAGGATAGATAAGAAGTGGGTTTTGAGTTTCGGAGAAATTGAGTTTGAGGTTTATGATGTACGGAACTCTGAGAAGCGATCGTAGAGGATGGTGGAGTTTCGGTGAATTTCTCACATGGAATGGCAGATCTTGTTAATCACAGGAATGCAGACCGTGACATTCAGCAGGTGGGTCACTTGTTTCACGTCAAAGTTCTGATTTTTTTTGGTAGCTGGTTTTGTTGTTGAACTTTTTTGTTTTTTGGGGTGGCAAAGACTGTTATGATTATGATTATGATTATGTTCGAGTGTTTTGTGTGTCTGTCAGTGTTTTCTTGTTTGAACTAATTGGGAAATTTGAGGGATACCAAACTTAGGATATGAATTTTGGTTAAAAATGTGATTTTTATCAAGTGGGGTTTTTGATTTTGATTAAATGAGGTTTAGTTTGTTAAATGACTTTATCAATTGTCTTGGAATGGGATATTCCGGAAGAGAAAAATAGGGTATGTTTGTTATTGGTATTTGTTGCCAACATATGTTAATGGTGACTATGCTGATGACTTCTCTCTGTTGGGGGAACTTGGCTGACCACCTTTAGTGGGGTCTACCCTACCAACCACATATTTTTTCATCACAAGGTCCCAAGCCCGGATAAGGAGAGGATTGTGTTAGGCAGTCGACAGTCAACGTAAAACTTTATCGAATCTCTATAACATGAATCAACTACGAAATAATCCATGTAGCCGACTCCACTTAGTGGGATAAGGCTTGGTTGGTTGGTAAGGATCAAACTCCGAGACATTGCTTAAAAGATTCTTGTTCAGTTCCACAACATGATGTTGGTATAATAGAGGGCATATTTCTTTGGATTTGAATGTGATGTAAATGTGACTGATTTGGTTTAATTTGTTAACAGCTAAGCCAACTCTGTCGGGGTAGATTTCTTTTGATTCTTTCTTTATATGATGTACTTTTGATAGTGCAGCACCTTATGGTTAATAAATGTCTTGGATTGTTTGGTAAAATACAAGAGAATGTTGTACCTTACATCAGTTTTGTTGCACTTGCTGTAATAACTAGATTGGAGATAACTGAATTAGTGTTCCTGTAGAGAAATTGAGTCTTCTATTAATGTTAATTTCTTGGACAATAATGATTGTGTTCCCCAGAAACATCTCTGGCCCAGACATTATTTTCCAACCTCTATGTCTGGTTTATTTCCTGTATTAATATTTGTTTGTTTGTTTAATTTAATGTCTCCTCTAGTTTACCACTATATTCATTATGCAGGCGTTGATTGCTTTGAAAAAGGGTGCTCAATTGCTTAAATATGGTCGTAAAGGAAAACCAAAGTTTTGTCCATTTAGACTTTCCAAAGTAAGTTCAGGAAAATATTTTTCAGCAAAATTTTAGTGGATTCTCTATATTTCTTGCGTAGTTATATATAGGTTATTTAGCATGTTAGTTGATGTTATAGGAATGTATGATATGGAAAGGTTTTAAATTGTATTTTTTTAATGCTTTTACCTGCCGTTTTATTACATAGTAAACATTATAACAAAGCTATGTATGGTTTTATTGTAGTTTTTTTTTTAATGATAACACCCATTGATGGATGTAGCTGTCCTCGCATAGTACATTAAGATTATTGCTGTACTAAATTACTAATGATATCAAATGCAATCAAAGTTTGATTTCTCTAGTGGACCATTCCATCTTCTATAGAATTAGAGTTTATCATTCTGTGTCCTTCTGTGCTTCCAAGTCCTTTATTTCATCAATTTAGAATGACTATTAAGTTGTGGTGGCTTACTAACTTTTACGTATTGACTGAACAGCCGACTCCCAATCTTATCAGACCCAGCTCATTTCCTTTTTTTTTGTTTACAATCTATATTTGTTTATTACATTGGAATTAGCTACCACTTGATGTGTTTCAGTTTTACTAGTATAGTGGTGTGGCATATATACAAGTACGCTTCTTGGCCGAAATTAATAATTAACAATAATAATATTTTTTATTTTCCCACTACATGGGTTCGGTCAGCTACATAAATCAAATGTTGCCATAATATTGTGTTATGAGCCGTATCTACAAATACAACGACAACAATCAAGTCTTTTCAAACTAGGTGGGGGTAAACTATGTAGATCAATCAACACCGTGAAGTCCTATCATGTATTAGGTCTAGCAATAGACCATTTACCTCTAAATATCTCTTAATGGTTTGACCTATAGTTTGTACATCAAATTCTATCTCATTTACCTCTAAATATCTCATCAAATTCTATCTCATTTGACCTATAGTTTGTACATCAAATTCTATCTCATTTACCTCTAAATATCTCATTTATTTTTGGTTTTTATTGCCTCAGTTTTATACAAGATCTCCCTTGATGGTTTTGTATATAACTTTTGGAGGTCTCCCTCCTTTTTGAAATATTTAACTATCCTCCATATCATTGCTTCTCTGGGTCTTTTCCAAACATGTTCAAATCGTCCATGACGAGATTTTACCATTTACTCTACAATAGGAGCTATCCTCACTTTCTCTTTAATGACTTCATTCTTAATGTTATTTTCTCGTGTCACCACTAACCCAGCAGAGCCTTTTTCTTACAACACTGACCTCATTTTCTTGTTGTCTCTTTATCGCATGGCATTTAGTGTCATACACGTCAAAGGTGCTACAGTTGTGCTATAACTTTTTCCTTTTAGCTCAAGTTGTATTTTTCTATCACAAATTACAGTAAAAGTGTTCCTTCATGTCTTCCACTCTACATAACACAGATCTGAATTTGCTGCTGTTGGAGAACAACACATTTATCTAAAATAAATGATATTGGCCGTTAATTTGAGATTAGATGACTCAAATTACACAACAGCTAAATCCGTTTTAAACAATCTCTACCATTGATTTAGGTGGGACAGTTGAAATTAAAAACTGCTCTATAGATACAGCAGGGAATCCGTTTCCACTTAACACAAGCAACCTGCAGTATTCTATGCTTTTTCCAAATCACGAAAAGCCATGTGTATGTTTTTTTCATCTCTTCACCAGTCCTTCTAGCAAGTATACATTTTTCATCGTCCCTAGCATAAAACCAGATTTATTTTCTATGACTCGAATCTCTCATTTTAATCTCTGTTTAGTTACTTGTTCCCAAAACCTCTTAGTTCAACTCGTGAGTTTAACCTCATTATGATTTGTGCAATTTTGTTGCCTCATGGATAAGATCCATACTTCCTCAAGTATTGAGTTAGCTCATGGGTTTCTCTGGTTCATCTATGCCTCCTTGTGGATGGCTCCAGGTTACTGTTAATTATTACTATTACTATTGTTGGAAAATTTCATCTATTTAGGTAGAGTATTGTATCATATTAGATTCTTGTTTCCTAGTTTACTCTTTTATGATTTCTTCTTTAGTAAAATTTCCTAGAGTAATATGAAAATCGTGTGTGCTTATGTGTATATATATGAATTATTATACTGAGGGTTTCCCCGAACAATTCTATAAAGTGGTTTTCCCATCTTAAGACAGTGTTGTTAATAGCGGATCGCGGAAAATATCGGATCACCAAAAAACCGAATGAGAAATATCGGATATCGTAGCGGACAAATAGCTGAAACCGCAAAGCGGTTAAAATAAAAAATTATATATAAAATAGAACATGCCACACACATATAAAAGCTACTAACATAAACAAATATTAAAAAAGTTTACTAACATTAAACTGAAAATCTCAAGTTCTAACAACCTAGTTTAAACTTTAAAATCAAAATGACTTAAAACTCAAAATTAAATAGTTCAAACTTCAAAAATTAAGTAATAACTAATAGTTCTTCTAAGCATAACTAGTGGTAAAAATCTAATTATTCTCCATTTCAACATAATCATTATCCTCATTTTCATAATCCGAAGAATGAATAAAGTGAAGAGAAAGTTATGGTGATGGAGGCACTCTGATTCCTATAAATAATCACACCAACTCATTAATATTACACCTCTTCCCGTTCTCTTTCTTCTATTTTCGAGACTAGCAATCAGAATATGTTAATAATACTCACATCCCTCTTCACATTTCCACTTTATCAATACTCCACCTCTTCACATTCTAATTTATTACTGTGCACCTCTTGACAGCCTACTATTTACTACTATTTATTACTGTGCTCCTCTTCACAGCCTACTTTTTGATTTCACCTCTTCACCTTCTATATTTAAATATTTTTTAATATAACTTATTATAAAAATGATCATAATATTAATTCTGATATCAAATTCAAAACCGGTATATCGGTATACCAGAAAACGGCCGATATGTTGAGCGTAGCGAAATTGAAACGGAATATCGTCTTTCGTATCGGATAGCCAAATTCCGATATGAAAAACCAGTATATCGGTGATATATCCGATATTTAACAACACTGTCTTAAGACCTATTGCTACTCATTATTTTGTGATTTAGCATAGATTTTTTGGTATCTTGAGTAATGTACTCTATAGTTTACAAGGTATGATGCAATTTATTGGTTTGATTCCACATTTTGCGTTTAGTATGATCTGTCGGGCTTCAGTTATAATTTCAATTGGGCAAAAAAACCGAATTAAAACCCGTTTAAATTTGGGTTGGATTTACTGATTTTCTTCCCCATGCATGATTTTCTCCATTTGGTGCTAACTAGTAGTGACTTGAACTTGTGCTTCTTAGTTTGATGCATCATTTCTTATTCATGAATATAAACTTATGTTTCCGTGGTTGTTGAATATAAACTTCACAGTCATGTAGGCTTAGGTTTTGGCACTCGTTTGAGTTATTTCTAACTGCATTCATTGGACTATGCAGGACGAGTTATCATTAATCTGGTTTTCGAGTAGTGAAGAAAGAAGTCTGAAACTCTCTTCTGTCTCAAAAATTATTCCTGGACAAAGAACTGTGAGATTTCTACAATAGTATTTTATATCATACAAATGCCTTAGCATTCTTTTTTCGTGATTTAGAAAAAGTTCTATAAACGGTTTCTTATGTTATTTGATTATTTTTCCCAATCCTCTGACAGGCTGTTTTCCAGCGATTTCCGCGTCCTGAGAAGGATTATTTATCTTTTTCACTAATTTATAACCACGGGAAGCGGTCCCTTGATTTGGTTGGTACTGAAGTCTCAAAATCCATCAATAACTATGTCATTATTTTGCATCTATTTTCTGAATTTTCCACCTTTATAAATATTTATTTTTTGGTCATTTTGCAGATTTGCAAGGATAAAGTTGAGGCAGAAGTGTGGATTGCGGGTCTCGGGGCGTTGATATCTTCTGCTCAAGGTGGGCGGTCCAAAATTGATGGGTGGTGTGATGGAAGCCTGTATCTTGATGTAAAAACACCTACTCGTTGTCTTTGCTTGTGTTATGTTTCGTACTATGATGTATAGACTAGAAAATATGATAGATCCTGCTTGAGCCAGTATGACATGTTTTGTTATACCGTGAATTTTGGATGAATCACAATTGAGAGAACTTATTGTTTTCTTCATTGTAAGAGTAATTAATAGTTTCGTCTGAAGAAAACTAATATTTATTTTCCTAATTCTATTTTTCCATGGTCATTATTGTCTGATTTGATTAGAGATTCTGCGAAGTTCCTCTATTTTTCCTGATGCCATAGTGCCGTGTTACTGTTTGAATGATATAATATATGGAATGTTGCTTATAGTTCTTTCTGGCTCGATTATTTTCAGGATAGTAAAGACTTGACATCAAATAGTCCTAGTGAAAGTTCAGTTCGTGCTTCTCAAGACATCAGTTCTCCCGACGTTTCTGCCAGCGTACCAAACACTTCTCCAAAGTCCTTTCAGCCTGAAAATACCTTTAATCTCGAAAGATCACATGCACCATCAAACCCATCAAATATGCAAGTGAAAGGATCTAGTTCAGATGTTTTTCGTGTTAGTGTTTCAAGTGCACCCAGCACGTCCAGTCATGGGTCTGCACCGGATGACTATGATGCTCTTGGAGATGTATACATATGGGGGGAGGTTATCTCTGAGAATATTGTAAAAGTTGGTGCTGATAAAAATGTCAGTTTTTGTAGCCCGAGAACTGACATTCTCCTCCCGAAGCCACTCGAATCCAATGTGGTTTTAGATGTCCTTCAAATAGCATGTGGTGTTAAACATGCTGCTCTAGTCACAAGGCAAGGTGAAATGTTTACATGGGGTGAAGAATCTGGTGGACGCCTTGGCCATGGTGTTGGGAAGAATGTGGTTCAACCTCGTCTAGTTGAAGCATTAGCTTCCTCAACTGTTGATTTTGTCGCTTGTGGCGAGTTCCATACCTGCGCCGTTACAATGGCTGGGGAAATATATACATGGGGTGATGGCACTCACAATGCTGGACTTCTTGGTCATGGAACCAATGTTAGTCACTGGATACCGAAGAGAATCGCAGGTCCACTAGAGGGGCTTCAGGTTGCTTTTGTCACTTGCGGTCCATGGCACACAGCCTTGATAACTTCAACTGGACAGCTATTTACATTTGGCGATGGAACGTTCGGTGTACTTGGCCATGGAGATAGAGAAAATATTTCATATCCTAGAGAAGTAGAATCGTTATCTGGGTTGAGGACTGTATCTGTTGCATGTGGAGTGTGGCATACTGCAGCTATTGTAGAGGTTATTGTGACACAATCAAGTGCAAGTATATCATCTGGTAAATTGTTTACTTGGGGAGATGGAGATAAGAATCGACTAGGACATGGAGATAAGGACGCCCGGCTCGAACCAACCTGTATACCTGCTCTTATCGATTACAATTTTCATAGAATTGCTTGTGGGCACAGTTTGACAGTAGGCCTGACAACGGCTGGACGTGTTTTTACGATGGGTAGCACTGTCTACGGCCAGCTTGGGAATCCTCAGGCTGATGGAAAATTTCCCTGCTTGGTCGAAGACAAGCTTGCTGGAGAATGTGTTGAAGAAATTGCATGCGGGGCTTATCACGTTACTGTTTTAACCTCAAGGAATGAAGTTTATACGTGGGGCAAGGGTGCAAATGGAAGATTAGGTCACGGAGACGTTGAAGATCGGAAAATACCAACTTTGGTTGAAGCCTTGAAGGATAGACATGTGAAATATATTGCATGTGGTTCAAACTATTCGGCTGCGATATGCTTACATAAGTGGGTGTCCGGTGCTGAGCAGTCTCAGTGCTCTACCTGTAGACAGGCGTTTGGATTCACTAGAAAGCGGCACAACTGTTATAATTGTGGACTTGTGCACTGCCATTCATGCAGCTCAAGGAAAGCATTAAGAGCAGCACTTGCTCCTAATTCTGGGAAGCTATATCGTGTTTGTGATTCTTGTTATGTAAAATTGAACAAGGTTGCAGAATCCAGCAATAACAATCGGAGAAACGCAATGCCTCGTATTCCAGGCGAAAACAAGGATAGGTTAGAAAAGTCTGAGCTCAGATTGGCGAAGTCAGCCATGCCTTCTAATATGGATTTGATAAAGCAATTAGATAGTAAGGCAGCCAAACAAGGGAAAAAAGCTGATACGTTCTCTCTGGTTCGCGCTTCGCAAGCTCCGTCTTTGCTACAGCTGAAAGATGTTGTCTTAGCTACTGCTATAGACGTAAAACGCACAGTCCCGAGACCTGGTTTTACACCGTCTGGAGTGAATTCCAGATCCGTCTCACCTTTCTCAAGAAGATCGAGCCCTCCTCGTTCAGCTACACCCATTCCAACAACATCCGGACTCGCCTTCTCAAAAAGCATTACTGATAGTTTGAAAAAAACAAATGAACTTTTGAATCAAGAAGTGCTGAAGTTGCGCTCTCAGGTATATATTATGCTACATATCATTACTCGATTTTATAGTTTCTCCTATTATGGTATCAAGAGAGATCTAAAGTAAATCTCATTAGGTTGAGACCCTGAGACAGAGATGTGAGCTGCAAGAATTAGAGCTTAAAAAGTCAGCAAAAAAGACTCAGGAAGCTATGGCAATGGCGAGTGAGGAATCTACCAAATCCAAGGTTGCAAAAGAAGTTATTAAGTCACTTACAGCACAGGTTAATTTACTTCTCTTGGAACTATCCGTATTTCGAAGGATTATTTTCCTGTATTTTGAAAGATGAATGTGTTTTTTTTTTACATGTCACATTGTAATTTCAGCTCAAAGATCTGGCGGAGAGGCTTCCTCCTGGTGTCTATGATGCCGATGACATGAAACCAGCGTACCTGCCAAACGGTTTCGTCGAGACAAATGGCATCCACCACCGAGACTCAAACGGGGATCCGCACCACTCAAGGGCAGAGTCGATCAGTGGCTCCAGTTTGGCATCCATAGGAATTGAATCTTCTCTGATGAATAGAACCGATAGGAATTCACCTGGAAGCTATGCAACTAATCTTTACCAGCAGAGCCGGGGATTTGTGACCTCTAATGGGACAGATGATTACCGAGATGTTAACTTGCCAAATGGCAGTGGCACAATCCAGACAACCAACAGTAGTGTGTCGCATACAATTGACGGCAGGGATTCTGGAAATTTCCGAGAGGATGAGAGTGGCTCGAGATCAAGAAATGATGCATTGCCTGTTAATAATAATAATCAAGTAGATGCAGAATGGATTGAACAATATGAACCTGGTGTCTATATAACTCTGGTTGCCATGCGGGACGGAACGAGAGATCTAAGGAGAGTGCGCTTCAGGTAATAAAAGAACTTGACACGATTATCGTTGCTTTAAACTAAGAACTCTAAATTATCTATCACTTGTTATCATGCATGCTTGATGTATTTGGTGGTAAATGTGTATGCAGCCGTAGAAGATTTGGAGAGCACCAAGCAGAGACTTGGTGGTCGGAGAATCGGGATAAGGTATATGAAAGGTACAATGTTCGTAGCACAGACAAGTCGACCGGCCAAACAGCGCGGAAAGCAGAAGGTGGTGGTTCACCTGTTGTACAATAATATTAGGAAAATAGATTGAGGGAAAGTTCTCCATTTAACTCATTTTGCTGCAGTGAACATAACTAGGAAATCAATATGAAGGAACCAGGCACCTTTTATCATCTGTCATTTTTAGTTAAATTTCTTATCCTCCATTTTATTTGGGCTGGTTCCTGTTACATAGTATTTGTTGTACTGTAGTGTATATAAAATCATCGATATAACTTTCCTATTTTCTTTGGTTCTTTTTTGTTTCCCCTCTCGTACCTTTTTTTATCATCATTATGTATATGTAATACCTCATGCATAAAATGTGTATGGTGACATTTTTCTGGTTTTGAGAGTAATATAAAAAGAGAAAAATGATTATTTATGAAAAATATAAAGAATGAATGATTTGAAAAATTTGACAGTCCTCCAAAATATCCGAAGATTTTCTTGATACATTTTCCATGTTTCTCCATATTCATTGACAGTCCTCCAAAATTTTGGAATCTCATGCCGTTTCATATGTTTAGCATTTCTTTTAAAAAAATATTTTTGGATTTGTTTAACTACATTAGCATCTAGCGTCTATCAATTAGAACTAGGGAGGTGATTATAAGAGTTGTGTTATTTTCGTATTAATTTTGGGGATTTTTTAACCCATCCCATAGTTTTCTAATACAAAAATGTCCTTGGAAATTAGAAATATATTTTTGGTACACATTCGTACATGGATTTTGCTGAACAAGACTCTAATAGTTGAGAACTAACCGGAGGTATAATCTACGGATGGAGCCGTAATTGTATTTTCGAAAGTATTCCGAATACACACAATTGTTAAGATTGAGAAATCCAAGCTACCACGCAGATACAAACCGGAAATACAATTTCAGAAGGTCCCATAATTGTATTTTCAATTCGCTTTGATACTTAAACGCGTGCTGTCTCTTCTCCTTCCCCATTTTTAGAAATATTTTGAAAAAAAACACTACACACAAAAACCAAACCCTCTTAAAAAAATCAATCTATTTTGTGAAAAGCTCATCAAGAATTGTCAAGCTTCAGATAAACTTCAGTGTTCAAGCAGATTCAAGTAAGAAAAATTATCATTTGTAAGTTGTTTTTGAGTTTTTTAGAGTTTATGTAACTTAACCTACAAATTATGTTTTAGGGTTGAAAATTCAATTTTTTTAGTATTTACAATGTTAGGTGTCATAAGAAACATGTTAGGTACGCATTTTTTTTACGATCAATGATCGTTTTTTGATGTCATTGGGGATGAGCTTCGCCATTGACGAAGCTTAAATGTTGCAGGTCGTAGCGGAGATGTTACAGGTCGTACCGACAACATCACACTCCCGACTGTAAAATTTTTTGGTCTTATATTGTTTGTGTGTCGTTATTTTAATAATTGTGATTCTGTTACTAACTAATAATTATTGTAATTTCAGGCCTGGATCCTACAACACTTCCCTCGCATCTCGGGTTGGCCACTTGCCTCGAGTTATACTGAAGAAAGGCCATGTGCCACTGTATTTGACCCGCTTTGAGGGAACCAAGCGACAAAACTGTTACGGGTGTATATTAACTGGTTGATGTTTGACGATATACACTTTCATACCTACGTCGACCACCTTGTCACGATTCCATTTGACGATGTTATACTGTATTCTGGATGTTGGCTTGCGGGTCGTGCAAGAGGGTTGCTCATCTGTCTGAGCGTGTCATGCGTCAGTTCAGGTACATGCAGTATATTCCATAGGATCCTGTTATGTCTGCTCCTTCCCTGGTGAAACAGAGAGATATGGATGCTTTGTTTGGTGATTATGTTAATCATCTTCTTCTAGATGAGGCCCAAAGTACCTTAGTACCAGACGACTGGAGCTACGTGGACGTTTATATCATATGGTTCTTCAGGGTGTCACATCCATATGTAGTACATGATGTTTCAAGAAATCCACTGAGGCCAGCTCATCAGGAGATTCTAGAGGAGGAGCAGGTTAGGGTCGATCATGACACTGATGTGTTGCCTCTAGGTGTCGTTGTATCATGCAGATCGCACAGACGAATATTGATGGAGATATGTTTCTTGATGACTCTAATGTTAGAGGTGTTCTAGATGTCATCATGGAAGAGGCTCAGGAGGCTCTGCAATACAAGAGGCAACAGAGGAATGTCGGGAGAGTGACGGGCCGACTCAGAGTCCGTCATACCCAATAGTCTTCGTAGTATATGTATTTTGGTTTGAGTTGCATTTTGTGTATCGATTTTTGGATTGTTGTTGGATAATATTTTCGGTTACTGTCTTTATCGACTTCAGACACCTTTTGTATTGTTATGTCTTTGTTCTATATGTCTTTGTATTCATCTTGTAGTTTCCAACATACAAAATAATATAAAAACTGGCTACTGTCTGCATAACTTTTTCTGCTATTGTCTGCATAGGAACCGAAAATGTATTTACGGTTTTAACTAATATTCAACAAAAAAAAGTGCGTCCCGAAAATACATTTTTGGTTACGCAGGAGCAATTTCGAAATTGTATAGGATGTTTTCAACTATATGGGGTGTGATAAAAAATTTCTTTAATTTTGTTTTAAAAAGAGAGTCAAAACACAATCCAAGATATGTAACAGTTAAAATTGTCGAATGGAGTGATGATCTGACTCACTGGTTTAAGGAAGAGAATTTTATCTGTCACCCTCACATAAAGTTTGCTAATACTTTTATGTCCTTACTAATTTTTTTTTGGGATTTTGTATTGCCTTTACTGGATTTTTCCAAAAAATATTATAATTTTTTGGTTAAAAAATTACTGATTTATGATAAATATTGGATTTTTTTTTGAAAAATTCGATATAATTTTCCAGATTTTTGAAAACTGCCGATAGTTCATATTTGACAAAAAAAAAATTAACTCTATTGCAAATCTCGAAATATCTGATAAACTATCACACTTTTCGTAAAAATCCGGTAAACTACACTTTTAGAAAAATCCAATAGTGTTAATTTTTTTTTTTTTATAATTTATTGAGTATTAACGATCGACTTTTTAAAAAGTTTAGAAAATTACTAAAGATACCGAATTTATCTAAATTTTCGGTATTGTTAAATTTATTTTTCAAAAAAAAATCTATACTGATAATTTAAAAATGAACTACTGAAAATTTGGTCTATTATCAAAAACTTTACTTGACACTCCTAAGTTGGACTTAGCAGCCCCACATAACCCTTCATTTTACTATAATACCTCTAAAGCTAATTTTTTATAAAATTTTTCACCTTCAATATTTCATTTTTTGGATTTTTGAAAAAAACATAGTTTTCTATTGAAGATTTGCTATTAATATTAAATATTTACAAATGTTGTTTTTCATTAAATTTATGTATTTGTATAGATTTTTTGATAGATTACCAGAGACATATAAGAAAAAACATGCATTTTTACCGATTTTTTGAAATTGTCGATACCAAATTTATGATTTTGTACTGACAATTTGGAAGAATCAGGTATAATGCCATATTTTGGTTGTATTTTTTACTTAGTTTATCTAACAATTCAATATAAATATTATGTGTTTTTATCGATAATTTTGAAATGCCCAATAAAAAATGTTAGAATTAGAGAGAAGAGAGGAAGTGAAAGAAAACCATGATATTGTATTCATATTTTCAATGCTTTACAATAAGAGGAGGTCTCCTATTTATATCAGAGTAAGAGTTTAACTAACTCTAACTGCACATAGATAGATAGAATTGTACTATCTAACTAACTCTATTTGCCTATAGCTAGATATAACTATACCGATAGTTACACAGAAGCACAATATACTCTAACTATAACTTGTTATTTAATATAACTCTAGCATACCACTCTAACATTCCCTCCTTACAAGTGGATGATGTCTTGATCAAGTCGAGCTTGTCAAACACTCAAAGCTTGTCACGAAGAGTATAAAATATAATAGCTGAAAGAGGTTTATTAAGAGCGTTTACCCATTGATCTTGGGCATGAACATATGAGACAATGAGATTCTTGCTGAGCACTTTCTCCCTCACAAAAAAATGTCAACTTTCATGTGTTTAGTACAATTGTGCAGAGTTGGATTATGAACCAAAGAGACTGTACTCAGATTATCACAAAAAAATTAAAGGAGTCTTAAACCTACAACCAATTTCAGTTAAAAGAGATTGAAGTCAAAGTATCTCAACAAAAATATTGGACAAACTTCTGTACTCAACTTCGGCATTAGAGCAAGCTACCACAATTTGTTTCTTTGACCGCGTGAAACAATATTGGGGGCCTAGGTAGAAACATGCCCCTAATATGGACCTCTTATCATCAAGACCTGATGCCTAGTCAGCATCACAAAAACCAATGAGAGACAGGATGTTGCATATGAGTAACTTCCAACAACATACCATGATGAAGAATGCCTCCCAAGTATCTTAGAATTATTTTTATTGCCTTTCAATGTTCCTCTAGGGGATTAGACAAGAGCTGACATAATTTACATAAAAAGACATTTCTGACCATGTAAAAGTTTCATATTGCAGTGCTCTAACAATTGACCTGAAAAGAGTAGGATCCTCAACAGGAACATATCCAACTTTATATAGTTTCAAGTTAGAGAAAACTCAATATTAAGTTTGGAGACAAGTTTCTGAATATGAGAAAGTGAACTTCCTGTGATGATTATGTCATCAACATATATTAAAACCATGACATGAAGTGAATAAGAATTAAGAAAAACAACATGGAGTGTACAAGATATTTTGGTGAAGAAAGGATACATGTGGAACCAGATGCTCCAACACATGTGCAACATATGGCCCTTGTTAGCAGGCCATTGTTGTTGTTGTTTGGAGCAAATTTTTTGATTATATTTCAATCAGATTTGTAGCTATCTTTTTGCAATCTAATTAGTTAGATTTGTTTGGTAATTTAATAAGATCAAATTTAAATTATAGAGATTTAAATTTGAATTTAAATCAAATCGAATCTTTTAATAGAGTTGTTTTGGAAAAACAAATCTTAACCAAATCTCCACAACATCAAGGTGATTGCAATTCAAATGCTCATAGGAGAAAAGCTCAACTTTAGATTTCTATTTAAAGAGACTCATTTCAAATTTGAAGGGTACGAACATAATTGAAGATCTTTGTGTTACGTTTTTATTTGAGTCCTTTGTTTGTGTTGTTAATTGTTCACCATGCTAGCGCTTACATTCATATTATATGGGAAAGTTGTTGGTTTGTTTAGTTTAGTTGTAATTCAACATTCAATATTTTGTTTATTGAGTTGATCACTAGAGTTAATGATTGGGAAAAAGTGATAGATATTCTCATATTTAGGGGGAATCCTAACTAGAAAGACACTAGAGGTAGAATTAAGAAGAGGAGCATTGAACATGAGATTGTCCATCTAAGACATTTTGTACTAATTCTACTGAAGAGTGGATTTCCTTTTTTGGGTTGGAAACCCTTCAAACATAAGTGTGGTTACACTAAAATGGGTTACCAATTCTCTTGTATTTTTTTATTGTTTTTACCTTGAATCATTGTTGCTGTCATAGTGTATTAAAATTGGTTTAACAAGTTGGAGAAGTTGTGAAGGGTGAGAAAACACTTAGAAGGGGGGGGGGGGGGGGGGTGAATAAGTTTCTCTTTTACTTTTTCTTAAATGCTCAACAATAATGGAAAGACACGATTATTTTTATCCAGGTTTATTTGAACTCAAACTACTCCAGTCCACCCGCCAAGGTGATTTCGCCTTTCTCAATAAGGACTTAATTCACTATAATCAGCTGATTACAATCACACAACAACTGTTATAACTAACAATGCACAAGTAATCTTACAAGTGACTAACACCACTAAGACTTAAACTAGTCCTAGTCTACTTGAGAAATCTGACCAGACTTGGTCTTTCAAGGAACAATTACAAGAGTTAAATCTTTACAGATAGTGAAACAAAATTTGCTTCTAAGAAAGCTATATCACAACTGTGATTTTTCACTAAGATTAGTATTGCACAAAGTGTATTGTAAAATAATTTGCGAGCCCAGAATATTTTCACGTAGTTCTTGCTTCTTTTGAATTTGTTAAGTTGTTGGCTTGCAATAAATGTTCTTCTATATATAGTAAGAAGAAAATGACCGTTGCTACCTTCAAAAGTGAAGAGCAATAAATGTTTGCGTGTTTGCTTGCAGTATTGCATTTTCCAATGAACTAGCGTAGACACTTGAGTGCATGTAGCCGTCTTTGCATTAAATGAACAAACGACACTTGTCAGAGCATGTTTCCTGATCCTTGACAAGACTTGTTAGCTTCTATATTATTTCAGAACTAGCTTCACGTCTTGATTCAGAACATGCTTGCATATCTTCTTATCAACGCTTGCCTGCTAAGTACTTCTGATCAGCGCTTGCTTTCAAAGTACTTCTGAACATGGAAACCTGCTAAACGTTTAGAAGATGCATTAACTAATTTCTTATCAGAGTCAACATCAGCACTTGTGCTAAAACAAATAGTTCTTTCATCAAAGAACTTCTTCATTTATTTTCAGCTCAGCACATCAAAATGCTTATGTCAGAACATTATCTGAAACAATTAAATACGTTCATCAGAGTATCAAATATATAAAATATAATTTATTGTTATCATCAAAACTCTGAGATATGATCAGAACCAATCTTGTTCTAACAATCTCTCCCTTTTTGATGATGACAAAAATATTCAGATATAGAAATAAATTTGAATAAGAGATAAGAATCTCCCCCCTGAAATAAATATTTCTATAAGAAAAACTTCCTGAGAATTTTCATCAGAGCTTTGAAATTTTCTTCTGGGATTTCTTCAGCAAGTCTTTTGAAGATAATGTTCATATGAATTAAACTTCCAGAGTTTAAGTGATACCTGCAAAATTCTTTTAAACAAAGAAAAAAATCTTGTATTTTGTTAGAATGTTTGAGACTTAGTCCCATAGCTGTTAATCAGAGATTAGACCAAAATACTCATTTTCTCCCCCTTTTTGGCATAATCAAAAAGTATAAAAAAATTTGAAGAGCGTAAAAGTTTTTTAATAAAAGATTCAGGGGTACAAAAAAAAACAAACAAAAACAAGAAAGAAAATGACACTAAGATTTCTTAGAAACAAGGGCCATAAGAAGATTCTTGATCTCAGATGCAGATTCCTCTTGTTTCATCATCCAGTTTCTGATTTCCTGGTTTGTCTGATCTTGCTTGTCCAAGCGCTCATGAATAGCTTCATTATCCCTCTTAAGCCCATTCAGAGTATCCATTACAAGTGAAGTAGGATCATAGGAAGAAGAAGCTTCAGTAGATACAACCTTTGGAGTAGCAACCGTTGAGTCAGAACGAACAAAAGTTGAAAGAAGAGTGCCCAGATCCACCATAAGAGTTGACACAGGTTCAGGTGCAACTTTTGCAGAAGGTTGATTCAACATAACTATTGCCAGAGGATTTGAATCTTCAGAGGCATCTTCAGATTCATCTTCTGAAATGTCCATTTGATCAGCTGGAGCATTATCAATCATCAGAGAAGACTTCTTGTCCCAAATATCACTAGCTTCTGACTGAAAGGAAGGCAGATGTTTGGAGAAGTTCTCAAGCACCTGAGAATGACATAAGTCTTGCAGCTTCAGTGACTCAGCATCTAAGGTTCTTCTGAACATTTCCCACAAGATCTGTTGCTGCTGAGTTCACATTTCTGGTGCAGTCTGCCTTCAGCAGGTCCAACCAAGCTTGTACTCCTGTTAAGAAATTATGAAAACATACATTTACATCTGGCTGAATAGGTTTGGGAACAACCTCTTTGTTGGTTTTGTTTTTCAGAAATTGTAGAGATTTAAAATCAACTACAATTTTCAGAAAGTCAGCTGGTTCAGGATTTTCTGATTGTTCAGGTGTTTCAGTTTGGTCAGGTTGTTCAAAAGGTTCAGGTGTTTCTGATGGATTAAGAATTTTAGAGGGTTCATGTGTTGCTGATGGTTCATAAGGTTCAGATGGTTCATGTGATGGATGGAGGTTATGTTCTGGAGATTGAGGAGGTGAAATGATTGGTGAGTTAGGTGTTGGAAGTTGTGGAGATGTGGGTGGTGTGACGTCGGGTGAAATGATTATGGTGTTATCAGCAGTGGGGGTAGGATTTTGTGGTTTTGTTCTGTTCACGAAAAAGATATTTTCCGAAGGTAGGGTGAATGGTGGCTTTAGAGTGGCCAGAGGTTTGTTGATTCCTGGTATTCTCCAAGAGCCAACATCATACCATCCAGTAGGTCTGGGTGATAAAGGTCTGGGAGGAGGTCTAGAAAGGTTTTCAGCAGGAATAGATTGAGAGATAGGTGTTTGAGAGGGTTCTGTGTGAGATGGTTCTGTATGGGTTTCTGATCGGGACTTTATAAGTCTGTCGGGATACTAACTGCAAGTATACAGTTCAGTCGTTCTAGTTTTAAAAGATTATCGAACCCACAGAGACTGAGGATCAATCGCATACGATCTAATGCTACAGTTTGTCTAACTAAGCGATGAATATTCGATTTTTGGGGGAAACAGTTTAATTAAAAGTAATAGTACTAATTATACCGGTATGTGATAATCGGACTTAGGGAATTCGATGAATCGCTTGGCCTATAAAGTATTTCGGTAAAAGCTAATTGTTTAAAAACCTGAGACATACACTCTCGTGTTTATGAAATAAGTCATGCTACTAAACCTAGTGGATGCACTTTAAATTTAATAACACTTTTTGAAAACAATTTGAATTTAATTAATTTATTAAAACACTCTCGTGTATTTAAAAATCAATGCTTCGTTACCACTATCTGGGTTGAACCCCAGCTCTCGCATGCAGGTTCTTGCCTTAATTAATTTCCCACTCTCGTGGAAAAATCGTGTTAATTAACCTCTCACTCTCGTGACAAGGATAGTTAAATTAATCTTGGAAATTGGAAACCAGAAATTGTTTTATAAATATTTTTGGCCAAGGTATCATTGAATTCTTTCAGTTCTTACGGTCACATACCGGTATTAATAATTTAGCTAGACATAATTAACTTAACAACAATACAGTTTAAAATATAATTCATGGCAATAATTGGCATATTATAAAAACTGAATAAATAATAATTGCAATATAAAAAACCTGGAATTAAAGATGCTATAGTAATCTTGAGGTAATACAGTAATCCAATCTTCAAGCTTGACTTGCAGTAAATGATTCGTGTTAATTCTTGAAAGAAGAATTAACACTTAAAAATAGAAACTAGGCTTTGAATGAAAATTACAAGAAAATGAAAACAGAATTCCAAAACAAGCAAATTGGAAATAACTGTAAAATAAAATAAATATTTGATCTGAGTAAAATTCTTCGACCCTTGAACTGTGGCTTGGTACACATATATATAGCAGGAAAAATAAGCAGTTTAATTTGAATTCTTGATGAGGTCTTCGTGGAGAAAATATAGGAGCATCAATAGTGGTGGCAATAAAATAGGAGACTTAGTAGAAAGAGGGAGAACGAGTCTGCCCTTCACGCCCACGTTTCAATCCATGCATAACGTCCACCTTCACGCGCGTGACGGTCGTCACAGGTGGGTGACGGTCGTCACACGCTAAAGTGGTGCCTTACGCTCGTCAGTGGTGTGTGACGAGCGTTTCCTTATGTTGTGGGGTGTTACGCCCGTCACAGGGACGTGACGACCGTCACAGATCCAGAAGTCCAAACTTTGTATTTTTTATTCTTTTTCTCTTTGTTTTTCGTCTAGCCTTCTTCATGTTGTCCTTTTTCATCGGTTTGAGTCGACAAGTGTTATACCTGCAAAAAGACAAATAATCTTGGAATAATCGGGGGTTAGACGACTTAATGAAATATAAAATCGGTAAAAAGTATGTTAATTATACGATATGTTTTCTCGTTATCAGTTTCAGAGGAGTAATCAAAGTCAAAATCGCTCAAGTCTGATAAAACTTGATCTCTTTGAGGGTTTTCAACAAGAGGTTCAGAGGGTATGGTCAAGTCTATGTCAACATCTATGTCTCCTAAGGTTTGGGGTTCAGCAGATGTAGATATATTTACAAAATCATTAACAGAAATAGTCTCAGAAGATGTACCTGATTTCTTCTTCTTCTTCTGAGGTCTAGTAGATGGTCCTTCAACTGCTTTCCTCTTCATTGGTTGCTGAAAGATAACATCTGGAGAATCTTCATGTCTTCCTTGAAGCCAAGCAGGATCAATTGGTGTTCCACTTTCTTTGCAAATCTGAATGTAATGCAGGATGATGCGAGGGTGATCTCCTGAGTTGAATAGTGGGAAATCATCAATTGGAGTCCTCTTCTAGTAATGGATGCTGAAACATATGGAGTTGGTTCTATCAGCAGTTTGTCAATAATCTTTCTTTTCACCAAGTTCTTTCCAATCAAAGCTTTCTCACATGTAGGCTCTAACTCCCCCAACAAATTTGATTCATCCAAGTGAGCAATCAGACCATTCTCAGTCAGAATGTCTGAAATCAATCTCCCCATTGGAATCCAATTCCTTTTGGATTTAGGGTTCTTCATTCTTTCTGCTTCTCCCGTTTCTTTGACATGAGTCCAGAGATGATCAAACAAGAGATAGGGTAAATCAATCTTAACATTTGTTCCAAGACAGAACAGCAAGTATTGCTGGTCAGCATTTATATAGTCTGGAGAACTTCTTTCCTTCCTATGATGAATGCAACCATGGATGATTCTTGCCCAGATTTTGTACTTATTTTTCAAATCTCTGACCTTTGAAGACGCTTGCCCATTTGTAAAAATTTCTGCATAAACTTTTAATATTTCCATTCTGCCACTAGAAATTCCAGTTACTCCAGTTCCTTCAAAACCTAGAAGTTTTCTGATTAGATTTTAAGTAATGGAGATTTCCTTACCCATCACGAATGAGAGGATGACTTTTGGAGAAGCAATTGCGTGTATCCAAAATTCCTTAACAAGGTGTGGAAAAACAGGACCAACTAGACGGTCAAAGAAGTTTCCCCATCCTTGAAACTCCACAGTAGGAAGAAGATCAAAGCCATTTGGTTTAAGATTATCAAAGTCCACCATTAATTCACTTATAACCTCTAAGCTATCCACTGGAATGAGAGTGGTTCTCTCAGGAATGACGTATTGTTCAGATTGGATGTTCTCAGAATGAGCGGAGGAGGAAGCCATTGGAGCACTTAGGTTAAGAGAAGAAAAAGGGTTGCAGAGAAAAATACACAGAGACGGTTGAATTTTGAAAGAGAAGGTAAAAAGTGAGAGAGGGTTTTTACAAAGGTATTTATATGAAAACTTTTGAGAAATAGGTTAAAAATAAAACTGAAATTTTTTTAAATAAAAATTTAATAAAAAGAATCTAATCATGACTTAGAATTTAATGATATTGAAAAGTGAGGAGAAAGCGTGATATTTTAATCAAATCATAACAGTTACATAGAACTTCGTCAATAGCTTAGCACGCGTGACCTTTCAGAAACACACCAAGTGTTCATCTCCTGAAGGTTGCATGGCACAACTGTTTGATCTAATGAACTGCTGAGCTATACTTGAAGTGAAACGTTAGAACATTTTAGAACTTTACATATAGCTTCTGATGTAACTTCTCTTCTAACTTCTGAAGAGTTTTTAATTAGAACACTCATTTCAGAATATTCTGAAGTCAAACACAGAAGATAAATACAATTTTATTCAGGACACAATTCCATACAAATATTTTTCAAAATGAATTTAAATCTATCTTCTGAAAGGGGTTTGGTAAAAATATCAGCCCATTGATGGTCTGTTTTTATAAAGTTTGAATTTAAAATTCCCTTCTAAATATAGTTCCTTATAAAATGATATTTAATTTCAATGTGTTTAGCTTTAGAATGTAAAATAGGATTTTTAGAAAGACAAATTGCAGAAGTATTGTCACAGAAGATAGGAATCTTACTTTCATAAAGATTAAAATCTTCTAACTGACTTTTCATCCAAATCATCTGAGAACTACATCCAGTAGCAAATATATACTCAACTTCTGTTGTTGAAAGTGTAATTGTTGCTTGCTTCTTGCTGTACCACGAGATAAGATTGTCACCCAGAAACTGGAAGCTTCCAAAGGTGCTCTTTCTTTCAATTCTATCTCCAACAAAGTCAGCATCACAATAACCTACTAGTCTGAAATATTTTGATCTTCTGTAACACAGACCCAGATTAGTAGTACCTTTTAGATACCTCAAAATTCTCTTAACAGCAGTTAAGTGAGATTCTATAGGATCTGATTGGAATCTAGCACATAAACATACGCTGAATAATATATTAGGTCTAGATGCAGTCAGATAGAGAAGGGATCCAATCATACCTCTGTAGAGCTTCTGATCTACCTTCATACTTACCTCATCTTTTCCCAGAATGCATGTTGGATGCATTGGTGTCTTAGCATCTTTGCTTTCTGACATCTGAAATTTCTTCAGAAGTTCTTTAACATACTTCGTCTGATGTATGTAAGTACCTTTTGGAGTCTGGTTAATTTGTATTCCTAGAAAGAACTTCAATTCTCCCATCATGCTCATCTCAAATTCTGCCTGCATGGTCTCAGCAAATTCTTTTCCAAGGGAGATATTAGAGGTTCCAAAAATAATATCATCAACATAAATTTGACAAATAAAGATATCATTTTTAAATGTCTTTCTGAATAAAGTTGTGTCCACTTTCCCTCTGGTAAAATCTTTTTCTAAAAGAAAGTTACTCAGACGATCATACCAAGCTCTGGGAACTTGTTTTAAACCGTACAAAGACTTTTTTAATTTAAAAACATGTTCTAGATGTTTTGAGTCATTAAAGCCAGGAGGTTGATGGACATAAACTTCTTCTTCTATATAGCCATTTAAAAATGCATTTTTAACATCCATTTGATATAATGAAATGTTATTTTGAACAACAAAAGAAATTAATAATCTAATATACTCTAACCTGGAGACTGGGGCAAAGGTTTCATTATAGTCAATTCCTTCTTGTTGACTATAACCCTGTGCAACTAGTCGTTCTTTGTTTCTGACCATCTCTCCTTGTTCATTTAGTTTGTTTCTGAAAACCCATTTAGTTCCTATAATGTTGAATCCTTTGGGTCTTGGAACTAGATCCCACACATCATTTCTGGAAAATTGATTGAGTTCATCTTGCATTGCTAAGATACAATCATTGTCTTCCAAAGCTTCATCAATAGAAGTTGGCTCAATCAGAGATACCAATCCAAAAAATGATTCTTCATGGATTCTGAGAGAGGATCTTGTTCTAATGGGATCTTCTTTTCTTCCAATAATCACGTCTTCTTTGTGAGCTAAAGAGATTCTAGGAAACCTTTTCTGAGTGGGTTGTTCATAGATTTTGATATTATCCAGAGCATTATCAAGAGGATGATCTTCTGAGTCTTCCTTTGCTTATGAGTCTTCCTTTGCTTCTGAGTCTTCCTTTGCTTATGAAGTTTCAGAGTTTGAGGGATGATCTTCTGTACCTACAGAAATATCAATTTGCTTTGGCTGTTGCTGGCCAAGCTTATCATCAAACCTGACTTTGATTGATTCTTCAACAATCAGAGTTTCTGTGTTGTATACTCTATAGCCTTTTGAGCGTTCAGAATATCTAAGCAGAAAATACTTTTGTGCTTTAGAATCAAACTTGTTCAGATTTTATTTAGTGTTCAGAATAAAACAAGTACATCCAAAAGGATGGAAATAAGAAATGTTGGGTTTTCTGTTTTTCCACAATTCATAGGGAGTCTTTTCAAGAATAGGTCTTATAGAGATTCTATTCTGAATATAACATGTTGTGTTCACAGCTTCTGCCCAAAAGTGCTTAGCCATATTTGTTTCATTGATCATGGTTCTGGCCATTTCTTGTAATGTTCTATTCTTTCGTTCTACAACTCCATTTTGTTGGGGAGTTCTAGGACAAGAGAAATTATGAACAATACCATTTTCTTTAAAATATTTTTCAAAATAATGGTTTTCAAATTCTCCACCATGATCACTTCTGACTTTTATAATTCTAAAATATTTTTCGTTTTGCACTTGGTTACAGAAGTCAACGAACACAGAATGTGACTCATCCCTGTGTTTTAAAAACTTAACCCATGTCCATCTGCTGAAGTCATCAACAATGACCAATCCATACTTCTTGCCTCTGATGGATGCAATTTTAACTGGCCCAAACAGATCAATATGAAGTAGTTCTAATGGCCTAGAGGAAGAAACAACATTTTTGGATTTAAAGGAAGGTTTTGAAAATTTTCCTTTTTGACATGCTTCGCACAGAGCTTCTGAGTTGTACTTCAGATTGGGAAGTCCTCTGACTAAATTTAATTTATTTAGTTGAGAGATTTTTCTTAAGCTGACATATCCCAATCTTCTGTGCCATACCCATTGCTCACTGCTAACAGACAAAAGGCATTTAACATTCTGAGATTTAAGATCTGACAAATCAATTTTGTATATGTTGTTCTTTCTCTTGCCAGAAAAGAGGATTGATCCATCTTTTTGACTAACAGCTCTATAGGAATTTTGATTAAAGATAATTTCATAACCGTTGTCACTTAATTGACTTATGCACAACAGGTTATGCGTTAATCCTTCTACTAATAACACATTAGAGATAGAAGGAAGGTTACCGTTTCCAATGGTTCCAAAACCAATAATCTTCCCTTTCTGATTACTTCCAAACTTGACGTCTCCTCCAGCTTTAAATTCCAGGTTTTGGAACATAGACTTTCTTCCCGTCATGTGTCGTGAGCACCCAGAGTCCAGGTACCATGACTGGTGTCTCAATTGAACTGTTAAGGACATCTCTTTTGGGTCTGACTCACAATCTGAGTCATCTGCTGTGGCAGCCATCAGAGCTAGGTTGGCATTCTCATCTTCAAAATCAGATTCATCTTCAGAGGATTCTGAATCATCCCAGGTTGCCATCATCCCTTTCTTTCTACCAAACTTTTTCTTTGGTTTTTCTCTTTGAAGTTTTGGACAATCACTCTTGTAGTGTCCAGGTTCTTTGCATTCGTAACATATTATCTCTCTTCTGTTTGACTTTTTGTGTCCAAAAGATTCTGGTTTATCTTCTGACTTCTTGAAGTTCCTGAACTTCTTCTGTCTGTGCTTCCACAGCTGATTGATCCTTCTTGAGAGCAAGGATAGTTCGTCTTCTTCTGACGCAGATTCTTCAGAGTTTTCCTCTTCAGCCTGAAAAGCGTTAGTTTCATATTTTTAAATTGATTTAAGGGCAACAGACTTACCTTTCTTCTGAGGCGCTTGCTCATCAAGTTCTATCTCATGACTTCTGAGAGCGCTGATGAGTTCTTCAAGAGACACATTGTTCAGATCTTTTGATACTTTGAAAGCAGTGACCATAGGAGCCCATCTTCTGGGTAAGCTTCTGATGATATTTTTAACGTGGTCTGCCTTAGTGTATCCCTTGTTCAAAACTCTCAGACCAGCGATCAGAGTTTAGAACCTTGAGAACATAGCTTCTATAGATTCACTTTCTTCTACTTCGAAGGCTT
Organism: Vicia faba; assembly: GCA_948472305.1. NCBI lineage: Eukaryota > Viridiplantae > Streptophyta > Magnoliopsida > Fabales > Fabaceae > Vicia > Vicia faba. Next base: position 908,362,755 of record OX451738.1, on the reverse strand, counting down.
CATACTTCTGGACGAGAGCCAGAGCTTTAGACTCCTTCACTTGAGCATTTCCTTCATGAGTCATTTTAAGAGACTCAAACATATCATGTGCTGTATCTCTATTTGTGATCTTTTCATATTCCATTTTAGAGATATCATTTAGAAAAATATTTCTTGCTCTAAGATGATTTTTGAAATCAGCTTTTTGTTATCTATCCATATTTTTCCTATCAATCTTGTTTCCTTCTGAGTCTGTAGGATGTGTGTAACCATCCAAGATTATATCCCATAAATCACTATCATGACCTAGAAAGAAACTTTCTAGTCTATCTTTCCAATATTCAAAATCTTCTCCATCAAATACAGGAGGTTTGCTGTAGCTATTGTTGTTTTGTTCAGTAGCCATTTGTGTTTTCTTCTGGATCTTTTCCTGACACGGTTAAGTGTTGCGCTCAGAGTTAAGCTGGGTGAAAAAACACTTATAAGGGGAGGGGGGTGTAGCGGTGAAAATCGGAGATCGAGTTATTAATTAACTCGACTCGCAAAAGCAAGAGTCGCCACCGCGCTTTATTATTTCCAAGGGAAAAGGGAAAAGAGCGAAATAAAACCCTAAAATATGCAATGTAAAATAATACTTAAAAGTAATGAAAATACAATGCGTTTTTGAAAGAGATCGAGAGTTCGGGGGTTGGTTATACAATGGGAAGGTATTAGCACCCAATGTATCTGCGGTACTCCGCAGGAACCTTTTGAAATATCTGTTTTTGGTTGAAATTGTTTGTTATATACAAGGGTGTATTTATCTACAACTATGTTTGCTTAAGGGGGGGGGGGATAAATGAGTTTTTATTATTGCGTTCGTGAGGGTTTCCCGACCCTTTGCCTATGTATCCAATAAAGGAATCAAAACACCGTAGTTCCTCTAGAAAAAAGGTTGATTTGTTTGTGTTTTTTAGTGGGCGACATTAACGCACGCATTCTAGCAATAGGCACGGCCGGTATCGCGGTAGAACGGAGATAACATGCCCTTGGGGGGAGTTTTGATTTGTTGAGTGTTTTTGGATTTTAAGATATATTCAAGTAAGGATTAAAGAGTGTTTTTGATTTTTTTGGTTTGTTTACTTGTTGATTTTATCTTTCCATACGCCTAATTACTAGCATTTGTACAAAGTAAAAAAATAAAAATAAAAATAAAATGCAGAAAGATAAAAACCTACGCTATTACAAGCATATCAAAAGGCATAAAAAATATGAAGGAAAAAAAAAGACAAAAGTAAGAAAAAAGAGTGTATTTCGACCCAGGCAGTAACAACCTTCGATTTGCATTCTGCTAGCCTCCTTCGATTGGGCTGGCAACAACAAAGTCATGGCCTTTGATTAGGGGCTTGGCAGGGGCGAGGTCCTGTCCTTCGATTGGGCAAAGGCAACAACAAGTTGTATCCTTCGACTGGGAGTTCACACCAGTGAGGTTCTGTCCTTCGATTGGCCTGGAAGTCAGTGTATGGAAGTCTTTTGATTCTGCCTTGTTGCCTTCTTCGACTGGAGGTTGAAAGCAGTGAGGGAATGTCTTTCGATTGGACATGGTTTGCCTCCTGGTTGTCTCTTTCGTTCAACCTGAAGAAAGAGGGTAGAAGCCAGAAGCTTCGTTCCCTATTTCCCGTTTCCTGTTTCTTTCATTTCAAACATTAAATGACAACATGGCCTGAGGCCATGCTAGTATTTATTTGGAAAACAGTCTAACAGTTAAAGCAAGTTCAGGTAAACAGAAAGCAAAAACGAAAGAGCTCAGTTCTAAAAAATATGTTAAAAGGGTGGAATCAAAGGAACAATGGTATGTACATGTTTGAAACGAACGAAAAGATTATTTACATGCCATGAAACGAAAAGTTCAAAGGTAAGAATAACTTACCTTGCTTCAGGCCTTGAATGGATGTGGGGCCTTGAGAGGTGGCCCTGGATGCTGGATTCGAAAGAGGGGTCACAGGCTGTGCTAGGAGCGCTGGATTTGAAGGAAAAGAAAAAGAAAGTGTGATGCTTCTTTGATTTGAAGGAGATGAATGTGATTCTGGTTTTTTATGATTTCTCAAGTGTTGATAAACTTGAGAGTTTTTGTGTTTGAGAAAATTTGGGGGATTCGTTCCTCTGGTCCCAAGATCCTCTTTTAAAAATATATGTTGGAGCCTCTTTATTTATAGGCGAGCTTTGATATGGTTTTGAGGGGAAATCAAATAATATTTGAATTATTTGGGTATATTTCCCCCTTGTTTTCTTCAATGCAGCTCTTGTGCACTCCTTTTTTGTGCAAGTACAGGACTGAGACAACGCAGGCTTGTCAGTATTTTGGAGCTTAGTGGCAGGTTGGTGCAGGACTGCTGCATAGCAGCACATGTGGCTTGAGTTTGGCAGTATATGGGACTTTAGTCAACAAACTCCTTGAATGCTTCCCCCTTTCGTTTTGATCACTTCGACCAGCTTCATGATTACACAAAAATGTTCGTTTCCAAACAATGTGTGCTCTAAGTACGTTGCTTCGAAGGGTTTAGTGGTCCAACTTGTGAATCGAAGGAGGCCACCTTGAAGAAAATCACATGTCCAGCTTGTGGATCAAAGGGGGTCACTTCGAAGGAAACTACATGGCCAAATCGAAGCTTGTGACTGAAGGGAGACTGTATTGCCCATCGAAGTTTTGCTAAATCGAAGCTTGTGACTGAAGGAGACAATGTATTGCCAAATCAAAGCTTGTGACTGAAGGGAGATTGTATTGCCCAATTGAAGCTTTGCTAAATCGAAGCCTGTGACTGAAGGAAGCAATGTTGCCCAATCGAAGCATGTGGGTCGAAACAAACATATTGCCCAATCGAAAGCCCGTGTTCGAAGGAAGCAATGTTGCCCAATCGAAACATGTTTGTAGGCAGTAAACTTGTCCAGGTCGAAGCATGCTTGTAGGCAGCAAACTTGTCCAGTCGAAGCAGGCTGAATCGAAGGATACCTGTCAGCACATGAAATCAAAGAAACAAAAAAACACACATTTCGTGCTTGATTAGAAATTAGTGATACATAGGCTAAGAATGTTCAAAACACTTGACAATTTCTGCATAATCAATGCTCGAAGATGAGAGGTTAAAACCAACTATATTTAGTGACCTTGACTTTTGTATAAAAATGCAAAAATAAAAATGGGATCTTAGGTCAAAAATTGGGGTATGACAGCTGCCCCTATTTAAGTTTCTTCTATCTGGAGATATGAAGATTCGAATCTTCAATTCGGCGAGATTGAAGGGACTTAAATATAGAATACACAATTTTTGGCCTTAAGATACCACAATTATGTTTATAATATGATATGAATGCAATGCTCTGAATTTTATGGGGAATGACGCCATATGAGACAAACTATGCTGGAGAAACCAAGCACATTATACAGTATTCCCACAGGGGAAGATGTTATAACTCCACTAGGGAAACAGAGCCATAGGCTTCAAATGAGAGACTCTTGAATGATTTACATCAGTATTGAGACTGAAAAAGAAATGATTTACATCAGTACGGAGACTGGAGAAGAAATGATTTACATCAGTACGGAGACTGGAAAAAGAAATGATTTACATCAGTACAGAGACTGGAGAAGAAATGATTTACATCAGCACTGTGACTGGAAAAGGAAATGATTGACATCAGTACTGTGACTGGAAATAAACATCTCTGACTTCTGAATTTTACCAAGAATGATAACACAATCCTTTTTTAACCAAGATATTGCTTCAAAAGGATAAAATACAAGCTTCCCCATGGAACTCTTCTAAAGAGGTGTCGTTTGCATTATTGTTGGGGATACACAAGCTGCTCAAATAAAGAGGCCGCCACTTGCTTCCTTTCAAAGGTGTCAATAACATACAAGTTGCTCATGAAGAGACCGCCGCTTGTTGTTTTTCAAGAGAACAATAACACATAAGTTGCTCATGAAAAGACTGCCGCTTGTTGTTTTCAAAGGTGACAATAACATACAAGTTGCTCATGAAGAGACCGCCGCTTGTTGTTTTCAAAGGTATCAATAACATACAAGTTGCTCATGAAGAGACCGCCACTTGCTGTTTTCTCAAAGGTATCAATAACATACAAGTTGCTCATGAAAAGACCGCCGCTTGCTGTTTTTCAAGAGAACAATAACACACAAGTTGCTCATGAAGAGACCGCCGCTTACTGTTTTCTCAAAGGTATCAATAACATACAAGTTGCTCATGAAGAGACCGCTGCTTGCTGTTTTTCAGGAGAACAATAACACACAAGTTTCTCATGAAGAGACCACCGCTTGCTGTTTTCTCAAAGGTATCAATAATATACAAGTTGCTCATGAAGAGACTGCCGCTTGCTGTTTTCTCAAAGGTATCAATAACATACAAGTTGCTCATGAAGAGACCGCCGCTTGCTGTTTTTCAAGAGAACAATAACACACAAGTTGCTCATGAAGAGACCGCCGCTTGTTGTTTTTCAAGAGAACAATAACACACAAGTTGCTCATGAAGAGGCCGCCGCTTGCTGTTTTTCAAAGGTAACGATAACATACAAGTTGCTCATTGTTGTACCCCAAAATTTTCCCTCCCATATTCTTCAAAGTTTTGACAGGCATCATCTAGATTTGCTCAAGTCTACTCAAAGGCTACACAGTCAAACACCCTCCTAAGCTAGTCAAAAACTAGGGTTTTGCTTCTTGCAGGGAAGTTGGGGTTTTCAAGGGCTCAATCAAGTCCCATATGCTCATATACATTGTCAAGCACCTACATGTCAAGTTTCAAGGCTCACAAGGTCAGGTTGCACAGTCAAAAACCCTAATTGCTTCACAATCAACTGTAGGGATAAAATGGTCATTTGGCAGTCAAAAGTCAAAATTTTTGGTCAACATCTTATTTTGAAGCCACAATCATCATTTGATCAAGTATTGATCATGATTCTACAAGAATGGCTCAAAAATCATCAAGATGCAAAAGTTTCCATTTTTGGACAACTGAAAAGTCAACTGTAACTTGACCAAAGCATAACTTTTTCATGGTTCATCAGAAAAATCCCATCCAATGCTCATTTCGAAGGGGAGGACATTTCCTATAACTCATCTTCACATTCCAAGTCCAAGAAATGCTCTCACAAAAAGTTACCAATTTCAACATTATAGGTCATTTTCAAAAGTCAACAAAAAGGCATTTTAAGTCAAAGACCATAACTTGAGATTGGTAAATTCAAATGACATGGGACCAAAGGCATTGGTTAGAGGACTTCAAGACCTTTCCAAAATGTCAAAGAACATGTTCATATGATCAAAATTGACAAGATATGCATTGGAGAAGTTGGGAAATTTTTGTGAAATGGCAAAAGTCAACTATCCTTGAAACTTCAATTTTTGACAAAAGGGCCCACTTTTTTCCACTTGATTCAGCCTTGTCATGCCACCCACGTGTCCCATGATCAATTTCAAGACCAAATAATTATTTTTCTATTTTTATTTAATTTTTATGGATTTAATTCATTTTAATCCATAATAATTCAAGTAAATCTAAAAAAATTAATTAAATGGTATCTTATGGTTTGAATAGCCTTCATGAAGCATTTGCAACCTACCAATTTCGTGCTAAGCTCATTTAGGCATGAAAATTCAAATTTTGAACAAGCTTTGAAAGACCTTTAATGGTGGTTAAGACAAAATCCAAAGCTTAATTGCAATGGTTAAAGGCTCCTAAATGTGACTTATTCTCACTCATTACTATATATGCAAGCCTTGCAAGCCTCATTCACAACCTAGAGTATGCACAAACGGCCAGAGCAAAATCCAAAAAGTGTCAAAAAGTGTGAGATCAAAAGGAGTATTGCAAGCATTTTCAGGCCAAAAGGAGAACGTGACTCTCTTCTTTGCCATCCCCGGAAGCTAAAGCAACCCTTGCCACGTCCTAAGATCCATCATACCGCGCTGTAAGTTCTTCCCAGGTCCCCCAATTAATTGTTTCATTTTTTCCTTAACATGCTCATGTACAGGCAGTCCAAAGCGTACCACCATGCATCCCACATATCCAACGCGCCAAGTGTCCCAAGCGTCCATCCAAGGGCCAAGAGGTGAGGAGCACCATGCTCTCAGTCAATAAGCATTCCAGGCAATTCCAAAAGTCAGCAAGAGGCTTGATCACTATTGGGCCCAGATTGCTTCCCTTAACCCCCTTTTTTGGTTCATCCCTTTTTCTTCTTATTTTATATTTCTATTTTGTTTGTTTATTAATTAATTTTTCTAATTATCACTAAATTAACATAAATAACTTTTCCCATAAAAAACTAAAAAAAGAACTAATATTATTATTATTATTATTAATTTCATTTTATTTTTGTAAATAAATACTAATAAATTGAATTAGTTTTAATTAGGCAACATTAACCTTCTTTTCTTAATAACTAAAATAAATTTAGAATTAGGTTTTTATTAACTTTTAATTTTATTCCCTTTTATTTTATTTCATAAAAAAAACATAAAAATATAAAAATATTTTCTTTTAATAAATTAATTAATTAGTCATTAATTTTAATTTCATTTAATCACAAAAAAGACAAAAAAAAAATTCAATTCTTTTCTTAAAAGGGTCAAAACCCTTAGGACGTTCCCGATTTAATTCTTTCGCGCGCATTTACTTTATTTTGATTATTTATGTAACTGTCTCCAGATATGTAATAGTTAATTAGGAATTTTACCGCTTTATTTACTATTTCTCGCACTTTATTTTCAAAACGGGTCTTTGTTTTTTTGGCGATGTATAGACCCGCGCCTTGTAATAGCGTAGAATTTACATTTCCGCAATTTACTTTTCCGCACCCCTAACTGTTAACAATGCATGAAAGAATGTATGTAAATAAAATTAATCCGTAGCTCACCAATAACATGTACAAAAACAATTAACTGAAAAACAACACACAAAGCACATGCCACTTCTAGGGTACGCCTCACTGGTTGCCTCGAAACGTGGTCATCAAGTATATGGTGTCTTAGAGGTCGCCCTTTGTCTAAAGATCCAGTTGCCTCGAAACGGTTGCCTCGGATAAAAGGATATAGGACATTAGGGTTACTTCTAAGGTGTCCTACTGTTGCTTCGGTGACCACACTGTCCCTTAATCGAATTGACCCGAACACCTCCAACGATGGTGCTACCTACCCCTCAATGGTGGGATAACACTATCTAAAGGACTCTTACACAGCCTAATTCCTTAGAGTAGGTAGATTCTCATGGGTACTTTCTCTTTTCAAAACAAACAAAAACAACTTTTCGCACCTACACTTTCAAAAGGTTTTCAAAACAAATTTTTCATACACTCTTGAGGACAGATACAAGAGTCACTTAGAAATCTTTCAAAAACGAAACTTTTTTCAAAACCCACACACACTTGAAAAGCAAACAAATTTTGAAAACATAAAGAGCAAGTACCTAAGAGCCCGTGGATAACCACGGATAGAAAGGGTGCTAACACCTTCCGTTTCTATAATCTACCTCCCGAACCGAGAAACATTCTCGAATAAGGAATTTTGCTGTGCTTTTGTCCTTTCCATGTTGGAGAACATAAAAGACGGTGGCGACTCTTGCTTACCGCGACATTTCGCGAAACCAGCTAAAAACAGTCATTTCTATTTCCACCGATCACACTCATGAAGAGACTGCCACTTACTGTTTTTCAAAGGTATCAATAACATTCAAGTTGCTCATGAAGAGACCGCCGCTTGCTGTTTTCCAAAGATACCGACAAAATATCATGAAGATATTGCTGGAGGTGAGAATCAATAATTTCATCGAGGATGGACAAACTGCTCATGAAGAGACCGCCATTTGTCATAAAGAAATTTAGAAATGATCAAACTACTCAAATAAAGAGTCAATCGCTTGTTGTCCCGTCAATATTCCAGAAGAAGGTTATGATAACACTACTAGGGAATAAAGTTCATCTTCAATGGGGAACCATGAATAAATCCTTCCCGAGGAGACCAAGTATTTAAATTGCAAAATAAATGCACTCTCCATCTAGGTTTCACAGCCTAGAGATATCCACAGGGTATCGTTCACAAGAGACAAAGCTCAATCCAGGAATAAACTGGAGAGAAAACAGTCAAACAAAACTCCACCCAATGAGGAAACAACTCAAATGTGGATTTATCCTATCCAGAGATGAAAAGGAAAGCTAAAGCAAGATTCTTCCACGAGAGTTAACTCAGTGGGGAATTAGAAAGGAGGCACAATTTCTGCTTAAGTTGACACTCTATTTGGAAAGATCAAATACGCTCTTTGAATAGACATAACCAAGGTATACGGACTAAAAGACATCAACAAATACAAATGTGCATGCATGATGCAAGTGTGAATGAATAAATGAATGTCATGTATATGCTGACAAAACAGATAGAGGAGATAGACAGAAGATGATAAGACATCACAGCACAACCTGACACTCAGCTAATCTCAACAAGATGGGAACATTACTGGAGATAGATCAAAAGTCATCATTGGAGTAAGGTCCTTTTACAAGGCTTAAATCTCTTTGGAGAGGAAGATATTTTTTCGGTAGAAAACCCCAAAGTCCAGTCTTCTATCATCAACAAACCATTGAAAGGATAACAACACGAACAATGCTTCAGTTGGAAAAAGTCTTGCTTAGCTGAAGATATTGGGAACACCACCCTCTGATAATGTGTGCAATACATATCACATATCTTGACAAATCTGGTTTGCCCCTGAGACTAATTTTGGATGCCCCAAGTTTACTGCTGATAAGCTGCGTGATGCACGACAATTCTTGCGAACAACTTCACTTCTAAAATGCCCCAAGCTATATGGTTGATGAGGAGAATTCGTCTCAAGAGGATTTTATAAAAGACCTGGCATTCACCATGCTCTGGTGTCTTCAAAATCTTAGAGAGATTCATCAAATCTCGACGTGATTGCCCTGGATTGACTGTAGTTGGCACAACAAAGTCTTCAAATTTTTCCCCAAAAGAGTAAACAAGTTGGGAAAGCATTAACTAGGAGAAGCAACATGTTCGTGCTTAAGGTCTTCATGTGACATGCCCCCTGATATGATTTTTCTTGAAATGATTCTCCAATTACTCAACATAGTTTCAAGCCTTAAAAGAATAAACTCATCACTAGTGCTTATATGTGAGCTTCCTTTATACCAAACAAATGTTTTGCAGTTATAAAAAGTTTATTATGAGAATGAAAATTCTAATGCAACAGTTATGTAAGTCTTGAAGATTTTGAAACGATATCGCACAAATTTTGCGAGTTAGAGCACCATTAATTTTTGTATAGAAAAAGCATATGATACCAACATAACTATTTAACAAACATTCATGGGAGTCAGGAACACCATCTCATTGAAGTATGATTTCAAAATAACCTTACTTCAATTAGGACTTTTGAAGGTTGTAATGTGGCCTGGTTCATGGTTTTTAGAAAAAAGATTTTTAAGGCTCAAAATTTATAGGTTCCCACCCATTCTTCGTGATGTTCTCCAACCCTATGTTCAGTTAATTCAACATGAGCGTTCATCTCTCAAAAGGATTTTGTGACGGTTAAGGAAACGACAAGGCTTTTGGAGTAGAAACCACCCTTATGTCTTCGTGTTTGTAGTCACCAATTTGTTCTTTGCTGAGGACTTTTCTTTGTAGTCCTTTCTTTGCAATTTTTATTTTCCCTAAATTTTGCCTGAACTAATTCTTTTGAATTGATAGTCCAACGGGATGCCCTAATTTTTGCCTAAGTCACTTATTTTCAAGTTTTTTGACTTAGAGGGCTTTCTCTTTTCTTGATTTATGAACAAAACGTGTGACATTATCTCGTCTTAACTTGTTGAAAAGATTATGACTGCCTAGTTTATTAACGAATGAGGGATAACATTGTGGTTCCACATCTTCTAGATTCATTATACATGAAGGATAACCCTCGTAGTTTCTCTTCAGAAATATCTTCCTTATGAATTTTGAACACTCAATCAGATTAACTGAAAACTACCCTGCCCCAGGTTAAAATTCGAGGTTTTTTGTATAGAAAAGAAACTTCTACTTCAAAGGCTCAAAAGGGGTTAGCAAGGGATTATCTTCCTTATATCTCCGGTGTTTAGGGATTTGAAACAATGCATGTACATCGTCAGCAAGATTTTATTCAAAAGCATACAACCAGAGATTTTGTGTTCTTTTAGATCATCATCCTCCCTTCAATCTCTGCCTAGGCCAGAGAATGGGAAACAAGTTGGTATCATAATGCAAAAAGAAATTTAAAATTTGAAAACAAAGATGACTGAAACGAATGAATTTCTTCAAGACAAACATACTCATTGTATTAAGATAATCATTCCGATGCAAACAAGTTCTTACATGCAAACAATGTTTTGATAAACAAGAAAATTTACAAAAGCAGAAATAAGTTAGTAATCTGGGAAGACTTTCCATCTGGACTTGAATCACTGAACCATGTCAGGAAAGTCAATAGACGCATTCATTATCATCTTCTCATGAAAGAATGATTTCAGAGTTTCAGTGAAGACCTTTTCCATCACTTCTTCTTTCTTAGAAGGATTGACTTGGGCGGCAACCAAAATTTCAACCAAAATAGTTAAGTGCTCCATACTAACTTTCAAATTAGTCAACTCTCTGCGGAGTTCAGAAATCTCTTGCTTGATATTCTCCATTGTTCCCTTAGCGCGAGTGTTGTACTGGTGAGACCAAAGGAAAAATAAGACTTGGAAAAAGACCTTTGAAAGTGAAACAAAAAATGTAGAATGATGCATGATATGTGAATGTAAAAGAGAGTTTTATTTGATCTTCAAGGTATTCAAGATATTAAGTTGTAGACATCAAAGTATGAAGATAGAAGATGAATTTTAAATTGGAGCAAAGCGTTGATCAAGTTATCATCAAGATCAATCATCCATTTTGGTGGATTAGGGTTTTCACCCTATCAACACCCAAGATCCATTGAGCTTGACGAAACTTATGATGTTTTACAAAGAAAGACCTCCAAATTCCTTGAAAATCAAGTGAAAAGGGTTTCATGGATGCATGAAGGCATGGCTATGCAACAACCACAAGCAAGGTCACAAACAAAGTCGAAAGGTTCAACGTCACGAGCATGGAGTCAAAGGTAAAAAACATCCCCAAGGTATGTACTAAAGGTTTAATGACACCTATAGAACAAGGTTCTAAAGGTTCCCAGAGTCTACATTCCTCTTTCGGATATTACCAACGTCCCGATTACTCAGTAATTAACAATATTCTCAAGAGAAACTCGTCTGAGTGCAGCATCGCGTGACAACTACTTCTGGATTACTCCGTTATAATCTTCGCACTACACCTAAGAGGCCAAGATGGGTTAGGGTTCTACGGTTCTCAGCTTCTCTGGCTCCCAGGTCGAAAATAATAGTGTCTTCCCGATTACTCGGTAAACAAATACTATGTTCAAAAGGGCCTTCCACTGAGTGGGGGATCTCATGCCTCCTTCTTCGGGATTACTCCCTCAAAGTTAACATGACTATACCGCCCGTCCTATTCCTAGGTGTAACTTAGTCCGGGTATAGGACTTGTCCTTTGCAATCAATACCCCAAATAACCATAATATATACATATAATCAAACAAACAAATAATAATAAAACAGATAAAACAAACTAGGCTTAACCCACTTAGGGATGGACCAGCAAGAGGTCAATCTTTCCCCAGCAGAGTCGCCAATTCTGTAGTGGTGAAAATCGGAGATCGAGTTATTAATTAACTCGACTCGTAAAAGTAAGAGTTGACACCGCGCTTTATTATTTCCAAGGGAAAAGGGAAAAGAGCGAAATAAAACCCTAAAATATGCAATGTAAAATAATACTTAAAAGTAATGAAAATACAATGCATTTTTGAAAGAGATCGAGAGTTCGGGGGTTGGTTATACAATGGGAAGGTATTAGCACCCAATATATCTGCGGTATTCCGTAGGAACCTTTTGAAATATCTGTTTTTGGTTGAAATTGTTTGTTATATACAAGGGTGTATTTATCTACAACTATGTTTGCTTAAGGGGGGAAGAAATGAGTTTTTATTATTGCGTTCGTGAGGGTTTCGCGACCCTTTGCCTACGTATCCAATGAAGGAATCAAAACACCGTAGTTCCTCTAGAAAAAAGGTTGATTTTTTTGTGTTTTTTAGTGGGAGACATTAACGCACACATTATAGCAATAGGCACGGCCGATATCGCGGTAGAACAGAGATAACATACCCTTGGGGGGAGTTTTGATTTGTTGAGTGTTTTTGGATTTTAAGATATATTCAAGTAAGGATTAAAGAGTGTTTTTGATTTTTTTGGTTTGTTTACTTGTTGATTTTATATTGCCATACGCCTAATTACTAGCATTTGTACAAAGTAAAAAAAAAAGCAGAAAGATAAAAACCTACGCTATTACAAACATATCAAAAGGCATAAAAAATATGAAGGAAAAAAAAAGAAGACAAAAGTAAGAAAAAAGGGTGTATTTCGACCCAGGCAGTAACAGCCTTCGATTTGCATTCTGCTGGCCTCCTTCGATTGGGCTGGCAACAACAAAGTCATGGCCTTCGATTAGGGGCTTGGAAGGGGCGAGGTCCTGTCCTTCGATTGGGCAAAGGCAGCAGCAAGTTGTATCCTTCGACTGGGAGTTCGCACCAGTGAGGTTCTGTCCTTCGGTTGGCCTGGAAGTCAGAGTATGGCGAAGTCTTTTGATTCTGCCTTGTTGCCTTCTTCGACTGGAGGTTGAAATCAGTGAGGGAATGTCTTTCGATTGGACATGGTTTGCCTCCTGGTTGTCTCTTTCGTTCGACCTGAAGAAAGAGGGTAGAAGCCAGAAGCTTCGTTCCCTATTTCCTGTTTCCTGTTTCTTTCATTTCAAACATTAAATGACAACATGGCCTGAGGCCATGCCAGTATTTATTTGGCAAACAGTTTAACAGTTAAAACAAGTTCAGGTAAACAGAAAGCAAAAATGGAAGAGCTCAGTTCTAAAAAATATGTTAAAAGGGTGGAATCAAAGGAACAGTGGTATGTACATGTTTGAAACGAACGAAAAGATTATTTACATGCCATGAAACGAAAATTTCAAAGGTAAGAATAACTTAACTTGCTTCAGGCCTTGAATGGATGTGGGGCCTTGAGAGGTGGCCCTGGATGCTGGATTCGAAAGAGGGGTCACAGGCTGTGCTTGGAGCGCTGGATTTGAAGGAAAAGAAAAAGCAAGTGTGATGCTTCTTTGATTCGAAGGAGATGAATGTGATTCTGGTTTTTTATGATTTCTCAAGTGTTGATGAACTTGAGAGTTTTTCTGTGTTTGAGAAAATTTGGGGGATTCGTTCCTCTGGTCCCAAGATCCTCTTTTTAAAAATATGTGTTGGAGCCTCTTTATTTATAGGCGAGCTTTGATATGGTTTTGGGGGGAAATCAAATAATATTTGAATTATTTGGGTATATTGCCCCCTTTTTTTTCTTCAATGCAGCTCTTGTGCACTCCTTTTTTGTGCAAGTACAAGACTGAGACAACGCAGGCTTGTCAGTATTTTGGAGCTTAGTGGTAGGTTAGTGCAGGACTGCTGCATAGCAGCACAACTGGCTTGAGTTTGGCAGTATATGGGACTTTAGTCAACAAACTCCTTGAATGCTTCCCCCTTTCGTTTTGATCACTTCGACCAGCTTCATGATTACACAAAAATGTTCGTTTCCAAACAATGTATGCTCTAAGTACGTTGCTTCGAAGGGTTTAGTGGTCCAACTTGTGATTCGAAGGAGGCCACCTTGAAGAAAATCACATGTCCAGCTTGTGGATCAAAGGGGGTCACTTCGAAGGAAACTACATGGCCAAATTGAAGCTTGTGACTGAAGGGAGACTGTATTGCCCATCGAAGTTTTGCTAAATTGAAGCTTGTGACTGAAGGAGACAATGTATTGCCAAATCGAAGCTTGTGACTGAAGGGAGATTGTATTGCCCAATTGAAGCTTTGCTAAATCGAAGCCTGTGACTGAAGGAAGCAATGTTGCCCAATCGAAGCATGTGGATCGAAACAAACATATTGCCCAATTGAAAGCCCGTGTTTGAAGGAACCAATGTTGCCCAATCGAAACATGTTTGCAGGCAGTAAAATTGTCCAGGTCGAAGCAGGCTTGTAGGCAGCAAACTTGTCCAGTCGAAGCAGGCTGAATCGAAGGATACCTGTCAGCACATGAAATCAAAGAAACAAAAAAAAAAACACACATTTCGTGCTTGATTAGAAGTTAGTGATACATAGGCTAAGAATGCTCAAAACACTTGACAATTTCTGCATAATTAATGCTCGAAGATGAGAGGTTAAAACCAACTATATTTAGTGACCTTGACTTTTGTATAAAAATGCAAAAATAAAAATGGGATCTTAGGTCAAAAATTGGGGTATGACAGGGGGGGGTGAATAAGTTTCTCTTTTACTTTTCCTTAAATGCTCAACCATAATGGAAAGACACGATTATTTTTATCCTGGTTCGTTTGAACTCAAACTACTCCAGTCCACCCGCCAAGGTGATTTCGCCTTTCTCAACAAGGACTTAATTCACTATAATCAACTGATTACAATCACACAACAACTGTTGTGACTAACAATGCACAAGTAATCTTACAAGTGACTAACACCACTAAGACTTAAACTAGTCCTAGTCTACTTGAGAAATCTGACCAAACTTGGTCTCTCAAGGAACAATTATAAGAGTTAAATCTTTACAGATAGTGAAACAAAATTTGCTTCTAAGAAAGCTATATCACAACTGTGATTTTTCACTAAGATTAGTATTGCACAAAGTGTATTGTAAAATAATTTGTGAGCCCAGAATATTTTCACGTAGTTCTTGCTTCTTTTGAATTTGTTAAGTTGTTGGCTTGCAATAAATGTTCTTCTATATATAGTAAGAAGAAAATGACCGTTTCTACCTTCAAAAGTGAAGAGCAATAAATGTTTGCGTGTTTGCTTGCAGTATTGCATTTTCCAATGAACTAGAGTAGACACTTGAGTGCATGTAGCCATCTTTGCATTAAATGAACAAACGGCACTTGTCAGAGCATGTTTCCTGATCCTTGACAAGACTTGTTAGCTTCTATATTCTTTTAGAACTAGCTTCACGTCTTGATTCAGAATATGCTTGCATATCTTCTTATCAACACTTGCTTGCTAAGTACTTCTGATCAACGCTTGCTTTCAAAGTACTTCTGAACATGGAAACCTACTAAACATTTAGAAGATGCATTAACTAATTTCTTATCAGAGTCAGCATCAACACTTGCATTAAAACAAATAGTTCTTTCATCAAAGAACTTCTTCATTTATTTTTAGCTCAACACATCAAAATGCTTCTGTCAGAATATTATCTGAAACAATTAAATACGTTCATCAGAGTATCAAATATATAAAATATAATTTATTGTTATCATCAAAACTCTAAGATATGATCAGAACCAATCTTGTTCTAACAATTTTTCCCAGACATCATGTCCAACGTATGTCTCCCGAGGAATAAAATTTCAATTTGCATAACAATAGACACACTGTTCTATCTGGGTGAGCTCCAAGGAAGACATTTTATATTCAAAGGGATAACACTAAGTATTGAGGGTGAGTCAATAGACCACATGTTTTGGATGGCACCAGCTATGATTATTGGAAAGCTAAGATGGTTGCCTTTCTATAATAGACTGCAAAAACAGAAGGCTATGATTAAAGGTTGGAAACACCTTGTGATTACTTCTCAAAATGGTACAACAATCTTAAAACCTAAAGTTGATTGGTCTGAAGATGAAGATGATGAAGCTCTCTCAAACAACAAATATTTGAATGACATATTCAACGGTATTGGTAAGAACATGTTAAAGTTAATCAACACATGTGTTAAAGCTAAAGATGCTTGGGAGATTCTCAAGACTGCTCATGAAGGCACATCCAAAGTGTGTAGGTCAAGGTTGCAACTCCTCACAACTAAGTTTGAGAATATCAGAATGATGAAAGATGAATCTATATATGATTTCAACATTTATCTTTGTGACATATCCAGTAATTCATTTTCTTTGGGATATAAGATGTCAAAAGAAAAGTTGGTCACAAAAATCCTCAGATCTTTGCCTAAGAAGTTTGACATGAAGGTAATAACTATTAAAGAAGCTCAAGACTTGAGAACCTTGAAGGTTGATGAATTCATTGTCTCTCTTCAAGCCTTTGAAGTTGATATAAATGAAAGATAAAAAAATAAGAATAAAGGTGTAGCTTTTGTATCCAACACTCAAGAGAATGAAGATCAAGGTGAGAAGGATATTGAAGAAAGCATATAAGATGTTATAGATTTTATTGTAAGAAATTTAAACAAATCATTGAGAAGGCTAGACAAAATATCAAGGATAAATGTTCAAGACAAGGTGTCTGACATCATTCCCTAGAGTAAGAGCAAAGATGAAGACAAACCTAACAAAGAAAAAAGAGTTCAATGTCATGAATGTGAAGGGTTTGATCACACAAAAACTGAATGTCCTACTTTTCTAAAGAAACAGAAAAATGGATTGTCAATCACTTGGTCTGATTCTGATGATGAAAGTGAAAGAGATACAGTTAACAAAGTGACGACCTTTACTGAAAAGTATGAGTATAAAGTTGAGTCTAGTTATGAAGACATAACTTAAGGAGAGTTAGCTGTAACGTATAGACTATTATACACCAAGTGGGAGGAAGCATGTGTTGCAACTGGTTTTTAAATCAGAGTCGTCACCCTTAATTTTTATCCTAAGGAAGGGAATATAAAGGAATAACCCTAAAAAAGTTCAGAGATTCTAGGCCTGACTCGCTTCTAGACGAAGGGAAGGTGTTAGGCACCTCTCACCTACCTTGTTCACAAGGATACTAGGTTTAGAAGCACAAGTTTTAGGAAATAAGGTTTTTATTCTTATTAGAGGAAATGGTTTTAATTTTAATAGGGGAGAAGGGTTTTAATTTTAGTTAGGGGAACTCACCAGGATTTTAATCGTATGCCTACGTATCCTCTTAGGAAGAATCAAAGTCCCATTTCGTAGTTCGCGGTGTTTGTGTTTTTTACAGATTACACAAATATTTTAATTCCCCACACACTTAGCCCGAGTGTGTGAATAGCGGAGATTTTGGACTAAGCGCGTAGTCAATTAAGATATACTTCATACTCCTTTTTAAAAATTAATTGTTTGAATTAATATAATTTAAGAAAAATGATTTGGTGCTTGGTTGAACATTTTTAAGTATTTAATTGTGAAAATATTTTATTTAAGTGCATGATTAAAAGAATAATTTAATGCAATAAAAAAAATATTTTTTATGATTTGAAAATAATTAACTTGATTTATAATAGTAAATATTAAAATCATAAATATATAAAATATAAAATATAAAAAATAATAGAGTAATATAATAAAGAAAATAAATAGAAAAACGTAGGGGGTGTAAATTGTGTTAAGGTAGTAAAATAGGAGGGTGTTAGTAGCGTGGGTCTGAATTCAGGCCCTAAAAATAGGAGGTGCATTTTTGAACCATATAGTAAAATCTATGGGTGTGGTGAGCATGGGTCCAAGTCCAGATATTGGATTTGGCCCATTTGGCTAGGGGTGTGAAAACACGTGCGTTAGCAAAAAAATAAAAAGGGGAGTGTGATTAATGATAGGGCCTTGCCCAACGAGATTGGGGAGTCCGTGTGGACTCCATGTGGGGAGTCATACGGTAACATGGTAGGGCACGTGCTATTTGGATCATTTGATTTTGATCTAGTGATGATGGCTGAGGGTGTATGGTAAGGAATAAAGGGTGACATGCATTTGATAATTAAGTGTGATACAGTGGGAAGAACTGACTGTTTTTAGAATGCTGGTTCGCGTTTTGTGTTTGTTTTCGCAAAATGTCGCGGTAAGCAAGAGTCGCCACCGTCTTTTATTTTATCCAATAAGGAAAGGAAAAGAGCACAGAAAAATTCCTTTTTTGAGATGTTTCTCGGGTCCGGGGGGTAGATTATAGAAAGGGAAGGTGTTAGCACCCTTTTTATCCGTGGCTATCCACGGGCTCTTAGTTACTTGCTCAAAGTGTTTTCAAAATTTGCTTTTCTTTGTGTTTGTGGGTTTGAAAGAAGTTTTTGTTTGAAAGGTGTAAGTGCGAAAAGTTTTTGTTGAAAGAGCAAGTACTTAAGAACCATCTACCTACTCGAAAAAGGAATCAATCTGTGCTAATGTCCTTTATACAATGCTATCCCACTATTGATGAGTAGGTAGCATCGTCGTTGGAGTTTTAGGGGTCAATTCGATTAAGGGACGTGTGGTCACTAAAGCAATGTTAGGACGCCTTAGCGGTAACCCTAATGTCTTAGATCATTTTTCCGAGGCAACCGTTTCGAGGCAACTATGATCTTGGGACAAGAGGGCGACCTCTAAAGCGACCTATACTCAATGACCATGTTCGAAGGCAACCAAGTGAGGTGTACCCTAAGAGTGCGCATGTGCGAGTGTGTTATTTCGGTTAATTTTGTCTTTGTACATGTCAATGGTTATCTATGTTGATTTTAGGTTTTGAACGATTAATCTTGTCATGCATTCCCTATTTATGAAACATCTAACAGTTTATAAGTTGCGGAAATTGAATTGCGGGAATTAAAACTAACAATTACAAGGCGTCGTGTATTTACATCGCCAAAAGCAACCCTTGAATTTAAAATGCGGAAACTAAATAAAGCGATAAAATAATTTAAAGTCCTATTAAACTATTACATTCCGGGAAACAGATACAATATTAAAATCAAATGGACCGCGTGCGAGAAGTTAAATCAGATGCGAGTTTTTTTAGGGTTTTGACCCTTTTTTGAAAGAAAGTGATTTTTTTGGTTATTTTTGGATTAAAAGAAATTAAATTAAGTTAACAATTAAATAAATGAATTAATTAATTAAAAAAAAGGATATTTTTGGATTTTTGGATAAAAATAAATCAATCAATGTTAGTAAGACCAAATTATCTAAATTAATTTGAATTATTGCAAAAATATTAAAAGTTATACCTAATTAACACTAAATTAATTGAATTAATATTCATTAACAAAAATAAAATACTGAAATTAATTTAAATAAATAAAATATATTTTTTGGTTTTTGATTTTATTAAGAAAAAGTTTAATTGGTTAGTGATTAAATAATAAAACAAAATAATTAATTAAAAGAAATAATAAAAAGAAAATAAAGAGAGTTAGAAATATATGGGCCTGATTTTGGGAGGTTTGTTTAGCACTTTCAAGGCCCATTAACATGCAAGCCTGGGTTGACTTTCTGATTCAACGTGCGTCCATTGACTCATCCCTATGGTGGATATTCAACCTGAACCATCAGATTTGGCCTGGGGGCCATCTGGCGCTTTGAGATTTGAGGACCATGGTACATCACAATTCTTGAAATGCGCTGGAATATCTATGAAAAAATAATACAAAGCATATGGGGACCTGGGATTCGAACCCAGGTCCTGTTGGATCTTGCACTAACGCCTTCGCCACTGATCCACTACGCTTCATTTGTCATAGTATTGGATAAATATTATAATATGAGAAACAAATTAATTATGCCAGAATTAAAACAAAAAACGCGCGAAGTATGAATTGTCCAATGGGGGAGGGCCACGTCTTCATCTTCCTCGTTGAGACCTGGATATTTACCTGCGGATTTACATCTGCAGCTAAATTCGTAGCTGCATCCTAAAATCTATCCTAGGCCATAGAAATTAATTCCAAGACCATAGTCATGCTCGTCTAGGTCTCCTGAGCACGTCTATGTCCATTAATGGCCCCAATTTTACCTGCAAACGAAACGCCTAAAAATGCAAACCAAGAACCCTAGATTCGGGTATGGCACTACAGGTCATATAAACACAATTGGTTAATGCAGAAAGCTTGCAAATTGAATGAGCCTCATGAATATACCAAAGATTTGTTCAAAAGATGCAAAAATATGGAGTTGCGATTTCAAGTGCAGAGCGGTTTTGTGAGAGACTTACAGCGCGATTGAGAGGGTGTGATGGCTTGCTTTTGATTGCTTCTCACTCAGTATTGTATATGTATGCTGCATTGGATTAGGTCAAGTTTTGGGTCTTGAATCTTTGTAAATTAATGCTTGGAGATATGATTTTATTCACCATTGATAACCTTCCAATTTGGTCCAAAATCCAATATTTTTGTACATGAAAAGCTTGATACGGATTTGATCATGATCATGATGATAATTAAGACCTATAACAACCAAAAAGATCCTAAGTTATCAATATTTGGATTTTATTTGATTTAAATTGATTTAAAATGAATTAATTCAATAAAAAATCAAATAAAATAGAAAAATTAATAAATGGATGCAAGGCTGAAGCTAGGACACGTGTGTAGTGTGACAAGATCAAATCAAGTGAAAAAGAATGGGCCCATTTGACAAAATTTGAATTTTGGGGATAGTTGACTTTTTGCAATTTTGCAAAAATGCCCAACTTCAACAATGCATAACTTCTTCAATTTTGAACTTTTGGAAGTGTTCTTGGAATTTTTGGAACGCTTGAGATGTCCTATAACCAACTCTTTTGGTATCATCTCATTTTGATATTCCATTCTCAAGTTATAAGCTTTGGAAAAAAAGGTGTTTTTGTTGACTTTCAAAAATGACCTATAATGTCCAAATTTATAACTTCTTGTGAGTGAATTTATTGATCTTGGGGTATGAAGATGGATTGTAGGAAATTTCATCCTCTTAAAAATGAGATTTGGATGGGTCATTTCTCATAAAGTATGAGAAAGTTATGCTTGTTCAAAGTTGAGTTGACTTTTCCTACAAAACCCTAATTTAGCAACTTTTTAGTCTTGATGAATTTTGAGCAATCCTTGATGAATCATGATCAACCCTTGATAAAATGATGAAATATACTTCAAAATGAGAATGTTGACAAAAAATATTGAAGTTTGACTGTATATAGGTCACAGTTGACTTTTACCTTAGCAGAGTCGATTTTTGGACCCTTTGAGCAATTGACTGAGCAAACTTCCTCTGCAAGGCTTGAAATTTGACATGGATGAACTTGATAACATATTAGGACATTGGGGAGAACTTGAGGTCATTTGGATGCAAGGACCTTGATGCAACACAAAACCCTAATTTGAGGTTGACTGCCTTAGGAGATAGCTTGACTGTCCAACTCTTAAGAAATCTTGAGCCACTTGGAGATTTTCCTTGCAATGTTTTGAGAAATATGAGAGGGCAAATTTTTGGGTACCACAGCTGCCCCTGTTCAATTTTCTTAAACCTGAGGATATAGATTGGCTTTCGGGCCTTTCGTGATCCGAAGGTGGAAGATGATTGAACACTAGAGTGCCCAGAAATTTGCACTCGCATGAAGTGGTATCAACCTTGTGATGTTGGGAATGGGCTTACAGATGCCATTTGGAGATTGTTGATAGGTGGTCTGAACTTATGCTAGAATATGAATCAGGGAGATCTTATCGGCGATCTAACTGAACCAAAGAAGGTCTTGGATTAACTTTGACTGGATCGGCATCAGAAAAATCTTTAGGAATCGATTTAACTGGACCAGGCAAGGTCTTGGAATAACTTTGACTGGATCAGCATCAGAAAAATCTCTAGGAATCAATTTAACTGGACCAGACAAGGTCTTGGAATAACTTTGACTAGATCGGTATCAGAAAAACCTTTAGGAATCGATTTAACTGGACCAGACAAGGTCTTGGAATAACTTCAACTGGAATACGAATCAGGGAGATCTTATTAGTGATCTGACTGAACCAGAGGAGGTCTTGGATTAACTTTGACTGGACCGGCATCAGAAAAATCTTTAGGAATCGATTTAACTGGACCAGACAAGGTCTTGGAATAACTTTGGCTGGATCGGCATCAGAAAAATCTTTAAGAATCGATTTAACTGGACCAGACAAGGTCTTGGAATAACTTCAATTGGAATACGAATCAGGGAGATCTTATCGGCGATCTGACTGAACTAGAGGAGGTCTTGGATTAACTTTGACTGGATCGGTATCAGAAAAATCTTTAAGAATCGATTTAACTGGACCAGACAAGGTCTTGGAATAACTTTGGCTGGATCGGCATCAGAAAAATCTTTAGGAATCGATTTAACTGGACCAGACAAGGTCTTGGAATAACTTTGACTGGATCAGCATCAGAAAAATCTTTAGGAATCGATTTAACTGGACCAGACAAGAGCCTTAGAATAACTTCAACTGGAATACGAATCAGGGAGATCTTATCGGTGATCTGACTGAACCAGAGGTGGTCTTCCACATGATTGAGAATTTAACTGTATCTTTCCTGAAAGATAAAGGCCAGTCATGTGCAATGCATGATATGGATCAAGCAATGATGTTCTCAACATAAATGAGATTGTATGGTATGATGCGTATATGCATGTATCATAATGTATGGAAATGTAATGTTTTAGCTGGGGAAAATAAATCCTGGATAGCTGCTGGAGAATAGAGTTGAATTCTTCGTTTCTGCTGGGGATGGTGAATGAAGGTGACTGCGAGAATAAACCTGCAGGAGAAGATAACTCCGTTGGGGAATAAATTGATGAGGAGATTACTCTGTGGGGAAGAGATACTCTGCTGAGGATTCCACTGATAAACTCCGCTGGGGATGGATTACCGTTGCTGGTGATACTGAATCTCTTGAGGATTGAATTCCTGTTTGTGAAAGGAAAGAACTTCGTTGGGGATGATCTTTCAGTTGCGATTTACTGGGGATAACCCTGTTAGACTTTTATGGGGATAATCCTCTGAATTCTGCTGGGAATGGTCCTTTGAACTTGGCTCGGGAGATTTATTTTGTACTCCGCTGGGGATAAACTTCCAGAGTCTACTAAGGATGATGATTCAACTTCATTGGGGAAGCTTTTTCAGACCGTGCTAGGGAAATATTGACTCCACGGGGGGTATCTTATATTCTGCCGGGGAACATTCTTATACTCCGCTAGGGAATATTAAGACTGTCGGGGATACCAAGCCTTTTTAGTGCTGATGGTAGATCAACTCTGCTTGGGGAGAGCATTGCTGATTCATTCATAGTTGTAAGTATCAGCTGGGGGAGAGCTACCATTACTGTCTTACTCTACGGGGAGTGAAAGTATCTTAGCCATATTCTTCAGCTGAATCTACCTTTGTACCTGGTGGACAGAGCAACTATACAGTTCAGACAATTTTTATTGCCCCTGTTTCTGATATTACCCGTAATCGTATTTTGTTTCGCATGTAAATATTTATGAGCAGCAATTAATGTCAAATGCATATATCAAAAATGAACATTGGACTTTATTTGCAAAACAAAACGGATAAAGGAAAAATAGTTTGAAATTTCTTTGAAAATGAATTGTATTGATTTTGAAGTTTGGCCTCTAAAATAGGCGTTTTTTGTACAAGAGGCTGACGTCCTAGTAAGAGAACACCGCCGAACAATAGAATTTACACAATTTGTCAAAAGAAAACAAAACAGCTATGTGAATAATCCCACTGGGTTCCAACTCTGCTATTGCCTTTATATCCTCGAGCATCTCATCACTTTGGTACTGGTTGAAGGTATATCAGATTGATTAGTGCCGTCCGAGCTTGATAGTCGATACCGAAGTCTAGATGCAAGGTGATCCAATGAGACATAGTGTTACGCTTTGATCCCTAATTTTTGCCTGGACCGCCCTTCCAGGTTTTCAGTCCACCAGGATACCCTTTTTTGCCCAAGCCGCCATTTCAGGTTTTCGACTTGCCGGGTGTACAAATTTTTTATTTTTATCCCTTATTTTTGCCCGGACCCTTTTGGTTCGCCGGGAAGCCCTTATTTTTGCCTAGGCCAGTCAACCTAGCGGGTATTTGATTATGCGTAGTATCTTTTCACTATGTTTGCATTGACGGGGTGAGGAAGGTCGTCACCATCCATGGTGGTTAGAATCATAGCTCCTCTTGAGAAAATGTTCTTAACCACAAATGGCCCTTCGTAAGTAGGGGTCCATTTGCCCCTGGGATCACCTTGAGGTAGGATAATGCGCTTGATTACCAGATCCCCAACTTGATACTCTTGTCGTCTAACTTTCTTGTTAAATGCCTTGATCATCCGTTTTTGATACGTCTGACCATGACAAATAGCAGTAAGCCTCTTTTCGTCGATTAGGTTCAGTTGATCAAGTCGGGTCTGAATCCAGTCATCTTCGCTCAAACCTGCATCCTTCATGATCCGAAGAGAGGGTATCTGAACTTCAATGGGCAAGATTGCCTCCATGCCATATACCAAGGAATAGGGTGTTGCCCCTGTTGACGTCCATGCTGAGGTACGGTACCCATGAAGAGCAAATGGTAACATCTCGTGCCAGTCTTTGTATGTCACCGTCATCTTCTGCACAATCTTCTTAATATTCTTATTAGCTGCTTCTACAGCCCCATTCATCTTCGGCCGGTAAGGAGAAGAGTTGTGGTGCTGTATCTTGAATTGCTCGCAGAGCTCAGTGATCATCTTGTTGTTGAGATTGGGACCATTGTCCGTAATGATCCTCTCCGGTACACCGTATCGACAGACCAGATTGTGCCGAATGAATCGTGCCACGAAGTTCTTGGTTACAGTAGCAAAGGAAGCTGCTTCGACCCATTTCATAAAGTAATCAATTGCTACCAAGATGAAACGTTGCCCGTTGGATGCCGTAGGTATGATCTCGCCGATCATATCAATGCCCCACATTGCAAAAGGCCAAGGTGCCGTTAGGATGTTTAGAGGAACTGGAGGTATGTGCACCTTATCAGCATAGACTTGGCACTTGTGACATGTCCGAGAATGCTGATAACAGCCAGCTTCTATTGTGGACCAATAATATCCTGCCCATAGGATTTTCTTTGCCATGGTGTGTCCACTGGAATGAGTTCCGAAAGTACCTTCATGTAACTCTGCCATAATCCTTTCTGCTTCATTCTTATCCACACAATACAGTAAGGTTGAATCATGGTTACGCTTGTAAAGAATGCCATTGCTGATGAAGAACTTCACCGCGAACCTCCTCAGAAACTTCTTGTCATTAATAGATGCACCCTCGGGGTACTCCTGAGCCTCAAGGTACCTCTTCACCTCATGATACCAGGGTTTATCCGCTACCTCTTCAGTCTCAATATCACAGTAATGTGTCGGTTCATCCAATCTTTCAATGATAATATGGGGAGCCTCGTTGTCCCAATTGACCTTGAACATAGAAGACATCGTAGCCAGCGCGTCCGCCAACTGATTCTCCTCTCTAGGGAAGTGTTCAAAGGTTATTTCTTCGAAGTGGGGAAGCAACGTCAACACATACTCCTTGTAAGGGATAAGGTTCGGGTGTTTCGTATCCCACTCACCTTTGATTTGACTGATCACGAGAGCGGAATCTCCGAAGACACTTAGAAACTTAATCCTTAGGTCAATTGCTGCCCGAAGACCCATAATGCACGCTTCATACTCCGCCATGTTGTTGGTGCAGTTGAAACATAGTCGGGAGGTGAACGGAGTATGAGAGCCTTTAGGAGATATGATCACGGCGCCAATGCTAATATCCAAAGCGTTCGAAGCTCCATCAAAGTACATAGACCATCGGGATCCTTCCTCAGGTCCTTCATCCGGTCCAGGTGTCTCACAGTCAGTTACCAGCATGATATTCTCGTTCGGGAATTCAAAGTTCATAGACTGGTAATCATCCACTGCCTGATGTGCCAAATGGTCTGCCAACACACTTCCTTTGATTGCCTTTTGGGTCGTGTACTGGATGTCATACTCAGTCAAGATCATCTGCCATCTTGCTATTCTTTCGGACAAGGCAGGATTTTCGAAGATATACTTGATTGGATCCATCTTTGATATCAACATAGTAGTGTGAGTCAGCATATACTGTCTCAGCCGGAGAGTAGCCCATGCCAAAGCGCAGCAAGTTTTCTCGAGCAACGAGTATCGGGTCTCGCAGTCGGTAAACTTTTTGCTAAGGTAATAAATAGCATGCTCTTTTCGGCCAGACTCGTCATGCTGACCCAGCACACGCCCCATTGAGTTATCGAGTACTGTCAAGTATAAGATCAAAGGTCTCCCTTCAACTGGTGGCATCAGAATAGGTGGCTCTTGGAGATACTCTTTGATCCTTTCGAAAGAGGCCTGACATTTATCGTTCCAACGTACCACTTGATCTTTCTTCAGTAGCTTGAAGATTGGATCACAAGTAGCAGTCAAGTGCGAGATGAATCGGGCAATGTAGTTTAGTCATCCTAGAAAGCCTCTGACTTCTTTCTCTGTTCTGGGAGTTGGCATTTCCTGTATAGCTTTCACCTTTGCCGGATCCACTTGAATACCTTTATCGCTTACGATGAAACCCAGCAGTTTACCAGACCTCACCCCGAAGGTGCACTTGTTCGGGTTTAACCTAACTTGTACAGCTTCAACCTGTCAAACAGCTTCTGCAGATGGTCAAGGTGTTCCTCCTCAGTCTGGGACCTTGCAATCATATCTTCGACGTATACCTCAATCTCATGATGGATCATGTCATGAAACAAAGCAACCATGGCACGCTGATACGTTGCCCCAGCATTCTTCAACCCAAAAGGCATGACCTTGTAGCAAAAGGTACCCCACTGAGTAACAAAGGTTGTCTTCTCCATGTCTTCGGGAGCCATTTTAATTTGATTATAACCGAAGAAACCATCCATAAAGGAGAATACCTTATGCTGAGCGGTGTTGTCAACCAGAACGTGGATATGAGGTAGAGGGAAGTCATCCTTGGGGCTCACCCTGTTCAAATCCCTGTATTCAACACACATTCGAACCTTACCATCTTTCTTTGGCACAGGAACCACATTGGCCACCCACTGAGGGTAAGAAGTAACTGCTAGAAAACCGGCGCCAAACTGTTTCATAACTTCAGCCTTAATTTTCTCAGACATCTCTGGGTGCATTCAGCGGACCTTCTGTTTCACTGGAGGACAACCTTCCTTGGTAGGCAGGTGGTGAACCACAATATCGGTATCCAACCCAGGCATGTCTTCATAAGACCAGGCGAAGATCTCAACATAGTCATGCAGCATCTGAATCAACCGTTGCTTCACACTAGCTTCCAGATTTGCACCGATCTTGACTTCCTTCTTGTCTATATCTGTACCCAGATTCACTGATTCCACCGACTCTTCGTGCGGCTGAATAACCCTCTCTTCCTGGAGTAGCAGTCTTGCAAGTTCACCAGACACTTCACAATCATCTTCACCTTCGTCTTCGGCTAAGTTGATCAGATTTTCGAAGTCATAACTGGCAGTAGCAGAGTCGTTACTAGTGATATCTAGAGTGGATGTAGACCTGTGTATGTGAGTGTGTGTAAAATAGTTGTTTTACAATATATAATAAAAGAAAAACAAGGAGCGCAAGATTTGAAATGCAAGAAACGTCCAATGCTTTTATTAATGATATATGAAAATGACACACATAAAGCCCTCACGAATGAAGCCACAGTGCCCCGGGTAAGACGCCGGGCCGTAAAGTTTAAAACATTGTCTGTTACATATTCAAAATAAAAAGTTTCATTACTGGGTAACAAAATAAATAGGGATGAAGTCCTTTGCTGTCCAGTTGTTTGGTCCACCGTCGGTAGTAGGATAGATCCAACTGTCAATGTCAAACTCTTCATCATCGTCATCCCTGATAGCATTCACTCCCACAACCTGTTTAGGTTTTTCCGGTGCTCCGAACTCAATCTCCTTCGCATCGATCACGTCTTGTATCTTATTCTTCAAAGACTAGCAATCATCTGTATTATGCCCCGGGCTATCAGAGTGATAAGCACAGCGGGCATTAGGGTTGTACTTCGGTGATGTGATATTTGGATTCTTCGGGGCTTCCCTTGGAATCACCAGATTGGTTTTCAATAATTGCGGCAGAATCTGAGACAAAGTCATGCTGAGACAGGTGAATTGCCTTCGCGGTTTCTCGTCCTTTTGTTGATTGTTGTGCTGAGGAGCACCATCAGGTCTTGAAATAACAATCACATTAACAACTTGGCGGTGTTCAGGTCTATTCTGTCTTTTCGAACTATAGACAACACTGGACTCTTTCTTAAAGGGCTTCTTCTCGGTGCTCGGTGAAGCACCCTTCTGTATCTTACCGACCTTAATACCAGCCTCAATCCTTTCACCGGTCATAATTAACTCTGTAAACCCAGACGAAGAGCTTCCAATCAGATGGTTGAAAAATGGACCAGACAAGGTCCCCAGAAACATATCCATAAGCTCCCGATCAGCCAAGGGTGGTTGCACTCTTCCGGAGAGGTCCCTCCACTTCTGAGCATAATCTTTAAATCCTTCACCCATTCCCATTGACATACCCTGGAGTTAGGTACGCGTGGGAGCGAGTTCGGAGTTGTACTGGTACTGCCTGTAAAAAGCAGTAGCCAAATCCTCCCAACTGTGGATACTGGCTCCATCCAATTGATAGAACCATTCAAGCTGAGTCCATGAGAGACTGTCTTGAAAGAAGTGGATCCATAGATTCTTATCAGCGGTGTACGGCTAAATCTTCCTTACATATGACCGGAGGTGCAGCTTCGGATAAGAAACTCCGTCGTACATAGCAAAGGCTGGTGCCTTGAATTTGTGGGGAATTACCACCTCAGATGACAGACCTAGATCACCAAAGTCCAGACCCGACACTTTCTGAACTTCCATCGCACTCAACCGGTCTTCCAGTTGCTTATATCTATCCTCAGCAGGAGGATACTGGTCTTCGTTGAAATCTGTCTCGTTGTCGGAGACCACAGGGCTAGGAGCCCTCCTTTCCTCTTGACTGTCTTTCCCTCCGGATGAGGTGGTCAAATCAACTTCATCCCGTAGCCTATTTCCAAACCTATGATCTGTGTTAAACAGGATTGTCCTCTTCTTCTTCTTCTTCTTCTTCTCTTTTAGAATCAGGGTCTTCAGATCTTGCTGACCCTTAGCTAGATTCATGAACAACTCTTGGAATTGGGCATTCTGGGCCTGTAGGGCCTTGATTGCTTGCTCAGTTGATGGTTCAGCAGACATGATGAGTGCTGAAATAAACAGTGAAGAAGATAAGAGACCTGTAATGGGTACCTATTATAAAGTGCATGGGATAAAATGCGTATGACATGATTTCAAAGACAATCGAGAGATTCAAATTTGTAAACCAGAAAGGAAACACACTTTATTAGATAAACTTTGGAATTCAAATTGTTCAACAAATTGCCCTTAAGGCGTTACAAGAATGGAAATACTGAAAAGGAAATAAAAACTAGAAAGGAAATAATCAAAGGACAATCAGTGCTCCCATGGTTTCTTCTTGTCGGTGCGACATAGTCATTGAGAATCTGCTCGTTCTCCAGCTTCCTAGTCAACCTCTGGATCTTCTGTTCTTGCTCGTTGAACTTTTCTCGGTAAGCATCCCGTTCTTCTCTCAGCTGCATCCAAGACCTTTTCAGTGCCCCAATGTCAGTGGGCATGTAAGGATGGAGGATGGTAGGAAGAACCCCCTCTTCATTAGCAACTTCAACATTGATAGGCAGGACGGCTTCATACGGCATACCCAGTTTTTGGGCACGGATACGGACCCATATGAGATATGGCTCCATCGGAAGAGAAGTCTTTGGACCCAACTCATGTGGATCAGATCTGTGAACTCTATCCCAAGCCCTTATGAATCTGCGGCGTTGCTCGTCGCTATCCCCTTGAAAGTCAAAGATGATACTAGGAATTAGCATCTCATGAGGTCCTTCTCTTCTGGCTCTCCCAAACTCATGTAAGGCCAAGCACAGATTGTAAGAAATTCCTCCATGGGTTCCTATCAGTGGAACATTGGGGTACTCCCCACATCGATCAATAATAGCCACCTCGTCCATACCCTTGATATTCCAGATGATGTCATTATGAGAGAGAGACATAACCCTATAAGCCCAACCCATGCCTTCTTTGTTCTTCAACACTGATTTGGGGAGGTGCGAAATAAACCACCTCGCCAATAATGGAGCACAGCACATCAAGGTTCCCCGCTTCCGGGCAGTACGGGCATAAAGCTGACGAAGAATGTCACCTAGGAGAGTGGGCACAGGATTACGAGAGATGAAGATTTTCACCGCATTCACATCAACAAAAGAGTCTGAGTTTGGAAACAATACCAAGCCATATATCAGAAGAGCCAGAATATCTTCGAATGCCTTGAAGTCTAGACTATCCCAGAAATAGTTAGCCTTACCAACCAAAAACTTAGTCAGAAAGCCCTTTGCTCCACTTCTAGTCTCCCAATTAGCCATTACCTCATCCTTTGTCAAATGAAGGGCTGAAGCAATCTCTTCGGGCCTAAGGATCTTCTCCCAACCAGTAAATGGGGTCTACTCCAGAATAGAGATACCGAGCAGTTCAGAGAACTCTTCTAAGGTGGGAACCAACTGGTAGTCTTGAAAAGTAAAGCAATGGTACAGCGGGTCATAAAACTGGACTAGGACACTCATCATCTGCTCGTCCAATTTGGAGGTAACCAAACTGAGAAGAGACCCATGTCTCCTGATGAAGGAAGTAGTATCAGGCATCTTTGCAATAAACTCTTTAAGCACAATGGGAACCTGGACAAAGTTGATCCGGATGGTATTCCTACGCATGGGCATCATGACCTACAAAACAGAACAAAGATGAACCCCTTCTGTCTTTGAAATAGGTTAGTCCAATGCAAGATGTATGCAATGTTATGATGTCATGATGTCATGATAGAAATCACACCACA
Source organism: Vicia faba (assembly GCA_948472305.1). Classification (NCBI taxonomy): domain Eukaryota; kingdom Viridiplantae; phylum Streptophyta; class Magnoliopsida; order Fabales; family Fabaceae; genus Vicia; species Vicia faba. Next base: position 908,331,938 of record OX451738.1, on the reverse strand, counting down.
AGTATCCACAAATAGCAAACATGGTAAAGGCACACAAGTCACACAGAGAGCCCTTAGATTTCAGGTTGGCAAGGAGTCTAGGTACTACCCTCTTTCAGTTCAGTTGGTTTAAACCTGTCCTAAAAATAGTAACCGGGTTCTAGAGGATCTCAATATCACTGACTACCCTCAATCGGTCATAATTCCAGTTTAGCAACCTTTTCTTGCAGCCGGAATCACCACGGGAGTTTAGTCTCAATGAGTGTAGCATACTACTACTGTTCTATGGCCAAGTTGGTCAATTTAAAGGTTCTAAGGTGAGTTGGTGCTTAATGATCCCTTAGATGACCCATATTCTCCTCGTTCCAACACAAGGGATATCGGTACAATCTAAAGTGCCACACCAATGTAGCTACTGCTTCATCCGTATCGGTCTACGCCGTACAATTCCCTCACAGTTTATTGCTACTTACCTAAAGGGTATCCCCCAGATTCGGGTTACGATCTATAGTAACTCCGATACAAGCCCACAAATATAAAGCATACAAAGCAAACAATTGAAAACATGATGATCTAATCCTAAGGTACACCTCACTCATAAGAAAATTCCCCAGCAGAGTCGCCAGTTCTGTGATACGGTGGGAAGAACTGACTGTTTTTGGAATGCTGGTTCGCGTTTTGCGTTTGTTTTCGCAAAATGTCGCGGTAAGCAAGAGTCGCCACCATCTTTTATTTTATCCAACAAGGAAAGTAAAAAAGCACAGAAAAATTCCTTTTTCGAGATGTTTCTCGGGTCCGAGGGGTAGATTATAGAAAGGGAAGGTGTTAGCACCCTTTCTATCCGTGGTTATCCACGGGCTCTTAGGTACTTGCTCAAAGTGTTTTCAAAATTTTCTTTTCTTTGTGTTTGTGGGTTTGAAAGAAGTTTTTGTTTGAAAGGTGTAAGTGCAAAAAGTTTTTGTTGAGAGAGCAAGTACTTAAGAACCATCTACCTACTCGAAAAAGGAATCAATCTGTGCTAATGTCCTTTAGACAATGCTATCCCACTATTGATGAGTAGGTAGCATCGTCATTGGAGTTTTAGGGGTCAATTCGATTAAGGGACGTGTGGTCACTAAAGCAATGTTAGGACGCCTTAGCGGTAACCCTAATGTCTTAGATCATTTTTCCGAGGCAACCGTTTTGAGGCAACTATGATCTTGGGACAAGAGGGCGACCTCTAAAGTGACCTATACTCAATGACCATGTTCGAAGGCAACTAAGTGAGGTGTACCCTAATAGTGCGCATGTGCGAGTGTGTTATTTTGGTTAATTTTGTGTTTGTACATGTCAATGGTTATCTATGTTAATTTTAGGTTTTGAACGATTAATCTTGTCATGCATTCCCTATTTATCAAACATCTAACAATTTATAAGTTGCGGAAATTGAATCGCGGGAATTAAAACTAACTATTACAAGGCGTCGGGTATTTACATCGCCAAAAGCAACCATTGAATTTAAAATGCGGAAAATAAATAAAGCGATAAAATAATTTAAAGTCTTATTAAACTATTACATTCCGGGAAGCAGATACAATATTAAAATCAAATGGACCGCGTGCGAGAAATTAAATCGGATGCGAGTTTTTTTTATGTTGGGTTTTGACCCTTTTTTGAAAGAAAGTGATTTTTTTGGTTATTTTTGGATTAAAAGAAATTAAATTAAGTTAACAATTAAATAAATGAATTAATTAATTAAAAAAAGGATATTTTTGGATTTTTGGATAAAAATAAATCAATCAATGTTAGTAAGACCTAATTATCTAAATTAATTTGAATTATTGCAAAAATATTAAAAGTTATACCTAATTAACACTAAATTAATTGAATTAATATTCATTAACAAAAGTAAAATACTGAAATTAATTTAAATAAATAAAATATATTTTTTGGTTTTTGATTTTATTAAGAAAAAGTTTAATTGGTTAGTGATTAAATAATAAAACAAAACAATTAATTAAAAGAAATAATAAAAAGAAAATAAAGAGAGTTAGAAATATATGGGCCTGATTTTGGGAGGTTTGTTTAGCACTTTCAAGGCCCATGAACATCCAAGCCTGGGTTGACTTTCTAATTCAACGTGCGTCCATTGACTCATCCCTATGGTGGATATTCAACCTGAACCATCAGATTTGGCCTGGGGGCCATCTGGCACTTTGAGATTTGAGGACCATGGTACATCACAATTCTTGAAATGCGCTGGAATATCTGTGAAAGAATAATACAAAGCATATGGGGACCTGGGATTCGAACCCAGGTCCTGTTGGATCTTGCACTAACGCCTTCGCCACTGAGCCACTACGCTTCATTTGTCATAGTATTGGATAAATATTATAATATGGGAAACAAATTAATTATGCCAGAATTAAAACAAAAAACACGCGAAGTATGAATTTTCCAATGGGGGAGGGCCACGTCTTCATCTTCCTCGTTGAGACCTGGATATTTACCTGCGGATTTACATCCGCAGCTAAATCCGTAGCTGCATCCTAAAATCTATCCTAGGCCATAGAAATTAATTCCAAGACCATAGTCATGCTCGTCTAGGTCTCCTGAGCACGTCTATGTCCATTAATGGCCCCAATTTTACCTGCAAACGAAACACCCAAAAATACAAACCAAGAACCCTAGATTCGGGTATGACACTACATGTCATATAAACACAATTGGTTAATGCAAAAAGCTTGCAAATTGAATGAGCATCATGAATATACCAAAGATTTGTTCAAAAGATGCAAAAATATGGAGTTGCGATTTCAAGTGCAGAGCGGTTTTGTGAGAGACTTATAGCGCGATTGAGAGGGTGTGATGGCTTGCTTTTGATTGCTTCTCACTCAGTGATTGCCCAACAATGGAGTGGTGATGAGATTTGGCCTTGAAAACACCTCTATGCACGATTTCAGTTTCAAGCTTTTCCACATTTTTTCAAGTTTTTATTTTGGTGTTCTTGCAGCCTCTAACCTCTAATTTGTGTGCCTTTGCATTGTATATGTATGCTGCATTGGATTAGGTCAAATTTTGGGTCTTGAATCTTTGTAAATCAATGCTTGGAGATATGATTTTATTCACCATTGATAACCTTCCAATTTGGTCCAAAATCCAATATTTTTGTACATGAAAAGCTTGATACGGATTTGATCATGATCATGATGATAATTAAGACCTATAACAACCAAAAAGATCATAAGTCATCAATATTTGGATTTTATTTGATTTAAATTGATTTAAAATGAATTAATTCAATAAAAAATCAAATAAAATAGAAAAACTAATAAATGGATGCAAGGCTGAAGCTAGGACACGTGTGTAGTTTGACAAGATCAAATCAAGTGAAAAAGAATGGGCCCATTTGACAAAATTTGAAGTTTTGGGGAAAGTTGACTTTTGGCAATTTTGCAAAAATGCCCAACTTCAACAATGCATAACTTCTTCAATTTTGAACTTTTGGAAGTGTAATTGGACTTTTTGGAACGCTTGAGATGTCCTCTAACCAACCCTTTTTGTCTCATCACGTTTTGATATTCCATTCTCAAGTTATAAGCTTTGTAAAAAAGGTGTTTTTGTTGACTTTCAAAAATGACCTATAATGTCCAAATTTATAACTTCTTGTGAGTGCATTTTTTGATCTTGGGGTATGAAGATGGATTGTAGGAAATTGCATCCTATTCAAAATGAGATTTTTATGGGTCATTTATCATAAATTATGAGAAAGTTATGCTTTGTCAAACTTGAGTTGACTTTTCCTATAAAACCCTAATTTAGCAACTTTTGAGTCTTGATGAATTTTGAGCAATCCTTGATGAATCATGATCAACCCTTGATCAAATTATGAAATATCCTTCAAAATGAGAATGTTAACAAAAAATATTGAAGTTTTACTGTATATAGGTCACAGTTGACTTTTACCCCAACACAGTCGATTTTTGGACCCTTTGAGCAATTGACTGAGCAAACTTCCTCTGCAAGGCTTGAAATTTGACATGGATGGACTTGATAACATATTAGGACATTGGGGAGAACTTGAGGTCATTTGGGTGCAAGGACCTTGATGCAACACAAAACCCTAATTTGAGGTTGACTGCCTTAGGATATGGCTTGACTGTCCAACTCTTGAACAATCTTGAGCCACTTTGGGATTCTTCTTGCAATGTCTTGGGAAATATGAGAGGGAAAATTTTGGGGTACCACATTAAGCATAATACATTTTATTTACAAATGAAAATAATATTGTCTCTTTATACCTCTCTTTATCTCTCAACCTCGTCTCTCTCTCTCTCTCTCTCTCTCTCTCTCTCTGCTTCCTCTAAACCATAGCCGTTTTCTCTTCTCTCTAACACCAATAAACCCTAAGAAACACCACCGTCTAAATAAACTAAACCCAACGGAAATTCCATCCTCTTTCCCAAATCAACCCTTACCCTATAACATGGATCATGCCATAGATCTCTAAAGAAAACAAGAAAAGCCAAGTCTCTCACCTCCTGCCTTGTTTGTGCTTCGAGTTTCTGATTCCTTTATTCTTAATTCTTTGCAGGTACAGTGGTGGTGTTTTGGTGATGTAGAAGGTGACGACGACGAATTTAGGAGAACGAAGGTTTCGGATGTCGAAACACTCAATTGGAGCGGTGATGGCGGCGTTTGAGTCCTTCTGTCATTCTCCTCTACTGTGATAATTTCCTCCTCTCTATAATTTCTGTAGCGATTTTGTTCCCTTTTTTCCTCCCCCCCTGTATTTAGTGATTTGGTTTTTTTATAGTGGTTTATGAATTCATGTTTTAGGAAATGATTTAATTTGTCTATCGTTATTGTTGATTAGTTTTAGGAAATCATTCGTAATCGATCCGGTTTTGTATAAGGTTTTGATTTGTATTGATTAGTCTTTGAGTGCTTAATATTTGTTTCTGTTTGTGGCTTTGATCTGATATAAATTGCTTCTGTATTGGATAAAGTTTTGATTTCTGTATTGATTTTGAATAAAGGGAAAAATATGAACAACTTGTTATATGCGTTATTCCCCGTTTGATCAGCACAATAGATGTTCTTCCTTTGTTTTGGGCCAAACGTCTTTTTTTTATTATTTTGGGCTGGACTTGCTTTGGCTTTGGACTGGGCTGTGCAGAAAGAACAAGTCCTCCCATCTCCCTCTATCACTGGGCTTTAACAAACAAACATACCTTCTTTTTTTTCTATGAGTGAATGGGCCAGGTGATGTTTGGGCTGAGCAACGTTTTTTCTTCAAATTGACAAAATAAAAATGATTTCTATAATAATAATAATGTTACTAATAATATAATAATATTAATAATAATCAATAATAATAATAATAATGTCAATAATGATAATAATAAAAACAATTCTTGAAACAAAAAAACCTGAAACGGACCCATCTGTTTTGGGACTTCCAGTTCAGTTTTATCCAATCAATCTTTTTTTCAAAAATAAAAAAAACACCTTAGTAAAATTTTTATAAAACAAACATAGTTTCTAAAAAAAACAGAAATGGGCCAGATGTTAACTATCGGGCCTTAAAAAAAACGATTTTGTTCATACCTCTTAATAAAAAAAAACCTCCCATTTTGCAATGGACTCTTTCTTAAAAACTTAATGGGCCATCAGATAATGATGGTCCATTTTAAATCAACAAACCCCTCTTCCATGCTTTACTCCCCATAGAAATAAAAGTTATATAATGTGATTTATTTAAATAGAAACCTAAGTATAGTATAAGGGTAGGACATATTTAGGGTATGACAGATGCCCCTATTTAATCATCTTTCGATTGAATAATGCGAGAATACGCATGTTTCACACATTTTGATCGAAAGTTTGTTAAATATTAGAAGACCCCAAAATTTGCCCGAAAGACTTACAAGGATACGTTGTACATCGTTCCCATGGGTGCGAAGAATAGGTACATATGGTGATGTATCATCCTACCGGTATTTGAACCAAATTTTTGATTTAATTTAGACATGAAGATGCAGATGACTTATCAATACCTAAAAGAGATTGTAGAATTTCGCATATTTACCGTAACCTAGGAGGTAAACGATACAAGTTTGAAAAGCTGACCTACTAATGCTAGGGGACTAATATAGTAAGTTTGTGATGCGGATTCTGTACATTCGTCGCAACCTAGGGGATGAATAACATAAAGCTTGATAACATATTGCTGCTTAGAGACTAATGCCACGAGCCAAAGATTTTTCGTATACCTACCATAACACAGAGGGTAGATAATACGGGCTTGAAACCAGATATTTGGAACTTGGAAAGACGATGTTGGTTGTGTCAGCCCTCAACCAAGACTCGATAACCAAATGAAATATTCCAGATTTGAAGCGATGGAACCTAAATTCACTGATGACGTTTGGTTGTGTCAGGCCTCAACCAAGACTATCAACATGAATAAAAGGAACCTCAAATTCATTGATGATGTCAGTTGTGTTAGCCCTCAACCATGACTATCAACATGAAGAAAATATAACCCTAAATTCATCGATGATTTTGGTTGTGTCAGCCCCTAACCACGACTATTATCATGAAGAAAATAAGACCCCAAATTCATTGATGATGTCGGTTGTGTCAGCCCTCAACCATGACTATCAACATGAAGAAAGTAAAACCCTAAATTCATGGATGATGTCGGTTGTATCAACCCCCAACCATGAATATCAACATGAAGAGAATAGAACCCCAAATTCATTGACAATGTCGGTTCTGTCAACCCTTAACCATGACTATCAACATGAAGAAAATAAGCCCCAAATTCATTAATGATGTCGGTTGTGTCATCCCTCAACCATGAATATCAACATGAAGAAAATATACCCCAAATTCATCGATGATGTCGGTTGTGTCAACCCCCAATCATGACTATCAACATGAAGAAAATAAACCCAAAATTTCTTTAAGGTTTGAACTATACATCTCGCACAGATAAGCTTGCTAATGAAGAACCCCAAGGAATTCTGAAAGATACCATGTATGATGTATATGCATAATGCCCTAAATTGATGTGCTATCCAAGTGTGATGTATGCCCCAAATGTTTTAAATTCTCATGTGCAAAAATGCTTATGTGTGTATGCCCCAAATGTTTGTATGTGTATGCCCCAAGTAAAATGTTTTTGATATTTCTCCTTTATCAAACCATTGGGTTCTCGTAGTCACCAACTCCCCAACATTGTTTATTGCCAATTGTTGTATCTCTAAGTTAATTTGAATTTGGTGAAAGATGTTAGCAAGATCTTGATGTATGTATCATAGGCGTATGCGTAGTTGTGGACGTAGACATGGACTTTGGCATGGAAATTGACATAGTCGTAGACGTAGGCATGAGCGTAGAAACAGGCGTGGACGTGGATTTTATTTCGACATTTTTCTAACCAGAATAAACTTTGATGCTTTATCAGATGCTCTTTGGTGTTTTTGTAAGTTAGATGCACCAAATGTTGTGAATGACCTTGAAATTTCTATATGGTTATGCGTACGTCATGCTTGATATTAGAATTTTTAATGGGAAATCTGCTACCGAGATTTCCAAGGAATCTACTATCGAGATTCTGTCGAGAACTAACTTCTGCCGAGGTCTTCTGGATAATCATCTTCCAAGATTATTCAGGAGAATCTACTACTGAGATTCTATTGAAATACCTTCTTCCGAGGTATTCTGGATAATTAACTACCGTGATCAGCCAGAGGAATCTACTACCGAGACTCATTTGTAAACTACCTTCTACCGAGTTCTTCTGGATAATCAACTACCATGATCAACCAAGGGAATTTACTATCGAGATTCGATTTGTGAAATACCTTTTGTCGAGGTCTTCCAGATAACGAACTACCGTGATCAACTAGGGGAATCTACTTACGAGATTCTGTTGAGAAATTACCTTCTGCCGAGGTCTTCCGGATAATCAACTGCCATGATCAATCAGGGGATTCTACTGCCGAGATTCTGTTGAGAAATTACCTTCTGCTGAGGTCTTCCAGATAATCAACTGCCATGATCAACCAGGGGAATCTATTGTCGAGATTCGATTGGAATACCTTATGCCGAGGTCTTCCGGATAATAAACTACCATGATCAACCAGGGGAATCTACTGCCGAGATTCATTGTGAATTACCTTCTGTCGAGGCCTTCCGAATAATCATCTTCCATGATTAACCAGGGGAATCTACTGTCGAGATTCATTTGTGAATTGATAGATTTCTTGACAATGATGATTGTTTTCATATAAAAATAAGGTTTTATGCTATGCATGCAAATTTGATTGATGCATGAAATGTAATAATTGATTGATGCATGAAATGTGATGATTGATTTGGATATGTATTAATGGATGTTGGATTTTGAAATGCGAATGCGTAGTTGGGCTTTTTAAGATATGCCCGACCCATGCTGTCGGACTTCGTGAGATGGATGAGATGATGAGTATAGCTCGATCTTGGATCGAAGAGCCTTGATGCATGATTTATGTAGCCTTATGCTTTATGATTATGACTCAAATGATTTGTTGAGTGGTGCCTCTGTGATGGATCGTTGATGATTAAGCATAGATGTTTGCATATGTAATAAGGTTGCTTGTCACATGATGGTTGAATGTTATGTTATCATGATTTCCCGATACTCGTTTCGAACTCGAAGATTACTAATGTAGAAAACAAGTCCCATGGGGATTGTGATAGGTGAATAGGCCTTGCCTTTTGTGGCCTGTCTTACCCAAACATTTGAATTTTCAAAAAGGTGCCCCACAATCTCTTGGATCTGGAGGAAGTACCCTCAGAAATAACTTAACCCTCACCATGAACTTGACATAGATTGCCCCAAGTATTCGAAGCTTGAAAAGTTTGTACTCGAAGTTACTTGAAGGGGAATTTGGACCCTTTGCAGTATGATGAGCTTGATACGGACTGCCTCAACATTTGAGTCTTAGATGGTTGCCCCCTATTATTAGGGCCTTAATAAGTTTGTTGAAATGAGGAAACCGAGCCCTACCATGTTGTGATAAGAACTTGATTAAGGAATGCTCCTCTGAAAGATACGCCCCTTGTTAAACAGTGCTTTGAAATTTGATCCAAGTTGATTGAATTTCGGAATGATCACCCATTCTCAATAGTATCTTCATGTGATATAACCCTATGATCATTAGTATTTAACCTTGTTTATAGGGATCCTCTTAGATGCTTTGCCCCTAGTTAGAAGCTTCTTGGAAATGTTGCCTTTGATCAGACCTTTTTGAAATCTCCTTGATGCTAAGTATTGATTCATAGATAAAATTGTACATTTTGAAAAAGTAATTCCGTTTGATGCACATGCAAGTTCTTGAAATCGAATTTGATTACTTGAAAATAAATGTAAGATTAGAAGATGAATATTCGAAGAAGCAAAGTAGTTAGAAATAATTTTAACAAACGTAGTAGTCAGTTTAACACAAATCTTGCTGAGTATGCTTTCATAGTGAACCTAGCTTCAATTAGGTTTTTAAAGGTTATAATATGGCCATGGTTCGTAGTTTAAGAAACAAAGGATAAAAGGCTCAAATTTTATTTTAACCCAACCTATTCTCCTTGATATTCTCCAATCCTAATTTCAGTTAATCCGATAGATGCGTTTAAACCCCAAGAGAAATTTCGTAGTCACGCAGATGATGAGAAACATTGATAAGATTCAAGCGTCAGTGAAGAGCATTAATAATATCCAAGCATTGATAAGATCCACACATTGATAAGAATCCTTGATGATTCTTGAGGTGGCAGTCACAAGATTATTCTCCAATTTTTTATATTTAATCCCTTATTTTGTATGGACCAATTCTTTTGAATTTTCTGGTCCACCGGGATGCCCTATCTTTTTTCCTAAGTCATGTTTTTTTTCATTTCCTTTTACTTAACGGGCTTTCTATTTTTCTCTTTTTTTGCTCTTTTTTTTCTCTTTTGATTTTGAAAATTTGTGACTGCCACGCTGATTGTTGTAAGCTTTGTCTTCATTGTTTTCCTCGATCATGATTGATGTACTGAGGAAGAAGATGTTGTGGACTTTGTCTTTGTTGATTCCTCAATATTGGATGATGAACGCGGGGAAGATGATGTGCTCGAATCTTAGCTTGGATTGCTCTCTCAATGATGTACCGAGGATAAAGATATGCTTGAATCTTTTGTTTAGATTGTTTTGATTCTCCTGGGGTTTGAATGCACCGTCGAATTAATTAAAATCTACCCTGCCCCTGGTTAAGATTAAGGGTTTTTAAGAGAATAGAAAGAACTTCAACTTCTGGCCCGAGGGGGTTAACTACGGATTAACACCTTATTTCTCCACTGTTTAGAAAGTGAAACAATGCCTTACATCATCAGCTAATCCTTACTATTAAAAATCATACGTCAACAAAATTCGATTATTTGTATTTTCATCATTCTCCCTCGAGGTTTGTTAATGTTGTGCAATGGAAGATAGAAAAGAAGAATAGAAAATCGTTGATTATTCGTGGAATGAATTGATTTCAAAAACATGCATGCTTATTTTATTAGAATTACTTGATCAAAGAGAACGGATTTATAACAAATAACACTTAGCAAGAAAGAAATTAAAATTTGAAATGATTAAGGCCTAATGATCTAGAGATAAACTCTCTTGTTGATCCACTGACTTTAGGGGATTCTTCTTAGTCTTTGGATTTTTCAAAGCAAGGGAAACCATTCGCCAATGAGACCCCTTTTTCAAAAGTCAATTGCTTATTGTCGATCAAATCTTGGACCTTGTGTCTGAAAGCCCAACATTTTTCTATAGTATGCCCGGGGAATTGGCATGATACTCGCACCCAGCGTTTGCATCATACTTAGGCGGGAGTGCCCCACTCAAAGGATTCAATGACTTCTGCTCTACCAAAGATGCCTTGAGTAAATGTTGTAGCAGCTGACTGTGCGGTTTGGGAAGTGGATCAAATCTCCCATGTGATAGCTTTTGTCTTTTCATTTGTTGGGCATATCTCTTCTGTTGATAGGTTTGTTCTAGTTGCTATTAAGGCAGGGGAATTTCCCACAGTGGTGGCATATGTGATGCTGAATAGGCTTGTGGCTGGGATGACGAAGGGTAACCTTCACTCCTCAGTAATAATTTCATGATCAAGTTCATTTGAGTCTTCAATTGGTGGACCTCCTGCTTCAATAGTTCTTAGCCTTATTTGAGTTCTTCCATGGCTTCTTAAGACATGATTTGAGTTTGCTTGTGAGTACCGAGAATCTTGCTAGCTGATTATAATTGGATAAGGGTGGAAGTTTTCTGTAAGTGGAGGAGATATGAGATTTATGCAGTTGGATGAAAATGGAAATGTATGAAAAATGCTTGGGTGTGCAAAAACATTTTTTAGCTTTTAGGGTAAAAAGGTTTTGTGGATATGCAATGCAATGTAGATGTAGTATGAGAGTAGACGTAGGGGGTACCCTATACAGGTTTTAAATATAGATATTGTGATACTCTACACTGACTCAGAAATTGAGACATGCAGAAATTCCTTAAGGACGAAGATAATAATAGGTATGGATTTGATGATGCCATATATTGTCTCAGAGATTGAGACAGTCAGGAATTCCTTAAGGTATATGGCCAATGAAAGACAATGAGGAGTCCCTACAGGATATGGATTACGACATAAAAGGAAGCTCTACGGAATGGAGATAGTAGTAGAAGAAAAGATAACCCTTGCGGATTTACAAATTGCAGTGGGATTTGTGAAGAGTACCCTTAGAAGATAGGTTTCTAGTCTTGGCCTACAAATATTCTACCCTTCCCATAAGGTGATTTTCTTAAGGGTATCATGCATGATACCAGAGGGAAAGGTACAAGGGCCTCCCTTAAGTGGAGTCTCTTTACAGACCGAAACTTTCGTCTCTAGATCATGAAAGGTCTCATCATGAGTCTTTGGTTTAAAGGCCGTACAAAGAGTCATAGGTGTCATTCCAAAGTCCTACTTCTCAAGAGGATGCCTCTTGAGAGGTATTCCATTTGCGGAATCCCACTGACTCTAGCCGAAGTCCTCACAAAAACTCATAGGGTTGATGTAACCCCTTGGCTAATAGACGAACCTTCTTTCTAAGGGTTTTTTAAAATAATTTTTACAAATTTAAACTCCACCACAAATAAATAAATATAATGAATAATAATAAGAAATAAGAAATAAATAAATAAATAAATAAATAAGAAAAATAAAAGCCCAAAAATAAGAAAAACCCTAAAACCTAAAGGAAAGGCTTCTAAACCTAGAGTTGAGTCCCCAACAGAGTCGCCAGCTGTTGCAACTGGTTTTTAAATCAGAGTCACCACCCTTAATTTTTATCCTAAGGAAGGGAATATAAATGAATAACCCTAAAGAAGTTCAGAGATTCTAGGCCTGACTCGATTCTAGATGAAGGGAAGGTGTTAGGCACCCCTCATCTATCTTGTTCACAAGGATACTAGGTCTAGAAGCGCAAGTTTTAAGAAATAGGGTTTTTATTCTTATTAGGGGAAAGGGTTTTAATTTTAATAGGGAAAAGGGTTTAATTATAGTTAGGGGAACTCTCCACAATTGTAATCGTATTCCTACATATCCTCTTAGGAGGAATCAGAGTCCCATTTCGTAGTGGTGTTTGTGTTTTTTACGGATTACGCAGATGTTTTAATTCCCCACGCACTTAGCTCGAGTGTGTGAATAACAGAGATTTTAGACTAAGCACGTAGTCAATTAAAATATAATTCATACTCCTTTTCGAAAATTAATTATTTGAATTAATTTAATTTACGAAAAATGATTTGATGCTTGGTTGAACATTTTAAAGTATTTAATTATGAAAATATTTTATTTAAGTGCATGATTAAAAGAATAATTTAATGCAATAAAAAAATATTTTTTATGAGCTGAAAATAATTAACTTGATTTATAATAGTAAGTTTAAATATCATAAATATATAAAATAGAAAATATAAAAAATAGTAGATTAAATAATAAAGAAAATAAATAGAAAAACATATGGGGTGTAAATTGTGTTAAGGTAGTAAAATATGGGGGTGTTAGTAGCGTGGGCCTGAATTCAGATATTGAATTCAAGCCCAAAAAATAGGGGGGGGGGTGCATTGTAATATGGTGGCAGAACCAATTGTTATACTGGTTTTGCATTTTTTATTCGCAAATGTTGCGGTAAGCAAGAGTCACCACCGACTTTTCTTTAATCCAACAAAGGAAAGGGTGAAAAGAACAGAAAAAGACCTTTTGAGAGTTTTCTGAGTAAGGGGGGTAGATTATGGAAAGGGAATGTGTTAACATCCTTTCCATCCGTAGTTATCTACGGGATCTTATATGCTTAGCTTATTTTGAAATACCTTGTGCTTTGTATGTTTTGAAAAGTATTTTTGAAAGCGCCTTAGTGCGGTGAACTATGTAATGTTTCTCGGAATGGTAGAGAGCGTATACAAAGTGTTTGAAATTTTTTTTGAAAGAAGTTTGTGTAAGTGTAAAAATTGTTTGAGCAAACATCTAACAACTATCTACTTTACTTGGAAGATTGTTCTTTTGCTCTTTTCCTTTAGACAATGCTATCCTACTATTTAGTGAGTAGGCAGCCCTAGTCGTTGGATGTTTGAGGGACATTCGAAGGGAAGTTTATACAATCACAAAGGAAACTGGGCAAGAAACTTTAGTAACTACCGTAGGGTTTTTAAGATCATACCGAGGCAATGTCGAGAGGGTCATCGAGGGACTTATGATCTTTAAACAGGAGGGTAGCCACTAAAATATCTCACGTTTCGAGAGATGTGACTGTTTTTCCGAAGGAAACCAAAGTGGGATACACTAGAGGTGTATATGTGTAATTGTGTTTGTATTCAGTTATTTTTGTCTTTGCATTAGGTTTACTAGCGTTTTATTTGTTATTATTACCATACAATCCTATTAGTCATGCATCTAAACAGTTAATAATTTGCAGTAATTAAAAGTGCAGAAATATAAATATAACTATTACAAGGCTTCGGGGAGGGGGATTATTCTAAGTCCAAAACTTGGGGGAAAATAAAGAAAGCAGTAAAGTAAAAAGTCCTAATTATAATCTATTACATCTATGGTACCCCAAAATTTGCCCTCTCTTTTCTCTAGATATTTCTCACAAAGATTTTCAAAAGCTTAAGTTTGCACAAGTACAAAGCAGACAAAAAGGGTGTGCAGATGCAGGTAACTATGTTGAATTCAAAATCTGGTTCAGGATACATGACTGATCGAAAGGAGTGGTTGGCAGATTTGGACAAATCGAAGAAGAAGCTTCGATCCACAAGCTTGGACTGAGCAGTGGCTTCCTTCACGCTTTCTTCGATCCATAAAGCAGTGGCTTCCTTCATGTAAGATTCGACTGAGAAGTGGCTTCCTTTATGCTTGCTTCGATCCATAAGGCAATGGATTCCTTCATGCTTGCTTCGATCCACAAATAAGTGGCTTTCTTCATGCTTGCTTCGATCCATAAGGCAATGGCTTCCTTCATGCTTGCTTCGATCCACAAGGCAATGACTTCCTTCATGCTTGCTTCGATCCATAAAGCAATGGCTTCCTTCATGCTTGCTTCGATCCACAAGGCAATGGCTTCCTTCATGCCTGCTTCAATCCACAAGGCAATGGCTCCCTTCGAAATAACCTACGTCGATTCCACCTCTAAACCCTTCGAAACACATAGTTTCTACACTATGAATTACAATTTGAGGTTTGGACATTTGAACTTTAGACCACTTAATCAACTGATGGTTACTGGTAGGAAAGCAATTCAGAATTTCTTTCATTTTGACTATGCCAATGAGTTTATCTTGCATGCTTAGTATTTGAGACCATTCTAAGGACACACATTTGGTGGAAACAAATATTGTTTCGTCTGTTGTTGAGTCTAGTCGAAGGTTGTGTTGTCCATTCGAAGGATACACATTTGGTGGAAACAAATATTGCTTCGTCTGGTAGAAGGTTGTGTGGTCCATTCGAAGGACACACATTTGTTGAAAACAAATAATGCTTCATCTGTTGTTGAGTCTGGTCGAAGGTTGTGCGGTCCATTCGAAGGACACATATTTGTTGGAAACAAATATTGTTTTGTCTGTTTTTTGAGTCTGGTCGAAGGTTGTGTGGTCCATTCGAAGGACAAACATTTGTTGGAAACAAATATTGTTTCGTCTGCTGATCAGTTTGGTCGAAGGTTGTGGATCTATGTGATCAAAACGAAAGGGTGAAGTATTCAAGATGCTTGCTGAAAAAAGTCCAATATGCTGCCAAGCCCAAGCTTGTTGTGCTGTCCACATAATAACCTAAAACCATGTCAAAAGCAGTCTGCTTCACTACTATGAAGCAGTCTTGCACCAAGCTTCCACAATACTCCAAAACTGCTGCAAAACAATCCTGCTATGCTTCCCCTAATTTGCATCAAATTGGCATATAAAAGCTGCACCTCGAAAGCTATGAAAAGGAGATACCCAAACTATTCAAATATCATTTGTTTTCCCCCCAAAACCTCAGCAAAACTCTTTGTAATACGGTGGGAGAACTGACTTG
This sequence comes from Vicia faba, assembly GCA_948472305.1. NCBI lineage: Eukaryota > Viridiplantae > Streptophyta > Magnoliopsida > Fabales > Fabaceae > Vicia > Vicia faba. The sequence continues at coordinate 908,316,366 of OX451738.1, read as the reverse complement.
GTTGTTTTGTGTTTGATCGCAATTGTTGCAGATAGCAAGAGTCGCCACCTACTTTTCTTTTATCTAAATAGGAAAGGGTAAAAAGAACAGGAAAGACCTTTGAGATGTTTTCTTGAGTTCGGGGGGTATATTATGAAAAGGGAAGGTGTTAGTACCATTTTCATCCATAGTTATCTATGGGCTCTTAGTTACTTTCTAGATCACTTGAAAATGCTTTGTTTGAAATGTGTTTGTGATGGTTTTTGAACGTCTTTTTGAAAAGCGCCTTTATTGAGGCAAACTTTGTAATGATTCTCGTCTCTATAAGAATGCATACAAAGTGTTAGACTTTTTGAAAATATTTTCATGTTTTGAAAGTGTTTGGTGTGTTTGAAAAGATGTTTGTTTTTGAAAATGGATTGTGAGCAAGCAACTAAGAACGTTCTACCTACTCAAAAGTCTTTTTGTTCATTTCTTCCTTTGATATTGCTATCTTACCATTGATTGGTAAGAATCCTTATCTTTGGATGTAAAGAGACGGGCGTGGGTCATCGCATAGTCATGAATAGCAATGTTGTGAGATATATTAGCATTTCTCTTGAGTGGCTAAGATTATTTGTAAGGTAACATTCGAAGCGTCATCGAGGGACTATGATCTTGTATTTTTGATTGTTTTTGCTAAGATGTCTCACATGCATATTATGACTATTTTCTTAAGGCAACAGGTGAAGTTAACCCTAGATGTGCAAGTGTGCAAGGGTTTGTTTTTTTCATGCTTAATTTATCTTGGATAAGTATTTTCTAAGCATTTTATCTTTACATACAAACCCTAAGTTACTAGCATTTTATATGAAAGCGAAAAATTGCGGAAAGTAAATTTACTATGCTATTACATCATTTAGGGATGAGGTGTACAAATTTGCAAATGGAGGTTTCAAGAAATTAAATCCTAATTGTCTATTACAACCATATTGAAAGTTGAATAATGTACAAGGAATATAATGTACAAGACAAAATGGAAAAAGGAAAAGATTTGTTTTGTTTAAGGAAGTTTAATTAAGTTAAAGGAAAGAAAATAAATAGGAAAATGTTTTTGGTCTTTTTAATTGTAAGAAGTTAAATAAAACAAACTAAATAACTGAAATATATTTTTGGTGTTTTTGTGTAGAAAATAGTTTTTTGTGTTTAAAACAGTTTTTGTGTAAAAAAATAGTTTTTGTATTTAAAATAGTTTTTTGTATGGAAAAACAGTTTTATGCTTAGGCCCAGGGTCTGTTTGTTTATTAGTAAACAAGGGGTCAGAAACATAAAAAAGGTTGAAGCCCAACTTTGGAGGCCCGGGTATGCTTCCTGCAAATAAGACAAAGTGAGAAGATATGAAAAAAATGAACAAAAGATCTCGCTGGGGCTTGAACCCAGGACCTTCTACATGGCAAGGCTTTCAGCGCGCGCTGTTTGTACCACTGGGGTGGTCTATTTCATTTGTTCGTTATACAGTTTTCACTAAATATAAAATGAATTCAGTTCTGAATGTTTGAACATGGCTTCATATTATTCCTTCGAGCGCAGGGATGCATGACTCCACTGTTTGAGCTTCGAAAGGCTTCGTATTTCAGCCAAATCGAAAGATTCTAAACATCAAACCTGCGCAAGATCTTAAAACGAATCTAACCATATGACTTTTAAAAGCTATGGTTCGAAAGTTAGCATGAAACACCAAAACTAAGACCTAGATATTCAGAGGTGAAAATTTTAATGTACAAGCAATGAATCAAAAATATGGACATGGTCAACTTCTTAAACATGATGCCTACATTTATTTTTACAATGTATATACAAATGATGTTTGAATGAAGAGTTCTAAGTTTTAGAAAACTTACCTTTTGGAGTGAGACTTGAGGGACTTCGACAAAACCTCCAGGAATGGTTTGATGAGGGATTAAGCCTGCTTCAATCTCCCTTAAGCTAGTGGGATCACTACCTTGCCTTAAAAAAAGGTCACTGAATCGAAGGTTGGTATATGGAAGTTAGGAGTGAATCAAAAGTCTCACTAACTTCATTGAGTGGGTTTTTTGAGGGCTTTGGGAGTGCTCCAAGGTTGATATATGGAAGCTAGGGGGTGAATTGAAAGGATGATATATGGAAGTTAGGGGGTGAATCGAAAGACTCACTAACGTATGAAGGGATTTGAGATTTTTGTGTGTGGAGTCAGGATGTGCCAAGTTTTATGCTTAGCTTTATGTTTGTGTGCAGGTTCTGAGTTGTTGAGAGCCTTGGGAGTGTTTGAGGATTTTTTTAACACAACAAGAGTCTGCCCTTTGATTTGCAAATGGTCTCTATATTTATAGAGAAAAGGTTAGAGATTGCTTGCATACCAGATTTCTGAGTTCTAGCCTTTTGGCCCTATCACTTACTTTTTCAAGGAAAAAGTGAGAAGACGGGTTCCAGAGTATTGTACAAGTATGCTCTGAGTTGGTAGCAGCTTTAGACATGTTGCTTTTAGTTTGTAGGGGTTATATGTGTAGAAAGGACAAGCGCAAGGATCAATACAAAACTTTTCTAAAAATGGCAATAGTAACTTTATGCCATTAAAGGAAAATTGGCTTGGACAATATTTTAAACACTTGGGTAAGAGCTTAATTAATTGTGTAAATAATTAATTATGGAGTGAGATACAATTTGAGGCCTGAAAAGCAAGATCATGTAGCATGGCCTATGGATTCTATTTTCAACTTGATTCTTTGAATCAAATACTCCATCCTTCCATAATTTTCGACCAGACTCATCAAAGCAATATTTGTTTCCACCAATTGCGTGTCCTTTGAATGGACCAACTGTGTGTTGTTCGAATGGGCCACCAATGTATGTTCTTCGAATGGGCCATCAGATGCATGTTCTTCGAATGGACCAACATTCATCTGAATGTACCACTTTGAGCATGCAAGATGATCTCTTTGCCATAGTCAAAACAAAATAAATTCTGGATTGCTTTCCTACTTCACAAAGTTTTTCAGGCATCACAAGACTTGGAAAACCATATCTTGAGTAATCAATTGAAAGTTCAAATATCCATACTAAAAATGCCATAACCAACTATCCTTGTGGTTCGAAGCAAGTATGAAGATATACTTGCTTTATGGGTCGAAGCAAGTTGAGAGGTGGATTGAAGAAAGTTGAAGGAAGGAAACCAATGCCACAATCAAAGCTTGTGGATTAAACTTGATCAAAGGAGGCCAAATTCCCAATTGAAGCCTGTGAACCAAAGCTTGCTCGAAGGAGGCCAAATGCCCAATCAAAGCTTGTGAACCAAAGCTTGCTCGAAGGAGGCTAAATGTCCAATTGAAGCCTCTGAACCAAACTTGCTCGAAGGAAGCCAGATGCCCAATCGAAGCTTATGAATCAAGGAAAACTTGCTCTTCTTTGATTTGATGCTTGAGATCCCAATATGATCCATGGAAACTACATGGAGCATTAAAATTCCAATTGTACTTGTGCAAATTCAAACTCTAGTTTTGAGTCATCAGTGTTAAGGAAGTACCTTGAGCTGATCAAACCTTGTGCAGTCTTGACCCAATAGAAATCTTGTGAGAAAATTCTTGAGAAATGAGAGGGCAAATTTTAGGGTACAACAGCTGCCCCTGTTCAATATTCTTAAACCTGAAGGGTGATATTGGAAGATCAGCCTTTCGTGACTTGAAGGTGAAATATGATTGAACACTAAAGTGCCCAGAAATTTGCACTCGATGATGTGTTGAATTGGGAATGGGCTTATAGATGCCATTTTGAGAGATTATGGAGAGTTGTAGGAGATGGGAACTCTAGTGTACAATCATCTTCCACCTTCAAGTCACGAATGGCGGACTCGTCAATCTAACTCCTCAAGTTTAAGAAGATTAAACAGGGGCAGCTGTTGTACCCCAAAATTTGCCCTCTCTTTTCTCAAGACATTTCTCATAAATATTTTCAAAAGCTCAAGTTTGCAAAAGTACAAAGCAGACAAAAAGGGTGTGCAGATGCAGGTATCTATGTTGAATTCAAAATCTGTTTCAGGCTACATGACTGATCAAAAGGAGTGGTTGGCAGATTTGGACAAATCAAAGAAGAAGCTTTGATCCTCAAGCTTCGATTGAGCAATGGCTTCCTTCATGCTTGCTTCGATCCATAAAGTAGTGGCTTCCTTCATGCAAGCTTCGGCTGAGCAGTGGCTTCCTTCATGCTTGCTTAGACCCACAAGGCAATGGCTTCCTTCATGCTTGCTTTGATCCTCAAAGCAGTGGCTTCCTTCATGCTTGCTTTGATGCACAACACAATGGCTTCCTTCATGCTTGCTTAGATCCACAAGGCAATGGCTTCTTTCATGCTTTCTTCGATCCAAAAAGCAGTGACTTCCTTCATGCTTGCTTCGATCCACAAGGAAATGGCTTCCTTCATTCCCGCTTCGATCCACAAGGCAATGGCTCCCTTCAAAACAACCTGCTTCGATTCCACCTATAAACCCTTCGACACACATAGTTTCTACACTATGAATTACAATTTAAGGTTTGGACATTTGAACTTTAGACCACTTAATCAACTGATGGTTACTGGTAGGAAAGCAATCCAAAAATTCTTTTGTTTTGACTATGCCAATGAGATCATCTTGCATGCTCAATATTTGAGACCGTTTGAAGGACACACATCTGGTAGAAACAAATATTGTTTCGTCTATTGTTGAGTATGGTTGAAGGTTGTGTTGTCCATTCGAAGGACACACATTTGGTGGAAACAAATATTGCTTCGTCTGATCGAAGGTTGTGTGGTCCATTCGAAGGACACACATTTGTTAAAAACAAATAATGCTTCGTCTGTTGTTGAGTATGGTCGAAGGTTGTGTGGTCCATTCAAAGGACACACATTTTTTGGAAACAAATATTGTTTCGTCTGTTGTTTGAGTCTGGTCGAAGGTTGTGTGGTCCATTTGAAGGATAAACATTTGTTAGAAACAAATATTGTTTCGTCTGATGATCAGTTTGGTCGAAGGTTGTGGATCTATGTGATCAAAACGAAAGGGTGAAGTATTCAAGATGCTTGCTGAATAAAGTCCAACATGCTTCCAAGACCAAGCTTGTTGTACTGTCCACATAACAGCCTAAAACCATGTCAAAAGTAGTCTGCTGCACTGCTATGAAACAGTCCTGCACCAAGCTACCGCAACACTCCAAAACTGCTGCAAAACAGTCTTGTAATGCTGACCCTAATTTGCACCAAATTGGCATATAAAAGCTGCACCTCGAAAGCTATGAAAAGGAGATACCCAAACTGTTCAAATTTCATTCCCCCCCCCCCAAAACCTTAGCAAAACTCTTCTATAAATAAGTTGTTTCACAACACATCTAAGGGGGGATTTTGAACAAGAAAAAAGGAGAAGAAGAAAAAAGAGAGAGGAGAGAATACTAAGGCTGAAACCTTAGAAAACTCTTAAATCCAGAACCAAAAACACAACACCTCTGTTATTTTCTTTCGAACCCAGAACCAATGAAACACCACACCTCTGTTCTTATCTTTCGAACCCAAGAGCATTCGAAGGCAGCAACTCAAGTCCAAAACACACATTCCAGCTTCAAGGTAAGTCTTTTTGACTTTAAACCTTTCTTTTAAAGCATCATTGATTCATCTTCAAAGATAACATGTAATAACCATTGCGTTCGAAGCTAACCATTTGCTTGTCTTCTTAAGAACTAACATGTACAAACATAAAAATATTGTTGTAGTGAAAGAATTACAAAGCCATAGGCTTCGATACATGCTGTTTTACAGGCCCAAACAAAAAGGAAAAAGGGTGTGTGAATAAAGGGTGTGTGAATTAAAGGGTTTGGGATTCGACACATAATATTATGTTTCGATTCACACTGATTTGATTTGGCATTTCAAGGTCGAAAGAATGACACGTTCGATGCATATAAGCATGCTTCGAAGCATGCTTCGAAGCATGCTTCGACACATGCTTTTGAAGGATTTATTTTTTCTCTCTTTTGCGCATTCTTTTTAATATTTTCATATATATTCTAACTAACAAACAGGCCCTGGGCCCAAACACAAAACTGCTCTCTACACAAAATCCGTTTTAAACACAAAAAACTATTTTCTACACAAAACACCTCAAGTTCAACTTTCACCCCTTCCTGACTTATTTTATTCTTTCTTTCTTATTTTCTCTATCATTATCATTAGTATTTTTTTTATTAATATAAAAAAGACATAAAAATATTTTCATTTTTAAATCAAATTAGTTTAAATTTCTTTTATTAACTAATTATTTCTTTTTAGTTTATTAAGATAAAAATCTTTTCTTAACAAAAACAAAACAAATCTATTCCTTTTTCCATTTTGTCTTGTACATTATATTCCCTATACATTATTCAATTCAATATAATTGTAATAGATAACTAGGATTTAAATTTCTTGCAATCCCCATTTGTACATTTTTATCACCCATCCCCCAAATACTATAATAGCGTAGGAATTTACATTTTCGCAATTTACCGCTTTAATACAAATTGTTAGTAATTAGGGTGTGTATGAGAAGATTTAAATTCAACAAGTAGACAACCCTAATTTCAAAGACAAAAATGCATGCAATCAAACACACTATTCACACATGTGCACCTTTAGGGTAACCACGCTTGTTGCCTCGGAAAATAGTTATGTCCCTCGAATATGGGCATTTTAGCAAAGACCCTCGATGTCCCTCGATGTTGCCTTTGGTAAACTTTCTAGTCCCTTACGAAAATTACAAAAATGTCTCATAAGTTGCCTTATATGACTATAAGATTGACTCACGCCCGTTCCTTCACATCCAACGATGAGGCTTATTACCAATCAATGGTAAGGTAGCAACATCTAAAGGAGGAGGAAAAGAACATATACCTTTTGAGTAGGTAGGACGATAATAGTTGCTTGCTCACACACTAAAACCATTTCTACACTTACACTTTCAAAACATCTTTCAAAAAAAACATCTCTTTGAACTATTTTCAAAACCAACACTTTGTATGCATTCTTATAGAGATGTGAATCATTACAAAGTTTTCCGCAACAAAGACGTTTTCAAAATATTTTCAAACTTACACCCACCACAAGGCGCATTTTCAAACAAAGCATTTTTTCAAAGTGATCTAGCAAGCAACTAAGAGCCCGTAGATAACTACGGATGAAAAGGGTGCTAATACCTTCCCTTTTCATAACCTACCCCCCAAACTCAAGAAAATATCTCAAAGGTCTTTCCTGTTCTTTTCACCCTTTCCTTTATTGGATAAAAGAAAAGTTTGTGGTGACTCTTGCTATCCGCAACAATTATGATAAAACGCAAAACACCCAAGTCAGTTCTCCCACCGTATTACAGAACTTGCGACTCTGCTGGGGACTTGACTTAAAAATGGGATTTACCTTAGAGCTAGATTACCTTTGTAATGCTTTCCTTGTTTGACTTGCTTGCTTTACATTTTTTGGTCCTTGTTTGGGTTTTGTTTTGATCCTACACCCGAATCTGTGGCACCTTTTAGGTAAGTTGCAATAGATCGTAGGGACTGTGCAGGGTATACTGACATGGTTGAAGCGATAGCTACGTTAGTGTGACATATTTGTTGGTACCGGTAGCCCTTGAGTTTAGTCAAGGAGAATACATGGCCTCTGTTTGGTGTCATGAAACACTAACTGACCCTAGAACCTTTGAAATTCCGGGAATGTCACAGACTCAGGATGTCTAATGGAACGTTAAGACATCTGATCTGACATTAAGCGCTGTACAGGTAGAATAGGCTGTACTTTTGATATCTATTTTACCAGAACCTGAAACACCTTTTGACAAACGCAGGTTCTGATTTACTGAAGCTCAGAGCAGTTAAGGTTAATCATATATATTGATGTCATGAGGAATGCTGTGACATCAGACAATTAACTAATGCATAGAGTAAATAACACACAGAATTGTTCACCCAGTTCGGTTCAACCAACCTACATCTGGAGGCTTCCAAGCCAGGGATAAAGTTCACTATTAGTAGTATCAATTCAAAGACCCTACAGCCAACACACCCGTTGACAGCCTTCTCACTTAATCACTACCCAATGACACTTTTACCTAAGATCCAATCCTAGATATGAGACCCCTCTCACTCCCCCTCAATCACCGCAGTGATAACTTTCTACAGTACATAAACTGTTCAGAAGATACACTTCCATTACACATCTTGATCATGCTTAAAAGCTTCAATCAAGTACAATGCATACATCCTCTAACCTACAGGTTTCAAGGAGCATGGTGACCATCCCACAGCCCGGGTGGTTCACTACAAAACTAGCCCTAAATGATTACATCTTGTCAATACCCGTCCTCCTCAAATTAGGTTACAATACTTCTATTTATAACACTTTTTACCCAACTGGATTTGGGCCTTCATATGACAGCAATGCAGCTTTAACGACCTGCATAAAGTAAGCAGAAAACTTCTGCTGTAAGTTAGGTCTTCAATCGAGTTTTTCTCCTTATCTTTAGCTTCTGATTAAATCTTCTAGGGCTCCACATATGCCTTCAATTTTCGCTACTTGTTATGCATTCTATTTGGCAGAATATTCTGCATAACTTCAGGAACAGAACTGCATCAGACTTGACAGTTCAGTAGCTTGATGTCTGGTATGATGTTATGACATCCCTTGAGACATGTTGTTCCAGATGTTGATTCAACATAACATGTTTTAGGCATTTACAATAGGATTTTCAGGCTGTTCCTATTGTACATTACATTACATTATTGTTGTTACTATTTGTTTTACAAGAAATGAGCCAATCCTAAATGAAGGCACTTACAATCTCCCCCTTTGGCAAATTTTGGCTAAAACAAATACAACAATAAAAATGTTCAGGATACACACAGAAGGATGTCTTGACATTGATCTTGACATCTTTGGTTGTAACCATACTAACCTTCCAGGACCTCTTGAAGCACAGGAGGAAGAGGATGCACCTCATTCCCTTTTAGACCATGAACCATTTCTTGTCACTGGTGGTGGAAAAAGAGGACCGTGGGAGATAAACTATCCTTTCAGAGGCATCAGAGAACCTTTAAGGAGTGACCAGAATATCTCCCTTGTAACTCAGAACACAGGTCACAACTGTGTTCATAACTCAGATCACAAGTCACAAAGAAATTCATGCCATTTGAATTTCTGCTGAATTTGTGACAAGTGTTTGTGATCAAAATTTTGAGTAGCTGCTGCACCGAGGACAATGTCAAACCGTACTCCTTTCTCCCCCTTTTTGGCCAAAAATTGACAAAGAAAGCCCTCACAAAACCAGATCCAAGAACAGTTATCCCAGATCCGTACAAACCCCATGATGGTTGTGAGAGAAAAGAATGTGTGACAGGAGGTTATATAAGGAGATAACAGGTTCAAGAAGATGGCAATATAAAATCTTGGTCAAGGATACCTGTATGTTTCAGACTGACTGTGCATGAAATTTAGACGCATTTGTTTGTTTCTGCCAAAAGAACCAGTCCTAATACATGCATAAGTTTAGGTCAAAGCAATTCCTGAATAAAATCAGCCTTTGACCGACTTTTAAGGTTGAAGATTCTTTTGGGAAACAGAATACCAAATATAGCTCCTGAATAGCTACAATTACGTGGTGAAGTTATTTTCACGTATTCTTCTTGATTTTCCCAAGGTTGCAATGTCGTTGGTAATGTCATGACACTTACTTAGACATTCTTCAACAGCATCCTTCTTTTTACTTCTCTCAGTTAGGTACAGAGAAGGACACTTTAAACAGCCAGTAGCAAGAGACTAGTAGCATTAAGCATGGCCATCAATCATGCTTTCTTAAGTGTTGCTGAGATCCACCACAATTACTTTCTACCTTCTTCCATACAGCAAAATAAGGAAGGGGGGAATAAACCAGAAGACTCCAAAATGCTTCACAAGACATCACAGAATAGTTCTAATACACAAAATTTAGATGCCACTTCAATTTCTTGTAGTAAAAGAACCCCTTGAACATATGTTGAATATATCAGATTTCTGATTTACTTCTTCTGATCTTCCATTCACTAGTAGTTGCTAGAGCTAGTGAGGTCTTTACCACAAAAGCATTTCTGATTTGCCAGACCAAGTGGTTATTGATAAGATCTGAATCTTCCAAATTGCTCCAAAAGTATCAAAACTGCCACTTATGAGATTTTTAAGAATCTCTGAGATTTTCTTCCTAAACCCAGACAGATAACAAGAGCAATTCTTCAATCTCCTGATGTTGAGACATTTTTCATGACTTCACTTAGAAGTTCACAATGTCATATTATCAGAACACATAAACATCAGCATACCACGTCCTCTTCTGACTTCTGATCTTCAGATTAAGTCCAACAATACACATACAAAGTCTCTCTTCAATGTATATTGTAATTGGGGAAAGTGCAACACTCAGTGACTCCCCTTGTTAATGCCAATCAAAACCGTAGCGTGGAAACCAGTAGCACTAGCTCTGAGGTGGTAACTTCAAGCACCCTGAACTAGTCTTAGAGCAGTAAGGACATCTCTGATTCATGACTCTCTGGATGGCTGAGAAATCATGTAGCCATAGTCTGAGACCAACTTCCAACCTTCTTAGTGTGCTTACAAGCTTTACTAAGATTCAGACTTTCTAGAAGGATTATCCTTTGATCATGTCATCCTTCTGTATAATATATTTACTAGTAGTTGCTAATACTAGTAAATTCTTCAGACCACAACAGTAGTTATGCATTGTTAAGCATACTACTTTTAAACACAAGTAGAATCTACTTATTCCAAACCAACAATAGAACTGCCACACAAGAATATTAAGATTCACAGTCCCATGTCTCTGCCACAGACTTCTAACAATAATGATGTTACAGCATGAACCTATCTGCTTGGGTTCTGAAGTTAACATCCAGGGGATTGATGCCCTTTTATATTTCCCATAAGACAGGTGTGATTTTCATCTTCAGCAATAATTACTCACCAGAATACTCTTGGAGAGAAATAAACTCTCTGAGAAATAGGTTCAGAATACAGCCTTGCATGCATATTATACAAACACTTAGTCTCCCATCAAAGTGCAAGATCCTAATGAATACTTAGTCTCCCGTCAAAGTATTCATTATTAGTTAGATTATGCCATCTTCTCAAGGTAGGATAATTATTCTAACAATCTTCTGCTCCATGCATGAAGAACCAACTGGTCCTTACAAGCTTCCTTTGCTGAAGAGGTCCTTCGTTTGAGATGATGTTGCAACATCAGATCTGACATTGATCTCAACCATATGAGCCTGGCTTATACTATGGTTTTGGATGAACATCCATAGCAATCAAAGCACACTTTTCTTACATCCTTTATGATCAGACCCACTACAATCACATAACCATGCAGTAACTAGCATGTGTCACCTTCACCTTGTCTGCTGACCCTTGAACAGTACAAAGGAGTTAATTGTACCATACTCCTGTATAAATGAACTTCAAGTAAAGAGAGGATCTTCTCAGGAACCCATGATCTTTTGAAGATAACTCCTCCTTGGAAATCACTAAGATCATGAGAAATAAACTCAAGCATCTTATAGAACAAGGTAAGATGAACTCCCTTTCACATCAGCTTGATCATACTACTCCCTCTGAACAAAATGTTATCCAACTTCCCTCTTTATGGATACCGTGTTGTGCTCTTTACTTTAGACACATAGTAAGTACTCTTTATTTGGAATTTGCCACAGGTTTCAAATTAAGAGTCCTTAGTTTGCTTGCTGTACAAGTTTCAGGTTGCCACATTCTGTAACTTGTACTAGAAGAAACTTCATTATCAATCATGAGGATGTTCACTAAATCTGGAGCTTATCTGTCTTTCCTCAACAACTGATGTTCCATCATCCATCACATGAGGGGAAACCTGGAAATCACAGCTTTACAGTCCTTTTTAAGTGCATTTAGCTCAGCACATATACTCCCTTCAACTCACAACTGGAGAGATGACCTGTTGATCGTGTCCTGATCAATTATTTCAAAACAGATGTCTCCTCTTCCAGATCAGGAGTAGGTTCCAAACATATGTACTCACATTACATGTGTTTAGCACCCAGAACATCTGTTCTTCAACTGGCAGTTGCATGATGTTCTAACATCCTTAAGAACATCAGTTCCATCTCCTTGGAACACATCATCCTTGATAATCTTCAAGGTCTTCAAGCAGCTTGCAGATGTATATGAGAATCAATGATCAATTGATACTCATCAGCACTAACAATAAAAGCCTTTATGAGTGGACTTGAGGAAATCTCAAGTATCTTTGACATTATTGATAGATTGCAAAATCTGCTTATAAATTCTGTTGAAAATAATAACCCTAGAGTTCTTCTTTCACTTTAGGGGTTGTATCAGAAGCTATGCAGCGGAATAACAGTACTTCACCAGAACTTACACAGTGCTTACTCCATATAGCACATAAGGATTGAAAATAAATCAATCCTACAAGTTGTTTGCTTCTTCACCAAGCAACTTTCTAGACCCAATTCTACAGCCCTGTTAAAAGAAAGCTTTATAAACACATATGATGCCTTATCAATATCTTCACTCCCGCATGAAGGTTTTGATAATATTCTTCTCTGTGCTGAATACAGGTTGAACAATGCATTCCAGAATCTTCACTCCCGCATGAGGTCTTTGAATTTGTTCAAACACTTTCATCTGATCTAGTTTCTCCCAATTTGGTCCATCCTCCACTCCTAGGGACCAAACAATATGAACACTACTGGTTCAAACAATATTCTACCTTGTACACAACCGGAAAGTATCCCCCATGGATCTCATCCAGAGACAGACAGGATGCCTGCTCTGATACCAATTGAAATTCCGGGAATGTCACAGACTCAGGATGTCTAATGGAACGTTAAGACATCTGATCTGACATTAAGCGCTGTACAGGTAGAATAGGCTGTACTTTTGATATCTGTTTTACCAGAACCTGAAACACCTTTTGACAAACGCAGGTTCTGATTTACTGAAGCTCAGAGCAGTTAAGGTTAATCATATATATTGATGTCATGAGGAATGCTGTGACATCAGACAATTAACTAATGCATAGAGTAAATAACACACAGAATTGTTCACCCAGTTCGGTTCAACCAACCTACATCTGGAGGCTTCCAAGCCAGGGATAAAGTTCACTATTAGTAGTATCAATTCAAAGACCCTACAGCCAACACACCCGTTGACAGCCTTCTCACTTAATCACTACCCAATGACACTTTTACCTAAGATCCAATCCTAGATATGAGACCCCTCTCACTCCCCCTCAATCACCGCAGTGATAACTTTCTACAGTACATAAACTGTTCAGAAGATACACTTCCATTACACATCTTGATCATGCTTAAAAGCTTCAATCAAGTACAATGCATACATCCTCTAACCTACAGGTTTCAAGGAGCATGGTGACCATCCCACAGCCCGGGTGGTTCACTACAAAACTAGCCCTAAATGATTACATCTTGTCAATACCCGTCCTCCTCAAATTAGGTTACAATACTTCTATTTATAACACTTTTTACCCAACTGGATTTGGGCCTTCATATGACAGCAATGCAGCTTTAACGACCTGCATAAAGTAAGCAGAAAACTTCTGCTGTAAGTTAGGTCTTCAATCGAGTTTTTCTCCTTATCTTTAGCTTCTGATTAAATCTTCTAGGGCTCCACATATGCCTTCAATTTTCGCTACTTGTTATGCATTCTATTTGGCAGAATATTCTGCATAACTTCAGGAACAGAACTGCATCAGACTTGACAGTTCAGTAGCTTGATGTCTGGTATGATGTTATGACATCCCTTGAGACATGTTGTTCCAGATGTTGATTCAACATAACATGTTTTAGGCATTTACAATAGGATTTTCAGGCTGTTCCTATTGTACATTACATTACATTATTGTTGTTACTATTTGTTTTACAAGAAATGAGCCAATCCTAAATGAAGGCACTTACAACCTTTAATTGAACAACTTGGACATTAGGAAGTAGTGAGATAGCCGGATTTGGTGCAATCCAAAGTTGGTTGATACTCGATGCTACACTTATTGAGATCTGACTTTTGGGATATTTCGGTCGCCAATAAAGAGGCTTACACTGAAACAATGCCCAATGAAGAAAGATCAATGATCTTGAGATCCCCTAGAACCTGATTACTTTCTAGGACAGGTTAAACCAACTAAACTTCAAGAGGGTACTTACCTATTGAAACCCATGCAAGCCTAAACCTAAGGATTTGTTTGCTTTGTTTGTACATAATGACTTGTTTGCTTTTGCTTGTGTATGATTACTTGTACATAACATCATGACATCATACCATAGAATTGTCAATAACCATTTCAAGGTTCTCAAAGGGCCTGTGATACAGGTTCACGTTGAACCAGACATCTATGAAAAGGCAAGAGGATTTATTTCCTCTAACCAAACATCGTCAAAGACAAAATCACGATAACTTGAGTCAAGCGCTATGACCCACTTGACATGGCGATCTTGATTCTTGTGGAAAGACATCCAACGATACGAAGTTCTCCAATCAAAGTTGTACTTCTAACATCTTCTTGTGTTTATCCTGCGAGATCCTTGAAAATATCGCATCCACATATCATCCATGTCATCAACGCCATGGAAATTCAGAGAGTACCTGGTCTGGATTTCGAAGGATTAGGGTTTATTTCTGGAGTGGTAATTCCACCAAAGTTCAAGGTTCCCTTATTTGCTAAATATGATGGAGTTTCATGTCTGAAGCTGCATCTGAGGTCTCATGTTAAGAAGATCCAACCTCACACCACTGGTAGGAATTTATGGGTGCACTTCTTCCAGGAAATTTCATCGGGAACTCAATTGGAATGGTTCTATCAGCTGGAGGGAACCAACATCTGCAACTGGGAGGATTTGGCTGCTGCTTTATACAAGCAGTACCAATACAATGCTGACCTCGCTCTATCCCGTACACAACTTAAAATCATGTATATGGGTTCCAGTGAGGGCTTCAAAGATTATGCCCATAAATGGAGAGATCTTGCGGGAAGAGTCCAACCTCCTCTATCTGATAAATAGATGGTAGATATGTTCTTGGGTACTTTGTCAGGACCATTTTTCAACCACCTGATCGGAAGCTCTTCAGTTGGGTTCACTGAGCTAATATTGGCAGGTGAAAGAGTAGAAGCTGATATCAAGAGCGGTAAGATTCAATGGGATGCATCTTCAAGTGCAGGGAAGAAGCCTTTCAATGGGAAGAAAGAGTCCAATGTTGTGTACAGCCAGAAGGGTCGTAACAAGAGTAACCACGACCAATCTATGAGGGCATTCCTAATCTCTAGTCCTGCATCAGTGCAACTATAACAACGGGGAAATCAGCAAAGGCAAGACGAGCCCAAGAGATAATTTACCAAAATCAACATGCCACTGTCTCAAGCATGGCAACATATGTTGAGGATGAATTTGATTACGTTGATATGACCTCATTCAAACCCCAAAACTGCTTCTCCTAACTACAATGTTGATGCAATATGTGCCTATCATTCCGGCAGTCCTGGGCATGATACTAATGATTGTTGGACACTGAAGTACAAGATTCAAAATATGATTGACGCCAAGGAGATTGAATTCGACCCTCTAGAGACTCCCAACATGATCACTGCTCCCATGCCAAATCATTGAGAGCATCTAGTTCATTTTTGAATTTTCAATTGTAATTTCTTTTGTTTGTTCGAACACTTATCTATTATGTCAAACTTTGTTTCATAATGCATTACATATGTTTGTATTGAATTAATTCATTCGTTTTCACTATATTTAAACTGTGCTTTTATTCGCTTGATTTTGTGATATTCAACTATCGTTAAAAGTTGCAAGCCTTTAGAGGGAGGATGACGAAAACAATACCATAATCTCATACAATATGTTTTTGGACAGACCTTGCTCACGATGTACAAGCGTTCTTTAAAATCCTAAACACTGGAGTTATAAGGAAGATAATCCCTAGTCAACCCCTTTAAGCCTAAGAAGTAGGAGTTTTCTTTTTCGCACAAATTAAAACCTTTAATCATAATCTGGGGCAGGGTAGTTTCTCAGTCTAATTCAAAGGCGCATTCAGTCACAAGCTATCACTTCATACACAAACATCCTTCCGAATTAAAAGAAGGTGATGGTTCCCCGTGAAATAGGAAGTCATTGTCTCTCAAAAGAAAAGCCCACTGAGTCAAAACCTACGAAGGAGACTTAAGAAAAAAAACTGGGGCATCCCGCTGGCTGTAATCTCAAAACAAGAACGGTCGGGAAAAAATTAGGGACAAAAATAAAAAAAAGAGGGCGCTACAAATCCTCGACAAACATGAAAAATGTTGCAAAAATGATTATCTTCACGAATAAAATTAACTTGTCCGAACCATCACAAAAACATCATTCCAGACTCAATTGGAATTCAAAACGTGCAATCAACTAAGTATAGGACTGAAGGACATCATGAAGAATGGGCGGGTACAAATAAACTTTGAGCCTTATCCTTTGTTTCCTAAAACCATGAACCAGGCCACATTACAATCCCTTAAAAGTCCTAATTGAAGCATGGGTTAGTTCGAAAGCATACTGTTACAAAAGGTATCCTGACTCCTGCAAGGCTTACTGATCGTACCTGATCAGAGTTGGACCGTCACAGCTGGTCTTTGGCTGGATTTGAAGGAGATGGGGGGGTGTACCTGCAAGACACTACGATGGCAAAGTGAGAGACGGAATGAGCAAGCAAGTATGTATGTAGGTGTGAATGAATGAATACCCGACACTCTCGAAATAAAGGGTATTTATATCCCCCAGCGCTGGGCCAAGGTCTCTTTATTGGGCTGATCAAACAGGCCCAACAAAGGGACTGCCAGGTTCTACGTGAGTAGTGGGGACCTGCACGTGGCCCCCTACCTGGATGATACTCTCTGTAAGACAGGGAGAATATAAACTCGATCTTCCCGGGACCCTAAGGACTCCGCGAAATCCAGAGAGGTTGAAAGTCAGCCCTACGAGGAGGGTGCTCGGGTAGAGCGTGTGCTCGTCGGGGACGTTCCTCGCAGGCACCGGCGGGAAGTAATCGTAGCCGACCAGATATCCATGATCGGGGCGTGCTCGGAGGATATACTGCTCAACATAATATGTTAACAAGCTTGGATTGGGCCTCACTGGTGATTGCGCCATGGGCAGGCCTAGTCCAGAACAAGATTCCCCCAAGTCATTGCTCCTGGTAAGGGAGTTATGACTTGATTCAAGTTCGCCCCTTCGTGAGACTCGCTTGCGCGACACAAGGATTTTCAATCGGGGATGTGAGACATCGCTTGGTTCATGATTTGCCTCATGCAGCGATCAAGAAGTGTTTGAGGAGCACTCATGGGGAGGTGGTGATGCGTCAGTCATACACGTGGCACGACTCTTGGAAACCATAATGCTGCCCTAGGGAGTAGGGTCATCATTGTCTACAAGAGTAGGCGTCGAGGACGGAGGCGGTTCGTGGTTCCCCATGCGAAGTTTCATATTCCACGTCATCTCTATAAATAGGGCTTCAGGACCCATAGTTTCTTTTCACATCTTCACGCTCTCATATTTTCTCTATTTTCAACCACCGTGCGTTTCCCTAGCGCCGCTGAGTCCGCCATGCCGTTTTCCGTGTGTTCATCTCCACTACCGTCGCTCCTCACTCTTCTCCTAAGTAAGTGTTTTTCCCTTTGATATCTCATGTTGTAGGCAGATTTTGATGGCGTTTTAGTGGTAGAATTTCATGTCTGGGGATTGTGCCCGAGAAATTCAAGCACTCTAGGAGCCTGATACATGATTACGCCCGCGACATTTATAGGTTTAGGCATACGGTTTTACGATCGTGCCTGTGATACTCATGCGATTGGTTAGTAGATTTATGAACTTGGTCAGGAGATTCATCCTTTCGTTAGTATGTAGGCTAGTTTTCCCCGTAGTATTCTTGTATTTGGCCAACAATATTATGAACTTGGTCACGGGATTGATCCTTTGCTTGCGATATTCACACTATGCTCGCGTCATTCATGATTGATACGCGTCCGCCGCTAAGGTTGGTGTTTGGCCGAGGTCTACGTGTTCCCCGTTTTTTGTATGAATGGCCATTGACTCGGTCTGAGTGTTGCTTACTTCTCCCCGTATTTATGACGGAAAAGTGGATTTGCTTTCGGATTCACCGATTTCCCGTACTTTGCAGGTAAATGGCTGATATTCCTGAGTCCTCAAGGCGTAATGATGTCGAGGAAACAAGCACTACCGACGAAAGCATCAATCTGGTCGACACCGTTGAAGACCCCACTCTAGATTGGGTTGGTGCTGAACCCCTGGGAATAACTTCGATCTATAGCTATTCCGCTAAACAAGCTTACACTGTCGTCGAGTATGGCGGCGGCCAGGAGGGATTTCAGAGAAACTTTAAGATTATGAGGATGACGAGGGATGCCCGTATCTGCTCGAAGTTTACACAGGACACCTTTCCCATTTACGAGATCGTATTTAAAGATCTCGGGATCCGGTTGCCCTTCAATGACTTCCAGGTGGGAGTGTTCAACCACCTGAACCTGGCCCCATCCTAGATTCATCCTAATGCGATTGCCTTTATTCGGGCATTCG
Organism: Vicia faba; assembly: GCA_948472305.1. Lineage (NCBI taxonomy): Eukaryota > Viridiplantae > Streptophyta > Magnoliopsida > Fabales > Fabaceae > Vicia > Vicia faba. The sequence goes on along the minus strand of OX451738.1, from coordinate 908,297,698 downwards.
AACTCACCTGCCGCTTCTTGAGGATTGGGGCGAAGATTCCCCTGTTCTTCAGGGGTTTTCATCTGCAACGGAAGTCCCGAGGATGGAAGCACAACTGGGTGTCCCTTAAGCAGTCGAAGAGACTGTTTAGGATGTATATGGATTATGTGCGAGATTTTAAGGATAAGTGGTATATTTTGCAACCGTCTACCCCGACAGCCGTAGATTTGCTGTTCGAACCGGCCGCTCTGGTGGACAACGATGGGGAGCCGTGTTTGGATGCTGAGGGTAATCCCAAGATTGGGAAAGTCTCTAAGTTTCCCATTCACTAGTGTTCGGGCCACTACGACCATGTACCTGGATACTACCACACTCTTGTTGGGGGTATGAGTGTTGAGGACGAGGAAGCTTATGGCTTCCTGAACAAGTTTGTCGATGGCTTCTTTCCTGCTCGGTGGGTTACGAGGGAAGGGGACGACGTTCTTGATGAGGATGGCTATCCGACATTCGAGGCGCGCCCAATAAACACCAAGGCGCTCGTCGAGTGCCAGTCTTACGAGCAAGTTGTAGACCTCTTAGGTTTCTTGCTTTGCTCTATTGACATTCCTCTTTATTTGTTTTCTTTAATGTATGTGGCTAACCCAAGTACACTTCCTTTGCAGGTCACATGGCGGAGCGTCGCGAGAGGTTGCTGAAGCTAACTCAAGACAAGAAAATCAGCAAGAGGTTGGTGAGGCCGCAACAAGCCACACGGATGAGCCCGACCCCTGACTCGGGCAGGGAAGGATCTAGTGGGTCCTCGGGTTCCCCGGACACCGAGCGCCAATCTACTTTGATCAGCAAGAAACGGAGTCGACCAGATGATGAGGTCGAAGTGACCGACGGAGGGGCGGGCGCCCGGGCCTTAGGCTTGCCACCCTGTTTTGTGGAAAAGGATTTCTTCGAGGGGTTTCCCTTGTCCGTATCCGACAACGATGCCGACATCATCAGGCGGCTCGAAAAGGAAGGTCGGAGGAAACACCTCGCTGCCAGCATGGTCAGAGTGGTAAAAATGGCCAAGATGGCGATTGTCCTCGCAGGCGAAGGGTCAGACTCCTTGGATCGGGTCAAAGAGCTGGAATCAGAGAAGGTGGCTCTTGTTGCCAAGTCCCGTAAAATGAAGGCTTCCCTTGAACGCTCCGAGGAAATTTTTTGTGAGCAGTTTGACGTGTTGTCGAGGGAGAAGGAAAGGGCCGACAGAGCTCTCGAGGAAAAAGACTGCCTCCAGCTTGATAAGGAGCGGTTGGAGAGTGACAACCAACAACTATCAAGAGAGGTTGAGGAGTTGAAGGATGTTATGCTGCCCGCTGAGGACGAGCCAGAAGGGATGGCTGACTTGCGCACGCACTCTTAATTTATCGCTCTCATTCAACTCCTGGAGTCGGAATGTGTTGGTGCTTTGGCCGATGGTTTTGAGACTATGGTGAGTCAGCTGTTCATGCTATATCCGGGTTTGAATACCAAAGGGGCTGGGGTTCTGTCCTAGATTGTCGATGGCCGGGTTGTGCCTCCCCCTGACTCTCCTGACATCGACGTCGGCACTTCGGGAACTGATTGATGCTTTTGTTGGTGTTTGGGCCTATGCGCCCGTTATTGTTTTTGGGGCCTGCGTGCCCGTTATTATTCTCTTAGTTTTTTGGCTGTCGTGCCTGGACTATAATTTTGGATATTGCCGACCCTTGTGGTCGGTATATTATTGATCCTCATTTATGATTTGCTATTCGATGAGTGCTTTATTTACATCTGTCTGATAATATTTGATGTATATGCTCAACTGTTATTTTTGGTAATGAATTATTGGCGAAGTTTGTGTTCGGGTGGAGATATCCGTTCGACGCATTTCGAAATGCGTTGAATGCGCAGAGTGGAATCCGCGTGTCGGGCGTATGATTGTGATTGGGATCCTACACCCGTGGCGTGAACTTCCCATTGCGAGCTGGGTGTTCTTCCATATGGGGTACTTCGACAGTGGAGCTCGATCGAGGTGTCCCTGCCGAGCATGTACGTTTGGTTCATCGAAGTGAATGACAGTATACCCTTGTTGGTTGGTAGGTCGGGTCTGTACCTCGACTCACCTACGTAGTCGAGCTTTTCCCTTCGTCGACCAAAGGTGAGCATTCGACGGAAAAAGTCCCCCAGTGGGTGAAGGCTTTAGCTATAGTACTGTTTCAGCTTCGCAGCATTCCAGGGTCGTGGTAACGGTTCTCTGTTTAATTGCTCGAGATAATATGCTCCGGTGCACGTAGCTCTATGGACACGATAAGGCCCCTCCAAGTTTGCGGCCAATTTTCCTTCGCGGGAATCTTTCTGGTTCCTCCGCAAGACTAGGCTGCCGACCTGAAATTCGCGTCTTATGACCTTGTTATCGTGGCGTAAGGCTACCCGCTGTTTCAGAGTGGCCTCGCGCAGGGCTGCTCCTGATCAGATTTCCTCGACCAGGTCGAGCTCGGCTCTCAAAGTTTCGTCATTCATTTCCTCATCAAGAGGCATCTCCGTTCGCCTAGATGGCTCCATGATCTCTACTGGGATGAACGCCTCGATGCCGTAGGTCAGTCAGAATGGAGTCTCACCTGTCGTCGAATGGGGCGTGGTGCGGTAAGCCCACAGAACACTATGTAGTTCTTCGACCCACCCCATTTTTTCTTTGCCTAGTCTGCGCTTGAGTCCTTGTAGGATGACCCTGTTGGCGGCCTCGGCTTGCCCGTTGGTTTGGGGGTGCTCGACTGAGGTAAAATGTTGTTTGGTTCCGAGTTTGGTGGCGAAGATTTGAAAGCCTTGGTAGGTGAATTGGGTACCGTTATCTGTGATTAGTGCATGCGGGATTCCAAACCGGGCGAGAACATTTCGCTTGTAAAAGCGGAGGATGTTATGTGAGGTGATTTTTGCAAGAGCCTCGGCCTCTATCCACTTTGTAAAGTAATCCACGACCGTGATGAGGAATTTGTTTTGGTACGTTCCTTGCACGAATGGTCCGAGGATGTCCATCCCTCACCAGGCAAATGGCCATGGGGATGACAATATATTCAGCTCGTGTGGCGGGGAGAGATGCATGTCGGCGTGTCTTTGGCATTTGTCGCATATCTTGACGTGGTCTTTGGCGTCTTGCTGCATTGTCGGCTAGTAATACCCCACTCGTAGTGCCTTCCTCGCTAGGTATTTTCCGCCCATGTGTTGGGCGTTATTACCTTCGTGTATTTCCCGTAATATCTCGGGGACTGCAGATTCGTCGATGCACTTCAAGAGTGGGATGAAAAATCCTCTGCGATATAGTTTGTGTTCGAGCACCACGTAGGAGCACTCTCGCCGTTTGGTCGCGGCTGCTTCTCTTTGGTCCGGGGGGAGTTCCCCCTTTGTTAGGAAGTTGAACATCGGGGTCATCCAGGATGAGGTGTCTCCGATGGCGTTTACCTCGGGTGGAGTCATGAACTTTTCGATGCTTGGGCGAGATATATACTCTTGTATGACATATTTTTTTCCGCCTTTCTTTCTCGTGCTTGCGAGCTTCGGAATTATGCCGACCCTTGTGTTTTGCTTGCGTGGTACGTGTAGAATTTCTACTCGGTCAAAATTTTTCATGTGCTCTCTGACTTAGTTCAGATATTCGATGAGGCTATTGTTTTTATCTTGGTATTCCCCTTGAACTTGGGACACGACGAGTTGAGAGTCGGTGAAAATTTTTACTTCACGGGCACCTAAATCCTCGGCTAGTCTTAGACCCGCGAGTAGGGCCTCGTATTCCGCCTGGTTGTTAGAGGTTAGAAAGGATAGGGTGACGAATTCTCGACCACCACACCTTCCTCGTCCTCTAGGAGGATTCTTACGCTGTTCCCGGTCGAGCTAGATGCTCCGTCGACGAAGATGATCCACTTGTGCTCTTTCCCTACGGGGGGGTTTTGAGCGGTCATCTCAGTGATGAAATCGGCCAAAGCCTGTGCCTTTAGGGATTTCCTACTCTCGTATTGGATGTCGAACTCAGAAAGTTCCAAGGACCACTTCAACATTCGACCCGCCATGTCTGGTCGACCCAGGAGCTGTTTCACGGGCTGGTCTGTTCGCACCACGATTATATGCGCGAGGAAGTAGTGTATGAGCCTTCTCGCTACATTGACAAGGGCTAGAGCTACCTTTTCTATCTGTTGATATCTAACTTCGGGCCCCTGAAGCGCCTTGCTCGTGAAATAAATGGGTTTTTGTCCGTCGCGCGTCTGACGAATGAGGGCTGCATTGACGACTTCGACCGAGACGACCAGGTATAGGAACAAGGGTTCCCCGTCGACTGGTCGTGATAACACGGGCGGATGCGAGAGGCTTTGTTTAAGATGGAGCAGCGCCTACTCGCATTCCTCGGTCTATTCGAAGGCCGCTTCCTTGCCAAGAAGCTTAAAGAAAGGGATGGCGTGTTAAGCGGATTTTGCAACGAAACGGGATAGCAAGGTGAGAAAGCCATTCAAAACTTGTATGAATTTTTTCGAGGTAGGTGTGGGGAGGTCAGAGAAAGCCCGACACTTGTCGGGTTGGCTTCGATTCCTTGTTCTTTTAAGTAGAAGCCGAGGAACTTTCCCGCCTTGACCCCGAACGTGCACTTCTCAGGGTTAAGTTTCATTTTGCATTGCCTTGCTTGGGCAAAGACTTCCCTGAGATGAGCGGCATGGTCGACATCTGCTCGGGACTTGACGATCATGTCGTCCATTTATACCTCGAGCATATCCCCAATTTGTTTGCGGAAGACTTTGTTCATTATCCGCTGATACGTTGCTCCTGCGTTTTTTAGACCGAAGGGCATTACGTTGTAGTAATAGTTGCCCGAGCTAGTCATGAAAGCGGTGCAGTGCTTGTCGCCTATTGCCATTGGGATTTGGTTGTAGCCCGAATAGGTGTCCATAAATGATAGTATTTTATAACCGGCCGAGTTGTCGACCAGCATATCAATATTAGGTAAAGGAAATGCATCTTTGGGGCATGCCCGGTTAAGATCGGTGTAGTCAACGCATATTCGCCATTTTCCATTATTTTTCTTGACAAGTACAACATTTGACATCCAAGTTGAATACCGGGCTTTAGAAATAAAATTTTCCTCTAAGAGGTCTTTTATAGCTTTTTCAGTAGCCTCTGTTTTCTCCGGAGACTGCCTACGTCTACGTTGCACTATTGCCCTAGCGGCTGGATCAATGGTGAGTTGATGACAGGAGACCTCAGGGTCGAGTCCGAGCATCTCCATAGCGCTCCATGCGAACAAATCCTCATTCTCGCGCAAGCAAGCCTTGATTTTCTTCCTCGCCAAGTCGGGGAGTCCGATGCCAATCTTTACTCCTCTGCTTAGGTCTTCACCGAAGGGGACGAGTTCGAAGTCCCCATCTAGAATCGTTCGAAGGTGGACTTGCTCGCCGCTGGGAGGCTCATCTTGGTCGAAGCGAGTGTCTAGGGATATTTAGTCGACCTTTGGAGGCGCTCTCTGCTCTTCTGCTCTGACGGGATCTGACCGTTGAGGTTCTGGTCGCGTAATTGTAGCTCTCTTGGCGGGCCTTGTGCTGGTGTCGACCGTGTCGTGTCCCTTGGATGCCGCGCTAAAACACCTCCAGGCAGCTGCCAGGTCACCTTGGATAGTGGCGACCTGTGCCCTCTTGGTGTAGAACTTCATTTTTAAATGGACGGTGGATGGCACCATGGTAAGCTTCGCCAGTGTCAGCCTTCCCAGAATGCAGTTGTAGAGGGATGGGCAATCAACGACGAGGAAGTGCACCTTGACTTGCCTCGTAGCAGTATCCTCGAAGAACGTGACCATGAGCTCGACGTATCCCCAAGGCTTGGAGGTCGAGCCATTAAAGCCCTGCAGTTCCGACCCCACGTATGGTGAGAGGTGAGAGTCGTCGAGCTGTAGGGTTCAGAACAACTGGCTGTACATCACATCGATGGAACTTCCCTCGTTGACGAGGATGCGATGTACGTTGAAGTTGGCCATTCTCGCCCTTATCAACAGAGGTATGGCCGAATTGGGGGCCCCTCCAGGGAGCTCCTCGAGGTAGAAGGTGATCGGCTTTGATCTGCCTCTCACTTTTTCGAAGGTCACCGTTTGAGGGGGGGCCGTGTCGACCAACTCGTCCAGCTTCCTCTTAGCTGAATTTATGGTCAAATCATTGAACCCTCCACCGTTGATGACCATGGCGGAGGGGAAGTGTTCCCACCTGCTGTGCATAGAAAGAGATTCTTGCAAATGTTCGGGGACGTAGAAGTCCTCGGGTCTTGTAACGGAGAATGCGGTTTGGATGGGAACCGACTAGTTAGATGGTTCGACATCCTCTTCTGCTTCCCTCGTCTCACGGGCATCCCGACGAGGAGCGTCGTTTCGCCAGTATTGTGCGATCCTTCCCCCTTTTATGAGGGTCTCGATGGCGTCCTTGAGGTGGATGCAGTCTTAGTCAGGTGCTCGTGGCTCCAGTGGTACTGGAAGTATTTGCTTCGGTCCACCCCGGGTTTGGCAGGAGCTGGACGGGGACGTTTGATGCTGCCATCCTTGAAATTTTTACTTGCGCACTCTGCTAAGATGTGCTCGTGGGAAGCCGTGAGCGGAGTGTATTCTGTGAACCGTTCCGAGGGTCCCCTTTGTTCCCGGGCATCTCAGGGTTTATCGTCCATTCTCTTTTCCCCAGTTCATCGAGGAGGGGCGGTGTCTTGTCGCGGATTTCTACTGGATCCGAGGTTTCTGGGGTCTCAGGCTTTGTTGGCCGCTTATCTTTTCTCGTAGTCCATGTAGGGTCTGGCCTTCTCGAGGAGGGCATCAAATGTTCGGGTTGGTTTGATGCCCACGGCTTTCATGAACTCGGTGTCGGGGAGGAGACCTCTCTCCAGCAGGTATCTCTTCATATGGTCCATGCTGGGGACCTGGATGGCTTCCTGGTTGAAGCGGTTAATGAATTCTCTTAAGGTCTCATCGTGCTTCTAGACGATGGCCTCGAGCGCTTCTTCGGTCTTCGAGTGTCATCGTGAAGCAGTTAACGAGCTGATGAACTGGTTCTTCAAGTTTCGCCAAGAGGTAATTGACCCCGGAGAGAGACCTTTGTACCAGTCCATAGCTGCTTTCCTTAGGGCCGTGGGGAACAACCGACATTTGATTGGTCCCCCAATGTTGTGATAGTGCAGCATGGCTTCGAACCCGTCTATGTGGTTGATTGGGTCGGCGACGCAGTCATACTCTTTTAAGTGGGGAGGCTTCTCCATGCCCGGGGGAATGGGCGCCTCCATGATAGCTTGTGGCAAGGGACTGCGGGGTCGTCCTCGTCACTGTGTTCCGGGGAGCGGGACGGGGATCCGATGTATTGTCGGTCACGGTGGTCCTGGTCGCGCTGGGCGTTCCTCGAGCGGTGTGACCGTTGATGGTTTCCCCCGTGTCTGTCTCTGGGAGGTCTTCGTTCTTTCCGTGAATGGCCATGGTCGCACCTTTATGCGTCGATGAGTGGTTCCCTCTTAAAAGGGGGTCGTCGCCCGATTGGTCGAGGCGACATGCTTCGAGAGATGTCCCAATTCTGTCTCCGCGGGGGAGATCGGGGATATTCGTCCGCTTGTTGAGGGGGAGGAGATTGAGGTCTTATGTGCCTTCTGGGGGGGCCTTCGGTCATCCTCGAGTGCTCTCAGTCTTTCCCCCTAGACAAAGATGAGATAGTTGGTTTGGTTAATCGCCGCAAACAGTGCCATGGTCGTGGCGTCTGCCCCGACGGGGACAGGGACTTCGTGGAATTGGATGGATGGGTAGTTCAGAGGAACTGGGTGATCTTCTTCAAGCCGAGGAGGGATTGATGAAGATGAAGCCGCGGCTCCGTCCCGGTAGTTAGAAGGTCCGAGGATGTTGCCTCTAGGGACCGTATTATGGCCAGTGATACCGGCATTGTCGAGGCCAGCATTATTGTCGGTGATATTGTTGTTAGCTTCAATGACAAGGACGTTCTGGTTTTCCTGAGTTTGGTCAGCCATGACAGTCGAGGATTGTTAGCTTTTGTATTTTTTAAACGAAGAGAAGACGTGGAAGCTTAGTTTCCCATAGACGGCGCCACTGATCGTACCTGATCAGAGTTGGACCATCACAACTGGACTTTGGTTGGATTTGAAGGAGATGGGGGGGGGGGGGGGGTACCTGCAAGACACTCTGATGGCAAAGTGAGAGACGGAATGAGCAAGCAAGTATGTATGTAGGTGTGAATGAATGAATACCCGACCCTCTCGAAATAGAGGGTATTTATAGCCCCCAACGCTGGGCCAAGGTCTCTTTATTGGGCTGATCAAACAGGCCCAACAAAGGGACTTCCAGGTTCTACGTGAGTAGTGGGGACCTGCACGTGGCCCCTTACCTAGATGATGATCTTCGCAAGACAGGGAGGATAGATACGCGATCTTCCCAGGACCCTGAGGACTCTGCAAAATCTGGAGAGGTTGATAGTCAGCCCTACGAGGAGGGTGCTCGAGTAGAGCGTGCACTCGTCGGGGACGTTCCTCGTGGGCACCAGCGAGAAGTAATCGTAGCCGACCAGATACCCATGATCGGGGCGTGCTCGAAGGATATACTGCTCAGCATGATATGTTGACAAGCTTGGATTGGACCTCACTGGTGATTGGGCCATGTGCAGGCCCAATCCAGAACACTTACTATAAATCCCGAGTTGAATTCATATTCTTATAAATTTCTTTTATCTGCTAAAATGCATTTTCAAAACTTCAAGAAAAACATAAACTTTGCATTACTTTGAATACTGCTGTTTGCATATGGATATTTGTTTGACAACTGAAAAATTCACACGGCGAATATCCAATGAACGGAAATTCTCTCAAGAAACATAATCACTTCAAATGGAAAAACACTTCCAATGACAAACTCTCCATAACCAAGGGGCATGACATGTTATTTCCAACTCATCAGTGGCAGTCAAGTCAAAATTCCAAGAAATCTCTCATAAAGTCCTGAGTAGCCAGGGGCAGGTCTGCATCTGAATCACTTGGGGCATTGAACATGAATTCCAGCAAAGAGTCTCGTACGGCCAAGCACACATTCTATGGCAGCGCTACAACACTTACTACTATGGACAACGACAACTCCCCAAAAAGTCTCTTTCATAAGGTGATCCCCGTTAAAGTCGCCAGAGCCACCTCTATAAGGTTATCCCCACAGAATAATATTCACGGATAAGGATCAAAACCCCACAAGGCCAAGTTCATGGATATCCCCATAAAGTTGGATCCATGCGATCACCAGCCAGAGTTTCAACCTCTGGAAAACCTCTCCCCAGTTGAATTGGTCTTAAGAGGAAGCCTTGAGGATTTCTGCATGATGAAAACACCTCCCCAACAGATTGTCAAATGGGTTTATTTCCCCAACAAACTACGAATCCTCCAAACCAATACAAATCAACAGAAAAAACCCTTTAATCCCGGTAGAGTCATTGATATCCCCAAAAGTTACTAAAACCTGGACCCAACCAGATAATAGTCCTCTTCCCCAGTAAAGTTTGCCACTACCCCCAGTGAGTTGCTGCAAAGACGGGAAGCCGATCATATAACAATTAACTTCTTTATCCCTAACAAGTTTTCAACTTCCATTCTCTCTGATCTAGAGTATAACTCCCCATTAGAGAAACAGACAACTAAAACTTCTGAACTCTTTTCCCCAAGCAGAAATCAACACTCTCCATAGAGTTTCCCTCAAGAAAAGTCAATGTTCCCCAGCGGATTTCTCCTTAAAACGGGAATCCCCAGTGGAAACATTCTAAGCAAGGTTTGAAGATATGCATACTCTTCATCCCCAACAACATTCTGGGAATTAACTTCCCAAAGCTCCCCAACAATTGTCAAGTATTTATTTTCCGAAGCAAAGATACATTTTAACAAATATTTCGCATTCATACATCATATTACATACATGATAAATGCATACAACATAATCTCATTTATTTTGAGAGTATCATCAAGCCATGCATACATCTGCATGCAACTAACCCTCTTCCTTGCAGGAAAAGGCAATCAACAAAAATCCTCTTTTGGAAAATACCACAACCATTTCTCAAAAGATCAGAGATTAATTCGTGAAACAAGCTAGGGCAACTATCTCTACGACCATCAAAAAGCAGGCTCCGAATTAATACCTAAAACAAGACAAGACATCTATCTGTAAACAACCGATTGTATATTAATACCTGAAACAAGATAGGACAACTATCTACATGAGCATATTGAATATTAACTCCCGAAACAAGCCGATGAGACTATCTTTCTTTCTCAAATAGGTCAGAGATTAATTCCTGAAACAATCCAGGGCAACTATCTCTATGACCAACAAAAAGCAGGTTCCAGATTAATACCTGAAACAAGACAGGACAATTATCTGTGACCAACTGATTATAGATTAATACCTGAAATTAGACAGGACAACTATCTACATGAGCAGATTGAATATCAACTCCCAAAACAAGCCGGGGAAACTATCTTTCTTTCTCAACTAAGTCAGAGATTAATTCCTGAAACAAGCCAGAGCAACTATCTCCATGACCAACAAAAAGCGGGTTCCTTCTAAATTCTAGATGCAGCTTTACACGGGATCATCATAAAGCAATCTTACACATTCCCTCATAAAATTTCCAAATGCATCTTTACACGGTCTTATCATAAAACAATCTTACACGGATTCCCTCTCAAAATTTCCAAACGCATCTTTACACGGGCTCATCATAAAGCAATCTTACACGGATTCCCTCAAAATTTTCAAACGCAGCCTTACACGGGCTCATCATAAAGCAATCTTACATGGATTCCCTCTCAAAATTTCCAGATGCAGCTTCACACGGGCTCATCATGAAGCAATCTTACACGGGTTCCTTCTAAAATCCAGATGAAGTTTCACACGGACTCATCCTGAAGTAGCCCTACCCAGGCTCCTTCTCATATGTTTCCAAATGAAGTTTCACACGGACTCATCCTGAAGCTGCCCTACCCAAGTTCCTTCTCTTACATTTCCATATGAAGTTTTACCCGGACTCATCATGAAGCAGCCTTACCTAGGTTCCTTCTCATACATTTTCAGATGAAGTTTCACACGGAATCATCCTGAAGCAGCCCTACCCAGGTTCCTTCTCATACATTTCCAGATGAAGTTTCACCCAGACTCATCATTGAAGTAACCCTACCCAGGTTTCTTCTCATATATTTCCAAATGAAGTTTCACACGGACTCATCCCGAAGCATCCTTACCCAGGTTTCTTCTCATATATTTCCAGATGAAGTTTCACACGGACTCATCATGAAGCAGCCCTACCCAGGTTCCTTCTCATACATTTCCATATGAAGTTTCACACAGACTCATCATGAAGCAGCCCTACCCAGGTTCCTTCTCATAGATTTCCAGATGAAGTTTCACACGGACTCATCCTGAAGAAGCCCTACCCAGGTTCCTTCTCATACATTTCTAGATGAAGTTTCACACGGACTCATCATAAAGCAGCCCTACCCAGGTTCCTTCTCATAAAGTTCCAGATGAAGTTTCACACGGACTCATCCTGAAGCAGCCCTACCCAGGTTCTTTCTCATATATTTCCAGATGAAGTTTCACACAGACTCATCCTAAAGTAGCCCTACCCAGGTTCCTTCTCATACATTTCCAGATGAAGTTTCACCCGGACTCATCATTGAAGCAGCACTACCCAGGTTCCTTCTCATGCATTTCCAGATAAAGTTTCACACAGATTCATCTTGAAGTAGCCCTACCCAAGCTCCTTCTCATACATTTCCAAATGCAGTTTCACACAGACTCATCCCGAAGTAACCTTACACATATTTCTTCTCATACATTTCCAGATGCAGTTTCACACGGACTCACCCCGAAGCAATATTACACAAATTTCTTCTCATACATTTCTAGATAAAGTTTCACACGAACTCATCCTGAAGCAGCCCTACACAGGTTCCTTCTCATGAATTGCCAAATATAGTCCCACACTGATTCATCCTGAAGCAATCTTAGATGGATTCCTTCTAATACATTTATAAACACGACTTAACGTGGGTCTGTTCCAACATGTCATTCATAATTAAATCGACCAAAGATTTATTCTGATACTTCTCTCAGTTACAGTCAAGTTTAGACTTAGTCTAATTTCTATCAACAATTACCTTTGATGGCATCTATAAGCCCATCTCTGACAACTCTCTATCATATCTCCAAATGGCATCTTTAAGCTTATTCCCTATATAATCAACTAACACATGGTCGAGTGCAAATTTCTGGGCACTTTAGTGTTCAATCATCTTCCACCTTCAAGTCACGAATGGAGGACTCGCCAATCTAACTCCTCAGGTTTAAGAAGATTGAACAGGGGCAGCTATTGTACCCCAAAATTTGCCCTCTCTTTTCTCAAGACATTTATCACAAGTATTTTCAAAAGCTCAAGTTTGCACAAGTACAAAGCAGACAAAAAGGGTGTGCAGACGCAGGTAACTATGTTAAATTCAAAATCTGGTTCAGGCTACATGACTGATCGAAAGGAGTGGTTGGAAGATTTGGGCAAATCGAAGAATAAGCTTCGATCCACAAGCTTCGACTGAGCAGTGGCTTCCTTCATGCTTGCTTTGATCCACAAAGCAGTGGCTTCCTTCATGCAAGCTTCGACTAAGAAGTGGCTTCCTTCATGCTTGCTTTGATCCACAAGGCAATGGCTTCCTTCATGCTTGCTTTGATCCACAAAGCAGTGGCTTCCTTCATGCTTTCTTCGATCCACAAGGAAATGGCTTCCTCAATTCTTGGTTTAATCCATAAGGAAATGGCTTCCTTCATGCTTGCTTCGATCCACAAAGCAGTGGCTTCCTTCATGTTTGCTTCGATCCACAAGGCAATGGCTTCCTTCATGCCTGCTTCGATCCACAAGGAAATGGCTCCTTTCGAAACAACCTGCTTCGATTCCACCTATAAACCCTTCGACATACATAGTTTCTACACTATGAATTACGATTTGAGGTTTGGACATTTGAACTTTAGACCACTTAATCAATTGATGGTTACTGGTAGGAAAGAAATCCAAAAATTCTTTTGTTTTGACTATGCCAATGAGATCATCTTGCATGCTCAATATTTGATACCATTCTAAGAACACACATTTGGTGAAAACAAATATTGTTTCGTCTGGTCGAAGGTTGTGTGGTCCATTCGAAGGACACACATTTGGTGGAAACAAATATTGCTTCATCTGTTGTTGAGTCTGGTCGAAGGTTGTATGGTCCATTCGAAGGACACACATTTGTTGAAAACAAATAATGCTTCGTCTGTTGTTGAGTGTGGTCGAAGGTTATGTGGTCCATTCGAAGGACACATATTTTTTGAAAACAAATATTGTTTCGTCTGTTTTTTGAGTCTAGTCAAAGGTTGTGTGGTCTATTTTAAGGATAAACATTTGTTGGAAACACATATTGTTTCGTCTGTTGATCATTTTGGTCGAAGGTTGTGGATCTATGTGATCAAAATGAAAGGGTGAAGTATTCAAGATGCTTGCTGAACAAAGTCCAATATGCTGCCAAGCCCAAGCTTGTTGTACTATCCATATAACAACCTAAAACCTTGTCAAAAGCAGTCTGCTGCACTGCTATGAAACAGTTCCACACCAAGCTGCCACAACACTCCAAAACTGCTGCAAAACAGTCCTGCTATGCTGCCCCTAATTTGCACTAAATTGGCATATAAAAGCTGCACCTCAAAAGCTATGAAAAAGAGATACCCAAACTGTTCAAATTTCATTTATTTCCCCCTAAAATCTTAGCAAAACTCTTCTATAAATAATTTGTTTCACAGCACAACTAAGGGGGGCTTTTGGACAAGAAAAAAATGAGACGAAGAAAAAGAGAGAGGAGAGAACACTAAGGCTGAAACCTTAGAAAACTCTTAAATCCAGAACCAAAAACATAACACCTTTGTTATTTTCTTTCGAACCCAGAACCAATGAAACACCACACCTTTGTTCTTATCTCTAGAACCCAAGAGCATTCAAAGGCAGTAACTTAAGTCCAAAACACACATTCCAGCTTCAAGGTAAGTCTTCTTGACTTTAAATATTTCATTTCAAACACCATTGATTCATATTCAAAGATAACATGTAATAACAATTGCATTCGAAGCTAACCACTTGCTTGTCTTCTTAAGAACTAACCTATGCATATATAAAAATAATGTTGGAGTGAAAGAATTTCAAAGCCATAGGCTTCGACACATGTTGTTTTACAGGCCCAAACAGAAAGGAAAAAGGGTGTGTGAATCAAAGGGTGTGTGTATCGAAGGGTGTGGGATTCAACACATAATATTATGCTTCGATTCACACTAATTTGATTTGGAATTTCAAGGTCGAAAGAATGACACGTCCGATGCATATAAGCATGCTTCGACACGTGCTGTCGAAGGATCTATTTTTCTCTCTCTCTCTTCTGCGCTTTATTTTTTATATTTTCATATCTATTCTAACTAACAAACTGGCCCTGGGCCCAAACACAAAACCGTTCTCTACACAAAAACCGTTTTAAACACAAAAACTATTTTCTACGCAAAAATACCTCAAATTCAACTTTCACCCCTTCCCGACTTATTTTGTTTTTTCTTTCTTGTTTTATCTATTATTATCATAGTATTATTTTTACTAATATAAAAAAGACATAAAAATATTTTCCTTTTTAAATCAAATTAGTTTAAATTTCTTTTATTAACTAATTATTTCTTTTTAGTTTATTAAGATAAAAATCTTTTCTTAACAAAAACAAAACAAATCTATTCCTTTTTCCATTTTGTCTTGTACATTATATTTCCTATACATTATTCAATTCAATATAGTTGTAATAGATAACTAGGATTTAAATTTCTTGCATTCCCCATTTGTACATTTGTATCCCCCATCCCCCAAATACTGTTATAGCGTAGGACTTTACATTTTCGCAATTTACCACTTTAATATAAATTGTTAGTAATTAGGGTGTGTATGGAAAGATTTAAAATCAAGAAGTAGACAACCCTAATTTCAAAGACAAAAATGCATGCAATCAAACACACTATTCACACAGGTGCACCTTTAGGATAACCATGTTTGTTGCCTCACAAAATAGTCATGTCCCTCAAATATGGGCGTTTTAGCAAAGACCCTCGATGAAAAAAATATCGTTGTCCCTCGATGTTGCCTTCGGTAAATGATCTAGTCCCTTACAAAAATTGCTAAAACGTCTTATAAGTTGCCTTCTATGACTATACGATTGACCCACACCCGTCCCTTTACATCCAACAATGGGGCTTATACCAATCAATGGTAAGGTAACAACGTCTAAAGTAGGAGGAAAAGAACATAAACCTTTTGAGTAGGTAGGACGCTCATAGTTTCTTGCTCACAAACTAAAACCATTTCCACACTTACACTTTCAAAACATATTTCAAAAACAAACATCTCTTTGAACTATTTTCAAGACCAACACTTTGTATGCATTCTTATAGAGACGAGAATCATTACAAAGTTTGCCGCAAGAAAGGCGTTTTCAAAATATTTTCAAACTTATATCCACCACAAAGCGCATTTTCAAACAAAGCATTTTTTCAAAGTGACCTAGCAAGAAACTAAGAGCCCATAAATAACTACGGATGAAAAGGGTGCTAATACTTTCCCTTTTCTTAACCAACCCCCCGAACTCAAGAAAATATCTCAAAGGTCTTTCCTGTTCTTTTCACCCTTTCCTTTATTGGATAAAAGCAAAGTCGGTGATGACTCTTGCTATCCGCAACAATTGCGATAAAATGCAAAACACCCAAGTCAGTTCTCCCACCTTATTACAACATCCCATAAGAAAATACATTAATATGAAAATAAAGTAGAAATATCAAACACGCGCGAAATGGAAAAGATGTCTAAAACCTAAGTGAAAGGAAATCTTTTTGTTTGTTTTTGTTTTATGTAAGAAAATGTTTAATTGATAATTAATTAAATAATCTAGATCTAAAGAAAAAAATGTTAATTATTAAAGAAAATTGAAATTTAAAAAGAAATTAATTCTAAGTTTTTTTTTGTATTTTTATTATGAATAAAAGAAATTAAATGAATTAAATCCTAGGTCTATTTATTTTTAAATTAAATAAAAGGTTAAAGTTATTATTACAATATTAATTTAATTAAAAAAAGACTAACCTAATATTTTTATGATTTTTTACGATTTTAATGTTTTAATGCTATATAATTGATTAAAACATAAATATTAATTAAAAACAAAATAAAGAAAATTGAAATAAGCCTGTAAACAAAATGAAATGGGGGTGCACTTCAAAGAAGTATCAGGCCTATTAGCAAGAGGGCCCAGGTGCTACAAAAATCGTTAAGGGGTGAGAATAAACAGAAACCTCGAGTCCAATGACAAGAGGGCCCAGGCGCCCGTGGGATCTGCAAAATAAAGGTTAGAAAAAAATAAAAATTTGTTTCCTGCCTAGGTCAAATCAAAGACATGGCAGAGGAGTGCCCTAAGAATGGTGTTCTTGGATTCAGGTTTCTAAGATCGCATGTAACATGTTAGAACTACTAAAAACATCAATAGTAATATGAATGCATGCATAAGACTGATTTAAATTACATAATTTAGAGGATTTGAGATTCAAATTTTTTTACCAAAAACCGTAGGATAGTTATGAGGAGGATCTGTGACAGGTAAGGCTTGAACCTGGGCTATGGAGGACTCCTAGGAAACTCAGGAGAGGGTTGATGATTTTGGTTTGGGTTGATAGCGCCTGGAAGTGAAGTTACAGATTTTGAAACTTTTTTATTTATTTTGAGAATTTTGAGAAGACTTTTGGAGAGCTTTTTGAAGAGGAATTTCGTGCTCCTCTTGGCTTGCATTGTTGTGTATTTACAGAGGGAAGATAGGATTGAACAAACATGGTAAAGAATCAATGCATTCATGGCCTTGGAGACAAGGATAAAATACATTGAAAAATATCCATATTTGTGATATCTTTGCCTCTTTAGTAACTTGCATGAACCTGGTCACTTTGGATGTATCTTACACAAAAATATGGGCCTTCTAATAGATCAAATCAAACCCAAATGTCATGGCCCATTATTCTTTGTATTTTATTTGATTTAATTCATATTTAAATGAATAAAAATTCAAATAAAAAATGAATGGATAGATTTAGAGGTCCTTGGACACATCATGAACATATTTGAACTCAAAAACATTAGGCCCAATAACTTAAAATCACAAATTTGCTCAATTGGGATTTCATGCATTTCCTTTGAAAATTTCCCAACTTGTGCAATGCATAACTTACTCAATTTTTATCCAATGATGATCTTGAACTTTTTGGAAAGCCCAAGATGTCTACTTCAATTACTCTTTTGATCAATTTTGCATTTGAAGATTTTATATTTATTTAAAAGGTATTGGAAAAAAGTGTCTTTTGTTGACTTTCTAAAAATGACTTGTAATGTATGAGCTTATATCTTTCAAATGGTGCATTTCTTGAACTTGAGGATAAAAGAGAATTCATAGGGAATTGGATTATCTTCAAAATGAGCTTTGGTTTGGGAAAATGGATGAATTATGTGAAAGTTATACCTGGTCAAAGTTTAGTTGACTTTTCCTAGGAAACCCTAATTTAGCAAATATCGACTTTTGATGATCTGAGGACTTTCCTTAAGGAATCATGATAAACACTTGAATAAATGATGAATATAACTTAAAAATGTTGATGTTTACAAAAAATCTTAAACTTTGACTGTATGTTGACCACAATTGACTTTTGACCTAATATAGTTGATTTTCAGTCATCTGAGCAATTAATTGACCAAACTTGTAGTGTAAGGCATGTAATTTGGCATGGACATTCCTAAGGACATATTAGGGACCATAGAAATAACTTGGATCCTTTGCAACCAAAACATCTTGTTAAAAAGTGAAACCCTAATTGGAGGTTCATTGCTTAGGAGGAGAATTTGTCTGATCAATTCTTTGGTCAACCTTGAGCAATTGAGGACCTCAATGAGCATGTCTTGAGTAAAAATGGGAGGGAAAATTTTGGGGTACAACAGCTTCCCCTGTTCAATATTCTTAAACCCTAGGATTTAGATTGGCTTGTCTACCTTTTGTAATTGGAAGGTGGAAGATGATTGAACACTGGAGTGCCTAGAAATTTGCACTCGCATGAAGCAACGTTGTTGGTTGATGATATCGGGAATGGGGTTGCATATGCCATTTGAAGAAGATAACGGAGATTCGCTGGAGATGGGCTTGTAGATACCATCCAAAGTAACTGTTGATTGGAGTATCATAATGAACATGTGTCTAGTTTTATCTGAATGAAATGTTGGAAAGAGCCCGTGTCAAGCCGCATCTAGAAATGTATTAGAAGGTAATCGTGTAAGGCTGCTTCAGGATGAGCCTATGTAAGACTACACCTGGAAATGTCTTAGTAGGAAATTGTGTAAGATTTCTTAAGGATGAGCCCGTGTTAGAATACATCTAGAAATGTCATAGTAGGAACTTGTATAAGATCGCTTCAGGATGAGCCCGTGTGAAGCTGCATCTAAGAGGTTATTAGAGGGAACCCGTGTAATATTGCTTTAGGAAGAGCCCATGTAAAGCTGAATTTTAGGAGGAGAAGGAATCCGTGTAAGATTGCTTCAGGGTGAGCCCGTGTAAAGACGCATCTGAAAGGTTATTAGAGGGAACCCGTGTAAGATTACTTCAGGAAGAGCCCGTGTAAAGCTGCATTTCAAGTGGAGAAGGAATTCGTGCAAGATTGCTTCAGGATGAGCTCGTGTAAAGTTGTATCTGAAAGGTTATTAGAGGGAACCCGTGTAAGTTTGCTTCAGGAAGAGCCAGTGTAAAGCTGCATTTCAGAAGGAGAAGGAATCCATGTAATATTGCTTCAGGATGAGCCCGTGTAAAGCTGCATTTGGAAATTGTGTGAAGGAATCAATGTAAGATTGTTTCAGGATGAGCCCATGTAAAGCTGCATCTGGAGATTATGAGAAGGAACCCGTGTAAGATTTCTTTAGGATGAGCCCGTGTAAAGCTGCATCTGGAGATCATGAGAAGGAACCCGTGTAAGATTGCTTCAGGATGAGCCTGTGTAAAGCTGCATCTAGAGATCATGAGAAGGAACCCGTGTAAGATTGCTTCAGGATGAGCCCGTGTGAAGCTGCATCTGAAAATTGTGAGAAGGAATCTGTGTAAGATTGTTTCAGGATAAACCCGTGCAAAGCTGCATATGGAGGGTTATTAGAAGGAACCCGCATAAGATTGCTTCTGGAAGAGCCTGTGTAAAGCTGCATTTCAGGATGAGAAGGAATCTGTGTAAGATTGCTTCAGGATGAGCCCGTGTAAAGCTGCATTTGGAAATTGTGAGAAGGAATTCGTGTAAGATTGTTTCAGGATGAGCCTGTGTAAAGCTACATCTGGAAATATATTAGAAGGAGCCTGGGTAGGGCTGCTTCATCTGGTCGTGTAGATAGTTGCCCCGTCTTGTCTCAGGAATTGATCCATAATCAACTGTTCGCAGATAGTTTACCTATCTGGTTTCAGGAATTAATTTGGAACTATTTTTGTTGGTTGTTGAGATAGTTTCCCTGTCTGGTTTCGGGCATTAATTTGTGGCCTATTTTTGGATAGTCACATAGATAATTTCCTCGTCTACTTTCAGACATTAATTTGTGGCATACTGTATTTGTTGGTAAACCCATTCTGCTCCAGGAGTTCATACCACTTGGTCGTGTAGATAGTTTCCCTGTCTAGTTTCGGGCATTAATCTTTGACCTGCTATGCATAAGTTGATAGTATTCGTCTGTCTATGAATTCAACCTGAAAAGGTAAAGTCAGTTTCATGCGATATCATGATGTATGAATTGCATGATGCTCTCAAAATAAATGAGAATGTTATATGCATTTTAGTTATGCATATGCTACAATGTATTGTAAATGTTGTATGACTGTAATATGTGAGCGTATCAGTTGCTCTTTGTGGTGTCGTTGTACTAAGAGAAGATAAATCACTGACTGTTGTTGGGGATAAAGAATGTGCTTCTTAAATATTTGTGGAAGTTGAATTGCTGGGAGATGAACTTCCGTGGCTAGAGAAATATACTCTACTACGGAAAGAAAACTCTGTAAACTGCTTGGGGATTTTTATGAAGCCCTGTTGGGGAACCCAAGAAGTTTATGAACCAAGTCAAAGAAATCTACAAGATGTTGGGGAGGTGATTGAATCTTTTGATCTATTAAGAAGGTGCCATAATGTTTGAAATTGTTACGTTATATACTGAAGACATGACAGTGACTTTGCGGGAGGACGTCTCTATCTCCATACCTATTGGGGAACGTATCATTACTGATGACGAACTCTGCGAAGATAGTCCCCGAGGGGTGGTTACTCTGTGGGGATTTTGTGGATAGTTTGAATGTTATCCCAACTCCTGGAATCTCGAGTAAATGTTGATCAGGGTGATAAGCCTTCTACTGATAGACAAGTGACGAGATGACGGGACATAGTCGTACACTTTAATCCATAACTTTTTCCTAGACTGTCCTTTCAGATTTTCAGTCCACCGGGATACCCTTTTTTTACCCAAGCCGCCTTTTCAGGTTTTTGACTTGCAGGGTGTACAGTTTTATTTATATATCCCTAATTTTTGCCCGAACTCCTTTGGTTCTTCGGGATGCCCTTGCTTTTTCCTAGGCCAGTCAACCTAGCGGGTATTTTTTTCATGCGCGGTATTTTTTGACTATGTCCATGTTCACAGGGTGCGGAAAATTGTCACTGTCCATAGTAGTAAGTGTTGTAGCACTACCAGAAAATATTTTATTGATTGCACGTGGCCCTTCCTGTTCAATGCCCCAAGCGATTCAGACAGAGGTCTTCCCCTGGCTCTTTGGCACTTTTGAGAGATTTCTTGAATCTTGACTCGACTGCCCCTAGATTAGTTAGACACCATGTCATGCCCCTTAATTATGAAAGGCATGTTACTCGAAATGTCTTTCCATCTGAGGTGATTCTTCCCATTGAGAGGATTTTCGTTCATTGAATTTTTGTCGTGCGAATTTCTCTGCTGTCAAACGATTAGTCATATGCAAACAATGACATTTAAAGAATGCAAAGCTTATGTCTATCTTAAAGTTTTAAAAATGTATTTTTAGTAAACAAACATAATTTTGTAAGAATATGAATTCAACTCAAGATTTTTAGTAAACCTTACAGGAGTCAGGATACCTTTTGTAATAATATGCTTTTGAATTAACCTATGATTCAATTAAGACTTTTAAGGGTTGTAACGTGGCATGGTTCACGGTTTAAGAAACAAAGGATAAAAGCTCAAAATTTATTTGTACCCAACCCGTTGTTCGTGATGTTTTTCAGTCCTATACTCAGTTAATTGTGTGTTTAAATCCCAATTGAGTCTGGAATCTTTGCCCTGACGGTGATGGTTCGGATACTGAAAGTTTATTTGAGAAGGCAGTCATTTTTGTAACCTTTTCTTTTTGTTGAGGATTTGTAGCGACCACTTTTTATTTTATTTTTATTATCCCTACTTTTTTCCTTATCTGTTTCTTTTGTGATTACTGTCAGCGGGATGCCCTAGTTTTTTTATTAAGTCTCCTTCATAGGTTTTGACTTAGCAGGCTTTTATTTTGAGAGATAATGACTGCCTGTTTTAATGATTATGTGGAACCATCACCATATTTTGTTTTGGAAGTATACTGTTGTACCCCAAAATTTTCCCTCTCATATTTCTCAAAACATTGCAAGGAAAATCTCCAAGTGGCTCAAGATTGCTCAAGAGTTGGACAGTCAAGCTATCTCCTAAGGCAGTCAACCCCAAATTAGGGTTTTGTGTTGCATCAAGATCTTTGAGTCCAAATGATCTCAAGTGCTCCCCAATGTCCTAATATGTTCTCAAGGTCATCCATGTCAAATTTCAAGCCTTGCAGAGGAAGTTTGCTCAGTCAATTGCTCAAAGGGTCCAAAAATCGACAGTGCTAGGGCAAAAGTAAATTGTGACCTACAAGTAGTCAAACTTCAAGATTTTTTGTCAACATTCTCATTTTGAAGGATATTTCATCATTTTATCAAGGGTTGATCATGTTTCATCAAGGATTTCTCAAAATTCATCAAGACTAAAAAGTTGCTAAATTAGGGTTTTGTAGGAGAAGTTAACTCAACTTTGACCAAGCATAACTTTCTCATACTTTATGAGAAATGACCCATCCAAATATCATTTTGAAGAGGATGCAATTTCCTACAATCCATCTTCGTACCCCAAGATCAGAAAATGCACTCACAAGAAGTTATAAATTTGGACATTATAGGTCATTTTTGAAAGTCAACAAAAACACCTTTTTTTTTCCAAAGCTTATAACTTGAGCATGGAATATCAAAATGAGATGAGACAAAAAGGGTTGGTTATAGGACATCTCAATATTTCTAAAAAGTCCAAGAACACTTCCAAAAGTTCAAAATTGAAGAAGTTATGCATTGTTGAAGTTGGATATTTTTGTAAAATTGCCAAAAGTCAACTATCCCCAAAACATCAAATTTTGTCAAATGGGCCCATTCTTTTCCACTTGATTTGAGCTTGAATCATTGTCCACGTGTCCTAGCTTCAGCCATGAGCCCATATCTTATTTTTATTATTTAATTTGATTTTTAATTGAATTTATTCATTTTAAATCAAATAAAATCAAATAAAATCATATAAAATCAAAAGTATTTATAACTCATGATTTTTTGGTTGATTTAGGCTTTGAATACAGCTATTATTTGAATCAAATTCGCATCAAGTGCATTGGTTACAAGAAGATATGATTTAGGCCAAATTTGGAAGGTTGTAATGGTGGAATCAAATCCAATTCATGAGCATTGATGTGGAGAGATTTGTACCAAGTTTCTTACCCTAATGCAATATAAATTACATAAGGAAGGCAAAGGCACGAAAATAATGGTTGGAGGCTGCAAGAAGAGGCAGAACAAAAGTTTGAAAAAGTGGTAAAAAGCTTGAATTCGAGACCATAACAAGAGGCGTTTTCAGAAGCCAAAAGGTATCCCAATAGCTTCCTGGGTGTTCACTCAACCTTCCTGGATCAAGAGCAAGCGTTCTCACATACCACAAAGCACTGTAAGTATCACGAAAATCACCTTGGTTCTTGAATTCGTGATTCATTATTCTTGCATCATTTGAACAAATTGCTTGCATATTTGTAACCCTCATGACATTTGTAAACTTTTTGCGTTATTCAATTTGGTTTATAGGCGCTGTAACCCTAAAACACCATAGCTAGGGTTACGTGTTTGTTTTTAGGGCTTTCTTTTTCAGGAAAAATCAGGACTCAAGAAGGACATAATGTTAATCAGGAAGCCAGGACGAACTCAGCCATGTTTTTGGAATTGATTTATGTGGCCTAGGGAAGATTTTAGAGCAAGCTTGCATATTTAGCTGCGGATCCAAATCCGCAGGTAATATTTGCAGGATTTGGAGGTAGAAGACGATGAGCTGTCGTTCTCCCATTGGCCAATTCAAATTAATTTTCGCGCATTTTTATTTTCTGGCATATAATTTGTTTTGTTTATATTATAATTTCTTTGTATTTTACTAACAATAGAATCAAAGCAGTGCAGTGGCAAGCGTGCAAGCATATCACTTTCAGGACCTGGGTTCGAATCCCAGGTCCCCCACTTTCTTTGTTATTTTCCTTCTTCAGGTAATCACATGTACGTCCAAGCATGCAGCGCACCATACGCCTCACACATCCAACAGCCAGATAGCCAAATGCCAGATCTGGTGATCTAGGCTGAGAGTCCACCATGGAGTCAAGTCCAAGTGCGCACACGGAATCCTAAAAGTCAAACCAGGTCAGCGCTTAATGGGCCTCAGCATTGCTATATGCACAACAAAATTCAGGCCCAAACCTCTCTCTCTCTCTCTCTCTCTCTCTCTCTCTCTCTCTCTCTCTCTCTCTCTCTCTTTATTTTATTTATTTTGTTTATTAATTGTTTTTATTATTATTTTTTAATTCTAACCAATCATTAAAACTCTTTTTCTTTAAAATAAAATCACACCAAAATATTTTTATTTAATCAAATTCTAACTTTTATTTTTATTAATAAACATTAATTAAACTAATTTAGGTTTTAATGTTAGAATAATTTTAACCCTTTTTGCAAATAATTAAAATTAACTAGACTTAATTAGGTTTTACTAATTCAATTAATTTTTATTTTCTTTCTTTAAATAACCAAAAATCCAAAAATAACTTTTTTTTTTCATTAATTAATTAATTTATTTAATTTAGTGATTAATTTAGATTTATTTCTTTCTTAAAATATAAAAAAAACCCAAAACATTTTCTTTATCAAATTAAATTCTAACTTTTATTTTTGTTCATAAACATTAATTAATTGATTTAGAATTTTAATTAGAATAACTTTCACATTTTTGTAAATAATTAAAATTCAATTAGATTTAATTAGGTTTTTCTACTAACATTAATTAATTTTTATTTCTTTCCTAAAATACAAAAAAAACCCAAAAATATTTATTTTTATTAATTAATTAATTTATTCAATTTAGTAATTAATTTAGATTTATTTCTTTCATAAAATAAAAAAAACAACAAAAAAAGATACTTTCTCTCAAAAAGGGTCAAAACCCTATTTGCGCTCGATTTAATTTCTCGCACGCGATTTATTTTCTTTTATATCATAATGTATTTGTTCCCGGTTTGTAATAGTTAATAGGACCTTTATTTATTTTTTATCGCTTTATTTATTTTTACAAAGGGTTTGTCTTTGGCGATGTAAATACCCGACGCCTTGTAATTTAAATTCCGCATTTTATTTCCCGCAAAATATAACTGTTAGATGTTTGATAATAGGAATGCATGACAAGACTGAATGTTTTAACCTAAAATCAACATAGATCACCATTAACATGTACAAAGATAAAATTAACTGAAAATGACACACTCGCACATGCGCACTCTTAGGATACACCCCACTTGATTGCCTTTGTACACGGTCATTGAGTATAGGTCACTTTAGAGGTCGTCCTCTTGTCTAAAGATCATAGTCGCCTCGAAACGGTTGCCTCAGATATTGTTGCCTCAAAACAAATGATCTAAGACATTAGGGTTACCGCTAAGGCGTCCTAACATTGCTTTTGTGACCGTAAGTCCCTAATTCGAATTTACCCTTAAAACTCCAACGACGATGCTACCTACTCATCAATAGTGGGATAACATTGTCTAAAGGAAGATAGCATAGAACGATTCCTTTTTTGAGTAGGTAGATGGTTCTTAAGTACTTGCTCTTTTCAAAAACAAAATCTTTTTCACACTTACACTTTTCGAACAAAGTTTTCAAAAACACTCCATACGCTCTTGAGGACAGAAACAAGAGTTAAATCGAAGTTTTCAAAACAAAAACTTTTTTTCAAACCCACAAACACAAAGAAAGCAATATTTTGAAAACAATATGAGCAAGTACCTAAGAGCCCGTGGGTAACCACGGATGGAAAGGGTGCTAATACCTTCCCTTTCTATAATCTACCCCCCGAACCCGAGAAATAATCTCGAAAAAGGAATTTTTCTGTGCTTTTTTCCTTTCCTTGTTGGATAAAAATAAAAGTTGGTGGCGACTCTTGCTTACCGCGACATTTTGAAAACACAAACGCAAAACGCAAACCAGCATTCCAAAAAACAATCAGTTCTTTCCCACCGTATCACAGATACCTCTGACACTACTCGTCGTGTACGAAGGGAAAGCTTGCAATTGAATGCACCATTGAATTAACTGAGAAACTACCCTGCCCCAGGTTATGATTAAAGGGTTTAATTTGTGTGAAAAAGAAAACTCCTACTTCTTAAGCTCAAAGGGGTTGGCTAGGGATTATCCTCCTTATAACTCCATTGTTTTAGGATTTGAAAGAACGCCTGTACATCGTCATCCAGGTCTGTTCAAAAGCATAATGTATAGATTGTGGTATCTTTTTCGTCATCCTCCCTCTAAAGGCTTACAGCTTTCAATCGAGATTTAAATATCACAAAAAGGAAGTAAAAACGTAGTTTCAGTATAGTGACAACGAATGAATTCATTCAAGACAAACATATGCAATGCATTAATGCAATAAAAAAGTTTGACATGAAATAAATGTACGAACAATCAAAAGAAAATTACAACTTGAAAATTCTAATGAACAAAAAAGCTTCTTTGTCTGAACTTGTCACTTCCGATGGTGTGCCTTTGAGGGATGGCGGAAGAATTCAGTCTGACCATCTTGTGTGAACTCTAGCACCCCTTTATCGATCAAGTCCTGAATCTTATTCTTCAATGCCCAACAGCTATTCGTATCATGTCTAGGACTATTGGAGTGGTATGCATACATTTCATCAGGATGATAGCTAGGAGTGGAGGCATTGGTATTCTGAGGAGGATCCCTTAACATAATAAACTCCATCTTCAACATGTGTTGCAATACTTGAGCCAAGGACATGTTGATTTTGATGAATTTCCTTGTGGGCGTGTCCTGCTTATGCTGATTTCCTTTTCGTTGTTGCTGCATCGACGTTGGATTAGAGATACGCACTACCTCCACAGATTGGTTGAGATTACTCTTATTGCAGCCCTTCTGGTCGTACATAGTATTGGACTCCTTCTTTCCATGGTATGGTCTTTTCTGAGTACTTGAAGATGCAGTCCCTTGAATTTCACCGCTCCTGAGTTTATTTTCGATGTGCTCCCGCGTGAACATGTCACCCAATTCCCTATATGCCAAGAGAGGTTAACCATTGATTAGGCCCTAAATTCTAGCAGTTTTCCCCAGATGGTCGTATCTGTCCTGATAAAGCTTACTGATGAGAATCCTCAACTCTTCTTGTCCCTAAACTAAATTTCAAATAAGAGCCATCTGACTATTCATCTAGATTCTCATCCTTTCCATCTCAGCTTGCAGTTGTTCCAACTGGTCATCCTTGTTGCTGTTAGGATTTTTCTTGGTCAAGTTCCCAGAGAGGAGTGCTTTCAATTCTTCTTGCCCCTTGGATAGATTTAGGAAAATTTCCTTAAACTAAGCATCTTAAGTTTGGAGATCTCTCTCGTTCTGTTTGAGAGCCATTTTCCTTGCTGAAATAAATAGCGAAAAATGAGAAACTTGTACCGGAAGACCTATTATGAAATGACATGCATGTAATGTTTTCAAGGATCTCGTGGGGTAAACACAAGAAGCTGTTAGAATCCGACTGCAACTTTGATTGAAGAACTTCGTATCGTTGAAGGTCCTTCTACGAGAATAAAGCTCACCATGTCGATTGGTTCATAGCCTCTGACTTAAGTTGTTATGCTTTGGTCTTTTGACGGCATTGTCTAGAGGAAAATAGATCCCCTTGCCCATTGCTAGACGTCTGATTTATCATAACCTGCACTACAGGCCCTTGAGATCCTTAAAATGGTTAGTGAAATGAGAATGAATGTTATGATACATGATGTTATGTTTGAACAATTAATCACACATAAGCAAAACACACAAGACCTTAGGTTTAGGCTTGCATCGGGTTTATAGGCAAGTACCCTCTTGAAGTTTAGTTGATTCAACCTATCCTAGAAAATTAATTTGGTTCTAAGGAATCTCAATATCATTGATCTTTCTTAATCGGCCATTGATTCAGTGCAAGCCTCTTTATTGGCGACCAAAATATCCCAAAAGATCGATCTCAATGAGGTTAGTATCGAGTATCAACCAACTTAGGACTGCACTAAAGCCGACTATCTCACTACTTCCTAATGGCCAAGTTGTTCAATTAAAGGTTCTAACGTCAGTTAGTGCTTCATGACACCACACAGCGGCCCCGTATTCTCCTTGACTAAACTCAAGGTCTACCGGTACCAACAAATGTGTCACACTAACATAGATATCGCTTCAACCATGTTGGTATACCCCACACAGTCCCCACGATCTATTGCTACTTACCTAATAATGTTCCCCAGATTCGGGTGTAGGATCTTTTAGTAACAACCCAAACAAGCCCTCAAAAGTAAAACATACAAAACACACAATTTAAAGAAATTTAAAATGAACTAAACTCTAAGGTAACCCCATTTTATAAGTCTTTCCCCAACAGAGTCGCTAGTTCTGTAATATGGTGGCAGAATTGACTGTTATACTAGTTTTGCATTTTTTTATTCGCAAATGTTGCGGTAAGAAAGAGTCTCCACTAACTTTTCTTTTATCCAACAAAGGAAAGGGTGAAAAGAACATAAAAAGACCTTTCGAGAGTTTTCTGAGTAAGGGGGGTAGATTATGGAAAGGGAAGATGTTAGCACCCTTTCCATCCATAGTTATCTACGGGCTCTTAGATGCTTAGCTCGTTTTGAAATACCTTGTGCTTTATGTGTTTTGAAAAGTATTTTTGAAAGCGCCTTAGTGCGGTGAACTTTGTAATGTTTCTCGGAATGGTAGAGAACGTATACAAAGTGTTTAAAAATGTTTTTGAAAGAAGTTTTGTGTAAGTGTAAAAATTGTTTGAGCAAGCATCTAACAACTATCTACTTTACTCGAAAGATTGTTCTTTTCCTCTTTTCCTTTAGATAATGCTATCCTACTATTTAGTGAGTAGGCAACCCTAGTCGTTGGATGTTTGAGGGACATTCGAATGGACGTTTATAAAGCCATAAGGAAACTGGGCAAGAAACTTTAGTAACTACCCTAGGGTTTTTAAGATCATACCGATGCAACGCCGAAAGGGTCATCAAAGGACTTATGATCTTTAAACTGGAGGGTAGCCACTAAAATCTCTCACGTTTCGAGAGATGTGACTGTTTTTCCGAAGGCAACCAAAATGGGATACCCTAGAGGTCTATATGTGCAATTGTGTTTGTATTCAGTTATTTTTGTCTTTGCATTAGGTTTCCTAGCGTTTTGTTTGTTATTCTTTCCATACAATCCTATTAGTCATGCATCTAAACAGTTAATAATTTGCAGTAATTAAAAGTGCAGAAATATAAATATAACTATTACAAGGCTTTGGGAAGGGGGATTATTACAAGTCCAAAACTTGGGGGAAAATAAAGAAAGCAGTAAAGTAAAAAGTCCTAATTATAGTCTATTACATCCCATAAGCAGATACATTAATATGAAAATAATGTAGAAATATCAAACGCGCGCGTAATGAAAAAGACGTCTAAAACCTAAGTGAAAGGAAATCTTTTTGTTTGTTTTTGTTTTATGTAATAAAATGTTTAATTGATAATTAATTAAATAATCTAGATCTAAATAAAAAATATTAATTATTAAAGAAAATTGAAATTTAAAAAGAAATTAATTCTAAGTTTTTTTGTATTTTTATTATGAATAAAAGAAATTAAATGAATTAAATCCTAGGTCTATTTATTTTTAAATTAAATAAAAGGTTAAAGTTATTATTTACAATGTTAGTTTAATTCAAAAAAGACTAACCTAATATTTTTATGATTTTTTTTATTTTAATGTTGTAATAAAATAAAATTGATTAAAACAGAAATGTTAATTAAAATAAAATAAAGAAAATTGAAATGGGCCTGCAAACAAAATGAAATGGGGGGTGCGCTTCAAAGAAGTATCATGCATATTAGCAAGAGGGCCCAGGCACTGCAAAAATAGTTAGGGGGTGAGAATAAACAGAAACCCCATGTCCAATGACAAGAGGGCCCAGGTGCCTGTGGGATCTGCAAAACAAAGGTTAGAAAAAAATAAAAATTTGTTTCCTACCTGGATCGAATCCAAGACCTGGCAGAGGAGTGCTCTAAGAATGGTGTTCTTGGATTCAGATACCTAAGCTTGCATGTAACACATTACATCTACTCAAAACATCAATAGTAATATGAATGCATGCATAAAACTGATTTAAATTACATAATTTAGAGGATTTGAGATTCAATATATTTTACCAAAAATCGTAGGATGGTTATGAGGAGGATCTGTGACGTGTAAGGCTTGAACTTTGGCTCTGGAGGACTCCTGGGAAACTCAAGAGAGGGTTGATGATTTTCGTTTGGGTTGATAGCGCCTGGAAGTGAAGTTACAAATTTTACAACTTTTTGATTTTTTTTGAGAATTTTGAGAAGACTTTTGGAGAGATTTTTGAAGAGGAATTTTGTGCTCCTCTTAGCTTGCATTATTGTGTATCTATAGAGGGAAGATAAGAGTGAACAAACATGGTAAAGAATCAATGCATTCATGGCCTTGTAGACAAGGATAAAACATATTGAAAAATGTCCATATTTATGATATCTTTGCCTCTTTGGTCACTTGCATGAACCTGGTCCCTTTGGATGTATCTTGCATGGAAATATGGGCCTTCTAATAGACCAAATCAAACCCAAATATCACGACCCACTATTCTTTGTATTTTATTTCATTTAATTCATATTTAAATGAATAAAAAAAATAAAAAAATGCATGGATAGATTTAGAGGTCCTTGGACACATCATGAACATATTTGAACTCCAAAACGTTAGGCCCAATAACTTAAAATAACAAATTTGCTCATTTGAGATTTCATGCATTTCCTTTGAAAATTGCCCAACTTGTGCAATCCAGAACTTGCTCAAATTTTATCTAATGATGATGATCTTTGACTTTTTTGGAAATCCCAAGATGTCTACTTCAATCCCTCTTTTGATAAATTTTGCATTTGAAGCTTTTATCTAGATGTAAAAGGTCTTGGAAAAAAGTGTCTTTTCTTGACTTTTTGAAAATGACTTGTAATGTATGAGCTTGTATCTTTAAAATGGTGCATTTCTTGAACTTGAGGATAAAAGAGAAGTTGTAGGAAATTGGATTCTCTTCAAAATGATATTTTTTTGGAGAAAAATGGATGAAGTATGTGAAAGTTATGCCTGGTCAAAGTTCAGTTGACTTTTCCTAGGAAACCCTAATTTAGCAAATCTCAGCTTTTAATGATCTGAGGAATTTCCTTGAGGAATCATGATTAAAACTTGATTAAATGATGAATATAACTTTAAAATGTTGATGTTGACAAAAAATATTGAAGTTTGACTGTATGTTGACTATAATTGACTTTTGACCTAATATATTTGATTTTCAGTCATCTGAGCAATTGACTGAGCAAACATGTAGTGTAAGGCATGAAATTTGGCATGGACATTCCTGAGGACATATTAGGGACCATAGAAATCACTTGGAGCCTTTGCAACCCAAAAATCTTGGTAAAAAGTGAAACCCTAATTGGAGTTCATTGCTTAGGAGGAGAATTTGTCTGATCAATTCTTTGGTCAACCTTGAGCAATTGAGGACCTCAATGAGCATGTCTTGAGTAAAAATGGGAGGGAAAATTTTGGGGTGCAACATGCATTTTTGAACCATATAGTAAACTTTGTGGGTGTAGTAAGCATGGGTCCATATCTAGATATTGGACTTGGCCCATTTGGCCAGGGGGTGTGAAAACACGTGGGTTAGCAAAAAAATAAAAAGAGTGTGATTAATGATAGGGCCTGGACCAATGAGACTGGGGAATCCGTGTGGACTCCGTGTGGGGAGTCACATAGTAACATGGTAGGGAACATGCTATTTGGATCGTTTGATTTTGATCTAGTGATGGTGGCTAAGGGCGTATGGTAAGGAACAAAGGGTGACATGCATTTGATCATTAAGAAT
Source organism: Vicia faba (assembly GCA_948472305.1). Taxonomy (NCBI): domain Eukaryota; kingdom Viridiplantae; phylum Streptophyta; class Magnoliopsida; order Fabales; family Fabaceae; genus Vicia; species Vicia faba. The sequence continues at coordinate 908,266,006 of OX451738.1, read as the reverse complement.
AATATATTTTATTTACAAAACAAAATAACATTATCTCTTTATCCCTCACTTTCTCTCTAAGCCTCGCCTCTCTCTGCTTCCTCTAAACTCTAGCCATTCATTCTTCTCTCTAACACCAACAAACCCTAAGAAACGCCTCCGTCTAAATAAACTAAATCCAACGGCGTTTCCATCCTCGTTACCAAATTAACCCTTACCCTATAACACGGATCATGCCATAGATCTCTAAAGAAAACAAGAAAATCCAAGTCCCTCACCTCCAGTCGTGTTTGTGCTTCGAGTTTCTGATTCCTTTCTTCTTTGCAGGTACAATGATGGTGTTTTGGTGATGTAGAAGGCAACAACAACGAATTTAGGAGAACGAGGGTTTCAGATGTCGATACCCTCAATTGGAGCGATGATGGCGAGGTTAAGTCCTCATGTCCTTCTCCTCTACTATGATAATTTCCTCCTCTCTATAATTTCTGTAGCAATTTTGTTCCCTTCCCCACCTGTATTTATCGATTTGGTTTTTTTATAGTGATTTAGGAATTCATGTTTTAGGAAATAATTTAATTTGTCTGTAGTTATTGTTGATTAGTTTTAGGAAATCATTTGTAATCGATCCTATTTTGTATAAGGTTTTGATTTGTATTGATTAGTCTTTGAGTGCTTAATATTTGTTTCTGTTTGTGGCTTTGATCCGATATAAATTGCTTCTGTATTGGATAAAGTTTTGATTTCTGTATTGATTTTGAATAAATGGAAAGATATGAACAACTTGTTATACACTTTATTCCCTGTTTGATCAGTACAGTAGATGTTCTTCCTTTATTTTGGGCCAAACGTATTTTTTTATTATTTTGGGCTGGACTTGCTTTGGCTTTGGACTGGGCTGTGCAGAAAGAACAAGTCCTTCAATCTCCCTCTATCGTTGGGCTTTAACAAATAAACATCCCTTCTTTTTTTTTCTATGAGTGAATGGGCCAGGTGATGTTTGGGCTGAGCAACATTTTTTTTCTTTCAAATTGACAAAATAAGAATGATTTCTATAATAATAATAATAATGTTACTAATATTATAATAATATTAATAATAATCAATTATAAAAATAATGTCAATAATGTTAATAATAAAAATAATTCTTCAAACAAAAAAACCTGAAATGGGCCTATCTGTTTTGGGCCTTCCAGTTCAGTTTTATCCAATCAATCTTTTTTTCAAAAATAAAACAAACACCTTAGTAAAAATTTTATAAAACAAACATAGTTTCTCAAAAAAACATAAATGGGCCAGATGTCAACTATTGGGCCTTAACAAAAATGATTTTGTTCACAACTCTTAATGGACCCTTTCTTAAAAACCTAATGGGCCATCAGATATTGATGGTCCATTTTAAATCAACAAACCCATCTTCCATGCTTTACTCCCCCATAGAAATAAAAGCTATATAATGTGATTTATTTAAATAGAAACCTAAGTATAATATAAGGGTAGGACAAATTTGGGATATGAAAACATGCATAGCTGTAGAGATATAGAAGAAAACCATAAGTGTTCTTCATAAGGAAAAAGAGAAGCTTGTCTCAACCATGTGCGTATGTTGAATAATGATTCAAATATGCTAGATGAAATCTTGGAAGTTGGGAAGATGTCTAGGAATATGAAGGGTATAATATTTGATTACATCTCAGTGAACAAGAAAATAAAAAATCGCATCCAAGAAGTTTGTTAGTCCTAAGGAGAAAATCGACTTTCTAATGAAATACCACATCTCTTGACATCCTTCTCATCACGTGTTCCCTCAACAAAAAGGTTACAAGAATAATGCTTAGAATGTCATCATTGTGGAAGATATAAACACATAAGGCCCTATTTTTATTGGTTGTATGGATATACTCAGTTCTATAGTCAACCAAGACTCAAAAGAAAAGGAGCCAAGCAGGTTCAAGCAAAGAAAGTGTGGAAACCCAAGGCACCAACCACAATATCTCATACATCTCTTAGAGTTTCCTCAAGAGAAGATTGATATTTTCATAGTGTATGTTCTAGGCACATGACCGGAGAAAATACATATCTTGAAAAGTTGAAAAACTACTCTAATAGTTATGTTACTTTTGGTGATGAAGCAAATAGAAGAATCAAGGGAATAGGAAAACTGAAAAGTCCAGGTTTCCCTTACCTTAAGGATGTGTTGTTGGTAGAAGGTCTGACTGCAAACTTGATAAACATCAGTCCACTATGTGATCAAGGTATGAATGTGAAATTTAACAAGTCTGAATGTATTGTCAACATCAAAGAGTAAGAAGTGCTAATGAAGGGTTCCATGTCCAAGAAAATTTCTGTATATGGATATGTCATCCCTCATCATGTTTGATATCAAAGGTTGATGAAACTAGGTTATTGCACCAGAAACTTGGGCATCTCAATCTCAAGAGCATGAAGAAGATCATATCTGAACCAGCCACTAGGGGTTTTCCAAGTCTCAAAATTGAAGAAGACAAAATCTATAGAGATTACCTAATAGGTAAGTAGACCAAGATGTCTCACAAGAAGCTCCAACATCTGACCACCTAAGAAGTTTTTGAGTTACTTCTTATGAACCTCGTGGTGCCTATGCAAGTGGAAAGTCTTGGTGGAAAACATATGTTTTTGTGTGCGTGTGGATAATTTTTCAAGATACACGTGGATTAAATTCATTAGAGAAAAATATGACACTTTTGATGTTTTCAAAGAGATATGCTTATGTATTAAAAAAGAAAATGGAAGTGAAATTGTAAATATAAGGAGTGACCATGGTAAGCAATTTGAGAATTTCAAGTTCTCTAAAATTTTCTCTCCTAAAGGGATCCATCATGAATTTTCAGCACCTATCACACCCCAACATAATGGATTTGCAGAACACAAGAATAGAACCATGCGAGAAGCTTATAGAGTCATGTTTCATGCCAAGAAGCTAGGAACACTGCTTGTCATATTCACAGTCTTGTGACCATGAGATATGGAACCAAATCTACTCTGTATGAACTTTGGAAAGGAAGAAAACCCAATGTTAAATACTTTCATGTTTTTGGTAGCGAGTGCTACATCTTACAAAATTGCGAGAAAAGGATAAATATGGATCCAAAGAGTGATGAAGGGATATTTCTAGGATACTCTATCAATAGCAGGGCCTACAGGGTATACAACACTCGTACCAAGACAGTGATGAAATCCATAAATGTTTTCATTGATGATAACTCTGAAAAAAGGAAGAGGTTGAAGATGATGTTCCCCCTCAACAGACAAATGTCTCAATAGATGTCCCACCCAAGGAGTCAAAAATTGGTAATGAAGAAATGAACTATGAGAATCCTTAAACCAACAAGGGACCGTCTATTAAAATTCAGAAGGACCATCTTATTGAAAATGTCATAGGAAACTTGAATGAAGGGGTCATCACAAGATCCATAGATATGATTTCCAACTCTTGCTTCATCTCCAAGATTGAACCTAAGAATGTCAAAAAATCACTGAGTGATGAATTCGAGATAAATTCTATGCAAGAGGAATCATGTCAATTCAGAAGGAATAATGCAGGAGAATTAGTTCCAAGACCTTAATATGTAAATGTCATTGGTACTAAGTGAATATTTCAAAGTAAATCTGATGAATATTGTAATCTAACAAGGAACAAGGAAACTCTAGTTGCTCAAGGGTACACTCAAATAGAAAGAGTTGATTTTGATGAGATATTTTGTCTAGTTGCTAGACTTGAGTCCATTAGATTATTATTAGGAATTTCATGCATGATGAAGTTCAGGTTGTATCAAATGGATGTTAAAAGTTCCTTTCTAAATGATTATCTTAATGAAGAACTCTATGAAGAGAAACCAAAGGGGTTCATTGATCCCAATTTTCCAGATCATGTGTACTAGTTAAAGAAAGCTCTTTATGGCTTAAAACAAGCTCCTAGAGCTTGGCATGAAAGATTAACAAAATTTTGGTCAACAATGGTTACAAAAGAGGTGGAATAGATAAAACTCTATTTGTGAAGAATGGTGAAGGAAAGCTCATGATAGCCTATATTTATGTTGATAACATAGTCTTTGGTGGGAGGTCAGACCAGATTGTGGACATTTTGTCCAACAAATGAAGTCTAAATTTAAGACAAGTCTTATAAGAGAACTCACTTATATTCTTGGTCTTCAAGTAAAGAAAATGGAAGACAACATTTTTGTATCTCAAAGCAAGTATGCTAAGAGTATATTGAAGAAGTATGGACTTGAAAATGAAAGTCACAAGAGAACTCCTGATGCAACACATATGAAAGTATCCAAAGATGAAAATTGAGTTGATGTAGATCAAAGTTTATACAGAAGCATGATTGAGAGTATGCACTACGTCACAACAAGTAGACATAATATCCCATTCTCTATAGGTGTTTGTACTAGATATCAAGCTAAACTCAAGACTAGTCATCTTACTCAAGTGAATAGAATCCTGAACTATATCAATGGGACTTGTGACTATGTTATTCTCTATTCACATGATACTAATTCAATGCTAGTAGGGTATTATGATGCTGATTGGGTTGGAAGTGAAGATAATAGAAAAAAAACATATGACGGATGTTTCTTCCTTAACATCAACGTATTATCTTGGTTCAACAAGAAGAAAAATTGTGTCTCATTGAATACAGCTTAACTTGAATATACTATTGCAGAGAGAAATTGCACTCAATTACTCCGGATGAAACAAATGATGAAGGAGTACAATGTGGGACAAGATGTCATGATATTGTTTTGTGACAAATTGAGTGCTATTAATATTTTAAAGAATCCTACTCAACACAGTAGAATAAAGCACATTGACATTCATCATCATTTCATCAAGGAACTTATGGAAGATAATGTTGTGAATATTGAGTATATAGAAACTGAAAAATAGTTGGTTGACATATTCACTAAAGCTTTGGGTGTAAATGAATTTCAAAAACTAAGGGGTGCTCTTGGTATTTTCATTTGTGTGAGTCTATAGCAGTCAAAGCTAGGGAGGCGTACAAGGAGAACAAGAAATTGTCTCTCTCTTATGGTCTATGGTGCAAGTGAAATAAGACTAATTGGAAAAAAAATTATCTGGTCCATCGTTACAAGCAAGGATATAATTTTTCTCTTTGTGTATTGTACTCAAAATATTGTTCACCCTTTCTTCTCTCAAGTTTTTCCATTTTTTTCCAAAAATGAGTCAATCATCTAGAAAAGCTAAAGCTAAGATGCTGGAAGACAAGTTTGGGAAGAAGGCTAGGGCTCTGAAATCAAATAAGGCTGCAACCAAGGTGGATACACACGTTGAACCATCTGTTGGAGAGCCTGTGACTGGGAATAAGTATGTGACAAAGATGAAGTCCTTGAAGAAATGATATGTGCAATAACATGATTCTGACTCAGATGCTGATGAAGAATTGGTTACTTTCATGGTTGTAAGGGGTTGGTCTAAACACCAAGTCTGAAGGTAGTTTTTTTCCAGGTGCTTTTGTTATATTCTATTGGACCTTGTATTTGGGCATGTTTTATTACCTTTTTCTGGATCTATAATGTCTTGTTAGCCTTATGGTTTTTATGGCCAATAACAAAGTCCAAATATCCTGGTATTATATTCAACATCTATGTTCATGGTTGATGATTTTCTACTCCTGAATGATATGTTCACTGATTGTGTTGACTAGGCTAATAGTTTTGCTAAATTATGGCAAAATGGGGGAGTAATGGTTTGTTAGTAACAGACCAATCATGCTAACAACCATGTGTAGTATCCTCTAATTTGATTGTGCCTAGTAACTGTGTATGCATGCATGACTGATTAATCATGTGTGATTACATGTCTTTATTGATTATGAGAGCATCATTGTGTGATTGACTGATTGATGTGTAGTAACCACTGGATTCTGCTGTTGATGTATGTTAATCTGATTTTTTTATTCTAATGTTGTTGATGCTTGCTCTGACTATTTTGAAGATGTTCATTTGAGGTATTTTTGAAGACTTACCCTTTGCACATCTTGTAAGTTTTAAAAGAGTTATTTTGCCAAAATTTGCCAAAGAAGAAGATTGTTGTTCCTTTTGGATTTATACATAATGAAAAACAACATGGAGTGTACAAGATGTTTTGGTAAAGAAAGGACACATGTAGAACCATATGTTCTAGCATGCGTGCAACATCTAGCCCATTTCACCGAGCCAATGTTTTTGTTGTTTGGAGAAAAATTTCTGACTGCATTTCAATCAGATTTGTGCTATCTTTTAGCAACCTAATTAGTTAGATTTTTTGATAATTTAATAAGATCAAATGTAAATTATGAAGATTTAAATTTGAATTTAATTCAAATCAAATATTTTAGTGGATTTATTTTGGAAAAACAAATCTTAACCAAATCTTCATAATATCCAGTGATTGCAATTCAAATACCCATTGGAGAAAAACCCAACTTTGGATTGTTATTTAAAGAGACACATCCAACTTTTAAAGGCATGAGCTTAATTGAAGATCTTTGTGTTAGGGTTTTATTTGAGTCCTTTGTTTGTGTTATTACTTGTTCTCCATGTTAGCGCCTACAATTATATCATAAGGTATAATACTTGGTTTGTTTAGTTGAGTTGTTATTGAACATTCAATATTCTATTTATTGAGTTGATCATTAGGGTTAGTGATTGAGAGAAAGTGAGATTGGTTCTCATATTTATGGGGAGTCCTAAATAGAAAGACACTAGGAGTAGAACTAAGAAGAGGGGGATTGAACATGGGGTTGTTCATGTAAGACACTTTGTACTAATTCTATTGAAGAGTGGATTTACTTTCTTTGATTGGAAGCATTCTAGACGCATGTGTGGTTACACTGAACTGGGTTACCAATTATATTGTGTTCTTTACTATTTTTTCCTTGAATCGCTGTTGCTGTCATATTGTGTTAAAACTGGTTTAGCAAGTTGGAAGAGTTTTCCCAAACAGTGTGTCCAACATTTGTCCCTTGAGAAAAAAAATTCCACTTTCCTAATTATAGTTCCTTCATCAATGCTCACGCCAAAAACTACCTTAAAGTCAAAGACTTCAAGGCGGTGAGTGAGAGAGCCTTTAATGAGGAAGATTTGAAGGGATATGAAGAGTTGATCATCGTGTTGGAAGAAGTTCAATAGCATGATTAAGGAAAAAAACAAGTCCATTGGGATTGAGTACTATGCCAATGTTGTCTTGCATTAGTCTAAAGACTACACTTTTTATGTGCGAGGTAAAAATGTTGAATATAGCCCTTCTAAAATTAATGTTCTACTTCATCTCCAACCTATATCTAGGTGATAGAAGGGGTGTGATCATGACCTGGAGAATATGTGAGAGGATGTTGGAATAGTTTTGTCAACCAGAAGCTGAGTGGGTAATTGTAATGGGGAAGCCATTGAGGTTGCACACTAGGCATATTTACCCAACATCTAAAGCATGAGCCTCCTTTATTGTTCAAACTTTAGAGTATGCATATAATTAGTCCAAATTTATTGTGAAAATGTGCCAAGCTTTGATGGAAACTCTAAATCAGGAGCCTATTAATGTTGGGTTGTTAATTGTTGAAAACATTAAGTACATGGTTGACGCGTCACTAATGAGTTGAGTATTTTTGCATACTAATGAGTTGAGTATGTTAGATGAATTTCCAAGTCACCCTGATGATATGATGGTGACTCTTATGCTTCTAATCAACAAATGTGCCGTGAGAAGAATTCCCACACATTCAATTCACGAAGGAGGCCAAGATGCAGTACAACAAGAAGAGAAAGATAAATTCTACCATCATAAGATTTACCAACTAGAAGGAGCCCAACAACAACATGCACTTGAACGCTTGCAAAGATGGGAAGATTATACACTTGGCATGATAAGTTAGACCAATGAAATCTCACCCAAATTCTATGCTGAACCACCAAGATTTGGACCGAGTTATCAAAATTTTAAAGATGAGCACAGAGACCACATGTTAGTTCCAAAATTGTGAGAGTACTTTGCAACTGATGTAGACATGGAGTACTTCTTCAAAGAGCAGGGCCAGGCTTTCACTAACAAAAGAGCTAAGATGAGGACCACCTAATCATGACAAAAGCAAAACTTCAAGGATGGCATAAATGATCTAAATAACCACTTCAACTCCGACAACATATGTGTTGTACCCCAAAATTTGCCCTCTCATTTTATCAAGATTTCCCCTCACAAGACTCTTTGGACTCAAGACCAAATTAGGGTTTTGCACTGCTCAAGACATCTCCTTGCACTGTTGACCTAAATTAGGGTTTGAGTTTGCACATGGATATTTGGACTTTCAATGCTCAAAGTGACTTTCATACTTCATGTTGGACTTATAAGATTGCCTCTACCAAGTTTCAAGCCTTGAATCAAATTTTTGCCCAGTCAATTGGACAGTTGACCTAGAAATCAGTTGTATTGGGGAAAAAGTCAACTGTGGCCAATTTATAGTCAAACCTCATAATTTTTGATCCACATCAACATTATAGACTCATATGAACCATTTGATCAAGTTTGGACCACAACTCCTCAGGAAATTTGATCAGATCATCAAAAGGGCAAAATGGTCATTTTAGGGTTTTGACTGTATAAGGGCAATTTCTGATTTTCCACCTAGCCAATGGCAAATTGGGTTCAAGTATGGATTCAAGGACTCAATGGCATCATCTTGACCCATTCACAAGGTTCAAAAGATCTCAAATGCATTGGATTGACAGATGAATTTTTTAGTCAACTGATCAAAATTTGACTGTACACTAAAAAGTCAAACTTTGACTTTTTGGTCAAAATCAAGTGCCAAGGGTCATTTTTCAACAAGATGTGTCAAAACATGAAACTTGTTCATCAAGAAACCTAATTTTGCAAATTAGGGTTTAAGATTGAAAATTTTCATAACTTGAGAATTTTTCTAAGTTATGAAATTTTCTTATTTTTTCCCAACTTTGCCCAACATTTTCACCATGATGCAATTGGATTCAAACAAAACTTACAACATGAAAGTTGTATTCCTCCAAAAAATCTACAACTTTTATTCACAAAGTTTTCCCAAAAGAAGTTTGGATCTCAAGTTATTATTTTTGGAACAAGGGTCCATGAAACTTTTAACTTTGTGAAATTTTGCCCTAGTTTAGACAGGATTTTGACCTATCTTCATGACCATTTTTCACATAGTTCCACATGGAATTTCAAAATGAATTTTAAATATGGATTTTAGAGCATTTTACATGCTTTCAAAAATGTCCAAGAACTCTCCAAAATCATTTATGGTTAGGGAGAATCGAAGGTTTGAATTTGGCAAAAACTCACTTTGATCCATGGCATTTTTCACTATGATACAAGTTGCAATTTCTGTCCAGATTCATTTGTACTTGTTTACATGCATCTAAACCATTCCAAACTCAAAAATTTAATGCAAACTCATTGGTTTAAGGCATTATTCTGATCAATAGAGGTTTACACATTGAATTAATCTTTAAATGGCAAAAAGGTAGCATTTCCATTTTGATAAAGGCAACTTTATGTCAACTTGCTCCCTTGAGCCTTGGACCTCTCTCTTTACAGCAAACAAGTTCCATAAACTTAGGCAAAAGTACAATAATCTTGTGCATGCTTGGAGATAGCCTATACATGCCTATCTTGTATCACTTCACACTTTTCTTTCAAAACAAGTCAACTTGCCAAAATCACATATCTTGAGTATCTGATATAACCAACTCTTGTAAGCATTTGAAACAAGTTTTTCACATTGCCTTGAGCCAGAAACACGAGCCACCCATCCCTCAAACACTCTTGAACATCAAAACACATTCCTCTTGCAAAACAGGGCAGCTTCTGCATTTTGATTGCAAGATCACAAACCAGTCGTGCATTTTGTCCCAAACCAGTTCCAATACCTTCCATATAACCCACCTAAGCTATCCCAACCATTGGCCATTGACTGTAACTCCATTTGCAAGCTTCACCATTTCTGATTTCAGCTTGTGCAGGTTGACTTCTACAGGCTTATTCAAGCAAGCTCAAAGCAAACAAAGCATTGGGGAAGGTCAGAGGAAGTTCAGGCAAGCTCACAAACATCTCAGGCCTCATTGAAAACCTTCACATTGCCATACACGATCTCAACTGAAACAAGTATTTTCCAACTTTCTATCTCTCTATTTAGGAATCATTAGGCTTAGGTTTGTGAATAAAAAATGTAGTACTCATAGCCCTTAAACTGTACATATGCATAGATTTCGTTTAAGTTAAGTGTGCTGAGAGAATTTGATTGATGAACTTCCTGAAAAAGTTTGGTTAGAAATTAGGGCCAGAGAAATTTTCTCTGGTCTTTGAGGGTTAGATTAAGTTCTTTATATGGTTGGAATCGTGTTGAAAAATGTTATAACTTTCATGTTGTGAGTTTTTGCTTTAGAGCACGTATGCAGAAGTTGGACATTTGTACAGGGCACAGGTTTTTTCTGATTCAAAGGTTGAAGATGAAGTGGAAATGGGATGGGCTGGCTTGTTTCTGTTTTTGACACCCCCTGTTTACTTCCTACACCCCCTTGGCCCATTATTTTATATTTTCATATTATTTTCATTTCTTTTTATTTCTGACTTTATTTTATTTTTTCCAAATGTAAAAAAATACCAAAAAATATTTTCATAAATTTTCACATTTTATTTTATTATTTTTATTATTTTTTCTAACATAAAAATAATTATTAAATAACATACTCTTTATTTTCTTTAATAAAAAAATCTTATAAATATTATAGAAATATTATATATTTTTTATTTTTATTATTTATACATACAAAATAATATTTTCTCACTTGTTTTATTTCTTAATATCTTTGTATATATTTATATTTATTTTCTTGTGCATAAATAAATAATATAATATATATATTGTCTTAAAACAAAAACTAGGGTTTCCACCCTTATTAAAAATAATATTTTTCTAAATATATTTATATTTTTTGACACTTGTATATATTTATATATTCTTAAACAAAAAAATTAGGGTTTTTACCCTTAATAAAAATAACTTTTTATTTTCTTATTTTTAACACATTAAACATTATATGTTACACATAAAAATAAATAAAAAAATTCTTTTTGCATATTTATAATTTATTGCCTATTTATATTTAATTGTTTATTTAAATATTGTTTATTTATCATTTGAGCAAAGAAATTCAATTTGGTTGTAATAGCTTAGGGTTTTAATTTCTTGCAAATAATCCCCTATCCAAAATTGTATCCCCCTCCCCATATCAATGTTGTAATAGCTTATGTTACTTTTACGCATTTAAAAGCTTTCAAATATGCCATGATATAGATTAGGGTTTGTATGCAATATCCAAAATCAAAACAATTAGCTAGACCTAATACAATACCTAAATGCATGAAAATGACAACACGATGCACACATACACCCATAGGGTTTCATCCACTTGTTGCCTTTAAAATGGCCATGGTATGCATGTTGATTATCTTAGCAAAAAAAAAACAAAACAAAATATCATATTCCCTCGATGACGCTATCTTGGTTGCCTATACAAAATGATCTAGTCCCTCAAAAAAAATTGCTAAAGATACTTAGCACTATTGCTATCATGGTCAATATGATGACCCGCGCCTGTCCCGTTTAACATCCAAATACAAAGTTGTTTACCAAATGCAATGGTAAAACAACAATGTAAAAGGGTTAAAAATGTGTAGGAAATATCTTTGAGTAGATAGGGTAGACAACTCTTAGTTACTTGATCAAAACTTGCAAAAACATCCTTGCTATTTTCAAACACACCTCACAACACAATTTCAAAACATTTCCCAAAACAAAACTTTCAAACATTGAAACATCTTTTCAAAAGACAAATACACATTTGTATACATTCAAACAAGAATCATTACAAAGGTTGCACAACGATAGCCTCTTTTCAAAACATTTTTCAAAACCACACACAAAGCACCATTTCAAACAATTGAAAAGCAAAAGCAAGTGATCTAAACAAGTAACTAAGAGCCCATGGAAAACCATGGATGAAAAGGGTGCTTGCACCTTCCCTTTTCATAATCTACCCCCCGAACCTAAGAAAACATCTCAAAGGTCTTTCTTGTGCTTTTTGACCTTTCCTTTGGATAAAATAAAAAGTCGATGGCGACTCTTGCTAAACCGAAACATTTGCGAACACAAACGCAAAACCTCAAGTCAGTTCTCCCACCATATCACAATATGATTTAGCAGTTTTCAGTTTTAGTTTTGATTTTTGTTTCTTTTATTGTACTTTGATCCAAGGGAGAAAGTAGATAAATCTCCAAATGCTCCTCCCTTTTTTTGTACTTCTATATGCTTTGAATTAATGAATCAATTTATTACTGGTGTTTCTTTCAATTTTTATTTGTTATCTTACTAGTGCCAATATGGAAAAGAAAAGAGAAATTCACTAGAAAAAGAATTAATAAAAGTTATCAATATTGAAGTTCCCTTGGAGATTGCAAGTTGATGAAGAAAAGGGAAACCAACTACTTGTACTCAATCTCTATATATCACAACTAGTAAGGTTTGAGCCAATTATTTCCATTGTTTTATTTTTATTTTTTTATGAGAGTATCCATACATTAGTTATTTTCTAGAACTTATATTGTTTCTACTTAGTCTATTAGGGGTGGAAATAGGCAGGCCAACTAACAGGAGCCTAAAGTCTAACCTACACAGGCCCAGGCCAGACAATACTTTTTTTAAGTAGACAATGTCTAGACTTTTTATAAGCCTAATTAGTTAAAAAGGCTAAGCTCCAGATCATAAAAAAACCTTTTAAGTCTATCAGGCTGGCCTATTAAATAAATATGAATAATTTTACTATTATTATTATATTGTATATTGTACTTTGAATTAAAATATAAAAATAAAACTTAGTTATCTTGAAGAACTTATAAAATTAAGCTGAAAATACCTAATGGACAATGTCATAAGTTGTCTTTATAAATTTCAATAAAAGAATAGACTCACAAAACTTATACTACTAAGTAAACTAAGTTAAGTCAATACAAACAAACTTTTAGTATCATTGATCTTTTAGTTGTTTAGTCTATATAAATATTAATTAAATTATTTATTTATATATGTTCAAATAAAACAAGCTTTTAAGTAGGCTAATAGGCTAGTCAAGCATTCAAAAAAGCTACACTCATGCCTAAAAATAAGTATATGAAAGGCCACAAACCAAACTTAGGCTTTGATATTTTTGGCAAGTCAGACTTAGGCTTGGAAAAGCCTAGTTCGGTCCATCCTATTCCCACCCCTAGTCTATTAGTATGATAAATACACATTGAGGCAGTTGCTTGTGAAAACTCTAAGCCTTTAAGCCAACATGTATTAAAATGATCATATTCTTCGTCACCACTTTGAGCCTTAGACATTCTTTCGATGACATAGCTTGTTATATAACTGTTGTACCCCAAAATTTTCCCTCTCATTTATCAAGTTATTTTCTCACAAGATCTCCTTTGGTTCAAGACTGCACTAGGGTTGATCAGCTCAAGACACCTTCTTAACCACTGATGACTGAAATTAGGGTTTGAGATTGCACAAGGGTAATTTAAATTTTAATGCTTCATATGACTTTCATGGATTATATTGGACCCTCAAGATTTCTAATGTTAAGTTTCAAGTCTTGGATCACATTTTTGCTCAGTCAATTGATCAGTTGACCTAAAAATCAACTATATTGGGGAAAAAGTCAACTATGGTCAATTTACAGTCAAACTTCATAATTTTTTATCCATATAAAAATTGTGAACTCCTATATGTAATTTGATCAAGTTTGGACCATAATTCCTCAAGAAATTTGATCAGATCATCAAAAGGGCAAAATGGTCAAAATTAGGGTTTTGACTGAGAAAGGGCAATTTCTAATTTTTGACCTAGCAAATAGTTATTTGGTTTGAGAAATGACCTCAATGTTTCAAATGCATCATTTTGACCTAATGGTATGGCTCAAAACTTCCCTCAAGTTCAATTGATTGATAGTTGATTTTCAGTCAACTGATCAAAAGTCAACTACATACTGAAAAGTCAAACTTTGACTTTTTGGTCAAAATCAAAGGTCAAAGATCATAATTCATCAAAACATGTCAAAATATGAAGCTTGTTCATCAAGAAATCAAAAAAGTCAAGATTTCATTTTGAAAAGTCAAAGTTTCCAAACTTAGAAATTTTTCTAAGTGTTGAAAACTTCATATTTTTTCACAACTTTGAGCCAATTTTTCACCATGATGCAAGATGATTCAAAGGAAACTTTCAACATGAAAGTTGTAGATATCAATGATATCTAAAACATTTATTTACAAAGCTACTCCTAGAAATTATTGGATTTCAAGTTATTAATCCATGAAATCACGGTCTTGAAACAAAAACACTTAGTGAAATTTTGAGCATTTTGGTCAGGATTTTGACCTAACTTCTGGGCCAAGTTTCATATAGTTCCAGTTGGATTTTTCAAAAGTGATTCAAAGAGGGGTTGTAGAGCAAATTACAAGATTTCTAAAATGTCAAAGAACTCCTTAATATTATTTTTGAGCAAGGAGAATCGAAGGCCAGAAGTTAGGGTTTCAAGTTGTTTTACAAGGCTGAATTTCATGATGAACAAGAATGCAAATCTATGCTAGGCTGCACAATCTTTGCTTTGCAGGTCTCGAACTTGTTTGGCACTCCATAATTAAATGTTTGCACAACTGTAAGAAGCTTCAACTCAAGCATTCAATGCATTGCCCATGCTTAATTCCATTTTAGGAAGAAAGTAACCACTCCATTCTAGTAAAGTTGCTTTAACCACAAAACCAGTTTTGTCTTGAGCATTGAACTTGTCCTTTCTGCACAAGCTTTCCCTACACAATCAGAATAAGCATGTTTAAAGGTTACAACCACCCTACAAGCTTGGTGCTTCACATTGAAACAAGATGTTTCAAGCTTGTTTCAAAAACAAGCAAAATCCCATAACTTGTACTTGTGTGATTCTGACCCTCTCAAGCCTCACAATCTTTTCCATACATATACACAAGTCATTTGCAAGAAAAGGCACGCATGCTTAAGCCCTAAAACTCCCTAGAACTTAGAATCACACACAAAAACTCCATTGTTGCATAATCTGACCAAAAACTTAAAACTCACATCTCCCTCGTGCGTTTTCAAGCCTTTTGGTTCCTAAAGCTTCTAAACATCAAATACAAACCATCCAAAGTCCTTTTGCATAACTGTAACACCTCCATCATCAAGTTCCATTTTCAAAAACAGGGGTCAGCAAGTGGACTTCTCCAGAACTCCTCAGCCACTTTCAGTTCAAGCCAAGCATCACATTAGCTTCCAGGGAACTTGAGGAAGCTAACACAATCACTAGAACTCATTGAAAGCTGCCAAAACTCAAAACACGATACCCTCTTGCATGGTAAGTTTTCTGACTTTTGAACTATTCATATAGGCATTGTTAAGCTTTCATTTTCAAAGATAAAATGTAGATACAATTGCCACGAAGCTGTACATATCCATAATTTGCATTTATATGGCCCGAGCTTAGAGAATTTTAGAGTTAAAGTTTCTGAAATTTTTAGGTTTTAAATTAGGGCTAGAAAAATTCTCACTCATCTTTGAATTTTTGCTTTAGTTATTTATATGGTTGGATTCATGGGAAGAAATACCACAACTTTCATGTTTGTACTTTCCATTTTTATTAAGAGATGAAGAAGTTACAGGTACTCTGGCTGGGCGTGAGTTTGAAGATGAAGTTCAGGCCATGGACTTGATTTGTAATGTATATTTATGGTTTTGTATTAATAAACAGATGTATAGCCACCCCAGTGGTAAAGCGCGCGCCTATTAACCTATGGGACCTGGTTTCGAACCCCAGTGGTACCCTTTTGTTCACTTTCCACATATTTTCTTCTTTTTTGTTCCAGCAAACAGGTACATGGGCCTCCATCATTGGGCTTAGATATTTTTGCTGATTGTTGACCCCTTGCCTATTTTCATGCCCCTGACTCAAACCTTTTTATTTTTATTTTTTATTTTATTTATTTTCTTTTATATTTTATATTATATTTTTATTTTCTTTATTTTTATTATTATTATTATTATTATTATTATTATAAATAAAAAAATCCAAAAATATTTTGTTTATTATTTTTACACTTATTTAGTTTATTTCTTTATAAAACAAAAAGAACAAAAAATATTTTCTTAACAATTTAATTTCTTTTTTTAATAAATAATAATTAGATTTAGGTTTTTGATTTCTTAATTAAAATAAATTTAGAACTTAGGTTTTCTTTTAATTAATTAATTTTCATATTATCATTATTAATTAAAAACCTTTTCATAAAAAACCCTAAAATCATTTTTAACTTAATTTCTTTCTTAATTAATTTAGATTTAAGTTTTGTTAATTTTTTTAATTAATCATTTTCTAAATTAGGTCAAGACTAAACCCCTTTTATAAAATACCAAACAAAAATCATTTCTTTTTCATTTACATTTGTACATTGTTATTTATTCAATTCTTGTATATTATTCAACATGGTTGTAATAGTTAATTAGGTTTAATTTTCTTGCAAAATCCCCATTTGTAAATTTGTACACCCCCTCTCCTAATGATGTAATAGCTTAGTATTTTTATTTTCCGCAATTTAATGCTTTATGCCAGTAAATTAGGGTTTGTATGGAAAGATAAAAACAATTTAGCAAACTCTAATACAAGACAAATCAAGCATGAAAAAGACACACTTGCACACTTACACCCTTAGGGTAAATTCACTTGTTGCCTTGAGAAATAAATGGTCATAATACGCATGTAAGATGTCTTAGAAAAAACAAATGAAAATACAAGATCATAGTTCCTCGATGACGCTAGAAATGTTGCCTTACGAATGATCTTAGTCCCTTAAAGAAAATGTTAAGATATCTTACAACATTGCTATTCATGACTATACGATGACCCTTGCCCGTCCCTTTTACATCCAAAGATATGGTTTCTTACCAAATCAATGGTGAGATAACAATGTCAAAGGAAAGAGGAAATAAAAATGAAAGACTTTTGAGTAGGTAGAATGTTCCTAGTTGCTTGCTCATTTTTTAAACCAAAACATCCTTGCTATTTTCAAAACAAACACCAACACTTTCAAAAAAACGTCTTTCAAAATTGAAAACATTTTTAAAAGATCAACACTTTGTATACATTCTTACGAATGAGAATCATTACAAAGTTTTCCCAAACGATGACGCCTTTTCAAAATACTTTTAAAAACCACACAAAGCACATTTTCAAACAAAAGCAAGTGATCTAGCAAGCAACTAAGATCCCGTAGATAACTACGGATGAAAAGGGTGCTAATACCTTCCCTTTTCATGATCTATCCCCCAAACTCAAGAAAACAATCTCAAAGGTCTTTCCTGTTCTTTTTAACCTTTCCTTTTGGATAAAAGAAAAGTCAGTGGCGACTCTTGCTATCTGTAACATTTGCAATCAAACGCAAAACAACTAAGTCAGTTCTCCCACCGTGTTACAAAACTGGCGACTCTGCTGGGGAAATTTTAAAAGTGGGGTTACCTTAGGGCTAGATCACATTTACTTGCTTTCATTGTTTGATTTGTTTGCTTTACATTTTGGTTCTTTGTTTGGGTTTAAATTCTCTACCAGGATTTGGGATACCTTATAGGTAAGTAGCAATACATTGTGGGTACCGGTAGACCTTGAGTAGTCAAAGAGAATACGGGGCCGCTGAGTGATGTCATGAAGCACTAACCGACTTCTAGAACCTTTACTTAACCAACTTGTCCATTAGGACATAGTGAGATGACCAACTTTGGTGCAGTTCGAAGTTGGTAGATACTCGATACTACACTCATTGAGGTTTGGTTTTTTTGGGATATTTTGGTCGCCATTAAAGAGGCTTGCGCTGAAACAATTCCCGAGGAAACAAACCAGTGATTTTGAGCTCCCTTAGAACCCGGTTACTATTGCTAGGAAAGGTTTGAGCCAACTAAACTTCAAGAGGGTACTTACCTATGAGACTCCATGCAAGCCTAAATCTAAGGACTTGTTTTTTTTATTATTATATATTTACTTGTACATAACATCATAAACATCATAACATCATACTCATACTCACTAACCATTTCAAGGATTTTTGGGATTTATCTTTGTTCTATTTTGTAGGACATGGATTCTATTCACAGGAAAACCATTTAAGTCAATATTGTAAGAATCCCTCCTCAACTTAAAGAGTTAGCATCAAGGGTTCCTGATAATTCTCCATTTACTGAAAGACATGGTCGCCTCCTAAACTTGGTTACCTCCAACACTGATGAAGATATGATGAAGGTGCTTTTCGAATTCTTTGATCCTCTACACAATTGCTTCATATTTCCTGATTATCAACTTGTGCCAACTTTGGAAGAATTCTCACAAATCTTAAGGATTCCCATTCTCAATCAACTACCCTTCAACGGTACGTAAAGAGATCCAAAACCAGAAGATATTGCTCAAGCCCTACACTTGCAACAATCTAATGTCACAACTAATTGGGAAATAAGGAGTGGTGTCAAAGGTTTCTTAGCTAAGTTCTTGTTTGAGAAAGCTCAAGACTGTTGGAACTCCTTGGACTTATAAGCTTTTGAGGAAATTATGGATCTTCTTATCTATGGGATGGTTTTGTTTCCAAATCCTGACCAACTCATAGATGTAAACACCGTCAAAATCTTCATGTCTCATATCCCAGTGAATACTTTATTAGGAGACATCCTACATTCTTTCACTCTCGCACTATGAGGAAAAGGGGTATTCTATTGTGTTGTACTCCTATCTTGGCAAGATGGTTTATTTCGCATCTTCCCCAATCTGTATTGAAGAACGAGCAAGGTTCAAGGTGGTCCTATAGGTTGATGACGCGCAGACATTCAGATATTCATTGGTGTTCCCGATCTTCGGAGAGTGTCACTATCATCGACCGTTGTGGAGAATTCCCTAATGTCCCCTTACTTAGCATTAGAGGAGGTATCACTTACAACCCCTGTTTGGCCTTACGACAGTTTGGTTACGCCCGAAGGGATGGTCCACAAGAGATGCTTATTCAAGGGTTGGTATTTGACTACGAGAATGACGATCAAGGTTAGCGCCAGAGGTTTATCTGAGCTTGGAGGATGTTGAACACGGTAGATATAAAGACATTGGGGCACACGAATTCCACCCCCCTTGAGCCTTACCTTAAGTGGGTGCGAGCTCGTGCTCAAAAGCTTGTGATGCGTTATCCTTCCATTCTCCCAGTTATCGTAGAGCCTGTTGGAGAAGTCACATACACTATCATTCATCCTAACATGCCCACCTCTCTCGAAGACTTGCAAAGGGATTGGATACAGCTTAAGGGGGAGCGAGACACTTTTGAGGCCCAATTCTATGCCAGAAAGAAGAAAGTTCTAGAACTTACCAAGCAACTTTATGAGGAGTGGAGTTTGAACGCCTACGTTGCACCAAAGAGGATGCATTCAACTTTTTTATCTTAGAGTTTTTGTATTTCTTTGTAAGCCCAAAGAGGCATAATGTACTCAAACTTTGATTTATTAATACAACGTGTGTTCCTTTTTGTCTAAAGCAAATTTAAATCTCTAATCTCCTTGAAATCATTTGCATATGCATCTTCATTCATCATAACAGAAACATGTTTCTTATAACAGGTCTCCTTATCTTTCTACTGTTTATTTCAGTGAGATGGATATGGAACGGATAGTAAAAGATCTTCAGGCGCAGAACGCCCAGTTTCAACAAATGTTCTTGACTTTGGCCAAAGGACAAGAGTATTTGAAAACTTTACTGATCAAAGAAAAGAAGAAGAAAGTGAGGAAATTAACCGGTGTTTTGAATCTGGGAAGAAGGTTCCAAGGGCCAGCCAGACGGACCTTAGACTTCGCAACAACATCAGGTGAAGGGGGATAATCAAGAAGGGAAAAACAAGGAAGTGACTGACCATCCAGAATCTGAAGAGGAAGAAGAGGATAATTACTCTGAAGAGCAATATCCTCCAGCTGATGAGAAGTACAAGAAGCTGGAAGAGCGTCTAAGTGCAATGGAGATTCAGAAAGTGCCCAGGATGGACTTTGAAGAGCTAGGTTTGGTGTCTGGGATTGTTATTCCAGCAAAGTTCAAGGCACCAGTGTTTGCTAAGTACGACGGGGTTTCGTGTCCCAAGATGCACCTCCGATCTTATATGATGAAGATACAGCCTCACACTGCTGACAGAGATTTGTGGGTCCACTTCTTTCAAGATATTCTATCCGGGACTCAGCTAGATTGGTTCTATCAACTGGAGAGGGCCAATATCCATAATTAGGAAGACTTGGCCGTTGCTTTTTATAAGCAGTATCAATACAACACAGACCTTGCTCCCACCCGTACTCAACTCTAGAGTCTGGCTATGGGTTCGAGCGAGGGTTTTAAAGACTATGCTCAGAAGTGGAGGGACTTAGCAGGAATAGTCCAGCCTCCCCTGTCTGACAGGGAGCTAGTGGACATGTTTTTGGGTACCCTGTCCGGTCCTTTCTTTAATCATCTAATTGGAAGCTCCTCAGCCGGCTTCACTGAATTAATCTTGACCGGGGAGAGAGTGAGAGCTGGGATTAAGAGTGGGAAGATCCAAAAGGACACATCCTCTAGTGCCTTGAGAAAACCATTCACTGGAAAGAAAGAGGTTGGTGTTGTGTACCATCAAATGAATAAGGACAGAACTGAACACCGTCCAACGGTAGGGGCCGTCATGATCCCTAAGCCTGCACCTACTCAACAAAGGAACAACCAGCCTAGAACAGAAAGACCAGTAAGACAATTTACCCAGATAAACATGACATTGTCTCAAGTCTTGCCACATTTGTTGAGATCTAATCTGGTAACCTTGCAGGAAGCTACGAAGAATCCCAACACTGCCTCTTCCCGTTACAACCCAAATGCCCATTGTGCTTACCATTTAGAAAGTCCAGGTCATGATACAAACGACTGTTGGGCTTTGAAAAATAAGGTGCAAGCCCTTCTCGAGGAAAGGGAAATTGAATTTTACGCTGTTGTACCCCAAAATTTGCCCTCTCATTTGTCAAGTATTTACTCACAAGATATTCTAAGACGTCAAGTTTGCAGCACTGATACATCAATTTAGGCTTGGAATTGGCAAAAGGGCAAAATGGTCAATTGCATACTAGAAAGTCAAACTTTGACTTTTTGGTCAACATTACATTCCAAGGATCAAATTTCATCAAGACATTCAAAAATATGAAACTTGATCATCAAGAAATCAATAAAGTCAAAAGTCAACTTGAAAGGTCAAGATTTCCAAGACTTAGAAATTTTCTAAGTGTCTTTATACATGATAATTTTATCACTTTATGCCATTCTTTCACTAAGATACAAGACAGTTCAAGGGAAACTTTCAACATGAAAGTTATAGATCTCCATGATATCTACAACATTTCTTTACACAACTTCTCCTAAATATGCTGGGATTTCAAGTTATAAATTCATAAAGTCATGACATTTTCATTTAACACTTAGAGAAACTTTCAGCGGTTTTGGTCAGGTTTTTATCCCAACTTCTTGGCCAATTTTCATCAAGTTCCAGTTTGATTTAACAAAAGTGGTCAACATGAAAGTTGTAGGGGAGGTTCCAATCTTTCCAAAAAGTCCCAGAACTCATCGAGATCATTCTTGAGCTGAGAGGATCGACGAGATGAAGTTGGAGCTTCATCCTTGAATTACAAAGAAGAATTTGTGATGAACACTTGACTAAAATTCCAACCAAAGATACAAAATCTCTCTTTTCAGGCTATGATCTCTCCAAATCCATGCATAATCAAACAATTTCACAAACCCTAAGTGTATTACACAAGAATTTAAAGCTTTGTCCAAGTCTTGATACCATTTATGGTTAGTGTTGTACCCCAAAATTTGCCCTCTCATTTTTCAAGTATTTGCTTATAAGATATTCTAAGACATCAAGTTTGCAGCACTGATAAATCAATTTAGGCTTGAAATTGACACAAGGGCAAAATGGTCAATTGCATACTGGAAAGTTAAACTTTGACTTTTTGGTCAATATTACAACCCAAAAATCAAATTTCATCAAGACATTCAAAAATATCAAGCTTGATCATTAAGAAGTCAAGAGAATAAAAAATCCAACTTTGCAAGACTTTGAGATTTTTCTAAGTATTTTCTATACTTGGTTAATTTCATTTGCTTCATGGCTTTTTACTACAATTCCAAATAATTCAAGATGATGCAAGTAATTCAAGTTATTACAAAGTGACATTTTGCAAAATTACAAATTCTAAAACTATGTCTTGATTAAAACCTTGTCACAATGTTTTTGCCTTTGACATAATGTGCACAAGACTAAATTTGTGACATGCTACAAACTATGTTGTCCAAAGTTGAAGAAAATAAGATATATCACATTTCTACAACATCCTATGCTGCCCTGCAAGAAAGCTTGTGCTATGCTTCCTCCCAAGTATACATGCTGCCAATACAGTCCGAGACTGCTCTATGCAGTCTGCCCAAGCCTGCATCACAACAGCCCCAAGATTGCACCAAAATGGCAAAGGAAATTTGGGTGCAGAAAGTATCAAAGCAGTATGCCAAAACAATTCAAAATGGATTATTTGTTTTCCCCCCAAAACCACAATCAAGGGGTCTATAAAAGAGGACTGTCTCATAAGACAAAGGGGTTTGATTTTGGAAGAGGCATAGAGAGAGAGAATATAGAGTCTCATTGAGCAGAAAAATAGTATTCTTGTTAACCTTGACTGATTTTTCAAAATCAAATCTTCTCTTGTTCAAAACAGAAATCCAACCCATTGCTTCACCATACAAACTTTCCTTTAAACCAAACAACTCATCACATACAAAGGTGGTCCAAAACATCACAAAAACAACTCATGTGTTTCTATTCATCTCCATCTTCAAAACACCAAAAATATTATAGTACAGTCCAACTCAGTTCTAGCAGTCCAGAGCAACTTCCTGAAGACTTACAAGGTTATCCCATCATTTGGAAAAGCATTCAGATCTAAAACAACCAGTACAGTCCAAAGGTAAGTCCTCTTGACTTGATATCTTGTCATTACATCATTAACAAGATGTTGTTCTTTGAAGACAAGATGTAGTACTTTAATATCTTTTTGAACTAGTCATCTGCACTTTGTTTAGGCTTATTCAATCATTCGTTGTTCATGTTTATCCATCATATGCTATAAGCTAACATGTACATTCAGTAAAATAATGTTTAAGGCAGGAAAATGCAGCATGTATCGACACATATCCTCATGTGTCGACTCATCCTAGTGGAAAAACAGGGTATGAGTCGACACATAACCCCCGTGCATCGACTCATACTGATTTCAGGTTACAAAACAGAAGTGGGAAAAGACTATGGGTCGACACATACGTGTTTTTCATCGATGCAAGAAGGTGCATGAGTCGACACATCCCATTATGTGTCGACTCATACTGAGCAAATTTTGTTTTACAGAAGTGGGAAAAGCCTATGAGTCGATACATACACATTTCGCATCGATACAAGAAGGTGCATGAGTCGACGCATCCCATTATGTGTCGACCCATACTGAACATATTTTGTTTTACAGGGGCAGGAATAAGCTATGTGTCTATGCATAGCAACATGGGTCGACACATAGCAGTTCAAAATGCAGTTTTCCTTTTATTTTACACTGTTTTTACATTGTTTTCATTATCATTCGATATGGTTGTAATATTTCAGTCTCCACTTCATCCCCATTGTAAATTTGTACCCCCATCCCCCTAAAGTGATGTAATAGCTTAGGATTTATTTTCCACATGTTTACTTGCTTTCATATATTGCTAGTAATTAGGATGTATGGCAAGATAAAATCAGCAAATAGATAACCTTTCAAATACAAGACAAAATGCATGCAAACTAACACACTTGCACACTAGCATCTCTAAGGTAATCTCATTTTGTTGCGTTTCGTAAAATAGTCATGTCCCTCGAATATGGGACGATTTAGCAAAAAACCCTTCGATAAAAAAGGATCGTAGTCCCTCGATGACCCTCGATGTTGCCTTCGGTAAACGATCTAGTCCCTAAACGATATTGCTAAAATGTCTCATAAGTTGCCTTCTATGACTATCCAAACGTCCCGCACCCGTCCCTTCACATCCAACGATGGGGCTTCTTACCAAAACAGTGGTAAGATAGCAACATCTAAAGGAGGAGGAAAAGCACATCTAAGACATTTTGAGTAGGTAGGTTCGCTCTCAGTTACTCGCTTGCTCACAACAAAAAGATTTTATACACCAACACTCTCATTTTGAAACACTTTTGAAAACAACACTTTGTACGCGTTCTTATAGAAACAAGAGCCATTACAAAGAAAACCATTTTCAAAATCACTTTCAAAAACACATCTCACAAACACTTTCTTGAAAACATTTTCGAAACAAACACTTCGTATGCATTCTTATAGAAACGAGAATCATTATAAAGTTATATTTTCAAAATTATTTCAAAACCCACACCACAAGCACACATTCAAACAAAAGCAAGTGATCTAGTGAGTAACTAAGAGCCCATGGAAAACCATGGATGAAAAGGGTGCTAACACCTTCCCTTTTCATAATCTACCCCCCGAACTCAAGAAAATATCTCTAAAGGTCTTTCCTGTGCTTTTTCACCTTTCCTTTTGGATAAAAGAAAAGTCGGTGGCGACTCTTGCTAAACCGTAACATTTACGAACACAAACGCAAAACCTCAAGTCAGTTCTCCCACCGTATCACAGAACTGGCGACTCTGCTGTGGATTCATCCTAAAAGTGGGGTTACCTTAGGGTTAGATCACATTTACTTGCTTACATTGTCCAATTTGTTTGCTTTACATTTTGGTTCGTTGTTTGGGTTTGTTTTAAATCCTACACCCAAATTTGGGGGCACCTTTTAGGTAAGTAGCAATAAACTATGAGGGAACTGTGCGGGGTATACCGACATGGTTGAAGCAGTAGCTACGTTGATGTGGCACTTTTTTTGGTACCGGTAACCCTTGAGTCGAATCAAGGAAAGTACGGGGCCGCCGCTTGGTGTCGTGAAGCATCAACTGACCTTAGAACCTTACTTGACCAACTTGGACATTAGGATGTAGTGAGATGACCGGCTTTGGTGCAGTTTGAAGTTGGTAGATACTCGATACTACACTCATTGAGGTTTGGTTTCTTGGGATATTTCGATCGCCATTAAAGAGGCTTGAGCTGAAACAATGACCAAGGAAACAATCCGGTGATATTGAGCTCCTTAGAACCCGATTACTATTGCTAGGACATGTTTAAGCCAACTAAACTTCAAGAGGGTACTTACCTATAAAACCCCATGCAAGCCTAAAACTAAGGACTTGTTTGCTTTGTATGAATATGATTATTTGTATATAAACTTGCTTACCTCGCATATCTGTACATAACATCATAACATCATACCATAGCATTTTTAATAACCATTTCAAGGATCTCGAGGGTCTTTGATGCAGGGTCACGTTGAACCAGACGTCTACCAAAGGGCAAGAG
This sequence comes from Vicia faba, assembly GCA_948472305.1. Taxonomy (NCBI): domain Eukaryota; kingdom Viridiplantae; phylum Streptophyta; class Magnoliopsida; order Fabales; family Fabaceae; genus Vicia; species Vicia faba. Next base: position 908,240,379 of record OX451738.1, on the reverse strand, counting down.
GATTTATTTTCCTATGACCAAACACCGTCAAAGATAAATTACAACAAACTTGAGTCAAGGGCTATGACCACTTGACATGGTGAACTTGATTCTCGTGGAAGAACATCCACCAATACAAATTTCTCCAATCAAAGATGTTGATCAAAATTCAATCTCTAACTTTTTCTTGTGTTTACCCCGCGAGATCCTTGAAAACATGCATCCACATATCATGCATCATATCATGACAGGGTTCTCCCATACAGGTTTCCTTATCTTCCTACTGTTTATTTCAGTAGAGATGGCCTCAGAACAGACCATCAAGAGCATTCAGATTCAAAACGCTCAACATCAAGAGATGTTCTTGAACCTGCCCAAGGGGCAAGAAGAGGTGAAGGCTCTCCTCACAAGAGGCATGGTCATCCGGAGGGAACCAAGGATGATCAGTTGGAAAGGCTACAAACCGAGATAGCCATAATGAAAGTCTAGATGATGGGACAATTGGTGGGTCAGATGGCTCTTATTCAAAACTTGGCGCAAGGACAGGAAGAGATGAGGGTCCTCATCAACAAGCTTCATCGGGATGGATGTTACCAAATGGGAAAACATCTAAGATTGGGGATCAAGTCATCATTCAGCCTCTCTTGAGACAAGAATCCGAGAGAAGACCTCCCCAATTTGCTTCCGCGTCACGAGCCCAACAACGACTTCGTCAACATCAATTGGAAAAGCAGCAAATGCAAAGCAAGCCCAAAAGACAGTTTACCAACATCAACATACCACTGTCCCAAGCTTTGCAACACATGCTGAGGATGAATCCGATTACACTAATAAGGCCTCATCCAAATCCCAAGACTTTTTCTCCCAACTACAATCCAGATGCCAGGTGTGCCTATCATTCTGATAGTCCTGGACATGATACAAATGATTGTTGGACGTTGAAGTACAAGATTCAAAACCTGATCGACGAGGGAGCTTTAGAATTCACACAATATGGCTAGATTGAGTTCTTCTGTCATCCTTCAAAGGCTCACCACCTAAAGTGACAAGTCCAGACAAAGAGGCTTCTGTTCATTTGAATTTTTAGTTGTAATTTCTTTTGTTATTCAAACAATTATCTATTAATGTCAAACTTTGTTTTCATTAATGCATTGCATATGTTTGTCTTGATTTGATCCACTCATTTTCATTACATTTAAACTATGCTTTTTACTCTCTTTATGACATTCAACTCTTGCTAAAAGTTACAAGCCTTTAGAGGGAGGATGACGAAAACGATGCCATAATCTCATACAGTATACTTTTGGACAGACCTTGCTGACGATGTACAGGCGTTTCTTTCAAATCCTAAACACTGGAGTTATAAGGAAGATAATCCCTAGTAAACCCCTTCGAGCCAAAGAAGTAGAAGTTTTCTGTTTTAACACAAATTGAAACCTTTAATCAAAACCTGGGGCAGGGTAGTCTCTCAGCTAATTCAAACGCGCGTTTAGCCGCAAACTCTCATCTCGTAATACAACAAATGACGTCAAGAAACATTCCTCTGGAATCAAAAGATAGTGATGGTTCCCTATCACATAGGCAGTCATTATCTCTCAAAAAGAAAAGCTCACTAAGTCAAAACTTACAAAGGAGGCTTAAGAAAGCTGGGGCATCCCGCTGACTGTAATCTCAAAACAAGAACAGTTAGGAAAAAATCAGGGACAATAAATCAAAAGAAAGAGGTCACTACAAATCCTCAACAACATGAAAAAATGTTGCAAAAATGACTGCCTTCTGTTGTACCCCAAAATTTGCCCTCGCATTTTTCCTCAAGAAATCACAGCTTCAGGCGTTTCCTGATTTTTCAGATTGGCTCAAGAATCGGTCAAACAGACTTTTCTCGTCAGTCAGACGCAATTAGGGTTTTACTGATTTTCAGGGCTCTAGAATGTTTCAAACAGTTGGCTTAGGGTTTTGATTGGTTTTGGCTCAACTTCGATCAGGCAAAAGTTTCTTTGGCATTTAATCGGGAATTAGGGTTTTCGTGCGCGGTTCTTCAGAAAGATTTAATTCTACAGCACTTTGCAAGTTATTCTGAGATTTGGGTTGAATTTGCATTGTTTGATTTAATCAGTAAAAGATTGCATTTGGATTGAATTCACGTTTTGTTTGATTGAACCAGTCAAAGGATACATTCAGTTTGGATTTGCAGTGTTTGGTAAAAAATCAGTAAAAAGGGGAATGCGTCTGATCAGTTGTTGTGATTAACTGTTGTTTTGCTTTGAATGTTGGAAATGCCAGGTTTAACTGATCAAATACTAAAGCATTGTTTATTTAAATTATTTAAGAATTATAAATAATAAATAAACAAAAGGATAAAAAGAATTAATTGGATAATAAAAACTTTTATTTATTTTTAAATTATTCGTACAATTATTGTTTACAATTTATTTACAACAATGATTTTACAAGTAATTTAAACCTAAATAAAACTATCCTAAACATTTTCCTAATCTTCATTTCTTCATCTGCTATCCCTTGCTCCAGTGCTCCATTTTAATTATTCATCTGCAAAAGAAAAGAAGAAAAGTCAAATAGCAGATAAATAAATAAAAAAAAAGAGACAAATTACAGTTCATCATTAAGGGCCACTGATTGGGATCAGTTAGCCCTCTCTGCAAATCACGGGATTTCTCCCGGTTCACAAAGAGAGACGAATGTTTATTTGCTAAAAATGAATGCACAAAAGTCAAAATTGCACAATTCAAAAATTGTCAAACTGCATAGTTCAAAAGCAAACAGCAAGTCCAAACTCAAACTTTCTGCCAAAAGTACAAGTTACTGTCACAAGGCTACTCAAAGCTATCAAAGAAGAAGATTTGGAAAGATATCAAAAGCACAAAATCTGGAAGAAAAGAGACAAGAATGCAGAGAAAGCATGTTATGCAAGCAACATGGTTCATTTTCATCATTTCCCAAAGTGTGGCCCTTTCAGATAAAGTACAATGCAAACATTATTTTAATGCTAAACTGTACTGAAGAGAGAGAGAAGAGAAAAAGAAAGCAGGCTTAGGCTTGAGGCATGAAGGTAATATAAAACAAACTGAAGACAGTACAGTAAAGGGGGGATCAAAAGAAAAGGAAACAATACAAACAGAGGCAACAACTCAAAAATTGCCTCCACCTGCTGAAGCCTACAAACAGCAGAAACTTCACAAGCCTAAAACCTATGAAAACCTGCAAAGCCATAACTAATGCAAGCATCAAGCCTTCAAGCCTCACTAAACCAACAATCTGAAAACACATAGCCTAAAGTAAACTCACCACAAGCCTTACCTGCATTAGTCTAAACCATAAACCATATCAAAACAAAATAACCAGTAAATTCATCCAAAGCCTTGAACCTGTAAAAACACAAACCCCCACAAGACCTTCCAGCCTTAAACCACAAGCATATCAAACCTCAAGGCCATTAACCTACAAAACTCGCCCAAAGGGCCAAGTTTGCAAGCCTGAGCCTCAAGGCCATTAACCTGCTAAAGCCTCCCAATCCTCAAACCTGTTTGAAACACCACCTAACCAAAACCTGTCAAGTTAAACCATTAAAACCCCGTCCTGCCTTAACCATCAACCTATAAACCTTTGTCAAGACAGTGCTAAGCATGAAACCTGCCTAAACAAAACAGGCCAAATCAAAAGGCAACCCTAACAAGTGTTCCACAAGGCAACTCAAACAAGGCAAAGGGAGAAGAGAAAAAAGAAGCGTATCAATACGAGAAGCCCTCAGAAAGACCTCATCCCTGGGCGTAAAAATCAACATTTCAAGGCAACCAAACAGAAACATTCAAGGCAACCAGAAGGAGATAAAGAAGTCTATTCAGAAACATAAAGATTCCATCACGAGGGCCCTCAGAAAGTTTTCCTCACTGGGCAAAAAGCATCCAAAGCAATACAAGTGTACAGAAGCATACGAAACACAAGGCAGCAAAGCAAGAAGAAGAAAAGAAATGACATCAAGTTAGGGCTTTCAGAAACGCATCATAAAACCCTAGAATGGCAAAAAGGTAAAGAGTACCAGGAAGTTCATGAGTCCATCATCATCGCGCATACCCCTTCAACGTCGAGCCTCCTAAGCGCCTCCACTGCTCCTTCCCCTCTTCAGTCAAGGTAGTTCTCTTTTTTTCCCTTCCCTTTCATACCTCAAACAAAACAAATCAAAACACATTAATCAATAAAACACAGAATCAGGTTCAATAATCAAAGAATCATAACATGCAAATCTGAAACGCCTAACAAGTTTGAGACAAGTCGTTACCTTGTGTAATCGTTGCCTGAGCAATCTGAGGGGAGAAGAGCAAACGGCGCTGGTGGCTGAGGCGAAAGGTTTGAGCTAGGCGGAGAAGATTGCAATCGGAGAAGACAAAGTGATACAAACGGCGCCGCTGCTCCCTCCAAACCCTAAAACAATTCCCAAGTGAAACAACAATCAGAAACCCTAAGAATTTGTCCCAACAATTGGGCCTCGCCCATTTTCAGCACCCTAAGCCCAAACGAATCTCCATTTGACACCCCCCACCAAAGGCCCATCTTTTTCTTTTGTTCTAACTTAACACCCTTTTATTAAAAACTCTTCCTTTCTTTTTTATGAAGATTTAAGGTACTTATTAAAAAAATACATAAGACTTAGAACAATTTAAAACATTTTCTTTTTTTTATTAAAAAAATCTTTCTTTGTGCATTAATACTTTAATACATGAAAATACATTTTTTATTACACAATATAATTAAAATTGAAAACACCTTTTTCTTTTAATTAAAATATTCTCTTTGTATATGAATATATAATTTTTCTTAAGATTAATACTTAATTTGTACATAATTAAAAATATATTTTTTCCATATACATAATTTATTTAATTTAAAACATTTAATTTAAATGTTCTTTGAATATATTAAACACAAAAATATAAAGATACATCTTTTATACACAATATAATTAAAATTGAAAATATTTTTCTTTTCATTTAATTAAAACATTCTTTTTGTACATATCAAAGAAAACACAAGATTACAAATTAATTAAATAAATATTTAATTCTTTTCATTTAAGTTAAAACAATACCTTAAATAATACACATTTAAATTCACATTGTCGCACCTGTAAATAATTAAATACACATATGCACGTACACTTACACAATATATTTACATTTGATAGATTATACATTTGCTTATTTTGTATATTCGTTACATTTTACATTTGATCGCAAATTCGATTTGGTTGTAACTTATTGGACATTACATTCCTAAAGTCTCATCCCCATTTGTGAATTTGTACCCCCACTCCCGGATACTATTTGTAATAGCGTAGACTTTAAATTCTTGCAATTTACCGCTTTCGAATTATACCATGGTTAGACCTAGGGTTTGCATGTACATAAAATCAAACGCTAGATAACCTAATACAAGACAAATGCATGAAATCAATACACAATCACACTTGCACCCCCTAGGGTAATCCCACATGTTGCCTTCCAAAATGGGCCATGCTTGCACGTCGAGTATCTTTGGCAAAACAAATTCAAATGATCATAAGTCCCTCGATGACGCTGTCGAAAGTTGCCTAAATGGAATGATCATAGTCCCTTCAAAGCAAATTGCCAAAGACACTTGGCACCATTGCATTCATGGTCCATACGATGACCCGCGCCAGTCCCGAACAAACATCCTAAACGCAAGATTGTCCACCAAATTCAATGGTGGAACAAAATTGTTAAAAAGGGTTGAAAACATAGAGAAAACCTTTGAGTACAATAGGGGTAGACAAAACTCTTAGTTACTTGAGATCAACTTGCAAAAACACTTGCCTTCTTTTCAAAAAACCACACTCCACAAACACTTTCAAAAACAAACTCTCAAAACATTTTTGAAACATCTTTTCGAAAAGATACACACCTTTGTAAAACATTCGAGTAAAGAATTGTTACAAGGGTAGCCTAAGACAAGGCATCTTTTTCCAAAACATTTTCAAAAACACGCACACACACACACACACACCATTTTTCAAGCAATCGAAAATCAAGGCAAGTGATCTAAAAACCAAGTAACTAAGAGCCCATGGATAACCATGGATGAAAAGGGTGCTAATACCTTCCCTTTTCATAATTTACCCCCCGAACCCACGAAATATCTCAAAAGGTTTTTGCTGTGCTATTTTAACCTTTCCTTTAGGATAAAATAAAAAGTCGGTGGCGACTCTTGCTCAACCGAACAAGTGCGAATACAAACGCAAAACTCATAGTCAGTTCTCCCACCGTATCACAGAACTGGCGACTCTGCTGGGGAGTTTGAGATAACTTGATCACATTCTTCAGTTAAATCTACCTTGGTACCTTGGCGGACAGAGCAACTAGACTGCCTAGATAACGCTACATTGCCCCTATTTCTGATGTCACCTGTAATTAGTCTTTTGTTTCATATGCAAGTATTTATGAATTAGCAATTTAATGTCAAATGCATATATCAAAAATGAACATTGGACGTTCTTCGCAAGACAAAACAGAAAAAGGAAAAAACAGTTGGTAATTTGTTTGGCAAACTGAATCTGTATTGATTTTGAAATTTGCCTGTAAATAGGCGTTTTTTGTACAAGAGGCTGACATCCTAGTAAGAGAACGCCGCCGAATAACATAAAGTTTATACAATTTTGAAAAGGAAACAAAACAGCTATGTGCACAAAATTCCCACTGGGTTCCAACTCTGTTATTGCTTTTATGTCTTCAAGCGTCTCATCACTTTGCTGCTTAGCCGAAGGTGAAGCTGATTGATCGGTGCCGAAGTCTGAGCCAGCTAGTTGATGCCGAATTCTGGATACAAGGTGATCCAATGAGACATAGTGTTTACGCTTTATCCCTAACTTTTGCCTGGACCGCCCTTTCGAGTTTTCAGTCCACCGGGATACCCATTTTTGCCCAAGTCGCCTTTTCAGGTTTTCGATTTGCCGGGTGTACAGATTTTTTCATTTCATCCCTTATTTTTGCCTGAACCCTTTTGGTTCACCGGGAAGCCCTTATTTTTGCCTAGGTATGTCAACCTAGCGGGTCCTTTATTTATGCGTAGTATCTTTTTACTATGTCTGCATTGGCGGGGTGAGGAAGGTCGTCACCATCCATGGTGGTTAGAATCATGGCTCCTCCTGAGAACACATGTTTAACCACAAATGGCCCTTCGTACATAGGGGTCCATTTGCCCCGGGGATCACTTTGAGGAAGGATGATGCGCTTGATTACCAGGTCCCCAACTTGATACTCTTGTGGTCTGACTTTCTTGTTAAATGCCCTGATCATTCGTTTTTGATACGTCTGACCATGACAGATAGCAGTGAGTCTCTTTTCGTCAATTAGGTTTAATTGATCAAGTCGAGTCTGGATCCAGTCATCTTCATTCAAGTCTGCATCCTTCATTATCCAGAGAGAGGGTATCTGGACTTCAATCGGCAAAACTGCCTCCATGCCATAGACCAAGGAGAAGGGTGTTGCCCCGGTTGACGTTCTTGCTGAGGTACGGTACCCATGAAGAGCAAACGGTAACATTTCGTGCCAATCTTTGTAGGTCATTGTCATCTTCTGTACAATTTTCTTGATATTCTTATTAGCTGCTTCTACAGCCCCATTCATCTTCGGCCGGTAAGGAGAAGAGTTGTGGTGTTGTATCTTAAATTGCTCGCAGAGCTCAGTGATCATCTTGTTGTTAAGATTGGTACCATTGTCCGTAATGATCCTTTCCTGGACGCCGTACCTTCACCGTCGAGCCTCCTAAGCGCCTCCACCGCTCCTTCCCCTCTTCAGTCAAGGTAGTTCTCTTTTTTTCCCTTCCCTTTCATACCTCAAACAAAACAAATCAAAACACATTAATCAATAAAACACAGAATCAGGTTCAATAGTCAAAGAATCATAACATGCAAATCTGAAACGCCTAACAAGTTTGAGACAAGTCGTTACCTTGTGTAATCGTTGCCTGAGCAATCTGAGGGGAGAAGAGCAAACGGTGCTGGTGGCTGAGGCGAAAGGTTTTAGCTAGGCGGAGAAGATTGCAATCGGAGAAGACAAAGTGATACAAACGGCGCCGCTGCTCCCTCCAAACCCTAAAACAATTCCCAAGTGAAACAACAATCAGAAACCCTAAGAATTTGTCCCAACAATTGGGCCTCGCCCATTTTCAGCACCCTAAGCCCAAACGAATCTCCATTTGACACCCCCCACCAAAGGCCCATCTTTTTCTTTTGTTCTAACTTAACACCCTTTTATTAAAAACTCTTCCTTTCTTTTTTATGAAGATTTAAGGTACTTATTAAAAAAATACATAAGACTTAGAACAATTTAAAACATTTTATTTTTTTTATTAAAAAATTCTTTCTTTGTGCATTAATACTTTAATACATAAAAATACATTTTTTATTACACAATATAATTAAAATTGAAAACACCTTTTTCTTTTAATTAAAATATTCTCTTTGTACATGAATATATAATTTTTCTTAAGATTAATACTTAATTTGTACATAATCAAAAATATATTTTTTCCATATACATAATTTATTTAATTTAAAACATTTAATTTAAATGTTCTTTGAATATATTAAACACAAAAATATAAAGATACATCTTTTATACACAATATAATTAAAATTGAAAATATTTTTCTTTTCATTTAATTAAAACATTCTTTTTGTACATATCAAAGAAAACACAAGATTACAAATTAATTAAATAAATATTTAATTCTTTTCATTTAAGTTAAAACAATACCTTAAATAATACACATTTAAATTCACATTGTCGCACCTGTAAATAATTACATACACATATGCACGTACATACACAATATATTTACATTTGATACATTATACATTTGCTTATTTTGTATATTCGTTACATTTTACATTTGATCGCAAATTCGATTTGGTTGTAACTTATTGGACACTACATTCCTAAAGTCTCATCCCCATTTGTGAATTTGTACCCCCACTCCCGGATACTATTTGTAATAGCGTAGACTTTAAATTCTTGCAATTTACCGCTTTCGAATTATACCATGGTTAGACCTAGGGTTTGCATGTACATAAAATCAAACGCTAGATAACCTAATACAAGACAAATGCATGAAATTAATACACAATCACACTTGCACCCCCTAGGGTAATCCCACATGTTGCCTTCCAAAATGGGCCATGCTTGCACGTCGAGTATCTTTGGCAAAACAAATTCAAATGATCATAAGTCCCTCGATGACGCTGTCGAAAGTTGCCTAAATGGAATGATCATAGTCCCTTCAAAGCAAATTGCCAAAGACACTTGGCACCATTGCATTCATGGTCCATACGATGACCCGCGCCAGTCCCGAACAAACATCCTAAACGCAAGATTGTCCACCAAATTCAATGGTGGAAAAAAATTGTTAAAAAGGGTTGAAAACATAGAGAAAACCTTTGAGTACAATAGGGGTAGACAAAACTCTTAGTTACTTGAGATCAACTTGCAAAAACACTTGCCTTCTTTTCAAAAAACCACACTCCACAAACACTTTCAAAAACAAACTCTCAAAACATTTTTGAAACATCTTTTCGAAAAGATACACACCTTTGTAAAACATTCGAGTAAAGAATTGTTACAAGGGTAGCCTAAGACAAGGCATCTTTTTCCAAAACATTTTCAAAAACACGCACACACACACACACCATTTTTCAAGCAATCGAAAATCAAGGCAAGTGATCTAAAAACCAAGTAACTAAGAGCCCATGGATAACCATGGATGAAAAGGGTGCTAATACCTTCCCTTTTCATAATTTACCCCCCGAACCCACGAAATATCTCAAAAGGTTTTTGCTGTGCTTTTTTAACCTTTCCTTTAGGATAAAATAAAAAGTCGGTGGCGACTCTTGCTCAACCGAACAAGTGCGAATACAAACGCAAAACTCATAGTCAGTTCTCCCACCGTATCACAGAACTGGCGACTCTGCTGGGGATTAATTTAAAAGTGGGGTTACCTTAGGGTTTAGATCACCTTTACTTTCTTGCTTTGATTGACTTGATTGCTTTATCTTATGGGTTCTTGTTTGGGTTTGTTGTAAATCCTACACCCGGAGTTGGGGCACCTTTTTAGGTAAATAGAAAAAAAACTGCGAGGGAGCTGTGCAGGGTATACCGACATGGTTGAAGCAGTAAGCTATGTTAGTGTGACATATTTGTGAGTACCGGTAACCCTTGAGTTCAATCAAGGAGAGTACGGGGCCGCTGAGTGATGTCGTGAAGCACTAACGAACTCTTAGAACCTTAATTGACCATCTTAGCCTTTTAGGGGTAGTGAGATGACCGACTTTGGTGCAGTCCGAAGTTGGTAGATACTCGATACTACACTCATTTGAGGGTTGTTTTCTTGGAATATTTTGGTTGCCAGTTAAGTGGCTAAACCGAAATGATGAACACAGAAAACAATCCAATGATATTGAGCTCCTTAGAACCCGGTTTCTATCTTAGGACAGGATGAGCCAACTAACTTCAAGAGGGTACTTACCTATAACCCCATGCAAGCCTAAACCTAAGGACTTGTTTGCTTTGTGTGAATATGATTACCTGTATATACACTTACCTGCTTATGCATACATGTACATAACATCATGACATCATACCATAGCATTTTCAATAATCATTTCAAGGATCTCGAAGGTTCTTTTGATGCAGGGTTACGTTGAACCAGACATCTACCAAGGGGCAAGAGGTTTCTTCTCTAACAAATGCCAATCAAAGTTCAAGTGCAACAACTTGAATCAGTGGCTATGACCCACTTGACATGGTGAGCTTGATTCTCGTGGAAAGACATCCACCAGTGCATAATTCTCCAATCAAAAATCAAGTGCAACAACTTGAATCAGTGGCTATGACCCACTTGACATGGTGAGCTTGATTCTCGTGGAAAGACATCCACCAGTGCATAGTTCTCCAATCAAAAATCAAGTGCAACAACTTGAATCAGTGGCTATGACCCACTTGACATGGTGAGCTTGATTCTCGTGGAAAGACATCCACCAGTGCATAGTTCTCCAATCAAAAATCAAGTGCAACAACTTGAATCAGGGGCTATGACCCACTTGACATGGTGAGCTTGATTCTAGTGGAAAGACATCCACCGGTGCAAAGTTCTCCGATCCAAGAGCAAAGTTCAACCTCTAACATTTTCTTGTGTTTACCCCAAGAGATCCTTGAAAGCATGCATCCACATATCATGCATTGCATCTTGACGATCTTTCCTTTTTCAGGTTTCCTTACTCTCCTGCTGTTTATTTCAGTAAGAGATGGCTCTAGAAAGGTCTGTCAAAGATATCCAAGACCAGACTACTCAGCTGCAGGAAATGTTCCTGAACTTGTCTCTGGGGCTAGAAGAAATGAAAGCTCTCCTCACAAAGCGCTTGGAGAATTCAAACAATGCCAGGAGTGATCAGCTTGCGGAGCTGCAGTTTGATCTAGCAACATTGAGGATCCAAGTGATGGGGCAGTTGGTGGGCCAGATGGCTCTCATCCAAGACCTATCTCAAAGACAAGAGGAACTCAGAGTTCTCGTCCGCCAACTGCTTCAAAACAACCAATTGGGGCAAACATCTAAGGTTGAAGAGCAAGTCACCGCTCAGCCTCCATCCACTCAAGAAGACAAGGGGAAGGCTCCTTCGCTTACTTCAGGGTCACAAGCCCATCAACAACCTCGCCAGCGTCAACGGGGTAATCGGCGTAAGCAAGAAACGTTGGGAAAACAGTTCATGGAGACTGAAATACCATCATTCTTCATATTGAAGTGCCTGTTGGAGGTCAACTTGCTCACCCTAAGGGATCCTCCTCAGAAGCTCAATACCTCCTCTCCTAACTATCATCCCGACGCATTGTGTGTTTACCACTCCTACAGCCCGGGACACGACACCAACGACTGTTGGGCCTTGAAGAATAAGATTCAAGATCTGATCGACATTGGAGTGCTGGAATTCATGCCAGACGGCGAGATGAAAATCTTCCGTTAAAGGATTCTCCACCTGAAGTGACGAAGCTCAAGCTGAAAGACTTTTGCTTCTTTTTGAATTTTCAAAGTTGTAATTGCTTTTGCTGTCAAACAATTATCTGTTGATGTTAAAACTCTGTTTTCATTAATGCATTGCATATGTTTGTCTTGAATTCATCCATTCGTTTCACTACTCTTATGCTTTTCTTTATGACATATGACTCTTGATAAAAAGCTGCAAGCCTTTAGAGGGAGGATGACGAAACAATACCATAATCTCATACAGTATGCTTTTGAACAGACCTTGTTGATGATGTACAGGCATTTCTTTCAAATCCCAAACACTAGAGTTATAAGGAAGATAATCCCTAGTCAACCCCTTCGAGACAAAGAAGTAGGAGTTTTCTGTTCTAAACAATCAAAACCTTTGATATAAACCCGGGGCAGGGTAGTATCTCAGTTAATTCAAGAGAAACGCGCATTAAAGTCGCAAACTCTCAGTTCGTAATACAACGAACAACGTCAAAAAATAGAAAAGCGTTCCTTCGGAATCAAAAGACAAGGGTGGTTCCCCATCACATAGACAGTCAATCTCTCAAAAGAGAAAAGCCCACCAAGCCAAAACCTATAAAGGAGGCTTAAGAAAGCTGGGTCATCCCGGAAAACGGTAACAGTCAGGCAAAAGTTAGGGATAACAAATCAAAATCAAAATAGTGAGGCCATTACAAAATCCTCAACAACATGGAAAATGTTGAAGAAAAAAAAAAAGGAGGATGACTGTCTCCCAAATTCAACCGGTGAACCATCGCCCAAAAGTCGTTCCAAACTCAAGACAGAGTATGACGCACAATTAACTGAGCTTAGGGTTGAAGAACATCATGAAGAGCGGGTGGGTACAAATATACTTTGAGCCTTTATCCTTTGTTTCTTAAACCGTGAACCAAGCCACGTTACAACCCTTCAAAAGTCCTAATTGAAGCATGGGTTAGTTCGAAAGCATACTGTTACAAAAGGTATCCTGACTCCTGTAAGGCTTTGCTCTAAATCTTGTGTTGATCTGTCTTATAAAAAGTTTTCTGCTAAAAACGCATTTTTCAAAACTTCGAGACAAATATAAACTTTGCATTGCTTGAATATCACTGTCTGCATTTGGCTTTTTGTTTGACAGCGAAGAATTTCATACAGCGAATGTTCGGAGGAACGAAAACTCTCTCAGTGAGCAAAATCACTTCAAAAGGACGACACTTCCATTACAAAATCTCCTATCAACAAGGGGCATGACATAGCACCATCCAGTTAACCCGGGGCAGTCCAGTCAAGGTCCAACAGATCTTTCAAAATTCAGTTAACCTGGGGCAGTCCAGTCAAGATTTCAAGAAATCTCTCAATATGCAGATTGATCTGATTCAAGACTCCTTCATCACCACTTGGGGCATTCGAGTGTCAAAAGTGTTCAACAAATCAACTATCACATTTCTAGACTCGATTCCTGTATCTAGCCAGGGCACGTCTGAAGAGTTTGAGGATTCGATTCCTGTATCCAGCTAGGGCATATCTGTTGACGACTATTTCCAGACTCGATTCCTGTATCTAGCCAGGGCACGTCTGAAGAGTTTGAAGATTCGATTCCTATATCCAGCCAGGGCATATCTGTTGACGACTATTTCTAGACTCGATTCCTGTATCTAGCCAGGGCACGTCTGAAGAGTTTGAAGATTCGATTCATGTATCCAGCCAGGGCATATCTGTTGACGACTATTTCCAGACTCGATTCCTGTATCTAGTCAGGGCACGTCTGAAGAGTTTGAGGATTCGATTCATGTGTCCAGCCAGGGCATATCTGTTGACGAATATTTCCAGAATCGATTCCTGTATCTAGCCAGGGCACGTCTGAAGAGTTTGAGGATTCGATTCCTGTATCTAGCCAAGGCATATCTGTTGACGACTATTTCCAGACTCGATTCCTGTATCTAGCCAGGGCACGTCTGAAGAGTTTGAAGATTCGATTCCTGTATCCAGCCAGGGCATATCTATTGACGACTAGTTCCAGATCAACACCTGTAACAAGCCAGGAAAATATCTGTGAACGACCGATTGTAGATCAACACCTGTAACAAGCCAGGAAATTATCTACATCACCACTTGGGGCATTCGAATGTCAAAAGTGTTCAAAAAAACCGATGCAGTTTTACACGGACTCATCATCAGGAAATCCTACACAGATCTCCTCAAAGCAAGAAGTCCCCAGTAGTTTGGCATACAACCCAAGCTTCTGATTTCCCCAACAGTGGTCCCAAGACTTCTCATTTTTAATAATTGAAGATTCTTGCCCTCCACAGCAGCAGCCAAGGAATTATTTTCCCCGGCAGCAGTCAAGATTCTTTTATCTTCAGCCATCCAGGATTCATTTATCCTCAGCAAGTTAGCTTATCAGCTTACATGCGCATTCATCACATTCATGTCATAAGCATTGGTGTCACATACATTGCACCATGCATCATAACATTGCATACAACTAACCCTTTACCTTTTCAGGTAAGATCAGTCGACAGACACAGATCATCTTCCGAGATTCATCCAGAAATAGTTCAGATGTGACCCGGACACGGCGACATGCTGATACTTATTCCAGATTCATCCAGATGCAGTTTTACACGAGCTCATCATCAGGAAGCCATACACCGGTTCCTCTTCAAGACTTCTGAAAACAGTTTACGAATTCTTCCCAACAACGGATGTTAATCTATCACTTGTTCAGATGCAATTTTTGAAAACAGTTTACGGACGCTTCCCAACAACGGATGCTGCTCTATTGCTTATTCAACTTCAAGACTTCTGAAAACAGTTCACGGGTTCTCCAGTAACGGATGTTAACCTATCACTTGTTCAGACTCTTCTCAAACTTCTGAAAACAGTTCACGGGTTCTCCAGTAACGGATGTTAACCTATCACTTGTTCAGACTCTTCTCAAACTTCTGAAAACAGTTCACGGGTTCTCCAGTAACAGATGTTAACCTATCACTTGTTCAGACTCTTCTCAACTTTTGAAAACAGTTTACGGACACTTCCCAACAACGGTTGCTGCTCTATTGCTTATTCAATCTCAACTCCTGAAAACAGTTCACGGATTCTCCAGACATGGATGTCAATCTATTGCTTATTCAGACCCCCAATTCAGAGATGTTCCAAAACATGGGTGCCTTTCTGATACCCGTCCACTCACCATTGACATACAGTTCAACATTTCCAAATGGCATCTTTAAGCCCATTCCCAGATGGCATCTCTAAGCCCATCCCCCGACAAGATTCTATCGCATCAGATGGCATCTTTAAGCCCATCACCAAATGGCATCTATAAGCCCATTTCTGGCATCACATTGCTGATACTCCAACATGCGAGTGCAAATTTCCGGGTACTCTAGTGTCCAATCTCCTTTTACCCTCAAGTCACGAAAGGCAAACTTGCCAATCTAACTCTTCAGGTTCAAGAAGATTGAACAGGGGCAACTGTTGTACCCCAAAATTTGCCCTCGCATTTTTCCTCAAGAAATCACAGCTTCAGGCGTTTCCTGATTTTTCAGATTGGCTCAAGAATCGGTCAAACATGCTTTTCTCGTCAGTCAGACACAATTAGGGTTTTACTGATTTTCAGGGCTCTAGAATGTTTCAAACAGTTGGCTTAGGGTTTTGATTGGTTTTGGCTCAACTTCGATCAGGCGAAAGTTTCTTTGGCATTTAATCGGGAATTAGGGTTTTCGTGCGTGGTTCTTCAGAAAGATTTAATTCTACAGCACTTTGCAAGTTATTCCGAGATTTGGGTTGAATTCGCATTGTTTGATTTAATCAGTAAAAGATTGCATTTGGATTGAATTCACGTTTTGTTTGATTGAACCAGTCAAAGGATACATTCAGTTTGGATTTGCAGTGTTTGGTAAAAAATCAGTAAAAAGGGGAATGCGTCTGATCAGTTGTTGTGATTAACTGTTGTTTTGCTTTGAATGTTGGAAATGCCAGGTTTAACTGATCAAATACTAAAGCATTGTTTATTTAAATTATTTAAGAATTATAAATAATAAATAAACAAAAGGATAAAAAGAATTAATTGGATAATAAAAACTTTTATTTATTTTTAAATTATTCGTACAATTATTGTTTACAATTTATTTACAACAATGATTTTACAAGTAATTTAAACCTAAATAAAACTATCCTAAACATTTTTCTAATCTTCATTTCTTCATCTGCTATCCCTTGCTCCAGTGCTCCATTTTAATTATTCATCTGCAAAAGAAAAGAAGAAAAGTCAAATAGCAGATAAATAAATAAAAAAAAAGAGACAAATTACAGTTCAACATTAAGGGCCACTGATTGGGATCAGTTAGCCCTCTCTTCAAATCACGGGATTTCTCCCGGTTCACAAAGAGAGACGAATGTTTATTTGCTAAAAATGAATGCACAAAAGTCAAAATTGCACAATTCAAAAATTGTCAAACTGCATAGTTCAAAAGCAAACAGCAAGTCCAAACTAAAAGTCCAAACTCAAACTTTCTGCCAAAAGTACAAGTTACTGTCACAAGGCTACTCAAAGCTATCAAAGAAGAAGATTTGGAAAGATATCAAAAGCACAAAATCTGGAAGAAAAGAGACAAGAATGCAGAGAAAGCATGTTATGCAAGCAACATGGTTCATTTTCATCATTTCCCAAAGTGTGGCCCTTTCAGATAAAGTACAATGCAAACATTATTTTAATGCTAAACTGTACTGAAGAGAGAGAGAAGAGAAAAAGAAAGCAGGCTTAGGCTTGAGGCATGAAGGTAATATAAAACAAACTGAAGACAGTACAGTAAAGGGGGGGATCAAAAGAAAAGGAAACAATACAAACAGAGGCAACAACTCAAAAATTGCCTCCACCTGCTGAAGCCTACAAACAGCAGAAACTTCACAAGCCTAAAACCTATGAAAACCTGCAAAGCCATAACTAATGCAAGCATCAAGCCTTCAAGCCTCACTAAACCAACAATCTGAAAACACATAGCCTGAAGTAAACTCACCACAAGCCTTACCTGCATTAGTCTAAACCATAAACCATATCAAAACAAAATAACCAGTAAATTCATCCAAAGCCTTGAACCTGTAAAAACACAAACCCCCACAAGACCTTCCAGCCTTAAACCATAAGCATATCAAACCTCAAGGCCATTAACCTACAAAACTCGCCCAAAGGGCCAAGTTTGCAAGCCTGAGCCTCAAGGCCATTAACCTGCTAAAGCCTCCCAATCCTCAAACCTGTTTGAAACACCACCTAACCAAAACCTGTCAAGTTAAACCATTAAAACCCCGTCCTGCCTTAACCATCAACCTATAAACCTTTGTCAAGACAGTGTTAAGCATGAAACCTGCCTAAACAAAACTGGCCAAATCAAAAGGCAACCCTAACAAGTGTTCCACAAGGCAACTCAAACAAGGCAAAGGGAGAAGAGAAAAAAGAAGCGTATCAATACGAGAAGCCCTCAGAAAGACCTCATCCCTGGGCGTAAAAATCAACATTTCAAGGCAACCAAACAGAAACATTCAAGGCAACCAGAAGGAGATAAAGAAGTCTATTCAGAAACATAAAGATTCCATCACGAGGGCCCTCAGAAAGTTTTCCTCACTGGGCAAAAAGCATCCAAAGCAATACAAGTGTACAGAAGCATACGAAACACAAGGCAGCAAAGCAAGAAGAAGAAAAGAAATGACATGAAGTTAGGGCTTTCAGAAACGCATCATAAAACCCTAGAATGGCAAAAAGGTAAAGAGTACCAGGAAGTTCATGAGTCTATCATCATCGCGCATACCCCTTCAACGTCGAGCCTCCTAAGCGCCTCCACCGCTCCTTCCCCTCTTCAGTCAAGGTAGTTCTCTTTTTTTCCCTTCCCTTTCATACCTCAAACAAAACAAATCAAAACACATTAATCAATAAAACACAGAATCAGGTTCAATAATCAAAGAATCATAACATGCAAATCTGAAACGCCTAACAAGTTTGAGACAAGTCGTTACCTTGTGTAATCGTTGCCTGAGCAATCTGAGGGGAGAAGAGCAAACGGCGCTGGTGGCTGAGGCGAAAGGTTTGAGCTAGGCGGAGAAGATTGCAATCGGAGAAGACAAAGTGATACAAACGGCGGCGCTGCTCCCTCCAAACCCTAAAACAATTCCCAAGTGAAACAACAATCAGAAACCCTAAGAATTTGTCCCAACAATTGGGCCTCGCCCATTTTCAGCACCCTAAGCCCAAACGAATCTCCATTTGACACCCCCCCACCAAAGGCCCATCTTTTTCTTTTGTTCTAACTTAACACCCTTTTATTAAAAACTCTTCCTTTCTTTTTTATGAAGATTTAAGGTACTTATTAAAAAAATACATAAGACTTAGAACAATTTAAAACATTTTCTTTTTTTTATTAAAAAAATCTTTCTTTGTGCATTAATACTTTAATACATAAAAATACATTTTTTATTACACAATATAATTAAAATTGAAAACACCTTTTTCTTTTAATTAAAATATTCTCTTTGTATATGAATATATAATTTTTCTTAAGATTAATACTTAATTTGTACATAATTAAAAATATATTTTTTCCATATACATAATTTATTTAATTTAAAACATTTAATTTAAATGTTCTTTGAATATATTAAACACAAAAATATAAAGATACATCTTTTATACACAATATAATTAAAATTGAAAATATTTTTCTTTTCATTTAATTAAAACATTCTTTTTGTACATATCAAAGAAAACACAAGATTACAAATTAATTAAATAAATATTTAATTCTTTTCATTTAAGTTAAAACAATACCTTAAATAATACACATTTAAATTCACATTGTCGCACCTGTAAATAATTACATACACATATGCACGTACACTTACACAATATATTTACATTTGATACATTATACATTTGCTTATTTTGTATATTCGTTACATTTTACATTTGATCGCAAATTCGATTTGGTTGTAACTTATTGGACACTACATTCCTAAAGTCTCATCCCCATTTGTGAATTTGTACCCCCACTCCCGGATACTATTTGTAATAGCGTAGACTTTAAATTCTTGCAATTTACCGCTTTCGAATTATACCATGGTTAGACCTAGGGTTTGCATGTACATAAAATCAAACGCTAGATAACCTAATACAAGACAAATGCATGAAATCAATACACAATCACACTTGCACCCCCTAGGGTAATCCCACATGTTGCCTTCCAAAATGGGCCATGCTTGCACGTCGAGTATCTTTGGCAAAACAAATTCAAATGATCATAAGTCCCTCGATGACGCTGTCGAAAGTTGCCTAAATGGAATGATCATAGTCCCTTCAAAGCAAATTGCCAAAGACACTTGGCACCATTGCATTCATGGTCCATACGATGACCCGCGCCAGTCCCGAACAAACATCCTAAACGCAAGATTGTCCACCAAATTCAATGGTGGAACAAAATTGTTAAAAAGGGTTGAAAACATAGAGAAAACCTTTGAGTACAATAGGGGTAGACAAAACTCTTAGTTACTTGAGATCAACTTGCAAAAACACTTGCCTTCTTTTCAAAAAACCACACTCCACAAACACTTTCAAAAACAAACTCTCAAAACATTTTTGAAACATCTTTTCGAAAAGATACACACCTTTGTAAAACATTCGAGTAAAGAATTGTTACAAGGGTAGCCTAAGACAAGGCATCTTTTTCCAAAACATTTTCAAAAACACGCACACACACACACACCATTTTTCAAGCAATCGAAAATCAAGGCAAGTGATCTAAAAACCAAGTAACTAAGAGCCCATGGATAACCATGGATGAAAAGGGTGCTAATACCTTCCCTTTTCATAATTTACCCCCCGAACCCACGAAATATCTCAAAAGGTTTTTGCTGTGCTTTTTTAACCTTTCCTTTAGGATAAAATAAAAAGTCGGTGGCGACTCTTGCTCAACCGAACAAGTGTGAATACAAACGCAAAACTCATAGTCAGTTCTCCCACCGTATCACAGAACTGGCGACTCTGCTGGGGAGTTTGAGATAACTTGATCACATTCTTCAGTTAAATCTACCTTGGTACCTTGGCGGACAGAGCAACTAGACTGCCTAGATAACACTACATTGCCCCTATTTCTGATGTCACCTGTAATTAGTCTTTTGTTTCATATGCAAGTATTTATGAATTAGCAATTTAATGTCAAATGCATATATAAAAAATGAACATTGGACGTTCTTCGCAAGACAAAACAGAAAAAGGAAAAAACAGTTGGTAATTTGTTTGGCAAACTGAATCTGTATTGATTTTGAAATTTTCCTGTAAATAGGCGTTTTTTGTACAAGAGGCTGACGTCCTAGTAAGAGAACGCCGCCGAATAACATAAAGTTTATACAATTTTGAAAAGGAAACAAAACAGCTATGTGCACAAAATTCCCACTGGGTTCCAACTCTGCTATTGCTTTTATGTCTTAAAGCGTCTCATCACTTTGCTGCTTAGCCGAAGGTGAAGCTGATTGATCGGTGCCGAAGTCTGAGCCAGCTAGTTGATGCCGAATTCTGGATGCAAGGTGATCCAATGAGACATAGTGTTTACGCTTTATCCCTAACTTTTGCCTGGACCGCCCTTTCGGGTTTTCAGTCCACCGGGATACCCATTTTTGCCCAAGTCGCCTTTTCAGGTTTTCGACTTGCCGGGTGTACAGATTTTTTCATTTCATCCCTTATTTTTGCCCGAACCCTTTTGGTTCGCCGGGAAGCCCTTATTTTTGCCTAGGTATGTCAACCTAGCGGGTCCTTTATTTATGCGTAGTATCTTTTTACTATGTCTGCATTGGCGGGGTGAGGAAGGTCGTCACCATCCATGGTGGTTAGAATCATGGCTCCTCCTGAGAACACATGTTTAACCACAAATGGCCCTTCGTACATAGGGGTCCATTTGCCCCGGGGATCACTTTGAGGAAGGATGATGCGCTTGATTACCAGGTCCCCAACTTGATACTCTTGTGGTCTGACTTTCTTGTTAAATGCCCTGATCATTCGTTTTTGATACGTCTGACCATGACAGATAGCAGTGAGTCTCTTTTCGTCAATTAGGTTTAATTGATCAAGTCGAGTCTGGATCCAGTCATCTTCATTCAAGTCTGCATCCTTCATTATTCGGAGAGAGGGTATCTGGACTTCAATCGGTAAGACTGCCTCCATGCCATAGACCAAGGAGAAGGGTGTTGCCCCGGTTGACGTTCTTGCTGAGGTACGGTACCCATGAAGAGCAAACGGTAACATTTCGTGCCAATCTTTGTAGGTCACTGTCATCTTCTGTACAATTTTCTTGATATTCTTATTAGCTGCTTCTACAACCCCATTCATCTTCGGCCGGTAAGGAGAAGAGTTGTGGTGTTGTATCTTAAATTGCTCGTAGAGCTCAGTGATCATCTTGTTGTTAAGATTGGTACCATTGTCCGCAAAGATCCTTTCCGGGACGCCGTACCTTCACCGTCGAGCCTCCTAAGCGCCTCCACCGCTCCTTCCCCTCTTCAGTCAAGGTAGTTCTCTTTTTTTCCCTTCCCTTTCATACCTCAAACAAAACAAATCAAAACACATTAATCAATAAAACACAGAATCAGGTTCAATAATCAAAGAATCATAACATGCAAATCTGAAACGCCTAACAAGTTTGAGACAAGTCGTTACCTTGTGTAATCGTTGCCTGAGCAATCTGAGGGGAGAAGAGCAAACGACGCTGGTGGCTGAGGCGAAAGGTTTGAGCTAGGCGGAGAAGACAAAGTGATACAAACGGCGCCGCTGCTCCCTCCAAACCCTAAAACAATTCCCAAGTGAAACAACAATCAGAAACCCTAAGAATTTGTCCCAACAATTGGGCCTCGCCCATTTTCAGCACCCTAAGCCCAAACGAATCTCCATTTGACACCCCCCACCAAAGGCCCATCTTTTTCTTTTGTTCTAACTTAACACCCTTTTATTAAAAACACTTCCTTTCTTTTTTATGAAGATTTAAGGTACTTATTAAAAAAATACATAAGACTTAGAACAATTTCAAAAATTTTCTTTTTTTTATTAAAAAATTCTTTCTTTGTGCATTAATACTTTAATACATAAAAATACATTTTTTATTACACAATATAATTAAAATTGAAAACACCTTTTTCTTTTAATTAAAATATTCTCTTTGTACATGAATATATAATTTTTCTTAAGATTAATACTTAATTTGTACATAATCAAAAATATATTTTTTCCATATACATAATTTATTTAATTTAAAACATTTAATTTAAATGTTCTTTGAATATATTAAACACAAAAATATAAAGATACATCTTTTATACACAATATAATTAAAATTGAAAATATTTTTCTTTTCATTTAATTAAAACATTCTTTTTGTACATATCAAAGAAAACACAAGATTACAAATTAATTAAATAAATATTTAATTCTTTTCATTTAAGTTAAAACAATACCTTAAATAATACACATTTAAATTCACATTGTCGCACCTGTAAATAATTACATACACATATGCACGTACACTTACACAATATATTTACATTTGATACATTATACATTTGCTTATTTTGTATATTCGTTACATTTTACATTTGATCGCAAATTCGATTTGGTTGTAACTTATTGGACACTACATTCCTAAAGTCTCATCCCCATTTGTGAATTTGTACCCCCACTCCCGGATACTATTTGTAATAGCGTAGACTTTAAATTCTTGCAATTTACCGCTTTCGAATTATACCATGGTTAGACCTAGGGTTTGCATGTACATAAAATCAAATGTTAGATAACCTAATACAAGACAAATGCATGAAATCAATACACAATCACACTTGCACCCCCTAGGGTAATCCCACATGTTGCCTTCCAAAATGGGCCATGCTTGCACGTCGAGTATCTTTGGCAAAACAAATTCAAATGATCATAAGTCCCTCGATGACGCTGTCGAAAGTTGCCTAAATGGAATGATCATAGTCCCTTCAAAGCAAATTGCCAAAGACACTTGGCACCATTGCATTCATGGTCCATACGATGACCCGCGCCAGTCCCGAACAAACATCCTAAACGCAAGATTGTCCACCAAATTCAATGGTGGAAAAAAATTGTTAAAAAGGGTTGAAAACATAGAGAAAACCTTTGAGTACAATAGGGGTAGACAAAACTCTTAGTTACTTGAGATCAACTTGCAAAAACACTTGCCTTCTTTTCAAAAAACCACACTCCACAAACACTTTCAAAAACAAACTCTCAAAACATTTTTGAAACATCTTTCCGAAAGGATACACACCTTTGTAAAACATTCGAGTAAAGAATTGTTACAAGGGTAGCCTAAGACAAGGCATCTTTTTCCAAAACATTTTCAAAAACACGCACACACACACACACACCATTTTTCAAGCAATCGAAAATCAAGGCAAGTGATCTAAAAACCAAGTAACTAAGAGCCCATGGATAACCATGGATGAAAAGGGTGCTAATACCTTCCCTTTTCATAATTTACCCCCCGAACCCACGAAATATCTCAAAAGGTTTTTGCTGTGCTTTTTTAACCTTTCCTTTAGGATAAAATAAAAAGTCGGTGGCGACTCTTGCTCAACCGAACAAGTGCGAATACAAACGCAAAACTCATAGTCAGTTCTCCCACCGTATCACACCTTCCAACAAACTTAACTTGTTTGAACCATCACCAAAATGTCATTCCAAACTCAATTGGAGTTCAAACGTACAATTAACTGAGCTTAGGACTGAAGAGCATCACGAAGAACGGGTGGGTACAAATACATTTGAGCCTTTATCCTTTATTTCTTAAACCGTGAACCAAACCACGTTACAACCCTTCAAAAGTCCTAATTGAAGCATGGGTTAGTTCGAAAGCATACTGCTACAAAAGGTATCCTGACTCCTGTAAGGCTTTACTCAAAATCCAAAGTTGAATTACAAACTTCTTTACTTACTAAAAACGCATTTTTCAAAACTTCAAGACAAACATAAACTTTGTATTACTTGAATATCACTGTTTGCATATGGCTATTTGTTTGACAGCGGAGAAATTCACACAACGAATATCTGATGAACGAAAGCTCTCTCAGTGAACAAAATCAATCCAAGAAGGATGACACTTCCATTGAAAAATCTCCTATCAACAAGGGGACATGACATGTCACTATCCCGCACACCTGGGGTAGTCCAGTCCAGATTCCAGGAAACCTCTCAAGAAGTGCAGAGTAACTAGGGGCAGATCTCCATCTCCGTCACTTGGGGCATTGAACGTCAATATCAGCAAAGGGTTACGTACAATCAAACATTCTTGGAAATACCACAAACATTTGCTGCTAGGGGCAATGACAAGTCTCCCCAAAGTCCTTCTCATATGATAATTTCCCAGCAAGAGTTTAACCTCTGAAAACCTCTCCCCAACTGAGTCGACTTCAAGAATCCTCGAGGATTTCTGCCAGTGAAGTCGCCGCCTCTCAAGCAGACCGACAACAGGGTTTATTTCCCCAAAAAAAGACAGGATTCTCCAGCTTGAGGAAGCCTTTCCGACTACTACAAATCAAAGGACCACAACTCCTCTTCCCCAGTAGACTACTCTATAATCCCCAGCAAGTTACTGTGAAACCTGGACCCGACTAGATATCAGTTCAACTTCGACTCCCCAGTAGAGAAACGGACAACTGAGACTCCTGAACTCTTTTCCCAAGCAGGAACAAACATTCTCCCCACAGAGTTTTCAATATCCCCCAGCGGATTTCTCCTCGAACAACAAAACAGGAATCCCCGGTGGAAACATTCTAAGCAAAGTTTAAAGACACACATACTCTTCAACAGCAGTCCAGGATTTAACAAACTCCCCGACATTTGTCAAGGATTTATTTTCCCAGACAAAAATACATTCATTCACATTTCCTACATCCTATTTGCATACATGATAAGTGCATACGACATAATCTCATTTATTTTGAGAACATCATGACATCATGCATTTCATGCATCATGACATTGCATACAACTAACTCCTTACCTTTTCAGGAAAGATCGACCGACAGATAAAGGTTATCATTATTTTGGAGTAGCAGTCGTCAAAGATTCCTTCATTACCTTTTGAGGTAGTAATCGTTCAAGATTCCTTCATCCTGCTGAGGTAGTAATCGTCCAAGATTCCTTCCTCATCCTGCTGAGGTAGTAATAGTCCAAGATTCCTTCATCGTCTTGCTGAGACCTTCTCTGGTTTAGTTATATCGACACTAAGATCTCTCTGATTCTTATTCCAGTTGAATATTTTCCAAGACTTTTGTCTGGTTCAGTTAAATCGATCCTAAGATTTTTATGATTCTTGTCCAGTCAAAGTTAATTCAAGACCTTCTCTGGTTCAGTCAGATCGACACTAAGATCTCTCTGATTCTTATTCCAGTTGAATATTTTCCAAGACTTTTGTCTGGTTCAGTTAAATCGATCCTAAGATTTTTCTGATTCTTATCCAGTCAAAGTTAATCCAAGACCTTCTCTGGTTCAGTCAGATCGACACTAAGATCTCTCTGATTCTTATTCCAGTTGAGGATATTCTAAGACTTTTGTCTGGTTCAGTTAAATTGATCCTAAGATTTTTCTGATTCTTATCCAGTCAAAGTTAATCCAAGACCTTCTCTGGTTTAGTCAGATCGACACTAAGATCTCTCTGATTCTTATTCCAGTTGAAGATTTTCCAAGACTTTTGTCTGGTTCAGTTAAATAGATCCTAAGAGTTTTATGATTCTTATCCAGTCAAAGTTAATCCAAGACCTTCTCTGGTTCAGTCAGATCGACACTAAGATCTCTCTGATTCTTATTCCAGTTGAAGATTTTCCAAGACTTTTGTCTGGTTCAGTTAAATCGATCCTAAGATTTTTCTCATTCTTATCCAGTCAAAGTTAATCCAAGACCTTCTCTGGTTCAGTCTGATCGACACTAAGATCTCTCTGATTCTTATTCCAGTTGAGGATTTTCCAAGACTTTTGTCTGGTTCAGTTAAATCGATCCTAAGATTTTTCTGATTCTTATCCAGTCAAAGTTAATCCAAGACCTTCTCTGGTTCAGTCAGATCAACACTAAGATCTCTCTGATTCTTATTCCAGTTGAAGATATTCCAAGACTCTTATCTGGTTCAGTTAAATTGCTCCTAAGATTTTTCTGATTTCTTTCCAATTAAAGAAAATTCAAAGACCTCTACCGTTTCAGTTTAAATCTCTCAATGGTTTATCCTGATTCTTTCTGGTAGACATTTCTCCTGGTTCAGATAAATCACTCCAAGATTTATTCTGATTCTTTTACAGCTAATAAGTCAAGTTCAGACTTAGTCCATTGCCTGTCAAACAGTCACCTTTGGATGGCATCTACAAGCCAATCTCCAGTAAATCTTCGCCATTCCTCCAAATGGCGTCTATAAGCCCATTCACAATTCATCTTCGAGTGCAAATTTCTGGGCACTCTAGTGTCCAATCATCTTCCACCTTCGAGTCACGAATGGCAAAACTCGCCAATCTAACTCTTCAGGTTTAAGAAGATAGAACAGGGGCAGCTGTTGTACCCCAAAATTTGCCCTCTCATTTTTCAAGTATTTGATCATAAGATATTTTAAGACGTCAAGTTTACAACACTGATACATCAATTTAGGCTTGAAATTGGCACAAGGGCAAAATGGTCAATTGCATACTGGAATGTCAAACTTTGACTTTTTGGTCAACATTACAACCCAAAAATCAAACTTAATCAAGACATTCAAAAATATCAAGCTTGATCATTAAGAAGTCAAGAGAATCAAAAATCCAACTTTGCAAGACTTTGAGATTTTTCTAAGTATTTTCTATACTTGGTTAATTTCATTTGCTTCATGGATTTTTACTACAACTCCAAATAATTCAAGATGATGCAAGTAATTCAAGTTATTACAAAGTGACATTTTGCAAAATTACAAATTCTAAAATTATGTCTTGATTAAAACCTTGTCATAATATTTTTGCCTTTGACATAATGTACACAAGACTAAATTTGTGACATTGCTACAACATCCTATGCAGCCCTGCAAGAAAGCTTGTGCTATGCTTCCTCCTAAGTATACATGATGCCAATACAGTCCAAAACTGCTCTATGCAGTCTGCCCAAGCCTGAATCACAATAGCCCCAAGATTGCACCAAAATGGCAAAGGAAATTTGGGTGCAGAAAGTATCAAAGCAGTATGCCAAAACAATTCAAAATGGCTTATTTGTTTCCCCCCCAAAACCACAGTCAAGGGGTCTACAAAAGAGGACTATCTCATAAGACAAATGGGGTTGGATTTTGGAAGAGGCATAGAGAGAGAGAGAGAATAGAGAGTCTCATTGAGTAGAAAAACAGTATTCTTGTTAACCTTGACTGATTTTTCAAAATCAAATTTGCTCTTGTTCAAAACAAAAATCCAACCCATTGCTCCACCATACAAACTTTCCTTTAAACCAAACAACTCATCATATATAAAGGTGGTCCAAAACATCACAAAAACAGCTCCTGTGTTGCTATTCATCTCCATCTTCAAAACACCAAAAATATTACAGTACAGTCCAACTCAGTTCTAGCAGTCCAGAGCAGCTTCCTGAAGACTCGCAAGGTTACCCCATCATTTGGAAAAGCATTCAAATTTAAAACAACCAGTACAGTCCAAAGGTAAGTCCTCTTGACTTGATATCTTGTCATTACATCATTAACAAGTTGTTGTTCTTTGAAGACAAGATGTAGTACTTTAATATCTTTTTGAACTAGTCATCTGCACTTTGTTTAGGCTTATTCAATCATTCTTTGTTCATGTTTATCCATCATATGCCATAAGCTAACATGTACATTCAGTAAAATAATGTTTAAGGCAGGAAAATGCAGCATGTATCGACACATATCCTCATGTGTCGACTCATCCTAGTGGAAAAACAGGGTATGGGTCGACACATAACCCCCATGCATCGACTCATACTGATTTCAGGTTACAAAACATAAATGGGAAAAGACTATGGGTCGACACATACGCGTTTCACGTTGATGCAATAAGGTGCATGAGTCAACACATCCCATTGTGTGTCGGCTCATACTGAGCAGGTTTTGTTTTACAGAAGTGGGAAAAGCCTATGAGTCGATACATACGCATTTTGCATCAATACAAGAAGGTGCATGAGTAGACACATCCCATTTTGTGTCGACCCATACTGAACTGATTTTGTTTTACAGGGGCAGGAAGAAGCTATGTGTCGATGCATAGCAACATGGGTCGACACATAGCAGTTTAAAATGCAGTTTTCCTTTTATTTTACACTGTTTTTACATTGTTTTCATTATTATTCGATATGATTGTAATATTTCAGTCTCCACTTCATCCCCATTGTAAATTTGTACCCCTATCCCCCTAAAGTGATGTAATAGCTTAGGATTTATTTTCCGCATGTTTACTTGCTTTCATATATTGCTAGTAATTAGGATGTATGGCAAGATAAAATCAGCAAATAGATAACCTTTCAAATACAAGACAAAATGCATGCAAACTAACACACTTGCACACTAGCATATCTAAGGTAATCTCATTTTGTTGCCTTTCGGAAAATAGTCATGTCCCTCGAATATGGGACGTTTTAGCAAAAAAACCCTTCGATAAAAAAGAATCGTAGTCCCTCGATGACCCTCGATGTTGCCTTCGGTAAACGATCTAGTCCCTAAACGATATTGCTAAAACGTCTCATAAGTTGCCTTCTATGAATATCCAAACGTCCCGCACCCGTCCCTTCACATCCATCGATGGGGCTTCTTACCAAAACAATGGTAAGATAGCAACATCTAAAGGAGGAGGAAAAACACATCTAAGACCTTTTGAGTAGGTAGGTTCGCTCTCAGTTACTCGCTTGCTTACAACAAAAACATTTTATACACCAACACTCTCATTTTGAAACACTTTTGGAAACAACACTTTGTACGCGTTCTTATAGAAACGAGAGCCATTACAAAGAAAATCCTTTTCAAAATCACTTTCAAAAACACATCTCACAAACACTTTCTTGAAAACATTTTCGAAACAAACACTTTGTATGCATTCTTATAGAAACGAGAATCATTACAAAGTTATATTTTCAAAATTCTTTCAAAACCCACACCACAAGCATACATTCAAACAAAAGCAAGTGATCTAGCGAGTAACTAAGAGCCCATGGAAAACCATAGATGAAAAGGGTGCTAACACCTTCCCTTTTCATAATCTACCCCCCGAACTCAAGAAAATATCTCTAAAGGTCTTTCCTGTGCTTTTTCACCTTTCCTTTTGGATAAAAGAAAAGTCGGTGGCGACTCTTGCTAAACCGTAACATTTGCAAACACAAACGCAAAACATCAAGTCAGTTCTCCCACTGTATCACAGTTAGAAATGCAAAAGCAACATTTCCATTTGCATAAAGTTTCACCTTTCCAACCACTCTCTTCTTTCAAAGCTTGAAATCTATTCCAAAGATTACAGAAAAATCTCTCAACATCAGAAGCAATCCACAAGACTTGCAAAGCATGGCTAAGTTCCTTAATTCACTCCTTTCTTCATCATGAAGAAACTTTTCATTATGAATTTGAAAAAAGGCATAACAGGGGATTTTTTCAAAAGTATGATTTTCTCAAGTCTCAAACCTTCTCTATAAATAGAAGAAACATTTGTAAGACAAGGGGTTGGTTTTTAAAAGTGAAAAAGTTTTAGAGAGAAAGAATAGAGATTTTTGTTGAGCAGAAAAATAATATTTTGTGCAACCTTGATTCATTTTCAAAACCAAGTCTACTTTTGTTCAAAACAGAAAACCCAATCCATCATTCCACCATACAAACTCTCCTTTAAACCAAACTCTTCCTCAAAGACTGTCCAAACATAACCGAGAAACAGTCCCTGTAGTGCTGTTCATCCCTATCCTCAAAACACCAAAAAAATTACAGTACAATCCAGCTTAGTTTCAACAGGCCATAGTAGCTTCTTGGAGATTCATTGAGGTCTTCATAACATTTGAAAAAAAGCATTCAGATTTAAAACAGCTAGTGCAGCTCAGAGGTAAGTCTCCTTGACTTGATATCTCTCCATACATCATTAAAGGATTTGTTTATTTTAAAGACAAGATGTAGTACTTTAGTACCTTTCTGAACTAGTCATTTGCATCCTGTTTAGGCTTATTCAATCATTTATGGTTCACACTTATCCATTATATGCCATAAACTAACCTGTACAATCAGTAAAAACAATGTTTAAAGGCAGGAAAATGCAGCATGTATTGACACATATCCACATGTGTCGACCCATCTTAGTGAAAATACAGGGTATGAGTCGACACATGACCCTCATGCATCAACGCATACTGAGTTCAGATCACAAAACAGAAGCTGGAAAGGTCTATGAGCCGACACATATGCATTTCGCACCGTATCCAAAGAGAATGTTATCATTGTTGCGTTTTATCTTTGGATACGTATTCTCTTTGATTGACTCAAAGGCTACCGGTACCCACAAATATGTCACACTAATATCCAAAGAGAATGTTATCATTGTTGACCGTTGTGGGGAATTCCCTAATGTCCCTCTACTTGGCATTAAGGGAGGCATCACCTACAATCCATGCTTAGCTCTAAGACAGTTTGGTTATGCCCGAAGGGATGGCCCACATGATATGCTGATTCAAGGTTTGGTTTTCGACTACGACAACGACGATCAAGGACTTCGCCAGAGATTCATCCGAGCTTGGAGGATGCTAAACAAGGTAGATAGCAAGACTTTGGGACACAAGAATTCCATCCCTCTTGAGCCTTACCTCAAGTGGGTACGAACTCGCGCTCAAAGTCTTATGATTCCTTATCCTTCCATTCTCCCAGTGATTATTGAGCCTGTTAAGGAGGGAGAAGTTCCATACGCTATCCTACATCCTGACATGCCTACATCACTTGAAGACCTACAAAGGGATTGGATAAAACTCAAGAGAGAGCATGATACTTTCGAAGCCCAATTCTATACAAGCGAGAAGAAGGTTTTGGAACTCACTTGGCTACTTCATGAGGAGCAGACTCTAAATACCTACATTGCACCAAAGAGGATGCGCAATGTCTTTTTACCTTAGAATTTTGTATTACTTTGCCCAAGGGGCATTGATGTACTCAAATTCTATCTTATTAATATAACGTGTGTTTCTTTTTGTTTTAAAACAAATTTGAATTTTTAAATCCTTGAAAGCATTGCATGAATACATATCATTCATCATAGACATAAACAGGTCTTTACAACAAGTTTCCTTATCTCTCTATTGTTTATTTCAGTAAGATGGATCTCGAACAGATGGTAAAAGACCTTCAAGCTCAAAACACACAATTTCAACAGTTACTCATGACCTTAGCCAAGGGGCAAGAGGAGCTAAAGACTCCGCTAGAAAAAGAAAAGGAGAAAAAGAAGAAGAAGCCAACTGGTGTGGTAATCATGGGCAGAAGGTTTCAGGGACAAGCTAGAAGGACCTTAGATTTTCCAACAACATCTGATGAAGGGGAAAGAAAAGGAAAAGAAACGGAAGTTCCGTCAGACTCTGAAGAAGAGGAGGAAGAGGAGGACTACTCTGAACAACAATACCCTCCGGCTGATGATAAGTACAAACACCTGGAAGAGCGTTTAACCTCTATGGAAATACAGAGAGTACCGGGGCTAGATTTTGAGGAGTTGGGGCTGGTGTCAGGAATTGTGATCCCGCCAAAGTTTAAAGTGCCATTATTTGCCAAGTATGATGGGGTGTCTTATCCTAAAATGCACCTCCAATCATATGTCAGAAGGATTCAGCCACACTCTGCCGACAAAGACTTGTGGGTCCACTTTTTCCAAGACAGTTTATCAGGAACGCAACTTGATTGGTTCTACCAGTTGGAAAGGGCCGACGTCCACAATTGGGAAGACCTGGTCGCAAATTTCTATAAACAATACCAGTACAACGCCGATTTGGCGCCTACCCGTACTCAACTTCAGAGTATGGCTATGGTTTCCAATGAGGGCTTCAAAGATTACGCGCAAAAGTGGAGAGATCTAGCCGGAAGAGTGCAACCCCCTCTGTCCGAAAGGGAGTTGGTGGACATGTTCTTGGGAACTCTATCGGGCCCTTTCTTCAACCATCTAATTGGGAGTTCCTCTACGGGGTTTACTGAATTGATATTAACCGGCGAAAGGGTGGAAGCTGGTATAAGAAGTGGGAAGATTCAGAAAGATTCGTCTGCCTCTACGGCTGTGAAAAAACCTTCTCTGGGAGGAAGAAGGTATCTGCTGTTTATTCACAAAAGGAATCAAGGAAGAACTGAATGCCGACCGGTGGTGGGGGCCGTTATGATCCCAAAGCCCACATCTGATCAACCGAGAAATAACCAGCCAAGGGTGGAAAGGCCAGTCTGGCAATTCACCAGGATTAACATGACTCTAGCCCAGGTTCTACCACATCTTCTGAAATTGAATCTGACAACTTTAAAGGAGGCCCCAAAGAATCCCAATACTACATCCCCTCATTATCATCCAAATGCCAGATGCGCATACCATTCTAAAAGTCCAGGGCACGACACTAACAACTGTTGGGCTCTGAAGAACAAAATTCAAGACCTGATAGATGCAAAGGAAGTTGAGTTTGATGCACCTGAGAAACCGAATGTCATTTCCGCTCTGATGCCTAGGCATGGTCACAATGCCAATGATGTTGAGGAAGATTTATTTGTTGCCACAGTGGATGAACTTTTTACTCCTCTCCCGATCATTAAGATGAATTTGTTAAAAGCCGGTGTATTCCCAGGATGTAAGGAGGAATGCCATCATTACTTATCCTCACCCGCCGATTGCCCTCTGTTGAAGACATGTATCCAACACCTGATTGATAACCAAGAAATTCTGTTTGAGAATGCTCCTGTTTCACCCATTCCAGTTAAAGAAGTTTCAATCATAACCATCTCCGTCAATCCTTCCAGGGTCCCCAAAAGACCCGTTAGGATTACACCTGCTCCAAAGACTACTCCACTTAAGATTACAATGCTCGGGTCGGTCCCATACAAGTCAGATAAAACAGTACCATGGAATTATGGTGGATAAATCTACTACCATGGTATCAAACAAGATAAATTGACTGCCGAAGTAGAGAGCTCCGAAGAAGAAAGTTCCAACATTAGCAATATTGCCAGAACTAGCAAGATTACCCGCAGTGGTAGAATCTTCTCTCCAGAGATTGCCCCTCCAAAGGCAGTTTTTGGACCCGCGGCCGTTCCGAAGATTATATCTGTACCAGTGATTATACCTGCAAGCGTACTTACCGACAAAGACAACACAATCCCTATCCCTACTATTATTTCCACTACTGAGAATAAAGAAAAAAATGTTCAAGAGGAGCCTGTCCGGACGAAGGCTCAATCACTAGCTATTCCGGAAACATCCAAGAAGGGGATAGAAGAAATCCTGAGGATAATAAAGAAGAGTGATTATGATGTGGTTGAACAGTTGGGGAAAACCCCTTCCAAGATCTCTATGCTAGCTCTGCTGCTGTGCTCTGAAGCATATGCGAAAGCTCTTGTAAAATTTCTGAAGACAGCTCATGTGCCACAAGAGACGTCTGCTGACCAATTCCAAGAGTGGGTGGCCAGTTTGACAGCTGATAACGGCCTGGGCTTCTCTGATGCTGATTTGACACCCAAAGGGAGAAAGCACAACGAGGCATTACATGTCTCTGTGGAGTGTATAGGAACGACTCTGGCCCATGTCTTGGTAGACACGGGTCCGTCTTTGAACGTCTTGCTGAAGAAAGCCCTTGATAGATTGGATTGCGAAGGGCTGACATTAAAACCCAGTAACATAGTTGTGAGAGCATTTGATGGTTCGAAAAGGATGGTCCACGGGGAGGTGGACATCCCAATAAAGGTGGGAACCCAGATTTTCAACTCAACCTTCTATGTGATGGACATCCGTCTTTCTTATTCATGTCTATTGGGACGCCCCTGAATTCATAATACCGGTGCTGTCACCTCCACATTGCACCAGATGCTGAAATACCCGGTCCAAGGAAAGATCATAACTGTTCATTGAGAAGAGGAGTACATGATTAGTCATCTGAATTCCTTCCGATATGTGGAGTTGGATGGCGAGTTCATTGAAACCCCTTTCCAACATTTTGAAGAAGTCTCTCAAGAAGTAGCGGCGACCAAGGCGGTATCCTCGATTCCTAAGATCACAAGACCTCCACTTAGGATTTCATCTCTAAAGGATGCAAAGGCAGTAGTGGAAGAGGATGGATGCACCATCTGGGGGCAGCTTCTAGATATTCCGTACAAATCAGACAAGTTTGGCTTGGGGTTTACTTCAACTGCTCAGAAGGCTGTGCGTCGTGCTCGTGCTGGGGGGCCACCTGTGAAGATTAGTAACCAAGGGGTCAATGCAGTAGAAGACAATGAAGAGGATGGAAGCTTGGAAGATTGGATATTCCATACGGTCAACGGAGGTCTTCGCAACTGGGAAGCCAGAGAATTTGTCCCAATAACTTTCATCTCTCAGTAATTTATCTTTTACATTTCTGTTGGACTTGTAATATTCACGAACAATTCGCACTTTAAAAACCTTGTGTCTTACCCGAGGCACAATGGTCAATTTGTAAGGGTTTTTATTTCATCTTCATATGACATTCAATGAATCATGGACGCTTTTTCACATACAAACCTTTTGTGCTCATTGTCTTTCTTTTAAATTTTATTGTTTAAAGATGGCTATACCCTTACACACACCCACACTCACAAATATAGGTACCCTTCCATTCCGGATCCCATGGATAACGATACTGCTATAGCCTTCAGTGACTCTGAATATCTGATCTACCAAGCCGAATATGAAGGTGAGGAAGATTGTGAGGTGCCAGGGGAATTGGCCAGACTACTACAACAAGAGGAAAGAGTTATTCAGCCTCATGAGGAGCTGTTAGATACAATCAATTTGGGTATTGAGGAAGATAAAAAGGAAATCAAAGTGGGTGCCAATTTAGAGCCGAGTGTCAAGGAGCGCCTAATTCAACTATTGCATGATTATGTTGAGATATTTGCCTGGTCATACGAAGACATGTCGTGACTTGATACAGACATCGTGGTACATCGTCTGCCAACAAGAGAAGATTGTCCACTAGTGAAACAAAAAGTCCGCCGTATGAGACCTGACATGTCAGAGAAGATCAAAGCAGAAGTTATGAAACAGTTCAATGCTGGATTTCTGGCTGTTACTTCCTATCCTCAATGGGTTGCCAACATTGTTCCCGTACCTAAAAGGAAGGCAAAGTAAGAATGTGCATGGATTATAGAGATTTAAACAGGGCCAGCCCTAAAGATGATTTTCCACTTCCACACATCGACATCCTGGTCGATAATATGGCCTAGCACGAAGTATTTTCTTTCATGGACGGATTCTCAGGATATAACCAGATCAAAATGGCGCCTGAGGAGATGGAGAAAACTATATTTGTCACACAGTGGGGTACGTTCTGCTACAAAGTGATGCCATTCAGACTGAAGAATGTCGAGGCAACCTATCAACGCGCCATGGTAGCTTTGTTTCATGATATGATACATCATGAGATAGAAGTCTACGTAGATGACATGATAGCCCGATCAAAAACTGAAGAGGAGCACCTTGATCACTTGCAAAAGCTGTTTGTAAGGTTGAAGGAGTACAAGCTCAGTTTAAATCTAAACAAGTGCACATTCGGAGTCTGGTCCAGTAAACTTTTAGGTTTCATTGTCAGCAACAAAGGCATTGAGGTTGATCCTGCCAAGGTCAAAGCGATACAAGAAATGTCTGCTCCTCGTACTGAGAAGGAAGTCAGAGGATTCTTGGGACGCCTGAACTATATTGCCAGATTCATTTCTCACCTAACATCTACTTGTGAACCAATATTCAAACTGTTGAAGAAAGATCAAGTAGTCAGATGGAATGATGAATGTCAGATTGCTTTCGATAAAATCAAAGAGTATTTACAAGAGCCTCCTGTCTTGATGCCTCCAGTCGAGGGAAGACCTCTAATCATGTATCTGACCTTTTTAGAGAACTCAATGGGGTGCGTATTGGGGCAGCATGACGAGTCTCGCCGAAAAGATCACGCTATTTACTACTTGAGCAAAAAGTTTACCGACTGTGAAACCAGATATTCACTGCTCGAGAAAACTTGCTACGCTCTGGTATGGGCTGCTCGCCAGCTAAGACAATACATGTTGACTCATACCACTCTGCTGATATCTAAGATGGATCCGATAAAGTACATCTTTGAGAAGCCTGCTCTATCTAAGAGGATAGCTAGATGGCAGATGATCCTAACAGAATATGACATACAATACACTACCCAAAAATCTATAAAGGGCAACATGCTAGCTGATAATCTTGCTCATCAAGCTGTAGAAGATTATCAGTCCATGAAGTTTGAATTCCCGGACGAGGACATCATGACATTAGACAATTGTGAAGAAATCAGACCATATGAAGGACTTGAACAAGGATCCTGATGGACCCTGTTCTTTGATGGGCCATCCAATGCACTTGGCAATGGTATCGGCGCTGTACTCATATCTCCAGAAGGGTGTCATACTCCTTTTACCGCCAGACTTTGCTTCAACTGTACGAACAACATGGCGGAATACGAAGCATGCATCTTTGGTCTCAAGGCTGCCATAGACTTGGGAATCAAATCTTTAGTTGTATTTGGAGATTCAGCTTTGGCCATCAGTCAGATCAAAGAAGAGTGGGACACTAAGCACCCAAATCTTATCCCTTACAAAGAACATGTTTTGACATTGTTACCACATTTCGAGAAGATTACCCTCGAGCACTTCCTGCGAGAAGAAAATCAGCTAGAAGATGCTCTAGCCACAATGTCATCTATGTTTAAACTTAATTGGGATAACGAAGCTCCCCAGATCACCATTAAACGAATGGACGAACCAACACACTGTCACTAGATTAATATTGAAGATGTAGTGGACCAGCCTTGGTTTCATGAAGTCAAAAGGTATCTCGAGGCTCAAGAATATCCAGAAGGAGCTTCAATCAATGATAAAAAGTTCCCGAGGAGATTCTCCGCTAAGTTCTTCCTAAGTAATGGCATCTTGTACAAACATAATCATGATTCTATTCTGCTCCGTTGTGTGGATAAGATTGAAGCTGAAAAGATCATGGCTGAATTACATGAAGGTACCTTTGGCACTCACTCTAGTGGGCATACGATGGCGAAGAAAATCCTACGGGCAGGCTATTATTGGTCTACCATGGAAGCGGACTGCTATCAACACTCCCGGACCTGTCATAAGTGTCAAATCTATGCAGACAAGGTGCACGTGCCTCCGGTTCCTCTAAATATCTTAACAGCTCCTTGGCCCTTCGCTATGTGGGGAATCGATATGATTGGAGAGATCAAGCCTACAGCCTCCAATGGACACCGCTTCATTCTAGTGGGCATCGACTATTTCACAAAGTGGGTCGAAGCAGCTTCCTTCGCATCCGTTACTAAGAATGTTGTTACCTGCTTCATTAAGCAGAATCTTATTTGTCGGTATGGTATCCCAGAAAGGATCATCACTGATAATGGTACAAACCTTAACAATACTATGATCACCGCCTTGTGCGAGCAGTTCAAGATTCAACATCACAATTCACCCCCCTATCGGCCAAAGATGAATGGTGCGGTCGAAGCCGCTAATAAAAACATTAAAAATATCATACAGAAAATGACAGTCACCTACAAAGACTGGCATGAGATGCTACCTTTTACTCTCCACGGGTACCATACCACGGCTCGCACATCAGCTGGGGCAACACCTTATTCTTTGGTTTATGGCATGGAGGCTGTCTTGCCTATCGAGGTTCAAATCCCCTCTTTGAGAATTATGAAGGATGCAAATTTGAGTGAGGACGATTGGATCCAGACCCGACTTGATCAACTAAACTTAATTGATGAAAAGAGACTTACTGCTATTTTCCATGGTCAGGTGTATCAAAAACGGATGATCAAGGCCTTCAATAAGAAAGTCAGACGCCAAGTATATCAAGTTGGAGATCTAGTGATCAAGCATATTATCTTGACACAAAGTGATCCCAGGGGAAAATGGACTCCTACCTATGAAGGACCATTTGTAATCAAAAACATCTTTTCCGGTGGGGAAATGATCTTAACCACCATGGACAGCGATGATTTGCCACACCCTGCGAACGCAGACATAATCAAAAGATACTATGCATAAGAGACCCGCTAGGTTGACACACCTAGGAAAAACAAGGGCATCCTGGCGAACCAAAAGGTTCGGGCAAAAATAAGGGATAAAACAAAAAAAAAATGTACACCCGGCAAGTTGAAAACCCGAAAGAGCGACTTGGGCAAAAAAGGGTTTCCCGGTGGACTGAAAACCCGAAAGGGTGGTCCAAGAAAAAGTTAGGGAATTAAAGCATATGACTATGTCTCGTCGGATCACTTTGAGGACAATCTCTTCAATGACAAACTCAGAGCTTATGATCAATTCAATTATCTTCGGACAAAGCATCAAATAGACAAGATATTCGGAGATACGGAGGCTATAGCAGAATGGGAACCCCATGGGATTATCACACATAGCTGTCTTTCTTTGTATAAATTTTTTTCTTACTTTTATGGCACCATCCTCTTACTAGGATGTTTGTCTCTTTTGTACACCATACTTATTCAAAGTAAATACAAAGATATCTCTTTAAAGTACAGAAAATTGTTTGTCTTTTTCCTTTACACTTGTGTTTTATTTGCAAAAAACGTCCAATGATTCATTAATGAACATATACATTTGAACATAATTACTGTTTACAAATAAAAAAATGAAAAAGGACAATTACTGACAGGTTAAAAGAATAGGAAAACGTCTTTAGGCTATTCCATGAACAGTCCCTACAGTACGTCATTAAGATCCCCAGCGGAGCTGAAACTTCAAAACTACTAATCCCCGGTGGAAACCATCCAGTTTCTCCAAGTTCCCCAGTAAGTTGTCTTGAAACCTGAAAATCAACCGGATAACGGCTAACTTCTGTTTCTCCCTAACCTAGGATAATTCCCCAGTAGAGTGGCAGGTGACCGAAACTCCTGAACTTTTTCCAAATAGGAAT
The DNA here is from genome assembly GCA_948472305.1 of Vicia faba. Classification (NCBI taxonomy): domain Eukaryota; kingdom Viridiplantae; phylum Streptophyta; class Magnoliopsida; order Fabales; family Fabaceae; genus Vicia; species Vicia faba. The sequence goes on along the minus strand of OX451738.1, from coordinate 908,201,157 downwards.
AAGCTTTTTCCCCACAGAGTTTTCATTGTTCCCCGACAGAACAAAGATTACCATTGTTAAATCCCTAGTAGAAGTCATCAAAGTTCTCTAGATCCCCCAAGAAGATTACTCAAGCAGTATATGGCATTGCTCACAACAGAATTTTTGTCAATTACTCCAACTTCAAGACATGAAGAATCCGCATATCCTCAGTAGCAGACAAGGATTTATTTTCCTCAGCGAATCAACTTACATGCGCATACATTACATCCATATATCATAAACATTGATAAAACACATATATTGCATCACACACTTCATGCAACATAACTTTGTGTTTCAGCTAACATTTTACCCTTTTCAGGATAAGATTAACAAGCTACCATTAACAATATGCAATCATGATACAGTTTAGATAGGCTCTAGATACGGATGCCATCCCGATACTCATTTAGATCCAACCTTTCAGATACAGTTTAGATACGCACCAGATATGGATGCCATCCTGATACTCATTCAAAGACAGCTATCAGATACAGTTCAGATACGCACCAGACACGGATGCCATTCTGTTACTCATTCAGATTCAGACTTCAAGATACAGTTCAGATACGCTTAAGATATGGATGCCATCCTGATACTCATTCAGATTCAGCTTTCAGATACAGTTCAGATACGCTCTAGATACGGATGGCATCCTGATACTTATTCAGATTCAACTTTCAGATAAAGTTCAGATACGCTCCAGATACGGATGCCATCCTGATACTCATTCAGATTTAGCTTTCAGATACAGTTCAGATACACTCTAGATACGGATGCCATCCTGATACTCATTCAGATTCAGCTTTCAAATACAGTTTAGATATGCTCTAGATACGAATGCCATCCTGATACTCATTCAAATTCAGATACAGTTCAGATACGCTCCAGATACAGATGCCATCCTGATACTCATTCAGATTCAGCTTTTAGATACAATTCATAGACGCTCCAGATACGGATGCCATCCTGATACTCATTCAGATTCAGCTTTCAGATACAGTTCAGATACGCTCCAGATATGGATGCCATCCTGATACTCATTCAGATTCAGCTTTCAGATATAGTTCAGATACGCTCCAGATACGGATGCCATCCTGATACTCATTCAGATTCAGCTTTCAGATACAGTTCAGATACGCTCCAGATACGGATTCCATCCTGATACTCATTCAGATTCAGCTTTCAGATACAGTTCAGATACGCTCCAGATACGGATGCCATCCTGATACTCATTCAGATTCAGCTTTCAGATACAGTTCAGATACGCTCTAGATACGAATGCCATCATGATACTCATTCAGATTCAGCTTTCAGATACAGTTCAGATACACTCCAGATACGGATGCCATCTGATACTCATTCAGATTCAGATTTCAGATACAGTTCAGATACGCTCCAGATACGGATTCCATCCTGATACTCATTTAAATACAGCTCATATACACTCCAGACATGGATGCAATTCTGATACTCATTCTTTCAACTTACAAATTACAATTCAACAAGCATTCTTGGATGGCATCTACAAGCCCATCTCCAACAAGATTCTATCACCTCTCCAAATGGCATCTTTAAGCCCATTCCTCTTATCATCGCATCACCGAGTGCAAATTTCTGAGCACTCTAGTGTCCAATCATCTTCCACCTTCGAGTCACGAATGGCAAAACTCACTAATCTAACTCTTCAGGTTTAAGAAGATTGAACAGGGGCATACGCCTCCAAGATCCCAAATGTTATCACCTCTCCTATGCCCAAGCAAGATCGTGGTATTAACGCAGTTAAAGATGATGTGTTTGTTACTATTGTTGATGAACTTATTACTCCTCTCTTGACCGTCAAAAGGAACCTGTTGAAGGCCGGTTTATTTCCAGGATGTGGCAAAGGCTGCCACCTCTTTTTATCCCTACCGACTGGTTGTCATTTACTGAAAGCAGGTGTCCAATGCCTGATGGATGACAAAGAGATTTTGTTTGAAAAGACTTTCGTTCCAACCATTGCTTACAAGGATGTTTCAATAGTAACCATTTCCACCAATCCTCCCAAGGTCTCCACTAAAAGACCCGTCAGGATTACATCTGTTCTGAAGGTGACTCCACTGATAATTACTATGCCAGGGCCAATCCCATACTCCTTAGATAAAATTGTCCCCTGGAACTATGGGGGTGACGTCTACTACCACGGCATCAAGCAATATTGGATGGCTGATGAAGACTCGATTTTGAGAGGGCTGGCCCCGACATCGACAACATTGTGAGAACCAGCAAAATAACCAAAAGTGAAAGAGTGTTCTCCCCTGAGATTGCTCCTCCGAAAACTGTTACTGATCCTGTGATCATCCCTGCTTTTGTTCCTGTTGATACTACTACAGTTCCTATGGTTACCCCTGCTGACACCCTTATCACCGAGTCGACCGAGACTCGGGGAAAAGGAATTTTGGTTGAACCTATCCGGATGAAGGAGCAATCATTATCTATCCCAGAGGCTTCCAAGAAGGAGATGGAAGAAATTTTGAAAATCATAAAGAGAAGCGACTACAATGTAGTCGAACATCTAGGGCATACCCCTTTAAAGATTTCTATGCTAGCTTTACTGTTGTGTTTCGAAGCTCATGCGAAGGCCTTGGTGAAATTTCTTAAAACTGCCCATGTGCCACAGGAAACCTCTTCCGACCAATTCGAAGATTGTGTGGCCAGTTTGACCACTGATAATGGTTTGGGCTTTTCTGATGCTGATCTTACACCTAGAGAGAGGAAACACAATGAGGAGTTTCATGTCTCTGTCGAATGCAGGGGCACTACTTTGGCCCATGTCCTGGTAGATACTGGTTCGTCTTTGAATGTGATGCCTAAGAAGGCTCTGGATAGACTAGACTGTGAAGTTTTAACCTTAAAACCTAGCAACATAGTGGTAAGGGCCTTCAACGGTTCGAAGAGAATGGTGCACGGGGAGGTGGACATCCCCATTAAAGTTGGAACTCATACCTTTGATTCAAATTTCTATGTAATGAATATTCACCCTTCCTATTCATTTTTATTGGGCCGACCTTGAATTCATGATGATGATGCCGTCACCTCTACATTACATCAGATGTTGAAGTACCCAATCAAGGGAAAAATTATCACTGTCCACGGAGAGGAGGAATATATGGTCAGTCACCTGAACTCATTCAGATATGTGGAAATGGATGGTGAATTCATCGAAAATCCGTGTCAGCATTTTGAGGAAGTCCCACAAACAGTTACAGCAACCAAGACTGTTTCTAAAGTTCCGAAGATTACCAGACCTCCGATAAAGATGGCTTCCTTGAAAGATACCAAGACAATAGTCGAAGAAGGTGGGTGTACTATTTGGGGCCAACTCCCAGATATTCCCTTCAAGTATGACAAATTTGATTTGGGTTTTACTTCAGGAGCCCAGAAATCTGTTCGTTGTGCTCGTGCCGGGGGACCACCTTTGTGGATCAGCAACCATGGAGTCAACACATTGGAGGATAGTGATGACAGCTGTGACCTGGAAGAATGGATTTTTCCAACTATCAGCAGAGGACTCAACAACTGGGAAGCCAAAGAATTTGTCCCTATTACTTTTATCCAACAGTAATTGTCTTTTAATTTTCGCCGGACTTGTAATAATTAAAAATTTTAGAATTTTAAAACCTTGTGTCTTACCCGAGGCACAACGGTCCATTTGTAAGGGTTGTTACCCCATTTTCATATGTCATCAATGAATCATGGACGTTTTTGCATGCAGATTTTACGCTTTTCGTTCTTCTTCTTTTTTTTACATTTTTATTTCTTTCAAAGATAGCTATGCTCTTACACACACTCACATATCAAAATGCAGATCCACATCCACTCAGGATCCCATGGGTAACGATTCTGCTATGGCCTATTGTGACTTTGAAAATCTGATCTACCAAGCCGAAGATGAAGGTGATGAAGATTGTGAAGTGCCAGGGGAACTAGCCAGGTTACTACAACAGGAAGAAAGGACCATAAAACCCCATGAAGAACTGGTTGACACGGTTAACATAGGTACCAAAGAGAACAATAAAGAAGTCAAGGTAGGTGCCAATCTGGAACCCATTGTTAAGAAGCATTTAACTCAGTTACTACATGGCTATGTTGAGGTCTTTGCTCGGTCATATGAATACATGTCAGGACTTGACACCGATATCGTGGTCCATCGTCTACCGACAAAAGAAGACTGCCCTCCGGTAAAATAGAAAGTCTGCCGCATGCGGCCAGACATGTCAGAGAAGATCAAGACTGAAGTCATGAAACTATTCAACAATGGATTCTTAGCCGTCACCTCCTATCAACAATGGGTCTCCAATGTTGTTCCAGTGCCTAAAAAGGACGGTAAAGTACGCATGTGTGTGGATTACATAGATTTGAATAGGGAAAGCCTTAAGGATGATTTTCCGCTTCCCCATATCGATATTCTGGTTGACAATACCGCACATCATAAAGTGTTCTCATTTATAGATGGTTTCTCAGGCTATAATCAAATCAAAATGGCACCTGAGGACATGGAGAAAACGACCTTCGTCACACAGTGGGGCACGTTCCGTTACAAGGTTATGCCATTCGGGTTAAAAAATGCTGGGGCAACTTATTAGCGCGCCATGGTAGCTCTATTTCACGACATGATCCATCACGAAATAAAGGTCTATGTGGACGACATGATAGCCAGATCTCAAACTGAGGAGGAACATCTTGACCATTTGCAGAAACTGTTTGAAAGGCTAAAGAAATACAAGCTAAGGTTGAACCCGAATAAATGTAAATTTGGGGTGAGGTCCGGTAAACTCCTAGGCTTTGTCGTCAGCGGTAAAGGTATCGAAGTGGACCCTGCAAAGGTAAAATCAATACAAGAAATTCCTGCTCCTTGCACCGAGAAGGAAGTCAGAGGATTCTTAGAACGGCTAACTACATCTCCAGATTCATTTCTCACCTAACCGCTACTTGTGAACCAATCTTCAAATTACTGAAGAAAGATCAAGCAGTCAGATGGAATGATGAATGCTAAGCTGCCTTCGACAAGTTCAAAGAGTACCTTCAAGAGCCTCCTATTTTGATGCCGCCAGTCGAGGGAAGACCTTTGATCATGTATCTAACTATCTTAGAAAATTCAATGGGGTGTGTGTTGGGGCAGTAAGACGAGTCTGGACGAAAAGAGCATGCTATTTATTACCTGAGCAAAAAGTTTACCGACTGTGAAACCAGATATTCACTGCTCGAGAAAACTTGTTACGCTCTGGCATGGGCTGCTCGCCGGCTAATGTTGACCTATACTACCTTATTGATATCCAAGATGGATCCAATTAAATACATATTCGAGAAGCCCGCCCTCTCTGGGAGAATAGCAAGATGGCAGATGATCCTGTCTGAATACGACATTCAGTATACTACCCAAAAAGCAATAAAGGAAAGTATGCTAGCTGATCACCTTGCTCATCAGGCTATGGATGACTACCAGTCCAAGAAATTCGAGTTCCTAGATGAAGACATCATGATGGTAAACAATTGTGAAGAATTCAGACCATATGACGAACCTGAACAAGGATCCCGATGGACCTTGGTTTTTGACAGAGCTTCCAACGCACTCGGCAATGGCATATGTGTCGTGATCATATCCCTTGAAGGATGTCATACTCCCTTCACTGCAAGACTTTGTTTCAACTGTACCAATAATATGGCAGAATACAAAGCGTGTATTTTTGGTCTCAAAGCTGCCATAGATTTGGGAATCAAATCCTTAAGTGTATTTGAAGATTCAGCCTTAGTCATCAGTCAGATCAAAGGAGAATGGGACATGAAGCACCCTAATCTCATCTCCTACAAAGAACATGTGTTGACATTAATCCCACATTTCGAGGAAATCACCTTTAAGCATTTTCCACGAGAGGAAAATCAACTAGCAGACGCGCTAGCCACTATGCCATCCATGTTTAAAATCAAGTGGGATAACGAGGCTCCCCAGATCACCATTGAGCGAATGGATGAACCAGCTTACTGTCACGAGATCGATACTGAAGAAGTAATGGACAAGCCTTGGTTCCATGAAGTTAAGAGGTATCTCGAGGCCCAAGAGTATCCGGAGGGAGCTTCAGTCAATGATAAAAAGTTCTTGAGAAGATTCTCTACTAAGTTCTTCCTCAGTAATGGCATTCTTTACAAGCGCAACCACAACACTACCTTGCTTCATTGCGTAGATAAAAGTGAGGTAGACAAGATCATGGCTGATCTACATGAAGGCACTTTTGGCACCCATTCTAGTGGGCATACGGTGGCTAAAAAGATCCTACGGACGGGGTACTACTGGTCTACCATGGAAGCAGATTGCCATCAGCATTCACGAACCTGTCACAAGTGTCAGATATATGCTGACAAAGTACATGTGCCTCCAGTTCCTCTAAACTTCCTGACTTCTCCCTGGACATTCATGATGTGGGGCATCGACATGATTGGATAAGTCAAACCTACAGCTTTTAACGGGCACCACTTCATCTTGGATTCCATTGAATACTTCACGAAGTGGGTTGAGGCAGCTTCTTTCGCTTCTGTTACCAAGAACGTTGTGGCTCGATTCATCAAATATAATCTCATATATCGGGTATGGTATCCCAGAGAGAATCATCACAGACAATGGTACGAATCTCAATAATACTATGATCACCGCACTATGCACGCAATTCAAGATCCAACACCATAATTCTTCTCCTTACCGGCGAAAGATGAATGGTGTTGTCGAAGCTGTAAATAAGAACATCAAGAAGATCATAGAAAAAATGAAAATGACCTACAAGGACTGGCATGAGATGTTACCATTCGCTCTCCACGGTTATCGTACCACGGCACACACGTCAATAGGGGCAACTCCCTTCTCCTTGGTATACAACATGGAAGTTGTTCTACCAATTGAAGTCCAAATACATTCTCTGAGAATCATAAAGGATGTAGGGCTGAATGAAGATGAATGGATTCAAACTCGACTTGACCAGTTGAATTTGATTGATGAGAAGAGGATTATAGTTGTCTGTCATGGTCAGATGTACCAAAAACGTATGATCAAAGCTTTTAACAAGAAGGTCAGACGTCAGGTATATCGGGTTGGTAACTTGGTAATCAAGCGTATCATATTGCCACAAGGTGATCCCAGGGGCAAATGGACTCCTACCTACGAGGGACCATTTGTGATCAAAAGCATATTCTCTGGTGGAGCAATGATCTTAACCACTATGGATGGTGACGACCTTCCACACCCTGTAAACGCGGACATAGTCAAAAGATACTGCGCATGAATAAAGACCCGCTAGGTCGACTGGCCTAGGAAAAAATTAGGGCATCCCGTAGAACCAAAAAGGTTCGGGCAAAAATTAGGGATAAAATACAAAAAAATATATACACCTGGCAAGTTAAAATCCGAAAGGGCGACTTGGGCAAAAAAGGGTATCCCGGTGGACTAAAAACATGAAAGGGAAGTTCAGGCAAAAGTTAGGGAATTAAAGCGTATGACTATGTCCCGTTGGATCACCTTACAGACAACCTTCAGTATCAACTGAAAAAATTAAACGGGTCTAATCATTCCAATCAACTTTGGACAAGGCAGCAAGTGGATAAGACGCTCAGAGACACGAAGGCTATAGCAGAATGGGAACCCCATGGGATTATTTCACATAACTATCTTTTCTTTGTATCAGTTTTCGTATTCTATGATGACATTCTCTTACTAGAATGTTCACCTCGTTGTACAAAAATACTTATTCAAGTTAATACAAAGATATTCCTTTGAAAGTGCAAAACTATCTGTTTTTTATTTTCTTTCCGTGTTTTGTTTGCAAAAACCTCCAATGATTATTTTTGAACATATGCATTTGAACGTGACTAATGTTTACAAATGAGCAAAAAGAAGGGGAACGGAAAATAGAAAGATAATCACTAATGGCTTTAAGAAATAGGATAATATCTTTAGACTATTCCATAAAATCCCCCCGCAGGTACTTTTCCAGCAAGAGCGGAAAACGAGACATCCTACTACAGGATCGTTAATGTATCTCCAGTGTGCAGCCTAATGGTATCAAGTGCTCTCAAATCCCCGACGAAATAAAACTTCCAGTTATCTCTCCAAAGATTCCCCGGTGAAGGTCACCCACTTTCTCAAGATTCCCCAACAGGATTTCACGAGGTCCACAAGCAATGCACGGTGTTTCCCTTTCACATCAGAGTTTATTTCTCTAATAAATGGAAACTCATCCATAAATATTTCAACTTCAAAATATGAAGACTTACATTCCCAGCGGTACTCATGGATTTATTTTCCCCGACTCTAGCAACACTGTGACATAACAATTAATGTGTCCATACATTACATCTATATGTCATAACATTAACAAACATGGTGCATACAGCGCAATCTCATTTATTTTGATAAACGGCATTATACCATGCATTTCATACATCATGGCATTACATGCAACTAACCTTTCACCTTTTCAGGAAAGATCAATCAACAGAAAATTATCGTCAAATTTTTAACAAGTCAATTACAGATCAATTCTCAAGAAAGGACTGGTCTACCATCTACATAACATATATTTCCTCCAGATCCCTGTCGATTCAGTTTAAATCTCTCAACGGTTTATTCTGATTCTTTCCTGCAAACACTTTCTTTGGTTCAAATAAATCTCTCAACAATTTGTTCTAATTATTCTCCAGATCCCTGCTGGTTCAGATAAATTTCTCAATGGTTTATTCTGATTCTTTCTTGCAAACACTTTCTCTGGTTCAGATAAATCTTTCAATGATTTGTTCTAATTCTTCTCAAGATCCATGCCGATTCAGTTTGAATCTCTCAACAGTTTATTCTGATTCTTTCCCACGTACGTCTTCTCTGGTTCAGATAAATCTCTCAATGATTTATTATGATTCTTCTCCAGATCCCAGCCGTTTCAGTTTAAATCTCTCAACGGTTTATTCTGATTCTTTCCCGCAGACATTTTCTCTGGTTTAGATAAATCTCTCAATGGTTTATTCTGATTCTTCTCCAGACCTCCGCCGGTTCAGTTTAAATCTCTCAATAGTTTATTCTGATTCTTTCCCGTAGACATTTTCTCTGGTTCAGATAAATCTCTCAACGGTTTATACTGATTCTTCTTTAGATCCCTGTCGGTTAAGTTTAAATCACTCAATGGTTTATTCTGATTCTTTCCCGCAGACGCCTTCTCTGGTTCAGATAAATATCTCAACGATTTATTTTGATTCTTCTCCAAATCCCTGCTAGTTCAGATAAATCTCTCAATGATTTATTCTTTCCTAGTAGACATTTTATTTGGTTCAGATAAATCTCTCAACGATCTATTCTGATGCTTCTCCAAATCCGTGTTGGTTCAGATAAATCTCTCAATGTTTTATTCTGATTCCTTCCTTGTAGGCACTTTCTCTGGTTCAGATAAGCCGCTCAAAGATCTACTCTGATTTTCTCCAGTTAAAGAATATTCAAGACCTCTTTGGTTCAGTTTAAACCTCTCAACGGTTTATCCTAATACTTTCCAAATGAACACTTCTAGTTCAGATAAATCGCTCCAAGATTTATTCTGATTCTTTCCAGTCAAACAACATACAAGACTTCTACTAGTTTCAGATAAATCGCTCCCAAAGATTTGTTCTGATTCTTTTCCAGTTGAAATCAAGTTCAGATTTAGTACATTTTCTGTCAACAATCACCTTTGGATGGCATCTAAAAGCCCATCTTCGACAAATCTCCATCATTCCTCCAAATGGCATCTATAAGCCCATTCACAATCCATCTTCGAGTGCAAATTTCTGGGCACTCTAGTGTCCAATCATCTTCCACCTACAAGTCACGAATGGCAGATCAGCCAATCTAACTCTTCAGGTTTAAGAAGATTGAACAGGGGCAGTTGTTGTACCCAAAAATTTTCTCTCTCATTTATCAAGTTATTTTCTCACAAGATCTCTTTTGGTTCAAGACTGCACTAGGGTTGATCAGCTCAAGACACCTCCTTATGCACTGATGACTGAAATTAGGTTTGAAATTGCACAAGAATAATTGAACTTTTAATGCCTTATATGACTTTCATGGATCATTTTGGACCCTCAACATTGCTCATGTCAATTTTCAAGTCTTGGATCACATTTTTGCTCAATCAATTGATCAGTTGACCTAAAAATCAACTGTATTGGGGAAAAAGTCAATTGTGGTCAATTTACCGTCAAACTTCATAATTTTTTATCCATATCAACATTGTGAACTCCTATATGTAATTTGATCAAGTTTGGACCACAATTCCTCAAGAAATTTGATCAGATCATCAAAAGGGCAAAATGGTAAAAATTAGGGTTTTGATTGAGAAAGGGCAATTTCTAATTTTTGACCTAGCAAATGGTTATTTGGTTTGAGAAATTACCTCAATGTTTCAAATGCATCATTTTGACCTAATGGTATGGCTCAAAACTTCCCTCAAGATCAATTGATTGATAGTTGATTTTCAGTCAACTGATCAAAAGTCAACCGCACACTGAAAAGTCAAGTCAAGCATCACATTAGCTTCCTGGGAACTTGAGGAAGCTAACCCAATCACTAGAAATCATTGAAAGTTTCTCAAACTCAAAACACAATACCCTCTTGCAAGGTAAGTTTTCTGACTTTTGAACTATTCATATAGGCATTGTTAAGCTTTCATTTTCAAAGATAAAATGTAGATATCATTGCCACGAAGCTGTACATATCCATAGTTTGCATTTATATGGCTTGAGCTTAGAGAATTTTAGAGTTGAAGTTTCTGAAATTTTTAGGTTTTAAATTAGGGCCAGAAAAATTCCCACTCATCTTTGACTTTTAGCTTTAGTTATTTATATAATTGGATTTGTGGGAAGAAATACCACAACTTTCATGTTTGTACTTTCTATTTTTGTTGAGAGATGAAGAAGTTACAGGTACTCTGGCTGGGCGTGAGATTGAAGATGAAGTTCAGGCCATGGACTTGATTTGTAATATATATTTATGGTTTTGTATTAATAAACAGATGTATAGCCACCCCAATGGTAAAGCCCGCGCCGGTTAACCTATGGGACTTGGGTTCGAGCCCTAGTGGTACCCTTTTGTTCACTTTTCACATATCTTTTTCTTTTTTGTTCCAGCAAACAGGTACATGGGCCTCCACCATTGGGCTTAGACATTTTTGCTGATTGCTGACCCCTGTTTATTTTCATGCCCCTGACCCAAACCTTTTTATTTTTCTTTTTTATTTTATTTATTTTCTTTTATATTTTATATTATATTTTTATTTTATTTATTATTATTATTATTATTATTATTATTATTATTTTTATTAATAAAAAAAATCCAAAAATATTTTATTTATTATTTTTACACTTATTTAGTTTATTTCTTTATAAAAAAAAGAACAAAAAAATATTTTCTTAACAATTTAATTTCTTTTTTTAATAAATAATAATTAGATTTAGGTTTTTGATTTCTTAATTAAAATAAATTTAGAACTTAGGTTTTCTTTTAATTAATTAATTTTCATATTATTATTATTAATTTAAAACCTTTTCACAAAAAACCCTAAAAATATTTTTAACTTAATTTCTTTCTTAATTAATTTAGGTTTAAGTTTTATTAATTTTTTTAATTAATCATTTTCTAAATTAGGTCAAGACTAAACCCCTTTCATAAAAAAACCAAACAAAAATAATTTCTTTTTCATTTGCATTTGTACATTGTTATTTATTCAATTCTTGTATATTATTCAACATGGTTGTAATAGTTAATTAGGTTTAATTTTCTTGCAAAATCCCCATTTGTAAATTTATACACCCCCTCCCCTAATGATGTAATAGCTTAGTATTTTTATTTTTCGCAATTTAATGCTTTATGCTAGTAAATTAGGGTTTGTATGGAAAGATAAAAACAAGTTAACAAACCCTAATATAAGACAAATCAAGCATGAAAAAGACACACTTGCACACTTACACCCTTAGGGTAAATCCACTTGTTGCCTTGAGAAATAAATGGTCATAATACGTATGTAAGATGTCTTAGCAAAAAAAATGAAAATACAAGATCATAGTCCCTCGATGACGCTAGAAATGTTGTCTTACGAATGATCTTAGTCCCTTAAAGAAAATGCTAAGATATCTTACAACATTGCTATTCATGACTATACGATGACCCTTGCCCGTCCCTTTTACATCTAAAGATAGGGTTTCTTACTAAATCAATGGTAAGATAACAATGTTAAAGGAAAGAGGAAATAAACATGAAAGACTTTTGAGTAGGTAGAATGTTCCTAGTTGCTTGCTCATTTTTCAAACCAAAACATCCTTGCTATTTTCAAAACAAACACCAACACTTTCAAAAAAACATCTTTCAAAATTGAAAACATTTTCAAAAGATCAACACTTTGTATACATTCTTACGAACGAGAATCATTACAAAGTTTGCCTAAATGAAGGCGTCTTTTCAAAATACTTTCAAAAACCACACAAAACACATTTTCAAACAAAAGCAAGTGATCTAGCAAGCAACTAAGAGCCCGTAGATAACTACGGATGAAAAGGGTGCTAATACCTTTCCTTTTCATAATCTATCCCCCGAACTCAAGAAAACAATCTCAAAAGTCTTTCCTGTTCTTTTCAACATTTCCTTTTGGATAAAAGAAAAGTCGGTGGCGACTCTTTGTATCCGCAATATTTGCGATAAAACGCAAAACAACCAAGTCAGTTCTCTCACCGCGTTACAATAACCATTTGAATCCACAGATTAAATATTTCCACCATCTTTGGAGTTAGGTAAAAATATTTATTTTCTTTGTCTGATGCAATTTTATAAGTTTAGGGTTGCTCTTAAAAGAAAAATAAGAAGTTAAAAAATGACTTCTTAAAAAAAATTGAAAAAGAAAAGAAAGATAAATAGGACCAACAAAATCTTTCTCTAATACCAAGTAATCAAGCAAAGAGTGATATGGAATGAAGCAGTTATTATAAGAAAAATTAGGTACCTAACTCTTAAGGTTAAACCTACTATCCCAAAATATTCTGCTATGACATAAACTACGTTACAATCTTGAAAAGACCTAAAATAATGTATGTTTAAATATGACTTTAATTTACTTTGTTAGAAAGTTTACAAACTCATTGTTAATTGCTTATGCACATTGATTGTGTGTTACCTTGTCAAATTAAGTTAATAAAGATGATATGAGAGACAAGTTGAGTAATTGTGTTTTTGGGACGAACTTTTTAGAGTTAATATGATTGAAGCGGGGAATTGACGTGTTGATCAACAAAAGAAAGGTGACATTCATTGGTAAAGATAAAAAGTTTATTTTTGATCAAAATTTCAGTTTATAGATAGATTACTTGAGGACAAGTAACAAAATAAGTTTGGAGTTGTGATGACACTCAGTCATTACTTAATATTTGTGAGCAATTTCAGAAAAATCGATAGAATTATAAGCAAAAACAAACCCAAAGTATGGAAGAAGTGAGCAAAAATAACCAAGAGAAAGAAAGTTGGGACTCAGTGAAAATTTGAAGAAAAGAAATGATTTTGCCTCTGTTTTTCTCGTGACCACGAAGCTCTCATCGTGGGCGCGATGACATCACATCATGATCACGATATATGACAACGCGGTTGTGATGAAGCACTTTTTTTGACACGCGCTAACTGCTATATAAAGGACTTTTTGCTACTTATTTGATGGTTTTGAATTTCTAAAGGAGAAAGTGACACCCAAGGGTTTTGTACACGAATTTAGAGAGCATTTGAAGTCATTGGAGAGCATATTTTTCGTTGATTTTGATGAGTATTTCTCATCAATTCATGGTAATTGGTAATTTCACTATGAGTAGCTAAGTTATTTTAGATTAGGTCTTTTGAGATGAACCTAATTGTAGTTTGTTGGATCATATGATTGTTTGAGATTATTTAAAGGTTTTTATGTTATAATTATTATTTAATTATTTTTATGTTCATTGCTTTTTGTGTGTTGACGAGCGCACGAATTGATCTTAGATGAGTAGGATAATTATTCAACTTAATAATTAACTAGGAATAAGTAATTATAAGTTATGGCTTTTGAATTGAGGAACGTAGAACACGTGATTTAACTCTGAATTAGCTTAAGGAATTAGAGAATTATTGTATAAATGAGTGAGTTGTACACCAAAGAATTAGGTTTAATGATCTTGTTAATTCGCCGTGAGATTATAACGTAATTATTATTCACCGGATACACAATCGTCGACATGTATAATTAGGAAATTTGATAAAAAAATCTAATTATTTTTTCTTATCAAACTTTACTCCGAAAAATTTCTCATTTTGTTTTCATACTAAATCACTCCCCATTATTTATTTAAATCGAATTGTTATTCCTTGTTAAATTTCCAATCCTTATAGAGACGCGTGATTTTATTATTTTGACGAGACTGATACACTTGCTAGTTTAGTCCATCACTACTTTAGAGATTCAAATTCCTACTCAATCGAGATTGAGAAGTTCATATCAACCACATATACTTAGAAACTAAGAAAGTATATGTAATAGTAATTCATGTCAATTACAGAAAACTAGGCATTAAGTAAGCAAATAGACAAAGAGCAATCATAGGGGGTGTAGGAAAACAAGGGTCCTCGTACAAACATTTATTTGGCATTTAATTACAAAATCAAATCAACATTAATAATGGAAGAATCGCACGTCACTTCCCCAAATTTTAGAGATTGTATGGTCACTCCTAGCAACAGTTCATATTCCTTCTACATCCCAAATGCATTCATTCCAACAACAGATCGATTTCATAAAAATCATTAGAAGAACATAAGTACAAGAACTTAATTGGAAGCCACCAAAATGAGCAATGCAATACATCTTATTATTTTCTTAGATCTTATTGATATTAGTAATCTAGCATCAACAATATTGATTAGAGTAAAAGGGTTATACACTTACCTTTTTCTTTTTGCTTCCAAGTACAAAGCTAAGGCACAAAACATAGACAAATCTAAATCTCTCCCTTGAAAATGATCTTATATAAAAGTAATGATCAAAAAGAAGGGAAAGAAAAATATAACAAAAAGTTAAAGGCACCATACCATGCATATACATTAGCTATAAGTATATTCAATAAGAAATATATAACCAACCCTCTATGGTTTTCCAATTGAACTTTGTAATCCAATCTCATTATGCTTCTTAGAAGGCCCTGAAGGTGGAACCATTCCTTTTGGCAACAAACCAAAGATATTTGAATCCAAAGACTTAGTTTTAGGATACACTTTGAAAACTTGAGTGTGTCTAGAGCCATAACCATGACCAACAAAATATATCACCAAAAGTAGCATTACAAGCAACACACTCTTATCCATTTTTTCCATCTCAATATAAATAGAGTGTGATGAATTAATGGTGCAAAGTTGGTTAATAAATGAAGAAGAGAATTTATGTAGCAAATTAGGGTTGTTTGTGAATGAAGCATAAATGAATGAATTTATGGAAATGGTACTAAGTAGGATAGCATTTAATGAAGAAGAACAAGGTGCGGAAAAATGGGGGAGAAGAGTAAATGCAGGATCATGTGGTTTAAGATTTTGGTGTTGGAGTGATATGGTTTTGGTAGTTTGTAGCAATAAATGAGACAACATGAAGGAATAGTGGTTTTATACAATTAAAAAGTGAAGAGGAAATCCTTTAAGAGGCATTGGAACTGGTCCTTAGGAAGGGTGTTCTCGTAATTCCTTACAACAAGTTGTGGATAGTGGAATCTAAGAGAGTGTTTCTTTTGATGATTCAAATTTTAATTTGGTGAGTAGTTTTATTTTCTAAGAATATTTATAAAATATATTTATTTTAAATTTTAAAATAAATACTAAATGAATTAAAATATTTGATAATAGGAAATTATAGGTGGTTACTTCTTATTTTCATGGAAATAAAAGATTTCTACCTTATAAAATAAGAATAAAAAATGATAAAATTATGTGTAAAATAAATTCCTGAAAATAAGAAGTTTCTAAGCATACTTTTTTATAACTTAAAATAAATATTGACATATAAAATATTTCAATCTACATTTCTGAGAATAAACTCAAATCTATGAAATAAACACCCTTTAACATGAAAAAGTATTGACAGATGAATTGGTGAATGAAAAGGGTAAGGATAAATAATATATAGATTAATGTTAAAAGGATACAACTTAAAAATTAAATGTAAAAAATATTCAATTTGAAATTTATGAATTCACTTGTAAGTGGAGTTTATTAATCTGTTGAATCCAATTATTTGATTCGATTTAATTTTTTGTGTAATTTTAAAATTGAATATTTCAAGAAATTATAGTAGTTGAGTTTGCAGTCTTTATCCATGTTCAATGGACAAATTGATTGTATGATTTTTTTTTTAAGTATATCGTTTTACTAGGTCTCATGTTTAGGAGATTATGTACCTTCAGAGAAATTGTGATGGTCAGATTTAAAATAAGATCTTTGTATAATGGTCAGATTGTCCGAGTGACTTTCTCCTTAAGCATCTCGTCCCATTAGACCCCATGTTTAGGGGCTGTGTACATTCTAGAAAATTATGAAGCCCGACTTTTGAATTTTGGTCCATGTGCGATGGTCAGTTTGCTCGGATGACTTTTTCCATAAGCATCTTGCCCCACTGGACCTCATACTTGAAGGCTTTGTATATCTCTGAAATTTGTGATGATCAGATTCAGAGTCTTGGTCCATGTGCGATGGTTGGTTTGCCCAAATAATTTTTTCCTTAAGCATCTCGTCCCACTGATTTGTATGTTTAGGGGTTGTGTACAACCTCGAAAATTGAGATGGTTTGGTTATGGCCATAACCGAGGATAAATAGCCCACATAAAGAGAATTGGCGAGTCAAAGGTCGTCCAATGCGAACTACCAGCAAACAAACATTTATGAGTCACTACATTACGCCAAACAAGACTTTAGACAACTCTCTTTTTGGCTTTAGACAGCGTTTTAAAGCGCTATCTATTCCAGCGCTACTGTAGGTAAAGACATCGTTTTGTTAAAAGTAAAAGCGCTGCTAAATCCCCCCTTTAGGCAACCCTTTTAATTTGAAAGCGCTGATAAAGGCCCTCTTTAGCCAGTACTTTTACTTTTAAAGCGCTGCTAAAGGCCCTCTTTAGCCAGCTCTTCTAGTTTTAAAGCGCTGCTAAAGGCTCCCTTTAGCCAGCGCTTTTTCTGAAACAAAAAAAATTAAAAATAAAAATCTCCTTTAGACGGCACTTTTAATGTTAAAGCGCCGTCTAAAGCCCCTTTTAGGACGCACTTTTTTTAAAGCGCTGCTAAAGGCCCCCTTTAGCCAGCGCTTTTTCTGAAGAAAAAAAAAAAGAGTCCCTTTAGGCAGCACTTTTACAGTAAAAGCGTTGTCTAAAGAGGGCTTTAGACATCGTTTTTTAAAGCGCTGTCTAATGTCCACGAAAATTTTTATATAACATTTTTGAAAAAAAAACGCTGTTTGATATATAAAATTTTATATGCACGGATTTTAACCATATTTGCACTAGGTTTTAACCATATTTTGCACCTGTATATACCATTACAAATTTCACCAGATTTTCACTAATATTGGAGCTTCAATCCAATAACAAATAATACCAAAAGAGACTATACATTTGCACCAATGTACTTATATACACTATTAGTCTTGTACATGTATACTTTTACAAAAAAACAACACTAAAACAACACCATTATATACCATTACAAAATCTATTCATCTCTATCTTCTACATATACACATATAACCTGAAACAACACCAAAATATCGTAATTCATACCATGATACAAATAAAATATATATAATTTACCACTTGACAAACAACAACAAAATTGTAACACTTGAATATACTCAAAATTCCCATCAATTAAAGTAAGATTACAATATACCTTATATAACTTTCGTCTCAATAATGTATCACCAATTCTCTTTAAGTTCATCCAACTTAGAACTTGAGTAATAAGCACACTTGAATTCATCAAAGTACTACATAATAATATAACATAGTATGTTTAAGTTAAAACTATTTAATTATATGAGAAATATGTGTTAAATATTAAAATAACTCATAAGTTAGAAATCCATACCTTAGATGGAATCTCTATTCGATCTAAAAGAAGGATTTCTCTCATAAACCTCAACATGTAAAAACCGCAATCTACTTCATTACACTGCCGAGGACACTACACATGAAAAGAAAATATGGATAAGGCCTAAATTTTATCAAGTATCATCACTATTAATATAATCAAAATTGTGATAATTAACTAATATACCTCCACTATAATCCATGTAATGTTGTTGGCTTAACTCTTTGGTACTTGAATACCTCTTTGTGCTCGAAAAACTTGTATAATACTAATAAAACATAAACGCATATTTAGAACAATTCACATAAATAAATAAATAAATATACACACGAATATTTAGAACAATCTCACTTACGTATCAACCATATTCTTCATATCTTGGTATGTACTTGGATCATTGCGTAAAGAATCCATTAGATAATATGGTATGTGAGATACTTTGAAGACCATATGGGTTCATTTCATCAGTAGATAATGCCAAGAGAAGGTTTCTTGCGTCTTCTCCAAAATCAAGATAATCATCATAAATTTTCAACCACTATGGTGAATTTGTCGGATGTCGATACTTTCTATCAATAATTCTTTCATCTGCATGCCAATTCAAGTGTCTTGCATCGGTTTCACTACGAAACATGCGCCTAAATCTCATAATTATAGGAAAATACCATAAGACTTTTGCTGGAGACAATTTTTTTTCTTATATCGAGATAAACCGCATTTAGGGCACTCATTTAATGATGCATATTCGTTTCGAAACAAAACACAATCATTTGGACAAGCATGTATCTTACCATAGCTCAGAGAGCACATCATTTTTTTGGCCTCGTAGATTCGATTAGGAAGAACATTATCCTCCGGAAGCATATCTCTCATAAGGGCTAATAACTTTGTGAAACTTTTATCCGACCATCCATTTCCCGCCTTTAAGTTGTACAACTTTAATACCGCAGATAGTCTTGTGAATTTAGTGCAACCTTTATACAACAGTTTCTCTGCATCGCTTACCAACCTCTCAAACATTTTGGGACAATCCTTAAGATCTTCTTCAAGTGCTTCTGTAATCTCTTCAACTCGATCACAATCATATGTATTCGTGTCATTGTCGTCTGGAGCATAGGTCGTCGTATTAATTTTCTCCCCCGGTTCAACATTCTCGTTAATTTTCTCACCATGATATATCCAACACTTATAACTTTGATCAATCTCACGCGTCAGTAAATGCGATTTTAATCCATCTGCGTCAACCCAACCCACATAACAACAACCCAAGCAAGGACATTTCATTCGACTAGAGTCTTTGACATGTTCAACAGTAAACTTAACGAATTCTAATACCCCATTCTCGTACTCTTTTGACAATCGTTCGGCAATCATCCATTTTTTATCCATGAAATTACTATGAATTAAGGTAAACAAAAACACTATAATTATTCACGCAACTATTTCAAAAGAACATAAAGAAAAACACTTTCGCGATAAAAAAAATATTAATACAAACTTTTAGAAATATTTCATAAGATTTAATCAGATTAATTCTAGATCGATATAGACTAAAATTAATTATTTCTATATAAAATTAATTATGCTTTTTAATTGATATATATAGAATGTTTTATAATTTAGGAAGAAGATAGCAAATAAATAAACGAGTCAGTAATGTTGAATTTGAACTTGACTTACCAAAGAAAGAAGAAGGGTTATTGGTGCCGACAGCGGATGCTGCTGCTTTGATGTTCTTTGAATCGGTGATGGTCTTCGACTAACTACACCAATATAAAAAAGTCTTAGCCAACTTTTTAGTAAGCACACTAACATTGAAAATTCATAGAGTTGAGAATAAAATCACGACACCAATCCTCAAATGAAAATAAAATCAAAGAACTCATTTTGTTACACAATTTAAGAATCGGAACATGGAAAATTGATTTCAACACATAATTTATTCGATCAAACAAAAACCGGGAAGTAACTATAACAATTTATAAATGCTCGATAGTTTCAACTCAAGAAGACTCGAAAAAAAAAGGGAAAGCACCCGATGTCACAACCATGCGAACTTTCGAATTTAAATCAAATTACACAATAAAGTTGTTCAAATCTCAAAGCAACGGTAAAAGATGAATTGCTTCCCCATGAATGGTTCTCGACTATATCTTATGCGAATGACGCGACATAGACATCAAGCCGTCATCGAAACTAAAATGAAATCAAACGATCACAACAAAGTGGCACCGTAACCGAATTAAACCTTGAATTCATAACAACATGTATCGAAATCTCTTTCAAATTTTCTCATACAAAGTGACACAACATTGAATTCAAACCCGAAACTCTAACAAATAAAACAAAACGGGTAGCCCCAATAGTTTCTCGGTTAGTTTATACACGAATAAACGCGACATCAACATCCAACCTTCATCGAAACTAAATAAAAACGGACAGCCTAACAGAGTTTATATCACTAACTAATCAAACTTATAAACAGGTCACGTGTTTTGAAGAAATGTAGAAGGAAATATCTAGAAATGTAAAAGGAAATGAATACCTAGAAATGTAGAAGAAAATGTTGAACCAAGCTTAACAAAACCAAATGTTGGTGAAATGGTTGATAGAAGTCCTACAAGAGAGTCCAAAAAATCAAATGTTATAAACCAAATACCCAAAGAACCATAGCAGCAGTAGAGATAGGAACAAGGAAAACTTACCTTGAGATACGGTGGAGGGTGACAACTGAGGGACGACGAAAGGAGGGCGGTCGGAGGAACGACGGAAGGAGGGCGGTCGGAGGAACGACGGAAGGAGGGCGGTCGGAGGGACGACAGAAGGAGGGCGGTATCGGAGGAACGACATAAGGAAGAACAGAAAAGTGTTACATTTCTGGAGGTCTGTGAATAGAAACGAGTTCTGGAGGGATTCTATTTTTTTAAATTCTAATTATATGATTTTAGACAGCGCTTTTGAGAAGCGCTGGCTAATATAGGCCTTTAGCAGCGCTTTTAAGATTTTTTTTATAAAATTTATATGACTTTAGACAGCGCTTCGGAGAAGCGCTGACTAATGTGGTCCTTTAAAGCAACCCTTTTAACAGCGCTTTTCAGAAGCGTTGTCTAAGGTCGGCCTTTTAGCAGCGCTTTTACTCATTTTTGTATACGGTTTCCGTGTTTTATTTTTTAATTTATTTATAGCAGCGCTTTTGTATAAAAGTGTTGTCTAAGGTGTATTGTCTAAAGGTCTTTTTGGCGTAGTGCTATCACATGACATCAACACATATCTCTAAGTGTAGTAATTATCGTTTATGGACCAGATCAATGACATGGATATTCATTATGCTGACTAATGACAGTTAAAGCCCTTGTCTGAGATCCAATCGCTTAAAACACAAACATAAGGGGGGAGTAAAATAGAGGACGAAGACATACTCAACTTTTAGAAAGAAACTACAAATTATGACTCTTTCTGACGTGCATCAGAGAGGAGTTATCAATCAATATTCTTGCATGAACAGAAATTTTATAGAAAATTTTTAAGGTTTGAGATCCTAAAAGACACACATTTAAAAAATATTTGTTAAAGATTTATATGATTTAGTTTCTAATAGTCTATGATAGTTAAATGACTATAACTTAATGCGCTTCTAAAAGAAATGTATATTTTATTCACTAACTTTGAGTGATTAGAGTTGGACATCGACACAAACCATTTTATTATAAATATTTCTTTCAATTAAACTTTAAATATTAATTTACCATGTTGGAATAGGAGATAAACTCGCCTCAATAATTTATAAATTAAATAAATTATTGATATTTATAAATTAATAAATTAAAATTAAAAGTAAGTTTTTTTTCAATGGTTTCATCACACCTATAGTAGTAATATTTAATTTTGTGCGGAGATAATATGGCAAGTGATGTGACATATGGATAAACCGTAAGGATATGGATTTGAATTGAATGCATTTATTGTTGAATCACATAGTTTTATATCTCAACCGTCTCATTTCAAGTTAATAACTGAAACCTGTTTAAATTGATTAGATGAATATATGTGGGCCTCTCCATGGACATTAATGACCGACTAAGAAACTCAATGTCTCAAACTGTTCTTCTTTAGTCTCACATAGCAATGTGCAATCAATGACTTGGGGACTAAACTCTTCAATGATCTTAATGTCATGTCATAGCTATCTCAATAATAATATTCTTCAGAAAATTATATATACAAATAGACAGAACCTCTTTGAACGTGTAAGATGGTCTAGTATACAGTTTTACATCTTTTTTATAATTAAATTATTAGTAAAAAAATTTTTATACATATATTTTATGGTAAAATAGAATTCCTTATAAATTTTTTTACCGTATACAACTACGGTGTGAGTGTCAACATTTAGTGTATGACTAGCATTTTCTCTAATAAATTGGACAATGAAATTAAGGTCCCCACAAAATGTATAGAAATAGGAAAGGGGCAATTGGACCCATGTGCTGTGTGGAAGCAGAGACAGATATTAAAGACAAATTTCTTGTGGTAGGGTTGATTGTGTTGTAGTCATGCTTTTTAGAGTTTTCTTGAAATGGAAATAAATTAAAGTTGAGTTGCAAGATAAAATAGCATAATAGTATGCCTTAAAAA
Organism: Vicia faba; assembly: GCA_948472305.1. NCBI lineage: Eukaryota > Viridiplantae > Streptophyta > Magnoliopsida > Fabales > Fabaceae > Vicia > Vicia faba. Next base: position 908,178,338 of record OX451738.1, on the reverse strand, counting down.
AATTGTTGTTTAATTTTATTTTAAATAATATACTACTTTATATACTTTTTGTGCCAAGTTAGTCTTTGGGAATATTGAAAAACGTGAACAATATTAAGGTAAATTTCATTTTATCAATAAATGTATGTTATCAAAAGTCTTGTTTGATTATTTGGAAAGATAAACTAGATCTTCAATTTAATAAAATAACATTGTAATTATATTATATTTATTGTTATAATAATGGAGTTCCAAGAACAAATTAAAACTATGTAAAAGATTAAATTTTTTTTTTGAATAAATACAAGAAATTTTATGAAATTTTTATGAAAGAGAGAAGAGAAAAAAGAAGAAGAATTATAACTGTTTTACTCTTCACTTACTTTTTTAGAGTTTAAAGATTACAGGTGAATAACAACAATCAATTTCTCTCAAAAACTTTAGAGGACTAGTCTATTTATAACTAAGTTAACTTAAGCTACAAGGTAACTAAAATAATTGGACTAAACAAACAGGCCCAATTCGATATGTTAACAATCCTAGCAGTTCGACTATTGTATGCTTCGACTACATCATGCATGACTTCAACATCAGCATGTGAACAGACTTCAATAACATGCTTAATATATGTCGAACCAAGAAGATATCCTTGTTGAGACTAAGTTTGGTCCAAAATCTCATAAATGTCCACCTTAGAACAAACTCTATAACATCAAAGGAACAAACTAGCTTTCTCCATGCCACTTTATCAATCACATAGAGTGGAAAAAACTTACAGGTTGAAATTATCTTGGTAATCATATCAACAATATTGTCTTCAGTCGAAACCTTTAGCACTTGGACTTCTTCACGCTCGATTATCTCTCTGACGAAATACAACCTCATATCGATGTGCTTGGTTTGCTCATGATAGGCGGAAATCTTTGACACGTGTATTGCACTTTCACGGTCACATTTAATAGTGATAGCTCGACCTTGAAGTTTCAGCTCCTTAGCAAGACCTTCTAGCCACAATGCTTCTTTCACAGCTTCAGTAAGGGCAATATATTCTTCTTAAATGGTTGATAAGGCAACAACCTTCTGAAGTGTTGCTTTCCAAGTAATAGATGTGCCAAACATGTATCCAGAAATAGATTTCCTGGAATTCATACAACATGCATAATCAAAGTCAACATATCCTTTGATTTCTACTTTATTATCATCACCACATGCTCCACTATAAATCAGGACTTTGCTCAGAGACCCATTTATGTAACTTAGAATCCATTTCAATACTTGCCAGTACACCTTTTTAAGATTGGCCATATACCTGCTTAGAAGGCTTAATGCATATGTTATGTTTGGCCTAGTGCATACCATAACATACATCAAATAGGCTACTATGTTAGCATATGGTATGTTATTCATATATGTTCTTTAGACCTCATTGCTAGGATACTGAGTTATATTGAACTTGAATTGAGGATTTGTCAGAGTCATAACCGACTTTGCATTTGACATACCAAACTTGTTGATAATCTTCAGTAGGTATGTCTCTTGAGATAAGCATAATCTTGACTGTTTTCTATCTCTCCGGATGTCAATCCCAAGGATTTTGGTAGCAGCACCAAGATCCTTCATCTCGAACTCCTGCCCGAGTTCAATCTTTACCCTCAATACTTCTTCGACACTATTTTTGGCTATGAGGATATCATCAACATAAAGCAACAAAATCACAAGTGAACTTCCAGGTCGAAATCTCAAGTAAACACAATGGTCGAACTGGATTATAGTAAAACCTATGCATGCCATGAACTTGTCAAATCTCATATTCTATTATCGAGGAGATTGTTACAGGACATACAAAAACCTATTTAGTTTGTACACAATCCTCCTTGCCCTTTTCTTTATACCCTTCAGGTTGCTTCATGAGGATTGTTTCATCTAGATCATCATACAAGAAATCAGTCTTCACATCCATTTATGCCAGTTATAGGTCAAACTTTTCTACCATATCAACCAATATTTGAATGGACATATGCTTCACAATAGGAGAGAACACATCAATAAAGTCGACTTCTTCTTTCTGAGTGAACCCCCTACCGAGCAATCTTTCCTTGTATTTCTTCGACACCACTCTTAGATTTCTTCCTTAATTTTGAAAATCCACTGACAGTTGGCTAACATGGCCTCTGCAGGTTTCTCGATAAGCTTCCAAGAGTGGTTATCATAATGAGATTTCATCTCATCATCCATGGACTTCAGCCACTCAATCTTGTCTGGACTCCTCATAAACTCCTTATAGTCTCTAGGTTCTTCATCTAGAACCTCATTTGCAGAGATTAAGGCATAAGCTATGAGATATGCATAACCAAGTCTCTGAGGTGGCTTAGTGACTCTTCTCGATCTGTCTCTTGCTAACTAGTAGTCATCAACATGTTCCTCTATTTCTTCAACATCATGTGCTTCTTCCTCGACTTCATCTGGGTTTTTTCATTTCAACATCGACATGTTCCACCACAACAAGAATCTCTTCATGTTCCAGCTCTTCTATATAAATCTTTGCATTTTGACCATCATTATGAGTTTTCTTAAAATTCGTCTCAACTTCATTGAAAATTACATCTTGACTTGTGATACACTTCATATGACATGGCTCTAGGTACACAGCCTATAAGCTCTGACTCCTTAAGGGTACCCCATAAGCATACATCTTAGAGCTCTAGGTTCGACCTTGTCTTTCCTAATGTGAGCATAGGATACACAACCAAATACTTTTGAGTCTGTAAATTAGGTGGATGTCCCGACCATACTTCTTCAGGTGTCTTAATCCCCTAGGAAGTTGATGTACATCTATTTATCAGATAATTTGTTGTCGAAATAGCCTCAACCCAAAACACCTTCTTCAATCCAGCATTAACCAACATGCATCTAACTCTTTCCAAAATGGTTTGATTAAACCTTCCAGCTAAACCATTTTGCTGGAGAGTACCTACAGTAGTGTTGTGCCTTACAATACCGGAAGCATCATAATAGTTGTCTAAAGCCTCATTGTAAAATTCAAGACCATTGTCGGTCTTCAACCTCTTGACCTTTCTTCCAGTTTGGTTTTCGACCATAGTCTTGGAACTTTTGAAAATTTCAAAAGTTTCATCCTTAGAAGAAGCTTCACCACCATAAGACTTCTGTGAAACTTTACCCTTCTTCTTCTCAAACTTACCATCCTTCTTTGAGAATTTTCCTTTAACAGACAATCCTTCACCAACAGATGATGACTTGTGCTCCTTTCTTTCGTTCAAATCCTTCGAGTACAAGGCTGATTGAACTTCTTCAAATATCACTGACTCTCTTCCATATAGGGTTTATTTAAAGTAAGCATGAGATCTTGGTAAAGCACACAACAATAATAACGCTTGATCTTCATCACTAATGGTAACATTAATATTCTCAAGATCAAGAATCACCTTATTCAATATATCCAATTGTTAAGTCAAGAATTTGTCTTCACTCATCTTGAATGAATATAAAGCTCGCTTCAGGTAGAGGTGATTGACCAATGATTTAGTCATGTACAGGCTTTTGAGTTTCATCCATACACCCGTCACCGTCTTCTTCTTCGAAACCTGTCGGAGAATCTTATCACCAAGGCTCAATATGATGGAATTATGGGCTTTCTCTATCAATGATGTCTTCTCCTTCTCTGATATCATAACATCTATCTTATTTTATGCTTTTATCGTATCTAAAAAACCATGTTGAACAAGAAGAACTTGCATCTTCAAGTGCCATAGACTGAAATCATTCACACCAGTGAATTTCTCAATCTCATACTTTATTGACGATATCTTCTTCTCCACACTCACTGCACTAGTTTGTTGTAACCAAGTGCCCTCAAGAACAAACCAAAAACTATGAGAAAGATTGAGTTTCTTGAACAAACACAAGAAACTATTAGGTTTTCATGAAAGAGAGAGAAGAGGGAAGGAGAAGAAGAAAAACTAGGATTAGTTATAACTATTTACTATTCACTTACTCTTTCAGGGTTCAAAGATTACAAGTGAATAACAACAACCAACCTCTGTCAACAACCTGAGAACTAGTCTATTTATAAATTACTAAGATAACTTAAGCTATAAGCTAACTAAAACAATTAGGCTAAACAAATAGGCCGAATTCAATATACTAACCATCCTAGAATTTCGACTACTGCAGGCTTGAGCATACTTCGATTACTGCACGCAAGACTTCAACATCAGCATGTAAGCAGACTTCGACACGATGCTTAATCTTGTCAAACCAAAAAACCACCATTGTCAAGACTAGAATTCGATCCAAAATCACATCTTATTTATCAAAGTTAATACTTTTTTTTAATATGAAACTTTGAAGACTAGAGGCGCAAAAATTATTTCTAGACACAAATCTAAAAATTAACAATTTTTAAAACTTTTGATGCGGAAGCAATTAACTGGATAAGTCGTCTAAAAACAACTAATTGGAAACTCAAATATACAAATTATACACGATAAATCTATGAAACAAAACGAGTAATAGTTTGATACAAACGCAAATCAATAATTCACTTTATTTATTGTTTGAACACAATCACTTTGCAATGCTATTTCCAAGGCTAAATAATAAAAGAACTAAATTATAGTTTTATCAAATACTTGGCGTGCAAATGAATTTTCAAAATTTCTCTTTGATTAGTGTTGATATACAAAACCACTTATAATCAAAATTGATTATAAGCTATATCCACCCCTATTTAAAAAAATAGATTTTGAGAGAAAAATTCTTACAATTAAATTGTTATCACAATGCTATTTGATAAAAAAAATTGATGAAATTGAAAGCGAGTAAAAGCGGAAAAGTAAAAATACACAAGGAATTTGTCTACACAGTTCCCCATTGTCGTCCTCGCGTTGCGCCTAATTCCAATGGAACTAGGATAATTTTTATATGTAAAATGTTTAATACAATGGAAGAGTTAGAAACAAAAATAAAAAATTCTCCAATTTGGTGTTGATGCTCCTTCTTCCAACCTTTGATCTTAAGCAAGATCAAATCAACCGATAAATGCAATCTATTTTCCGCTAAAGCTACTTCCTTAAAAGGATTTCAAATACGCCAAGGTTTCTTGCAAGATTTCAAACACTCAAAGGGATTTTTCACTCGAGTAAATCTGATTACAAACTATCAACACAAGATCACCAATTCTATCACCCCATTCTTGCCACGTCCTTAAAAAGATTTCAAATACTCCAAGGTTCCTTGAAAAGATTTCAAACACTCTAAGGTATTTTTCACATGGATGAAATTTCAAACGATCTTGCATGAAAACCCCCAATTCAACAAATGATTTTGGAGGATAAACCCGATGGGTTTTCCCAGATGAAGACCCCAACAAGAACTCAACCCAAACCAATTGGAAATCCATAATTCATCATCTAGATGGCACCTCGACGGAAAATCATCACAATCTAATGTTGGTGTGTATGCATAGATTGGAAGGTTGAAGATGAAGAGAAAAAGTAGGATAGTTTTATGGTATCATAAAGTTGTGAATGATGCATGGATGATTATTTATAGTTGTGGGACAATTAGGGCAAGAGGGGCAAATTTGGAATCAAAAGGAAGTTAAAATATGACCATAACAAACTAGATGTGTCGACCTCAAACTTGTATGTGTCGACACATACTTTGTGTTTAGGTTGTACATGTCGACCTCATATAATGTCACGTGTCGACCTGAACAACTCATGGGCTACATGCTTAAATACACTAGTAGATGTGTCGACCTGAAAAACGGATGTGTGATGACACACAAATATGTGATATTTCTGGCTTGATATACACCAAATATTTCTCACACTTTAGTTTAAATTAAATTATTTTATAAGTATTATACATGTATTTTTCTATTTTTGCAGATATGCACTGAGCCAAACACTTTTGAAGAAATGAAGAAAAAAGGGTGCAAAAAGTAGTAAAAGAGCCTAAGGAGAAGAAAACAGCCCAAAAGCCCATCACACATGTGAGCACGTGGCCCACATGAAACCAAGTCCCGACGACCGTCAAGAGGACGTGACGAACGTCACGCTCCATGAAGACCAAGTGACTATCATCACTTGCGTGTGACGAACGTCACAACCTATCACCCCACGTTCTCCTCATCCAACGGACAGAAACACGTTCAAAGCATAATCCAAAGAGTTCCTACATTCTCTCACCCACTCAGTCAAAAGAGCAACGAACGTGACAATTAAATGGCCTATTATTTCTCAAGAAAGGAAGTGAACCGTTCCTACATTTTCGTGAGCAACGAATCAAGCAAGCACTATAAATAGAGCCTGAGACCACAGTAGAAAGGGTTCTGCATTTTGGCGAGAAAGTTTAGAGATTTTATTAAGCAGATATTATTTTCAGCAGAATATTATTTTCAGCATTATTTTCTTTTCCCGGTTATTTCTTTCCAGCATTATTCTTTCAGCATTATTTTCTTCTGTACCATTAAATATATCCTCCGATCGAAGTAAAGCCTACAATTTGTGCAGGAGTGCTTCTATCTTCAGAGTTATTACCAGGTTTATGTTTACAAATTCTTATTGCTTATTAATTAATACAATTATGTTTATTTGTGTTTGTCCTTTATATTATTCTGCAATTTGGTTTAATATTATGTTAGGCTAGAAATCCTATACCGGTATGTAAAGTCAATCAACCGAGGGAACGAGTAACTTAGTCGGGACTATTTTTACTACGAAACTTTCTTTTCTGGCCTAAAATACTATTTTTCAAATCATTAAATTGTTTGTTACGGAAGTAAAAACATATAGAGGTTAGGGTCAACAAAGCGGAAGTTTGAGACCTTTTAACTGGACAGTAGTAATTAGGCATTAGCTTAAAATACAGCGGAAGCACTTTAAAGTTAATTAAGATTTTGTTTAGTTTCCAAAAAGTGTTTTTAACTCCTGCGGGATGGTGGAAGCGTACGTTAGGACTTAACTGCATAACCTATATCAACAAAACAACAGTGTGAGACGAGGGTTTTTAAACTAGATAGGTTTTACTGAAAACTGTTTTGAAAATATAAAGACGCCCGACAGGTCGCTAGTTCCCGAGGTAAGACTGTTGCATACTGGTAATTTAGTTCATTGATTATTAAAATACAACTTAATTTAGTGATTAGTTTCCCTACAACCCAGATCAAATATTCATTAGCTTTAGATTTACATAGTAACAATAGAAAACGTAGATCGATTCATCAGTCTCTGTGGTTCGATATCTTTTAAAACTACTCGACAAGACTGTGCACTTGCAGTCCGAATCATTGGATACATAAGTACAAAATCCCACGATCAATTTTTTGGCGCCGTTGCCGGGGACTGATTTAAGTCGATATCGCTACTCTTTTGTTACGCAGTAGAGACTAGAGCAAAAACTTCTTTCTTTCTTTTCTATCTCTATTTCTTTTCTTTTCTTTTCTAATTTTGTATGCCAAACACTCGTTCGCAAGACGAGCCGTTATACATACAAATCAACGATATCGAGCATTATCTCAGACTTAGACGCCGCATTCAAGAGTACCATCTCTTGCATAATACTCAACCTCATCAATCACTCGAACCTCCTATTTCTCCACCAACCGAAGAAATGGATGCAAATCCTGCTCCGCGCCCACTCAAATCCTATGCCATACCCTCACAAGATGAACCACATAATAACATTGCTGCCCCTCCAATCGAGGCTAACAACTTTGAACTGAAACCCTCTTTGTTATCCGCTGTGCAACAAAACCAATTCTCTGGTGGGTTGATGGAAGACCCTAATCTTCATCTATCAATATTTCTACAGTACGCATATACAATCAAGAACAATGGGGTCAGTCAAGAAGCAATAAGACTTCGTCTCTTCCCTTTCTCTCTAAGAGACAGAGCAAGAGCTTGGCTCCAATCTCTACCCGCAAACTCGGTCACTACATGGGACGAGCTGAAGAAAGTTTTTCTTGCGAGATATTTTCCACCAAGCAAAACAGCTATGCTAAGATATCAGATAAGCGATTTTAGACAAAAGGAGAATGAATCCCTTTTCGATGCTTGGGAAAGATACAAAGATTTGATGAGACTATGCCCACATCATGGCCTAGAAGAATGGTTGATTATCTACACCTTCTATAATGGTCTCCTCTACAATACAAGATTAACAATAGACGCTACCGCAAGTGGTGCACTTATGGACAAATCCTACACCGCTGCCTATGCTCTAATTGAAAGTATGGCCCAAAACCACTATCAGTGGGGAAGTGAAAGAGGACACGCAGACAAAGGTACTATAGAGAAAGCACCGACAAAATGAGGAATGTATGAGATAAGCGACCTAGACAGTGTCCATGCTAAGGTAGATGCCCTCACCCTAAAGATTGATAATTTGACCACAATACCTCCAGCCACCGTGGCTGCTATAAATCCCAATTGTGAAATATGCAGAGTACCTAGACATCTAGTCACGGAATGTAAGATCTTGGCAGGAACTCCAGCTGACCAAGTGAATTATGCTCAAGGAAACCCTTACTCAAACACGTACAACCCTGGATGGAAAAATCACCCAAATTTCTCATATAAGAACCCCAATGCGTTGTATGCTCCAAACCAAGCACCTGCCGTACCACCTGGATATCAGAAAGCTCCTGCAAATGCTCCTAATGCACCTAAAAAATCAAACTTAGAACTGATGATGGAGAACTTCATAGCTACTCAAGCACAAACAAATAAAGACGTCCAAAATCAAAACATACACACTAATGAGCAGATAAAACAATTAGCAAACAAAATAGATACTTTGGCCACCCACAATAAAATGTTAGAAACCCAAATATCTCAAGTGGCTCAACAACAAGCAGCTACAGCCGCACGGGCTGATACGTTTCCCGGTCAACCACAACCTAACCCAAAGGGGCATGCTCATGCCATCATATTAAGAAGTGGAACCGAGTTAGATGGACCGCCTGACCCAAGACTATCAAATCAAAGTATGTATCAAAAGGCTGAAACGTCAACTGAGAAGGAGAATCAACCAGAGAAACCAGAGGTAGACGAAGAAGATAAAGGAGGAGAGGCCAAAGAAAAAGAAAAACCTTATGTGCCTCCACCGCCTTATAAACCCCAAATCCCTTTTCCTGGTAGATTAGCCAAACCCAAGAACGTAGGGCAATTTAAAAAATTCGTAGAACTTCTGAAACAACTCAATATAACAATTCCTTTCACAGAAGCTATAACTCAAATGCCCTCCTATGCCAAATTCCTCAAGGAAATCTTATCTAACAAGAAAAAGCTAGAAGATAACGAAACGGTAACACTTACAGCAGAATGTAGCGCGATTATCCAGAACAAGATGCCTCCTAAGCTGAAAGACCCCGGAAGTTTCTCTATACCATGTCATATAGGTAAGTTTGTCATAGACAAAGCCCTATGTGATCTAGGTGCTAGTATTAGCGTTATGCCTCTATCCATATGCAACAAACTGGAAATGGGTGAACTGAGACCGACAAAGATGTCAGTTCAATTAGCGGATCGCTCCGTCAAATACCCAGTAGGAATCTTAGAAAATGTTCCCGTACGAATAGGTCAATTCCACATCCCTACAGATTTCATAATCATGGATATAAGAGAAGACGAAAGCACACCTATCATCTTAGGAAGACCATTCTTAGCCATAGCTGGAGCTATCATAGATGTAAAAAAGGGCAAACTAACCTTTGAAGTAGGTGAAGAGAAAGTCGAATTTATTTTAACACAATTCTTACAAGTGCCCGCCATAGATGACATATGTTATCTGGTGGACATCGTGGACGAATGCGTAAGAGAAATTGAATGGGAACCAATACCTTGTTCCGAAACCATGAAGATTCCCACACCTCTTATATTCGAAGATAACAATGGTGTCCTGAATACCGAGACGATAATTCTGCTTCTACAAGAGTTTGATCTAGAAATTAAAGACAAAAAAGGTACCGAAAACGCGGTAGCCGACCATTTATCTCGAATGGAACAACTGACACCAGAAGAAGTACCTATTAACGATGACTTCCCGTATGAACGTCTGATGGCTCAGATGGACTTAGGTGAAGCCAGAAAAGAACCGCCTGAATCAAATCCAAATCAACTGCTCTTAGGACTTGACACCCAAGCTGCTAACATCGATTCACGAGAACCACAAGACCAAATAAATAATGCTATACAAGAAGCCGTGGTCTCTATCCAAACCATACCATGGTATGCGGACATAGCAAATTACTTAGCTGCCAAAATCCTACCCCCTGATATGACTTATCAACAGAAGAAGAAATTCTTTCACGATTTGAAACATTACTTTTGGGATGAACCTTTATTATTTAAGAGGAGTGCAGACGGTATTTTCCAAAGATGTGTCCCAGAAAACAAAATAGAAAGCATTATTTCTCATTGTCATGATGCCCCTTACGGAGGTCATGCAAACACATTAAAGACATGTGCCAAAATTTTGCAGTCTGGCTTCTACTGGCCAAATTTGTGGAAAGATGTGCACACAGTCATCCTAAACTGCGACCGATGCCAACGCACCGGAAATATATCCAGACGCGGTAAGATGCCTCAGACTGGCATCCTACAAGTGGAAGTCTTTGATGTATGGGGAATTGACTTCATGGGACCATTTCCATCCTCCTTCGGAAACAAATATATACTCGTGGCTGTAGATTACGTTTCAAAATGGATTGAAGCAATAACTTCTCCAATAAACGATACTAGAGTCGTGATTAAACTCTTCAAAACCATTATATTCCCAAGGTTTGGTGTACCCAAACAAGTTATTAGCGACGGTGGATCCCACTTCATATCACGAATCTTTGATAAACTCCTAACCAAATACGGGGTGAGGCACCGCATCGCAACACCATACCACCCCCAAACAAGCGGACAGGTGGAAGTCTCAAATCGAGAAATAAAAAAATATTGGAAAAAACTGTTGCCACTTCAAGAAAGGATTGGTCAGCTAAGTTACCTGACGCATTATGGGCCTACAGGACGGCATTCAAGACACCGATAGGTACAACACCCTTTAAACTCATATATGGAAAATCATGCCACCTGCCAGTGGAAATTGAACACAAAGCTTACTGGGCAATTAAAACTTTAAACCTAAGCTACACTGCGGCAGGAGAGAAAAGGATCCTCGACATAAATGAATTAGAAGAACTAAGATTAGATGCATATGAAAATGCAAGGATCTACAAAGAAAGGACGAAAAAATGGCATGACAAACGCATCTCAAGGAAAGAATTCAATGAAGGAGATGTAGTACTCCTATTCAACTCTCGTCTGAAACTGTTCCCTGGAAAACTCCGTTCACGATGGTCTGGACCATTCGAAGTAACCAAAGTTTTCCCCACTGGTGCCATAGAAATCAAAGGAAAATCCATGAATCCATTCTTAGTGAACGGCCAACGCCTAAAGCATTATTACAGCATCGAAAATAAGGATTACACCGCGAGCTTAACGCTACTAGAGCTACCGCACCAATTTGACAACTAATTCACGTCTAACAACAAATGTCAAGCTAATGACATTAAACAAGCGCTGTGTGGGAGGCAACCCACAATTTTTTATTTTTTTTATTTATTATCTCTCAAATATCTTTATCTTTTATTTTATTTTAATTTTTTTTTAATTTCTGCATTCTAATTTTTACTTTCCCATTTTTTTCTTTTCCTTTTCTTTCTTTCTCCCACAACATATTTTACTCATTTGCATTTTTCTTTTCCAAATTTTAGTACCGATTCACAGGAACCTACAAGCTAAAATTCATGGATACTATCATTTTTGCCTCGGAGACTCAGCAGAGACGATATGAGATTTTGGCTCAGCGCCAGATGAGTATGACCACGTATGTGCATGATCCCACCTTGACAGCCTTAGGAATCAGGGAAAGTGTCTATTTCATGTTTAACCAGATAGGATGGGAGGGGTTCCTAGCCCATAAACACCCTACACACCAACGCCTCACCTTGGAGTTCTTGAGCTCCCCCATCTATAAACCCACACAAGGCTTAGGGCGTAGTAGAGGTCAGATGTCCTTTAGATTGTTCGGTTTCACCCACCAGTTTACAGTTCGCAGTCTAGCTCAGCTGCTAGGATTCCCTAGCTCTTTAGATGCCCACATGGAAACCCAGGCGGATGAGTACCTCAACTTTGAGCTTAATCACTTTTGGAGAGACATAGAGGGCCAATATCCCGAGGAGCCCGACCACCTTGATGCCACCGAGATTCATAACCCTGCTATTAGGTATTTCCATCACATTTTAGCTTTCACATTTTTTGGAAAACCTATTAATCAACTCTCAGTTTCTAGGGATGAGTTGTTCATTATTTACTGTGCTTTTCAGACCAGACCAGTCATTGGCGCATCATTTATGATCGCCAACATGTCAGCTATAGCTCAGTGTACCCATGGCCCCATCTGTGTCGGCGAGCTAGTCACTATGATAGCCGAGGCCCTATCCCTACGGTCATCTCTGTCGCGCCTTACACCGTACGCCAGATATTATACCATGGACATCCCTTTTTTGCTTTAACATTTCTTTGATTGGTAACCTCAGCCCACCTCACTTTGAGCTGCTTGTCCAACGTAACCCTGTCTATTGCTTCAAATTGCCTAGCCCCGAGCATACCAGTGTCTATACCAAGACAAATTGGCTATATCCCCTAGAGAAGACAGACGAACACGACCCTGAGAGGGAGGAGAGCGACCCATCTACACCCACAGGTTACCATGATTATACACCTTTAGATTACCCTACACTACCCCTTGTTACTACAACTGATGACATACCCATGCCTGATCATGCACATACGATCAAGACTCTGCAGATAGATGTAACCACACTCCGGGGAGAGCTCGACACTATTAAAGAAAATGTCAGCACACTTCGGCGTGACTTCTTTCACTTCATGGACGTCGTCACGGAGCAGTTTGACCACATTTATCAACATCTGCACGCTTTTGCACCACCTCCCGGAGGCCCTCATGCTTGATAGTTTTTCTGTACCGCCCCAATGAGGACACTGTTTGTTCTTAGTATGGGGGAGTTTTTCATTGTTTTTAATTATTATTATTATTATCAAACTCATTATGGTTTTAATTATTTTCGAATAATATATTACTTTTCGGTCCTAAAATTTTATTCATATCCATTCTATTTATTTCTATTTACAAAGCATGCATTCATTTTTTGCAATTTCGGTTATTATTTCCATTGGTTCTTAATTTCTATTATAATTATCATGTTTTATTTTATTTTTGTTACCATCTTTATTTGCTTCTTATTTACCATATCATTTTTCCAACTATACAATATGCTACTAATCCCTTGCAATACACTTCTAAAAATTGAAATTAATTAATTACTTTAGTGGAGCACGCGTTTAAAGCAATCAAAGAGACCAACATGACCTGACCCTGACGAACGTCAGAGTGCATGTGACGAACGTCAGGGAGTGTCTTTGACTCTGACGAACGTCAGAGAGAACGTGACGGGCGGCAGGAATTGTCCCCCACGCTTTTCAAAACCGTGACCATTGAACAACATTGATACACGAAAAAATTGTCTTAAAATCCCACACCCCATTTACTCCACTCACCCATAACTTCCATAACCTCCCAAATTTCAAAATTCTCCCATAAACACCATTAAATTTCTTACTCCACAAAACCATCTATATAAACCCTCCCCTTCCATCCTTAGTTTCATCACTACCACTCCCTTTCCATCTCTCTACCACATATACATTTTTTTCTATCAAGTTCAATACTCATGGCCAATCAACCCGAACCCGACATGCGACATCTCGTGCTCCGACAAGGAGAAGCCGATGAGCTTCAAAAAGAGAGGTACATAAAATTCCATCACCGAGGGATAACACCAACACGGTTCGTCAACAACACTTGCTTGCAAGAATTAGGCCTGCTACCTCATATGGAAGGCTTGCTGAATAAAGCTGGCCTAAGCTTTATTAGCACGATGAACACGCCAACTTACGAAGCTCTCACGTTGGAATTCTTGAGTTCTTACGCATATCACACCCGAGAAGATGCAGACGCACACCTAACGGAAGCCGCTCATTTTCGGATGTTCAACCGAGAGTACCAACTCAACCATGAAATTTTGAGCGACATATTTCATTTTCCCCGAGGGAATAATATGCACTACCGCATACCCCCAGAATTGGATTAGAATGGAAGTGCATACACACTATGGGAGAGAATAACTGGCGAACCAAATGTCACACGCGAAGCACGGTGCGCCTCTCACATCCACAACCCGAACATCCGCTTCTTACACCGTGTTATGGCAAACACAATATTCAGAAGGGCAAACAACAACAAGGTAAACACTAAAGAATTATATGCTCTCCACTGTACCTTTTCGCAAAACGTCCGTCTTAATCCCGTCACTTTAATGATGGACCATATTCAAAACCCTGTTTCAAGAGAAGGGACCACACCTTTTTGCATCGGCGGCATCGTCACCGCCATCGCAGTTCACTTGAACTGGGGGGAAAGGATCCAACTCCTACCTCCGCTTCCAGCAGTTTTTATGGACATTGATAATTGTAGAGCTGGCCGCCTGATTAAAGTACGAGAAGCTGGAGGATACTATCTCATGGTTAAGAATGCAAGAGTTCGTAGTGTGATCATGCCAAATCATAATCGTACTTACTTGGGTAATCCGGATAACTGGCTTTACAACCTGAACGCCCCTGAACCCGGAGAAAATGTGCAAGGAAATCAAGGTCAGGCTAACAACGCTGCCGTTAACGAAATCGAAGAAGAATTAGAGCAGCAAGATCCCCAACAACAACAAGCTAACAATCCCGCCACTATCGACGTAATATATGCCGCAATAATGCAACAAAACCAACTATCCACTCAACGCCACCAGAGTATCGAGACGCGCCAAATCGAGATGATGACTCTCATGCAACAAATGCAGAGAGACCAAAATGACTATGCTCGCAGGCACGATCAAAGTATGTTGGAATTCACCACCGAAATAACAGCAGATATGCGAGCCTTAACACTCTGTGTTGATGACTTGCATAATATCATATCCCAGAGAGATGGTGGCGAATCTTCCAGACATGGCGGGCAAGCACGTCGAAGAGCAAGGACACGTGGCCGATACCAAATACAAGAGGAAGAAGAATGATTATGTTGTTATCTTTCCCCTTTCCCGCCTCTATCAATACATTGAGGAAAATGTATGATTCAAGTATGGGGGATGAAGTATTTCCCTTTTTCTAGTAATTTTTATTTTCTTTGTAATTTCCCTTCTGTTATCTTAAATTCAATAAATTTTTTTTTTCAAGTCATCTATTGTAGCAATTTGTGTTGTTCTTTTAGAATCCCCTCTCTTTTTGAGCCCATAAAATTTTTTTTCTCACTCGACAAGTAAATAGACTGCAAAATCTTTAATCATCAGGAATTGGGGCGAGATTAAGCGAAATTTCTACCGTTTAGACACTTTACAACCCCAGAGTATGATAGATCAGTTCAAGTACCTGTTGTTTCCAACACCTTGAGTTTAGTCTTTATAGTAACCTTGAGTAGTTTATATTAGCAGTCAGCACCGTCTTAAACACAAACTACGCAGGAAGTCGATGAATATAAGTGGATGATAGAATATTTTAGCAAAATGTTACAAGGAAAAACACTGATTAAATTGGACGATCTTCATCCGATCGCCTAATCCAAAGGATGTAAATCTTACAAAGTAACATGAAAATTCATTTGATGGATGGTTCAGGAGCATCTGGTACTGAACTCGGTAGGGCAGATTACGGTCTGATCCCCCGCATCCAACATTTGAATTAAAGGTTACCACATTAATGTGCCAGAAACCTCTAAAAGTTTAAAAGGATCATAACCACTAACCGACTGTTCTGCTATGTGCGTGTGAAGATAAAGGGCTTAATGTGATTGCGCTAGAATGAAAAAGGCAAAACAAGACAAATACTCGAGGTAGGCTATGATAGGACCTGTAACTAGTTTACGTAAAATGGGATTGTCTAGCGTCGCCGACGTAGTTATGGAGCACGAATCAAACCACCGATTTTCTGACAAAAACAAAACGCAACTATGTATTAGTCGATCCGAGTCATAACCATGTTTAGAAAAACATCGTACTTGGCATTTGCTTGAGGATAAGCAAAGTTTAAGTATGAGGGAGTTTGATGACACACAAATATGTGATATTTCTGGCTTGATATACACCAAATATTTCTCACACTTTAGTTTAATTTAAATTATTTTATAAGTATTATGCAGGTATTTTTCTATTTTTGCAGATATGCACTGAGCCAAACACTTTTGAAGAAATGAAGAAAAAAGGGTGCAAAAAGTAGTAAAAGAGCCTAAGGAGAAGAAAACATCCCAAAAGCCCATCACACATGTGAGCACGTGGCCCACATGCAACCAAGTCCTGACGACCGTCAAGAGGACATGACGAACGTCACGCTCCATGAAGACCAAGTGACTATTGTCACTTGCGTGTGACGAACGTCACAACCTATCACCCCACGTTCTCCTCATCCAACGGACAGAAACACGTTCAAAGCATAATCCAAAGAGTTCCTACATTCTCTCACCCACTCAGTCAAAAGAGCAACGAACGTGACAATTAAATGGCCTATTATTTCTCAAGAAAGGAAGTGAACCGTTCCTACATTTTCGTGAGCAACGAATCAAGCAGGCACTATAAATAGAGCCCGAGACCACAGTAGAAAGGGTTCTGCATTTTGGCGAGAAAGTTTAGAGATTTTATTAAGCAGATATTATTTTCAGCAGAATATTATTTTCAACATTATTTTCTTTTCAGCATTATTTTCTTTTCCCAGTTATTTCTTTCCAGCATTATTCTTTCAGCATTATTTTCTTCTGTACCGTTAAATATATCCTCCGATCGAAGTAAAGCCTACAATTTGTGCAGGAGTGCTTCTATCTTCAGAGTTATTACCAGGTTTATGTTTACAAATTCTTATTGCTTATTAATTAATACAATTATGTTTATTTGTGTTTGTCCTTTATATTATTCTGCAATTTGGTTTAATATTATGTTAGGCTAGAAATACTATACCGGTATGTAAAGTCAATCAACCGAGGGAACGAGTAACTTAGTCGGGACTATTTTTACTATGAAACTTTCTTTTCTGGCCTAAGTTACTATTTTTCAAATCATTAAATTATTTGTTACGGAAGTAAAAACAGATAGAGGTTAGGGTCAACAAAGCGGAAGTTTGAGACCTTTTAACTGGACAGTAGTAATTAGGCATTAGCTTAAAATACAGCGGAAGCACTTTAAAGTTAATTAATATTTTGTTTAGTTTCCAAAAAGTGTTTTTAACTCCTGCGGGATGGCGGAAGCGTACGTTAGGACTTAACTGCATAGCCTAGATCAACAAAACGACAGTGTGAGACGAGGGTTTTTAAACTAGATAGGTTTTACTGAAAACTGTTTTGAAAATATAAAGAAGCCCGACAGGTCGCTAGTTCCCGAGATAAGACTGTTGCATACTGGTAATTTAGTTCATTGATTATTAAAATACAACTTAATTTAGTGATTAGTTTCCCTACAACCCAGATCAAATATTCATTAGCTTTAGATTTACATAGTAACAATAGAAAACGGTAGATCGATTCATCAGTCTCTGTGGTTCGATATCTTTTAAAACTACTCGACAAGACTGTGCACTTGCAGTCCGAATCATTGGATACATAAGTACAAAATCCCACGATCAATGTGTCGACACATAAAATAGAAATTTCTGCACTTTCAGAATTCTATTAGTATGTGTCTACATGTGTGGATGCATGTGTCATCCTGTAACTTACAGATGCTTACAAACTTTAGTATTGAGTTACATGTGTTGACTTGAAACTCGGATGTGTCGACACATGCAACAAAAAATGACTCAAAAGGCTCAGTTTTAAGGACACATATGATTGACCATACATTGTGATGACTTCCCAACCATTATAAATGTACTAATACTTCAAGCTATTTAAGAGGCCATGCAATGCTTTAGAGAGAAACTCATACACTTGTATTTTTGACATCATTCAAAACCCTTTCAAGGTAAGATATAGATTTCACTCACAAACTCTCCATTTTTGATGATGGAAAAAATGCAATGATATGCCTTTCACCTCTTTTTCAATTCTCCCCCTGAATATGTGCATTCACTCTTGATCATAGCATATATCTTCTCCCTGTTATACCCAAATTTCCCCCCCTAAGATCTCTCATCATCTCATATCATCAATACATCAAGATCACACATTAGGGTTGGTTCTCTCTTTCTACTTTATCCTATCTTTAAGTTTGCTCTTGATCGATCACCAAACATCTTAAAATGTGTATCTTGTACATGTGTTCTATTAACTAACATCAATATGTGTGTATATGTTTCTTTGAATGTTCATATTGTAGGTGATCACAATTGCATTCATCTCACCATCTAACCTAGGGTTTTGAGGGGTAGTGCTCAGTTAAATGATGCTTCAATGGATTAAAAGAGCTTAATCTTCAAGGTCATGTCTATCACATCAAATATTTATGGTTCAATGAGCTCTCTCACTTTATTTAGATCAAGACCTCCTCAAAGTTGGTGGTGGCATTCATCAATAAGATTCATAGGTTCATGTGTTTATTTCCATGTCTTCTCTAACAAGATTCATTGAGACTTAAGCTTCATCTTTGAGTGTTCTTAAATACAACATAATTTAAAGGCCTCTTATGATTCATCATGCTTTATTTTTCCAAGAAAGTTCAAAGAGATTCAAGGTTGACTCAACAAGTTTGACCTAATTGAGCAAATGCTTGATTCAGTTATCACAAGTGTATAACTATCTCAATTTTCAAAATTTTGAGTTGGTTCTTTTTGATATGGGTTCTTATCATTATCAACAACAACCTCTCTTCACATGACAAGATCCAATTATGCAAGAAAAATCATCAAAAATTTGAAAGGGGTTTCAAGTCATTTTGACACTCTCTGAGCTAGGGTTTGTTGACTTCTAAGGACCATATCTTGCTCATTGTTTGAGATTTTTGATTGGTTCCAAAGCCATGATTCTCTTTAAAGGGTCCTTAACAAGCTATCTTCATAAATCTAAGGCTAATTTTGAATGGAAGATCACTAATAGTTGAGAAAGATTACAAGTATCCTTGAAAGGCCTTTGAATTTTAGGGTTTGACTTCAAACGATCATAACTTGGTCAGTTTTTATCTCCTTGAGCCCATTTTTTTCTTCCACATTAATATTTGGGATGTCTAACACAACTTTGTTTTTTTTGCAAGACTTGAGGATGCTTTGAAAGTGGTTGAAGATTTGAAAATATTATAGGTCTTTTGTGAAGTTCCCCAAATTTGTTCATCATCTTCCAAAGACCATAACTCTTTCAATTTTTATGATTTTTGAGTGATCTAAATTCCACATTTCAATTGAAGAGGTCTTCTTCATGTAATCTTCATATATCAAGATCAAATTTTGAGTGGAAGGTCATGTAATTTTGAAGAACATTATAGGTCATTTTAAAGTTCAAAACTTAGAATTTTTTAAGTACAAAAGATCCATGTGGTTTTCACAAATTCAATTGGAAATAAATTTTTGCTCAATCATCCAAATGGAGTCTTTCTTGGTGCATTGTAAAGATTGTGACCTCATCTTACAAATGCTTCAAGAATCATGTCATAAAGCCCCTTGAACTGTTTGTATCATGGATTCAAAGTTGGCACCGTGAAACTGATTTTATCAAAACAACCAGATTGATAATTGATTAATGTGACCTCTAATCACAAAATTGTTGCATGTTTTTCCTTCTAATCATGCTTAAAAATCTTCCAGAAGTGATTAGCACCTTGAAATGCAAGTTTTGGCCGAGTTTGAGCAAATATGAGTCACACTTTTCATGCTTGTAACTTCACACGAATTCTCTCAAAATCTCATCATTTCAAACGCTTGAGCATCCTATTTGCTTTCCTATAAATAAAGGATGATATCTCACTCATTTGAAAAGCTTTAGAGATCCAAAGAACCTCTTTTGAAATCCCTCCATAACTCTCAATTATGTAACTTCAAATTTGGTTTTAAAGAATCTTTCAATCCAATTTCTTTGCTGATTCTTCATCCTTGAACTTCCATGAAGCTAACAAAAGAAGAACCAAGCCTTGAGGTGTCCTAAATTGTGCTAGGCAAGTCAGGTTTTAGAGCAAATTCATCTGACTTCGTTTAGGTAGTTTAATGCACCAAATCTTCTAACTCAAATTACTGGAATGGTTTATGATGTCCACTGATGCTTTCTATTAACTTAATTTTGGTGAATCAATGCATTTGATGCTTCTATTTTTTGATTTTAAAATTTTTGAAACTCTCTGGTTTTTTTTCAAATTCAAGTAAGATGTGTTTTATATAAATTTTTCGCGAGGGTAGGGTTAGGGTCGTCTTGAAGAGACGAATCCAATGATACCACTATGAGTTTCTGATTTTTCCATTTGAAGAAACTCACAAAAAGTCAACGCGCAAAGGTCTGGAGGTTGAAGACGACCTACGTGTGGTTCTTCAACCAATGATGGTGTGACATTTGTTTTAATTTCATTGACCCAGTTTTAATAGATTGTGTGTGTTTCTAACTAAGGTCCATATCAGGCACCACGTGCTAAGTCTTTTGGACCTGTTTACTAATGCGTTTTGACTATGATTAGATGGTCCATATTATTTTAACATTATTTTTATTTTCTGATTTAATTTTTTTAAACTTCAAAAATTCATAAAAAATTCATTTCAACTTCTAAAATTCTGAAAAAAATATCAAAAATACTTTTGATTTTTCTCTTTTTGATTCTTACTTTTTCAAAATTTTATTTTATGATTTGTTATTTTTTAAATGATTTTTCACTTTCTTTGAATTGTTTTAATTGTTTAAAGTTACTTTTCTTGGTTTTTAAATTCTGGAAAAAATATGGAAGGATCCAATGACCTCTTGACAAATATTGGTAACCTAATTTTATTTTTATGTCTGATTTAGTCTTTTTTACAATTTTTGGTTTATATTTCTTATTTTGAATTTTAAAAAATAGTTTCTGACTTTAAAAAAGTCTGAAATTTTTTGTCAATACTTATTGACTCATGTTTGACCTCTGACATTTTTTTAAGGATTTTAATTTGGTATTTTAATATAATTTGTATATTTTACTAATTATTTCCTTTTTATTAATCATTTAAATATTGTGTTATTGAATATTATTTTATTAATTTTGTTTGATCCTAATTTGGGTGTTAATTTGGGACAAATTCCTCAACCTCATTGGATCTTGGGTGTTGATAGGTTAAAAAACCAAATACACCAAATGGATGAATGATGTTGATGATATTTGAAACCCTAATTTTATCTAATACATCCCTTCCCTCTTCATCTTATCCCTTTCTTACTTGTGCTACATATTGTTGGAGAATAATCTACATATCATTTCTCTAACATGCGGTATATAGATTGCTATTGATCGGTGTTGTACCCCAAAATTTGCCCTCCCATATTCTTCAAGATTTGCAAAGAACATGCTTCAAAACCTCCCCAAGGGTTGCACAGTTCAAGGGCCTCCTAACAGTCAAAAAACTAGGGTTTTGGTTCTGGCAAAGAAATTGAAGTTTTCAAGGGTCCAATCAAGTCCCACATGCCTACAAACAGGGTCAAGCATCCACATGCCAAGTTTCAAGACTCACAACACAAAATTGCACAGTCAAAAACCCTAATTGCTCAACAGTCAACTACAGGGGCAAAATGGTCATTTGACAGTCAAAAGTTCAAATTTTTGGTCAACATCTTATTTTGAAGCCACAAACATCATTTGATCAATTCTTGATCATGATTTTCAAGGCATGGCTCAAAAAGTCTCAAGATGCAAAAGTTTCCATATTTGGACAGTTGAAAAAGTCAACTGTAAATTGACCAGGGCATAACTTCCACATGGTTTATCAGAAAAATTCCATCCAAATCTCATTTTGAAGAGAAAGACATTTCCTACAACTCCTCTTCACACTTCAAGTCCAAGAAATTCTCTCACAAAAAGTTATCAATTTCAACATTATAGGTCATTTTCAAAAGTCAACAAAAAGGCACTTTAAGTCAAAGACCATAACTTGAGATTGGTAAATCAAAATGACATGGGACCAAAGGCATTGGTTAGAGGACTTCAAGACCTTTCCAAAATGTCCAAGAACATGATCAAAGCTTAAAAATTGAGCAAGATATGCCTTGTGGAAGTTGGGAAATTTTTGGGAATTTTGAAAAGTCAACTTTACTTCAAATGCCTCAAAAATGCTAATGGGCCACATTTTCTTCCAAGAATCATTATCCAAAGGCTATGCACGACCATTTGGCCCAAAAGGGATTTATTTCATCATTTTTTATTATTTATTTGAATTTTTATCACCATTAATTCATTTAATTAAATAAAATATGACAAAAATACAAAACAAATGTGTTTGAATCTTTTTATGCAGCATATGCCCTCATTGGTTACTCAAGATC
The DNA here is from genome assembly GCA_948472305.1 of Vicia faba. NCBI lineage: Eukaryota > Viridiplantae > Streptophyta > Magnoliopsida > Fabales > Fabaceae > Vicia > Vicia faba. Next base: position 908,155,757 of record OX451738.1, on the reverse strand, counting down.
TCGTGCACATCAAAAAAGGGAAGATTTGGTGCAAATTGGCATGTTATTCATGGAAAAGATTTGAAAAAATATTCATTGAAAATCAAATATTTGATACATCAATGCAAAGGTTTTTGACTCAAATTTCTACCCTAATCCATTGGCATACATATACAGATCACAACCCTAGTGCATACAACCTGGAAGCTGCGCCCAAACCTAAGAACAAACTTTGCAATTTTTGTCAAAAATTCCAAAACTGATTTCACACATAGAGCGTGATTCAAAGCTTCTAACCAATTCAAAAAGCTTTCTGAGGCATCACTGAACCTAACTGAATCCTCTTCCACGCTTCTAACGCAAAGAATTGGTAACATGATGCCGTCCTGTTCTTAACATTTGTCAAATTCGTGTTTCAATTTATACGCATCCTCATTGCATTTTTTCTGTTGATTTATACTAATCTAACCATTCTAAAGCTAATGGTGTTATCTAATTGAATTAATATGGCTTGTGCACAAAGTTGCCATTAAAATGTTTTAGGGTTTCTCAAGCTTCAATTTGGGCGTTTGCATACACTGTAAAATCAGGACATCCCTGTACCATGGTTAGAATCAGGACGTTTGGACGAATTCAATACACTAGTCGCGCCCTATTTATATGGCCACACGAGCTAATCACTATTTTGAAAAAGGCTGTGTTTTGGGGGGGGTTTAAAACCCCCGCTACTTCTTTTTATTTCAGGGACGAACGAAGAAGAAGATCATGTGACGAGATCTGATTGGATAGTTTGAATTCCAGCGCGCGTTTTTTATTTCTATGGCACTAACGTCAATTTTCTTTTATATTATTTGTCCTTTATTCTATGTACAACGCGCGCTAATGGTTCAGTTGGTAGAACGTGCACTTGGTAAGCATTGGGACCTGGGTTCGATTCCCAGGTCCCCTCCCTTTCCCATATTATTTTGTTTTCCATGTTCCTACGCAGCGTGCATTCCAGGGGTTCACCATACGTCCACTATCCAAGCGTGCCACATGTCTCAGAACATCAATCCAAGGGCCATGATCTGATGAACACCATACTCGTTGGTCAACCAGGCCACACGCGCGCTGAGAAAGTCAACCAAGGGCCTGAATATGGTGGGCCTGATTGCTACAAAGACACCTCCAAAAGGGCCAGATAACCCCCCCCCCCCCTGTTTGTATATTTCTTTCTAAATTTATTCTTTTATTTTAATTCTTTTTTTATTTTAATAAATTCACAAAATAATTTTTTCTTTAACATAAAAAAATAATAAAAAATCAGAAAAGACAAAAAATATAAATATATTTTATTTAAATGTTTTTTTTGTAAATAAACTTTATTAATTAATTTAGTTTTTTAATTCTAGGTTTAATTCCAATATTTTTCTTAATAAACTAAAAAATGTAGAATTAGGGTTTTAAATACTTTTATCCTTTTTCTTTTCTTTTCACCATATTTAATAATTAATTATTTATTTTGTAAATAAATTTGCCATTAAATAATTAGGTTAAAACTAGGTTAAATTTAAACATTTTTTTAATAAATTAAAAATAGTTTAGAATTAGGGTTTTAATTTCATTTAATTTTCTTACTAAACCCCATAAATACAAAAACTCCAAAAATTCTTTCTTTTTATTTTAACTTAATTAATTTACTAATTGTAATTTAATTTCCTTAAAAGGGTCCAACGCCCTCGCTTTCGATTATCATTTCGTTTCACGCACTTGTTTCTTCTCTTATAAATTTCATGTAATTATCCCAAAGCCATGTAATAGATTAATTAGGATATTTATTTTTCCGCATTTTATTTTATTTCAAATCGGGTCTTGGACTAATTTGGCGATGTAGACCCGCGCCTTTGTAATAGCGTAGGACTTTTAATTCCGCATCTTTTAAACTGTTAATAACTTGCATGAAAGAATGAATGCCAAAATAAAAGCAACACGTAGATCACCAATGCATGAACAAGATAAACATAAATGAAAACGACACACAAATCACACACCACCCCTAAGGTACGCCTCACTGTTGCCTTGCCCCTCGAAAGGTGGTCGTCGAGTAGAGGATGTTTTAGTAAGTCCTCATGTCCATGAACATGGCATGAGGGTAGCTTCTAAGGTGTCTTCCTATTGCTCTGGTGATCACTATGTCCCGAACCCTCGAATTGACCCGAACACCTCCAATGGTGGTGCTACCTACCTCTCAATGGTGGGATGGCACTACTTTAAGGACATTTACATAGACGAATTCCTTAGGGTAGGTAGAGAACTCGTAGATACTTGCTCTAATTTCAAAACAAAAATCAAAAACTTCTTTTCACACCGACACTTTTCAAAAAGCTTTCGAAAGCAATTTTTTCAAACACTCTTGAGGACTGATACAAGAGTCGAACTGAAATTTTCAAAGAAACTTTTTTAAACCCACAGTTGAAAAGCAAACAAACCATTTTGAAAACACAAATGAGCAAGTATCTAAGAGCCCATGGATAACCATGGATAGAAAGGGTGCTAACACCTTCCCTTTCTATAAATCTACCTCCCGAACCGAGAGCAATCTCTATAAGGAATTTTTCTGTGCTTTTGTCCTTTCCATTTGGAGAAAATAAAAGACGGTGGCGACTCTTGCTTCCGCGACATTTCGTGAACCATCGTTAAACAGTCAGTTCCAGATCCACCGATCACAATCGGCCTCAAAATAGACGTGACTTCAATATAAGTCCACTTACGATTACTTAACATAGTGCTAAATTTGTCCCGATTTGAAAAATGATCATTCGTGGCTCAAAACTATGTTTGTAAGCCCATGTATGTTTATTTGAAACCTTTGATCTAATAACCTTGAAGTTCATTGTTATAAGGCTTTGATCTTATCAATCCTCTAATGAACTTTCATGAATTTTGGTTTAAGTGAATCATTTAAACATCGTTGATCATATATGCTTGCCTTGAGTACTTAAAATGAATGATATACTTGACAAAAAACTAATGAAACTTGTTGTTGAGAAGATTTAATTTAATCAATCTTCTAATGAGTTTTCAAATACAAGTTTCAAGATGGTCATTCAACTAACCTCCAACTTCTAATTCAGTAAAAATTGACTTTACTTTGTGCTTTTACTTTACACCCTTTATTTTATGCCTTTACTGTTATGTACCATTTAATTTAGCATTTACAAATTTCATGATATTTTCATCTTTTTTCACTTGAGCATTTATCTTTATGTCATTTTATATTTTCTCATTTGAGCATTTATCTTTATGTCTTTTTTATTTTGTTCACTTGAACTTTCTTTTCTTTTTGAAGACAATTAATAACTAACTTGAACATTAAAAAAAATTTAAGGTTACTTGGACTATTTGGTTACTATCCTTGGCATTATGGGGTTATGGACCTCTTGGACTTAGGATGATAAGCCTTGATACCCTTGGGACCTTGTGACTCTGTTGTTATTTTGTTTGAAGTTCTCAGGGTTTACTCCAAGACATTGGATTGATTTCTTTGTGTGTAGGTTATTTTGATTATATGCTTTGTTCGTGATTGAGAATTCATCTATATACAGTTGTGACTCTGCCCAATATTTGTGAAGACTTAATACATCTGAAGCTTGGTGTTCTTGAGAGGTTTAGTATCTTTTCTTGCTTGGTTTTAATCCAAAGGATGGGAATTCTACATTGACTTCTTTATGTCAAGTGTTGGCTTCTTGTTGGGTAGATGGTTCTTTTCCTTAGCTTTTATTTTATGCTTTAGGATAGTCCCTTAATATCCTCTTATCTTCTTTAATTTCAAAAATGTTCTCCCTTCTTTTCAAAACTCTTCTTGTTTTCTAACTTGAACCGCTTTCATAATAAACTTGGACTTATGCCCATGCGTTTTCCAAAATCTTTCTTAAATAAAATATTAATCAATTTAACCATACTTTTACATCTTTATCAAGACTAAAAGTCAATTAACCTCATTCAAACCATTTTTTCCACTTTGGGCTTTTTACTTTAAAACTTTTCTCAAAAGATTAGACTCTTGTTGATTCTCGTAGTGATGCGAGCTACTATACTTCTATGATATGTAGTGAAGTGAGATATTTTCCACTTGGGTGTTGATTGAGGCTTTATTGATTTTAAAATCCAAGCTATATCCTCCACTTTGAGAAGCTGCAAATTCTTATTTCTCATGATTGTGGGTAGTAAGTATGTTTTCCACTCAAATATGATGATGTCTCTTCTCTTAAAATTAACCAACACACATGTATTTTAAAACTTTTGAGGTGAACTATGAGTACCCTGATCCCTTATTGCATGGAAGGTGGTACATAGGCATTAAATGTTCGCAACCATGGAGGGTGCAAAATTGTAAAAAATACTTCTTTTCTCATCCCCATCATCTATTTTTGTATACACCTTTTATAGCTAAAATACACAGATTTTCAAAGAGGTTCCTGCGGAGTACCGTAGATGTTTAGGATGCTAATACCTTCCCTTTGCATAACCAACCCACGTACCTAGATTCTCTCCCCCTCTTTTTGGGTTCATTCGCTCTTTTCCCATTTACTTTGGAAACAATAAAGCACGATGGTAATTTTTATTTGATCTGTGTGAGTTAAGTCAATCTAATGGCTTAATCTCAATATTTCCACCACTACAAAAAAATGGCGACTTCATTGGGGAAAGATCGACCAAATACTGCTCCATCTCTAAGTGGGTTGAGCCTATCTTTGTTTATATTGTGTATGTGCTATTATTTGTTGTGTATTATGTGTTGTATATATGTTTTTCTGGATATTCCTGGTTTTCAGGGTGCTTGGTGATTTCTCATAAGTCCTCTACCCGGACTTGGGAAAACTTAAGATATGACGGGTAGTATAGTCATGTTAACTTTGAGGGAGGAATCCTAAAAAAGGAGACATGAGATCCCCCACTTAGTGGAGGCCTATTTGATTGTAGTATTCATTTACCGAACAATCAGAAAGACGCGCTGCTTTCGACCTGGGAGCCTGTTGAAGCCGGGGACTGTAGAACCCTTAACACATATTGACCTTTTAGATGTAGTGCGGAGACTATGACGGAGCAATTCGAAAGTGGTTGTAACGTGATGCTACACTTAGATGAGTTTCCTGAGAATATTGCTAATTACCGAGCTAATCAGGATGTTGGTAATATTCGAAGGAAGGATATAGACTCTGGGAATCTTTTAGAACCTTTTCCGGAAGGTGATAAACTATTAGTCCGTACCTTGTGGGTAGTACTTTTAACTTCATGCTTGTGACGTCAAACCTATGAACCCCCATGTTTGTGATCTTGTGTGTGATTGTTACATCATGCATTCATGCACCCATGAGCATTATTTAAAACAATTGACTCAAGGAACTTAAAGTTGACTTTTGCAAATATCTCAGGTACTTTTTTGACCATGGATTTTGGAAGAAGAAATACTCGAAAGTACAATTTAAAGGATCCTAAGATAGAGGAGCTGATGAGTTTGATTCATGAGATTGAGAGCTCTATAAATTTCCGGAAGAAGTATGGAGCCATCGTGCCTCTTATGAAGCTCAAGATGAAGGAGGGTATTTTTTCTATATTGGTCCAGTTCTATGATCCGTTATATCAATGTTTTACTTTTCCTGATTATCATCTGATGCCTACATTGGAAGATTATTCTTATTTACTTGGCTTAACTACTACTAATCGTGTTCCTTTCACCAGCTTAGAAGGAGAGCCTAAGTTTCATGAGATTGCTGTCATGACTCATTTGAAGAAGTCTGAGATTGAGGCTACTATGAATTCAAAAGGAGGAATCAGGGGTTTACCTGCTCAATTTCTATTGGAGAAAACTCGTTACTCTGCCAAGATGAAGAGTACAACTGCTTTTGAGGCCATCTTTACTTTGCTTGGCTATGGGTTGTTCTTGTTTCCTAAGATCGACAAATTTGTGGATGTTAATTCCATTAGAATCTTTTTGATTGGGAATCAAATCCATACATTTCTAGGAGATACTTATTGTTCCATCCATCTTCGAAATTTTTATCAGGGATGGATGATCATTTGTTGCACACGGTTATTATGTCAGTGGTTTATTTCTCACTTACCTCAGACTGTTGCTTTTTGGGATATTAAGAAGGAACCTCGTTGGGCCCTGAAGATTATGTCTCTCACTCATTATGACATTGATTGGTATCATCAAGCTTATTTATGTGGAGATTATTGACAGTTGTGGTAGTTTCCCCAATGTCCCTCTTCTTGGTACAAAGGGAGGAATTAACTACAATCCTGTTCTTACATGTCGTCATCTTGGATATACGATGAGAGACAAGCCAAATATAATTCATCTGAGTGGTTTCTTTCTCAAATAAGGATAAGATCACAAGGCATATAAAGAAGTGATTGATAAGGCTTGGCGCCACATTCATAGGAAAGGTAGAAAATATTTGGGACTAAGAGGAGCTATTTCCTTGGAGCCTCATATCTGTTGGGTACGAGCAAGGGCCATTCAGTTAAAGATGCCTTATTCTAGTGAAGAACCTATACCTGATATGTTTATGAGGACTCCTCCTCCTCTCTTAGATGATGTGGAATAACTTCAACTTTCCTTGGTTAGGATGCAGCAAGAGAAGAAAGCATAGAAGAACAAGTACCAGACTTTGGAGGTATCCTACTCAACAAAATTGAAAGAGAAAGATGACTTGATTGAGATTCTTGAAAGTAATGCTATGGAAATGATAGAGAAGCAAGAGGATTTATTTTCCTCTAGAGTTCATCCAGATCCGAACCACTCATTTATTGATTATGGTAATTGGAAGGAAGTCACCGATAAATATGCAGAAGAGAATGAGCAGTTGAAGGCTCAAATTTCAAGACTCAGGGGAAAGCGTCAGTTTGTGGAGAGATCTTCATCAGCTTTATCTCCTTAGGATTTTTAGACTCTATCTCTATTCTCTTATACTTGGGATTGTTGAAACTTGTACTAAAAGTTATAATCCATTTCAAAGTTATTATTAAAATGAAATTTTCAGTATTTCTAAAAACATTAGTGCTTTAATATTTGTAATTATCTATAACTCTTTGAGTTCCTTGGACAAACACAAAAAATCATATGCATTGCATACCATGTGTAATACGGTGAGAGAACTGACTTGGTTTTGCATTTTATCACAAATGTTGCAGAACAAGAGTTGCCACCGACTTTTCTTTTATCCAATAAGGAAAGGGTGAAAAGAACAAGAAAGAGCTTGAAGATTTTTGAGTTCGGGGGGTAGTTTATGAAAAGGGAAGGTGTTAGCATCCTTTTCATCCGTAGTTATCTACGGGCTCTTAATCGCTAGATCACTTTGTTTTGAAAATTGCTTCGTGAATGTGTTTGTAAAATATTTTGAATGGCAATGTAAGGCAACTTTGTTATGATTCTCGTACCTGTCCTCGAGAACATGTACAAAGGGTTTTTGAAAATATTTTTGAATAGTGCTTGTGAAAAAATGTTTTTGTTTTGAAATGTTTGTGAGCAAGCGATTAACAACAGTCTACCTACTCAAGCTATTTCTTGTAATTTCCTACTCCTTTAGATAGTGCTATCCTACCATTAGTTAGTAAGAAGCCTTATCGTTGGATGTGAATGGACAGGCGTGGGTCGTTGTATAATCATCGAAGGCAACTGGTAAGGATGCTTTAGCAATTATCATTAAGGGACTAGATCATTTACCGAAGGCAACGTCGAAAGGGTCATCGAGGGACTGTGATCTTTATTTTCGAGGGACTTTGCTAAAGCATCCCCATGTTCGAGGGACATGACTGTTTTTTATCGAAAGGCAACAAGGGAGGTAACCCTAGAGGTGCAAGTGTAAGAGTGATTTGTTTTTCAGTTATGTTTATCTTTTGAAATTATGGTTAGCTACCGTTTGTTTTCAATCTTTCCATACATGACCTAATTACTAACATGGATATAGTAAAACAGTAAAGCAGTAAATATGCGGAAAGTAAAAGACAGAAAGTAAACCTAAGACTACTGCAACGCTTTGGGAGAGGTACATAAATAATAAAAATGCGGAAAATAAACCCTAATTACTATTACAAACTGGGAAACAATTACATAATATTTAAAAGAAAAGAAAATGAGAGAATAATAAACCACCCAAAATGTAAAAATAGGAAAAAGGAAAGCGAACGTGTTTTTGTTGATTTTTTTGATAAAAAGGTTTTAATGATGAACTAAAAAACCTAATTAATTTTAATTAAAAAAGAAATTTATTAATTAAATTAAAATCCTAAACCCTAATTTTGATTATGGTTTGTAAAAAGGTTTTGAAAAAAAATAGGTTTGTTAAAAGGTTTTTGGTTTGATGAATTTAGGGTTTGGAAATGCAAAATTAAGGAAAATATGAAGAAAAACAAAGTTTTAAAAGAATATTGCCAGAGGTGGGTGTTGAACCCACGCCCTTTTCTCTTTCAGCCAACACTTTCACCACCAGTCTAGGCGCGCGCCTATGTTTGAGAAGGGAACCCAATGCGCTATGTATGTTATCCTGCAAAACATGGAAAATTATGGAAAATAAAACATCAAAATACCAAAAGCAGGGATCGAACCCGTGCCCTTGCATAGTAAAGCCTTTAGCGTGTGTGATTAACCACTGTGGTGATGATACATCCATTTTCTAAAACAAAACAAAACATATTTAATATAAAAGATAATGCATGAACCATAGTGGCGCCGAATGTAAGTACGAAGTGCGCCTAAGAGGGGGGGGGGGGGGGAGGGTGAATTAGGTACTTTAAAAAATTCTGGTTTTAGTGATGATGGTTCTTATTTTTTTTGTTAATGGTAAGTTTAGGAAAGCGTAAAGTGCAAAAAGAATAAAGAGACACATGCGATATATCCTGGTTCGCCTCACAGTCCGAGAGTACTCCAGTCCCCCTTCAATATGAAAGAGATTTCTTTATTGTGGCAAACTTAAATAAGAACTACCAAACAACCAAGAACAATCCACTTGGACCAAGAACAATCCTCTTGGATTTTCACTATGTCAACTATGAGAACAATCCTCTCAAAGTGACTACACTTGTATCCAACAATTTTGGAAAGACAAGATTTCAAAAACACTTAAACTTATTTCCAACAATCCTGGAAAAAATAAGTAACTAACTATCAATATTTGAGTTTGAGTGAGTTGAGTAGTATTGATCACTTAGAGTTATTTAACAATGTATGATCTTCTCTTCCAATAATATTATTGTACAATGACTCAAGATATAATTGCTCAAAGTTTTCTGTTTGATAATGTATGAAAATGTTCAGAAAACTTATGCATGAAAGTGAAGGAATGCTTGAGATTGTATTTTGAAAAATTCAGAAAATATTTGTGGAAGAGGTGTTGAAATAGATTTTGAAAATGAATATTTATATGTTCATAACACCCTTTTGAAACATCATGAAGTTCTAAAAATGTATCATGAACAAATGCCAAGTTTGAGTGAAAGGTTTCAATGAAAAGGTATGATGAACATGCATGTGAAAAGCTGCTGTTTTTCAAAATCGTGCAGCATGAAATTGATTGCACCCTTTGTGTAAATCGATTGCAAAAGGTTTCAACAGCTATATTTTCAAAAATTTTAAGTGTGCAATCAATTGCACTAGCAATGTAAATCGATTGCATGTAAAGTCAGTAGCAAAAAGTAAGTGAGTGCAATCTATTGCACTGAGAAACATAATCAAACGTTTTGAAAATTTTAAGTATGCAATCGGTTGCACAAGCAATGTAAATCGGTTGCACAGAGAAACAGAAGCAAAAGATCTGAAAAATTGGAGCATGCAATCGATTACACTTAAGTAAAAAGTGAAATTTTAACTTTGAAAAACTTGAGTAATGATTTTTAAACATTTCTTTTTCATTTTTGAGCATCTATATCTTAAGATCAAAGTAAGTAATATTATTATACCTTGAAAGTTGTTGAGAGCTTTGAACTGAAGATATTGTCCTTAGATGCTTTGAGCTTGATCATAAATCTTTGTCTTCTTTGTCAATCATGGTTTGTCTTCATCAAAACAAAAGCTTATTTGAGAAGCTTGATTTTACATTCTACCCCTTTTTGATGATGATAAAAAATCTTGCTTTATATGATGTACTTTACGGAAGAGCTTCTCCCCCTAAGATGCAAAACTCCCCCTATGTAGGAGAGGGTTGGAATCCTTTGCATTTATTCATCTTGCTTGGAGAGTACCTTAAAAATTAAGACAAGGAAAGTACAAGCATAAAGTACCACATCTTTCTCCCCCTTTGACATTATCAAAAAGAAGGGAAAGATTCACAAAACAAATAATCATAGAGCAATATATCGAGAAAACTTAAGTTTAAACAAGAAACACAAATTGTTTAAGGATTACACAGAAAATTGAACAAACACAACATTGTGTAGCAAGATAATTACAAAAAAAATGTTAGCCAGAACTTCAAGGGTGATGCATTTCCGGGTGGTTATAGGACCAAGAGCCTTGATTCAGGAATTATTGTTGAAGTGGGGGTTCTGTGTAGTGTTGAGGAGGTGCAGCTGGATTATTTGGATCTTATGGTGGAATATGAAGATGAGAGTAAAGGCATGAAAATTGTTGGTTCACATCCGTGCGGAAGTCATTTATCCGGGTTGTAGTGGAATCATTAATCGTACTCCATTGGTTATTGATGTTCGTGTTCATGGAAGAAAACTGTTGAGACATGTAATCCATAAGCTCTTGATTGCTTGGACCAGAGGGAGCAGTAGGAGGAGGAGGCACAACTTCACCGCCTTCGACTTCTTGGTCATTTCCTTCATCACCAACAACATCTTCACCAATGTAAGTGATGGTTTTTGTTTCCGATTGTAATGCACGCCTATTCTGGAGTCAATATTCTTAATAGAAATCTTGTTTAGATTAGGATCCATATTCACCTTTTCAAACCCATCAAAATCCACACCAAATTCCTCCATAATTAAAGTAACAAAATAAGCATATGGAAGAAATTTAGATTTTGCATAGACTCTTAGCATATGCACCATGATAAGCCTTGCCCAGTTTACACTTATCCCTTTCTTTCTTGCATAAATTAGCTGCATTTCCAAGTCGGTAATAGTGCAGTGGTTTCCAGCTCTTGGAAACATAATATAGACCAGAAAATAATGATATAAGCGATTGTCTATATGGAGGTTACCCGCACTCCAGGAGTCTCTGGATGGAATTACTCCGCCAAGACCACAAATCTGTTTGGTGCGAAATTCAGCTTCACTTAACCGCCCAATGCTGTAAAGGAACTCCTTTTTCCGGTAGTCATCCCATATCTCGTTTTCAGGGTCATATAGGGAACTTCCAGTGAAAGGAATATGAAGGATCTCACCAAAAACCTGAGGAGTTAGAGAGATACGAGTACCCAGTGTTAGAACATTGTTTGATTCTACAACCCTTGGTTAGAGTTTTGATGATAACAAATACAAAGAATAAATAATAAATAAAAAGAAAAAATATGCACCCTAAAAATTATGTTTTATGTATGCAGAAGTTCTGACCATATCAGCATCAGAAGATAAGCCATAAGAGCTACACGCTAAAGAAATCAGAACATGCGCTGAAGATTGATGACCAGAACCCGCGCTTAATCAAAGTAAACTCCGACTCTGAACAAGAACATTAATCCAAGTCATCAATATTCTGAAGCGTCATCAGCAAGTAAGGAGATAAGATTCTGAAGTGTTACTGATCATTCATAACAACATCAATTCCAACGGCTTCTTTCAGACAAGATCTTCTCCAAATGGAAATTGTGTTAATGACATTAAACATACTTTATGATCAACGTCATTCCACTGCCTATATAAACAAAGTCATATTTCAAAATTAATAACGATTTTGCTATATTACCACTCACACATATTCAAAGCTGCAATCAATATTCTTTACATTTCCAAGCTATAATCTTGTGTAAATCATTACAGTTGTGATAAACAGTTTTTGTAAGAAAAACAACAACACACATCTTGTATAATAGTTTTGAAACAATGTTCCTTGAGATTAACCGGACTGTGGTTGTACTCAAAAAGACTTTAACAGTTGTTAAAGTAGAGATTATAATCTTGTTGAGATTAGTGGATTAAGACCTCGTTGGAGAGAGGCGAAATCACCTTGACGGGTGGACTGGAGTAGTTTGAGATCAAACGAACCAGGATAAAAATACTGTGTCATTGAGCTTTTAATTTTAAGTTTTCAATTAACCCCCCCCCCCCTTCTTGTGTTTTTCACATTTTCACCCAGCACATATGTGACCATTTTGCCTTTTTGGGGTGTTAGATTGCTGAAAAACATTCTTACTAAATCTGGGTAATATGGACCAAATGAAGAAATTAATGGTTCGAGACCATAAGCAGCTAGATCATTTTGAAAGGAAAAACATTCTTGTGGAAAGGAGGATATCATACCATATTTGGGGTTGAATACTATTTTCCTTTGAAAGTATTTGATAAATCTGGCTTCTTGCTCTTCGGTGAGAGATGAAAGCAATGGATTGGATGTTGAATCAACCTTTTTCTTTCCTTTTTCTGAAGCTGGAACCTTTCTCTTTTGTCTTGAAGCCATGGGTATGGAGTTTTAGGTTTTTGGGGTTTTTAGGTTTTGTGAGAGAGAAAGGTGTTTGTGAGCTGAGATTTGGAAATGATTTGGGTAGATAGGGAATGAGTGTTTTGTATTAAAGTGTATTTGGCTTGGGAATATGAGAGAGGAATTCTGAGCAACATAATTTTTCTGTCATAAAAGCAAGTTGCAGTACGTGCAATCAATTTGTATTTCAGGTGCAATCGATTTGCACACAAATAGAATCAAAATAAAACAGAAACGCACAGAGTGCAATAAATTGGCATTGAAGGTGCAATCGATTTGCACTGGAAACATAATGGACATAATTGAAAATACTCAGTGAGCAATCGATTGACACTCTTTGTGCAATCAATTTGCATAAAAAAAAAATCCAAAACCAAATTTTTCTTAAAAATGTAAATACCACATAACATAGATTTACATATAGAATGTATAAAACATATATAAAATTATATCAAGGGTAGAGTGCACCTTATAAGTCGTTTTATTCAAGTATGCCAAGCTCTCGTCGAATTTTGTAGAATGGTTCTCTTGCCAAAGGTTTGGTGAAGATATCGGCAAGCTGATTATGAGTATCTACAAAGGTTTCCTCGACATCTCCTTGAAGAACATGATCACGGAGGAAATGATGTCGAATGTCTATGTGTTTAGTTATTGAATGCATGACGGGATTATTTGTAATGTTAATTGCACTTGTGTTGTCACATCTTAGAGGAATGCACCCTAGATCGAGTCCGTAGTCACGACGTTGTTGTTTTAGCCACAAAAACTGAGGGGAACTACTACCCGCTGCAATATATTCAGCTTCGGCCGTGCTAAGAATAACACATGCTTGTTTCTTGCAGGCCCATGATCTTAATGCATTACCAAGAATGTAACAAGTACCACTTGTGCTTTTTCTATCCGTTTTACAACCTGCATAATCCGCGTCAGAATAAACAATTAAGTTGCAAACACTACCTTTAGGATACCAAAATATGACATTCGTTGTCCCTTTGAGATACTTCATGATCCTCTTTACCGCCGTGAGATGAGATTCCTTTGGGTTAGCTTGAAAGCGGGCACAGAGACAAACACTAAACATTATGGAAGGATGACTTGCCGTCAAATACAATAAGGAGCCAATCATACCTCGATACTTAGTGATGTCGATGGAAACACCTAATTCATCTTGATCAACATATGAACCAGAACCCATTGGTGTAGACATTGCCTTATAGTTATCCATGTCAAAACTTTTCAAGAGTTCCTTGCAATATTTGGATTGGTTGATGAAGATGCCATCTTTTAGTTGTTTGATTTGAAGTCCAAGAAAATAGTTCATTTTACCCATCATGGACATTTCAAATTCTCCTTGCATCATTGATGAGAATTCTTCACACATTTCTTGATTTGAAGAACCGAAAATGATGTCATCAACATAGACTTGTGCTAGCAAAGTGTCGTCTTTGATTTTCTTGATAAATAGAGTCTTGTCAACTTTGCCCTTTTCGAAACCTTTTTCGTATAAGAAGTTGCTTAAACAATCATACCATGCCCTTGGTGCTTGTTTCAATCCATAGAGAGCTTTTCTTAATTTAAATACATGAGATGGATTCTTGAAGTCTTCGAACCCCGGGGGTTGCTTAACGTAGACTTCTTCAGTGATATATCCATTCAAGAATGCGCTTTTGACATCCATTTGGAAAAGATGAAAATTTAATGAACAAGCATAGGCAAGTAAGAGACGAATAGCTTCTAACCTTGCAACTGGAGCGAAAGTTTCTTCAAAGTCTATTCCTTCTTCCTGATTGTAGCCCTGTGCTACCAATATTGCTTTGTTGCGAACAATTATTCCATTCTCGTCAAGTTTGTTTTTAAACACCCATCTTGTTCCAATAATGTGTTTGTTGCTTGGCCTAGGGACGAGCTCCCAAACTTGATTCCTTTCAAATTGATTCAATTCTTCTTGCATAGCGATAATCCATTGGTCATTTCCTAAGGCTTCATCAACTTTGGAAGGTTCAATTTGAGAGACAAACGCCATGTTTAGGCAAGCATCCTTGAGATTTAATATTGTAGACACACCTTGACTTATATCACCAATTACTTTATCAATAGGATGATCTCTATGAGTTCTCCATTCGTTTGGTAGATCATTGAGATTTGATTCTTGTTGAGGTGATTCTTCGTGTTGAATGGGTTGATCTTTGGAAGAATTTTCTTGAGGACCTTCTAGTATTTCATCATCATTATCACAAACAATATTATCCTCCTTGGAGGGGTTAGTTTCATCAAAAGAAACATGCATATATTCTTCAATTGTCAAAGTTCTTTTGTTGTATATTCTATATGCTTTACTAGAAAGAGAGTAACCAATAAAAATACCTTCATCAGATTTCTCATCAAACTTACCAAGGTTATCTTTGTCATTGTTTAGGACAAAGCATTTGCATCCGAAGATGTGAAAGAAAGTAATGTTTGGTTTTCTCCCTTTGAAGAGTTCATATGGAGTTTTCTTTAAGATTGGTCTAATGTTAACTCTATTGCTAACAAAACATGCCGTGCTCACCGCATCCGCCCAAAAGTATTTTGGAAGATTTGAATTGCTAAGAATTGTTCTAGCAAGTTCCACAAGAGACCTATTCTTTCTTTCTACCACTCCATTTTGTTGAGGAGTCCTTGGTGCTGAGAAGTTGTGAGATATTCCATGTTCTCCATAAAATTCTTCAAATAGTGCATTTTGGAATTCTCTGCCATGGTCACTCCTTATTGAGGCAATTGTTAGAGACTTCTCATTCTGAATTTGTTTAGCATACTTCTCGAACGCCTTGAATGAATCACTTTTCTGCACTAAAAAGAATGTCCAAGTATATCTAGAGAAATCGTCAACAATAACAAAGCATACACATTACCTCCGAAACTCCTTGTTCTCGATGGACCAAATAAATCCATATGTAATAATTGTAGTGGCCTTGTAGTGGACACCACATTCTTAGATTTGAAAGTTGATCTAGTTTGTTTCCCTTTTTGATAAGCATCGCATAGTCTATCTTTGACGAAATTTCTCTTAGGAAATCCAATGACAAGATCATGCTTGATTAATTTATTCAGGTGTTCCATGTGAATATGAGAAATTCTTTTGTGCCACAGCCATGAATCATCGTTGTTCGCCAAGAGACATTTAACCTTCAAAGATGGATCATCAAGGGAAATCATGAATATATTATTGATTCTTTTACCTTTAATTATAACCTCATGAGTGACTTCGTCTTCTATCAAGCATTCATCCTTGGTGAACTTGATTTTGAAGCCTTTGTCACAAAGTTGGCTAATACTAAGAAGATTGTGCTTTAGTCCTTCAACATAAAGAACATCTTCAATGGATGTGAAAGGTGGAGCATCAACTTTGCCTTTGCCTAGGATTCTTCCCTTACTATTGTCTCCATAAGGGACAAAACCCTTGGGCTTTAGCGCTAGATTTGAAAATTGGTTTATATCTCTTGTCATATGCTTTGAACAACCACTATCAAGATACCAAAGATTGCATGTGGTCTTCAAGCATACATGCAAAATAAATTAGGGTTTGTTAGGTACCCAAGTTGCTTTGGGTCCTTCATAATTAGTGCCTTTCTTTACCCATACATAATGCCCACTTGCCACACTGAAGTTTCTAACATAGCAAGCATTACATGTATGGCCTTTAATGACACAATAAAAACAAGTAGGTTCAAAGTTACTTCTATATCTAGAAGGATAAGATTTCTTCTTAGGAAATGTTTTCTTTTTAGGATAGTGACGAACTATTTTAGGTTTGCTCACTTTCTCTTTGGATGATTGATCACTATCCTTAACAAAGATAATTTTATTAGAACTTGGTTTTGAAAACATTGAATATCCAAGTCCACTTTTATCATTGGAGTATCTTTGTTGGTTAAGAACACCATCCAATCCAATTTGGCCTTTTTCATATCTTTCAATGACTCTTTTTAATTGGACAATTTGGAAAGAGAGTGAATCACAATTTTTGCATACAAAATTCTGTTTTTGTTCATCACTTGATTTTTGTTTTTCTTCTTTGAAATCTTTTTCCATAGAATCATATTTTTCTTCTAGGGATGAAATTTGTTTCTTTTATGATGAAATGGTTTTATACAGAATTTTGCATTCATTCAATAGTTCATCTATAGCACCTTGTGCATCACTATCAAAAAGAGAAAATTCATTACTAACCTCATTGTCTTCATCATCGGAATGGTGTGAGGCCATCAATGCTAGATTTTCACTTTCATCACTATCGGAATCGAATGAGGAACTTATTTCATTGTCCTCCCATGTGACATAAGACTTTTTGTTCTTGAATCTCTTCTTGCTTTTGAAGCCACCTTTCTTGGAGAGTTTCGGATAATCCGGCTTGATATGACCTTGCTTACTACTTTCATAACATGTGATTTCTTGTGTTGATGTGGAAGCTTCCTTTTTCTTAAATTGTTTCTTTCCTTTTGAATGAGAAAAGGGTTGTTATTTCTACCAAAGAACTTACCAAGCCTTTTAACAAGAAGCATGAAGTTTTCATCTTCTTCCGGATTGTCTTCCTTTTCAACTTCCTTGGAATCTATCTTTAAAGCAATATTCTTGGATTTCTTCTCTTGATTTTCATGCTTTTCAAGTCTTCCGAGTTCCGTTTCATATTCTTGAAGTTTTCCAAATAATGTTGCGGATGTCATGTTGGAGAGACTTTTCTTTTCTGAAATTTCCGTTACCTTTGGTTGCCATTCCCTAGTTAAGGACCTAAGTACTTTCATATATAGTTCATCATTCGTCAAAGTTTTACCAAGAGCACTTAGATGATTTGTCAAGTGCACAAATCTCTTTTGCAAGTCAAGAATGGTTTCTCCGGGCTGCATTTGAAATAATTCGTATTCTAGACTTAGGGTATTTAGTCTTGATCTTTTTACTTCAACCGTTCCTTCACGAGTTTGTACCAAGGTATCCCATATTTCTTTTGCTGTCTTGCATGCCTAGACACGGAAGAATTCATCCATGCTAAGTGCACCTTGAAGAAGGTTTATTTCCTTTTTATCATAGAGAACTTTCTTCTTATCATCATCGTCCCATGCAGTTTTAGGCTTTGATGAGCCAACACCATTGATTACCGTTATAGGGATAAATGGACCATTTTCGACGATATCCCATATTTCTTCTCCTTGTGCTTCTAGACGTGCCTTCATGCGTATTTTCCAGAAGTCAAAATATTCACCGCAAAATAGAGGAGGCTTTTTGTTACTACCACCATCTCTGAAAATGGGATTTTGATTTGCGGAAGCCATTTTGGATCTTTTAGGAACAAGGTACCTATAACCTGCTCTGATGCCAATTGTAAGTACGAAGTGCGCCTAAGAGGGGGGGGGGGGGGGTGAATTAGGTACTTTAAAAAAATTATATTTTTAGTGATGATGGTTCTTATTTTTTTTTAATGGTAAGTTTAGGAAAGCGTAAAGTGCAGAAAGAATAAAGAGACACGAGCGATATATCCTGGTTCCCCTCACAGTCTGAGAGTACTCCAGTCCCCTTTCAACATGAAAGAGATTTCCTTATTGTGGCAAACTTAAACAAGAACTACCAAACAACCAAGAACAATCCTCTTGGACCAAGAACAATCCTCTTAGACCAAGAACAATCCTCTCAAAGTGACTACACTTGTATCCAACAATTTTGGAAAGACAAGATTTCAAAAACACTTAAACTTATTTCCAACAATCCTGGAAAAAATAAGTAAGTAACTATCAATATTTGAGTTTGAGTGAGTTGAGTAGTATTGATCACTTAGAGTGATTTAACAATTTATGATCTTCTCTTCCAATAATATTATTGTACAATGACTCAAGATATAATTTCTCAAAGTTTTCTGTTTGATAATGTATGAAAATGTGCAGAAAACTTATGCATGAAAGTGAAGGAATGCTTGAGATTGAATTTTGAAAAATTCAGAAAATATTTGTGGAAGAGGTGTTGAAACAGATATTGAAAATGAATATTTATATGTTCATAACACCCTTTTGAAACATCATGAAGTTCTGAAAATGTATCATGAACAAATGCCAAGTTTGAGTGAAAGGTTTCAATGAAAAGGTATGATGAACAGGCATGTGAAAAGCTGCTGTTTTTCAAAACCGTGCAACATGCAATCGATTGCACCCTTTGTGTAAATCAATTGCACAAGGTTTCAACAACTATATTTTCAAAAGTTTTAAGTGTGCAATCGATTGCACTAGCAATGTAAATCGATTGCATGTAAATTCAGTAGCAAAAAGTAAGTGAGTGCAATCGATTGCACAAGCAATGTAAATCGATTGCACCGAGAAACAAAAGCAAACGTTTTGAAAATTTTAAGTATGCAATCGATTGCACAAACAATGTAAATCGTTTGCACAGAGAAACAGAACAAAAGATCTGAAAAATTGGAGCATGCAATCGATTGCACTAAAATGCAAATCGATTGCACTTAAGTAAAAAGTGAAATTTTAACTTTGAAAAACTTGAGTAATGATTTTTAAACATTTCTTTTTCATTTTTGAGCATCTATATCTTAAGATCAAAGTAAGTAATATTATTATACCTTGAAAGTTGTTGAGAGCTTTGAACTGAAGATATTGTCCTTAGATGCTTTGAGCTTGATCATAAATCTTTGTCTTCTTTGTCAATCATGGTTTGTCTTCATCAAAACAAAAGCTTATTTGAGAAGCTTGATTTTACATTCTCCCCCTTTTTGATGATGATAAACAATCTTGCTTTATGTGATGTACTTTTCGGAAGAGCTTCTCCCCCTAAGATGCAAAACTCCCCCTATGTAGGAGAGGGTTGGAATCCTTTGCATTTATTCATCTTGGTTGGAGAGTACCTTAAAAATTAAGACAAGGAAAGTACAAGCATAAAGTACCACATCTTTCTCCCCCTTTGACATTATCAAAAAGAAGGGAAAGATTTGAAGAAGTGAAAAACACAAGAAGGGGGGTTGAATTGTTGAAACTTCAATTCAAATGCAGAAAACACGATATTTTTATCCTGGTTCGTTTGATCTCAAACTACTCCAGTCCACCCGTCAAGGTGATTTCGCCTCTCTCCAACGAGGTCTTAATCCACTATATTCAACTGAATACAAATCTGCTTTAACAACTGCTAAAGCCTTCTTGAGTCTAAACCACAGACCAGTTTCTCAAGGAAATTCTTTCTTACAGAAAAATGAACAATATGTGTGTTGAATGTTTTCTGGAAAAACTATATATCACAACTGTGATAATACACAAAATGAAGCTTATGTAAAACTAGCTTGCTAGAACTATAGAGTAAGTAATTTGAGAGCTTTAGCAAACTGTATGAGTGAGGATGAAGATGATTGACTTTAGGCGTGTAGAGTATTGTAGAGCATTAGCCAATTCACTTCTCACTGATTTGTTTAAATACTTCTTAGAATAGATACGTTGATGCCAATAATTCCATTTTAATGCCCATTACGTTCCTTCCATATTGAGAAGATCTTTGTCTTGGAATAAAGCCGTTGGTAATTAATCTGCCTTGAATGCAGTACCATTGACAGTTCAAAATGTTCTGCTTGATTAAGATCAGAACGTTCTTGGCTTTAGGCTTATTCTGATTGCTTCTGAGTTCTGATGACATTGATGAGATCCTGATCAGAGTCAGAGTATGTTGAGCGCAGATTCTGTTTATCAGACTTCAGCGTAAGCATATGTAAGATCTTCTGGTTGATATCTTCTGATGCTGATGTTGATATTCTGATGTTGATTCCATCAGAGTTTCCTGTAAATAAATAGCATAATTTTAAGTAGCATCTATGTCAAATATAAAACTCATAATTCATTTAATCTTGTATTTTGTTATCATCAAAACTCTAACTGAGGGTTGTAGAATCAAACTATGTTCTAACAATCTCCCCCTTTTTGATGATGACAAAAACTAGATTTTTTCAATTAAAATAAAATGATGAAAGTATCAGAGTTTAAGAATAGAAAGGAAACAGTATCAGAGCTAATCAGATAATGAGAAAAAGTTATCAGAGCTGAGAGGGTAAGAAATAAAAAGTATCAGAGTAAAGATGAGAAAAGGTCCCCCTGAGTTGATTATTCCCTTTGATTCCTTGAGCGTCAGAACTTTATTGAACCTTTCTTTAAGCATCATAATTTTGCTTTTATCAGAGTTCTTCAGATTCTTGTACCTGTAAGCTTTTCAGAACAGAGAACTTCAAATATTTAAGAATGTTAGAATGTTTGAGACTTTTGTCTCAGTAAACCGTTATTGAAAAATATCGTTCTTTCTTTCTCCCCCTTTTTGTCAGCTATCAAAAAGCATATATAAACAGAGTTTAAAATGATCAGAGTAAAAACACGTTTATATTAAAACAGAAGCAATGATAGTTTAGAACAGGTAGAAATATTACAGACAAACATAAGAAAACAGGGAAAACATAAGAAAAATCTAAGAAGAAGAAGGAAGTCGTGTGAACAACGCTTCCAACATGCTCTTGATTTGTTCGCTGGTTTCATTCTGCTTAGCTACCATGTTTGCAATAGATTCAATCTTGATATCCTGCTTGCCCATCCGTTCATTCATCAGCATGTCTGATCTTTTCAGATCCTCCAGAGTCTGCCTATCAATAGAGGAAGATTGAGGATCTTCAGATGCAGTCTGCTTTTCAGAGCTTTCTGTAGCCTCTTCTGCTTGACCCAAGTCTTCATCTTGAATAACCTGTTCTTCTGCAGCTTGAACTTGAGATGCTGGACGCTTTTCAGACCAAGGCTCACTGTCCAGATGCAGAACATATTCCTTCAGCACTTTGCTCAGAACTGGACCTTCCATTTCCTTCAGCAGATTGCTGAAGTTCTGCTGAACCTGTCCATAGCTCTGGTCTTGTAGCTTGAAAGTTTCAGTGCATACCCATCTTCTGAATTGAGTCCAGAGATGATCTGATACAGCAGGAACAACAACTTCCAGAGTTGCTTGTTTCAAATAAGATATCCATTTCTGCATATCTGATTCAAAATTCAAAATGCTGGAACCAACATCTGGTTGTTTCAGTTTGGGGATGGCAGTTTTCTAGTTTATTGCAGCAAGGCGTTCAAGGATTGTTAGATCAATGACTGTCTTGCTGTGGTTTTCTATATTTTTATTGGGTGAGGGAGTAAGAGAGTCAGAAATAACGATTGGACTATGTGGGGAGTTTGGAGGAGTTGTTTCTGGTGAGGATGGTAGTTGAGGTATGTTAACAGTTGTACCACAAGGCAGTTGAATGGCCAAGGGTTGTGGTTCAGGGGACTCAGAGGTTTGAGCCTCAGAGTTTTGTGTCTCAGGTTGTGGAGTTTGTGCGTGTGGAGGAGATGGTGGATTATTTTCTGGTTGGGGAGAGGAAGGTTGTGGAATTTCTGGTTCTGGTATTGGAGTGAGGGGAGTTTCTGGAATGGATGAGAGTGGAATGTTAGGTTGATGAGAAGTGGGAATTTCTGCTATTGGATTTGGATTTTCTGTATGGGGAGCGGAAGAATGTTGTTCAATATCAGACAGAACTTGTGCAAGTTCTGGTTCTGGTATGGTTGTAGTGTTTGGATTTTGTGGTTTGGAGCGGGATCTTCTGAGAGTTAATGACTTAGAAGGGTCAAAGTCTTCAAAATCTTCAAAGGTTTGGGGTGTTGGGATATCAGATAGAATTGGAGTAGGAATGGATGTGGAAACAACACTTGAACTTAAAACAGATACAGAAACATGATTACCTCTTTTCTTTGGAGTCTGTTGTGATGATCCTTCTGGAGAAACTTTTCTCTTCTTAGTCTTCTTTAGAGCAACCTATGGTGCCTTCTGCTGAAGATCTTGAATGTTCAGATTGGGTGCTGTTCCATCAGCTTTGCACGCATCCAAGTATCTCAGATCTATTTGAGGCTTGGAGTCAATCTCTGAGAACAAAGGGAAGTCGTCCAGAGGAATTCTTCTGCTGGAGATTTCAGAAAAAGGAGTAACGTTAGGCTCCTTCTTAATGTTCTCTATCAGCTTCATCTTCTTTAGATTATTGGCATTCATCTGCTTGCCAACAGAAGGTTCCAAGGTGCTGATCTCTTGTGCTTCTGTCAAGTGCTCAATCAGCCTATTCGCAGTCAGAATATCTGATATCAATCTGCCCAGGGGTATCCAATCCCTTTTAGTGCGTTCTTCTTCTCTAGTCTCCTTGACGCTGGTTCTCAGATGGTTGAACAGAAGATGAGCTAGATTAATCTTTACCTTCTGATTGATAAAATAGATCAGAAACTGCTGATCTATGTTTATGTAGTCAGGAGAACTTGTGGGCTTCCTGTGATTGAAACAGCCCAGAATAATCTTTGCCCAAATTTTGTGCTTATCTTTCAGATCCCTTATCTTGCTGGAGGGAAGCCCCAGCGTGAAAATCTGCCTGGCAATAACAGCAACATCTGAGCACCTTTCAGCCCTGTCTATACAGCGAATGCCTCCACCATTGTATCCAATCAGTTTTGCAATCAGCTCTTCAGTAATCACTATCTTCTTCCCCATTATGTAAGAAGTGACTTGGTGATTTGAGGAAGAGGCGTGAATCCAGAATTCCTTAACCAAGATAGGAAAAGTTGGACCCACCAACCTGTCAAAATACCTTTCCCATCCTTGAGCTTGAATCTCTTCTGATAAATCAAAGCCATTTTCCTTCAAACTGTTGAAATCCACTATAATCTCTAACAGAACTTCAAGATTCTTGACTGGAGTGAGTAGAGTTCTGAGAGGAACCTCATATTTCTCAGTTGATGTGTCTTTCTGGGAACCAAATGAAGGATTGCTGCTAGAAGCCATGTTCACACGAGTTCTTGAGAAAAAAAATTGAAAGGGTTTTCTTGATAAAGAAGAACACAAACACAGATTATCAGAAATATTGCTTGAAAACTAAAGTTAGGGTAAACGTTGTGAAAGGTGTGAATGGTGTTTAAATAGGTTTTGAAAAAGTTTTTGAAAACATAAACGGTTAAGAGAGATAAAATAAATCATGATTAATAGCATTAATTGGTTGCTGATTTTAGGGGATTTAGGAAAGATACTTAAACGGTTACCAGTGACATGTGTCTCAATGCAACCAATCAGCGCTTTGCCTTTTCAGAAGCGTGAACGCGTGTTCAGCCTCAGGAACCAGCTGATGACTGGATGAAACTTGTTTGCTTTGAGTGAACATCACTTCTATCCTTGAACTGAATAGCTCAGAGCTTCATGGATAGATCTGATACAATCTGCATTTTTAAATACTCTGAAAGGAGATTGATCAGAAGTTCACAGAGTAATAAACATAATTTTGAAGGTTAATATATAAAATTTAAACAGTTTTATTCTGGACAGAGCTTCATGCTGAGATGATTCAGAATGAAGTTGAACCTATCTTCAGAAAGTGGTTTTGTAAAGATATCAGCCCATTGATGGTCTGTATCAATAAATTTTAAGTTTAAGATTCCTTTCTAAATATAGTCCCTAATAAAATGATGTTTTATTTCTATATGCTTAGCTCTAGAATGCAAAATTGGATTTCTACTTAAGCAAATGGCAGAAGTATTATCAGAGTATAGGAATGTTACTCTCATAAATCTGGAAGTCCTCAAGTTGAATTTTCATCCAGAGCATTTGTGTGCTGCATCCAGCTGCTGCTATGTATTCAGCTTCTGCTGTTGATAGAGCAATGGTGGATTGTCTTTTGCTGGACCACAAGATCAGATTTTCTCCCAGAAACTGGAAGCTTCCAGAAGTGCTTTTGCATTCAACTCTGTCTCCAGCAAAGTCAGCATCACAGTAACCTACTAAGCTGTAATTACTAGATTTTCTATAAAACAAACCCAGATTAGTAGTACCTTTCAGATACTTGAAAATTCGCTTAACAGCTGTTAAGTGAGATTCTCTAGGATCTGATTGGAATCTTGCACAAATGCATACACTGAATAAGATATCAGGCCTTGAGGCTGTCAGATAAAGAAGAGAACCAATCATACCTCTGTAGACTTTCTGTTCTACCTTTTTGCTTACCTCTTCTCTTTCCAGAATGCACGTGGGATGCATTGGAATCTTTGATGGCTTACATTCCGAGAGATCAAATTTCTTCAGAAGTTCTCTGACATATTTGCTCTGATGAATGTAAGTTCCTTCTGGGGTTTGATTGATCTGGATGCCCAGAAAGAATTTTAGTTCCCCCATCAGGCTCATCTCAAATTCTGCCTGCATACACTTAGCAAATTCTCTTCCCAGAGAGGGTTTAGTAGATCCAAATATTATACCACCAACATAAATCTGACAGACTAGAATGTCATTCTTAATTGTCTTACAAAATAAGGTTGTGTCCACCTTCCCTCTGGTGAATTCCTTTTCTAACAGGAAGTTACTTAGTCTTTCATACCAAGATCTGGGAGCTTGTTTCAGACCATATAGTGACTTCTTTAGTTTGAAAACATATTCTGGATTTTTTGAGCTTTCAAAACTGGGGGTTGGTGCACATATACCTCTTCTTCTATATAGCCATTTAAGAATTCACTTTTGACATCCATCTGATACAGAGTGACGCCTTTATTAACAGCAAAAGAAATTAAAAGTCTGAGAGATTCTAACCTGGCGACTGGAGCAAAGGTTTCTGTATAGTCTATCCCCTCTTGCTGACTATAACCTTGTGCTACCAATCGTGCCTTGTTTCTGACAACTTCACCTTGTTCATTCAGCTTGTTTCTGAACACCCATTTTGTTCCAATGACGTTGAATCCTTTTGGTTTAGGAACCAGATCCCATACGTCATTCCTGGTGAATTGATTCAGCTCCTCTTGCATTGCTAGAATCCAGTCATTGTCCAGTAGTGCTTCATCAGTAGAGGATGGTTCAATCAGAGAGACAAGTCCCATGAGGGATTCTTCAGAGTTTCTAAAGCTGGCTCTTTTTCTGATTGGATCTTCCTTTCTTCCCAAGATTGTTTCTTCTGGGTGATCCATGCTGCTTCTGGATGGTCTTTTCTGAGGTTGATCAACAGAAGATGCTGGATTGCTTGCAGTGCCTCTTTCTGATGTTGAGGGAGTGTCTCTGTTAAGAGCTTCTGATGACTTGTCTTCAGTACCTGTGAATTCAACTTCCATACTTGCAAGTAATTCATTCTGCTTTGACTTTTCAGAGTCAAGCTTATCATCAAAACGAACACTGATTGATTCTTCCACAATCTGTGTTTCTGTATTGTATACTCTGTACCCTCTTGAGCGTTCAGAGTATCCTAACATAATACACTTCTGTGCTTTAGAGTCAAACTTGTTTAAATAATTTTTAGTATTCAAAATAAAACATGTTGGCTCGGGAAATGATGAATTGAAAAGCTTGCTTGCATATGTAGCTTAGCTCTGCATACTTTGTACTTCTTCCAGATTTTATGCTTCTTGTTATCTTTCCATCTCTCTTTTTTTTGACAGCTTTTTGGATAGTTTGAATGTGAACTCAGTTTGGACTTTGTAGTTCTAGTTCAACTTGCCTTTGGATTTCGTTCTTGCACATGCTGTTTGAGACTTTTGAAATTATGCAGCTCTTTGACAAACTTTGAAATTGTGCAATTTTACAACTTTTATGCATTTCAATACTTTTGCAAGCAATTTTCATCCTTCTTTGTGAACCGGGAGAAATCCCGTGATTTGCAGAGAGGGCGAACTGATCCCGACCATTTGTTTTTAATGATGAGCCCAAATTAACTGTTTGTCTTCTTAATTATTTTATCTACAATTGACTTATTCTTCTTTTCTTTGCAGACAAAAAATCAAATGGAGAGGAATAGCAACAAATGGAGGATGAAGAATTGAAGAATTAGGAATTTAGGACAGTTTTATTTAAATTTAAATTACTGTAATATTATTATTGTAAATATTTTGTAAACAATAACAATTATACAAATAATTTAAAGATAAATAAAAAGTCCTTTTATTTGACATTCATTTTTAATTCTTCTTCAGATATTTATCTAATTGTTTATAATTCTTAAATTAAAATAAAATGGAAATAAATTCCAATTATCTTATCTTAAAAATAAATAATCAATTGATAAACATTGTGGTCTTATAACAAACCCGACGCTCCAATTATCCAAAGCAATGCACAGTTTCAAACCAGACGACAGTTAATCAAACAAGACGTCCACCTGCCTCCTTTCACTGATTAAATCCAAACAAAACTGCAAATCAACAACCAGCAGCCTCAGTTCTTATTTCAGAGTATTTTGAAAAGCATTGATAGAACTAACTCTTCTTGAGAAATATGCGCATAAAATCCTGATTTTTGACTTAACACTGGAGAAACGCCAGCCTGATCAAACTTTGAGCCAATTCAACCAAACCCTAAACAATCTGTTTGAACTGTCTAAACATCAATAAAAAAACCCTAAATTTCATCTGACTAACGAGAAAAGTCTGTTTGACCGATTCTTGAGCCAGTCTGAAAGATCAAGAAAAACCCGAAACTACGATTTCTTGTGGAGAAAGAGGAAGGCAAATTTTGGGGTACAACAGTTGCCCCTGTTCAATCTTCTTGGACCTGAAGAGTTAGATTGGCAAGTTTGCCGTTCGCGACTTGAAGGTAAAAAGGAGATTGGACACTAGAGTGCCCAAAAATTTGCACTCAGTGATGTGGTGGTAGAGGTGAATGGGCTTACAGATGCCATTTGGTGATGGGCTTAACGATGCCATCTAGGGATGTGATAGAATCTTGTTGGGGGATGGGCTTAGAGATGCCATCTGGAAATGGGCTTAAAGATGCCATTTGAAAATGCTGATAGGAGGATGGGCTTATAGATGCCATCTGGAAGTGTTGAACTGTACGTCATTGGTGAGTGGACGAGTATCAGAAAGGCATCCATGCTTTGGAACATCTCTGAACTGGTGATCTGAATAAGCAATAGATTGACGTCCGTGTTTGGAGAGTCCATAAACTGTTTTCAGGAGTTGGAGTTTAATAAGCCATATAGTAGCATCCGTTGTTGGGAAGCGTCCGTAAACTGTTTCCAAAAGTTGAATCTGAACAAGCGATAGATTAACATCTGTTGTTGGGAAGAATCCGTAAACTGTTTTCAGAAGTTGCATCTGAACAAGCGATAGATTAGCATCCGTTGTTGGGAAGAATCCGTAAACTGTTTTCAAAAATCTTGAAGTGGAGAAGGAACTGGTGTAGGGTTTCCTGATGATGAGTCCGTGTAAAACTGCATCTGGATGAATCTGGAATAAGTATCAGAATGTCGCCGTGTTTGGGTCACATCTGAACTATTTCTGGATGAATCTCGAAAGATGATGATTTTTATCTGTCGACTGGTCTTACCTGAAAAGGTAAAGAGTTAGTTGTATGCAATGTCATGATGCATGATGCAATGTATGTTATCAATGTTTATGATATGAATGTGATGGATGCATATGTAAGCTGATGAGCTAATCTTGCTGAGGATAGATGAATCCTGGGTGGCTGAAGATAAAAGACCCTTGACTGCTGCCGGGGAGAACAATTCCTTGGCTGCTGCTGTGGAGGGCAAGAATCTCTTGATTGTTTGAAGATGAGAAGTCCTGGGACCACTGTTGGGGGATCAGGAGCTTGGGTTGTATGCCAAACTACTGGGGACTTCCTGTCTTGAGGAGATCTTCACTGGGGAATATTCGAATATTCTATGAGGAACTGAGAATGAGAGTCTTCACTCTGTTAATGCTTAACTGTTATCTGGTCGATCTCCAGGCTTTCACAGAAGTTTGTACTATCATCTGGTTGTAATCCAGGCTTCACAATAGCTTGCTAAGCTGCTATCCGGTCAAATCCGGGCTTCACGACTTGTGTTGAAGATATACCACTATCTGCTCGATTCCAGGCTTCGTAGTATTCTTGACTGCTGTCTGGTCGTAATCCAGGCTTCACAGAAATTTGTATTGTTAACTGGTCGTAATCCAGGCTTCACGATAACTTGATAAGCTGCTATCCGGTCAAATCCGGGCTTCACGGCTTGTGTTGAAGATATACCACTATCTGGTCGATTCCAGGCTTCGTAGTATTCTTGACTGTTGTTCGGTCGTAATCCAGGCTTGGCGATTGTCTGACACTGTTATCCGGTCGCAGTCCGGTCTTCACAATGTGCTGTAGAGATTAAGATACTATCCGGTTGGATCCGGGCTTCGTAACTTGAATTCAGGAGATCCCACTATTTGGTCGTAATCCAGGCTTTGCGGTAATCTGACACTGTTATTCGGTCGTAGTCCGGTCTTCACAATGACTTATTGGGGATTAAACTACTATCCGGTCGAATCTGGGTTTCATAGCTTGCTCTGAGGGGATACAACTATCCGGTCGCAATCCAGGCTTTGCGGTAGCTTGACACTGTTATCCGGTTGTAGTCCGGTCTTCATAATGTGTTATAGCGATCAAGATACTATCCGGTCAAATCCGGGCTTCATAACTTGAATTTTGTGAGAATTTGATCTTCGACGACTGTAGCTTCCAACAGATGATGAAAGAATTTTTGAACGACCGATCAATCTGAAATGTAATTTGTTCTGGAGAATAAACCCTGGACAAATGTTGGGGAAGTAAACCCATAACCAAAGTTGGGGATAGAAGAACTCTGGGGTTACTGAGGATGAGAAATCCTTGTTGTCTGCTAACTGCTTGGGGAACAAGATCTTCACTGGTTGAGGGATCTTGGGACCACTGCCGGGGCTCGGAGCTTCTTGATGACTTGCGAGGTGAGAGAATTCTGATGATCTCTGCTGGGGAGTTCAGAACCTGGTAGACTTACGCTGGAGAGGTATGACTGTGAATCTACGGTCTGGTGGGAAATGTCTCCGTGGGGAGAATGTTTACTGGTCTAATTCCACTAGGGATTGATAGTTGGAAATTTTAGCTCCGCTGGGGATCCGGAACTTATCTCTGAGGGGAACTAAGTTCTGGAAGGCTCTCTGGCTGGGGAGATCAGCTTTGAGAAAGCTCTTGTTCTGCTGAGGATCCTGGAGTTTAACTATGTTCGGGGAATCCTTGTGAAAGGGCATTGAGATATCTATCCGTACCTTCAACCTATCAATAATCATCTTTTCCTGATTTGTAAGGAAATGATTATGTTCAAATGCATATGCCTACTTGACAAAACATTGGACGTTTCTCGAGTAAACATAAGTGCAAAAGGAAAAAGGGAAAACAAAGCAAATTTATGCATTTGGAAAAGTATTTGTATTAACTTTTTATGGGCATCTTTGTACAAAGGAGACAAGCATCCTAGTAAGAGGATGTCAACGTAAAAATTGAAAATTTTATACAAAAGAAAGATGGCTATGTGAAATGACTCCATGGGATTCCATTCTGCTATAGCCTTTATAACTCTGAATATCTGCCCGTTCAATGCTTCGTCTGCCGGTGACTGAATTAACCAGAAGCTTGGAGCTGGTTGATGAAGAGATTGTCCTTAAAGTGATCCGACGAGACATAGTCATACGCTTTAATTCCCTAACTTTTTCCTGAATCGCCCTTTCGGGTTTTCGATCCACCGGGAAACCCCTTTTTGCCCAAGCAGCCCTTTCGAGTTTTCGACTTGCCGGGTGTACAGATTTTTTTGTTTTATCCCTAATTTTTGCCTGAACCGCCCTTTCGGGTTTTCGGTTCACCAGGATGCCCATTTTTGCCCAAGTCGCCCTTTCGGGTTTTCGACTTGTCGGGTTATTTCATGCGTAGTATTTTTTGACTATGTCTGCGTTCGCAGGGTGCGGCAAATCGTCGCTGTCCATGGTGGTCAGAATCATTGCACCACCAGAAAATATGTTCTTGATTACAAATGGTCCTTCGTAAGTAGGATTCCATTTTACCCTGGGATCACTTTGCGGAAAGATAATCCGCTTGATCACGAGATCTCCGACTTGATATACTTGACGTATGACTTTCTTGTTGAAAGCCTTGATCATCCGTTTTTGGTACGTCTGACCATGGCAAACAACAGCGAGTCGCTTCTCGTCGATCAAATTGAGTTGATCAAGTCGGGTCTGAATCCAATCGTCTTCATTCAAACCTGCGTCTTTCATAATTCTTAAGGAAGGAATCTGAACTTCCATGGACAGGACAGCTTCCATGCTGTATACCAGAGAAAATGGGGTTGCCCCGGTTGAAGTACGTGCTGTGGTACGATATCCGTGCAGAGCAAACGGTAGCATCTCATGCCAGTCCTTGTAAGTGACCGTCATTTTCTGAATGATCTTCTTAATGTTTTTGTTCGCAGCTTCAACAACACCGTTCATCTTCGGTCGATAGGGAGATGAATTGTGATGATAAATCTTGAACTGTTCGCATAGAGCGGTGATCATAGTATTATTCAGATTGGTTCCGTTGTCTGTAATGATCCTGTCAGGGACACCGTACCGGCATATGAGGTTTTACTTGATGAAGCGGGCAACCACATTCTTTGTAACAGAGGCGAAGGAGGCCGCTTCGACCCATTTGGTGAAATAGTCAATGGCGACCAGGATGAAGCGATGTCCATTGGATGCAGTGGGCTTGATCTCTCCAATCATGTCAATGCCCCACATTGCGAATGGCCACGGAGCTGTCAGTACATTGAGACGAACCGGAGGAATGTGCACCTTATCGGCGTAAATTTGGCATTTATGGCAGGTACGGGAGTGTTGATGGAAATCAGCTTCAATGGTTGACCAGTAGTAGCCTGCCCTTAGGATCTTCTTAGCCATCGTGTGTCCACTCAAGTGGGTGCCGAATGCACCGCTTTGTATCTCAGTCATTATCAGTTCCGCCTCATCTTTGTCCACACATCGGAGTAAAACACAATCATGGTTGCGTTTGTAGAGGATGCCATTGCTCAGGAAGAACTTGGCAGCAAACTTCCTTAGGAACTTCTTGTCATTTACTGAAGCTCCTTCGGGATATTCTCTAGTCTGGAGATACCTTTTGATTTCATGAAACCAGGGTTGTTCCACTACTTCTTCTGTATTAATCTCGTGACAATGCGCAGGTTCATCCATTCGCTCGATAGTTATTTGGGGAGCCTCGTTATCCCAATTGAGTTTAAACATGGAAGACATTGTAGCCAGAGCATCTGCTAGCTGATTCTCTTCTCGCGGGAAATGCTCGAAGGTGATTTGCTCGAAATGAGGCAACAATGTCAAGACATGTTCTTTGTATGGGATAAAATTGGGATGTTTGGTATCCCACTCTCCTTTGATTTGACTGATAACCAAAGCCGAGTCCCCAAATACGATCAAAGATTTGATTCCCAAGTCTATAGCAGCCTTGAGACCAAAAATGCAAGCTTCATATTCAACCATGTTGTTGGTGCAGCTGAAGCAGAGTCGGGCCGTGAAAGGCGTGTGGCAACCTTCCGGGGAAATGAGTACCGCACCGATACCGTTTCCGAGTGCATTTGAAGCGCCATCAAAGTACAGGGTCCATCGGGATCCCTTTTCAGGTCCGTCATACGGTCCATTACCTTCAATGTTGTCCAAATTCATGATGTCCTCGTCTGGGAAGTCAAATCTCATGGATTGATAATCTTCGATGGCTTGATGAGCTAGATGGTCAGCTAGTACACTCCCCTTTATGGCTTTTTGAGTGGTGTACTGGATGTCATACTCAGTTAAAATCATTTGCCATCTAGCTATTCTTCCAGATAAAGCAGGCTTTTCGAAGATATACTTGATAGGATCCATTTTGGAAATCAACAGAGTGGTATGAGTCAACATATACTGTCTTAGTCGGCGAGCAACCCATACCAAAGCGCAACAAGTTTTCTCGAGCAGTGAGTAGCGAGTCTCACAGTCGGTAAACTTTTTACTAAGGTAATAAATAGCATGCTCTTTTCGACCAGACTCGTCATGTTGGCCCAAAACACACCCCATTGAGTTATCCAAGACGGTCAGATACATGATCAATGGTCTTCCTTCGACGGGTGGCATCAGAATAGGAGGTTCTAGCAAATACTCCTTGATCTTATCAAAAGCAGCTTGGCAATCGTCGTTCCATTTGACTACCTGATCTTTCTTTAATAGTTTGAAGATTGGCTCACAAGTAGAAGTCAGATGAGAGATGAATCTGGCAATATAGTTTAGGCGCCCCAAGAATCCTCTAACCTCCTTTTCAGTACGGCGAGCAAGCATCTCTTGTATTGCTTTCACTTTTGCTGGATCGACTTCAATGCCTTTGTTGCTGACAATAAACCCTAGAAGTTTACCAGACCTAACTCCAAAAGTGCATTTACTTGGATTCAGCCTGAGTTTGTATTCTTTCAACCTGGCAAACAGCTTCTGCAAATGCTCCAGGTGTTCCCCCTCTGTTTGTGATCGAGCTATCATGTCGTCTACGTAAACTTCGATCTCATGATGTATCATATCATGAAATAAGGCTACCATGGCGCGTTGATAAGTTGCCCCTGCATTCTTCAATCTGAATGGCATCACCTTGTAACAGAAGGTACCCCATTGTGTAACAAAGGTTGTTTTCTCCATGTCCTCGGGGGCCATTTTAATCTGGTTGTAGCCCGAGAAGCCATCCATGAAGGAAAACATTTTGTGCTGAGCTGTGTTGTCAATCAAAATGTCGATGTGCGGTAGTGGAAAATCATCTTTAGGACTAGCCCTATTCAAATCCCGGTAGTCCACACACATTCTGACCTTGCCGTCTTTTTTAGGTACTGGCACGATGTTGGCAACCCATTGTGGATAGGATGTAACAGCCAGAAAACCAGCATTGAATTACTTCATCACTTCTGCTTTAATCTTCTCAGACATGTCGGGCCTCATTCGGCGGACTTTTTGTTTGATCAGTGGACAATCTTCTCTTGTAGGGAGACGGTGAACCACGATGTCTGTGTCTAAACCCGGCATGTCTTCATAAGACCAGGCGAAGATTTCAACATACTCATTTAACAGCTGTATCAAGCATTCCTTGACACTTGGCTCCAGATTGGCACCCACTTGTACTTCCTTCCGGTCTTCCTCTGTTCCTAAGTTGACGGTTTCCAACAACTCTTCATGAGGCAAGATGGTCCTTTCTTCTTGTTGTAGAAGTCTGGCTAGCTCTCCCGGTACTTCACAATCTTCGTCATCTTCATACTCAGCTTGATTGACCAGATCTTCAGAGTTATTGAAGGATATAGCAGAATAGTCACCCATAGAATCTAGAGTGGACGGGTACCTGCATTTGTGAGTGTGGGTGTGTGTAAGGGATAGCCATCCTTAAACAAACAAAATGCAAAAAGGAAAGAAAATGAACACAACAGTTTATCAATGAAAAACGTCCAATGAATCGTTAAACATGGCATATGGATATGAAGATAATCAAAACCCTTACAAATGGACCTACATGCCCCGGGCAAGGCATGAGGTGAAAAAGTAGTGTACGGATTGTTCAAGAGTAAATATTACAAATCAACAGGAAATGTTTGACAGATAATTACTGATTAATAAAAGTAATGGGGACAAAGTCCTTTGCCTCCCAGTTGCGTAGTCCTCCATCGATAGTCGGGTAGATCCAATCTTCAATGTTGGCTTCTTCATCTTCACCTTCCAGAGCATTGATTCCATAAGGAGAAATCTTGATGGGCGCTCTTTCAACCTTCGAGCGGCGCATAGCTTTCTGTCCCGCATCAATGAAACCTAATCCAAACTTGTCCGTTTTATGAGGAATATCTGGCAACTGACCCCATGTTCAGCTCTTCCCTTCCTTCAATGCAGCTTTCGTGTCTTTTAGAGATGCCATCCTGGCCATCTGCTTTGGTACCTCAGCTACCACTTTTGCTATTGCCACTTCAGGAGAGACTTCCTCGAAGTGCTGGAATGGTGTTTCAATGAATTCTCCTTCCGCTTCTACATACCGAAAGGAGTTCAAGTGGCTGATCATATATTCCTCTTCACCATGCACGGTTATGATCTTTCCTTTGACAGGGTACTTCAACATTTGATGTAAGGAGGAGGTAACTGCCCCAGCGTTATGTATCCACGGCCTTCCCAGTAAGCAAGAGTATGGCGGACGGATGTCCATCACATAGAATGTTGAGGGGAATACTTCTGTGCCAACCTTAATGGGAATGTCTACCTCTCCGTGTACCATTCTCTTCGACCCGTCAAATGCCCTTACAATGATATTACTTGGCCTCAACTCCAAGCCTTCACAATCTAAACGGTCGAGAGCCTTCTTGGGCAGCACGTTCAGAGAAGAACCAGTGTCGACCAGAACATGGGCCAGAGTAGTTCCTTGGCATTCTACTGACACATGTAATGCGTCGTTGTGTTTCCTTCCTTTTGAGGTCAGGTACACATCAGAGAAACCTAAACCGTTGTCTGCTGTAAGACTGGCTACACAGTCTTGGAATTGGTCGGCAGAGGTTTCCTGAGGGACATGGGCTGTCTTCAGGAATTTGATCAATACTTTGGCGTGCGCCTCAGAACAAAGCAGTAATGCTAACATGGAGATCTTCGAGGGGGTTTACCCCAGTTGCTCTACCACGTCATAATCACTCTTTTTAATTATCTTCAGGATCTCCTCCATCTCTTTCTTAGAGGTCTCCGGGATGACCAAAGGTTGAGCCCTCGTCCGGACAAGCTCATCTTGGGTCCCTTTACCTTTATCAGCAGAAGTAGGAGGGACAATAACAGTTTCTTCAATCAACGGAGTTTCGGCGGAAAGTCTTATTGGTGCGGGATTAACTTTGGCAGCAGCTGAGGGTCCAAAGGTTTCCTTTGGGGGGGCAACCTCTGGAGAAAATATTCTCCCGCTTCGGGTGATCTTGCTTGTACCAGCAATGTTTCCAATGCTGGCCTCTTCTTCATCAGAGCTTTCTTCGGTCACTTCGACTTGTTTAACACCATAGTAATAGATGTCTCCACCGTAATTCCATGGTATTGACTTGTCAGAACTGTAGGGGACTGGCCCAGGCATAGTTATTTTCAATGGAACAATCTTTGTAGCTGATGTAATCTTAACAGGCTTTCTGACGGCCTTGGAAAGATTGGCGTGAATGGTGATAATTGAGACATCTTCAGTAGGGGTTGGAATAGCAGGAACCTTTTCAAACAGAATTTGTTGACTGTCCATCAGGCCTTGGATGCCTTTCTTCAGTGATGGGCAGTCAAACGGCAGAGAGTAACAACAGTAGCAGTCTTCTTCGCATCCTGGGAAAACCCCGACTCTTAGCAGATTCAACTTGGTGGTTAACAGTGGAGTCCTCAGGTCATTGACATCAGAAACATACAAATCTTCCTCGATAGCATGGACATTTCGACCGTGCTTAGGCATCGGAGCAGATATCACGTTTGGCTTCTCTAGAGCGTCGAACTCCACCTCTTTTGCATCTATCAAGTCTTGGATTTTATTTTTTAGCGCCCAACAATCGTTTGTGTCATGTTCGACGCTATCGGAATGGTAGGCGCATTTGGCATTGGGATGATAGTGTGGTGAAGCAGTATTCACAGTCTTCGGTGCTTCCCTAATCTTGGTGAGATTCAAATTCAGCAGATGTGGGAGAACCTACGCAGGTGTCATATTGATGCGGGTGAACTGCCGTGGTGGCCGTTCTCCCCATTGCTGTTTAGGCTTGGACTGGTTACTGCGAGGTTGATCGTTTGATGGATTCTGGATCATCACGGCCCCCACAGTCGACCGACGCTCACTTCTTCCTGCTCCTCTCTGAGAATACACAACAGCCGTTTCCTTCTTCATCGGAAATGATTTCTTAACCATAGTAGATGCAGAGGCATCCTTCTGAATTTTCCCATTCTTGATACCGACTTCTACCCGCTCGCCAGTCAGAATTAATTCGGTAAACCCTGTGGAGGAGCTACCAATTAGATGATTAAAGAATGGACCAGACAGGGTCCCCAGAAACATATCAACAAGCTCTCTATCAGACAGAGGTGGCTGCACTCTCCCGGCCAGATCGCGCCACTTCTAGGCATATTCCTTGAACCCTTCACCTGAGGCCATCCCCATACTCTGTAGCTGAGTACGGGTTGGTGCCAGGTCGGAGTTATACTGATATTGGCGATAAAAAACAGCTGCAAGATCCTCCCAACTATGTACCTCTGATCTCACAAGGTTGTAGAACCAATCTAGCTGTGTGCCATATAGGCTATCCTGAAAGAAATGTACCCAAAGGTTTCGGTCAGATGTGTGAGGTTGGATTCTTCGGACGTATGACCTTAGATGCATCTTTGGGCAAGACAGCCCATCATATCTTGCAAAAACTGGCACTTTAAACTTCGGGGGGATCACAATTCCGGCGATTAATCTCAAATCTTCGAAATCTAAGCCTGGAACTCTCTGCAGCTCCATAGCTGCCAACCTGTCCTCCAAACTCTTGTACTTGTCATCGGCCGGCGGGTATTGTTGTTCTGAGTAGTCTTCGTCTTCTTTCGCCTCTTCCTCTTCAACTTCGGATTCAGACGGTATCGCGGCCCCTTTTCCTTTACTGGTTCCCTCTTCAGATGTAGGGGGAAATTCAAGGACCCTTATGGCTTCACCTTCAAACCTTCTTCCCAGGGTAGCCACCAGACTCTCTTCTTCTTTTTCTTCACTTGCTCCTTATTCCCGAGCATGGCTTTTAGATCTTCCTGACCCTTTGCCAAGGTCATCAGAAGATGTTGAAATTGTGATTTCTGAGACTGTAGATCTTTGACCGTTTGTTCGAGATCCATCTTACTGAAATAAACAGTAGAAAGATAAGGAAACCTGGTGTGGAGACCTGCTTATGCACATGATGAATGATATGTTTATTTATGCAATGCATTCAAGGATTTAGAAATTCACAATTGTTGCAGACAAAAAGAACACACGTCATATTAATAAGAAGAAATTTTGTTAGTACATAAATGCCCCATGGGCCAAATATTACAAAAACTTCTCATGGTAAAAAGACGTTGCACATCCTTTTTGGCGCGATGTAGGTGTTAAGGGTCTCTTCCTCGTGGAGTCGGTGGGTAAGTTCCAAAACCTTCTTCTCGCTGGCGTAGAAGCTGGCTTCAAAAGTATCCCTTTCTTCCCTGAGTTGGATCCAACTCTTCTGCATCTCCTCCCATGTCGTTGGCATGTCAGGATACAAGACGGTGTAGGGAACCTCTCCTTCCTTAACGGGCTCCTTAATCACAGGGAGAACATGAGGGTAAGGCATCATTAGACTCTGGGCTCAGGTTCGGACCCACTTGAGATAAGGCTCAAGAGGGATGGAATTTTTGTGCCCCAGTGTCTTGCTGTCTACCTTGTTAGGCATCCTCCAAGCTCTGATGAACCTTTGACGGAGCCCTTGCGCGTCGTTGTCGAAGTCAAAAACTATGTCAGGAATCAACATGTCATGAGGGCCATCCCTCCGTGCATATCCAAACTGCCTCAAAGCCAGACAAGGGTTGTAGGTAATGCCCCCTCTAATG
This sequence comes from Vicia faba, assembly GCA_948472305.1. Classification (NCBI taxonomy): domain Eukaryota; kingdom Viridiplantae; phylum Streptophyta; class Magnoliopsida; order Fabales; family Fabaceae; genus Vicia; species Vicia faba. The sequence continues at coordinate 908,117,738 of OX451738.1, read as the reverse complement.
CCAAGTAATGGAACATTAGGGAACTCTCCACAACGATCGATGATGATGACACTTTCTCTGGACCGAGAACACCAGTGTACATCAGAGTGAGTGAGAGTCATCAACCGTTGTGACCACCTTAGGCCTTGGTCATTCTTTAAAACAGACTGTGGAAGGTGCGAAATAAACCACCTTGCAAGGAGAGGAGTACATCACATGAGAACACCTCTCTTTCTCATTGTTCGTGTGTAAAATGAGTGGAGGATGTCCCCAAGCAATGTTGGTATGGGATTCCTGGATAAGAAGATCTTGACGGCGTTGACATCTATAAGCTGGTCAGGATTTGGGAACAAGACCAACCCGTAAATGAGGAGTGCCACAATTTCTTCAAAGGCTTGTAGATCCAAGGAGTTCCAACACTCTTGTACCTTCTCAAACAAGAATTTTGCCAAGAAGCCTTTGACACCGCTTCTGGTTTCCCAATGCCCCTTGATGTCGGATGGTTGCAAGTGTAGTGCTTGAGCAACATCTTCAGGCTTTGGCTCCTTTTCTGTACCGTTGAAAGGTAGTTGATTAAGGATAGGAATCCTCAGGATTTGAGAAAATTCCTCCAAAGTGGGCACCAACTGGTAATCGGGGAAAGTGAAACAGTGGTGAAGGGGGTCAAAGAACTGGAACAAAACCTTTATCATGTCTTCTTTAATGCTGGTGTTGACTAGGCTGAGCAGTCTACCATGTCTTTCACTGAAGGGAGAGCTTTCGGGAGTTCTGGATGTGAGCTCCTTAAGTTGAGGAGGGATTCTCACAAGGTTGACTTGGATAGTTTTCCTGCGAGGAATTTCCATGACCTACAAAACAAGAACAAAGGTGAAGATCCAAACCCTTGAAATGGTTAGCGGATGCATATGATGCTTTATGATGTTCATGATGTATGCACAAACATATGTACAGGCAAATCACACAAAACCCTAGTTTCAGGCTTGCATGGGTTTCATAGGTAAGTACCCTCTTGAGTGTAGTTGGCTTAAAAACCTGTCCTATAAATAGTAACCGGGTTCTAAGGAGCTCAATATCATTGGATTGTCTTCCATGTTCATTGTTTTGGTTTAGCCACTTAACTAGCGACCAAAATATTCCAAGAAGACAACCCTCAATGAGTGTAGTATCGAGTATCTACCAACTTCGGATTACACCAAAGCCGGTCATCTCACTACCCCTAATAAAAGGCCAAGATGGTCAAGTAAGGTTCTAGGTCATTAGTGCTTAGTGACATCACTCAGCGGCCCCGTACTCTCCTAGATTGAACTCAAGGGTTACCGGTACTCACAAATATGTCGCACTAATATAGCTATTGCTTCAACCGTGTCAGTATACCCCACACAGTTTCCACAATGTATTGCTATCTATGAATGTTTCCCAAATCCGGGTGTAGGATTTCAAGCCCAAACAAGAGAACCACAAAGGTAAAGCAATCAAAACAAACAATTAACCATGCAAGAGGGTGATCTAAAATCCTAAGGTAACCCCACTTTTAAGTCTTTCCCCAGCAGAGTCGCCAGTTCTGTGATATGGTGGGAGAACTGACTTGAGGTTTTGCGTTTGTATTCAAACTTGTTCGGTTTAGCAAGAGTTGCCACCGACTTTTTATTTTATCCTAAAGGAAAGGTTAAAAAACACAGGAAAAACCCTTTGAGATGTTTCGTGGGTTCGGGGGGTAGATTATGAAAAGGGAAGGTATTAGCACCCTTTTCATCCATGGTTATCCATGGGCTCTTAGTTACTTGGTTTTAGATCACCTGCCTTGATTTTCGATTGCTTGAAATTGGTGTGTGTGTGTGTGTGTTTTGAAAATGTTTTTGAAATAGACGCCTTTGTTTCGGCAACCGTTGTAATGACTCGTGTTTGAGTATATACAAGGGTGTGTATCTTTTCGAAAAGATGTTTCAAAATGTTTTTGTTTTTTGAAAGTGTTTGTGGAGCGTGGTTTGTAATATAGGCAAGTGTTTTTGCAAGTTTGATCCAAGTAACTAAGAGTTTTGTCTATCCCTATTGTACTCAAAGGTTTTCTCTATGTTTTCAACCCTTTTTAACAATTTTGTTCCACCATTGAATTTGGTGGACAATCTTGCGTTTTAGGATGTTTAACGGGACAGGCGCGGGTCGTCGTATGGACCATGAATGCAATGATGCCAAGTGTCTTTGGCAATTTGCTTGAAGGGACTTGATCATTTTGATAGGCGACCTTCGAAAGCGTCATCGAGGGACTTATGATCATTTGAATTGTTTTGCCAAAGAAACCCGACGTGCAAGCATGGCCCATTTTGGAAGGCAACATGTGGGATTACCCTAGGGGGTGCAAGTGTGATTGTGTATTGATTTCATGTATTTGTTTTTGTATTAGGTTATCTAGCGTTTGATTTTATGTACATACAAACCCTAGGTCTAAACATGGTGTTGTACCCCAAAATTTGCCCTCGCGTTTTTCCACAAGAAATCTCAGCTTCATACATTTCCTGATTTTTCAAACTGGCTCAAGAATCGGACAAATGGACTTTTCTTGTCAGTCAAGCGAAATTAGGGTTTTTACTGATTTTCAGGGCTATGGATTGTTTCACAGTTGGCTTAGGGTTTTGGATGATTTTTGGTTCAATTTTGATCAGGCGAACGCTATTTGGCATTTAGTCAGGAGTTAAGGTTTTGTGGGCATATTCTCAGAAAGATTAAAATTCTACAGCGCGTCGCAGTTTATTCCGAGATTCGGGTTAAATTCGCATTATCTTGATTTAATCAGTAAGAGGAGGCAGTTGGTTTGAATTCACCAGTCAAAAAGGATGTGTGCAGTGTGGAATTGCAGTGCTTGGCAAAGAATCAGTAAGAAAGGATTGCATCTGATCAGTTTTTGTGCTCGACTGTGCGTTGCTTTGAATGATGGAGACGACCAGTTCATTTATTTTGATCAACAAAGTTTAGTTGATTATTTATGGTTCTAAGAATTAAATACTTGAAATTTAACTTTCATTTTATTTAATTTAAGGAATTATAAATAACAAGTAAATAAAGAAAAGGAATTGAAAAGATTAATTGAATCAATGGAATTTTTATTTCATATTTAATAAGTTGTTACAATTATTATTTGGATACAAGTATTAATTACGAAGTATTTAAAATAATAATGGTTTACAAATAATTAAATTGAAAATAAAAACTATCCTATTTTTTCTAAACATTTTCTAATTTCTTCATTCTTCACTCCGTTCCGGTGCTCCATTATTTATCTGCAAAAAAAAAAAAGAAAAGGAAAAGTCAAAAGCAGTTGAATTAAAAAGACTGATAAAATTTGCTCATCATTAGAGGCCACTGACTGAGATCAGTTGACCCTCTCTGCAAATCACGGGATTTCTCCCGGTTCACAAAGAGGGAAGATTTTTATTCATAAATGCAAATGTCAAATGCATAAATTCCAAAGTTCAAACTGCATAGTTCAAATCCAAGTCAAACTGAAAATCCAATTCCACTTTCTATCAAAAGCAAAAAGGCAATTTACTGTCAAAATACAAAATCTACTCAAAGATATCAAAGAAAAATCAAAGAAGTACAATTTGCTGTCACAAGTACCCAAGCTGTCATGAAAAGATTTGGCCAGGATATCAAATAAATGCAATTTACTGTCAAAATGCAAAGTCAGATCCGAAGCTGTCAACAAGAGATAAAGAAGATGCAGAGAAGTAATGTGTTATGCAAGCTAAATGCTAAATCATCATTTCCCAAGGGGCCCCTTCAGAAAGTACAGAAATAAAATCATATTAAATTCTTAAAACTGTACTATGGAGAGAAAGAGAAGAGAGATAAAGTAAGCATAGGCAGGTTTGAGGCTTAGACAGTAGAGCATAACAAGAAAAGATATAACCCAAGAGAACTCAGTTCAGCAAGGAGGAGAAAAAAAATATACAAACCCACAGGCCTCACAACAAAACAAGCATATAACTTACCAACTGTCAAAACCAATACCAACCATAACCTGAAATATCACAACCTTGCTTGAAGCAAATTCACCATGCCTATCAAACAAAAACCTGCGTGAGTCCAAGCCTCAAAGAACAAGGTCCTGGCCTGAAGCAAACCACCTGCAAACTGATAAACCAAGGTGAAGCCTGAAGCTTACCTGCTGTCAAGCCTTAACCACCAAAAAACCTCACAAACCTGCTAATGCCCCAAGGGCTGCCTACTCATAAAGATACAAACCAAAGCATGAGCCTCAACCTGCTGAACCTAAACCCCTGTCAAACCATACCTGCTGAAACCTTAAAACTAACCACATAAACCTGTCAAAAGCCAGCATAACTCAAAACCATCAAACATATCCCAAAGCACAACCTGTATATACAACATCCAAACCAAAAACCAAGTTCAAACCTACTGCAAACTCAAGCCTGTCAAGGCCTCAACCAAGCCAAAAAACTAGAAACAAAGGCAACTCCTAAGCCTCAGAAAGTTTTCATCATAGGCCATAAACTATCGTGCAAAAGCATAAGCTCTAGGTAACCCAGAAGAAGGTAATCAAACAAGAAACCTATTCAAGGCAACGGGGAGAAGAAGAGAGGAAATATTCAGAAAGAAAGCAGCATTCAAACGTTCACCTCAACCATTCATAGGCAAGTCATTCAGAGGCAATATCAAGGCAAACCCATCAGGCCCTCAGTGTACACATCACTGGGCAATAAAACATTCCAAGCAAGCATCATATTCCAATCAACACATAGGCAACACGAGAAGGCAAAGAAGGTATACATGCAAACCTCAGGCAATTAACATCATAGGCATTCAAATACATAGCATCCAACATAAGCAACAAGCACGCAATAGAAGAGAAGAAGAAAGAAGAGAAAAGGTTTTCAGTGTAAATCCTCATAAAACCCTCATACGGCAAGGAGCAAGATAAAAGATACCAGGGACATCAAGTTCATCAGCATCACGTTTTTTTCCCCTCTTCGCCATCAAAGCCTCCCAGGCACCTTCATCTCCTTCCTTCCCTTCTCCAGTAAAGGTAAAATGTTTCTTTTCCCTCCTCATGTACCTCCAATAAAAATCAATAACGCACAACATGAGAAGTCGAACCAAACAGTTAATCAAGAATACACAGAAAATCACAAATATGCAAGAACTAAAACAAACCCTAACGAATCAAATTGATTACCGAGTTCTGTCTCCTCAACACTATCGCTGGAGGAAAGGGGAAACGGAGATTGCCGGTGGCTGAGGCAAGAGGCTCATGCTGGACGCTCGAAATCACTCGAAATCAGAAGAAGAACGATGAAACTCCATTAACGGCGCGCTCAAACCCTAAAACCTTACTTCCCAAATGAAAACGCCAAACAACTCTAAATTCGTTCTGGCCCCCGAACAGGCCTTGGCCGTTCCGTTTTGCCCAAAGCCCATTTAGAATTTTAAACTCTTTTTTTTTTATAAAAATAAACATTATTCTTACTTCTCTAACAAAACATTTTATTAAAACTCTAACCTTTTTTTTTCTTTATATTACATAAACATTTTTTTCTTCTTTACAAAATCATTTTAATAGACAAAATATATTTTTTACATTCTTTAATATTTACAATATAATTAAAACACTTTTTTCAATTAACTTTAAAACATTTTTTTATACACATTAAAATACACTTGTACATAACTTAATTAAAATATATTTTTTCTACCTTATATATTAAAAATTGAAAATATCTTTCCATTCTTTTAATTAAAATACATTTTGCACATAATAAGTAAATAAACTTTTTTGTATAATTTGATTTCTTGAAATATTTTTGTACATAACAATATAAAAAATACACTCTTTTTTATACAAAATTCAATTCTTGACATTTTAAATACTTTTTGTATATAATAAATCATGACACATTTTATACTTGAACATTCATTTAAAACATTTTCTTTTTTGTACATATTAAAGATATACAAATCAAAGATTCATTTAAAACGCACATTTAGGTCAAAAACCCTATACGTTTCAATTTCACATGTCGCGCTTGTAAATAATTACACATACGCATATACTTGTACACTTACACAAATCCATTCACATTGCCCTATACACATTTGTTTATCTTATATTTGTATATTCGATATTTACATTTGATCGCATATTCGATTTGGTTGTAACTTATTGGATACTATAAGTCTCATCCCCTTTTGTACATTTATACCCCCACTCCCGGACACTATTTTGTAATAGCGTAGATTTTACATTCTGCAATTTACAGTTTTCCAATTATACCATGGTTAGACCTAGGGTTTGTATGTACATAAAATCAAACGTTAGATAACCTAATACAAGACAAATACATGTAATCAATACACAATCACACTTGCACCCTCTAGGGTAATCCCACATGTTGCCTTCCAAAATGGGCCATGCTTGCACGTCGAGTATCTTTGGCAAAACAAAATCAAGTGATCATAAGTCTCAAAAATGTTGCCTAAATGGAATGATCATAGTCCCTTCAAAGCAAATTGCCAAAGACACTTGGCACCATTGCATTCATGGTCCATACGATGACCCGCGCCCATCCCGAATAAACTTCCTAAACGCAAGATTGTCCACCAAATTCAATGGTGGAACGAAATTGTTAAAAGGGGTTAAAACATGACAAAAACCTTTGAGTACAATAGGGTAGACAAAACTCTTAGTTACTTGAGATCAAACTTGCAAAAACACTTGCCTTCTTTTCAAAAACCACAATCCATAACACTTTCAAACAAACTCTCAAAAACATTTGAAACATCTTTTCGAAAAGATCCACACTTTTGTAAAACACTCAATCACGAGTCAAATACATTAGTTGCCTAAGACAAGGCATCTTCTTCAAAAACATTTTCAAAAGCACCCACACACACACCATTTTCAAAGCAATTGAAAAACAAGGCAAGTGATCTAAAAAACCGAGTAACTAAGAGCCCATGGATAACCATGGATGAAAAGGGTGCTAATACCTTCCCTTTTCATAATCTACCCCCCGAACCCACGAAACATCTCAAAAGGTTTTTGCTGTGCTTTATTAACCTTTCCTTTAGGATAAAATAAAAATTCGGTGGCGACTCTTGCTCAACCGCACAAGTGCGAATACGAACGCAAAACACTAGTCAGTTCTCCCACCGTATCACAGAACTGGCGACTCTGCTGGGGAGAATTTTTGAAGTGGGGTTACCTTAGGGTTTAGATCACCTTTACTTTCAATTGATTGCTTTGTTTGCTTTACATTTGTGGGCTTTGTATCGGAGTTTTATAGATCCTAACCCGGATCTGGGGAAACCCTTTTAGGTAGCATAATCTGTGAGGGACCTGTCCGGCGTATACCGACATGGGTGAAGCAGTGGCTACGTTGGTGTGGCGTCTTGGTCTGTACCGATATCCCTCGTGTTGAAACGGGGAGAATATGGGTCTTCCAAGGAGTCATTAAGCACCAACCGACTTTAGAACCCTAATTGACCAACTTGGCCATTAGAACAGTAGCAGTATGCTACACTCATTGAGGCTAAACTCTCGAGATGGTTCCGGCCGCGAGAAAAGGTTGCGATGCTGGAGTTATGACCGATTGAGGGTAGCCAATGATATGAGATTCTCTAGAACCCGGTTACTTTTGATAAGATAGGTTTTAACCAACAAACTGAAAGAGGGTAGTACCTGAACCTCATGCAAGCCTAAACCTAAGGCCTTGTGTGCTTTGTGTGAATATTGTTTGCCTGTATATACACTTACTTGCTTGTGCATACATGCACATAACATCATGACATCATACTATAGCATTTTCAATAACCATTTCAAGGATCTCGAGGGTTCTGTTGATGCAGGGTTACGTTGAACCAGACATCTATCAAGGGGCAAGGGGGTTTCTCCTCTAACCAATCCAATCAAAGTCCAAGAACAACAACTTGAGTCAGTGGCTATGACCCACTTGACATGGTGAGCTTGATTCTCGTGGAAGGACATCCACCGATACAAAGTTCTCCAACCAAAAGATCAAGTACAACGACTTGAATCAGTGGCTATGACCCACTCGACATGGTGAGCTTGATTCTCGTGGAAGGACGTCCACCGGTGCAGAGATCTCCAATCCAAGAGCAAAGTTCAACCTCTAACATTTTCTTGTGTTTACCCCAAGAGATCCTTGAAAGCATGCATCCACATATCATGCATTGCATTTTGACAATCTTTCTTTTTTCAGGTTTCCTTACTCTCCTGCTGTTTATTTCAGCAAGAGATGGCTCTAGAAAGGTCTGTCAAAGACATCCAAGACCAGACTGCTCAGCTGCAGGAGATGTTCCTGAACTTGTCTCTGGGGCAAGAAGAGATGAAAGCTCTCCTCACCAAGGGTTTGGAGAATTCCAACAATGCCAGGAGTGATCAGCTTGCGGAGCTGCAGTTCGATCTGACAACACTGAGGACTCAAATGATGGGACAGTTGGTGGGCCAGATGGCTCTCATCCAAGACCTATCTCAAAGACAAGAGGAACTCAGAGTTCTTGTCCGCCAACTGCTTCCAAACAACCAACTGGGGCAAACATCTGAGGTTGAAGAGCAAGTCACCGCTCAGCCTCCATCCACTCAAGAAGACAAGGGGAAAGCTCCTTTGCCAGCTTCAGGGTCACAAACCCATCAACAACCTCGCCAGCATCAACGGGGCAATCGGCGTAAACAAGAAAAGTCGGGAAGACAGTTTACGGAGACTGAAATACCATCATTCTTCATACTGAAGCGCCTGTTGGAGGTCAATTTGCTTACCGTAAAGGACCCTCCTCAGAAGCCCAATATCTCCTCTCCTCACTATAATCCCGACGCATTCTGTGTTTACCACTCCTACAGCCCGGGACACGGCACCAACGACTGTTGGGCCTTGAAGAATAAGATTCAAGATCTGATCGACATCGGGGTGCTGGAATTCATGCCAGACGGCGAGATGAAAATCTTCCGTTAAAGGGTTCTCCGTTTGAAGTGACGAAGCTCAATCTGAAAGACTTTTGCTTCTTTTCGAATTTTCAAAGTTGTAATTTCTTTTTGCTGTCAAACAATTATCTGTTGATGTTAAACTCTGTTTTCATTAATGCATTGCATATGTTTGTCTTGAATTCATCCATTCGTTTCACTACTGCTTTTCTTTATGATATTTGACTCTTGATAAAAAGCTGCAAGCCTTTAGAGGGAGGATGACGAAACAATACCATGATCTTATACAGTATGCTTTTGAACGGACCGTGCTGATGATGTACAGGCATTTCTTTCAATTCCCAAACACTGGAGTTATAAGGAAGTTAATCCCTAGTCAACCCCTTCGAGCCAAAGAAGTAGGAGTTCTCTGTTCTAAACGATCAAAACCCTTGATATAAACCCGAGGCAGGGTAGTATCTCAGTTAATTCAAAAAGAAATGCGCATTGAAGTCGCCAACTCTCAGTTCGTAACACAACGAACGACGTCAAAAAAGAAAGCATTCCTTTGGAATCAAAAGACAAGGGTGGTTCCCTATCATATAGACAGTCAATCTCTCAAAAGAGAAAAGCCCACTGAGCCAAAACCTATAAAGGAGGCTTAAGAAAGCTGGGGCATCCCGCTGACTGTAATCTCAAAAACGGGAATAGTCAGGCAAAAGTTAGGGATAACAAATCAAAATCAAAATAGTGAGGTCGTTACAAAATCCTCAACAACATGAAAAATGTTGAAAAAGAAAAAAGGAGATGATGACTGTCTCCCAAAAATTCAACTGGCGAACCATCGCCCAAAAGTCATTCCAAACTCGAAACAGAGTATGACGCAATTAACTGAGCTTAGGTCGGAGAACATCACGAAGAGCGGGTGGGTACAAATATACTTTGAGCCTTTATCCTTTGTTTCTTAAACCGTGAACCAGGCCACGTTACAACCCTTTAAAAGTCCTAATTGAAGCATGGGTTAGTTCGAAAGCATACTGTTACAAAAGGTATCCTGACTCCTGTAGGGCTTTGCTCTAAATCTTGTGTTAACTCGTCTTATGAAAAGTTTTCTGCTAAAAAACGCATTTTTCAAAACTTCAAAGACAAACATAAACTTTGCATTATTCGAATATCACTGTCTGCATTTGACCCTTTTGTTTGACAGCGAAGAAATTCATACAGCGAATGTTCGGAGGAACGAAAACTCTCTCAGTAAGTCAAAATCACTTCAAGAGGATAACACTTCCATCAAATCCCCTTATCAACAAGGGGCATGACATGTCACAATCTAATTAACCTGGGGCAGTCCAGTCAAGGTCCAACAGATCTTTCAAAGTTCAGTAACCTGGGGCAGTCCAGTCAAGATTTCAAGAAATCTCTCAATATGCAGAGTAATCTGATTCAAGATTCCTTCATCACCACTTGGGGCATTCGAATGTCAAAAGTGTTCAACAAATCAATTACAACATTTCCAGACTCGATTCCTGTATCTAGCCAGGGCACGTCTGAAGAGTTCGAAGATTCGATTCCTGTATCCGGCCAGGGCATATCTGTCAACTATCACATTTCCAGACTCGACTCCTGTATCTAGCCAGGGCACGTCTGAAGAGTTCGAAGATTCGATTCCTGTATCCAGCCAGGGCATATCTGTTGACGACTATTTCCAGATTCGACTCCTGTATCCAGCCAGGGCATATCTGTTGACCACATTTCCAGATTCGATTCCTGTATCTAGCCAGGGCACGTCTGAAGAGTTTGAAGATCCGATTCCTGTATCCAGCCAGGGCATATCTATCAACTACAACATTTCCAGATTCGATTCCTGTATCTAGCCAGGGAACGTCTGAAGAGTTTGAAGATTCGATTCCTGTATCCAGCCAGGGCATATCTATCAACTGTCACCTTTCCAGATTCGATTCCTGTATCCAGCCAGGGCATGTCTGAAGAATTCCAGATCAACACCTATAACAATCCAGGAAACATCTGTGAACGACCGATGGTAGACCAACACCTGTAATAAGCCAGGAATTTATCTACATCACCACTTGGGGCATTCGAATGCCAAAAGTGTTCAAAACCCGATGCAGTTTTTACACAAGCTCATCTTCAGGAAGCCCTACACCGGTTCCTCTTCAAGACTTCTGAAACAAGTTTACGGATTCTTCCCAACAACGAATGTTAATCTACCAACTTGTTCAGACTCTTCTCAACCTTTGAAATTAGTTTACGGACGCTTCCCAACAACGGATGCGGCTCTATTGCTGATTCAACTTCAAGACTTCTGAAACAATTTTACGGATTCTTCCCAACAACGGATGTTAATCTACCAACTTGTTCAGACTCTTCTCAACCTTTGAAATTAGTTTACGGACGCTTCCCAACAACGGATGCGGCTATATCGCTGATTCAACTTCAAGATTTCTGAAAATAGTCCACGGGTTCTCCAAGTAAACGGATGTTAACCTATCGCTTGTTCAGATTCTTCTCAAGCTAACCACCACGGAAGATCGCGCTCTCCAAAATTCTCCCTATCCCCAGCGGAGTTCATCAAAAATCCCCAGCCAGAGAATCCTCCGGAATTCAATTCCCCTCAGAGTTTAAGCTTCAGTATCCCCAGCGGAGCCAGACTATTGAACCTTCTCCCCACAGAGTTTTGGGAGGGCAAATCTTGAGTTCCCCAGTGAGATCACCAGAGTTACTTCCCATCAAGCCGAAGATTCTCAATCTGGCCTCCCCAGCATGAGTCTACTAGTTTGGAACCCCCCCAGTAGAGGTCATCAGGAATTCTCTTCCCCAGCGACAGCCAAGGATTTATTTTCCCCGGCAGCAGTCAAGAGGCTTTTATCTTCAGCCATCTCGGATTCATGTATCCTCGGCAAGAATAGCTCATCAGCTTACATGCGCATTCATCACACCATTCATAAATATTGATGTCACGTACGTTGCATCATGCATCATAACATTGCATACAACTAACCCTTTGCCTTTTCAGGTAAGATCAGTCGACAGACACAGATCATCTCCCGAGATTCATCCAGAAATAGTTCAGATGTGACCCAGACACGGCGACATTCTGATACTTATTCCAGATTCATTCAGACGCATCATCAGGAAACCCTACACCGGTTCCTCTTCAACTTCCCAACTTCTGAAAACAGTTTACGGATTCTTCCCTACAACGGATGTCAATCTACCGACTTGTTCAGACTCTGCTTAACTTCTGAAATAGTTTACGGATTCTTCCCAACAACGGATGTCAATCTACCAACTTGTTCAGACTCTTCACAATTTTTGAAAATAGTTTACGGACACGTCCCAACAACGGATGCTGCTCTATTGCTTATTCAATCTCAGATAGCTTACAGATTCTCCAGACATGGACGTCAATCTGTTGCTTGTTCGGACCCCAATTCAGAGATGTTCCAGAACATGGTTGCCTTTCTGATACTTGTCCACTCACCATTGACATACGGTTCAACATGTCCAGATGGCATTTATAAGCCCATCCTCCTACCAGTAGTCGCCGAATGGCATCTGTAAGCCCATTCTCAGATGGCATCTTTAAGCCCATCACCAAATGGCATCTTTAAGCCCATTCACATCTACCATCATATCGCCGAGTGCAAATTTTCTGGGCACTTTAGTGTCCAATCTCCTTTTACCTTCGAGTCGCGAAAGGCAAACTTGCCAATCTAACTCTTCAGGTCCAAGAAGATTGAACAGGGGCAACTGTTGTACCCCAAAATTTGCCCTCGCGTTTTTCCACAAGAAATCTCAGCTTCAGACATTTCCTGATTTTTCAAACTGGCTCAAGAATCGGACAAACGGACTTTTCTTGTCAGTCAAGCGAAATTAGGGTTTTTACTGATTTTCAGGGCTATGGATTGTTTCACAGTTGGCTTAGGGTTTTGGATGATTTTTGGTTCAATTTTGATCAGGCGAACGCTATTTGGCATTTAGTCAGGAGTTAAGGTTTTGTGGGCATATTCTCAGAAAGATTAAAATTCTACAGCGCGTCGCAGTTTAATTCCAAGATTCGGGTTAAATTCGCATTATCTTGATTTAATCAGTAAGAGGAGGCAGTTGGTTTGAATTCACCAGTCAAAAAGGATGTGTGCAGTGTGGAATTGCAGTGCTTGGCAAAGAATCAGTAAGAAAGGATTGCATCTGATCAGTTTTTGTGCTCGACTGTGCGTTGCTTTGAATGATGGAGACGACCAGTTCATTTATTTTGATCAACAAAGTTTAGTTGATTATTTATGGTTCTAAGAATTAAATACTTGAAATTTAACTTTCATTTTATTTAATTTAAGGAATTATAAATAACAAGTAAATAAAGAAAAGGAATTGAAAAGATTAATTGAATCAATGGAATTTTTATTTCATATTTAATAAGTTGTTACAATTATTATTTGGATACAAGTATTAATTACGAAGTATTTAAAATAATAATGGTTTACAAATAATTAAATTGAAAATAAAAACTATCCTATTTTTTCTAAACATTTTCTAATTTCTTCATTCTTCACTCCGTTCCGGTGCTCCATTATTTATCTGCAAAAAAAAAAAAAGAAAAGGAAAAGTCAAAAGCAGTTGAATTAAAAAGACTGATAAAATTTGCTCATCATTAGAGGCCACTGACTGGGATCAGTTGACCCTCTCTGCAAATCACGGGATTTCTCCCGGTTCACAAAGAGGGAAGATTTTTATTCATAAATGCAAATGTCAAATGCATAAATTCCAAAGTTCAAACTGCATAGTTCAAATCCAAGTCAAACTGAAAATCCAATTCCACTTTCTATCAAAAGCAAAAAGGCAATTTACTGTCAAAATACAAAATCTACTCAAAGATATCAAAGAAAAATCAAAGAAGTACAATTTGCTGTCACAAGTACCCAAGCTGTCATGAAAAGATTTGGCCAGGATATCAAAGAAATGCAATTTACTGTCAAAATGCAAAGTCAGATCCGAAGCTGTCAACAAGAGATAAAGAAGATGCAGAGAAGTAATGTGTTATGCAAGCTAAATGCTAAATCATCATTTCCCAAGGGGCCCCTTCAGAAAGTACAGAAATAAAATCATATTAAATTCTTAAAACTGTACTATGGAGAGAAAGAGAAGAGAGATAAAGTAAGCATAGGCAGGTTTGAGGCTTAGACAGTAGAGCATAACAAGAAAAGATATAACCCAAGAGAACTCAGTTCAGCAAGGAGGAGAAAAAAAATATACAAACCCACAGGCCTCACAACAAAACAAGCATATAACTTACCAACTGTCAAAACCAATACCAACCATAACCTGAAATATCACAACCTTGCTTGAAGCAAATTCACCATGCCTATCAAACAAAAACCTGCGTGAGTCCAAGCCTCAAAGAACAAGGTCCTGGCCTGAAGCAAACCACCTGCAAACTGATAAACCAAGGTGAAGCCTGAAGCTTACCTGCTGTCAAGCCTTAACCACCAAAAAACCTCACAAACCTGCTAATGCCCCAAGGGCTGCCTACTCATAAAGATACAAACCAAAGCATGAGCCTCAACCTGCTGAACCTAAACCCCTGTCAAACCATACCTGCTGAAACCTTAAAACTAACCACATAAACCTGTCAAAAGCCAGCATAACTCAAAACCATCAAACATATCCCAAAGCACAACCTGTATATACAACATCCAAACCAAAAACCAAGTTCAAACCTACTGCAAACTCAAGCCTATCAAGGCCTCAACCAAGCCAAAAAACTAGAAACAAAGGCAACTCCTAAGCCTCAGAAAGTTTTCATCATAGGCCATAAACTATCGTGCAAAAGCATAAGCTCTAGGTAACCCAGAAGAAGGTAATCAAACAAGAAACCTATTCAAGGCAACAGGGAGAAGAAGAGAGGAAATATTCAGAAAGAAAGCAGCATTCAAACGTTCACCTCAACCATTCATAGGCAAGTCATTCAGAGGCAATATCAAGGCAAACCCATCAGGCCCTCAGTGTGCACATCACTGGGCAATAAAACATTCCAAGCAAGCATCATATTCCAATCAACACATAGGCAACACGAGAAGGCAAAGAAGGTATACATGCAAACCTCAGGCAATTAACATCATAGGCATTCAAATACATAACATCCAACATAAGCAACAAGCACGCAATAGAAGAGAAGAAGAAAGAAGAGAAAAGGTTTTCAGTGTAAATCCTCATAAAACCCTCATACGGCAAGGAGCAAGATAAAAGATACCAGGGACATCAAGTTCATCAGCATCACGTTTTTTTCCCCTCTTCGCCATCAAAGCCTCCCAGGCACCTTCATCTCCTTCCTTCCCTTCTCCAGTAAAGGTAAAACGTTTCTTTTCCCTCCTCATGTACCTCCAATAAATATCAATAACGCACAACATGAGAAGTCGAACCAAACAGTTAATCAAGAATACGCAGAAAATCACAAATATGCAAGAACTAAAACAAACCCTAACGAATCAAATTGATTACCGAGTTCTGTCGCCTCAACACTATCGCTGGAGGGAAGGGGAAACGGAGATTGCCGGTGGCTGAGGCAAGAGGCTCATGCTGGACGCTCGAAATCACTCGAAATCAGAAGAAGAACGACGAAACTCCATTAACGGCGCGCTCAAACCCTAAAACCTTGCTTCCCAAATGAAAACGCCAAACAACCCTAAATTCGTTCTGGCCCCCAAACAGGCCTTGCCCGTTCCGTTTTGCCCAAAGCCCATTTAGAATTTTAAACTCTTTTTTTTATAAAAACAAACATTATTCTTACTTCTCTAACAAAACATTTTATTAAAACTCTAACCTTTTTTTTTCTTTATATTACATAAACATTTTTTTCTTCTTTACAAAATCATTTTAATAGACAAAATATATTTTTTACATTCTTTAATATTTACAATATAATTAAAACACTTTTTTCAATTAACTTAAAAACATTTTTTTATACACATTAAAATACACTTGTACATAACTTAATTAAAATATATTTTTTCTACCTTATATATTAAAAATTGAAAATATCTTTCCATTCTTTTAATTAAAATACATTTTGCACATAATAAGTAAATAAACTTTTTTGTATAATTTGATTTCTTGAAATATTTTTGTACATAACAATATAAAAAATACACTCTTTTTTATACAAAATTCAATTCTTGACATTTTAAATACTTTTTGTATATAATAAATCATGACACATTTTATACTTGAACATTCATTTAAAACATTTTCTTTTTTGTACATATTAAAGATATACAAATCAAAGATTCATTTAAAACGCACATTTAGGTCAAAAACCCTATACGCTTCAATTTCACATGTCGCGCTTGTAAATAATTACACATACGCATATACTTGTACACTTACACAAATCCATTCACATTTCCCTATACACATTTGTTTATCTTATATTTGTATATTCGATATTTACATTTGATCGCATATTCGATTTGGTTGTAACTTATTGGATACTATAAGTCTCATCCCCTTTTGTACATTTATACCCCCACTCCCGGACACTATTTTGTAATAGCGTAGATTTTACATTCCGCAATTTACAGTTTTCCAATTATACCATGGTTAGACCTAGGGTTTGTATGTACATAAAATCAAATGTTAGATAACCTAATACAAGACAAATACATGTAATCAATACACAATCACACTTGCACCCTCTAGGGTAATCCCACATGTTGCCTTCCAAAATGGGCCATGCTTGCACGTCGAGTATCTTTGGCAAAACAAAATCAAGTGATCATAAGTCTCAAAAATGTTGCCTAAACGGAATGATCATAGTCCCTTCAAAGCAAATTGCCAAAGACACTTGGCACCATTGCATTCATGGTCCATACGATGACCCGCGCCCATCCCGAATAAACTTCCTAAACGCAAGATTGTCCACCAAATTCAATGGTGGAACGAAATTGTTAAAAGGGGTTAAAACATGACAAAAACCTTTGAGTACAATAGGGTAGACAAAACTCTTAGTTACTTGAGATCAAACTTGCAAAAACACTTGCCTTCTTTTCAAAAACCACAATCCACAACACTTTCAAACAAACTCTCAAAAACATTTGAAACATCTTTTCGAAAAGATCCACACTTTTGTAAAACACTCAATCACGAGTCAAATACATTAGTTGCCTAAGACAAGGCATCTTCTTCAAAAACATTTTCAAAAGCACCCACACACACACCATTTTCAAAGCAATCGAAAAACAAGGCAAGTGATCTAAAAAACCGAGTAACTAAGAGCCCATGGATAACCATGGATGAAAAGGGTGCTAATACCTTCCCTTTTCATAATCTACCCCCCGAACCCACGAAACATCTCAAAAGGTTTTTGCTGTGCTTTTTTAACCTTTCCTTTAGGATAAAATAAAAAGTCGGTGGCGACTCTTGCTCAACCGCACAAGTGCAAATACGAACGCAAAACACTAGTCAGTTCTCCCACCGTATCACACATGGTATATTTGAAAGCGGTAAATTGCGGGAATTTAAAATCTACGCTATTACAAAATAGTATCCGGGAGTGGGGATACAAGTATACACAAATGGGGATGAGACTTAAATAATTACAACCAAATCGAATCGATCGCAATGTAAAATATAATGTATAGCAATGTATAAGAATAGCAAATGTATAATGTATCAATGTAAGTGTATTGTGTAAGTGTAAGTGTATATGTAATTTATTTACAAGTTGAGAAAGATGTGAATTTTAATAAGAAAATTAAGTATTGTTAACTTAATGAAAAGAATTAAATATTTTGTTTATTTAATTTTGTATTCTTGTATTTTGTTAATATGCACAAATGAAAATTTTAATCTTAAGAAAAGAAAAGTATTAACTTTAAAGAAAAATTATGTAATTATGTACAAACAAAGTTTAAATGAAAATAAAAAAAATGTTTTAAGTTTTTATGTAAAAATTAATGTTTTATATACTTATGTTAATATTTTTTATGTATGTACAAATTAATGTATTTAATTAATCTTTTTATGAAAATTTTAATTAAAAGAAAACATTTTAAATTTGATAACATTATTATATTCATGTTTGTTTTAGTTAGTATTCTTATACAAAATTATAATTATATTATATAAAAAAAGTATAAAAAATTAGTGTAAAGAAAACAAAAATTAATGTGTTTAATTAAGTTATATATATAAAAAATATTAGGGTGATAAAAAATATTTTTAGTTTTTTAAGAAAACAAGAATGGGCCTTAGGGAGGTTTGTTTTGGCCCAAGTGGAAATTGTTCAGAAATAATAGAAGAAAGGGGGTATGCGTGGTATGGGCCTAAGCGTTTTGAAGGGCAAGGCCCATTGCAAGCTCCTCATTTTCGTTTAGGGGTTTCCATATTGTTGTTTTATTTTGGGAACAAATTAGGGTTCGAGAGACACAGAGGCGCCGTTCTTCATTTTTGCTCTTCGTCTTCTTCGCTTCGCTTCTGAGCACCTCCTTCGCCCATAGCCACCCACGCCATCGTCCATATCCTCTTCTCCCCACGGATTGCTCGGGCGACAGGTTTCAAGGTAGCAATTTTCGTCTCAATCTCGTTAGGGTTTTATGTTTTGCATGTTATGATTTCGCATTCTAATGTTATGTTTATTATTGTTTGTTTCTGTTGAGGTATGAAAGGGAATGGAAGAAGATTATACTACCTCTTGGAGACGGAGGAGGAAAGGATTGGGAGGCGCTGTGGCGGCCAAGGCGGCGAGGAGATGGTGATGCTGTGAACATGCTTTGATAACCATGGTACTCTGTATTCTTTGCCTTCTTGTTGCTTAATGATGTATGCTGAAAGCCTAGCTTAACTTCCTTTTTCTCTTATTCTCTTATCCTCGCTTCTGCTTGTGTATGCTTCTGTTTCTATATGCCTGACCCCTGAATACTTCTTTATCTTCTTCTTCTGGTTTCCTTGATGTCTCTGTTGCCTCTAATGTTTGCCTATGATGAGAGTTCTCAGAGGCCTTTTGTGTTGCCTTTGAATGCTTTAGCTTGATGCCTTGGTTTGCTGTATTGATGATGAGATGTTTTGCTACGAAATGCTTGATATATTTGGTATTTGTTACACCCAATGATGAAGGTTTCCTGAGGGTTTGTTGGGTTTGGAAACTGGTTAATGGCTTTGGTTGGAAGCTTGACAGATTTTTGTTTTGACAGTTGGTATTGTTTGAGAACAGGTTATAGGCTTGAGCTGGTTTTAAGACTTGACTAAGTAAGGTTTAAAGCTTGACACAGCTTGGCATGGCCTTTGCTGTTTGATACTTTTTGGTTTATGCAGGTTGAGGGTGGTTTGGATATTATGTGAGTTTGTATGCTTAAGGTTTGATGGACTTGGTTATTTTTGGTTTTTGCAAGTGTTTGAATGTTTATGCAGGTTTTTGAAAAAAGTAAGGCTTGACAGTTCAGGCTTGGGGTTTTTATATTCTGAGTTCTGTTTGTGATTTCTGCCTCTATATTATGCAGATTGCTGGCCTCTTTGTATATTCTTTCTTGGTCAACATTGTGGACAGGTTTACAAGGCTTGAGGTTTTCCCTCTTTGTGATATCCTGTTGTATATGTTCTGCCTCCCTTTTTCTATGTGCTCTGATATGCTGTTTATAGCCTTGCCTTCTTCTTTTTACTTTATTACAGCTTTTTTCCTCATGCCCAAACCTGCTGTAAGCCTGCTTTCTTTTACTCTCTCTCTTCTCTCTCTTGACTTTAAGCATTAATATATTGCTTAGAACGGTATTTCTGAAAAAACAAACTGGCTCGGGAAATGATGAATTGAAAAGCTTGCTTGCATATGTAGCTTAGCTCTGCATACTTTGTACTTCTTCCAGATTTTATGCTTCTTGTTATCTTTCCATCTCTCTTTTTTTTGACAGCTTTTTGGATAGTTTGAATGTGAACTCAGTTTGGACTTTGTAGTTCTAGTTCAACTTGCCTTTGGATTTCGTTCTTGCACATGCTGTTTGAGACTTTTGAAATTATGCAGCTCTTTGACAAACTTTGAATTTGTGCAATTTTACAACTTTTGTGCATTTCAATACTTTTGCAAGCAATTTTCATCCTTCTTTGTGAACCGGGAGAAATCCCGTGATTTGCAGAGAGGGCGAACTGATCCCGGCCATTTGTTTTTAATGATGAGCCCAAATTAACTGTTTGTCTTCTTAATTATTTTATCTACAATTGACTTTTTCTTCTTTTCTTTGCAGACAAAAAATCAAATGGAGAGGAATAGCAACAAATGGAGGATGAAGAATTGAAGACTTAGGAATTTAGGATAGTTTTATTTAAATTTAAATTACTGTAATATTATTATTGTAAATATTTTGTAAACAATAACAATTATACAAATAATTTAAAGATAAATAAAAGTCCTTTTATTTGACATTCATTTTTAATTCTTCTTCAGATATTTATCTAATTGTTTATAATTCTTAAATTAAAATAAAATGGAAATAAATTCCAATTATCTTATCTTAAAAATAAATAATCAATTGATAAACATTGTGGTCTTATAACAAACCCGACGCTCCAATTATCCAAAGCAATGCACAGTTTCAAACCAGACGACAGTTAATCAAACAAGACGTCCACCTGCCTCCTTTCACTGATTAAATCCAAACAAAACTGCAAATCAACAACCAGCAGCCTCAGTTCTTATTTCAGAGTATTTTGAAAAGCATTGATAGAACTAACTCTTCTTGAGAAATATGCGCATAAAATCCTGATTTTTGACTTAACACTGGAGAAACGCCAGCCTGATCAAACTTTGAGCCAATTAAACCAAACCCTAAACAATCTGTTTGAACTGCCTAAACATCAATAAAAAAAACCCTAAATTTCATCTGACTAACGAGAAAAGTCTGTTTGACCGATTCTTGAGCCAGTCTGAAAGATCAAGAAAAACCCGAAACTGCGATTTCTTGTGGAGAAAGAGGAAGGCAAATTTTGGGGTACAACAGTTGCCCCTGTTCAATCTTCTTGGACCTGAAGAGTTAGATTGGCAAGTTTGCCGTTCGCGACTTGAAGGTAAAAAGGATATTGGACACTAGAATGCCCAAAAATTTGCACTCAGTGATGTGGTGGTAGAGGTGAATGGGCTTACAGATGCCATTTGGTGATGGGCTTAACGATGCCATCTAGGGATGTGATAGAATCTTGTCGGGGGATGGGCTTAGAGATGCCATCTGGAAATGGGCTTAAAGATGCCATTTGAAAATGCTGATAGGAGGATGGGCTTATAGATGCCATCTGGAAGTGTTGAACTGTACGTCATTGGTGAGTGGACGAGTATCAGAAAGGCATCCATGCTTTGGAACATCTCTGAACTGGTGATCTGAATAAGCAATAGATTGACGTCCGTGTTTGGAGAGTCCGTAAACTGTTTTCAGGAGTTGGAGTTTAATAAGCCATATAGTAGCATCCGTTGTTGGGAAGCGTCCGTAAACTGTTTCCAAAAGTTGCATCTGAACAAGCGATAGATTAACATCCGTTGTTGGGAAGAATCCGTAAACTGTTTTCAGAAGTTGCATCTGAACAAGCGATAGATTAACATCCGTTGTTGGGAAGAATCCGTAAACTGTTTTCAGAAATCTTGAAGTGGAGAAGGAACCGGTGTAGGGTTTCCTGATGATGAGTCCGTGTAAAACTGCATCTGGATGAATCTGGAATAAGTATCAGAATGTCGCCGTGTTTGGGTCACATCTGAACTATTTCTGGATGAATCTCGGAAGATGATGATTTTCATCTGTCGACTGGTCTTACCTGAAAAGGTAAAGAGTTAGTTGTATGCAATGTCATGATGCATGATGCAATGTATGTTATCAATGTTTATGATATGAATGTGATGGATGCGTATGAAAGCTGATGAGCTAATCTTGCTGAGGATAGATGAATCCTGGGTGGCTGAAGATAAAAGACTCTTGACTGCTGTCGGGGAGAACAATTCCTTGGCTGCTGCTGTGGAGGGCAAGAATCTCTTGATTGTTTGAAGATGAGAAGTCCTGGGACCACTGTTGGGGGATCAGGAGCTTGGGTTGTATGCCAAACTACTGGGGACTTCCTGTCTTGAGGAGATCTTCACTGGGGAATATTCGAATATTCTGTGAGGAACTGAGAATGAGAGTCTTCACTCTGTTAATGCTTAACTGTTATCTGGTCGATCTCCAGGCTTTCACAGAAGTTTGTACTGTCATTTGGTCGTAATCCAGGCTTCACAATAGCTTGCTAAGCTGCTATCCGGTCAAATCCGGGCTTCACGGCTTTGGTTAAAGGTATACTACTATCTGGTCGATTCCAGGCTTCGTAGTATTCTTGATTGCTGTCTGGTCAAAATCCAGGCTTCACAGAAGTTTGTATTGTTAACTGGTCGCAATCCAAGCTTCACGATAACTTGATAAGCTGCTATCCGGTCAAATCCGGGCTTCACGGCTTGTGTTGAAGATATACCACTATCTGCTCGATTCCAGGCTTCGTAGTATTCTTGACTGCTGTCTGGTCGTAATCCAGGCTTCACAGAAATTTGTATTGTTAACTGGTCGTAATCCAGGCTTAACGATAACTTGATAAGCTGCTATTCGGTCAAATCCGGGCTTCACGGCTTGTGTTGAAGATATACCACTATCTGGTCGATTCCAGGCTTCGTAGTATTCTTGACTATTGTCCGGCCGTAATCCAGACTTGGCGATTGTCTGACACTGTTATCCGGTCGCAGTCCGGTCTTCACAATGTGCTGTAGAG
The DNA here is from genome assembly GCA_948472305.1 of Vicia faba. NCBI lineage: Eukaryota > Viridiplantae > Streptophyta > Magnoliopsida > Fabales > Fabaceae > Vicia > Vicia faba. The sequence continues at coordinate 908,095,048 of OX451738.1, read as the reverse complement.
ATTAAGATACTATCCGGTCGGATCCGGGCTTTGTAACTTGAATTCAGGAGATCCCACTATTTGGTCGTAATCCAGGCTTTGCGGTAATCTGACACTGTTATCCGGTCGTAGTCCGGTCTTCACAATGACTTATTGGGGATTAAACTACTATCCGGTCGAATCCGGGTTTCATAGCTTGCTCTGAGGGGATACCACTATCCGGTAGCAATCCAGGCTTTGCGGTAGCTTGACACTATTATCTGGTCGTAGTCCGGTCTTCACAATGTGTTATAGCGATCAAGATACTATCCGGTCAAATCCGGGCTTCATAACTTGAATTTTGTGAGAATTTGATCTTCGACGACTGTAGCTTCCAACAGATGATAAAGGAATTTTTGAACGACCGATCAATATGAAATGTAATTTGTTCTGGAGAATAAACCCTGGACAAATGTTGGGGAAGTAAACCCATAACCAAAGTTGGGGATAGAAGAACTCTGGGGTTACTGAGGATGAGAAATCCTTGTTGTCTGCTAACTGCTTGGGAAACAAGATCTTCACTGGTTGAGGGATCTTGGGACCATTGCCGGGGCTCGGAGCTTCTTGATGACTTGCAGGGTGAGAGAATTCTGATGATCTCTGCTGGGGAGTTCAGAACCTGGTAGACTTACGCCGGAGAGGTATGACTGTGAATCATTGGTCTGGTGGGAAATGTCTCTGTGGGGAGAATGTTTACTGGTCTAATTCCACTAGGGATTGATAGTTGGAAATTTTATCTCCGCTGGGGATCTGGAACTTATCTCTGAGAGGAACTAAGTTCTGGAAGGCTCTCTGGCTGGGGAGATCAGCTTTGAGAAAGCTCTTGTTCTGCTGAGGATCCTGGAGTTTAACTCTGTTCGGGGAATCCTTGTGAAAGGGCATTGAGATATCTATCCGTACCTTCAACCTATCAATAATCATCTTTTCCTGATTTGTAAGGAAATGATTATGTTCAAATGCATATGCCTACTTAACAAAACATTGGACGTTTCTCGAGTAAACATAAGTGCAAAAGGAAAAAGGGAAAACAAAGCAAATTTATGAATTTGGAAAAGTATTTGTATTAACTTTTTATGGGCATCTTTGTACAAAGGAGACAGGCATCCTAGTAAGAGGATGTCGCCGTAAAAATTGAAAATTTTATACAAAAGAAAGATGGCTATGTGAAATGACTCCATGGGATTCCATTCTGCTATAGCCTTTACAACTCTGAATATCTGCCCGTTCAATGCTTCGTCTGCCGGTGACTGAATTAACCAGAAGCTTGGAGCTGGTTGATGAAGAGATTGTCCTTAAAGTGATCCGACAAGACATAGTCATACGCTTTAATTCCCTAACTTTTGCCTTAATCGCCCTTTCGGGTTTTTGATCCACCGGGAAACCCCTTTTTGCCCAAGCCGCCCTTTCGGGTTTTCGACTTGCCGGGTGTACAGATTTTTTTGTTTTATCCCTAATTTTTGCCTGAACCTCCCTTTCGGGTTTTCGACTTGTCGGGTTATTTCATGCGTAGTATTTTTTGACTATGTCTGCGTTCGCAGGGTGCGGCAAATCGTCGCTGTCCATGGTGGTCAGAATCATTGCACCACCAGAAAATATGTTCTTGATTACAAATGGTCCTTCGTAAGTAGGAGTCTATTTTACCCTGGGATCACTTTGCGGCAAGATAATCCGCTTTATCACGAGATCTCCGACTTGATATACTTGACGTCTGACTTTCTTTTTGAAAGCCTTGATCATCCGTTTTTGGTACGTCTGACCATGGCAAACAGCAGCGAGTCGCTTCTCGTCGATCAAATTGAGTTGATCAAGTCGGGTCTGAATCCAATCGTCTTCATTCAAACCTGCGTCTTTTATAATTCTTAAGGAAGGAATCTGAACTTCCATGGGCAGGACAACTTCCATGCCGTATACCAGAGAAAATGGGGTTGCCCCGGTTGAAGTACGTGCTGTGGTACGATATCCGTGCAGAGTAAACGGTAGCATCTCATGCCAGTCCTTGTAAGTGACCGTCATTTTCTGAATGATCTTCTTAATGTTTTTGTTCGCAGCTTCAACAGCACCGTTCATCTTTGGTCGATAGGGAGATGAATTGTGATGATAAATCTTGAACTGTTCGCATAGAGCGGTGATCATAGTATTATTCAGATTGGTTCCGTTGTCTGTAATGATCCTGTCAGGGACACCGTACCGGCATATGAGGTTTTTCTTGATGAAGCGGGAAACCACATTCTCTTGGAATTGGGATTTTTGAGCTTGAAGGACTTTTACGGTTTGTTCGAGAGCCATCTTTTACTGAAATATGCAGAAAGAAGATGAGAAAGTCTATCTTGGGAAATACCTGTTATATGATGAAATGCATGATATGTGGATGCAATGTTTTCAAGGATCTCACAGGGTAAACAAAAGGAAATGTTAAAAGTTGAGTCTGGCTGTAGCTTTGACTGAAGAACTTTGCGTTGTTGAACGTCCTTCTATGAGAATCAAGTTCACCATGTCAAGTGGCTCCTAGCCTTTGACTCAAGATAACGTACTTCAGTGTTTGACGACATCTGGTTAGAGGAAAATAAATCCCATTGCCCTTTGCTAGACGTATGGTTCATGCCAAACCTGTATCACAGGCCCTTGAGATCCTTGAAATGGTTAATGAAAATGCTATGGTATGATGTCATGATGTTATAATGTCATGTTTGAACAACTAACAAACACAAACAAAGAATACAAGAGCCTTAGGTTTAAAGGGTTGCATGAGGTCCGTAGGTAAGTACCCTCTTGAAGTTTAGTTGGCTCAACCTGTCCTAATATAGTAATCGGGTTCTAGGGATCTTAATATCAATGATTTTTTCTCACAGGTTTTGTTTAGCATAACAACTGACTTGCCACCAAAAAAACCCGAGAGTCGAATCTCAATGAGCGTAGCATCCAATATCAACCAACTTCGGACAACACCAAAGTCGGCTATCTCCCTACCTTCTAATGGCCAATTTGGGTCAATTAAGATTCTAAAGGTCAGTTAGTGCTTATGACACCACACGACCGCCTAGTATTCTCCCCGAGTGACTCGAGGGACACCAGTACAAACCAAAGTGTCGCACTAACATAGTCATCACTACAACCATATCGGTCTATGCCGTACAATTTTCATGATCTATAGCTACTTACCTAAGGGTACCCCAGATCCAGGTATAGGATCTTTGCAAAAAAATAAACCCGAGCAACCCATTAAAGATAAAGCAACCAACTCAAACAAAGTAGATAAAATGATCTAACTCTAAGGTAACCCCTCTTTTAAGTTTTCTCCAACAGAGTCGCCAGTTCTGTAATACGGTGGGAGAACTGACTTGGTTTTGCATTTTATCGCAAATGTTGCAGATAACAAGAGTCGCCACTGACTTTTCTTTTATCCAATAAGGAAAGGGTGAAAATAACAGGAAATACCTTAAAGATTTTGAGTTCGGCGGGTAGGTTATGAAAAGGGAAGATGTTAGCATCCTTTTCTTCGTAGTTATCTACGGGCTCTTAATCGCTAGCTCACTTTGTTTTGAAAATTGCTTCACGAATGTGTTTGAAAATTATTTTGAATGCCAATGTAAGGCAACTTTGTAATGACTCTCGTATCTGTTCTTGAGAACGCGTACACAGGGTTTTTGAAAATATTTTTGAAGAGTGTTTGTGAAAAAATGTTTTTGTTTTGAAATGTTTGTGAGCAAACGATTAATAGCGGTCTACCTACTCAAGATCTTTCTTGTAATTTCCTCCTCATTTAAATAGTGCTATCCTACCATTATTTAGTAGGAATCCCTATCATTGTATGTGAAGGGACAGGCGTGGGTCGTCGTATAGTCATCGATAGCAACTTGTAAGGATACTTTAGCAATTATCGTTAAAGGACTAGATCATTTACTGAAGGAAATGTCGAAAGGGACATCGAGGGACTATGATCTTTATTTTCGAGGGACTTTGCTAAAGCTTCCCCACGTTTGAGGGACATAACTGTTTTTTATTGAAAGGCAACAAGGGAGGTTACCCTAGAGGTGCAAGTGTGCGAGTGATTTGTTTTTCAGTTATGTTTATCTTTTGAAATTAGGGTTAGTTACCATTTGTTTTTAATCTTTCCATACATGATCTAATTACTAACAGGGATATAGTAAAACAGTAAAGCAATAAATGTGCAGAAAGTAAAAAGACGGAAAGTAAACCTAAGACTATTACAACGCTTTTAGAGAGGTACATAAATAATAAAAATGCGGAAAATAAACCCTAGTACTATTACAAATCGGGAAACAATTACATAATAATTAAAAGAAAATAAAATGCGAGAATAATAATCCACGCGAAATGTAAAAATAGGAAAAAGGAAAGCGAACATGTTTTTAGTGATTTTTTTGATAAAAAGGTTTTAATGATCCACCTTAAAAACCTAATTAATTTTAATTAAAAAATAAATTTATTAATTAAATTGAAATCCTAAACCCTAATTTTGATTAGGGTTTGTAAAAAGGTTTTGAAAAAAATATAGGTTTGTTAAAAGGTTTTTGGTTTGATGAATTTAGGGTTTGGAAATGAAAAATTAAGGATAATATGAAGAAAAGCAAAGTTTTGAAAGAATACTACCAGGGGTGGGTGTTGAACCCAAACCCCTTGCTCTCTCAACCAACACTTTCACCACCAGGCTAGGTGCACGCCTGTGTTTGAGAAGGGAACTTAACGCGCTATGTACGTTATCCTGCAAAACATGGAAAATTATGAAAAAAAACATCAAAATTCCAAAAGCAGGGATCAAACCTATGCCATTGCATAATAAAGCCTTTAGCGTGTGCGTTTAACCATTGGGGTGGTGATACATCCATTGTCTAAAACAAAAAAAAAAGTATATAATCTAAAAACAATGCATGAAGCAGAGAGGCGTCGGAGCCCTAGCTCCGACCGTCTTCTCTAGTGGCTCCTTTTCTTCAAACCTAGAAAACAATAAGCATTAGAGATCCCGAGGGACCCTAACCCCCTAAATCAAGGCTTGCAAATTCAGTGGAGTCATTATTTTGGACTGAAATACAATGGTTTGTGAGGTACGATCAAAGCAACATTGATCAGTGCAGGAATGGAAAATCTTGATTCTCATAGCATGAGGTCATCCGATCTACTTTTCCTATACTAACCTACCTCAGAAACACATTAATATAGTTAGTTTGTAATGAAACATGAAGAAAACAAAAATATGAGTTTTGCAAAAAAATATGAAATGGCCATGTATGCGTGCAGGTTCCGGGGGTTTTGGATCATTGTGTTTGATATATTCTTACTCTATAGGGTTGTTAGAAGTGAATGAGCAAATTTGAACGCCTTGGAAACGGCTGCAAGCTAGGGTTTCAAGTTGCCCTAGTTTGATAATTTTTTGTGATTCTTTGGAAGTGGTTTCTACCAAAAGTTTTCATGGTCCCTCTTTGTCTGAATTTCATGCAATATATAAAACTGAATTAGTTCAAAGTAACATGGGCTTGGACTTGTATGAAAAAGCCTTGCCTTATTTTATTTTGACTTTTTTTATAAAATAATAAAAATAAAAAATAATAAAAATAAACCAAAGGGAGGTGTATGAACAAGTCTTGAGGTTTACTATGAGCTGCAAAACACATTTGGAATTTGAAACAATAGCCCATTAGCCCAAAAATTCAGTGTTTGCTCAATTTGAACTTCATGCATTTGCTCAAAATTTCTCAAATTGCAGCAGTCATAACTCTATCAATTTTCATCATTTGAAGGTGATCTTCGACTTTTTGGAAATCTCAAGATTACCTATTCAATCCCTATTTTGATCATTTTTGTATTTGAAGACGTTATCTTGATGTAAGTTGCCTTGACAAAAAGTGTCTTTTTGTTGACTTTTGAAATGACCTATAATGTATTCGCCCATATATCTCAAATGAAGCATTTTTTGGACTTGAGCTTAGAGTTACACAGTTGTAGAGAATTGAATTTCCTTCACAATGAGCTTTTGTTGAGGAAAATCTGATGAAGTATGTGAAAGTCATGATTGGTCAAAGTTCAGTTGACTTCTCCTAAAGAAAACCCTAATTTGGCAACTTTTGACTTTTGATGATTTGAGAGTATTCCTTGATGAATCATAATCAACCCTTGATCAAATGATGAATATGACTTCAAAATCTTGATGTTGACCAAAAATATTGAAGTTTTACTGTATGTTGACCATATTGACTTTTTGCTTAATACAATTGATTTTCAGTCATCTGATCCATTGACTGAGCAAACTTGTGATGCAAAGCATGAAACTTGGTATCAGCATTCTCGGAGACATATAAGAGAACATGAAATCCACTTGATACCTTATAAACCCAATCTTCCTTGAAACACAAGACCCTTGTTGTAGGTCAATTGCTTAGGAGGAGAATTTTTCTGATCAATTCTTGAGAAACCTTGAGCATTTGAGAACCCTAGGAGAATGTAGTACTTGTTTCTCGGACTTTGTTCAGTCAACAAGATATCTCATCACTGCAATAGTCGAGCTAATTCCTGGAAGAAGATGGAAAATCTTAAACAAGAAAATTGTGATATGTGCAAAGAAGTTACTGCTTTGAGGGCCGGTATGGCCAATCTGCTGCTTTGGTGGAATCGTTGGTGGCTTCTCAGAATCAGCAACCACCTCCTCCTCCTTTGTCTCCTCTTGCTACTAAACCATAACAGACGACCGTTATTTCAGAAGTTCTATTAGTACCTGTTGTACACCAAATTTTCCCCTCCATTTTCTCTGTACATGGCTTATGTTTCCTCATGTGCGTTCACTTGATGACTGTCAGTCTGAGATAGATCTCATATCCTACTGATTTGGGCTGCTAAGACCTCTAAGGCTTTGTGAAATCTCAAGTTTAATCCTTGCATCGTCCAGAGAATTCAAGTCTGCATTGGTTTAGAAGGGTCAAGTGTTTGGAGTTTAAGATTTCTGAATATTTTCGGTTTCATAAAGCTACAAAGCTTTCGTACTCAAACTCCTCCCAAAAAAGAATCAGGGTTTTATTTGCAAAGCTAAGGCATTACTGTTAGAAAATGGATTAAATTCAAAGCGTGATACAAGCGATGAAAATGGTTGGATTAATAATGTGTTCAAGGCATATATGGTCACGATTCCTACAAAAAATACAATTGACTTCTCTCACAAATCAATGTTTCTGGACGTTATCGTGTGAAATACATTGCGCAGTCAATTCTAGCATTTTCCGCGCGAGTTTTTTTGGATTTCATTAAAAAAAATCCAATAGTTCAAAATCTAAGTGTTCTTATGGAAGATTAGGGTTTTTTATCTGAAGATCAATAGAGTTCAAGGCATTTTGAGAATCTGAGAAAGATGGAAATTGAATTTTGTTTCATGCACCATTCTTAAGGCAATTCTAATGCACCATTCAAGATTTGTTACAATTCTTGCAAATTCATTTTGGGTTATTAAAGATTAAAGAAGTTTTTAGGTTTGTGATTAAGATTGGAAATTAGAGTTTCATTTTGATTGAGTGCCATTCAAAGTTCTAAAGATTCAATTCCAAATTCAAGGGTTCAAAGCCCATATCATTTCTTTCATCATCCTTTCCAATTTTCATTTAAATCAACAATTGCTACAAATTTGTATTACCATTTTCAAAAACCATTTGATACATCCCACAAATTGTTACAAGGTTCAAAGTTCAAATTCAAATAAATACAAAAATTCAAGTTCAAGTTCAAGTGTGTCTTACAAAAAGAATGACTAAATTGCTAAACTTTTCTAAAGTCCTAAATTCTATTTTTATTCAAATTCTCTAAGTCTTTGTGGCAAGCCATGACTTCACCATCTTTCTAATGCTTCGGCATTTTCGTCCACTCCTCATCGATCATACATGAGACAAACAAAGAAAAAAGTTAGTTATCAAGCAACTTGAAAAGAACAAAATTGCAAACAAATCATAACTCATCATTAGGGTGGTTTCAAGAATCAGAAAAGAGTTTGTTTTTGTGTGTTAAGGCCTAAAAAAATTAGTTTCTATCATGGGCCATTATGCTATTGCAAATCACAAACTATGTTGGTTCATAATAGAGGAAAAGATGCAAACAAAATTTCACTTCAAGCCCAACATAATTTCAATTCAAGCCCAACAGAAAATAAAGCCTCATACATGTTGTTTCACAAAATCAGAACATACATCATTGGCTTATAAAATGTTACTTTTTGCAAATCCTAAAAGTAGATTTTGGTTCAGAAAAAGGAGAAGAAAAGATCCGGGAAAATCAGAATGAACATCATGTTTCACGCAAACAAAGAGCCTCATGTGATTTCATATCAAAAGAAAAACTCAGAAATTTGTAATGTCAAATCATATGCTTAGTTTACTTTACTGCAAAATCTCAAAGACTATGATTTTGTTCACAGAAAAGAGAGAGAAAAAAACACAGAAAAGTATTCATCACAGTACAACAAGTATAGAGTATAGAAAACTCAGCAAGCTAGCATCACAGAATAATAAACTAAGTAACAAAATCGGTACAAAGTTTATCAAGTCACAAAACCAGAAAACGTAAAACAGTATAGAATCCAAGCAACCGGCCAACAAGCATCCAACATTAGAAAAAAAGTAAGCTAGTACAACAAGTACTAAAAGTCAGTCTGTATCACAATAACTTGTACAAAATTCAACAAGCAAACAAGTACAACAAAGTTGATTTGTGAACAATCAAGTCAAAACCAAAGCCTTTCTCAAAGTCAACGTCAATTTTATTACAGAAAAACAAAGTGAATTGAACATGCAAGCCATAATATAAGAAGCAGAACCACGGTTCACAATAGGGAGAGGATTCATAGAAAAATATAGAGAGAGGACACAAAAAACATACAGAGGCCAAAACCTCACCATCATCTTCCACCTTCTTGTTTCAAGAAAAAATACACAGTTCACAATAAGGAGGCCAGAAAACCCCAACAAACAACAACACTTGTTTTCCCCCCTCAAAATCATTTTCAGCTTCTTTCACAAAGTATGCCTTTCATAAAAAACCAACACAACACAAAGAAATACAGTTCAAAATCACACCAACCCACATTACCCTTTTACAAATTTTGTTCATCAAATATACAAACACAAAACAGAACCCCAACGAACACAACACAAAGCCTAACATATTTTTTCATCATTTTCAAAAAACCTAGCCCTTCAGAGTAATAGAAAAGTAGAGAGAAGAGTAGAGGAAAGATCTCACCCAGATATTGAAAGATCTTCACAATCAGATCCGTTAGGGTTCCATTTTCCCTTTTGCCATCTATCCGATTTGGGGCAACATCTGCATAAATTAGTCAAAGATTAGTAAATAGGAGAGAAAGACGATTCCGAATATGTAAGAAAAATGAGGATTTGAGTTCCGCCGCCACCATCGCTGCCGCAAGGGTGATTTCTGACGTGGCGTTTCTTCGTCTCCGGTGAGGAGAGCTTCAGATAAAACGAGAGAAAATCAGCGTGAGAGAGAAAAAGTGTTTAAGCAAATGAAATTTTTTTTGTTAGTTTATTTTATTAAAACCAGGCCCTCATCAAACAACAACCTAGGGCCAACCCCTTTCTTCTTCAGCACACACCCTTTTTTTTCTATTAAACCACCAAAATAATAAATCCCATTGGGCCATCCCCAAATATTTTCTACACAAGCCCAATGCTGTTCTACTAGCACACCCTCCATTCTTTGCAAGTACTACGAAATATGGGCCTTGTTCAACACATGTTCAAGCCCAACGAGATTACTTCTCTCACCCCCTGATCACTCCATTTAAAATATAGCCCAATATACTTTTTTTAAAATTATTTTTCTTTCTAGTTCTGTACAAAAAAATATTGGGCCTAGTAAACCCAAGCTATTTTTCTTACTAACCTCTCACACCACTTTCTAAACCCCTAATTCAATTTTATATTTTATATTTTATTTTCTTTTTTATTCTATTATTGTTATTATTATTTTTATTTTTATATTAAAAGAAATTATATCAAAAATAGTTTACATTTTATTTAGAATATTAAATATACTTTTATTTTATTTCTTTTAAACAAAAAAAGACCAAAATATTTTCTGTTTAAATTAATCTCATTTTTTTAAATATAAATGAATATTTAGACTCAGGTTTATATTTTCTCTTCTAAATTAAAATTAGTTTAGAACTTAGAAACTGAATTAATTTTTTCTATACAAATTTAATTAATATAAAACCCTTTTCATAAAAAACTTAAAAATACTTTCTTGATTAATTTTATTTCTTTTAAACTTAGGCTTAATTTTACTTATTTTAATTAATTATTTTTATTTAGTTAATTAGTTTAAAACCATTTTCTTAACAAAAATTCATTTCTTTCTCCATTTATACTCTTGTATATTTACTCATTTTGTACATTATTTATTCAAGTTCAATATGGTTGTAATAGATCATTAGGACTTTTATTGCTTTCCATCCCCCATTTGTAAATTTGTATCCTCCACCCCCAAATGATATAATAGCGTAGGACATTTACTTTCCGTAATTTATCGCTTTTATATAAATGCTAGTAAATTAGGATTTGTATGGAAAGATAAAATCAATGCTTAGCAAACCTTAATTCAAGATAAAACAATGCATGAAATCATAACACTTGCACACTTGCACCTCTAGGGTTAACTCCACTTGTTGCCTTAATAAAATGGTCATGTTATGCATGTGAGACATCTTAGCAAAAACAATAAAAAATACAAGATCATAGTCCCTCGATGACACTACGAATGTTGCCTTACAAATGATCTTAGTCCCTTAAGAAAAATGCTAAGATATCTCACAACATTGCATTTTATGACTATACGATGACCCACGCTCGTCCCTTTACATCCAAAGATAAGGCTTTTTATCAATCAACGGTAAGATAGAAATGTCAAAGGAAGAGAGAAACGAACAAAAGACTTTTTGACTAGGTAGAACGTTCTTAGTTGCTTGCTCATAATCCATCTTCAAAAAACAAACATCTTTTCAAACACACAAAACACTTTCAAAACATGAAATATTTTCAAAAAGTCCAACACTTTGTATGCATTCTTATATAGACGAGAATCATTATAAAGTTTGCCTAAACGAAGACGCTTTTCAAAAATACTTTTAAAACCCTCCACAAACACATTTCAAATAAAACAATTTCAAAAGTGATCTAGCAAACAACTAAGAGCCCATAGATAACTATGGATGAAAAAGGTGCTAACACCTTCCCTTTTCATAACCTATCCCTTGAACTCAAGAAAATATCTCAAAGGTCTTTCATGTTATTTTCACCGTTTCCTTATTGGATAAAAGAAAAGTCGGTGGCGACTCTTTCTATCTACAATAATTGCGATCAAACGCAAAACACCCAAGTCAGTTCTCCCACCGTATTACAGAACTAGCAACTCTGTTGGGGAATTAACTTAAAAGTGAGGTTACCTTAGAGATAAATCACATTTAATTGCTTTTATTGTTTGATTTGTTTGCTTTACATTTTATGGGTCCTTGTTTGGTCCTGTATTAATCCTCTACCCGGATCTGGGAACACCATTAGGTAAGTAGCAATCGATCGTGGGGACTGTGCAGCGTATACCGACATGGTTGAAGAGATGGCTACGTTAGTATGACACATTTGTTGGTACCGGTATCCCTTGAGTCCAGTCAAGGAGAATACGGGGCCGCTGTGTGGTTTCATGAAGCACTAACGAACCTTAGAACCTTTAATTGAACAACTTGGCCATTAGGAAGTAGTGAGATAGCCAACTTTGGTGTAGAGCCGAAGACTGGTTGATACTCAATGCTACGCTTATTGAGATCAAACTTTCAGGATATTTTGGTTGCCAATAAAGAGACCTGCGCTGAAACAATTCATGATGAAGAAAGATCAGTGATATTGAGATTCCCTAGAACCCGGTTACTTTTTAGGACAGGTTGAACCAACTAAACTTCAAGCGGGTACTTACCTATATACTGCAAGCCTAAACCTAAGGATTTGTTTGTTTTGTTTGTATATGATTATTTGTACATAACGACTTGTTTGCTTTTTCTTGTATATGTTTATTTGTACATCATGACATCATACCATAACATCTTCAATAACCATTTCAAGGGTCCCAAGGGTCTGTGATGCAGGGTTATGTTGAACCAGACGTCTATCAAAAGGGAAAGAGGATTTATTTTCCTCTAACCAAACACCGTCAAAGATCAAAGCATGATAAATTGAGTCAAGGGCTATGACCCACTTGACATGGTGAGCTTGATTCTCATTGAAGGACATTTAACGATACAAAGTTCTTCAAAACTACGATCAAAATTCAACTTCTGACATTTTCTTGTGTTTACCCTGCAAGATCTTTGAAAATATTGCATCCACATATCATGCATCATACCAAGACAGGTTTTCCCCATACAAGTTTTCTCATCCACTTACTGTTTATTTCAGTAACAATGGCTCTCGAATAAACTGTCCAAGACCTTCAGACTTAAAATGACCAGTTTCAATATTTGTTCCTGAATCTATACAAGGGGCAAGAAGAAGTGAATGCACTCCTCATTGAGAGCATGACCAAGAAGAATTCTGAAGATGACAAGGATGGCCCGTTGAAGTAATTAAAAGCTGAGATAGCAACAATGAGAATCCATATGTTGGGACAAATGACTCTTATCCAAAACTTAGCTCGAGGACAATAAGAGCTAAGATCCCTCGTCAACAAGCTTCATCAAGATGGATGCAACTGTATGAAACAAATAGTCTAAATTGGGGATCAAGTCATTAATCAGCCTCCGATACAACAAGGAGTTAGTTTGGTCGAGAGAACACCCTTGAAATTGGTTGCTACGCCAAGAGTTCAACAACAACCTCACCAACCACGACAGGGTGGCCCGCGTAAGCAAGATAGGTCCAAAAGACAGTTTACCGAGATCAGTATGTCCCTGGCTCAAGCATTGCATCATATGATGGAAGCCAAATTGGTTACATTAAGGGAGGATCCTCAAAAACCTAACATTTGTGCTCCCAACTACAAATTCAATGAAAGATGTGCATACCAGTCCAATAGTCAGGGACACGACACTTATCTTTGTTGGGTGTTGAAAAACAAGATTCAAGACCTGATCGACAAAGGAGTGTTGGAATTTACACAAGATGGTCAACTGGAGTTTTTCTATCACCCCTCAAAGACACACTATCTGAAGTGACAAAGTTTAGGCGGAGAAATTTTTGTTCATTCGAATTTCCAGTTGTAATTTCTTTGTTTGTTTAAACATTTGTCCTTATGTATGTTTATCTTGAGTTAATCCATTCGTTTTCACTATAATTAAACTATACCTTTACTCCTTTTTGTATGATATTCAAGTCTGGATTACGAGCTATAAGCCTTTAGAGGGAGGATGACAAAAATAATACCATAATCTCATACAATATGCTTTTGGATAGACTTTGTTGATGATGTACAGGCATTTTTTCAAAACCTAAACACTGGAGTTATAAGGAAGATAATCACCAGTCAACCCATTTGAGCCAAAGAAGTAGGAGTTTTCTTTTCCGTACAAACTAAAACCTTTAATCACAACATGGGGCAGGGAAGTTTTCTCAGTTGATTCAAATGTGCATTCAGTCGCAAGTTGTCACTTCAACAACGAAAATATTCTTCTGAATCAAAAGATGGCGTTGGTTCCCCATAAATTAGGATGTCTTTAGAAAATCCCACTAGTTCAAAACCTATTAAGGAGACTTAAGAAAAAAACTGGGGCATCCCGCTGACTTTAATCTCAAAAGAAGAACAGTCAGGAAAAAATTAGGGATAGTAGATAAAAAAGAAGGTCACTACAAATCCTCGACAATATGAAAAATGTCACAAAAATGACTTCCTTCCCAAATAAACTTCCAATATCTGAACCATCTCCAAAATATCATTCCAGATTCTAGTAGGAGATACATGCGTGATCGACTGATTTTAGGATTGTAGAACATCATGGAGAACGGGTTGGGTACAAATAAAATTTGAGCCTTATCCTTTGTTTCTTAAACCGTGAACCAGGCCATGTTAAAACCCTTTAAAATTCCTAATTGAAGCATAGGTTAGTTCGAAAGCATGCTGTTACAAAAGGTATCCTGACTTCTGTAAGGTTTACTGTAGATCTCGAGTTGAATTTACATTCTTACAAATTTTTGAATACCACTGTTTGCATATGGGTAATTATTTGACAACGAAGAAATTCACACGACAAATATCCAATGAACGAAAACTCTCCCAATAAACAAGAATCACTTCAAAGGGAAAGACACCTCCAATGATAAATATCTCATAATCAATGGGCACTGCATGATCATTATTATCCAACACATCTAGGGCAGTCAAGTCGAGATTCAAAGAATCTCTCAAAGAAATGTTGAATAACCAGGGGCAAATATGCATCGGAATCAATCGAGGGGAAATGTTATAGGGGCTTGAACAAAATCCACTATGAAGACTTCTAGTACAACCAAATTGCTTGTCTGTGCCAGTAGTATCAGATGTGGTCAATATCATGTCTTCGGATCCTTCCATGACAGTTCTTAGAAAATTCCGAGACTTGACCAAAGATCTTGGGTACCACCAAATTGCTTGTCTGTACCAGTAGTATCAGGTGGTGTCAGTATCATGTCTTTGGATCCTTCCATGATAGTTCTTAGAAAATTCTGAGACTTGACCAAAGATCTTGGGTACCACCAAATTGCTTGTTTGTGCCAGTAGTATCAGATGGTGTTACTATCATGTCTTTAGATCCTTCCATGACAGTTCTTAGAAAATTCTAAGACTTGACCAAAGATCTTGGGTACCACCAAATTTCTTGTATGTGCCAATAGTATCAGATGGCGTCAGTATCATGTCTTTGGATCCTTCCATGACAGTTCTTAGAAAATTCTGAGACTTGACCAAAGATCTTGGGTACCACCAAATTGCTTATCGATGCCAGCAGTATCAGATGGTGTCAGTATCATGTCTTCGGATCCTTCCATGACAGTTCTTAGAACATTCTGAGACTTGACCAAAGACCTTGGGTACCACCAAATTGCTTGTCTATTCCAGTAGTATCAGACGGTGTCAATATCATGTCTTCGGTTTCTTCCACAACAGTCTTAGAAAAGATCCCTAGGGAGTTCAATACTACCGGAAATGTGATCAAAATCTCAAACGTCGAAGTGCACCAAATTAATTCTAGGGGAAAATAGGCTCCCACATGTGAAAGGTCACGTGGGATCGAACAATAAATTTCTGGCATTTCTAAAAACTTACTACCACAAACAGTGACAATTCTCCACACCCTATGAACACGGACATAGTAAAAAAATACTACGCATGAAAAGAGATCCACTAGGTTGACATACCTAGGAAAAAATAAGGGCATCCTGGCGAACCAAAAGTTTCGGGAAAAAATTAGGGATATGTACAAAATATTGTACACCCGGCAAGTCAAAAACCTGAAAAGGTGGCTTGGGAAAAAGGGTATCTCTTTGGAATAAAAATATGAAAAGACGGTCCAGGCAAAAGTTAGGGATTAAAGCATACGACTATGTCCCGTTATCTCATCAGTTTATCTATCAATATAGGATTTGTCACTCTGACAGAGTTCAAACTGTCTATAAATCTCCACAAGGCCAATTTCATGGATATCCCCACAAAGTTACTTCAATCAAATTATCCCCACCAATTTGGATTCATGAAATCCACAACCAGAGTTTCAATCTCCAGAAAACTCTCTCCCAGCTGATGTGGTCTTAAAAAGAAGCCTTGTGAAGTTCTTCCTAAAGAATTTACCTCCCCTTCAAATTGTAAAATATTATCTTCAACAAGGTTTATTTCCACAACAAACTACAAATTCCCCAGCTTGAGTTTGTCTCTCAGACTATTACAAATCAATGGACAAAACCCCTTAACCTTCTGTTAAGTCATTACAGTCCCCAACAGAGTCATTACTATCCCCGAAAGTTACTGTGAAGCCTAGAAATAGACCAGATAATAGTTGACTCCATTCCTTAAAATCATGTTACTATGAAGCTTGGACCCGACTAGATAATAGTTCAACTTCATCTCTTTGAAAGCAAGTTACTACGAAGCCTGGACCCGACCAAATGCTAGTTCAACTTCATCTCTTTCAAAACAAGTTACTTCAAAGCCTGGACCCGGCCATTTAACAGTTCAAATTGCCAAAGCCTGAACCTGACCAAATAACAGTTCCAGTTGCTCAAACCTGGACCCGACCAAATACCAGTTAACAGTTCAAGTTACTGAAACCTGGACCCGACCAGATACCAATTAACCCCAGTTCAAATTACTAAAGCCTGGACCAGACCAAATAACAGTTTAATTCCTATAAAATCACTAACAAAACTCCTCTTCCTCAGTAGAGTTTGCCATTATCCCTAGTGATTTGCTGAAAAGCCTGGAATTTGACCAGATAACAGTTAACTTCTTTATCCCCCACAAGTTGTTGCGAAGCCTGGAATCCGACCAGATAACAACTAAACTTTCCTTCTCTCCAATCAATAAATAACTCCCCACTAGAGAAATAACTCCTGAACTCTATTCCCCAAGTAGAAATCAACACTCTCCACAAAGTTTTCTCAAGCCAAAGTCAATGTTCCCAGAGGAGTTCTCCTCAACAAAACAGGAATTCCCATCGGAAGCATTCTAAGAAAAACTTGAAGATGCACATATTCTTCATCCTTAACAGCCATATGGGATTTAAACTCTCAAAGGTCCCCAAACACTTGTCAAGGTTTTATTTTCCAGACAAAGATATGCTGCAATAAAATTTCACATTCATACATCATAGCATACATGACAAATGCATATAGCATAATATCATTTATTTTGAGAACATCATTACACCATGCATACATCTGCATGCAACTAACCCTCTTCCTTATAGGAAAAGTCGATCATCAATCAACAGTCCTCCTCTGGTTGGATTTACTTCTTCCAGTTAATAATAGGTAATCAACAGACCTCTTCTGGTTAGATTTATTTCTTCCAGATTAAAGACAGGCGAACAAAGACCTCTCCTGGTATGATTTATTTCTTCGAGAATAAAGACAGGCGAACAAAGACCTCTTCTGGTATGATTTATTTCTTCCAGATTAAAGACAGGCGAACAAAGACCTCTTCTGGTTAGATTTATTTCTTCTAGATTAAAGACAGGCGAACAAAGACCTCTTCTGGTTAGATTTATTTCTTCCAGATTAAAGACAAGTGAACAAAGACCTCTTCTGGTTATATTTATTTCTTCCATATTAAATATAGGCGAACGAAGACCTCTTCTGGTTAGATTTATTTCTTCCAGATTAAAGACATGCGAACAAAGACCTCTTCTGGTTAGATTTATTTCTTCCAGATTATAGATAGGCAAATTAAAGACCACTTCTGGTTAGGTTTAATTCTTCCAATTAAAGACAAGAAAATATCATCAACATTTCCCATATAGGTCAGAGATTAATTCCCGAAGCAAGTCGGGGTAACTATCTCTACGACCAACAAAAAGTGGGTTCCAGATTAATACCTGAAACAAGACAGGACAACTATCTATGGACAACCGATTGTAAATTAATACCTGAAATAAGACAGGGCAATAATCTATATGAGAAGATTGAAGATTAAATCCCAAAACAGGACGGGGAAACTATCTTTCTTTCTCTTTTGTTAGGTAAAGATCAATTCCCGAAACAGGACGAGGCGACTATCTTCATCACCCATGGTATGAACTCCCGAAATAGGACGGGTTTACCAACAAATTAACTAGATTAATACCTGAAACAGGACATGACAACTATCTACATGAGCAAATTGAAGATTAACTCCCAAAACAGGATGGGGCAATTATATTTCTTTCTCTTTGGTTAGATAAATATCAATTCCAAAAACAGGACAGGGCGACTATCTTTATCACCAATGGCATGAATACCCAAAATAGGACGGGTTTACAAACAAACTGATTGTAGATTAATACCAGAAACAAGACAGGGCAATTATCTACATGAACATATTGAATATTAAATCCCAAACAGGACGGGGAAGATATCTTTCTTTCTCTTTGGTTAGATAAACTCAATTCCCAAAATAGGACGGGGCGACTATCTTTATCACCAATGACATGAACTCCCGAAACAGGATGGGTTTACCAACAAATTGACTGTAGATCAATTCCTGAAACAAGACGGGGCGACTATCTACATGACAAATACTTCCTTCAAGACGTCTGCTTTTTCAGTTTAAACCGACCTTTGATTTATCCTGATTTCATTCCAGTATACACTTTCCCTAGTTCAGTTAAATCACTCCAAAGATTTATATTGATTCGTTATTCAGTGAAAGATTATTCAAGACATTTGTTGTTTCAGCATAAGTCGATCAAAGATTTATTTTGACGTTCCTACCAATCTCTACCTACAATCAATTTAGATGGCATCTATAAGCCCATGTCCAACGACTCCCTATCACTTTTGGATGGCATCTGTAAGCCCATCTACGACAAACTTTCCATTATTTTCCAAATGGAATCTTTTAAGCCCATTCCCGATACAGTCAACCAACAACACTGACGAGGGAAAATTTCTAGGCACTCTAGTGTTCAATCATCTCCCACCTTTAAGCTACGAATGGTGACATGCCATTCTCGCTTTTCAGGTTTAAGAAGATTAAACATGGGCAGCTGATGTACCCCAAAATTTATCCTCTCCATTTTTGCTGTACATGGCTTGTGTTTCCTCATGTGCGTTCAATTGATGACAGTCAATCCGAGATAGATCTCATATCCTACTGATTTGGGCTGCTAAGACCTCTAAGACTTTGTGACATATCAAGTTGAATTCTTGCATTGTCTAGAGAATTTAAGTCTGCATTGGTTTCGAAGGGTCAAGTGTTTGGAGTTTAAGATTTCTGAAGATTTTCTGTTTCATGAAGTTACAAAGCTTTTGTACTCAAACTCCATCCAAAAAATAATCAGGGTTTTATTTGTAAAGCTAAGGCATTACTTTTTAAAATGGAGTAAATGCAAAGCGCGATACAAGCGATGGAAATTGTTGGATTAATACTGTGGTTAAGGAACATATGGTCACTGTGATCGGTGGATCTGGAACTGACTGTTTAACGCTGGTTCGCGAAATGTCGCGGAAGCAAGAGTCGCCACCGTCTTTTATTTTCTCTAAATGGAAAGGACAAAAGCACAGAAAAATTCCTTATAGAGATTGCTCTCGGTTCGGGAGGTAGATTTATAGAAAGGGAAGGTGTTAGCACCCTTTCTATCCATGGTTATCCATGGGCTCTTAGATACTTGCTCATTTGTGTTTTCAAAAATGGTTTGTTTGCTTTTCAACTGTGGGTTTTTAAAAAGTTTCTTTGAAAATTCCAGTTCGACTCTTGTATCGGTCCTCAAGAGTGTTTGAAAAATTTGCTTTCGAAAGCTTTTTGAAAAGGTGTCGGTGTGAAAAGTATTTTTTTGATTTGTTTTGAAATTAGAGCAAGTATCTAGAGTCGTCTACCTACCCTAAGGAATTCGTCTGTGTAAATGTCCTTTAAAGTAGTGCCATCCCACCATTGAAGGGTAGGTAGCACCACCGTTGGAGGTGTTCGGGTCAATTCGAAGGTTCGGGACATGGTGATCACCAGAGAAATGGGAAGACACCTCAGAAGCTACCCTCATGCCAGGTTCCCGGATCATGAGGACTTACTAAAACATCCTCTACTCGACGATCACCTTTCGAGGGGCTAGGCAACAGTGAGGCGTACCCAAGGGGTGGTGTGTGATTTGTGTGTCGTTTTCAGATATTTTGTCTTGTTCATGTCATGGGTGATCTACGCTTTTGTTTTTATTTTAACATTCATTCTTGCATGCAATTTATTAGCAGTTAAAAAGTTGCGAGAAATATAAAGTTCCTAAACTATTACAAAGGCGCGGGTCCACATCGCCAAATTAAATCCAGGACCCGATTTGACATAAAATAAAGTAAAGTGCGAGAAATTATAAATATCGAATTTACATGGCTTTGGGAGAATTACATAAAAGGAGAAATAAAATAAACGCGCGAATTGGAATTATGATCGAATGCGAGGGCGTTGGACCCTTTTTAATGAAATTAAATTATGATTAACAAATTAATTAAATTAAAGTAAAAAAAAAAAAAAAAGATTTTTGAGTTTTTTGTATTTATGGATTTTTAATAAGAAAAATTAAATTGGAATTAAAACCTAGTTCTAGCTATTTTTAATTTATTAAAAAAATGTTAAAGTTAAACCTAGAATTAACCTAATTAATTAATGGCAAGTTTTATTAAAATAAAATATATTTTGTTTTTTTAGTCTTTTCTGATTTTTATATTATTTTTATATTTTATGAAAATAAATTAATTTAAAGATTTAAATAAAAATTAAACAAAACAAATAAAAAATAGAAAAATATGAAAAAGAATGAAAAAGCAAACCCATGGGGGGTTCTGTCCCCAAACTGGAGGTTTTGTCCCAGCAATTTAGGCCCAATGTCTATGGCCTTGTTTGACTTTTATGCTGGCGTGTGGCTTTGTTGACTGATGCCTATGCTACTCTTCAAATCTGGACCTTTGGATGGGGATCATGGGGCGCGTGGCACGTTTGGATCAGGGGTTGTATGGTAAGCCCCTGGAATATATGTTGCATGGGAATATAGAAAAGAAAATAATATGGGAAAGGGAGGGGACCTGGGAATCGAACCCAGGTCCCAGAGGTTACCAATCCCACGCCTGACCAGTGGAGCTGTTAATACGCGTTGTACATAGAATAGCAAATAAATAATATAAGAGAAAATTGGTTAGTGGCCTAGAAAAATACAAAAACGCGCGCTGAATTCAAATTGCTCAATCAGATGATGCCACATAATCTTCTTCTCCACTCGTTCGCGTTTTACCTGAAAAACAACAGTTAGATAGCGGGGGTTTTGAACCCCCACTAAACAGTGCATATGAAAATAGCGAATAGAATATGGTGGCTCATAAATTGAGCGCGAGGTATGGAAACGATTGGCCATGAGTTTCTGATTCTGATGGTGTGGGTCCTGTTGGCCAATTTTTTCAGAATAGGGAAGCCCCAATTTGAAACCTCTGCAACCCTAAAAGACAACAATGGCAATTCTCTGTACAAGCAATGTTAATTCAATTCAATGATGCCATGAGTTTCGTTGAGTTCATATTAGTATAAAACAAGCGTTAGAATGCATGAATACATCCTATAAATCGAAACACGAGTAAGCAATTTATCATGAACAGGACTGCTCCGTTTTATCGTTTCTTGAGGTTAGGGACAATGATTTTGATCCAGACACGTTCCTTGAAGCCTCAGGAATGCAATGGGACAGTTATTTTGCTTTGAAACACCTTAGAATTGTGATTTCGGTTTTGAAATTTTAGACAAAAAATGCAAACTTGTTTATGGCTTTTGGGCGCAGCTTCTTAGTTTCCAACACTAGGGTTTGCATTAGTATAAGTATGGGAACTGATTAGGGTTGAAAATTGGATCCAAAACCCTTTGCATTGATGTACAAGATATTTGATTTTTATGCATATATTTTCAAATCTTTTCCATGCATATTTGATTCCAATCATGGAAAATCACATTGATTCTTTCCCTATCAGATAATGCACGAGATCTTGAGGATATTTCAGGCATAAAAAGATTTGAAAAGCTTGCTTTGGTATTTTTTCCATATTTTAATTAATTAAATGAATTAATAGCAATTTAAAATTCAAATAAATAAATAAAAATGATGAATAACTTCCCTTTGGGCCAAATGGTCGTGCACATGCTTTGGATGATGAATTTTGGAAGAAAATGTGTCCAATTAGCAATTTTAAGGCATTTGAAGCAAAGTTGACTTTTCAAAATATCCAAAAATTTCCCAACTTCCACAAGGCATATCTTGCTCAATTTTTAAGCTTTGATCATGTTCTTGGACATTTTGGAAAGGTCTTGCAGTCCTCTAACCAATGCCTTTGGTCCCATGTCATTTTGATTTACCAATCTCAAGTTATGGCCTTTGACTTAAAGTCCCTTTTTGTTGACTTTTGAAAATGACCTATAATGTTGAAATTGATAACTTTTTGTGAGAGCATTTCTTGGACTTGAAGTGTGAAGAAGAGTTGTAGGAAATGTCTTTCTCTTCAAAATGAGCATTGGATGGAATTTTTCTGATAAACCATGTGGAAGTTATGCCTTGGTCAAGTTACAGTTGACTTTTTCAACTGTCCAAATATGGAAACTTTTGCATCTTGAGACTTTTTGAGCCAAGCTTTGAGAATCATGATCAAGAATTGATCAAATGATGTTTGTGGCTTCAAAATGAGATGTTGACCAAAAATTTGAACTTTTGACTGTCAAATGACCATTTTGCCCCTACAGTTGACTGTAGTGCAATTAGGGTTTTTGACTGTGCAATTTTGTGCTGTAAGTCTTGAAACTTGGTGTGAGGATGCTTGAACATGTTTATAGGCATGTGGGACTTGATTGGACCCTTGGAAACTTCATTTTCTTTGTCAGAACCAAAACCCTAGTTTTTGACTGTTAGGAGGCTCTTGAACTGTGCAACCCTTGGGGAGATTTTGAAGCATGCTCTTTGCAATTCTTGAAGAATATGGGAGGGCAAATTTTGGGGTACAACAGTCACGATTCCTACCAAAAATACAATTGACTTCTCTCACAAATCAATGTTTCTGGACGTTATCGTGTGAAATATATTGCGCAGTCAATTCTAGCATTTGTCGCGCAAGTTTATTTGGATTTCATTTTTAAAAAATCCTAAAGTTCAAAATCTAAGTGTTCTTATGGAAGATTAGGATTTTTTATCTGAAGATCAAAAGAGTTCAAGGCATTTGGATAATTTGAGAGAGATGGAAATTGAATTTTGTTTCATGCACCATTCTTAGGGAAACCTAATGCACCATTCAATATTTGTTACAATTCTTGAAAATTCATTTTGGGTTATTAAAGATTCAAGAAGTTTTTAGGTTTGTGATTAAGATTGGAAACTAGAGTTTCATTTTGATTGTGTGCCATTTAAAGTTCTAAAGATCCAATTCCAAATTCAAGGGTTCAAAGCCAATATCATTTCTTTCACCATCCTTTCCAATTTTCATTTAAATTAACAATTGCTGCAAATTTGTATTACCATTTTCAAAAACCATTTGATACATCCCACAAATAGTTACAAGGTTCAAATTTCAAATTCAAATAAATATAAAAATTCAAGTTCAAGTTCAAGTGTGTCTTACAAAAAGAATGAGTAAATTCTTAAACTTTTCTAAAGTCCTAAATTCTATTTTTCTTCAAATTCTCTAAGTCTTTGTGGCAAGCCATGACTTCACCATCTTTCTAATGGTTCAAAATTTTTATCCACTCCTCATAGATCATGAATGAAACAAACAAAGAAAAAAAGTTAGTTATCAAGAAACTTGAAAAGAACAAAATTGCAAACAAATCACAACTCATCATTAGGGTGGTTTCAAGAATCAGAAAAAAGTTTGTTTTTGTGTGCTAAGGCCTAAAAAAAATTAGTTTCTATCATGGGCCATTATGTTATTGCAAACCACAAACTATGTTAGTTCACAATAGAGGAAAAGATGCAAATAGAATTTCACTTCAAGCCCAAAAGAATTTCAATTCAAGCCCAACAGGAAATAAAGCCTCATACATGTTGTTTCACAAAATCAGAACATACATTATTGGCTTAGAAAATGTTGCTTTTTGCAATCCTAAAAGTAGATTTTGTTTCACAAAAAGGAGAAGAAAATATCAGGGAAAATAAGAATGAACATCATGTTTCACGCAAACAAATAGCCTCATGTGATTTCATATCAAAAGAAAACTCAGAAATTGTAATGTCAAATAATAGGCTTAGTTTACTTTACTGAAAAATCTCAAAGACCATGCTTTTGTTCACAGAAAAGAGAGAAAAAAACTCAGAAAAGTATTCATCACAGTATAACAGGTATAGAGTATAGAAAACTCATCAAGATAGCATCACAGAAAAATAAACAAAGTACCAAAATCTGTACAAAGTTTATCAAGTCACAAAATCAACAAAAGTACAACAAGTATAGAATCCAAGCAACCGGCCATCAAGAATCCAACATGAGAAAAAAAGCAAGTTAGTACAACAAGTACTAAAAGTCATCCTGTATTACAATAACATGTACAAAAATTCAACAAGCAAACATGTACAATAAAGTTGATTTGTGAACAATCAAGTCAAAACCAAAGCCTCTCTCAAAGTCAGCATCAATTTTATTACAGAAAAACAAATTGAATTGAACAGGCAAGCTGTTGTACCCCAAAATTTTCCCTCTCATGTTGTCCAAGATCTTCTCTTACATGGGTGGTTACAAACACTTGCTTAAAGAAAATAAAAAGTTTTTGAAAATGGTCAAGTGTCTTTCAACTGGCATCTGAAAAAGGTCTTTCGACTGGCATCTTGACAAAGGTTTTTAGACTAGCATCTGAACAAGGTATTTCGACTAGCATTTTGACAAAGGTCTTTCAATTGATATCTTGACAGGGTCGTTCGATGGACATCTGAACAAGGTGCTTCGATTGAGCCTCTAAGACCCTTCGATCAAACTTTGGGTCCACAAGTATTATTACAGCAGTGCTTTCCCTTCAACTTGCCTTTAGTGCATAAGGCAAAGACCTATCTTCAGGTTTGACTTTGATTCCCAAGGCAAAAAACTTCTTTCATGTGTGCTTCGACCCACAAGGAAATGACTTCCTATGTGCGTGCCTTCAACGCATTAGACAAAGGCCTCTTCATGCTTGTCTTCAGCGCAAAGGGAAAAGGCTTCTTCAAGACTTACCTTCGACTCACAAGGCAAAAGGCTTCTTTCAACTTGCCTTCAGCGCACCAGGAAAATACTCCCTCTGTGCGTGCCTTCAGTGCAAAAGGCAAAGGCTCCCTCTTCAATATGTCTTCGATTCACAAAGACAAGACCCTTTCAAATGGCCTTCGAATCACAGAACAATGGCCACCCTCATGCTAGAATCAATAAGGCACTGGCTTCCTTTGTGCTAGTTTTGACTGGGCAATGGTTCCCTTCGAAACTGCTTGCGTCGACTCTATCTCTGAACCCTTCAGAACATGATTGCTACATTATGAGCACAATTGTGGCCCATTCGAAGAAGGCACAAGGAATACATATAGGTTATTCGAAAGACACGCAAAAGGGCCATTCGAAGGACCTACAATTGGCCCATTCGAAGGACACATTATTATGGGGAACCGGTTGTTTCATGATGAGTCTTGGTTCAAGAGGTTTGCTGGCCATAATCCAACATGTTGCTAAGCCCAAGCCTCCCACACAATCACATTCATGACAAAAGAAGCTTCGATTGTCCAGCAAAAAGTTTCAATTAGGTTAGTTGAAAAGTTTCAGATCAAGCTACCAAGACAAATATGGGCTCAATCAAAGAAGCCATAATGATGAGGATTGGAGCCATTCGAAGGAGGCAACTCTGGGCCAATTGAAGAGCAAGGATAAGGTGTACTTCAAAGGCATGTTAACAAAGTGTCCTTCGATTAGCATATCAAAATAAGGTTTACCTCAAAGGCATGTAAACAGAGTATCCTACAATTGGCATATAAGAACAAGATGTCTTTTGATAAGCATATCAACAATATCAAGCAACCAATACAGAAGTTGACTTAATCTAAGAAGTTCTGATGAGGAAGGATCTGAAAAATTCGAATCAGAACTCACAACCATCGAAGAGGATAATGCTTTGGGAGGCTGATCGAAGATGTTCTGATAAGGAAAATCTGAGCAGTTCGAATTCATACAAGGAGCCAATTATCACCTGTCCAGGTTCATTCAAAATTCCAAAATGGCATGAAAAGTCTCTAAATGGAAATCTTTAAATTTATCTGATTTTATTTTCAAATCCATGTTTAATGGATGGTCTTTAAGGTCATGTTTCTTTCCCTATTTTCTTGTCTCCTCCACCTCCTATAAATACACAACACTTCTACAAGCCAAGGGGACACCATGCATACGCACAAGGACAAACTACACGAACATGCTGCCTCATAAGCCACACCGAAGTTCTCAAAAATCTCATAAGTGATCCAAAATGGAAGCAACCTTCAACAAGCGCTCCACTCACTCCCTGAAGTTTGCAGGAGGAATTACCAAGCACTAGGCATGTCCAACACTCACTAGAGCATCACTCATACAATCTATCCATTGGTAATTTACTTTCAATCTCAAACTAGCTAAGTATGCAATTTTAAATTCAGATTATACATTCATGTTATTGCTAATGTTTGTTATTGCTTTCATGCGTTACATGCAAGATTAAGTGCATGGGTGATCGTGCCATTGCTTGGGCACGATCTATATTTTCTTTTGAATCTCAGGATTCATGATGTCGCAAGATGAAATGGCTTTCGATTCAGAGCCATTGGATTCGAATTAGGATGATACATCCATAGGCTGTCGAATCCAAGGCTAGATTCGATCCAAATCTGGATTTTTGTTTTTGTTTCTCTAATAGATTTTTTTGCAGATCGAATGAATATATCATGCACCTTCGACCAGCTTCCTCATTGGATCGAAAGGAAACTCTAGGCTCCTTTTTGATCCATGCCTGCTTGCTACAATTTGTATAGTCTCTTGCACCATCCTACCTTTTTGAATTTTGTTTTTGCGTTATTTTATTTTATTTAGCCTTATTTCCCCAGCAAAATATTTATAAAAAAGAAATCACAAAAATTAGATTTAGTCTTTTATAATTAAAATTAATTCTATTAACTAATTAATTCATTATTGTAACCTTTTCTTTAATTTAAAACTAAAATAGACTTAGGGTTTTAATTAAATCATTTTCCCAAAAATATAATAAAACACAAAAGAGATTTCCTTTTACCTTAGGATTTTTAGACATATTTTCAATTCGCGCGCTTATTTTAAATTTCACATTTTTTTAGCGTACCTGCTCATGGGTTGTAATAGAATAATTAAGACATTTACTGCTTTTATCTCCCCATTTTGGGCTTGTAATAATCCCCTCCCAAAGCCTTGTAATAGCGTAGATTTAAATTCCTGCACTTTAAATTCCTGTACATATATTAACTGCTTAGATGTATGCCTAATAGGATTGCATGACAAGAGCATAAGAATCAAACATAAGCAAACCTAACATCAAAGACAAAAATAACTAAATATAACATACTTTCACATATACACCTCTAGGGTACTCCCACTTTGGTTGCCTTCGGAAAATGAAACAATCATGTCCCTCGAAAGTAGGGACACTTTAGCAAAGACCCTCGAATCAAAAGATCATAGTCCCTCGATGACCCTACAGTGTTGCCCTTCGGTAAATGATCTAGTCCCTTAAATAAAACTCCTAAAGCGTCTCTATATGTTGCCTTTATGACTGTACGATGACCCACAAATATCCGTCATACAACCTACAATAGGGTTACCTACTTACTAATAGCAGGATAGCACCGTCTAAAGGAAAAGAGGAAAAGAACGAACCTTTCGAGTAAAAGTAGATAGTTGTTAGATGCTTGCTCAAAAAACAATTTTTCACACTTACACAAAACAACTTTCAAAAACATCTTCAAAATGCTTTATCAACACTCTTGAGGATTGATACAAGAGTTATCATAAAGAAAATCGCCGCACTAAGGCATTTTCAAAAATACTTTTCAAAAAACACACAAAAGCACAAGGTATTTCAAAAAATGAGCTAAGCATCTAAGAGCCCATAGAAAACTACGGATGGAAAGGGTGCTAACACCTTCCCTTTCCATAATCTACCCCCTTACTCAGAAATAATCTTGAAAGATATTTTTCTGTTCTTTTCACCCTTCCCTTTGTTGGATAAAAGAAAAGTCGGTGTCGACTCTTGCTTACCACAACATTTGCAAATACAAATGAAAAAACCAGTATAAAAAGTCGGTTCGGCCACCGTATCACAGAAGTGGAGACTCTGTTGGGGATCATTAAAAAGTGGGGTTACCTTAGAGCTTAGGTCATATTTAAATTGCTTTCCTTGTATGCTTTGTTTGCTTTACTCTTAAGGGTTTTTGTTTTGGTTTACTTGTAAAGATCCTACACCCGGATTTGGGGCACATTTTTAGGTAAGTAGCAATAAACCGTGGAGACTGTGCGGGGTATACCAACAAGGTTGAAACGATAGCTACGTTGGTGTGACACATTTGTTGGTACCGGTAGCCCTTGAGTAGTCTAGGAGAATACAAGGCCGATGTGTGGTGTCACGAAGCACCAAATGACCTTAGAACCTTTAATTGGACAACTTGGCCATTATGAAATAGTGAGATAGCCGGCTTTGGTGCAGTCCGAAGTTGGTTGATACTCGATACTACACTCATTGAGATCTGACTTCTGGGATATTTTGGTCGCCAATAAAGAGGCTTATGCTGAAAGAATGCCCAGTGAAGAAAGATCAGTGATATTGAGATTCCCTAGAACCCGATTACTATTAATAGGACAGGTTGAACCAACTAAACTACAAGAGGGTATTTACCTATGGAATCCATGCAAGCCTAAACCTAAGGATCTGCTTGCGTGCTTGTATATATATGTCTGTATATAACATTATAACATCAAAACATGGCACATCACACAAACTATTTCAAGGACTTTTAGGACTTATCTTTGTGTCTGTTTTATAGGACATGGCTCCCATTCGCAGAAATACCATACAAGTCAATATCATAAGGGTACCTCCTCAACTCAAAGAGTTGGCATCAAGGGTTCCTGAGAATTCACCATTCACTAAGAGACATGGTCGACTCCTCGGTTTGGTCACCTCAAGCCCTGATGAAGACATGTTGAAGTTCTCTTTTAGTTCTTTGACCCTTTACATCATTGCTTTACATTTCCCGATTACCAGTTGGTGCCTACTATGTAAGAGTTTTCTCAATTATTGGGATTGCCTATTCTCAATCAATTACCCTTCAACGGTACAGAAAGAGACCCAAAGCCTGAGGAAATTGCTCAAGCCCTACATTTACAATGGTCTGACATTGTGGCGAATTGGGAAACAAGAAGCGGTATCAAAGGGTTTCTAGCCAAGTTTTTGTTTGAGAAAGCTCATCATTTTTGGGATACTTTGGACTTACAAGCCTTTGAGGAGGTATTGGCCCTTCTCATCTATGCGATGGTACTGTTCCCTAATCTGGACTAACTCATAGATGTGAATACGGTCAAAATTTTCATGTCTCGTAATCCGGTGCCTACCTTACTAGGAGATATTCTACACTCTTTTCACACTCGCACTGTAAAGAGAAGAGGAACCCTCATGTGTTTCACTTATCTGTTGGTTAGGTGGTTTATTTCACACTACCTCGATCTATTGTGAAGAATGAGCAAGGCATGAGATGGTCTAATAGGATGATGTCCCTCACGCATTCAGATATTCACTGGTGTCTCGATCTGTGGTAGACATTACCATTATTAATCGCTATGGGGAATTCCTAATGTTCCTCTCCTAGGCATTAGGGAAGGAATCACTTACAACCCTTGTTTGGCGTTGCGACAATTTGGGTATGCTAGGAGGGATGGTCCTTATGATGCATTGATTCAGGGAATTGCATTTGACTACGAGACTGATGTCCAAGGGTACCGACAAAGGTTCATCCGAGCTTGGGGCATGGTGAACAGAGTGGATAGCAGGAAATTGGGGCATAATAACTCCATCCCTTTGGAGCCTTATCTTAAGTGGGTGCGAGCATGCACTCAAAATCTCATGATGCCTTACCCCGCCATCATACCTATCATTATGGAACCTATCACCGAGACAGATGTACCTCATACTATTCTCCATCCTGACATGCCGACTACTCTCGAGGAACTGCAAAGATCATGGATTCAACTCAAAGAGGAACAAGACACCTTTGAAACCCAGTTCTACACAAGCAAGAAGAAGGTTCTGGAGCTTACAAGGCAACTTCATGAAGAACAGAGTTTGTATGCCTACATTGCACCAAAGAGGATACACTCATGGGAAGCATGAGTCCTATTTGATTTGGGAGTTTTGTTTTATGTTTGTTTCTTCCATTGTAAGCCCAAGGGGCATCATTGTAATCATTAAAACTTATGAATGCAATTAATGTTTATTTTCTCTTTGGCTAAGAAAATTTAAGATCTTGAAAGTCCTTGAAAACATTGCATAAGCATATCATGCGTTTCCTTGCATAAGCAGTTATTTTGAGACAAGTTTCTTATTCTTTTCGCTGTTTATTTCAGCAAAAGAAATGGCTTTTGAACAAACAGTGAAGGACCTTCAAGCTCAAAATGCTTAGTTCCTGCAAATGTTCTTGGCTCTGGCTAAGGGGCAAGAAGATCTGAAATATCTGATCATCAAAGAGAAGACCAAGAAGGCAAAGAAACCAGCCGATGTCTTGAATTTGGGAAGAAGGTTCAGAGGACCAGTTAAGCAAGCTCTAGATTTTGCAACCCCGTCAAATGAGAGGGACAATCAATAAGAGAAGCCAACAGAAGAAAACAACAACCCAGGGTCTGAGGAAGATGAAGCTGACTATTCTGAGGAGCAGTATCCTCATGCTGATGATAAATACAAACAGCTGGAGGATCGTCTCAATGCTATGGAGATCCAGAGGATATCCGGGCTGAATTTTGAAGAGCTAGAACTGGTCTTAGGGGTGGTCATCACGCATAAATTCAAGGTCCCCACCTTTGCTAAGTACGACGGTGTCTCATATCCTAAGATGCACTTAAGATCATATGTCAGGAAGATTCAACCCTACACTACTAATAGGAATCTGTGGGTACACTTCTTCCAGGAAAGTTTGTCGGGGACTCAGCTGGAATGGTTCTATCAACTGGAAAGAACCAACATTCATAATTGGGAAGATCTGGATGCTTCTTTCTACAAGCAGTACCAATATAACACTGGCCCCGCTCCAACCCACACATAATTGCAAAGTATGTCTATGGGTTCCAGTGAAGGTTTCAAAGATAATGCCCAAAAGTGGAGAGACCTTATGGGAAGATTCCATCCTCCTCTGTTTGATAGAGAGTTGGTGGACATGTTCTTGGGCACGTTGTCTGGTCCATTCTTTAACCATCTGATTGGAAGCTCTTCTACTGGATTCACTGAACTGATCTTGACTGGTGAGCGGGTTGAAGTTGGAATTAAAAATGGTAAGATCCAGAGAGATGCATCCTCCAGTGCGACAAAGAAACCCTTCACTGGAAAGAAGGAGGTTAGTGATGTTTATGGCCAAAGAAATAAAAAAAAAACTGAACGTCGTCTGACAAAAGGGGCTGTTATGATTTCCAACCCAGCTTCAAACCAACAACGAAACAATCAGCGCAGACCGGATGCACCCAGAAGACAGTTTACCCGGATCAACATGACATTATCACAGGTTTTGCCACACCTATTGGAATCCAATCTGGTGACTCTAAAGGAGGCCCCTAAGAATCCTAATACTGCATCTCCCCTCTATAACCCAAATGCCAGATGTGCCTACCACTCTGAAAGTCCCGGACATGATACAAATGATTGATGGGCTGTGAAGAACAAAGTGTAAGATCTCATTGAGGCGAAGGAGATTGAGTTTGATCCTTCCAAGACCCCCAACATCATGACTGCACCAATGCCCTAGCATGAACCGGGAATAAGTGCCATTGGGTATGTTTTTGCTACAGAGGATGCTGACAGCGATTATGACATGGACAAGTGAATCTTCCTAACTACCAGCGGTGGACTCAACAATTGGGAGGCCAAAGATTTTGTGGCTATTACTTTTATTCAAGAGTAATTGTATTTTTGTTTTTGGGATATGTAATATTTGAACAATTGAAACTTTAAAGCCTTGTGTCTTACCCGAGGCACAATGGTCTATTTTGTGAGGGTTATTGCTTCATATTCATATGTCATTAATAAATCATTGGACGTTTTGCATACAAATTTTACGCTCTCTATCTTTCTTTTCTGCTTTTATTTTATCAAAACAGCTATGTTCTTACACACACCCACATATCAAACTACAGATCCACATCCACTTTGGATCCCATTGATAACGGTTCTACTATTGCCAATTATGACTTTGAAAATCCGATCTACCAAGCCGAGGACGAAGGTGAGGAAGATTGTGAAGTACCAGGATAACTGGCCAGACTGCTACAGCAGGAAGAAAGGGCAATACAACCTCATGAAGAGCAGATTGAGACAGTTCACTTGGGTACTAAATAGGACAAGAAGGTAGTCAAGGTATGTGCCGATCTGGAGCATAGTGTCAAAAGGCGTCTAATACAATGCTACATGACTATGTTGAGGTCTTTTCCTGGTCATACGAGGACATGTCGGGACTTGACACTGATATCGTGGTCCATCGTCTGCCGACAAAAGAAGACTTCCCACTAGTGAAACAGAAGGTTCGTCGCATGCGGCCATAAATGTTAGAAAAGATCAAGGCTGAAGTCATGAAACAATTCAACGTTGGTTTCTTAGATGTTACATCCTATCCATAATGGATTGCCAATGTTGTTTCGGTACCTAAGAAGGACGGTAAAGTATGTATGTGTATGGATTACAGATACCTGAATAGGGCATGCCCCAAGGATGACTTTCCGCTTCCCCATATCGGTGTTCTGGTTGACAACACCGCACAACATAAGGTATTATCCTTCATGGATGGGTCCTCCGAGTATAATCAGATCAAAATGGCACCCGAGGACATGGAGAAAACAACCTACCTCACACAGTGGGGTACCTTCTGCTATAAAGTTATGCCATTTAGGTTAAAGAACACCGAGGCAACCTATCAGCGCACCATGGTAGCTTTGTTTCACGACACGATCCATCACGAGATAGAGGTCTACGATGATGATATGATAGCCAGGTCCCAGACTGAAGAGGAGCATCTTGATCACCTACATAAGCTGTTTGAAAGGCTGAAAAAGTACAAACTGAGGCTGAACCCGAATAAGTGCACCTTTGGAGTAAGATCCGTTAAGCTCTTAGGCTTCGTTGTCCGTGACAAAGGTATTGAAGTAGACCATACAAAGGTTAAATATGTACAAGAAATGCCAACTCATCGCACTTGGAAGGAAGTTAGAGGATTCTTGGGACGCCTAAACTATATTTCCAGGTTCATTTCCCATTTAACTGCTACTTGTGAGCTAATCTTCAAATTACTGAAGAAAGACCAACCAGTGAAGTGGAATGAAGATTGCCAGGATGCCTTTGACAAAATCAAGGAATATCTTCAGGAACCTCAAATTTTAATGCCGCTGGTTGAAGGATGACCTCCGGTCATGTACTTAACAATATTAGAGAACTTAATGGGGTGTGTGCTGGGACAACATGACGAGTCTGGTCGAAAGGAGCATGCAATATACTACCTTAGCAAAACGTTTACCGAATGTGAAACAAGATACTCACTGCTCGAGAAAACTTGCTGCACTTTGGCATGGGCTGCTCGCCGACTAAGACAACATATGTTGACTCACACTACCTTGTTGATATCTAAAATGGATCCTATCAAATACATCTTCGAGAAGCCCACTCTCTCAAGAAGAATAGCAAGATGGAAAATGATCCTGAACGAATACGACAATTAGTATACAACCTAGAAAGAAATTAAGGGAAGTGTATTAGTTGATCATTTGGTTCATCAGGCTGTGGACGACTACCAATT
This sequence comes from Vicia faba, assembly GCA_948472305.1. Classification (NCBI taxonomy): domain Eukaryota; kingdom Viridiplantae; phylum Streptophyta; class Magnoliopsida; order Fabales; family Fabaceae; genus Vicia; species Vicia faba. The sequence goes on along the minus strand of OX451738.1, from coordinate 908,061,324 downwards.
CATGAATTTTGAGTTCCCGAATGGGAATATCATGTTAGAAACTGATTGTGAAGAACCCGGACCAGATGAAGAACCTAAAAAAGGATCCCGATTGACTATGGCTTTTGACGGATCTTTCCAACGCACTTGGCAATGGCATTGGTGCTGTGATCATATCATCCGAAGGCTGTCATACTCCTTTCACCGCCAGAATATATTTCAATTGCACCAACAATATGGCTGAATATGAAGCATGCATTATGGGTCTGAAAGCTGCTATCGACTTGAGGATCAAATTCTTGAGTGTATTTGGATACTCGACCTTAGTAATCAGCCAAACCAAAGGAGAATGGGACACGAAGCATCCTAATCTTATCCCTTACAAAGAGCATGTGTTGACACCGATTCCACACTTTGAAGAAATTACCTTTGAGCATTTTCCATGAGAGGAAAATCAACTAGTAGACGCGCTTGCTACTATGTCATCCATGTTCAAGGTCAGGTGGGATAATGAAGCTTCTCAGATCACTATTGAGAGAATGGATGAACCAGCACACTGTCATGAGATTGATACTGAAGAAGTAGTGGAAAAACCTTGGTTCTATGAAGTCAAAAGATATTTCGAAGCCCAAGAGTATCCTGAAGGAGTTTCATTCAATGATAAGAATTTCCTAAGAAGGTTCTCTTCCAAGTTCTTCCTCAGTAACGAGATCCTCTACAAGCGCAACCACGATTCTACTTTGCTTCAGTGTGTAGACAAGAGTGAAGCAGATAAGATTATTGCTGATTTACATGAAGGTACCTTTCACACCCATTCTAGTGGGCACACGGTGGCTAAAAATATCCTATGGACAGGATACTATTGGTCCACTGTGGAAGCAGACTGTTATCAACATTTACGAACTTATCAAAAATGCCAGATCTATGCTGATAAAGTATATATGCCTCCAGTTCCTCTAAAAGTCTTGACTGCTCCCTAGCTATTCGCAACATGGGGAATCAATATGATTGGGGAGATTAGACCTACAACTTCTAATGGGCACGGCTTCATCCTGGTTGCCATTAATTACTTCATGCAGTAGGTCGAGGCAACTTCATTTGCTTATGTTACCAAGAACATTGTGGCCCGATTCATCAGACATAACCTTATATGTTGGTACGGTATTCCAGAAAGAATCATTACGAATAATGGCACCATTCTCAATAACACTATGATCACCGAGCTTTTCATGCAATTTAAGATCCAGCATCATAACTCTTCTCCTTACCGGCTGAAGATGAATGGTTTTGTAGAAGCTGCTAATAAAAACATCAAGAAGATCATCCAGAAGATGACAGTGACACATAAAGACTGGCACGAGATGTTACCATTTTCTATTCATGGTTACCGTACCGCAATGCACACATCAACAGGGGTAACTCCTTTCTATTTGGTATACGGTATGGAAGCTGTCCTACCCATTGAAGTCCAGATCCCTTCCTTGAGAATCTTGAGGGACACAGGTTTGAATGAAGACGAATGGGTTCAGACTCGACTTGACCAATTAAACCTGATTGACGAGAAGAGGCTCGCGGCTGTCTATCATGGTCAGATGTACCAAAAGTGTATGATCAAAGCTTTTAACAAGAAGGTCAAACGTCAGGTATATCAGGTTGGTGATCTGGTAATCAAGTGCATTATACTGTCACAATGTGATCCCAGGGGAAAATGGACTCCCACATACGAAGGACCATTTGTGATCAAGAACATATTTTCTGGTGGAGCCATGATCTTAACGACTATGGATGGTGACGACCTTCCGCACCCTATAAATGCAGACATAGTTAAAAGATATTACGCATGAACAAAGACCAGCTAGGTTGACTTTCCTAGGCAAAACTAAGGGCATCCCGGCGAACCAAAAGGGTTCGGGCAAAAATTAGGGATATACATAAAAAACCTGTACACCCGGCAATTTGAAAACCTGAAAAGGCGGCTTGGGCAAAAAAGGGTATCCCGGTGGACTGAAAACCCGAAAAGGTGGTCCAGGCATAAGTTAGGGATTTAGAGCGTATAACTTTGTCCCGTTGGATCATTTTACAACCAATTTTCAGTATCAGCTATCAAGCTCAAGCGGTACTAATCAATTCAGTCAGCTTCAGACAAGCAGCAAAAGAGATGAGACGCTCTAAGACATAAAAGTAATAGCAGAATGGAAATCAATGGGATTATTTCACATAGCTGTTTTTCTTTGTATACTAATTTGTATAGTTTCCATTCTTACAACAACATCCTCTTACTAGAATGTCTGTCTCCTTGTACAAAAACGCCTATTATAGGCACAAATTCTTCAAATTAATACAAGGTTATTCCTTTGAAAGTGCAAAACTATTTGTTTTTGTTTTTCTGTTTTGTTTGCAAAAACATCCAGTGATTATTTTTAACATATGCATTTATATGTAATTACTGTTTACAAATACACACATAAAAATAGAAAGACAGTTACTAATGGCTTTAAGAAACGAGACAATGTCTAAAGGCCATCCATAAAATCCCTACAGATATTTTCTCCCACATAAACTTTCTTCAGCAGGTATAGAGGCAGGGGAATCCTACTATAAGATCACTACCATATTCTCAGCATACAGCCTAATGAGGCCAGGTGTTCTTATATCCCCGTAAGAGTAAAAATCTTAAACTGCTGCTCCGACATCTAAGAAAAATTCCCTAGCGAGTCGCCAAGCTTCTCAGGATTTCCCAGCAAGATTTCACAAAATCCCCAAACAGTGCACAGAGTTTTCCTTCCCCAACCGAGTTTATTTCTCTAACAACGGAAATCTATTTCCCAGCATTTAACTTCAACATATTTGAAGACCTACAGTCTTCGTCCCCAGCAACAATCGAGGATTTATTTTCCCTAATTCTGCAGCACTGCAATAGAACAACTGATACATTCATACATTGTATTCATAAATCATTTCTACAAACACCATAGCATATGCAATATAAATGCATATATCACAATCTCATTTATTTTGAGAGCTTCATGCAATTCATACATCATGTCATCGCATGAAACTGGTTTTACCTTTTCAGGTTAAAATTAGTAGACAGACAAACATTATCAAATTATGCAGCAGGTCAAAGATTAATACCCAAAACCAGACAGGGAAACTATCTACATGACCAAGTGGTATAAAATCCCGAAGCAATATGGGTTTACCAACTAATAGAGAAGGCCACATATTAATACCCGAAACGAGACGGGGAAACTATCTATGTGGCCAACATTTTCAAGTCCCAGATTAATACTTGGAACAAGCCAGGACAACTATCTGTGGACGACTGATTGTAGATTAATACCTGTAACAAGCCAGGAAAACTATCTACATGAGTAGATTGAAGATTAATACCTGTAACAAGCCAGGAAAACTATCTTTCTTTCTAAGGTCAGATATTAATACCCGAAACCAGCCAGAACAACTATCTCAACGATCGCCAAAAACAAGTCCCAGATTAATACCTGAAACAAGCCAAGACAACTATCTGTGGATGACTGATTATAGACTAATACATGGAACGAGCCAAGAAAACTATCTACATGAGAAGATTGAAGATTAATACCTATAACAAGCCAGGAAAACTGTATTTCTTTCTAAGATCAAAGATTAATACCTGGAACAAGCCAGGACAACTATCTGTGGATGACTGATTGTAGATTAATTCCTAAAACCAGCCAGGAAAACTATCTACATAAGCAGATTGAAGATTAATACCTGTAATAAGCTAGGAAAACTATCTTTCTTTCTAAGGTCAAAGATAAATACCTGAAACCATCTAGGACAACTATCTCAACGACCGACAAAAAAAAGTCCCAGATTAATACTTGAAACAAGCCAGGACAGCTATCTGTGGACGACTGATTGTAGATTAATACCTGTAACGAGCCAGGAAAACAATCTACATGATAAGATTGAAGATTAATACCTGTAACAAGCTAGGAAAACTATCTATCTTTCTAAGGTCAGAGATTAATACCTGTAATAAGCCAGGACAACTATCTGCGGATAACTGATTGTAGATTAATGCCTGAAACCAAACAGGAAAAATATCTACACGGACAAATTGAAGATTAATACCCGAAACAAGACGGGAAAACTATATTTATTTCTCTCAGGTTAGAGATTAATACCCGAAACTAGACATGACAACTATCTCAACGGTCAAAAGCATGTTCCATATTAATACCTAAAACTAGACAGGATAACTATCTGTGAGCGACCGATTATAGATTAATAACTGAAACCAGACAGTAAAACTATCTACATGACCAAGTGAAGCAATCTTACACGGGTTCCTTCTCAAATCTCCATATGTAGTCTAACACAAACTTATCCAGAAGCAATCTTACACAAGTTTCTTCTCCTAATATCCAGATGTAGTCTAACACGAATTCATCCTGAAGCAATCTTACACGAATTTCTTCTCCTAATCTCCAGATGCAGTCTAACACGGACTCATCCTGAAGCAGCCTCACACAGGCTCCTTCTAATACATTTCCAGATAAGAGTTAACTTCATCCTCCCCAGCAAGTTACTGTGAAGCTTGTAGGGCTTTTGTCATTTTAGTTTTAAAAGTTTTCACTTATTTTTTCCAAATATGACAAGTACCACAACCAAAATTAAAGGGTTTTTCATCCATCTTATTCTTAACCTTTGAAATACCTACAAGGGAGTTCTTTAGAGCTTCAATGTTATTTTCATTTTCTAAAATCTTTGTTTCCAAATGCGAGAAATTTTTTCTATTTGAAGCTAACATTTTAAAAGCTTCAGTAGCTCCCTTATGTAGTTTTTCAAAGGCGTTAAGAAGATTAACATGGCATTTTTCATTTGATATGTTATTTTGAATAACTGTTACCTCATGATTCTAACCCTTTTGATTACAATGATGATGAACATGGTTGCTTGAAGAAGTTGTTGTTGTTTCCATGCAATCTTCATAATAATGACCTAAGAGGCATATCTCATCATACTTGGATGGTTTGAGTTTTCTACCTCCTCTATCCTTTGAATGAGTTGAGAGACACATATTGGCGACATTAGAATTTTCACTAGATTCTTCATCACTTCCCCTAGCTGCATAGAACTTCTAGATTTGTCATAATTCTTTAGTTTGTCCTTCTTTTTCTTCTTATCACAGTTCGGATTTTTCTTTTTTGTTGTTTCTTCCTTTGAAGTTGAATCCTCTTCTTTTATCTCAATGTTTCTCTTGTTGATACTTTTCTCCTTTTTCTTTTCAATATACTTGTGATATCTTTTTACAAATAATCTCATTTCTTCATCTTCTGAAACATGAGAATTGTTACTATCTCTTTTATAATTATAGTACTCTTCTTTTGAGGATTTTGAGCTAGAAACCTTAAGATCTTTGAGCTTCGTAACCTCCTCCTTGTGAATTTTCTTATTCTTCTTTTTCTTCTCAAACTTCTTTTCAAATTTATCCAAGCAATTAAATTATTTCTCGTGTTCTTCAAGCTTACCAAAAAGTGAGGTGAGATCAAGTGTTTTAAGATTGTTACCTTCCTTGATCGTGGCGACCTTAGGTTGCCAACACCTAGTAAGACATCTAAAAAATTTATTAGTAGCAATAGATTTGGAAATAAGATTACATAGCAAGTTCAAACGATTAATAAGGTGAGAGAATCTCTTTTGCATTTCCGCAATGTTTCACCATTTTTCATGCGAAAAACTTTAAATTCTTGAGTGAGTGTATTAATCCTAGCTTGTTTGACCTCATTAGTTCCATCATGGGCAACTTGTAGAGTCTCCCACATCGCCTTAGTGGTTTGATAATAGGAAATGCGGTAACACTCATCAATACCAAGTGTGAATATAATGATGTTATTAGCTTTCCTATCGTAAGACCACTTTTTATTATCATTCTCATCCCATAAATTTTCCGGATTAGGCATAGTAATGCCATCAACATAATATTCACCATTGTTGTACCATTTTAAATGGCTACCCAAACACCTTTGTCATATGACTTGATTTGAATTTGTATAAAAGTTTTCTAATAAGTATAATTTTCTCCCGTAAAAATTGGAGCTCTCTTATGACCCCCCTTAGGTTCGTAAGCCATTTTCTAAAGAGTGTTCTTAAGCCAGAATTAATCGGGCTCTTGATATCACTTATTAGATGACGACACGTATCTACGGGGGGGGGGGGGGGGGGGGGGGGGTGAATAGAGGCACAAGGATTTTTCTAGACACAAATCTAGAAATTATTTTTTTTAAAAATTTTTCACGCGGAAGCAATTAACTGGATAAGTCATCTAAAAACAACTTATCAGAATATCGGATATACAAATTATACAAGATAAATCTATGAAACAAAATAAGTAATAGATTGATACAAACTCAAATCAGCAATCACCTTTATTTATTGTTTGAACACGATCACTTTGCAATTCTATTTCTAAGGCTAAATAATAAAAGAACTAACTTGATCATTTTATCAAACACTTGCCGTGTAAATGAATTTTCAGAATTTATTTTTGATTAGTGTTGATAAACAAAACCACTTATAATCAAAATTGATTATAAGCTATATCCACACCTATTTAAAAATATAGATTTTGAGAGAAAAATTCTTACAATTCAATTGTTATCACAATGCTATTTCACAAAAAGATTGATGAAATTGAAAGAGAGTAAAAGCGGAAAAGTAAAAACACATAAGGAATTTGTCTACACAGTTCCCAATTGTCGTCCTCGTGTGTGGGTACATCTGCGCCAATTCCAATGGAACTAGGATAATTTTTATTTGAAAAATGTTTGATGCAATGGAAGAGTTAGAAACAACAATACAAAATTCTCCAATTTGGTCTTGATGCTCCTGCTTCCAACCTTTGATCTTAAGCAAGATCAAATCAACCGATTAATGCAACCTATTTTCCACTTAAGCTACTTCCTTAAATGGATTTTAAACACCCCAAGGTTCCTTGCAAAGATTTCAAACACTCCAAGTGATTTTTCACTCTAGTAAATCTGATTACAAACTATCAACACAAGATCACCGACTCTATCACCCAATTCTTGCTACTTCCTTAAAAATATTTCAAACACTCTAAGGTTCCTTGAAAAGATTTCAAACACTCCAAGGAATTTTTAACATGGATGAACTTTCAAACAATATTTCACGAAAACCCCCAATTTAAGAAATGATTTTGGAGGATAAACCCGATGGTTTTTCCCGGATGAAGACCCCTACAAGAACTCAACCCAAACCAATTGGAAATCCATAATTCTTCGTCTAGATGGCACCCCGACAGAACATCATCACAATGTAATGTTGGTGTGTATGCATAGATTGTAAGGTTGAAGATGAAGAGAAAAATTAGGATAATTTTATGGTTTCATCAAGTTTTGAATGATGCATCAATTAGTATTTATGGTTGTGGGACAATTAGGGCAAGATGGGAAAATTTGGAATCAAAAGGAAGTTAAAATATGACCAAAACAAACTGGATGTGTCGACCTTAAACTTGTATGTGTCGACACAATCTTTGTGTTTAGGTCGTATATGTCGACCTCAAATCATGTCATGTGTCAACGTGAACAACTCAGGGGCTACATTCTTAAAAATGCTAGTAGATGCGTAAACCTGAAAAACAGATGTGTCGACATATAAAATAGAAATTTCGGCACTTTCAGAATTCTATCAGTATGTGTCAACCTGTGTGGATGCATGTGTCAACCTATGACTTACAGAAGCTTACAAACTTTAATATTGAGTTACATGTGTCGACCTGAAACTTGTATGTGTCGACACATGCAATGAAAAATGACTCAAAAGGCTCAGTTTTAAGGAAACACATGATTGACCATATGAAACTACCGGCTGAAAATCATAAAACAATGAAGTCGCCATAGAACGTCTTTTATCCTACGTGTAGGGAAAGGTGAACATCGAGAAAACCTGAGAAGGGAGAAGTTACGATCTTGCGACCGAGAGATAAGGGTAAGGGAGTCTGTTACGCGAGAGGAAGGTATTAGCACCCCACACGCCCATAGATTTCTATGGTATCCACTCTTGTTATCTATCTTATGGGTGTGTTTAATCTATGCTCACTGTCTATACTACTGAAGGGAGAATGCATGCGAAAGAAAAGGGAAAAAGAATGTAGGGAAAATAAAATTGTGCTCGTTCGGGCCCTACCCCGATGCCTACGTATCCCTTTTAAGGAATCAGAGCAGCCGTAGTTCGGCTCATATGTTTTTGTTGGTTTGTATTTTTTAATGAACAGTATTAATTTCACCTTCTTCCGCAACTCGACCTTTAGAGACTTACGCGTCAGCACAGAAGTGAATTAACATATTCTTTCTTAAAAAGGTTTAGAGAAAAGTGCTTGGGCGCACAAAAAGTTTGAATTTATTTGTGTTTGTTTTAAGGAACAATATTAATTTCGCCTTCTTCCGCAACTCGACCTTTGGAGACTTACGCGCCAGCACAGAAGTGAACTAAATTGTTCTTTTGAAAGAAAGGCCCGAGGGCAAAAAGAGCTGGTGTTGGTTGGTGTTTTCTGCTTGTAGATAACAACTAGTTAGTCTCAAGAGAGAGATATTATCCATTTCTCTACTTATTCATGAAATAAGTATTTGAGACTTGAACCACACCAAAGCTTAGAATAGAAGAAAAATAAGACCGAGAAGAAACCCACTTATCATCTCTCATACTTAACAAAGGTATGATTCTCATCAACAATCTTTAAGTGTTTTGAAGTTTGCAAGAAAAATAAGTTTTGTTTTAATGCAAATGCAAAAGGGGAAAGAAAAGTCTAAAGGGAAGACTATCCTATTTCTAAACCTAACGTTATCGTACTTCACACGGTCCCTAGGAAGCGATAAATGTAGGGTGAAAGTAGAAATAAAATATACCAAACAAGTACTAGCCCGTAGAGCGAAGTAAAAAGCAAAGAAACCCGACGATCTCGCGAGCTACTAACATCAATAAAGAAAAGAGTCAGAAGTTGAAAACGTAGTATAGGTGTAGAAGCGTCATCGATGTGAAAATAAATCACATATGAAGACTCAAGCATATCTGCATACCCTGCATAAGATTCTAACATCAAAAGCAAAGGTAGGTTAGAAATCTCAAGTAATCGAATAATCGGTATTTAATTTCTAAAAAAAAACTTAAAAAAAAAAAGAATCTAATAAATTTTTATACTTGATTTTATTATTGTTCATCATGTAAAAAAGAACTGAAGAAACTCTAAACTATTTCTCAAAAATTACTCAAAACAACACAAAAAAAAACAATTAAACTCAGGGGGTACTGTACTGCAGTCAGGGGTAGCATTCAACAAGTTCCAAAAGGGCCAAACTGATAGAGCCCATAAGCTATTTTTTTTCAAAATCTTCTCTAATCACAAAAAATCTGGGACGGGCCTATAGAACCATATACAAATGCCAAGCCCAAATTTTTTTTGTTACAAGCTTTTTTAGTCACAAAAAATGACCAAGGAAAGGGCCAATGGGGGTGGTAACACGGTCCAACCCAAATTCCTCTACCAAAATTTACTTTTATAAATTTTTTTATTGTATTATTATTATTATTCAAATAAAATAAGAATGAACGAAAAAAGGGCTTAGGGTAACATGCTGAACTTCTCTCTTCTTCCCCTTCTAAACGGTGCCGTTTAGAGCTCCTTATCATTAAACCAGGTCGGCGGCGACCTCAACCTCTTTCATCTTAACGGCGATTTCTTCCGCCTCCCTCAACCTCACCCTTTCCAATTTCTCAAATCAACCCCGAGCCGATAACCAAAATCACGAAACTACATTGCACGCTATGGATTCCGAATGCTTAAAGATATATATTGAAAAGGAGTTTGCAGTAATTACCTTCCGGAGTCAGTCCGACTCTTCTTCAAGGTCACGAGCGTAACTAGAAATCCGAAGGTTTGGAGATTCAGGTAACTTCGTTCGCCTTCTTCTTTACTTCTTCTTTGATTTTGCGTTCCGATTTGGTTTCTGTGTGAATCGCGAATATGATGCGTTTACTGACACTTTTTTGTTTCCTAAAATTTACGATTCCACAATGAGAGAGTAGGAGTTTGTTGCAGATTTTTAGAGCTTTTAAGTGAGATGATAGTCATGAATCTACGATGGATGTTGAAACAGTGAAGCTGTTGTGAAGATGATTGCGATTGAAGAATCATGAAGATTGAAGTGATGATGAGGATTGAGATTGTGTTGAGAAGTGAAGCAGATCAAGATTCTAAGAAAAAGATCGTCAAGGATGAAGCGCAATATGCAGAGGAATTATGAAGGTGATTCAAAGAAAGGATGCTATGTTGATTCTCATTGGTGATGGTGGTTGCAGAGAATTTGAAGATTGCATAGAGGACTGAGAAGGATTAAATCAGAGAGAGAATGCAGAGAAGATCGAAGATCTTGGTGAAAGTTAGAGGAGAGAAAGTCAAGGTAGTTATAGAGAAAAGATCCAGATGGAGGTTGGTAATTCTGCCTCTTCCTGAAAAAAAATCCAGATAACAGCAATTTATGGTGAGTTCTTATAACCGATATTTTTTTCTGTATTCCGTTGTAATCTGTTAGAAGTCAGTTATTTTTTGAAGTTGGTTAGAGGTTGTTAGAGTTAGTTATGGCCTGAATTAATCTAAACCCTCAATGCGAATATTAGTTAGCAATTCTGTTTTGGTTAAAACAATTTGGATTTTATTAGTTAGTTTAATGAATTGGTTAGTTAGAAACTGTTAATAGTTAGTTACAATCAGTTTTATTCCGAAATTCTGTTATGATTCGATTAGAGGCTTTATTTGGAACTCTTTTTTCTATTTTCCCCCTTCATACTCTTTTCAGTTATCTCTGCAGGAAATTGGTTAGAGTGATTACTCTGTTAGAATTTGTTAGAACTGTTAGCGATTATTGATTATCTGTTTTCTATATTTCTATGCAGGGCTGATTTGGAAGCAGGTTCATAATGATTTTCTTCGTCATGGCAGGTGTGGTTGTCGTGAGTATGATGATGGTGCTCATCTTTTGTAAGATTTTGAGTAGAAACTGTAATCTCGTGACTGTGGCCATGATTATGTTAACCACAAGACCAAATACAGCGACTAGAAACATTATGAACCTGTCCACATTTTTAGAACCAGTAATGAGTCTATCTATGGCTTCGTATACAATAGTCCCGGCAAGCAGCCATGTCAATTGGATAGAAACCAAAGCACCAAGAATCTCTATTCCATAAAACCCGTACGATTGACGAGGAGTAGCCTCCCACCCGGAAGCCCATAAAGAAAACAAGGAGATGGAAAATTGGCGCTCCGAAGCCAGTTAGGTATACATTATATTTTGGTTTTGTGTATTTTCTATTTTTTCTTTTTTGGATTACAGTAGTTAGCTGAGTAAATCTCTTGGATGTCAGGTCAAGGTTAGACATACCCAAGAAAGAGACTGGCCGAAGAAGGCTCTGACGAAGGAACACCAATGAAAGGCGAACTTACTGAGGAAAGAGACCAAACAAATGGGACTCCTGACAAATGATACCAGCCGAAGGTGGACTCTAACAAATGATACCAGCCGAAGATGGATTTTAACAAATGATACCATCCGAAGATGGATTTTAACAAAGGATACCAGCCAAAGATGGATTTTAACAAAGGGTACTAGCCGAAGATGGATTTTAACAAAAGATACCAGCCGAAGATGGATTTTAACAAATGATACCAGCTGAAGATGGATTTTGACAAATGATACCAGCCGAAGATGGATTTTAACAAATGATACCAACCGAAGATGGATTTTAACAAATGATACCAGCCGAAGATGGATTTTCACAAAAGATACTAGCCGAAGATGGATTTTAACAAAAGATACCAGCCGAAGATAGATTTTAACAAATGATACCAGCCGAAGATGGATTTTGACAAATGATACCAGCCGAAGATGGATTTTAACAAATGATACCAGCCAAAGATGGATTTTAACAAATGATACCAGCTGAAGATGGATTTTGACAAATGATACCAGCCGAAGATGGATTTTGACAAATGATACCAGCCGAAGATGGATTTTAACAAATGATACCAGCCGACGATGGATTTTAACAAAAGATACCAGCCGAAGATGGATTTTAACAAAGGATACCAGCCGAAGATGGATTTTAACAAATGATACCAGCCGAAGATGGATTTTGACAAATGAAACCAGTCGAAGATGGATTTTAACAAATGATACCAGCCGAAGCGGGATTTTAACGAAGGATAGAGATATGCATATCTGGTCAGAGTTAGACACACAAGAACAAAATTGAGCATCAAGAACAAATGTTTAGAGTTGATAGTGAACACATGAACAAGACTAACCGAAGAAAGCCCCAACAAAAAGGACGCATTCTCCCAAATAAGGACACCAAACAATTGGACTTTGAAGAGACACAGAAAGGCTCTTAACATAAAAAGTTAGCTAAGCTAACGAAAGGAGGACCCGACTAATGTGGATAAACCAAAATAAGGAACCGACTAAGCAGTACCTTGAAAGAGCACCGATCGAAGGTGAACTCTATAAGAGAAAGATACCGGTCAAAGAAGACTCTAACAAGGATTGCCAAAACACATTGGAATTTCGGTAGGTTACAAATACACAAGAACTACAAAATCCCTCAGGCCAAAGGCGGTGTGTAATTCTTCAAGAGTGGAAATTATCTAAATTAACACACACCAAGTATGGATACTCAAACACTTGAGAAGCAAGAAAGGTTATACACCAACTCTTACTCACACTCTAACGACAAAGTAAACACGGGTAAAATAACCAAACGCTTGCAAAGACAAGCGCAAACCACAAACTCACTGGGGAAATGGAGAGATACCAAAGACCCAACTGGTGGTGAATCAAAACAAACTCTGATGGGGAAATATAATAGAATTACCCTAGGCTTGTTGTGGAGATAAATCAAATCTGAGCGTATAACAATCTGGTTACCACAGGTGGACATAATTGGCTTATACTCATGCATGTTTGAATTTTTATAGCGTAATGCTCCATACAATGGAAATGCTACGCATTTTAGTAGATGCAATGTAATGATGCAATGTAATGATGCATGTTTAATAATGCACTGGAAAACACATCAATAATCGGATGCTGAGAAGATAATGAACTTTCGAATGATTATTCTCGCGCATCTGATCTTCTTATAGGGAGCATGCCATATGAACTTCAACGGGGCACCGAGACTCATAACCACCAAACTCTAAAGATTGATATTATTGGGGAAGTAACTTCCTGGGAAGAACACTGCAAACATAAATTGCAGTTCAGAGAAAATCTTGAATTCTGATCAAACCCACAACTTCTTGGGGTGTAAATTCTTTATCTTCTGTTAGAAAGAGGAGAGCTTCGTTGGGGATGGAAACTCCTGGCATAGGAATTCTTTGACGAAGATAACTTATGTTGGGAAGTATAAAAAGAATTCTACTCAGACCACACTGGGGATAAAATCGCTAGGGGGTAAAAATATTCACTTGGGGGAAGAAAGAAACATCCCAAGATAAAAACTCTACTAGGGATATCTCAACAAAATCTTCTACCACTGGTAATGAAAGAGTCATGACTAGAATTCTCCTGTTCACCTCACCAGCGAGATATGACACTTGCTCCATTAGGGAAAGAAGAATAGTTCCACTGGGGAAATTGGATCTCATTATACGAAAATCCTCATGTTACCCTTCTTGATTCATTTACTGGTATGCTTCTTGTCATAAAAGACCAACGATACTCGTGAAAAGAGAAATTGTAGCAATATGCCCCATGTATGGAGTGGCAACCTTCACTAAAGAACGAACAATTTTAACTACCAACCACTAGGCAAGAAATGCGATAATATGTCAACTCTAAGAAGGAATGCCACTGAAAAGTGGACTTTAGAGAAGACGCTACAAAAATAAATTGCAGTCCACTAAAAAGGGATCATCTAGACTTTAGATAGCTTCTACATTTCCAGGGAGAAAGAACATTCTTCTTCTGCGGAGAAATCAGGATGCCTCACTAGGGAGAAAATATCTCAGAAGAGAAACCCCTTGGTAGATAGGTCTACATCAAGTAGCAACATGTCTTTTACTGGGATTAGGCATCCTCCTAGGAAGCAATATTTCCATCGTGTCTTGTACGAGTAAACAAACCCAAATGATCTTTGCGTTACTGCTCATATGTTACTGAGGATAACAATCCAAACTTTAATTGGGGATAATAACCTTGATGCTATAAAAATACTGAGAGGTTGGATTGAGTTATGTTGGAAGGATTGCTACAAGTATTGTGAGGTAGTATAGACTCAGGGACATGCACAAGACTAGGATGTGACTAAATAAGAGGTGTAAAACTGATGAAAGGCTATCAGAAACAACTAGGTGGGAAGGTGATTTATTGATCAAATTACTATGAGGATTAATAGGTTAATGAGGTAGAGATACCCGAGGAAAAGGAAGAGATTCAACGAGAACATAAGTGGGATATGGGGAGGATGTACTTCTTGGAAACAAAATTGAGTAGGGAAAGGAGTTTTCATGAAATACTACATCTTTTTAGATGAAGAAGTTTCAAAACTTGTTAAGGCATTTGTAACCTCTATGTTGAGGGGAGACACCTAAGTAAACACATTATTGGCATCAAAACTCTAATTTATGTTTATTATAAGATTTATTAAATGGAAAACAAGTACAACCAAAAATCTTGAGGGACTCATATCTGGGTAACTTGTGGTACAAGGCATGATAAAAAGAGTGGAATTTTGGTAGCCATGCAAAAGGTATCTTGTTAATAATATGAATTGTTGTTTAAAAGCTATGATCAATAAAATGTAATGGGATGGATGAGTGAGATAACAAGGTCAGACCCATCTCCACTAGATGCCTATGTTTTCTTTCTATAGTGCCCTTTTTTTGTAAACTATGTGGACAAGCAAGTCTATGTGATATGCCTAATTTAGAGAGAAACTTGGAAAAGGTCTTGAGTTCTCTCCCAGAATTTGATTGAACAACTTCGAAAGTAGTGTGAAATTGATTTTGAACAAACTTCATAAACAACTTAAATGTATAAAGTGATTTTGAATTTTTTTTCTTTAATAAGTAAATCCAAGTATACTTTGTATGTGCATCAATAAATGTAATATATTAAAGAAAACTCAAGCTTGACGAATTAGTTGTAGGGTTCATAGATCTGTGTGCACAACATCAAAGGGAGAAACATATATGTTTTAAGAGAGTGGAGCATGTCTTAATCTATAATTCCATATGAATGCATTACTTTAGGTCATCATAAACAACAACACAATATGAATTGACATTTTTAAAATATGGAACTAAATTAGAATTTTGATGTGAAGAAATGCTTGAAGGCTTCAATAGTAATCGTGGAAAGAAATACAGTCCACTTGAGTCAAGAAATACTTCAAGGAGAGTGACTATAGAATCCTGAGATTTGATGTATCATTTGTCAGCCTTAAACTCAAACACAACATGATTATCTCTAGAGAATTTTGAAACTGATAATAGATTTCTTGTATTGTAGAGGCCAAATAGAATATCATTAAGTTTAAATCACACAAGAGGAACCTATGTTGAACAAGTGACTTCAAGCACAAGAGGGGGTGAATTGTGGTATTTAAAATTCGTAATTCATTTTATAATTTACTCGATTAAGATTGTATTAGTAATTTTGTTTGAATGAAATGCAACGAAAATAATATAACAACAGTTAATTATAGAAATTAAATAGTAGGGTTAAAAATATTCCACCAGAGATTTATACAAGTTTGGTAGAATGTTTGCCTACTCTTGTCCCGAAGAGGTCTTCTTGAGAATTTTACTATAAATTTTGAGCATTTTAAGGTTATTCCCACAGACCTTTATACAAGATGATCTTGATATTATAACAGGCTTACTTCTAACAATAAATAGCCTTAACCACAGGTTAATCTAGAACCTTCTTAAATATTTTCAAGATGATATCTATAACCAACAACAAAACTTTTTATGACAAAGCTCAATAAACCACAACAGAGTTTTTAAGACTAGATAGTCTCACTAACCACTTACAAAATTTCTTCCTCACAAGCAAAGCTTCTCTCATAAGCACTAAGGTAATAACACGTGAAAGAAATATTTTCTATTGTGAGAGAGAGAGAGAATAAATTCTAAAGAAAATGTAAAACATTGGAAAATGGTGTGAAATGAAGTGGAGGCTAGCCTCCTTTATATATTAGTTGGAAAATACAAAAACAGAAATAATACATAGGCCGAGTTAATGAGCCAATCGATTGACAAAGCACTTCAATCGATTGGCTAACACATTTTTAATAGATTAGGAAGCCCAAAAAGGAAATATTGGATAAAGAGTCGTTGTAAGTCATTAATGCACTCTAAAAAGTTATTTAGTAATAGATTAGACCTTCTCCAATCGATTGGCTTAATTCTACAAATGATTGGCTTAATGTGCCAATCGATTAGCTAGCAGAAAAAGTTTTTTTTCCAATCGATTGACTTAACTGTCGAATTAATTTGTTAGTTCAAAAAAGCTTTGGAAAGAGATTAGACATCTTTTAAATCACTTGGCTTGTCCTAGAAAGAAATTTTTATGATTAAAACATTTGAATAATATTATTAAAGTATGTGTGTTAGTTGCCTTAGTAATTTAAAAGTTATTCCTTACTTTTTCAAAACTCGGGTCACTCAGACAGACAAACAAACATGACCTGGAGAGCTTTCACACTTTATCTATTGCTTCAAGTTATTTGTTGGATTACTGCTGATCATAAAAGTTCTTTAATTTTGAGTCATTTTTTTGTTGATAAGACATGATATGTTTTTCTAGTTAGTTCACCATCATCAAGGTTGAAAGCTATTACCACCGAATTTAGTTATTATTGTCATCATGAAAACACCAGAGAGAATCTTTTATGGGATTGTCAATTTTATACCTGCAAGCACATATATCCATATTCTCCCCTTTTTTTATGATGACAACTCATCTCTCAGGTGAAGTGGTAAAAGAAATTAAAAACATCTGAGTAATTAAACCCCCCCTCAATTAAGCAGAGAGTATAGTCTTCTCCCCTTGAGAGTATACTTCTCCCCCTTTGTCATAATCAAAAAGGTTAAATATAAAGCACATAGATCCCATGTGAAATTCTGGCATAGCAGAACCATATGTCTTTAAGATTTTAAGACATCTAGTCTATTACAAACAACATAACAACGAATAAATAGTTAAAAATAGATAATGAACAGTAAAGTGCACACAAAATTGTTAACCCAGTTCAATGCAAACTAACACCTACTATGGGGGCATACCACGCCAGGAAGGAAATCCACTAGACAATATCAATTCAAAGTTAAACTCCCCTGTTTACAACTTCTAACTTAATCACTACCCTGTACAACTTATACCTAGGTCCTCCCAAGATATGAGAAATCCCATCTCACCTCCAATCACCGCAATGATGTCTAACAGTCCCAATCCGAGTTACTGTATCAACGACTTTCTACCTATATGAAGATCACACTTCAAACACAAAACAATAGGAAGGCACACTTCCATGATAATACCTAGCCAATACCTAAATCTAAACTCCCACGTTTACATCTTTCCTCCTAACTAAGAACACCAACTTGGAGTTACTTACAATCTTCCTCTAAGAACAATACTCACTCTTGCTTCACAGTTTCGAGGAAAATATAGTGACCATCTCACAATCAGAGTGGTTCACTTACACCAACTCTCCTAGAGAGTGGCTACAAACTCAACCCTAATAATTACATATTTATATTTTTGGATGGTACACAAACTAGATTAAAAAGCTTCTATTTATAACCTATAACCCAACTGGATTTGGGCCTTCAATCACAACTCATCAGCTGTTACAAGTTTGCAAAAGATTCTGCATAATAATAGGTCTTCAATCATTAGTTCCCTAAATTATCTCCATAATTAGAAACTGGATAATCTTCAATATTTTGACTTGATTCTTCATGACCTAAAAATTAGTGCCACATAGGATAATATAATATCCTAAAATATATTATTCCATTGTGAATTAACAGAAATAAGCAGATCACTTCAGCTCAAGCGCAATGTCGTATGCTCCTTCATAGGACATCTTATACGACATGTTGCTCCAGATGTTGAAATACTTCAACTCAACATGTCCCAACATAACATAGGACTTCTTGCACAACCTGTTTTTGTTAGTAAGTAAATACATCCTATCTAACATATTGCTGCTATATTTGTTTTACTAAACATAATGCCAATCACATAATTTAGATAATTAACAATCTCCCCCTTTGGCTTATTTTGGCTAAAACTAATTTACATAACCTTTGTACATACATAAAATACAACCATAACTCAAAGGCTAAACAATACAAAGTAGCATCAATAAAAAAGACTAAAAACACAAGAAGCAGAGCCAGTCTTTAGTCTTCACATATTTGACAGTCTTTAGTTTGCACTGTCTTCACATGATGTCACAACATCAATAATAGGACTTCTTCAAGATAGTCCGACACATTCTCCCCCCCTTAAAAACTACACTGGCATGAGAGATTCTCAACACAAACAAGATTTTCTCCCCAATTTTAGCCAGAATATGACAAAGGCTTTTAACAAGAGGTAACATCCACAATCTATTTGATGTCAAGACATCACATCCAACATTTCTCCATAACATATCTAACACATCCATTACATCCCATTAAACTCAACACCACAGAACAACACCGTCAGGATAAAAGAAAAAGTCTAGAAGTCATTTGGTGTACACTCCCCCTCAGACTAAGAATACATATTCACAGAATTTCTCACGTGTTTTGAGGCACAAAGCTTCATAAGTGAGAGATCTTCCATTCAACTGAAACCTTTGATAGAGTCCTTCCAAAAACTGCAGAGAAAAATAAATTCACCCACATACAAACAAAACAACCCTTTAGACTCCTCTTGAGAAACACGTGAACACATGTTTCAACCAACTAGCTTCACTTAGCTAGAAGTAATCACCATTTAGCAGCCCCATGTCACGACATATTGTGTGACATCATAACTTCACCAGATGCATATAATCTCCACAAGCTTGAAACACACGTAAGCTTCACAAAATCTTCATCATTGCAGTCACAATCCATGGACAATCACTTATCTCCCCTTGTCAAGGATAACCAATGCTCCCGCTGAAGATAACATATGAGCATAGAACAACAAACATGAAAGTCTCCATACTTTCGCAGTGGAGGGAAACACCTTTATAAACCCAAGGTTCATCACCACACACTTGATTTGGAATTTCTCACATATTCTAGAATAAGTTCTCTTAGCTTGATTACTACACAAGTTCCAGATTACCACTGTCTTTAACTTGTAGTAGAAGAAACCATCACCTTAACAGGTACTATGATCAGACCTCAATATCTGATTTCCTTATTCAGCTCTTTCATTCACTAGTAATTGTTGATATTAGTGAAGACATCAACAAGATAGTAGCCATGTATTTCCAGAACATACTACTATATACAAGATCAGAATCTGCACATTCTAATCCTCGTAGTCAGAATTTCCACTTCTGACGACCATGCTTGAGCATTTAACTCCATGTGCTCAGTAAAACAACATATCACAAACATGATGTTACAACATCATTTTAGGACATTATCTTCATAACACAGAACCCAAACACCAAGGTTCTTAAACATACCGTTCAAGGACTTATTATGCAGAAAACTCCTTAAAGAAGCTCCCAATAAACACATGAAGATCTTAAAAGATCACACCTTCTATAGCTTGTTCAGGTTTATACAACCACCTTAACACCAAATGAGAGAAATAAACTCTTATAATCTTTCTAAACCAAGGAGTTCAAAAACCAGATTTGCATCCACACCTTAGATAAGTACCCAACTCCCGATAAGTTCTTTACCAATAGTAACATGAAAATCTTCACAAGAACAAACTTATACCTATCTCCCGACAAGGTATTTGTCATCAGAGAAAGAACTTCCTCACACTAATATATGCAGATGATACTCCCTTTCAATAGATGTTATAACATTTCATCTGACATCCATCTCCTTCAATGTTCAGCACATGGGAATCCTTCACAATATTCTAGACTTGGTCAGGGACTGGACTTCACACTCCATCACGGTCTTCAATGATGATCAGAAATAATCACCCCATGATCTTCAACACAAGCTTCCTTCTAAATAAACAAACAACCCCGAGATGATGTTCTAACATCAGACAAAACATCAATCCCATATCCATGGGCTCTACCAAATACTATGGTTCTGGAGATGATACCCATAGTAAGTCCAAATAAAAGCTCTTGAGGGAGAACGCAAGAGGATCAACCATCAATAGTTGATCAATATTCAACACTAAATCAAACATATGCAGAATATGCACATAACACATGTTGTACCCCAAAATTTGCTCTCTCGTGTTTTCCAAGGTTTTCTCTTACATGGGTGGCCACAAACACTTGATCAAAGGAAATATAATTTTTTTGAAGATAAACAAGGTCTTTAGATTGGCATGTCAAAGGGTCTTTTGATTGGCATCTTGATAGGATTAGATTGAGCACCTAACCTCCTCCAAACCTGCTTCAAAATTCCAAGCTTCGATTGAAGCCTTGGTCTTTTGTTTGTTTATTGTATACAAGCTTTGACTTGGCATGTGTTTTCTTTGAAACAACCTCCTTCGATTTAAAAGGGAAGGGCCTCATGTTGGTGCTCCTTCGATTCAAAAGTTAGTAGCTTCCTACTGGCTTCTTTCAATTCACAAGGCAGGAATTTCCTTCACGCCAGCAGGCACAAAGCAATGGTCTCCTGCATACGTCCTTCGACTGCACCATTGGTTTTACATGTTTGTTTGAGTCACAATGCAATGGCTACCTGCATGCAAGCT
The DNA here is from genome assembly GCA_948472305.1 of Vicia faba. Taxonomy (NCBI): domain Eukaryota; kingdom Viridiplantae; phylum Streptophyta; class Magnoliopsida; order Fabales; family Fabaceae; genus Vicia; species Vicia faba. The sequence continues at coordinate 908,040,379 of OX451738.1, read as the reverse complement.
TAATTCCTGCTTCGATTGGGAATTTTGTTTATTTGGAGTAAACTTGATTCCTGCTTCGTTTGGGCATTTAGTTTCTTTAGAGCAAGCTTGATCCTTGCTTCGTTTAGGCGTTTGATTTATTTGGAGCAAGCTTGATTCCTGCTTCGACTAGGAAAATACTCCCTCTTCAGCTTGCCTTCAGCGCACAAGGCAAACGGATTCTTTCGACTTGCCTTTGATGCACAAGGTAAGAACCCCCTACAAGTGTGTTTTGATTCATCAGGCAAAGGCCCCTTTCGACTTGCCTTCAATTCACAAGGCAAAGTGCTTCTCCAGACTTGCCTTCAATTCACAAGGCAAAAGGTTCCCTCTTCATGCATGCTTTCGTTTCACAAGCACAAGATTGCGACATTATGAACACACAAATGGTGCCTTCGAAGGACATACATTTGGTCTGCTCGAAAGACACATATTTGTTGGAAACAACCTTGTTTTGCCTTTTAATGAGGTTTAGTTCAAGCTACTTGCTGGGCAAGAGATTATATGCTGCCCAGCCCAAGCCTCATGCACCACTACATTCATGACAAAGGAAGCTTCGACTGGCCAGGATGAAGTCTTTCGTTTGGTTTAGTTAGGTAGTGTCAGCGCTAGTCGAAGAACAAGGCAAATAGGGAATCAATAGAAGAGGCCCCAAGGATGATATTTGAGTCATTCGAAGCACACACCTTGGTGGCCCATTCAAAGAGGGCACAAAACATACATACAAAAGGTCCATCCAAAAGTCCATTCGAAGGAGGCAACCAAAGGCCCATTCGAAGGCTATACAAAAGTCCATTCGAAGGAGGCAACCAAAGGCTCATTCGAAGGCTATACAAGAGGTCCAGTCGAAGGAGGCACTAGGCCAATCAAAGAGCAACATTGGATGGCATTCGAAGGAGCCAAAATGTCCAGGTTCATTCAAATTAAAAAAGAGACAAGAAACCATGACTTTTGCAACGTACAAGACATCATTCATGGCTTTGAAAATACTTGTTTATGGTTTTTCAAACCTTTTTTATATTGTTCCCTCCATCCCCTATATATAAGGAGACCACATACATATGCACAAGAGGCAGAGACATAAGCCCAGGGGAACCATACACACTATACGCACACGCTGCCTCATAAGCCATCAAAATTGTCAAAAAAATCTCCTGAGTAATCCAAATCGAAGGAATCTTCAACAAAACTACACTCACTCCTTGAAGCTTGCAGAGAACGTGCCCAAGCATTAGGCATCTCCAACACCACAGATCCATACACCACTGTTGGTAAGGAAAAAGTAAGGAATCAAATTCCATTTTTTCTTTGCATGTCATAGTCATTCGATTTTCATTCATGATAGAAGGGCCTGGGTGTGGTACCCAAGCCTATATTTGTTTCCTTTTGTTTCTAACACTTGTTGCAGATCCAACATAAGTAAGGCCAGTGTGCACAAAATCGAAGGACCTGGGCTTGGTACCCAGGTCATGCTTTTCGTTTTTCTACTACATCTTTACAGATTCAGTGCCCTCATAGGTGATCCATCAGGCCTTTCCAGCAACACCCTCTGGATCGAAAGCCACATCCTGTCACTGGATCGAAGGGTAACACCCTTCACAGAATCGAAAGGCAGCTTCCCCTTTGGATCGAAAATCCCTTTGTTCTCCCTGGATCGAAGGATGCCTCCTTGTATTTTTATTTTTGTTTTCATTGACTTCTTTTTATTTCAACTTTAAATAAAAAAATCACAAAAAATATTAAGTTAATATTTTTTAATTATACTAATTTTGTAAATAAATAAATTAATTATTTTTAACTTTTTTCTTGAAATGAAAATTAAATAGAATTAAGTTTCATTTTCTTTTATAAAAAAAACAAACAAAAAGATTTCCTTTCCTTAGGATTTAGACGTCCATTTTAATTTGTTTGCGTGTTTATTTATTTTTGCATTTTTTCATCTTATTGTAACCGCTTCCCAGTTTGTATTAGTAACTAGGACTTTACTTTTCGCATTTTTATAATGTACCTCTCACAAAGCCATGTAATAGCGTAGGATTTACATTCCCGCACTTTACATTTCTGCACTTTAAATTCCTGTGTATACATTAACTGTTAGTAATTAGGCTTGTATGGAAAGACTAATAACCAAACGCTAGCAAAATTAACAAAAAGACAAAAATAATTGAAACATAATACACTTGCACATATACACCTCTAGGGTACCCCACTTTGGTTGCCTTCGGAAATAAAACAATCATGTCCCTCGAAACAAGACGCTTTAGCTAAGACCTGTAAATCAAAAAGATCATAGTCCCTCGATGACCCTACAGTTGCCTCTCGGTAAATGATCTAGTTCCTAAACAAAATTTCTAAAGTCTCTCCACAAGTTTCCTTCGTTACTGTAACGTCCCTTCGAATGTCCCTTATACATCCAACGACAAGGCTACCTACTCACTAATAGTAAAATAGCACTGTCTAAAGGATAAGAGGAAAAGAACGACCCTTTTCTAGTATAAAGTAGATAGTTTTTAGAAGTTTGCTCAAAACATTTTGTACCTACACAAATACTACTTTTCAAAAAAAATTTCAAAACACTTTGTATACTTTCTCCACTATCCCGAGAAACATTACAAAGTTCTCCATACTAAGGCATTTTCAAAACATCTTCAAACACACAAAGCACAAAGGTATTTTGAAATGGGCAAACCTCTAAGAGCCCGTAGATAACTACGGATGGAAAGGGTTCTAACACCTTCCCTTTCCATAATCTACCCCCCTTACTCAGAATAATCTCGGAAAAGGTCTTTTTCTGTTCTTTTCACCCTTTCCTTAATTTGGATAAAAGAAAAGTTGGTGGAGACTCTTGCTTACCGCAACATTTGCGAATACAAAATGCAAAACCAATATTAAACAGTCGGTTCTTCAACCCTATCACAACACACCTCAAGGAATCTCTCCTTAAGCACGAAATCTAGACCACCTATTTGAATTTTGAGATGTTTGATCACCAGCCTTCTACATCCAAGGAGGAGACTCCCTCTATAATGCAGACCATAACACATAGGGTTTGTATGAACATCAACCCTTCAAACAGACTGTCCAAGAGTACCTCTACTTTTCCCAGTTCCTCTAGACAGCTCATCAGGACTGTAAGTTAAGCTTCCAGAATATTAACTTACCTCAGGTTGATGCATATCCATTGTACACAACCCCTAGAGCCTCTCTGAAGTATAAGAAGCTCACTTCTCGTTTTATTGGTTCGTATCAGATTTCAGAAAGAGTTGGGAATGTTGCTTATAGAGTGGCTTTACCGCCTAATCTTTCGAATTTGCATGATGTGTTCCATGTGTCACAACTCCATAAGTATATTTCAGATCCATCTCATGTGATTCATATGGATGATATACAAGTACATGATAATATTACTGTGGAGACGATGCCTGTACGAATCACGGATCGTGAAATGAAGACTTTAAGAGGCAAGGAAATTGCTTTGGTGAAAGTATTCTGGCTAGGAGCTACCATAGAAAGCATGACTTGGGAGTTGGTAAGCAAGATACGGGACTCCTATCCTGAGTTATTCGAATAAGGTAAATTTTTTAGGACGAAAATATTCTAAGTGGGGGAGAGTTGTAACACCCGTTTATTTAATTAATTATTTAATTAAATTATTTAATTAACTTAATTTTGGATTATTTGTTGAGGTTGTAAAATGTTGGTAATTATTGGTAGAAGTTATAAGATTATTATTAATTAATTAGTTGAATAATAATAATAATAATGTTGGATTTAATGGAATAATTATGTTGGGCCTATTTTATTGGTTGGAAGTAGTAAAGTGGGGTTGTGAAAGTTAAGCCCAATTGGACTAATGATATATGGTTAAGATGACACAAGGGTTTGATTTAGTTGGTGATTAAGGGTTTGTATGCTGACTGTAAGAGCTGCATGGAGGAAGGAGCAAGTTTCCCGGTGTCGAGCAGAGTAAAACAAGGATTATGGCCAAAGCTTTGGTTGAGCGAACTTTAATCTAGGGAAGGGTGGGGTTCTGACCTTATAATTGGATTTATGATGTGTATAATGTGGGAATTGGTCGTTTGTATGACTGTACGGTGATGTTTCTGGATTTGTTATCGAAGTTTCCTGTTTATTCATGTTGTGGTCATTTAAGGAGTTATCGTACGACATTTTAATGAACCTGTTTTAGGAAGTTGCCCGATTGTTATGTTAAGGTTGTTTCGAGTGTTCTATATCATTTCCTGGTAGAATCGATGATTAGGTTAGTGTAGTTTACCAATGGGTGGTGTGGTCGTTATGATGCTGTGGTGTTCCGAGCAGTTGGCAGGAAATTATGAATTGTTGTTGTGGTCGTATTAGGAAGTTTTATGCGTGAATGTCTTATACAATGAACGAATCTGTTGATAGGAAATATAGTTACCCATTACTGTGGTATTCTGAGCAGTTGATCAGAAGTTGTGAATTGCATTGATATGGTTATTATAACGTCTTGTTCTGTGCTATTGTCCGAACTAGTGGTCGAGGAGGATGCTGGTGGTGTTAAGTGTCGAGCGGCATTTAGGCTGCGAATTATGTTGGGGGATATATGTGTTGGATGTCGAGTGGTATTAGGATGCGGGGCGCACTGATGAGCACAATACTGTTGTCAAGCGGAACGAAGTTGCAGATTCGGCCGAGGAGTATAAGTTAGTTGTTATTCTTCTTAGTTGCTGTGTAAGTTGTTCTTAGTTGAGAAATTACAGGTTGATGATTTATGTTGAGATGCCTCTAATTATGGGAAGATATTAAGTTGTAGGCTTATGGATAATGTTGATTTATGTTGTTTTATGTTGAATTATTATTAAGTTGTAGGCTTATGCCAATGTTGTTGTGTTGTTTTGATTGTTGCTGTAAGTTTTGTTGATAATGCGAAGTTGCATGGAATTCTAAATGACGATTAATTACCTCTACTTACTGGTAATAATGGTGAAATAGGATTATGCCTTACGATGACCAATGATTGTTGTGAGTATGTGATAATGCATTCATTGAGTCACATACATTTGCATATTTTGTGACGGCCTAGACTGGAAAACTGCGAAGAAGGCTTATGCCTTGTTGATGCCTCTATTAATTGGAAATTTCTAAGATGGGAGCTCTGCTCTGTTTTTAAGATGGGAGTTCTTCTCCATTGGTACCACATGCATATGCATAGTGACAAGTGGCATTTCATGTTGTATATTGAGTTTCCGTGTTGATGAATTAATTATTATGTTTTGTTGATGTTTTGTTGTGATTGATGTTGTTTAAACTTGTGAAGTGGTGATTTTGGATAGACTAATTATAATGTAATATTTATCATACATTCGATTATAGTGTTCGATATCTCACCCCTTCTGTTTGAATGTTACCCCGATGTTAGTAACATCCAGGTAATCTAGAGTGAAGGCGATTTACCTTTAGTAGTTCGAGTCAGTGTCATTGCTCTGATATATAACACTCGGGGGGATGAACACTTGCTATTTTATCGTTATTATTATTTTAGTTATTAAACTTTAAGTTGTTTTTAGTTGAATGCTTGTTATTTGAAGTTTTTTAGTAGGACAAAGATGATATATTCTTTTAAGTTGAATATTTGATTCCGCTGCAAAGTTATGAAAGTTATTGATTTTTAAAAGGATTAAATTATGTTGTTGTTGGTTCATCCAAGTTTAATGAGTTATGTATCTGCAATGAATGTCGTTGTTTTAAGTTGAAATTTGTAGCATCTTGATTTAATTATGTTTCTGGATTTGTTATCGAAGTTTCCTGTTTATTCATGTTGTGGTCATTTAAGGAGTTATCGTACGACATTTTAATGAACCTGTTTTAGGAAGTTGCCCGATTGTTATGTTAAGGTTGTTTCGAGTGTTCTATATCATTTCCTGGTAGAATCGATGATTAGGTTAGTGTAGTTTACCAATGGGTGGTGTGGTCGTTATGATGCTGTGGTGTTCCGAGCAGTTGGCAGGAAATTATGAATTGTTGTTGTGGTCGTATTAGGAAGTTTTATGCGTGAATGTCTTATACAATGAACGAATCTGTTGATAGGAAATATAGTTACCCATTACTGTGGTATTCTGAGCAGTTGATCAGAAGTTGTGAATTGCATTGATATGGTTATTATAACGTCTTGTTCTGTGCTATTGTCCGAACTAGTGGTCGAGGAGGATGCTGGTGGTGTTAAGTGTCGAGCGGCATTTAGGCTGCGAATTATGTTGGGGGATATATGTGTTGGATGTCGAGTGGTATTAGGATGCGGGGCGCACTGATGAGCACAATACTGTTGTCAAGCGGAACGAAGTTGCAGATTCGGCCGAGGAGTATAAGTTAGTTGTTATTCTTCTTAGTTGCTGTGTAAGTTGTTCTTAGTTGAGAAATTACAGGTTGATGATTTATGTTGAGATGCCTCTAATTATGGGAAGATATTAAGTTGTAGGCTTATGGATAATGTTGATTTATGTTGTTTTATGTTGAATTATTATTAAGTTGTAGGCTTATGCCAATGTTGTTGTGTTGTTTTGATTGTTGCTGTAAGTTTTGTTGATAATGCGAAGTTGCATGGAATTCTAAATGATGATTAATTACCTCTACTTACTGGTAATAATGGTGAAATAGGATTATGCCTTACGATGACCAATGATTGTTGTGAGTATGTGATAATGCATTCATTGAGTCACATACATTTGCATATTTTGTGACGGCCTAGACTGGAAAACTGCGAAGAAGGCTTATGCCTTGTTGATGCCTCTATTAATTGGAAATTTCTAAGATGGGAGCTCTGCTCTGTTTTTAAGATGGGAGTTCTTCTCCATTGGTACCACATGCATATGCATAGTGACAAGTGGCATTTCATGTTGTATATTGAGTTTCCGTGTTGATGAATTAATTATTATGTTTTGTTGATGTTTTGTTGTGATTGATGTTGTTTAAACTTGTGAAGTGGTGATTTTGGATAGACTAATTATAATGTAATATTTATCATACATTCGATTATAGTGTTCGATATCTCACCCCTTCTGTTTGAATGTTACCCCGATGTTAGTAACATCCAGGTAATCTAGAGTGAAGGCGATTTACCTTTAGTAGTTCGAGTCAGTGTCATTGCTCTGATATATAACACTCGGGGGGATGAACACTTGCTATTTTATCGTTATTATTATTTTAGTTATTAAACTTTAAGTTGTTTTTAGTTGAATGCTTGTTATTTGAAGTTTTTTAGTAGGACAAAGATGATATATTCTTTTAAGTTGAATATTTGATTCCGCTGCAAAGTTATGAAAGTTATTGATTTTTAAAAGGATTAAATTATGTTGTTGTTGGTTCATCCAAGTTTAATGAGTTATGTATCTGCAATGAATGTCGTTGTTTTAAGTTGAAATTTGTAGCATCTTGATTTAATTATGTTTCTGGATTTGTTATCGAAGTTTCCTGTTTATTCATGTTGTGGTCATTTAAGGAGTTATCGTACGACATTTTAATGAACCTGTTTTAGGAAGTTGCCCGATTGTTATGTTAAGGTTGTTTCGAGTGTTCTATATCATTTCCTGGTAGAATCGATGATTAGGTTAGTGTAGTTTACCAATGGGTGGTGTGGTCGTTATGATGCTGTGGTGTTCCGAGCAGTTGGCAGGAAATTATGAATTGTTGTTGTGGTCGTATTAGGAAGTTTTATGCGTGAATGTCTTATACAATGAACGAATCTGTTGATAGGAAATATAGTTACCCATTACTGTGGTATTCTGAGCAGTTGATCAGAAGTTGTGAATTGCATTGATATGGTTATTATAACGTCTTGTTCTGTGCTATTGTCCGAACTAGTGGTCGAGGAGGATGCTGGTGGTGTTAAGTGTCGAGCGGCATTTAGGCTGCGAATTATGTTGGGGGATATATGTGTTGGATGTCGAGTGGTATTAGGATGCGGGGCGCACTGATGAGCACAATACTGTTGTCAAGCGGAACGAAGTTGCAGATTCGGCCGAGGAGTATAAGTTAGTTGTTATTCTTCTTAGTTGCTGTGTAAGTTGTTCTTAGTTGAGAAATTACAGGTTGATGATTTATGTTGAGATGCCTCTAATTATGGGAAGATATTAAGTTGTAGGCTTATGGATAATGTTGATTTATGTTGTTTTATGTTGAATTATTATTAAGTTGTAGGCTTATGCCAATGTTGTTGTGTTGTTTTGATTGTTGCTGTAAGTTTTGTTGATAATGCGAAGTTGCATGGAATTCTAAATGACGATTAATTACCTCTACTTACTGGTAATAATGGTGAAATAGGATTATGCCTTACGATGACCAATGATTGTTGTGAGTATGTGATAATGCATTCATTGAGTCACATACATTTGCATATTTTGTGACGGCCTAGACTGGAAAACTGCGAAGAAGGCTTATGCCTTGTTGATGCCTCTATTAATTGGAAATTTCTAAGATGGGAGCTCTGCTCTGTTTTTAAGATGGGAGTTCTTCTCCATTGGTACCACATGCATATGCATAGTGACAAGTGGCATTTCATGTTGTATATTGAGTTTCCGTGTTGATGAATTAATTATTATGTTTTGTTGATGTTTTGTTGTGATTGATGTTGTTTAAACTTGTGAAGTGGTGATTTTGGATAGACTAATTATAATGTAATATTTATCATACATTCGATTATAGTGTTCGATATCTCACCCCTTCTGTTTGAATGTTACCCCGATGTTAGTAACATCCAGGTAATCTAGAGTGAAGGCGATTTACCTTTAGTAGTTCGAGTCAGTGTCATTGCTCTGATATATAACACTCGGGGGGATGAACACTTGCTATTTTATCGTTATTATTATTTTAGTTATTAAACTTTAAGTTGTTTTTAGTTGAATGCTTGTTATTTGAAGTTTTTTAGTAGGACAAAGATGATATATTCTTTTAAGTTGAATATTTGATTCCGCTGCAAAGTTATGAAAGTTATTGATTTTTAAAAGGATTAAATTATGTTGTTGTTGGTTCATCCAAGTTTAATGAGTTATGTATCTGCAATGAATGTCGTTGTTTTAAGTTGAAATTTGTAGCATCTTGATTTAATTATGGAAGTTTTATAACTCTGATTATATATATATATATATATATATATATATATATATATATATATATATATATATATATATATATATATATATATATATATATATATATATATATATATATATATATATATATATATATATATATATATATATATATATATATATATATATATATATATATATATATATATATATATATATATATATATATATATATATATATATATATATATATATATATATATATATATATATATATATATATATAAAATTGTCGGGTAGAATTGAGGTGTTACAAAGTTAGTATCAGAGCAAGTCGGTCCATCCGACCAAGTTGTCGAGTCGTAGTTTCCTAATAATCGAGTATTGTTACCTTGAGTTATAACTGTTGTTTATGTTATAGAGATAAGTTGAGATGGCTGGAAGGAATGATGTTGCACTTGCTGCTACTTTAGAAGCAATGTCGAATGCTATGGAGAATCAGCCGGACATTGACGGGAATGCTGGATCTCGTAGTTTGGCGACTTTCTAGAGGGAGAGTCTGCCTACCTTCAAGGGTAAGTATGATCCTGACGGAGTGTTAGATTGGTTGAAAGAGATTGAGAGGGTCTTCCGTGTGATGGACTGCACTCCAGCGCAGAAGGTTCAATATGGTACTCATATGCTAGCAGTCAAAGCTGATGGCTGGTGGCTAGAGACGTGTCAGAGGTTGGAAGCTGAAGGTGAAAATGTCACTTGGGCTATGTCTCGTAGGGAATTTATGAGGAAGTATTTCCCTGAAGACGTTCATGGTAAGAAGGAAAATGATTTCCTTGAACTGAAGCAAGAAAGTATGTCGGTTACTGAGAATGTTGTAAAGTTTACGGAGTTGGCTAAGTTTTATCCGCACTATAGCGAGGCGAATGCTGAGTTTTCAAAGTGTATCAAGTTTGAGAGTGGGTTACGCACAAAGATCAAGAAGGCAGTTGGATACCAGAAGATTCATGTCTTCGCTGATTTGGTTGATAGTTGCAGGATTTATGAAGAGGATAATAATGCTTATTATAAGATTATCAGTGAGAAGAGGGGTAAGCACCAACGGAATTGTGGTAAGCCTTATGATGCCCCAGCTGGTAAAGGTAAACTGAAAGTTTCACACAGTAAGAGAACTAGTGGGGGAGATGCTCCTGCTGGTTTCGTTTGTTTCAAATGTGGAAAACCTGGTCATAAGAGCAAAGTGTGTACTACCGAGGTGAAGAGGTGTTTCCGTTGTGGTAACACTGGACATGTTTCATCTGAGTGCAAGCATAAGGAGGTGATTTGCTTCAATTGTGGTGAAGAAGGACACATTGGTAGTTAGTTTTAGAAACTAAAGAAGGTACAAACCAGTGCAAAAGTGTTCGCTTTGGCTGAAAATCAGACGGCTAGTGAGGACAGACTCATAAGAGGTACATGTTTCATTAATAGTACTCCTTTAATTACTATTATTGATACTAGTGCTACTGATTGTTTTATTATTGCTGATTATGTTGAAAGATTGGGTCTTATATTGTCTTCTATGAATCGAGATATGGTCGTCTATACTCCAGCCAAGGGGTCAGTGACTACTTCTTTTGTGTGTTTAAAGTGTCCTTTGTCGATATTCGATAGAGACTTTGCTGTTGATTTGGTTTGTTTGCCTTTAAGTGGATTAGATGTGATATTAGGTATGAACAGGTTAGAGCATAACGGTGTTCATATTAACTGTTATAACAAGTTGGTGAGGTTTTCTACCCTTGAGGAAGAGGAAGCTGGTCTATTGTCTGCTAGACAGTTGATGCAAGAGGAGGCTCAAATGTTCTCATTGATGGCGTCGCTATCTGTCGAGAATCAAGCTATAATTGAGGAATTGAGAGTGGTGTGTGAATTTCTTGAAGTTTTCCAAGATGAAATTCTTGATGCACCGCCAGAGAGAGAAGTCGAATTTGCTATTGATCTTGTACCTGGTACCAGACCTGTTTCTATGGAACCATACATGATGTCTGCATCTGAATTGTCAGAACTAAAGAAGCAATTGGAAGTGGTACTTGAGAAGAAATTTGTAAGACCAAGTGTATCATCATGGGGAGCTTCAGTGTTGCTAGTAAAGAAGAAAGATGGATGTATGAGGCTTTATGTTGATTATAGACAATTTAATAAAGTGACGATCAATAACAAGTATCCACTTCTAAGAATAGATGATTTGATGGATCAATTGGTGGGAACTCGTGTGTTTAGTAAGATTGATTTGAGATCAGGTTATCATCAGATTAAAGTGAAGGATGAAGATATCCAGAAGACGACTTTTAGAACATGTTATGGACATTATGAGTATTCGATGATGCCTTTAAGTGTTACTAATGCTCCGGGAGTATTCATGGAGTACATGAACCGTATCTTTCATACTTATTTAGATCAGTTTGTAGTGGTTTTCATTGATGATATTTTGATTTACTCTAAATCGGAAGAAGAGCATGAAGAACACTTAAGAATAGTATTACAAGTTTTGAAAGAAAAGAAGTTGTACGCAAAGCTGTCTAAGTGTGAATTTTGGTTAAAGGAGATTAGTTTTCTTGGTCATGTTGTCTCAGGTAGTGGCATTTCTGTAGATCCATATAAAGTAGATGTCGTGTTGCAATGGGAAACTCCAAAGTCGGCTACTGAGATTAGAAGCTTTTTGGGATTAGATGGTTATTATAGAATGTTTATCGAAGGTTTTTATAAGTTGGAACTTCCGTTAACTAAGTTGACTTGTAACAGTAGAGCTTTTATGTGGGATGTTTAGTGTGAAGAAAGTTTTTCAGAATTGAAGAAGAGATTGACGTCGGCTCCAATTTTGATGTTACCTAATCCGGAGAACCTTTTGAGGTATATTGTGATGCTTCCAAGATGGGTTTAATAGGTGTGCTTATGAAAAATGATAAGGTAGTTGCTTATGCGTCAAGGCAGTCGAGGACTTATGAGAAGAACTATCCTACGCATGATTTAGAGCTTGTTGTAGTTGTTTTTGTGTTGAAGATTTGAAGGCATTATCTTTATGGTTCTAGATTTGAAGTATTTAGTGACCATAAGAGTTTAAAGTATTTGTTTTATTAGAATAAATTGAATATGAGACAATAAAGATGGTTGGAGTTGTTAAAGGATTATGATTTCGGTTTGAATTATCATCCAGGAAAAGCAAATATGGTGGCTGATGTGTTAAGTCGAAAGACTTTACATATGTCAGCAATGAAGGTTAAAGAGTTGGAATTAATTGAACAGTTCAGAGATATGAGCTTAGTTTGCAAGGTGACACCACAGAGTGTTATGTTAGGGATGTTAAAGATTAACAATGAATTTCTAGACAATACCAAAGAAGCTCAAAAGTTGGATGTAAAACTGGTAGATTCGATGGTTAGGATCGATCAGTGTGAGAATAGTGATTTCAAGTTAGACGCACAAGGTGTGTTGAGATTTCGTAATTGGATTTTTATTCATGATGATGCAGATATGAATAAAGTAATTCTTGAGGAAAGTCATAGAAGCAAGTTGAGCATTCATCCGGGAGCTACAAAGATGTATCAAGATTTGAAGAATTTGTTTTGGTGGTCTGGAATGAAGAGTTATGTGGCTCGGTTTGTGTATGCATGTTTGACATGTCAGAAGTGGAAAGTTGAACCTCAGAAGCCTGCAAGGTTGAAGCAACCGTTAGAAGTTCCATAATGGAAATGGGATAGAATTTCGATGGACTTTGTGATGAGGTTACCTAATACTCTAAGAGGACATGATTTTATTTGGGTGATTGTTGATAGGCTTATGAAGTCGGCTTATTTTATTCTTATTAACATCAGTTTTCTAGTATCAAAGTTGGCAGAGATTTACACTAGTGTAATTGTAAAGCATCATGGTGTTCCTTTGTGCATTGTATAGGATAGAGATACGAGGTTTACTTCATATTTTTGGAAGAGTTTGCAAGAGGCATTGGGTTCTAAGTTGAGGTTGAGTTCAGCGTATCATCCTCAGATGGATGGTCAAAATGAAAGGACTATTCAGTCGTTAGAAGATTTGTTGAGAGTATGTTTTATTGAGCAGATAGGTTCGTGGGATACTTATCTTCCATTAATAGAGTTCACTTATAATAACATTTACCATTCTAGTATTGGAATGGCACCTTTTGAAGCGTTGTATGGTTGGAGATGTAGAACTCCTTTATGTTGGCATGAATCTAGAGAACATGTAGTGCTTGGACCTGAACTCGCTCGTGAGACTACTGAGAAGGTGAAGTTGATTCAAGAAAAGATGAAAGCTTCCCAAAGTAGACAGAAGAGGTATCATGACAAGCGAATGAAAGATTTAGAATTTCAAGCAGGTGACCATGTGTTTCTGAGAGTTACACCTGTGACTGGTGTTGGGAGAGCTAAGAAGCTCACTTCTCATTTTATTGGTCCGTATCAGATTTCAGAAAGAGTTAGGAATGTTGCTTATAGAGTGGCTTTAACGCCTAATCTTTCAAATTTGCATGATGTGTTTCATGTGTCACAACTCCAGAAGTATATTTCAGATCCATCTCATGTGATTCATATGGCTTATGTGCAAGTACGAGATAATCTTACTAAGGAGACGATGCCTATACGAATCGTGGATCATGAAATGAATACTTTAAGAGGAAAGGAAATTGCTTTTGTGAAATTAGTTTGTCTAGGAGCTGCCGGAGAAAGCATGACTTGGGAGTTGGAAAGCAAGATGTGGGACTCCTATCCTGAGTTGTTCGAATAAGGTAAATTTTCGAGGACGAGAATATTCTAAGTGGGGGAGAGTTGTAACACTCGTTTATTTAATTAATTATTTAATTAAGTTATTTTTGGATTATTTGTTGAGGTTGTAAGATGTTGGGAATTATTGGTAGAAGTTGTTAGGTTATTATTAATTAATTAGTTGATTAATAATACTAATAATAATGTTGGATTTAATGGAATAATTGTGTTGGCCAATTTTATTGGTTGGAAGTAGTAAAGTGGGGGAGTGAAAGTTAAGCCCAATTGGACTAATGATATAAGGTTAAGCTGACACAAGGATTTGATTTAGTTGGTGATTAAGAGTTTGTACGCTGACCGTAAGAGCTGCACGGATGAAGGAGCAAGTTGCTCGGTGTCGAGTAGAGAAAAACAAGGATTACGGTCGGAGCTTTGGTTGAGCGAACTTCAATCCAGGTAAGGGTGGGGTTTTGACCTTATAATTTGATTTATGATGTGTATTATGTGGGAATTGGTCGTTTGTATGACTTTGCGTTGATGTTTCTGGATTTGTTATTGAAGTTGCCCGTTTATTCATGTTGTGGTCGTTTAGGGAGTTATCGTACGCTGTTTTAATTAACTTGTTATAGGAAGTTTCCCGATTTTTATGTTAAGGTCATCTTGAGTGGTATGTATCATTTCCCGGTAGAATCGATGATTAGGTTAGTGAAGTTTACCAATGAGTGGTGTGGTTGTTATGATGTTGTGGTGTTCCGAGCAATTGGCAGGAAATTAGGAATTGTTGTTGTGGTCGTATTAGGAAGGTTTATGCGTGAATGTCTTATACAATGGACGGATCTGTTGATAGGAAATATAGTTGCCCGTTATTGTGGTATTCCGAGCAGTTGGTCGAAAGTTGTGAATTGCATTGATGTGGTCGTTATGACGTCATGTTGTTCTGTGCTGTTGGCCGAACTAGTGGTCGAGGAGGATGCTGATGGTGTTAAGTGTCGAGCAGCGTTTAAGATGCGAAGTGTGTTGGGGGATATATGTGTTGGATGTCGAGCGGTATTAGGCTGCGAGGCATGTCGAGGAGCACGGTACTGTTCTCGAGCGGAACGAAGTTGCAGGTTGGGCTTGTGAATATAAGTTAGTTGTTATTCATCTTAGTTGCTATGTAAGTTGTTCTGAGTTGAGAAATTATAGGTTGATGATTTATGTTGAGATGCCTCTAATTATGGGCAGATATTAAGTTGTAGGATTATGGCCAATGTTGATTTATGTTGTTTTGTGTTGAATTATTATTAAGTTGTAGGCTTATGCCAATGTTGTTGTGTTGTTGTGATTGTTGTTGGGAATTTTGTTGATAGTGCGAAGTTGTAGGGAATTTTAAATGACGACGAATTACCTCTATTTTGTGGTAATAATGGTGATATAGGCTTATTCCTTGCGATGAACGATGATTGTTGTGAGTATGTGATAGTGCATTCATTAAGTCACATACATTTGCATATTTTGCGACGGCCTGGACTGGCAAACTGCGAAGAAGGCTTATGCCTTGTTGATGCCTCTATTAATTGGCAATTTCTAAGATGGGAGTTCTGCTCCGTTTTTAAGATGGGAGTTCTGATCCATTGGTACCACATGCATATGCATAGTAACAAGTGGCATTTCACATTGTATATTGAGTTGTCGTGTTGATGAATTAATTATTATTTTTTGTTGATGTTTTGTTGTGATTGATGTTGTTTAAAGTTGTGAAGTGGTGATTTTTCATAGACTAATTATAATGTAATATTTATCATACATTCGATTATATTGTTCGATATCTCATCCCTTTTATTTGAATGTTACCCTGATATTGGTAACGTATAGGTGTCATTTCTCTGATACGTAACACTCAGGGGGATGAACGCTTGTTATTTTAACGTTGTTATTATTTCAGTTGTTGAACTTTAAGTTTTTTTTAGTTGAATGCTTGTTATTTGAAGTTGTTTAGTTGGACAAAGATGATATATTCTTTTATGTTGAATATTTGATTCCGCTACAAAGTTATGAAAGTTGTTGATTTTTAAAATGATTAAATTATGTTGTTGTTGGTTCATCCAAGTTTAATGTGTTATGTATCTGCAATGAATACCATTGTTTTAAGTTGAAATTTGTAGCATCCGAATTTAGTTATGGAAGTTTTATAACTCTGATTTTATATATATAATTGTCGTGTAGAATTAGGGTGTTACAGTCTCTTCCACTTTAGCAGAACGAGAGTTCAATGTTCTCATAGACTTGATAGAAGATATCAAGTTTGAGTAAACAACCTTCATCCTGTGTAAGAGAAACACCGGTCAAACAAAGTTGAGAAAAATAAATTCCCAACACAAAGATGCCAAGGCATTATATCTGACATCTTAAGAATCTCCAACTCCATATTAGGGATTATTCTTAATCAACTGCTATGATCATCTTGATAATGATATATTCTCCATCTTAATAGAAGTACAAAATATGGTTAGTGCACACCCACACAAATCTTTCTTTGTTGTAAAAGGAACTGTTCCATCAGAACATGATCATAAATGTATGGCTTTTTTGATAAGAAGAGACTAGATGAAAGAGAGAATAACCTTCACATACGAACTTGACATTCACATATAAAAACAACTGGCTGAGATAGCACAACTCTACTGGACACTAGAGCTCAGCCTCTTCACTTCTACTAACCTGGATCAGAAATAAACTGAACTAAGAAGTAACCAATTGGTTGATCAACATTCAACCAATCCATCAATCTAAGACATGTTTTATGTATAAAAACATCTTAGATACACAACCCATATGCCTCCTCTTCCAAATCTGGAGTAGGTTCCAAACATATGTGATCATCAGACATTTATTTATCACCCAATGCACCTGTTATGCAACAGGAACCCGCGCACCTGCTGACATGATGTCCCAACATCTGGTAGGACATCAGTTCCCTATCTCTGGAACATACAACTGATCTTGGTTCTGAACCATTACTGCTTCCAGACAATCAATACATCCCTTGATCACCTTTAAGGTCTTCAATAATATTCCAATTTCCAGCTATACTAATCAACAACAAGACTCATAATCACTTTCCTAATTAGGTCAAGTATTAGGAGGACTCTACTAAAAACCAAAATAAATGGCTCTCATCTTACTTCAACAAACTAATCAAAAGTTCCTTTATGAGTGGACTTGAGGGATACAAATTAAGTATCATTGACAACTTCATAGAGTTAGTTGATGTTGTCTTGCACACACTACAACATCACACACTAAACCTACTGAGGAGACCAAACCCTAAAGCCCTTCCTTTACTTACGACACAATGAATAACCATGGTTAAATCAGATACCATGCAGCAAAATACATAACAACAAAAACTCTTCAACAGTCTTCAGGCACAACATATTGCAAACATCCATCATAATCCATGTGCAATACCAAGAAGATCCCAGGTTTGAAAATAAATCAAACCTAACACAGCAGCTCACCATCAAAGCTACCTGCTTGAAAACAACACACAAGTCTAATACATGCCCTATCACGAATAATCCATCCTTCACTTCAAGGGACCATTCAAAATAATATGAATTATCCAAGTTTAAACAACATTTCAATATAAACTTCTACCTTGACCATGAACCAGAAAGTATTCCCCTAGGATCTCATCCAGAAATAGACAGGATTCCTGCTCTGATACCAATTGAAATTCTGGTATAGCAAAACCAAATGTCCTATAAGATGTCAAGATATCTAGTCTATTACAAACAACATGACAAGGAATAAATAGTTAAAAAAATACTGAAAAGTGAAGTGCGCACATAATTGTTAACCCAATTCGATGCGAACCAACACCTACTCTGGGGGCATACCAAGCCAAGAAGGAAATCCACTAGACAATATCAATTAGAAGCTAAAATCCCCTATTTACAACTTCTCACTTAATCACTATCCTGCGCAACTTCTACCTAGGTCCTCCCTAGATATGAGAAATCCCATCTCACCTTCAATCTCTACAATGATGTCTAATAGTCCCAATACTAGTTACTGTATCGACGAATTTCTACCTATATGAAGTTCACACTTCAAATGCAAAACAACAGCAAGGCACACTTCCATGACAATATCTTGCCAAGACCTAAAGCTAAACTCCCATGTTTACAACTTTACTCCTAACTAAGAACACTAACTTGGATTTGCTTACAAGCTTCCTCAAAGAACAATACTCACTCTTGCTTCACAGCTTTGAGGAGAAAATAATGACCACCTCAGAATCTGAGTGGTTCACTTACACCAACTCTCCTAGAGAGTGTCTATAGACTCAGACCTAATAATTACATATTTATATTTTTGGCAAGTACACAAACTAGGTTACAAAGCTTCTATTTATAACCTATAATCCAACTGGATTTGGGCCTTCAATCACAACTCATTAGGTGTTATAAGTCTGCAGAAGATTCTGCATAACAATAGGTCTTCAATCATTAGTTTCCTAAATTTTCTCCATAATTAGAAACTGCATAATCTTCAATATTTTGACTTGATTCTTCATGACCTATAAAACAACACCACATAAGATAATATAATATCCTAAAATATATTTTTCCATTGTGAATTAACAGAATAAACAAATCACTTCAACTCAGGAGCGATGTCGTATGCTCCTTCAATGGATATCTTATCCGACATGTTGAACCATATGTTGAAATACTTCACCTCAACATGTCCCAACATAAGATTGGACTTCTTCCACAACCTGTTCCTGTTAGCAAGTAAATATACCTATTTAACATATTTCTACTATATTAGTTTTATCAAACATAATACCAATCACATAAGTCATAGAATTAACACCATGTCTTAATAAAAAAAATTCAAAAATAATAAAATCCCATAGGTCACATGTAAAAGGAACAATAGAGTTGGATGTGAGAATTCCAAAGAAAAAAATAGGATCTAAGATTTTATTTCTCCCAATGGAAGGTACCATTCAACTTTAAAATCAACCGATAGCCAAGCTTTGGATAATTTCTTCCCCTTGATTCTTTCTCGAGCAGAACTCAAAGGTCTTTGAAGCTTTCTATATGGAGAGGATATTTTTGAAGTCTACTTCTCTCTTGCTTGGGTTTCTCCAAGAGATAATTATTTCTCCTTGGGAGTCTTTTGGACAACCTCTTTTTAGTCTCCTTGGGCCTTAGACTATTATTAGGGTCCAATTGTTTGGCACCACTTTTGCTTCACAAACTCTTAGAATATTAAGATATCTTGAGAAAAATCCCCCTTTTAAAGAAATGACAAACCATCATCTATCAATGGAAATAGATTGATCACATTCATTAAAGAAGACCATCAATGTCTTGATTAAATCCACCAGGATTGCAAATTTCCACCAGGTAAACACTTCTTCTTGTATACTCAAGATAATGCAAAATACTCTCTCATCTTTTGATTTTAGTGTGCATTATATCAGAAAAAATCATTGCACAAGGATTTGTTAGTAGCATCAAATTGATGAAAAAGAACATGCACAAGAAGGAAATGTTTGGTTTTGAATCAATATTATATCATTCTTCTTAGAAATTTGTTTTTCAAGCAGAGAATAAGATTTTTATAAAATCGCGAGAATGATTAACTTCCTTATGATGCAATAGTTCAAGAGTGCACTCTTTTCATCCTTTTTAAATATTTTACAAAAAATGCATGAGAAAGATAGAACCATCCTTATGGCTTCTAGTTGAGTTACATGAGCATACGTTTTGTAAGTTCTATATTTTTAAGATTGGCATTAATTTTAGTAAAACAAATATTGCAGCAATATGTTAAATATGATGTGATTACTTGCTATGAAGAACATGTTGAACAAGAAGTCCTATTTTATGAAGAACATGTTGAGTTAAAATGTTTCAACATCTGGAGAAACATGTCAGATAAGATGTCTTATGCAGGTTCATACGACATTGTGCCTGAGTTAAGCTGAACAATTGGATTTTATGTTATGATTTAATACATGCATAATATTCTGGGAATATTATGCAGTCCTACGTGGTGCTGATTTAAAGGCCTGGAAGAATCAAGAGGAATATTTAAGAATATTAACTTTCTAAATACAAATACTTTTTAGGAAAGATTTGATTGAAGACCTATTTTGTTATAGAATCTTCTGCAGATTTGTAATAGCATATATGCTGTGTTCTGAAGCCCAAATCCAATTGGGAATGTTGTACGCCAAATTTCCCCCCCTAAGATCCCTTTATCATCTCATGTCAATTCAATCACAACAAGATCACACTAGGGTTTGGTTCTTCTCCCTATCTTTAGGTTTGCTCATGGGGAATCACAAAGCACCTTGATTTATATATTGTGATCATATATGTTTTGTATTAGTTAACTTTTAACTAATAAATACGATGAATGTTTGTGCTAATTGATGATATTATAGGTGGGAGCATAACACATTCCATCAAGTTGATTTATAGGTTCATGAGTTTATTTCCATGCCTTCTTCAATAAAGCTTCATTGAGATTCAAGCTTCATCATGAAGATGATTTGAATTAATATCATTACAAGGTCTAGTTTGGTTCATCATGCCTCAATTTGTAAAAGAAAGTCAAAGGATGCAAAAGTTGATTGAAGAGGTTTGACCTAGTTGGACAAGTTCTTGATTTCTTGATCACAAGTGCATAATTCCCTCAATTATTAATATTTGGAGTTGGTTTTTGGTGATATGGTTTCCCGTTATCATCCTCAACAACTTCTATTTACAAGACAAAATTATTTGTGCAAAAAAGATTGTCAAAATTGAAAAGGGTTTCTAAGGAATTTTGGTGCTCTAAGAGCTAGGGTTTTGATCTTCTAAGGGTTATATCTTGCTCATCTTTTGGTATTTTTGAGTTATTTCAAATACATGCTTCTCTTTAAAGGGTTACCAACAAATCACTTCAAAAGTTTCAAAAATATTTGAGGTGGAAGATGCCTAATGATGAAGAAAGATTACGAGTCCTCTAGATATGCCATCAAATTCCCTTATGTGACTTCAAAAGATCATAATTTGGTCAATTTTTATCTCCTTGAGCCCATTATTTTTACACGGTGATTTTAAGGATGTGAACTTCTACTCTTCTTTAATGTGAAAAGCTTGAAAATGGATGGAAGATGCCCTAAGGATGCAAAAGATTATAGGTCATCTCATGAATTTTCACCAATTTTGCAAGACCATAACTTTTTCAATACTTGGTATTTTTGACTGATTCAAGTTTCACAATTCTCTTTGGGAAGTATACTTCAAGCTAGCATCATTGATCAAAGCAAAATTTTGGAGGAAGGCCTTTTTTGGAATCAAAACATTATAGGTCATTTTTGAAGAGAAAACTTGAAATTTTTCTAAGTATAAAAGTCAGCATCTTTTTTTCAACTTTGACTCATCACAACTTTTAGCTCAAGCATCCATTTGATTCTATTCTTTTCACATTGTAAAGTTTGTAATCTCATTTTTCCAATTCATTAAGAATCAAATCCTAAGGTTCCATAAATCGTGCACACCATTGATTTAAAGATGGTACCTTGAAACTAAAGTTTTCTCCAAAGTCAGAATTTGAAATTCATGATTTGGCCTCTAAACACAAAATTTCTGGGCATTTTTACTTCTAACCATGTTTAGCAATCTTCCAAAAGTGATTAGCACCTTGAAACGCAAGTTTTGGTTAAGTTTTGAGCAAACTAGAAGTCACACTTCTCATGCTTGCAATTTCACACGAATTCCCTCCAAACTTCATCATTCCACACGCTTTAGCATCCCATTCACTTCCCTATAAATATCGAACCTCACTCCTCTCATTTTCTCAAGCATGAAGAGCCAAAATCACCCTGCCAAACTTCCTGCATAGTTCACTTTTTTAATTTTTAAATTCCTATTTCCCCACCTTTCAATCCAATTTTTCCATTGATCCTTCATCCTTAAACTTCCTTGAAGCTAACAGAAGAAGAATCAAGTCTTAAGGTGTCCTAAATCGTGCTAACCAAGTCCATTTTCAGAACAATTTTCGGCTACTTCATTTAGGTAGAATTCTCCATCAATTTGAACCAAATAAAGTCCTATTCTACTCTATTCATCCTTCTGATTCTCACACTTCTTACTTACGGTTTGCATTTTCATTGAGAATTGAGGGAGATACTTGGGATTTTCGTGCTCGCTATTTTTTCTGGTTTTCTTCAAATTCAGCCTTGCACAG
This sequence comes from Vicia faba, assembly GCA_948472305.1. NCBI lineage: Eukaryota > Viridiplantae > Streptophyta > Magnoliopsida > Fabales > Fabaceae > Vicia > Vicia faba. The sequence continues at coordinate 908,018,310 of OX451738.1, read as the reverse complement.
TTTATATAAATTTGGCGTGAGGGTACCATTATAATCGCGTTTGGAGGTTGAAGACGACCTACGTGTCGTGCTTCAACCAATGAAAACGTGACATGTGATTTTTTGAATTAAATTTGGTACATTTGTTTTATCATGCGCGCGTCTCAAGAGCCCTTAGATCTGATTACTTTAGTGAGTTAGACTCCATCCAACGTGCCATATTTTAAGTTGTTTTTATTTAATAAAAATTGATTCAGTGTGAAAACCAATAAAGTCCAAGACATGCATAGCGCGCCAGATCCACTTGATCTGTTTACTAACGTGTTTTAACAATGATCAGATGACCCATATTTTTTGGTTTAACATTTATATTTTCTGATTTTAATTTTAATTGATTTAAACTTCAAAAAATCATAGAAAATTCATTTTTGATTCAAAAATTATGAAAAATTCACAAAATTATTTTCAAACACCCTCTTTCTAATTTTTATTGATAATTATATTTTCAGATTTGATATTTTTTATGATTTTCCCTTTATTTTAATTTGTTTCCATTTATTTAAAAACACTTTTTCATGTTTTTAAATTCTGAAATTTTTTATAAAAATCATTCTACTCATTTCTGACCTTCTGGAATTTTTCTAGAGTTTTATTTTGATTCTTACAATTTTTGATCTTTTTTCACTTATTTGAGTAATGTTAATTAGTCTAAAAATACTTTTCTGATTTAAAAAATTACCAAAAAATTTATGAAAATATTTGAGATCATTTCTGATTTTTTTATGGTCTCTTCTAATTTTATTTTTTTATATTTTGAATATAGTTTGCTATTTTCCCTTTTATTTTCATTTTAAAAACTTGTTAAAAATCATTTTTATTTTTATTTTTATTCATTAAATGCATTTTTATTATTGTACACATTCTGACTATTTGACTTTTGATCATGGATTTCATTAACATCATTGGATATTGGGTGTTGAGTTTAACTCAACCAAAATAGATGAATGATTTTAATGATAGTTTAATTAAATTTTTATTTCAAATATATACTTTCCCTCTTCATCTTAGCCCTTTCTCATTGTGCTACATGTTGATAGACTGTGATCTACATATCATCTCTCCAAAATATGGCACATAAATTGCTATTGACCGACTTCAAAATAAGTGCGACTTCTATATAAGTCCACTTACAATTGCTTAACATAGCGCTAAATTTTGTCCTGATTCGAGGAATGATCATTCGTGGCCCAAACCCTAGTTTTCAAGCCCAAGGATGTTTAATTTGAAAACTTTGATCCAATAACCTTGAGATTCAGTATTAGGAGGCTTTAGTCTTATCAATCCTCTAATGAATCTTCATAAACTTTGGTGTAAGTGGATCATTTAAACATTATTGATCATATGTTGTTACATTGAGAACTTGAAATGAATGATATACTTGACAAAAAGAAAATGAAACTTGTTGTTGAGAGGCTTTGATTTTATCAATCTTCTAATGAGTTTTAAAATGGAAGTTTCAAGATGGTCATTCAACTAACCTCTAATTACTAATTCATTAACATTTGACTTTTACTTTATGCCCCTTTATTTTGTGCTTTTATTTTATACCTTTACTTTATGCACCATTTTATTTTAGAATTTACATTTCATGCTATTTTCATCTTTGCTCACTTGAGCATTTACTTTTATGTCATTTTATTTTTCTCACTTGAGCTTCTCATTTCTTTTTGAAGATACATAATAATCAACTTGAACCATAAAAAATTTAATTGTTACTTGGACTATTTGGTTACTATCCTTGGCATTATGGAGTAATAGACTTCTTCGACTTAGGATTAGAGATCTTGACCTACCTTGAGACCTTGTGATTTTCATTGCTATTTTGTCTGGAGTTATTGGGATTTATCCCAAGACATTGGGTTGTTTGTTTTCTTTGTGTGTAGGTTATTATGATTACATGCATTGCCTATGATTTCCAATTCATCTGTATATAACTGTTACTCTGCCCAATTTTTATGAAGACTTAATGTATTTGGAGTTTGATTCTCAAGAGGTTATATTGTCCTTTCTTTTTTGGTTTCAATCCAAAGAATTGGAATTCTACATTGACTCATTATGTCAAGTATTGACTTCTTGTTGGTTAGACGATTCTTTTCCCTATCTTTTATCTTTATGCATTAGGATAGTCCCTTCATCTCCTCCCACCTTCTTTAATTTCAAAAATCTCCTCCCTCCTTTGAAAATTCTTCTTGTTTTTAAACTTGAACCTCTTCCATAATAAACTTGGACTTAGGTCTATTCCCTTTTGAAAAATATTTTCTTAATCAAACTCTAAACAACTTAATAATACTTTGACAATTTTTTGTGAGAAGACTAAAAGTCAATCAATCTCATTCAAACCATTTTTCCACTTTTAGATTTTTACTTTAAAATTTTCTCAAAAGGTTAGACTCTTGTCGATTCTTGTATTGATGCGAGTTACTGTACTTCTATGATATGTAGTAAAGCGAGATATTTTCCACTTGGGTGTTGAGCGAGGCTTTGTTAATTTTAAAATCAAAGCCATATCCTCCAATTTGAGATGATGCAAATTCTCCTTTCTCATAATCGTGGATAGTAAGTATGTTCTGCCACTCAGATAAGACGATGATGTATCGTCTCTTGAATGTAACTAACACATTCATGTTTTAAATTTTTAAAGGTGAACTACGAGTACCCTAATCCTCTATTGCATGGAAGGTGGTACGTAGGAACTAAAGGTTCGCAACCGCGGCAGGTGCAAAAATTGTAAAAAAAAATACTTCTTTTTTCATCCCCACCATCTATTTTTATATAAAACTCTTATAGCTAAAATACACAAATTTTCAAGAGGTTCATGTGGAGTACCATAAATGTTTAGGGTTCTAATACCTTCCCTTTGCATAACCAACCACGAGCTTAGATTCTCTCCCCCCTCTTTTTGGGTTATTCACTCTTTTCCCATTCCATTGGAAACAATAAAGCATGGTGACGATTTTTATTTTGATCTGTGCGAGTCAAGTCAATATAATGGCTTAGTCTCAACATTTCTACCGCTAGAGAAAATGGCAACTTCACTGGGGAAAGATCGACAAATGCTCGTCCATCCTTAAGTGGGTTGAGCCTATCTTTGTTTATTTGTCTATGTGATGTTATTGTTTGTATATTATATGATGTATATATGTTTTTCTGGATTTTCTTGGTTTTGAGGGTGCTTGATGATTTCTCATAAGTCCTCTACCTGGACTTGAGAAAACTTAAGATAGGACAGGAGGTATAGTCATGTTAACTTTGAGGGAGTAATCCTAAAAAAGGAGGCATGAGATCCCCCACTCAATGGAGGCCCCTTTGATTATAGTGTCGTTTACCGAGTAATCAAGAAGACGTGTTGCTTTCGACCTGAGAGCCTGCTGAAACTGAGGACCGTAGAATCTTTAACCCATCTTGGCCTTTTAGGTGTAGCACGGAAGCTATGACCGAGTAATCCGAAAATGGTTGTCGCACGATATTAAACTCTCACGATTTTTTCTTGAGAATATTACTAATTACCGAGTTAACCAGGATGTTGGTAATATCCGAAGGAAGGATGTAGACTCTGGGAACCTCTTAGAATCTTGTTCACCAGGTGATAAACTATTAGACCATACCTTGTGGGTAGTTCCTTTGACTCGATGCTTGTGACGTCAAACTTATGAACTCCCCATGTTTGTGATCTTGTGTGTGATTATTGCATCATGCATTCATGCACCCTTGAGCATCTTTTAAGACATTATGGTTCAAGGGACTTAAAGTTTACTCTTTGTGAATATCATAGGTAATTTTAACCATGGGTTCTGGAAAAAGAAAGATTCAAAACTACAATTTCAAGAATCCCAATTTAGATGATTTGATGAGTCTAATTCCCGAGATTGATAGTTCTGCAGATTTCTGGAAGATGTATGGATCCATCATGTCACTCATAAAGCTTAGGATGAAGAAGGGTATTCTCTCGAATTTGGTCTAGCTCTATGATTCGATTTATCGATGTTTCACTTTCCCTGATTATCAGTTGATGCCTACATTAAAGGAATGTTCTTATCTACTGGGATTACCTATTACTGATTGTCTTCCTTTTACTAGTTTAAAGGAGGGGGGGGGGGAATCTCATGAGGTTGCTACTTTGATTCATTTGGGAAAGTTTGATATTGAGGCCCACATGACTACCAAAGGAGAAACCATAGCCTTACCCGTTCACTTTTTATTAGAGAAAGCTCGCTACTTTGCTAGGATGAAGAGTACAATTGTTTTGAGGCCATCTTTTCCCTACTCGCCTATGGTTTGTTCTTATTTCCGAACGTCGACAAATTCATGGATGTCAATGCCATCAGGATCTTTTTGATGGGGAATTCAGTCCCTACATTATTAGGTGATGCTTATTACTCCATTCATCTTTGGTATTCTTATCTTTAAGGAATGATCATATGATGCACGCCTTTGTTGTATAAGTGGTTTATTTATCACTTGCCTCGGTCTGATGCTTTCTGGAATGTCAAAAAGGAACCTCGTTGGGCTTCGAAGATTATAGCCCTCACTCATTCAAATATTGTTTAGTACCATCAGGCTTACCATTATGTAGAGATTGTCGATAGTTGTGGTAGTTTCCCCAATGTACCTCTTCTTGGTACAAAGGGAGGAATTAACTACAATCCTATTCTTGCACGACAACAGATTGGATATTCAATGAGGGATGAGCCAAATAGTATTCAACTGAGTGGTTTCTTTCTTAGAGGGAAATAGAATCACAAGGAAGCTAAGGAGCAAATTTCAATAGCTTGGCGTCATATTCACAGAAAGAGTAGAAAGGACTTGGGACCTAGAGGGGTTGTTTCTTTAGAGCCTTATCTTCAGTGGGTACAAGCAAGGGCAATTCAGTTGAAGATGCCATATTCCCATGAAGCACCTTTGCCTGATATGTTTATAAAGACCACTCTTCCCATTTTGGATGATGTTGAAGAGCTTCAGCTGGCCCTAGTCAGGATGCAGCAGGAGAAAGAAGCTTGGAAGAATAAGTGTCAGATTTTAGAGATATCCTACCAGACAGACATGAAGGAGAAAGATGACTTGATTGAGATTCTCGAGAGTCGTGCTGTATAGATGATGGAGAGGAAAGAGGATTTATTTTCCTGTAGCACTCAGTCAGGGCTTATTCATTCACTTCCCAACTCTGGTGATGGGAAAATGGTTTCTAAGAGGTATGCAGAAGAGAACAAGTAGTTGAAGGCTCAGATCGCAAAATTCACAGAAAAGTGTCAGTGTGTGGAGTGATCTTCATCAACTTTGCTTTCTTAGGGTTTTAGATTTTATCTTCTTTTTGTACTTGGGATTGTTGAAACTTGTACTAAAAAAGATGTAATCCATTTTGAAGTTATTATAACGAGATTTTTGAGTATTTCAAATGTGTTAGTACTTTAATATTCGCAAATTGTTCATAAATATTTGAGATCCTTGAACTATTAATAATAAAATAAATCATGTGCATCCCATATCATGCATCATCCTGTATATATTTCTTACATTTCTTTTCATACCCAGGTGTCTTACTGAATTTCTCTACTTCGTTCAGCAAGTTGTCTCACCAATATAATACTCGAGCTAATTCTAAGAAGAAAATGGAGAATCTTGAACAGGAAAATTGCGAGCTACGCAACGAGGTTATTACTCTGAAGGATGGTATGGCTAATTTAACTGTATTGATGGAATCATTGGTGGCTTCTCAGAACCATCCACCACTTGCTCAATCTCAACAAACAACATTTACTTCTGAAGGTCCATCAGTTCTCGTTTTTGTTTCCCCACTTATTGTTGCTCGAAATCGTATGCCTCTGGGTTATCCATGGGAAATTCCAAAAAACTTCATTCCAGGAGGTTTTAATCTTGACACTCAAGCTGTTCCAGTTGTTCAAGTTGCTGCTACTCCTGCACCTTCTATGGTGCATATTACTCTTGCCGCTAGAAATTAGACCCACTATGATGCACCTCCTTCGGTGAATGTTGTGCCATTTGTTAATGATGAAGTCTATCGTCCTATTCCTCCACCCAGTGAAAGCTTAAGATTCTATGATCGAACGAACAATTTTCAGGATCAGTTTGATAAGATGCAGAAAGAGATGAAGGCCCTCAGAGGAAAAGAACTGTTTGGGCAGAATGTGAATGATCTGTGTTAGGTTCCAAATGTGAAAATACCTGCAAAGTTCAAAGTACCAAAATTCAAGAAATACAAGGGAAATACGTGTCCTCGTGCTTACCTTGTGATGTATGTGAGAAGGATGTCTACTCACGTCGATGATCGACGCCTGTTAATTCACTTTTTCCAAGACAGTTTGTTTGGTGCTGTGTTGAAGTGGTATATGAGCTTGGATATTACCAACATTCATACTTTCAACGACTTGGGTGAAGTGTTTATTAGATAGTACAAGTATAATGTGGACATGGAACCTGACCGTAATGAAATCAGGGCAATGGTCCAGAAAGACAAAGAGTTATTTAAGGAATATGCACAGAGATAACGTAAAGTAGCCGCCCAGGTGATTACTCCAATGAAAGAGAAAGAGATGACAAATATTTTCCTGAAAACTCTAGGTTCCTTCTACTATGAAAGAATGGTGGCAAGTGCACCGAGTTATTTTACCAAAATGGTGAGTATGAGCGTTCGTTTGGAAGAAGCTGTAAGAGAGGGCCGTTTGACAAGAGGTGAAAATTTCGATAGTACGAAGAAACCATTGTACGGGTTTACTAAGAAGAAAGAAGGATGTACAAATGATGTTATTCAAGAGAGAAGTATTAATCCTCCTAGAAGGAATTATCAGCGCCACCAAGAGGTTACTTCGGTAACTCTAGTTGTCAATGTGGCTCTGACCATAATTACTTATCAAAGACCATCCTCTCAGGGAAATAAGGCACAAAATCAGAAGAGAGAGGCTTTTGACTCTATCCCTATGAGCTATGCAAAGTTACTTCTGACATTGATTCATAAAAAATTGATTCAGACCAAGCCACCCCCTGCTATACCATCACTTTTGCCTTGGTGTTATAAGGAAGACCAGACGTGCGCTTTCCATCAGGGAGCACCAGGGCATAGTGTAGAGAACTGCTATCCTTGAAATATGAAGTACAAAAGTTGGTGAGATCTGGCCTTTTATCCTTTAAAGATGTTGGCCCTAACGTAAAAGATAATCCTTTGCCAAAGCATGGAGGAACAAATGTTGTAAACATGGTTGCTGGTTATCCAGGGGACTTCCAGAGTTTTGATATCAACCCAGTTAGAGGAGATTTGGTAAAGATGCATGCTGATCTCTGCGAGTTCAGTTACTATATGCATGACCATGCTAGTTGAGGTATTTGCAGTACAAATATACAGGGGTGTGATAAGATAAAAGCTGATCTTCAGGAAATGATGGACGAAGGTCTCATTCATATAATCAGGCCTAGGGCAGAGTACGAGGAAGATGTTAGTATGGTGTTTGGATGTCCTCGAGAATTCTGGATTTTTGACGTGGATCATATGAATGATAATTTGGTGCAGTTGCATGCTACCTTATGTCATATGGATGGTAAAGAAGAACACCATTATAGGTGTTGCAGAATCTGTTGTAGAGATTCTTGTGGTTATTCCATTGTGAGAAAGGGTGTTCAGTTGTTATTGGATAATGGTACTATCAAAGTTTCAGGCAATAGAGATTATTACATTTGGATTAGTGTGATTGAATATTGTTTGGATGAGACTGTGTAAGATGATGAGTATGTTTCTGCAGACGAATTCTTTTCCTCAGATGAAAATGTGTTTTCCAGCAACGATTATGTGATATATAAGTATTCTAAAGAGGGGGTGCATGTTATTATGCCTTGTTTCGGTGTTCCCGTCCCTATTGAGATTGACTATCATAGCAAGTCAGCTGTTTCTCCAGTGGTGATTTGTTTGCCGGGTCCAGTTCCTTACGAATCAGACAAGACCGTGCCATACAAGTACAATTCCACAACCTTGGATTATGGTGTGGAAGTTCCCACCCAACCTTTGTCTGATGTCAAGAATATTGCTGAGGCCAGCCGAGTGACCCGTAGTGGTCGTGTTTTCGCACCTATCATTCCAGGGAATGTTAATGCTGATAAAAAGGTTGTTGAAAGTGTTGAACCCAAGAAATCAGTGGGGGAATCTTGTGGTACTACACTAGAAAAAGATGCAGACGATATGTTAAAGATTATCAAGATGAGCGACTACAGGACTGTAGATCAATTGTTGCAGACACCATCAAAGATATCTATTCTAGCCTTGCTGATGAACTCTTCTACCCACTGGGAATATTTGATGATAGAATTAGATCAAGCTTTTGTGGAAAGTGATATACCATTGGACCAATTCAGCAGTGTGGTAGGGAATATTAAATCTTGTAATAACCTGAGTTTCTATGATGATGAATTTCCTGACGAAGGAAGGAATCATAATTTGGCTCTCCATATCTCCATGAACTATAAGAATGATTCATTGTCAAATGTTTTGATTGATAATGGGTCCGCTTTAAATGTCATACCAAGGAGAAAACTTATGGAGCTGAAATATCAAAGAACTCCAATGCGCCCGAGTGGTATAATTGTAAAGGCTTTCGATGGATCAAGGAAGTCTTTCATCAGGGAAGTAGATTTGCCTATTGTAATACGGCAGGAGAGCTGACTTGGGTATTTTGCATATTATCCCAATTGTTGCGAATATAAATAGTCGCCACGGACTTTTATTTTATCCAATATAGGAAAGGGTGAAAAGAACAGGAAAGACCTTTTGAGAAATTTCTTGGGTTTGGGGGGTAGGTTATGAAAAGGGAAGGTGTTAGCACCCTTTTCATCCATAGTTATCTACGGGCTCTTAGTTGCTAGCTCGCTTTTGAAAATTCTTTGTAAACATGCTTGTGATTTTTTTTGAAAGGGTTTTTTTGAAAAGTTCCTTCGTTTAGGAAAACTTTGTAATGTTTCTCGTTTCAGCGAAAACGTATACAAAGCGTCGACTTTTGAAAATATTTCATGAAGGTGTTGGTGTGTTTGAAAAGATGTTTGTTTTGACATATTTGTGAGCAAGCAACTACGAACGTTCTACCAACTCAAAAGAAAGTATTTGTTCTTTTCCTCCTCCTTTAGATAGTGTTATCTTACCATTAGTTAGTAATAAACCTTATCATTGGATGTGAAGGTGTAGTGGTAGAAATTTTTAAGACTAAGCCATTGAATTGACTAGACTTATATAGATCAAAATAGAAATCATCACTGCACTTTATTATTTCCAAAGGAATGGGAAAAGAGCGAGTAACCCAAAAAAGAGGGGGAAAGATTCAAGGTAACGGGGTTGGTTATGCAAAGGGAAGGTATTAGCACTCTAAACATCTACGGTACTCCACATGAACCTCTTTGTAAAATCTGTATATTTTGGCTATAAAAGGTTATATAAAAATAGATGGTGGAGGTGAGAAAAGAAATATATTTTTTACGATTTTTGCACCCGCCGCGGTTGTGAACCTTTAGTTCTTACGTACAACCTTCCGCGTAAATAAGGGATCAGGGTACATGTAGTTCCTCTTTAAAAAAATTTAAAACACAAGTGTGTTAGTTAATTTTATGAGATAAGACATCATCGTCATTGTCCGTGTGGAAAACATACTTACTATCCACAATCACGAGAAAGGAGAATTTACATCATTTCAAAGTGGAGGATATGGCTTGGATTTTTTTTTAAATCAACAATGCCTCACTCAACACCCATGTGGGAAATATCCCTCTTTACTATATATTGTAGAAGTATAGTTGTTTGCATCACTACAAGGATTGACAAGAACTTAATCTTTTAAGAAAAGTTTTAGATGAAAGCCAAGATGGCAAAATGGTTTGAACGAGATTGATTGATTTTTAATCTTCTCACAAGAAAATGTTAAGTTATTATTAATGTTGATTGAAGTTTATTCATGAAAATATTTGAAAATGCATAGACCTAAGTCCAAGTTTAATATGAAAGTGGTTCAAGTTTAAAAACAAGAATAGTTTTCAAAAAGAGTGAGAATATTTTTGAAATTAAAGAAGATGGGAGGAGAAGAAGAGACTATCCTAAAGCATAAGGTAAAAGCTAGGGATATGAACCATCTAACCAACAAGAAGCCAATACTCGACATTATGAGCCAAGATAGAATTCCCGTTCTTTGGATTGAAACCAAGCAAACAAAGATACTAGACCTCTTGAGGGAACCAAATATCAAGTGTATTAAGTCTTCACAAAAATTGGGCAGAGTAACGGCTGTTTACAGTGGAATTCTGAATTACAAACAAAGAATGTAATCACAATAACCTGCACAATAAACAAACAAACAACCCAATGTCTTGAGGTAAACCTCAAGAACACTAGACAAAATATCAATTAAGGTCACAAGGTCTCCAACATAGGCCAAGGTTTCTAACCCTAAGTCCAAGAAATCCAATGCTCCATAATGCCAAGGATAGTAACCAAATAGTCCAAGTATCATTAAAGTTTTTTATGGTTTATGTTGATTATTAGGTTTTTTTTAAAAAAGAAAAGAAAACCTCAAGTGAGAAAAATAAAAATGACAAGAAAGTAAATGCTCAAGTGAGCAAAATAAAAATGGCATGAAATGTAATGCTTAAAATAAATGGTACATAAAGTATAAAAAATAAAGGGTATAAAGTAAAAACAAAAGGTAAAAATCCATTATTAGTGATTAGTGGTTAGTTGGATGATCATCTTGAAACTTACATTTGGAACTCATTAGAGGATTGGTAGAACCAAATCCTTCACACAACAAGTTGTATTTGCTTCTTGTCAAGTACATCATCCATTTGGAATCCTCAAAAATACCATTTCATGATCAACGATGTTTAAGTGATCCACGTTGACCAAAAGTGCCGTAGATCGATTAGAGGATCGGTAGAACCAAAGACTCCACACAATGAATCTCAAGGTTATTGGATCAAAGGGATCAAATTAACATATTTGGGCTTGCAAACATAGGTTTGGGCCACAAATGATCTTTTATTCGAATCGGGAAAACATTTAGCGCTATGTTAAGCAATCGTAAGTGGACTTATATAGAAGTCACACCTATTTTGAGGCCGGTCAGTAGCAATCTATGCACCACTTGTTTTGAGATATGATATAGAGATCATGCTCCAATAACACTTAGTGCAATAAGAAAAGGATGAGATGGAGAGGGGTGGGGAAAAATATACAAACCATATTTAAATTAAATTTTAATCAAACTATTATTAAAATCATTCATCCATTTTTTGTGGTGTTAGACTCAACATCATGGATCCAATGATGTTAATAAAGTTCAATGATCAAAATTCAACCCAAGCTCAACCAGAAAATAATCACAAAGTAATATTACATTTAATATATACATTAAAAAGGTTTTTTAAAAAGGTTTTAAAATAGAAATAAGAAATACAAATATCAACTATATTCAAAATAATCAAGAAAAATCAAGTAAGGCCATAGAAAAATCAGAAAAGGACTCAAATATTTTTATGAAATTTTTGGAAATTTTTAAAAGTCAGAAACTCTTTTAAAACTAATTAAAAATGTTCAAAACAAAAAGAAAATAGGTCAAAAATAGTAAACATCAATATAAAATTCCTTAAAATTTTCAAAAAGTCAGAAGTATGCAAAATTATATTTAGGAAATTTTTCAGAATTAAAAAAATGTCAGAAAGTATTTTTAAAGTAATTAAAAGAAAGCAAATAATGCAAAAAATATAAAAAAAAATATCAAATGTCAAAATAAAAATATGAAAAAATATTCATGAGATCAGAAATAATTCAAAGTATTTTTGTGAATTTTTTCATTATGTTTGGATAAAAAATAAAAGAGTTATGAATTTTTGAAAGTTAAATCAATTAAAATATAAAATCAGAAAATAAAATAAAACCAAAAAGATATGGGCCATCAGATCATAGTCAAAACGCGTTAGTAAGCTAATCCAATGGACCAGATGCGCGGGGAATCAGGAAAAAGACAACCAATAAAATTAAAACACTTGGCACGCTATCATTGGCTGAGACGAGACATGTCATCGGCTTCAACCTTCAACCACCCTGCAATAGAGATTTTGTGAGATCCTTCAAACGGTAAAATTAGGATCCCAGACAAGTACCATTGGATTCGTCTCTTCAAGACGATCCTAACACCACCATCGCGCCAAATTTATATAAAGTATACAAAGAGATATGAATCAAAAACCCAGAAAATAGCGAGCACCTTCAATTTGAGATTTTTCTCTCAATTCTCAATGGATTTAAAAATTGTAAGAAGCACTGGAATCAAGATAAGGAGTAGAGCAGGTTAGTGCTTTATTTGGATCCAAATGATGGATAATTCTACCTTTTCGAAGTTCAAGAAAGAAGCTCTGAAATTGGACTTCTGTAGCTTGGGTTATGGCTCGTTTTGTTTGGTTTAAGTGCTATTGAGTTTGTATGATGCTTGAGGAAGATGAATGTGAGAAGAAGTTTGGAGGAAAAGGCTGGAATCTCAGAAACTGATTTCAAAAGTTTCAAGCTCGTGTAAGGTTTTGACAGAGTGTTTTTGGATCTCAAATCTTGAGGAAATGAATTGGAGATGACCCTCGATTTATAGGGAATCAAATGGAATGTTCAAGCGTGTGAAATGATGAAGTTTTGAGGGAAATCATGTGAACCTGATACACGAGCAAAGTGTGATTTGATTTCCATCAAAACTCATCCATTCCTCGCGTTTTAATGCTCTAATCCACTTTGGCAACTTAGTTAAACATGTTTAGATCACAAACGCGTGCTAATTTGATGTTTAGAGGACAAAAGATGAATTTCAAATTCTCACTTACGAAGAAACTTCAGTTCCAAGTTACCAAATTCAATCCAATGGCATTCTCAGCTCAAGGGTTCTTAAGTCATGATTCTTGATGCTTTAGAAAGACGAGGTTACAAGCTTTGCAATGGAAAAAGAATGGAGTGAAATGGATGCTTGAGCTGAAAGTTGCATTGGGTCAAAGTTGGGGAAAAAAGGTTGACTTTCCATACTTAGAAATATTTCAAGTTTTTTTTCAAAAGGGACCTATAATGATTTGCATCCAAACATGGCCTTCCACTTGGAATTTGATCTTGGCCAAAAAAGATGGCATGAAATAGACATCTTAAATGACACTTTAAAACTTGAACCTTTCAAAATCTCCAAAAATTGAGAGAGTTATGAATTGTTGAAGTTGGCAAAAAATCATGAAATAACCTATAATCGTTTGTATCCTTAGGGCATCTTCCATCCATTTTCTAATTTTGCATATAAAAGAAGGCATACATTTCACATATTCAAGATAATTATGGAAAAAGAGTGGGCTCAAGGTGATAAAAATTGACCAAGTTATGATCATTTGAAGTCACACATGAGAAATTGGGGAATCATTTGGAGGACTTGTAATCTTTCTTCATCATCAAGCTTCTTCCACATGAAAACTCCTTGGAAATTTTGAAGTGATTTGTTGATAACCATTTTAAGAGAAGGATGTATTTGGAATCACTCAAAAATACCAAAAGATGAGCATGATATGTTTCTTTGAAGTTCAAAACCCTAGCTCCTAGATCAAGAAGAATGCCTTAGGGAACTTTGACAATTTTGAACAAACTTCTTGTACCAACACAAATTCTTTGTAAATAGAATTTGTTGAGGATGAAAATGAGGACTCATAGTCACCAAAACCACTTCCATATCTTGATAATTGAGATAAATATGCATTTGTGACCAATGGGAACAAAGCCTTGTCCAAGCATGATAACTTATCCAATCAATCCCTTGTACTTTTAAACCAAATTTTATAATCTTGAAATGAGGTAAACCAAAATAACCTTGTCATGCCATTTATTCCAAAACAACTTCAATTATGAGGTTTGAAATTCTCAAACTTTATTCACTAGGGCATGGAAATAAACTCATGAACCCATGGAGCAACTTGCCAAGCCTCGTTGTCTTTACCTACACTAGTAATAAGCAAGACAAACCAACATTGCATTTTATTAATTAAAAGGAAAAATCAAGACAAAATGTTCATGATTATAAAAGAAAACAAGTCAAGGTGCTTGGTGATTCCTCAAAGAGAAAAGCTAAAGGTAGGGAGAGAAAATCAAAAGCCCTAATGTGATCTTATTGTGATTGAATAAATATGGTATGATGAAGGGATCTTAGGGGCAAAAATTGGGGTACAACAACTTCCCTTATTTAATTTTCTTCTATTCGGAGATACGAAGGTTAAAAATCTTCGTGTCGACGTGATCGAAGATACTTAAATATAAAACAAACCCTATTTTAGGCCCTAAGATGCCATGCAATGCTTATGAGCATGAATGCATATGAACAAAATCAAAGAAACACAAAACACCGCTGGGGATGTAACAAAGGAAATAAAGAAACAAAAGAGAATCCCGACCAGGAAAATAAATCATTGGTGGATCAAAAGTTCTGACTTAGAGGATTGTAAGAATTCAAAGGATGTACCAACTTCTATTGAAGGCGAAACTACCAACATTCACTAAGGGTAGAAAAAGGAGAGAAATAACAACACTGATGTTTACTGAAGGTGAGCTACCAATGTTCACTGAAGGTAGAGAGAAGAAATCATTGGCATTTACTAACGATGAACTACCAGCTTTCACTGAAGGTAGAGAGAGAATATATCATGGCATCACCGTTCACTGACGATGAACTACCAATGTTCACTGAAGGTAGCAAAAAGATAACAATCACTAACTTTCACTGAAGGTGACGTACCAACTTTCACTGAAGGTAGAGAGAAAATATATTATAGCATCGCCGTTCATTGACGATGAACTACCAGCGTTCATTGAAGGTAGCAAAAATATAACAATCACCAACTTTCACTGAAGGTGACCTACAAACTTTCGTTGAAGGTAGAAAGAAAATATAGCATAGCACCGCCGTTCACTGACGATGAACTACCAACATTCACTGAAGGTAGCAAAAAGATAACATTCACCAACTTTCACTGAAGGTGACCTACCAAATTCACTGAAGGTAGAGAGAAATATATCATAGAACGGCCGTTCACTGACGATGAACTACCAACGTTTACTAAAGGTAGAAAAAAGATAACAATCACCAACTTTCACCGAAGGTGACCTACCAACTTTCACTGAAGGTAGAAAGAGAATATATCATAGCATCGCTGTTCACTGACGATGAACTACCAAAGTTCACTGAAGGTAGCAAAAAGATAACAATCACCAACTTTCACTGAAGGTGACCTACCAACTTTCAATGAAGGTAGAAAGAGAATATATTATAGCATCGCCGTTCACTGACGATGAACTACCAACGTTCACTGAAGGCAGCAAAAAGATAACAATCACCAACTTTCACTGAAGGTGACCTACCAACTTTCACTGAAGGTAGAAAGAGAATATATCATAGCATCATCGTTCACTAACGATGAACTACCAACATTCACTAAAGGTAGCAAAAAGATAACAAGTTTTTCTCCAAAATTCTGGCATTTCACCTAGAACGGGTCTCAACTTCTTCTTTAACCAAGTCATTCTGCCTGGAAAGGGTAATATATAAGTTGTCTCAAATAAAGAGACTACCACTTATAAAGACTTCACAATGAATTGTCTCCGCGATATCAAAAGACTTGCCATCCACATGAGTAATTTTGGCAACAAACTGCAAACTATCTGCTCATAGGGAAGATAGCAAAAAGGGTAATGCTAACTTTTACAGGGAAGTATAGGTTTCTCAAATAAAGAGACCTACTACTTCCTGGGGAGATGCCCATATATTTCTACGTAGGAGATAAAGTCTTCTCGTGCAAAATAAATGCACATTCTCAAACTAAGGCTCGAAGTTTGTAGATATCATAAGTAATAAAGTTGCTGAGGGTCAAAGATTCAAACCAGAAATAAACTGGAACGAGACCATCATCCAAAATATGTCCTTTGAGAAATAAACTCAAGAGGGAAACCCAAATCAACCATACAAAGAGCTGTATAAGAAGGCTGAAGTAAAAAACTTCCCCGAAGGATAACTCAGTGGGGAAATTGAAAGAATATATGCTTTTTTCTTAAGGCCAACACTCTATTGGAGAGAGGTCAACAAAACATCTGCAAAATGGGTAATATGTCAACAAAATATTAATGCATGTGAATGAGCAAAGATTTGCTAAATTCAACTATGTATGATGTATGTATGAATGTAAGAGTGTTATCATGTATATGCTGACAAAACAGACATATAACACCGGGAGTAAACAGGCAAAACCAACTCGGGCACAATCAACATTCAGCCAAATTACACCCAAGATGATCAATCCAAGAAAAAGTAAGCGCCAATTGAGGAAACAAAATCTATTGCCTGGTTTAATTTTCTTGGGGAGGAACGTAATCCGGAAGCAAACAAATCCATGTGACAAAAAAATTGTACATATTCAATGGAGAAACAAATGTTTTCAAAAGTAACACTTCTATTGGGGATTTGAAAAATCAATTTCAAGTAGGGCCGACAAACATCAAATCATCAAAACATTCACTGGGGAATTAGTGCCGAATTCATTGGGTAGGTTGTTTTACCCAAAATATTTCCCTCTCAGTTATCAAGAATTTGCTCACAAGATCTCTTTTGGCTCAAGACTGCACTAAGGTTGATCAGCTCAAGAAACCTTCTTAAGCACTGATGATCAAAATTAGGGTTTGAGATTGCACAAGGATATTTGAACTTACAATGCCCCATATGACTTTCATGAATTATTATGGACCCTTAAGATTACTCATGTCAAGTTTCAAGCTTTGGATCACACTTTTGCTCAGTCAATTGAGCAGTTGACCTAAAAATCAGTTGTATTGGGGAAAAAGTCAACTGTGGCCAATTTAGAGTCAAACTTCACAATTTTTGATCCACATCAACATTTTAAACTCATATGTATCATTTGATCAAGTTTGGACCACAATGCCTCAAGAAATTTGATCAAATCTTCAAAAGGGCAAATTGGTCAAAATTAGGGTTTTGATTGGGAAAGGGCAATTTCTGATTTTTGGACCTAACAAATGATCAATTGGTTTAAGGAATGATCTCAAAAGTACAATTTCATCATTTTTACCTAATGACATGGCTCAAAACATTGCTCAAGTCCAATGGATTGATAGATGAATTTTCAGTCAACTGATCAAAAGTCAACTGTATACTGAAAAGTCAAACTTTGACTTTTTGGTCAAAATCAAATGTCAAAGATCACAATTCATCAAAGCATGTCAAAATATGAAACTTATTCATCAAGAAATAAAAAATTCAAGATTTCATAACTTTGAGCAAAATTTTCACCATGATGCAAGATGATTAAAAAGAAACTTACAATATGAAAGTTGTAGATCTCCATGAAATCTACAACATTTCTTTACACAACTTCTTTAAAAAGTGCTTGGATTACAAGTTATAATTTTAAGAATACATGGTCATGAAACAAAACACTTAGTGAAATTTTTCCCTAATTTGGTCAGGATTTTAACCTAACTTCATGGAACTTTTTCATATAGTTACAAAGGGAATTTTCAAAATTGATTCAAATAGGGGTTGTAGATCACATTGCAAGCTTTCCAAAATGTAAAATAACTCCTTGAAATCATTTTTGAGTAGGGAGAATCGAAGATATGAAATTAGGGTTTTCACACTTGAATTATAAGTCATTTTGTGATGAACAAGATTCAAAATTCAAACTTATGCAACATAAGCTCTACTTTGTAGGCCTCAAACTTGTTAGGAACTCCATAACTAATTGCTTGCACAACTGTTAGAGGTCTCAATTTAAGCATTCAATGCAAGGCCATGCTTTATATCCATTTTGGGAAGAAAGTGCACAATGCCATTTTGATAAAGTAGCTTTTTGCATAAAACATGTTCTTGAGCCTTGCACTTGTTCTCTTCTGATCATACATGTCTTATAACTCAAGAGAAACTTGTTTAGACACTTACAATCACCCAGCCCATGCTTGTACTACACATTGAAACTTGTTTCCCCACTTTTCAAAATCAAGTAACCTAGCAATTAGCTTGTAACTTGTACTTATGGCTCTAAAAAGCACTCAAGACCTTTGGCTTATACATACACAAGTTATTTGCCACAAATCCCACGCATGCTTAAACCCTGAATGTACCAAAAACACATAATCACCAAAAATACTTCAAAACTTGCCATTTCTAAGTTTTAAACCCAATCTCCAAATTTGCTCGTGCGTTTCTTGGCCTTTTACTTTCAAAAGCTTCTAAACAACATACACAAATAATCCCAACACCTGCAACACCACTGTAACACCTCCATTATCATCCACCATTTTCAAAAACAGCACCTTGCACCTTGACTTCTCCAGAACTCCTCAGGCACTTTCAACTCAAGCTAAGCATCCCATTAGCTTCCTGGGAACTTGAGGAAGCTAATCCAATCATTGGAACTCACTAAAAGCTACTCAAACTCCAAAGCCGATACCCTCTTGCAAGGTAAGTTTTCTGAATTTTGAACTCTTCATACAAGCATCATTAATGGTTTATTTATGAATGAAAAATGTAGATATCATTGCCCTAAAGCTAACCATGTCCATAATTTTCATTTATATTGCTTGAGCTTAGAGATATTTAGGATTGAAGTTTCTGAAATTTTTAGGGTTTAGATTAGGGCCATTAAAATTCATGCTTGTCTTTAATCTATAATTTTATTGCTTTGCATTTCTGAAATCGTGAGGAAATTTGCTACAAGTTTCCTGTTTATGGTTTTCATTTTTGTTGAGATTTGAATAAGATACAGAGGTTCTGGTTGGACGTGAGGTTGAAGATGAAGTTGGCCTCAGGAACGTGTTTACCATATATATTTATGGTTTGATTTTATATAAACGGATGTATAGCCACCAAAGTGGTAGAAGCGCGCGCCTGTGACTATAGGGACCTGGGTTCAAGCCCTAGTGGTACCCTTTTGGATTTTTTCATATTTTCACATTCTGACTTTTCTTTTTTGGCAGCGCTGGGCCTCTTTCCTTGGGCCTTAGTTTTTATTTTCATTTCTGACCCCCTTGCTTGCTATTTACACCCCTGGCCCATTTTATTTTATTTTTCTCATTTTTATTTATTTATTTTCTTAAATATTTTATCTAATGCTAAAAAAATCAGAAAATAAAAAATTAAAAACATTAGATTTATATTTTGATAGTTTATTTATTTTTTACACAAAAAATTATTTTATTTAATCATACTTTATTTTATTTTACTAATTGGTTTGTAAATTTAATTAAAAAACTAGTGTTTTAGTTATTTTCAATTAAAATATATTTTTTTAAAACCAAAAAAGACCAAAAATATTTTATAATACTATAAATTATTTTTAAGACAAAAATACCAAAAATATTCTTCTTATAAACTTAATTTTTTTAATCAATTAATAGATTAGGGTTTTATTTAATTTCTTTTCCTAGTAAATTTAGGTTTTACTTTTTACTAATTTAATTAATTATTTTTCTTTTAGTTAATTAGGTTAAAACAAAATCCCATTTCCCTCAAAAATCCAAATAAATATCCATTTTCTTTACATTTACATTCTTGTATATTTATTCATTTTTGTAAAAATTCAATTAGATTGTAATAGATAATTAGGCTTTTATTTTCTTGCAGTCCCCATTTGTAATTTGTACACCCCCTCCCACAAGTGTTGTAATAGCGTAGTAATTTTAAATTCCGCAATTTATCGCTTTATATATAAATGCTAGTAATTAGGGTTTGTATGGAAAGACTAAAATCAATCAATTTAAAAACCCTAATCAAAGACAAAACCAAGCATGAAAAACAATACACTTGCACACAAGCACCCTTGGCGTAAGATCCACTTGGTTGCCTTACAAAATGGCCATATTACGCATGTGAGGTATCTTAGCAAAAACAAGTAAAATTTAAGATCATAGTCCCTCAATGACACTATCTATGTTGCCTACCAAAAGATCTTAGTCCCTAAAAGAGAATGCTAGGATACCTTGCAACATTGCTAATTGTGATACGGTGGGAGAACTGACTTGAAGTTTTGTGTTTTATCGTAAATCTCGCGGTTAGCAAGATTCGCCACCGACTTTTCTTTTATCCAAAAGGAAAGGTAAAAAAGCACAGGAAAGACCTTTGAGATGTTTTTTTGAGTTCGGGGGGTAGATTATGAAAAGGGAAGGTTCTAGCACCCTTTTCATCCATGGTTTTCCATGGGCTCTTAGTTACTTGCTTAGATCACTTGCTTTGTTTTATTTGAAATAGTGTTTGGTGTTTGGTATGGTTTTGAAAGTATTTTGTAAAAGAGGCCATTTGTTTAGGCAATCTTTGTAATGATTCTCGTTCGTAAGAATATATACAAAGATGTTTGTCTTTTGAAAATGTTTTCCATATGTTGAAAGATGTTTTGAAATGTGTGTGTTTGTTTTTGAAAATAGCAAGGATTTTTTGAAAAGGAGCAAGTAACTTAGAAGCTATCTACCTACTCAAATGTCTTTCTTGTGCATTTTTTATTCCTTTGACATTGTTGACTTACCATTGATTTGGTAAGCAACCCTATCTTTGGATGTTAACGGGACGGGCGTGGGTTATCGTATAACCATGATTAGCAATATTACAAAGTATCTTAGCATTTTGGAGGGACTAAGATCATTTTTGTAAGGCAACTTAGAATAGCGTCATCGAGGGACTATGATCTTATATTTGTTTATTTTGCCAAGATACTTCGCATGCGTAATATGGCAATTTTTTTGTATAAGGCAATCGAATATAGGATTCTTAAGGGTGTTTGTATGCAAGTGTGTTTTATTGCATGATTTTATCTTGAATTAGGATGTTCTGTTTCATTGATTTTATCTTGCCATACATATCCTAATCACTAACATTTACACTTGAAAGCGATAAAAATGCGGAAATGTAAAGTCCTACGCTATTACAATATTTAGGGGGTGGGGGTACACACTTATGAATAGGGAATCCAGCAAGAAAAATAAAGAAAAATAACAAGGGGAAGAAAAAAAGAAAGAAGGAGGGGGCCAGCGCGCTGCTGAGAGGAAGTCAGAAGTTCTGACCCAGGCCTGCTGCAGGATATCAACCTGTTAGTGAAAATGTATAGGTCAGAACTTCTGACCCTGGTGCGCTGCAAAACAGAAACCAGTTAGTGGGAAGGTCAGAAGTTCTGACCCCAGTGCGCTGCAAAACAGAAACCTGTTAATGGGGAGGTCATAAGTTATGACCCTGCTGGGAACACAGTAATTTTCAGAAGTTCTGATATTACTGATAACAAAACAGGCCTCAGAAGTGCTGGCATCAAAGTTAGAGCTTGGTTTCCCCCTGTACTAATCAGAACATCTGCAGTTTGATTATTTTTCCATAAAACAGAAGGCATGCCTAGGACAGTCTCAGCAAGTGCCATAACGTTTCAGAAGACAGAACCAAAAAGGTCAAAGGCAAGTTCTGTACTGATTCACTTCCTACTTAAACATACAGAGGTGTGAAAATCTCAAAACGTGTACAGCAGCAGCAACGTGATATCTACATTGTGTTTCTTGGGCATGCAAATCTGATGATGCTTAAACAGTGTGGTGAGAGGCAGTAGGTGCTTACCTTGCTATTGGAAGAAATTCTGTGAACTGGAGTTAATCTAAACTCTGATAGTGTTCTGGACAGGTTCTTTGTATGGGTAGATGAAGGGTATATATATGGTCAGAAACTGTATGGGCGTTCTTTAGTTAGGAAACAAATTGGGTGCAAATGAAGTTTTGAGGCAGGCGATTCAAAGCCGTGTTTAAGGCTCTTGAAACACTAGGAATTTTGACAGAGTTTCAAGGTGTTTTCTTGCTAAACAATTTATGTTTCTTTTCTAGCAATTTTTCTGATGTTCCTCCCCCTTTCCAATGGACAATGGTGCTCTATTTATAGGCAAAGCTTTGTGGGTTTTTTAAACGTTAAGTGGCGCCAATATCCTGCATTAGATGCTGACTTATTCTTGAAGAAAAGTTCATAAAAAGTTGTGATGATTGACAACTTTTAGCCTAGTCTGGGTTAGTAAGCGAGGATTAAGGAAAAGTGACACCCATGAGTGAAAAGTAGCACATGAACCCATACCTAAATCTGCACAGGAACATTGTTATGCTGCACGTGGAAAGACCCTTTGGACAAATGTTCAAAATTAGTTGTGAGCATTAATGAGCATTAAATGGTGATGAGAATTGCCAAGACTAAGAAATCTTATAATGTGAGATTTGCATCATTACTTATATCTGAGCCAGCAGTTCCTACTTCAGCATACAACACACTCAAACTCGGATCTTAGTATCCTGCTTCCCCAGCAAATTCTGAGGGTTCTCCAGACTTTCTAGCATGTTCCTTGGATTTGCTTCTGAAAATTCTGGACTTAGAGATTTTGTTTCAGTGTAACACCCCCTCTTCTGACTCCTTCATCTTATGATTCCAGCATGTTCTGAAGGAGCCTTCAGGCTTTTTTGCTTTCTTTGCATTCCTCTAGCAAACTCTGGCTGAACTTGCATAACTGCAAAAAGAGCCATGTTCTGTTTGAAGATTACATGCTGAGCCAAGTTTACAACCTCTAACTGAGTTGGCGTAGCTGCTAAAGAGCCACCTTATGACTGAATGTTACGTGCTGAGCCAAGTTTGCAACTTCTGGCCGTTTCTGCCTTGAGGTTGGTTCAGAAGTTCTGAAGTGCCATTTTTCTTAAATACTTTAGAAAAATTCTAAGTATTTAGAATTTAACTTTTTCAAGGTAAAATTTGACTTTTGAGCTTGCAAATGACCACTTTGCTCTTGTAAATTGTTTACTTGGAAAGAAATGATAATTTAGGGCTTGGATTTGTTTAAGAGAAACTTTGAGAATCCAGGATGATTTCCTGAAAAATGAGAGGGAAAATTTTGGGGGACAACAACTGCCCCTGTTCAATCTTCTTGAACCTGAAGAGTTAGATTGGCGAGCTTTGTCGTTCGTGACTCAAAGGTAAAAGTCGATTGGACACTAGAGTGCCCATAAATTTGCACTCGATAAAGTGTAGATGAGGGAATGGGCTTAAAGATGCCATTTGGAGAGGTGATAAAATCTTGTTGAAGATGGGCTTGTAGATGCCATCTAAGAATGTTTGTTGGATTATAAATTTTAAGCTGAAAGAATGAGTATCAGAATGGTGTCTGCGCCTGGAACGCATCTGAGCTATATCTGAACTTGAAATCTGAATGAGTATCAGAATGGCAACCGAGTCTGGAGCATATCTGAGCTGTATCTGAACTTGAAATCTGAATGAGTATCAGAATGGGAACCAAGTCTGGAGTGTATCTATACTTTGGGAATCTGAAAGATGAATCTGAATGAGTATCAGGATGGCATCTGTATCTGGAGCGTATCTGAACTGTATCTGAAAGCTGAATCTGAATGAGTATCAGGATGGCAACCAAGTCTGGAGCGTATCTGAACTATATCTGAAAGATAAATCTGAATGAGTATCAAAATGGCAACCAAGTCTGGAGCGTATCTGTATCTGAAAGATGAATCTGAATGATTATCAGGATGGCATCCATATCTGAAGCGTATCTGAACTGTATCTGAAAGCTAAATCTGAATGAGTATCAGAATGGCATTCGAGTCTGGAGCGTACCTGAACTGTATCTGAAAGCTAAATATGAATGAGTATCAGAATGGAAACCAAGTCTTGAGCGTATCTGAACTGTATCTGAAATCTTTGAACATTGTTAATGATAGCTGTTAATCTTATCCTGAAAAGGGTAAAATGTTAGCTGAAACTCAAAGTTATGTTGCGTGAAATGTATGATGCAATATATGTGCTTTATCAATGTTTATGATATATGGATGTAATGTATGTGCATGTAAGCTGATTTGCTGTATAGCTGAGGAAAATAAATCCTTGACTGCTGAGGATATATGGATTCTTCATGTCTTGAAGTTGGAGTATTGACAAAAATTCTGTTGCGAGCAATGCCATATACTGCTAGAGTAATCTGCTTGGGGAATCCATAAAATTTTGATGACTTCTATTGGGGATGGGAGTCTTTGTTCCGTTTGGGAGCAATAAAAAATCTGTGGGAAAAAGCTTATTCCTGTTTGGAAAAAAGGTTCAGGAGTTTCGGTCGTCTGT
The DNA here is from genome assembly GCA_948472305.1 of Vicia faba. NCBI lineage: Eukaryota > Viridiplantae > Streptophyta > Magnoliopsida > Fabales > Fabaceae > Vicia > Vicia faba. The sequence goes on along the minus strand of OX451738.1, from coordinate 907,994,101 downwards.
CACCCTACCGGGGAGTTATCCTAGGTTGGGGAGAAACAAAAGTTAACTGTTATCTGGTTGCTTTTCAGGCTTCAAGACAACTTGCTGGGGAACTTTAAGAAACTGGATGGTTTCCACTGGGGATTAATAGTTTGAAGTTTCAACTCTGCTGGGGATCTTAATGACGTACTGTAGGGATTGCTCATGGAATAGCCTAAAGACGTTTTCCTATTCTTTCAATCTGTCAGTAATTGTTCTTTTTCATCTTGTTTATTTGAAATTATTTTTAAATGCATATGTTCATTAATGAATCATTGGACGTTTTTGCAAATAAAACACAAGTGTAAAAAGAAAAGGACAAATGGTTTTCTGCACTTTAAAGAGATATCTTTGTATTTAATTTGAATAAGTATTTTGTACAAAGGAGACAGACATCCTAGTAAGAGGATGGTGTCATAAAAATTGAGAAAAATTTAATACAAAGAAAGATAGCTAAGTGTAATAATCCCATGGAGTTCCCATTCTACTATAGCCTTCGTATACCCGAATATCTTATCCATTTGTTGCTTCGTCCGAAGATGATTGAATTGATCAGAAGCTCCGAGTTTTTCAGTGAAGAGATTGTCCTTAAAGTGATTCGACGAGACATAGTCATACGCTTTAATTCCCTAACTTTTGCCTGGAACGCCCTTTCGGGTTTTTAGTCCACCGGGAAACCCTTTTTTGCCCAAGTTGCCCTTTCGGGTTTTCAACTTGCCGGGTGTACAGTTTTTTTTAAATATTTTATCCCTAATTTTTTCCCGAACCTTTTGGTTCGCCGGGATGCCCTTGTTTTTCTTAGGTGTGTCAACCTAGCGGATCTCTTATGCGTAGTATCTTTTGACTATGTCTGCGTTCGCAGGGTGTGGCAGGTCGTCACCGTCCATGGTGGTTAAAATCATTGCCCCACCAGAAAAGATGTTCTTGATCATAAATGGTCCTTCATAGGTAGGAGTCCATTTTCCCCTGGGATCACTTTGTGGCAAGATAATGCGCTTGATCACTAGATCTCCAACTTGATATACATGGCGTCTAACTTTCTTGTTGAAAGCCTTGATCATCCGCTTTTAATATATCTGACTATGGCAAACAGTAGTAAGTCTCTTTTTGTCAATTAAGTTTAATTGATCAAGTAGGGTTTGGATCCAATCGTCCTCACTCAAACCTGCATCCTTCATGATTCTTAAAGAGGGGATCTAAACCTCAATAGGCAGAACAACCTCCATGCCATAAACCAAAGAATAAGGTGTTGCCCCAGTTGATGTGCGAGCCGTGATACGATACCCATGGAGATTAAACGGTAGCATCTCATGCCAGTCCTTGTAGGTGACTGTCATTTTCTATATGATCTTTTTAATGTTTTTATTAGCAGCTTCGACTACACCATTCATCTTTGGCCGATAGGGGGATGAATTGTGATGTTGAATCTTGAACTGCTCGCACAGGGCGGTGATCATAGTATTGTTAAGGTTTTTACCGTTATCAGTGATGATCCTTTCTGGGATACAGTACCGGCAAATGAGATTCTTCTTGATGAAGCGGGCAACAACATTCTTAGTAACGGATGCGAAGGAAGCTGCTTCGACCCACTTTGTGAAATAATCAATGGCCACTAGAATGAAGCGGTGTCCATTGGAGGCTGTAGGCTTGATCTCCCTAATCATATCGATTCCCCACATAGCAAAGGGCCAAGGAGCTGTTAAGACATTTAGAGGAACCGGGGGCACGTGCACCTTGTCTGCATAGATTTGACATTTATGACAGGTCCGAGAGTGCTGATAGCAGTCTGCTTCCATGGTAGGCCAGTAGTAGCCTTCCCGTAGGATTTTCTTCGCCATCGTATGCCCACTAGAGTGAGTGCCAAAGGTACCTTCATGTAATCCAGCCATAATCTTTTCAGCTTCAATCTTATCCACACAACGAAGCAAAATAGAATCATGATTACGTTTGTACAGGATGCCACTACTCAGGAAGAACTTAGCGGAGAATCTCCTTAGGAACTTTTTATCATTGATTGAAGCTCCTTCTGGATATTCTTGAGCCTCGAGATACCTTTTGACTTCATGAAACCTAGGCTGGTCCACTACTTCTTCAGTATTAATCTCGTGACAGTGTATTGGTTCGTCCATTCGTTCAATGGTGATTTGGGGAGCTTCATTATCCCAATTAAGTTTAAACATAGATGACATTGTGGCTAGAGCATCTACTAGCTGATTTTCTTCTCGTGGGGAATGCTCGAAGGTAATCTGCTCAAAATGTGGTAACAATGTCAAAACATGTTCTTTGTAAGGGATAAGGTTTGGGTGCTTAGTGTCCTATTCTCCTTTGATCTGACTGATGACCAAAGCTGAATCTCCAAACACAACTAAAGATTTGATTCCCAAATCTATGGCAGCCTTGAGACTAAAGATGCATGCTTCATATTCTGCCATGTCGTTCGTACAGTTGAAGCAAAGTCTGGCCATAAAAGGAGTATGGCATTCTTCTGGAGATATGAGTACAGCGCCGATACCATTACCAAGTGCATTGGATGCCCCATCAAAGAACAGGGTCCATTGGGATCCTTGTTCAGGTCCGTCATATGGTCTGATTCCTTCACAGTTGTCTAATGTCATGATGTCTTCGTTAGGGAATTCAAACTTCATGGACTGATAATCTTCTATAGCTTGATGAGCAAGATGGTCAACTAGCACACTTCCCTTTATAGCTTTTTGGGTTGTGTACTGTATGTCATATTCTGTTAGGATCATCTGCCATCTAGCTATCCTTCCAGACAAAGCAGGCTTCTCAAAGATGTATTTTATCGGATCCATCTTAGATATCAGCAAAGTGGTATGAGTCAACATATACTATCTTAGCTGGCGAGCAGCCCATACCAGAGCGCATCAAGTTTTCTTGAGCAGTGAATATTTGGTTTCACAGTTGGTAAACTTTTTGCTCAGTTAATAAATAGCGTGCTCTTTTCGGCCAGACTCGTAATGGTGCCCCAATACACACCCCATTGAGTTTTCTAAAACGGTCAGATACATGATCAATGGTCTTCCCTCGACTGGTGGAATCAAGACAGGAGGCTCTTGTAAATACTCTTTGATTTTGTCAAAAGCAATCTAACATTCATCATTCCATCTGACTACTTGATCTTTCTTCAACAGCTTGAAGATTGGTTCACAAGTAGATGTTAGGTGAGAGATGAATCTGGAAATATAGTTCAGGCGTCCCAAGAATCCTCTGACCTCCTTCTCAGTACGAGGAGCAGGCATTTCTTGTATCGCTTTAACCTTGGCAGGATCAACCTCGATGCCTTTGTTGCTGACAATGAACCCTAAGAGTTTACCGGACCAGACTCTGAATGTGCACTTGTTTGGGTTCAACCTTAATTTGTACTCCTTTAATCTGACAAACAGCTTTTGCAAGTGACCAAAGTGTTCTTCTTCAGTTTGTGATCGGGCTATCATGTCATCTACGTAGACCTCTATCTCATGATGTATCATATCATGAAACAAAGCTACCATGGCGCGTTGATAGGTTGCCCCGACATTCTTCAGTCTGAATGGCATCACTTTATAGCAAAACGTACCCCACTGTGTAACAAATGTAGTTTTCTCCATGTCTTCAGGTGCCATTTTGATCTGGTTATAGCCTGAGAATTCGTCCATGAAAGAAAATACTTTGTGCTGAGCTGTATTGTCAACCAGGATGTCGATGTGTGGAATTGGAAAATCATCTTTAGGGATGGCCCTGTTTAAATCTCTATAGTTCACGCACATTCTTACTTTGTCGTCCTTTTTAGGCACGAGAACAATGTTAGCAACCCATTGAGGATAGGAAGTAACAACCAGAAATCCAGCATTGAACTATTTCATGACTTCCGCTTTGATCTTCTCTGACATGTCAGGTCTCATACGAAGGACTTTTTTCTTCACTGGTGGATAGTCTTATCTTGTGGGTAGACGGTTTACCATAATGTCTGTATCAAGTCCTGGCATATCTTCGTATGACCAGGAAAAGATCTCAACATAATCATGTAATAGCTGAATTAGGCGCTCCTTGACACTCGGCTCTAGATTGGCACCCACTTTGATTTTCTTTTTATCTTCCTTGGTACCCAAATTGATTGTATCCAATAGCTTCTCATGAGGCTGAATAGCTCTTTCCTCTTGTTGTAGTAGTCTGGCCAATTCTCCAGGCACCTCACAATCTTCCTCACCTTCGTATTCGGCTTGGTAGATCAGATCTTCAGAGTCACTGAAGGCTATAGCAGTATCGTTACCCATGGGATCCGGAATGGAAGGGTACCTGCATTTGTGAGTGTGGGTGTGTGTAAGGGTATAGCCATCTTAAAACAATAAAATGTAAAAGAAAGACAATGAGCACAAAATGTTTATATATGAAAAAGCGTCCATGATTCACTGAATGTCATATGTAGATGAAATAAAAACCCTTACAAATGGACCATTGTGCCTCGGGTAAGACACAAGGTTGAAAATGTGCGAATTGTTTGTGAATATTACAAGTCCAACAGAAATGTAAAAGATAAATTACTGAGATATGAAAGTTATTGGGACAAAGTCTTTGGCTACCCAATTGCAAAGTCCTCCGTTGACCGTAGGAAATATCCAACCTTCCAAGCTTCCATCTTCTTCACCGTCTTCCACTGCATTGACCCCTTGGTTACTAATCTTCAAAGGTGGCCCTCCGGCACGGGCGCGACACACAACCTTCTGAGCAGTTGAAGTAAACCCCAAGCCAAACTTGTCTGATTTGTACGGAATGTCTGGAAGCTTCCCCCAGATGGTGCATCCACCCTTTTCCACTACTGCCTTCACGTCCTTTAGAGATGACATCCGAAGTGGAGGTCTTGTGATCATAGGAGTTGAGGATACCGCCTTGGTCGCTGCTATTTCTTGAGAGACCTCTTCAAAATGTTTGAAAGGGGTTTCAATGAACTTGCCATCCAATTCCATATATCGGAAAGAATTCAGATGACTAATCATGTACTCCTCTTCCCCATGGATAGTTATGATCTTTCCTTGGACAGGGTACTTCAGCATTTGATGCAAAATGGAGGTGACAACACCGGCGTTGTGAATCCAGGGGCGTCCCAACAGACAAGAATAAGAAGGATGGATGTCCATCACATAGAAGGTTGAATTAAAGGACTGAGTTCCTACCTTTATCGGGATGTCCACCTCCCCATGGACCATCCTCTTAGAGCCGTCAAATGCTCTCACAACTATGTTACTGGGTTTTAATGTCAGCCCCTCACAATCCAATCTATCAAGGGCTTTCTTTGGTAAGACGTTCAGAGATGAACCAGTGTCTACCAAGACATGGGCTAGGGTCGTCCCTCTACACTCCACTGATACATGTAATGCCTCGTTGTGTTTTCTCCCTTTAGGTGTCAAGTCAGCATCAGAGAAACCCAGGCCATTATCAGCTGTCAAACTGGCCACACACTCTTGGAATTGGTCAGTCGACGTCTCTTGTGGCACATGAGCTGTCTTCAGAAATTTTACTAGAGCTTTTGCATGTGCCTCAGAGCACAACAAAAATTCTAACATAGAGATTTTGGAAGGGGTTTTCCCCAATTGTTCAACCACATCATAATCACTTTTCTTTATCATCCTCAAGATTTCTTCCATTTCTTTCTTGGATGTTTCAGGGATAGATTGAGCCTTCATCCGGACAGGCTCTTCTTGAATGTTTTTCCCTTTATTCTCAATAGTAGAGGTACTGGTAGGGACAGGAATTGTGTCGTCATTGTTGGTAGGTACGCTTGCAGGTACAATCACTGTTGCAGAGGTAATCTTCGGAACGGCCACGGGTCCAAAGATTTCCTTTGGAGGGGAAATCTATGGAGAGAAGATTCTACCACTGCGGGTAATATTGCTTGTTCCGGAAATGTTATTGATGTCGGAATTGTCCTCTTCAGAGCTCTCTTCTTCGGCAGTCATTTCATCCTGTTTGATACCATGGTAGTAGATTTCTCCACCATAATTCCATGGTACTGTTTTATCTGACTGGTACAGGACCAGCTCGGGCATTGTAATCTTAAGTGGAGTAGTCATTGGAGCAGATGTAATCCTAACGGGTCTTTTAGGGACCCTGGAAGGATTGGCGTAGATGGTTATGATATAAACTTCTTTAACTGGAATGGGTGAAACAGGGGCTTTCTCAAACAAAATTTCTTGGTTATCAATCAGTTGTTGGATACCTTTTTTCAACAGAGGGCAATCAAATGATGAGGATAGGCAAATATGGCAGTCTTTGTCACAACCTGGGAATATACCATCTTTCAATAGATTCAACTTGATGATCGAGAGCGGAGTCAACAATTAATCCACGGTGGGAACAAATGAATCTTCCTCAATAGCATTGGCATTGTGACCATGCCTAGGCACCGGAGAGGAGATGACATTCAGTTTCTCAGGCGCTTCAAACTCAACTTCCTTCACATCTATCAGGTCTTGAATTTTGTTCTTCAGTGCCCAACAATTGTTGGTGTCGTGCCCTGGACTTTCAGAATGGTATGCGCGTTTGGCATTGGGATGGTAGTGAGGAGATGCAGTATTGGGATCCTTTGGGGCCTCTTTTAAATTTGCCAGATTCAATTTCAGAAGATGTGGTAGAACCTGGGCTGGAGTCATTTTAATCTTGGTGAATTGCTGGACTGGCCTTTCCACCCTTGGCTGATTATTTCTTGGCTGGTCTGATGCAGGCTTTGGAATCATAACGGCCCCCACCGTTGGTCGGTGCTCAGTTCTTCCTTGATTTCTGTATGAATAAATAGCATAAAATTCCTTCTTCCCAGTGAAGGGCTTTTTTACAGCTGTAGAGGCAGACACGTCTTTCTGAATTTTCCCACTTCTTATACCGGCTTCCACCCTTTCGCCGGTTAAAATCAATTCAATAAACCCTGCAGAGGAGCTCCCAATCAGATGATTAAAGAAAGGGCCTGATAGAGTTCCCAGGAACATGTCCACCAACTCCCTTTCAGACAAAGGGGGTTGCACCATTCCGGCTATATCCCTCCACTTTTGTGCGTAGTCTTTGAAGCCCTCATTTGATAGCATGGCCATACTCTAAAGTTGAGTACGGGTAGGCGCAAAATCGGTGTTGTACTGATACTGCTTATAGAAAGCTGCTGCCAGGTCTTTCCAATTGTGGACATCAGCCCTTTCCAACTGGTAGAACCAATCAAGTTGCATTCCTGATAAACTGTCTTGGAAAAAGTGGACCCACAAGTCTTTGTCAGTAGAGTGCGGCTGGATCTTCCTGACATATGACCGGAGGTGCATTTTAGGACAAGACACCCCATCATACTTGGCAAATAAAGGCACTTTAAACTTTGGCGGGATTACAATTCCTGACACCAGCCCTAACTCCTCAAAATCCAGACCCGGTACTCTCTGTATTTCCATAGCGGCTAGACGCTCTTCCAGGTGTTTGTACTTGTCATCAGCTGGAGGGTATTGTTGTTCAGAGTAGTCCTCTTCTTCCTCCTCTTCTTCTTCTTCAGAATATGATGGTACTTCCGTTTCTTTTCCTTTTCTTTCCCCTTCATCAGATGTTGTTGGAAAATCTAAGGTACTTCTGGCTTGTCCCTGAAACCTACTACCCATGATTACCACACCAGTTGGCTTCTTCTTCTTTTTCTCTTTCTCCTTTTCTAGCAGAGTCTTTAGCTCCTCCTGCCCCTTGGCTAAGGTCAAGAGTAACTGTTGAAATTATGTATTATGAGCTTGAAGGTCTTTAACCGTCTGTTCGAGATCCATCTTGCTGAAATAAACAGTAGAGGGATGAAGAAACTTGTTGCAAGGACCTGTTTATGTTTATCATGAATGATATGTATTCATGCAATGCTTTTAAGGATTTAAAAATTCAAATTTGTTTCCAACAAAAAGAAACACACGTTATATTAATAAGATAGAATTTGAGTACATCAATGCCCCTAGGGCAAAATAATACAAAATTCTATGATAAAAAGACATTGCGCATCATCTTTGGTGCAATGTAGGTGTTGAGAGTTTGCTCTTCATGAAGTAGCCGAGTGAGTTCCAAAACCTTCTTCTCGCTTGCATAGAATTGGGCTTCGAAAGTATCACACTCTCCTTTGAGCTATATCCAATCCCTTTGTAGGTCTTCGAGTGATGTAGACATGTCAGGATGTAAGATAGTGTATGGAACTTCTCCCTCCTTAACAGGCTCAATAATCACTGGGAGAATGGAAGGGTAAGGCATCATAAGACTTTGAGCACGGGTTCGTACCCACTTGAGGTAAGGCTCAAGAGGTATGGAATTATTGTGTCCCAAAGTCTTTCTATCTACCTTGTTTAGCATCCTCCAAGCTCGAATGAATCTCTGGAGAAGACCTTGATCGTGGTTGTCATGGTCGAAAACCAAGCCTTGAATCAGCATATCATGTGGGCCATCCCTTCAGGCATAACCAAACCGTCTTAGAGCCAAGTGCGGGTTGTAGGTGATGCCTCCCCTAATGCCAAGTAGAGGGACATTAGGGAATTCCCCACAATGGTCGACAATGATAACATTCTCTTTGGATCGAGAACACCAATGGATATGTGAATGTTTAAGTGTCATCAACCTTTGTGACCACCTCAAACCTTGCTCATTATTCAAGACTGATTGGGGAAGATGAGAAATAAACCATCTTGCCAGGAGAGGAGTGCAACACATAAGAACACCTCTTTTCCTCATTGTACGAGTGTGAAAAGAGTGTAAGATATCCCCAAGTAATGTACGCACCGGGTTGTGAGACATGAAGATTTTGACAGCACTTACATCTATGAGTTGGTCGGGATTAGGGAACAAGACCATCCCATAGATGATAAGAGCTACAATCTCCTCAAAATCTTGCAAGTCTAGGGAATTCCAACAGCTTTGGGCCTTCTCAAACAAGAACTTTGCCAAGAAGCCTTTGACACTACTTCTAGTTTCCCAATGGGTTGTGATATCAGATGAGTGCAAGTGCAGGGCTTGAGCAATCTCTTCTGGCTTTGGATCTATTTCCGTACCGTTGAAGGGTAGTTGATTGAGAATAGGAATCCTCAAGAGTTGAGATAATTCTTCCAAAGAGGGCACAAGCTGGTAGTCAGGAAATGTGAAACAGTGATGCAAAGGGTCAAAGAATTGGAAGAGAACCTTCATCATGTCTTCCTCTGAGTTGGAGGTGACCAAGTTGAGTAGACGACCATGCCTGTAGGTGAATGGAGAGTTCTCAGGAATCCTTAAAGCTAGCTCCTTGAGTTGTGGAGGAATTCTTACAAGATTGACTTGGATAGTTTTCTTGCGAAGTGAATCCATATCCTACAAAACAAGAACAAAGATGAATTTCCAAAATCCTTGAAATGGTTAGTGGATGTATATGATGCTTCATGATGTCCATGATGTTATGCACAAGTTTATATGTACAAGCAAATCAAGCAAGTTCCTAGTTTAGGCTTGCATGGGGTTTCATAGGTAAGTACCCTCTTGAAGTTTAGTTGGCTCAACCTGTCCTAGTAATAGTAACCGGGTTCTAAGGAGCTCAATATCACTGGATTGCTTCCTTGTTCATTGTTTTAGTTCAAACCTCATTACTAGCGACCGAAATATTCCAAGAAACCAACCCTCAATGAGTGTAGTATCGAGTATCTACCAACTTCGGACTGCACCAAAGCCGGTCATCTCACTACATCCTAAAAGGCCAAGTTGGTCAAGTAAAGGGTTCTAGAAGTTCATTAGTGCTTCATGACATCACTCAGCGGCCCCGTATTCTCTTTGATTGACTCAAAGGCTGCCGGTACCCACAAATATGTCACACTAACATAGCTATTGCTTGGACTGTGTCGGTATACCCCGCACATTTTCCACAACGTATTGCTATTTACTTATAATGTTTCCCAAATACGGGTGGAGGATTCAAACCCAAACAATAGAACCCAAATGTAAAGCAAACAAATCAAGCAAGGTAAGCAAATAAATGTGATCTAAACCCTAAGGTAACCCCACTTTTATAATACTCCCCAGCAGAGTCGCCAGTTCTGTGATACGATGGGAGAACTGACTTGAGGTTTTGCGTTTTATCGCAAATGTCGCGGTTAGCAAGAGTCGCCACTGACTTTTCTTTTATCCAAAAGGAAAGGTAAAAAAGCACAGGAAAGACCTTTGAGATGTTTTTCTGAGTTCGGGGGGTAGATTATGAAAAGGGAAGGTGCTAGCACCCTTTTCATCCATGGTTTTCCATGGGCTCTTAGTTACTTGCTTAGATCACTTGCTTTGTTTTATTTGAAATAGTGTTTGGTGTTTGGTGTGGTTTTAAAAGTATTTTGTAAAAGAGGCCATTTGTTCAGGAAATCTTTGTAATGATTCTCGTTCGTAAGAATATATACAAAGATGTTTGTCTTTTGAAAATGTTTTCCATATGTTGAAAGATGTTTTGAAATGTGTGTGTTTGTTTTTGAAAATAGCAAGGATTGTTTGAAAAGGAGCAAGTAACTTAGAAGTTATCTACCTACTCAAATGTCTTTCTTGTGCATTTTTTATTCCTTTGACATTGTTGACTTACCATTGATTTAGTAAGCAACCCTATCTTTGGATGTTAACGGGACAGGCGTGGGTCATCGTATAACCATGATTAGCAATATTACAAAGTATCTTAGCATTTTTTAGGGACTAAGATCATTTTTGTAAGGCAACTTAGAATAGCATCATCGAGGGACTATGATCTTATATTTTTTTGTTTTGTCAAGATACTTCGCATGCGTAATATGGCTATTTTTTTGTATAAGGCAACCAAATAGAGGAACCTTAAGGGTGTTTGTGTGCAAGTGTGTTTTATTGCATGATTTTATCTTGAATTAGGATTTTATATTTCATTGATTTTATCTTGCCATACATATCCTAATCACTAACATTTACACTTGAAAGCGATAAAAATGCGGAAATGTAAAGTCCTACGCTATTACAATATTTAGGGGGTGGGGGTACACACTTATGAATAGGGAATCCAGCGAGAAAAATAAAGAAAAATAACAAGGGAAGAAAAAAAGAAAGAAGGAGGGGGCCAGCGCGCTGCTGAGAGGAAGTCAGAAGTTCTGACCCAGGCCTGCTGCAGGATATCAACCTGTTAGTGAAAATGTATAGGTCAGAACTTCTGACCCTAGTGCACTGCAAAACATAAACCTATTAGTGGGGAGGTCAGAAGTTCTGACCCCAGTGCGCTGCAAAACAGAAACCTATTAATGGGGAGGTCAGAAGTTATGACCCTGCTGGGAACATAATAATTTTCAGAAGTTCTGATATTACTGATAACAAAACAGACCTCAAAAGTTCTGGCATCAAAGTCAAAGCTTGGTTTCCCCCTGTACTAATCAGAACATCTGCAGTTTGATTATTTTTCCACAAAACAGAAGGCATGCCTAGGCCAGTCTCAGCAAGTGCCATAACCTTTCAGAAGACAGAACCAAAAAGGTCACAGGCAAGTTATGTACTGATTCACTTCCTACTTAAACATACAGATGCGTGAAAATCTCAAAACATGTACAGCAGCAGCAACAACATGATATCTACATTGTGTTTCTTGGGCATGCAAATCTGATGATGCTTAAACAGTGTGGTGAGAGTCAGCAGGTGCTTACCTTGCTATTGGAAGAAATTCTGTGAACTGGAGTTAATCTAAACTCTGATAGTGCTCTGGACATTTTCTTTGTATGGGTAGATGGAGGGTATATAAGTGGTCATAAACTGTATGGGCGTTCTTTATTTAGGAAACAAATTGGGTGCAAATGAAGTTTTGAGGCAGGAGATTCAAAGTCGTGTTTAAGGCTCTTGAAACACTAGGAATTTTGACAGAGTTTCAAGGTGTTTTCTTTTTAAATTTTTTTTGTTTCTTTTCTAGCAATTTTTCTGATGTTCCTCCCCCTTTCCAATGGACAATGGTGCTCTATTTATAGGCAAAGCTTTATGGGTTTTTTAAACGTTAAGTGGCGCCAATATCCTGCATTAGATGCTGACTTATTCTTGAAGAAAAGTTCATAAAAATTTGTGATGATTGACAGCTTTTAGCCTAGGAAGGGTTAGTAAGCGAGGATTAAGGAAAAGTGACACCCATGAGCGAAAAGTAGCACAAGAACCCATACCTAAATCTGCACAGGAACGTTGTTATGCTGCACGTGGAAAGACCCTTTGGACAAATGTTCAAAAGTAGTTGTGAGCATTAATGAGCATTAAATGGTGATGAGATTGGTCAAGACTAAGAAATATTGTAATGTGAGATTTGCATCATTACTTATATCTGAGCCAGCAGTTCCTACTTCAGCATACAACACACTCAAACTCTGATCTTAGTATCATGTTGCCCCAGCAATTTCTGAGGGTTCTCCAGACTTTCTAGCATGTTCCTTGGATTTGCTTCTGAAAATTCTTGACTTAGAGATTTTGTTTCAGTGTAACACCCCCTCTTCTGACTCCTTCATCTTCTGATTCCAGCATGTTTTGAAGGAGCCTTCAGGCTTCTTTGCTTTCTTTGCATTCCTCTAGAAAACTCTGGTTGAACTTGCATAACTACTGAAAGAGCCATGTTCTGTTTGAAGATTACATGCTGAACCACATTTACAACCTCTAACTGAGTTGGCGTAGCTGCTGAAGAGCCACCTTCTGACTGAATGTTACGTGCTGAGCCAAGTTTGCAACTTCTGACCGTTTCTACCTGGAGGTTGGTTCAGAAGTCCTGAAGTGCCATTTTTCTTAAATAATTTAGAAAAATTCTAAGTATTTAGAATTTAACTTTTTCAAGGTAAAATTTGACTTTTGAGCTTGCAAATGACCACTTTGCTCTTGTAAATGGTTTACTTGGAAAGAAATGATAATTCAGGGCTTGGATTTGTTTAAGAGAAACTTTGAGAATCCAGGATGATTTCCTGAAAAATGAGAGGGCAAATTTTGGGGGACAACACTAATCATGGTTATACGATGACCCATGCCCATCCCGTTTACATCCAAAGATAGGGTTACTTACCAAATCAATGGTAAGATAACAATGTCAAAGGAAAGAGGAAATGAACATGAAGGACTTTTTGAGTAGGTAGAATGCTCCTAATTACTTGCTCCATTTCAAAACAAAAACATCCTTGCTATTTTCAAAATAAAAACCTACACTTTCAAAACATCTTACCAAACTTGAAAACATTTTCAAAAGATCAACATATTTGTATACATTCTTAAGAACGAGAATAATTACAAAGTTTGAATAAACAAATGGCCTCTTTTCAATAATACTTTCAAAAACCACATAAAGCACAATTTCAAACAAAAGCAAGTGATCTAGCAAGTAACTAAGAGCCCATGGAAAACCATGGATGAAAAGGGTGCTGATACCTTCCCTTTTCATAATCTACCCCCCGAACTCAAGAAACAATCTCAAAGGTCTTTCCTGTGCTTTTTCACCTTTCCTTTTGGATAAAAGAAAAGTCGGTGGAGACTCTTGCTAACCGCAACATTTGTGATCAAACGCAAAACACCCAAGTCAGTTCTCCCACCGTATCACAGAACTGGAGACTCTGTTGGGGAAAATTCTAAAAGCGGGGTTACCTTAGGGTTAGATCACATTTACTTGCTTTCATTGCTTGACTTGTATGCTTTACATTATGGTTCTTTGTTTGGGTTTGAATCCTCTACCCGGATTTGGGATACCTTATAGGTAAGTAGTAATACGTTGTGGAAACTCTGCGGGGTATACCGACATGGTCTAAGCAATAGCTACGTTAATGCGACATATTTGTGGGTACCGGTAGACCTTGAGTTAATAAAGGAGAATACGGGGCCGCTGAGTGATGTCATAAAGCACTAATGAACTTTTAGAACCTTTACTTGACCAACTTGGCCATTAGGACGTAGTGAGATGACCGACTTTGGTGCAGTCCGAAGTTGGTAGATACTCGATACTACACTCATTGAGGTTTGGTTTTTTGGGATATTTCGGTCTCCATTAAAGAGGCTTGTGCTGAAACAATGACCAAGGAAACAAACCAGTGATATTGAGCTCCTTAGAACCCGGTTACTATTGCTAGGACAAGTTTGAGCCAACTAAACTTCAAGAGGGTACTTACCTATGAGACTCCATGCGAGCCTAAACCTAAGGATTTGTTTGCTTTGTTTGTATATACATACTTGTACATAACATCATGAGCATCATAACATCATACTCATTCACTAACCATTTCAAGGATCTTGGGATTTATCGTTGTTCTGTTTTGTAGGACATGGATTCTATTCACAGGAAAACTATTCAAGTCAGTCTTGTAAGAATCCCTCCTCAACTTAAAGAACTAGCATCAAGGATTCCTAAAAATTCTCCTTTCACCGAAAGACATGGTCGCCTACTAAACTTGGTCACCTCCAACACTGATGAAGACATGATGAAGGTGCTCTTTCAGTTCTTTGATCCTTTACACCATTGCTTCACATTTCCTGATTATCAACTTGTGCCAACTTTGGAAGAATTATCCCAACTCTTGAGGATTCCCATTCTCAATCAACTACCTTTCAACAATATGGAAAGAGATCCAAAGCCAAAAGATATTTCCCAAGCTCTAGACTTGCAACCATCTGATATCACAACTAATTGGGAAACAAGGAGTGGTGCCAAGGGTTTCCTAGCCAAGTTCTTGTTTGAGAAATCCCAAAGTTGTTGGAACTCTTTGGACCTGTAAGCTTTTGAGGAAATTGATGCTCTCCTCGTCTATGGGATGGTTTTGTTTCCAAATCCTAACTAACTCATAGATGTGAACGCCGTCAAAATCTTCATATCCCGCAACCCGGTGCCTACTTTACTATGGGACATCCTACATTCTTTTCACACTCGCACTATGAGGAAAAGAGGTATCCTTAAGTGTTGTAATCCTCTCTTGGAAAGATGGTTTATTTTGCATCTTCACCAATCTGTATTGAAGAACAAGCAAGGTTCAAGGTGGTCACTAAGGTTGATGACGCTCAAACATTCAGACATTCATTGGTGTTCCCGATCCTTAGATAATGTTACTATTGTCGACCGTTGTGGAGAATTACCTATAGGGAATTGGGTTCGAGCCCCAGTGGTAGCCTTTTGGATTTTTTCATATTTTTCACATTCTGACTTTTCTTTTTTAACAGCGCTGGGCCTCTTTCCTTGGGCCTTATATTTTTTTCTTCATTTCTGACCCCCTTGCTAGCTATTCACACCCCTGGCCCATTTTATTTTCTTTTTCTCATTTTTATTTATTTATTTTCTTAAATATTTTATCTAATACTAAAAAAATAAGAAAAAAATATAAAAAACATTAGATTTATATTTTGATATAGTTTATTTATTTTTTACACAAAAAATTATTTTATTTAATCATACTTTATTTTATTTTACTAATTGGTTTGTAAATTTAATTAAAAACTAGGGTTTTAGTTATTTTCAATTAAAATATATTATTTTAAAATAAAAAAAGACCAAAGATATTTTATAATACTATAAATTATTTTTAAGACAAAAATACCAAAAATATTCTTCTTATAAACTTAATTTATTTTTAATCAATTAATAGATTAGGGTTTTATTTAATTTATTTTCCTAGTAAATTTAGGTTTTAGTTTTTACTAATTTAATTGATTTTTTTTTAGTTAATTAGGTTAAAACAAAATCCCTTTTCCCTCAAAAATCCAAATAAATATCCATTTTCTTTACATTTACATTCTTGTATATTTATTCATTTTTGTACAAATTCAATATGGTTGAAATAGATAATTAGGCTTTTATTTTCTTGCAATCCCCATTTGTAATTTGTACACCCCCCCCCCCCCCCTCCCACAAGTATTGTAATAGCGTAGTAATTTTAAATTCCGCAATTTACCGCTTTATATATAAATGCTAGTAATTAGGGTTTGTATGGAAAGACTAAAACCAATCAATTAGAAAACCCTAATCAAAGACAAAACCAAGCATGAAAAATAATACACTTGTACACAAGCACCCTTAGGGTAAGATCCACTTGGTTGCCTTACAAAATGGCCATATTACGCATGTGAGGTATCTTAGCAAAAACAAGCAAAATATAAGATCATAGTCCCTCGATGACGCTATCTATGTTGCCTTCCAAAAGATCTTAGTCCCTAAAAGAGAATGCTAAGATACCTTGCAACATTGCTAATCATGGTTATACGATGACCCACGCCCGTCCCGTTTACATCCAAAGATAGGGTTACTTATCAAATCAATGGTAAGATAACAATGTCAAAGGAAGGAGGAAATAAACATGAAGGACTTTTTGAGTAGGTAGAATGCTCCTAATTACTTGCTCCATTTTAAAACAAAAACATCCTTGATATTTTCAAAATAAACACCTACACTTTCAAAACATCTTACCAAACTTGAAAACATTTTCAAAAGATCAACATCTTTGTATACATTCTTACGAACGAGAATCATTACAAAGTTTGCCTAAACAAATGGCCTCTTTTCAAAAATACTTTCAAAAACCACACAAAGCACAATTTGAAACAAAAGCAACTGATCTAGCAAGTAACTAAGAGCCCATGGAAAACCATGGATGAAAAGGATGCTAATACCTTCCCTTTTCATAATCTACCCCCCGAACTTAAGAAACAATCTCAAAGGTCTTTCCTGTGCTTTTTCACGTTTCCTTTTGGATAAAAGAAAAGTCGGTGGAGACTCTTGCTAACCGCAACATTTGCGATCAAACACAAAACAACCAAGTCAATTCTCCAACCGTATCATAGAGGATAACACCACATTCACAAAGGGAAATAAATCAATATACATTCTTCACCGGGGAAAACAGAGGCATGCGTTCTTCGAGAGTTATTACTGTACCAACTTCTCTGGAAAAAAGAACCTCTATTAAACAAACGAAATCTTCACTGGAGAAATCTTGGATTGAATCTTCATATCATGCAAAATCAGAAAAGAGGAGAAATAAACCAAAACATGACCGGGGATACTGGCGTTGCAAACCCTATACGACGAAACATCTTGAGCAAAACTTCTCCGAGAAGCAACTGGATTTCGTACATTCCTGGGATCACCACTTTTGTTGTTTCTCTTGCGTCACAAATTTTAAAGTAAAAAAAAATTGTAAATTCTTTTTGAAAATCAATGTTTTTATTCAATCTTTTTTTGTTGCTTTGAAAGTTATTATCAATAATAAATGGGGTCTTTGCAAGCTAAATAAAAATAAGAAATGCAAAGAATTGGGTAAAAGCTCAAATTTTATTAATAGAATGATAGTCTTCGAATGGAGAGACTCCATGAATAATTATAAAGTTTGGAAAATGGTAATATATAATGGAAAAGATACATTGATATACAATGACCATTATCCCCTCTAACAACTTTTGAAATCTTGACCAGCAACTTCTATCGAAGTATGATGAGGATCCAAGAAGTTTGTTGCTCTAATGATCATGTCTTGTCTGATGTAGTTACTTTCCAAGAAAGTCCCTAACTTTTTCCTAAGTTTCCCTTGCGGGTTTTCAACTTAGCGGGAAATTTATTCTGTTTATGTCTCTAATTTTTGCCTAGACTGCCCTTTCGGGTTTTCGGCCTACCAAGACGCTCATTTTTTCCTAAGTCTCCCTTTCGAGTTTTCAACTTAGCGAGTTTTTCTTTTATTTATTTAGGTGGAGTATTTCTTGACTGTATCAGCATTCATGAGATGTGGGAACTCCTCGCCATCCATAGTTTCAATAATTAATGCACCGCCAGAGAAGGCTTTCTTGACAACATATGGGCCTTCAAAATTGGGAGTCCACTTTCCCCTAGAATCAGCTTTAAAAGACATGATCTTCCTAAGCACGAGGTCGCCTTCTCTAAATTCACGAGGTTTGACCTCTTTATCAAAATATTTCTTCATTCTCTTCTGATATAACTGTCCATGACACAAAGCTGTCATTCTATTCTCTTCGATCAAATTCAATTGGTCAAACTGGTTCTAGACCCATTCAGCCTCTGTCAACTTGGTTTCCATTATCAAACGCAAAGAGGGAATATCGACCTCAATTGGGAGTACTACTTCCATTCCATACACAAGGGAGAACAGGGTTTCTCTTGTTGAGGTGCGGACATATGTTCGATATCCATGCAAAGCAAAAGGGAGCATTTCATGCCAATCCTTATAAGTAACAACCATCTTCTGGATAATCTTCTTAATATTCTTATCAGTAGCTTCAACAGCCCCATTCATCTTTGGCCTGTACGGAGATGAGTTATGATGGATAATCTTGAATTCTTCACATAGTTCTGTCATAATTTTGTTGTTCAGATTTGAGCCATTATCGATGATAATTCTGTTCGACACACCATACCGACATATAAGATTATTCTTAATGAATCGCACAACCACCCGCTTGGTAACATTAGCATATGAAGCAGCCTCCACCCACTTGGTGAAGTAATCAATTGCTACCAAGATGAAACGATGTCCATTCGAAGCTTTGGGTTCTATCATCCCAATCATGTCAATACCCCACATGGAGAAAGGCCACGGGGTGGAAATCACATTGAGAAGTTTTGTAGGCACATGAACTTTGTTCACATAAATTTGGCATTTATGACACTTCTTTGCAAAATTGTAACAATCAGATTCCATTGTCAGCCAATAGTAACCTGCCCTTAGCATCCTTTTAGCCATTGAGTGTCCGTTGGCATGAGTTCCAAATGAACCTTCATGAATCTCATGCATCAACATGTCTGCTTTATGTCTATCCACGCATCTGAGCAAGACCATGTCATAATTTCTCTTATACAACACATTTTCATAGAGGAAGAAACTGCCAGCCAATCTTCTCAATGTCTTTCTATCTTTCTTCGAAGGACCAATCGGGTATTCCTGAGTCTAAAGGAAATGCTTGATATCATAATACCAAGGTTTTTCATCTGCTACCTCTTCTGTTGTGATCACATGAGCGGGCCTATCCAGTCGCCGAACCATAATTTGAGGTATATCATTCCAAGTATTCCCTTGATACATAGAAGCCAGAGTTGCCAGAGCATCCGCCATTTAATTTTCATCTCTTGGAATATGATGGAATTCAAGCATAATCTTTGTAAGGGATCAAGTCGGGGTGACGAGTATCCCATTCTCCTTTAATTTGATTTATTACTAAAGCTGAATCACCTTACACATCAAGAATTTTAATTCAAAGATCGATGGATTCCTCGAGACCCTTGATGCAAGCCTCATATTTTGCCATATTATTAGTATAATCAAATGTCAACCTTGTAGTAAAAGGAATGTGCGATCCATGTGGAATGACAATCACAACACCAATTCCTTTACCATAAGCATTCACAGCTCCATCAAATATCATACTCCAATAAGATTCAGGATCAGCACCTTCCTCAGGAAATGGTTCATCATAATCTTTCACTTTCAGAAATATCACATCTTCATCGGGAAATTCATACCCTACAGACTGATGATCCTCCACTGGTTGGTGAGCAAGATAATTGGCCAACACGTTGCTTTTAATAGCTTTTTGAGTACGGTATTCGATATCATATTCAGATGACAACATTTGCCAGCGGGCAATTATCCCAGCCAGAGCATGATTTTCAAAAATGTACTTGATTGGATCCATTTTAGAGATCAACCAAGTGGTGTGATTCAACATATATTGCCGCAAACGTTTTTCCGTCAAGGCCAGAGCACAACATGTCTTTTCCAGCATGGAATTCTGTGACTCACAATCATTAAAAATTTTACTGAGATATTAAATGGCATATTATTTCTTCCCTGTTTCATCTTGTTGTCTCAGAATACAGCCCATGGATTTATCTAACACTGTCAGATACATAATCAATGGTCTTTCTTCAATAGGAGGGAGCAAGATAGGAGGTTCAAGCAGATATTCTTTAATACTTTCAAATGCCCTTTGGCAGTCATCCGTCCACACACAACCTTGATCTTTCTTTAACAACTTAAAGATCGGTTCACATGTTGCAGTCATGTGGGAAATAAATCTTGAAATATAATTCAAACGCCTGAGGAACCCTATGACTTGCTTTTCAATTCTTGGTGCTGGCATCTCTTGAATTGCTTTGACTTTATCAGGGTCAACTTCAATTCCTTTCTGGCTAACAATGAAACCCAACAATTTCCCCGATCAAACATCGAAGGTACATTTATTTGGATTCAAGCGGAGACGATACTTCCTCAAACACTGAAATAATTTCAATAAATATTCTACATACCCTTCTTCCATCTGGGATTTAGAAATCATGTCATCAACATATACCTCGATTTCCTTGTGCATCAGATCATGGAATAGGGTTGTCATAGTCCTCTGGTACGTTACACCAGCGTTCTTCAACCCGAATGGCATCACTCTGTAATAGAATGTTCCCTAGGCTGTGATGAACGTTGTTTTTTTCCATGTTTTCTGGAGCCACTCTTATTTGATTATAACCGGAAAATCCGTCCATGAACGAGAAAAATTATAATTTTGCTGTGCTATCCACTAACATATCAATGTATGGCAATGGAAAATCATCTTTTGGACTAGATTTATTTAGATCTCTGTAATCTATGCACATGCAGACTTTTCCGTCTTTTTTCAATACCGGGACAATATTGGCAATCCAATGAGGGTACACTGACGTCACAAGAAAACCGAAATTAATATGCTTTAGAACCTCCTCTTTGATCTTCACTACCATATCTGGGTGAGTTCTTCTCAACTTCGGTTTGATTGGCGGGCACTCTGGCTTCAACGGCAAACGGTGCTCTACAATATCTGTATCTAGACCAGGCATATCTTGATAAGACCAAGCAAAAATATCCACATACTCTTTCAACAACTCAATCAACCTACTCTTCACATCAGGATGCAACAATGCTCCGATCTTGACCTCTTTCAGATCTTCTTATGAACCTAAATTGATTACTTCCAATGGCTCTTTATATGGATGAATGATGTTTTCCTCGCGCTCAAGCAACCATGAGACCTCTTCTGGAATCTCATCATAGTCTTCTTCTTCGGCCCCATACATAGGACATTCAAAGTTGGGAGAGGGTGCAGGGTCATTTTATTCAACGGGTTTTTTTAATTAATCTTCACATATGATTTATGATTGCATTTAAAAACTGACACATATAATAAGTGATCATGCAGATTGTTTTTCAGTTATTATTTACTTTGAAAGTTTTTTTTCTGATTACCATTTTCCAAGAAAAAGTTGAAAATAAAGACACAATTTGGGAAACAAA
The DNA here is from genome assembly GCA_948472305.1 of Vicia faba. Taxonomy (NCBI): domain Eukaryota; kingdom Viridiplantae; phylum Streptophyta; class Magnoliopsida; order Fabales; family Fabaceae; genus Vicia; species Vicia faba. Next base: position 907,972,835 of record OX451738.1, on the reverse strand, counting down.
GACAACTTTTATTATTGATTCTAAAAGTCACAGCAAACAGATAAGCCCTACAATATTAATACTCCCACCTTGGGTAGAGTGAAAGCTTTTCAAAAAGATTAACAAAACAAATTAATTTGAAACATGTATGCAAGAGGGAATATCAATGGTGGTCCAGTTCTGAACTCTAACTTCGTGCGTCATGTAATTTGGCATTTCCGACTCTGCTTCATCTTCCACAATGGAATTAATCCCGGAAACAGTTTGATGAAGATACCCCCCGCTACGAAAAATGTCTTGGTACTTGCATGCAGCAGACTTCGGCTTCATGCTCTTACCTTTTTCATTCTTCAAAGAGAACCCCAAGCCGGATCTGTTCTTGTTTACAGGTGGATCCACAATTTGTCCCCATACTTCACTATGACCCTTACGCACAACCTGTTGCACATCCTAGAGCGAAACCATAGAATTCTCATTTCCTCTTATGTTGTCAATAAATAAAGCTTGGAACTGAGTCCCAACAGCAGCTTCATCCACCTCCACAATGCTGAAGGAGGACAAATGAGATATCAATAATGCTTGTTCCCCATTTATGATCACTACTTTCCCTTCACGTACAAATTTTAGTTTATGGTGTAAAGTTAAAGTGACAGCCCCTGCCTCATGAATCCACGACCGTCCCAACAAGAAGCTATAAGTGGGTACAATATCCATGACATGGAAAGTAATCTAAAACAAATGTGGGCCTATATGAATAGGAAAGTCCACTTAGCCAATAAAGGATTTCCTCGATCCATCAAACGCTTTCACAATGATGCCACTCGGGCGTATAGGCATTCCTTGATATTTCAACTTGATAAGAGTGCTCCTCGATATAACGTTCAAAGCATATCTGTTATCAATCAGCACATTGGATAGTGAATCATTCTTGCAATTCATAGAGATATGGAGGGCCAGGTTGTGATTCGTTCCTTCATCTGAAAATCCATCATCGCAGAAACTCAAGTTATTACATGACGTAATGTTCCCTACTATGCTGCTGAATTGGTCTACAGGAATATCATTTTCCACAAAAGCTTGGTCCGATACGCTCATCAGAGATTCTCTGTGAGCAGGGGAGTTTATCAACAAAGCCAAGATAGATATTTTTGAAAGAGTCTGCAGTAGCTGATCTACAATTCTGTAGTCGCTCATCTTGATTATTTTCAAAATATCATCCAATACTTTCTCCAACGTAGCTCCACTAGACTCACCCGTAGCCTTCTTGGGTTCAACATTCTCAGCAATTTTCTTTCCAGGACTAACATTTTCTCTATCAACTGGTGCAAACACATGACCACTGCGGGTCACTCTACTATTCTCAAAAATATTTCCAACATCAGGCATTGGCTGGATGGGAACTTCCACACTATCCTCCAAGATTGTAGCGTTATATTTGTAGGGTACAACCTTATCTGACTTGTAGGGAACAGGACCCGGAAAACTAATCACCAATGGGTTAACAACTGGCTTGCTATAATATTCAACTTCAAAATGGGCGGGTGCACCAAAACAAGGTACAATGACGTTTACCCATTCTTCAACACAATCAGTCATTATTGAGTCATTTCTGGAAAACAAATCCTCCTCTAAAGAGAAATACTCATCTGCGGAGGCATACTCTTCATCCGACTCTTCTTCAGCCAAACAAATCTCAATCATATCAACTTCATGGTAATCATCCCTTTGACCTGTAATCTTGATGGTTCCATTATCCAACAACAAATGAACACATTTCCTCATAATAGAACATCCTCGGGAGTCCCGGTAGCAAATTTGATAAGATCCATACTGGTGTTCCACCTGACCAGCCAAGTGGCAGAAAGTAGCATGCAGTTGTACAAAATCCTCATTCACATGTTCCACATCAAAGATTCTGAACTCTCTAGAACATCCAGAAACCATATCCACCTCCTCTTCATACTCTGCTCTTGGCTTAATTATGTGGATGAGGCCCTCATCCATCATCTCCTGCAAATCAGCCTTTATCTTGTTGCAACCTTGTATGTCTGTACTACAAATAGCACAACCGGAATGGTCATGCGTATAGTAGCTAAATTTACAAAGGTCTTCATGCATTTTCACCAAATCTCCTCTAACCAGATGAATATCAAAAATCCGAAGTCGCATGGACAACCGGCCACCATATTCACAACATTTACTTCTCCATGCTTGGATAGAGGATTATCTTTCACATTGGGGCCCACATCTTTAAAAGATAAAATACCAGACTTCACCAATTTTTTCACCTCAGTCTTAAAAGGATAACAATTCTCAACATTATGCCTGGTGCTCCCCGATGAAAAGCACATGTTTGGTTTGCCTTGTAATACCAAGGCAATGGTGATGGTACAACGGGAGGTGGTCGGGTTTGAACTAACTTCTTCTGAATCAATGTCGGTAGTAATTCCGTATAGCTCATAGGAATAGGATCATAACTCTCCCTTTTCTGATTATACCCTTGATTCCCCTGCTGGGACGGTCTCTGATAAGCAATAGTGGTTGCTGCTATACTCACAACTAGAGTAACTGAGGCGACTTACTAATGACGCTGAGAACTCCTTCTAGGAGTGTTAACCCTTCTCTCTTGCATGACAACATTTGCATCCCATTCCTTCTTCTTGGTAAACCCATATATGGCTTCTTCACACCTCCAGATGCTTCACCTTTCGTTAAATGGCCCTCTCTTACAGCCTCTTCTAAGCAGATACCCATGCCTACCATTTCAGTAAAGTCACTTGGCGCACTCGCTACCATCCTCTTGTAGTAGAAAGCACCCATAGTTTTCAAGAAAATCTCAGTCATCTCCTTATCTTCCATGGGGGGAATCACTTGGGCGACTACCTCACGCCATTTATGTGCATATTCTTTGAATGATTCCCTGTCTTTCTGAACCATGGCCCTGAGTTGATCACGGTCAGGTGCCATGTCCATGTTGTACTTGTATTGTTTGATGAACGCTTCTCCCAAGTCATTAAAAGTATGGATGTTGATGCTGTGCAAACTCATATACAACTTCGGCGCAGCACCAGTCAAACTATCTTGAAAAAAGTGAATCAGCAGACGCTGATCATCAGTATGGATAGACATTCTCCTTGCATACATCACCAGATGGGCACAAGGGCAAGTGGTTCCCTTCTATTTCTCAAACTCCGGGACCTTAAACTTCGCAGGCACCTTGACATTTGGGACCAAGCATAATTCATTCACGTTCTGCCCAAATAACACTTTTCCCCTGAGGGCCTTCATCTCCCTCTGCATCTTGTCAAACTGTTCTTGAAAATCATCCATTTTGTCATAAAGACCCAAGTCTTCACTTGGTGGAGAGAAAGGACGACACACATCATCGTTAACAAACAGAACCATATTCATCGAAGGAGGTGCAACAGGAGAAACATGCACCACAGGAGGTGCAGGAGTTACAATAGTCTGAATAATTGGAGTATCTTGAGGACAAAGGTTGAAACCTTCAGGTGGAAAATTCTTTGGCATTCCCCATGGGTAACCTTGAGGCATGCGATTCTGAGCAACAGTTGGAGTAGCAGACATAGGAACAATTGGAACTTCAGTAGTAACCCTTGTTGGTTGAGGTTGAACACTCGGTGGCTGATTCTGAGTAGCCACCAGAGATTCCATCAGAGCAGTAAGATTGGCCATGTCGGCCTTCAAAGCAAAAACCTCCATGCGTGGCTTGCGATTCTCTTGTTCTAAGTTGTCCATCTTCCTTCTGAAATTAGCCCGAGTGTTGTAGTGATGAGTCAGCTTGCTGAACGAAGTAAAGAAGCTTGGTAAGACACATGGATATGCATAAAAAATGAAAGAAATATGTGCAATATGATGCATGATATGCAATGCACATGATTTTATTTTATTATTTAATATTTCAATGTATTTGAAATTTATAGACACATTGCAAATATCAAAGTAATAACACATTTGAGAATACTAAATTTTTTTATTATAATAACTTCAAAATGGATTACAAGTTTCAACAATCCCAAGTACAAGATGAAAATAAAGTCTAAAACCCTAATAAGTAAAGTTGATGGAGATCACTCGATACATTGGCGCTTCCCTGCAAGCCTGGAAATATGAGCCTTCAACCTCTAGTTTTCTTCTGCATATCTGGTGGCAACCTCCTTCGAATCACTTGAATCATGAAGTGAGCAACTAGCATCTAATTGAGGATTAGGAGAAAATAAATCCCCTAGCCTCTCCATGGTCTCTACCGCCCGGCTCTCAAGAATCTCAATCAAGTCATATTTCTCCTTCAGGTCTGCTCTATAGGAAATTTCTAAAGTTTGGCACTTATTCTTCCAATCGTCCTTTTCCTGTTGCATCCTAACCAAAGCGAGCTGCAACTCTTCTAGATCATCTAATAAGGGAGGAGTGGTCTTCACAAATAAACCTGGCATAGGTGTTTCCCGGGAATACGACATCTTCAACTGAATAGCTCTTGTTTGGACCCACTTAAGATATGGCCCCAAAGAAACAACACCACTAGGTCCCAAGTCTTTCCTACTCTTCTTATGAATGTGACGCCAGGCCTTCACAATCTGCTCCTTAGCTTCCCTATGGTCTTATCCCTCTTATAGAAAGAAACTACTCAAATGAATACTATTTGGTTTATCCCTCATCAGATAACCAAGTTGTCGTTGTGCAAGAACATGGTTATAGTTGATTCTTCCCTTTGTACTAAGAAGAGGTACATTGCAGAAACTACCACAACTGTCAACAATCTCTACATCCTGGTAAGCTCGATGATACCAGTCAATATCCGACTGAGTAAGTGCCATGATTTTAGGATCCCAATGGGGTTCCTTCCTGACGTCCCAAAAAGCATCAGACTGAGGCATATGAGAGATAAACCACCGGTACAACAAAGGCGTGCAACAGATAATCATCCCTCCATGATAAGAATTATGAAGATGAATAAAGTAATAAGTATCACCCAACAATGTAGGAACTGGATTTCCAATCATGAAGATCCTGATAGCATTAACGTCAATGAACTTATTCATATTAGGAAATAAGAACAACCCGTAAGCAAGTATAACAAAGATGGCCTCAAAAGCGACTGTACTCTTCATCCTGGCAAAGTAACGAGTTTTCTCCAATAAGAATCGGGCTGGTAATCCTATAATAACTCATTTAGTAGTCATATGGGATTCCACCTTAGACTTCCCCAGATGAATCAAATCAACAATCTCATGTGGTTTTGGCTCACCCTCCAAACCAGTAAAAGGAACACGATCGGTAACAGGTAAATCCAACAGATAAGAATATTCCTCCAGTGTAGGCATCAACTGATAGTCAGGAAAAGTAAAGCAATGATACATCGAATCATACAACTGGACCAAGGTCGAGAGGAAACCCTCCTTCATCCTAATCTTCATGAGAGGAATGATGGATCCATACTTCTTCCGAAAATCTGCAGGACAGTCGATCTCGGGAATTAGACTGATCAACTCATCTATCTTGGGATCCTTGAAACTGTACTTCCCGATCTTTCTTTTTTCCAGAATCCATAGTCAAAAAGTACCTGAGATATTTACAATGGTCAACTTTTAAGCCTCTTGAAATAAAATTTCTTCAAAAGATGCTTATGGGTGCATGGATGCATGATGCAACAATCACACATAAGATCACACATATAGGGTTCATAGGTTCAACATCACGAGCATGAGGTCGAAGGTACTACCCATAAGGTGTTGGTGTAAAAGTTATCACCTTCCAAACAAGGTTCTAAAGGTTCCCAGAGTCTATATACTTCCTTCGGATATTACCAACTTCCCGATTAACTCGGTAATTAGTAATATTCTCAAGAAAAACTCGTTCGAGAATAGTATCGCGTGACAACTATTTCTGGATTACTCCGTAATAGCTTCCGCACTACACCTAAAAGGCCAAGATGGGTTAAGTATTCTACGGTCCTCAGCTTTAGCAGGATCCCAAGTCGAAAGAAGCACGTCTTCCCGATTACTCGGTAAACGACACCACAGTCAAAGGGGCCTCCACTGAGTGGGGGATCTCATGCCTCCTTTTTTGGGATTACTCCCTCAAAGTTAACATGACTATACCACCCTTCCTATCTTAAAGTTTTCCCAAGTCCGGGTATAGGACTTATGAGTAATCACCAAGCATCCTGAAAACCAGGAAAGTCCAAGCAAACATATACATAACAAATAACATAACACATAAACAAAAAAAGCATAGATACAAATATAAACAAATATAGGTTTAACCCACTTAGGGATGGACCAGCAAGAGGTCAATCTTTCCCCAGTGAAGTCGCTATTTTTTTGTAGCGGTAGAAATGTTTAAGACTAAGCCATTGGATTGACTAGACTTATACAGATCAAAATAGAAATCGCCACCGCACTTTATTGTTTCCAAAGTAATGGGAAAAGAGAGAGTAACCCACAAAAGAGGGGGAAAGATTCAAGGTAAGGGGGTTGGTTATGCAAAGGGAAGGTATTATCACCCTAAACATCTACGGTACTCCGCAGGAACCTCTTTGTAAAATCTGTATATTTTGGCTATAAAATGTTGTATAAAAATAGATGGTGGAGGTGAGAAAAGAAATATATTTTTTATGATTTTTGCACCCGCCACGGTTGCAAACCTTTAGTGCCTAGGTACCACCTTCCGTGCAATAGGGGATCAGGGTACACGTAGTTCCTCTTTAAAAAATTTTAAATTACAAGTGTGTTAGTTAATTTTATGAGATAAGACATCATCGTCATTGTCCGTGTGGAAAACATACTTACTACCAACAATCATGAGAAAGGAGAATTATCATCATCTCAAAGTGAAGGATATGGATTGGATTTTTTTAAAATCAGCAATGCCTCACTCAACACCCAAGTGCAAAATATCTCTCTTTACTACATATTTTAGAAGTATAGTTGTTTGCATCACTATAAGGATTGACAAGAGCCTAATATTTTGAGAAAAGTTTGAGATGAAAGCCAAGATGGCAAAATGGTTTGAATGAGATTGATTGATTGTTAATCTTCTCACAAGAAAATGTTAAAGTATTATTAATGTTGATTAAATTTTATTCATGAAAATGTTTGAAAATGCATGGACCTAAGTCCAAGTTTATTATGAAAGTGGTTCAAGTTTAAAAACAAGAAGAGTTTTCAAAAAGAGGGAGAAGATTTTTGAAATTAAAGAAGATGGGAGGAGAAGAAGAGACTATCCTAAAGCATAAGGTAAAAGCTAGGGATAGGAACCATCTAACCAACAAGAAGCCAATACTCGACATTTTGAGCCAAGATACAATTCCTGTTCTTTGGATTGAAACCAAGCAAACAAAGATACTAGACCTCTTGAGGGAACCAAACTTCAAGTGTATTAAGTCTTCACAAAAATTGGGCAGAGTAACGGCTTTATACGCGCGAACTCCGGATTAAAAATTGTTGTACCCCAAAATTTTCCCTCTCATTTTACTCAATACATACTCCTAAAGGTCCTCAATTTGCTCAAGTTTGCCCAAGAGTTGACCAGACAAACTCTCTTCTAAGGCAGTGTGTCTCAAATTAGGGTTTCCACTTTCATCAAGATGTGTGGATCAAAAAGGCCCCAAATTCTTTACAAGGTCCTAATATGTTCCCAAGATTTTCCATGTCAAATTTCAAGCCTTGCACAAGAAGTTTGCTCAGTCAACTGCTCAGATGCTTGAAAATCAACTAAACTAGGTCAAAAGTCAACTGTGGCCCACATACAGTAAAAATTCAAGATTTTTGCTCAACATCAACATATTTAAGTGATATCCATCATTTTATCAAGGGTTGATCATGATTCCTCAAGAAATGCTCCTAACTCATCAAAACCCAAAAGTTCCTAAATTAGGGTTTCTTAGGAAAAGTCAACCAAACTTTGACCAAGCATAACTTCTTCATACTTTATCAGAAATTTTCCATCCAAGGCTCATTTTGAAGAGGACTCAATTCCCTACAACTCCTCTTTATCCCACAAGTTCAAAATATGCACTCATAAAAAGATATGAATTTCTACATTATAGGTCCTTTTGAAAAGTCAACAAAAACACGTTTTGGATCAAAGCTTCTTACATGAACATGGAAGACCCAATTGAGATGAGAACAAAAGGGTTGTTTAGGGAACATCCTAAAATTTCTAAAAAGTCCAAGAACACCCTCTTAGGGTTAAAGTTGAGGGAGAAATGTATTGTCAAAATTGACCAATTTTTGGAAATGTGCATGAAGTCAACATTGATCAAAATGACTTTTTTTCCAAATGGGCCAATGTTTTCTTATTTGAAACTTGTTCCTAAGATGGCCCACGACCCCTGATCTTATCCACCTATTATTTTAATATTTTTATTTTTGATTTTGATTTTTTTATCCATTTAAATCAAAATAAATCAATTTAAATAGTAGAATAATCAAATAAAATCAAAGATTTGATTTTCTGATCATATTATGAGTCCATGAACAGCTAGAAAATCAAAAAATTCGTGCAAGAGATAATTTATTAGAAAAGATCTTAATTTGGTCTATTTTGGAAACAAATCATACAAGGCAAAGAATGAAATCAAATCTCCATAATTTGCAAATATATGATCAGTTTTTATTGACCTAAATCATTCTATGATATATACATAACATTTCCAAAGCATAAAAAAGGGTTTGGGGTCGTGAAAACAAGGGGATGAAATTGCAAATTTTGGAAGAAAAAGTGCAGACTGTATTCTCTTCCATAGGCCGTGTCAAGTAATTCCAAAGCCAACAATCTGTTCCTGGATGTGTTCTGAAGCCATTCCAATCATCCTCAAGCCTTAAAACCTTCAGAAATCATGCCTCATAGTGCCACAATTTGCATCTTTTTTTAAGATTCATTTTCAATGATTTATCCATCATAAACATGTTTTGATCATATATACATGCTTGCTATAATATTTGCAATGTTTTTGATTGGTTTGATTGAAGTTTAAGTGCAGGAATGGCACGACGCCATTGTTAGGGTTTTGAGGTCCCAAATTGGGAATTCTATATAAAGGCAAAATTGGACAAAATTAGGGGTATTATCATGCTCAGGAGATGATTTGCAGTTGATCCATGTCTTTGGTTTGAATTTATTCTGCTTGTGCTGCGTTTTTGAATTTTACAGGTTTAAGGCTACGAACAAAATCCATCACTATAGCTTTTAGTGACGGAAACGACTGTAGGTAAAAGTGTGGCCAAAAACAACAGTTATGGGAAAGAAGACAATTAGGTGGCAGAATCCCGTTGGGTGATTCGAATCAAGCGCGCATTTAGGAAAGATCATTTTATTTCCTTTACATTTTATTTATGTTATTAAATATACAACTAACCATCCCAACAAATTTTATTTTCTTACTTTGTTTCTACAAATTCAATGCATCATCATCCAAAACGCCTACCATGTGATACCACAATCTAGCCCGTGGATGTATCAATAATTCAGATACAACGCTTCAAACATTGAAGGACTATGGTGCTCTCTCAGGCTGGCACAACACAAACCCATTCTTTTCTTTTCTATTTTATTTTTTTAATTGTTTTACTAATTATTTTCTTTTATTAAAATAACACCAAAAAATCATTATTTTTTATTTAATCAAAAAATCATCAAAAAAATATAAAAAATCATTTTTTTCATAAAAATATTATATTTCCTTAATTAATTAGTTTAATTTAATTTAGGGCAAATTTAATTCCTTTTTTATAATTTAAATTAATTAGAAATTAGGGTTTTAATTTGTATGTAACCTAATTAATTTTTCTATAAAAAAAAACTAACATAAATCTTTTTTTCAATTAGATTTTTTAGGTTTCCTAAATTATTTTCGCATTTAATTCGCCGCGCACATTTTTTAATTTCCTTTTATTATTACTGTAACTGTTTCGAGGTTGTAATTGTAATTAGGGTTTAAATTCCGCATTTTTATTTTCAGTCCAAAATAATTATGTATCTGCAAAAGCCTTGTAATAGTTAGGACTTTAAACTTTCTTGCTTTTAATTCCGCAAACTATAAACTGCTAAGATATATGTTAATAGGATTGTATGGAAAGACTAATTGAAAATTAATACGGTAGAAAACCCTAAATGTGCAAAGATAAATTAACTGAAAATTACACTCGCACATGCTCACTCCTAGGGTTTGCCTCACTTGGTTGCCTCAGAAATAATGGTTGTGTCCCTCGAACATAGGAATATCTTAGCAAAAGACCCTCAATCTAAAATTCATCATAAAGATCATAGTCCCTCCATGTCCCTTGAGTTGCCTACAAGAAATGATCTTGTTCCTCGATGTTGCTTACGAATATATGATGACAGTCCATTCAAACTGCTAAGGTATCCTTACATGTTGCCTTCAATGACCATTTCGTCCCTTTTTAGGCCCTCAAACTCCAACGACGGTGCTACCTATTCCTTAATAATGGGATAGCATTGTCTAAAAGGAAAACGAACAGAGCTTTTTTCGAGTAGGTAGAAAATCTGAAGTACTTGCTCAAAACAATAAAAACTCTTTTACACAAACACTTTCAAAATAGTTTTCAAAAACAACTTCGTCACACGCTTGAGAACCGATACAAGGGTTATCATGAAGTAAACAAAAATTTTCAAAGCAAAGCACACACAAGCAATTTCAAAATGAGCAAGTACCTAAGAGCCCGTGGAAAACCACGGATGGAAAGGGTACTAACACCTTCCCTTTCTATAATCTACCCCCCGTACTCAGAAATCTCGAAAAAAGGTTTTTTCTGTTCTTTTTACTTTTCCATGATTGGATGAAATAAAAGTCGTTGGCGACTCTTGCTTACCGCAACATTTTGCGAACAAAAAACGCAAACCAGTAAAAATAGTCAGTTCTGCCACCGTATCACAGAACTGGCGACTCTGTTGGGGAATACTAAATAAAGTGGGGTATACCTTAGGATCTAGGCCATTTTTAACTTGCTTTCTTGTTTGTTTTGCCTGCTTTATCTTTAAGGGTTTTTAATTGGGTATTGTTGAGGATCCTACACCCGGATCTGGGGACACTTATTAGGTAAATAGCAATAGATCATGGAGACTGTATGGCGTAGACCAATATGGTTTAAGCGATGGATGTGTTGGTGTGGCACTTTGGTTGGTACCGGTATCCTTCGTGGGGAAACGAGGAGAATACGGGGCCACCGCGTGGTATCGTGAAGCACTAACGGACCATAGAACCTTAGTTGAACAAACTTGGCCATTAGAAAGTAGTGAGATAGCCGGCCTCGGTGTAGAGCTAAGTATTGGTTGATACTCGATGCTACTCTCATTGAGATCAGACTTTTGGCATATTTCGTTTGCAAGAAAAGATTGCTTGAGCTGAGACGATGCCTGATAAAGGATGGTCAGTGATATTGAGATCCCTTAGAACCTGACTACTATTTATATGACAGGCTGAACCAATCCAACTTCAAGAGGGTACTACCTTAAACTCAGGCAAGCCTTAAACCTAAGAACTTGGTGGGATTTGTTTGTGCTTGTTATACTTGTGATTTCTCAACATAATCATGACATCATGACATCATAAACATGGCATATCATACTAAACATTTCAAGGATCTCAAGGGTCTGTGATGTAGCTCATGGTGAACCAGACGTCTAGCAAGGGGCAAGGGGATTTATTTTCCTCTAGCCAATATTGTCAAAGGATCTTGAGTCAGGGGCTATGACCCACTCGATATGGTGAGCTTGACTCTTGAAGAAGGACTCTCAATGACACAAAGTTTCTTCAATCAAGCTGCAATCAAATTCTAACAGTTTCTTGTTTACCCCACGAGATCCTTGAAAACATTGCACGCATATCATACACATCATTACAGGTACCAATACATGTTTCTCATCTTCTTCGTTGTTTATTTCAGCAAAAATGTCTTCCGAACAAAGCATCAAGGACCTTCAGGCACAAAATGCCCAATCCCAGCAAATGTTCATAAATTTGTCAAAAGGGTAGGAGGATCTGAAAACCCTCATCCTGAAAGAGAAAAAGAAAAAGAAGAAGGCTGCCAGTATTCTGAATATAGGTAGAAGGTTTAGAGGACCGTTGAAGCAACAAGTCGATCAGACCTCTTCATCTAAGGAAGGGGAGAATCAAGAAGAAGAGACAAGGGAGAAAGATCCCAGTCCTGAAGTTTCTGACAATGATACCGACTACAATGATGAGCAGTATCCTCCCACTGAGGATAGATACAAGTAGTTGGAAGATCGCTTGAATGTTATGGAGGTCTAGAGGATACCTGGGTTGGATTTCGAAGAATTGGGATTGGTGTAGGGAGTTGTCATCCCGCAGAAGTTCAAAGCTCCAATTTTTGCAAAGTATGATGGGGTGTCCTGCCCAAAACTCCATCTCCGTTCTTATGTCAAGAAGATTTAGCCTCACACCGCTTATAGGAACTTGTGGGTCCATTTCTTTCAGGACAGTCTGTCTAGGACTCAGCTTGAATGGTTCTATCAACTAGAGAGAACCAATGTCTGTAACTGGGAAGATCTGGCTGCTGCTTTTTATAAGCAGTATCAATATAACACTGACCTTGCCCCTACCCGTACTTAACTCTAGAGTATGTACATGGGCACAAGCGAAGGTTTCAAGGACTATGCGCAAAAATGGAGAGACCTGACAGGGAGAGTCCAACCCCTTTGTCTGATAGGGAGTTGGTGGATATGTTCCTTGGTACGTTGTATGGTCCTTTCTTCAATCACTTGATTGGTAGCTCCCCAGCTGGTTTCACCGAGCTGATATTGACTGGAGAAAGAGTTGAAGCTGGGATCCGGAGTGGCATGATCCATAAAAATACCTCTTCGAGTACAGAGAATAAGTCATTTGGTGGCAAGAGGGAAGCCAATGTTGTGCACGGCCAGAAGGGCGTAGCAAGGCAGACTACCACCAATCTGTGGGGGCGGTGCTGATCTCTAATTCAACACGCGCACAACGACCACAACAAAGAAATAATCAGTCAAGGGTGGAAAGACCTCAAAGGAAGTTCACCCAAATCAACATGCCACTGTCACAAGCATTGCAACACATGTTGAAAATGAAGCTGATTACGATGATAAACCCTCATCCGAACCTGAAGACTTCCTCTCCTAACTACAATCCGGAGGCAAGGTGTGCTTATCATTCTGACAGCCCGGGGCACGATACTAACGATTGTTGGGCACTGAAATACAAGATTCAGAATATGATTGATGCCAAGGAGATCGAATTCGACCCTCCTGAGACTCCCAACGTGATCACTTCTCCCTTTCCAAAACATGGCTAGGATTGAAAGCATTTTTGTTCATTTAAATTCTGAAGTTTTATTTTCTTTGCTTATTCGAACAATTATTGTCATGTCAAACTCTATTATTTCATTAATGCATTACACATGTCTGTCTTGAATTAATTTGTTTTCATTATGCTTAAATTTCTTTATATTTCCTTTTCGTGATATTCAACTCTCGACTAAAAAACTATGAGCCTTTAGAGGGAGGATGACGAAAATGATACCACAATCTCTACAGTATGCTTTTGAACAGACCCCGCTGACGATGTACAGGCGTTGTTTCAAATCCTAAACAATGGAGTTATAAGGAAGATAATCCCTAGTCAACCCCTTCGAGCCAAAGAAGTAGGAGTTTTTCTTTTCACACATATTAAAACCCTTAATCATAACCTGGGGCAGGGTAGTTTTCTCAGTTAATTCAGAGGCGCATTCAGTCACAATCTGCCACTTTATACATAATGAGTGGCATCAAAGACGTCCTTCTAAAATAAAAGATGGTGATGGTTCCCTATAATCATCAAGACAAACAGTCATTATCTCTCGAAATAAAAGCCCATTAAGTCAAAACCTATGAAGGAGATTTAAGAAAAAACACTGGGGCATGCCACTGACTGTAATCACAAAAAGAAACAGTTCAGGCAAAATACAGGGATAATAAAATCAAAAAGAAAGAGGTCTTAGAAACCCTCAACAAAAAAGAAATGACTTCCTATTCAAAATAAACTGTCAGTGCCCGAACTATCACTGGAATATCAGAGCAAAGACTCAAACAGGATCTAAATGCACAATTAGCTGAGTTTAGGATTGAAGAACATCATGAAGAATGGGTGGGTACAAATAAAATTTGAGCCTTTATCCTTTGTTTCTTAAACTGTGAACCATGCCACGTTATAACCCTTAAAAGTCCTTGCTGAAGCATGGGTTTGTTCGAAAGCATACTGTTACAAAAGGTATCCTGACTCCTGAAGGTCCATTACAAATCCTGAGTTGATATCATATCTTTGCAAAATTCTATTTTTTCTAAAAAAACTGCATTTTCAAAACTTCAAGACAGACGTAAGCTTTGCATTCTTAAAATAACATTGTTTGCATATGACTATTTGTTCAACAGTAAAGAAATTCGCAAGAAGAATATCTAATGAACAAAAACCTTCTCAATAAAAAGGATCACCTCAAGTGGAAAATCACTTCCAACCAAGGGGCACGAAATGATCATTGTCCATCATCTGGGGCAGTCAAGTCAAGATTCAAGGAATCTCTCAAAGATGCCAAATAGCCAGGGGCAAATCTCCATCTGAATCACATGGGGGCGTTGGACATGAATTCCAGCAATGAATCTTGTATGATCAAACAAACATATCCTGGTAGTGTGGCAACACAACACTACCGACAGTGACAACTCCCTACACCCTGAGAGCATGGACATAGTTAGAAAATACTGCGCATGAACAAAGACCCTCTAGGTCGACTGGCCTAGGCAAAAATAAGGGCATCCCGGTGAACCAAAAGGGTTCAGGAAAAAATTAGGGATAAAAACAAAAAAGATATGTACACCCGGCAAGCCGAAAACCTGAAAAGGTGGCTCGGGCAAAAAAGGGTATCCCAGTGGTCTGAAAATCTGAAAAGACAGTCCAGGCAAAAGTTAGGGATTAAAGCGTACGACTATGTCCCGTCATCTCGTCTCTTGCCTATCAGTAGAAGACTTATCATTTCAATCGGAAGTTACCAAGCACCTCGTAAGTTGGGATACCACTCAATCCACAAGGCCTCCGCAGACACTTTCTACAGCAGGTATAGGGGTAGAAAAGTCTTGATACGAAGTCATTGTCATATCCTCAGCATGCGTCCCATTAACATCTACACTCCCCACAGAGTAGAGGCAACCAAATTTTTGATCTCTGCCTCCCCAAACAGGAGTTACTTTCCCCAGCCAAGCTCTTTCTGAGAGCCAAAGTCTATATTCCCCAGCCGAATTTTGTAATCGCAAGCGGTTCATAAAGTTTTCTCCCGAACAAAGTTTATTTCTCTGAATACAGAAGCTTAATCCTCGACAGAGTTTATCCCTTCAGCTATGGAAGCTTCACTCTCCAACAAAATTATTTCCCCGAAGAGTTGTTCTCAAGCAGAGTCTCTCCTCGGTAGAATATCCGTAAACAAGGAGAAAATCTCCAGCATAGTCATCTGCGTTCACCATCCCCAACGGAAGTAGAAGAACCACTTTTTCTACTACGATCGGGAATGTAATTTCCAGTACTCTCCAACAACAGTCAGGGATTTATTTTCCCAAACTTGGACGTGCCACAATAGCATTTCATGTTCATACATCATGACATGCGCATACATATTGCATCCAACATAAGCTCATTTATTTTGAGAACATCATCATACAATGCATTTCATGCATCATATACGATTAATCGTGTACCTTTTCAGGAAAGATGGTTATCATTAACAACTTCCAGCAAGTTCAAGATTAGCTCCTGAAACTAAACAGAATAATTATCTGCGCGACCAAATTCAGCTTTACACTAGTTCGTCACGAAGCAATATTACACGGGTTTCTCCTAAATGCAGTTTCACACGGGTTTATCTTGAAAAATATTACACGGGTCTTTTCTCACACATTTCCAAATAAAGTTTTACATGAACTTATCACAAAGTAACCTTACCTAGATTCCTTCTGAAGTTTTACACAAACTTATCACAAATTAACCTTACCCAGGTTCCTTATGAAGTTTTTACATGAACTTATCCCGCAATAACCTTACCCAGGTTCCCCCTGATGTTTTACATAAACTTATCACAAAGTAACCTTACCCAGGTTCCTCCTAAAGTTTTACACAGACTTAGCCCAAAGTAACCTTACCTAGGTTCCTCCTGAAGTTTTAAACGAACTTATCCCAAAGTAACCTTACCTAGGTCCCTTCTGAAGTTTTACACGAACTTATCACAAAGTAACCTTACCCAGGTTCCTCTTAAAGTTTTACACAGAATTAGCCCAAATTAACCTTACCCAAGTTCCTGCCGAAGTTTTACACGGGCTTATCCCGAAGTTGCCCTACCCAGGTTCCTCCTAAAGCCCTACACAGACTCATCACGAGAAACATTACCCAGGTTCCTTCTGAAGTTTCACTCAGACTTATCCTGAAGCAACCTTACCTAGGTTCCTTCTCGGTTGAGATGCAGTTTTACCCAAACTCCTCATAAAGTAACCTTACCCAGGTTCCTTCTCAGTTCAGATGCAGTTTTACCCAAACTCCTCACAAAGCAACCTTACCCTAGTTCCTTCTCAGTTCAGATGCAGTTTTACCCAAACTCCTCACAAAGCAACCTTACCCAGGTTCCTTATCGATTCAGATGCAGTTTTACCCAAACTCCTCACAAAGCAACCTTACCCAGGTTCCTTCTCGGTTCAGATGCAGTTTTACCCAAACTCCTCACGAAGCAACCTTACCCAGGTTCCTTCCCATAAGCCCTACTATCCAGGTTCCTTCTCATAACCTTACCATCCAGGTTTATTTTCTCTTATCTCCAGATAGCATTCCACAACACTGTAAGACCTGGACCTGATCAAACACGATCGGTTTCACCTTTCCCCAGTAGGTCGCGATGCAACCTATACACTAACCATATATGCAGTTCACCTCCAGAGTTAATTCCCCAGTAGTGTAATGGACAATTGAAGCTCCTAAAATTCTATTTCTCCCAAGACAGATATGAACGTTCCTCAACATATTCCTCCTCAATGACAGGAGCAAGGATTCTCATCAAATGAATATCTCAGGAAATCAACATCCTCTAGATGGCATCTTTAAGCCCATCTCCGATGGTACTCCATCACGTCTTGGATAGAATCTTTAAGCCCATCTCCGAAAATTCTCTAGCAACTTCCAAATGGCATCTATAAGCCCATCCCGATATCATAAATCAAGTATCACTTCATGCGAGTGCAAATTTCTGGGCACTCTAGTGTTCCATCATCTTCCACCTTCAGATCACGAAAGGCAGACGAGCCAACCTACATCCTCAGGTTTAAGTTGATTGAACAGGGGCAGCGGTTGTACCCCAAAATTTTCCCTCCGATTTTACTTAATACATGCTCCTAAAGGTCCTCAATTTGCTCAAGTTTGCACAAGAGTTGACCAGACAAAGTCTCTCCTAAGGCAGTGTGTCTCAAATTAGGGTTTCCACTTTCATCAAGATGTGTGGATCACAAAGGCCCCAAATGCTTTAAAAGGTCCTAATATGTTCCCAAGATTCTCCATGTCAAATTTAAAGCCTCGCACAAGAAGTTTGCTCAGTCAACTGCGTAGATGCTTAAGAATCAACTAAACTAGGTCAAAAGTCAACGGTGGCCCACATACAGTCAAACTTCCAGATTTTTGGTCAACATCAACATTTTGAAGTGATATACATCATTTGATCAAGGGTTTATCATGATTCCTCAAGAAATGCTCCTAACTCATCAAAACCCAAAAGTTGTTAAATTAGGGTTTCTCAAGAAAAGTCAACCAAACTTTGACCAAGCATAACTTCTCCATACTTTATCAGAAATTTTCCATCCAAGACTAATTTTGAATAGGAAGCAATTACCTACAACTCATCCTCATCCCAAAAGTTCAAAATATGCACTCATAAAAAGATATGAATTTCTACATTATAGGTCCTTTTGAAAAGTCATCAAAAACACCTTTTGGGTCAAAGCGTCTTACATGAACATGGAAGACCCAATTGAGATGAGAACAAAAGGGTTGTTTAGGGAACATCCTAATCTTTCTAAAAAGTCTAAGAACACCCTCTTAGGGTTAAAGTTGAGGGAGATATGTATTGTCAAAATTGACCAATTTTTGGAAATGTGCATGAAGTCAACATTGATCAAAATGACTTTTTTTCCAAATGGGCCAATGTTTTCTTGTTTGAAACTTGTTCCTAAGATGACCTACGACCCCTGATCTTATTCACTTATTATTTTATTATTTTTATTATTTGTTTTGATCTTTTATCCATTTAAATCAAAATAAATCAATTTAAATAGTAGAATAATCAAATAAAATCAAAGATTTGATTTTATGAATATATTATGAGTCCATGAACAGCTAGAAAATCAAAAAATTCGTGCAAGAGCTAATTTATTGGAAAAGATCTTAATTTGGTCTATTTTGGAAACAAATTATACAAGGCAAAGAATGAAATCAAATCTCCATAATTTGCAAAGATATGATCAGTTTTTGTTGACCTAAATCTTTCTATGATATATATATAACATTTCCAAAGCACAAAAAAGGGTTTGGGGTCGTGAAAACAAGGGGAAGAAATTGCAAATTTTGGAAGAAAAAGTGCAGACTGTATTCTCTTCCATAGGCTGTTTCATGTAATTCCAAAGCCAACAATCTGTTCCTGGACGTGTTCTGAAGCCATTCCAATCTTCCTCAAGCCTTAAAACCTTTAGAAATCATGCCTCATAGTTCCATGGTTTGCATCTTTTTGCAAGATTCATTTTCAATGATTTATCCATCATAAACATGTTTTGATCATATATCCATGCTTGCTATAATATTTGCAATGTTTTTGATTGGTTTGATTGAAGTTTAAGTGCAGGAATGCCACGATTCCATTGTTAGGGTTTTGAGGTCCCAAATTGGGAATTCTATATAAAGGCAAAATTGGACAAAATTAGGGGTATTATCATGCTTAGGAGATGATTTGCAGTTGATCCATGTCTTTGGTTTGAATTTATTCTGCTTGTGCTGCGTTTTTGAATTTTACAGGTTTATGGCTACGAACAAAATCCGTCACTATAGCTTTTAGTGATGGAAACAACTGTAGGTAAAAGTGTGGCAAAAAACAACAGTTATGGGGAAGAAGACAATTAGGTGGCAGAATCCCATTGGGTGATTTGAATCACGCGCGCGTTTGGGAAAGACCACTTTATTTCCTTTATATTTTATTTATATTATTATATATGCAACTAACCATCCCAGCAAATTTTGTTTTCTTACTTTGTTTCTACAGATTCAATGCAACATCATCCAAAACGCCTACCATGCGCTACCACAATCTGGCCATTGGATGTATCAATAATTCAGATCCAAGGCCTCAAATAATGAAGGACTATGGTGCACTCTCAGGCTGGCACAACACAGACCCATTCTTTTCTTTTCTATTTTATTTATTTTTAATTGTTTTACTAATTATTTTCCTTTATTAAAATAACACCAAAAAATCATTATTTTTTATTTAATCAATAAATCATCAAAAAAACAAAAACAAAATCATTTTTTTTCTCCATAAAAATATGTTATTTCCTTAATTAATTAGTTTAATTTAATTTAGGGCAAATTTAATTCCTTTTTTATAATTTAATTTAATTAGAAATTAGGGTTTTAATTTGTACATAACCTAATTAATTTTTCTCAAAAAAAACTAAAATCTTTTTTTCAATTAGATTTTTTAGGTTTCCTAAATTATTCTCGCATTTAATTCGCCGCACGCATTTTTTAATTTCCTTTTATTATTATTGTAACTGTTTCGAGGTTGTAATAGTAATTAGGGTTTAAATTCCGCATTTTTATTTTCAGTCCAAAATAATTATGTATCTGCAAAAGCCTTGTAATAGCTAGGACTTTAAACTTTCTTGCTTTTAATTCCGCAAACTATAAACTGCTTAGATGCATGTTAATAGGATTGTATGGAAAGACTAACTGAAAATTAGTACGATAGAAAACCCTAAATGTGCAAAGATAAATTAACTGAAACTTACACTCGCACATGCTCACTCATAGGGTTTGCCTCACTTGGTTGCCTCGGAAATAATGGTCGTGTCCCTCGAACGTATGGATATCTTAGCCAAAGACCCTCAATCTAAAAGTCATCATAAAGATCATAGTTCCTCCATGTCCCTCGAGTTGCCTACGAGAAATGATCTTGTCCTTCGATGTTTCCTACGAATATATGATGACAGTCCCTTTGAACTGCTAAGCTATCCTTACATGTTTCCTTCAATGACCATTTCGTCCCTTTCGATAGTCCCTCAAACTCCAACGACGGTGATACCTATTCCTTAATAATGGGATAGCACTGTCTAAAAGGAAAACGAACAAAGCTTTTTTCGATTAGGTAGAAAATCTTAAGTACTTGCTCAAAACAATAAAAACTCTTTTACACAAACACTTTCAAAATAGTTTTCAAAAACAACTTCGTCACACTCTTGAGGACCGATACATGGGTTATCATGAAGTAAATAAAACTTTTCAAAGCAAATCACACACAAGCAATTTCAAAATGAGCAAGTACCTAAGAGCCCATGGAAAACCACAGATGGAAAGGATGCTAACACCTTCCCTTTCTATAATCTACCCCCGTACTCAGAAATCTCGAAAAAAGGTTTTTTCTAATCTTTTTCCTTTTCCATGATTGGATGAAATAAAAGTCGGTGGCAAATCTTACTTACCGCGGCATTTTGGGAACAAAAAACGCAAACTAGTAAAAACAGTCGGTTCTGCCACCGTATCACACAAGCAAAGAATGTAATCACAATAACCTGCACACAAAATAAACAAACAACCCAATGTCTTGAGGTAAACCTCAAGAACTCTAGACAAAATATCAATTAAGGTCACAAGGTCTCCAACATAGGCCAAGGTTTC
This sequence comes from Vicia faba, assembly GCA_948472305.1. Classification (NCBI taxonomy): domain Eukaryota; kingdom Viridiplantae; phylum Streptophyta; class Magnoliopsida; order Fabales; family Fabaceae; genus Vicia; species Vicia faba. The sequence goes on along the minus strand of OX451738.1, from coordinate 907,951,885 downwards.
TAACCCTAAGTTCAAGAAGGCTAATGCTCCACAATGCCAAGGATAGTAACCAAATAGTCCAAGTATCATTAAAGTATTTTATGGTTTATGTTGATTATTAGGTTTTTTTTTAAGAAAAGAAAAGCTCGAGTGAGCAAAATAAAAATGACAAGAAAGTAAATGCTCAAGTGAGCAAAATAAAAATGGCATGAAATGTAATGCTTAAAATAAATGGTACATAAAGCATAAAAAATAAAGGGCATACAGTAAAAACAAAAGGTGAAAATCAATTATTAGTGATTAGTGGTTAGTTGGATGATCATCTTGAAACTTACATTTGGAACTCATTAGAGGATTGGTAGAACCAAAGCCTCCACACAACAAGTTGCATTTTCTTTTTGTCAAGTATATCATCCATTTGAAATCCTAAAAAATACTATTTAATGATCAACGATGTTTAAGTGATCCGCGTTGACCAAAAGTGTCGTAGATTGATTAAAGGATTGGTAGAACCAAAGCCTCCACACAATTAATCTCAAGGTTATTGGATCAAAGGGATCAAATTAACATATTTGGGCTTGCAAATGTAGGTTTGGGCCACGAATAATCATTTATTCGAATCGGGACAAAATTTAGCGCTATGTTAAGCAATTGTAAGTGGACTTATATAGAAGTCGCACCTATTTTAAGGTCGGTCAATAGAAATCTATGCACCACTTGTTTTGAGACATGATAAAGAGATCATGCTCCAATAACACTTAGTCCAATAAGAAAAGGATGATATGGAGAGGGGTGGGGAAGAATATACAAACAATATTTGAATTAAATTTTAATCAAACTATTATTAAAATCATTCATCCATTTTTTGTGGAGTTAGACTCAGCACCATGGATCCAATGATGTTAATAAAGTTCAATGATCAAAATTCAACCCATGTTCAGCCAAAAAATAATCACAAAGTAATATTACATTTAATATATACATTAAAAAGGTTTTTTAAAAAGGTTTATAAAAAGATATAAGAAATAAAAACATCAACTATATTCAAAATAATCAAGAAAAATCAAGTAAGGCCATAGAAAAATTAGAAAAGGACTCAAATATTTTGATGAAATTTTTGGCAATTTTTAAAAGTCAGAAAGTATTTTAAAACTAATTAAAAATGTTCAAAACAAAAATAAAATAGGTCAAAAATAGTAAACATCAATATAAAATTCCATAAAATTTTCAAAAAGTCAAAAGTATGCAAAATGATATTTAGGAAATTTTTCAGAATTAAAAAAATGTCAGAAAGTGTTTTTAAAGTAATTAAAAGAAAGCAAATAATGCAAAATATATAAAAAATATCAAATTTCAAAATAAAAATATGAAAAAATATTCATGAGATCAGAAATAATTCAAAGCATTTTTGTGAATTTTTTCATTATTTTTGGATAAAAAATAAAAGAGTTATGAATTTTTGAAAATTAAATCAATTAAAATATAAAATCAGAAAATAAAATAAAACCAAAAAGATATGGGCCATCAGATCATAGTCAAAACCAGCTAGTAAGCTAATCCAATGGACCAGACGCGCTGTGCTTGATATGGACCTTAGTGGGATGCACGGGTAATCAGAAAAAAGGCAACCAATGAAATTAAAACGCTTGGCACGCTATCATTGGCTGAGACGAGACATGGCATCGTCTTTAACCTCCAGCCACCCTGCAATGGGGATTTTGTGAGATCCTTCAAACGGTAAAATTAGGATCCCAGACCAGTATCATTGGATTCGTCTCTTCAAGACGATCCTAACACCACCATCGCACCAAATTTATATAAAGTATTCAAAGAGATATGAATCAAAAACCCAGAAAATAGCGAGCACCTTCAATTTGAGATTTCTCTCTTAATTCTCAATGGATTTAAAAAATGTAAGAAGCCTTGGAATCAAGAGAAGGAGTAGAACAAGTTAGTGCTTTATTTGGATCCAAATGATGGAGAATTCTACCTTTTCGAAGTTTAAGAAAGAAGCTCTGAAACTAGACTTCTATAGCTTGGGTCATGGCTCATTTTGCTTGGTTTAAGTGCTGGTGAGTTTGTAAGATGCTTAAGGAAGATGAATGTGCAAAGAATTTTGGAGGAAAAGGCTGGAATCTTAGAATGATTTCAAAAATTTAAAGCTCGTGTGAGGTTTTGACAGAGTGTTTTTGGATCTCAAAGCTTGAGGAAATGAATGGGGGATGACCCTCTATTTATAGGGAATCAAATGGAATGTTCAAGCGTGTGAAATGATGAAGTTTGGAGGGAAATCGTGTTAACCTGATACACGAGCAACGTGTGATTTGATTTCCATCAAAACTAATCCATTCTTTATTTTTAATGCTCTAATCCACTTTGGTAACTTGGTTAAACATGTTTAGATCACAAACGCGTGCAAATTTGATTTTTAGAGGCCAAAACATGAATTTCAAATTCTGACTTATGAAGAAATTTCAGATCCAAGTTACCAAGTTCAATCCAATGGTATTCTCAGCTCAAGGAATCTTAAGGCATGATTATTGATGCTTTAGAAAGATGAGGTTACAAGCTTTGCAATGGAAAAAGAATGGATGCTTGATCTGAAAGTTGCATTGGATCAAAGTTGGGGAAAAAGGTTGACTTTCCATACTTAGAAATATTTCATGTTTTTCTTCAAAAGTGACCTATAATGTTTTGCATCCAAACATGGCCTTCCACTTGGAATTTTCTCTTGACCAAAAAAGATGGAATGAAATAGACCTCTTAAATGAAACTTTGAAACTTGAACCTTTCAAAATATCAAAAAATATTGAGAGAGTTATGAATTGTTGAAGTTGGAAAAAAATCATGAAATGACCTATAATCTTTTGTATCCTTAGGGCATCTTCCATCCATTTTGTCACTTTTCACATAAAAGAAGGAATACATTTCACATCCTCAAGATCATTATGGAAAAAGAGTGGTCTCAAGGGGATAAAATTTGACAAAGTTATGATCATTTGAAATCACACATGAGAAATTGGGGGTTCATCTTGAGGACTTGTAATCTTTATTCATCATCAAGCTTCTTCCACATGAAAAAGCCTTGGAACTTTTGAAGTGATTTGTTGATAACCCTTTGAAGAGAAGGATTTCTTTGGAATCACTCAAAAATACCAAAAGATGAGCAAGATATGTTTCTTTGAAGTTCAAAACCCTAGCTCCTAGATCAAGAAAAATGCCTTGAGGAACTTTGACAATTTTGAACAAACTTCTTGAACCAACACAAATGCTTTGTAAATAGAAGTTGTTTAAGATGAAAATGAGGACTCATAGTCACCAAAACCACTTCCATATCTTGAGAATTGAGAGAAATATGCATTTGTGACCAATGGGAACAAAGCCTTGTCCAAGCATGATAACTTCTCCAATCAATCCCTTATACTTTTTGAACCAAATTTGATAATCTTGAAATGAGGTGAACCAAAATAACCTTGCCATGCCATTTCTTCCAAAACAACTTCAATGATGAGGTTTGAACTTCTCAAACTTTATTTACTAGGGCATGGAAATAAACTCATGAACCCATAGAGAAACTTGATAAGCCTCATTGTCTTTACCTACACTAGTAATAAGCAAGACAAACCAACATTTTATTTTATTAATTAAAAGGAAAAATCAAGACAAAATGTTCATGATTACAAAAGAAAACAAGTCAAGGTGCTTGGCTATTCCTCAAAGAGCAAATCTAAAGGTAGGGAGAGAAAACCAAAAGCCCTAATGTGTTCTTGTTGTGATTGAATCAATATGGTATGATGAAGGGATCTTAGCGGCAAAAATTGGGCTACAATAAAAGGGACATGCATGGGTCAACGTACAGTCATAGAAGGCAACATTGTAGGATACCTTAGAGATTTTTCGTAAGGGTATAAGATCGTTTACCGAAGGTAACATCGAAGGGTCATTGAGGAATTACGATCTTTTAATTGAGGGTCTTTGCTAAAGTATCCCACGTTCGAGGGAAAAGACTGTTTTAATCTAAGGCAACAAGTGTGGGTTAACCCTAGAGGTGCATGTGTGCCAATTGTTTTGTTTTCATTTAATTTTGTCTTGAATTAGGGTTATCTAGTATTGATTTTAAGTCTTGCCATACAAACCCTAATTACTATCAATAATATGGAAAGCGATAAATTACAGAAATTAAAATCCTACGCTATTATAACATTTTAAGGGATGGGGGTAAAAATTACAAATGGGAATGAAAGAAATTAAAATCTAATTACTATTACAACCAAATTGAATAATGCAAAAATAAAATATACAAGAATATAAAGATAATCTAAAAGAAAAGAAAATTGTTTTATGGTTGGTTTTTGATGAAAAGAGTGTTAATTACCCTAATTAATTTGAAAAGAAGTTGATTAATTAGAAACCTAAAGTCTAAGTTAATTTAATTAAAAGAGAAAATTAAAATGAAACCCTAGTATAAATTAGTTTAATAAGAAAAGCAATTAATTTTTTAAGAAAATATTATTATTTTGCCTATAAGATAACAATAAAATAAAATGTGAAAATACATTTAATTAAGAAAAAAAATATTTTTGGGATTTTTATTTAAAATGAATAAGTAAAAGAAAAATAAAATAAAATAAAATACAAAAGATTGGGTCAGAGGGATTGAAAATAAAACAAAGAGGTTTGAAGAAAATGATTTTGATTTAAGCCATAAATCTATTTTTGTTTGAATCAAAAATAAAATAAAATAAGTAATGGGCCAGTGGTATTGTTTAGGAAGCAGGGGGTGATAATGAGTAAAAAGAATGAAGGCCCAAAGCTGGAAAGCCCATGCACGTGTCCAAAAAAAAGGGAACAAGGCAAAATATTAGAAAAATAACAAAAGGTCTCGCTAGAGCTCGAACCCAGGACCTTCTGTAGTTATTCCTTACGCGCGCGCTCTCTGCCACTAGGGTGACTATTTCATTTGGTAATAAAACATGTTGCAATAAATTTAAAATAAACCAAGTCTTGATTTCACTTCATCTTCTTCCTCGTGCCAGTGATCTTCAACATTTTCAAATTTCGTATCTTGCTCATTTCTCAACCATTCTCAAAAGTGTAAACATTAAACTTGTTAGAAATTTCACCATGATTTCAAATATGTAAGTAACTTAAGCTATGGATCAAAGATGAACACGAATTTTGCCTGGTACCAAATTTAACCTAATTTTTCAAAAAATTTCAAAATTAAAATTCACATTACTCAGGAAACATAAATGAATTCTAGTGACATGGTTAAGTTCAGGGCTATGATGTCTACAATTTATCTTCACAAATCAGAGACAAATGATGCTTGTATGAAGAGATAGAAGTTCAGAAAACTCACCTTGCAGATGGAGATCGTGTTTTGAGTTTGAGAAATCCCCAATATGTTGTAATGATCTGGTTAGCTTCCTTGAACCTCTAGGAAGCTAACGCAATACTTAGTTTGAACTGAGAGTGGCTGTAATATCCTAGAGAAGTCAACTTGCTAGAAACTATTTCTGAAAATGGAAGATGAGGAAAATGGTGTTACATTTGTGTTGGAGGTGTTTGGATTGTCTCTATATGTGTATTAGAAGCTTGGTGATTGATGAAAATGGAAAATGCACGAGGGGGTTATGAGATAGATGTTCAAAGGCAGAAATGACACAATAATGGTGTTTTTAGAGAAATTTCTGGTTTGAGGGAGTTTGAGGGAGTTTCAAGGCTTGTAATTTCGTTCCTTAGATTTCAAAGATGGCCTCTATTTATAGGCAAGAAGTTTGGAGGTTTGAAATGATCAAAAAACAAATATCACATGTTATGGATTTTTGTCTTATTTTTAAAGCAAGCTTGAAACATCTTGTTCCAATGTGAAGTACAAGGCTTGTAGAGCGATTGAGCACTTTAAACATGTTCCTTATGATCTTGTAGGTTTAGTGTGGGCAGAAGAAACAATTTAGAGGCTCAATGCATTGACTTTTGCAATAAAGCTTGCTTTTCCAAAATGGAAGTGTTACCTTTGTGCCATAAATGGAAATGCAAGTTGGATAATGGCTCAAATGCTTGGATAAAAGCTCTAACAGTTATGTAATCAATTAATTATGGAGTTAAACACAAGTTAGAAGCCTACAAAGTGAGATTATGCATCATAGGCTAGGGTTTTGGTCAAGTGTTCATCACAAAAATGACTTGTAATTCAAGAATGGATGCCTAACTTCTTGTCTTCGATTCTCTTAGCTCAAGCATGAACTCTTCAAGTTATTTGACATTTTGGAAAGCTTGAAACATTGTCTATAACCTTTATGTTTACCATTTTTACAAAATCAAATTGTAACTAGGTGAAAATTGGCCAAGAAGTTAGGTAAAAAATCTGCCTAAACTTGTCAAAATTTTCACTAAGTGTTTTATGAAAATGTCATGACTTCATGGGCTTATATCTTCAAATCTAAGAATTTTATGGACATCAACCCTCTAATACAAAGTTGTATAATTCATCAATATATACAACTTTCATGTTGAAATTTTTCTTTGAATCATCTTGTATCTTCGTGAAGAAAGGCCATGAAGTAGTGAAATTATCAAGGTTTAAAACACTTAGAAATATTTGTAAGTTTTGAAAAGTTTGCTTTTTTATATTGAATTTTGACTTTCTTGATTCCTTGATGACCAAGCTTCATATTTTTGAATTTCTTGAGGAATATTGACTTTTGAAACTCAATTTTGACCAAAAAGTCAAAGTTTGACTTTTGGTGTATTTGTTGAGTTTTCATGAGTTGATCAAATTTCAACTATCAGTCAATTAATCATGAGAAAGGATTTGAGCCATGAAATTAGGTCAACATGTTATGTTTTTCCCCTTGAGATCATGCTTCCAGTCATTAGGTCATGTACTAGGTCAAAAGTTATTGATCAATCATTCTCAGTCAAAACCCTAATTTTGACCATTTTGCCCCTTTGATGATTTGAGCACTTTCCTTGAGTAATTATGATCCAAACCTGATCAATTGATGAATATAACTTAAAAATATTGATATTGGTCAAAAATATTGAAGTTGGGCTATGAGTTGGCCATATTTGACTTTTTAACCAATACAACTGATTTTCAGTCATTTGAGCAATTAATTGAGCAATTTTGAGATGCAAGACTTGAAACATGGCATGAGTATTTTTGGGGATCTATGATGAACCATGAAAGTCATTTGAGGCATTATAAGTCCAATTTTCCTTGTGAAAATTGAAACCCTAATTTGGAGTCTCAGTGCTTAGGAGGTGGTTTGGCCTAGTCAACAGTTGTGCAAGCTTGAGCCATTGAAGATCTTATGAGAAATGTCTTGAGAAAAGGGGGGGGGTGCATTTTGCGATAAAACAGCTGCCCCTGTTCAATCTTATTAAACCTAAAAAGTTAGATTGGTATGTTCGCCATTCGTAACTTGAAGGTGGAAGATGATTGAACACTAGAGTGCCAAGAAATTTGAACTCGTTGGTGCACAAAGTAATATTGTTGGTTGATTGTGTCGAGAATGGGCTTAAAGATTCCACTTGGAGAGGTGATAAAGAGTTAATGGAGATGGGATTATAGATGCCATCCAAGGGTGACAGAGAATTGTCGGAGATGGACTTATAGATGCCATTCAGAGTGATTGTTCGTAAGTCTAATGATTGACTTGATTTTTAAGAGATATATCAAGAAAAAGAGTCTCCATGTGACTACTACTTCAACAAGTGATGAAGGAATCTGTGACGACTACTACTTTAACAGGTAATGAAGGAATCTTTGACGAATACAATTTCAACAGGTAATGAAGAAATCTCTAACGACTACTACTTCAAAAGGTAATGAAGGAATCTATGACAACTACTATTTCAACATGTAATAAAGGAATCTATGATGACTACTACTTCAATAGGTAATGAAGGAATCTCTGACGACCACTTCTTAAACTGGTAATGAAGGAATATCTGATGACTACTACTTCAACACGTAATGACAGAATCTCTGACGACTACTACTTCAACAGGTAATGAAAGAATCTATGACGAATACTACTTCTAGAAGTAATGAAGGAATCTCTGACGACTACTACTTCAACGGGTAATGAAGGAATCTCTGACGACTACTACTTCAATAGGTAATGAAGAAATCTCTGACGGGTACTACTTCAACATGTAATGAAGGAATCTATGACGACTACTACTTCAATAAATACTAGAAGGAATACAAGCTTGATTTTTTCTCGGAGAGATATTCTTCAAAATGACTTTCTGGAGCAAGTATTCGATGGAAATACTTGTCATATTTTAGTCTCTGAAGAAATTTGTTTGATTATATAGATAATTAATGATACTCATCAGTTGACTAATCTTTCCTGAAAAGGTAAAGAGTCAGTTGTATGCAATGTCATGATGCATGCATTGCGTAATGATGTTCTCAGAATAAATGAGATTGTGCTATATGTTTCGTATGCACATGTCACGATGTATGAATGTTGTTGAAATGTATCCTTTTCTGAGAAAATAAATCCCTGACTATTGTTGTGGATGAAGAGTAAGTGTATCTTCAATTTTGTCTATAAGCCTTTCGCTGGGGATTCTTGTTGATTTGTTTGAAGAAACTCCGTTGAGGATGTACTGATTTCTGTTTAGGGAATAAAGTTTAGGAACATTGGCCATTTTTTGATCTACTGGGGAGTTTAATTCTCATATGCCCTAACTGGGGATAAAATAGATGTTTAAACTTCCGATTTGTCTGGGGAGGATAGTTTGCAACAACTTTCTGGGGATAGTGACAACTCTGTTGGAGAAGAAGAGTTTTGTTAGTAATTTGTAGTAGTAGGAGGAATAGACTCAAGCTGGGGAGATTGTAATCCGTTGGGGAAATAAATTCGATTAAGGAAAGTATTCTGGCGACCTTATTGGGGAAATGAATTCTTTTGTGGAAGAGCATTTCCAAGGGTTATTTCTCAATTTTGGAAAGCCAAACTTGGTAGGGGAAGAGAATTTCTAGGAGATATGCTGATTGGAACTCCGAAAGGAAATTATGGAGAATGTATGAATTTGCTTTGTGGATTTATGGAAAGCATGAGTGTTACCCTGGCTCCTTGAGTAAGTACTTATTCCCGTTCTTATGCGTATATTTGTTAACAATTAATCATGTTCATATGCACATATTCCTTCAATTTAAGTCATTGGACATTTTTGCAATCAAAACAGAAGAAAAAAACAAAAAGTTTGCACTTCAAAGTATATTTGTATTGATAATTTGCCTATAAACATGCGCTTTTGTACAAAGAGACGGAAATCCTAGTAAGAGGAAGTCGTCGTGAAATAAAAAAGACACAAAGTGAAAATAAATATATATAGCCATGTGGAAGTGATCTCATCAGGTTCCACCTCTGCTATTGCCCCTATGTATTTGAACATCTCATCCTTTGCTGTCAGAAAAAGTTGATTGAACTGATCTTGTACCATTTGAACTTTTGACCTTAACTTTTTTCCTGGACCGCCCTTTCGGGTTTTCAGTCCACCAAGATACCCTTTTTTTCCCAAGTCACCCTTTCTGGTTTTCAACTAGCCGGGTGAAAAATCTTTTGTACATATCCCTAATTTTTTTCCGAACCCTTTTTGGTTCGTCGGGATGCCCTTTTATTTCCTAGGTACGTCAACCTAGCAGGTCATTTTTTATGCGTAGTATTTTTTGACTATGTCCGCGTTCAAAGGATGCGAGAAATCTTCATCGTCCATAGTGGTTAGCATCATAGCACCGCCAGAGAATACTTTCTTGACTACAAATGGCCCTTCGTATGTGAGAATCCATTTTCCCCTGGGATTGCCTTGTGGTAGAATGATGCTCTTTATTACCAAGTCGCCAGCCTGGTATACTCGAGGCTTCATCTTGTTAAATGCCTTGATAATACATTTTTGATACATTTGACCATGGAAGACAACAGTCAGTCTCTTTTCATTAATCAGATTCAACTGATCCAACCTAGTCTAGATCCATTCGTCCTCGCCTAAGTTTGCTTCTTTCATAATCCTTAAGGAAGGAATTTGAACTTCGACAGGCAGGACGACTTCCATGCCATAGACTAAAGAGAATTGGGGTTGCCCCAGTTGATGTTCGTGCCGAGGTATGGTAGTCATGAAGAGCAAATGGCAGCATCTCATGCCAGTCTTTATAGGTCACCACCATCTTTTTCACAATCTTCTTTATATTTTTATTGGCAACTTTTACTGCACCATTCATCTTAGGTCTATATGTAGAAGAGTTGTGATGCTTGATTTTGAACTGCGTGTAGAGTTCAATAATCATAGCATTGTTGAGGTTGGTACCGTTGTTAGTGATAATCCTCTCAGGGATGTCGTACCGACTGATGAGGTTATGCTTGAAAAATCGGGCTACAAAATTCTTTGTAACTGAGGAAAATGAAGCTGCTTCAACCCATTTGGTAAAGTAGTAAATGGAAAGGAGGATGAAACAATGTCCATTAGATGCAGTGGGCTTGATTTCTCTGATCATGTCAATGCCCCACATTGCAAATGGCCATGGAGCAGTCATGACATTTAAAGGTATTAGAGGCAGTGAACCTTGCCAGCATAGATTTGGCACTTATGGCAAGTCCTTAAGTGGTGATGACAATTAGTTTCCATGGTTGACCAATAGTAACCATCCGTCAGAATCTTCTTGGCCATAGTGTGTCCACTAGAATGAGTTCTGAAGATACCTTCATGCCTATCTTGCATGATTTTCTCTACTTCCTTCTTGTCCATACATCAGAGCAAAGTTGAATCATGGTTACACTTGTACAAAATCCCATTGCTTAGGAAGAACTTGGCTGAGAACCTTCACATGAATTTCTTGTTGTTGATTAAAGATCCCTCAGGTTATTCTTGATCTTCGAGATATCTTTTCACCTCATGAAATCAAGGTTTCTCCTCTACACCATCAGTGTCAATCTCATAGCAGTGTGCTGCTTCGTCAAATCTTTCAACAGTGATTCAAGGAGCTTTGTTGCCCCATCTTACCTTAAACATAGAAGACATGGTAGCTAAAGCATTCGCCAACTGATTTTCTTCCATCGGAATATGTTCAAAGGCAACCTCTTCAAAGTACGGGATCAAGGTTAGCACAAGCTCTTTGTAAGGGATAAGATTTGGATGTTTCGTATCCCACTCTCCTTTAACTTGACTAATGACCAAATTTGAGTCTCCATATACAATTAAGAATTTGATTCTTAGGTCAATAGCAGCTTTAAGACCCAAGATGCATGCCTCGTACTCATCCATGTTGTTGGTACAATCGAAGAAAAGTCTAGTAGTGAAATGGGTATGGAAACCTTCGGGAGAGATAATCACAACACAAATTCTGTTACCAAGAGGGTTGGAAGCTCCATCAAAAACCATAGTCCATCGGGATCCTCGTTCAGGTCCTCCATATGGTCCGGGATTTTCAGAGGTGGTTATCAGCATGATATTCTCGTCTGGGAATTCAAAGTTCATAGATTGGTAGTCATCTACAGCTTGATATGCAAAATGATCCGCCAATATAATTCCTTTGCTTTCTTTTTGTGTAGCATACTGGATATCATATTCAGTCAAAATCATTTTCCATCTGGCTATTCATCCGGAGAGAGCTGGATTCTAGAAGATGTACATAATGGGCTACATCTCAGAAATCAAGAGAGTAGTATGAGTCAACATATACGGTCGTAGTCGGCGAGCAGCCTAAGCCAAAGCACAACAAGTTTTTTCGAGCAGTGAATATCTAGTTTCACAGTCGGTAAACTTTTTTCTAAGGTAGTATATTGCATGCTCTTTTCGACCAGACTCGTCATGTTGGCCCAACACACACCCTATTGAATTTTCTAATACAATAAAGTATATAATTAGTGGTCTTCCTTCAACTGGAAGCATTAGGATTGGAGCTTCTTGTAAGTACTCATTGATATTGTCGAAAGCTGCTTGGCAGTTTTCATTCCATCTGACTACTTGATCTTTCTTCAACAGTTTGAAGATTGGCTCACAAGTAGTAGTTAAGTAGGAGATGAATCGGGAAATATAGTTGAGTCAACCTAAGAAGCCCATGACTTCCTTCTCAGTACAGGGAGTTGACATCTCTTGTATGGCTTTGACTTTTACAGGATCAACTTCAATACCTTTTCCAATGACAACGAAACCTATGAGTTTTCCAGACCTCACCCCGAAAGTGCATTTGTTGGGATTCAGCCTCAACTTGTATTCCTTTAACCTTTCAAATAGATTGTGCAAATGATCAAGGTGTTCTTCCTCAATCTGTGATCTTGCAATCATGTCATCGACGTAGACTTCTATCCCATGATGAATTATATCATGAAATAGAGCTACCATAGCCCGTTGATAAGTTGCTCCTGCATTCTTTATCCCAAACAACATGACCTTATAGAAGAAGGTGCCCCACTGTGTAATAAAAGTGGTTTTCTCCATGTCTTCAGGCGCCATTTTGATTTGGTTGTAACCCGAGAATCCATCCATGAAGGAGAACACTTTATATTGAGCAGTGTTGTCAACCAAGACATTAATATGTGATAGAGGAAAGTCATCTTTGGGGATTGCCCTATTTAAATCCATATAGTATACACACATACAAACCTTTCCATCTTTCTTCGGCACTGGAACAATATTTGCAACCCATTGGGGATATGATGTTACTGCCAGGAAACCTGCATTGAACTATTTCATTACCTCAGCTTTGATCTTCTCATACATATCTGGCCGCATGCAAAAAAACCTTTTGTTTGATTGGAGGACAACCCTCTTTCATCGGCAGACAATGAACTACAATATCAGTATCAAGCCTCGGCATATCTTCATATGACCAAGCAAAAACCTCCACATAGTCATGCAACACCTGGACCAATATTCTCTTGACACTGTCTCCCAGGTTAGCACCAATCTTGACTTCTTTCTTTTCTGCCTCAGTACCCAGGTTTATTACCTCAACTGCTTCTTCATGCAGTTGAATGGCCTTTTCCTCTTGTATCAGGAGTCTAGCGAGTTCCTTAGGTATTTCAAAATCTTCATCACCTTCGTCTTCGGCTTGATAGATTGGATTTTCAAAGTCATATATGGCAAAAGCAGGATTGTTATCAATGAGATCCAGAGTGGATGTGGATATACAAACGTGTGTGTGTGTGTGTGCATGTAAGATCACATGTGTGATCGGTGGATCTGGAACTGACTGTTTAAAGCTGGTTCGCGAAAAGTCGCGGAAGCAAGAGTCGCCACCATCTTTTATTTTCTCCAACATGGACAGGACAAAAGCACAACAAAATTCCTTATGAGATAGTTTCTCGGTTCGAGAGGTAGATTTACAGAAAGGGAAGGTGTTAGCACCCTTTCTATCCATGGTTATCCATGGGCTCTTAGATACTTGCTCATTTGTGTTTTCAAAATGTTTGCTTTTCAATTGTGAGTGGGTTTGAAAAAAGTTTCGTTTAAAGATTTCTGAATAACTCTTGTATCAGTCCTCAAGAGTGTTTGAAAAATTGTTTTGAAAGCTTTTTGAAAAGTGTCGGTGTGAAAAGAGTTTTGTTGGTTTTTTTGAAATAGAGCAAGTATCTACGAGTCATCTACCTACCCTAAGGAATTAGGCTGTGTAAATGTCCTTAAGGTAGTGCCATCCCACCATTGAGAGGTGGGTAGCACCACCGTTGGAGGTGTTCGGGTCAATTCGTTTGTAGGGACAGTGTGGTCACCGAGCAACAGTAGGACACCTCAGAAGCTACCCTTATGCCATTGATCCTTTTTAATTCCGAGGCAACCTTTCCGAGGCGACTGGATCATATCATGGACATAAGAACTTACTAAAACGTACTGTACTCGTCGATCACAATTCGAGCTTGTAGGGACAGTGTGGTCACCAGAGCAACAGTAGGGCACCTTAGAAGCTACCCTTATGCCATGGGTCATGGACATAAGGACTTACTAAAACGTCCTATACTCGGCGACCATGTTTCGAGGGCAAGGCAACAGTGAGGCGTACCCTAAGAGTGGTGTGTGAATTTGTGTATTGTTTTCAGTTATGTTTTATCTTGTCATGCATTATGGTGATCTACGCTTTGATTTTATTTGGGCCATTCATTCTTTCATGCAAAATTTAGCAGTTAAGGGGTGCGGAAATTAAAGTACAGAAAACGTAAATCCTACGCTATTACAAGGCGCGGGTCTATACATCGCCAAATCTTTACAAAGACCCATTTTAAGTAAATGAGTGCAGAAAATAAAAAAACAGTAAAAGGTCCTATTTACTATTACATATCCGGAGCAATTACATAATAATCGAACAAATTAAATACGCGCGAATAAAGAAAAAGGGAATTAATTTTTTTGTCTTTTTTTTGGTAATTAAATGAAATTGAAAACTAATTAATTATTTTAATTACAAGAAAATATTTTTTGACCTTTTTTATGTTTTTATGAAATAAAATAAAAAAAGAATTAAAAATGTCAAAAGAAAAAGCCTAAGTCTAAATTTGTTTTTATTTATTGTGAAAAAAGGTTAAAATTAACTAATTAAACTAATTAATTTGTTAGTATTTTATTTACAAAAATAATTACTAAAGTGAAATTAATAATAATAATAATAATTACATTTTTTTTGTTTTTTTTCTGAATTTATGAAAATAATTATTTGTGAACTAACTAAATAATAATAATAATTAATAAAAGGAAAGAAAATAAGAAAAGAAATGCTAAACCAAGGAGGTGAAGGCCGGATTTTGGAGGTTTTACTCAAAATCATCCTTAGGCATCAAAAATTCCATCTAAGCCCATGGTTGTGATCGTCCATGTCTCCTGATCACGTCTATGCTTATGGTTTGTCCCAATTTCACCTGTAGATAAAATACCTAAAAACAAAACCAACGAACCCTAGGCACTGGTATTGTTATACGAAGCCTAAAAATGAAATTGAATATAGCAGTTACATTGGAAATTAGGCATGGAGTATGAATATGCTATTATTTTCCAGAAAAGTGCAAGAATGGAGAAACATGATTTCGTGTACAGGGGTGAGTTTGAGACAACTTACAGCGCTTGGTAGTGGACCTTAGGACGCGTTTATGGTTGCTTTGGCTTCAGGGAGTGGCAAGGAAGAAAGCCACGTGCTTGCTTTGATCTGAAAATGTTTGCAACACCGCTTTAGATCTCTCACTTTTTTGGACAAATTTTGAACTTTTCCTCTGGCCGTTTGTGCACACTCTCCTTTTTTTCTAGGGTCTGAATGAGGCTTGCAAGGCTTGTATATATAGGCTTGGATGAGAATCAGTCACATTAAGGAGCTTTTAAGCCTTGCAATGAAGTTTTGATTTTCTCCATAATCACCATTGAAATAACTTGCCATATTTGCTCCAAATTTGAATTTTTTGCTTGAAATAGGTCTTGAACGAATTTGGTATATGTTTTATGGTGTATCAAAGCTATTCAAACCACAAAATATCCTCCCATTAATTTTCTTGATTTTTATTTGAATTTTAAAGATTTAAAATGAATTAAATCAAATAAAATTAAGCAAAAATAGAAAAATTAATTTTTATTCTTGAAATAAAACATGGGACACGTGGGAGGTATGGCAAAGCTGAATCAAGTGGAAAAAGTGGGCCCCTTTTGTCAAAAATGAAGTTTCAAGGATAATTGACTTTGGCCTTTTCACAAAAATTTCCCAACTTCTCCAATGCATATCTTGCTCAATTTTGAAGCTATGAACATGTTCTTGGACATTTTGGAAAGGTCTTGAAGTCCTTTAACCAATGCCTTTGGTCCAATGTCATTTTGATTTACCAATATCAAGTTATGGTCTTTGACTTAAAGTGCCTTTTTGTTGACTTTTAAAAATGACCTATAATGTTGAAATTGATAACTTTTTGTGAGAGCATTTCTTGGACTTGGAATGTGAAGATGAGTTGTAGGAAATGTCTTCCCCTTCAAAATGAGCATTGGATGGGATTTTTCTGATGAACCATCAAAAAGTTATGCCTTGGTCAAGGTACAGTTGAGTTTTCAACTGTCCAAAAATAGAAACTTTTGACACCTTGATGATTTTTGAGCCATGCTTGTGAAATCATGGTCAAGATTTGACCAAATGATGATTGTGGCTTCAAAATAAGATGTTGACCAAAAATTTTGACTTTTGACTGCCAAATCACCATTTTGCCCCTACAGTTGACTGTGAAGCAATTAGGGCTTTTGACTGTGCAACTTGACCTTGTGAGCCTTGAAACTTGACATGTAGGTGCTTGACAATGTGTATGACCATGTGGGACTTGATTGAGCCCTTGAAAACCTCAACTTCCTTGCAAGAACCAAAACCCTAATTTGACTGGCTTAGGAGAGTGGTTGACTGTGTAGCCCTTGAATAGACTTTGAACCATTTGAGGTGATGCTTGGCAAAACTTTGAAGATTATGGGAGGGAAAATTTTGGGGTACAACAGTTGCCCCTGTTCAATCTTCTTAGACCTGAGGATGTAGATTGGCGTGTGTGCCTTTCGTGATCCGAGGGTGGAAGATGATTGAACACTAGAGTGCCCAGAAATTTGCACTCACATAGTAGAGTATCAGCAGTGTGATAGCGGGAATGGGCTTAAAGATGCCATTTGGAGAGATGATGGGTAGGAGGATGGGCTTATAGATGCCATCTGGAAGTGTGACAGAACCTTGTCGGGAATGGGCTTATAGATGCCATTTGGAACTGTAATGGATAGTTGAATCTAAATAAGAAATAGAATAGCTTCCGTGTCTGGGGCATATCTAGTCTATATCTAATTGCTGACGTCTGAACGAGTAGTAGAATGACCGCCAGGTCTGGGGTATATCCATACTGCATGAGTAACAGAATGTCATCTGAATCTGGATCGTATCTGGACTGAACAATAGAATAGCATCTGGGATGGAGCATCTCTAAGTTGTCTTTAGAAGTTTGAATCTGAATAAGCAATAGAATAGCGCCCGGATCTGGAGCATCTCTAAGCTATATCTCAAAGGAAATCTGGAATAAGTATCAAAACGTCGCCATGCCTGGGTCACATCTGAACTATCTTTAGAAAGATTCTTGAATAAGCAAGAAAACAGCATCCATATCTGGAGCATGTCTAAGCTATCTCTGAAAGGAAATCTGGAATGAGTATCAGAACATCGCTATGCCTGGGTCACATCTGAACCATATCTAGAAGGAGTCTTGAATAAGCAAAAGAACAGCATCCATATCTAGAGCATTTCCAAGCTATCTCTGAAAGGAAATCTGGAATGAGTATCAGAATGTCGCCATGCCTGGGTCACATCTGAACCATATCTAGAAGGAGTCTTGAGTAAGCAAAAGAACAGCATCCATATCTGGAGCATTTCCAAGCTATCTCTGAAAGGAAATCTGGAATGAGTATCAGAACGTCGCCATGCCTGGGTCACATCTGAACCATATCTAGAAGGAGTCTTGAATAAGAAAAATAACAGCATCCATATCTGGAGCATTTCCAAGCTATCTCTGAAAGGAAATCTGGAATGAGTATCAGAACGTCGCCATGCCTGGGTCACATCTGAACCATATCTAGAAGGAGATCTCTGAATAAACAATAGAACAGCCTCCGTGTCCGGAGCATCTCTAAGTTATATCTGAGAAGAAATCTGGAATAAGTATCAGAACGTTGCCATGCCTGGGTCACATCTGAACCATATCTAGAAGGAATTTTGAATAAGCAAAAGAACAGCATCCATATCTGGAGCATTTCCAACCTATCTCTGAAAGGAAATCTGGAATGAGTATCAGAACATCGCCATTCCTGGGTCACATCTGAACCATATCTAGAAGGAGTCTTGAATAAGCAAAAGAACATCATCCATATCTGGAGCATTTCCAAGCTATCTCTGAAAGGAAATCTGGAATGAGTATCAGAACGTCGCCATGCCTGGGTCACATCTGAACCATATCTAGAAGGAGTCTTGAATAAGCAAAAGAACAACATCCATATCTGGAGCATTTCCAAGCTATCTCTGAAAGGAAATCTTGAATGAGTATCAGAACGTCGCCATGCCTGGGTCACATCTGAACCATATCTAGAAGGAGTCTTGAATAAGCAAAAGAACAGCATCCATATCTGGAGCATTTCCAAGCTATCTCTGAAAGGAAATCTGGAATGAGTATCAGAACGTCGCCATGCCTGGGTCACATCTGAACCATATCTAGAAGGAGATCTCTGAATAAAAAATAGAACAGCCTCCGTATCCGGAGCATCTCTAAGTTATATCTGAGAAGAAATCTGGAATAAGTATCAGAACGTCGCCATGCCTGGGTCACATCTGAACCATATCTAGAAAGGAATTTTGAATAAGCAAAAGAACAGCATCCATATCTGGGGCGTTTCCAAGCTATCTCTTTAATCTTTTTAACGTAGACATGCCTGATCAGATACAGGTATCGAATCCATAATCAATCGCTCACGGGCATGCCCTGGCTAGATACAGGAATCGAATCTGGGATTGCGATAGTTGATAGTAATCATCTTTGTATTGACCTTTCCTGAAAAAAGGCAAAACATTAGTTATATGCAATGTCATGGTGCATGGAATGCGCGGTGTCATGACGTTTATAACCAATGGGATTGTAGAATGTGATGTTTATATCATGTATGAAAATGTGATGTTTGCGAATGTATTTTTTGTCTAGGAAAATAAATCCTTGACGAATGCCGGGAGCTAATCCTGGGCTGATGTTTGAAGAGTAGAGAATTCTTCGTTTCCGCTGGGGAAAATGATTGCAAGGATAAACCGGTAGGAGGAGATGACCCCGTTGGGGAATAAGCTTGGAGAGATTACTCTGCGGGGAAAATTACTCTAACGATCTTGCTGGGGAAAATACTCTGTGGGAAGAGAGGTACTTCGCTGAGATGTTGTATGAGAACTCCGCCAGGGATACCATTGTTGAGTTACGCTTTGGCGATTTGAGGAACTCCGCTGGGGATAGGAAGACTTCGCCGAGGACGACCTTTCCGTGGCAATTAGCTGAGGATAACCTAGTTATAAGCTCTGGTGAAGAATAACCTTCTGAATAAAGACGGGGAGAGATATGCTCTGCAAAGGATAAGCTTCCAGAATCTACTGGGAATAAGCTTCCTACTGGGGAGATTGATTCAACTCTCCTGGGGAGACTTTGGACTGTACTGGGGAGGGGCTCCGCTGGATGTCTAGATTCCGCCGGAGAACAATCTTAGATCAAGACTGCCGGGGATGCTTGTTGAGGATGTTTGTAGACTCCACTGAGGAATGTTGAGATCTTTTGGGGGTAATCCAACTTCCTTAAGGTTGACGGAGTATAACTCTGCTCGGGGAGAGTATCGCTGACCTACTGGAGATATTGTGCCTTGTAGGGCTTATGGGAATCCAACTCTGCTTGGGGAGAATTGTTGAATCTTGGCTCGCTCTCTGGGGAATTAAGGCATCTTGGTTATTCTTCAGCCGAACTTACCTTGGTACCTTGGTGGACAGATCAATTAGATCGCTTAGACGACTCATTATTGCCCCAGTTTCAGTGGGAGAAGGCACCTGTGGGGGTAATTGACAAATCTTCTGGTAGACAGGTGACGAGATGCCAGGACATAGTCGTATGCTTTGATCCCTAATTTTTGCCTGGACCGCTCTTTCGGGTTTTCAGTCCACCGGGATACCCATTTTTGCCCAAGCCGCCTTTTCAGGTTTTCGACTTGCCGGGTGTACAGATTTTTTTTCTTCATTTCATCCCTTATTTTTGCCCGAACCCTTTTGGTTCGTCGGGAAGCCCTTATTTTTGCCTAGGTATGTCAACCTAGCGGGTCTTTGATTATGCGCAGTATTTTTTTCGACTATGTCCATGCTCTCAGGATGTAGGGAGATTCCCCTATTATTGATATTGCATTGCCGTACCACAAGAAGATGTCTGATCAGGCAAGATTCGTTGTCGGAATGCCCCAGGTGATCCAGATGGAGATTTGCCCCAAGCTGGTTGGCCTTTTGAGAGATTCTCCGAATCTTGATTTAACTGCCCCAGATGATGGACAATGATCATGCCTGCCCCTTGGTTGGGAGTGCTTTTTCCCATAAGATATTCTTCATGCGAATTTCTTTACTGTTCAAACAAATAGTCATATGTGCAAGCAATGTTATTTCAAAAATGCAAAGATTATGTCTGTCTTGAAGATTTTGAAAAATGCATTTTTTCATAAAAAACAAGTGAATTTTGTAAATCGTGATGTCAACTCGTTATTTTACCGCAAGCCTTAAGGAGTCAGGATACCTTTCGTAACAGTATGCCTTCGAACTAACCCATGCTTCAGCTAGGACTTTTAAGGGTTGTAGCGTGGCCTGGTTCATGGTTTAAGAAACAAAGGATAAAGGCTCAAATTTATTTGTACCCACCCGTTCTTCGTGATGTTCTTCCAACCTAAACTTAACTAATCGTGCGTTAGACCTTATTGAGTCTTTGCTTTGATATAGTGATGGTTCGGATACTGACAGTTTATTTTGACCAGGCAGTCATTTCTTTGTTGAGGGTTTGTAGGACCTCTTTCTTTTTTATTTTGTTATCCCTATTTTTTTTGCCTGTATTGTTTATTTTGTGTAAATTACAGTCAGCAGGATGCCCCAGTTTTGCAAGTCTCCTTCATAGGTTTTGACTTAATGGGCGTTTATTTTGAGGGGTAATTGAAGTGGTGAAAAACACAAGAAGGGGGGGTTGAATTGTAAAACTGAAATCTAAAGCAATGAACACGATATTTTTATCCTGGTTCGTTTGATCTCAAACTACTCCAGTCCACCCGTCAAGGTGATTTCGCCTCTCTCCAACGAGGTCTTAATCCACTATATTCAACTGAATATTACAGACTGCTTTAACAACTGCTAAAGCCTTCTTGATTCAAACCACAACCCGGTTTGTCAAGGAAACACTTTCTTACAAAGAGATAAAACTATGTGTGTGGATGTTTTCTACAAAACTGTATCACAACTGTGATGTATACACAAAATGAAGCTTAGAAACTAGATTGCTAAACAGTAATGAGATATCAGAGTATGTGGTTTAGCAAAACTGGTAGAACGAAGATTATGGTTCAGCTTTTGTGCGTGTAGAGATTTGGAGAGCATTAACCATTTCAATCTTCAAAGCCTTGTTTATATAGCACTTGAGATGATGAACGTTGGATGCAATATTCTTGATTCAATGCTAATAACAAGCTTTCCTTTTTGAGCAGATCTTGTCTGGAATGAGGCCGTTGGAATTAATTAGCTTTCAATGCACAGTACCGTTGCTTACTTAACGCAAGTTCTGGCTTGGCTCATTCTGATTCTGCTTCGCTGCTGATGAACTATTGTGTTTCTGTATCAGAGTGTTTGAGCGCAGTTCTGTTCATCAAGCTTCAGCATGTACGTGAGTTGATCATCTGATCTTGACGTTTTGATGTAGCAACTTCTGATGCTGGTGTATGAAATCAAATTCTGATGCTGAATAGATGTGATCTTGCTTATTTCAATCAGCGTATCTGCAAGTCAGAACATAATAATTTTAGGCAGCAGATAGTTCAAACATGAAACATATAAATACTATATCTTTTCACTTTGTTATCATCAAAACTTAAATATAGGGTAGTAGATTCAAACATTGTTCTAACAATCTCCCCCTTTTTGATGATGACAAAAACTAGATATTTTAAATTAAAATAACGTGAAAAGGTATCTGGAATATGTATCAGAATAAGAAGTAAAAGAATAAGGAGTAAGGAAATACTCCCCCTGAGTTTATTACTTCCCTTTGATTATACGTGTTCTTCAGGATCAGATCTTTTTCTTTCTTTGAACATCAGATTATCAGAGTCTTTGACTTATCAGAGAGCAGAGCTTCAGAGCTTTTCTTGTCAGAGCTTTGCTTTGGATCAGAGTATTAGGACGATCAGAACTTCATATTGATCAGAGCAACATTGGTCAGAGTTTCTAGTCTTCAGAGTGTCCAGGAGCTTCCTTGTGCCTGTAGACTTCAAAAAAAACAGAAAAAACATTTCAAGTAATAAAGTTAGAATGTTTGAGAATTTCTGTCTAGTTGGCCGTTATTGATTTAAATATCATTCTTGTTCTCCCCCTTTTTGTCAGCAATCAAAAAGTGTTGGTGATGTGCTAAAACAATTAAGATCAGAAAAACTAATCATATTAATATAGTTCAGAATCAGAGCAAGAAAATATTACAAAACATAATCAAAACAGTACATCAGAAAATCAGGAAAACATGAAAAAGGTCATGCATGAAAAAGATTTAAGGTTGAGGAGGCAAGCGTGTGAACAGGCTCTCCAGCATCGCTTGAATCTTTTCAGAAGTCTCATTTTGCTTATGAACCATGCTGACAACAGTGTCAATCTTGCTGTCCTGCACATCCATTCTTGCTTTCATCTTCTGATCGTTTTCATCCATCCGCTGCTGCAGACGCATGTCATTCAGCCTTAGTTCTTCCAGAGTCTGCCTGTCCAAGGCAGCTTGAGAAGCATCAGAAGGAGGAGGCTTCTCAGAACTTTCAGCAACATCTTCTGCTTGACTTTCTTCAGCCTGAATGGTCTTGTCTTCTTCTGATGGTTGCACCTTTGCAGCTTGCTGTTTCTCAGACCAAGGTTCACTGTCCAGAGGGAGCACGTCCTCTTTCAGAATGATACTTCCAACTTCATTCAGAAGCTTGCTGAAATTGTGTTGTGCCTGCTCATAGTTGATATCCTGCAACTTGAGGGCTTCAGCACGTACCCAAAGTCTGAACTGTGACCAGAGCTGATCAGAAGCAGCTGGGTCAATCACCCCAGGACAGACTTGCTTCAAAGAAGCAATCCATTGCAGCACACCTGTTTCAAAATTCAAAATACCAGAGCCAACATCTGGTTGCTTTGGTTTTGGGATGGCAATTTTGTGTTTTAGATCAGCAAGACGGTCAAGACTGGTTAAGTCAATGAAAGTCCTGCTGGGGTTTTCAGAGGTTTTCGGAGAGGCTGTTTGTTTTGGAGGAGGGGTATCAGAGTCAGATATTTCAATTGGAGTGGGTGGTGTTTTGGGAGTTTTAGGTGGTGTCGATTCTGGTGAGGATGGTAACTGGGGCATGAAAACAGTGGTTCCACATGGAAACTGGATTGCCAGCGGTGATGGTTGAGGTGAGTGAGGGTCAGATTGATGATGAGAAGGAGTTTCAGAGCGGTGAAACTCTGTTTGTGGTGAAGGTGGATTAATTTCTGGTTGGGAAGAGGGAGTTGGAATCTCTGATTGCTCAGGGATCAGAGGTTCTTCTGAGAGTGGTTGTTGTTGTGGTTCTGGTTCTGGTTGTTGTTGTTGTTCTGGTTGTGGAGGAGGAACATTTTGTGGTTCAGAGTTTGGTTGAGCAGAGGCATGTTGACGCTCAATATCAGCCAGCACTTGGTCAAGTGCTGTTGTTGTTGAAATTGTTGGTTGTTTGGGTTGTTTGGTTCTAGGTCTTCTGAGTTTTAATGCCTCAGAAAGGTCTTCTTCTTGGATGGTTTCATCAATGGTAGGGATGGGAATTGATATTCTATGAGAGGTTTGAGGAGGGATAGATGCTGGAATAGTAAAAGATTTTGAAATAGGGGCAGCAGATGAAATACCTCTTTTCTTTGGAGTCTGCTGAGATGATCCTTCTGATGGCGCTTTCCTCTTCTTTGTCTTCTTCAAAGTCACTTCTGGTTGGGGTTGATGCAGATCTCTGATATTCAGCTTTGGATCTGTATCATCTGCCTTGTACGCATCTGGGTACCTGAGAAACATCTCTGGTTTGGATTCCATTTCAGAAAATACCGGAAAATCACTCAGAGGCACTCTTCTGCTGGAGATATCAGCAGTGGAAGTAGCTCTGGGTTCCTTCTGAATATTTTCTATCAGCTTCATCTTTTTCAGGTTCTTTGCGTTCAGAGGTTTCCCAATTGTTGGTTCAATAGTGCTCAGCTCCTGAGCTTCTATCAGATGTTCAATCAGCCTATTCTCTGTCAGAATATCTGATATTAGCCTTCCAAACGGTATCCAGTCCCTCTTGGTTCTTTCTTCTTCCCTTGTTTCTTTCACACTGGTTTTGAGATGGTTGAACAGGAAGTGAGCCAGATTGATCTTTATCTTCTGATCAATAAAGTAGATCAGAAACTGCTGATCCACATTTATATAATCAGGAGAACTTGTTGGTTTCCTGTGGTTGAAGCATCCCAGAATAATCTTAGCCCATACTCTGCAGTGATCCTTCAGATCTTTAATTTTGCTGCTGGGCATCCCAAGAGTGAAAATCCTGTTAGCTACCACACCTATATCAGCACATCTTTCAGCCATGTCCACACAACGGACGCCACCACCACTTTGACCGATTAGCCTTGCAATGAGATCTTCAGAAATCACAATCTTCTTCCCCATGACAGAGGAGATGACTAGGTGTTTTGAAACTTTGGCGTGAATCCAAAATTCCTTGACCAGCGCTGGAAATGTTGGTCCAACCAACCTATCGAAATACCTTTCCCACTTTTGAGCCCTAATTTCTTCAGTTAGGTCAAAACCATTTTCCTTCAAGCTTTCAAAATCAATGATTAACTCAGAGAGCACTTCAAGGTTCTTCACCGGAGTGAGGAGAGTTCTGAGCGGCACTTGATATTGCTCAGAAGTTGCTTTCTTCTGATTACCTGCAGAAACGCTGCTGGAGGATGCCATTGTTCACACTAAAAAGGGTTTTGAGAATGAATTGAGGAAAAAGGTTTGCAAGAGATGAACTCAGAAATATGCAGAAAAAGCTTGAGTGATAGTGAGAAAACGTAAAGAATAAGAATGAGAGATTAATGTGCTTAAATAGAGTTTTCAAAACTATTTTGAAAAGATAAACGTTTTTAAGAGAGAGAAAAATCATGATTGCCATTTAAAAGCATGATTACTTTTCATTAAATGCTTGCTGATTTTGGGGGATTTGAGAAAGATACTTAAAAACGGTTACCAGACATGTGTCTCAATGCACCCAATCAGCACTTTGCCTTCTCAGAAGCGTGCACGCGTTCTGCTTCAGAGATATGCTGATGATTGGATGACACTTGTTTGATGTAGTGATCAGCACGTCTGTCTTTGAGATTAGACTCTCAGATCTTTAGACTTGCATCTGATACAATCTGCATGTTCTATCTTTCTGAAAGGAGATTGATCAGAAGTTCACAGTAAAATAATTACATTCTGAAGATAAATATATGGAATTAAAACATTTTCACTCTGGGCATACTTTCATGCTGAGATGTTTCAGAATGAAATTAAACCTATCTTCTGAAAGGGGTTTAGTAAAGATATCAGCCCATTGATGGTCTGTATCTATAAATTTTAAGTTCAAAATACCTTTCTGAATATAGTCCCTAATGAAGTGATGTTTTATTTCTATATGCTTAGCCCTAGAATGTAAAATAGGATTTTTACTTAAGCAAATAGCAGAAGTATTATCACAAAGTATAGGAATGTTACTCTCAAAAATCTGGAAGTCTTCAAGCTGACTTTTCATCCAGAGCATTTGTGTGCTACATCCTGCTGCTGCTATGTACTCAGCTTCTGCTGTTGACAGAGCAATTGTTGATTGCCTTTTGCTGGACCAAGAGATCAGATTTTCTCCCAGAAACTGGCAGCTTCCAGAAGTACTTTTACGTTCCACTCTGTCTCCAGCAAAATCAGCATCACAGTAGCCTACTAAGCTGTAATCACTAGATTTTCTATAAAACAAACCCAGATTAGTAGTACCTTTCAGATACTTGAAAATTCGCTTAACAGCTGTTAAGTGAGATTCTCTAGGATCTGATTGGAATCTAGCACAGATACAAACACTGAATAGTATGTCAGGTCTTGAAGCAGTCAGATAGAGGAGAGAACCAATCATACCTCTGTAGACTTTCTGTTCTACACTTTTGCTTACCTCTTCTCTTTCCAGAATGCACGTGGGATGCATTGGAATCTTTGATGGCTTACATTCTGAGAGGTCAAATTTCTTCAGAAGATATCTGATGTATTTGCTCTGATGAATGTAAGTTCCTTCTGGAGTTTGATTGATCTGAATTCCTAGAAAGAATTTCAGTTCCCCCATGAGGCTCATCTCAAATTCTGCCTGCATACACTTAGCAAATTTTCTTCCAAGAGAAGGATTAGTAGAACCAAAAATGATATCATCAACATAAATTTGACAGACTAAGATGTCACTCTTAACTGTTTTACAGAATAGAGTAGTGTCCACTTTCCCTCTGGTGAATTCATTTTCAAGCAGAAAGTTACTTAGCCTTTCATACCAAGCTCTGGGAGCTTGTTTCAGACCATACAGTGACTTCTTTAGTTTGAAAACATGTTCTGGATGTTTTGTATTTTCAAAACCTGGGGGTTGGTGAACATAAACTTCTTCTTCTATATAACCATTTAAGAATGCACTTTTGACATCCATCTGATACAGAGTGATGCCTCTATTAACAGCAAATGAAATTAAAAGTCTGATAGATTCTAACCTGGCGACTGGGGCAAAGGTTTCTGTATAGTCTATCCCCTCTTGCTGACTATAACCTTGTGCAACCAGTCGTGCTTTGTTTCTGATGACTTCACCTTGTTCATTTAGCTTGTTTCTGAACACCCATCTTGTTCCAATGACGTTGAATCCTTTTGGTCTGGGAACGAGATCCCATACGTCGTTTCTGGTGAATTGATTCAGCTCTTCTTGCATTGCCAGAATCCAGTCATTATCCAGAAGTGCTTCATCAATAGAAGAAGGTTCAATCAGAGACACCAATCCCATAAGAGTTTCTTCAGAGTTTCTGAAGCTTGCTCTTGTTCTGATTGGATCTTCCTTTCTTCCTAGGATAGTCTCTTCTGGGTGATCCAAGCTGCTTCTGGGTAATCTCTTCTGAGGTTGATCAGCAGCTGTTGAAGGATTTCTAGCAGTGCTCCTTTCAGACGTTGAAGGAATGTCTGTGTTGAGAGCTTCTGATGACTTGTCTTCAGAACCTGCAAATTCAATTTCTATACCTGCAAAAACTTCATTCTGCTTTGACTTTTCAGAGTCAAGCTTGTCATCAAAACGAACACTGATTGATTCTTCCACAATCTGTGTTTCTGTATTGTATACTCTGTACCCTCTTGAGCGTTCAGAGTATCCTAACATAATACACTTCTGTGCTTTAGAGTCAAACTTGTTCAAATAATTCTTTGTATTTAATATAAAGCAAGTACATCCAAATGGATGAAAATATGAAATGTTGGGCTTTCTGTTCTTCCACAATTCATATGGAGTCTTTTCCAGAATAGGTCTTATTGAGATTCTATTCTGAATGTAGCACGCTGTGTTTATTGCCTCTGCCCAGAAAGTCTTAGCAACGTTTGTCTCATTGATCATGGTTCTGGCCATTTCTTGCAATGTTCTGTTCTTTCGTTCTACAACTCCATTTTGTTGGGGAGTTCTAGGACAAGAGAAATCATGCAGAATGCCTCTGTCATTAAAGAATGACTCAAAATCTTTATTTTCAAATTCTCCACCATGATCACTTCTGACTTTAACGATTCTAAGATCCTTTTCATTCTGAACTTGGTTACAGAAGGTAACAAACACAGAGTGTGACTCGTCCTTGTGTCTTAAGAACTTTACCCATGTCCATCTGCTATAGTCATCTACGATTACTAACCCATACTTCTTACCACTGACTGAAGCAGTTTTAACTGGTCCAAATAAGTCAATGTGCAGAAGTTCTAATGGCTTAGAGGTGGAAAAAACATTTTTGGATTTAAAAGAAGGTTTTGCAAATTTGCCTTTCTGACATGCTTCACACAGAGCATCTGAATTGAACTTCAAATTTGGAAGTCCTCTGACCAGATTGAGTTTGTTAATC
Source organism: Vicia faba (assembly GCA_948472305.1). Lineage (NCBI taxonomy): Eukaryota > Viridiplantae > Streptophyta > Magnoliopsida > Fabales > Fabaceae > Vicia > Vicia faba. Next base: position 907,924,014 of record OX451738.1, on the reverse strand, counting down.
TGAGATATTCTTCTCATACTAACATGCCCCAATCTTTTGTGCCAGATCCACTGCTTGTTGTTAACAGACAGAAGACATTTTACATTCTGACTCTTTAGTTCAGAAAGTTTGATTTTGTAAATGTTGTTTTTCCTCTTACCATTAAACAGGATAGTCCCATCTTTCTGACTAACAGCTTTACATGATTTTTGATTAAAGATTATATCATAACCGTTATCACTTAATTGACTTATGGATAACAGATTATGCATCAATCTATCTACTAGCAGAACATTATTAATAGAGGGAAGATTTCCATTACCTACAGTTCCAGAGCCAATTATCTTTCCCCTCTGATTGCCTCCAAAGCCAACCTGGCCTCCAGGCTTAAGTTCCAGGCTTTGGAACATATGCCTTCTTCCCGTCATGTGTCGTGAGCAGCCAGAGTCCAGGTACCATGACTGGTATTTCTGACTTGCTGCTAAAGATATCTGCAACATGTATTATTTTATCCTTAGGTACCCAGATTTTCTTGGGTCCTGATTTGTTAGTTTTACCAAAACTCTGGTTGAATTTTGGTTTCACAGAGTGCTTACTGCTAGTATATTTGATATCATGTGTGTGACCATACACAAAGTGTGAATTCAGAGGAGTGTGTTTAATGGTTAAGTCCATGACATTCTTTGGTGCAGGAACCTTACCTTGGTATCCTATTCCTTTCCTGCCGTTTCTGCTAACTCCATAGATCATTGAAGCCATTCTGCTTATATCTATGCTTTTAGCTAGGAACTTCTGGAAACTATGATCATACTCCTTGATGATCTCATCAGCGTTGCTGGGAGTTTCAGAAATTGGTTCCTTCTGAGAGTTTTGTAAAGTGTTTTCTAATTTTGAAATCTTATCTCTCAGCTCAGAATTTTCCAATTTGAGACTCTTAGACTTATTAGAGTCAGATTCAAGATTCCTTTTCAGGTCTCTGAATTTAGCTCTAATTTGCTGATAACGTTCCAGAATCTCATTGAGGCTTTCAGCAAGTTCAGCCTTTGTGAAGTTAACAGCGAAGTTAGGAAATACCTCTTCTGTGTCTGATTCTGAGTCTGATTCAGAAGCTTCACTATCTTCTGAAATGTTAGCCATGAGAGCTATGTTTTCTCTTTCATCATCTGATTCTGAGTCAGCTTCAGACGAGTCAGAGTCATCCCATGTGGCCATGAGACTTTTCTTCTTCTCTCTTCCAAACTTCTTTTTGGGCTTTTCCCTCTGAAGCTTTGGGCAGTCACTCTTGTAGTGTCCTTGCTCATTGCACTCATAGCAGATGATGTCTTTGGTGTTTGGCTTCTTGCTACTGGAGGAGCCTTCAGATCTTCTGTATCCAGAGGAAGAATCTGTCCTTCTGTATCTGGAAGAAGACTCGTTCTGATCAGATCTTCTGGGATTCCTGAACTTCCTTTGTCTTTGCTTCCACAGTTGATTTACTCTTCTGGAGAGAAGGGAAAGTTCGTCTTCTTCTGATGAGGATCCATCAGATGTTTCTTCAACTGCCTGCAAAACTTTAGACTCAAATTTTCTGTTAGATTTTAATGCTAAAGGCTTACCTTGCTTCTGAGGCTCATCAGCTTCTAGCTCTATCTCATGACTTCTGAGGGAGCTGATAAGTTCCTCCAGAGTGATTTTGTTGAGATCTTTAGCTAGCTTCAGAGCAGTAACCATAGGCCTCCACTGCTTGGGTAAACTTCTGATTATTTTCTTGACATGGTCAGCAGTAGAGTACCCTTTGTTCAGAACTTTGAGACCAGCTACCAGAATCTGGAATCTAGAGAACATAGTTTCAATGGATTCAGATTCTTCCATTTTGAACGCCTCATACTTCTGAATGAGCGCCAGAGCTTTTGTTTCTTTGACCTGAACGTTGCCCTCATGCGTCATTCTGAGAGAATCAAAGATGTTCTTTGCTGTGTCTCTGTTGGAGATCTTTTCATACTCAGTATAAGAAATGGCACTGAGGAGGATGGTTCTGGCCTTGTGGTGATTCTTGAAGTCACGCTTTTGTTGATCAGACATTGATTTTCTATCAATCTTCTGACCACTTGCATTCATAGGGTGCGTGTATCCATCTGTCACCATATCCCACAGATCAGCATCATGTGCCAGAAAGAAGCTTTCAATTCTGTCTTTCCAGTAATCAAAGTTTTCTCCATCAAAGACTGGAGGTTTGCCACTGAATCTGTCTTTGTCCTCATTGTTGTCATTGCTGATGTGAGAATTGTTTCCTGCCATTGTGTTTTTCTGACGCTGGATCTTGTACTGACACGGTTAAGTGTTTTAGCTCAGAACCAGGCGCTCTGATGCCAATTGAAGTGGTGAAAAACACAAGAAGGGGGGGGTTGAATTGTAAAACTGAAATCTAAAGCAATGAACACGATATTTTTATCCTAGTTCGTTTGATCTCAAACTACTCCAGTCCACCCGTCAAGGTGATTTCGCCTCTCTCCAACGAGGTCTTAATCCACTATATTCAACTGAATATTACAGACTGCTTTAACAACTGCTAAAGCCTTCTTGATTCAAACCACAACCCGGGTTGTCAAGGCAACACTTTCTTACAAAGAGATAAAACTATGTGTGTGGATGTTTTCTACAAAACTGTATCACAACTGTGATGTATACACAAAATGAAGCTTAGAAACTAGATTGCTAAACAGTAATGAGATATCAGAGTATGTGGTTTAGCAAAACTGGTAGAACGAAGATTATGGTTCAGCTTTTGTGCGTGTAGAGATTTGGAGAGCATTAACCATTTCAATCTTCAAAGCCTTGTTTATATAGCACTTGAGATGATGAACGTTGGATGCAATATTCTTGATTCAATGCTAATAACAAGCTTTCCTTTTTGAGCAGATCTTGTCTGGAATGAGGCCGTTGGAATTAATTAGCTTTCAATGCACAGTACCGTTGCTTACTTAACGTAAGTTCTGGCTTGGCTCATTCTGATTCTGCTTCGCTGCTGATGAACTATTGTGTTTCTGTATCAGAGTGTTTGAGCGCAGTTCTGTTCATCAAGCTTCAGCATGTACGTGAGTTGATCATCTGATCTTGACGTTCTGATGTAGCAACTTCTGATGCTGGTGTATGAAATCAAATTCTGATGCTGAATAGATGTGATCTTGCTTATTTCAATCAGCGTATCTGCAAGTCAGAACATAATAATTTTAGGCAGCAGATAGTTCAAACATGAAACATATAAATACTATATCTTTTCACTTTGTTATCATCAAAACTTAAATATAGGGTAGTAGATTCAAACATTGTTCTAATAGTAATGACTGCCTGTCTTTATGATTATTCGGAACCATCACTGTCTTTTGTTTTGTGAGGACCTCTTTGGTGCTATTCGTTGTGCACTTGGATCAACTGAGAGAACTACCCTGCCCCAGGTTATGATTAAGGGTTTTAATTTTCGAAAAGAAAAACTCCTACTTCTTTGGCTCGAAGGGGTTGACGAGGGATTATCTTCCTTATAACTCCAGTGTTTAGGAATTGAAACAATGCTTGTACCTCATCAGCGGGGTTCGTTCAAAAGCATACTGTAAATCGTGGTATCGTTTTCGTCATCCTCCCTCAAGAGGCTTAGAATTATTAACCGAGAGTTGAACATCACAAAAAAATATGAAGGCAATGTGAACATAGTGAAAATGATTGGATTAATTCAAAAACAGACATATGCCGTGCATTAATGAAATAAAAGAGTTCGCTATGACATTTAATTGTTCGTATAAGCAAAAAATTACAACTCGGAAATTCAAATAAACAAAAGTCTTCAATGATTGGGAAAAGGAGCATGGATTATGTTTGGAGTCTCTGACGCTTCAAACTGAATCTCTCCGGCGTCGATCATGTCTTGAATCTTGTTCTTCAAAGGCCAGCAGTTGTCCGTAGTATGACCCGGGCTATCGGAGTGGTATGCGCACCTCTCATTAGGATGGTAGTTGGGAGCAGAGGTGTTTGGATTCCGGAGAGGAGCCCTCAAGGTAATCAACCCTGCCTTCAACATTTGCTGTAGCGCTTGATCCAATGACATGTTGATTTTAGTGAATTGTCTCTTGGGTGCGACCTCCTTACGTTGATGCCCCTGTCCCTGTTGAGCAGGCCTAGGATTAGAGATCTGGACTGCCCCTACATGTTGATCATGGCGACCCTTTTGGCTGTACGGAGCATTGGCCTCTTTCTTCCCAGTGTAAGGCTTTTTGTGAGTATCAGAAGGTGCAGCTTCTTGGATCTTTCCAGCCTTGATGCCAGCTTCGATCCTCTCCCCGGTCAAGATCAAATCGGTAAACCCAGCAGAAGAATTCCCAATCAGATGGTTGAAGAAGGGACCAGACAGGGTCCCCAAGAACATGTCAACGAGCTCACGGTCAGTCAAAGGCGGCTGCACCCTTCCAGCCAGATCTCTCCACCTTTGTGCATATTCCTTAAAACCTTCACCCGTCCCAAGTGACATACCCTGGAGTTAGGCACGCGTAGGAGCGAGGTCGGCATTATACTGATACTGCTTATAAAAAGCAGTTGCCAAGTCCTCCCAGTTACGAATAGTGGTTCCATCTAGCTGATAGAACCATTCGAGTTGAGTCCCTGAAAGACTCTCCTGGAAGAAATGGATCCATAGATTCTTGTCTGCCGTGTAGGGCTGGATCTTCCTTGCGTAGGAACGGAGGTGCAGCTTAGGACAGGAAACCCTGTCGTACTTTACAAAGGCAGGTGCCTTGAACTTGTGAGGGATCACCACCCCAGAAGATAAACCTAGGTCCCCAAAGTCCAACCCAGGCACACGTTGGATATCCATAGCATTTAACCGGTCCTCCAGCTGTTTGTACCTGTCTTCAGCAGGAGGGTACTGCTCATCATTGAAGTCAGTCTCAGTGTCAGAGACCACGGGACTAGGAACCCTTCCCTCTTGGTGACTGCCTTCCCCAACAAATGGAGTAGTCCGCTCAGCCTCATTCTGCAGTGTATTCCCAGATCTGTGTATAGGGTTGAACAACACAGTCCTCTTCTTCTTCTTCTTCATAAGAATAGTCTTCAATTCCTGTTGTCCTTGTGCTAAGCTCATGACCAGCTCCTGGAACTGGGCGTTCTGGGCCTGGAGGGCCTTGATAGCTTGTGCATTGGATGACTCAGGATTCATGATGACTGCTGAAATAAACAACGACGAAGGTAAGCAACCTGTAGAGAAAGGGTACCTGTTATGCAATTATATGTATGATATGCATGCGATGTTTTCAAGGATCCCGCGGGGTAAACAAAGAAATTGGTTAGAATTTTGTAGCTTGATTGAAGGAATTTCATTTTGTTGAGAGTCCTTCTTCAAGAGTCAAGGCTCACCATATCGAGTGGGTCATAGCCCCTGACAATCTTGGCTCGGGGAACCTTCTTCAAGTGTCAAAGCTCACCATATCAAGTGGGTCATAGCCTCTGACAACCTTGGCTAGAGGAAAATAAATCCTCTTTGCCCTTTGCTAGACGTTTGATTCATCATGACCTGCATCACAAGCCCTTGAGATCCTTGAAATGGGTTAGTCCTTATGCAGGATGTATGCAATGGTATGATGTTATGCTATGCATGGGGTAATGTAGGTAAACCCTGTTATGAGTCCCAATTAAGGACTATAAACAAAACCTGCAAGAAACTCAAGTGTCAGATGCAAGTAGTCAAGTATGAAAGCACACAAGTCACACCACAACCCTTAGAGTTTAGGCCAGCATGAGGTCTAGGTATTACCCTCTTTCAGTTTGTTGGTTAGGACCTGTCCTATCAGAAGTAACCGGGTTCTAGAGGATCCCAATATCACTGACTACCCTCAATCAGTCATAACTCCAGCATCGCAACCTTTTCTTGCGGCCAGAACCATCACGAGAGTTTAGCCTCAATGGGCGTAGCATACTGCTACTGTTCTATTGGCCAAGTTGGGTCATTTAAGGTTCTAAGGTCGGTTGGTGCTTAATGACTCCTCAGAAGACCCATATTCTCCTCGTTGCGACACAAGGGATATCGGTACAGACCAAGGCGCCACACCAACGTAGCCACTGCTTCACCCATGTCGGTCTACGCCGGACAGGTCCCTCACAGCTTATGCTACCTAACAGGGTATCCCCAGATCCAGGTTAGGATCTATGTAACTCCGATGTAACCCACAATTTAAAGCAAACAAGTCAAAGCAATTGAAAACACGGTTATGAACTATCCTAAGGTACACCTCACTTTAAGGTATATTCCCCAGCAGAGTCACCAGTTCTGTGATCGGTGGATCTGGAATTGACTGTTTAAAGCTGGTTCGCGAAATGTTGCGGAAGCAAGAGTCGCCACCGTCTTTTATTTTGTCCAACATGGACAGGACAAAAGCACAGCAAAATTCCTTATGAGATAGTTTCTCGGTTCGGGAGGTAGATTTATAGAAAGGGAAGGTGTTAGCACCCTTTCTATCCATGGTTATCCATGGGCTCATAGATACTTTCTCATTTGTGTTTTCAAAATGTTTGCTTTTCAATTGTGAGTGGGTTTGAAAAAAGTTTCGTTTAAAGATTTCTGAATAACTCTTGTATCAGTCCTCAAGAGTGTTTAAAAAATTGTTTTGAAAGCTTTTTGAAAAGTGTCGGTGTGAAAAGAGTTTTGTTGGTTTTTTTGAAATAGAGCAAGTATCTACGAGTCATCTACCTACCCTAAGGAATTAGGCTGTGTAAATGTCCTTAAGGTAGTGCCATCCCACCATTGAGAGGTGGGTAGCACCACCGTTGGAGGTGTTCGGGTCAATTCGTTTGTAGGGACAGTGTGGTCACCGAGCAACAGTAGGACACCTCAGAAGCTACCCTTATGCCATTGATCCTTTTTAATTCCGAGGCAACCTTTCCGAGGCGACTGGTTCATATCATGGACATAAGGACTTACTAAAACGTCTTGTACTCGTCGACCACAATTCGAGCTTGTAGGGACAGTGTGGTCACCAGAGCAACAGTAGGGCACCTTAGAAGCTACCCTTATGCCATGGGTCATGGACATAAGGACTTACTAAAACGTCCTATACTCAGCGACCACGTTTTGAGGGCAAGGCAACAGTGAGGCGTACCCTAAGAGTGGTGTGTGAATTTGTGTATTGTTTTCAGTTATGTTTTATCTTGTCATGCATTATGGTGATCTACGCTTTGATTTTATTTGGGCCATTCATTCTTTCATGCAAAATTTAGCAGTTAAGGGGTGCGGAAATTAAAGTACGGAAAACGTAAATCCTACGCTATTACAAGGCGCGGGTCTATACATCGCCAAATCTTTACAAAAACTCGTTTTAAGTAAATGAGTGCGGAAAATAAAAAAACAGTAAAAGGTCCTATTTACTATTACATATCCGGAGCAATTACATAATAATCGAACAAATTAAATACGCGCGAATAAAGAAAAAGGGAATTAATTTTTTTGTCTTTTTTTTTGTAATTAAATGAAATTGAAAACTAATTAATTATTTTAATTACAAGAAAATATTTTTTGACCTTTTTTATGTTTTTATGAAATAAAATAAAAAAAGAATTAAAAATGTCAAAAGAAAAAGCCTAAGTCTAAATTTGTTTTTATTTATTGTGAAAAAAGGTTAAAATTAACTAATTAAACTAATTAATTTGTTAGTATTTTATTTACAAAAATAATTACTAAAGTGAAATTAATAATAATAATAATAATTACATTTTTTTTTGTTTTTTTTTCTGAATTTATGAAAATAATTATTTGTGAACTAACTAAATAATAATAATAATTAATAAAAGGAAAGAAAATAAGAAAAGAAATGCTAAACCAAGGAGGTGAAGGCCGGATTTTGGAGGTTTTACTCAAAATCATCCTTAGGCATCAAAAATTCCATCTAAGCCCATGGTTGTGATCGTCCATGTCTCCTGATCACGTCTATGCTTATGGTTTGTCCCAATTTCACCTGTAGACAAAATACCTAAAAACAAAACCAACGAACCCTAGGCACGGGTATTGTTATATGAAGCCTAAAAATGAAATTGAATATAGCAGTTACATTGGAAATTAGGCATGGAGTATGAATATGCTATTATTTTCCAGAAAAAGTGCAAGAATGGAGAAACATGATTTCGTGTACAGGGGTGAGTTTGAGACAACTTACAGCGCTTGGTAGTGGACCTTAGGACGCGTTTGTGGTTGCTTTGGCTTCAGGGAGTGGCAAGGAAGAAAGCCACGTGCTTGCTTTGATCTGAAAATGATTGCAACACCGCTTTAGATCTCTCACTTTTTTGGACAAATTTTGAACTTTTCCTCTGGCCGTTTGTGCACACTCTCCTTTTTTTCTAGGGTCTGAATGAGGCTTGCAAGGCTTGTATATATAGGCTTGGATGAGAATCAGTCACATTAAGGAGCTTTTAAGCCTTGCAATGAAGTTTTGATTTTCTCCATAATCACCATTGAAATAACTTGCCATATTTGCTCCAAATTTGAATTTTTTTGCTTGAAATAGGTCTTGAACGAATTTGGTATATGTTTTATGGTGTATCAAAGCTATTCAAACCACAAAATATCCTCCTATTAATTTTCTTGATTTTTATTTGAATTTTAAAGATTTAAAATGAATTAAATCAAATAAAATTAAACAAAAATAGAAAAATTAATTATTATTCTTGAAATAAAACATGGGACACGTGGGAGGTATGGCAAAGCTGAATCAAGTGGAAAAAGTGGGCCCCTTTTGTCAAAAATGAAGTTTCAAGGATAATTGACTTTGGCGCTTTCACAAAAATTTCCCAACTTCTCCAATGCATATCTTGCTCAATTTTGAAGCTATGAACATGTTCTTGTACATTTTGGAAAGGTCTTGAAGTCCTCTAACCAATGCCTTTTGTCCCATGTCGTTTTGATTTACCAATATCAAGTTATGGTCTTTGACTTAAAGTGCCTTTTTGTTGACTTTTGAAAATGACCTATAATGTTGAAATTGATAACTTTTTGTGAGAGCATTTCTTGGACTTGGAATGTGAATATGAGTTGTAGGAAATGTCTTCCCCTTAAAAATGAGCATTGGATGGTATTTTTCTGATGAACCATGAAAAAGTTATGCCTTGGTCAAGGTACAGTTGACTTTTCAACTGTCCAAAAATAGAAACTTTTGACACCTTGATGATTTTTGAGCCATGCTTGTGAAATCATGGTCAAGATTTGACCAAATGATGATTGTGGCTTCAAAATAAGATGTTGACCAAAAATTTTGACTTTTGACTGCCAAATAACCATTTTGCCCCTACAGTTGACTGTGAAGCAATTAGGGCTTTTGACTGAGCAACTTGACCTTGTGAGCCTTGAAACTTGACATGTAGGTGCTTGACAATGTGTATGAGCATGTGGGACTTGATTGAGCCCTTGAAAACCTCAACTTCCTTGCAAGAACCAAAACCCTAATTTGACTGGCTTAGGAGAGTGGTTGACTGTGTAGCCCTTGAATAGACTTTGAACCATTTGAGGTGATGCTTGGCAAAACTTTGAAGATTATGGGAGGGCAAATTTTGGGGTACAACAACATGGCTATTTGAAAATGCAGTAAAATAAAAGATAGAAAAAGAGCACAAAATTTGGATAAAAAATAGTCCAATGTTTTTTCATTAAAATGAACATATGGCATATGAAAATAGCAAACCCTTAACAAATGGCCCATTGTTCCCCGGGTAAGACACATGGTTTAAAGTCATTATTTTAATAGAAATTACAGAAAAATTTCTCAAAATAATAAAAACAGGAAATGGAATTTACTCCTGGCTGAAGGAGATTGGGATGAAGTCCTTGGTCTTCCAGTTGTTGAGTCCTCCATCAGCATTTGGGTAGATCTAGTCATCCCATTCACCGTCACTGTCAGAGTCTCCAAGAGCATTAAATTCATTGTTGCTGATATGAAGAGGTGGTTTCCCTGCACTAGCACATCGAACCTCTTTTTGAGCCTTGGAAGTGAAGCCCAACCAAAACTTGTATGACTTGTATGGGATATCAGGAAGTTGTCCCTAAATGGTGCAATCTCCGTGTTCAACAACAACACGAGCATCTTGGAGAGAGGCCGTCCTTGGTGTATCTTTAGCAGCTCTTATAGTGTAAGGAGTGGCTTTGGCAACACCAACCATTGGAGAGACCACTTCGAATTCTTGACAAGGGATTTCGATGAACTCGCCATCCATTTCAACATACTTAAATGAATTTAGATGACTGGTCATAAACTCTTCTTCCCCACAAATGGTGAAATTTTTCCCTTTGACTGGGTACTTCAACTTTTGATGTAGTGTGGAGGTAACTACACCTGCCCCATGAATCCACGGGAGTCTGAACAGGCAAGAATAATTCGGGTGAATATCCATCACATAGAATGTTGAGTTGAAGACTTGAGACCCAACCTTGATAGGGAGATCAACCTCTCCATGGACCATTTTTTTGACCCATCAAAAGATCTCACCACGTTATCATTGGGCTTCAGTACCAACCCTTCATAGTCCAATCTATCTAAAGCACCTTTTGGTAATACATTAAGGGAGGACCTAGTATCCACTAACACATGTGCTAAAGTTGTGCCTTTACACTCGATGGAAACATGCAGGGCTTTATTGTGATTCTTCCCCGACGGGGTTAAATATGCGTCTGAAAATCCAAAACCATTGCCAGCAGTCAGGCTTGCTACACAGTTTCAAATTGGTCAGTCGTAGTTTCTTGGGGGACATGTGCATTTTTCAGGAATTTTAACAGCACTTGGGCATGCGCCTCAGAGCATATCAATAAAGACAACATGTAAATCTTTGAGGGTGTTTTCCCCAACTGTTCCACTATCTTGTAATCACTTTTTCTGATAATTTTTAGAATCTCCTCCATTTCTTAGGTAGATGGATCCTCAATGGTAATACCTATTGTGGGCGCCTCCGTCCTAGTAGGCTCAGTTATTTTTTCCTTTCCCCGAGTATCAGCAACAGGTTTAACATCGGTAATACAAATGGGTGTAGTAGTGGTTGTCGAAGGTGAAATCTATGGAGAGAATATCCTCCCCGTCCTAGTAACTTTACTTGATCCAGCAATGTTTGTAATGTCAACAGTTTATCTTCGGCAATCCATGAACCTTGTTTGATACCATGGTAATACACTTCCGCTCCATAATTCCAGGGCACAACCTTATCATAAGAATAGGGGACTGGACCCAGTGTGGTGATAATTAATGGAGCTATTTTTGGTTCAGCGGGAATCCTAATAGGACCTTTGAAGGTGATTCTAATAGGAGTGTTTGAGATAGTAATGATGGACACATCTTCAAACTCTTGAGATATACTTTGGGTCAAACTTTTCATAGATGGAGTTTTTTCAAATGGAATTTCATGACTATCCATAAGGTGTTGGACACCTTTCTTCATCCATTCACAACCATTAATTTGTACAGCACAATGGTAGCAGTTTTCAAAACAACCTGGAAATACACCGGCTTTCAGCAAATTCTTTTTAACAGTCTTCAAAGGAGTGGTAAAATTCTTGATGGAGGAAACAAAAGAGGAATTTTCAATAGCATTGACACCCTTACCATGATTAGGAATGGGTGTTGTGATCACATTGGGAGTTGGTGAAGGATCGAATTCAATATTCTTGTTATCAATCAGATCTTGGATTTTGTTCTTCAGAGACCAACAATCATTGGTATCATGTCCGAGACTGTTTGAATGATAAACACATTTTGCATTGGGATTGTATTTAGGAGATGAGGTATCATGGTTTTGGGGAGGATACCTTAATGTAACAAGCTCCGCTTTTAGTAGATGCTGCAATGCTTGAGACAGTGACATATTGATCTTAGTATACTGACTTTCTTGAAACTTTGTCCTACAACTATTCCCTTGTTGTTGTTGAGTAGGTGTAGGATTGGAAATTAATACTGCCCCTACTGAGTATGAGTAGGTCTTAGTATGGCTTTTTGATCCATATACAACATTAGTCTGCTTTTTACCAATAAATGTTTTTTCACAACATTTGAGGTGGAGGCCATGGGTATCTTCCCGCTTTTAATCTCGCTTTCAACCCTCTCACCAGAAAAGATCAATTCGGTAAATTCGAATGATAAACTTCCAATCAGAAAGTTGAAAAATGGACCAGTTAATGTTCCCATAAACATTTCTACCAATTCTCCATCAGTTAGAGGTGGTTGCACCCCGCCTGCCAAGTCTCTCCACTTTTAGGCGTATTCCTTGAAGCCCTCATTTGAACCCATGGTCATGCCTTGTAGTTGCACCCGAGTTAGCGCAAGATTAGCGTTATATTGATATTGGTGATAAAAGGCAGAAACCAAATCCTCCCAAGTATAGATATTAGCCCCTTCCAATTGGTAAAACCACTCCAACTGCACTCCCGATAGACTCTCTTGGAAAAAGTGCACCCATAGTTTCTATCAGCGGTGTGCGGCTGAACCTTACTGACATATGATCTTAGATGAAGCTTCGGACAGGAAACCCCATCATACTTGGTAAAAGCAGGGATCTTGAATTTGTGGGGGGTGACTACCAGGTGTTGTTACCTAATTCTTCCCCTAAGATCCCTTCATCATATCATATCAATTCAATCACAACAAGATGACATTAGGGTTTGGTTCTTCTCCCTATCTTTAGCTTTTTCTCTAGGAGGAATCACCAAGCACCTTGACTTGTTTTTTATGATCATCTATGTTTTGTATTGCTTATCCTTTAATTAATAAATACAATCAGTGTTTTCCCCAATTGTTTATAAAATCAAGCTTCTCAAATGCACTTTTGTTTTGATGAAGACAAACCATGATTGACAAAGAAGGCAAAGATTATTGATCAAGCTAAAAGCATCTATGGATAAAGTCTTTGGTTCAAGCACTTAGAAAAATTTCAAGGTACAATGATAATACTTACTTTGAACTTAAAACATATATGCTCAATGGTCAAAAGAAATAGTTTATATTGTCCAAATCCTTACTCAAGTTTTTCTAAGCTAAAAATCATTTTTCACTTGAGTGCAATTGATTTGCATATTAGTGCAATTGATTTGCATATTAGTGCAATCGATTGCATGCTTCATTTTTTCAAAATATTTTCTACTGTTTCTAAGTGCAATCGATTTGCATGTTTGTGCAATCGATTGCACTCAATCAATATTTGCTATTGACTTCAAATGAAATCGATTTACACACTTGTGCAATCGATTGCGCACTCAAAATATTTGAATTTCTAACTGTTGAAACCCCGTGCAATTGATTTACACAAAGGGTGCAATCAATTGCATGCTGGACGATTTTGAAAAATAGCAACTTTACACATGCCTTTTCATAACACAAATTCATGGAAACCTTTCACTCAATATTGACAATTGTTCATGATTCATTTACAAAACTTTATGCTTTTTCAAAAGGGGTTCTATGAACATATAAATACTCATTTTCAAAATCATTTTAAACACCTCTTCCAATAATTTTTCTCTGAATTTTTCAAAAATCAAACTCAAGCTGTTATACATTTTCATGCACAAGTTTTATGCACACATTCACATATTGTTAACCAGAAAACTTTTAGAATTATATATCTTGAGTCATTGTATACTATTATCATTGGAAGATAAGATCAATTCATTGATTAAATCACTCAAAGTGATCATTTCTACTCAAACTCACTCAAATCAAATATTGTTATATACTTGCTTATTTTTCAAGATTATTGGAAATAAGTTTAAGTGGTTTTATAAATCTTGTTTTTCCAGGATTGTTGAATACAAGTAAAGTCACTTTGAGAGGATTATTCTCATTGTTGACATAGTGAAAATCCAAGAGGATTATTCTTGGTCCAAGAGGATTGTTCTTGGTTTTGGGTAGTTCTTGTTTAAGTTTGCCACAATAAGGAAATCTCTTTCATGTCGAAAGGGGACTAGAGTACTCTCGGACTGTGAGGGGAACCAGGATATATTGCTTGTGTCTCTTTATTTTTCTTCACTTTACTCTTTCATAAACTCACCCTAAACCAGAAAAATAATATCCATCATCACTAAAACTAGAAAATTTTTAAAGTACCTAATTCACCCCCCCTCTTTGGCACACTTCGTACTTACCATTGACATCAGAGTAGGTTATAGGTAACCTATTCCTAAAAGATCCAGAATGGCTTCCGTAAATCAAGATCCCGTTTTCAGAGATGGTGGTAGTAACAACAAGCCTCCTCTATTTTTTGGTGAATATTTTGACTTCTAGAAAATACGCATGAAGGAACATCTAGAAGCACAAGGAGAAGAAATAGGGGATGTCGTCGAGAGTGGTCCATTTATCCTTATAACATTAATCAATGATGTTGGCTTATCAAAGGCTTAAGCTGCATGGGATGAAGATGATAAGAAGAAGGTTCTCTATGATAAAATGGCAATAAATCTTCTTCAAGGTGCACTTAGTATGGATGAATTCTTCCGTGTCTCGGCATGCAAAACAGCGAAATAAATATGGGATACCTTGGTACAAACTCGTGAAGGAACTGTTGAAGTTAAAAGATCAAGACTAAATACCTTGAGTCAAGAATATGAATTATTTCGAATGCAGCTCGGAGAAACTATCCTTGACCTACAAGAGATTCGTGCACTTGACAAATCATCTAAGTTCTCTTGGTAAGACTTTGACGAATGATGAACTAAATCTAAAAGTACTTAGGTCCTTAACTTGGGAATGGCAGCCAAAGGTAACGGCAATTTCAGAAAAGAAAAGTCTCGCCTCCATGACTTCCGCAATGTTGTTTGTGAAACTTCAAGAATATGAAATAGAACTCGGAAGACTTGAAAAACATGAAAATAAAGAGAAGAAATCCAAGAATATTGCTTTAAAGATAGACTCCAAGGAAGTTGAAAAGGAAGACAATCCGGAAGGAGATGAAAATTTCATGCTTCTTGTTAAAAGGCTTGGTAAGTTCTTTGGTAGAAATGACAAATCCTTTTCTCATTCAAAAGGAAAGAAATAATTCAATAAAAATGAAGCTTCCACATCAATATAAGAAGTCACATGTTATGAATGTGGTAAGCAAGGTCATATCAAGCCGGATTGTCTGAAACTCTCCAAGAAAGGTGTCTACAAAACCAAAAAGGTATTCAAGAACAAAAAGGCCTATGTTGCATGGGAGGATAATGAAATAAGTTCTTCATCCGATTCTGATAGTGATAAAAGTGAAAATATAGCATTGATGGCCTCATACAATTCCGATAATGAAGACAATAAGGTTAGTAATATATTTTCTCTTTTTGATAGTGATGCACAAGGTGCTACAGATGAACTATTAAATGAATGCAAAATTCTATATAAAACTATTTCATCTCAAAAGAAAAAAATTTCATCTTTAAAAGAAAAATGTTAATCTATGGAAAAAGATTTCAAAGAAGAAAAACAAAAATTAAGTGATGAACAAAAACAGAATTTTGTATGCAAAAATTGTGAATCACTCTCTTTCCAAATTGATCAATTGAAAAGAGTTATTGAAAGATATGAAAAAGGTAAAATTGGATTGGAAGGTGTTATTAGCCAACAAAGATACTCCAATGATAAAAGTGGACTTGGATATTCAAAGTTTTCAAAACCAGGTTCTAATAAAACTATAATTATTAAGGCTAGTGATCAATCATCCAAAGAGAAAGTAAAAAAACCTAAAATGGTACATCACTATCCCAAAAAGAAAACATTTCCTAATAAGAAATCTTATCCTTCTAGATATAGAAGTAACTTTGAACCTACTTGTTTCTATTATGGTATTAAAGGCCATACACCTAATGCTTGCTATGTTAGAAACTTCAGTATGGCAAGTGGGTATTATGTGTGGGTAAAGAAAGGCACTAATTATGTAGGACCCAAAGCAACTTGGGTACCTAACAAGACCTAATTTTTTTTGCAGGTATGCTTGAAGACCACATGCAATCTTTGGTATCTTTATAGTGGTTGTTCAAAGCATATGACGGGAGACATAAACCAATTTTCAAATCTAGCTCTAAAGGCCAAGAGTTTTGTCACTTATGGAGAAAATAATAAGGAAAGAATCCTAGGCAAAGGCAAAGTTGATGCTCCACCTTTCACATCCATTGAAGATGTTCTTTATGTTAAAGGACTAAAGAACAATCTTCCTAGTATTAGCCAACTTTGTGACAAAGGCTTCAAGATCAAGTTCACCAAGGATGAATTCTTGATAGAAGATAAAGTCACTCATGAGGTTATACTTAAAGGTAAAAGAATCAATAATATATTCATGATTTCCCTTGATGATCCATCTTTGAAGGTAAAATGTCTTTTGGCGAACAACGATGATTCATGGTTGTGGCACAAAAGAATTTCTCATATTCACATGGAACACCTGAATAAATTAATCAAGCATGATCTTGTCATTGGGTTGCCTAAAAGAAATTTTGTCAAAGATAGACTTTGTGATGCTTGTCAAAAAGGGAAACAAACAAAATCAACTTTCAAATCTAAGAATGTGGTGTCTACTACAAGGCCACTACAATTGTTACATATGGACTTATTTGGTCCATCAAGAACAAGAAGTTTCGGAGGTAATGTATATGCTTTGGTTATTGTTGACGATTTCTCTAGATATACTTGGACATTCTTTTTAGTGAAGAAAAGTGATGCATTCAAGGCGTTCAAGAAGTATGCTAAACAAATTCAAAATGAGAATTCTCTAACAATTGCCTCCATCAGAAGTGATCATGGCGGAGAATTTCAAAATGCTCTATTTGAAGAATTTTGTGGAGAACATGGAATATCTCACAACTTCTCGGCACCAAGGACTCCTCAACAAAATGGAGTGGTGGAAAGAGAGAATATGTCTCTTGTAGAACCTGCAAGAACGATGCTTAGCGATTCAAACCTTCCAAAATATTTTTGGACAGATGCAGTGAGAACGACATGTTTTGTTAGCAATAGAGTTAACATAAGACCGATCTTGAAGAAAACTCCATATGAACTCTTCAAAGGGAGGAAACCAAACATTGCTTTCTTTCACATTTTCGGTTGCAAATGCTTTGTCTTAAACAACGACAAAGATAACCTTGGTAAGTTTGATGAAAAATCCGATGAAGGTATTTTTATTGGCTACTCTCTTTCTAGTAAGGCATATAGAATTTATAACAAAAGAATTTTAACAATTGAAGAATCAATGCATGTATCTTTTGATGAAATTAACCCCTCCAAGGAGGATAATATTTTTTGTAATAATGATGATAATGAAATACTAGAAGGCCCTCAAGAAAATACTTCCAAAGATCAACCAACTCAACAAGGAGAATCATCCCAAATAGAATCAAATTTCAATGATCTACCAAAAGAATGGAGAACTCATAAAGGTTATCCTATCGATAAAGTAATCGGTGATATAAGTCAAGGTGTAACAACAAGACTAAATCTCAAAGATGCTTGTCTAAGCATGGAGTTTATCTCTCAAATTGAACCTACTAAAGTTGATGAAGCCTTAGGAGATGACCAATGGATTATTGCTATGCAAGAAGATTTAAATCAATTTAAAAGGAATCAAGTTTGGGAACTTTTCCCTAGGCCAAGCAATAAACACATTATTGGAACAAGATGGGTGTTTAAAAACAAACTTGACGAAAATGGAATAATTGTTCAGAACAAAGAAAGGTTGGTAGCACAAGGCCACAATCAAGAAGAAGGAATAGATTTTGAAGAAACTTTTGCTCCGGTTGCAAGGTTAGAAGCTATTTGTCTCTTACTTGCCTATGCTTGCTCATTAAATTTTCAGTTTTTCCAAATAGATGTCAAAAGCGCATTCTTGAATGGATATATCAATGAAGAAGTCTATGTTAAGCAACCCCCACGGTTCGAAGATTTCAAGGATACATCTCATGTATTTAAATTGAGAAAAGCTATATATGGTTTGAAACAAGCACCAAGGGAATGGTATGATCGGCTAAGTTACTTCCTATGCGAAAAAGGTTTTGAAAAGGGTAAAGTTGACAAGACTTTTTTTATCAAGAAAATAAAAAATGACACTTTGCTAGTTCAAGTCTATGTTAATGATATCATTTTCGGCTCTTCAAACAAAGAAATGCATGAAGAATTTTCAGCAATGATGCAAGGAGAATTTGAGATGTCCATGATGGGTAAAATGAATTATTTTCTTGGAATTCAAATCAAGCAATTAAAATATGGAATCTTCATCAACCAATCCAAGTATTGCAAGGAACTCTTGAAAATATTTAACATGGATAACTGTAAGGCAATGTCTACACCAATGGGTTCCGGTACATATGTTGATCAAGATGAATCGGGTGTTTCCATGGACATTACAAAGTATCAAGGTATGATTGGCTCCTTATTATATTTGACGGAAAGCCGTTCTGAGATAATGTTTAGTGTTTGTCTATGTTCTCGCTTTCAAGCAAATCCAAAGGAATCTCATCTCATGGCGGTGAAACGGATCATGAGGTATCTTAAAGGAACAACAAATGTTGGATTATGGTATCCTAAAGGTAGTGTTTATAACTTAGTTGGTTATTCTGACGCGGATTATGTAGGTTGTAAAACTGATAGAAAAAGCACAAGTGGTACTTGTCAAATCCTTGGAAATGCATTAGTATCATGGGCCAGCAAGAAACAAGCATGCATTTCTCTTAGCACGGCCGAAGCAGAATATATTGCAGCTGGTAGTAGTTGTGCTCAAATTTTTTGGCTCAAACAACAACTTTGTGACTACGGACTCGATCTAGGATGCATTCCCCTACGGTGTGACAATACAAGTGCAATAAACATTACGAAGAATCCGGTCATGCATTCACGAACCAAACACATAGATATACGACATCATTTCCTTCGTGATCATGTACTTCAAGGAGATTCAAGGTAACATTTGTAGATACTCATAATCAACTTGCTGATATCTTCACTAAACCCTTGGCAAGAGAACTGTTTTACAAGATTCGACGAGAGCTTGGAATTCTTGATGAACACGACATATAAGGTGCTTTCTATCCTTGTTATGATTTCATATATTTGTCTTAACCTTGTTATATGTGAATATATATGTTAAGTGGTGTTTAAGTTTAAGAAAAATATGTTTTTGGTCATTTTTGGTTTATGCAAATCGATTGCATAATAGTGTAAATCGATTGCTCAGTGAATGTTTTTATTTTTAACCTTTTTGTTTTAGTGCAGATCAATTGCATTTGTATGCAAATCAATTTCACTTTGTGCATTTCAGTTTTTTTTGCTTCTGTTTTATGTGCAAATTGATTGCATCTATATGCAAATCGATTGCACCCACTGTAACATGCTTTTATGACAAAAATATTTGTTGGTCAGAATTCTTCTGTCTCTCTCTCATATTCCCAAGCTCATCTCTATTATTGAAAAGTTAATTAAACTTCATTACATATAATACAACCCACTCATTTCTATTTACTCACAAATCATATCCAAACTTCAGCTCATCAAACATATTCCTCTCAAAACATAAAACCTTCCAAACCCTAAAAACACCTTACCCGTGGCTTCAAGGCAAAAACGAAAGGTGTCAGCTTCAGAGAAAGGGAAGAAAAAGGTTGGTTAATCCTCTGAGAATCCATTAATCTCAACTCTCACCGAAGAACAAGAAGCAAGATTTACAAAGGATTTTCAAAGAAAGATAGTGTCTAATCCTAAATATGGTATGCTTTCATCTTTTCCCAAGGAATGTTTCTCTTTTCAAAATGATTTAACTGCTTATGGACTAGAACCATTAATTTCATTATTTGGTCCATATTATCTAGATCTGGTAAGAGTATTTTTCATCAATTTAACTCCTCACAAAGGCAAGATTGTGACATATATGTTGGGTACACGAATCTCTCTAACCCCTAAGATTGTTGGTGGGATTATACATATTCCCTACATTGGAAGCTCTTTTAAAACCCTGAAAACGAGGCATGGGATGACTACAGGAAAAAGGAATTTTATTACAGCATTGGGAGATTAAGCGAAGCTGAATTCCGTGCCAAAAGGATTTGTGGTCTAGGAGGAGTGATTCCCTCTAGAGACTCATGGAGTGCATATAACTTTTACATAGACGATCGACTATTTCATTATTTCATGGTCTATATTATGTTTCCATGCGCTGGAAACCACTGCACCGTGACTGACCTGGAAATGCAGCTGATCTATGCAAGGAAGAAAGGTTTAAGTGTTAATTGGGCAAGGCTCATAATGGTTCATATGCTGAGGGTTGATGCAAAATAAAAATTTCTACCATATGCTTACTTTGTTACATTAATAATGGAAGAATTTGGAGTTGATTTTACCGGGTTTGAGAAATTTAATATGGATCTAAATCTGCATAAGATTTCAATCAAAAATGTTGACTCAAGAATGGGTGTTCATTATAATCCAGAAACTAAAACTATAACTTACATTGGTGAAGATGTGGTCGGTGAAGAAGGAAACAATCAAGAAGTTGAAGGTGGTGAAGTTGTACCTCCTCAACCTACTGCTCCCTCTGGTCCAAGCAATCAAGATCTTATGGATTTAAATCTCAATAATTTGCCTCCATGAATACCAATATCAACAACCAATGGAATTCTATCAACAATTCTACAACAACCCGGATTAATGACTTCCGCACAGATGTGAATCAACAATTTTCTTACCTTTACTCTCATCTTCACAATCCACTATATGACCCAAATAATCCAGCTGCACCTCCACAACATTACACAGAACCTCCTCTACAACAACAATTTCCAAATCAAGGATCTTGGTTCTATAACAACCGGGACATGAACCAACCATAAAGTTTTGTCCAACTTTATTATGTCTACTCTTTTCTGTTATGTCCTTGTTCAGTTATGCTACATTTTATTTGTTGTTTTTTTCTTCAGATTTCTTTGTAATCATTATGTTACTATGTCTATGATAATTTGTGATGCATGATTAATTAAGTTTTTTCAATATTGATTTATTATTGTCCATTTTATTGCATCTTTCCCTTCTTTTTGATAATGTCAAAGGGGGAGAAGGATGTGGCACTTTATGCTTGTACATTTCATGTCTTAAATTTCTAAGGTACTCTTCAACCAAGATGAACGAATTCAAAGGATTCCAACCTTCTCATACAAAGGGGGAGTTATGCATCTTAGGGGGAGAAGCTCTTTCTGGAAATTACAATGCATCAAGCAAGATCGTTTGTCATCATCAAAAAGGGGGAGAATGTAAAATCAAGCTTCTCAAATGCACTTTTGTTTTGATGAAGATAAACCATGATTGACAAAGAAGGAAAAGATTATTGGTAAAGCTAAAAGCATTTATGGATAAAGTCTTTGGTTCAAGAACTTAGCAAAATTTTAAGGTATAATGATAATACTTACTTTGAACTTAAGACATAGATGCTCAATGGTCATAAGAAATAATTTATATTGTCCAAATCCTTAATCATGTTTTTCTAAGCTAAAAATCATTTTTCACTTGAGTTCAATCGATTTGCATATTAGTGAAATCTATTTCATCCTTCATTTTTTCAAAACATTTGCTACTGTTTCTAAGTGAAATTGATTTGCATGTTTGTGCAATCGATTGCACTCAATTAATTTTTGCTACCGACTTCAAATGCAATCGATTTACACACTTGTGCAATCGATTTCACACTCAAAATATTTGAATTTCTAGCTGTTGAAACCCTGTGCAATCGATTTACATAAAAGGTGCAATCGATTGCATGCTAGACGATTTTGAAAAACAACAGCTTTACACATGCCTATTCATAACACCAATTCATGGAAACCTTTCACTCAATCTTGACAATTGTTCATGATTCATTTACAGAACTTTATGTTGTTTCAAAAGGGGTGCTATGAACATATAAATACTCATTTTCAAAATCATTTTAAACACCTCTTCCAATCGTTTTTCTCTGAATTTTTCAAAAATCAAACTCAAGCTATTATACATTTTCATACACAAGTTTTCTGCACACTTTCACATATTGTTAACCAGAAAAATTTGAGAATTATATATCTTGAGTCATTGTATACTATTATCATTGGAAGATAAGATCAATTCATTGATTAAATCACTCAAAGTGACCATTGCTACTCAAACTCAGTAAGTGGTTTTATAAGATTGTTGGAAATAAGTTTAAGTGGTTTTATAAATCTTGTCTTTTTAGGATTGTTGGATACAAGTAAAGTCACTTTGAGAGGATTGTTCTCATTGTTGACATAGTGAAAATACAAGAGGATTTTTCTTGGTTTTGGGTAGTTCTTGTCTAAGTTTGCCACAATAAGGAAATCTCTTTCATGCTGAAAGGGGACTGGAGTACTCTCGGACTGTGAGGGGAACCAGAATATATCGCTTGCGTCTCTTTATTTTTAGGCACTTTACTCTTTCATAAACTCACCATAAACTAGAAAAATAATATCCATCATCACTAAAACCATAAATTTTTTAAAGTACCTAATTCACCCCCCCCCCCTCTTAGGCGTACTTTGTACTTACATTGTTGATGTTGTAGGTAAAAGCATAATACATTCCATCAAGATTGATCTAGGGATTCATGAGTTCATTTATGTGCCTTCCTCAATAAAGCTTAATTGAGATTTAAGACTCATCATTAAAGGTGTTTTGGAGTAATGTGATGACAAAGTATTTTATGATCCATCATGCCTCACATTGTCAAATTTAGTTCAAAAGTATAAGGGTTGATTGAAGAAGTTTGACTCAATTGGACAAGTCTTTGATTTCAATGATCAAAATTTCATATCTTCTCCAATTCTCAATATTTGGAAGTGGTTTTGGTTGCTATGGTTTCTCCTTATCATCCTCAAAAACTTATATTCACATGATAATGGTATTTGTGCAAGAAGGTTGGTCAAAATTGCAAAGGTTTCCCTAGGCATTTTCTTGCTCTAGGAGTTAGGGTGTTGAACTTCAAAGGGGTATATCTTGCTCATCTTTTTGTATTTTTGAATGATTACAAAGACATCCTTCTCTTCAAAGGGTTATTAACAAATCACTTCAAAAGTTTCAATGAAATTTTCTATGGAAGAAACTTGATGATGAAGAAAGATTACAAGTCCTCTAGATGAACCCACAAATTCCCTTATGTAACTTAAAATGATCATCACTTGATCAATTTTTATCCCCTTGAACCAATTATTTCTCCAAGATGATCTTGAATATGTGAAATTCAACCTTTCTTTTATGTGGAAAGTGTGAAAATGGATGGAAGATGTCATAAGGATGCGAAAGATTATAGGTCATTTCATGAATTTTTGCCAACTTCAACAAGTCATAAATCTCTCAATTTTTGGATATTTTGAATGGTTCTATTTTCAAAATTCCATTCAAGAGATCTACTTCATGCCATAGTTTTTGGTTAAGAGCAAATTTAAAGTGGAAATCCATGTTTGGATGCAAGACATTACAAGTCATTTTTGAAGAAAAACTTAGAAATTCTCTAAGTATAGAAAGTCAACCTTTTTTCTCAACTTTGACTCATTACAATTTTTATCTTAAGAATCCATTTGATCCGATTCTTTTCACATTGTAAAGTTTGTAATCTCATCGTTCCACTGCAACAAGAATCAAGTCTTGAGATGCCCTGAATCATGCACACCATTGAGTTGAATTTGGTAACTTAAAACTTAAATTTCACCACAACTCAGATTTTGAAGTTTATGTTGTAGCTTCTAAAAATCAAATTAGCACGCGTTTTTGGTCTAAACATGTTTAACCAACTTACCAAAGTGGATTAGAGCCTTAAAACACAGGGATTGGATGAGTTTTGATGCAAAACAGATCACACTTTGCTCGTGTAATAGGTTCATGCGATTCCCCTCCAAACTTCATCATTTCACACACTTGAGAATCGTATTTAATTCCCTATAAATAGAGGGTCATCCCTCATTCATTTCCTCAAGCTAAGAAAGCCAGAATCACCCTGCCAAACTCTCTCTTGAAGTCAATTTTCTGTAACTTCGAATTTGTTATTACAGCTTTTCTCAATCATTTTTCTTTGTCAATTCACCTTCCTTGAACCTAATTGAAGCTAACAGAAAAAGAATCAAGCTCTAAAACTCCCTAAATCGTGCTAGCCAAGTCCAGTTTCAGAGCTCTGCAACTTAACTTCAATAGGTAAATTCCTTTACCAATTCTTTCAAACTTTGACAGTATTGTGAAGTTCTTATCATCCTTGTCCTAGTCGCAACACTTGTTTTTAACTAGAAGCACATTTTGACCACGAAATTTCAAATCCCTTTTCAAAACTTCTCTTCCAAATTATTTTAGCTACAATTTATATAAATTTTTCACGAAGTTGTGGTTGTCTTTGTCTTGATGAGACTGAGCGAGTGACATAGGTCTGAGCTTCTGATTTTAAATTTTGAGGGACATGTGTTTCACGTTGGCTGGAGGTTGAAGATGATCAACGTGTCATCTTCCAACCAATGATGGCGTGCCATTTGTTTTTTTTTGAAAATATGATTTTATATGTGATTCAGTGCTTTATTG
The DNA here is from genome assembly GCA_948472305.1 of Vicia faba. NCBI lineage: Eukaryota > Viridiplantae > Streptophyta > Magnoliopsida > Fabales > Fabaceae > Vicia > Vicia faba. The sequence goes on along the minus strand of OX451738.1, from coordinate 907,899,508 downwards.
AAAAATGACCATGATATGCACATCGCGTCTGAACCATTGGATTAGCTTACTAACGCGTTTTGACTCTCATCCATTGGTCCACATTTGTTTAACTTTATTTTATTTTCTGATTTTTATATTTAAATTGTTTTAAAATTCAAAAATTCATAGATAATTCATTTTTACTCCAAAAAATCTAAAAAATTATGGAAAATACTTTTGATTTTTATAATTTTTCACTTTATTTGAGTTGTTTTAAATGTTTAAAGATACTTTTCTTCATTTTTAAATTCTGAAGAAAAAAAATAGGGAAGGATCCAATGACATTTTGACAAATATTGATGACCTAATTTATTTTTTATTTCTGACTTTGTTATTTTTTTATCATTTTTGGTTTATTTTACCTACTTCTTTTAATTTTAAAAATAGTTTCCGACTTTAAAAAATTACCAAAAATTTTATATAAATATTTGAACTCATTCCTGATTTTTCTATGATCTTACTTATTTTTTCTTGATTAATTTGAATATAGTTGCTAATTTTCTCTCTTATTTCCATTTTATAATCATTTTAAAAACCTTTTTTTTCTTTTATTTTAAACATACTTTTATTTTGTATATATTCTGGCTGATCTTGGATTAAAATTTTGACCATGAACTTTATTAACATCGTTGGATTCATGGTGTTGAGTCTAACTCCATAAAAATGGGTGAATGCTTTTAACAATAGTTTGATTAAGTTTTTGGTTCAAATGTGGTTTATTCATTTCCCCTTCCATCTTCATCTTATCCCACTCTTATTATACCAAATATTATTGGAGTATGATTTACATATCATGTCTCAAAACATGAGGTGCATAAATTGCTATTGACCGGCCTCAAAATAGGTGCGACTTCTATTTAAGTCCACTTACGATTGCTTAGCATAGCGCTAAATTTTGTCACGGTTTGAGAAAATGATCATTCGTGGCCTAAACATATGTTTGCAAGCTCAAGTATGTTAATTTGAACCATTTGATCCAATAACCTTGAGATCCATTGTTAGGAGGCTTTGGTTCTACCAATCCTCTAATGGAAATTCATCAATTTTGGTCAAAGTGGATCATTTAAACATCATTGATCATTAAGTGTTATCTTCATAATTCTTAAATGGATGATATACTTGACAAAAAGCAGATGCAACTTGTTGTTGAGAGGCTTTGGTTCTACCAATCCTCTAATGAGTTCCAAAACACAAGTTTCAAGATGGTCATCCAACTAACTACTAATTCCTAATAATTGACTTTATTTTTATGATTTTTGTGATACGGTGGGAGAACTGACTTGAGGCTTTGCGTTTGTGTTTGAAAATGTCGCGGTTGAGCAAGAGTCGCCACCGACTTTTCTTTTATCCAAAAGGAAAGGTGAAAAAGCACAGAAAAGCACCTTTAGAGATGTTTTCATGAGTTCGGGGGGTAGATTATGAAAAGGGAAGGTATTAGTATCCTTTCCATCCATGGTTTTCCATGGGCTCTTAGTTACTTGCTAGATCACTTGCTTTTTTTTTGTTTGAAAAATTGTGCTTTTGTGTGGTTTTAAAAGTATTTTGAAAAGGTGTCATCGTTTAGGCGAACTTTGCAATGATTCCCGTTCGTAAGAATGTATGCAAAGCGTTGAGCTTTTGAAAATATTTCAAGGTTTGGAAAATGTTTGGAAAGTGTATGTGATTGTTTTGAAAATAGCAAGGATATTTGTTTTTTTTTAGAATGAGCAAGTAACTAAAAGTAATCTACCTACTCAAAAGGTTTTAGACGTGATTTTTCTCCTCCTTTAGATGTTGCTACCTTACCATTGATTTGATAAGAAGCCCAATCATTGGATGTGAAGGGACGAGCGTTGGGTCATCGTATGACCATGATAGCAATGTTGTGAGATGCTTAGCACTTTTCTTTTAGGGACTAAGATCATTTTTAAAGGCATCTTTGATAACGTCATCGAGGGACTATGATCTTTTTTTCGATTCGTTTATGCTAAGACATCCCACATGTATAACATGGCCATTTTTGTAAGGCAACAAGTGGAATTACCCTAAGGGTGTAAGTGTGCGAGTGTGTTTGGTTGCATGCATAATTTATCTTGATTAGGGTGATCTATTTGTCAATTTTCATATCTTGTCATGCACACTCTAATTACTAGCATATTGAAAGCAATAATAGTGCAGAAATGTAAAGTCCTACGCTATTACAATATTTTGGGGAATGGGAGTACATTTTTGTGAATGGGGGTCGCAAGTAAAAATTCTAGTTTACTATTACAACCATATTGAAATAGATAAGAATGTACAGGAAATGTAAAATATTTGTCTGTTTAAAAAAGGGAATAACTTTTGCTTAAGAAAATATTTTTTGTCTTTTTATGTTAAAAGAAAATATAACATGTAAATATAAAATATTTTTGGTGTTTTTTTGATTAATAATAAAAAATAATATGATGGTGAAATAACAGAAAGAAAACATAATCAGCGCAAAATGCTGAAAATAGAAGAAGTCAGAAGTTATGACTCTGCCTTGCTGCACAAACAGAAACATGTTAGCAAAAATATAGAAGTTCAGAAGTTCTGGATCTTTTTAGAACTCAGAAGTTTTTAGAATTTCTAACGCAATTGTCAGAACTTTGCCTCTTTCCATGCCAGTCAGAGCATCTGCAGTTTAGTCATTTACAGAACAGAAGTTGCATGTATGACAGTTATGACAAATTTCATGAAATATCAGAAGCATAAATCAGAAGCAACATGTATCTGCTAATTCTAATTCTGAGTCCTAATTTATTTAGGAAACACTGAACTGGGATTTCTTTTACTTAGGCAAGCAAACGCAGGAATTTTCAGAATACGTACATAATCAGGATCAGAATATCTACATTGTGCTAAATATGCAAAATCTGACAATGCTTAATCAGTTATGATGAGGGTCAGCAGAAAACTTACCTTGCAGCTGGACAAGATTCTGTGAATTGGAGATTGGTCTTGAATTTTGGTGATGTTTTGAGAAACTCCTTCACGTACTCAGCAGGAAGTTTGTAATTTCTGGAACAGTCAAGGGGTGATATTTTGACTCCTTTGTGGTGAAAGTGAATGGAGAGTGTATGGCAATAGGAATACAGAAGTTAAGGTAGCTTCTAATGTATGAATCAACAACTACGTGGATGGCTTTAGTCAAGAACACTTAAGGAAAAATGGGGTTCGAATATAAGGAATCAATGCTAGGATATTTGGTGCTTTGTGTTTATAGTTTCCTGGGTTCTTGGAATTTTTGCAGTGGTTCAAAGCTTTCTTTCTCAATTCTCTCGTCTCTTTCACAAATTTTTCTGGTAAAGGGAGCGGTCCTTTCAGTGTGCAAATGGTATTCTATTTATAGGAAAAGTTTTGCAGTTGGGGCGGTCAAGTGGAACCAACATCGTATGCTAGATGTTGACTTACTCTTGAAGTAAGCTTAACAAGTGGGGGTTCAATGCATTCAAGTTGGATGGTTAACAGCGCCTCAACTGGATTTGGCAGCGTGAATTAATGAAAAGTAGAGACAGCGTGTAGGTCTAGCATACTTTTGCACATAAATTTGTCTTCCCAAGGCAGTAGGAGTACACGTGGGGAAAATCCCTTGAATACAAACTCAGAGGCGGTTGTGAGCATTAAATTAGTTCCCATGTGAAACTCTGCATCTTTGCTTGACTCTGGATTAGAAGTTCTGTTTCAGCGTAACATCTCATCTTCTGATCCTCTCATCTTCTGACTTCAGCATGTTCTGAGGGATCCTTCAGAACTTCCAGTATACTTACAACACGCTTTATTACCTTCTTTGTTTTAACCTTGAAAACTCTGATTGGACCTTTGTGAACACTGGCTCAGAAGTTCTGAAATTGTCATATTTCTTAAATACTTAGAAATATTTCTAAGTCTTTAGAATTTGATCCTTCCAAGTAAAATTTGACTTTTGAAACTCTTGATGAAGCAAACTTCATATTCCAACGTGTCCTGATGAAATATGATTTTTGAGATTTGATTTTGATCCAAAAGTCAAGGTTGGTTTTCTCAGCGTGCAAATGACCATTTTCCCCTTGTGAATGGTTTGCTTGGAAAAATTGATAATTCAAAGCCTGGGGACTTGATGAAAGCAAACCTGAGGATCCAGGGTGATTCCCTGAAAAATGAGAGGGCATCCGTTGTAGGGAAGAATCCGTAAACTGTCTTCAAAAGTTGAGAAGAGTCTGAATCAGTTGGTAGATTGACATCCGTTGTAGGGAAGAATCCGTAAACTGTTTTCAAAAGTTGAGAAGAGTCTGAATCAGTTGGTAGATTGACATCCGTTGTAGGGAAGAATCCGTAAACTGTTTTCAAAAGTTGAGAAGAGTCTGAATCAGTTGGTAGATTGACATCCGTTGTAGGGAAGAATCCGTAAACTGTTTTCAGGAACTGAGAAGTTGAAGAGGAACCGGTGTAAGGTTTCTGCTGATGCGCCTGAATGAATCTGAAATAAGTATCAGAATGTCGCCGTGTCCGGGTCACATCTGAACTATTTCTGGATGAATCTTGGAAGTTGATATGTGTCTGTCGACTAATCCTACCTGAAAAGGCAAAGGGTTAGTTGTATGCAATGTTATGATGCATGATGCAATGTATGTGACATCAATATTTATGAATGTGATGGATGCGCATGTAAACTGATGAGCTAATCCTGCCGAGGATACATGAATCCGAGATGGCCGAAGATAAAAGCATCTTGACTGCTGCCGGGGAAAATAAATCCTTGGCTGTCGCTGGGGAAGAGAATTCCTGATGACCTCTACTGGGGGATTCCAAATTAGTAGACTCATGTCGGGGAGACCAGATTGAGAGTCTTCGGCTTGATGGGAAATAACTCTGGAGACTTCACTGGGGAACTCAAGATTTGCCCTTCCAAAACTCTGTGGGGAGGAGGCTTAAAAGTCTGACTCCGCTGGGGATTGATAAACTGAAGTTTTAGCTTTGCTGGGGATTTGCAAAGATAAGTTACTGTTGGGGAATTTTGATGAACTCCGCTGGGGATAGGAAGAATTTTGGCGAGCACGATCTTCCGTGGTGGTTAGCTTGAGAAAAAATCTGAACAAGTGATAGGTTAACCTCCGTTTACTTGGAGGACCCGGGAACTATTTTCAGAAATCTCGAAGTTGAATAAGCTATAGAACAACATCCGTTGTTGGGAAGCGTCCGTAAACTGTTTTCAAAGGTTGCATCTGAACAAGCTGATAGATTAACATCCGTTACTTGGGAAGAATCCATGAACTGTTTTCAGAAGTCTTGAGATTGAATCAGCAATAGAGTCGCATCCGTTGTTGGGAAGCGTCCGTAAACTAATTTCAAAGGTTTGAGAAGAGTCTGAACAAGTCGGTAGATTGGCATCCGTTGTAGGGAAGAATCCGTAAACTTGTTTCAGAAGTTGAGAAGAGTCTGAATCAGTTGGTAGATTGACATCCGTTGTTGGGAAGAATCCGTAAACTTGTTTCAGAAGTCTTGAAGAGGAACCGGTGTAGGGCTTCCTGATGATGAGCTTGTGTAAAACTGCATCGGGTTTTGAACACTTTTGACATTCGAATGCCCCAAGTGGTGATGTAGATAAATTCCTGGCTTATTACAGGTGTTGGTCTACAATCGGTTGTTCACAGATGTTTCCTGGATTGGTACAGGTGTTGATCTGGAATTCTTCAGACATGCCCTGGCTGGATACAGGAGTCGAATCTGGAAAGGTGATAGTTGATAGATATGCCCTGGCAGGATACAAGAATCGAATCTTCAAACTCTTCAGACATGCCCTGGCTAGATACAGGAATCGAGTCCGGAAATATGGTCAACAGATATGCCCTGGCTGGATACAGGAATCGAATCTTCGAACTCTTCAGACATGCCCTGGCTAGATACAGGAATCGAGTCTGGAAATGTGGTCAACAGATATGCCCTGGCTGGATACAGGAATCGAATCTGGAAATAGTCGTCAACAGATATGCCCTGGCTGGATACAGGAATCGAATCTTCGAACTCTTCAGACATGCCCTGGCTAGATACAGGAATCGAGTCTGGAAATGTGGTCAACAGATATGCCCTGGCTGGATACAGGAATCGAATCTGGAAATGATGTAGTTGATTTGTTGAACACTTTTGACATTCGAATGCCCCAAGTGGTGGTGAAGGAATCTTGAATTATATTACTCTGCATATTGAGAGGTTTCTTGAAATCTTGACTGGACTGCCCCAGGTTAACTGTACTTTGAAAGATCTGTTGGACCCTGACTGGACTGCCCCAGGTTAATTGAATTGTGACATGTCGTGCCCCTTGCTGATAGGAGATTTGATGGGAGTGTTATCCTCTTGAAGTGATTTAGACTTACTGAGAGAGTTTTCGTTCCTCCGAACATTCGCTGCATGAATTTCTTCGCTGTCAAATAAAAGGGTCAAATGCAGACAGTGATATTCGAATAATGCAAAGTTTATGTTTGTCTCGAAGTTTTGAAAAATGCGTTTTTAGCAGAAAACTTTTCATAAGACAAGTTAACACGAGATTTAGAGCAAAGCCCTACAGGAGTCAGGATACCTTTTGTAACAGTATGCTTTCGAACTAACCCATGCTTCAATTAGGACTTTTGAAGGGTTGTAACGTGGCCTGGTTCACGGTTTAAGAAACAAAGGATAAAGGCTCAAAGTATATTTGTACCCACCCGCTCTTCGTGATGTTCTCCAACCTAAGCTCAGTCAATTGTGCGTCGCACTCTGTTTTGAGTTTGGAACGACTTTTGGGCGATGGTTCACCAGTTGAATTTTGGGAAACAGTCATCATCTCCTTTTTTCTTTTACAACACTTTTCATTTTGTTGAGGGTTTTGTAATGACCTCACTATTTTGATTTTGATTTGTTATCCCTAACTTTTGCCTGACTGTTACCGTTTTCGGGATTACTGTCAGCGGGATGCCCCAGCTTTCTTAAGCCTCCTTTATAGGTTCTGGCTTAGTGGGCTTTTCTCTTTTGAGAGATTGACTGTCTATGTGATAGGCAACCACCCTTGTCTTTTGATTCCAAAGGAATGCTTTCTTTTTTTGACGTCGTTCGTTGTATTACGAACTGAGAGTTTGCGACTTCAATGCGCATTTTTTGAATTAACTGAGATACTACCCTGCCCCGGGTTTATATCAAAGGTTTCGATAGTTTAGAACAGGAAACTCCTACTTCTTTGGCTCGAAGGGGTTGACTAGGGATTAACTTCCTTATAACTCCAGTGTTTGGGAATTAAAAGAAATGCCTGTACATCATCAGCAAGGTCTGTTCAAAAGCATACTGTATAAGATCACGGTATTATTTCGTCATCCTCCCTCTAAAGGCTTACAGCTTTTTATCAAGAGTTTAAATATCATAAAGAAAAGCATAAGAGTAGTGAAACGAATGGATGAATTCAAGACAAACATATGCAATGCATTAATGAAAACAGAGTTTAACATCAACAGATAATTGTTTGACAGCAAAAGAAATTACAACTTTGAAAAATTCAAAAAAAGAAGCAAAAGTCTTTCAGCTTCGAGCCTCGTCACTTCAAGCGGAGAACCCTTTAACGGAAGATCTTCATCTCGCTGTCTGGCATGAATTCCAGCACCCCAATGTCAATCAGATCTTAAATCTTGTTCTTCAAGGCCCAACAGTCGTTGGTACTGTGTCCCGGGCTGCAGGAGTGGTAAACACAGAATGCGTCGGGATTAAAGTGAGGAGAGGAGATATTGAGCTTCTGAGGAGGGTCCTTTATAGTAAGCAAATTGACCTCCAACAGGCGCTTCAGTATGAAGAATGATGGTATTTCAGTCTCCGTAAACTGTCTTCCCGACTTTTCTTGTTTACGCCGATTCTCCCGTTGACGCTGGCGAGGTTGTTGATGAGTTTGTGACCCTGAAGCTAGCAAAGGAGCTTTCCCCTTGTCTTCTTGAGTTGATGGAGGTTGAGCGGTGACTCGCTCTTCGACCTCAGATGTTTGCCCCAGCTGGTTGTTTGGAAGCAGTTGGCGGACAAGAACTCTGAGTTCCTCTTGTCTTTGGGATAGGTCTTGGATGAGAGCCATCTGGCCCACCAACTGTCCCATCATTTGAGTCCTCAGTGTTGTCAAATCAAACTGCAGCTCCGCAATCTGATCACTCCTGGCGTTGTTGGAATTCCCCAAGCCTTTGGTGAGGAGAGCTTTCATCTCTTCTTGCCCCAGAGACAAGTTCAGGAACATCTCCTGCAGCTGAGCAGTCTGGTCTTGGATGTCTTTGACAGACCTTTCTAGAGCCATCTCTTACTGAAATAAACAGCAGGAGAGTAAGGAAACCTGAAAAAGAAAAGATTGTCAAAATGCAATGCATGATATGTGGATACATGCTTTCAAGGATCTCTTGAGGTAAACACAAGAAAATGTTAGAGGTTGAACTCTGCTCTTGGATTGGAGATCTCTGCAGCGGTGGACGTCCTTCCACTAGAATCAAGCTCACCATGTCGAGTGGGTCACAGCCACTGATTCAAGTCGTTGCACTTGATCTTTGACTGGATAGCTTTGTGTTGGTGGATGTCTTTCCACGAGAATCAAGCTCACCATGTCGAGTGGGTCATAGCCACTGATTCAAGTTGTTGTACTTGAACTTTGATTGGATTGGTTAGAGGAGAAACCTCTTGCCCCATGATAGGCGTCTGGTTCGATGTAATCCTGCATCAACAGAACCCTCGAGATCCTTGAAATGGTTATAGAAAATGCTAGAATGCTATGGCATGATGTCATGATGTTATGTACATGTATGCACAAGCAAGTGAGTGTATATACAGGCAAACAATATTCACACAAAGCAAACAAGTCCTTAGGTTTAGGCTTGCATGAGGTTCAGGTACTACCCTCTTTCAGTTTGTTGGTTAAAACCTGTCCTATCAAAAGTAACCGGGTTCTAGAGGTCCCAATATCACTGGATCGCTTTCATTGTTCATCGTTTCGATTTAGCCACTGAACTGGCGACCGAAATATCCCAGGAAAGCAACCCTCAATTGAGTGTAGTATCGAGTATCAACCAACCTCGGACTGCACCAAAGTCAGTTATCTCACTACCCTAAAAAGGCTAAGATGGTCAATTAAGGTTCTAAGGTCAGTTGATGCTTCGCGACACCACGCGGCGGCCCCATACTCTCCTTGACTGAACTCAAGGGTTACCGGTACACACCAAAGTGCCACATCAACGTAGCAGACTGCTTCAACCATGTCGGTATACCCCGCACAGTTCCCTCACAGCCTTGTTGCTACCTAAAAGGGTTTCCCCAGATCCGGGTTAGGATCTATAAAACTCCGATACGAAGCCCACAAATGTAAAGCAAACAAAGCAATCAATTGAAAGTAAAGGTGATCTAAACCCTAAGGTAACCCCACTTAAAAAACTATCCCCAGCAGAGTCGCCAGTTCTGTGATACGGTGGGAGAACTGACTTGAGGATTTGCGTTCGTATTCGCACTTGTGCGGTTAGCAAGAGTCGTCACCGACTTTTTATTTTATCCTAAAGGAAAGGTTAAAAAAAGCACAGCAAAAACCTTTTGAGATATTTCGTGGGTTCGGGGGGTAGATTATGAAAAGGGAAGGTGTTAGCACCCTTTTCATCCATGGTTATCCATGGGCTCTTAGTTACTTGGTTTTTTAGATCACTTGCCTTGTTTTTCGATTGTTTTGAAAATGGTGTGTGTGTGGGTGCTTTTTGAAAATGTTTTGGAAAAAGATGCCTTGTCTTAGGCAACTAATGTATTTGACTCGTGTTTGAGTGTTTTACAAAAGTGTGAATCTTTTCGAAAATATGTTTTCAAATGTTTTTGAGAGTTTGCTTGAAAGTGTTGTGGATTGTGGTTTTTGAAAAGAAGGCAAGTGTTTTTGCAAGTTTGATCTCAAGTAACTAAGAGTTTTGTCTACCCTATTGTACTCAAAGGTTTTTGTCATGTTTTAACCCCTTTTAACAATTTTGTTCTATCATTGAAATTGGTAGACAATCTTGCGTTTAGGAAGTTTATTCGGGACGGGCGCGGGTCATCGTATGGACCATGAATGCAATGGTGCCAAGTGTCTTTGGCAATTTGTTTTGAAGGGACTATGATCATTCCGTTTAGGCAACACTTTGAGACTTATGATCATTTGATTTTATTTTGCCAAAGATACTCGACGTGCAAGCATGGCCCATTTTGGAAGGAAACATGTGAGATTACCCTAGGGGGTGCAAGTGTGATTTGTGTATTGATTACATGCATTTGTCTTGTATTAGGTTATCTAGCGTTTGATTTTATGTACATACAAACCCTAGGTCTAACCATGGTATAATTGAAAACTGTAAATTGCGGAATGTAAAATCTACGCTATTACAAAATAGTGTCCGGGAATGGGGGTATAAATGTACAAGGGGATGAGACTTATAGTATCCAATAAGTTACAACCAAATCGAATGTGCGATCAATATGTAAATATCGAATGTACAAATATAAGATAAAATGTGTATAAGGCAATGTGAATGTATTTGTGTAGGTGTACAAGTGTATATGTATATGAATTGTGTAATTATATACAAGTGCGATAATGTGAAGTTGAATCGTATTAGGATTTTGGACCTAGAGAAATGTATTTTAGTGAATCTGTGATTTTTATCTTTAATTATGTACAAAAGAAAATGAAAGTGTTTTGATTTATGTGTTCAAGTTTTTAATTAGATGTATTATGGTTTATTACATACAAAAGTATTTTAATTGAACATTATGTACAAAAGTATATTTATAAAAAGAGGTATTTTCAATTATATTATATGATATATACAAAATAAACGAAAAGTGTTTTTTTTAATATTTATTATGAACAAGTTAAAGGACAATTAATTTCCATATTTGTCATGGTGCAATAAAATCTATTTTATTATTTAATGTGCAAAGTATGTTTTAATTAAATATCAAGAAATAAATTGTGTATGTTAAAAAAAATGTATTTTCATTGTCTATGTACAAAATATGTTAAGAAAATTAAATTATGCAAGAAAATGTATTTATTTTTAGTATGTGCAAAATATATTTTTATTAAAAAGAGTAAACAAAATAAAAGAAAGTGTTTTCAAATTAATATATGACAAAATGCTAAGTTAAAAATGATATAGTTTAGTAAACAAAAGAAAAGAAAAGAGATTAGTGTTTGTTGTAAAAAGAGTTAGTGATACTGTTGGGCTTTGGGGATTTGAGGACGGGTCAGGCCCAAGTTGGTCTTGAACGAATTTAGGGTTAGTGAGGAGCGTTCAGTTTGGTCATGAAAGTTTAGGGTTAGTGAGGCAGCGACGGCGTGTTCGTCTTCTCCGTTCATCTTTTGCAAGCTTTCTGAATCCGTCTCCTTTCTCAAGCCACCAGCAATTCATTCGCCTCCTTTCCCTCTTCATGATTCAACAAAGCGCGTAGCACGGTAATCCACCTTCTTTGGCTGTTTAGGGTTTTACTTGCGTTTTCGTTTGGGAATGTGTTTTCTTCTTGATTAATTATTTGATTAGATTGAATGTTGATTTTGATTTGCATGTTGTGTTTATTTGGAGGTACGTGAGATGAAAGAAAGAACGTGCATTACCTTTACTGAAGAGGGGGAGGAATGGTGGAGATGCTCGGAGGCGTGCTGGCGAAGGGAGATGTGACGAAACTTTGAGCTTCCCTGGTATTTTCGTTCTTTTGATATATTAGGGTTTTGATGATGATGCTAGATTTGCCTGAAAACCCTTCTTAAAATTCACTCTTTTTTTATCTTCTTCTTCCACTATGTGTTGCCCTTGGGAATTTGTATGTTGCCTCGAACATTTGCTTTGAATACTTTAGAACATTGCTGCCTTGATATCTTTGTCTCTTCCCCCTTTCGTCCCTTTGAATTGTCGAATGCTTTCTTGAACGATTTTGAACAGTTATTGCCTTGGACTGGATGCCTTTTTGAGATTTATTGCCCAATGATGCTTGTACTGAGGGCTTAGGAATTGGTTTCATGCTTGACAGTAGGTTTTGATAAGTTATGCTTTTGAGTTGTTGTTCTGAATGATTTGAGTTGCTTGCCTAGAACTTGGCTTACATTGCCTCAAATGTTTTGCCTATGATGAGGAAAGAAAAAGCTCTGAGGCTTAGTGTTGGTTTGAATGTTTTGACATGCTTGAGGGGTTAGTTTGACAGTATGGTGGCTTAGTTCACATGTTTTTGGGTTTGTGAGGCTAATGCGGGTGCAGTAGTTTTGCTTCAGTATGTTATGCTGTTTTACTAGACAAGGTTAGAGGTTGGTGTTGACAGTATGTTGGGTTTTATTTTGACAGGGGTCTCATGTTGAGGAACTGGTTTATGAGGTTTGGCCAATGATGAAGAAATTCTGAGGCTGTGGTGATGGATGCTGTTTTGGTTTTACAGCATGATTGGGGGATGGTAGGCAGTTTTGTTTATGTGTTTTGCTGTTCAGGTTTGATAGTTTTTGGTTATGACAGGGTATTGGTGGTTTTGGTTATCAGTTTTTGAAAAGTGTTTGATAACTTGTGAGGTTTGTAGGTACTGTGTTTGGTTGTTCACATGCTTTTTGGTTTGTGAGGCTAATGGTTTTGGTAGTGCTATCAAAATGAAATCTCTTGACAGGGGTTAGTAGTTCTGGTTTTTATGTTTGCCTGATGCAGGCAACAGGTTATCAGTTGGAAGCTTCAGGTTGTGACTTTTGCTTATGCTGAACTGAGTTGTATATCTGGACAGTAGTGGGGCTTTTTGACTTGTTTGAGTTTTGTATATTTATCTTCTATTCTAACCTTTTTTCTTTGTATTGGCTTGTGGATTATGCAGAGTTGTGTGTTTTTGTATCTTTTCTCCCCCCTCTATCCTAACCTGCTGCTGAACTGAGTTTGTCTATCTCTTCTGCTGTCCTACTGTCTATGCCTAACCTGAACTATGCTTCTATTATCTCTCTTTTTTCTCACTCATAATACAGTTTAGAATTTTATAATGTTATTATTCTGTACTATGGTTCTGAAGGGGCCTACTATGCTGATGGGAAATGATGAAAAGATCTTAGTTGCTTGCATCCTACATTTTGCATCTTTATCTCTTTTGACAGTTTATGTGTGCTGACTTCCTTTTCCTTGATATCTTGGCCAAATCTTTTCATGACAGCTTGGGTACTTGTGACAGTAAATGTACTTTTGAAATCTTTGATATCTTTGGCATTTTGACAGTAACTTGCCTTTGCTTTGGATAGAAAGTTGAGATTGGATTTTTTCAGTTTAGTTGGAAGTTTGCAATTTGAATTTTTAGAAATTATGCATTTGACATTTGCATTTCATGAAATAAAAAATCTTCCCTCTCTGTGAACCGGGAGAAATCCCGTGATTTGCAGAGAGGGCAACTGATCCCAGTCAGTGGCCCCTAATGATGAGCAACTTTAACTGTCTTTTAATTTCAACTGCTTTCTGACTTTTCTTGTTCTTTTTGCAGATAAAAAATGGAGTATCGGAGCGGAGTGAAGAATGAAGAATATTAGAAAATAGGATAGTTTTAATTTTATGTAATATTTAAATTAATGTATATTATTGTTCATAATTTAAATTATAAACAACAATTTGTACAAATAATTCAATTATTAATAAAATCTAAATTATCCAATTGGTTCTAATTTTCTTTATTGCTTATTTATTTATTTAAAATTCTTAGAACTAAAACAATTGAAAGATAAATTTCAATCATTCAATTTTAGAATAATAAATAACTTAAATAAAAACAACATTGATCAGTTAAACCTGTCTTATTCAAAATCCAAAGCAAAGCAGCAGTTAACCCAAATGGACTGAACAAACACAATCCTTCTTCACTGATTTGCCATAAACACTTGTGAACCCAATACTGCATACTGTATCTGACTGGCCCAATCAAAACGTACTGAATTCAAACCACTGTCTCTTTTGCTGATTAAACCAAGATAACGCGAATTTTAATCCGAATCTTGGAATAAACCGCGAAGTGCTGTGGAATTTAAATTCTTCTGAGAATATGCCCATAAAAAACCTTAATTCCCGATTAAATGCCAAATAACGCTCGCCTGATCAAAATTGGACCAAAAATCATCCAAACCCTGAGTCAACTGTGAAACAATCCAAAGCTCTGAAAATCAGTAAAAACCCTAATTTTGCTTGACTGTCAAGAAAAGTCCATTTGTCCGATTCTTGAGCCAGTTTGAAAAGTCAGGAAAGGCTTGAAGCTGATATTTCTTGTGGAAAAGCGCGAGGGCAAATTTTGGGGTACAACAGTTGCCCCTGTTCAATCTTCTTTGACCTGAAGAGTTAGATTGGCAAGTTTGCCTTTCGCGACTTGAAGGTAAAAGGAGATTGGACACTAATGTGCCCAGAAAATTTGCACTCGGCGTTGTGATGGTGGAGGTGAATGGGCTTAAAGATGCCATCTGGTGCGAGAGAATTTCGTCGGGGGATGGGCTTAGAGATGCCATCTGAGAATGGGCTTACAGATGCCATTCGGCGACTGCTGGTAGGAGGATGGGCTTATAGATGCCATCTGGACATGTTGAACTGTATGTCAAAAGTGAGTGGACAAGTATCAGAAGGGCATCCCTGTTTTTGGAACGTCTCTGAATTGGGGTCTGAACAAGCAACAGATTGACGTCCGTGTCTGGAGAATCTGTAAACTATTTCAGGAGGTGAAATTGAATAAGCGATAGAGCGACATCCGTTGTTGGGAAGCGTCCGTAAACTAATTTCAAAAATTGAGAAGAGTCTGAATCAGCTGGTAGATTGGCATCCGTTGTGAGGAAGAATCCGTAAACTGTCTTCAAAAGTTGAGAAGAGTCTGAATCAGTTGGTAGATTGACATCCGTTGTAGGGAAGAATCCGTAAACTGTTTTCAAAAGTTGAGAAGAGTCTGAATCAGTTGGTAGATTGACATCCGTTGTAGGGAAGAATCCGTAAACTGTTTTCAAAAGTCGAGAAGAGTCTGAATCAGTTGGTAGATTGACATCCGTTGTAGGGAAGAATCCGTAAACTGTTTTCAGGAACTGAGAAGTTGAAGAGGAACCGGTGTAAGGTTTCTGCTGATGCGCCTGAATGAATCTGAAATAAGTATCAGAATGTCGCCGTGTCCGGGTCACATCTGAACTATTTCTGGATGAATCTTGGAAGTTGATCTGTGTCTGTCGACTAATCCTACCTGAAAAGGCAAAGGGTTAGTTGTATGCAATGTTATGATGCATGATGCAATGTATGTGACATCAATATTTATGAATGTGATGGATGCGCATGTAAACTGATGAGCTAATCCTGCCGAGGATACATGAATCCGAGATGGCCGAAGATAAAAGCATCTTGACTGCTGCCGGGGAAAATAAATCCTTGGCTGTCGCTGGGGAAGAGAATTCCTGATGACCTCTACTGGGGGATTCCAAATTAGTAGACTCATGCCGGGGAGACCAGATTGAGAGTCTTCGGCTTGATGGGAAATAACTCTGGAGACTTCACTGGGGAACTCAAGATTTGCCCTTCCAAAACTCTGTGGGGAGGAGGCTTAAAAGTCTGACTCCGCTGGGGATTGATAAACTGAAGTTTTAGCTTTGCTGGGGATTTGCAAAGATAAGTTACTGTTGGGGAATTTTGATGAACTCCGCTGGGGATAGGAAGAATTTTGGCGAGCACGATCTTCCGTGGTGGTTAGCTTGAGAAAAAATCTGAACAAGTGATAGGTTAACCTCCGTTTACTTGGAGGACCCGGGAACTGTTTTCAGAAATCTCGAAGTTGAATAAGCGATAGAACAACATCCGTTGTTGGGAAGCGTCCGTAAACTGTTTTCAAAGGTTGCATCTGAACAAGCTGATAGATTAACATCCGTTACTTGGGAAGAATCCATGAACTGTTTTCAGAAGTCTTGAGATTGAATCAGCAATAGAGCCGCATCCGTTGTTGGGAAGCGTCCGTAAACTAATTTCAAAGGTTTGAGAAGAGTCTGAACAAGTCGGTAGATTGGCATCCGTTGTAGGGAAGAATCCGTAAACTTGTTTCAGAAGTTGAGAAGAGTCTGAATCAGTTGGTAGATTGACATCCGTTGTTGGGAAGAATCCGTAAACTTGTTTCAGAAGTCTTGAAGAGGAACCGGTGTAGGGCTTCCTGATGATGAACTTGTGTAAAACTGCATCGGGTTTTGAACACTTTTGACATTCGAATGCCCCAAGTGGTGATGTAGATAAATTCCTGGCTTATTACAGGTGTTGGTCTACAATCGGTCGTTCACAGATGTTTCCTGGATTGGTACAGGTGTTGATCTGGAATTCTTCAGACATGCCCTGGCTGGATACAGGAGTCGAATCTGGAAAGGTGATAGTTGATAGATATGCCCTGGCAGGATACAGGAATCGAATCTTCAAACTCTTCAGACATGCCCTGGCTAGATACAGGAATCGAGTCCGGAAATGTGGTCAACAGATATGCCCTGGCTGGATACAGGAATCGAATCTTCGAACTCTTCAGACATGCCCTGGCTAGATACAGGAATCGAGTCTGGAAATGTGGTCAACAGATATGCCCTGGCTGGAAACAGGAATCGAATCTGGAAATAGTCGTCAACAGATATGCCCTGGCTGGATACAGGAATCGAATCTTCGAACTCTTCAGACATGCCCTGGCTAGATACAGGAATCGAGTCTGGAAATGTGGTCAACAGATATGCCCTGGCTAGATACAGGAATCGAATCTGGAAATGATGTAGTTGATTTGTTGAACACTTTTGACATTCGAATGCCCCAAGTGGTGGTGAAGGAATCTTGAATTAGATTACTCTGCATATTGAGAGGTTTCTTGAAATCTTGACTGGACTGCCCCAGGTTAACTGTACTTTGAAAGATCTGTTGGACCCTGACTGGACTGCCCCAGGTTAATTGAATTGTGACATGTCGTGCCCCTTGCTGATAGGAGATTTGATGGGAGTGTTATCCTCTTGAAGTGATTTAGACTTACTGAGAGAGTTTTCGTTCCTCCGAACATTCACTGCATGAATTTCTTCGCTGTCAAATAAAAGGGTCAAATGCAGACAGTGATATTCGAATAATGAAAAGTTTATGTTTGTCTCGAAGTTTTGAAAAATGCGTTTTTAGCAGAAAACTTTTCATAAGACAAGTTAACACGAGATTTAGAGCAAAGCCCTACAGGAGTCAGGATACCTTTTGTAACAGTATGCTTTCGAACTAACCCATGCTTCAATTAGGACTTTTGAAGGGTTGTAACGTGGCCTGGTTCACGGTTTAAGAAACAAAGGATAAAGGCTCAAAGTATATTTGTACCCACCCGCTCTTCGTGATGTTCTCCAACCTAAGCTCAGTCAATTGTGCGTCGCACTCTGTTTTGAGTTTGGAACGACTTTTGGGCGATGGTTCACCAGTTGAATTTTGGGAAACAGTCATCATCTCCTTTTTTCTTTTACAACACTTTTCATTTTGTTGAGGGTTTTGTAATGACCTCACTATTTTGATTTTGATTTGTTATCCCTAACTTTTGCCTGACTGTTACCGTTTTCGGGATTACTGTCAGCGGGATACCCCAGCTTTCTTAAGCCTCCTTTATAGGTTCTGGCTTAGTGGGCTTTTCTCTTTTGAGAGATTGACTGTCTATGTGATAGGGAACCACCCTTGTCTTTTGATTCCAAAGGAATGCTTTCTTTTTTTGACGTCGTTCGTTGTATTACGAACTGAGAGTTTACGACTTCAATGCGCATTTTTTGAATTAACTGAGATACTACCCTGCCCCGGGTTTATATCAAAGGTTTCGATTGTTTAGAACAGGAAACTCCTACTTCTTTGGCTCGAAGGGGTTGACTAGGGATTAACTTCCTTATAACTCCAGTGTTTGGGAATTGAAAGAAATGCCTGTACATCATCAGCAAGGTCTGTTCAAAAGCATACTGTATAAGATCACGGTATTATTTCGTCATTCTCCCTCTAAAGGCTTACAGCTTTTTATCAAGAGTTTAAATATCATAAAGAAAAGCATAAGAGTAGTGAAACGAATGGATGAATTCAAGACAAACATATGCAATGCATTAATGAAAACAGAGTTTAACATCAACAGATAATTGTTTGACAGCAAAAGAAATTACAACTTTGAAAAATTCAAAAAAAGAAGCAAAAGTCTTTCAGCTTCGAGCCTCGTCACTTCAAGCGGAGAACCCTTTAACGGAAGATCTTCATCTCGCCGTCTGGCATGAATTCCAGCACCCCAATGTCAATCAGATCTTGAATCTTGTTCTTCAAGGCCCAACAGTCGTTGGTACTGTGTCCCGGGCTGCAGGAGTGGTAAACACAGAATGCGTCGGGATTAAAGTGAGGAGAGGAGATATTGAGCTTCTGAGGAGGGTCCTTTATAGTAAGCAAATTGACCTCCAATAGGCGCTTCAGTATGAAGAATGATGGTATTTCAGTCTCCGTAAATTGTCTTCCCGACTTTTCTTGTTTATGCCGATTCTCCCGTTGACGCTGGCGAGGTTGTTGATGAGTTTGTGACCCTGAAGCTAGCAAAGGAGCTTTCCCCTTGTCTTCTTGAGTTGATGGATGTTGAGCGGTGACTCGCTCTTCGACCTCAGATGTTTGCCCCAGCTAGTTGTTTGGAAGCAGTTGGCGGACAAGAACTCTGAGTTCCTCTTGTCTTTGGGATAGGTCTTGGATGAGAGCCATCTGGCCCACCAATTGTCCCATCATTTGAGTCCTCAGTGTTGTCAAATCAAACTGCAGCTCCGCAATCTGATCACTCCTGGCGTTGTTGGAATTCCCCAAGCCTTTGGTGAGGAGAGCTTTCATCTCTTCTTGCCCCAGAGACAAGTTCAGGAACATCTCCTGCAGCTGAGCAGTCTGGTCTTGGATGTCTTTGACAGACCTTTCTAGAGCCATCTCTTACTGAAATAAACAGCAGGAGAGTAAGGAAACCTGAAAAAGAAAAGATTGTCAAAATGCAATGCATGATATGTGGATACATGCTTTCAAGGATCTCTTGAGGTAAACACAAGAAAATGTTAGAGGTTGAACTCTGCTCTTGGATTGGAGATCTCTGCAGCGGTGGACGTCCTTCCACTAGAATCAAGCTCACCATGTCGAGTGGGTCACAGCCACTGATTCAAGTCGTTGCACTTGATCTTTGACTGGATAGCTTTGTGTTGGTGGATGTCTTTCCACGAGAATCAAGCTCACCATGTCGAGTGGGTCATAGCCACTGATTCAAGTTGTTGTACTTGAACTTTGATTGGATTGGTTAGAGGAGAAACCTCTTGCCCCATGATAGGCGTCTGGTTCGATGTAATCCTGCATCAACAGAACCCTCGAGATCCTTGAAATGGTTATAGAAAATGCTAGAATGCTATGGCATGATGTCATGATGTTATGTACATGTATGCACAAGCAAGTGAGTGTATATACAGGCAAACAATATTCACACAAAGCAAACAAGTCCTTAGGTTTAGGCTTGCATGAGGTTCAGGTACTACCCTCTTTCAGTTTGTTGGTTAAAACCTGTCCTATCAAAAGTAACCGGGTTCTAGAGGTCCCAATATCACTGGATCGCTTTCATTGTTCATCGTTTCGATTTAGCCACTGAACTGGCGACCGAAATATCCCAGGAAAGCAACCCTCAATTGAGTGTAGTATCGAGTATCAACCAACCTCGGACTGCACCAAAGTCAGTTATCTCACTACCCTAAAAAGGCTAAGATGGTCAATTAAGGTTCTAAGGTCAGTTGATGCTTCGTGACACCACGCGGCGGCCCCGTACTCTCCTTGACTGAACTCAAGGGTTACCGGTACACACCAAAGTGCCACATCAACGTAGCAGACTGCTTCAACCATGTCGGTATACCCCGCACAGTTCCCTCACAGCCTTGTTGCTACCTAAAAGGGTTTCCCCAGATCCGGGTTAGGATCTATAAAACTCTGATACGAAGCCCACAAATGTAAAGCAAACAAAGCAATCAATTGAAAGTAAAGGTGATCTAAACCCTAAGGTAACCCCACTTAAAAAACTATCCCCAGCAGAGTCGCCAGTTCTGTGATACGGTGGGAGAACTGACTTGAGGATTTGCGTTCGTATTCGCACTTGTGCGGTTAGCAAGAGTCGCCACCGACTTTTTATTTTATCCTAAAGGAAAGGTTAAAAAAGCACAGCAAAAACCTTTTGAGATATTTCGTGGGTTCGGGGGGTAGATTATGAAAAGGGAAGGTGTTAGCACCCTTTTCATCCATGGTTATCCATGGGCTCTTAGTTACTTGGTTTTTTAGATCACTTGCCTTGTTTTTCGATTGTTTTGAAAATGGTGTGTGTGTGGGTGCTTTTTGAAAATGTTTTGGAAAAAGATGCCTTGTCTTAGGCAACTAATGTATTTGACTCGTGTTTGAGTGTTTTACAAAAGTGTGAATCTTTTCGAAAAGATGTTTTCAAATGTTTTTGAGAGTTTGCTTGAAAGTGTTGTGGATTGTGGTTTTTGAAAAGAAGGCAAGTGTTTTTGCAAGTTTGATCTCAAGTAACTAAGAGTTTTGTCTACCCTATTGTACTCAAAGGTTTTTGTCATGTTTTAACCCCTTTTAACAATTTTGTTCTATCATTGAAATTGGTAGACAATCTTGCGTTTAGGAAGTTTATTCGGGACGGGCGCGGGTCATCGTATGGACCATGAATGCAATGGTGCCAAGTGTCTTTGGCAATTTGTTTTGAAGGGACTATGATCATTCCGTTTAGGCAACACTTTGAGACTTATGATCATTTGATTTTGTTTTGCCAAAGATACTCGACGTGCAAGCATGGCCCATTTTGGAAGGCAACATGTGAGATTACCCTAGGGGGTGCAAGTGTGATTTGTGTATTGATTACATGCATTTGTCTTGTATTAGGTTATCTAGCGTTTGATTTTATGTACATACAAACCCTAGGTCTAACCATGGTATAATTAAAAACTGTAAATTGCAGAATGTAAAATCTACGCTATTACAAAATAGTGTCCGGGAATGGGGGTATAAATGTACAAGGGGATGAGACTTATAGTATCCAATAAGTTACAACCAAATCGAATGTGCGATCAATATGTAAATATCGAATGTACAAATATAAGATAAAATGTGTATAAGGCAATGTGAATGTATTTGTGTAGGTGTACAAGTGTATATGTATATGAATTGTGTAATTATATACAAGTGCGATAATGTGAAGTTGAATCGTATTAGGATTTTGGACCTAGAGAAATGTATTTTAGTGAATCTGTGATTTTTTTCTTTAATTATGTACAAAAGAAAATGAAAGTGTTTTGATTTATGTGTTCAAGTTTTTAATTAGATGTATTATGGTTTATTACATACAAAAGTATTTTAATTGAACATTATGTACAAAAGTATATTTATAAAAAGAGGTATTTTCAATTATATTATATGATATATACAAAATAAACGAAAAGTGTTTTTTTTAATATTTATTATGAACAAGTTAAAGGACAATTAATTTCCATATTTGTCATGGTGCAATAAAATCTATTTTATTATTTAATGTGCAAAGTATGTTTTAATTAAATATCAAGAAATAAATTGTGTATGTTAAAAAAAATGTATTTTCATTGTCTATGTACAAAATATGTTAAGAAAATTAAATTATGCAAGAAAATGTATTTATTTTTAGTATGTGCAAAATATATTTTTATTAAAAAGAGTAAACAAAATAAAAGAAAGTGTTTTCAAATTAATATATGACAAAATGCTAAGTTAAAAATGATATAGTTTAGTAAACAAAAGAAAAGAAAAGAGATTAGTGTTTGTTGTAAAAAGAGTTAGTGATACTGTTGGGCTTTGGGGATTTGAGGACGGGTCAGGCCCAAGTTGGTCTTGAACGAATTTAGGGTTAGTGAGGAGCGTTCAGTTTGGTCATGAAAGTTTAGGGTTAGTGAGGCAGCGACGGCGTGTTCGTCTTCTCCGTTCATCTTTTGCAAGCTTTCTGAATCCGTCTCCTTGCTCAAGCCACCAGCAATTCCTTCGCCTCCTTTCCCTCTTCATGATTCAACGAAGCGCGTAGCACGGTAATCCACCTTCTTTGGCTGTTTAGGGTTTTACTTGCGTTTTCGTTTGGGAATGTGTTTTCTTCTTGATTAATTATTTGATTAGATTGAATGTTGATTTTGATTTGCATGTTGTGTTTATTTGGAGGTACGTGAGATGAAAGAAAGAACGTGCATTACCTTTACTGAAGAGGGGGAGGAATGGTGGAGATGCTCGGAGGCGTGCTGGCGAAGGGAGATGTGACGAAACTTTGAGCTTCCCTGGTATTTTCGTTCTTTTGATATATTAGGGTTTTGATGATGATGCTAGATTTGCCTGAAAACCCTTCTTAAAATTCACTCTTTTTTTATCTTCTTCTTCCACTATGTGTTGCCCTTGGGAATTTGTATGTTGCCTCGAACATTTGCTTTGAATACTTTAGAACATTGCTGCCTTGATATCTTTGTCTCTTCCCCCTTTCGTCCCTTTGAATTGTCGAATGCTTTCTTGAACGATTTTGAACAGTTATTGCCTTGGACTGGATGCCTTTTTGAGATTTATTGCCCAATGATGCTTGTACTGAGGGCTTAGGAATTGGTTTCGTGCTTGACAGTAGGTTTTGATAAGTTATGCTTTTGAGTTGTTGTTCTGAATGATTTGAGTTGCTTGCCTAGAACTTGGCTTACATTGCCTCAAATGTTTTGCCTATGATGAGGAAAGAAAAAGCTCTGAGGCTTAGTGTTGGTTTGAATGTTTTGACATGCTTGAGGGGTTAGTTTGACAGTATGGTGGCTTAGTTCACATGTTTTTGGGTTTGTGAGGCTAATGCTGGTGCAGTAGTTTTGCTTCAGTATGTTATGCTGTTTTACTTGACAAGGTTAGAGGTTGGTGTTGACAGTATGTTGGGTTTTAGTTTGACAGGGGTCTCATGTTGAGGAACTGGTTTATAAGGTTTGGCCAATGATGAAGAAATTCTGAGGCTGTGGTGATGGATGCTGTTTTGGTTTTACAGCATGATTGGGGGATGGTAGGCAGTTTTGTTTATGTGTTTTGCTGTTCAGGTTTGATAGTTTTTGGTTATGACAGGGTATTGGTGATTTTGGTTATCAGTTTTTGAAAAGTGTTTGATAACTTGTGAGGTTTGTAGGTACTGTGTTTGGTTGTTCACATGCTTTTTGGTTCGTGAGGCTAATGGTTTTGGTAGTGCTATCAAAATGAAATCTCTTGACAGGGGTTAGTAGTTCTGGTTTTTATGTTTGCCTGATGCAGGCAGCAGGTTATCAGTTGGAAGCTTCAGGTTGTGACTTTTGCTTATGCTGAACTGAGTTGTATATCTGGACAGTAGTGGGGCTTTTTGACTTGTTTGAGTTTTGTATATTTCTCTTATATTCTAACCTTTTTTCTTTGTATTGGCTTGTGGATTATGCAGAGTTGTGTGTTTTTGTATCTTTTCTCCCCCCTCTATCCTAACCTGCTGCTGAACTGAGTTTGTCTATCTCTTCTGCTGTCCTACTGTCTATGCCTAACCTGAACTATGCTTCTATTATCTCTCTTTTTTCTCACTCATAATACAGTTTAGAATTTTATAATGTTATTATTCTGTACTATGGTTCTGAAGGGGCCTACTATGCTGATGGGAAATGATGAAAAGATCTTAGTTGCTTGCATCCTACATTTTGCATCTTTATCTCTTTTGACAGTTTATGTGTGCTGACTTCCTTTTCCTTGATATCTTGGCCAAATCTTTTCATGACAGCTTGGGTACTTGTGACAGTAAATGTACTTTTGAAATCTTTGATATCTTTGGCATTTTGACAGTAACTTGCCTTTGCTTTGGATAGAAAGTTGAGATTGGATTTTTTCAGTTTAGTTGGAAGTTTGCAATTTGAATTTTTAGAAATTATGCATTTGACATTTGCATTTCATGAAATAAAAAATCTTCCCTCTCTGTGAACCGGGAGAAATCCCGTGATTTGCAGAGAGGGCAACTGATCCCAGTCAGTGGCCCCTAATGATGAGCAACTTTAACTGTCTTTTAATTTCAACTGCTTTCTGACTTTTCTTGTTCTTTTTGCAGATAAAAAATGGAGTATCGGAGCGGAGTGAAGAATGAAGAATATTAGAAAATAGGATAGTTTTAATTTTATGTAATATTTAAATTAATGTATATTATTGTTCATAATTTAAATTATAAACAACAATTTGTACAAATAATTCAATTATTAATAAAATCTAAATTATCCAATTGGTTCTAATTTTCTTTATTGCTTATTTATTTATTTAAAATTCTTAGAACTAAAACAATTGAAAGATAAATTTCAATCATTCAATTTTAGAATAATAAATAACTTAAATAAAAACAACATTGATCAGTTAAACCTGTCTTATTCAAAATCCAAAGCAAAGCAGCAGTTAACCCAAATGGACTGAACAAACACAATCCTTCTTCACTGATTTGCCATAAACACTTGTGAACCCAATACTGCATACTGTATCTGATTGGCCCAATCAAAACGTACTGAATTCAAACCACTGTCTCTTTTGCTGATTAAACCAAGATAACGCGAATTTTAATCCGAATCTTGGAATAAACCGCGAAGTGCTGTGGAATTTAAATTCTTCTGAGAATATGCCCATAAAAAACCTTAATTCCCGATTAAATGCCAAATAACGCTCGCCTGATCAAAATTGGACCAAAAATCATCCAAACCCTGAGTCAACTGTGAAACAATCCAAAGCTCTGAAAATCAGTAAAAACCCTAATTTTGCTTGACTGTCAAGAAAAGTCCATTTGTCCGATTCTTGAGCCAGTTTGAAAAGTCAGGAAAGGCTTGAAGCTGATATTTCTTGTGGAAAAGCGCGAGGGCAAATTTTGGGGTACAACAGCTGGGGAATATCGCTCAGATGTCAGCTGTTATCCAGTCGGATCTGGGCTTCACAGTTGCTGAGGATGAAGTAGTCGGTTGCTATCTGGTCTGATCCAGGTTTCACGGTGGCTTACTGGGAGAAGAGATGAATTAACTTTTATCTTGTCGGATCCAGGCTTTGCAGAAAATTCCTTGAAATTGAATAGTTATCAGGTCGAGTCCAGGCTTCATAATGACTTGCTGGGGATGCGGAATTTAACTGTTATCTGGTCGGATCCAGGCTTCACAGAAACTTGTTGGAGGTAAGGATGAATTAACTGTTACCTGGTCAGATCCAGGATTTGCATAAAACTCCTTGAACTTGAATAGTCATCTGGTCGGGTCTAGACTTTATGGTCTTTTGGAAAGTTGTACTATTATCTGGTCGAATCCAGGTTTCATAGTGTCTTTATGAGGATCATGGTTAATTGTTATCTGGTCGGGTCCAGGCTTCACAATATACCGTTCGAAAACTATTATCTGGTCGGGTCCAAGCTTTGCAGATTTCTGATGTTTGATGAGGTCAATTGATATCTGGTCGGGTCCAGGCTTCACAATAAACTGCTTTGAAAACTGTTATCTGGTCGGGTCCAGGCTTTGCAGATTTCTGATGAAGTTAATTGTTATATGGTCGGGTCCAGGCTTCACAATGAACTGCTTGGGGATTTAGTTGTTATCTGGTCGGTTTCTAGGTTTCACAATGAATCTCTGAGGATGATTGTTATCTGGTCGGATCCAGGCTTCACAATGGCTTTCTTGAAAAGATGGAAATGAGGAATGATATCTGGTCGGATCCAGGTTTCTCAGTCCTTTGTTGGGGATAGAGAGACAACTTTACTGGGGAAAAGAAGTTAAAACCTTGGTTGGATTGAGTTAAGGTTCTTCTATATATTTGAAGAGTTAGGCTATTATCTGGTCGGGTATAGGTTTCATAGAATTTTGAAAAATGAGATCAACTGGTATCTGGTCGGGTCCAGGCTTCAGTAACTCAAGAATTCAAACTGTTATTTGGTCGGGTCCAGACTTCAGTAATTGAAGAAGTCAAACTGTTATCTGGTCGGGTCCAGGCTTCAATAATAACTTGAAAATTGTGCTAATATCCGGTTGGATCCAGGATTCATAGCATTTCTTGGTAATAATAAAGGCTTTGTTGAAAGCTTTACTGGGAATTAGGGTTTATGGCTCTGTGATTTGCAGTCATTTGAAAGGGAAATTATAAATGGAGAGTATAGACTCAGTCGGGTGAGGCAGACTCAGTTTGGGGAGGATACACCCAACTGGGTTGGATGGGCTCAGCCGGGGATGAAAGGCTCATATGGGGAGGATAGATTATGTTTGGAGAAAATAGCCTTGGTCGGAGAAGATGTACTCAGCTGGGTAATTTGGACTCAACTGGGGAATTTGGGTACAGTTGGAGAAGATATACTCGGCTGAGGAAGATGGACTCAGCTTAGGGAATAAAATCTTGGTTGGAAGATATACTCCGCTGGGGATGAAAACCTCGGTTGGGAGATATACTCTGCTGGGGATGAAAACCTCGGTTGGGAGATATACTCCGCTGGGAATGATGGGATCTGCTGGGCAATTTTAGACTCACTGGGGAGTGTTTACTCAGCTGGGGAATTCGGGGTGTCTTGTACGTTTGAGAAATTTGCACTTGGCTGGGGGAAATAACTCTGTTGGGGAAATAAACCCTGTTGAGGAGAGGAATTTCCTTTGGACAGAGACCCCTAGGCTTCAATTTTGTAAAAATTGACTTAGCTGGAGAAAGTTGCCAAGAGATTGAGATTCTGGCCGGGGATTTATCCTATGTGAAGAAATTTGTGTAGGCAACTCCGTTGGGGAAAGACTGCATTAGGGTTGTCCCTATAGGGATAATGATGATGAGATAACTCTGTGGGGAATAAAATCTGCCGAGGAGGTGAATTCCCTTTACGAAAAGATATCTTAGGCTTTAGCTGGGGAGAAAGCTTGTCAAGAGGTTGAGACTCTGGCCAGGGATCATCTCGTGTAAGGAGATTTTATGGGCGACTTCATTGGGGAAAGGTTTGTTGTCACAATTTTGGTGGGGATAATGATGATGAGATAACTCTGTGGGGCTATTTCACATACATTAAAGGGATGCTTACTACTGTTGTATACTGATGCCTTGTTGAGGCTGCTGCCTGGCAGGACACATGTGCCAAATAGTTTTAATTATGTTCATATGCATTTGTTCATTCAACTTTAGTCATTGGACAAGTTTGCATTCAAAACAAAAAAAAAACAGAAAATTTTGCACTTCAACGTGTATTTGTATTGATATTTTTTCCATGAATAGGTGTTTTGTATATAGAGGCGGGAATCCTAGTAAGATGAAATCGCCAAAAAGGAAAACAAAATTGAGAAATGAAAACAAATAGCCCTGTGAAATGATCTCATTGCCTTTCAGCTCTATTATTGCCCCAATGTCTTTGAACGTCCCTTGCCATTGATCAAAGTTGATTGGATTGATCCTGGCAAACTTGAACTTGGACCTTGGTAATAGAATTGACTGTGTTGATTTCACGAGACATAGTCGTACGCTTTTAATCCTTAATTTTTGTCTAAACCGCCCTTTCGGGTTTTCAGTTCACCAGGATACCCCTATTTGCCCAAGTCGCCCTTTCGGGTTTTTAACTTGTCGGGTGTACAATCTTTTTTATATCCCTAATTTTTTCCCAAACCTTTTGGTTTGCCGGGATGCCCCTTTTTTGCTTAGGTGTGTCAACCTAACGGGTCTCTTATGCGTCGTATTTTTTAACTATGTCCGCCTTTACCGGATGCGAGAAATCTTCGCCGTCCATGGTAGTCAGCATTATGGCACCGCCAGAGAAACTCTCTTGACAACAAACGGCCCTTCGTAGGTGGGAGTCCATTTTCCTCTGGGGTCACCTTGTGGTAAAATAATGTGTTTTATCACTAAGTCACCAACTTGATATACTCGAGGCTTGACCCTTTTGTTGAAAGCCTTGATCATCCGTTTTTGATAAGTCTGGCCACGACAAATAGCAGCTAATCGTTTTTCATCGATCAAGTTCAGCTGATCCAATCTTGTTTGAATCCACTCGTCTTCGCCTAGGCCTGCCTCGATCATAATTCTCAGCGAGGGAATTTGAACTTCCACTGGTAAAACATCTTCCATGCCATAGACTAGAGAGAAAGGAGTTGCCCCAGTTGATGTTCTAGCTGAAGTACGGTAGCCATGTAGAGCAAATGGTAACATCTCATGCCAATCTTTATAGGTCACTACCATTTTCTTCATAATCTTCTTGATATTTTTGTTGGTTGCTTCGATTGCGCCATTCAATTTTGGTCTATACGGAGAAGAATTATGATGTTTGATCTTAAATTGAGTGCACAACTCCCTGATCATGGAATTGTTGAGGTTAGTCCTATTGTCGGTGATGATCCTTTCGGGGATACCATAACGACAAATGAGATTGTGTCTGATGAATCTAGCTACCACATTCTTGGTGACTGAGGAAAACGAGGCCGCTTCGACCCATTTGGTAAAATAGTCGATGGCGACAAGAATGAAGCGATGTTCGTTGGAAGCCGTAGGTTTGATTTCTCTGATCATGTCAATACCCCACATCGCAAATGGCCATGGAGCGGTCATGACATTCAGAGGGATTGGAGGTACATGGACCTTGTCAGCGTAGATTTGACATTTGTGATAAGTTCTAGAATGTTGATGACAATCGGTCTCCATCGTTGACCAATAGTAACCTCCTCTTAGGATTTTCTTAGCCATCGTTTGTCCACTTGAGTGAGTACCAAAAACACCATCGTGTATGTCTTCAATAATTTCCTCTGCCTCCCTCTTATCCACACATCGGAGTAGAGTGGAATCATGGTTGCGCTTGTACAATATCCCGTTACTTAGGAAGAATTTGACTGCAAATCTTCGCAAGAACTTTTTGTCATTGATAGATGCTCCCTCTGGATACTCTTGTGCTTCAAGGTATCTCATTACCTCATGGTACCATGGCTTTTCCGCATCAGTGTCAAGCTCATAGCAATGTGCAGGTTCATCAAATCTTTCAATTTTAATCATAGGGGCTTCGTTATCCCATCTGATTTTGAACATTGAGGACAGGGTTGCCAAAGCGTCAGTCAACTGGTTTTCTTCCCTAGGGAAGTGTTCAAAAGTGATTTCTTTAAAGTGAGGGATCAGGGATAGCACAAGTTCCTTGTAAGGGATAATATTAGGGTGTTTAGTGTCCCAATCTACTTTTACTTGGCTGATTACCAAGGCAGAATCTCCAAACACATCCAAATGCTTGATCCTTAAGTCAATAGCAGCCCTTAGACCTAAGATGCATGCTTCATACTCAGCCATATTATTTGTGCAATCTAAGCATAGTCTGGCCGTGAAAGGAGTGTGAAAACCTTCAGGAGAGATGATCACAACACCAATTCTATTACCTAAGGCATTTTGAACCCCCATCGAATACCATAGTCCACCGGGATCCTTGTTCAGGTCTGTCATACGGTCTAGGTTTCGCACAGTCGGTTACCAGCATAATATTCTCGTCAGGGAAGTCGAAGTTCATTGACTGATAATCATCCACAGCTTGATGGGACAAATGATCTGCTAGTACACTTCCTTTGATGGATTTTTGATTTGTTTATTGAATGTCGTATTCAGTCAAGAACATTTGCCATCTGGCTATTCGTCCAGAAAGGGCAGGTTTCTCGAAGATGTACTTAATCAGATCCATCTTAGAAATCAACAAAGTGGTATGAGTCAACATATACTTCCTTAGCCGGCGAGCAGTCCACGCTAAAGCACAACAAGTTTTCTCGAGCAGTGAATATCTGGTTTCACAGTCGGTAAAATGTTTGCTTAGGTAGTAAATTGCATGCTCTTTTCGGCCAGACTCGTCATGTTGGCCCAAAACGCACCCCATAGAATTCTCTAGTACTGTCAAGTACATGATCAAGGGTCTTCCTTCAACCGGAGGCATGAGAATATGAGGTTCTTGCAGGTATTCCTTGATATTGTCAAAGGAAATTTGGCATTCATCGTTCCATCTGACTACCTGATCTTTCTTCAAGAGTTTGAAGAGTGGCTCACAAGTAGCAGTTAAGTGTGATATGAAACGGGAAATGTAATTGAGACGACACAAGAATCCTCTGATTTCTTTTTTAGAATGAGGGACTGGCATTTCTTAGATGGCCTTTAGCTTGGAAGGATCAACTTCAATGTCTTTATTGCTGACAACAAAACCTAGAATCTTTCCAGAGCGTACTCCAAACGTGAACTTGTTAGGGTTTAACCTCAGCTTGTACTTCTTTAGTCTTTCGAATAGCTTGTGTAGGTGACTATGATGTTCTTCTTTGTTTTGTGATCTAGCAATAATATCATCCACATATACCTCTATCTCATGATGAATCATGTCATGAAATAAGGCAACCATAGCCCTTTGATATGTTGCCCCTGCATTTTTTAATCTGAAAGGTATGACCTTGTAGCAGAAGGTTCCCCATTGTGTAACAAAAGTAGTTTTTTCCATATCCTCGGGAGCCATCTTTATTTGATTATAGCCTGAGAAGCCATCCATGAATGAGAAGACTTTATGCTGAGCGGTATTATCGACTAAGACGTCGATGTGTGGTAGAGGGAAATAATCCTTGGGGCTTGCCCTATTCAGATCCCTATAGTCTACGCACATGCGAACTTTCCCGTCTTTCTTTGGCACTCGCACTATATTGGCCACCCATTGAGGGTAGGATGTTACAGCTAGGAATCCTGCATCAAACTGTTTCATTACTTCGGCTTTGATCTTTTCAGACATGTTAGGTCTCATGCGAAGAATTTTTGTTTAACAGGAGAGCAGTCTTTTTTAGTTGGCAGATGATGAACCACAATGTCGGTATCTAACCCAGGCATATCTTCATAAGACCAAGCAAATACTTCCACATAGTTGCGCAATATCTGAACCAAACGACTCTTGACATTGCTTTCCAAATTAGCGTCGATTCTGATTTCTTTCTTATCTGACTCAGTACCCAAGTTGACAACCTCAATTGACTCAGCATGTGGTTGAATATCTTTTTCCTCTTGTAATAGAAGTCTGGCTAGTTCTCTTGGAATGTCACAATCTTCCTCTCTTTCGTCTTCGGCTTGGTTAATAGGATATTCAAAGTCATAATTGGCAATAGTAGAGTTGTTAACAACAGGATCCAGAGTGGATGTAGACCTGCAAGAGTGTGTGTGTGTGTGTGTGTGTGTGTGTGTGTGTGTGTGTGTGTGTGTGTGTGTGTGTGTGCATGTAAGATACATGGCTATCTTTTGGAAATGTATTTGAAAGAAAAGAAAGACAATGAACACAAATATTTTGAATGCAAAAGAGTCCAATGTACTGAATGATCATATGATTATATGAACAAAATATAAAGCCTTTGACAAAGAACCAAAGTGCCCCGGGCTAGGCACATGGCTTAAAAGTCAACATCAGAATATTACAGACAATGAGTTCTTGAATTGATTAAAAGCAAAAACAAGTAGATTACTCCTTAATGAAGGATATGGGAACAAATTCATTCGCATGCCAATTGTTGGGCTTCCCTTCGGTTGTCGGGTAGATCCAGTCTTCAAAAGCACAATCATCATTGGAATCCTCTACAGTGTTCAATTCATGACTCTTGAGGTGGAGAGGCGGCTTTCCAGTACGAGCACCTCTAATTTCTTTCTGATCTTTGGAGGTGAAACCTATCCCAAACTTATCTGTCTTGAGTGGGATATCAAGGAGTTGACCCCACTTCTCATGGTTTCCATCTTCTACCATAACACGGGCATCCTTAAGAGAAACCATCTTGGGGATAACTTTATCGGCTCTTGAAGTGTCGGAAGAGATTTTGGTAGTGGCCATAACTTCAAATGTCTGGCAAGGAGTCTCTATGAATTCACCATCCATTTCTACGTACTTGAAATAATTGAGATGGCTTATCATAAATTCTTCTTCACCGCAAACAGTGACAACCTTCCCTTGAACTGGGTATTTTAACTTCTGGTGGAGAGTAGAAGTGACCGCTCCTGCCCCATGGATCCATGGGCGTCCAAGCAAGAAAGAATATGCAGGCCATATGTCCATTATATAGAATGTGGAGTTGAAAAACTGCGAACTAACCTTAATTGAGAGATCCATCTCTCCATGACCCATCCTTTTTGACCCATCAAATGCCCTCACAACAATATCACTCGGCTTCAAAACCAAACCTTCACAGTCTAGCCGATCTAAAGCGCCTTTAGGTAACACGTTTAAAGATGAGCCTGTGTCAACCAAAACATGTGCCAGAGTGGTCCCCTTACATTCAACAGAAACATGTAAGGCTTTATTGTGATTCTTTCCCATGGGAGTTAAATCTGCGTCAGAGAACCATAAACCATTGTCAGCTATCAGACTTGCTATGCAATTCTCAAATTGGTCGGCTGTGGTTTCTTGAGGCATATGAGCCTTTTTCAAGAACTTAATCAAAGCTTGTGCATGGGCGTCAGAACATAGCAATAGGGACAACATTAATATTTTATAAGGGGTTTGCCCCAACTACTCTACTATTTTGAAGTCGCTTTTCTTGATGATTTTCAGAATCTCCTCCATCTCTTGAGTGGATGGTTCTTCCATAACAGTCTTTTTAGCAGGTGCCTCTTCCCTAACATGCTCACTTTCTTTCTCTTTCCCTCTAGTACTGGCACCAGCATTGCCGTTGGTTATGCGGATTGGAATTGTGGTAGTGGTTGGTGGTGAGATATCAGGGGAAAAGACTCTTCCTGTTCTTGTGACTTTACTAGAACCAGTAATATTAGTAACACCAGCTTTATTATCATTAATCCAAGAATCTTGTTTTACCCCATAGTAATAAACCTCAGCACCATAATTCCATGGTACCCCTTTATCAGAGGTGTATGGAACAGGTCTGGAAGCAGTGATTATGAGAGGAGCAATAATTGGTTTGTTCGAAATCCTAATAGGACCTTTGGATGAGATCCTAAGAGGTTTGTTTGAAATCGTTATGATGGCCAAATCTTCAGCTTTTTGGATTGAATTTTTGATGGTGGGATTATTTTCGAATAGAATTTCGCGGCTATCCGTTAGGCATTGTATACCTTTCTTCAGTTCTTCACACCCATCAAATTGTCTCATACAGCCCACACAGTCTTTTTCACAGCCAGGGAAAGTCCCACCTTTCAACAAATTGCTCTTGATTACATTTAATGGAGTAGTTAACTCTTCAATAGAGGCAATGAAAGTTGTATCTTCAACGGCATTAACACCTTTGTCATGCTTTGGCATTGGAGCGGTAATTACATTTAGCGTCGGAGGAGGATCAAATTCAATAGTCTTGTTGTCAATTAAATCCTGGAATTTGTTCTTCAAAGCCCAGCATTGATCAGTCTCATGCCCGGGGCTGTTTGAATGATAAGCACACTTTGCATTTGGATTATATTTGGGTGACGAGGTGTCAGGGTTGACAGGAGGATCCCGCAATGTCACTAAATTGGCTCGGAGAAGATGTTGAAGGGCTTGAGATAATGACATGCCTAACCTTGTAAATTGTCTTCTTGGGGCTTCAACATGTTGATGATTGGTATATGGTCTTTGAGTAGCAATCGGATTGGAGATTCGGACAACGTTGACAGACGGATGATTATTCATTTTGGATGGGCCTTTGCTCTATACACAACATTAACTTCTTTCTTAGCCGCAAAAGGTTTCTTGACAGAATTGGGAGTGGAAGTAGATGCCACAAAGATCTTTCCACTCTTAATGCCATTTTAAACTCTCACCGGTTAGGATTAATTCGGTGAAACCAGAAGAAGAGCATCCAACACACAGATTAAAGAAAGGACCAGATAATATGCTCATGAACATGTCAATGTGTTCCTTATCAGTCAAGGGAGGTTGGACCCTACTAGCAAGGTCTCTAAACTTCTGCGCATACTTCTTAAATCTCGCATCCTTCCCCATGGTCAGACCTTGCAATTGAACCCTCGTCGGCGCCAAGTCGGCGTTGTACTGATATTGATGGTAGAAGGCAGTAGCTAGACCCTCCCAAGTATTGATGCGAGAGCCATCCAACTGATAAAACCATTCAAGTTGTGTTCCAGCCAGACTCTCTTGGAAGAAGTGAATCCAGAGTTTTTTATCAGCAGTGTGCGGTTGTATCTTGCACACATAGGACTTTAAATGGAGCTTTGGGCAAGAAACCCCATCGTATTTTGCAAAGGCTGGTATTTTGAACTTGTGGGGAATGACTACCCCAGAGATTAAGCCTAAATCGTCAAAATTTAACCCGAGAATAGCTTGGATTTCAACAACTTTCAACCTGTCTTCTAGTTGCTTGTATTTGATGTCTGTGGGTGGATATTGTTCATTGAAATAATCATCATCATATTCTTGGTCATTGATACAGCCAGCCTGAGTACTCTTGACTTCACCAATTTGGTTCTCGTCTTCTTCGGATGAATCTTCCTCTATTGGAATTTGACAGATTGTCTCCTTGAACCTTTTACCCATGTTGAGTAGAGCTTTCTTCTTTGGCTTCTTCTTAGCGGCCAACAAGGCCATCATATATTTCTGCCCCTTGGCCAGGGCGAGTAAAGCTTCATGAAATTGAGAATTCTGGGCCTGGAGTTCCATCACAGTTTTCTCTAGATCCATCCTTGCTGAAATAAACAGCGGAGAGATAAGGAATCATGTTTTGCGGACACCTGTCATGTCATGATGCATGAATATGCAATATGCAGATGATTTCAAGGATTTAAGGAATTTAAATTTGTATAGACAAAGAGTGAACAAACTTTATCTTGCATTTAAAGAGTTATGATTTGAATAAAAACATGCCTTTTGGGCTTACAACAACAGAAATAAGCATAGAGTAAACTCTTATGACAGAAAAGTTGTGCGCATCTTCTTTGGCGCAATGTAGGAGTTTAAGCTCCTTTCTTCATGAAGTTCCCTTGTAAGCTCTAATATCTTCTTCTCGCTTTCAGAGAACTTAGCTTCAAAGGTGTCTCGCTCTCCTCGTAACTGAATCCAAGCATTTTGCAAATCTTCAAGAGAAGTAGGCATATCAGGATAGAGGATCGTATATGGAGTGTCTCCCTCGACTACTGGCTCCATGATAATAGGTAAGACGGCTTCATAAGGAATCTTAAGACTTTGAGCGCGGGCCCTTACCCATTTAAGATAAGTCTCCAAAGGAATGGATTTCTTATGCCCCAACATCTTGCTATCAAATTTGTTAACCATACCCCAAGCTGGTATAAATCTTTGGCGGTAACCTTGGGTATCACTTTCATAGTCAAATTCAATTCCTTGGATGAGTACCTTATGAGGGCATCTCTCCTAGCGCATCCAAATTGTTGCAAAGCTAAACAAGGGTTGTAAGTAATGCCTCCCCTAATTCCAAGTAGAGGGACATTAGGGAATTCCCCACAGCGATCAATGATGGTAATGTCTTCTGAAGAGCGATAATACCAACGAATATTAGCATATGAAAGTGACATCAATCTTTTAGACCATCTCATACCTTGTTCATTCTTCACCACGGATCGAGATAGGTGCGAAATAAACCACCTAGCCAACAGAGGAGTGCAACACATCAAAGTCCCCCTTTTCTTCGAAGTGCCAGAGTAAATAGAATGCAATATGTCTCTGTTGCACCCCAAAATTTGCCCTCCCATATTCTTCAAGATTTGTCAAGATCAATCTCCAAATGGTTCAAAATCTCTCAAGGGTTGCACAGTCCAATTGTCTCCTAACACAGTCAAAATTAGGGTTTTGGTTCTTGCAAAGAAATTGGGGTTTTCAAGGGTCCAATCAAGTCCCATATGCCTATATACATTGTCAAGCATCTATATGTCAAGTTTCAAGACTCACAGCATCAAGTTGCACAGTCAAAAGCCCTAATTGCTTCACAATCAACTGTAGGGGTAAAATGGTCATTTGGCAGTCAAAAGTCAAAATTTTTGGTCAACATCTTATTTTTAAGCCAAAATCATCATTTTATCAATTCTTGATCATGATTCCTCAAGCATGGCTCAAAAAGTCTCAAGATGCAAAAGTTTCTATTTTTGGACAGTTGAAAAGTCAACTGTAACTTGACCAAGGCATAACTTTTTCATGGTTCATCAGAAAAATCCCATCCAATGCTCATTTTGAAGGGGATGACATTTCCTACACCTCATCTTCACATTCCAAGTCCAAGAAATGCTCTAACAAAAAGTTATCAATTTCAACATTATAGGTCATTTTCAAAAGTCAACAAAAAGGCACTTTAAGTCAAAGACCATAACTCGAGATTGGTAAATCAAAATGACATGGTACCAAAGAAATTGGTTAGAAGACTTCAAGAACTTTCCAAAATGTCCAAGAACATGTTCATAGCCTCAAAATTGAGCAAGATATGCATTGGAGAAGTTGGGAAATTTTTGGGAACTTTCAAAAGTCAACTTTGCCTAAAACACTTCATTTTTGCTAATGGGCCTCAAATTCCTTCTTGAATCTTTGACCAAGGCTTATGCACGACCCATTGAACTTAAAATGATTTATTTTCTTATTTTTAATTAATTAATTGAATTTTTATTAATAGTAATTCATTTAATTGATTTTAATTGTAGGAAAATTCAAAAGATATGATTTTTAAATCTTTTGTGATGCAAATAAGACTAGGGAAAGCTGACAATTCGTGTGCACCTCAAAGACCTCAAAATCTCCATGATTGGCAAGGTTTTATCAAAGAAAAAGATTGAAAAAGATTTGATTGGCAATCACACATTCAAACCATAATGCCATGGATTGTTGGGCCAAGATTTACCCTAATTCTATTGTGCTATATGTACTGAAGCTTAACCTAAAACCCTACACGTACAAGAGCTGCTGCAACACCATATGCAATATTGAAAAAAGTGTAAAAAACTCAAAACTGAAATCAGTATTCCAGGCGAATTCAAGGCCTCTTCTCGATTCAAACACCTTGCCTGAGTCTCCAGGAACCTGTTGCCATCAAGAACAAGCCTTAACGCCATCAGAATCGTTCACAATAAGTCACTCGGTTTGCATTATTTTCCAAAATTGCATATCATTATTCATTCGTTTTTAACCATTTTTTTGGATTGATTTATGTTAATAGGGACCTCCTGAAGCGATTGGTATAATCCAATTTGGTTATAGCATTCTGAATCGAAAACCACCATGGAAGACATCTAGGGTTTCGAAGCTGTTAATTTAGGGCTTTGCACATAAGGGAAAATTGGACCATAAAATGTACATGGTTGAATTCGTCAAGGCCAGAAGAATTCAACCCAACCCTCGCGCTCAATTTATGTTATCCCTAACTCTAATCGTTATTTTTCGTTGTTGTAGTTAGTGGGGGTTAAAAAACCCCGCTATCTCGCTTTATTTTTTTTACAGGAAACGAAGAAGACGAAGGGCGTTGCAACATGTGGTTGGTGGGTTCAAACTTGGCGCGCGTTATTTTGTTTTATATCATAATGTTCGTTATTTTTTATATAATATTTGTTGTCCGATTGTTTAACAAACGCACATCATGGTTCAATTGGCAAAGGCACTAAGGCAAGGAGTACTGGGACCTGGGTTCGATTCCCAGGTCCCCCATATAATTCTTCATATTTTTTCTAATACAATCCAATGCAGCATATGTCCAATGTTCTACCATGCACGTCAACCAGTGATGCGCCATGTGTCTCTCAGCATCCATCCAGTGGCCAGGAGATGAAGTCCATGATACTCCCCAGTCAGCCAACAAGCGTTTGATCATGAAAGTCAACGTGGCTTGGAATTTTAATGGGCCAGAATTCAACAAAAAAACCTCTCTTTGGGCCAACATACCCCATTTGGTTTGCTATTTTTTTTATTTCATTTTCTTTTCTTTTAATTATTTTAATTGTTATAATTATTATTATTAATTCACAACAAATTAATTTTTCCTAATAAAATCAGAAATCATAAAATTGTAAATATTTTTTTATTGTTTATTAAATTTACTATTAACTATTAATTTTGTAAATAAATACTAACAATTAACTTAGTTTAATTTAGGTTTAAATTTTAATCTTTTTCTCAATAAATAAAAATTATACAGAATTAGGTTTTGACAATTTTCATTCATATTTTCTTAATTATCATTATTATTATTTATTAATCACTATTTTGTAAATAAAATGTAAATTAATTAAATTAGTTTAAATTAGGTTAACTTTAACATTTTATTAATAATTAAAATAAACTTAGAACTAGGGTTATTGACCTTTAATTTCCTTTTTCTTTATTTTCATTAAATACAAAAAACACAAAAAACATCTTTCTTTAATTAATTAAATAATTAGGTTTAATTTTAATTAAAAGCAAAGGACAAAAAACTCATAATTGCTCAAAAGGGTCCAAAACCCTAGGACGTCTAATTTAATTCTTTCGCGCGTTATTATTTATTTTGATTATTATGTAACTGTTTCCGGTATGTAATAGTAATTAGGTTTATTGCTTTCTTTACTTTCCGCACTTTATCAGAACGGGTCTTTGTTTTTTGGCGATGTATAGACCCGCGCCTTGTAATAGCGTGGCTTTACCTTTCCGTATTTTATTTTCCGCACTCCTAACTGTTAAATTGCATGAAAGAATGTATGATAATTAAAAACAACTCGTAGCTCACAATTGCATGATCAAAGATAAACATAACATGAAAACAACACACAAAGCACATGCCACTTCTAGGGTACGCCTCACTCGTTGCCTCGAACGTGGTCGTCAAGTATAGGGTATTTTAGCGGTCGCCCTTATGTCTAAGATCCAGTTGCCTCGAAACGGTTGCCTCGGATTAAAAAGGATCTAGGACATTAGGGTTACTTCTAAGGTGTCCTGCTATTGCTTCGGTGACCACACTGTCCCTATAATCGAATTGACCCGAACAACTCCAACGACGGTGCTACCTACCCCTCAATGGTGGGATAGCACTATCTAAAGAACTCTTACACAGGCTAATTCCTTAGGGTAGGTAGATGACTCATGGGTACTTGCTCTCTTTCCAAAAAACAAACAAAAATACTTTTCACACTAACATTTTCTAAAATATTTCAAAATAAATTTTTCATACACTCTTGAGGACAGATACAAGAGTCACTTAGAAATCTTTCAAAAATGAAACTTTTTTCAAACCCACTCACATTTGAAAAGCAAACATATTTTGAAAACATAAGAGCAAGTACCTAAGAGCCCATGGATAACCATGGATAGAAAGGGTGCTAATACCTTCCTTTTCTATAAATCTACCTTCCGAACCGAGAGACATTCTCAATAAGGAATTTTGATGTGCTTTTTTCCTTTCCATGTTGGAGAACATAAAAGACGGTGGCGACTCTTGCTTACCGCGACATTTCGCGAACCAGCTTTAAACAGTCAGTTCTATTTCCACTGATCACAGAACTGGCGACTCTGCTGGGGAAACTTTAAAGTGAGGTGTACCTTAGGATTAGACCACTCTTATGTTTTCAATTGCTTGTCTTGATTGCTTTTATATTTGTGGGCTTGCATCGGAGTTTCATAGATCCTAACTCGGATCTGGGGAATACCCTTTTAGGTAGCATAAGCTGTGAGGGACCTGTCCGGCGTAGACCGACACGGGTGAAGCAGTGGCTACGTTGGTGTGACACCTTGGTCTGTACCGATATCCCTTGTGTTACAACGAGGAGAATATGGGTCTTCTGAGGAGTCGTTAAGCACTAACCGACCTTAGAACCCTAAATTGACCCAACTTGGCCATAGAACAGTAGCAGTATGCTACACTCATTGAG
This sequence comes from Vicia faba, assembly GCA_948472305.1. Classification (NCBI taxonomy): domain Eukaryota; kingdom Viridiplantae; phylum Streptophyta; class Magnoliopsida; order Fabales; family Fabaceae; genus Vicia; species Vicia faba. The sequence continues at coordinate 907,859,723 of OX451738.1, read as the reverse complement.
GCTAAACTCTCGCGATGGTTCTGGCTGCAAGAAAAGATTGCGATGCTGGAGTTATGACCGATTGAGGGTAGTCAGTGATATTGAGATCCTCTAGAACCCGATTACTATTTTCTAGGACAGGTCTTAACCAACGAAACTGAAAGAGGGTAGTACCTAAACTTCATGCTGGCCTAAACTCTAAGGGCTTTCTGGTGTAACTTGTGTGCCTTAAAACTTGACTACTTGCATACTTGTTATCTAACAACATGAGTTCCTTGCAGGTTTTGTTTACAGTCCTTAATTGGGACTCATTACAGGGCCTACTTACATCACTCCATGCATAGCATAACATCATACCATTGCATACATCCTGCATAAGGACTAACCTGCATACATCCTACATAAAGACTAATCCATTTCAAGGATCTCAAGGGTTTGTGATGAAGGTCATGATGAATCAAAATGTCTAGCAAGGGGCAAAAGGGGATTTATTTTCCTCTAGCCAATGTTGTTTGGAGATCAAAACATGATAACTTGAGTCAGGGGCTATGACCCACTCGATATGGTGAGCCTTGACTCTTGAAGGAGGACCCTCAACAACATGAAGTTCCCTCAATCAAGCTACCGTATTCAACTTCTAACAATTTTCTTGTTTACCCCGCGAGATCCTTGAAAACATTGCATGCATACATACACATCATTGCATAACAGGTACCCTTGTTACAGGTCACTTACCTTCTCCGCTATTTATTTCAGCAATGACTTCCCAATCAGACAATCAGGATCTCTGTACTCAAGAGACTCAGTTCAGGGAAATCTTCCTAAGCCTATCCAAGGGGTAGGAAGAATTGAGAGCACTCCTCATGGGGACTTTGGTCAGGAACAGTCCAGAAGACGATAAAGACGAACGGCTGAAATGTCTGCAAGCTGAGGTGGATACAATGAGAACTCAGATGCTATGGCAGAGGACTCTCATTCAAGACTTAGCTCAAAGACAAGAAGAGCTCAGGGTTCTCGTCAACCAACTGCTTCGGGATAACCAACTGGGGAAAACATCTAAGGTTGAAGAGCCAGTCATCATTCAACCACCTTTGGGCAAAAAGACAAAGGAAAAGCTCCTCAGTGTGCTTCAGGGTCACAAGCCCAGCATCAGCCTCACCAGCGTCAACAGGGCGATCGGCGTAAACGAAATACGCCTAGAAGACATTTCTCGGAGACTGGTATACCATCATCACTAATACTGAGACGCCTGTTGGAGGTTAAGCTGATTGCTTTAAAGGATCCTCCCAAGACTCTCAACATAACCTCCCTAAGGTATAACCCTGATGAAAGATGTGCCTACCATTCTGACAGTCCTGGACATGACACCGACGACTATTGGAGCCTGAGGAACAAGATCCAAGACTTGATCGACGGAAGGGTGCTAGAGTTCATGCCGGGTGGTAAAATGAAAATCTTCTGCTGAGAATTCTCCATTTAAGATGACTGGTTCAAGCTAAAGAAAACTTTGTTCATTCGAATGTTCAAGTTGTATTTTTCTTTGATTGTTCAAACATTTTATTCATGTCAAAACGTTGTTATTTCATTAATGCATTACACGTGTCTGTTTTGAAGTAATTATGTTCACTATGCTTAAAACTGTTTTCATATTTTTGTGATGATCAACTCTCGATTGAAAATTCTAAGCCTTTTGAGGGAGGATGACGAAAATGATACCACGATCTCTACAGTATGCTTTTGAACAGACCCCGCTGATGAGGTACATGCATTGTTTCAATTCCTAAACACTGGAGTTATAAGGAAGATAATCCCTCGTCAACCCCTTCGAACCAAAGAAGTTGGAGTTTTTTTCTTTTCGAAAATTAAAACCCTTAATCATAACCTGGGGCAGGGTAGTTCTCTCAGCTGATCCAAGTGCACAATGAATGACATCAAAGGAGTCCTTCCAAAACAAAAGACAGTGATGGTTCCGAATAATCATAAGGACAGGCAGTCGTTATCTTTCAAAATAAAAGCCCATTAAGTCAAAACCTATGAAGGAGACTTACAAAAAAACTGGGGCATCCCACTGACTGTAATCACAAAAGAAACAGTTCAGGCAAAAAACAGGGATAACAAAATCAAAAGAAAGAGGTCCTACAGACTCTCAACAAAAAAAAGGGAAATGACTGCCGATTCAAAATAAATTGTCAACATCCGAACCATCACAGGAATATCAGAGCAAAGACTCAAACAAGGTCTAACGCACGATTAGCTGAGTTTAGGTTTGAAGAACATCACGAAGAGCGGGTGGGTACAAATAATTTGAGCCTTTATCCTTTGTTTCTTAAACCGTGAACCAGGCCACGTTATAACCCTTAAAAAGTCCTAGCTGAAGCATGGGTTAGTTCGAAAGCATACTGTTACAAAAGGTATCCTGACTCCTTAAGGCTCGCTGTAAAATCTTGAGTTGACATCACATTTTACAAAATTTGCTTGTTTTACTGAAAAATGCATTTTTAAAAAAACTTCAAGACAGACATAAGCTTTGCATTCTTAAAATAACATTGTTTGCATATGACTATTTGTTCAAACAACATAGAAATTCGCACGACGAATATCCAGTGAACAAAAACCTTCTCAACAAAAAGTGTCATCTCAAGTGGAAGAAACACTTCCAACCAAGGGGCAGACATGATCATTGTCCATCATCTGGGGAAGTCCGGTCAAGATTCAAGGAATCTCTCAAAATGCCAGGGGCAAATCTCCACCTGAGTCACTTGGGGCATGGGACATGAATTCCAGCAACGAATCTTGCATGATCAAACGAAGATCTTCTGGTAGTATGGCAACACAACACTACTGACAGTGACAACTCCCTGTACTCTAAGAACGTGGACATAGTTGAAAAAATACTACGCACAATCAAAGACCCGCTAGGTTGACACACCTAGGCAAAAATAAGGGCTTCCCGGCGAACCAAAAGGGTTCGGGCAAAAATAAGGGATGAAAATGAAAAAATCTGTACACCCGACAAGTCGAAAACCTGAAAAGGCGGCTTGAGCAAAAATGGGTATCCCGGTGGACTGAAAACCCGAAAGGGCGGTCCAGGCCAAAATTAGGGATCAAAAGCGTACGACTATGTCCCGTCATCTCGCCACTTGCCTACCAGAAGAAGATTTGTCAATCGGCAGTCATCAAGCGCCTCACAGGCATTCTTCTCCCGCAGAAACTGGGGCAATAAGAATTGTCCGAACTATACAAGCTGCTCTGTCCCCCAGGTACCAAGGTATGTTTAGCTGAAGAATGTAACCAAGATACCTTCACTCTCCGCAGAGTAAGAAAAATCAACAATACTCTCCCCCGAGCATAGTTGGTCTCCCATCAGCCCTATAAAGGCACAATATCCCTAGCAAGTCAGCGACACTCGCCCCAAGCAGAGTTAGTCTACCATCAAGTTGGGTATCCCCAGTAGATCTCAATATTCCCCAGCGGAGTATACAGATGTTCCTAAGCAAGCATCCCCGGCAGTCTTGATCTAAGATTGTTCCCCGACGGAATACCAAACACCCCAGTGGAGCCACTTCCCCAGTACAGTCCAAAAGTTTCCCCAGGAGAGTTGAATCAATCTCCCCAGTAGATTCTGGAAGCTTATCCCCTACAGAGTGCGAACTCATCTCCCCGGCTTTATTCAAAGGTTATTCTCCACCAGAGCTTATAACTGGGTTATCCTTAGCTAATTACCACGGAAAGGTCGTCCTCGGCGAAGTTCTTCTTATCCCCCAGCGGAGTTCATCAATTCCCCAACATAACTTATCAATGGAATCCCCAGCGAAGTTATCAGCAAAGTCTCAGCGAAGCACATCTCCCCACAGAGTAATTCCCCACAGAGTAATCTCTCCAACAAGTTTATTCCCCAACGGAGTCATCTTCTCCTACCGGTTTATTCTTGCAATCGTCATCCCCAGCGGAAATGAAGAACTCTATTCTTCAACATCAGCCCATGATTCAACAAACTCCCGGCATTCGTCAAGGATTTATTTTCCTAGACGAAAATACATTCATAAACATTTCACATTTTATACATCCTGCTTACATACATGATAAAGTGCATACGACACGATCTCGTTTCGATAACATCATGACATCATGCATTTCATACATCATGACATTGCATACAACTAATGTTTTGCCTTTTCAGGAAAAAGGTCAATCCAAAGATGATCACTATCAACCGTCGCAATTCCAGATTCAATACCTGTATCTAGCCAGGGCATATCTGTGAGTGATTAATTGTGGATTCGATACCTGTATCTAGCCAGGGCATATCTACATTAAAGAGATTTCAGAGATAGCTTGGAGATGCTCCCGACGCGAATGATATTCTATTGCTTATTCAGATTTCCTTTCAGAGATAGCTTGGAAATGCTCCCGACGCGGATGATATTCTATTGCTTATTCAGATTTCCTTTCAGAGATAGCTTGGAAATGCTCCCGACGTGGATGCTATTCTATTGCTTATTCAGATGTCCTTCTAGAGATGGTTCAGATGCGACCCAGATATGGCTACATTCTGATACCTATTCAGATTCCTTCTCAGAGATGGCTTAGAGATGCTCCCGACCCGGATGTTATTCTATTGCTTATTCAGAGATTCCTCTTCAGAGATAGCTTGGAAATGCTCCTGATATTGATGCTATTCTTTTGCTTATTCAATAGTTTCCTTTCAGATATAGCTGGGAAATGCTCCAGATATGGATGCTGTTCTTTTGCTTATTCAGATTTTCTCTTCAGAGATAGCTTGGAAATGCTCCTGATATGGATGCTATCCTTTTTCTTATTCAGAGTTTCCTTTCAGATATAGCTTAGAGATGCTCCAAACACGGGTGCTATTTTATTGCTTATTCAGATTTCCTTTCAGATATGGCTTAGAGATACTCCAGATCCGGATGTTAATCTTTTGCCTATTCAGATTCCTCTCCAGAGATGGCCTAGAGATGCTCCAGATCCGGATGCTATTCTATTGCTTATTCAGAGATAGTTCAGATGCGACCCAGACATGGCAACTTTCTGATACTTATTCCGGAGTTCCTATCAGATATAGCTTAGAGATGCTCCTGACCCGGATGTTATTCTACTGCTTATTCAGATTCAAACTTCTAAAGACAACTTAGAGATGCTCCAGACTCGGATGCTATTCTATTGTTTAGACCAGATTCATTCAAAAGACATTCCAAATACGATCCAGGTTCGGATGACATTCGGCCACTCATTCAGATACAGTATGGATATACCCCAGACACTGAGGTCATTCTACTACTCGTTCAGACGTCAGCAATTAGATATAGACTAGATATGCTCCAGACACAGAAGCTATTCTATTTCTTACTCAGATTCAACCATCCCTTGCATTTCCAAATGGCATCTATAAGCCCATTCCCGACAAGGGTCTGTCACATCCAGATGGCATCTATAAGCCCATCCACCTACCAACAGTCTCCAAATGGCATCTATAAGCCTATTCCCGACAAGATTCTGTTACATCTCTAGATGGCATCTATAAGCCCATCCTCTTATCCACCACATCTCCAAATGGCATCTGTAAGCCCATTCTCGCCATCACATTGCTGATACTCTACTATGTGAGTGCAAATTTCTAGGCACTTTAGTGTTCAATCATCTTCCACCTTCGGATCACGAAAGGCACGCAAGCCAATCTACATCCTCAGGTATAACAAGATTGAATAGGGGCAACTGTTGCACCTCAAAATTTGCCCTCCCATATTCTTCAAGATTTGTCAAGATCAATCTCCAAATGGTTCAAAATCTCTCAAGGGTTGCATAGTCCAATTGTCTCATAACACAGTCAAAATTAGGGTTTTGGTTCTTGCAAAGAAATTGAGGTTTTCAAGGGTCCAATCAAGTCCCATATGCCTATATACATTGTCAAGCATCTATATGTCAAGTTTCAAGACTCACAGCATCAAGTTGCACAGTCAAAAGCCCTAATTGCTTCACAGTCAACTGTAGGGGTAAAATGGTCATTTGGCAGTCAAAAGTCAAAAATTTTGGTCAACATCTTATTTTGAAGCCACAATCATAATTTGATCAATTCTTGATCATGATTCCTCAAGCATGGCTCAAAAAGTCTCAAGATGCAAAAGTTTCTATTTTTGGACAGTTGAAAAGTCAACTGTAACTTGACCAAGGCATAACTTTTTCATGGTTCATCAGAAAAATCCCATCCAATGCTCATTTTGAAGGGCATGACATTTCCTACAACTCATCTTCACATTCCAAGTCCAAGAAATGCTCTCACAAAAAGTTATCAATTTCAACATTATAGGTCATTTTCAAAAGTCAACAAAAAGGCACTTTAAGTCAAAGACCATAACTTGAGATTGGTAAATCAAAATGACATGGGACCAAAGTGTCCAAGAACATGTTCATAGCCTCAAAATTGAGCAAGATATGCATTGGAGAAGTTGGGAAATTTTTGGGAACTTTCAAAAGTCAACTTTGCCTAAAACACTTCATTTTTGCTAATGGGCCTCAAATTCCTTCTTGAATCTTTGCCCAAGGCTTATGCACGACCCATTGAACTTAAAATGATTTATTTTCTTATTTTTAATTAATTAATTGAATTTTTATTAATAGTAATTCATTTAATTGATTTTAATTGTAGGAAAATTCAAAAGATATGATTTTTAAATCTTTTGTGATGCAAATAAGACTAGGGCAAGCTGGCAATTCGTGTGCACCTCAAAGAACTCAAAATCTCCATGATTGGCAAGGTTTTATCAAAGAAAAAGATTGAAAAAGATTTGATTGGCAATCACACATTAAAACCATAATGCCATGGATTGTTGGGCCAAGATTTACCCTAATTCTATTGTGCTATATGTACTGAAGCTTAACCTAAAACCCTACACGTACAAGAGCTGCTGAAACACCATATGCAATATTGAAAAAAGTGGAAAAAACTCAAAACTGAAATCAGTATTCCAGGCGAATTCAAGGCCTCTTCTTGATTCAAACACCTTGCCTGAGTCTCCAGGAACCTGTTGCCATCAATAACAAGCCCTAACGCCATCAGAATCGTTCACAACAAGTCACTCGGTTTGCATTATTTTCCAAAATTGCATATCATTATTCATGCATTTTTAACCATTTTTTTGGATTGATTTATGTTAATAGGGACCTCCTGAAGCGATTGGTATAATCCAATTTGGTTATAGCATTCTGAATCGAAAACCACCATGGAAGACATCTAGGGTTTCGAAGCTGTTAATTTAGGGCTTTGCACATAATGGAAAATTGGACCATAAAACGTACATTGTTGAATTCGTCAAGGCCAGACGAATTCAACCCAACCCTCGCGCTCTATTTATGTTATCCCTAACTCTAATCGTTATTTTTCGATGTTGTAGTTAGTGGGGGTTAAAAACCCCCGCTATCTCGCTTTATTTTTTTACAGGAAACGAAAAAGACGAAGGGCGTGGCAACATGTGGTTGGTGGGTTCAAACTTGGCGCGTGTTATTTTGTTTTATATCATAATGTTCGTTGTTTTTTATATAATATTTGTTGTCCAGTTGTTTAACAAACGCACATCATGGTTCAATTGGCAAAGGCACTAAGGCAAGGAGTACTGGGACCTGGGTTCGATTCCCAGGTCCCCCATATAATTCTTCATATTTTTTCTAATACAATCCAATGCAGCATATGTCCAATGTTCTACCATGCACGTCAACCAGTGATGCGCCATGTGTCTCTCAGCATCCATCCAGTGGCCATGAGATGAAGTGCATGATACTCCCCAGTCAGCCAGCAAGCGTTTGATCATGAAAGTCAACGTGGCTTGGAATTTTAATGGGCCAGAATTCAACAAAAAAACCTCTCTTTGGGCCAACATACCCCCTTTGGTTTGCTATTTTTTTTATTTCATTTTCTTTTCTTTTAATTCTTTTAATTGTTATAATTATTATTATTAATTCACAACAAATTAATTTTTCCTAATAAAATCAGAAATCATAAAATTGTAAATATTTTTTTATTGTTTATTAAATTTACTATTAACTATTAATTTTGTAAATAAATACTAACAATTAACTTAGTTTAATTTAGGTTTAAATTTTAATCTTTTTCTTAATAAATAAAAATTATACAGAATTAGGTTTTGACAATTTTCATTCATATTTTCTTAATTATCATTATTATTATTTATTAATCACTATTTTGTAAATAAAATGTAAATTAATTAAATTAGTTTAAATTAGGTTAACTTTAACATTTTATTAATAATTAAAATAAACTTAGAACTAGGGTTATTGACCTTTAATTTCCTTTTTCTTTATTTTCATTAAATACAAAAAACACAAAAAACATCTTTCTTTAATTAATTAAATAATTAGGTTTAATTTTAATTAAAAGCAAAGGACAAAAAACTCATAATTGCTCAAAAGGGTCCAAAACCCTAGGACGTCTTATTTAATTCTTTCGCGAGTTATTATTTATTTTGATTATTATGTAACTGTTTCCGGAATGTAATAGTAATTAGGTTTATTGCTTTCTTTACTTTCCGTACTTTATCAAAACGGGTCTTTGTTTTTTGGCGATGTATAGACCCACGCCTTGTAATAGCGTAGCTTTACCTTTCCGTATTTTATTTTCCGCACTCCTAACTGTTAAATTGCATGAAAGAATGTATGATAATTAAAAACAACTCGTAGCACACAATTGCATGATCAAAGATAAACATAACATGAAAACAACACACAAAGCACATGCCACTTCTAGGGTACGCCTCACTCGTTGCCTCGAGCGTGGTCGTCAAGTATAGGGTGTTTTAGCGGTCGCCCTTATGTCTAAGATCCAGTTGCCTCGAAACGGTCGCCTCGGATTAAAAAGGATCTAGGACATTAGGGTTACTTTTAAGGTGTCCTGCTATTGCTTCGGTGACCACACTGTCCCTATAATCGAATTGACCCGAACAACTCCAACAACGGTGCTACCTACCCCTCAATGGTGGGATAGCACTATCTAAAGGACTCTTACACAGCCTAATTCCTTAGGGTAGGTAGATGACTAATGGGTACTTGCTCTCTTTCCAAAAAACAAACAAAAATACTTTTCACACTGACATTTTCTAAAAGATTTCAAAACAAATTTTTCATACACTCTTGAGGACAGATACAAGAGTCACTTAGAAATCTTTCAAAAACGAAACTTTTTTCAAACCCACTCACATTTGAAAAGCAAACATATTTTGAAAACATAAGAGCAAGTACCTAAGAGCCCATGGATAACCATGGATATAAAGGGTGCTAATACCTTCCCTTTCTATAAATCTACCTCCCGAACCGAGAGACATTCTCAATAAGGAATTTTGCTGTGCTTTTGTACTTTCCATGTTGGAGAACATAAAAGACGGTGTCGACTCTTGCTTACCGCGACATTTCGCGAACCAGCTTTAAACAGACAGTTCTATTTCCACCGATCACAGTCTCCAAGCAATGTAGGAACTGAATTACGAGATATGAAAACCTTAATCGCATTCACATCTATAAATTGGTCAGGATTTGGAAATAGTACCAACCCATAGATGAGAAGATTCAAAATTTCCTTGAAGGCTTGTAGATCCAAAGTATTCCAACACTCTTGAGCCTTCTCCAACAAAGACTTTGCTAGTAACCCTTTAACACCACTCCTTGTTACGCAATTTGCTACTATGTCAGATGGTTCCAAATGTAGAGCTCGAGCAATTTCCTCAGGTTTAGGGTCTCTTTCAATACCGTTGAAAGGTAACTGATTAAGAATAGGGATCCCCGTGAGTTGAGAAAATTCCTCCAAAGTGGGCACAAGTTGGTAATCAGGAAAAGTGAAGCAATGATACAAAGGGTCGAAGAATTAGATAAGCACCTTTACCATATCTTCTTCAATACTTGAGGTAACCAGACTAAGGAGTCGACCATGTCTTTTGGTGAAAGGAGAATCTTCAGGGACCCTCGATACTAAATCTTTGAGTTGTGGAGGTATCCTCACAAGACTGACTTGGATAGTGCTCCTACGAGTGGAGGCCATGTGCTACAAAATAGAACAAAGATAAATCTAAAAATCCTTGAAATGGTTAGTGATGTTTATGATGCTTATGATGCTTATGATGTTATGTACAAGTGTATATACAAAGCAAGAAAGTCCTCATTTTAGGCTTGCATGGGGTTTCAGGTAAGTACCCTCTTGAAGTTTAGTTGGCTCAACTTGTCCTAGTTAATAGTAACCGGGTTCTAAGGGATCTCAATATCATTGATCTTTCCCCCAAGTTTCGTTCAATAAGCGATTGACTCGTAACCAAACAAAACTCAAGAGTCAAACCTCGATGAGTGTAGCATCGAGTATCAACCAACTTTTGACTGCACCAAAGCCGGTTATCTCGCTACTTTCTAATGGCCAAGTTGGTTAAGTAAGGTTCTAAGGTCAGTTGATGCTTTACAACACCACGCGGCGGCCCCATACTCTCCTTGATTGACTCAAGGGTTACCGATACCAACCAAAGTGTCACATCAATGTAGCTACTGCTTCAACCATGTCGGTATACCCTGCACAGTTCCTTCACAGTTTATTACTACTTACCTAAAAGGTATCCCCCAAATCCGAGTGTAGGATTTAAAACAAACCCAAACAAGGAACCAAAATGTAAAGCAAACAAAACAAATCAAACAATGTAAGCAAGTAAAGGTGATCTAGCCCTAAGGTAACCCCACTTTTAAGAAATTCTCCCCAGCAGATTCGCCAGTTCTGTGATACGGTGGGAGAACTGACTTGAGGCTTTGCGTTTGTGTTGGCAAATGTTGCGGTTGAGCAAGAGTCGCCACCAACTTTTCTTTTATCCAATAAGGATAGGTGAAAAAGCATATAAAAAGACCTTTAGAGAAGTTTTCATGAGTTCAGGGGATAGATTATGAAAAGGGAAGGTATTAGCACCCTTTCCATCCATGGTTTTCCATGGGCTCTTAGTTACTTGCTAGATCACTTGCTTTTTTTTTTTTTGAAAAATTGTGCTTTTGTGTGGTTTTAAAAGTATTTTGAAAAGGTGACATCGTTTAGGCGAACTTTGCAATGATTCCCATTCGTAAGAATGTATGCAAAGCGTTGAGCTTTTGAAAATATTTCAAGGTTTTGAAAATGTTTGGAAAGTGTATGTGATTGTTTTGAAAATAGCAAGGATATTTGTTTTTTTTTAGAATGAGCAAGTAACTAAAAGTAATCTACCTACTCAAAAGGTTTTAGACGTGCTTTTCCTCCTCCTTTAGATGATGCTAACTTACCATTGATTTGATAAGAAGCCCCATCGTTGGATGTGAAGGAATGAGCGTTGGGTCATCGTATAACCATGATAGCAATGTTGTGAGATGACTTAGCACTTTTCTTTTAGGGACTAAGATCATTTTTAAAGGCCACTTTGATAGCGTCATCGAGGGACTATGATCTTTTTTTCGATTCGTTTGTGCTAAGACATCCCACATGCATAACATGGCCATTTTTGTAAGGCAACAAGTGGAATTACCCTAAGGGTGTAAGTGTGCGAGTGTGTTTGGTTGCATGCATAATTTATCTTGATTAGGTTGATCTATTTGTCAATTTTCATATCTTGTCATGCACACTCTAATTACTAGCATATTGAAAGCAATAACAGTGCAGAAATGTAAAGTCCTACGCTATTACAATATTTTGGGGAATGGGAGTACATTTTTGTGAATGGGGGTCGCAAGTAAAAATTCTAGTTTACTATTACAACCATATTGAAATAGATAAGAATGTACAGGAAATGTAAAATGTTTGTCTGTTTAAAAAAGGGAATAACTTTTGCTTAAGAAAATATTTGTTTGTCTTTTTATGTTAAAAGAAAATATAACATGTAAATATAAAATATTTTTGGTGTTTTTTGATTAATAATAAAAAATAATATGATGGCGAAATAATAGAAAGAAAGAAAACATAATCAACGCAAAATGCTGAAAATAGAAGAAGTCAGAAGTTCTGACTTTGCCTTGCTGCACAAACAGAAACATGTTAGAAAAATATGGAAGTTCAGAAGTTCTGGATCTTTTGAGAACTCAGAAGTTTTCAGAAGTTCTAACGCAACTGTCATAACTTTGCCTCTTTCGATTCCAGTCAGAGCATCTGCAGTTTAGTCATTTACAGAACAGAAGTTGCATGTATGACAGTTATGACAAATTTCATGAAATATCAGAAGCACAAATCAGAAGGAACTTGTATCTGCTAATTCTAATTTCGAGTCCTAATTTCTTTATGAAACTCTAAACTAGGATTTCTTTTACTTAGGCAAGCAAACGCAGGAATATTCAAAAAATGTACATCATCAGGATCAGAATATCTACATTGTGCTAAATATGCAAAATCTGACAATGCTTAATCAGTTATGATGAGGGTCAGCAGAAAACTTACCTTACAGCTGGACAAGATTCTGTGAACTGGAGATTGGTCTTGAATTCTGGTGATGTTCTGAGAAACTCCTTCACGTACTCAGCAGGAAGTTTGCAATTTCTGGAACAATCAAGGGGTGATATTCTGACTCCTTTGTGGTGAAAGTGAATGGAGAGTGTATGGCAATAGGAATACAAAAGTTAATGTAGCTTTTAATGTATGAATCAACAACTACGTGGATGGCTTTAGTCAAGAACACTTGAGGAAAAATGGGGTTTGAATATAAGGAATCAATTCTTAGATATTTGGTACTTTGTGTTTATAGTTTCCTGGGTTCTTGGAATTTTTGCAGTGGTTCAAAGCTTTCTTTCTCAATTCTCTCGTCTCTTTCACAAATTTTTCTGGTAAAGGGAGCGGTCCTTTCAGTGTGCAAATGGTATTCTATTTATAGGAAAAGTTTTGAAGTTGGGGCGGTCAAGTGGCACCAACATCGTATGCTAGATGCTGAATTACTCTTGAAGTAAGCTTAAAAAGTGGGGGTTCAATACATTCAAGTTGGATGGTTAACAGCGCCTCAACTGGATTTGGCAGCGTGAATTAATGAAAAGTAGATCCAGCGTGTGGGTCTAGCATACTTTTGCACATAAATTTGTCTTCCCAAGTCAGTAGGGGTACACGTGGGGAAAATCCCTTGAATACAAACTCAGAGGCAGTTGTGAGCATTAAATGAGTTCCCATGTGAAACTCTGCATCTTTGCTTGACTCTGGATTAGAAGTTCTATTTTAGCGTAGCATCTCATCTTCTGATCCTCTCATCTTCTGACTTCAGCATGTTCTGAGGGATCCTTCAGAACTTCCAGTATACTTACAACAAGCTTTGTTACCTTCTTTGTTTTAACCTTGCAAACTCTGACTGGACCTTTGTGAACACTGGCTCAGATGTTCTGAAATTGTCATATTTCTTAAATACTTAGAAAAATTTCTAAGTCTTTAGAATTTGATCCTTCCAAGTAAAATTTGACTTTTGAAACTCTTGATGAAGCAAACTTCATATTCCAACGTGTCTTGATGAAATATGATTTTTGAGATTTGATTTTGATCCAAAAGACAAGGTTGGTTTTCTCGGCATGCAAATGACCATTTTGCCCTTGTGAATGGTTTGCTTGGAAAAATTGATAATTCAAAGCCTGGGGACTTGATGAAAGCAAACCTGAGGATTCAGGGTGATTCCCTGAAAAATGAGAGGGCAAATTTTGGGGTATAACACTTTTATTTTATGCTTTTACTTTATGTACCATTTACTTTAGCATTTACATTTCATGCTATTTTTATCTTTGCTCACTTGAGCCTTTATCTTCATGTCATTTTTATTTTTCTCACTTGAGTTTCTCATTTTATTTTTGAAGATACCCAATAATCAACTTGAACCATAAAAGCTTTAATGTTACTTGGACTACTTGGTTACTATCCTTGGCATTATGGAGTGGTGGACTTCTTGGACTTAGGATTAGAAGTTGTGGCCTACCTTGAGCCTTTGTGACCTTGATTGTTATTTTGTCTGGAGTTCTTGAGGTTTACCCTAGGACATTGGGTTTTTTGTTTGCTTTGTGTGCAGGTTATTGTGATTACACACTTTGTCTACAATCTGGAATTCATCCGTGTACAATTGTTACTCTGCTTAATTTTTGTGAAGACTTAATGCAATTTAATCTTGGTTTTCTTAGGAGGTTTATTATCTTTGCTTGTTTGATTTCAATCTATTTTTATACAACATTTTATAGCCAAAGCATACAGATTTTACAAAGAGGTTTCTGCAAAGTACTGTAGATGTTTAGGGTGCTAATGCCTTCCCTTTGCACAACCAACTCCCTTACCTAGAATCTTTCCCCCCTCTTTTGGGTTATTCGCTCTTTCCCCATTCCTTTGGAAACAATAAAATGCGGTGGCAGTTTTTATTTTGATCTGTGTGAGTCAAGTCAATCTGATGGCTTAGTCTCAACATTTCTACCGCTACAAAAAAAATGGTGACTTCATTGAGGAAAGATCGACCTATTGCTGATCCATCCTTAAGTGGGTTGAGCCTATCTTTGTTTATTTGTATATGTGTTATTATTTTTTGTATATTATGTGTTGTATATATGTTTGTCTGGATTTTCCTGGTTTTCAGGATGCTTGGTGATTTCTCATAAGTCATATACCCGGACTTGGGAAAGCTTAAGATAGGAAGGGCGGTATAGTAATGTTAACTTTGAGGGAGTAATCCCAAAAAAGGAGGCATGAGATCCCCCACTCACTGGAGGCCCCTTTGACTGTAGTGTCATTTACTGAGTAATCAAGAATACGTATTGCTTTCGACCTGGGAGCCTGCTGAAACTGAGGACTGTAGAACACCTAACCCATCTTGTCCTTTTAGGTGTAATGTGGAAGCTATGACAGAGTAATCTGAAAATAGTTGTCACACGATACTATGCTCGGACGAGTTTTTCTTGAGAATATTACTAATTACTGAGTTAATTGGGAAGTTGGTAATATCTGAAAGAAGGATGTAGACTCTGGGAACCTCTAGAACCTTGTTTGGCAGGTGAGAACTTTTAAACCACACATTATGGGTTGTACCTTAGGCCTCATGGTCGTGACGTTGAACCTATGAACCCTATTTTTATGATCTTGTGTGTGATTGTTGCATCATGAATTCATGCACCCATGAGCATTTCTTAAAGACATTTTATTTCAAGGGACTTAAAAGTTGACTCTTTGTGAATATCTCAGGCACTTTTTGACTATGGATTCTGGAAAAAGAAAGACCGAAAAGTAAAATTTCAAAGGTCCCAAGATAGATGAGTTGGTGAGTCTGATTCCTGAGATGGAGTGTTTTGTAGATTTTCAGAGGAAGTATGGGTCCACCATTTCTCTCATGAAGCTCAAGATGAAGTAGGGTATTCTCTCTACTTTGGTCCAGTTATATGATCTGATGTATCGATGCTTTACTTTCCTTGATTATCAGTTGATGCCTACACTAGAGGATTATTCTTATCAGATGGGCTTGCTTATTACCAATCGTGTTCCGTTTACTGGTTTGGAGGGGGAGCCAAAATCCCATGAGATTGCTGCTTTGATCCATTTGGGAAAGTCTGAGGTTGAAGCCCACATTACTACTATTGTACCCCAAACTTTTCCCTCTCATTTCTAAAGTAATCTCTCATAAGATCTCCATTGATTCAAGAATGCACAAGGTTTGATCAGCTCAAGACACCTTCTCTAGCACTGATGAATGAAAATTAGGGTTTGAGTTTTCACAAGGACAAATGGAACTTTAATGCCCCATATAACTTTCATGGATCATATTGGACCCTCAAGATCGCTCATGTTAGGTTTCAAGTCTTGGATCACATTTTTGCTCAGTCAATTGATCAATTGACCTAAAATCAGTTGTATTGGGGAAAAGTCAACTGTGGTAAATTTATAGTCAAACTTCATAATTTTTTATCCATATCAATATCATGAACTCATATATGTCATTTGATCAAATTTGGATCACAATTCCCCAAGAAATTTGATCAGATCATCAAAAGGGCAAACTGGTCAAAATAAGGGTTTTGACTGAGAAGGTGCAAATTTTTATTTTTGACCT
This sequence comes from Vicia faba, assembly GCA_948472305.1. NCBI lineage: Eukaryota > Viridiplantae > Streptophyta > Magnoliopsida > Fabales > Fabaceae > Vicia > Vicia faba. Next base: position 907,843,689 of record OX451738.1, on the reverse strand, counting down.
AGCAAATGACTTTTGGTTTGAGCCATGTTCTAAAGGATTCAAATGCATCATTTTGACCTAATGGCATGGCTCAAAAGATTTCTCAAGATCAATTGATTGATAGTTGATATTCAGTCAACTGTACACTGAAAAGTCAAACTTTGACCTTTTGATCAAAATCAAGTTTCAAAGATTACAATTTATCAAGACATGTCAAAATGTGAAACTTGTTCATCAAGAAATTAAAAAGTCAAGATTTCATTTTGAAAAGTCAAAATTTCTAAACTTAGAATTTTTTCTAAGTGTTGAAAAATTCATATTTTTTCTTAACTTTGAGCCAAATTTTCATCATGACGCAAGATGACTCAAAGGAAACTTCCAACATGAAAGTTGTAGATCTAAATGAGATCTAAGACATTGTAGAGCATAACTTTTTCTCGAAATTCATGGATTTCAATTTATGATTTTAAGAAGACATGTTCATGAAACTTGAAAACTTAGTGAAATTTAGCCCTAGTTTAGGCAGGATTTTGACCTAACTTCATGACAATTTTTCACATAGTTCCAATATGAATCTTCAAAAATGTCCAACATAGATGTTGTAGAGGATGTTACAAGCTTTCCAAATTGTCTAAGGACTCATTGAAATCATATTTGATAAAGGATAATCGAATTAAATAAGTTAGGGTTTCATTCTTGAATTACAAGCCATTTCTTAATGAACACATGAACCATATCCATGTTAGGTTGCATAATATTTTCTTTGAAGGCCTAAAACTTGTTTGTATATCCATCATTAATGGATTACACAAACTTTTGAGCTATAATCCAAGTGGTTTAAGCATTGTCCAATTTAAATTGCCATTTTGGGAAGAAAGTGAAGAATGCCATTCTTGAAAAGAAAGCTTTATGCACAAAGTCAATTCTTGAGCCTCTCACTTGTTCCCTCTGATCACACTCCACATCTACAAAGTCAGAAGCAAGTTTGTTTAAACCATAACCACTCTACATTAGCAAGTACAAAGGGCATTGAAACTTGATTTCTCAAGAAAATCACATGTTGAGCTTAAGCATGTGATTTTGAATTCTGATCAAATATAGGTCTCCAAACATGTTGCTTATAAATAGAGGTCCTATTTGCAAGTTAACACATGAGCTTAAGCACCCTGAAACTCTCCCAAACTCCCTCAAGCCAGAAATTGTCCAAAAACTCCATTAATGCACAAATTCTGACTTTGAACTTGAAACTCAAAATATACTCGTGCGTTTCTTGGCTTTTCACTTCCTAAAGCTCATATACATCATATATAACCTATCCCTGTTTCATAACTTTAATTCCATTTCCATCATCCTCCATAGCAAAAAATAGAGCATTGCAAGTTGACTTCTCCAAGCCATTCCAGCCATCCATTGATCAAGCTAACCATTGCATTAGCTTCTTGGGAACTTGAGGAAGCTAACATGATCATTGCAGCACCTTGAATCAAGCTCATTTGCATTTCATGATTTGCAGTTTTGAGGTATATTTTCTGAACTTCTATCTTTTCATTTAGGCATTGTTAAGCTTGCATTTGTGAAGATAAAATGTAGACATCATTTTCCTGAAGCTGTACATGTCCATAGATTTCATTTATATTGCTTGAGTAGTGAGAATTTTAAGTTGGAACTTTCTAAAAAAGTTAGGTCATAATTTCGTACCCTTCAAAATTCATGCTCATCTTTGATTTATAGTTTTCGTAATTTACATTTCTAGAATCGTTGTGAAATTTGGAACAAGTTTGATGTTTACATTTTTGCAAATGGATGAGAAATGGTGAAGTTACAAATGTTCAGGATGGAGGTTGAAGATGAAGTCATATTCAGGACTTGACTTGTGTTATGTATTTGTTATTTTGTTTATGTTACCGAATGTTCAGCCACCCTAGTGGCAAAGGTAGCGCGCGTGTATGCTAAGGGTCAGGGATTCAAGTCCCAGCGCTACCTTTTCTTCAATTTTTCACATTTTTCTTCCTTTTTTTGTTCCAGCAAGCAGCGCTTGGGCCTCAATCAGTGGGCCTTACCATTTTTTCCTGCCCCATACCCCTCTGCTCACCCTCACACACCTAACCAATTACATTTTTTCTTTTATCATTTTAATTCATTTTATTTTCTTTTTCTTATTTTATTATATTGTTATTACTAATATTATTATTTATTTTTTTTATTAATAAAAAATCCAAAAATATTTTTATTTATTATTTTAACTTTATTATTTTATTTTCTTTATAAAACTAAAAAAGGACAAAAAACATTTTCTTAACAAATTAATTTCTTTTTCTTAAATAATTAATAATTAGATTTAGATTAAATTATTTTTATTTTTCATTTAAAATTAATTTAGAATTTAGGTTTCTTTAATTAATTAATTTCGTATTATTTTTATTAACTTAAAACCTTTTCATAAAAAACTCTAAAAATGCTTCTTTTTTTTAATTTCGTTTCTTAATTAGTTTAGGTTTAATTTTGTTTAATTTTGTTTAATTTTAATTAATCATTTTCTTAATTAGGTCAAAACCAAACCCTTTCATCAAAAACCAAACAAAAATCATTCCTTTTCCATTTATATTCTTGCATTATTTTCTTTTCAATTTTTTACATTATTCAATATGGTTGTAATAGATAATTAGGTTTAATTTTCTTGCAATCCCCATTTGTAAATTTGTATACCCCCTTCCCTAATGATGTAATAGTTTAGTAAATTTACTTTCCGTAATTTATCGCTTTATATAAATGATAGTAATTAGGGTTTGTATGCAAAGACAAAAACAACAAGTAGTAAATCCTAATTCAAGATAAATCAAGCATGTAAATCAAACACACTTGCACACTTGCACCCTTAGGGTAATTCCACTTGTTGCCTTACAAAAATGGCCATGTTATGCATGTGGGGTATCTTAGAAAAAGAAATCAAAAATACAAGATCATAGTCCCTCGATGACGCTATAAATGTTGCCTTTCAAAATGATCTTAGTCCCTCAAAGAGAACTTCTAACATATCTCACAACATTGCTATCATGACTATACGATGATCCACGCCCGTCCCGTTACATCCAAAGATAAGGCTTCTTACCAAATCAATGGTAAGATAGCAATATAAAAGGAAAGAAAGAAATGAACAAAGACTTTTGAGTAGGTATATTGTTCCTAGTTGCTTGCTCATTTTCAAATCAAACATCCTTGCTAATCTTTCAAAAATAAACTTTCAAAACATGAAATATTTTCAAAAGTCTAACACTTTGTATACATTCTTACGAACGAGAATTATTACAAAGTTTTCCTAAACGAAGGCACCTTTTCAAAACACTTTCAAAATCACCACAATATACGTTTTCCGAACAAAGCACATTTTCAAACAAAAGCAAGTGATCTAGCAAGCAACTAAGAGCCCATAAATAACTATGGATGAAAAGGGTGCTAACACCTTCCCTTTTCATAATCTACCCCATATTCTCAAGAAATAATCTCAAAGGTCTTTCATGTTCTTTTCAGCCTTTCCCTTTGGATAAAAGAAAAGTCGGTGGCGACTCTTGCTAACCGCAACATTTGCGATCAAATGCAAAACACCCAAGTCAGTTCTCCCACCGTATAACAGAACTGGAGATTCTGCTGGGCACAAACTTAAAAGTGGGGTTACCTTAGGGCTAGATCACTTTTACTTGCTTTCATTGTTTGATTTTTTTTGCTTTACATTTTGGTTCCTTGTTTGGGCTTGTTTTAAATCCTCTACCCGAATTTGGGATACCTTATAGGTAAGTAGAAATACGTTGTGGAAACTGTGTGGGGTATATCGATATGGTCTATGAAATAGCTAAGTTAGTGTGACACATTTGTGGGTATCAGTAGCCCTTTAATATTCAAGGAGAATACGGGGCCGCTGTGTGGTGTCATGAAGCACTAACTGACTTTAGAACCTTTACTTGAACAACTTTGGCCATTAGGAAGTAGTGAGATAATCGGATTTGGTGCAGTCTAAATTTGGTTGATACTCGATACTACACTCATTGATATCAGACTTCTCGGGATATTTTAGTCTCTATTAAAGAGGCTTGCGCTGAAACCATGCCCTACAAGAAATATCAGTGATATTGAGATCCCTTAGAACCTGGTTACTATTTTTAGGACAGGTTTGAGCCAACTAAACTTCAAGAGGGTACTTACCTATAAGACTCCATGCAAGCCTAAACCTAAGGACTTGTTTGTCTTTGTGTGTATATATTTACTTGTACATAACATCATAAACATCATAACATCATGATCATTGTCACTAACCATTTCAAGGATTATTGGGATTTATCTTTGTTTTGTTTTGTAGGACATGGGTTCTATTTGCAGGAAAACCATTCAAGTCAATCTCGTAAAAATTCCTTCTCAACCAAAGAGTTAGCATCAAGGGTCCCTGAGAACTCTTCATTCACCAAAAGACATGGTTGCCTCCTAAACTTGGTTACCTCTAGCACAAATGAAGATATGATAAAGGTGCTTTTCCAGTTCTTTGATCCTCTAGATTGTTGCTTCACTTTCCCCAATTATCAACTTGTGCCTACTCTAAAGGAATTCTCTCAACTCTTGAGGATTCCTATTCTCAATCAACTACCTTTCAACGGTACAGAAAGAGATCCATAACCTGAAGAGATTTCCCGAGCACTACACTTGCAACAATCTGATATCACAACTAATTGGGAAACAAGGAGTGGTGTCAAAGGTTTCTTAGCTAAGTTCCTGTTTGAGACAGCTCAAGACTGTTGTAACTCTTTGGACTTACAAGCTTTTGAAGAAATCTTGGCCCTTCTCATCCATGGGATGGGTTTGTTTCCAAATCTTGACCAACTTATAGATGTAAATGCTGTCAAAATCTTCATGTCTCGCAATTCGGTGCCTACTTTATTGGGAGATATCCAACATTATCTCCACACTCACACTATGAGGAAGAGAGGGGCCCTCATGTGTTACACTCCTCTCTTAGCCATATGGCTTATTTCGCATCTTCCCCGGTATTTGTTGAATAACGAGCAAGGTTTGAGGTGGTCCCATAGGTTGATGACGCTCAGACATTCAGATATCCATTGGTGTTCTCGATCCTTGGAGAACGTTGCTATCATTGACCATTGTGGAGAATTCCCTAATGTCCCTTTGCTTGGAATTAGAAGAGGTATCACTTACAATCCTTGCTTAGCCTTACACCAGTTTGGTTATGCGCGAAGGGATGGTCCTCATGAGATGCTCATTCAAGGAGTGGTATTTGACTACGAGAGCGACGATCAAGGTTATCGCCAGAGGTTTATACGAGCTTAGAGGATGGTGAACAAGGTGGATAGCAAGACACTGGGACACAAGAATTCTATCCCACTTGAGCCTTATCTTAGGTTGGTACGAGCTCGTGCTTAGAAGCTCGTGATGCCTTATCCCTCCATCTTACCAGTTATCATGGAACCTGTAGTTGAAGGAGATGTCCCGTACACTGTCCTCCATCCCGACATGCCTACTTCTCTTGAAGACTTGTAAAATGGTTGGATTCAGCTAAAGGAGGAACGGGGTACCTTCGAAGCTCAATTATATGCTAGTGAGAAAAGGGTCTTGGATCTTACAAAGCAGCTACATGAAGAGCAAAGCGTGAACACCTACATTACGTCGAAGAGGATACGCTCGGTCTTTCTATCTTAGAAGATTTATTTTGTAAGCCCCAGAGGAATGTTGTAGTCATTTTGAACTAGTTAATTAAATTTGACGTTTGTTCATTCTTTGTCTATACAAATTTAGATCTCATAAATCCTTGAAATCATTTGCATATACATCTTCCATGCATCATAACACAACAGGTTTTCACACAACAGTTTTCCTTATCTTTTTGTTGTTTATTTCATCAAGATGGATCTAGAAATAATAGTGAAGAACCTTCAAGTACAAAACTCTCAATTCCAAGAGACTTTAATGGCCCTAGCCAAGGGGCAACAAGATATGATGGCATTGTTGGAAGCCAAGAAGAAATCCAAAAGGAAAGATCTGGTCAACATGGGTAGAAGGTTCCGAGAGCAAGTTCGTCAGATCCCGGTAGTGGAATACTCATCTGAGGAAGATGAGAATCAGATCGGAGAAGCTAGAAGTACCCAGGCTGGATGCATCAATGATCAATTGTCTTATGAGGATGATTATTTTGACGAGCAGTATCCTCCCGCTGATGTCAAGTACAAGCAGTTAGAAAACAAATTGAAGGCCGTTGAGATCCAAGTCGTCCCCGGTTTAGATTTTGATGATTTGGGTTTGATCTCTGGGATTTTGAATTTATGGGGAATGACAACCCCAGAGATCAAACCCAAATAATCAAAATCTAAACTGGGGACGGCTTGGATCTCAATGGCCTTCAATTTGTTGGAGAAACACCACTTATAAGAAACTCTGGGTTCACTTTTTCCAAGAAAGCTTGACCGGAACACAACTTGAGTGGTTCTACCAGTTTGATGGTTCCCGTGTCAATACATGGGAAGATTTAGCCACCGCATTCTACCACCAGTACCAGTTTAATGCCGACTTGGCACCGACAAGAGTTCAGTTGCAAGACATGACCATGGGGAAGAATGAAGGATTTAAAGAATACGCACAAAAATGGAGAGACCTTTCCAGTAATGTTCAACCAACTTTGACTGATAGGGAGCACATTGACATGTTTATGGGCACTTTATCTGGTCCATTCTTCAACTTGTTGGTTGGCTGTTCTTCCTCCGGTTTCACCGAGCTGATCTTAACCGGTGAAAGAGTTGAAAGCGACATCAAAAGCGGGAAGATCCCCATGGCATCTGCCTCCACTTCCAATCCTGTAAAGAAACCTTTTTCTGCAAAGAAGGAAGTCAATGTTGTGTACGGGGAAAGGGCCCGTACCAAGAAGGATGACCGCCAGTCTAATAATGTTGTCTAAATCTCTAATCTAACTCCTGCTCAAAGACCATCTTCTAATCATCAACATTTTGAAACTCCAAGAAGACAATTCACGAGGTTAGGCATGTCATTATCTCAAGCCTTACAACACTTACTAAAGGCTAATTTGGTGACATTACGCGATCCTCCGACCAATCTTGATACCTCTTCACCAAAGTATAATCTGAACGCCAAATGTGCTTACCACTCAAGTAGCCCCGGGCATGAGACTGACCAATGATGGGCCTTGAAGAATAAAATTCATGATTTCATAGATAACAAGACTATTTAATGTGATCCTCTTCCAACTCCAAATGTAATCACCACACCTATGCCAAACCATGGCAAGGGTCTCAATGTTGTTGAAGATACAGTTTTTGTTTCCTCTGTCAAAGACTTGACTACTCCATTGAACATCATCAAAAAGAATCTGTTGAAAGATGGGATCTTCCTTGGTTGTGTTAAGGACTGTGTTTGATGTGCCAAACAACTCAATGGATGCGAAGGGCTGAAGGAAGGCGTTCAACACCAGATGGATAGCCACGAGATCCTATTTGAAAACACTCTGCCTGCCAAAAGTTTGATCAATAAGTGTGAAGACCTATACATTATAACCATCTCAAACAAGCCTCTTAAGATCTCCTCCAAGGGTCCTATAAGGATTTCAAATGAACCAACTGTTGCTCCCCTAATAATTACCAATCCCGGACCAATTCCCTACTCTTCAAACAAAGAAGTGCCATGGAACTATGTTGCTGAGGTGTTTTACCATGGGATAAAACAAGACACCTGGATCGAAGAAGAAAAAGCTGATGATGTTGGTAACATAACTGGCTCAAGTAAGGTAACTCAAACTGGGAGAATCTTTTCACCCAACATCTCACCACCAATTGTTACAAAGGCACCCGTCTGCATCACTGTTGCTAGGCTAAGTACTGATACAAGAGGGAAGGAGAAAGTTGTTGAGCCTGTCGTAACAGAAATACCCGTAAAGGACATTTCTGATGGAGAACCTTCTGCTTGTGAAATGGATGAGATCTTGAAAATCATAAAAAGGAGCGATTTCAAGATTGTGGAGCAGTTCAGGAAAACCCCTTCCAAGATTTCTATGTTGTCGTTGCTACTCTGTTCTGATGCCCATGCTCAGGAATTAATCAAATTCTTGAAGAAGGCTCATGTCTGTTATGATACCATAACTGACCAACTTGAGAATTGTGTGGCAAACTTAACGGCCGATAATGGTTTGGGATTTTCGGATGCTGATCTAAACCGCTTGGGAAGAACCATAACAAAGCTCTACATGTTTCTGTCGAGTGCAAGGGGACCACCCTAGCACATGTTCTGGTCGAAACTGGCTCTTCTTTTAAAGTATTACCCAAGGGGGCGTTAGACCGCTTAGACTGTGAAGGTTTAGTCTTGAAACCAAGTGATATCATCGCGATGGCCTTCGATGGATCAAAAAGGACAGTTCATGGGGAGGTAGATCTTCCAATCAAGGTGGGCTCACAAATTTTCAACTCCACCTTCTACATCATGGATATTTGTCCTGCCTATTCTTGTTTGTTGGGTCGCCCTTGGATCCATGGAGCTGGGGCAGAAACCTCCACTCTTCATCAAAAGCTCAAATATCTTGTCAAAGGAAGAATTGTCACCATCTGTGGCAAGGAGGAGTTCATGGTAAGCCACCTCAACTCTTTCAAATACGTGGAGATGGATGGAGAATTCATAGAGACCCCGTGTCATGCCTTTGAAGTTGTGCCACCAATGATTTCCACTTCCAAATGTTCCTCTGATGTGTCTGAAGTTGTTAGGGTCATGCTGAAGATGGTTTCAATTAAAGATGCTCGTGCTGCAATTGAAGAAGGAAGCTATGATACTTGGGGGAAACTCCTCGAGATCTCATTCAAAGCGGACAAATTTGGTTTGGGTTTCACCGTCAAGGATCAGAAGGAAGTGAGGCATGCTCGTGCAGGGAAGCCACCTCTCCGTATTGGAAGCCATGAAGTCAACGTTGTAGGTGATTTTGATGATGAAGTGGCATTTGAAGATTGGGTGTATCCTACTACGACAGAGCTCAAGAATTGGCATGCAAAGGACTTCGTGCCCATCTCCTTCATTGAGGAGTAATCACTTGTTTATTTCTTTCTTATTATTTCAAGAACATTTTGTCTATAATATTAACAATGACTTTTAAGCCATGTTCCTTGCCCAAGGCACTTTGGTCCATTTGTCAAGGGTTTTATTTATGTTCATCTTATCATATGATCATTCAATACAAATAATTGGACTCTTTGCATTCAAATCTTTGTGCTCATTGTATTTCTTTTCCTTCAAATAATTTTTTCAAAAGAGCCATGTATCTTACATGCACACACACACACACTCTTGCATGTCCTCATCCACTCTGGATCTTATTGCTAATGACCCTACTATTGCTGACTATGACTTCGAATGTCCAATTAACCAAGCCGAAGACGAAGGCGACGAAGATTGTGAAATACTGGGAGAACTAGCCAGACTTCTATTACAAGAGGAAAAAGCTATTCAGCCGCACGAAGATTCAGTTGAAGTCCTCAATTTGGGTACCGAGACAGACAAGAGAGAGGTTAAGATCGGGGCTAACCTGGAAAGCAGTGTCAAAAGCAGATTAGTTCAGATGTTGCATGATTATGTGGAAGTGTTTGCATTGTCATATAAAGATATGCCAGGGTTGGATAATGACATCGTAGTTCATTGTCTACGGACAATGGAAGATTGTTCTCCTGTCAAACAAAAAGTTCATCGCGTGAGCCCTGACATGTCTGAAAATATAAAAGCTGAAGTGATGAAACAATTTGATACAGGATTCCTAGTTGTCACATCTTACCCCCAATGTGTTGCCAATGTGGTTCCAGTGCCGAAGAAAGACGAAAAAGTTTGTATGTGCATAGACTATAGAGATCTGAATAGGGCAAGCCCCAATGATGACTTCCCTCTACCATACATTGACATCTTGGTCGATAACATTGCTCAGCATAAAGTCTTCTCTTTCATGGATGGCTTCTCAGGCTATAATCAAATTAGGATGGCTCCCGTAGACATGGAGAAGACCACTTTCGTTACGCAATGGGGCACCTTTTGCTACAAGGTCATGACGTTCGGGTTGAAGAATGCAGGGGCAGCATATCAAAGGGCTATGGTAGCTTTGTTTCATGATATGATCCATCATGAAATAGAGGTATATGTGGATGATATGATTTCCAGATCACAAACTATAGAAGAACATTTCGATCACTTGTACAAATTATTCGAGAGGCTGAAAAAGTACAAGTTGAGGTTAAAACCTAACAAGTGCACATTTGGAGTACGATCTAGAAAGCTTCTAGGTTTTTTTGTCAGCGGCAAAGGCATCGAAGTTGATCCTTCCAAGGTAAAGGCCATCCAAGAAATGTCAGTCCCCCACTCTGAAAAGGAAGTTAGAGGATTCTTGGATCATCTCAATTACATTGCCCGCTTCATATCTCACTTGACTACTACTTGTGAGCCAATCATCAAACTCTTGAAGAAAGATCAGGTAGTCAGATGGAATGATGAAAGCCAAGATGCCTTCGACAAAATCAAAGAATATCTGCAAGAACCTCTTATTCTCATGCCTCCATTTGAAGAAAGACCCTTAATCATGTATTTGACAGTACTAGAGAATTCTATGGGGTGTGTGTTGGGCCAACATGAAGAGTCTGGCCGAAAAGAGCATGCTATTTATTACCTGAGCAAAAAGCTTATCGACTGTGAAACCAGATATTCATTGCTCGAGAAAAGTTATTGCGCTCTGGCATGGGCTGCTCTTTGGCTAAGACAATATATGTTGACTCATACCACTCTGTTGATTTCTAAAATGGACTCAATCAAGTACATCTTCGACAAACTTGCTCTTTCCGGATGGATAGCTAGGTGGAAAATGATCTTGACTGAGTACGAAATTCAATACACAATGCAAAAGGCCATCAAAGGAAGCGTATTAGCAGATCATTTGGACCATCAAGCTATTGATGATTATCATTTTATGCACTTTAACTTCCCAGATGAGAAAATCATGCTAGTGACAGACTGCGCGAAACCTGGACCGTATGACGGACCTGAATAATGATCCTGATGGACTATGGTCTTCGATGGGGCTTCCAATGCCTTGGGTAATGAAATTGGTGTTAGGATCATCTCCCCTGAAGGTTTCCACACTCCTTTCACTGCCAGATTATGCTTCGATTGCACGAACAAAATGGCTGAGTATAAAGCGTGTATTTTGGGTCTGTAGGCTGCCATTGATTTGAGGATCAAGTATTTGAATGTGTTTGGGGATTCCTCTCTAGTGATTAGCCAAGTAAAAGGATATTGGGACACTAAACACCCTAATCTCATCCCTTACAAGGAACTTGTTCTATCCCTGATTCCCTACTTCGAAGAGATCACCTTTGAACACTTCCCTAGGGAAGAAAATCAGTTGGCTGACGCCTTGGCAACCATGTCTTCAATGTTCAAGGTTAGATGGGACAACGAAGCTCCTATGATTACAATTGAGAGATTTGACAAGCTTGCGCACTGCTGTGAGCTTGACACTGACGTAGAAAATCCATGGTACCATGAAGTGATGAGATATCTTGAAACACAAGAGTATCCCGAGGGAGCATCCATCAATGACAGAAAGTTCTTATGAAGATTTTCAGCCAAATTCTTCCTAAGTAATGGAATCTTATACAAGCGTAACCATGACTCTACTCTATTCTGATGTATGGATAAGAAGGAGGCAAAGGAAATTATGGAAGACATGCACGATGGTCTCTTTGGCACTCACTCAAGCGGACATACTATGGTAAAGAAAATCCTGAGAGCTGGTTACTATTGGTCAACAATGGAGACTGATTGCCATCAACATTCGAGGACTTGCCACAAATTCCAAATCTATGCTAACAAAGTCCATGTGCCTCGTATCCCTTTGAACATCATGACCGCTCCGTGGCCATTTACAATGTCGGGCATTGACATGATTGGAGAGATCAAGCCCACTGCTTCCAATGGACATAGCTTCATTCTTGTCGCTATCGACTATTTCACCAAATGGGTCGAAGCCGCTTCATTTACTTCAGTCACCAAGAATTTGGTATCTAGATTCATCAAACATAACCTCATATTCTGCTATGGTATCCCCGGAAGGATCACCACTGACAATGGGACTAACCTCAACAATGCTATGATTACTGAGCTTTGAACTCAGTTTAAAATCAACCATCATAATTCTTCTCCTTATAGGCCTAAAATGAATGGCGTGGTCGAAGCATCCAATAAAAACATTAAGAAGATTGTGCAGAAGATGGTAGTAACATACAAGGATTGGCATGCGATGTTACCGTTTGATCTTCATGGCTACCGTACTTCAGCTAGGACATCAACTAGGGAAACTCACTTGTCTCTAGTCTATGGCATGGAAGCTGTTTTGCCAGTGGAAGTTCATATTCCTTCACTAAGAATTATGAATGAGGCAGGCTTAGGCGAAGACGAGTGGATTTAGATGAGATTGGATCAGTTGAAATTGATCGATAAAAACGACTGGATGCTGTTTGTCATGGTCAGACGTACCAAAAATATATGATTAAGGCCTTCAACAAAAAGATCAAGCCTCGAGTATATCAAGCTGGTGATTTGGTGATAAAGCGCATCACTCTGCCACAAGGCGACCCCAGAGGAAATTAGAATCCCACCTACGAAGGGTCATTTGTTGTCAAGAGAGTGTTCTCTGGCGGTGCCATGATGCTGACTACCATGGATGGTGAAGATTTCCCATATCCTGTGAATGCAGACATAGTTAAAAAATACTACACATAAGAGACCCGCTAGGTTGACAAACCTAGGCAAAATAAGAGCATCCCGACAAACCAAAAGGTTTGGGAAAAAATTAGGGATATATGCAAAAGATTGTACACCCGACAAGTTGAAAACCCGAAAGGGAGACTTGCGCAAAAATGGGTATCCTAGTGGGCTGAAAACCCAAAATGGTTGTCCAGGCAAAAATTAAGGATTGAAAGCGTATGACTATGTCCCGTGGAATCACCACATTCGACTTTATTACCAAGGTCCGAGTTCAAATGGTCCAAGATCAATCTAATCAACTTCTGGCAACGGTAAGGGGCATTTGAAGACATTGGGGCAATAGTAGAGTTGGAATTCAATGAGATCACTTCCACATGGCTATTTGTTTTTGTTTTCATTTCGGCAATATCCTCTTACTAGGATCTCCGTCTCTTTGTACAGAAACGCCTATTCATAGGCAAAATATCAATACAAATATACTTCGAAGTACAAACTTTCTGTTTTTTTTTGTTTTTAGTGCAAAAGTTATCCAATGACTAAAATTGATCGAACATATGCATCTGAACATAATTAAAACTATTTGGCACATGTAGCAACAATCATCTCTTTAATGTATATGGAATATCCCGACAAAGTTATTTCATTAGCATTATATCCAAGACCGGTTACGATAAACCTTTCCCTCAACAGAGTTACCCACAAAGTCTCTTTGCATAGGTTGATTCCCAACCAGAGTTTCAATCTCTTGACAACTCTCTCCCCAGCCAAGTTGATCCTACAAGAAGAAGCCTTATGGAACTCTTCCTCAAAGAACTCACCTCATCAGTAGTTCATTGAGTATTCATCAACAGGGTTTATTTCCCCAACAAACAATAAGTAACATAACTCCCCAGCTGATTTTGTATTCTTCCGGCATAGTCTATCTTCCCAGTTGAGTTTATCCTCCCCAAGCTGAGTCTATCCTCTCCATCTTGAGTTTTCCTTTCAGGCTATTACAAATCAAAAGGCCACAACCCCTAATCCCCAGTAAAGTCATCAACAAAGTCTTTACTATCTCCAAAAGTTGATGTGAAGCTTGGATACGACCAGATAACAGTCAACTTCATACATTCAAAACACTGCAAAGCCTGGACCCGACTAGATATTTGTGTAACTTTTCAGATACTATGATGAATGAACTCGACCAGATAATAATACAACTTTCCAAATACTTTGAAGATGGGACCCAACTAGATAATAGTGTAACTTCTCTAAGTACTTTGAAGCCTGGACTTGACTAGATAAAAGTTTAACTCTTTGAGATATTGAAGAACCTAGACTCAACCAGACAAGGGATTAACTTCTTTTCCCCAGCATAGTTTGCTTCTACCACAACAAGTTACTGTGAAGCATGGATCCGACCATATATCAGTTTTCAACTTCATCTTTTCAAGAAAGTTATTGTGAAGCCTGGATCCGACCAGATAATAATTCCCCTCAGAAATTCATTGTGAAACCTGGAATCCGACTAGATAACAACTAAATTCCAAGAAAGTTACTGTAAAGCCTGGACCCGACCAGATATCAGTTCAACTTTATCTCTTCAAACAAGTTTATTGTGAAACCTGGACCCGACCAGATAGCAATTAATTTCATCTATCTCAAAATCTATGAAGCCTGGATCCGACCAGATATCAGTTCAACTTCGTCTATTCAAGCAAGTTATTGTGAAGCCTGGATTCCGACCAGATAACAACTAACTACAATCCCTAGCAAGACACTATGAAGCATGGACCCGACCAGATAGTAGTTACCAACTTCAAGTTATTGTGAAACCTGGACCCGACCAGATAACAATTCAAGTTAAAGAAATTTTCTGTGAAGCCTGGAATCCGACCAAATAACAGTTAATTTATTCTTCCTCAGTAAGTTACCATGAAGCCTGGATCCGACCAAATAGCAGTTTGACTTACTCATCCTCAGCAAATTGTTGTGAAGCCTGGACCCGACCAGATAACAGCTAACATTCAAGAGATATTCCCCAGCCGAAGCATTCTTTTAACAAGTTTGAAGATATGTATATTCTTCATCCCCAACAACAATCTGGGATTCCGCTTCCCGGAACTTCTCAGCAATAGTCAGGGATTTATTTTCCCTGACAAACATGCATCCAATATTCATACATCATAGCATATACATACAAAATGCATTTAGCATGATCTCATTCATCTTGAGAACATCAAGCATACATCTGCATTTCATTAACCATTTTTCCCACAGGTAAAACATCAAGTTTTAGTATAAATCGACCAACGATTTATGCTAGTACTTCTTCCAGTGTTTACCAACATTTCTCCAAATGGCATCTATAAGCCCATTCCCAATCCATCTTCGAGTGTAAATTTCTGGGCACTCTAGTGTTCAATCATCTTCCACTTTCAAGTCACGAATGGCGGATCCTCCAATCTAACTCTTCAGGTCTAAGAAGATTGAACAGGGTCAACTGTTGTACCCCAAAATTTTCCCTCTCATTTCTCAAGTAATCTCTCATAAGATCTCCATTTATTCAAGACTGCACAAGGTTTGATCAGCTCAAGACACCTCCTCTAGCAATGATGACTGAAACTTAGGTTTGAGTTTGCACAAGGACAAATGGACCTTTAATTCCCCATATGACTTTCATGGATCATTTTGGACCCTCAATATTGCTCATGTCATGTTTCAAGTCTTGGATCACATTTTTGCTCAGTCAATTGATCAGTTGACCTAAAATCAGTTGTATTGGGGAAAAAGTCAACGGTGGTCAATTTATAGTCAAACTTCATAATTTTTTATCCATATCAACATCATGAACTCATATATGTCATTTGATCAAGTTTGGATCACAATTACTCAAGAAATTTGATCAAATCATCTAAAGGGCAAAATGGTTAAAATTAGGGTTTTGACTAAGAAGGTGCAATTTTTGATTTTTGACCTTGAAAATGACTTTTTGGTTTGAGACATGTTCTCAAGGATTAAAATGCATCATTTTGACCTAATGGCATGGCTCAAAACATTTATCAAGATCAATTGATTGATAGTTGATTTTCATTCAACTAATGAAAAGTCATCTGTATACTGAAAAGTAAAACTTTGACTTTTTGATCAAAATCAAGTTTCAAAGATTACAATTCATCAAGACATGTAAAAATGTGAAACATGTTCATCAAGAAATCAAAAAGTCAAGATTTCATTTTGAAAAGTCAAAATTTCTAAACTTAGAATTTTTTTCTAAGTGTTGGAAAATTCATAGTTTTACTTAACTTTGAGCCAAATTTTTACCATGATACAAGATGATTCAAAGGAAACTTCCAACATGAAAGTTGTAGATCTCAATGAGATATAAAATATTTTAGAGCATAACTTTTTCTAGAAATGCATGGATTTCAAGTTATGATTTTAAGAAGACATGTTCATGAAACTTGAAAGCTTAGTGAAATTTTGCCCTAGTTTAGGTAGGATTTTGACCTAACTTCATGACGATTTTTCACATAGTTCCAAGATGAATCTTAAAAAATGTCCAACATATAGGTTGTAGAGGATGTTACAAGCTTTCCAAAATATCCAAGAACTCATTGAGATCATATTTGAGCAAGGAGAATCGAAGGCAAGAAGTTAGGGTTTCATTCTTGAATTAAAAGCCATTTCTTAATGAACACATGAACCAAATCCATGTTAGGCTGCATAATATTTGATTTGAAGGCCTCAAAATTGTTTGTCTATCCATCATTAATGGATTAAACAAACTTTTGAGATATAATCCAAGTGGTTTAAGCATTGTCCAATTTAAATTTCCATTTTGGGAAGAAAGTGAAGAATGCCATTCTTGAAAAGCAAGCTTTATGCACAAAGTCAGTTCTTGAGCCTCTCACTTGTTCCATCTGATCACACTCTATCTACAAAGTCAGAAGAAAGTTTGTTTAAAGCACAACGACTCTACATTAGCAAGTACAAAGGGCATTGAAACTTGATTTCTCAAGAAAATCACATGTTGAGCTTAAGCATGTGTTTTGAATTCTGATCAAATACAAGTATCCAAAGTTGTTGCTTATAAATAGAGGCTATATTTGCAAGTTAACACACAAGCTTAAGCACCCTGAAACTCTCCCAAACTCCCTCAAGCCAGAAATTGTCCAAAAACTCCATTGATGCACATATTTTGACTTTGAACTTGAAACTCAGAATCTACTTGTGCGTTTCTTGGATTTTCACTTCCTAAAGCTCCTATATATCAAATATAACATATCCCTGTCCCTGTTTCATAACTTTAGTTCCATTTCCATCATCCTCCATAACCAAAAACAAAGCACTGCAAGTTGACTTCTCCAAGCCATTCCAGCCATCCATTGCTCAAGCTAACCATTGCATTAGCTTCCTGGGAACTTGAGGAAGCTAACCTGATCAATGCAGCACCTTGAATCAAGCTCATTTGCATTTCACAATTTCCATTTTTAAGGTATATTTTCAGAACTTCATTCTTTTCATTTAGTCATTGTTAAGCTTGAATTTGTGAAGATAAAATGTAGACATCATTGCCCTGAAGCTGTACATGTCCATAAATTTCATTTATATTTCTTGAGTAGTGAAAATTTTAAGTTTGAACTTTTTGAAAAAGTTAGGTCAGAATTTGGTACCATTCAAAATTCATGCTCATCTTTGATTTATAGTTTTAGTAATTTACATTTATGGAATCGTTGTGAAATTTGGAACAAGTTTGATGTTTACATTTTTGCAAATGGATAAGAAATGGTGAAGTTACAGATGTTCGGGCTGGAGGTTGAAGATGAATTCATATTCAGGACTTGACTTGTGTTATGTATTTGCTATTTTGTTTATGTTACCGGATGTACAGCCACCCCAGTGGCAAAGGTAGCCCGTGTGTATGCTTAGGGTCAGGGGTTCAAGTCCCAGCGCTACCTTTTGTTCATTTTTTCACATTTTTCTTCCTTTTTTTATTCCAGCAAGCAGCGCTTGGGCCTCAATCAGTGGGCCTTACCATTTTTTTCTGCCCCATACCCCCATGCTCACTCTCACACACCTAACCAATTATATTTTTTCTTTCATCATTTTAATTCATTTTATTTTCTTTTTCTTTTTTTTTATTTTTATTTATTATATTTTTATTTATTATATTATTATTATTATTATTATTATTATTATTATTATTATTATTATTATTATTATTATTATTAATAATAAAAAATACAAAAATATTTTTATTTATTATTTTCACTTATTTATTTTATTTTCTTTATAAAACTAAAAAAGGACAAAAAACATTTTCTTAACAAATTAATTTCTTTTTCTTAAATAATTAATAATTAGATTTAGGTTAAATTATTTTTCTTTTTCATTTAAAATAAATTTAGAGTTTAGGTTTCTTTAATTAATTAATTTCATATTATTTTTATTAACTTAAAACCTTTTCATAAAAACCCTAAAAATGTTTTTTTTTTAATTTCTTTTCTTAATTAGTTTAGGTTTAATTTTATTTAATTTTAATTAATCATTTTCTTAATTAGGTCAAAACTAAACCCTTTCATCAAAAACCAAACAAAAATCTTTCCATTTCCATTTATATTCTTGCATTATTTTCTTTTCAATTTTGTACATGATTTAATATGGTTGTAATAGATAATTAAGTTTAAATTTCTTGCAATCCCCATTTGTAAATTTGTATACCCCCTCCCCTAATGATGTAATAGTATAGTAATTTTACTTTCCGCAATTTATCACTTTATATAAATGTTAGTAATTAGGGTTTATATGGAAAGACAAAAACAACAAGTAGTAAACCCTAATTCAAGATAAATCAAGCATGTAAATCAAACACACTTGCACACTTGCACCCTTAGGGTAATTCCACTTGTTGCCTTACAAAATTGGCCATGTTATGCATGTGGGATATCTTAGCAAAAGCAATTAAAAATACAAGATCATTCTCCCTCGATGATGCTATAAATGTTTCCTTTCAAAATGATCTTAGTCCCTTAAAGAGAAATGCTAAGATATCTCACAATATTGCTATCATGACTATACAATGACCCACGCCCATCCCTTTACATCCAAAGATAAGGCTTCTTACCAAATCAATGGTAAGATAGCAATATCAAAGGAAATGAAGAAATGAACAAAGACTTTTGAGTAGGTAGATTGTTCCTAGTTGCTTGCTCATTTTCAAATCAAACATCCTTGCTAATTTTTAAAACAAACACCAAACACTTTTAAAAATAAACTTTCAAAACATGAAATATTTTCAAAAGTCCAACACTTTGTATACATTCTTACGAACGAGAATTATTACAAAGTTTTCCTAAACGAAGGCACATTTTCAAAATCACCACAATACATGTTTTTCAAATAAAGCACATTTTCAAACAAAAGTAAGTGATCTAGCAAGAAACTAAGAGACCATAGATAACTATGGATGAAAAGAGTGAAAACACCTTCCCTTTTCATAATATACCCCCCCCCCCCCCCCGAACTCAAGAAATAATCTCAAAGGTCTTTCCTGTTCTTTTCAGCCTTTCCTTTTGGATAAAAGAAAAGTCGGTGGCGACTCTTGCTAACCACAACATTTGCGATCAAATGCAAAACACCCAAGTTAGTTCTCCCACCGTATAACAACTACCATAGGAGAGATTATAGGATTACTAGCTCAGTTCTTATTGGATAAAGCTCGCTACTTTACTAGGATTAAGAGTACGGTTGCTTTTGAGGCTATTTTTGCTCTACTTGCTTATGGGTTGTTCTTGTTTCCCAACATAGACAATTTTGTTGATATCAATGCCATCAAGATCTTTATGATTGGAAACCAATTTCCTACATTATTGGGTGATGCTTATTACTCTATTCATCTTCGAGATTCTTAACATGGAGGGATGATCATCTGTTGCACGTCTTTGTTATATGAATGGTTTATTTCTCACTTACCTCGATCTGATGCTTTTTGGGATGTCAGGAAGGAACCTTGTTGGGCTCTGAAGATTATGGCCCTCACTCATTCAGATATTATTTGGTATCATCAGTCATACAATGATGTAGAGATTATCGATGATTGTGGTAGTTTCCCCAATGTATCTCTTCTTGGTACAAAGGGAGGAATTAACTACAGCCATGTTCTTTCACGATGACAACTTGGATATCCGATGAGGGATAAACCAAATAGTATTCATTTATTTGGTTTCTTCCTTAAAGAGGGAGAAGTTCATAAGGAAGCTAAAGAGGAGATTGCAAAGGCCTGGCGCCACATTCACAGGAAGAGTGGGAAGGACTTGGGACCTAGGGGGATGTTTCTTTAGAGCCTTATCTTCAGTGGGTACAAGCAAGAGCCATTCAGTTGAAGATGTCGTATTCCCGAGAAGCACCTATCCCTGATATGTTTGTGAAGACCACTCCTCCCCTGTTGGATGATATGGAAGAGCCCCAACTTGCTTTAGTCAGGATGCCACAGGAAAAGGAAGCTTGGAAGAATAAGTGCCAGATTCTAAAGTTTTCCTACCGAGCAGACCTGAAGGAGAAAGACTACTTGGTTGAGATTCTTCAGAGCCTTTATATTGATACGATGGAGAGGCAAGGGGATTTATTTTCCTCTAAACCTCAATCAAGCCCTAGTTGCTCACTTCCTGATTCAGATGATTGGAAGGAGGTCACCACCAGATATGCAGAAGAAAACCAGAGGTTAAAGGCTCGGGTTGCCAGACTTACAAAGAAGCGTTAGCGTATAGAGTAATCTCCATCAGCTTTGCTTCTTAGGGTTTTAGATTTTACTTTCATATTGTACTTGAGATTCTTGAAACTTGTAATCCATTTTGAAGTTATTATAATAAAAAAATTCAGTATTTCAAATGTGTTATTACTTTGATATATGCAAAATTGTCTATAAATCTTTAAGCCCCTTGAAATAGTAATAATAAAATAAATCAAGTTCATTGCACATCATGCATCATATTTTACATACTTCTTGCATTTTTTTTCATATCCAGGTGTCTTACTGAGCTTCTTTACTTTGTTCAGCAAACTGTCTCACCAGTACAATACCCGAGCTAATTTCAGAAGGAAGATGGATAACCTAGAACAAGAGAATCGCGAGTTGCACGAGGATGTTTCTGCTCTGAAGGCAGGTATGGCCAATCTCACTACTCTGATGGAATCTCTGGTGGCTACTCAGAATAAGCCACTGATTGTTCATCCTCGACAGACAATGGTTACTACTGAAGCTCTGACTGTTCCTGTTTCTGCTACTCCAGCTGCTGTTCAGAATCGTATGCCTCCAGTATATCCTTGGGGAATGCCAGAGAACTTTAAGCCAGAAGGTTTTAATCATGATCCTTAGATTTCTCCACTTACTTAGACTGCTGCTGCTCCCACACCTACTGTGGTGCACGTTACCCCTACTGCTAGAAACGAGGTTCACTATGTTACACCTCCCTCAGTGAATATGGCCCCATTTGCTAATGATGAAGTGTATCACCCTATTCCTCCACCAAGTGAAAGCTTGGGTTTCTATGATCGAATGGACGATTTTCAAGACCAGTTTGATAAGATGCAAAAAGAGTTGAAGGCCCTTAGAGGAAAAGAGTTATTTGGGAAAAGTGTGAATGATATGTGCTTGGTTCTAAATGTGAAAATACCTGCAAAGTTCAAAGTACCGGAGTTCGAAAAGTACAAGGGAAACACTTTCCCCCGTGCTCATTTGGTGATATATGTAAGGAGAATGTCTACTCATACAGATGATCAACGCCTGTTGATTCATTTCTTTCAAGACAGTTTAGCCGGTGCAACGTTGAAATGGTACATGAGCCTGGACAGTGCCAATATTTATTCTTTTAACGACTTGGGAGAAGCGTTTATCAGACAGTAAAAATACAATCTGGGCATGGTGCCTGACCATGATCAACTCAGGACCATGATCTATAAGGACAAGGAATCATTTAAAGAATATGCACAAATATGGTGTGAGGTAGCCGCTCAAGTGATTCCCCCAATGGCAGAAAAATAGATGACAAAGATTTTTCTGAAGACACTAGGTGCATTCTACTATAAAAGAATGGTGGCGAGTGCGCCCAGTGATTTTACTGAAATGGTGGGAATGGGTGTCCGTTTGGACGAAGCTGTAAGAGAAGGTCATTTGACAAAAAGTGAAAGTTCCAGCAATATGAAGAAGCCATCATATGGATTTGCTAATAAGAAAGAGGGGGAGACGAATGCTGTTATTCAAGAGAGAAGGGTTAATCCTTCTAAAAGAAATCATCAGCGCCAACAACAGGTTACCTCGGTAACTCCGGCTGTAAATACGGCTCCAATTACAGTCACTTATCAAAGACCATCCCCTCAGGGAAGTCAAGGGATGAATCAAAGACTATGAGTTATGTAGAGATACTCCCAGCATTGATCCAGAAAAAGTTGGTCCAGACTTGGCCATCTCCTGCTATACCATCCCCTTTACCTTAGTACTACAAGGCAGATCAGACGTGCGCTTTCCATTAGGGTGCACCAGGGAATAATGTAGAAATTGTTATCCTCTGAAGTCCGAGGTACAGAAAATGGTTAGATCTGGATTTTTGTCCTTCAAAGATGTCAGTCCTAATGTAAAAGATAATCCTCTCCCAAAACATGGAGGAGTGAATGCTGTTAACATGGTTGCTGGTTGTCCAGGGGACTTACGCATTTATGATATTAACTTGGTTAGAGGAGATTTGGTAAAGATGCATGTAGACCTTTGCGAGTTTAGTTACTATACTAATGACCATGATGGTTGTGGTATATGTAGTACTAATATACAAGGTTGTGATAAGATAAAGGTTGATTTGCAGGAGATGGTGGATGAGAGCCTCGTCCATATAATCAGGCCTAGGGCAGAGTATGAGGAGGAAGTGAACATGGACTTGGGATGTCCTGGAGAATTCAGGATCTTTGATGTGGAACATATGAATGATGATCTCGTACAATTGCATGCCACTTCCTGCCCCATGGCTGGTCAGGTAGAGCACCACTATGGATCTTATTGGGTTTTTTGCAGGACTCCCGAGGATGTTCAATTGTGAGAAAAGGTATTTAGTTGTTGTTGGATGATGGAACTATCAAGGTTTCAAGCCAAAGAGATGATTACCTTGAATTTAATAAGATTAAGGTTTGTTTGGCTGAGGAAAAATAAGATGATAGATATGCTTTCGTGGATGAATTCTTTTCTTCAGGTGAGGGTATGTTCTCTGGCGATGATTCTTTGATGTCCAAGTTTTCTGAAGAAGGTGTGAATGTGATTGTGTCGTGTTTCAGTGATTCTTCCCCTGTTCAAATTGAATACTGTAGCAAGCCAGTTGTTACCCCTGTGGTGATTTGCTTGCCAGGGCTCGTTCCTTACAAATCATACAAAATTGTACCGTACAAATACAATTCTATAATTTTAGAGCATGGTGGAAGTTCCAATCCAACATTTTTCTAGTGTTGGAAATATTGATGAGACTAGTAGAGTGACCCGTAATGGTCGTGTATTTGCACCGGTCGTTCGAGGAAATGATAATACTGGTAAGAAGGCTGTGGAAAGTGTTAAAGGTAAGAAGGTTGTGGAAAGTGTTAAAGATAAGAAGGCTACAGCGGAATCTAGTGGTACTACCTTGGAGAAGGACGTAGATAATATTTTAAAGATAATCAAAATGAGCGACTACTGAATTGTGGATCAATTATTGCAGAATCCTTCAAAGATATATATCTTGGCATTGTTGATGAATTCTACTGCCCATAGAGAATCTTTAATAAGGGTGTTGGACCAAGCCTTCGTGGAGTATGACATGCCATTAGATCAATTCAGCAGTGTGGTAGGTAATATTACATCATGTAATAACCTAAGCTTTTGCGATAATGAATTTCCTGACGAGGGGAGGAATCACAATTTAGCTCTCCATGAACTGTAAAAGAGATTCACTATCAAATGTGTTGATTGATAATGGATCCGCCTTGAATGTGATACCAAGGAGTATGCTGATGAAGTTGGAATATCAAGGGTCTCCTATGCGCCCAAGTGGTATTATTGTCAAAGCTTTCAATGGGTCAAGGAAGTCGGTTATTGGGAAGGTCGATATGCCTATTCACATAGGCCCACATCTGTTCCAGATCACTTTCCAAGTCATGGATATTATACTCGCATATAGTTATCTAATGGGAAGATCATGGATACATGAAGTAGGCGTCGTCACCTCCACTTTACACCAAAAGCTGAAATTTATGCGTGAAGGTAAAGTGGTTATGATAAATGGAGAGCAAGCATTACTAATATCTCATCTATCATCTTTCAGTATTGTAGAAGCAAATGAAGTTGCTATGGGACGCAATTCCAGGCTCTGTCTGTTGATATTGTAAGAGGGAATGAGAACTCTATGACTTCATTAAAGGATACTCAGCAGGTTGTGCATAATGTTTCAAGTAAAGTATGGGGACAAGTCGTTGATCCTCCAGTGAACAAGAAAAGGGTTGGTTTAGGATTCTCTGCCAAGAATGGCAAAGGCGAATGTTTGAAGTCAAAGTCTACTATGAGTAGCTATCACGATGTTTTTCATAGTGGAGGATACCTCCATCCAATTGTTTATGGAGTTAATGCTATTGAGGAGGATGAAGAAAATCGGGAAATGCCAAATTATGTGACGCCTAGAGTCAGAATCCAGAATCGGGTCACTTATGATGTTCCCTCTTGTATCCATGTCTCAAAGTAGTTTGTTTTTTCTTTGCAAAAATCTTTCATTCTGCAAAAGTTGAAAGTTAATATTGTATGGGCTTATCTGTTTGCTTAGATCATTAAAATCAAAAATAAAAGTTGTCTTTGATTCTCAAAATTATGTCTTTTATTCTTCGGCTTTTTCATGGAAAATGGTAATGATAAAAAACCTTTTGAGTAAAATAATAATTGAAAATAAATCTGCATAATCACTTGATATATGTGTCAGTTTATAAAAGCAATCACAAATCACATGTTCATATTAACTAATAAATCTGTTAAATACAATGACTCTGCACCCTCTCTCAACTTTGAATATCCTGTGTTTGGGACGGAAGAAGAAGAATATGATGAGATTCCAGAAGAGGTTTCACGGTTGCTGGAGCACGAGGAAAATGCCATTCAAAAATATAAAGAGTCATTAGAAACAATCCATTTGGGTTCAGAAGAGGAGCCAAAGGAAGTCAAGATTGGAGCATCGTTGCATCCTGGTGTGAAGAACAGTTTGACCGAACTATTGAAAGAGTATGTGGACATCTTTGCTTGGTCTTACCAAGATATGTTGGGTCTAGATACTAATATTGTGGAACATCATTTGCCTTTGAAGCCAAAGTGTCTGCCCGTCAAATAGAAATTGAGAAGAACTCACCCTAATATGGCAGTAAAAATCAAAGAAGAAGTGTTAAATCAGATAAATGTCGGTTTTCTTGTGACATCAGTGTATCCTCAATGGATAGCCAACATTGTGCCCATACCTAAGAAAGATGGAAAAGTCCGCATGTGCGTAGATTAAAGAGATCTAAATAAAGCTAGTCCGAAAGATGATTTCCCATTGTTGCACATTGATATGCTAGTTGATAGCACAACAAAATTTAAATTATTCTTGTTCATGGATGGATTTTCCGGATTTAATCAAATAAGAATGGATCCTGAGGACATGGAAAAAACAACGTTTATCACCTCCTAGGGAACATTCTATTACAGAGTGATGCCCTTCGAGTTGAAGAACGCGGGTGCAACGTACCAAAGGGCTATGACAACCCTATCCCATGATCTGATGAGCAAGGAAATTGAGGTATATGTTGATGACATGATTTCCAAATCACAGACCGAAGAAGGGAATATGGATGATTTTTTGAAGTTATTCCAGCGTTTGAGGAAGTATCGACTCTGCTTGAATCTAAATAAATGCACCTTCAGTGTCCAATCAGGGAAGTTGTTGGGTTTTATTGTCAGCCAGAAAGGGATTGAAGTTGACCCAAATAAGGTCAAATCGATCCAAGAAATACCTTCTCCAAGGACTGGAAAGCAATTTAGAGGCTTCCTTGGGCGTCTGAATAATATTTCCAGATTCATCTCCCACATGACAGCAACATGTGAACTGATCTTTAAGTTGCTTAAGAAAGATTAGGGTTGTGTATGGACATAGGATTTCCATAATGCATTTGAAAGTATCAAATATTTTCTGCTTGAATCTCCTATCTTGCTCCCT
The DNA here is from genome assembly GCA_948472305.1 of Vicia faba. NCBI lineage: Eukaryota > Viridiplantae > Streptophyta > Magnoliopsida > Fabales > Fabaceae > Vicia > Vicia faba. The sequence continues at coordinate 907,817,698 of OX451738.1, read as the reverse complement.
CCCGTTAAAGGAAGACCATTGATCATGTATCTGACTGTGTTGGATAGTTCTATGGGATATATTTTGGGACAACAAGATGAAATAGGAAAGAAAGAATATGCCATATACCATCTCAGTATGAAATTTACTGATTGTGAATCACAATATTCTATGTTAGAGAAGACATGTTACGCTCTGGCCTGGGCGGAAAAGCCGTTGCGATAATATATGTTGAATAATACTACTTGGTTGATTTCCAAAATGGATCCAATTAAGTATATTTTTGAAAAGCCCACTTTCACTGGGAGAATTTCCCGCTGGCAAATGTTATTGCCCGAAAATGACATTGAGTACCACACTCAGAAGGGTATAAAAAGCAGTGTGCTGGCAGATTATCTTGCTCACGAACCGATAGATGACTATCAATCCGTCAAATTTGACTTTCCCGATGAGGATGTGATGTTATTGAAAGCAAAAGATTGTTATGAACTTTTCCCAGGGAAGGTCCATATCCTGAATCTCGTTGGGGCATGGTATTTGATGGAGCAGTGAATGCTTACGTAAAAGGAATTGGTGTCGTGATCATCACTCCTCATGGATCACATATTCCTTTTACTGCAAAGATGACATTTGATTATAGTAATAATATGGTGGAATATGAGGCTTGCATTATGGGTCTCGAGGAGGCCATTGATCTTAGAATCAAGGTTCTAGATGTGTATGGCGATTCGGCTTTGGTTGTTAATCAGATTAAAGGAGAATGGGATACTCGTCACCCTGGCTTGATCCCTTACAAATATTATGCTAGAAGACTATTACCCTTCTTTAACAAAGTTGAATTTGATCATATTCCAAGAGATGAAAATAAGATGGAGGACGCTTTGGCAACTATGGCTTCTATGTATCAAGTTAATACTTGGAATGATGTGCCTTGTATTACGGTACGACGTTTGGATAGACCGGCTCAGGTGTTTACAACAGAGGATGTGGTAGATGAAAAACCTTGGTATTTTGATATCAAGAATATTCTTCAGACTCAAGAATACTCGGTTGGTGCATCAAATAAGGATAGAAAGACATTGAGAAGCTTGACGACAGCTTTTTCCTCACTGAAGATGTACTGTATAAAATAAATCATGACATGGTCTCGCTCAGATGTGTGGATAGACACGAAGTAGACATGTTGGTGCATGAGGTTCATGAAGGTTCATTTGGTACCCATGCCAATGGACATTCAATGGCAAAAAAAATGCTTAGGGCAGGTTACTATTGGCTGTCAATGGAATCTGACTGTTACAAATTTGCAAAGAAGTGGCATAAATGCCAAATTTATGCTGATAAAATCCATATACCTTCGACACTTCTCAATGTTATTTCTTCCCCACAGTCTTTCTCTATGTGGGGTATTGACATGATTAGAATGATTGAACCAAAGGCGTTAAATGGGCATCATTTTATCTTGGTGGCAATTGATTATTTTACCAAATGGGTGGAGGCAGCTTCATATGCTAATGTCACTAAACAGCTTCAAATCTGAATAATAAAATTATGTCTGAACTTTGTGAGGAGTTCAATATTGTCCATCATAATTCATCTCCCTACTGGCCAAAGATGAATGGGGTTGTTGAAGCGGCCAATACGAACATCAAGAAGATCATCCAGAAAATGGTTGTTACTTATAAAGATTGGCATGAAGTGCTCCCTTTTGCTCTGCATGGGTATCGAGTATATGTACGCACTTCAATAGGGTCAAGCCTATTCTCTCTTGTATATGGCATGGAAGCAGTGCTCCCCATTGAAGTTGAGATTCCCTCTTTGCGTATAATAATGGAAACAAAGTTGTCAGAAGCTGAATGGGTCCAGAACAGGTTTGACCAGCTGAATTTAATAGAAGAGAAAAGAATGACGGCTTTATATCATGGTAAATTATACCAAAATAGAATGAAGAGAGATTTTGATAAGAATGTCAAACCTCGTGAATTCAGAGAAGGTGACCTCGTACTCAGGAAGATCATATCTTTTAACGCTGATTCTAGGGGCAAGTGGACTCCCAATTTTGAAGGCCCATATGTTGTCAAGAAAGCCTTTTCTGGCGGTGCACTAATTCTTGAAACAATGGAAGTGAGAGGAGTTCCCACGTCCTGTGAATGTTGACGGAGTCAAGAAATACTTTGCCTAAAAAAATAAAAGAACAACTCGCTAAGACGAAAACCCGAAAGGGCGGCTTAGGAAAAAAGGAGCGTCTCGGTAGGCCGAAAACCCGAAAAGGAGGTCTTGGCAAAAATTAGAGACATAAACAGAATAAAACTTCCCGGTAGGTTGAAAATACGAAATGGAAACCTAGGAAAAAGTTAGGGATTTTCTGGCAAGTAACTGCATCAGACAAGACTTGATCAATGGAGCAATAATTTGTTTATAACTTACTACTCTTTGACCGAAGTTTCGACTCGGGAATTTGATGTTTTTAGGGAGAATAGTTGTCATTGTAATTCAATGTATCTTTTCCAATATATATTACCATGTTCCAAACTTTGTAATTATCTATGAAGTCTTGCCACTCGTAGACTATCGTTCTATTAATAAAGTTTGAGCCTTTTATCCAATTCTTCACAATTATTATTTTATTTAGCCTATAAAGATTGCATTTATTATTGATAGTAATGATCAAAGCAAACAAATTAAATAACAAAAAATATTTTTGAAAATAATTTACAAATTACTTATTGCTTTAGATTTTGTGATACAAGGAGAACAAAATTAGTGACTTCAGGGACGAATAAACTCAAAGGTTTGCATGATATGAAGACTATGTCCAAGATTCCCCAGTGAAGGCTTCACTCATATAAATAAAAGTCTTTTCTCCCCGTGCATGCTGAGTTAGACTCATTAGCAATGCATCTCCTTTCGGCAGTACTAGCATATTGTTTGTTTGCCCACAGTTAGGCAAGGATAATGTCTTGTTTAAGAAGTTTTGAAATTGTTATCAACATTTTGGGTTTTCTCCCGCCAAGTGCTGGATTCGATTTAAAATCCCCATAAGTTTTCTTACTGTAGTGTTTGACTTCTTGAGTTCCCCAGTTGAAGTTGAGATGATATACTTCTCTGAAATTGTTGTCCCCATGAGTTTTCATACTTTCTCCCCAGAGAAGTTGGTGCAATTATCACTCTCAGTATTAAAGAATGTATCTCGATGTCTTCTTTGACGATATAGTATTACCCATCCCAATGAAGTCATTATGTCATCCCCAACTGATATCTCAATGATGTGATATTGTTTTCCCTAGTAAAATCAACCATGGCAGAAGTGTGTGCTTCGAACATTTTGTTCCCCCCACTGAAGTCTGTGTGGTTTCCCCGGTGAAACTTGGAGGAAGATGTTATATCGCCATGTTTGTGTTAATTTACTGCTATTGATCTTATTCTTTCCTAGTGAATTTAAGCTTTGAAATAGGAGTTTGTTTCCTCGGTTGGTGCCTACTATCTTATGGAATTTCCATCCTGTTTGTGAGTTAGTCGAGTATTGATTGTACCCATTTTTGGTCTTGTGTGTACCCCCCAGTGTCATATGTCTGGTTTGTCAGCATATACAAGGTGACATTCATACTTTCATACCAGCATCATGCATAATCATTGCTCGTTTGCATTTTTTGATATCTTGTTGGTATATTACCCTGTTTTTCAGAGTTGTGTTACCCTCTCTCCAATAGAGAGTCAATCTTAAGAAGAAAGTGTATATTCTTTCAACTTCCCCATTGAGTTATCCCTCGTGGAAGAATTCGTTTCATCCTTCTTTTCAGCTCGTTGTCTAGATGGAATGGGTTTCCCTCTTGAGTTTATTTCTTAGGAGATGTATTTTGGTTGACTGCTTCATTCTGGTTTATTTCTGTTTGGAGTGGGTATCCTCAGCAATACTCTTATTTGGTTTCCGGAAAGCTTTGAGCTTTAGTTTGAGAATGTGCATTTATTTTGCACAGGAAGATTTTATCTCCTCAGCATGAATTTATTGGCATTTCTCCAGGTGTTCCATCTCTTTCCCCAGGAAGCCATATTTTATTTCTTCAGGAAGTCTTTATTGCAATTCCATCTCATAACAGCAAGTGGCAGGTCTCTTTATTTGAGCAACCTCTACTTCCCCCAGTGAATCTAATGGCTTCCAGAGAAGATTCAGTTTTTTTACTCCAACGAATTGTAGCCTTGTCATTATGGAAGGTAATTCGTTGTTGATATTTTGTTACTCCAATGGATGTTAGCCTTGTCATTATGGAAGGTAGTTCGTTGTTGAGATTTTTTTACTCTAATGGATGGTAGCCTTGTCATTATGGAAGGTAGTTTGTTGTTGAAATTTTGTTACTCCAATGGATGTTAGCCTTGTCATTATAGAAGGTAGTTCATTGTTGATATTTTGTTACTCCAATGGATGGTAGCCTTGTCATTATGGAAGGTAGTTTGTTGTTGAGATTTTGTTACTCCAATGGATGGTAGCCTTTTCATTATGGAAGGTAGTTCGTTGTTAAGATTTTTTTACTCTAATGGATGGTAGCCTTGTCATTATGGACGGTAGTCCATTGTTGAGATCTTTTTACGATGAATGGTAGCCTTGTCATTATGGAAGGTAGTTTGTCGTTGAGATTCTGTTGCTCAGTAGAAGTTCATTTCTTCACAGTCATGAGTACTGAATACATCTTGAAATTTATTGGTATTGTCTTACCATTCCTTTCCCCGGTGGGTCGACGTTACTTTTTTGATATCCCCTATGTGAGTTGCTAGTTTAAAGTTATCTGTCAGTCACCATTATCCTTCACTCTCTCTCCTCAATTTTTGAGTTGACGATGCTTTAGATCCTCTCTTGGGAATTACCCCAACATAGTCTTGTCTTTTCTTCACTTGTGATTTATTTTCCTAGTCAAGTTTTCCTTTTGTTACCTATTTTACTTTTTACATTCCCAGTTGTATCTTGCATCCCTTTAGATTTGTTAATCTGCATTCATAATCATACACATTGCATGGTATCTTAGGGCCAAAAATAAGGTTTGTTTCATATTTAAGTATGTTCAATCACGTCGACATGAAGATTTTAACCTTCTTATCTCCAAATAGAAGACACTTAAATAAGGGAAGTTGTTGTACCCTAATTTTTGCCCCTAAGATCCCTTCACCATATCATATCAATTCTATCACAACAAGATCACATTAGGATTTGGTTCTTCTCCCTATCTTTATTTTTTTCTCTAGAAGGAATCACCAAGCACTTTAACTTGTATTTTATGATCATTTATGTTTTGTATTGATTATCCTTTAACTAATAAATACAATTAGTGTTTGCCCCAATTATTAATGTTGTAGGTAAAAGAACAATACATTCCTTCAAGATTGATCTAGGGATTCATGAGTTCATTTTTGTGCCTTCCTCAACAAAGTTTCATTGAGATTCAAGCCTCATCATTAAACATGTTTTGAAGTAATGTCATGACAAAGTCTTTTATGATTCATCATGCCCCGAGTTGTCAAATTTAGTGCAAAAGTAGAAGGGTTGATTGAAGAAGTTTGACTCAATTGGACAAGTCTTTGATTTCAATGATCACAAGTACATATCTCCTTCAATTCTCAAGATTTCTAAGTGTTTTTGGTTGCTATGGTTTCTCCTTATCATCCTCAAAAACGTATATTCACATGACAAGGGTATTTGTGCAAGAAGGTTGGTCAAAATTGCAAAGGTTTCCCAAGGCATTTTCTTGCTCTAGGAGTTAGGGTTTTGAACTTCAAAGGGGTATATCTTGCTCATCTTTTAGTATTTTTTTAATTATTCCAAAGAAATCCTTCTCTTCAAAGGGTTATTAAAAAATGACTTCAAAAGTTTCAAAGAAATTTTGTATGGAAGAAACTTGATGATGAAGAAAGATTACAAGTCCTCCAAATGGACCCTCAAAATCCCTTATGTAACTTCAAATGATCATAACTTGATCAATTTTTATCACCTTGAACCCATTCTTTCTCCACAATGATCTTGAAGATGTGAACTTCAACCTTTATTTTATTTGGAAAGTGTGAAAATGGATGGAAGATGCATTAAGGATGCAAAATATTATAGGTCATTTCATGAATTTTTGCCAACTTTAACAAGTCATAACTCTCTCAATTTTTGGAGATTTTGAATGGTTCAAGTTTTAAAATTCCATTCAAGAGATCTAATTCATCCCATCTTTTTGTGTCAAGAGCAAATTTCAAGTGGAAAGCCAAGTTTGGATGCAAGACATTACAAGTCATTTTTGAAGAAAAACTTAGAAATTCTCTAAGTATAGAAAGTCAACCTTTTTTATCAACTTTGACTCATTACAATTTTTAGCTCAAGCATCCATTTGATCTCATTCTTTTCACATTGTAAAGTTTTTAATCTCATCTTTCCAATGTAACAAGAATCAAGTCTTAAGATGCCTTGAGTCATGCACACCATTGATTTGAATTTGGTAACTTGAAACTGAAGTTTCACCACAAGTCAGAATTTGAAGTTCATGTTGTAGCTTCTAAACATCAATTTAGCACGCGTTTTTGGTCAAAAAATGTTTAACCAACTTGGCAAAGTGGATTAGATCCTTAAAACGCAAGGATTGGATGAGTTTTGATGCAAAACAGATCACACTTTTCTCGTGTATCAGGTTCACATGATTTCCCTCCAAACTTCATCATTTCACACACTTGAGCATCCCATTTGATTCCCTATAAATAGAGGGTCATCCATCATTCATTACCTCAAGCTTAGAAATCAAGAATCACCCTCTCAAACTCTCTCTTGAACTCAATTTTCTATAACTTCGAATTTGTTCTTACAGCTTTTCTCAATCATTTTTATTTGTCAATTCACCTTCCTTGAACCTCACTGAAGCTAACAGAAGAAGAATTAAGCTCTAAAATTCCCTGAATCGTGCTAGCCAAGTCTAGTTTCAGAGCTTTGCAACTTAACTTCAATAGGTAGATTCCTTCACTAATTCTATCAAACTTTGATACTATTGTGAAGCTCTCATCATCCTGGTCCTAGTTGCAACACTTGTTTTTAACTGGAAGCAAATTTTGACCATGAAATTTCAAATCCATTTTCAAAACTTCTCTTCCAAATTGTTTGAGCTACAATTTATATAAATTTTTTGCGAAGGTGTGGTTGTCTTCGTCTTGATGAGACAGAGCAAATGGCATAGGTCCGAGCTTCTGATTTTACAGTTTGAGGGACCTGTGTTTCACGTTGGCCGGAGGTTGAAGATGACCAACGTGTCATCTTCCAACCAATGATGGCGTGCCATTTGTGTGTTTTTTTAAATCTGATTTCATATGTGATTCAGTGCTTTATTCAATAACGACCATGATATGCACAACGCGTCTGATCCATTGGATTAGCTTACTAATGAATTTTGACTCTCATCCATTGGTCCACATTTTTTGACTTTATTTTATTTTCTTATTTTTATATTTAAATTGCTTTAAACATCAAAAATTCATTAAAAAAATCATTTTTACTCCAAAAAATCAAAAAAAAAAACTATGGAAAATAATTTTGATTTTTCTCTTTTTGAATCTTATTTTGTGTTTTGGTATTTTTTTAATAATTTTTCACTTTATTTGAGTTGTTTTAAATATTTAAAAATACTTTTCTTCATTTTTTAAATTCTGAAAAAAATAGGGAAGGATCCAATGATATTTTGACAAATATTGGTGACCTTATTTATTTTTTATTTCTGACTTTGTTATTTTTTTTTATCATTTTGGGTTTATTTTACCTACTTCTTTTAATCTTAAAAATAGTTTATGACTTTAAAAAATTACCAAAATTTTTATATAAATATTTGAAGTCATTCTTGATTTTTCTATGGTCTTAATTATTTTTTCTTCATTAATTTAAATATAGTTTCTAATTTTCTCTCTTATTTCTGTTTTATAATCATTTTAAAAACCTTTTTTTCTTTTATTTTAAACATAATATTATTTTGGATATATTCTGGCTGATCTTGGATTAAAATTTTGATCACGAAATTTATTAACATCATTGGATCCATAGTGTTGAGTCTAACTCCATAAAAATGGGTGAATGATTTTAATAATAGTTTGGTTAAGTTTTTGGTTCACATGTGGTTTATTCATTTCCCCTTCCATCTTCATCTTATCCCATTCTTATTATACCAAATGTTATTGGAGCATGATTTACATATCATGTCTCAAAACATGAGGTGCATAAAGTTCCATTGGCCGACCTCAAAATAGGTGCGACTTCTATATAAGTTCACTTACGATTGCTTAACATAGCGATAAATTTTGTCCGATTTGAGAAAATGATCATTTGTGGCCCAAACCAATGTTTGCAAGCCCAAGTATGTTAATTTGAACCCTTGGATCCAATAACCTTGAGATCCATTGTTATGAGGTTTTGGTTCTACCAACCCTCTAATGGAACTTCATCAACTTTAGTCAAAGTGGATCACTTAAACATCATTGATCATTAAGTATTATCTTAAGAATTCTTAAATGGATTATATACTTGACAAAAAGCAGATGCAACTTGTTGTTGAGAGGCTTTGGTTCTACCAATCCTCTAATGAGTTCTGAAACGTGAGTTTTAAGATGGTCATCCAACTAACTACTAATTCCTAACAATTGACTTTACTTTTATGCTTTTATTTTATGCTTTTACTTTATGTACCATTTACTTTAGCATTTACATTTCATGTTATTTTTATCTTTTCTCACTTGAGCCTTTATCTTCATGTCATTTTTATTTTGCTCACTTGAGTTTCTCATTTTCTTTTTGAAGATACCTAATAATCAACTTGAACCCTAAAAGCTTTAATGTTACTTGGACTACTTGGTTACTATCCTTAGCATTATGGAGTTGTGGACTTCTTGGACTTAGTATTAGAAGTTGTGGCTTACCTTGAGCCTTTGTGACCTTGATTTTTATTTTGTCTGGAGTTCTTGGGGTTTACCCCAGGACATTGGGTTGTTTGTTTGCTTTGTATGCGGGTTATTGTGATTACACACTTTATCTATAATCTAGAATTCATCTGTGTACAACTGTTACTCTGCTCAATTTTTGTGAAGACCTAATGCAATTTAAGCTTGGTTTTCTTAGGAGGTTTATTATCTTTTATTATTTGATTTCAAATCCAAATGATGTAATTCTACATTGACTCATTGTGTCAAGTGTTGGCTTCTTGTTTGGTTAGATGGCTCTTCTCCTTAGCTTTTACCTTATGCTTTAGGGTAGTCTCTTCATCTCCTCCCCTCCTCTTTAATTTCAAAAATCTTCCCCATCCTTTTGAAAAATCTTCTTATTTTAAAACTTGAACCACATTCATAATAAACTTGGACTTATGTCCATGAATTTTCAAAAAATATTTCTTAATCAAATTTCAATTAACTTAACAATACCTTGACATTTTTGTGAGAAGACTAAAAGTCAATAAATATCATTCTAACTATTTTGCCGTTTTGGATTTTACCTTTAAAACCTTTTCTCAAAAGATTGGACTCTTGTCAATCCTTATAGTGATGCAAACAACTATACTTCTACAATATGTAGTGAAGTGAGATATTTTCCACTTGGGTGTTGAGTGAGACATTGTTGATTTTAAAATCCAAGCCATATCCTCCACTTTGAGATGATGCAAATTCTTCTTTCTCATAATTATGGGTAGTAAGTATGTTTCCCACACGGACAATGACAATGATGTCTTTTCTCTTAAAATTAACCAACCAACTTTTTGTTTTTTTTAAAACTTTTAAAGAGGAACTACGTGTACCCTGATCCCCTATTGCATGGAAGGTGGTACTTAGGCACTAAAGGTTCACAACCGAGGCGGGTGCAAAAATCTTTAAAAAAATATTTCTTTTCTCATTCCCACAATCTATTTTTATACAACATTTTATAGCCAAAACATGCAGATTTTACAAAGAGTTTCCTGCGGAGTACCGTAGATGTTTAGGGTGCTAATACCTTCCCTTTGCATAACCGACCCCCTTACCTAGAATATTTCACCCTTCTTTTGGGTTATTCTCACTTTTTCCATTCCTTTGGAAACAATAAAGCGCGGTGGCGGTTTTTATTTTGATTTGTGTCGGTCAAGTCAATCCGATGGCTTAGTCTTAACATTTCTACCGCTAGAACATGTACCAAAACCAAGTCTCCAAAGTCCAAGCCAGTCATAACTTGGATCTCTACAGCCTTTAGTCTATCTTCTAGCTGCTTATATTTGTCATTGGTCGGTGGGTATTGCTCATCAGAATAATCCTTGCCTTTAGAGATTTGATTGTTTCTACCCCTAGCACGGGTGCTTCTCGCATCTTCATTTTGATTATCATCCTCCTCGGAGGAAACCTCTTCAATTTGAACTTGTAGGGCATGGCCTTTGAACCTCTTCCCCATGTTGATTACAACTTTCTTCTTGGTCTTTTTCTTCGTGACTAGAAGTGTTATCATTTCTTGCTGACCCTTTGCTAAGTTGAGCAAAGTCTCTTGAAACTGAGAGTGTTGAGTCTGCAAGTCCTTGACGGTTTTCTTGATATCCATCTTATATTGAAATAAACAATAAAAATATGAGGAAACCGGTGTCAGAAAACCTGCTTATAATATGATGCATATTATGCAAATGCAATGTTTTCAAGGACTTTTGAGAGATTTAAATTTGCTTAAACAAAGAGGAAACAAAACATGAATTGTATTAATAAATTCAAAGGTTACAAATGCCTCTTGGGCTTACAATGGAAAAAACAAAAATACAAAATAAACTCCTAAAATAAAAGCCTCAGGTCTCCCACTGACGCATCCTTTTTGGTGCAATGTAAGCATTCAGGCTTCACTCCTCTTGATGTTTCCTTGTGAGCTCCAACATCTTCCTCTTGCTTGCATAGAATTGGGCTTCAAAGGTGTCTCACTCTCCCTTGAGTTGAATCCATGACCTTTGCAATTCCTCTAGATTAGTAGACATGTCAGGATGGAGAATGGTGTAAGGAACGTCTCCTTCGGTAATAGGCTCCATAATTATTGGTAGGATGGCCAGATACAACATCATGAGACTTTGAGCATGAGTTCGTACCCATTTGAGGTAAGGCTGAAGAGGGATGAAATTTTTATTCCCCAAAGTCTTGCTATCAACCTTTTTTACTATGCCCCAAGATCGTACAAATCTTTAACGATAACTTTGGACATCATTCTCGAAGTCAAATACAGTACCTTGGATAAGCGCCTCATGGGGACCATATCTCCGAGCATAACCAATCTGTCGCAAAGCCAGAGAAGGGTTGTAAGTAATACCTCCCCTAATTCCAAGGAGTGGAACATTATGGAACTTCCCACAGTGGTCAATGATGGTAACATCCTCCAAAGATCGGGAACACCAATGAATATCCGAGTGTGAGAGCGACATCATCCTTTGAGACCATCTAAAGCCTTGTTTGTTTTTCAGAACTGATCGAGGAAGGTTCAAAATAAACCACCTAGATAACAATAGTGTGCAACATATAAGGACCCCCTTTTCTCTTCATGGTGTGAGCGTGAAGATAATGCAAAATATCTCCGAGAAAAGTAGGCACTGGATTACGATATAGGAAGATTTTGACTGCATTCACATATATAAGTTGGTATGGATTAGGGAACAGTACCAAAACATAGATTAAAAGAGCCAAGACTTCTTCAAAAGCTTGCAAATCTAGAGTATCCTAAAATAATTGAGCCTTCACAAATAGAAACTTGTATAGAAAATCTTTGACACCACTCCTCGTTTCCCAATTAGCCACAATGTCAGACCATTGCAAATGTAAGGCTAATGCAATCTCGTCAGGTTGTGGATCTTTCTCAATACCGGTGAAGGTATTATTCCATGGTGGGCAACAATTGATAATCAGGAAATATGAAACAATGATTTTTAGGATCAAAGAATTGAAAGAGCACATGCACCATGTCTTCTTCAAAGCTTGATATAACCAAGTTGAGAAGTCGACCATATCTCTTGGTGAACGGAGAATTTTCATGGAACCTTGATGCTAAATCTTTGAGTTGAGGAGGCACCTTGACATGGTTGATTCAGATGGTATTTCTGCGAGTGGAAGCCATATCCTACAAAATAGAACAAAGATAAATCTCTAGGTCCTTGAAATGGTTAGTGAAAATGCTATGGCATGATGTCATGATGTTATGTACACATAATCATATACAAGAAAAGAAAATAAGTCATTTGTTTTAGACTTGCATGGGGTTTATAGGTAAGTACCCTCTTGAAGTTTAGTTGGTTCAACTTGTCCTAAAGAGTAACCAGGTTCTAGGGAATCTCAAAATCACTGGCCTTTCTTCATCGGGCATTGTTTCAGTGTAAGCCTCTGTTTTGGTGACCGAAATCTCCCGAAAGTCCTATCTCAATGAGCGTAGTACTGAGTATCAACCAACTTCGAAATGCACCTAAGTCGGTTATCTCACTACTTCCTAATGGCCAATTTGTTCAACTAAAGGTTCTACGGTCAGTTAGTGCTTCATGACACCATATAGTGGCCCTGTATTCTCCTTGATTCGCCACAAGGGATACCGGTACCAACAAATGTGTCACACTAAAGTAGCCATTATTTCAACCATATCGGTCTATGCCATACAGTCTCCAACATCTATTGCTACCTACCTAATAATGCCCCCAAATCTGGGTATAGGATTTTTTTACAAGAATAAACCCAAGTATAACCCACAAATATAAAGCAAACAAATCAACCAAGTAAAGCAATAAAGATAATCTAGCTCTTGAGGTAACCTCACTTTTAGTTATGTCCCCAGCAGGGTCACCAGTTCTGTAATACGGTGGTAGAACTGACTTGGGTGTTTTGTGTTTTATCGCAATTGTTGCAGATAGCAAGAGTCGCCACCGAGTTTTCTTTTATTTAATAAAGGAATGGGTGAAAAGAACAAGAAATACCTTTTGAGAAATTTCTTGAGTTTAGGGGGTAGGTTATGAAAAGGGAAGGTGTTAGCACCCTTTTCATCCGTAGTTATTTACGAGTTCTAAGTTGCTAGCTCACATTTGAAAAATATTTGTAAATGTTCTTGTGATTTATTTTGAATGTATTTTTTTGAAAAGTGCCTTCATTTAGGCAAACTTTGTAATGTTTCTCATTTCGGCAAAAAAGTATACAAAGCGTTGACTTTTGAAAATATTTCATGAAGGTGTTGGTGTGTTTGAAAAGATGTTTGTTTTGAAATGTTTGTGAGCAAGTGTTTACTGTGGAAAATGGTAAACAACCACTGGTCCTCCCAAAGTCCTAAAACTAAGGGTAACTCGCAAGATCGACCAGTTGATCTTAAGACATGTGCTAAATTTTTATTATTATACTTATTCTATCAAAATCCTTATCAAGGGAAATGGTTTTCTGTGACTAAGGGAACAAGTATAACGACTTTCCATACTATGAATCGATTGACTGACTGGTAACTCGTGACCGACAGAAGGTATTCATATGAAAATAATATTCAATAAACTAACTGACTAGTGACTCGTGACCGACAGAGAGAATTGAATTGTTTATGTGAAGTAGAAAGTAACGTAAAGACTTTGTTCGACAGTACATAGAAAGAAAGTAAAGTATTCAAAAGAGATAATTAAAATATAAAGGATTTGCATTGAAATAAAAGTGGCGATTCACGTACATCAAGCACTTATTCACTCTTTGTTTCCTAACGCTTGGAATGACAGAGTTTTGACAAGTGATTTGAGCATACAAGTGAACACCCCAAAAAACTACACTAAATCTGCTTATTTATAATATTTACAATGTAAATGCCTAGATGAAATCTACGGACAATATTAAAATCTTGAGACAACTTCTTCATTGGATGTCGCCACCTATTTGGCGCTTAAAAAAATTGAAAACCGCTGGCAACTACTGATGACTTTGAAATTTAAATCTTCCCTCTTTTAGCTTCTGAAAGTAAACCGCTTCTGACTCGCTTCAACACTTTCCCTTTGGCAAGATTTAAAAATCAACAACAATTCCTCTAAGTCTAGAAACCCCTTTGGTTGACAAAAACCAATTTCAATCATTTTCCTTGTCTTTTACCCTTTGGTCGACTAAACCAATTTCGACCATTTCTTAACATATATTCTTTTATTTCCTTTTGGTCGACCTGGCTCCATTTCGACAGTTTGGCGTGACATTCTCTTTAAACATTAAATCTAGTTTAATAAAATTAAATTTTCTAAAACTTTGGCTCCAATTTCCCAAAAACCCCTACTTTAGAGGATGACCCTTAGCTTATGAAAATATCCTCATTTAATGCACGTGCTTGAATACCTTAACATTTTTCAAGGTAACAAAATGCCCTCCCAGAGATGCCATTTTCGAATTTCGACTCATATGAGATAATGGAATCTTTGAAGCGTCGATTTTACCATTTGACCAAACTGTTTCCATCCCTCCAAAAGTGAACGTTATTATTCCACCTTTTTCGTGACGTCATGTAATCATGGTAACATATCACGCTTTTCAGCTTCGAGACGTATGACATTTAATTTTTGCCATCATTGCACTTTTAGTGGGAGATGTAGCCCATTAACTCACGTTGATTTTGCAACACATGTCCCTCAAATTACACGATTTAAACTTAGGAAATCACAAAGATTTTCCCTATTATTTCTCCCTTCCTTTCAGAGTCTATAAAAACCCTTATTTCTCTTTTTTTTCTACTTTTATTCGCTTCTTCACACCCTTGCTTTAGAAAAACACAGAACCTGCAAATTTCATCACTTTTCCCCATCTTCATCCTCCTTCAAACTTCTTACAATGAAGAATGTTGATAATCAAACTTCTTCTCCAGCAATCTCTCTTCAACTACGCCTCGTCGAAGACAAAGCTTATGTGCCGGAACCTCCATTTGCTGAGTAGAAAGCCAAAATCTGGAAATCTCAGGTACTTATCCCTTTTTCTCTTGAAGAAAAACCCCTAGATTTTTTAGGGCCACTTCCTGCAGATGCACCCTCCGAAATCTATGTAGACGATAAGGAAGCATTTTTTCCTACTAGCACTGTTACCAAACCCATAATTTCTTCTCCAAAACCCATTTCGCTCAAGTACATTGACAGGAAATTTAGAATTACTCCACCTCTGCATTGCCCTAAGTTTCGGGCTTAGATGGCACGTTTAGAAACCGATAAAGGAGATCAATGGAAAAGAATGGGCATTTACACATTGTTAGAACTTTCTCGATGTGGCCAGCCTTACTCTAGTGGCATGCTCCTAGCTGCCATACATTTTTGGGAAGGGTCGACCAACACTTTTCATACTAAGTGCGGTATGATTACTCCTACCTTGTTCGACGTTATCGCTATCGCAGGGTTAAAACCATCTGGAACATTTTTTAACTATAGAGATCTTGAACCTGTGCCACTAAAGTTTGACGTTGGTGAAGCTGGTAAACCAACATACAATAACTTCATCGACCATCATGCTCAAACTTCTGGCCCCATAATCGACAAAGAGCGTGTAGCATTTTTAACCTTATGGCTGTCTCGCTTTATTTTTTTGCTCCAGGTCGATGCAGGTGGCCAAATAGTTTTCTTATCTGGCAACCCAATTGCACATGGGTGAGAATGTTGCTTGAGGCCAGTTGATTTTGGACTCTCTTTATGCATCCTTGACTGACGTTGCTAATCAAATCAAGTGTTTCGACCCTACTAATCCAAAGAAAAATAATGTCTTTATCCATGGTCCTTTTTGGATCTTGTAATTATGGTTGAATGCCACTTTTTCTGAGGAGATCAAGCCCTTCAGGAATAGAAAAGTAGCATGCCTTCCATCTCAAAACCATATCATTTGGCGACGCCTTCTTCCTTTGAATCCTATTGACAAGGGTTCCCCAAATCCTGAAGTTTTCAAACTGTTGTTCAACATCATGTTGACAAGAGTTAATTTCACACCCTTTATGGTCCTGTTTCATGATAGACAAGATGGCCCATAGCGGTTTACTAGGGCTTTCCTACCTGCAAGAGAAGAAGACAGGAAAATTCCCTAATCCTCTGGAGATGTTACTTAACTCCCCAATTTCTGTCTTCTGTGATTTTCGGCGTGAATCCAGGCTTGATTGCTTATCATCCTAACTTAGTGGCTTGACAATTTGGACTCTAACAACTTGTCCCCAAGTCCTTGTTCAATTATCACAAGTTGCTGATAAACATTATATCTGACCAACCTTTCAAAATTATCAAAGAAGATATCAGAAACATATCGGCACGAAGGCCTACACTTACCCTCACTCATTTCCAACCATCTTTCAACTACTCCAAAGAATTTGAGACTTGGTGGCAGTCATATTTTGTTACATTCATTGGTGATCCTGATGCAAAGTTGGCTGAACTAACTACAGCTTTTTCCAATTTGTAGGAGAAATTGACCAAGTGTAAGGTTACTCATGTTAAACAAATTCGAGCTTTCCAAAATTACTTCTGAGTTGTGTATCGACCTAATAATTTTCGTCGGACAATTTTTGAGGCCGCTGTCGAATTAAAGGAGAAGGTAACCGATAGGATCTCGACACTTAAAATCCCTGGTTATGAGAAAGACAAATATCTTTACACTCTTCACTTTGGAAACATCAAATTTCCTCCTTTTCCATCTAACCCTTCGGCTTTGGCCTTTGGCCCACCTATTCGTGACTGGTGGTATTGCTCTTTATCAGATATGCAAAATTCCTATAAGAAAAAAGTCGACAGAGTGGTACCGACGAAGTATTATCTACCTAACTATTCAGGGAATCTTCATTATGATCTCCGATATGTTAGAGTACTTTCGACCACACAAATTACTAACTATTTCTAGAAAGCTTACCCCCTTCTTATTTTGATTTGGTTGCTTATTTAATTGTTTTATACTTGCCTTACAATTATCCCAATAGATCAGGTCGGCTCTGTTTCTGTCGGCAAACCAAAACCTTCAATGAATCAGGTTTAAACTCAACCTTCTGTCAATTATCATTCCTGATTTGGCATATCTGACTTAGCCAATCTCTTGTAGATTATCCTTGACCATACACCCTCCGACGATGAACCCATTTCTTCTTCACTCAAGAAGGCTTCCTTTGTAGGTGTACTTATATACTTCTTGTTTCCATGTCTTTTATTCCTTGAATTGTACTAATATTTTCCTTGTTTTCCAGAGTAAAAAATGCTCAGTGAATTTGATTGCTCCCTCTGACGAATCCAAACGGTCCAAGAAGGACATACATCATACTTCTGAGAGGACTGAGGTATATTTTGTCGATTCAACTCTCAATTCTCTACTAACACAATTGCTTCTGATTATATCTTTTTATGATACTAAGCCATCACCTAATGTTCAGTCCCCTCAATGCTCCCACAAATCCAAAAGCCACAAGAGGAAAAAAGACTCTTCTACTGAAAACAAGGTGGCAAAAAAGAAGAAGAAGACAAAGGTACATGTGTCCCAGAACGCTGAAGCAAAGGTTGGCTTAAATCCTGTTGATGAAATAGAAGAACCAGATGATGTCGAAGTCACCCTTGTTACAAGAAGGAGACGTAAAGTGATCTTGGCTGAGAATCCTGAAGCTACCTTAGATTTAGGTGCTGACACTATAGTGATCGACACATCCATTGTCACTCCGACTCGTGCTCCTAGAATTGATAAAGCTCCAAAACCAATGGGAGACACTATTGATGCTTCAGCTAAGGATGAGACTGTCGATCTTGATACGTCGACACAGGTACTAGTTGATTATTTTTTCAGTTTCTTTTTCCTTTTTGTTTGTTAAATTTGTTTGGATGATATCTTTTCTTGCTTTCTTTAGGTTAATGTCTCTGGCCAACAACTAAGTGTGCCTGACTATACTCCTTTGTCAGAAGCTTCTTCCCCTTATCATCATGAGAATCCCGATATTGATGATGGTGAGTTTATTGACCTGACAACTCCGGCTACTCTTAGTGACTCTAACTGAATCACTTGTCCTTCCAAACACAAGGGTTATAGTTCGACTAGCTTTGACTCTAGCCTCTCAGATTCCCTGCAGAGTTCAGAAGCAAAAAAAATGTTACCACCTCCCAAATCCTGCCCCCTCTTGAGGCACACAGGGAACGCCTCTCACTTCTTATGGGAAAGCAAAGGTCGACTCACCTACTACACCAAAACACATGAGAGTCAAGCCTTCTGCTCTAGAAGTAATTGCTAGGTTGTGTCACTTTGTGAGTTCCCACACTCTTTCTTCTAACTCTAACCAATCTCAAGCACACAATGAAAAGATAAGTCCTGAAGCAATAAAAGCCAAAAATCTAATGACTAAAATTTGGACTCACGCTTTGAATCCTGATTTTCCTCATCTACTTCATTCTGATCCAACTCTTGGGCCAAAACTTTCAGACGCTCTCGCTCAAATGAAAGAGCTCAACACTTCTGAATCAGCCACGTTTATGATAACGTAATTTAAGAAATTCTTTATTCCTCTACTCCAAAATGTCGAAAGTATTATGGAAAATAAGGAAGTGATCGAGTCGAAGAAAGCTTTTATGAAAGAGACTTTGGATATGGTGGTACAAGAAACTAAAGAAATCACTGATTTATTAGCAATGATTGGAAAGAAAAAACAAGAACTGGGTCCCATACAGAAAAGAGGTGTTGAAATATGTGACCATATTTTTGCTCTCAACAAGGAATAAGAATCGATTTCCAAGCAAGAGGAAGAGATTAATAACGTTATTAATCCAGCTCAAGCAGAGGCTGGCCAAATAGTCGTGGATGTTGTGGCTGTAAGTGAAGTAATTTCTTCTATCCAAATGGAGCTTGAAACACTTAGGACACAAGCAAAAGGTTTTGAATATCATGCCTCAAACCTCCATGGTGAATTGTTGTCATTTAAAAACAGATTTAAACACTTTTCATCATTGTATCAATGATCTTGTGATTTATTTATGGCTTTAAGCCAATATTTAATGGAACCTTTCTTTATCTGTCTTATATATATCTTCCTCTATTGTACACATTTTATGCATGTTTTGAATTTGCTGGTTTCGAACACAATTTTACCAGCTTGTCGATTCGATGAATATTCATTCTGTCAAAATTCTGACTTCTTGAGGAATGGGCTTATACTTTTTTAAGTACTTATCATTTACCCTTAAGATCCATCGATCTGGGGATAAATCCTCAATTTAATAGGAATTATTTGAAAAAACTTGCATCACCTTAAAAGGCCCTTCCCAATTTGGGGACCATTTCCCTAAGACTCTGTCATTTTTTTCCATAGGTAATATTACTTTCCATACTAAATCATCGACAACAAATACTTTATATTTTACTTTTTTATTATAAGCTCTTGCAACTCTTTCTTTCTGTCTTATTAACGAATCAAGGGCCAGCATCCTTTCTTCATCTAAGTCGACAAGCTCGTCCACCATCATATTCCAGTAATCCTCAGATGGTATTTCATGCAGTCTTTGGATTCTTATTGATTGAACATGTATCTTCATTGGTAACATTGAATCATACCCATATGCAAGTCGAAATGGATTAGTTCATGTTGCTTCCTTAGGGGAAGTTCTACATGCCCATAAGGCTTGATCTAGTGTTTTATGCCAATTCCTTGGCTTCTTTCCTACATGCTTCTTAATTAGGATAATTATTACTTTATTGGCAGCTTCGACTTGGCCATTTTCCTGAGCATAGTAAGGAGTAGAAGTTAAAAATTTAATTCCAACTTCTTGCATAAATTCTTGTATTTTTCATCCAGTAAACACTGATCCTTGGTCGGTTGTAATTGTTTCTGGAATCTCAAACCGACACATGATATGATTTTGTATAAAATCATTAACCGCTTCTTGATCGACATTTGTTAAGGCTACTTCCTCGACCCATTTTGTAAAATAATCAATACCAACTAAAATATATCTTTGTTGTTTTGATGGTGCTAGTTTTATTTCACCAATCACATCTAAAGCCCATCCTCTGAATGGCCAGGGTTTTATAATCGCATGTAATTCACTTGCAGGAACATGTTGTATTCCCCCATGCACTTGGAATTCTTGACAACCTTTAGCAAATTCGATGCATTCTTTTAGCATTGAAGGCCAATAGACACCTGAACGCACCAAAAGTCATTTTATTTTGTGTCCTACTTGACGTGCGCCACATGCTCCACTATGGACATTTGACACTGCTACATATGCCTCACTTTCTCCAAGGCATTTAAGCAATATTCCTTCAGCAATTTTCTTAAATAATTCGTTCTCTATCAAAACATAACTGAGGGAGCGATACTTGATCTTACGATCTTTCGACCCCGTAGGGATACACAGATAGTAGGCTAATGGCTTTCGCCAATCATTCTCTTACCCATTGTCAACAGTTAAAATCTGAAAATTTTCGATATCTACAACCCCTAACTTTGTTATTGACAAATCTGAAGGAGATAACCAAGTTTCTCGAACTTTCTCTCTTACCCGAATAAGTTCTTCATTTTGGTCTTTCTTGTATCCTGAAGCTTCTTGTGCTAGGTCATTAGCCTCTTCATTCTCTCTTCGAGGTATGTGTCGAATACTACTTGTTCAAATTGCTTTAACAATATAATAGTAATCATAAAATACATGATTAAAGTTTTTTAACACATATGTATTACTTTGATACTTATTTAATTACTAATTCATAGTCTCCCGTAATTTCGATGTTCCTTGCCCCCAATTATAGCAGTAGTTTAAGTCTTGTTATTAAAGACTCGTATTCTGCTTCATTATTTGTACATATACCATTGATTTTAGACTTGAACTCAGTTGGAATTCCATTGGGGGAAATTATAATTACTCTTATTCCAACTCCATTTTTATTGGTAGAACCATCAAAGTATAATTTCCATGATGCTAGATCTACATGATTCTGAGGCATACCAACCATTAAATGGTCGACCAAGAAATCTGCCACCACTTGTCCCTTCATTGCTTTTAAGGGCACATAAGTCAGAATACTCTGTTAATGATAAAGCCCATTTACCAATTTGACTATGTAAAATCGGTTTAGACAACATGTGCTTAATAATATTGAAATGAGAAGATATATACACATCAACGGGCTTTATATATTGTTTTAATTTAATACAATAGAAATACAAGCAAAGGCATAGTTTTTCTATATCACTATACCTAGTTTCAGGATCATTAAGCATTCGAATAAGATGATATATAGGTCTCTCGACACCTTTTTCGTCCTGTTGGTCTAACATACTTCCTATAGTCAAATCTGAGGCTGCAATATATAACCTCATAGGCCTATGTCTAATAGGAGGTGCCAATATTAGAGGCTTCACTAAGTAGTCTTTGATTTTTTCAAAAGCCTCTTGATGCTCCTCTTGCCAAACGAAATCCTCATTCTTCAATCGATGTAGTGATGAAAATATTTTGGTTTTTCCACTTAAGTTGGATATGAACCTCCTTAGGAAATTTATCTTGCCCAACAAAGACTGAAGTTCCTTTTTGGTCGACGAAGGTTTGACGTCCATGATGGCTTTGGTCTTGCTTTGATTCACTTATATGCCTTTTTTATGCACCATAATGCCAAGAAAATCACCTGCCTGCATACAAAAGCACGTTTTAATGGATTCATTTTTAATCCATAGTTCCTCATCCTTTCAAAAGACTCTCGAAGGTGTTGCAGATTAATCGATTTACCGTTCGACTTTATTACAATATCATCATTATAAACTTGCATGAAATCTTCAATAAAATCATGGAACATAGAATTCATTACCCTTTGATATGTCACTCCAGCATTTTTCAAACCGAATGGCATGACAACCCATTCATAGGTTCCTAGAGCCCTGGGCAGTGAAACGCCATCTTCGGAACATCTTCATCTGCAATCAAAATTTGGTTATAACCAGAATAACCATCAAGCATACTTAAATATTCAAAACCGGCAACAGAGTCGACCAAAATTTCTGCCACATGCATAACATATTCATCTTTAAGAGTGGCAACATTTAAATCTCTAAAATTGATGCACACTCTTAATTTTCCATTTTTCTTAATTACTGGCACTATGTTTGCCAACCAATTAACATAGCTTGCAGTTCTTATGAATATGCTTTTGAGGAGTCTTTCTATCTCCTCTTTGATTTTCGACATTATTGCTGGAGCGATGCGTCTGGGAGTCTGCTTCACTGGTTTCTTTCCAGCTTTTATTGGTAACTTTAGTTCTACCAAATCCATGTTAAACCTAGAATTTCATTATAGTTCCAAGAAAAACAATCTTTAAACTCTTTTAATAAAGATATTACCTCAGACTTTAACTTTTAGTCGATGTTGGCGCTGATATAAGTTGGTCTTTTATCCCCCTTTTCTCCAAGATCTATTTCTTCTAAAGGGTCTTGTGGTTGCATTCTTTCTGGTGCCAACGAATCCTTTTCAAAGCCTAAGGGTTCTTCGTCATATATGCAGTCCAGATGCTGCTTATCGACGTTTTCTTTGACCACTTCTTTTTTATCTGGTGGCTTTGGCTCAATAGCCAAAGTAGCTCTTTCATTCAAAATTTGTGTCTTATTGGCTTCGACAGCCATATTTTCTTCAGCCTCTAGTACCTAATTTATGTTACTTTCAGCAATATACACCGAAATCCTTTTCAGAGCATCTAACTCAAACATCATCACTGATGTCTCCCAGCCTGTCGGCCAGTTGTCACAGTATGGATCCTCCAAATGTTCCACTTCCCATATAAAACCATGAGTCTCATGTAACTTCAACAAAACAAATGCCTCATCAAGGTTGGCATATACATCTTCAGCAGGTTGACATGGGGAAATGTTAGCTAATTTCTTGTCAAATTGCTTCTTGCCGACATTGTTTACGTCTACCCTACAATATCCTTGACCAGCTGTAATGTTCTCGACAATACCATTTTCCCTCCAAATCACCAAACGCTGGTGCATATAAGATGGTACTGCCCCTACACCATGCAACCATTCCCTCCCTACTAAGAGGTTGTAACTTGGCTTGCCATGAATCACCACGAATATAGCCGGCCTAGTAACGGAGCCGATACTAATATCAACTTGGATCACACCCATAATGTTTCTAGTCCTTCCTTTGTATTCTGATAAGACCAAGTTATGAGATTTAACATCGGTGTCATATTTACCAATTTTATGCAATAGGTGGTGTGGCATAATGTTTACCGTAGCACCACAGTCTACCAACACCTTATTGATAGCCACCCCTTCAAGCTTAGCCCTTATTAAAAGAGGCTTCAAATGGCTTTTCATGGCCATATCTAGTCTTTCAAAGAATGCATCTTGGTTCTCAATCGAACCATTATTCATCACAAAGTAATATGTTGGCTTGTGTAAAGACAATTCCTTAGCATCAATGTCTGCTGAATCTTCCACTTCAGTTAAGCAATCATATTCTGCTAGCATAATTGATACCACATTAACTAAGATATTCAAACTTTCTTTAGACTCGGACTCAAAATCGTTAGTAGCTTCTTCAGAATACTTATAAATTGGTCGACTCACGAACTCTTTGATTTGTTCTTTTACAGAGGAATTGACCTTCACTTTATACAGCTTTTGATTGCCAGCTTTGTTTGCAGCCATCTGGCCAGCAGATGCTTGCCTCTCAGCCTGCTTCCGACGCTGGAAGAGTCTCCATTGGGTTCGAGTCATGGAATTCTTCCCCATGTAATTTTTAGAAATATGACTTTTCCTATCAGACATAAACTCATGTCGGTAGTTAATAGTCGACTTTCCTTTATTTGGGTCTCTAGCAATAGCACCATCAATTGGTGCCCCCCTTCTCCCTTAAGGCTTAATCCAAGTACTGTTATGAGCTTTTTCTGAAGGAATATAACTTATTGGTTTGGCATGGGAGTTTCCCACAGTTCTTCTTGGCTCCCTTGGTGTAGGGAACTTTTGATTGTACGGCTTTTCCATGTTCTTTTCTAACTGCAGCTTCTGGAAAATTTCAGCAGCTATTTTGTCAATCAAGGCGCCACACCTAGGACACAAGCAAGCTTGTGAACCTTTATTCTTACAGCGGTAAAATAAGTCTAACAAGTACTGCTCAGGCATTGGGTACACATCAGCTAAGTCGACATCAAGACTTTCTCCAGTACCCTCTTCGACCATATCATCATCAAGAAACTCAGTAATTTCTACCATGTTGATGTCAACAGGGTCAAGAAACAAAGCCTCCTCTTTCCTAAGTGGATCGGTATCAATCTTCATTTTCCGTGCAACAAATTTCAATCTACCCTCCTGCAACGATTTTTGTATGAGATCCCGGAAAAGATAACATTGAGAGGTTATGTGACCAAGATAATTATGAAATTTAAAAAAACCTCTTTTCTGTCGTTGTTCTAATGGTGCTAACTTAGCACATGGTGGTACTAAAATTTGACCATCTTTAACTAACAAATCAAAAATTTCTTCACATTTAGTGACATTAAACGTATAAGTTTTCACTGGAAATTTTGGATTGTTTTCAACCGTATTTTTTCCTTTAGCAGGAAATAGTGATTTACATTCATATGCTGGCCCTGGCTTCATTTCAGCCACGTCGACCTCTGCCTCTGTTGGTGAGGTATAGTCGGCCTCCCAAATGAGATATGTGTCATCATAATCTATGAAGGCTACTTTTTCTTTACTTAGTCCTAGCCTTAGTATGCCTGACCTTTTCTAGTTGCAGACGCTCTAGATGTTGACCTCTATCAGCTAACTGTGACATACTCTTCACGAAGGTCGGATCTATTTTCTTCCTAATGGAATATTCTAAACCTCCAACAGCCATTTGAACAAGCTCATGTTCTGGTACTTGAGTAAAGCATCTTTCTTTCAATGACCTAAATCTATTTAGATAATCATCAATGGTTTCAGCAAACCTTCTTTTAATGTTTGACAATTCAACCAAACTAATTTTTGAATGACCCTCATAAAAATGTTCATGGAAAAGTTTCTCCAACTTAGTCCATGAGTCAATCAAATTTGGAGGCAAAGTGGTAAACCACGTGAAAGCTACCTTAGTAAGGGAAGAAGGAAAAAATTTTACCCTTAAGTTTTCATTATTCGACATATCCACAAATTCAGTCAAATACCTAGCAATATGTTCCACTGTCGACTCTCTAGATTCTCCCCTGAATTTCGTATACTTAGGAATTTTCCATCCTCTAGGGTTTTCAGTTTATAAGATATATTCAGACAAAGGGGAAGAATATGTTGGCCTCTGAAGTGTGGTATTCATACCATTCCTAGCCATAATTATTTCGACAATAGTGGTTATATTATTTTCTACGGCTAAATCCTCTTGTCGAATTTGTTCAACAATTTGACCAGCCTTTTGATGTCGATGTACTAATGCCCTAGGTGGATTGACAATCAAATTACTTGGAGGTACTAGCACTTGTCCCTGATGTACATTTTCATCCTGTATTTCCCCCATCTCCATTTGACCAGGGGCATCTAGTTGAACAAGCGGCGCCTGTTGAATAGGTGCTGGGGGAGCACCTAAAAAATTACACAAATGTGTTAATTGGGAAATCACCTATCGATTTGTTTCAGCAGACTGCTTATTAGTCTCAGACAAATCTTGTACTATAGGATTAAATATATTACCCATTTGGTTAGTTAACATATTAACCAACTCATGGTTACTATCATCCATTTGTTGCCTTAACACTGCTACTGAAGTGTTAGTGAGAGGTGGTACTATTGGTTGAGAAGGCATTCCTCTAATTTGGTTGCCTCTATTATTTCCTCCTGGTGCAGATCCTTGTAAAGGGGAGTTCAAATTTTGAAAATTATCTGACACCACTACTGCATTCGATGTTGATTGGTATCCTGACATCATGGAATACGACATTCCATAAACAGGATCCACATTACAAAAATGAGGCACATTAGGTATGGTGGTTGTAGTCATTACAGGCATTGGGCTTCCTGATGGAGCCTGAGAAATTTGTGCGGAACCTGCTGCAGTTGACCCAACTAGAGGAAAAGGTGCAACTTGAGAAACTACTGGATCAATAGTAGTTAAAGTTCGTGACGACATTTCGTCTATGTTTGGATTATCAGGAATTGTCATTCTTAATATATGCTTCTGAGATGATTGTTGATTATACTCTTTGGTTAACTTTCCATTTCTAAGCTCCTACACTTAAGACAAATTCTTAGCATTGTGTCCCACCGGGTGTGCCAATTTGTTTATTGTAGAAAATGGTAAACAACTGTTGGTCCTCCCAAAGTCCTAAAACTAAGGGTAACTTGCAAGATCGACCAGTAGATCTTAAGACATGTGCTAAGAGTT
This sequence comes from Vicia faba, assembly GCA_948472305.1. Lineage (NCBI taxonomy): Eukaryota > Viridiplantae > Streptophyta > Magnoliopsida > Fabales > Fabaceae > Vicia > Vicia faba. The sequence continues at coordinate 907,791,422 of OX451738.1, read as the reverse complement.
TTATTGTTATACTTATTCTATCAAAATTCTTACCAAGGGAAATGATTTTCTGTGACTAAGGGAACAAGTATAACAAATTTCCACACTATGAATGGATTGAATGACTGGTGACTCGTGACTGACATAAGGTATTCATATGAAAATAATATTCAATAAACTAACTAACTAGTGACTTATGACCGACAGAGAGTATTGAATTATTTACACGAAGTAGAAAATAACGTAAAGACTTTGTTCGACGGTACATAGAAAGCAAATAAAGTATTCAAAAGAGATAATTTAAAAATAAAGGATTTGCATTAAAATAAAAGTGGTGATTCACGTACATCACGCACTTCTTCACTCTTTGTTTCCTAATGCTTGGAATGACAGTGTTTTGACAAGTGATTTGAGCATACAAGTGAACACCCCAAAAAACTACACTAAATCTGCTTATTTATAATACTTACAATGTAACTGCCTAGATGAAATCTATGGAAAATATTAAAATCTTGAGACAACCGCTTCACTGGATGTTGCCACCTATTTGGCTCTTAAACAAATTGTAAATCGCTGGCAACTCCTGATGACTTTGAAATTTAAATCTTCCCGCTCCTAGCTTCTGAAAGTAAACCGCTTCTGACTCGCTTCGACACTTTCTCTTTGGCAAGATTTAAAAATCAACAACAATTCTTCTAAGTCTAGAAACCCTTTTGGTTGACAAAAACTAATTTCGACCATTTTCCTTGTCTTTCACCCTTTGGTCGACTAAACCAATTTCGACCATTTCTTAACATATATTATTTTATTTCCTTTTGGTCGACCTGGCTCCGTTTCGACAGTTTGGCATGACATGAAGGAAAATTGCGATCAAAGCGCAGCGGAATATAAAATTTTCCTTTAGCGATCCTTACGAATGAGCATGGTCAGTGATAGAAATATTTACCTCTCGTGGCGATTCAGACCTTTGACGTCGTGATCACGAGCGTTGATGAAGAACAATGCCTCTACTCAGTCCACACGAACAGATCGCTTCCGGTCACAGTGCTAGCTGATCACGAACGGAAACCTTGAGTGAGAGAGAGAATCAAAAACGAAATTGCATCAAGTGAAATTGCTTCATCACAAGGGATCTATTTATAGAATCATTCGTGTGGGCTACAAGCTAAATGCCCAATTAAAGCTATAAGCTAAAAGCCCAATTAAGCTTATGGACATCATACCTTATGATGTACCATATATCACTTATCCACGTGGTACCTTACCACTTTTCGTATTACACTTAAGTGCACCGTACCTTACGGTGTTCCTTATTTATTCTATCTCTCATCAACCTGTCCTTATGTGTGTGACCCTGTAGGTTTTCGCGACGTTGGCAATTATATTAAATCACACATTTAATATAATAAACAGTGAGCGGTATCTAGCAACACATCACTGTTACCCAAGTCACGAAAATGTCATGTGATCTGACCAAACCTTTTCCGTGATAATATTTGTGTTGTATAATTACCCTTTTGCCCTCATGTCTATATTGAACACAAGGCATACACTGTGTCACCCTTGTCCAGTTCAATATTGGGCCCTTAGACATTTATCCTGTTATGCAGGATGAGAAAATTCCATCTAGGTTACTCATGTCCCTTAGCATGCTTTGTGAAGTACCCATCAACCGTCTTTATAGTCATCCATTTACGGATGACGTTTGATCAGCAATAAAGTACTTGACTCTACATCTAGGGTCCATAGTGGTTTCAGGTCGAAGGGTGGTATACACCATTATCATCATGAGAATAACTTATGACACTTTGCATAACATTCTATGTAGTATTCTCATAGCGGGTCAATCCAGTATAAATATTACTCCTAATATCCATACCTATGTCAAGACTTGATAACTCCTTATCTATGATCCATGAGATGTGATCATCAATCTATCTTTATAATAATCTTAATGCTTTAATGTTATCCCACTTCACATTAAAGCTTGACTCCGGATACTTTAAGAATAGTGTCTTATGTTTAATGGGATCTCATGATTAAGTCACACTTAACATTTCATTAAACAAATAAACCATTCTAGGGACTTTATTATTTTGGAAAGCAAACATAATAAAGAAATGCCTTTTATTATTAATAAATAATTCGATACAAGTACCAAAAGTATTGGCCTCTAGGGCTTACACCAACATGACATTCCCTTTAAATATTAAATCGAGTTTAATATAACCAAATTTTTAAACACTTTGGCTCCAATTTTCCAAAAACCCCTACTTTAGAGGATGACCCTTAGTTTATGAGAATATCCTCATTTAATACACGTGCTTGAATACCTTAAGATTTTTCAAGGTAACAACAAGCAACTACAAACATTCTACTTACTCAAAAGAAAGTCTTTGTTCTTTTCCTCCTCCTTTAGATAGTGTTATCTTACCATTAGTTAGTAAGAAACCTTATCATTGGATGTGAAGGGAAAGACGTGGGTCGTAGTACAATCATAGAAGGCAACATTGTAGGATACCTTAGCAATTTTTTGTAAGGGTATCTTTTATCGAAGGAAACATCGAAGGGTCATTGAAGAACTACGATATTTTAATTGAGGGTATTTGCTAAAGTAACCCGACGTTCGAGGGACATGACTGTTTTAATCTAAGGCAAAAAGTGTGGGTTAACTCTAGTGGTAGATGTGTGCAAAGTGTTTTGTTTTCATTTAATTTTATCTTGAATTAGGGTTATCTAGTATTGATTTTAAGTATTGTCATATAAACCCTAATTACTATCAACAATATAAAAAGAGATAAATTACGGAAATTAAAAATTCTACTCTATTACACCATTTTAGGGGATGGGGTACAAATTACAAATGGGGATGAAAGCAATTAAAATCTAATTACTATTACAACCAAATTGAATAATGCAAAAATAAAATACACAAGAATATAAAGATAATCTAAAAGGAAAGAAAATTGTTTTTATGGTTGGTTTTTGATGAAGAGAGTGTTAATTACCCTAATTAATTTGAAAAGAAGTTGATTAATTAGAAACCTAAAGTCTAAGTTAATTTAATTAAAAGAGAAAATTAAAATGAAACCCTAGTCTAAATTAGTTTAATAAGAAAAGCAATTAATTTGTTAAGAAAATATTATTATTTTGCCTATAAGATAAAAATAAAATAAAATGTGAGAATATATTTAATTAAGAAAAAAATATATTTTTGGGATTTTAATTTAAAATAAATAAGTAAAAGAAAAATAAAATAAAATAAAAAATATTGGGCCATGGGGTTTGAAAAGAAAACAAAGACGTTTGAAGAAAATGATTTTGATTTAAGCCCAAAATCTATTTTTGTTTGGATAAAAAATAAAATAAAATAAAAGTAATAGGCCAATGGTGTTGTTTAGGAAGCAGGGGGTCATAATGAGTAAAAAGAATCAAGGCCCAAAGCTGGAAAGCCCATACGTGTGTCCAAACAAAAAAGGGAACAAGATAAAATGTTAGAAAAATAACAAAAGGTCACGCTGGGGCTCGAACCCAGGACCTTCTATAGTAATGCCTTACGTGCGCGCTCTCTGCCACTGGGATGACTGTTTCATTCGGTAATAAAACATGTTGTAATAAATTTAAAATAAACCAAGACCTAATTGTACTTCATCTTTTTCCTTGCGTCAATCTATTCTTCAACATTTTCAAATTTCGTATCTTGCTCATTTCTCAACCATTGTCAAAAGTGTAAACATCAAACTTGTTAGAAATTTCACCATGATTTCAAATATGTAAATAACTTAAGCTATGGATCAAAGATGAACACGAATTTTGAATGGTACCAAATTTAACCTAAATTTTCAGAAAGTTCAAACTTAAAATTCACACTACTCAGGCAACATAAATGAAATCTAAGGATATGGTTAGCTTCAGGGTTATGATGTCTACATTTTATCTTCACAAATCAGAGACAAATGATGCTTGTATGAAGAGATAAAAGTTCAGAAAATTTACCTTGCAGATGGAGATCGTGTTTTGACTTTGAGCAATCCCCAAGATGTTGTAATGATCTGGTTAGCTTCCTTGAACCTCTAGGAAGCTAATGTAATGCTTAGCTTGAACTGAGAGTGCCTATAATGTCCTAGAGAAGTCAACCTTGCAAGCAACTATTTTTGAAAATGGAAGATGAGGAAAATGGTGTTACAGTTGTGTTGCAGGTGTTTGGATTGTCTCTATATGTGTATTAGAAACTTGACAATTGATGAAAATGGAAAATACACGAGGGGATTGTGAGATGGATGTTCAAAGGAAGAAATGACACAACAATGGTGTTTTTAGAGAAATTTCTAGTTTGAGGGATTTTGAGGGAGTTTCAAGGCTTGAAATTTCTTCCCTTAGCTTGAAAAGATAACCACTATTTATAGGGAAGAGGTTTGGAGGTTTGAAATGATCAAAAAACAAAGATCACATGCTATGGATTTTTACCTTATTTTTGAAGAAAGCTTGAAAAATCTTGTTCCAATGTGAAGTACAAGGCTTGTAGAGTGGTTGAGCACTTTAAAAATTCTCCTTATGATCTTGTAGGTTTAGTGTGGGCATAAGAAACAAGTTAGAAGCTCAATGCATTGGATTTTGTAATAAAGCTTGCTTTTCCAAAATGGAAGTGTTACCTTTGTGTCATAAATGGAAATGCAACTTGGATAATGGCTCAAATGCTAGGATCAAAGCTCTTGTGTTGTGTAATCAATTAATTATGGAGTGAAACATAAATTAGAAGCCTGAAAAGTAAGATTATGCAGTATAGGCTAGGGTTTTGGTCTAGTGTTCATCATAAAAATGACTAGTAATTCAAGAATGGATGCCTAACTTCTTGTCTTCGATTCTCTTAGCTCAAGCATGATCTCTTCAAGTTCTTGGACATTTTTAAAATCTTGAAAAATTGTCTACAACTTTCACGTTGACCATTTTGAAAAAATAAAATTGGAACTAGGTGAAAATTGGCCAAGAAGTTAGGTCAAAAATCTTCCTAAACTTGTCAAAACTTTCACCAAGTGTTTTATGAAAATGTCATGACTTCATGGGCTTATATCTTCAAATCTAAGTATTTTTTGGACATCAACCCTCTAATACGAAGTTTTAGAATACATCAAGATCTTCAACTTTCATGTTGAAAGTTTTCTTTGAATCATCTTGCATGTTGGTGAAGAAAGGTCATGAAGTTGTGAAATTATCAAGGTTTAAAACACTTAGAAATATTTCTAAGTTTTGAAAAGTTTGACTTTTTATATTGACTTTTGACTTTCTTGATTCCTTGATGATCAAGCTTCATATATTTGAATTTCTTGAGGAATCTTGACTTTTAAAACTCAATTTTGACCAAAAAGTCAAAGTTTGACTTTTGGTGTATCAGTTGACTTTTAATCAGTTGATCAAATTTCAATCATCAGGCAGTTGATCTTGAGAAAGGATTTGAGCCATTAAATTAGGTCAACATGTTGTGTTTGGACCCTTTAGATCATGCTTTAAGTCATTAGGTCATGTACTAGGTCAAAAGTCATTGATCAGTCATTCTTAGTCAAAACCCTAATTTTGACCATTTTTCCCCTTTGATGATTTGAGCACTTTCCTTGAGGAATTATGATCCAAACCTGATCAATTGATGAATGTGAATTAAAAATGTTTATATTGGTAAAAAATCTTAAAGTTTGAATGTAAGTTGGCCACAATTGACTTTTTAACCAATACAACTGATTTTTAGTCATCTGAGCAATTGATTGGGCAATTTTGAGATGCAAGACATGAAACTTGGCATGAGTATTGTTGGGGAACTATGATGAACCATGAAAGTCATTTTAGTAATTAGAAGTACAATTGTCCTTGTGAAAATCAAAACCCTAATTTGGATTGTCAGTGCTTAGGAGGTGGTTTGGCCTAGTCAACACTTGTGCAAGCTTGAGCCATTAAAGATCTTGTGAGAAATGTCTTGAGAAAAGGGGGGGGGGGATTTTGGGGTACAACACCTACTCACATAGGCCCGCATTTATTTTATATTCCTTTCCAGGTTATGGATATTGTGCCCGCTTATAGATGTTTACTAGGATGACCGTGGATACACGAGGCAGGGGCCGTTACTTCAACTTTACACCAAAAGTTGAAGTTTGTGCATGAAGGAAAGTTGGTCATCACAAATGGAGAACATACTTTGTTAATATCTCATTTATCCTCTTTCAGTGTTGTGGAAGCAGATGAAGTTTTTGTTGGAACTTCGTCCCAAGCTTTATCCATTGATAATATAATGAGAAATGAGAATTCTATAACTTCGTTTAAGGATGCTCAACAAGTTGTGCGTAATGGCCCTAGTAAAGAATGGGGGTAGATCGTTGATCCACCTGTAAATAAGAATAGAGTTGGTCTGAGATTTTCTACGAAGACTGATAAAGGTAAGAACATGAAGTCGAAGTCTGCTTTGGGTAAATATCAGGATATCTTTCATAGTGGTGGTTATCTTCATCCAATTGTTCCTAGGATCAATGCTATTATGGAGGATGAAGTGGAGCAAGAGATGCCGAACTATGTGACGCATGGAGTTAGAGTCCAGAATTAGATCACTATTAATGTTCCCTCTTGGATTCATGTCTTAAAGTAATTTGTTTTTTGTTAATCTTTTCAAAAATCTTTCACTCTGCCCAAGGTGAAAGTTGATATTGTATGGGCTTATATGTTTTCTTTGATCTTTAAAATCAATAATAAAAGTTATCTTTGATCCCCAAATTGTGTCTTTACTTTCTTCTTTTTTCTTAGAAAATGGTAATCAGAAAAAAAACCTTTTCAAAATAAATAATAACTGTAATTGAATCTGCAAAATCACTTGCTATATGTGTCAGTTTCTAAAAGCAATCATAAATCATATGTGCAGATTAATTTAAAAACTCGTTGAATACAATGACCCTGTGCCCTCTCCCAACTTTGAATATCTCGTGTATGGGGCCGAAGAAGAAGAATATGATGAGATTACAGAAGAGGTTTCACGGTTGCTTGAGCGCGAGGAAAGTGCTATTAAGCCATATAAAGAGCCATTGGAAGTGATTAATTTGGGGTCAGAGGAAGATCGAAGGAAGTCAAGATTGAAGCATTGCTGCATATCGACGTGAAGAACATGTTGATTGAATTGTTGAAAGAGTACGTGGATATATTTTCTTAGTCTTATCAAGACATGCCTGGTTTGGATACTGATATTGTGGAACATCATTTGCTGCTAAAGCCAGAGTGCCCACCAATCAAGCAGAAATTGAGAAGAACTCACCCTGATATGGCAGTTAAAATTAAAGAAGAAGTTTTAAAGCAGATTAATGTTGGTTTTCTTGTGACATTAGTGTACCCTCAGTGGATTGATAATATTGTCCCAGTACCGAATAAAGACGGAAAAGTTTGCATGTGCGTAGATTATAGAGATTTAAACAAAGCTAGTCTAAAAGATGATTTTCCATTGTGACATATTGATATGTTGGTTGATAGTACAACAAAATTCAAAGTATTCTTGTTGATGGACGGATTTTCCGGATATAATCAAATTAGAATGGCTCATGAGGACATGGAAAAAATAACGTTTATCACACCCTGGGGAACATTCTATTACAAAGTGATGCCCTTCGGGTTGAAGAACGTTGGTGCAACGTACCAGAGGCCTATGACAACCCTATTCTATGAACTGATGCACAAGGAAATTGAGGTATATGTTGATGATATGATTTCTAAGTCCCAGACTGAAGAAGGGAATATAGAAGATTTGTTGAAGTTGTTTCAGCGTTTGAGGAAGTATCATCTCCGCTTGAATGAAAATAAATGTACCATCGGTGTTCGATCAGGTAAATTGTTAGGTTTCATTGTCAACCAAAAAGGGATTGAAGTTGACCCTGATAATGTCAAAGCAATTCAAAAAATGCCAGCGCCAAGAACTAAAAAGCAAGTTAGAGGCTTCCTTGGGCATTTGAATTAGATTTCCCGATTTATCTCCCACATGACTGCAACGTGTGAGCCGATCTTTAAGTTGTTAAAGAAAGATAAAGGTTGTGTATGGATATATGACTGCTAAATGGAATTTGAAAGTATTAAAGACTATATGCTTGAACCTCTTATCTTGCTCCCTCCGGTTGAAGGAAGACCATTGATTATGTATCTGACAGTGTTAGATAATTATATTGGCTGTATTTTGGGACAATAAGATGAAACAGGGAAGAAGGAATATTCCATTTATTATCTCAGCAATAAATTTACTGACTATGAGTCGCAATATTCTATGTTGGAAAAGACATGTTGTGCTCTATCTTGGGAGGAAAAGCGATTGCGGCAATATATGTTGAATCATACTACTTGGTTGATTTCCAAAATGGATCCAATTAAGTATACTTTTGAAAAGCCTCCTCTTATTGGGAGAATTTCCCGTTGGCAGATGTTGTTGTCTAAATATGATATCGAATATCGTACTCAAAAGGCCATAAAAGCAGTGTGCTGGCGGATTATTTTGTTCACCAACCAGTTGGTGATTATCAGTCTATTAAATATGATTTCGCTAATGAGGATGTTATGTTTCTGAAAGCAAAAGATTATGATGAACCGTTACCTAAGGATGGTCCTGATCCTGAATCCCGGTGGGGTATGGTATTTGATGGAGTTGTGAATGCTTATGGGAAAGGAATTTGTGTTGTGATTATTACACCTCATGGGTCACATATTCCTTTTACTGCAAGGCTGGAATTTGATTGTACAAATAATATGGCAGAGTATGAAGCTTATATCATGGATCTCGAGGAGGCTATTGATCTCAGAATCAAAATCCTAGATGTGTATGGCGATTCAGCTTTGGTAATAAATCATATTAAAGGAGAATGTGATACTCGTCACCCTAGCTTGATCCCTTACAAAGATTATGCTAGAAGATTATTACCCTTCTTTAATAAAGTTAAATTCCACCATATTCCCATAGATGAAAATCACATGACAGATGCTTTGGCCACTTTGGCTTCTATGTATAAAGTAAATACTTGGAACGATGTGCCTCGTATCACAGTGCAACATTTGGATAGACCGACTCATGTGTTTGTAGCATAGGAAATGTTAGACGGAAAAACTTGGTATTATGATTTCAAGCATTTTCTCCGGACTCGGGATTACCCAGTTGGTGCGTCAAACAAATATAGAAAGACATTGAGAATTTTGGCTAGTAGCTTTTTCCTCGATGAAGATGTGCTATACAAAATAAATTATGAAATGGTCTTGCTCAGATGCATGGATAGACACGAAGCAGACATGTTGATGCATGAAATTCATGAAGGTTCCTTTGGTACCCATACCAATGGACATTCGATGGAAAAGAAGATGCTTAGGGTAGGTTACTATTGGCTTACAATAGAATCTGACTATTACAAATTTGCAAGAAGTGCCATAAGTGTCAGATTTATGCTGACAAAATTCATGTGCCTCCGACACTTCTTAATGTTATTTCTTCCCCGTGGCCTTTCTCTATGTGGGGTATTGATATGATTGGAATGATTGAACCTAAGGCGTCAAATGGACACCGTTTCATTTTGGTAGCAATTGATTACTTCACCAAATGGGTAGAAGAAGCTTCATATGCTAATGTTACTAAGCAAGTGGTAGTGTGTTTCATCAAGAACAATCTTATATGTCGGTATGGTGTGCCAAGCAGAATTATCACTGAAAACAGCTCAAATCCGAATAACAAAATAATGACAGAACCTTGTGAAGAATTTAACATTGTCCATCATATTCATCTCCTTACAGGCCAAAGCTGAATGGGGTTGTTTAAGCTGCTAATAATAATATCAAGATGATCATCCAGAAGATGGTTGTTACTTATAAATATTGGCATGAGATACTCCCTTTTGCTTTGCACGAGTATCGTACATCAGTCCACACTTCAACAGGGGCAACCCCGTTCTCCCTTGTGTATGGTATGGAAGCAGTTCTCCTAAACGAGGTTGAGATTCCCTCTTTATGTGTGATAATGGAAACCAAGTTGTCAGAGGATGAATGGGTCCAGAACAAGTTTGACCAATTAAATTTGATTGAAGAAAAGAGAATGATGGCCTTGTGCCATGGCCAGTTATACCAGAAGAGAATGAAAAAAGATTTTGATAAAAAGGTCAAGCCTCATGAATTCATAGAAGGCGACCTCGTGCTCAGGAAGATCATGTCTTTTAACGTTGATTCTAGAGGCAAGTGGACTCCCAGTTTTAAAGGCCCATATGTTGTCAAGAAATCCTTCTATAGAGGTGAAATGATTCATGAAACTATGGATGGTGAGGAGTTCCCACGTCCTTTGAATGATGATGTAGTCAAGAAATTATTCGCCTAAAGAAATAAAAGACAACTCGCTAAGTCGAAAACCCGAAAGGGCGACTTAGGGAAAAAAATAGAATCTTGGTAGGCTAAAAACCCGAAAGGGCGGTCTAGGCAAAAATTAGAGACATAAACAGTATAAATCTTCCGCTAGGTTGAAAACCCACAAGGGCAACTTAGGAAGAAGTTAGGGATTTCATGGTATGTAACTGCGTCAGATAAGACTTGATCATTGAAGCAACAATCTTCTTGGATCCTTACCATACTTCAACAGAAGTTGCTCCTCAGGAATTCAAAGTTTTTAGGGAGAATATTTGTCATTATATTTCAATGTATATTTTCCAATATATATTACCATTTTCCAAACTTTGTAATCATCTATGGAGTCTCGCCATTCGCAGACTACCATTCTATTAATAAAGTTTGAGCTTCTATCAAATTATTTGCAATTCTTATTTTATTCTTCTTACAAAGACTCCATTTATTATTGATAGTAATTTTCAAAGAAAAAAGATTAAATAACAAATTTTTTTTTGAAATGAATTTACGAATTACTTTTTACTTTAGATTTTGTGACACAAGAAAAACAAAAATGGTGGTTCCAAGGATGGACGAACTCAGAAATTTTGGAAGTTTGTTTTCCAAGGAAGGTTCTCTCAGATAGTTGGAGGTGATACCAATTGACGTAAGGTGCAGTTTTGGGCTTGTGATCCCATTTTCCCCAATCAAGTCTTGGTTCATTTTGGTTTCGGGTTTTCATGGTTTGAAGCCTCCATTTTAGATTCCCCATCAACTAGACAAGGGCAGTATCTTTTCTAAGAAGTGTTGAAACAGTTGTAAACTTTGTGGATATTCTCCCGCCAAGTGCTGGGTTTGATTTAAAATCACCATAATTTTGATTTCTTGTTGTATTGTTTGACTTCTTAAAATCCCCAAGTGAAGCTGATATATTGTTTCTGGCTAGAAGTTGTTATCCCCATGTGGTTTCATAATTTCTCCCCGGGAAAGTTTGTGTGATCATCACTCTTGGTATTGAAGAATATATTTTGATCCCCCCTCAATGATGTTAAGTTGTACTCCCCAATGAAGTCAGCACAAGATCCCTAGTTGATATCTCGACAATGTGATTTTCATCTTCCCTAGAGAAGTCAGTATTATAATCTCCAGTGGAAATGAAGACACCGAAACTTGGTTTTCCCCATTGAAGTTTGTGTGATGTTCCTCGGTGAATCCTGGAGGAGGATGTTATATCCTTGTATTTGCACTGATTTTATTATTTTGATTTGATTACCTTTGTATTATATTTCTTCCCAGTGAAGTTAAGTCTTGGAATAGGAATTTGTTTCCTTAGATGATGCTCACTTTCTCATAAATCTTAGTTCTGGATGTGATTTAGCCAAGTGTTGACTTTACCCAAGTTTGGTTTTATCTATTTATCCCCAGTATGGTGTGATAGTTTCGTTAGCATATACATAATAACATTCATACATACATCATGCATAACTGAATTAAAATTCATTGCTTATTTGCATTTATTAATTTTTATTCGCATATTACCCTATTTGCAGAGTTGTGTCACCATCTCTCTATTAGTTTGTCAACTCTAAGCAGAAAGTGTTTATTCTTTCAATTTCCCCACTACGTTATCCCTTGTGGAAGATTTTTGCTTTAGCCTTCCTATTCAGTTTTTTATCTGAGTAGAATGTGATCCCCTTTTGAGTTTATTTCTCATCAGGTGCTATCTCAGTTGACTGTCTCACTCTGGTTTATTTCTAGTTTGGATCTGTGGTCCCCAGCAACGTTATTATTTTGATTTTCTGCAAGCTTTGAGCCCTAGTTTGGGAATGTGCATTTATTTTGCACGTGAAGACTTCAGCTCATCAGTAGGGATATATTGGCATTACTCCCAGGAAGCCATATTTCTTTCCCCAAGAGGTCACTGTTATAACTCCTTCTCATAACAACAAGTGGCGGTCTCTTTATTTGAGCAACTTGTACCTCCCCAGTAAGTCTGATAGTTCCCAGAGAAGATTTGATATTTTTGTCACTCCAATGAATAGTAGTCTCGTCATTATGGGAGATAGTTTGTTTTTGAGATTTGTTACTCCAACGAATGGTAGTATTGTCATTATGGGAGATAGTTCATTGTTGAGATTTGTTACTCCAATGAATGGTAGTCTCGTCATTATGGGAGATAGTTTGTTGTTGAGATTTGTTACTCTAATGAATGGTAGTCTCGTCATTACGGGAGATAGTTCGTTGTTGATATTTCTTACTCCAATGAATGGTAGTGTCGTCATTTGGGGAGATAGTTCATTGTTGATATTTGTTACTCCAATGAATGGTAGTCTCGTCACTATGGGAGATAGTTCTTTGTTGATATTTATTACTCCAATGAATGGTAGTCTCAACATTATGGGGATAGTTCATTATTGAGATTTGTTACTCCAATGAGTGGTAGTCTCGTCATTATGGGAGATAGTTCATTGTTGAGATTTATTACTCCAATGAATGGTAGTCTCATCATTATGGGATATAGTTCGTTGTTGAGTTCTTTTTTCGATGGATGGTAGTCTTTTCATTGTGGGAGGTAGTTCGTCGTTGAGATTAACATTGCTCTGGAGAAATTTATTTGTTTCTAGTCATAAGTACTGATGCCAAACAATTGTTACCGCCTCTAATATTGATGTTTGTTGGTATTATCTTACCACCTCTTTTCCCCTCAGTGGGTCGACATTACCTTTTTTTACTATCTTCTCTGAGAGTGGATAGTTTGCGTTTATCTGTTGATCACTGTTATCCTTTATTTTCTCTCCTTAATGTCTGAGTTGATGTTACTTTGTCTCCTCCTTGGGCTTTACCCCATTAGAGTCGAGTCCTTTGTTTACCAGTGATTCATTTTCCTGGTTTAATCTTCTTTTGATATGTTATTTTTTATATCCCTAGTGGTGTATTGTATCACCCTTGGATCTGTTTATTTGCATGCATAATCATAAACATCGCATGGCATCTTAGGGCCAAAAATAGGGTTTGTTTTAGATTTAAGTATCTTCAATCGCGTCGACATGAAGATTTTAACCTTCATATCTCCGGATAGAAGACACTTAAATAAGGGCAACTGTTGTACCCCAATTTTCCCCCTAAGATCCCTCTATCATCTCATATCAATTCAATCACAACAAGATCACACTAGGGTTTGATTCTTCTCCCTATCTTTAGGTTTTCTCATGGGGAATCACCGAGCACCTTGATTTATATATTGTGATCATATATGTTTTGTATTAGTTAACTTTAACTAATAAATACAATGAATGTTTGCGCTAATTGATGATATTATAGGCGAGAGCACAACATATTCCATTAAGTTGATCTATAGGTTCATGAGTTTATTTCCATGCCTTCTTCAACAAAGCTTCATTGAGATTCAAGCTTCATCATTGAATATGCTTTGAAGTAATATCATGACAAGGTCTAATTTGATTCACCGTGCCTCAATTTTTCAAAGAAAGTCAAAGGATGCAAAAGTTGATTAAAGAGGTTTGACCTAGTTGGACAAGTTCTTGATTTCTTGATCACATGTGCATAATTCCCTCAATTCTTAATATTTGGAGTTGGTTTTTGGGGCTATGGTTTCCCATTATCATACTTAACAACTTCTATTTACAATACAAAGTATTTGTGCAAAAAAATTTGTCATAATTGAAAAGGGTTTCTAAGGCATTTTGGTGCTCTAGGAGCTAGGATTTTGAACTTCTAAGGGCTATATCTTGCTCATATTTTGGTATTTTTGAGTGATTCCAAAGACATGCTTCTCTTTAAATGGTTACCAACAAATCACTTCAAAGGTTTCAAGAAGATTTGAGGTGGAAGATGCCTAATGATGAAGAAATATTACAAGTCCTCTAGATATGCCATCAAATTCCCTTATGGGACTTCAAAAGATCATAACTTAGTCAATTTTTATCTCCTTGAGCCCATTCATTTTCCAAGATGATGCTAAGGGTGTGAACTTCAACTATTATTTTATGTACAAATATTGAAAATGGATGGAAGATTCCCTAAGTATGCAAAAGATTATAGGTCATCTCATGAATTTTGACCAATTTTGCAAGACCATAACTTTTTCAATACTTGGTATTTTCCAGTGATTCAAGTTTCACAATGATCTTTGGAAATTCTAATTCAAGCTAGAATCATTGATCAAAGCAAGATTTTGGAGGAAGGCCTTGTTTGGAATTAAAACATTATAGTTCATTTTTGAAGAGAAAACTTGAAAATTTTCTAAGTATAAAAGTCAGCATCTTTTTCTCAACTTTGACTGATCACAACTTTTAGCTCAAGAATCCATTTGATTCCATTCTTTGCACATTGTAAAGTTTGAATATCATCTTTTCAATGCATCAAGAATCAAATCCTAAGGTTCCCTAAATCGTGCACACCATTGATTCAAAGATGGTACCTTGAAACTAAAGTTTTCTCCAAAGTCAGAATTTGAAATTCATGATTTGGCCTCTAAACACAAAAAATTTGTGCGTTTTTACTTCTAACCATGTTTAGCAATCTTCCATAAGTGATTAGCACCTTGAAATGCAAGTTTTGGTTGAGTTTTGAGCAAATTAGAAGTCACACTTCTCATACTTGCAATTTCACACGAATTCCCTCTAAACTTCATCATTCCAAACACTTGAGCATCCCACTCACTTCCCTATAAATAGAGGACCTCACTCCTATCATTTTCTCAAGCTTGAAGAGACAAAATCACCCTGCCAAACTTTTTGCAATGTTCACTTTTATGATTTTTCGAATTCCTATTTTGCCTACTTTTCAATCCAATTTTTCCATTGATCCTTCGTCCTTAAACTTCCTTGAAGCTAACAGAAGAAGAATCAAGTCTTAAGGTGTCCTAAATCGTGCTAACCAAGTCCATTTTTAGAACATTTTTTAGCTACTTCGTTCAGGTAGAATTCTCCATCAATTTGAACCAAATAAAGTCCTATTCTACTCTATTCATCCTTCTAATTCTCACACTTCTTACAGTTTACATTTTCATTGAGAATTGACGGAGATACTTGGGATTTTCGTGCTCGCTATTTTTCTGGTTTTCTTCAAATTCTGCCTTGTACAATTTATATAAATTTTGCGCGAGGGTATCATTAGAACTGTCTTGAAGAGACGAAGCTAATGGTATCGGTTTGGTCCTCTAATTTTACAGTTTAAAGAATCTCAATCTAGGGTGTCTGGAGGTTGAAGATAACCTATGTGTCGTGTTTCAACCAATGAAAATGTGACATGTGATTTTTTGAATTAAATCCGGTACATTTGTTTTATCATGCACGCGTCTCAGGAGCTCTTGGATCTGATTACTTTAGTGAGTCAAACTCCATCCAACGTGTCATTTTTTAAGTTGTTTTTATTTAATAAAAAATGATTCAGTTGAAAACCAATAAAGTCCATGACACGCGCAGCGCCCCAGATCCACTGGATCTGTTTACACCTGTTTTGACAATAATCAGATGACCCATATTTTTTGGTTTAACATTTTTATTTTTTTATTTTTATTTTAATTGATTTAAACTCCAAAATATAAGATAAAATTCGTTTTTGATTCAAAAATTATGAAAAAAATTCACAAAAATATTTTCAAACATCCTCTTTCTAATTTTTACTTTTTTATATTTTTATTTTTAGATTTGATATTTTTGATGATTTTCCCTTTATTTTGATTTGTTTCCATTTATTTAAAAATACTTTTTCTTGTTTTTAAATTCTGAAAATTTTTATAAAAATCATTCTACTCATTTCTGACCTTCTGAAATTTTTTTAGAATTTTATTTTGATTCTTACTATTTTTTATCTTTTCTTCACTTATTTGAGTAAGTTTAATTAGTCTAAAAATACTTTTCTAATTTAAAAAATTACCAAAATATTTATAAAAATATTTGAGATCATTTCAGATTTTTCTATGGGCTCCTCTAGTTTTTCTTTGATACTTTAAATATAGTTTGTTATTTTCCCTTTTATTTTCATTTTAAAAAAATGTTAAAAATCATTTTTCTTTTTATGTTTATTCATTAAATGCATTTTTATTTTTTTACATATTCTGACTATTTGACTTTTAATCATGGACTTCATTAACATCATTGGATCTTGGGTGGTTAGTTTAACTCCACCAAAATAGATGAATGATTTTAATGATAGTTTGATTAAATTTTTATTTCAAATATATCATTTCCCTCTTCATCTTATCCCTTTTCTCATTGTGCTACATGTTGATAGAATGTGATCTACATATCATCTCTCCAAACATATGGCACATAGATTGCTATTGACCGGCCTCAAAATAGGTATAACTTCTATATAAGTTCACTTATGATTGCTTAACATAGCGCTAAATTTTGTCTCTATTCGAGAAATAATCATGTGGCCCAAACCCTAGTTTGCAATCCCAAGGATGTTTAATTTGAAACCTTTGATCCATTAACCTTGAGATTCATTGTTAGGAGGCTTTGATCTTATCAATCCTCTAATGAATATTCATATATTTTGATGTAAGTGGATCATTTTAACATTATTGATCATATGTTGTTATATTGAGAACTTGAAATGAATGATATACTTGAAAACAAGCAAATCAAACTTGTTGTTGAGAGGCTTTGATTTTATCAATCTTCTAATGAGTTTTCAAATGCAAGTTTCAAGATGGTCATTCAACTAACATCTAATTACTAATTCATTAACATTTGACTTTTACTTTATGCCCCTTTATTTTGTGATTTTAATTTATGCATTTACTTTATGCACCATTTTATTTTAGCATTTATATTTCATTCTATTTTCATCTTTGCTCACTTGAGCATTTACTTTCATGTCATTTTTATTTTGCTCACTTGAGCTTCTCATTTCTTTTTGAAGATACCTAATAATAACTTGAATCATAAAAAACTTTAATTGTTACTTGGACTATTTGGTTACTATCCTTGGCATTATGGAGTGATGGACTTCTTGGACTTAGGATTAGAGACCTTGACCTACCTTGAGACCTTTTGATTTTAATTGCTATTTTGTCTGGAGTTCTTGGTGTTTACCCCAAGACATTGGGTTGTATTTTTTCTTTGTGTGCAGGTTATTCTGATTACATGCTTTGCCTATGATTAGTAATTCATTTGTATACAGCCGTTACTCTGCCCAATTTTTTGTGAATACTTAATGTATTTGGAGTTTGATTCTCAAGAGGTTATATTGTCCTTACTTGTTTGGTTAGACAATTCTTTTCCGTATTTTTTACCTTTATGCTTTAGGATAGTCCCTTCATCTCCTCCCACCTTCTTTAATTTCAAAAATCTCCTCCCTCCTTTGAAAATTCTTCTTGTTTTTAAACTTGAACCGCTTTCATAATAAACTTGGACTTAGGTCCATGCCCTTTTCAAAAATATTTTCTTAATCAAACTCTAAACAACTTAATAATACTTTGACAATTTTTTGTGAGAAGACTAAAAGTCAATCAATCTCATTCAAACCATTTTGCCACTTTGGGATTTTTACTTTAAAATTTTCTCAAAATATTAGACTCTTGTCAGTCCTTGTATTTATGCAATCTACTATACTTCTATGATATGTAGTAAAGTGAGATATTTTCCACTTGGGTGTTGAGTGAGGCTTTGTTGATTTTAAAATCCAAGCCATATCCTCCACTTTTAGATGATGCAAATTCTCCTTTCTCATAATCATGGGTAGTAAGTATGTTTTTCCACTCGGATAAGACGATGATGTCTCGTGTCTCGTGTTTTAAATTTTTAAAGGTGAACTACGAGTACCCTGATCCCCTATTACACGAAAGGTGATACGTAGGCACTAAAGGTTCACAACTGCGGCAGGTGCAAAAATTGTAAAAAAAATACTTCTTTTCTCATCCCCATCATCTATTTTTATATACAACCCTTATATCCAAAATACACAAATTTTCAAAGAGGTTCTTGCTGAGTATCATAGATGTTTAGGGTGCTAATACCTTCCCTTTGCATAACCAACCCCCGAGCTTAGATTCTCTCCTTCCTCTTTTTGGGTTATTCGCTCTTCTCCCATTCATTTGGAAACAATAAAGCGCGGTTGCGATTTTTATTTTGATATGTGCAAGTCAAGTAAATCTAATGGCTTAGTCTATACATTTCTACCACTACGGGGAGATAGGTTATAAATAGAAGCATTGTAACCTAGAAGAAGGACCAATCACGAATTGAAAAGATGTAGTTATTAGAGATGAGTCTGTACCATCCTCTAGGAGAGTTAGTTGTGTGATCCACTTGGGTTGTGAGTTGGACTGTGATATAGAGTTGCAATGTCTCTATTATTGTTCTCCTCGAAGCTGTGAAGCAATAGTGAGTATTGTTCTTGGAGGAAGCTTGCAAGCAACTCCAATTTGTATGCTTAGTCAAAAGTCTTGGCTAGGTATTGTCATGCAAGTGTGTCTTCTAGTTTGTTGTCATGGAATTGTATCTTCCTGTGTTTTGTCCAATCATTGTCTATGATTAATGAGGGATTGAGGAGGGACTCATATCTAGGTGAGTCTTAGACAGAA
The DNA here is from genome assembly GCA_948472305.1 of Vicia faba. Classification (NCBI taxonomy): domain Eukaryota; kingdom Viridiplantae; phylum Streptophyta; class Magnoliopsida; order Fabales; family Fabaceae; genus Vicia; species Vicia faba. The sequence continues at coordinate 907,772,527 of OX451738.1, read as the reverse complement.
GTCTAGAAAAGGTAGGGATTAATTGATTAAATTGTAAACTAGATGTTTGTTAAGGGTCTATAAATTGATACTATTTTAGTGGACTTATCCCTGGCTTGGTAGCCCCCAGAGTATGAAGGTTTTTCTGAATTGGGTTAACAATTCTTTGTGTTGTTTACTTTTTAATACTATTGTTTAATGTCGTATGCCTTGCCATATTTGTTTTGTTGATATCAGATGTCTCAACATGTGATAGCACATCTGAAGTTACTAGAATTTCAATTGGTATCAGAGCAGGCATCATGTTATGTTTCTGGGTAAGATCCTAGGGAAGATACTTTCTGGTCATGGGCAATGAAGAATGTGATCTACTGAAAAGTTGTTTGAACTTGGAGAGTTCATATTGTTGTTTGAACGGTCCCTTGATGTTGAGAATGGACTGTTCATGATAGGGTGAGTATTGGACCTGTCTGATGTTGCAGCTTGGTGGTGAGCTACTGTGTTAGGTTTGATTTATTTTCAAATCGGTGTTGTTTTTTATGTCACCTGCATTATGGTGCTTGGGAGATTTTGAAGACTGCTCATGAAGGAACTTCTAAGAAATTATACTGTCACTAAAGAAGCTTGGGAGATTTTGAAGACTGCTCATGAAGGAACTTCTAAGGTAAAGACATCAAGAATCGAAATTCTTACCACTCAGTTTGATAACCTAAAAATGAAGAAGGATGAAAGTATTCATGACTTCCACATGAATATAATTGAGATAGAAAATGCCTCAGGTGCCCTAGGGGAAAAGTTGTTAGAAGCCAAGTTGGTAAGGAAGATTCTTAGATCTCTTCAAAAGAGATTTGACATGAAAGTGACTGCCATTGAAGAAGCCCAAGATGTAAACAACATGAAGGTTGATGAGCTTATAGTATCTCTACAAACCTTTGAATTAGGAATAAGTGAAAAATCTAAAAAGAGGAAGAGCATTGCTTTTGCTTATAGTGTTGAAGACTCAAAAGATGAGTGTGACCTTGATCCAGAAGAAGGGATATCAAATGCTATTGTGTTGCTTGGAAAAAATTCAACAAAGTGTTAAATAAATTAGATGGGAAGTCAAGATCAAATGTCAGGAACAAGCCTTTTGACAAGTCCTTAGACATCAGCAAAAATCAGGACTTTGGAAGAAGGGACAGATCTGAAGAGAAGATCAATCAAGGAAGAGGAGTTCAGTGTCATGAGTGTGAAGGCTTTGGACACATAAGATATGAATGTCACACTTATATCAAGAGAAATGAGAAAGGTATGTATATGTCATGGTCAGACGAAGATCTGAAAGTGATCATGAAGAAGAAAGGGTCAAAGAGGTCATAACCTTGACAAGGGTTGTTAGAGCAAGAAAGCTTCTAAGTAATTCTTTGTTTTGATGATAACAACCATATATTTTGTGAGTAACAATTTTAGTGTACTAATGTTTTTATTGAGTGTGCAGATCTAATAACAAGAAACATTCTATAAAAGAAGCTTGTGCAAATATAGCTCAGAAAGTTAAAGATATAAGAATCAGAAAGCTTCTACAACTGAAGTTGTCTCTCAAGATAAGATGTTGCCTATACATCTAAAGACGTAATCATCCATCAGAAAAGATTCTAAGATCTTGCATAAATATAGCTCAGAAAGTTGAAGACACAAGAATCAGGAAGCTTCTACAACTGAAGTTGTCTCTCAGATAAGCTGATGCTTATAGATCTGAAAACAAGATGTGTTCCTAAAGTTCAAACCAACATTCTACGCCACATCAAATCAGTATTTTCTAGACTACTCATCAGAAGAACAAAACAAGCAATAAGTCTCAAGCTCAACACTTCATAAACATAAATAACATCTTCCGAAGAAATCAAGTTCTACAGAAACAAGTTAAACAAATACTAGAAAAGTACAGACACATCTTCAGTAGTTTTCTAATCAAAACTGACAAATGATCATGGTTTTCGAGAAGAACAATGATGGAAATTCCCAGCTATATCTTGGATAAATAAAAATAAGAAATCACGCCTCCTACACAGTAATCATTACAAAAGGTAGATTTTCATTGAAAATATATCAAACTACAAAATACATGTTACAACATATTATATGCTCCAATGGTACTATTCTATCAAGCCTATATAAAGAAACTTTGTATACATATGGAAAGAGGGCTATGTGGTGTGTTGCTGAACAACACCAAGAATTTCACAAGCACAAAGTAGTATCACTTTGAAATGCAATAGTTACACTGAGTTGTTTATCTATAGTGTAATAATTAATTATTCTTATTAAAATGTTAACAACTTACTAAGAAGCAACGTGTTCATCATAACTTACTTCCAAAAAAAGGTTGTCAATCATACAAGAAAAACATCTTAACAACAGAAATAATGAAGGATCAATAAGAAATAAGAAACATGAGTTGATACTCGTGTCTTAATCATTGAAGAAAATAAGCTAAAGATATCAACAAGATGACATTCAAAATAGAAATCAAAATGCATCTCAAGAGAAACCAGAAAAGAAGATAGAAGCTACTTTGTTCAGCTTGATTAACAAACAAGATGAAGATAAAAAGACTACAAGATGTTTTGCACTTAATTTCCATAATATTAAACCTTGTCGAAACCTGCAAAACACAAGAGTTATTGTTATGATTGTGTTATCTTTTAGAAACCTTCACGTAAATTGTTTTAGACAACAGAGTTATTGCTCAAAAGTTTGTCAAAACAATATGTACTCTAAGTAGGAGAAATGTACTTGATAAAAAGCACTCTTGTAAATCTCCAGAAAAATGATTCTTTCTAGAATTGGTGTTCCTCAAGTGACTTTCTAGTCTATATACTTGAGAGGGCTAAGAGGTCTTTCTAGACTCTTAGAGGTTGTTGTAATCTTTCAAGATTAGTGGATTAAGTCCTTTTCTAAGGCAAAATCACCTAAGGAGGGTGGACAAGATGTAGCCTTAGTTGAGAAGGTGAACTTGTATAAAAATGAATGTGTTCTTTATATTATTAATTTCTATTTGCTCAAAGACTTCCGCAAATTCTTTAGAAATGGAAAAGGTTTCTATTAACACAATTCAAACCCCCTTTCTTGTGTTTTCTACACCTTCAGGGACTTGTGACTCATATAAGGATTCAGTTTGTGAAGAGCTATGTTTTGATGAGCTTGTTGAGGATTGTAAGGAATTGCGTCTCATAAGTCAAAAGGCGAGTCGATTGGAAGAAAAGCAAGAAAAATTTATTTCCCAATTGAAGGCAGAAAAAAGTAAAGTATATGTCTACCATCTTTAACCTGGAGGATAAAGTGGTTGTGCTAAAGTCACAACTTGATAGTATGACCAAGTCTATAAGAATGCTTAAAAATAATTATGATGTACTTGATGAGATTATCAAGTCTGGTAAGAGTGTTGGAAAAGTTCAAGGACTCCGGTATGTCAACAAATCTATGAAGAACAAGGGGGAAAGAGATGAAGTGAAATTTGTTCACCCAAGGAAAGTGGTGGAACAAAACATGTCAAATAAAATGTTTCAACATGAGCATGAACAACATATAAATTACTTCTGAAATAAGTTTCAACAAAGGAGGTTCTATTATTGTGGTAAGGTTGGTCATATACCATCTGTCTGCTACAGGTTATATGGTTATCCCAAATAAGAAGCACAATTCAGAAGAGAACAAATGGTTACTAAAGCAGAGAAGAAGTGGAGCTCAAGAAAAGGAATGTTTGGACTCATAGCTCATACACCTCTCATAGATTGAACAAGAAAGGGATGGTATTTTGATAGTGGTTATTCTAGGCACATGACTGGTGCCAAGAAATTTATGGTGAATGTTAAATCATGTCCCACTAATTATGACTCCTTTGGAGATGGATCGAAAGGTAAAATAAAGGGTGCTGGAAAGCTAGAATATTCAGGACAACCTTATCTTGATTATGTGTTATTTGTTAAGGGGTTGGCTACAAATTTTATTAGTGTTAGTCAACTGTGCGACCAAGGTCTCAAAATTAACTTCACTAAATCTCACAATTTTGTAACAAATGGTAACAATAAGGTCATCATGAGAGGAACCATATCTATAGATAACTACTATTTATGGTCTTATCAAGAAACAAATTATCCATCCACAAGTTTAATGACAAAATAAGCTGAAGTGAAGTTATGTCATAAAAAACTTGGTCGTATACATTTGAGAGGTACGAAGAAAGGTTTGTCAGAAAAAGTAGCCAAAATTACCTCCCAACTGAAAATTGAGAAAGCTAAAACTTTTGATGACGGTAAAATAGGGAAGCAAACCAAGATGTCGATTCCAAATTTGCATCACCAAATTACTTCTATGAGAGTAGAAAACTATCTTATGGAGTCGATGGAACTTGTGCATATTTGCAAAGTTTATAAAAAGGGGATTGTTGATGTAACTGCTAAGGATTTCTCAAAGTCTTCCTGGATGAACCTCATCAAAGAAAGATCACATGTCATTGAAGCCTTCAAGGGTTTATAGCAATTACAGATGAGGAGGAGTGCAACAAATTATCTATCCCTCATCTAGGTTGTTGTGACTGGAACTGCCAAAGGATGGAGCAAAAGGTCTTTGCAAAGGAATGATTTGAATGAGATATTTTTTGAGGTGGTAACAAGTGAAGTTAGTGATGTAACTCCTAATACTTGTGACAGACTCAAGGAATGCAAAAGGCTATTTGACAGAGGCAAGGGGTGGATGATCATCTCAACACAATCATGATTGTCTTGCTTCCATGGCTATAGTGTGTCGCTACTACTATTGCTAATGGAGGTTTGTGTGTGTGAAAGATGTCCCATCAAATGCTACAACATCTTTTTTGATGTATGAACTTGAGAAGTTCATATGGACTTATTGCTTATTGTGTGTCTCTTGAAAGGAGAATGATAGATCACTAGTGTGAAAAATACATATTCTATACGTGATTCATCATGAAGTGTGTTGGTATTTAATGTATATTGTGGACTTGTGGATGAAACTCTCAGACTGATGTTGGGACATCATATCAATATCTTAAGGCTTCGGAAACAAGAAGGAGCTTTATCTGAGAACTCTCTAGTCAGAACTACTATCGTCAGAAAGATCATATTGGTGACTAATTCCTCTCTTGATGGAAGGATAGTATTTGGTGAAGCGGATGGAATGTTTGGTTTTGGCCAAGATTAGTGCAGTCAATATCCTTGGAAAATTCTTCTTCATGGTAAAGATTAAGGGTAGCCTGAAATCTCAATATTGTTGGAGGTTTTAAAAGATTGCAATGTTCAACCAAGTGTCAAGATGTTGTGTGTTGATCATGACGTGTAAAGCAAGTTGTATTGAAGAGAAAGGTTGGAATTGCATCACAGAAGATTGAGTTAAGGCTCTAAGTGGTCTGATTGCCTACCTTTAGTGTCACGTAAATAAGTGTTCTCTTAAGATGAAGAAGTTATATTTGATGTTGTAACATCTCTGTAGTCAAGACTTGGGAAGAGAGAATGGTGCACCGTTAACAAGGAGGTCTTATATTCTTGATAAATGCACGCATTGACTAACTGTGGTGTTACAAATAAGACAAGGTACAAACTATGGTATCCATTTTTGGATTTATTTATCCCTTATTAGTTGTGTCTTCTTTTGGTTAAAAAGGGAGAGAATATGTGTTGCTGAAGGTATTACTGGAGGAGTTTCTGCTGAATGTTTATTCTCGTTTCTTTAGGGTGCAACAATTAAGGGGGAGAAAGGTTTTGATCAATTTCCTTTGTGCCCTGTGACCTGAGTTGTGAGCACAGTGGTGAAAATTTTGTGGTTATTCTGTATCAAGTTTTGGTTCTAAGGTTGAAAGGGAGTATTTTGGATGGTTTTGAAGATGCAAGTTATTTCCTTCAGGTTTTGTCTTCCTCATGTACATCAACAGAAGAATAGAAATTGTCTGGTGTTATGATTCCCTGGTGAAGTGTTCTCAGATGAGTCTGAGTTACTGCTTTTGAGGGGGAGAATCCTACAATTCTCTATTATCCTCTAAGCAGTGTTGGAAGAAAAGGTTCTGATGGAATGTCTTGAAAAAATGTCAAACATGATGACTTGACATGTTAAGAATTTGTTATTCTCTTGGTTGTTGTGTTGAGTAGCTTCTACAAGCTGGTGCTGGTACTCTGATATATGCTGACTTCTGTTGTTGTTGTTGTTGTTGCTGGTGTGTCTTTGATTACTTGTGTGTTTGATCTTGTTCAAACATTAGGAGATGTTTGGTTATTTGTGTGTGGAAGAATTGCTAATTTGTTTTATCCAAAATAAGCCAAAAGGGGAGATTGTTATTTCTATATTTTTGTGATTGACATTATGTTTGGTCAAAGGAACTTAGCATAAACATGTTGAATGAAGATGTTCCATCATTTGGTGTATTATGTCGAATAATATGTCATATAAAGCTTCTTTCGATTTGTGATTCTGTACAGCTGGACTGTTGATTTATTAGTTGTTACAAGTGCAAAATATTCTAGAAATATTATGCTATCCTATATGGCGCATATATTGAAGATTGAGAAGATTCAAGCTGATTTCCAAGAGTATTCTTAGTTTCTAATTTAAGAGATAATTAAGGAAACTAATGATTGATGTCATATCTTTTAGTAGATAATTCTGCAATGCCTCTGTTATATCCCAAAGTTTTCCCTCTCTTTTCTCAAGGCATTTCTCACAAAAGATCTCAAATGCTCAAGGTTTCTCCAAGATTTGATCAGACAAACTCATCTCCTAACACTGAGGCCACAAATTAGGGTTTTGGTTTTCTCAAGGACAATTAGAATTTTAATGCCTCATATGACTTTCATGGATCATTATAGACCTCCAGGAATACTCATGTCAAGTTTCAAGTCTTGCATCTTAAAATTGCTCAGTCAATTGCTCAGATGATTGAAAATTAGTTGTATTGGGTAAAAGTCAATTGTGGTCAACCTACAGTCAAACTTCATGATTTTTGGTCAAAATCAACATTTTAAAGTCATATTCATCATTTTATCAAGCCTTGATCACAATCCCTTATAAAAAGCACTCAATTTACTAAAAGGGCAAAATGGTCAAAATTAGGGTTTTGATTGTAAATTGACTGATCATTGACTTTTTGATCTAATACATGATCCAATGGCTTGAAGCACAATATCAAGAATTCAAATACAACATGTTTACCTAATCTCATGGCTCAAATCATCTTTCAAAATCAATGGATTGATAGTTGAATTTTGGGTAAATTGATGAAAAGTCAACTAATGCACAAAAAGTCAAACTTTGACTTTTTGATGAAGATTTGATTTCAAAGATCACAATTCATAAAGATATTCAAAAATATGAAGCTTGATCCTCAAGAAATCAATAAAGTCAAAAGTCAATTTGAAAAGTCAAACTTTTTAATACTTAGAATTTTTCCAAGTGTTTTAAACCGTGATAATTTCATTACTTCATGCCAATTTTTCACCAAGATGCAAGTTGATTCAATAGAAATCTTTTAACATGAAAGTTGTAGATCTTGATGAGATATACAACTTTTCATTACTGATAAAGCACTATAAGTTCTTGAAATTTAAGTTATAAATTCATGAAGTCATGCATTTTTTGACCTACTTTAGGCAGATTTTTGACCTAACTCCTTGGCCAATTTTCACCAAGCTCTAAGATGATTTTGTCAAAATGGTCATCATAAAGGTTGTAGAGGATGTTTCAAGCTTTCCAAAATGTCAAAGAACTTGAAGAGATCATGCTTGAGCTAGAAGTTTCGAAGAGATGAAGATGGCCTCAAAAACTTGAATTATATGTCATTTTCTTGATGAACATTTGATCCAATCTCATAGCCATGTTGCATGATATTTCTTTGCAAGCTTCTAACATGTGTTTCACTCCATAATTAACTAATTACACAACTGATAGAGTCATTTTCCAAGCATTTTAGCCATTATCCAAGTTGTATTTCAATTTATGGCATAAAGTTACCATTCCATTCTTGAAAAGTTGCTTTAATCACAAAGTCAACTTGTCTTGAGCTTCTAACTTGTTGGTTTAGCACACACTCAACATACAAAGTCAGATAAACATGTTTAAAGCTTGTAACCACTCTATATAGCCTTGTACTATACATTGGGATAATATGTATCAAGCTTTCTTCAAAAACAAGCCAAAGAGCCATAACATGTGAACTTGTACTTCTCATCACCTCAAGATATAAAAACCTTTTCCTATAAATTGACAGACTATTATGCAACCTAAGACACGAAATTAGAAGCCTGAAAACTCCCTCAAACTCCCTCCAACCATAAATTTCACAAAAACTCCATTTTTACCACAGTTTTGCCCTTGAACTCGTATATTCCATTTCCATCGTGTGTTTTCCCTTAAAATAATTTTAAAAGCTTCCATACATCAAATATAGTTCATCCATGTCCATAGTTTGGAACTGTAACACCTCTATCACCATAGTCCAAACTCAAAAACAACCACTTGCAACTTGACTTCTCCAGAACATTTCAGCCACTCTCAAGTCAAGCTAAGCATTGTATTAGCTTCCTAGAGGTCCAAGGAAGCTAACCACATCATTGTAGAAAATTGAAGCAATCTTAAACTGAAAAAACGAATTCCATTTTCAAGGTGAGTTTTCTGACTTTTGAACTCTTCATATAGGCATCATTTGGTTTCTATTTATGAAGATAAAATGTAGACATCATAGCCCTGAAACTAACCATGTCCTTAGAATTCATTTATATTGCCTGAGTAGTGTGAATTTTAGTTTTGAACTTTCGGAAAAAATTAGGTCAGGTTTGGTACCAAGAAAAATTCATATTCATCTTTGGTCTATTATTTAAGTTAGTTACATATTTGGAATAATGGTTAAATTTCAAGCAACTTTCATGTTTACATTTTCCATTTTGGTTGAGAAATGAGGAAGTTATAAATTTGAACAATGGTGATGAATTTTCTGGTGCGAGAAAGAAGATGAAGTCATCTTCAGGAACGTATTTCAAATATATATGTTTGGTTTGGTTTATAACACCAGATGTATAGCCACCCCGATAGTAGAAAGCGTGCGTGTAAGGCTTGGAACTATAGGGACCTGGGTTCGAGCCCCAATGGTACCCTTTTATTTTTCTTTGTTTCTCATTTCAGATTCAATGCAAACAAGGAAGAGGCGCACATGATGCACCTCAACTGCCAACCATTTGATCTCATCTAAAGTCAGATCCTGCGCATCCAACACCTCCTCATGGTGAACCTTCAGCAAGCCTTTCACACTAAATCATCACAGGCGCTTGTAGCGACTGGTTTTTAAATCAGAGTCGCCACTATTAGTTTTTATTCTAGGGAAGGGAATCTAACAGAAACCCTAATTCGCAGACAAAGATTCTAGGTTTCATACTCAATTAGACGAAAGGAAGGTGTTAGGCACCTTTCATCCACCTTGTTCACAAGGATATTAGACTCTAGGTTTAGGTTTGGGGTAAACTGGATTTTAAATTTTAATTAGAAAGACTCGCCACGATTTTTGATCATATGCCTACGTATCCTCTTATGAGGAATTAGAGTCCCAATTCATAGTTCGTATGGGCTTGGTGTTTTTTAGGGGTTTGCAAACATATATTGAATCACTTCGCACTCGGCCGGGAGTAGTGATTGCAAAGATTTTGACTGAGTGCGTAGTAAGTCAAAACTAACTTGAAACCCTTTTGCAAAAAGAGAGTTGATTAGTTTAGTTTATTGCGAAAATACTTTGATGATTGGTTTATGTTTTTTAATCGTATCAATTGCGAAAATATCTTAATTAATGCATGATTGAAAAAGATTAAATGAAATTGATATATAAAGTAATATATGAAATTTTAATATAAAAATAAATTTATTTGATAATTTAGTAATATTTACATATAATAAATAAGTAATGATAATAATGAAAATTACCATTAATAATAATAATTATTATAATACTAATAATAAAAAAATAATTTTAAAAAAAAGATAGTAATATAATATAATAATAATGGTAAGAAAATGATAATTATATGAAAAATTTAAAATATAATTAGTTTCAAAAGGGGGTGTATTTTTCAGTTATCAATTAAAAAGGTGGGGTGTTATAAAGTAGATCTGGGCTAGGCCCATTTGTTCATTTAGACAGGGGGTGCATTTCATTTGGCGTTTTAGCAATCCAGGGGAAGGGTGGTGTGAAGAGTAGCTGGGCTTAGGCCCAAATGGATTGACAGGAAGGCCGGATGGATCTTGTGGGCAGGGGTGTACATATATTGCAGTAGACTTGGCCTCACAGCCGTCCATTGAGGATCTAACGGACCAAAGTAACAGGAAACATGCTCTTAGGGTAAGCACACGCGTATTGGATCATGCCTGAATATAAGTTTTATTTTTCATTTCAACACTCACTTCCGTTTTACTGTGAGCGTCTTCTTTCTCTCTTTCACTCGTAACCCTCTCTTCGCTAAACCCTACTACCTCCCCTTATGGAGGCGCAACAAAGCGAACCCCCTTGCAACACAAAAACAACGACAACCAAAAAAAAAATGCTAAGTCTATTTACCCCCTCTTGCGATTCTGATTACGAATTCTCTGAGCGACTCGTTTTGATCCTCCCTCTCTCTCTCTTTTGCAAGTTATAGTGAAATAGAAGGTGGTGACGATTACGCGGGTTTGGAGACTGCGGTGGTAGCGATTTAAGGCGGTGAGGTGGGAAACAGCGATTAGGGTTTCGGATATCGAAACCCTAATCTTCCTCCTTCAACAACGACTTCGTTTACCAAGTTCTTCACCGCTCTCTTCTACTGTCTTCTCCTTCGTATTTCAGTTGTTGTTCTTGTTCTGTAATCCCTCCCCGAGATCCAGTTCTCCCTTCTGATCCTCCTGTTTCTGTCTCCCCTGTTTCGGTATCTAATCCTCTCTCCGTTAATTCAATTTAGTTATTTATAGGCTTATTTTAGGGTTTTGTTAGAGATTATAGTGAATTATGGATTGTAGAAAAATTAGGGATTTAATTTCATGTATAACTGATTCGCGATTTGTAATAAGAGATTTGATTGTAATTTTGATTTAGTTTGATAATGTAATATATATTGGATTCAACTTTCTGGATTTGATTGAGTAAAGATCTGTTTTCTGGAGATTGATTGATGAAGATTTGCAGATTTGATCTGAAGATCTGCATTATTTGTACTACGCCAAGATTTGGTTTTCTTTTGTCTTAATTTATACAGTATTGGTTATTTAATGAGACTTGCGCAAAATTAGTGCTGATTTGAACAATGGTTGTTATTTCCTTTTTTGTTCCAAACGCTATCAGACATAAAAAATATATTTTTTTGTGTAAAAGATTGGGCCAACGCTTTTCTTGTTAGTTCAAGAATGTTTCACAAAAAATGTTAATTCAATTGGGCCTAAATGGTCTTTCCTGCAACCATCAAACTAATAAAACAATAAAACAAAACTTAAAATAGATATACTTTTCCTTTTCTAAACAGCAACGCCATATCTTAACATAATGGGCCTTGCGCTAATTATCCAGCCTGCAACAATTTTTCACATTCTATTGGGCTTGCGCACTATAACAATATATATTCTTTTTCAATAACAAAACATTACTGTAAAAGCAAAGAACATTACCTTATGATTCCTTGAAACAAATATTATTTTAAAATAACAAACAGTTTCCTTCTCTAATAAAATTATTTTTTTGTATCTCTTTTTTCCTATTGAAACAAAGAACAATAATTTTAACAAGAATGTTTTTTTCCTCTCTAATCACTAGATGGGCCTTATATTGATAAACACACCCTTGTTTGGATAACAAAATAGAAATGGGCCAACTACAGAAGCTTAATGTGCTCAGTTAATTTGAAGTCGCACCCCATTTTTACTAACAATAATAATCCCTAAACGGGTTCTACTATAAGAACTTAATTATTATTCTCTTGAATTAATCTTCCATTTTCGAATCGCATGGGCCGTTGGCTAACATGCCTCATGAACATTCACAGATACTCGAGTCTTCCTGATTTATAAAGCCCCATTTTTCTGAATTAAAATACACCATCTAGTCTTAGATAAAGATGAACCATCAAATATTGTTGTACCATCTTTAATTAAATATTTTTTCTTTCTTAATTTCGAAAAATAAAATCATCGAGGTAGGACAAATTTGGGGTACGACAGCGCTGGGCTCACTGTTTTGGGCATGCGATTTTGCTATTTTCTCACCCTCCAATTTCTTTTTACACACTGGCCCAAACATTTTATTTTTTTATTATTTTTAATTTATTGTTTTTTGTTTAACCATTTATTTTATCAAAATAAAAATCATAAAATCATGAAAAATTAGATTTAGGTTTTTCTCATTAAATAAATTTTTTTTCACAAATAAAAATTAATTTGATTTAATCAATTGGTTTTATTTCATTAATTAATTTGTAAATTAATTGGAACTAGATTTTACATTATATTTCTTTACTAAAATAAAACTCCAAAATGATTTTCTAAATACTTAGATTATTTTATGTTCATTAATTAAATTTATTTTCACAAATAAAATTGGTTAACTTAAATCACACTTTATTTTCATTTTAATCAATTTGTAAACAAAAATAGAATTAGGTATAAATTTCTAATTTCTTTTCATTTCTTTTTTTTTAAACATTTTTCTCAAACAAAAAACAAACAAATTTCTTGCTTAAAACACCCAAAACTTTTAGGATTTATCATACTTTACTATTTTCCATCTTTATACATTTATTTACCTTTCATTATTATTTTACAATTGTGAAATATATCAATTTGTAATAGTAATTAGGTTTTAATCCCTTTTATCCTCCATTTGTGACTTGTATCCCCATCCCCTAAAAGCGTTGTAATAACGTAGGAAATTTAAATTCTACAATTTACCTCTTTCCTATTATTGCTAGTAATTAGGGTTTGTATGGCAAGATAAAATCAATCTTAGAAAACCTTAATTCAAGATAAAATAATTGAATCAAACACACTTTGCACACTTGTACCTCTAGGATAACCCACACTTGTTGCCTCAGATATAAACAGTCATATCCCTCGAACGTGGGATACTTTAGAAATGACCCTTGAATACAAGATCATAGTCCCTCGATGACCCTTCGATGTTTCCTTCAGTAAACGATCTTAGTCCCTTATGACAAATTGCTAAGGTATCCTACAATGTTTCCTTCTATGACTGTACGATGACCCACGCCCATCCCTTCATATCCAATGATATGGTTGCTTACCAACTAATGGTAAAGATAACACTATCTAAAGGAGGATGAAAAGAACAAAGACTTTATGAGTAGCTAGAACGTTCATAGTTACTTTCTCATAAATAAAACCATCTTCACACTTACACTTTCAAAACATCTTTCTAAAAATAAACATCTCTTTCAACTATTTTCAAAACCAACACTTTGTATACATTCTTGCCGAAACGAGAATCATTAAAAAGTTTGCCAAAACAAAGGCGTTTTCAAAATATTCTTAAACTTACACAAATCACAAAAACATTTAGAAAGAATTTCAAAGTAAGCTAGCAACTAAGGGCCCGTAGATAACTACGGATGAAAAGCGTGCTAACACCTTCCCTTTTCATAACCTATCCCTCGAACTCAAGAAAATTATCAAAAGGTATTTCCTGTTCTTTTCACCTTTCCTTTATTGGATAAAAGAAAAGTCAGTGCTGAATCTTGCTATCCGCAACAATTGCGATAAAAACACAAAACACCTAAGTCAGCTCTCCCACTGTATTACAGAACTGGCGACTCTTCTGGGGAAAACTTAAAAGTAGGGTTACCATAGATATTAGTTCACATTTAAATGCTTTTATTATTTGACTTGCTTACTTTACACTTAAAAGGGTGTTTGGGTTTTGTATCGGTCTTCTACCCGGATCTGGGAACATTATTAGGTAAGTAGCAAAGATCGTGGAAACTGTACGACATAGACTGATATGGTTGAAGCGATGGCTATGTTAGTGTGAAACATTTTTTGGTACCAGTATCCCTTGTGGCGAATCGAGGAGAATACATGGTCGTTGTGTGGTGTCATGAAGCACTAACTGACCATAGAACCTTTAGTTTAACAACTTGGCTATTGGGAAGTAGCAAGATAGCCGACTTTGGTGCAAATTGAAGATTGGTTGATACTCAAAACTACACTCATTGAGATCGGAATTTTGGGATATTTTGGCCACAAGAAAAGATTGATTGTGCTAAAACAATGCCCAATGAAGAAAGATTAATGATCTTGAGATTCCCTAGAACCTGTTTACTTTCTAGGACAAGTTGAACAAACTAAACTTCAAGATCGTACTTACCTATGAAACCCATGCAAGCCTAAACCTAAGGTCTTTGTGTGCTTTGTTTGTGACTAATTATTCATGACATCATAAACATAATAACATCATAAGCATTCTCACTAACCATTTCAAGGACTTAGGAATTTATCTTTGTTCTGTTTTGGAGGACATGGCTTCCACTCGTAGAAATACCATCCGAGTCAACTTTGTGAAAGTGCTTCCTCAACTTCAAGAGTTATAATCAAGGGTGCCTCGAGATTCTCCCTTCACCAAGAAATATGGTCGACTTCTCAAATTGGCTACCTCAAACTTCCAAGAAGAAATGATGTGTGTGCTCTTCCAATTCTTTGATCATATGCATCATTGCTTCACATTTCCCGAATACTAATTGGTGCCTACATTAGAAGATTTATCTCAACTGCTAGGAGTGGTTATGCTTGATCAAATACCATTCACCGGTTTAGACGAAACTCCAAAGCCTGAGGTTATTGCCAAAGTATTACATTTGAAGATATCCGACATTGTGGCAAATTGGGAAACAAGGAGTGGAGTTAAGGGTTTCTTAGCCAAGTTCCTGTGGGAAAAGGCTCGTTTGTTTTGGGCAGATATGGATTTTCAAGATTTTGAGGATGTGAATGTCGTCAAGGTTTTTCTCTCTCGTAATCCCGAACCTACTTTGCTTGGAGACATTCTACATTGTTTCCACACTCGCACCATGAAGAAGAGGGGGAATCTTTTGTGTTGCATTCCATTACTGTCTAAGTGGTTTATTTCGCACCTACCTCGATCAACGTTGAAGAATGAGAAAGGCTTAACATGGTCTCAAAGGATGATGTCACTCTCACACTCAGATATTCATTGGTATTCCCGATCTTTGGAGGATGTTATCATCATTGACCATTGTGGGGAATTCCTTAATATTCCATTATTTGGCATTAGGGGAGGTATCACCTATAACCCTTCTCTTGCATTATGACAATTTGGGTATGCACAAAGAGATGGTCCTCATGATATGCTCATCCAAGGTTTGGTATTCGACTATGAAGGAGACAACCAAGGCTATCGTCAAAGGTTCATATGAGCTTGGAGAATGGTAAACAAGGTGAATAGAAAGACTTTGGGACATAAAAAATCCATCCCTCTTGAGCCTTACCTCAAGTGGGTACGAACTCATGCTAAAAATCTCATGATTCCTTATCCAGCCATCCTACATGTGATTATGGAGCATGTTGCTGAGGGAGACACCCCTTACACTCTTCTTCATCCTGACATGCCTACCGACTTCGAGGAATTGCAAAGATAATGAACTCAACTCAAAGGGGAACAAGATACCTTTGAAGCACAGTTCTATGCAATGAAGAAGAAGGTTTTGGAGCTCGCGAGGAAACTTCATGAGGAGCATAGCTTGAATGCCTACATTGCACCAAAGAGGATGCGCCCATGGGAAACTTGAGCCTTTCTTTTAGGAGTTTATATTGAAACCTTTGTAAGCCCAAGAGGAATTTGTAATTCATGAACTTATTAATGCAATTAATGTTTGTAGTCTTCTCTTTGTCTAGCAAATTTAAATTCCATATAATCCTTGAAAATATTTCATTCGAATAACATGCATCATATCATAAGCAGGTTTTCTGACACAGGTTTCCTCATCTTTTTACTATTTATTTCAGTATAAGATGGATCTCGAGCAAACTGTCAAGGACCTGCAGGAACAAAACTCTCAGTTTCAAGAAACTCTGCTCAACTTAGCAAAGGGGCAGCAAGAAATGATGACACTTCTTGTCACTAAGAAGAAGGAAAAGAAGAAAGTTGTAATTAACATGGGGAAGCGTTTTAAAGGGCTTGCTAGACAAGTTCAAGTTGAAGAAGACTCCTCCGAAGAGGATGAGAATCAAGATGAAGATGCTAGGAGCACCCGTGCTGGGGAAGGAAATAATCAAATCTCTGAAGATAAGGATTATTTCTAGGAACAGTATCCACCGGCCAATGACAAGTATAAGCAACTAGAAGGCAAATTGAAGGTTATGGAAATCCAAGTCGTGCCTGGCTTGGACTTCAGTGACTTGGGTTGGGTTCTTGCAGTAGTCATTCCCCACAAATTCAAGATCCCCTCTTTTTTCCAAGTATGATGGTGTCTCATGTCCAAAGTTTCACCTAAGATCTTACATCCGCAAAAATTCAACCGCATACCGTTGATAAGAAACTGTGGGTGCACTTTTTCAAGAAAGACTAGTTGGGATGCAGTTGGAGTGGTTTTACCAATTGGAAGTAACTAACATACATACTTGGGAGGATTTGGCCACTTTCTTTTATTGTCAATATCAATATAACGCTGATCTTGCACCAACTAGGGTGCAATTACAAGGAATGACTATGGGTTCTAACGAGGGCTTCAAAGAATACACTCAAAAATGGAGATACTTGGCTGGCAGGGTGCAACCACCTTTAACTGATAGAGAGTTGGTAGACTTGTTTATGGGAACACTGACTGGACCATTTTTCAACTTACTGATTGGAAATTCATCATCTGGGTTCACTGAATTGATCTTGACTGGTGAGAGAGTTGAAAACGGGATTAAAAGCGGGAAAATACCGATGGCCTCCACCTCTGATGTTGTGAAAAAACCATTTGCTGGAAAAAAAGAGACTAATGTTGTATATGGATCAAGAAGCCCTACTAAGAATGATCTTCATCATTTGGTAGGGGCAGTATTAATTTACAATCCTACACCTACTCAACAACAACAAGGGAATAGGCGAATGACAAAGTTTCAAGAAAGACAGTATACTAAGATCAATATGTCATAAGCTCAAGCATTGCATCACTTACTAAAATTCGAGTTGGTTACATTAAGGGATCCTCCCCAAAACCCTGATACCTTCTCTCCTAAATACAACCCCAATACCAAATGCGCTTACCACTCTAACAGCCCCAGACATGATACCAATGATTGTTGGTCTCTAAAGAACAAAATCCAAGACCTAATTGATAACAAGACAATTGAATTTGAACCTTCACAAACTCCCAACATAATCACCGCACCCATGACAAATCATGGTAAGAGTATCAATTCTATTAAAGATGCTTATTTTGTTGCCTCCATCAATGACTTGACCACTCCTTTGAAGACTGTTAAATATAATTTGTTGAAAGCGGGGGTATTCCCTGGCTGCCTTGAAAACTGCTACTGTTGCGTTGTATAAATTAATGGTTGTGAGTGGCTGAAGAAAGGTGTCCAACACCTGATGGATAACCATGAGATTCTATTTGAAAGAACTTCATTTGTGAAAAGTTTTACCAAAGTTGTATCTCAATAAGTTGAAGAAATATCCATCATTACTATCTCAAACAAACCTATTAGGATCACCTCAAAAGGTCCTATTAGGATTCCCATTGAACCAAGAATAGCTCCACTAATTATAGCCACAGCGGAGCCAGTTCCCTACTCTTCTAATAAGGCTGTGCCCTGGAATTATGGGGTAGAAGTGTACTACCATGGTATCAAACAAGATTTGTGGGTTGATGAAGATGAAACTGCTGACATTACAAACATTGTTGGATCAAGTAAAGTCACTAGAACAGGGAGGATCTTCTCTCTAAAAATTTCATCTCCGACAAACACTACGACACCTATTCGTATTACTGTTGTTAAACATATTGCTTATACTTGAGGAAAGGAAAAAATGATTGAGCCTGCTCTGATGGAGGCACCCGTAAAATATATTACCATTAATGACCCAACTACCCATGACATGGAGGAGGTTCTAAAAATCATCAGAAAAAGTGATTACAAGATAGTGGAACAGTTGGGGAAAACATCCTCGAAGATTTCTATTCTATCTTTGTTTCTATGTTCCGAGGAGCATGCCAAAGCACTGATAAAGTTCCTGAAAAATGCACATGTCCCACAAGAAACTATGGCACCAATTTGAAAACTGTGTAGCAAGCTTGACTGCCGACAATGGTTTAGGGTTCTCTGTGCAGACTTGACCCCGATGGGGAAGAATCACAACAAAGATCTCCACGTCACATGTATTAGTGGATATTGGATCTTCTCTCAATGTCTTTCCTAAAGGAGCTTTGGATATACTAGACTGTGATGGACTGGTGTTGAAACCTAGCGAAATTGTAGTAAGGGCTTTCGATGGTTCTAAGAGGATGGTCCATGGAGAGGTTGATCTCCCTATCAAGGTTGGGTCTCAAGTATTCAACTCATCATTCTATGTGATGGATATCTGTCCTGCTTATTCTTGCCTGCTTGGACGCCCATGGATACATGGGGAAGGTGTAGTAACTTCCACACTATATTAAAAGTTGAAATATCCGGTCAAGGGGAAAATTGTTATCGTCTGTGGTGAATAAGAGTTTATGATTAGTCATCTAAATACATTCAAATATGTTGAAATGGATGGAGAGTTCATTAAAACTCCTTGTCAAGCCTTTGGAGTGGTATCTCCCATGGTTGATGTTGCCAAGGCCACTCCTGACACTCCCGAAGTTGCAAAAGATACACCAAGGATGGCTTCTCTCAAAGATGTCCATGTTATTATTGAAGAAGGAGGTTGTACCATTTGGGGACAACTTCTTGATTTCCCTTTCAAGTAAGACAAATATGGATTTGGCTTCACTTCCAAAGCTCAAAAGGAGGTTCGACGTGCTCGCATAGGGAAACCACCTCTCCGCATTAGTAACCATGAGATTAATGCCATTGAAGACTCTGATGCTGATTCTGACTTTGATGATTGGATCTACCCGACTGCTGATGGAGGGCTCGACAACTGGAAGACCAAGGACTTCATCTCAATCTCCTTCAACATGAGTAATTTCCATTTACTGTTTTTATTACTTTTAGAACTTTGTCTGTAATTTCCATTAAAACAATGACTTTAAGCCACGTGCGTTGCCCGGAGCACAGTGGTTCATTTATTAAGGGTTTGTCATTATCATATGCCATATGCTCATTTTAATGAAAAACATTAGACTATTTTGCATTCAAATTTTGTGCTCTTTTCCTTTCTTTACTTTATTGCATTTTCAAAAATAGCCATGTGACCTTACATGCACATACACATATTTGCAGATCCACATCCACTCTGGATCTCATTGACAACAACTCTGCTATTGCCATTTATGACTTTGAAAATCCAATCTATCAAGCCGAAAACGAAGGTGATGAAGATTATGAAATACCTAGGGAACTCGCCAGACTTATGTAACAAGAGGAAATGCCCATTCAACCACACGAGGAGTCGGTTAAAGTGATAAACCTAGGTACTGAGGCAGACAAAAAAGAAGTCAATATCGGTAACAACTTGGAAGATTGGATCAAGAGAAGATTGGTCCAGATGTTACACAACTATGTCTAAGTGTTCGCTTGGTCATATGAAGATATACCGGGGCTTGATACTGATATTGTAGTTCATCATCTTCCAATGAAGGAAGATTGTCCTTCGGTCAAGAAAAAGGTTCGTCGCATGCGGCCAGACATGTCGGAGAAAATAAAAGTTGAGGAAATGAAACAGTTTGATGCAGGTCTCCTGGCAGTGACTTCATACCCTCAATGGGTGGAAAATGTTATTCTAGTATCGAAGAAAGACGGTAAAGTCTGTATGTGCATACATTACAGGGATTTGAATAGGGCAAACCCCAAAGATGATTTCCCATTACCTCATATCGATGTCTTGGTTGACAACACTGCTCAACACAAAGTTTTATCCTTCATGGATTGATTCTCCGGTTACAACCAAATCAAAATGGCACCCGAAGACATGGAGAAAACCACTTTTGTTACACAGTGGGGCACCTTCTGTTATAAGGTCACGCCTTTCGGTTTGAAGAATGCTGGCTCAACCTATCAACGGGCTATGGTAGCTCTATTTCATGACATGATCCATCATGAGATAGAAGTATACGTTGATGACATCATTGCAAGGTCGAAAACTGAGGAAGAACACCTCGATCATTTACACAAGCTAGTTGAAAGGTTGAAGAAATATAAGCCGATGCTGAATCCCAACAAATGCACCTTCTTGGTTAGATCTGGACAACTTATAGGGTTTATCGTCAGTGGAAAAGGTATTGAGGTCGACCCTGCAAAAGTCAAAGCCATATAGGAAATGTCAGCTCCCTGTACTAAGAAGGAGGTCATAGGTTTCTTAGGTTGACTCAACTATATTTCCCGGTTCATATCTCATTTAACTGCTACTTGTGAACCAATTTTCAAACTGTTAAAGAAAGACCAAGTAGTCAGATGGAATGACAACTGCCAAAATCTTTTGACAAGATCAAAGAGTATTTACAAGAACCTCCAATCCTGATGCCTCCAGTTGAAGGTAGACCTTTGATTACGTACTTGACTGTGTTAGAGAATTCAATAGGGTGTGTGTTGGGTCAACATGACGAGTCTGGCTGAAAAGAGCATGCAATATACTACCTTAGCAAAAAGTTTACCGACTGTGAAACCAGATATTCACTGCTCGAGAAAACTTGTTGCGCTTTGGCATGGGCTGCTCGTCGGCTAAGATGATATATGCTGACTCACACCACTTTATTAATTTCTAAGATAGATCCCATCAAGTATATCTTCGAGAAGCCAGCTCTCTCTAGACGAATAGCTAGATGACAAATTATTTTAACTGAATATGATATCTAGTACACTACACAAAAAGCAATCAAAGGAAGTGTGTTGGCAGATTATTTGGCACATCTAGCTGTTGATGACTACCAATCCATGAACTTTGAATTCCCGGACGAGAATATCATGCTAATAACTGATTGTGAAAAGCCTGGACCGTGTGAAGGACCTGAACAAGGATCCCGGTGGACTATGATTTTTGATGGAGCTTCTAATGCATTAGATAATGGAATTGGTGTTGTGATCATTTCTCCTGAAGGTTGCCATACACCTTTCACTTCCAGATTGTGCTTCGACTGTACAAACAACATGGTCGAGTATGAAGTGTGCATCTTGGTTATAAAGGCTACCATTGACCTAAGAATCAAATTCTTAAGCGTATACGGAGATTCGGCCCTAGTAATCAGTCAAATTAAAGGAGAGTGGGATACTAAACATCCAAATCTGATCCCCTACAAAGTGCTTGTGCTAACCTTGATCCCATACTTTGAGGAGGTCACCTTTGAACATATCCCAAGGGAAGAAAACCAGTTGGCAGATTCCTTAGCAACTATGTCGTCTATGTTCAAGGTTAATTGGGACAACGAAGCTCCCAGAATTACTATAAAAAGATTTGGTGAACCGGCACACTGTTGTGAGATTGACATTGATAGGGAGAAGCTTTGGTTTCATGAGGTTTAAAGATATCTTGAAGCTCAAGAGTATCCCTAAGGGGCATCAATCAATGATAAGAAATTCCTGCGGAGGTTCTCAGCCAATTTCTTCCGAAGCAATGGGATTTTGTACAAACGCAACCATGATTCAACTCTTCTCTATTGTGTGGATAAGAAGGAGGGAGAAGAGATCATAGAGGACATGCATGACGGTATATTTGGGACTCACTCTAGTGGACACACTATGGATAAGAAAATTCTGAGGACTGGTTACTATTGGTCGACTATGAAAACTGATTGTCACCATCACTCGAGGACATGCCATAGGTGTCAAATCTATGGCGACAAGGTTCATGTGCCACCAATACCGTTGAACGTAATGACTTCTCTGTGGCTATTTTCAATGAGGGGCATTGACATGATTGGAGAGATCAAGCCCACTTCCTCTAATGGACATCTCTTCATCCTCGTCGCCATTGATTAATTCACCAAATGGATCGAAGCCGCTTCATTCGCCTCAGTCACTAAGAATGTTGTAGCCCGGTTTATCAAACATAACCTCATATGTCGGTAGGGAATCCCTGAAAGGATCATCACCAACAATGGAACAAACCTCAACAATGCTATGATCAATGAACTTTGTATGCAGTTCAAAATCAAGCATCACAATTATTCTCCTTACAGACCTAAGATGAATGGTGCAGTTGAGGCTGCCAATAAAAACATAATGAAGATTATGCAGAAGATGGTGGTGACCTATAAAGATTGGCATGGGATGCTACCATTTGCTCTTCATGGCTACCGTACCTCGGCACAAACATCAACCGAGGCAACCCCATTCTCTTTATTCTATGGTAAGGAAGTCGTCCTGCTTATCGATGTTCAGAATCCTTCCTTAAGGATTATGAAAGAAGCAGACTTAGGCAAAGACTAATGGATTTAGACTAGGTTGGATCAGTTGAACTTGATTGATGAAAAAAGGCTGGTTGTTGTCTGTCATGGTCAAATGTATCAAAAGCGTATGATCAAGGCATTCAACTAGAAGATCAAACCTCTAGTGTACTAGGCCGATAACTTGGTAATAAAACACATCATTTTACCACAAGGTGATCCCAGGGAAAAATGGAATGCTACTTACAAAGGGCCATTTGTTGTCAAGAAAGTATTCACTGGCGGTGCTATGACGCTAACCAGTATGGACGAGGAATTTTCCCACATCCCGTGAACGCAAACATAGTTAAGAAATACTACGCATAAAGAATGACCCACTAGGTTGACATGCCTAGGAAAAAAATAAGGGCATCCCAACGAACCAAAAGGGTTCGGGAAAAATTAGGGATATATACAAAAGATTGTACACCCGGCAAGTCGAAACCCTGAAAGGGCGACTTGGGCAAAAATTGGTATCCTGATGGACTGAAAACCTGAAAGGGAGGTCCAAGAAAGATTTACGAATTAAGACGTACGACTATGTCCCGTCAGATCACTAACATTCGGCTTTATTACCAAGGTCAAAAGTTCAAACAGTACGAGATCAATTCAACCAATTTCTTTCAACGGCAAGGGATGATGTTCAAAGACATAGGGGTAATAACGGAGTTGGAACCCAATGATATCACTTCCACATGGCTAAATAATTTTTTGTTTTCACTTTGTATTCTTTTCATTTTTCGATGATTTCTTCTTACTAGGATTTATGTCTCCTTGTACAAAAACGCCTGTTTTTAGGCAAATTATCAATACAAATATACTTTGAAGTGCAAACTTTTTGTTTTTTCTATTTTGAGTGCAAAAACGTACAATGACAAAAATTGAATGAACATATGCAAATGAACATGATTAACTGTTAAAAAATATACACACAAGAACAGTAATAATCATTTACTCAAGGATTTAGAATATCCCCACAGAGTTACTTCAATAAAAATATCCCCAGAGTGAATTCATACATTCTCATCCAAAGTTCCAATCGACATATTCCGTGGAAATTCTCTTCCCCAGCCAAGTTTGGATTTCCAAAACTGAAAGAGAAATCCTTGCAAAAAATTTCCCCAGTAAGGTCATCAAAATGCCTTTCTCGATAGGGTTTATTTCCCCAACGGATTACAACCTCCCCAGCTTGAGTCTATTCCTTAGACCACTCATTTGCAAAGTTCCTCTTCTCCAGTAAAGTTGATACTATCCCAAGAAAGTTACTACAACCCTACTAGATACCAGTTAGATTTGATCCTCCCCAGACAAAGTCGGAAGATTATCCATCTCTTTTATCCCCAGTCAAAATATATAAGAATTCCCCAATAGAGTAATGGTCAACCAAGGTTCCTGATCTATACTCCCCAAACATATATCAACCTTCCCTGTAGAATTTCCTCAAACAGCGAACCGGAATTCCCAACAGAAGCATTCTAAACAAGGTTGAAGATACACATACTCTTCGCATCCAACAGTAGTCCTGGATTTAGCTTCCCAAAACTCCCCAACAGTTTTAAGGGATTTATTTTCCCAGACAAAGATACATTTCAATAACATTCGTGCATCACGACATATGCATACGAAACATATAGCATAAATCTCATTTATTTTGAGAACATCATCAAGCAATGCATTTCATACATCATGGCATTTCATGCAACTAACTCTTTACCTTTTTAGGAAAAGAGAAATCCACAAATGAATATCATCAACCATCTGTAAAATTCTCCGAGAAAAAAATCAAGATTGGATTTCCTTCATTATCTATTGAAGTAGTAGTCGTCAGAGATTCCTTCATTACCTGTTGAAGTAGTAATCATCAGGGATTCCTTCATTACCTGTTGAAGTAGTAGTCGTCAAATATTCCTTCATTATTTGTTGAAGTATTAGTCGTCAGAGATTCCTTCATTATTTGTTGAAGTAGTAGTCGTCAGTGATTCCTTCATTACCTGTTAAAGTAGTAGTCGTATGAGATTCCTTCATTACCTGTTGGAGTAGTAGTCGTCAGAGTTTCCTTCATTACCTATTGAAGTAATAGTCGTCAAAGATTCATTCATTATCTGTTGAAGTAGTAGTCGTCAGAGATTCCTTCATTACCTGTTGAAGTAGCAGTCGTCAAAGATTCCTTGATTACCTGTTGAAGTAGTAGTCATCAAAGATTCCTTCATTACATGTTGAAGTAGTAGTCGTCACAGATTACTTCATTATCTATTGAAGTAGTAGTCGTCAAAGATTCCTTCATTACCCGTTGAAGTAGTAGTCTTCAGATATTCCTTCACTATCTATTGAAGTAGTAGTCGTCAGAGATTCCTTCATTACTTGTTGAAGTAGTAGTCGTCAAAGATTCCTTCATTACATGTTGAAGTAGTAGTCGTTAGAGATTCCTTCATTATCTATTGAAGTAGTAGTCGTCGAAGATTCCTTCATTACCTATTGAAGTAGTAGTCGTCAGAGATTCCTTCATTATCTGTTGTAGTAGTAGCCGTCGGAGATTCCATCATTACATGTTGAAGTAGTAGTCATCAGAGATTCCTTCATTACCTACTGAAGTAGTAGTCGCTGCAGGTTCCTTCCAGTCTCTGTTAAAATAACAGTCACGATCAAGCATTATACTTACCAGCAGTCACTTTGGATGGCATCTGTAAGCCCATCTCCAGTAACTCTTCATTACTCCCCCCCAAATGGAATCTTTAAGCCCATTCCTGATACAATCAACCAACATCATTGCTTCGTGCACTAGCGAGTGCAAATTTTAGGGAACTATAGTATTCAATCATCTTCCACCCTTAAGTCACGAATGACGGACATGCCAATCTAAATCTTCTGGTTTAAGAAGATTTAACAGGGACAACTATTGTACCCCAAAATTTTCCCTCTCTTTTCCTCAGGCATTTCTCACAAAAGATCTCAAATGCTCAAGGTTTCTCCAAGATTTAATCAGACAAACTCATCTCCTAACAATGTGGCCACAAATTAGGGTTTTAGTTTTCTCAATGACAATTGGACTTTTAGTGCCTCAAATGACTTTCATGGATCATTATAGACCTCCAGGAACACTCATGTCAAGTTTCAAGTCTTGTATCTCAAAATTGCTCAATCAATTGCTCAGATGACTGAAAATTAGTTGTATTGGGTAAAAGTCAACTATCGTCAACCTACACCCAAACTTCATGATTTTTGGCCAACATCAACATTTTAAAGTCCTATTCATCATTTGATCAAGCATTGATCATAGTCCCTCAGGAAAAGCACTCAATTTACCAAAAGGGCAAAATGGTCAAAATTAGGGTTTTCACTGTAAATTGACTAATCATTGACTTTTTGACCTAATACATGATCGAATGGCTTGAAGCACAACCTAAAGGATTAAAATACAACATGTTTACCTAATATCATGGCTCAAATCATCTTTCAAAATCAATGGATTGATAGTTGAATTTTGTGTCAATTGATGAAAAGCCAACTAATGCACAAAAAGTCAAACTTTGAATTTTTTATCAATATTTGATTTCAAAGATCATAATTCATCAAGACATTAAAAAATATGAAGCTTGATCATCAATAAAGTCAAAAGTAAATTTGAAAAGTCAAACATTTAATACTTAGAATATTTCTAAGTGTTTTAAACCATGATAATTTCATTACTTCATGACAATTTTTCACCAAGATGCAAGTTGATTCAAAGAAAACTTTAAAGATGAAAGTTGTAGATCTTGATGAGATCTACAACTTTGCATTACTGATCAAGCCCTAGAAGTGCTTGGATTTTGAGTTATAAATTCATGAAGTCGTGCATTTTTTCTAAAACACTTAGTGAAAATTTGACCTACTTTAGGCAGATTTTTGACCTTACTTCTTGGCCAATTTTCACCAAGCTCCATGATGATTTTGTCAAAATGGTCATAAAGGTTGTAGAGGATGTTTCAAGCTTTCCAAAATGTCCAAGAACTTGAAGATATCATACTTGAGCTAGAAGTTTCGAAGAGATGAAGATGGCCTCATAAACTTTAATTATAGGTCATTTTCTTGATGAACATTTGATCCAATCTCATAGCAATGTTGTATGATCTTGCTTTGCATGCTTATAACTTGTGTTTCACTCCATAATTAATTACAAAACTGATGGAGTCATTGTCCAAGAATTTTAGCCATTATCCAAGATGCATTTCCATTTATTGCACAAAGTTACCATTCCATTTTTGAAAAGTTGCTTTAATCACAAAGTCAACTTGTCTTGAGCTTCTAACTTGTTTGTTCAGCACACACTCAACATACAAAGTCAGATAAACATTTTTAAAGCTTGTAACCACTCTAGATATCCTTGTAATATGCATTGGGACAATATGTATTAAGCTTGCTTAAAAAACAAGCCAAAGAGTCACAACATGTGAACTTGTACTTCTGATCACCTCAAGGTCTCAAAACCTTTTCCTATAAATTGAGAAACTATTATGCAGCCTAAGACACGGAATTAGAAGCCTGAAAACTCCCTCAAACTCCCTCCAACCAGAAATTGCACAAAAATTCCATTTTTACCATAATTTTTCCCTTGAACTTGTATCTTCCATTTCCATCGTGCGTTTTCCCTCAAAATCATTTTAAAAGCTTCCATAATCAAATATAGTTCATCCCCATCCCTGTTTTGGAACTGTAACACCTCCGTCACCATTGTCCAAACTCAAAAACAGCCACTTGCAACTTGAGTTCTCCAGAACATTTCATCCACTCTCAACTCAAGCTAACCATTGTATTAACTTCCTAGAGGTCCTAGGAAGCTAACCAGATCATTGCAGCACCTTGAAGCAAGCTCAAACTCAAAACACAAATTCCATTTTCAAGGTGAGTTTTCTGACTTTTGAACTCTTCATATAGGCATCATTTGGTTTCCATTTGTGAAGATAAAATGTAGACATCATTGCCCTGAAACTAACCATGTCCTTAGAATTCATTTATATTGCCTGAGTAGTGTGAATTTTAGTTTTGAACTTTCTGAATTAATTAGGTCAGATTTGGTACCAAGCAAAATTCGTAGTCATCTTTAATCTATTGTTTAAGTTAGTTGCATATTTGGAATCGTGGTTGAATTTCAAGCAACTTTCATGCTTACATTTTCCATTTTGGTTGAGAAATGAGGAAGTTATAAATTTGAACAATGGTGATGAATTTTACGGCGCGAGGAAGAAGATGAAGTCATCTTCAGGAACGTGTTTCAAATATATATGTGGTTTTGTTTATAACATCGGATGTATAGCCACCCCAGTGGTAGAAAGCACGTGCGTAAGGCTTGGAACTATAGGGACCTGCGTTCGAGCCCCATTGGTACCCTTTTATTTTTCTTTGTTTCTCATTTCAGATCCAGTGCAAACGAGGAAGAGGCACGCATGATGCACCTCAAATCCCAACCATTTGATCTCATCCAAAGTCATATCCTGCGCATCCAGCACCTCCCCATGGTGAACCTCCAGCAAGCCTTTCACACTAAATCACCACAGGCACTAGGCTCACTGTTTTGGGCCTGAGATTTTTCTATTTTCTCACCCTCTAATTTCTTTTTACACACTGGCCCAAACATTTTCTTTTTTTTATTATTTTTAATTTACTGTTTTTTGTTTAACCATTTATTTTATCAAAATAAAAATCATAAATTCATGAAAAATTAGATTTAGGTTTTTCTCATTAAATAATTTATTTTTTCACAAATAAAAATTAATTTGATTTAATCAATTGGTTTTATTTCATTAATTAATTTGTAAATTAATTGGAACTAGGTTTTACATTATATTTCTTTAATAAAATAAAACTCCAAAAAGATTTTCTAAATACTTAGATAATTTTAAGTTTATTAATTAAATTTATTTTCACAAATAAAATTGGTTAACTTAAATCACACTTTATTTTCATTTGAATCAATTTGTAAACAAAAATAGAATTAGGTTTAAATTTCTAATTTCATTTCATTTCTTTTTTTAAATCATTTTTCTCAAATAAAAAACAAACAAATATCTTGCTTAAAATACCCAAAACTTTTAGGGTTTATCATACTTTGCCCTTTTCCATATTTATACATTTATTTACCTTTTATTATTATTTTACAATTGTGAAATATATCAATTTTTAATAGTAATTTGGTTTTAATCGCTTTCATCCCCCATTTGTGACTTGTATCCCCATCCTCTAAAAGCATTGTAATAGCGTATGACATTTAAATTCCACAATTTACCACTTTACTATTATTTCTAGTAATTAGGTTTTGTATGGAAAGATAAAATCAATCTTAGAAAACCCTAATTCAAGATAAAATTATTTAATCAAACACACTTTGCACATTTGCACCTCTAGGGTAACCCACACTTATTGCCTAAGATATAAACAGTCGTGTCCCTCGAACGTGGGATGCTTTAGTAATACAAGGTCGTAGTCCCTCGATGACCCTTCGATGTTACTTTCGGTAAATGATCTTAGTCCCTTACGATAAATTGCTAAGGTATCCAACAAAGTTTCCTTCTATGACTGTACGATGACCCACGCCCGTCCCTTCACATCCAATGATATGGTTGCTTACTAATTAATGGTAAGATAACACTATCTAAAGGAGGATGAGAAGAACAAAGACTTTTTGAGTAGGTAGAATGTTCATAGTTGCTTGCTCACAAATAAAACCATCTTCACACTTACACTTTCAAAATATATTTCCAAAAACTAACACCTCTTTGAACTATTTTCACAACTAACACTTTGTATACATTCTCGCCAAAACGAGAATCGTTACAATGTTTTCCGAAACAAAGGAGTTTTCAAAATATACTCAAACTTACACAAAACACAAAAACATTTATAAAGCATTTAAAAGTGAGCTAGAAACTAAGATCCCGTAGATAACTACGGATGAAAAGGGTCTTAACACCTTCCCTTTTCATAACCTACCCCCCTAACTCAAGAAAATTATAAAAAGGTATTTCCTGTTCTTTTCACCCTTTCCTTTATTGGATAAAAGCAAAGTTGGCGGCGACTCTTGCTATCCACAACAATTGCGATAAAAACACAAAACACCCAAGTCAGTTCTCCCACCGTATTACAACCTCTATCATTTCTAGCTGTGTTCGAAGAAGCCCAAATCCAGTATATTGAAGATTATAAAAGGAAGGTTTCAACCCTAGTACAAGCGTGGAACTTACTGTGTATTTTATTAGGGTTTATGTGTTTATTATGAGCCTCTCGATTATCATGTTGAAAAAAGAGTATGACTGTGATTTTGAGTTGTAATTTTTGTCAATGATTTTAAAGATTTGAAGAAGAGAATTATTGTGTGCCTTTGAAGTTTGACTTCTATTTTTGTTCTAAGTGTTTAGAATTGTTCAGACACTGTGTTGTCATTGGAAGGTATTTGAGAAGGGTTTCATACCTAGGTGATTTTTAGGTAGAAGTTAAACGCGTGTAGTGATAATGTGAGTAGATTGTAAAATAGGTGAAAGTTTGTTGTATGTCTACGAATTGATACTATCTAGTTAAGTTGGTCCCTGGCTTGGTAGCCCCCAGAGTAGATGTGTTGATTCACCGAACTGGGTTAATAATTTTGTGTGTTCTTTATTTTTCTGCACTGTGTTTATAATTTACCTTGTCATTATGTGAAATCTCATAAAGGTGTCTCGACATCTCTTAGGACATTTGTGATATGAATACTAGAATTTCAATTATAATAACCAAGACCTTTAACATTACCAGCATTTTTTCTAGTTTAAAGAATCTCATCCAGCATATCAGAACTATTGTTAAGTATTCTTACATACTTGGTCATATTGTCAAGTTTAGAATTGAGCAATACAACTTCATCCTTCAAATTAGATATGGTAGACAGATGCTCCCCCTTTTCATCCTGTAGTTGAGTAATGACTTTCTATTGATATTCTCCAAGTTGACAAACTTCTTCACTTCTGAGGCACAACTCCTTGTATGAAGCAACAAGTTCCTCAAAGGCGAGTTCTTCACAATCTGATTCTTCATCAGAATCACAGATTCCAGTCAAGTTAATAACATGTTTAGCAGATTCTTCTTAAGGATCACTTTCAGAATCATCCCTTGATCATGAGGAAAATAGACCCTTCTTCTACTTCTTGAGATAAGTGGTACACTCATCTCTTCCAAACCCTTCACATCCATGACATTGGATTCCTTTTCCTTGGTTAGTCTTTTCTTCAGTTTTGGACCTTCTCCCAAAATCCTGATTTTTGTTGATGTAGAGTTACTTGTTCTTGACATTTGATCTTGACTTCTAGTCCATCTTCTTCATCACTTTGTTGAATTGTCTTCCAAGTAACACAATAGCATTAGATATCCCTTCATTTGTATCCAGATCATTTTCATCGTTTAAGTCTTCAGTATTAGAGAAAAAGGCAATGCTTTTCTTCTTTTCATACTTTTCACTGATCCCTAATTCAAAGGTCTGCAGAGATCCCATAAGCTCATCAACATTCATGTTGTTTATATCTTGGGCTTCTTCAATGGTAGTCACCTTCATGTCAAACCTCTTTGGAAGAGATCTGAGAATTTTCCTCACCAACTTATCTTCTGACATCTTCTCCCCCAGGGCACTAGAGGCATTGGCTATCTCAATAATGTAAATGTGAAATTCATGAATGCTCTCATTCTCCTTCATTCTTAGGTTCTTACTTGGTGGTAAGAAGTTGAAGTCTTTACATCTTCCCCTTAGAGGTTCCTTCCTGAGCAGTCTTTAAAATATCACAAGCTTCTTTAGCAACAATACAATTACTTATCTGACTAAATATGTTCTTTTCCACTCCATTAAACACGGTATTCAATGCCTTAAATATTCCTTAAGCTAATTTATCATCTTCATCATTCCTGTCTTTCTCATCCTTCAGCATATCAGTAATCTTCCCATCCTTATCTCAAACCATTAGTGGATCCCATCCCTTGACAACAGGTTTCCAAGACTTTTTATCCATGGATTTAATAAAACCACCATATGAGGTTTCTGATAGTAATAATTGGTTCCATCTAGAATGGGTGGTCTGTTCATAAATCCTCATTCCTTGTCCATTGTACCAGAAAGTATCTTCCATAAATCTCACGCAGATACAAAGTTGGATGCGAGCTCTAATACCAATTGAAATTTTGGTATGCAGATATCAGATGTCCTAAGAGATATTCAGACACTTATATCTAATAAAAACATAATGACAAGATAAACACAGTTAAGAATGATGAAAGTAAACAAACACACAAAATTGTTTACCCAGATCAATGTACAACAAAACTTATGTCTAGGGGCTACCAAGCCAGGGAGTGTTGTACCCCAAATTTGTCCTAAATTTTCACCGTTTTATCTGGTTTAGACTTCGCATTTAATCTACATTATCTTCAGTGGTTCATTTTCATATCATGCATTTCATTGAATAAATGTACCCGAGGTCCAAGTGTTCAGTGGTTGTGCAATATTAGAGATTCACAGTGTTTTGAGATGTATATATATATAGTCTATTTCTTCTGGTTCTTCTAGTTCTTCAAGCATTGAAGTGTGAATTAGGGTTCTGGAGGTTTTCTTAAGTTACTTCAAGAGCAGTGGCTTTAGTTTTTCAAACTGAGGCTTAGTAGATTAGGGTTTTTGATTTGAGCTTGTAATGTTCATAATTTGAATGTCAAGGAAACCAGGATTTTTGCTTCAAGGACACATTGAGCTTTATCTCCTTCTACAAGTCAATTTCTTATCAAGAGGTTTAAGGGGTGAAACCAAGGAATTCTTCTCATATAGGTTAAAGTTTTCTTTGAGGAGTTTCTTGAGGGACTAAATTTTGAACTAAGATGGCATCTATCATTTTCAAAGTTGTTTGAATTTTTCATGAAGATTCGAAATTGAAAGAGAAAGAAAACTTAGATTTGGATTGCAAATTAGAAATAAGGGAAAGTGGTATTTCATACAATTTCCTTTGGTTCACATGTCACCAATTCCTTACATCACAAGTTACTATATTCAAGATTTAAGTAACTATTGATTATCTTGAAATTATTTTGGGATTCATACCATGACCACTTGAAATCATACAAAGGTTAGAGGAAAGAGTGGAGAAAAGAATTCAAAATTCATTTCTTTTGGGATGAGAAACACTTGGTTAAATGTTTGTCTATTACAATTTAAGAATTTCTCATTACAAGTTCAAATTGTTCAAATATGCAATTGGTTGCAAGCATTTCTCATTTAATTTCATTCATTTCAATTTACAAGCACCATTATAATCCATCATGCCATTAGACGCTTGAAACATTGTACGAAAGAAAGGAACACTACAAATGAAGCATTTCTAAACCAAACAATTCCTAAGTCCTAATGTTTCTAAAATTCCATTTTTCAAAGATTCAATCTTCATGCCTTTTGCTTCACGACCTATCTTTCTATTTGCCAACTTCAAAGACCTCTAAACTTCATGTTTAAGCCACATCCTCTTCATCTTTCGACCTTCCCTTTGCCATCCAATCATCATTGCTCATGAAACAAGAAAATGAGAAATGGTTAGCAAACTACCAATATTTGAATAAAAATTCCAAACATGAACAAATTGTTAAAGAAGAGTTTTCTTCCAATCTCATCAAGAGGGTTTGTGTTTGGAATCAGAAATTTAGAGGGTGTTTTCAATCATGTTCCAAGCCCAATTCAAAGCCTCATATAAATCAGATTTCAGAATTTTAAATCATGGGACATGTTCCAATTGCAAGTCACAAAAATAAATTTTGGTTCACAAAAAGAAAGTGGTGTAAAAAGCAAGTTTTTCCAATAAGAAAAGAGATTCAAAAACCAGTTATTGCAGCAACAAAGTCAGCCAAAACAATCCCAAAAGTCAGAACTATTATATTGTACCAAACCTGCACAAAATACAGTTCAAACTAGTCTCAAAAGTAAGACATGCTGCCCTGCATATTTTCTGCCCAAAACCTGTCCAAACTGTCCAAATATAACAGTCAAAAACATATCCAAAACTTGCACAAAACTAGCAAGCTAAAGGCAACATCAAAAGGCATTCAAGCAGCATACCAAAATAGTTCAAAAGTCATGTTATCTTTCCCCCCGAAAGCCTCCTTCTTTTCAATTTAACAGGAACAGAAATTAGTGAAAAGGGAGAGAGGAAAAAACAATGTAAAACCAGAGAGGACTGTTTTGAACCATAAAATAGCAGCAACAAAAACTAGCAGCATCCAAAAGAAAACAGAAACAGAAAAACCCTCAACCCACTGTACAACCTTGCAAGTTTTCCCCTAACCAAATTATCCAAACACTTCACATATATCACATGGAAGTTGTTCAAAAACAATTTTTGTGATACCATTATCACCACCTTCCAAAACACAAAAAAAACAGTATTTTTGCAACTTGATTGGGTTGGAGAGATTTGGGAGCTTTGTGACACAGGGCAAGGTTTGGAGCAACTTCGAGAAGGTTCAAGGGAGCATGATCAATCACTACTTTGCGCCCGAAAACATCCTTACATGTTCTACAATTTTCGCTTTGAGAGGTAAACTTTCTCAAACTGTGATATCTTTATTCAAACATAATTTGCTTTTGTGTTCAAAAGATATAACAAGACAGATCAAAGAGAAAACTCAACAAAAGGCAAGGCAGGGGGCTGACCTGGGTGTCCGTGTCATAGGATATGGCCCGTGTTAGTCCAACTGAGTTGAAAATGTGACAAAATGGTAGGACAGGGTCTTGACACGGGTGCCCGCATCACAGGCCACGGCCCGTGTCAACCCAACTGAGTTAAAAACGTGACAAAATGGCTGAACACGGTCTTGACACGGGTGCCCGTGTCACAGGACACCGCCCATGTCAATCCAACTGTGTTGAAAATGTGATAAAATGGTAGGATAGGGTCTTGACACAGGTTCTCGTGTCACAGGACACGACCTGTGTCAATCTTACTATGATTAAAAATGGAAGGACATGGTCTTGACACGGGGGCCCGTGTCACAGGACACGGCCCGTGTCAATCTTACAGGGATTAAAAGCTTGACAAAATGGCAGAACAAGGTTCTGATATGGGAGCCTGTGTCACGGGACACGGCCCGTGTCAGCTCAGTTGGGACAAAAAAAAGGACATGCATGGATTATTACAGGGTCCTGACACTGGTGCCCATGCCACAAGACAAGGCCCGTGTCAGCCTAAACACCAAAAAACCTTGATTTTGAGACTTTTTATTCGATTTGGTTGTAATAGTAATTAGGTTTTAATTTATTTCATCCCCATTCATAAACTTGTCCCCCCGTCCCCATATGGTTTGTAATAGCTTAGAATTTTTATTTCTTTACGCATTTTAATTATTGATTAAATATGCATAATTGTCTAAATTAGAGCACATGGCCTCCTCTTGGGCTCATCATCAATGAGCAGGTATCAACTTACAAATGCACACTTGCACACATTTTATAGCTTGGTCCTGGGCTTTCCTATGGTGACAACTATTTGATCGATTGTTTCAATTGGTCGTTTAGATTACTAGCAACATGTTAGTCCCACTTTCTAGAAACATGCATATGGACACCTTGTATGGGCTTTTAATTTATTTTTCATGTATTGAAGCAAATTCTCTCTCTCTCCTTGGTCCTCGTACCAAGCTTTTTGTAAAGGGTCTCATAGTTGAGTTTGGGCATGGCCATTCTCACAAGGTTAATCAAGTATTGCCATTGGATAACCATAACCCGAATCAACCACTTTGGTCCATATACCAAGTGTTTCCATGCACAAAGGTTCTCATGGTTGAGGGTGGGAGCACTAACCCTCACAAGATTAATAAAGTGTACCCCTTGGTTAATCATAACCCGATTCAATTCCAATACACCAAGCATTCCATTTACGCCTTTCGTGATATTACTCAGTTTGCCATCACTTTTTCCATGATCACCATGCATGATCACTCTTCACAAACACTATCTCCTTTTACTTTGTTCTTATAACATGCTCCCTTAGGATGATAGTTTCCTCTCTTTAAGATGCGAACTAATTGGACCTTAGGTTAGAACCCATGCATGACAACATTAGGGTTTCTTAGTCTCCCTCTTAAACTCTTTCTTCTTTTATAATTAAAACTTCTCATTCACAAATAAAAAAAACATTTAATTATTATTCAAATTCATTTTAAAACTCGCAAAATACTCAACCAATCAAAACTCCCCAAAAGGGCATGTTATCTCTGTTCTACCGTGATACCGGCCGTGCCTATTGCTAGAATGCGTGCGTTAACATCGCCCACTAAAAAACACCAACAAACCAACATTTTCTATAAGAACTATAGTGTTCTGATTCCTTCACTTGATACGTAGGAAAAAGGTGGCGAGACCCTCACGAACACACTAATAAAAAATCATTTCTTTCCCTTAGCAAGTATAAGTTATAGATAAACACAACTTTAAAAGCAAACAACAAAATGGATCTCATTGAATACAACAGATGTGAGGGGTGCTAATACCTTCCCCTTGCATAATCGACTTCCTTACCCCCCTCTCTTGGTCGTAAGACCATCTTATCCATCCTTTTGTGGTTTTCTCGATATTTTCCATTCCTTCCAGATAAATAAAGTTAAATAACAATATATTTTATTTAATAATCAGCAGTAATAGTAAAAACACGCGCCAAATTCAAGCTGCCCGCCCAGGCTTTGACACGCAGTCATCTTCCCCAAGGGACTTTCGTTTTAGGTTCAAGACTTTTACCTACGCACATATGTTGTAGCTATAAACCTGCATATCTCAAAAATCACAATCATGCAATAAAAATGAAATCCAAGAATACATATCAACTGGGTTTGATCTCGTGAGTACAATGGTACCCATCATTGGCCCTGATATTGCCAGAAACAAAAAACCCTAAAATGAAGCTTCAAACCTAGCAATGGTAGTCAGCTAAATATACATCAAAACACACAAATAATTATGCAAACATGTTCTATATGATTATACAAACATGAATGTATAGTTAGAATTCATTTATCATGCGTGTATATTAAAAATCAGATTCAAGAACAAAGGGAAAACTGTGAGGTCGTGGAGGATGATTCTGGACGTCTTGATGCGTGCAAGTGATCCAGCTAGCTTCCAAATATGCCCAGGAATGGATTTCCAACCTTCAAAGTCCTTGAATCTGCCTCTAAATCAAAATTTGATCACTACTTTTTTGTCCAAAATTTAGAGTTTCTTCTCTCAATTCTACACGGCCAATCCTTGTTTTTTTTTGCTCTGGGAATGTTACGAATATATAATAGAACAAACTAGGTTAACAAAAACATATGCAATCTTGAAAAATTATGGAAAAAATATTTGATTTGCTATGGATATTTTTAGTTTCTAAAATAGGTCAAATCTTGCTATTTTTGTTCCAATCATTCCTTGCACGAAATCCTTGAGTTTCCAGCTGATCATAGACTCATAATGTGCTCATAAAATCAAATCTTGGATTTAATTTCATTATTCCACTATTTAAATTGATTTATTTTCATTTAAATGAATACAAAATGAAAACAAATAATAAAAATGATAAAATAATAAGTGGATAAGCTCAGGGGTCATGGGCCATCTTAGGAACAAGTTTCAAACAAGAAAACATGGGCCCATTTGGAAAAATATCAATTTTGCTCAATGTTGACTTCATGCATATTTCCAAAATTTGGTCAACTTTAGCAATGCATATCTCTCTCATTTTTTACCCTAAGAGAGTGTTCTTGGATTTTTAGAAATATTATTATGTCCTCTAAACAACCCTTTTAGTTTCATCTCAATTGGATCTTCCATGTTGATATAAGGATCTTTGACCCAAAAGGTGTCTTTGTTGACTTTTTTGAAATGACCTATAATGTATGAACTTGTAACTTTTGATTGAGGCATTTATTGACCTTGAGGGATGAAGAGAAGTTGTAGGGCATTGGATTCTCTTCAAAATGGGCCTTGGTTGGAAATTTTATGATAAAGTATGAGATATTTATGCCTTGTCAAAGCTTGGTTGACTTTTCCTATGGAAACCCTAAATTGCCATTTTTGACTTTTGATGAGTTGGGAGCATTTCTTGAGGAATCATGATCAACCCGTTATCAAATGATGGATATTACTTCAAAATGTTAATGTTGACCAAAAATCTTTGAAGTTTGACTGTATTTGGATCACAATTGACTTTTGACCTAGTATAGTTGATTTTCCAATATTTGAGCAGTTAACTGAGAAAACTTGTTGTGTAAGGCATGAAACTTGACATGGATGATCTTGGGGACATACTAGGGAAATGGAGAACATTTGGGACCCTTAGGACTCAACCATATTGCTTGAAATTGAAACCCTAGTTTAAGGCTTATTGTCTTAAGAGGAGGATTTTCCTGGTCAATCCTTAGTCAACTTGAGCAATTGAAGATCTTTGGAGGCATGTCTTGAGTGAAATGAGAGGAAAAATTTTGGGGTACAACAGTTGCGCCTGTTCAATCTTCTTAAACTTGAGGATGTAGATTGGCTGGTTTTCCTTTCGTGATCTGAAGGTGGAAGATGATTGAACACTAGTGCCCAGAAATTTGTACTCGTCTGAAATGATACTGGTAGTTGATAACGTCGAGAATGGGCTTACAGATGCCATTTGGTAGAGATGACGGAAGATTGTTGGAGATGTTCTTAAAGATGCCATCCAGGTAATGTGACAGAGAGTCGTCGGAGTTGGGCTTAAAGATGCCATCCAGAACAATGATGATTTCATGAGATATTCCTTTGTGAGAACTTCTATTCCTATTGCTGAGGAGGACTCTGCTGAGGAATGTTGGTATCTATTTTAGGGAATAGAGTTTAGTAGCTTCAGTTTTCCACTACTCTACTGGGGATTCATCTCTTGATTGAAGAGACGAAAGTGAGTTGCTATCTAGTCGTATTCCAGGCTTCACAGTGACTTACTGGGGAAATGAGATTAAACTGTTATTTGGTTATACTTCAGGCTTTGTAGTTTCTTAAATTGTTATCTGATCAGAATCCAGGCTTTACAGTGGCTTGCTAAGGATAATAAGGCTAACTGTTATCTGGTCGTGCTCCAGGCTTCACAACGACCTACTGGGGGAATGAGATTAAACTGTTATCTGGTCGCACTCAAGTTTTTGCAGTTTCTCAAACTGTTATCTGGTCGGAATCCAGGCTTCAGTGACTTGAACTATTATCTGGTCGTGTCCAGGCTTCAATAATTAATTTTTTATCTGGTCAGAATCCAGGCTTTACTTGAATCTGAGGTGTATCGTTATCTGGTTGTATCCAGGCTTCGGTGATTTGAAGAAATTAAGCTGTTATTTAGTCGGGTCCAGGCTTCAACTTGAATTTAAGGTATACAATTATCTGGTTGAGTCCAGGCTTCATAGTAACTAACATAGTAAACTGCTATCTGGTCGGATCCCAAGCTTCGTAGTGCTTTATACTGTTATCTGGTCGAAATCTAGGCTTCACAGTGTCTAAAGAAGTGAACTACTATCTGGTCGGATTATAGGCTTCACATCACCTTATATTGTTATCTGGTCGAAATCCAGGCTTCACAATGTCTTCAATTGGAATGGGAATCAGAGACATCTTAGTGTCGATCTGACTGAACCAGAGAAGGTCTTAGATTAACTTTGACTGGAATAGTAATCAGGAGAATCTTAGTAGCGATTCAACTGACCCAGACGAAAGTCTTGGAATATATTCCAATGGCATAGTAATCAGAGAGATCTTAATGTCGACTTGTCTAACCCAGGGAAAATCTTGGAACCTATTCCATTGGAATAGTAATCAGAGAGATCTTATTGTCGACCTGTCTGACCCAGGGAAAATCTTGGTTTAACTTTGACTGGAATAGTAATCAGGAGAATCTTAGTATCAATTCAACGAACCCAGACGAAAGTCTTAGAATACCTTCCACTGGAATGGTAATCAGAGAGACCTTAGTATCGACCTGTCTGACCGAGGGAAAATCTTAGGTTAACTTTGACTGGCATAGTAATTAGGAGAATCTCAGTACCGATTCAACTGACCCAGACAAAAGTCTTTGAACCTCTTCCACTGGAATGGTAATCAAAGAGATCTTAGTGTTGACCTGTCTGACCCAGGGAAAATCTTGGGTTAACTTTGACTGGCATAGTAATCAAGAGGATCTTAGTAGCGATTCAACTGACCCCGACGAAAGTCTTGGTATATCTTCCACCGGTATGGTAATCAGAGAGATCTTAGTGTCGACCTGTCTGGCCCAGGGAAAATCTTGTGAGGATATATTTCTGAGGAAAATCCTAGAATAGTCCTTGGTTAGACGTACCATGTTGATTTAATCTTTTCCCTGAAAGATAAAGAGTTAGTGGTATGCAATGTCATGATGTATGAAATGTATTGTGGTGATGTTCTCAAAATAAATGAGATTGTGTTGTATGCAATAGGTATGCGTATGCCATGATGTATCAATATGGGATGCTATTAAGGTATTCTTTAGTCGGGGAAAATAAATTTTGGACTGCTGTTGGAGAGCATTAGGAAGCTGAATTCTTCATTTTCGCTGGGGATGGTGAGTTGAGATAATTATGCTGGGAATTTACTCCTTTCTGTTTGTAAATATTCTGCCGGGGAGAGACTCTTCTTGAGAATAGCTCTGCGGGGGAATAACTCTATTTGCGAGGGGGGATGCTTTGCTATAATATTCTGCCGATTCAGAGAAATAAACTCTGCTAGGAGTTAGATTTCTGTAACTGGAAAAAATAATGTTTGTTGGGGATTAAGCTTCCGCGATCAGAGAAATAAACTCTACTCGAGAAGAGATTCTTCCGTCAGAGAAATAAAACCTGCTCGGGGGAAAGCTATATAAACTGTTTAAGATTATAAACCTCGGTTGGGGAATACAGATTTCAGCTCTTTGAAGGCACTTTACTGGGGAAAGTAACTCTTTTTTGGGTAAGCAGAGATCAAAACTTTTGGTTTCCTCTACTCTGTGGGGGACATAGACGTTATTGGGACGTATGTTGTAGCGGTGACTTCGCATCAAGACATTTCTGCCCCTGTACCTGTTGGAGAAAGTACCTGTGGAGGCTTTGTGGATGGATATGTATGTTGAAATAAGTGTCAGAATGACATCCCTCTCGGGATCGTATCTGAACATTTTCTACAAGATAATCTGGAGTAAGTGTCAGGATGACATCCATCCTTGCTTCGAGAGGTAAACTTTCTCAAACTGTGATATCTTTATCCATACATCATTTTCTTTTATGTTCAAAATATATAACATGACAGATCAAAGAGAAAACTCAGCAAAAGGCAAGGCAGGGCGCTGACACGGGATCCCGTGTCCCAGGAAACGGCCCGTGTCAGTCCAACTGAGTTGAAAATGTGACAAAATGGTAGGACTGGGTCTTGACACGGGTGCCCGTGTCACACGACACGGCCCGTGTCAATCCAACTGAGTTGAAAATGTGACCAAATGGCAGGAAAGGGTCTTGACATGGGTGCCCATGTCACAGGATACGACCCCTGTCAATCCAACTGA